>JAWNOO010000032.1:10000000-12920000 GCA_035045905.1 Drosophila anomelani
GATTATCTGGCCAAGATTCAGGAAACGCGAGCCATAGTTCCGCCCGAAGAGGGCGCAGACTCTGTGCCAGGTGATGAATCTTCTGCATCAGCGATAACTGCAGGCGAGGCGGCTTTACCAACGGCTGCGCCTCCCGCTCCTCCCCCAGCCACACCTCCTAGGCCGCTGGCAGTGGGCGATCAGGACTCTGTGGTGAAGGACAACGAACAGGCGCTCCATTTGCTCGTCCAGTGTGGCTACGATTTCAAGGAGGCGCTGCGTCGCAAGCGAATGAACGTTCTGCCCCTTAGCAGCGACACCATGAGCAGCTGGTCGGAGGACGAGTGCCTAAAGTTTGAGGAGGGCATCCATAAGTTCGGCAAGGACTTCCTTCAGATACGACAGAACCAGGTAAAGCACCGTCCATCGCCCGCCGATCGCCCCTAGTAAGTAATCTGTGTGTCCGCGATGATCGTTGGGCTCTTTCAGGTCCGCACGCGAACCATGCGCGAACTGGTCCACTTCTACTATCTGTGGAAGAAGAGCGAACGGCGAGACCAGAGCTTTGCCCTGAACGACACCATCGATCACATGGACGTCTTTATCAATGAGGCGGGCGCTGGAAATGGGAATGGCAACGGAATTGGCAACGGCGCCGGTAATAGTAATGGCAGCTGCTCCCCACACAGCAGCAATGGTCACAGCAATGGCGATCTTGCGGCTTTGGAGAAAGATCCCGGCGTTAGTCCCCGAAAATCCGCCTCTAAAAACTATTCCATCATGACGGGAGGCCAAGCGACTGCGACGCCACAATCAAGTGGCAATCGCAAGCGTGGCATATCCGCCTCGCTGCCGCAGGAAGAGGAGGATAACAACGTCGAGATGGAACCAAACGTGGCAGCTGTGTGAAAGACGATATCATCGCCATTATCATCAAGTTCATTACCGGGCGCAGGCGCTGGACCGGGCAACATGACCATTACCATTCATTATAAATATGCATACTGTACGTGTAGAGTAAAGCCCATATGTCTAAAACATATATATTCCAGATTCTTAAATCTCTCAAAAGCCCCTTACATGAATTTCTTTATTGTTAAGCGTGATTTTTGTGATTTGTCAATTTGTTACATGTTCATGTGAGGATTCCAGAACGAAGTACTTATCGCTTGCATAAGATACTATATAAGGTATATATTTTTAATCAATCCATGTGTTTCGTTAATGTAATCCGTGTGTATGTAAATCTGTAAAGTCAGTTTTATCTATGTATACTTAAGAAAATTGTAATTTTTTCAAGTCTTAATTGGGCGAATATATTCAATTTAAGATTGCTTCTATGAAAGTTTTTATTCGAATGAAAAAGTGTTTAGTAATTTCTATTATATTTTTGAGCTAAGAATATTTCTTAACTTAAGCTCACTTTAAAGTATTATTTATTTTAATTTATTGAAAAATATCAAATAATTACATTATTTTTTAATGAACTAAAATATCTCTGTTAAGGAATAACCTTTACCTTAACTCTAAAGTCTATCTTTAACTAAAACTAAGCATATTTTAAGTTCAAGAGCTACCTTTAAAAGTAGTTTTCATATCGATCTAGGATTTCGATGGCAACGCCAGATGGCCTGGCCTGAGGAATTCCGTTAAAAATGACCGGATTGCTGGCCAGAACCGGTCCCGTACTTTTCAGTATGTATGCCTCGATGCATGAGATATCTTTTTCCACACTTTTCTTCGCCAAGAGGTTCTTGAAAATGGCCAATTACGGTGTTGGATTCCACTTATTGGCCGTGTATGTGAATGTATGTGTTTGGATGTGTATATGTGTATGTGAATTGCGGCGAGGATCAAATGTCAAGCTGGAAAAAAGAGAAGCCCAACCGCAAGGCAAAGCTGCCGATCTGATAAAAGAAACCCCGGTCGCCAATTCTCGTATCTGCTTCACTTGCATTTTCGCTGGAGCGGCAAGATGGGGAGGGGGAGTGGAGGAGGATGAGGCTTGCCCCGAAACGTGCAAACTTGGCGGTACATACAGACAACGGATACAGGGGAGACATCACGTATGTACATACATATGTACATCCATACATACATATGTATGTATGCATAAAGAAGAAGGCCCCAGGTTCCAGGCTCACGATCGTGACGAAGTTTCCAGCTGGAGCTTTTGTTCCCATCCAACACACACTCTCAAAGACAGGCGGCACAATCACACACACTCACTACCTCGTTCTCTCTTTTCCGCCAGTGCTCCCACTGGCGTGGCGTGGCGTGAATTTTTTACGTTCACTCCAGCTCCATTTCCATTTCCATGCCAGGCCAACCGCCAGCCGACCGTAGTAAAATCCAGTTTTGATAAAAATAAACAAAAGTACGCTACACCGCGCATACACCATGCCCTACACTGGCCAAGTCCAGGCATTTAAGGCTGGCTATTGGCCTGGACAAGGATATTCCCCCTCCATACACACTCAGTGGGAAGAAGGTCTTGATTAGAGGGAGAGAGCAGGTGTGTACAGACGACATGTTCGCCCAAGTCGATGCGCTGCGCGTATCAGATGCTCTTACTGATTTTTGGCAGAGCATATTGGATTCGTTACGGCGGGCACTGAAGCGACGGCGAAGTTAACAACCGTAAAGCGCGCAAATACGACACAAGCAGCAGCAGTGAGTTGCGTTGCGGCCAGCGGAAGCTTTACATCCGGATAATATTGCCAGGCAGAGACAGACCAGAGCCAGAGACGGGGGCTGCTTTAGTGGTCGTTGTTGCTGCCTGCCTGCCTTTGGGGTTCTGCGCTGCTTCTTCTTGCACCTCGGTTCGTGGCAAAGCCTGTTGCTTGAGCCGCTCTCTCCTCGCCGGTTCTCTTTTGGCACCGCCTTCGCCGTCGCCTAAAAGGCACCGTAAACTGGTTCCCGTACAACATTCGCGTGGTCGTGGTCGCTCTCGCTCGCCCGTATTTTTTGTGTTTTCAGTGCTGACTGAGCGCTTGAGCTGCGCGAGTCGCTCGCTGGGAACTACGGAATTGGAAGCGGATAGTGATCGGACTCGGAGCTGGCCTGGGATCGGTCATGGAGCTGGCCTACAATGCGTCATCGTCGGTGGCGGCCTCGGCCGTCTCCGCGGCCACCTTTGCCTTCACCAACACCGCCAAGCTGCCCATTGAGACGGTGAAGCGCCTAATTGCCGCCGTCTCCCGTCGCCCCATGCTGTGGCTGCGGAACAATGCCAATGGCCAAAAGCGCAGCGACATTACTCCCATCTGGTTCGAGGTGGGTCAGGATGTGAATCTTCCGGGTGAGTAACTGCAGAGATATCTCGTAGTGACAGTTGCCATAACAGCTTCTCCTCCTCCTCCTTCCCCGCAGCTGACATCTGCCGCATCAAGTGGGGCCACCTGAGGGACAACTTTCGCAAGGTGTACATCCGCAATAACCTGTCCAATGAGACGCCCTCGTCGTGGCGCTTCTACAACGACATGCGCTTTATGGAGCCCGCCGTCCATGAGAATATTATGCGCCAGACGCGGAGCAGCAGCAAGAAGCATCCGCCGGGACACTGGTCGGAGAATAATAATGTCCTGGGCGTCGACAAGTACGACTCCATGCCCCTGGTGGCCACGGAGCCCATCTGCGAGCTAAGTGACAGCTACGATTCGGAGCTGCATCAGCCGAGCTTCTCGGACATTAGCTCCTTCTTCGAGGATCGCGATTGTCAGCCACCAGACAGCAAGCGGGTCAAGCTGGAGCCGCAACAGCTCACAGATCAGGAGGAAATGCCTGGCGCGGGTGATGACGGCGAAGAGGAGGATGACGATGACTTTGACGAGGATGCCGCATCGGAGAATCAAGAGGAGGAGCGGGGCAAGCGGGCGGAGCCGGCCAATCCTAGCGTTTTCACCATCGAAGTGCTGGACGACGACGATGAGGAAATGGAGCAGGCCAAGGTGAAGACCCACCACAACAATAATAATAATAGCAACAACAACAACAACAGTACTAGCAACACCCCCAACCGTAGTCTGAGTCATAGCCTGAAAAGCGAACCGGATGCCAAGGCCTCATCCAGCTCATCCACGTCGCAGTCGCCGAATGCGGCGGATCTGCCCTTCAAGTACATCAGTATGGATGCCACCACCAATACGGAGCCCACCGGCGGAGATCTGCAGGACGAGGCGGATCGCATGTTCCTCCTCAGCCTGATGCCCTTCCTCCAGCGCCTCGACGAGCGTCGGCGGCTGCGCGTGCGCCAGAAGCTGCAGAATGTCCTCATTGAGGAACTGGAGTTCGGCTGATCCCGTGATTCACGCTGCCGGGAATCGGGGATGATTTGTACGTTATAAGCTTAGCTTACAGTATTATAAGAATGCGACTGACTAACCCGTGGATCTGCATACATACATAGCATGTAATCAGTATTCCGGCCTGCCTTCCTTCCTCCCACCACACACAAGCGAACACATACACACCATATACATACTTGAATACATCCCATATAGCCTGTAGTACGTGCATAAATACATACTTAAATACATACGTTTTTAAATAGACGATCGAGAAATACCAGCGTAATTACTTGTTGTCTTCTCCACAGGATAACCGAATTGGCCCTACCTGTGGGCATCACGTTCCGGCGCACCTGCGCATTTTACCTGCTCGCTGCAGCTATGCCCGCCCGCCCGCAGTTTCCAGTTGCCCGTTCCCGTTCCCATTCCCATTCCCCGTTCCGCGTTCCCAATTATCCACGGCAACGGCATGATGTATGTAGATGAAATTTCTCTCAGTGCAAAACAAGTTCCTTAAGGGTGTACATATGCCTCCTGCAACAACAACAAAATGCGCGCCACCGGTCTCATCGTCATCCGGTGGTGTCTGTCCTCCCCGCCCTCCTCCGGCCATTTCAAATCTCGTCTCCGCTCCAACGTTTATTTCCATTTTCCGCATTTTCGCGCCACATGCGCCGTTAATGAAAGTGGCTCTCTCCCGCTCTCAGCCGCTCATCTCGCTCTCAGCTGCTCAGTGTACTCCGTTTGGGTTGAAAGCAGCAATAGGAAGGTGACTTTTGAATGCTCTAATTGGATTTTCTCATTTAGCAAGTCGGAAACGGCCGGGGGAAAAAATTAAAATAATTTTAATTTAATTTCTTATATTTTTCTAGTATTTTACAGACATTTATTTAATGGTATGAGTAATGTTTTTTAACAGGAACACAATGCCAAATCGACAAAAACAGATCAGACAGAGATATTTATTTTTAAACGATTTATTGGAAGTATTTTAAATATTAATTCGTGGTCATATCCGGCACAGAGTGACCAGACCTAATGGTATCTGACTCATTCACTAGTCTCCTATGTCCAATACTCTCTCCGAGGCAGGGGCGAAAATAATAAAAGCCAGAAGGGCGTCGAGAGAGCAGCCACGAAAGAGAGAATAAAGAGACGAACAGCAGCAGCGCATGAACATGAGTTTCACAGTTTGTTGGTTAAATGCGTGCGTGAAGGTTGGAGAAGAATTCGAGTCCTAGTCCTTGCCACAATAAGTGGGTCACAATTGGAAGCGTTCGATTAAGCCAAACAAACCTGCAGCCGAAACACGCCCGCCAAAGTAAATAAAACAGGAGAACTGACGCGCGAAATCGCCGCACACACACACACAATAAGAGCAATTGTTCATGGCTTTTAATTGCAGAAGGAAAAGTGCACGAGGGTGGTACCCCACTACTTACGCAGATAGAAACGCCGCAGAGCCGGGGAAAATGTAAACAATTGGTAAACAATAACAACGATAGACGTTTTCCGAAGATTTGGATAGCTTTCCACATCGATCAAACACACGCATGAGATAAACGAATAAGAACGGACGGAGAAAGCAACGGCAAGCTAAGTGACGACTATGGGATACCTTGTGATCGCGAAGAGTGCATGAATTTGACAAGTGAGTGGTAAACAAATGTAGTTTTAACAAAATTAAATTGATAGAAAAGCCTAAAATTGATTTTTAACTGTGTTGTGGCTAGAAAAGCTTAATAAATAGTGAGATAGTTTTGCGGTGTATAAGAAAACCAATATACCCTTTCAAACACCCTAGCCAAAATCGGACGCCATTATCCTATTAGCTGCTGGGATGAGCCTGTTGGGACTTTTAATCAGTGGATTTGATTGTTTAGGGCTAAAACTGGTCATTTTGGTAAACTCCTGCTGCGACCCTCTCTTCCGTTGGCTGCATTTTACTGCAGTTCTTTGCGGCATAAGTGAAAATAAATAGAAGATAAAAATGTGCATGCGAGCATACATACAGATGTACATAAATATGTAAAAAGAGAGAGAGAGTGAGAGAGAGTCGTAGCGACATTTTAGGAGCGCGCGCGCGCACTTCAAAATCAGAAACTAACCGTCTGAGATACATTTGAGTTTATTATTTTTTTGTTTAGGCCTCATGATGACGATGATGATGATGATGAATAAAGCAACAGAGACAGCGAGAGAGCATTGAGATTGAGTGTGTTATGTTGTGTTTTCGGTTTCGGTGTCGCTTTCGGATGTATCTTCTTCCTCAGTCGGAATAAGGAATACACGAATGTCGGGAGCGAACGGACACGCATATAATAAGAACTCTCTGGAAGAAACACATTTGAATTTCGCCTCGCGAAAATCCGCTGAAAATCAAAACGAAAATAAAAACGAAAACCGCATCAAATTCGGACCGAATAAAATACGAAATCGAATCAATTAGCGAAACAACACGGGGAAAAACGAGAAAAACAAACGGTGGAAACTTCAAAACAACAACAATAAGAGCGCGGATAATACGGCGACTTGCATGCGGCTGCTAAAAAAGGTGTGTACGGGAAAGAGATGCAGCTACTAGGGCGTTGCAAGAGAGGAACTATCAACGGAAAATAAATAAATAAACTTTTAATTTCCGAAGGCAAAAATGTATTGATTTTCTGCAAGTCAAGCGAAGAAGATTTCGCAAAAGATTCCTCTCAACCTCTTCACCCAGCCTTGTTTTTTTTTTTTTTGTATTTTGCTTGTTTCAAAATATACATACAGAAATATACAAATATACAGGATTTTTGCGGCGCAGAAACCACCTACAAACGGACATGTAGAGAAACTTGTGTGTAAATACAACCCTCGTCCTCATCCCCCGTTATAATTTGCGTCGTAGTCGTTGTATCCTCGCCTGCACGTACACAGAGACCCACACAGGCGCACAAGTACGTGTGCCGATGTGTCGGTGTGTGTGTGTTTCAAAGGACTTTAACTTCTTGGTCGTGTTTTTTTCCACGTCCTGCGACTCGGAGACAGCAGACCAGTTTCAATGGAAAATGTTCAAGGGTGACAAGGGTAGTTTAGCCGATGCCTCCTCCTCCTCCTATTTCTACTTCTCCACCTCCTATTCGTCCTGTTCCTGCTCTTATCCTTGTTGTTGTTGTTGTTGTTATTGCTGCTGCTGTCTACACGGTTCGAAAATATCCTTGAATTGCATTTTTTCCTTAAGGGCGTCGCATTGTTATGAAAAAAAAAGGATCAAAGTAGAGTTCTAAAGTATTGATTGCGGGATTCTCCAGGAATTGTTTGTTTTCCGTCGATGGAATCTCTAGAAATCTAAGTCAATGCAAACCCTTTCTTTTAGTTTTTAGATTCTTTTAAAATGTATGCATATTTTGTTTCCCTTTTTTTTACAGAATCCATTTGAAATAAGATTGGCTTATTTTGTATGGAAAATGGCAAAAATTCATGTTTGTGATATAATTTCATCCCCCAAGAAATTATTACAAATCTTTTTAAATTTATTAATTCACAAATTTTATAAATGCATTAAGCTTGAAACGATTCTGAGGACCCTATACCTCAAAAATCCTTTCCCCTAATACCACCCCAAATTTAACATACCCTAAAATGGCATAATATTATCTCAATATGAAATATTTTCACAGAAACAAATGCAGAGTTAATAAATTTATTTAATCCTTTTTTGCGTTGAAGAAAACTCCTTTTCCTTAACCCCTCTTCAACCACTCTGCAATCCTTTGCCACCTTTCCAGGTTAACATTAACCCAAGAATGCCAAAAAAAAAATGGGATTCGTCGCTAGGCCACCCTTGAAGTTAGGCTATAAATTAACTTGAATTACCCAAAATCAGAATGTCTAAAAAACTCGTTTGGTCCTTTGTTGGGTCATCAAGTTTTCGGCGGAGTGTACAAGAAGCCGTCGTCGCCTCGAAATCCTGCTCCTGCTTGAGGGGATGAAAGTCGGTCGGTCGGCTTGGTTGATTGGGCGTACGACGTCTTGAAGATGGCAACCAGTTCTGTCCGTCTGTTGTTTCTATTACGACTTTGGCCCCCACCCCACTCCTTGGCCGGAAAAGTCGCTTGCGCACTGCAGACGAGCAGAGTGAGGTGGTGGTGGTGGGTGGGTGGAAATGCTGGGGTTACGCTATAACTACGCGATAAGGTGGAGTGTGCTCCATCGGGGGTGGGTTCTCGTTCTCTAATCCTCAGCGCCGTCCTGTACCGTTTGTTTTTCTTTGCTTTTCGAGGGCAGCAGGAGTTGCAGGGAATTTCCAAGTTCTGGTATCTGGGTTACCAAAAAGTGAGGTATATAGATACTAATATGTATATCCTTCCGAAGTACAGCCTGATTTCCAAGAATTGCGCGCGAAAAGTTGGCCATTTTGGGCTCATAAATTTAGAGGAAATGCGTGGCTGATTTTCAAATTCCAGGATTTCTGGATCCTGCGTCTTCCCTATACAAAAAGATACACACACACTGTTACACAAATCTGACCTGCTGAGGCTGCTCGCGCCACACAGCTGCCACTCCTCGGGTTGCATTGCATTTTCCTCGGATTCGGGGACGGGCCTGCTTAAAGGATCAAGGGTCGGCGGTAGGGGGATTTTCCTCGCTACCTAAGACGCTGAGATGCAGCTGCATGCCTGCTTTGGGACTACTTAATGCACCACTTTTTCCTTGGCCAATTTAGTTAGCTGCTACCCCTCGGCAACCGACGACGTATCATCGCGCGCGTTCCAAACGCTGTTTAGAAAACACAACCGATCGATCGATCTTGGCTTTAGCTTTCAAATAATAGAAAAATCCTTCGAAAGTTCTTTCACGGAAAATCCTTGCTTACATTTATAGCGGAAAAGCGCCTTTGCATCGACGACGACTGCCGCCTTGTGCTATAGAAACGTGATCTCACCACCAACATTACTCTTATGATGGAACTTTTGTCAAACAATTCGGTTCCGCAACAAATGGCCAGCAGCAATGCGCCGAGCGCCAACGGCGTGGCCAACTCCTCCTCAACGGCCAATGGCAGTGGCGGCGGCAGCGTTAGCAGCAATGCCAGCAACTCCTCCGAGCGGCTGCTAGCGGGCATCCTCGATAGCTTCCCCGCCTGGGATCTCAATGTGGGGATGCTCTCGAATGTGGGTCAGAGGTGAGTGTGCTTACTTAAGTTAACTTAATGACAAATAACTAACATAAATATTATTTAACCCTTTCGCAGCTCGCCACCACGCACGGACTTCTTTATTAACAATTTTTTGGGCGGCCTGGAAACGCACGGCGACTTCAGCATAGGTCCCATCGGCAGCGGTGCACGCAGCAATCCAAAGATGTCACCCGAATCATCAAATAACTCGAGCATTAGCTGCGGCTGGTGCGAGGTGAGCGCCTCGATACGCTGCCTGGAGTGCAACGAGTTTATGTGCAACGACTGCCTAAGGGAGCACCGGAACAGCCCTCTGTCCTCTAACCATTCGATTGTCTCCCTCCCGACGCCCATTGGAGCATCTCCCACGGGCGGGAGCTCTGCAAATGTCCATACACCGCCCAGCGGCAACTTTATTTGCGACATACACAACGAGATGCTGCGCTACGTGTGCGATTACTGCCGCAAGCTGGTGTGTCAATGCTGCACCCTGCACGAGCACAAGGAGCACAGCTATGCGTCCATTCAGAGCTTCATGGTCGGGTCCAAGGATAAGCTGGAGGGCGCCATCGAGAGCAGCCAGGTGGGGACACGCTGCATCAAGAGCAGTATCGACAAGGCGCTGGCCTTCATTCGGCTGATCGAGCGCAACTGCAGCGAGCTGAGTGACAATATACGCAAAGCCTTCCGCCAGTTCATCATTGCCATCGAGGATCGGGAGCGTTTCCTACTCGACTTCGTAGAGAAGCTGCGCCAGCGCCGCCTGGCCATTCTGCACGATCAAATGGCAGGATTGAAGTCAGCCCTCGCCGGTCTCTCCGAGACCTCTGATATGCTCAGCAAGGTGGCGGACAATGCCTGTAATATGGACCAAATTGAGATTGCCATGAAGTTGACTAATGGCCAGCGACAGATGGAGCAGTTTGCCGGAATATACAAGGATTTGCAGCCCAAACAGGAGGTATTTGCCTTCGCTCCGCCCGACTACAGTCTACTGCAAGACATTCGTAACCAGGGAGGCGTCATTCTGGTGGACGACAAGAACATGCCCATCGTCTCCAGCAGCAATGGCATTGTGCCGAGTGTCTCTAGCGTGAATGCCGTGGCTGCCGCTGCCGCCTCTGTGGGCGTTGGTGTGGGCCCAGTTGGCGGTGGAGTTGGAAACGTGGGCGTCGGCAACGGAATGGACATGGCCTTTGGCATGAATATGCCTAACAATCCGCTGAGTGTGGCCTCCACAAATGTACGACGTCCCCTGCTGCGCGACAACAGTTTCCGCATCCCATCGCCCATCATGCAGCCCCGAGGAGGCAGCGCTTGCGGCATGTCCAGCGCCGCTCTGGACTGGGAGCTCAATGGACTGCGTAGCTCGCCGGGACTGCACTTCAGTGCGCCACGAACAACGCAAGCGATTCCCGGTTGCATGGATCTGGTCAAAGTGCGTAACTCAAATGCCCTTTCGCTATCGTTTGCCACCGAGGGCCATGAGGATGGACAGGTGAGCCGGCCGTGGGGCCTGTGCGTGGACAAGATGGGCCATGTACTGGTTTCGGATCGTCGCAATAATCGCGTTCAGGTCTTCAATCCCGATGGCTCCCTTAAGTTCAAGTTTGGTCGCAAGGGCGTGGGCAATGGCGAGTTTGATCTGCCCGCCGGCATCTGTGTGGATGTGGATAATCGCATTATAGTTGTGGATAAGGACAACCATCGTGTGCAGATCTTCACTGCCAGCGGCGTTTTCCTGCTTAAGTTTGGCAGCTATGGCAAGGAGTACGGCCAGTTCCAGTATCCGTGGGATGTGGCCGTTAATTCGCGTCGCCAGATCGTGGTCACCGACTCGCGCAATCATCGCATCCAGCAATTCGACTCAGAGGGTCGCTTCATCCGCCAGATAGTGTTCGACAACCATGGGCAAACCAAGGGCATTGCCTCGCCACGAGGCGTCTGCTACACGCCCACGGGCAACATAATAGTGTCTGACTTTGATAACCACTGCCTCTACCTGATTGATCCTGACATTAACGATGTGAGTTTGCTTTTTTATATCAATTAATTTCGTTACTAATTGGTAATTTCTTTGGTTTGCAGATCCTGTCCGTCAAGGGACACGAGGGCTCGGGCTTCCACGAGTTCAATCGGCCATCGGGCCTGTGCTGTGACGACGAGGGCCGCATTATAGTGGCCGATTCCAAGAATCAACGCATCCTGGTCTTTAATCAGAACCTGGACTTTATGTGGGATGTAAGTTTAAGATTTGTCACCTATAAGAAACATCCGATAATCAGAATCTTTACAGATTGAGGTGCGTCCCTCGATAAATCCGTTAATGCCGCCAACGCTGGACGAGAAGGATCGAACCTGCGATGTGGCCCTAATGCCAGACGGTCGGATTGTATTCCTCATCGAACTGTCGCCAGACTCCAAGGAAGGGTCTAACCCTTACAAGCGGTTTGTGCACGTATTCTAAGTTAGGTTAGCGAGTGCCGATCTTTTTTAGACCATTTACACACACACACCACACAGGAGCTAAGATCAGATTGAATAGGGACAAGGAACAGGAGCCGTTAAGCGAAAGGGACAAAAGTCAGTAGAAGAAAATTCCGGAGAGCATGGGAAATTAGCGAAAATTTTTTAGCTTAAGTGCTACAACGATTACCTCGATAATGCTTAAGAGTTATAATGGTTACGATTCTGGTAATTTACACAATACAACAATACGAATTACACATATGTATCTACAGATATCTAGATATCTACCAGACGCGTATGCCTATACATACAATATATATATATATATCTAGCGAATATACAAGAGCAAGCCCCCAAACAACCAACTAGAACGAAAAAACTAAAGTGGAAGCATATAGGATATAGGAGATAATTAGCAGTAGGCGATAGGTAGTCCGAGGAGCATTCAGGACCTAGTGAAAAGGATAAAGCAAAAGGGGGTAAACTCTCGAACCATTTACTAGACGAAAATATTCAAATACCTGTTAGTTAGACTGAAAAGGCAGTTTGCTAGCTGATGGAGAGTGCGTTTTTTATGGCATCGGTTGCTTAGCGGAAAGATGAGCGAGAGATAACTACTATATAGGGTTATATAACGATACATGTTCTTTTTTTTATTAGTATCTTTTGGTTCTACAAGAGTTAGCAGACTTTGTGCGGAATATGGTATTAATTAATGTTTGTATTATATTCGTAATTCGTAATTTGTTTGTCCTTAAACAATTCTGTTTTAAAATTAATTATTTTTCCGCGATATTTGTACGTATTTTAAACTTATTTCTTATATTATTGAGACTGAGCAAGTGAGTACACGAACTTTGTAAGAGCAAAGCGAAGCAAAACAAAGAAAAAAAAACAAGTAAACAATTGAAGGAACCCGCTGACTTTTTGGTTGAACTTTTTAACAAAGACTGATTAAAACTAAACCGCAATTTCGGAGCCAACTGAGAGAACCATATATTATGGTGAGGCCAAAAAAAAAAAATAAATCGTGAAAACGAACAACACTCAAAAATTGCAATGACATTGATATAACGTAAAGTAACTTAACATAGCTTAACTTCACACACCTATACCTATAGAGATCTGATCATAAAAGTCATAAATCATGGGCATAGCTGACAAAACCGAGTTTAACTAACATTATATTTCATCCGCATCCACATCCACATCCCCATCCACATCCAATATCGAGTTCCGCATCTTCATCCAGCGCTTTTTGTGCAAACATCACAGGCAGGGCTTTCCGTTTTGTAATTAAAAAGGACAGGCGGTAGTAGAGGAGAGGGGTTAGCTAAAGCAAGCAAAAGTAACGAAGAAAATTATCATAATTTTTGACTCAATGTGTTCATTAGCATTTAGTAGACTTAGCGGGGGCGTGACATAGTAAAAAAAAAGTATGGGAAATATAATCCAGAGCAATATACAATGTATGGGCGTATTGAATACACATTTTAGGTGACATGTTCCTCGCAAAACAAAGAAGAAACACAAGAAACAAGAAGAATTAAGAAACAAAGGATGTAAAACCAAGGGAAAACAATGAATTAATTAGCTGAATTATCTGTCTTTGGAGGTGCAACGTTTTTACTAGCTAATATTTACACACACACAAAACAGAGATTCTAGGCAATTGCAAATCTATTGAGCCAACTTAGTTACTTAGTTTACGTTATGTTCTTAGTTTACATGTTTTTTAAAACGTTCATTCTATATTCTTTGTACTTGTGTTTTAAAACAAAAACCCGACCTTAGAGATTGAGATAGAGATGTGTGTGAGAGAGAGATAGAGAGAATACATAGCTACACTCCTTCCACGAATAAAGCAACATTGCATAAAATGCGCAAAGAAAAAACTAAAAACAAAAACAAAACAACCCTAAAATCATTAAAAAAAACTAACCATACCTTAAAAAAATGATGCAAAAATGCTAGAAGGCTCTACGAGAGCGATGGCAACAAAAAACATATACAATATTTATATATATACACGTAATATATACACCAGATCGCAGAATGCAAACAGACGAAGACGGGGGTCGACCTACCTACATACTTAGAGCTATATAGAGAGTAGATATCGTAATTATTTTACACCTTAGTTTAGTTTAGTCAACCCCACACGAATCGCCATAACATACTCGTCGTAACCTCATTTTTAATCTATAATTCACCGATTTGTGAATCGGTAATCGGTAATAGTAAATCGTGAATTGTAAAATTTAAAATCGTAAACCTTGAAGCGCCGTTCATTTCATGTGATCCAGATCGAATCATTATTCAAATCCAAATAATAAAAAAACAACACTCGCACACATTCATCGCACGCCGAAAGCATCATCCCACAACACATATGTGTATATATATCATATATATATCGTATCGTAACCGTATCGGGCCTAGCGACGACATCCGAGAGAATGCCATATTTTATATTTGTGTGAGATTTACTACTAAAACAAAACCAATACTAAAGAACTAAATACTTATATATCATTACAAATGAGCGCCGTTTTCTAAAAGCCACAGTTTAGAAATTGTGTAAAAAAAAACTAAAACAAAAAAAAAAATTAATAATAGTAAAAACTACAAGCTTAAAAAAATAAGAAAAGAAGTAAGGAGGGGAGGACAATTATTGCGATCTAAGCGAGAATACCGAATGCCATAATTCAAAATAAAAAGCATTTAAACATATATATATTATATATCTATAGACTATACTAAAGTATGTTAAACACAAAACAACAAGAATTACTAAAACTAAAAGTCATGAGAATATACTGAACAATTTGCCAAAGGCTTAAGAATCAAAAAACGAATAAAAAAAGCATAAACCAATAACTTACAAAACAAACACTACACTCATTACACATTAGAGAGAAAGAAATATAGAAATATTGATCAGCTTCGATTGTTTTCGATCCATGATGATAACTTCTATTTTCTTTCAACTCTACATTACACGCAACATTCAAAGAAAAGCCTACGCATTAAATAGTTAATTAAAGAAACTCTTTACAACAAAGTACATACCAAAAAATACGCATACACTCTTAATTCAATTGCAAGCAGGTATTTTTGTTTAAAAATAAACCGAATATATTCCAAAAAACACCAAACGAAACAAAAACAAATGTTTGCCCGAACCAACAATTAATTCTAAAAGCAAGCAGAATGCTCATTAAAACGTAGCCTCTAAACTCTAAACTAAACTAAAGTAAAAACGAATCCAAAACTTAAATCAGGTATTCAATTTTTTTCGTATTACGTACTTAGCGGTTAAGGAAAATGGGGAGAAAATAAGGAGAAACGACTAAGAAAGATCCCTGAAGATATGCGAATGATTTTCAAAAATAAATCCCCAACATACATATTGATTAAGCAACTCTTTTTATATATAAACAAATCGATTGACGATGCTAAAACATAACAAAAATGTGAAGGTGGGAATATGAGAATAAAAGGATTGAACTCTTATATCAAAATACAATTTTGAGTAAAACTTTTAATGACACAACAAAAACAACAACAAACAATTCTCGGCAAGCACAGAGAAATGATTTCTTTATTACTATATTATAACAATATCATAAAAATCTCTAAAATTATGCATACAAAATATTTACTTACCTACGATCATAATTATATTTTGTCAAAATCATTTAGAAACTAAGTTAAACCCAAATCCAACATGAAGACGACAAAAAAAAAACAAAAGATTATATCTAAATTTGATTTTTTTGTTGTATTTGGAAGATATTCAGCCTACGCATACACATACACACACACACACACATTACTAAACACATATGTAATAATTATGGAGCAATTGAGTACAAAACGAGTACAAATTTAAATTTTAAGCCAGGATCAGACGACGACACACACAGTTTTAAGTTTAAAGTTAAAGCATATATAGATTTCGATCGGAGAGTGCGCAGAGCAGCATAGGGAGAATATTGATAGTGCCAGCTACTGGTTTCGCATAGCAAAAAGTACTGCATATTGCATTCTGCATACTGCATACTGCAAGGATATTCATACAAGATCGAAGGATCGACAGCATACTAACCACATTTATTCGCATAGTCACATACTTACATACATAGTTACTTAAAACATAGACTTACTAACCCCCCACACACTACATATATCTAGAAAAGCAGCCCACTCTCTTCTTCAACTATGATTTGCTTCGGAATATACCATATATATAGATAGAGAGATCAAGCTCTCGGCATATGCAAAATTATCTCATACATTCTCACTCACCCTCCCACTCAGCATATATGTAGGGATGTGCGGGTACTAGGTACACCCACCAGTAAGCAGCTACATAAGTCATATATATATGTATATTTGCCGAAAGCTAAAAGGAAATCTACCAAAATCAAGCGACAGATTCAATAACGAGTTGCAGTTTAAAATTGTAATTGTCAAAAAACAGAAAGAAAGAAAATAGTGAAAGAAAAGCGAACGGGCAACTACGAAGCGTGGCTTGGTCATTTTTCTATATACATGCATACACATACATATTTATATACCCAATATATATATATATTGTATATATATATATACACATATTGATGTGGTCTTGACGAGACAAGAGTAAGAGTATATTTTATACGATAAACAAATTTTATAACATATTTAATAATAAATTATACACTAATAATTGTGGAAATTAGTTGGCTTTTATTTCCTTTAGTTGGGTTAATGTTAAGCTATGGATTTTCGGAAAATTATTTCAGCTCACATGTATGCTATGAATATTTTTCTAGTGGAAAACTACACACAAAATGGTGTTGTGTCTTCAAGGATGGCCAGCAAGGATGCACATAGAGATGCTGTCGGACATTTTGATATATCAAATTGAAAGAATAATATTGATTTTAAATACTTTTAAAAGAAATTATGTACCCAAGAAAAAAGATTCAAGTGAACATTATTTTATATTTTTAAATTGAGAATAAATTTACCGATCTTTATTTGGTTCTAAGCTTTCATAATATTAAATTAAAATAATTATATATACATTCAAATCCCATAAAAATCTTAATAATTGACAAAATACTTTGAGCTTTTACAATTTCGGTTTTGTATCTCAAAGATATCGCCTGCTGTGCTTGATAAACTTGATAAAGATAAAGATATATTTAAAGCCCAGAAGTATACTAAAACATTCAAAGATATTTAAACTTGTATTGAATAATTAATATTGGAAAAGCTCAGTGTTTAGATAATGATGGCTTATAATATTAACCACTTAACAGGGCAACCTACAAGATAGTTTGTTGTGATAATAGTTAGATCTTGTTTGATCGGTTGCTGGTCTATAATTGCATAAAAACTGCACTTTGGTAAATATGGTAATTCAAGACTAGACAACTTGGGGTGACAACTAAGACGGGAGAGCAACATTTATGACACTGACATACATATGTATGTATATAAACTCATGGTTTTATGGCTAAGAAATTAAAGGTTGAAGAGATTAAAATACAACTAGGTATGATAATTCATTGTTTATTAAAAAGGGTTTATTCAGAAGGGTGTAAAGCTAAACTAACCTTTCTTTTTACATTTAACATTTGCATTTATATTTTTAAAATGCAGTTAACAGCATTTTGGCTCCATTATTTTATTATTATTTACAATAAAACTCATTTATCAATTTATAAAATTCATAAAACTTCATTTATTTATTTTTTTTAATTTGTTTTATATATATTTATAAATTTAGCTTCGTTTCTATGTTCCTTTTTTAATATGAATTTATATTAAGTTTTATGTTTTCATAAACAGAATCTTTTAATGGATGCCAGAGATGCCTCCACGTACACCCGGAACCTGGGTCAAGGTATATATTTATTTATATCTCAAAGCCACAAACAACGCAAATGCGATTCGAGTGTTTGTAAAAAAAATCTAGCAAGCCATTTAGAATAACAAAAGGAATTGCTAAGTACTCACACATAATGAGACTTTTATGAAGCCAAAATACAAAATACAAATAAAAGTAGAAAAATTCGAAATAAAAGGTGGCAAGGCGTCCGTTGCGTGACTTTAAAAATTGCGCTGTGTCTGTGAACAAATACTTATCCCTCTCTATTTCAATTCACTTTTACAATTGTTTTTTTAATGGGTTTGTGCTAGTCGTAAAGTTGAGTAAAACTTTGCCAAAGTCCAGGCTTGCCATTAGTTGAGAACGCGTTAATTACGGCAATAGAATATGGCTTAAACGGGAGCTCGATTATATCAATTTTCAGGTTTACTGGACTATATAGAGATAAGTCTCCTCCACACGCCAAGTGCTCACTCGATTCAATCTTCGTCTGGCACTGGCAGTTTGTCGTTGGTCAGCCGGCTTTCATGGTCAGGGTTCGATGCGATGCTAAATAAAACTGAAAACTGGTTATGTGTTTGCCTATTTATTTACTTGTTTGCTTTTCTACCTCCATATAATATCAGCCACCGAACAGCTGTTTGAAAAAACAAACAAATTATTATTTACGGGACGATCTTTCGCCTAGGCCGAACTATACCTATTTCGGCAGCGCATCGTGTAACATATAACAAAAAGTTGAGATCTTCTCTCTTTGCCGTGTAATTCCATACATTTTTAAACAAAAGTGCTGTAATTACAAACTGAACTCTAATTAAATTAAGTGTAAGTTGCGGAGGTTATAGAGCACTTAAATATTTAACAGAACAAGCTGAAGCTGCTCAAGTTTATCGTTTTAGATCAGGGATTTTAATATATATAATAGCTCATCATAATTAGCTCATCTTTTACCTAGAATATATAAATAGAAGTTGTGATTTTTAATTTGATTTTTAAAGTAATTTATTACAAGTTCTAAAAGAATGCATTTTATTATTTATTGGTTCCATCTGGAACAGATATTTGTCAACAAAAATCAATTATAAATTGATTGTAATTAAAAGATTGCGAGCTCTAATTTATTTAAATTTATTATGAACTGAAATTATAATTATATTTATTTAGCAATGGTCTTATTTGGTTTTCGTCCATTTTTCTTGTAAAGAAACAATTAATTTCTTGAAGATATATTATTCTATATTTATATATTTTGAATACTAGTAAAATCATAAATAATATTTAGTAATCTGGGGCAAAACTACAGCATAACTCGTAGCCACATAATCAAAATCAAATTGTGTGTAAGTCCAGTTTCTTAATTGGCAGTTGGCGGTGCCAGTTTCTTAATCGATCCTACAACTCTGTTGCAAGGCGACCAGTATTTCTCAAAGTGGATTGCCAGTCTAGGTTTGGGTTACAACACTCTGACAGTAGACCCAATCATTCATCACCATTATCTCTGAGCCTAGAATTCGTGGTGTGCATCTCTGACCAAAGACCCCATCAAGAAATAATATTCAAATCTGAAGAGCGGAGCGTGTAAACAAGGCCCAAATGAAAAACGAAATATAAATAAAAGAAAACTTAACTGAAACTGGAAAAGCGACGAGCCGGAGAGTTGAATTATTATTAGCCAGTTTTTTGTTTAGTTTAGACATGTGTGAGCGCCACGTCAGGTGAATCCGAATCCGAATCCGAATCGAAGTCCTCATCCCAATCCACCCGAGTGCGTGTCGATTTCAATACTTTGTTTTAGCTTTGCTTTGCTTTTCAAGTTGCGGGCGTCGTCGGTGTGCAGTGACGGGCTGCGCATACAAATTGGAGCGGAGCGCGCCAAGCCGCGCCGCCGGAAAGTGTAATTAAAGCCCCCGCGGACTGCATCGGCCACTGATTTCAGTTACCCGATACCCAGAGTGGTCACAGGTTGGTCAGTTACCAATTGGCCACCATTTCGCCGAGGTCTGTCTTTGGAATCAGTTTGTTTTTGTGGCTCTAATCGTGCGTGGATTTTGCTGTGAGATTAGGCCAGTTTTCAAGTGCCAACGGACGGACACAGAGAGCCATGGCTGTTATTTAATCGCTGTGATTAGCCAACTTACGCGTTGACAATTCGCGACCTCAGATGCTGTCATAAAAGTGAAATTAAGGCAGAGCAACTAAGGCTGAAAATGAAAAAAATGGATGGTGAAAAATCAGCGAATTTGATTTGATATTAAAAACAAAAAATAAATTGCGGAATCCATTTAAAAGAATGTTCTTAAAAATATTTAAATTCTTTGTTCAAACCAAAAAAATCATTTTTACTTGTAATAATTTAACCAGAATGAACTTTGGATGAAATGAAATTCTAGATTTGTTGTATTTATATAAAACATGAATCTAATGAGATATATTTTTAACTCAGAACTCTTAAAAAAATTAGGATTTGTTTCTAAAAATGATAAATAATTTAATTTACTGAAAAAACTAAGTCCAAGAAACCTTATTCATTCTTTATTTATTACATAAATAAATTACATTTCAAACTTAACATGGTTTTCATTGAGGATCTTTTAGTAAACTATCTTTGCGTTTTATTTTATAAACATTTAAAACTTAAAATCCTCTTATTATTGCTATTATTATTTGAAAGACTTTAGAAAGTAAAACTTGTGTTAAAGATGCTTTTTTATAAAAGTAAAGAAACCCATGCTGAATGAAGACTCAATTTGCTGATAACAGCGAATTTCTTGAATATTTTTTGCTACTAAAAATAAATGTGCAATCAAGCAATCCATATTTTTTTATAAAATATTATTACAAACATATATGTATGCATGCTAAAAATGTTGTCATACAAAAAACGTGAGCCATCGAAATTTGCAGTGCTAAGTGCCCGTGCCTGGCTGTTAATTAATTCATATTAATTCATCAACGATTGAGCAATGCGCCTTATGCGTATGTCGCAGAGTGTGTGACTCCGGCAACGGGTTGAACTTGAAACTGATTATGGCGCTTAGTGCATTTTTGATTCAAACTGCAAAACTGGACTTTGCGCACTGAAATAGCTTCAGCAATTAAATCAAGTTTTAGTTTCGTTGATAACAAAACATATCTAGAGCTTTCAAATTCGGGCTTCTGTCTGACGTCGATTCTATTGATTTTGTCCGCACAAGGACTCGTGTATCCTTGTGAACGGAAATGTAATTGACTTTTGTGCCGATTTTGAATATTTGATGACATAATTTTGAATATATTGCCGCTCTTACAGTTGACATTTTCACAGCCACTTTTGCATGGGAAGTAAAACAGATTTTGTTTTCGGTTATTACAAAGTATTTATAAAGTTCGAGCTCAATAATGAAGGACAAGAATGCGATAAATTCAGCCCCGGAGGCCAGCGGAGGCCAAGTTAATGGTAAGTAATAACTCGTACTGTGAAAATTGCCTATTTTTATTGCTTTTCCCATTGCAGCTAATGATGAAGATCGACCGGCGACAACTGTCATTAATATTGGTAAGTGTGAGAAGGCCAAGATGGCATTTAATTGTTAAGGAAATATCCACAGACATATTAAATAATTAAAGATATCAACATTGAAATATAATAAGAAAGCATTAATTAAAAGAGTTTAATAGTTTAATAGGGATTATTTAATTTTAATAAATATTTAGCTTAATCTTAAAAAAATATTTTTTAAATTTGTATTCAAGTATTTACAATGCAAACTTTAAGTAATAATATTATATTTATATTCCAATCATGAATAGTATTCCGCCAGCTCATGCTGACTCTCCCTCAACCAATTTTTTAATCAAAATCATCGTTACCAAGCATAAGTTATCAGAATCGGAAAGTGCAGTATATAAACATACATTTCACTTAAAGTCGGCATTCTAGTAAATAAAGGGAAATACATTTGTAGCTCAGTAATCAATATTGCTAAAAACTCAAATAGATAACGATAGATTAAGCTTAAAAAAAGTTAAACTTGTATAAAAGTCCAGTACGTACAATAAGATTCGTTATCAGGCCGACACGCTTGACTTTCCCCTCCCAAAATTGGGCGTTGTATATAGATTATATACAAAGTACTCATAAAAACACAATACTGGCGCACTCGAATGCTGATAATGAATGCCAGCGCCCCCTTGTCGAGTCTGTTTTCGTATATTTTGGGCTTGTGGAGCAACAATCCATTCAGTAGCAGCCGGCTTTTGCGTTCGAAAAGGTGTGTGATTCGCTAAGCGATTAAAATATCCAATTAAACAAGTGTATTAAAGAGCAAACCACCAGCTGTTTTGCTAGTGAAAAGAACTTGATATGCTAATTTCTTAGAACCAGTGATTAGCTTGCAATTGAAATCGTTCTATTTTAAGAGCATGACATAAACAGTAAAGCAAACAACGAATGCTGGTTTTTGGTTTCAGAGTTTCTAATTATTTTCGGAATATTAAATTTAGCCGCCTTTTTCAAGAAAGCTCTGTGAGCATTTACCAACACTAATCAACTTCTGCCGCGACTCAAACCACAAACAAAATAAGTGTAAAGTTTATTAGCCGCTGCATGGCAACTGATCTAAACTGAACAATAATATAATTTAAAGAAAAATGAAACTAAAAAACAGATCAAGATCTTAGCCTTTCCCCTTACTTTTTTTTAAACACAAATCCGTTGGCTATGTCGCTGCCATATCTTCCAATGAAAACTTTTTCATGCTGAATTGTTTTTTGAAAATCGATAGCGCCGCCGATAGCAGCGCCATCGATACTATCGATAGCCACACCGAAGCTTTTTTCAACTAGTCAGATCTGAAATCTATAAGTATATAAGTTTTTGTTGTCGCGGCGAACGGTTGGCTGAACTACACGCGCCTTGATTCAGCCTGTTGATACTAATAACTCGAACTCCCTCCCGTCGTCCGCCCCCCCACGGCGCATAAAGTACACATATAATTTTAACAACAAATAAAACGCAAGAAAACAAAACAATACAGCTCGGTAGATGCGAACGAAAGTGAAAGAGTGTCTGTGTTGTTTACGTTTCTCAGTGTAACCACCCTCTTACTCCTCCTCTCCACCCATCTCTGTTTCTCTCCCGGTTTCTCCAATCCGACAAAAAATCGCAGAACCAGAAACTGAAAGTCAAGGCATTGGAATCTTCGCAGCATCCCAGCAGCAGCAACAAGCACAGCAAGAGCTATCCCAGTCCGACAGAATGGCCAACTTCGACGATGTGAGTGTCCAGCAGACCAATTAGGCAATATATTGCAAGTGCAGGGCGAGCCAGAAAAAAATATACAGCAAAAAAGAGATGTGTAACGATTATTAACTGACACACACACACACACACACAGAGACCGACTAACACACCTACACAGACGGACTCACACACATACGAAAGCCGTGCACGTAACGAACATTAAGCGCCTTATTTTGTTTGATTTGATTTTTATTTGAATTTTTTTTGTTTTCGCCGTTCCGTCGTTATCCTCCCTATGTATGCGTGTTGCATGTTGCTATTGCGAATGTGAAAAACCAACCTGGTGCTGCTGCTCCTCCTCCTCCGCCGCCTCCTTCCAACCAAAAACAACAACAAACTACACCTGAAACACCAATTACGATGACCAACACCAACGACCAGACGTTGCAACGCGCCCGCCTCGCTTTTAGCAGTGGAAAGACCAGGAACATCAACTTTCGGTAAGTTTTGAACGTCAAAATTGCACAGATTTCGAGAGAGAGCTTCTTCCCATGTCATTAATGAGTAGTTTTTACCCAGTTGCTGTGGTTAATTACAGTAAAAATCTGGGTTGAGAGAAGCTCTTAAAAGTGGGTTAAAATTCAGGGTGATGATATCCGTGGAACTCCTTAAATGGTTTTGTCTAAATTTATTTGATTATGTTAATTTAAAATATGCAGTTTATTAGTGTCTTTTCCATGCCATATTTCCATTAAAAGTTTGCCATATTTGAATGCAAGTTGTTTAAAGTTTAATACTTATATGGATTCTAGTAGAGTTTTGATTGCATTTATTTTTTTGAGGTTTTATTTATTTTATTTCATTGTATTTTTTATAACCAGACTTTCGGGAATTCACTAAATTCTAAAAAAAAATATTATTAAAAAATTTTAAAGTTTCCTTCAACCGATATTCACTGTACCATAATCATAATCATGTTTATATTGCCATCGCGTTACATGGGGTTATTACCATGGCCTAACGAAATACGGCTATCTCTTGGCGGCAAGGTAATAGCTCTGCTTTTCTGGTTTATTGTTCCATTTCGGAACAAGAGCCGCGAGCGTGATCCAGTGATCTCGATTCCAGCCCAGAGTTTTCCCACAAAAGCTTTGACCCTTGAACCCCCATAGCCGCTCCCGACGAGCTTTCCATAACGTGAGATGATAAGGAGTGGCGATATCAGCGATTCCATATACGGGGAAATTCCAAAGTCTCTAGTTATATATAGACTCTGTTCTACAATCCGATATGCATTTATGCGGGAACTCTGACTTCGGCCAGTGGTTGTACTTTGAATGCAATTAGACTACGGCGGACTGGATTCGTTTCTGTCTCTGTCGAAATAATTGCTATTTCCTCCTTTCCAGTCAACAATAAACAATAAAAAACACACAAAAACACGCAACACTCACACTGATGGATATGTTAATAGGCGAAAAAATGAAGAGAAATAATAGAAGAAATAGACGAACAGGCGATAGATATTCCGATAGTTTCTTTGAGTGTGCAAAGTGTGAAACGGAAGTGCGGAAGAATCTCAGCCCAAGGCTGACGGCCGTTTAATTCCATGATCTTTCCAAATAGTTCCGAACAAATGAACACGTTCTATGACTGTTTTTCGCCTCTAGCTCTAGCTCTAGCTGTAGCCTAGCTGGCCACTTCTATCCATTCCACTGAGCAGGGCTTTGACTATATTTAAATATATTTTGCCAGATATACAGATACAAATATATATACAGTCGGGCTTTCATAAAATGGAACTCAGCTCGGTTAAAGTAATAATTAATTAGTAGAAGTTCGCGATTGTTCTTAGTTAGGATATCCTTTTCAGTTTTAATAAGGTCTTGGATAAGTAGATTCCCATGAATTTCAGGATCAGTTTTAACTTGTAGTTTTCTAGCTTCTAATATTTCCAACAAATTGTTCCTCATCTGTATAATTAACCTAAACTACAACCTCTTAAAACTATTTAACACCTAAATTAGTTCAAGTTATGCAATTATATAAATGAAAGCTTTAGGGAAGTCGGCCTGTAGCTCGAATATGAGTTACTGAATCGTTCACGGTGCGGCTAATTGCTTTATTTATATTCACAGCGATTGACGATCGTTGGTTGGGTTGTCTGCTTATACGGTTTTATGTTTGTCATGAGCAAATAATTCAATTCAATTGCAAGTGCACCTCGGGGGGCTGTTCACCTGGTGCTGCTGCTGCTGCTGCGGATCACCTTGAAGGCCTTCTCCTCCAGGGGGCATTATCACCTCCTCTTATTGGCCCGATCAAAGTAGATCAACACAGACAGCAACGGGGGGGTTGTCAAGCCGGTTTACACGGTTATATTCAAAGTAATTGGCCCGGGCTCCGAGCCCCGGAGTTGAGTCACCAGAGAATCGCAGAATCGTAGAATCACATAACCGGCCGTAAAGCTAACATTGACCTTCCCCAAGCGTCAAGCGCCAAGCGCTAAGCGCCAAGCGAGCTCTCGTGCATTGTGATTAGTATTGATTTTGTTTTGGTCTTTGTTTCGCACTCCTACCGCGGAACTTGTCCCATCATCATCATCATTTGTCCATTAATTATTTTCGTTTCTTGGATTTCGTTTTTGTCTACATCTACGTCTACATCTACGTCCACGTCTCCGTCTCCGGATCAGACGCAAGCAGCTGGAGAGTCTGCTGCGTTGCTATGAGGAGCATGAGAACGAGATTATCAGCGCCTTGGAGGCGGATCTGAGGCGTCCCAAGCAGGAGAGTCTGATTGTGGAGACCGAGTTCATGAAGAACGACATTAAGCACATTCTCTTCCATCTGGATGACTGGGTTCAGTCCGATAAGGTGAGTTGGGACACTTTTTAGGCTCTTATTTCATAGCTTACATTTTTAATTATTTTTTTCCAGCCCTCGAAGCCGTTTGTGAACCTGATGGACGATGTCCAAATCTACAATGATCCCTTTGGCGTTGTCCTAGTAATTGGCGCCTGGAACTATCCGCTGCAGCTGCTCCTGGTCCCAGTGGCTTCTGCTATTGCCGCCGGAAACTGTGTGGTGATCAAGCCCAGCGAGATTGCCGCCAACTGCGCCAAGTTCATTGCCGATGTCATTCCGAAATATTTGGATAATGTGAGTCTGAGTCATTTGTTGAACTTGACTAAGCGCGAAATTCTTCAACTAACTCAAAAGTTAATATTTATTCCTAATCGTATTAGCATATGGCAAGCACTAGAAGTTCTTTGAGATCTTCTAAGATCTGTGTAAGATCAGAGATAGAAATTGTAAGACTTGAAGTTCAGCTTAAGCAGATTCATTAATACGGCAGCGCAGGAGCATGCATAAATATTTATAAAGAAAATTAAGATGCAGCGCAGAAACTCCATAACTTAAAGCGCTGTCGAATTGGCAAACTGATTTTATGGTTTTTTATTTATGTCTTATGATTAAAATTGCATTTTAAAACTAGTTATCAAGACGTTGAGTTAAAGGAGAGATGTCATTAAAATATTACCATTAAAATGAACAAGATTTTCAGGAAACTGTCAAACTTTGAGTAACGGAACTCCTTTTCCCTTCTCTTTTTAGGACTGCTATCCAGTTGTCTGCGGCGGGCCCACTGAGACCGCTGAGCTGCTCAACCAGCGCTTCGACTACATCTTCTACACGGGCTCCACGCGCGTCGGCAAGATCATCCATGCGGCGGCCAACAAGCACTTGACCCCCACTACCTTGGAGCTGGGTGGCAAGAGGTGAGCACGAGCACGCGAACCCCCTTGATCTCCAATTAGGCAACATAACTCTTTTCTATTTTCAGTCCCTGTTACATTGACAAGTCGGTGGAGCTGCGCACAGCCGTCAAGCGCATCCTGTGGGGCAAGCTCATCAACTGCGGCCAGACCTGCATTGCTCCCGACTACATTCTCTGCTCCAAGGAAGTGCAGGACAAGTTCATTGCCGAGGCCAAGGAGGTGCTGAAGGAGTGGTATGGCGATAATATCCAGAGCAGTCCGGATCTCAGTCGCATTATCAATGCCAATAACTTCCAGTAAGAGCGATCGATAGATCGAGGAATTTCAAGTAATGGTTTCTTGCTTTCATTTCAGACGCCTTCTCGGTCTGATGAAGTCGGGACGCGTTGCCGTTGGCGGCAAATACGATGCCAGCGAGCGTTTCATTGAGCCCACCATTCTGGTGGACGTGAAAGCCAATGATCCCATCATGGAGGAAGAGATTTTCGGCCCCATCTTGCCAATTTTCACCGTGGAGAGTGCCTACGATGCCATTAAGTTCATCAATGCCAGGTATGTTAGTTCGAGACCCAATTCGTGGAGAGCCTTTGTCCTTAGTCTCATCATCAATCTCCTCCGCCTCCTCCTCCTGCTCATGAAAACCAAACAATTACAACAACCAAAAAATATGTCCGATTCGCAATGTTTTTCTCTTTAGAGAGAGTCCACTTGTCCTGTATATTTTCACATCGGAGACAGAGGTTCAGAATCTGTTCATAAACGGCACCCAGTCGGGCGGACTGTGCGTGAACGATACGATAATGCACTATGCCGGTAAGAAAGCGATATAAATCAAACCACAACAAGAGAGAGAGATGCTAGTGGAAGTGGATGTGGATATATGCGGCTACAGTCCGTTGCTTGCTTCTCTACGGTTTCGGTATCTCCCAAAGCCCTCCCAACGGAAACGGAACCTGTTATTATTGCTCCTCTTCTGTCTGTTAACTTTGTATACACCTTTTATCTGGTGATGGTGACTCTAATTATTCCTGTTTAGTCTCTACCTTGCTGTAGATGATGATCTAAGACCCCCAATTTCGAGTAATAGCCCCTGTACACTGTCATTGGTCAGCAGATCTGTTTCATGTTTATATTGGTTATAGTTCGAAATTATTCAAAACAGATCTGCAGATCTGCTCTGTTTGTCTTTTTATGTGTAATCCTCATACCTTTGATAGCCCGCTAACGATGCTGATCGTACTTAATCCGTATTTATACCCTTCTCCCCCGTAATCAGAGAGAAACCACTTGTTATTTACGTGTTCTCCAACTCGAATAAGCTAATTAAAGAGTTCAGGACAAATACAACCAGCGGCGGATTCTGCAGCAACGAAACTATAATGCACTGTGGAGGTATTTTCGCTATTAATGTATATACAATATTTAAGAGATATCTACACTCTATTGATTTTTGTGTAATGCACCTTTATTATGGGGTCAATTATTTTGTAGTAGCCACATTCTCCGATCAATATTTAAAATGCAAATACAGGGAAAACACGGATATTGACAGCCCCAAAACGAAAAACGACCAAGTATACAAATACTATGCACTTTGTTTTGAATATTTAATGAAAGCTCAGTGGGTTTTATTGGTTTCGGAATCGGCTTGTATTTATTTATATGTATATTTTGCTTGTTTAACACTTTAACTCGCTTGGCTTAGTAATTACAAGTAATAAATTAGTTTTAAGAGTGCTAAAAGTTATTTGTGGTGATAGTTAATAGAATGTAGAAACTTGGGTGAGGCTTTAATTATTTATATGATTTATTTTAGTAAGTTTCAAGTTCAATTTGTGCTAATTTTATAGCTATTATATATTATTTGGCAAATAGTTAAGTCATAACCCTGAAAACAGCTTTAAAAATATACAAATCCCTTAGAAAAATTGCAATGACTTAAATATTTGCTTAAACTTTACCTTATTTAGTAGCAGAACTCTTAAAAATAAATGCTTCTTCCCTCCTTTAGTTGATGTTTTGCCCTTTGGAGGCGTGGGTATGAGCGGAATGGGCAGCTATCATGGTAAATATGGCTTCGACACCTTCACACACAAGAAATCTTGCCTGGGCAAGGATCTGTCGGCCGTTGGCGAGAAGTTGGCATCGTAAGTTTAACTGACTTTCGTTAAATAATATATATTTAATAATTTTTCTCCTTTTTAAGGGCACGTTATCCTCCCTACTCGGACCGTAAGGGATCGCTGCTCTCGTTCCTGCTGCGCAAGCGCCGTCCGCTGCCCAACCTGCACTTGAGTCACGTTTTGGCCCTGGGCTTGGGCGTTGGTCTGACGGTTCTGACCAACTTCTACCTGCAGGTAAGAAAGGTATTATGTAAGCCCGACACTAGTCGCCAACTTGTGACCCCATTAAAACGTAAAATTATCTTTCATGCTACGAAAAAAAACCAAACACACACGTCACTTGGGAACAAACACAAATCGCCTAAACACGCCACACTCCTCCTTATCCGCATATTTCCAGGGCAAGCTGTCGCGCTAGAAAGAAGGATGTCCGGAGATGAACGCAGTGCCTGCGCCAGTGAAGTTTAATCAACATTACATTTGGAATTGTTTGCAATAAATTAATGTATAAGCTTAGAGCGAGTTTCCTTCTTGGGCATTCTCACCAAACTAACTCCATTTACACATTCACAACACGACTAAAAATGGGTCATTGAGATTATTTCTTATTTAAAATTAACCCGGCAACTAAATTCATTTAATTTCTTTAAATATTTTTCACTTTAATATACTTTCAGCAGAGCTCCGCAACTGATTAGAGAAAACAAAAAACCAAAACCCAAAAAACATTTTTACTTTTTATACTGCATATCGGTGGGTGATGTAAAGCTTTGGATATTTCGTTATACACATTAAAATAGTTATTGTTATTTAGTTGCTATTTAATAAACATTGTGAATGCTTATAATGTACGACCAATAAAAAGAAAACAAAAATTACCAAATGATGATTTTTAATTTTAAAATCTGCCAGTTAATGGGACCAGGTCTAGCCAAATTCAAACGCTGGCCAACACTGCATGGAGCACACACTTGCCAGACATTTTAGTGCTTTTTTTGTAGGGCCACACTAAAGATTGCAATTTTTTGTCAATCACTTTCTCAGACACAAAAAATTTATTTAAAAACCACACAAAATGGCCTCGCACGGCGATTTGATTGCACAATTCATCGAAATCACCGGGACAGACGAGAACGTGGCACGGTTCTACCTGACCAGCTGCGACTGGGACATAGAGGTGAGCTTTCCTTCGCCGGCAACGGCGATTGACAACAACAATGATGCAGCGCAATTGCAACTGAAAACGTCGGACATATCATCTGATTTCAGCAAGCTTTGGGCAACTACTGGAGCACCCAGGCGGACTTGCCGCCGGCGACACAAACCGTTGGACATGCTGACAATCCAGCTCCAAAACCAACCTCAAGCACAGCAACGCCGGCAGCGGCTGGGGCATCGTCGGCAAAGGCCGCTCCTAGGAGCACCAGCACCGCCGCTTCAGGTTCAGCTGATGTAGCACCGCCGGGACCAAAGGCCAAGCCAAAGTAAGCGAAAAATAAAGCACGTCATCTTTATTTTAATATCTCGAATTTCCCTGTAGATTCGCCACACTAAGCGACATGTCCAAAGAGCCGTCGAGCGACGATGAACAGCAGGCCTTCTATGCCGGCGGCTCGGATCGTTCTGGTCAACAGGTCCTGGGACCCCCGAAACGCAAAAATTTCCGCGAACAGCTCACCGACATGATGCGCTCGGCACAGGAGCAAAATATCGCCGAGGTGGGGCCATCCACCAGCAGTGCCGGCAGCAGTAGCGGCGCCGGCGGCGGCAACGTTTGGGGCCAAGGCATGCGACTGGGCATGACCGATAATGATCACACCGCTGTGGGCACCAGTAGGCCTCCACAGGGCGGCGAGAACAAGCCTGTGGTGGTGCTGAAGCTCTGGAGCCAGGGCTTCTCTATCGATGGCGGTGAGCTGCGTCATTACGATGATCCGCAGAACAAAGAATTCCTTGAGACTGTCATGCGGGGGTAAGAGTTGATAATTTTGAGGTTTTCCAAGGATTTATCTTTATTTTCTCTTGACTTTCCCAGGGAAATCCCACAGGAGCTTCTGGAGATGGGACGCATGGTCAATGTGGATGTGGAGGACCATCGCCATGAGGATTTCAAGCGCCAGGCCGCACCCCTAACCTTCAAGGGATCGGGCCAGAAACTTGGCAGCCCAGTGGCCAATGTGGTCACCGAATCGCCATCCGTTCCAGCAGCAACATTGTCGCCCGACGATGCCGCCAATCAGGAGGCCAGTGCCCGTGATGCCATCAACTTGAATTCCGAAGCGCCGTCCACAACACTGCAGATTCGTCTGGCCGATGGATCGCGTTTGGCTGCGCAGTTTAATATGTCGCACACAGTCTCCGACATTCGTCGCTTCATCCGAACGTAATTATTGCTATTTTCATGCTGATTCTGGGAACTGATTAATCTTTTGTATATACAGGGCACGTCCTCAGTACTCGGCCAGTAACTTTATCTTGGTGTCTTCGTTCCCCACTCGCGAGCTGAGCGATGACAGCTCCACCATCGAGAAGGCTGGCCTCAAGAACGCCGCTCTCATGCAGCGCCTCAAGTAACCCCTAGGCTAAGTACGCGAAGAGCTCTCCCGATGAGCGGGGGAGGGGATCGACTATTATGAATTAATGAAACAGGATTTGGTGTGGTCGGGCCGAATCGAGGACTATAAGTGTCTATTATATATATTAAAAATCACAAAATTTGTGTACATCTCCCCTTCACTTTAATATGGCAGTCAAGTAATCTCTCAAATAATGAGCTACATCTACAATCTTCAACTAAAGGCTACAACAGCTTAGGCTATAATTACTTAAATGAGCAGGTCCACCTCATTGCGCAGCACCTTGATGTGTTCCATAAAGTCCTGGCGCACCCCGTTGCGCCAGTCGTGCAACCCGTCGCTGCCCACGTGCTCACAGTCCACGTATCGGTGCACGAATCCGGTGGAGAGTGAGAGCTCCACCTCGGCCGTGCTGGCCAATAGCTGGGCGGGCGGTAGCTCCAGCCGGTTGAGCAGTGTCTTGTACGGGGCCCTTCGCTCCGGATCGTACTGGACATTGTCGGGCAGCAGCTTCTTACGCTCATCGTAGCACACGGCCATGGTGGCCAACTCAAAGCGGGTTGTTTCCGCAGAAAAGTGACGCAACTGCTGCTGCAGTGATCCCTTCGCCTGGGCGGAAGTCAGGCGGGCGTTGGGGAAGAACAGCTCATTGGGACGGAGCAGAAGGGTGAAGCTGGCATGGTTCACATTCCGCAGCAGGCAGTCGGTATATAGCAGCTGACGCACCCTGGTAGCCGTCGTATTCCCTTGCCGGAAAGGAAAGTTGAAGGGCATCGCGTACAGATGGATATTAGTGCGGTCCAGCAGGCGAATCACCTCGTCGGGCAGAGCATCGTAGTTGTAGACTAAGAACTGCTCGATGCCAATGGCCTGGTGAAACAGGAAGAACTGCAGCAATGCGTTCTCGTTCCGGGCGAACCGAGAGGTCATATTGAAGCCCACCAAATCCACACAAATTGTGGCAGGCAGGCGAGCGGGAGCAGTTGGTACGGCCATGGAATCAGTCTTCAGTCCAGCAGGTTTCAGGTTGCGCAGGCGCAGCTTTACTGGGCTCTTGGTGGACGTGATATCCGTGAATGAAACGCCCCCTGGCTGCCCAAAATCCCGGCTCACTTGGCAGAAGAAATGGTAGTTGGTGAAGTTGGAGGACTTATCGTCCACCACCTGACTCTCGATAGAGTCCCGCTGAAAGCGGAACTTTCCCTGCACACTCCGTCCGCTGAGTAGGTCCAAACTGCATCGGAAGTCCACTACAGCTCCTCTTTTGCCCACCACGAGAACATGCGCCTCGCCGCCGGCCACCAGTTCGTTGCGCATCCAGTAGGCGGAGTAGGCATGGAAGTTGTCGCCAATCATCTGCCACACGGGCAGCGGACGCCACAGGAACGCCTGCGGCACTTCCTCCTTGGTTCCATTCTCCAGGCGGCGCAGCACAGCGGCATCGTTTCGCCCAAAGAAGTTCACATACTTGAGAACATATTTCAAGCGGTTGTTCTCCGTCTTGTACATCAGCAGGATGGCCACGCTGAGGCAGGATATCAGGAGCAACACGAGTTGCTGGTACTTCCGCATTTTCTTAGACGTTAATCCGGTTTTTTAAATTAAAATAACAATAAATTAAATACACTCCCTGAAATACCAACAACAATATGCAACAGCTGTTGGCCAGGGCTGTCACCTGTTCAAAAATATCGGTTTGAAGCTGGTGCAATTTCAATCATGATTTTTTAAGTTTTCTATAGTTGATTGTTATAAAATTAAAACATAATTTATATTTTAATTCTTCAAGGATTACGAGATATATCACATAAACTGAAAATTTTTTGTCATAAACATTTTTTTTTTAACGATTAGTTTCCTTGGTAAACTCTACAGTTTTTCTTCCAGTGCAACGTTTTTAGACTGGGTTACAACCCTGCCGCCAGATGGGCAAAACATGAGTTTGGATGCCGACGATTGTGATGATTTTATAGAAAACAAACTTTTCCGCACCCGGGGGAAATGTGGTAAGCTTATCCAGCCGCAAATATGCTTCAAAATTCCGGTGAAACTCACTCTACACCGTTCACAGCAATTTACGCCCGCCAATCTGATGTTTACGTCGCGGTGAAGCAGAAGTCAACGCTCCGAGCCACTGCACCCATTCTGTCCATGGCGGAGAGCCACAACAATAGCAATGTGATTAATGTGCGGCACGACATCTGGTTCCACATAGCCATGCACATCGATCCGGAGGATGTGCAGGCCTTTGCTCTGATATGCAAAGAAACTGCACGGCTAGTGGCCTCGCGAGCCTTCTGGCGCAACCTGTACAGGCGCCACTGCACCGGGGCCACCTCGGGGTGGAACCTGGACCTGCCCGCCCAGCTGCAACTGGAGCAGATACGCAACTGTGATACAAAAGCCATGAGATCGCTTGTCATCGAGGCGCTCTTTCACTGCCACCGGCCGCTAAAGGTCCGTTTGGAGCTGGGCTACCACCTGGACTGGCTGCTAGAGCGTCTTTTCGTATCCTGCTGGCAGAAGCAGTACCAGTGTTTGTGGATAATGTGCTACAAGTTCAGGAACCGTCAGCCGCATATGCAAATGCGGGAAGAATCGGAGGAGGAGGAGGAGCAGCACTCCCAAGTAGTCAACGATTGGGAGGCTCTGGTCGAGGATGACGCGAACCAATTGGCCCCTGCTAAGGGAAATACCAATGAGGGAGTCGTTCTGTTGATTGTCCTCTGCCGCCAGTTTGTGCCAACGCCCACGCAGCTGTCGTACGGCCAGCAGGGAGCCCGCTATCGTCTGCGTGCCACTCGGGAACTCCTCTGCACGGACATGAGGGCCAAGAATCTGGAGCTGGACTTTGCCGAGGACAGAAGTCGAAGTGTGGCCGTGACCGTGAAGTATCCTCGCATTTCAAAGTACAAAGTATTGCCCTGGTGGCATCCCGATTTCCAGAGATTTGTGAAATAAACCCATCGTTCCCATACCTGACCCCCCGCCTTATCTGTCATTACTGCTGCAGGTCATCACCACAGAGTTTGTTATCTGCCCGCGAACACTAGTTCTGTGCTTGTTCGGCCGTTATCTCGAGTGCTACCTTCTGCCCCCTGAAACAAGTGTAACGACATCGTCGCAAAATAAGCTACTTCACTTGTTTTGTTCATATTTTTTCTTTATTCAAATGCACACAGTGGAGCGTTTGCTTGTGGAGCGAAAAAATCACATTTGGTGCATCTTTGTCGTTGTAAAAAAAGCGATTATGTTTTTAGGGACTACAACTGGAAGATAATTGTCATAATATATATACACAACACACACTTTCATCTTAATCCTAACGCTGAGTGCCACGATTACATAAAACAAACATTCTGCAGGGAGGTGGTCATGGTATCGGTGTCTTTTTCTAGAATTAGCGGAAGCTTTGTCGCGGATTATCCGCCCGTCCATACTACACCTTGCCGAGCAGGTCGTGTCCATAGGGCTTCTTGCGGTAACCCTTGAAGGCGAACAGCTTAAAGGCCAGCACCATCATCACGATGCAGAAGGCGTACAGCAGCATGCCCATTCGCATGTCCATGTCGGTGAAGACGCTGGATATTTGACGCTTCTGCCGCATCTTATCCGCCGATGGATGCAGCAGCTCCTCCCGCTGGACGCCGTAGCGGCTGATGAACTGCGGATTGTGTATATTCCTGAGGAAGCCCAGAACCGCGTCCTTGTTCCACTCAATCTCCAGGTTCTCCGATTTCGAATCTGGCGATCGACGGCACTCGGGACAGCTGTTCGGGCTGGGGAACTGCAGTTTGGGGAACTCGGGATCCTCGGTATTGTCGCCAGCCAGCCGCTGGTTCACCTCATTGTGGGCAGCCCACAGCCAGAGTACCGCCTCCTCCTTGTTCGGCACGCTCCAGATTTTGCGTCTCGATGCCATTGCCTGGGGAAAGTAAACAAATATCAGAAATTACTCAATAAGTGAACGTCACCAGAAAGGCAATAACAATTGTTGGTACAGCTGGCGGCCTAAAAAACCCAGATGTTAAGTTTATTTACAGTGATAACTTGAATAGTGATGCCTGAGGCTTGGATTAATAATACTTTAAGGTGTTTTTAATTGATTCACGCAGTTTAAAGTTGCTTATTAATGGCCTGATAGTGGGGATCTTAATTATAGAGATAAGAAAGGGTGTTCTTAATGGTTTTCCCCAATAATAATAGTTTTATATTATCAGCTCTGGCTGCTCTCAGCTGGCACTCAATGATTTGCATTATATCTAATCTGTGTGGGATTCGTAGACTTATTGCTGCTTTGTTTCTAGTTCTTACTCGCAAGATTCTATATACGTGGATGTTTACATATGGTAAATCAAATGGCATTGAACACGCTTCCCTTTTGCTTTTTTTACAAACATTTCAGCAAACACAATGGCAATGGTATACAAAGTTGTTGGAGAAAGTTAAAACATGACTCACCGCCCCTACCCTCGCTCTAATCAAAGCTACAAAACTGGAAAACTAGTAAGTAGAAGTAACCTAGATCGTGGCTACTCATTTATTGCTCTTATACAAGCCTCATTGTACGTGTAGGTGAACCGATAAAAATGTTGTTTAGCCCACTAGAAACAACCATGACAATGAGCTGATCCAAAGAGTGAGTTATTTAATTAACGCAGCACTTAAATATATACAAGTGAAGCGATTTTTTGTGGGCCAAAATTATACCTAGAGTCAATTAGTTTTTGTAAGCTGATGGAAAAATCCAAACACAGCCCTGTCAGCATTCAAGTCTTTTGTTTGGTAATCAACTATAATCCTCCTCTTCCCCGAAATCATTACGAAACGCCGCTTACTCAGCACTATGCTGGTCATTAGCACGTAGATTGTACAGCAGCCTGCCTACAGCTGACTCACCTGAAAGTGCTCGGCGCATTCGGTGCAGCCGAAGAAGTTCTTGATGTAGCCATGCATGGCCTGCAGGACTTCCAGCGGATCCGATGACTCCTCGTTGGACTCTGCCTGCACTGTCATAAAATGGAAGAGAGTCCACAAAGAGCAGCTGTAGCCACGTAGGCGGGGCTTGGAGCCAGCGCATCCCACAAAGTGCGTAGAGGAGTATACGGGCGAGAGGTGGGCCTCAAGTCGCTTCAGCTCCCGCTCGAACTGCTCTCCCGAAAGCTGCTCGTTGAACTGCACCACGTAGTCCTTCAGCTGGTTGACCAGCTTGTGGCCGTTGGCTCCCAGCGGATTGTAGCGCTGCAGGACGGCCAGGAAGCGCTGGAGAGCGAGCAGCCGCTCGCCGCTGATCTCGCTCACCTTGGAAACCTCGTTGTGCAGCACCGTGCGAATGGCCTGCTCGAGATCCGCCTGGTAGACAAAGTGCTTGTTCCGCTGCACCTCCTTAATGAGGTCGCTGGGCTCCCCGGTCCTTGTGGCGACTGTGGTCCGTGGTTGCACCAGCTTTGCCGGCCTGGGTGTGATGTTCTTCTGCCGAAGCACCTCCTCGATCTGCTTGGCGTAGGATTCACTGTTTGCATTTTCCGACGCGTACGCTTTAATCGCTCCCTTGCGATCCACCAGACTCAGGGGCAGGCTGTTGGTGGGTTCAATCTTAAACTTGGCCGCCACCTTCGGATCAAGCACACGGCGCACTTCCACCGCTGGCCAATCGAGCAGGAACATGGCAGTTTCGATGCCCACCGTTGAGTTTTCCGGCTCGTGGACTAAAGCCACGTACTGCTTGACGCTGCTGAGCCCCTCGAAAAGGCTAGACGCTGAGTCGTTTTCCGTGACGACATGGAAGCTGGGCCAAAGGGTGTTGTTGTGACTGCTGGTCATGTTCTCCGCCACCAGCATGCCCGCCAGCAGTCCCCGTATCTCGTTCTCATCCTGCGTCTGCAGGCTCTGGCCATAGTGCCCAGCACTGGGCTGGAAACCGGGTCCGAGATAGCGCAGCGTGGGATAGCCCATCACCTCGTAGTTGCGGCAGACGCCGTTATTCTCCTCCGCCGCACAATCGATGGCGGCGACAATGAGAACCTCGGACCAGGGCAACAGGTGCTCCGCTATCTCCTTGTAGGTGGGCGCGAATCTCCGACAATGCCCGCAATAAGTGTTGTAGAACTCGACGAGCGCCCCCCGGTTCTGGTCGACGACAGTGGCATTAAAGTTGTCCACATTCAGGCGAACCACCTTGTCGCTGTCGTCGTAGAGCCCCAGAGCTGGATCCTCCACCGCCGACTGCTGCTTGAGCATGGCCTCGTACCGCGGCAGGGGAACTCCCGCTGAAGATGGGCCCAGGAATCCCAGCAGCAGGCCGCCAACTGTAACAATAATCAGGTGCTGCGCCACCGACATTTTCCCCGATTTGCTGGAAACGGTAGCGATTCGAACGGAATGCGAAGTGGAACGCGACTGTGCGATAAGTTTCGGTTTCAGCGCATTTGGAATGTTTTATGGTCAATTGTTTGATTAGTGAATTATATATGTATTTCCTCTCGCACTCTCACTCCCGTGAGAAAGAGGTTGCCAGACTCAACAACTCTTCAGCCTTCCACTGGTCACACTGGTCACACTTAGAACCCAACCTGTTGAGACCTATCGATAACACAACAAGTTTATCGAGACATTAAATTGCCATTTAAAGGCGAGTTATGACATAAACTGTTAGTTTTTAACTTAAATTAATAAACACTAGCTAATTGCTCGATAATACTATAAATAAACCAAAGAGTTATCTTCCTAGTATCTGTTGATAAACACACACATACAGGCTAACATTGTAAACATTGGCCAACAGCTGTGTTTTGTTTACAAGCATCTTTTACGGCGCTTCGGTGAGAGAGGGTGGGCGGCCTTTCCCAACGCCCCAACAGCTGATGACCACAAAAACTTGAAAGGTCACCTTGAAACCAAAAAAGCAGAACGTATTTCAGCTGGTAACGTTTAAGTTCAATTTCGCAGCTAGACTTGTAAGCCCAAAAAGTAAACAATATCTTTTCAAATAATAACGAAAAATTGTTGAAAATCGCGACATTTGCATCCCCATATATACACCAACCAATGTTTGCCCAAGAAGTGTGATAATGTGAATGAATGAATGGAAAAAAAATCTATAGATAAAGAAGAGGGAACTTTTATAAATCAGCCAAAATCCTATATATATAAATGTTCTGGCCATCTACCGGCAATCAAGTGCAATTCCTTGACCTACATACAAATGAGCTGAATGTGTGTGTGGCTGTGTGTGCGCTTGTTTTGTGCAAAAATTATTTTTATTCCCTGACCTGCTAGTGAAAAATCCAATGTTGATAAGGCTCTAGCGGCTAATCGTGAACACCTTTTGTCTAATATTCACGTAGGCGCCACATGTCGATAATGCATTCGTTGGGGCTCAGGGAATTTCAACGGAAACATTGCAATTCCCACATAGAAGTACCTGAACCCCCTTGGTCAGACGCCCCTGTTGGCATTCGCCGTCGTCGTCGTCGTTGTGTGTTTGTGTTCGTGACATTTAAACGCGATTAAAAAGTACATATTTTTGTTTTAATGCTCCATTTGAGATTCCTGGCAACCAAAAGACCACGAAGAACCGTATTTAGTCAGTGGCCGTCATGCTGAACGAGGGATTCGATTGGCTCTGGAGGAGCATGCTCCGGATCTTGATGCGCTATCAGCTCTTTCGCTGGCTCTGGGGCCTTTTCGCGGCAATTGATAACGCAGCAGCAGCAGTACCGTTGCAAATCGAAAAAGGGGAAGAAGCAGACAACGGATTGCTGGAGAGAAAGAGGAAGCAGACGCCTCTGGAGCAGGCAAAATCCGGCGGAAGATCAGAGCCAGAATCAGTCGCGATTAGAACCGATCCAAGTGCAAATGCTAAGGCAATGGGCAATGCAGGCAGTGCCGAGATCGTATCAAATCAAATCATCCGCCGCCGTGAGGTATTATCGCCCCAACTGATCATCATCGGTGTGTTCCCAGTGTTCGTGTTCCGTGTCCCATGTCCCGATTGTCCATAATCCATAATCCATAGCTATATTGCGTGTGTGTGTGTCCAGAGTGTGTGAGTGGAGGAGGGCCACCATGAATATAAAACATGCCATCCGTGCCGGCGATGCTGCAGTTACAGTGCCGGGTGCTCCTCGTTAACAGCAAAGACTATACTTAGTCACAGTGTCTAATCCCATTAGAAGCTCCGATTAGGCCAGCAAAAACATCAAAGATTCTGCTCGCATTGTGGTGGTGTTTTAACAAGAAGATGCCTTTGTGTGTGCGTTCTCCCGATTTGCAAATATTTATGTATTACTTTCCAAAATGCATAATTACAGTGATTATTTCATAACAAGAAACATAAAGATGGTGAAAAAATTGAATACAATACCTTATCTGATTACAATAATTTCAAATTTCTCAATAATTTCAAATTTTAAGATCTCTAGAGATGGTTTTCAAAGTTGTTTCCTCGTTTCGGACCGTTTCATTTCGGATAATTTTATATATTCTGTCAAAATATCACAGATAAATATCAGGAAATCGTGTCTAAGGGTTTAATTAATGGTTATCATATGTCAAACGATCTAGGAAAATTATGATTAATAAATATCCCTCAAAAGATTTCAAAATCTCCGCTAATTACAACCGATTTCCATATTTGTTTAATCTTAAAAAAATTAATCTCATAAAGGAACATTTTCAAAAAGGTTGCTAATTAGTTTAAAGAGATCTCGGAGATAGTGCCTGGCATCGGGATTATAAATAGTTCGACTGATTGTACATTTCATGCATAACAACGCCCATGTTCATGTGTAATCATCATCGATGTGACGCTTGGCGATTGTATAACCGATTTCCGGATTCCTTCAGATGAGCACCATGGGCAAGGAGACGGAGTCGCACAGCATACCCATCAGCGAGGGCCAGAATGCCGAGCATGTGCTGTACCGCCTGAAGAGGGGCTCCAAGCTGAGTGTCCATCCGGATGCCTCGCTGCTGGGCCGGAAGATTGTCCTGTACACTAACTACCCTGCCGAGGGACAGAAGTTTGTGCGTACTGAGTACCGGGTTTTGGGATGGCAGCTGAGCAGTGGCAAGCAGATCACATCGGTGATGCATCCAGAGGCCCATGTTGTCGATACGGACATCTACAGTCAGGTGGAATTGAATATGTCGGGAACGTATCATTTCTACTTTCGGTATTTGGAAAGGTGAGTTGTTTAGGAGCCAAGAATCTTGAAGATGCTGTTGAAAACTTGAATAATTTAAATATAAAATGATATTTTCTTGATATTTGACATTGAGAAAGACATGGAGGAATCCATAAAGATCATTAAAAAATCCAAAAACCTTAATTGATTTCAATTCTTCGCCAGAATTTTATTAATCAACATTTAATTACAGGCCAGACACTGGCAGCTCTGGCGCCGATGGCGCTTTGTATGTCCAAGTGGAGCCTACCCTGCATGTGGGTCCACCGGGCGCCCAGAAGACCATTCCCCTGGACTCGGTGCGCTGTCAAACGGTGCTGACGAAGCTCCTGGGACCGCTGAATACCTGGGAGGCCAAGCTGCGCGTGGCCAAGGAGGCTGGTTACAATGTCATCCACTTTACGCCCATCCAGGAGCTGGGCGGCTCCCGATCCTGCTACTCGCTGCGTGACCAGCTTAGGGTGAGCTCCATCTATGCCAACCAGAAGGGCGGCAAGGTCAGCTTCGAGGAGGTGGAAAAGGTGATCAAGAAGTGTCGCCAGGAATGGGGGGTAAGGAGATGCCATCTGTATTCGATTACATTTACTAATGGTGCCTTTTCAGGTGGCCTCCATTTGCGACATTGTGCTCAATCACACGGCCAACGAGTCCGAGTGGCTGCTGCAGCATCCGGATGCAACCTACTCGTGCGCCACCTGTCCGTATCTGCGCCCTGCCTTTCTGCTAGACGCCGCCTTTGCCCAGTGCGGTCTGGACATAGCCGAGGGCAGCCTGGAGCACGTGGGCGTGCCCCAGGTCATCGATCAGGAGTGCCATTTGGAAGCGTTAAAGTACCAGTTGCACACCTCCTACCTGTCCAAGGTCAATATCCACGAGCTGTATCAGTGCGACGCCATGAAGTACGTGAACGAGTTCATGACCCAAGTGCGGACTCGCGAGCCGCCCAAGAACGTGGCCAACGAGTCCCGCTTCGAGGAGATCCAACTGATACAGGACCCGGAATATCGACGCTTGGCCAGCACCATTAATTTCGAGCGAGCGCTGGAGATCTTTAATGCTTTCCATGGCGACTGCTTCGATGAGGAGTCGCGATTCCGCAAATGCGCCGAAACCCTACGCCGTCACCTGGACGCCCTCAACGAGCGTGTGCGCGCCGAGGTCCAGGGCTATCTCAACTATGCCATCGACAATGTCCTGGCCGGCGTGCGCTACGAAAGAGTTCAGGGCGATGGGCCCCGAGTGAAGGAAATCTCGGAGAAGCACTCCGTTTTCATGGTCTACTTCACGCACACGGGCACCCTGGGCAAGTCCCTGACCGAGATCGAGGCCGATATGTACACCAAGGCGGGTGAGTTCTTTATGGCCCACAACGGCTGGGTGATGGGTTCCAGTGATCCGCTCCGAGACTTTGCCGAGGAGCAGCCGGGCCGCGCCAATGTCTACCTCAAGCGAGAGCTCATTTCGTGGGGCGATAGTGTGAAGCTGCGCTTCGGCAGGAAGCCAGCGGATAGTCCCTATCTGTGGAAGCACATGACCGAGTATGTGGAGACCACGGCGCGCATATTCGACGGCGTGCGCCTGGATAACTGCCACTCCACGCCGCTGCATGTGGCCGAATATCTGCTGGATGCCGCGCGCAAGATCAACCCGGAGCTGTATGTGGTGGCGGAGCTTTTCACAAATTCTGATGCCACGGACAATGTGTTCGTCAACCGACTGGGCATCACCTCGCTGATCCGTGAGGCTCTCTCCGCCTGGGATTCGCACGAGCAGGGCCGCCTGGTCTACCGTTATGGCGGTGTGCCCGTGGGCGCCTTCTATGCCAACTCGTCGCGTCACGAGGCCCCCAGTGTGGCGCATGCTCTGTTCCTGGACCTCACCCACGACAATCCATCGCCGGTGGAGAAGCGTTCCGTTTACGACCTGCTCCCGTCGGCTGCCCTGGTCTCCATGGCCTGCTGTGCCACCGGAAGTAATCGTGGTTACGATGAGTTGGTGCCCCATCATGTGAGTGATGGTTTAACCTAGAAATTTTTAATAATTATTAATTATCTTTTCCTCTAGATCCATGTGGTGGATGAGGAGCGCACTTACCAGGAGTGGGGCAAGGGCGTCGATTCCAAATCCGGGATTATGGGTGCCAAGCGGGCGTTGAATTTGCTGCACGGCCAGCTAGCGGAGGAGGGCTTCAGCCAGGTTTATGTGGACCAGATGGACCCCAATGTGGTGGCCGTCACACGTCACTCGCCCACCACTCACCAGTCGGTTATCCTGGTGGCCCACACGGCCTTCGGCTATCCGTATCCGAATGCCGGACCCACCGGGATCCGATCGCTGAGATTTGAGGGCGTGCTGGACGAGATCATTTTGGAGGCCAGTCTGACCACGAAGAGCGACAAGCCCTTCGACCGGCCGGCTCCCTTCGTGAAGGACGCCAACGTGATCAATGGCTTCACCCAATTCGAGCTGCACCTCCAGGAGCACATCCCCCTGGCAAAGTCTACGGTCTTCCAGACCCAAACCTTTGTGGATGGCAACAATACGGAGCTCAAATTTGTCAATTTACGCCCAGGCACGGTGGTGGCCATTAGGGTATCCGTGCATCCGGGTCCGCGTGCCAGTTTTGGCAAGTTGCAGAAGCTCACGAACGACCTGCGGCTGGGAGCGGGCGAGGAGTGGACTCAGCTGCAGGCCATCGTCTCGAAGCTGGATCTGGTGGCCCTGAGCGGAGCTCTGTTCAGCTGCGACCAGGAGGAGCGCGATCTGGGCCATGGAGGCTCCGCCTACGATATACCCAACTTTGGCCAGATTGTGTACTGCGGCCTGCAGGGCTTCGTCTCGCTGCTGACGGAGATCTCGCCCAAGAATGACCTGGGCCATCCGCTGTGCAACAATCTGCGTGATGGCAACTGGATGATAGGTCAGTTATCCATTCAAAAGGAGCTTTAAAGTCGTTTTACTAAAGGATTCTCTCTCCACAGATTACATTGCTGATCGTTTGAACAGCTACGAGGATCTGAAGCCTTTGTCCGTCTGGCTGAAGGCTGCCTTTGAGCCTCTGAAGAATATTCCACGCTACCTGGTGCCCTGCTACTTTGATGCCATCATCAGTGGCGTCTACAATGTGCTCACCAACCAAGTCAACGAGCTGATGCCCGAGTAAGTGACTTTAAGGGTCCCCAATCTGCCCAGTTTATGCATTTTCTTTTGGCATCCCTTTCAGTTTCATCAAGAACGGCCACAGCTTCACCCAGTCGCTGGCCCTGTCCACGCTGCAGTTCCTCTCCGCCTGCAAGTCGGCCAATCTGCCCGGATTCAGTCCTGCCATCAGCCCACCGAAGCCACCGAAGCAGTGTGTGACCCTGTCCGCCGGCCTGCCGCATTTCTCCACCGGCTACATGCGCTGCTGGGGCCGCGACACCTTCATCGCCCTGCGTGGCTCCATGTTCCTCACCGGTCGCTACAACGAGGCCCGTTACATCATCATTGGCTTTGGCCAGACCCTGCGCCATGGGTTGATCCCCAATCTTCTGGACAGCGGCAGCAAGCCGAGATTCAATTGCCGCGATGCTGTCTGGTGGTGGATGTACTGCATCAAACAGTACGTGGAGGCGGCACCCAAGGGTGCTGAGATCCTGCGGGACAAGGTGTCGCGCCTCTTTCCCTACGACGATGCGGAGGCCCATGCTCCCGGCGCCTTCGATCAGCTGCTCTTCGACGTGATGCAGGAGGCCCTGCAGGTGCATTTCCAGGGCTTGCAGTATCGGGAGCGCAACGCCGGCTATGAGATCGACGCCCATATGGTGGATCAGGGCTTTAACAACCACATTGGCGTGCATCCGGAGACGGGCTTCGTGTTCGGCGGCAACAACTTCAACTGCGGCACCTGGATGGACAAGATGGGCTCCTCCCAGAAGGCCGGGAACAAGGGCAGGCCGAGTACGCCACGCGATGGATCCGCAGTGGAGCTCATTGGGCTGCAGTACGCCGTGCTGCGGTTCATGCAGGGCCTGGCCGAGAAGGAGCAGATCCCGTACACGGGCGTCGAGCGCAAGGGACCGTCGGGCGAGCAGACCAAGTGGACCTACAAGGAGTGGGCGGATCGCATCAGGGACAACTTTGACAGGCACTTCTATGTGTCCGAGTCGGAGACCGGCTCGCTGGCCAACAAGAAGCAGATCTACAAGGACAGTTACGGCGCTACCCAGAGCTGGACGGACTTCCAGCTGCGCTGCAATTTCCCCATCACCCTGACCGTCGCCCCGGAGCTGTGCAATCCCCAGAACGCCTGGCGTGCCCTGGAGCAGGCCAAGAAGTACATACTGGGACCGCTGGGCATGAAGACGCTGGATCCCGAAGACTGGAATTACAGGGCCAACTATGACAACTCCAACGACTCCATCGATTGCACGGTGGCGCATGGCGCCAATTATCACCAGGGTCCGGAGTGGGTCTGGCCCATCGGATTCTATCTGAGAGCGCGCCTCATCTTCGCCAAAAAGTGCGGTCATCTGGACGAGACCATAGCCGAAACGTGGGCCATTCTTCGTAACCATCTGCGGGAGCTGCAGACGTCCCACTGGCGAGGCCTGCCCGAGTTGACCAACGACAATGGTTCCTACTGCGGTGACTCGTGCCGCACGCAGGCCTGGAGTGTGGCTGCCATCCTGGAGGTGCTCTACGACCTGCACTCCCTGGGCGCGGACGTGGCCTAAGGATATCCCAGAGGCATCCACCGTTGCATACTCAAACCTTAGACCTGTTAGTTGTTACACCTTGGATACGGACCGGGAATGACCTTCCTGGCCAGCTTTGTCCTTGTCATCTTTGCTAATTCCTAATCTATTAAAGTTGCAATTGTTTTTAAACTAAGCCAAGCTTTATTTCAAGAGCGCATATTGAATCTGTATCGTGGGTCACCGTTTTGTGGCCAAAAACTTGTGGTAAAAAATGCGAGCCAACCTTGTTTTTTTACGAGAAGTAGCTGTCGCGGCACACCCGCATGCAGGAGCACCGTGGTGGGTCAATGGAGCCGCTGTTGAAGCGGGGAATATCGCGTCCCACATGCTTGAAGATGCCTGGCATGTCCGGCGAAGTTGCAGCCTGGCAACAGAGTTCACAGGGAGGAGGCACAGGTACTGGCTGCTGGACCTTCTCCTTAGGTTTAGGCTTTGGTTTATCCTGCTCTCCCTTCTCCTTTAGCTTTGGCTGGAAAGCAACAGCAGTTCAACTACAAAAGGACACAAAGAAAAGCCAGGCTGCCAGCTACTCACACCGCTCCATATTCGCAGGACGGTCAGGGCTGCCTCGCAGGTCAAGTCGCAGGCCTTCTCCAACACATATTGCTGGACGACATTGAGTAAGATGGACATTTTGAATGGTGAATTCTGGGCTATGGGTTTACACACGAAATTTGATTTTGCGACTGACCGACTCGATAATAAGGTATCCCAATTTCAGTATAAATATATGTATATATATTTCTGTATACTCTCGCCTAGCCTACTGCATCATCGCTCTTACACACTAAATAAATACGTGTATAATTTATGTACATAAAGCTTACGTAAGCTGCGGAGGTTGGGTTCCGTTGGGACTCGGTTGGTAGGCCTCGTTTTCGACATCTTCGTCCTGGACAGACTTGAGATCGCGTCCTATGCTCTCCAGGTTTAAGCTCAAGCCACCTGCTGCTGCTGCTGCGGCCAAATGGTTATTTGGGACTTCATCTAGCTTCGGTTCGCGAAGGCAGTTCTCGTCAGCCTCCCGCTTGACCCTCGCCAGCGGCTGCTCAGTCCTCAGGTTGAGCAGTTCCCGCCGTATGGCCTCCACATTATCCTCGATATTTGGCTTCTTAGCCTCTGTGACTGTGTCATTGGCTGTCTCCTTGACCCCCAGCGTTGAATTCACCATCAGGGCCAGTGGTATGGGCAACCGTTTGATGAGCGATGCCGTGTCCACACTGGTGTTCTTCAGAAGCTCACCAGTTTTATAGGAAAGCGGCTCAAAGACGCCGGCATGCGCTTCCTTCTCATCGCGCAAATGAGCATTTTCGGTCAGAATGTCCATCAGGGAAGCCTTGGGCTTGCGTTCTGCCTTTGGTTCGGCAACAGGTTCCTTTGGTTCCTCAGCCTCAGCCTCAGGCTCCTCCTTCAGCTCTTCCTTGGCCGCCACAGCCGGCTGACTGAGTGGACTCTTTTTGGCCAGCTCTTCGTTCAGCTCGCCCACGGTCTTGGCCAGAAGTTTCTTTGTCTCCTTGAGCTCCTTTTGCGTCTTCAGAAGCTCATCTGCATTGGCTTTGCTCTCCTTTTGCTCCTCGGCGGCCACTTCCTCCTCCTTCTTGATGGCCGCTCCGTCAATGGTATTGCTCGCTGCTCCCATTTTCAGCGCCTCTGTTGGAGCGGCGGCAATGGGCGGTGGGTTCTCCTTGGGCTTAGCAGCTGTCAGGTTGACATCTACGGGTTTCACTTCCGGTGGCTTTACTTCCGCCTCCGCTTCCACAGGTTTCTTTGCCTCTTTCGCCGCCTTATCACCATCCAGGGGCACCACATGGACTTCATCGATGGGCAGTGGTGGTAAGGGTGGCTCCGATGGCTTCTCTTTTGGCTTCTCGACGATCTTCTCGCTTAAAGAATCCTTGATAATCTCGGGATTCTGAATTTCCAGCTTCTGCAGCAACAGTTTCTCTTTATTTTCAGTCTGATCCCTGGTCAAATGTTTGGGCAGCTCCACCGGCATTTGGCCCTCCGGATACAGCGGGGTGACCAATTGCACCACATCAAACTCCGGCCCCGAACTCTGCTCATCGATGGCACTCAGGTTGGCGTAGGTGCCCAAGATCATGAGCAGAAACCCGCTGACAACCACAAACTGGGCGAGAGTGCGTTCCATGGACTCCTTTTTGATAATTTTGCGGAAACTGGAGGCGGGGAACATAATGCAAATGGCCACGCCAATGGTGGAGCCAACCAGGCCGATGATAAGCTCCACGGAGGGAATGACCAGGGCCACGCATAGCGAGAAGCCCACAATGAAGATAGTGATAAACCGGAAGCGCTGCTCAGGTATGTAACTGCTGCTTTCCGTGTGTCCCTGTCAAGGCAATTAGCGATTAATGAATTGCAGGGCACACTTAAGGGGACACTTAAGCTTACCTTTCTGTATAGCAGCGAGTAGATACTGGCCCTGCAGGGAAAGATAACCAGTGGAAAGCTGAATGCAATCGACAGCACAAAGCCTATTTTGATGATATCACTGCCGAAAGAGGTTGACAAATTTACCAGAATGTTGCCTGCGTAAGTAGAGAATATATAAACATAGTTTAGAAAATGCGTCAACAAAGCTGGTCTTTTGTTGTACTCACCCGAAAAGGTGTGGGTGCAGAAGGCCACATAGCCGAAAAAGCCAACGGATATGTAAACAAACGTACAGATCCAAGTGGCGTTGCGCACAATGCCGTTCAACTTGTCGAGACTCTGGTTGTTAATGCTCTCGAAGACCTCAAACAGCTGCCTGCACGCGGAAACAGATTGATTAAATATTTACTTAAAGGGATTCGCATGTCTGGGAGTACGCACATTTGACAGGAGAGCGCCATGCTGAAGATGGGCAAGCACTGGAGCACGCCTGCAGGCTCCCAGTAGAGCACCTTTTCTGTCCAATCGTTGGCAGCTATGTGACTCTGTGCCTCCAGCACAATCTTGAGCATCAGGCAGACGTAGAAGCCAATGGAGGCGGTGCACACAGCTGAGAGGCTGTCCACGTTCCGGAGCATGCCCAGCGGCACAATGCAGACCACAGTAACCACCACCATTACCTAGAGATTAAAGAGATTAATAGCGATTCATAAACCGATCTTAGATCTCCCTTACAAGGCTGCGCAGGTGCATGTGCTCGGCCACGTTTAGCGTAAACAGCTTGGCTATTATCTGCGGCCCCAGATCCCCCACGACCACAAAGTAGGTGATGCACGTCCCAATCAGATAGCCGATGATGCACAGCTCCACCAGCAGCTTGCCAGAGGCGCCGAACGCGTGCAAGCCGAGAAGTTCGAAGCTCTTCCTACGTGTCAGTAGCGAGGTCTTGATTAGGTAGTGACAGCACACCCTCGTGATGCCATTGCTCAGCACGAGCAGCAGGATGGACAGCACGATCCCGCATTTCTGGAAGCAGAAGGGCATGGCCAGGATCCCAACGCCTATTATGCTGTTGGCCAGCGTCATCACATGTCCGGAGTGGGCTAGCAGCATCTTGTCGCCTCTGCAGGGGATGTCTTCTGCCTCACTTTCTCTTGGATTCTTGGAACTCCACGCGACTGGACGCGTAGGCAAAAGGTTAAGAGATATGCAGACCGACGAGCACCGTTCTGATAAGCACTTACCTGCGACACCTGGCGATACGGTGCGAACTAATGTGCGACTGCGTTTTTGCCACTAAAATAAAGGCCGGAACTGAACCGAATGACTTGGGTGCACTTGGGCACAAACAAAATGTAAACAAAATATTCCGGCGGCGACGTCGACGGCGGTGGAAGAGATATTGGCGCTTACATTGAGTGGGCAAGCGAGGTTCAGCAAACATTTGTTCCAAATACGTGCGCGGGCCTAGAGCCGGGGAACGTTGGCATTTTTAAAGAAACTTTTTAAAAGAAATTTGTCGTCATCAAAACACTGCTGGAGTGACACAGCTGTCAGCTCCACCGATACAATCATCGATGATTTTTTTTTTAAATGTTTATAATGGTTTTAACTTATCGATATATATATATGATTAAAACGAATGCAATTTTTGTTTATAATTATTAAACTATTAAGCTATTTTTAAGAGGGACCTTAATCTATTTTGGTTATATTTAAAAAACTTACATTTTTATAATTGTTTTTTTTTTTCGATTCAGCGAGCTCAAATGAGAGAACAGCTGATCGACTATTTTTGTTTTGAAGGAAGATTGTTTATGTTTATGTCTTTTGCTGCTGCAGCAAAAGAGAGAGAAAGAGAGCGAATATCTGATAGACTATTTGTGTTTTGAGTAAAATTTTAGCTGAATGAAATGTTAAGCTCTGTTATCAGTAAAAGTTGTGTTTAAGACATTCGGTACACTGTTCAGTAGAGTAGTCAGTCGTCGTTATGATAGACCTTTCTATTTTGTAATAAATTTCCATTTTTATTAATAAGAAGCGGCTTTTCGTGGTAAAAATAAGTTCAAGACTTTTTTTCCCATTTCATGCGAAAGTAGTACATAAAGAATTATCAGCAAAATATTTGTTGTTATTTAATCGAAGGCACTTCATTTTCGTATGATTAGTCTGAGTCTGGCTGTTCAATATAATGGGGAGCAGAACGCTTCTACTAGATCTTATAGCGATGCTAACGCTGCTGGCTATGACGAATGGAGCCAATACCGCCGGAAGGACAATAATGGGTGTGCAGGATGTGATGGAAACTGTGCAGGATGTGAGGCAAACTAATAATGAAGTGCAGATCCAGGATTACAGCCCTACTCTGGAGCAGGAAAAAAATATTGTCGTTATTACATTTGCCATCGTTGGTTCCATGATAATCCTAATCACATTGATCACCATCTTTCGGAAGCTGCACCAAATGTCGGATATTTCAGTTAAGCTTCCCGATTTTAATATCGAGGATAATTTAACAAATATTATAGCGCAGCAGTAAAAAGAGGGTGGTAAATTAAGCTAAATTTAAGACTATTTATTGAAACTCGTTGTAAACTAGAAAAATATAAATAATAAATTATTTATTAACTTTCAAAACAAAAAAAAACGAATGTTCTTAATTTTAATATGTTTTGAAGCGAATATAAAAACTATGATTACAGTAAGAAAAAACTGCAAAATTAAGGACATCAACTTATGGTCTGTGAAGTAATAAATACAAATCAATCCATTTAACAAATTCAAATTAAAGCGTTGACCTCAAATTCTCGGATTCATAATTTCCCGGAAAAAGCGGTTCCGAAAACAGCATTTGACGTTTCCAAATAAATATTATAGCTTATAATTTCTTAGGATTATAATAAATCAAGTCGTATGCTGACATACACATATATTTATAGTATTCTTAGAAACATAAACTAAACAAAACAAAACAAAGTTTTAAATATCGATAAGAATTTGATTATTTCCGTTAAAAGCATCTTGTTTGCCGTTGCCAGACTACCACAATTTCTTGTGGTATTTTTCGTAGGATTTAAATTTCCAATAATAGTATTTTTAGTATTTCGCACTGCTTGCTGCAAACACATCCTGCTTATTCCAATCTGAAATATCACACACCAGAGTGGCCGTTGGTGGACCCTGCAAAAATACCTCATGAAATCGCGGCATTTTTCTGTAGTTTTTTCTTGCCCACGTTTTGGTTACACTGCAAAACAAAAAATTAAAAAAATTTTCGTCGCGTTCGGTTGTGGTTTAAAAAGTCGTCTCTGAGTCCCGAGTCCGTGGAGCCGTGAATAGTCAATAAATTGATTGGCAATCGAACCAGCGCCCCTTCCGTTCGCAGTGACCGCGGGTGCAGCGAGAGTGCAGAGATCAATCGAATCGAAATCAAGTCGCAAAGGTAATTCGAAAGATGGGCGTGCGAAGCCAGCGAGCAAAGAAAATGGCGTAATCACGCACTCGCAGACCCAAAGCAGCCGTAAGGCAAGCAACAAACGCAACGCAAACGGAATCCCAATCCACGAAACCCAATTCGGCCAGTCAGCAGTACTTTAAAAACGAAAAAACGAGCCACAAGAGCGTGAAAAAGTGAAAAAAGTGTGGGCCAAGCAGTGCTTTTTGTGTGCTGCAGCCATATTTGTTCCGTGAAAATGAAAACGATACACACACACACATGCACAGAGGTAGTACGTACGGCACGGGACGGGTGTATATAGGCAATACATACATACGGGGGCCCAAACAGTGTGTGTGTGCAAGGCAAAGAATTAACTGAAAAAAAAGAAGCACCTCTTCGTATCGGATCGTATCTTTCGTCCCGTTGTTCGCAAACACAGGCAATTTCATTTCATTTCTGCTGTGCTGTGTTCCGTTTTGTTCAGTTCAGTTCATTTCCAACGCGATTCTCGATTCTCGTTCAACGTTCTTTGGTACATAGCTGCATATACATGAACATACGCACGTACAGACGTACTTATGTATGTACACATGTACTTTCAATATCGACGATGGCATCACAAAAACACGACGCGCACGAAACATACATACATACACTCGGACATAGAGACGGCACTGAGCGCTGAGTGACTGCGAGTGTGAGTGCCCGCTTGTATGTATGCGGGACGGACTGGTTGTGTTGTTGTACATAACGGAGAGTTGAACACATAAGGGCTGGCTGGCTCAATATAGAAGCAAAAGCATGTGGCTGCGCTGCCAGCGCCGCTGCCTGCAGCGCGTAAGGGATTTTATTACGTCGGTTCAGTCGCTGGGTTCGTTTTATATTTTTGGATATTTACACATGTCCATATGCATGTTGCCCTCAACTCCCCCCCTTCATCGTCTGCATCGTCTCCCCCACATGCATCTTGCTCGCCGCTGTGTCTCTTTCTGTGTGTGCTCTCTGTGTGTGTATGCGAGTGCAACGTAACGGGAAACTGGCGACTGCAACGTTAAAGCCATAACGTGAATCCGTAATGGGGCGCGGGTGAGGGAGTGGAAGAGGGGGCCATCCCCCCCGCAAGGCGTAAAACGAACAAAAACAACACACGCAGGGCGTCACAGTCGCGGCCATAAAAACAGTGTCGACGCGTTGCAAAACAGGACGAAATCTGCCAATGAAAACCAGTGAAATCGTTAAAAATCACGGAAAATTCCTCGTCAAAGTGAATCACAAAACAAAAGAGACTCTAAAAGAGTGAATTTAAACGAACGTGTATATGAACATTTCCCTGAAAATGACTCAATTGCTTAAAATTTGATTAGTCAGCAGAGGCAGCAGCAGTCTCAAAAGATCCCGGAGTTCAGAGACTTATCAAGGGCATTTGATTAGATTGTGTGTAGCAGACACACTCGCACACACGGACGGACGGACAAAACCCCCTTACAAAAGCCGAGCGAAAAGCGTTGGAAAAAACGCTGCTTTTTTAGGCCTGCCAGCAGCATTCCAAGGGCTTCAAACCGATGGCAACCAGCATCGAAAAATCGAAAAGAGCTTGCTGCTTCTCTGGCAGTAGTTTCCCCCTCAAGTACAACCAGTTTCTTGTTTTGTTTTCTGTCTTTTTGTCTATTTTTATTTTTGTCCGCACACAAGGCCAAAGTTCACGCAACGCAAAACAATGGTTCTCGCAGCATTTGCTAGCTTCATATTATGGCCTTATCTTATCACGTGAGCTGAGAATTCGCGGAGCAGCAGACCAACTATCAATCAGTGCCGGGGGCGACTGCGAATGCTATCTCTGCGACTCCAACTCCGAGTGAACTCCACTTCCCAGTAGCTGCCACTTCCTCCCCCCGGTAATTGCGCAGAGGAATGTGAAATAATCTAATCGGATCGGAAAATGTGTGTGGAAAATGCTGTGCCATCGATTAAAGCCAGAAGTAGCAGTTGTCAGGTTCTAAGCAAATCGTAGAAAGCTGTCCGCCATCCCATCGTCACAATGATAATTAAAGAAAACTTGGCAAAACAGTTGACCAAATCATGGATTCAGGTTTCAGGCCAAAAAGGTCTCAAATATCATTCAATGGGTGTCCTTATATACTATTTGTGAATTTTTGTAGCCACATTGAGCGTTTTACTAAACCAATTATTCAATTTTCAGTCACAAAATTAATCACTTCTCTTTTTCTTTTCCTTCTGAAAATTAGTTGAGGCCGTCTGTCTCAGTTTAATGACTTTATTTGCCATAAACCAGTCTGAAATTTATTTTATAGTTAATACACACCTTTTACTTGTAAACCAATTTTATTTTATTCTCCAAACAATTACGTGCTGGCCTCTTTAGGAAACAGTTTATATTTTTGGATATAGAAAAACAATAAATTTAAAGCGAACGTTCAGGCTTAATCGGATATTGGGAAAGGTGTATTGATTAATCGATTAATTGTTTAATTTAATCGATCTTGTTAGATAATTGGACTTCTTTTTTAATGTTTGGCTTTACAAGATTATGATAGAATTTGAAATAAATAATTATACAATTTTAAGGCACTACTTTTGAGATAAAAGGTTTACAAAATTTATATTTTCCTCTTGTTTCTTAAGATCATAATTTCTCTTTGAATTTCACAACACTTCCATTTGCTGATTCATGCCTTATGGGCTTCTGTTTGGCAGAAAAAAAAAGCTGTATTAGTTCGAAGGTCTTCCCCCGTTGAACTTTCGACCCGCTGACCAGGCTCGCGACCAGAGAAACTTTTGCCCCAACTAAGCCGGGCAGAGGGAGCAGGGAGCAGTTTCCAGGCGCGCACACACAGCTGCAGCAGTTTCGATCGGAGAGCGACCGAGTTTGATGCAGCAGCAATCGCACACTCACACACACACAGTAGCCCTTCGGTTGACACAGCCACAGCAGCTACATCCTGCGTCCCGCCTCGACGACGACAGCAACCCCGCACATGCACAGAGATACATACATATGTACGTTTGCAGCCACAGCACAGCAGCAGCTTTCTTCCCTTAGTCGAATCGAAAAACTCGATTTTCATCCCCGTGGCGAGCTGAATATAGTTTTAATTTCATTACAGGCCAGGCCAGGGCGACGGCAAGGGGCGAGAGCGGTGGGAAAACATGCGTATTAAAGTCGCCATCGCCTGAAAAGGCTACAACCAACGTAGGGCTGAAATTCATTTGTGGCGATTAGATATAGATATATTATAGGTGCGGGATTTCGGGTACCAAGACAGCAGTGTGGGGATTATGAAAAGGAAGGGGAGCCATGTGCGTGCGCGTGGTCGCCGGCGGAATTGGAATCGAAATCAGAATCAGAACAAGAGTCGTCATAGCCAGCAGAGTCAGATGATAACGCCAAATACATACACGTACTGCCTGGCCCGCACCCGTAACAATAACCATTCCGCTTCCCATAAAATAGCTGGGGTAATCTCCCTCCTCTGGGATGGGGCCGCAGCCTTATCGCCGAGTTGGGTTCGAAAATAAAAGAAAAACAAAAAACCATACATACGCTGGGAACCTATTTTTAGGCTGCCAATCGCACAAAACAATTCTCTGCAGGATTCGCAACACCTGCTGGCAGCTTCATATATGTACAATATCTTGGCCATCTTTTGTGCCAGTGCACTTTTGACATTCCCCAACCACTTGTTTCCCTTAAAAAGAAATGAAAAAGAGAAAGAAAAGATCACGAAACGAAGTAGAAAAAAGAAAACAAAAGGTAAACAGGTCGACCTGCTGGCAAAAAATTGCAAATGCAGCAAATTTCCAAAAATATTCACACACGCACACACTCATCATGGGATGTGTGTGCGTGTGCTCCCATTTCGGTTTTGGGAATCTACACTCAAAGGAGACCCTTTCTTTCTTCTAGACTGAAAAGGGACCCGAAATCCGAGCACATCTCGGAACATCTGTTCAGAAACGGACCTCGACGACGTCGTCTCTTGTGTTGTGTTTTGTGTGTTGATTATACCAGCCGAAAAATATTGAATACATGCTGCTTCTGCTGCAGTCCATATATATATATATTTATATACTCTGCAGAGATACATGCACACACAATGCAAAGTGTGAAACAAGACTCTTTTCTCACATACCTGCTTTTTTATTTTATTCCAGGTAAATCGACGTCGACGACAGCGGAATACCTAAGAGCCACACAGCCGCAGAGAGCGACAGAATAAAGAAACAAGGAAACATTTGCACGCCAGCGGAGCAACTGCACCAGCCAGAGCCAGCGACAAGAAAAACCACTTCAACAAAAGAGGATAACATACTGGAAGTGCTCCAGCATATATACACACACACAGGCCAGCAGCATACACACCACACACAGCACGCTCGCTTGTTGTACGTGCCCGACGACGGTGGGAAAGTAAACCGACATCTTTTTACGAGCGCCGAGAGTTTTGCAATCAGAAGAAGTCGGAGAGCCGAGGCGATCGGCCAGCCCTTTGATAAGCGAGAGAGCAGGCACGGTGACGCGGCGGCGGCGCAGAGAAACGAAAGGTAAGAAGGAGAGGAACAGGTTGCCAAGTCGAACGCGCAACGAATTTGGAAATCGAGTCAACCAGCCAGCCAGCCAGCCAGCCAGCCGAAAAAGTGCGTGAGCGTGTTGGCTTCGTAACAGAGAGACCCGAAACCCGGACTTGCATTTAGAGCCCAACCCAACAGTCAGCAACTTAAAGGGTTCCAAGCCCCGAAAACCCATGAGCAGCAGCTGAGCCAGCGGCGAGCAGCTGAAACGGAAACCGCACTTAGACCTCAGACTTTAGAGCCGCACACACAGCACTCATTCACAGCCACTCCAAATGAAAACGCTAGTGCTCAGTCCAGACGACCTGCAGAACTTCAACAAGTTCATCTATGACCCCAAATCGGCGGCCCAGCTGGCCGCCAGTGCGGGTGCCATTGGAGCAGCAGCGGCGGCGGCAGCAGCCGTGCATGGTCCGCCCGTAGGAGCGGGCACCACAGTCCAGCTGCTCCAGGGTGGAGTAGGCAACGGCATTGCTGTCAATCCAGGTGTTGTGCCCGTCTCCGTGCCCGTCGTACCCACCAGCACAGCCAGCAGTGCCAATAACCTCATGGCCCTGCACTACTACCTGAAGCATCCGGGCATCCAGCAGATGCCCATTCCACAGCAGCAGCACCAACAGCAGCAGCAGCAACAGCACCACCAGCAGCACCAGCAACAGTTGCTGGCCCAGTCGCAGACGCAGCTGAAGCAGCTACAGCTCAAGCAGCCCACGATCCACCAGCACCAGCAGCACATTAGCTACCATCACCACCATCCGTACTACCAGCAGCAGCCACAGCAGCAGCAGCAGCAGCAGGCGCCACCTCCCCAGCCGCAGCCCCTCAAGAGCCAGCAGCCACAGTCGCACCTGCCCGTGCACGCCCTCAACCAGAACTCGAACTTCTCGGCGGCCAGCTCGAGTACGGGCGGCACTGCCTCCAGCCATGCACCCACCCAGCAGTCGAACGGATCCAGCGTCTCGCCCACCATTGTGTCCCGGGTAGCGGCCGTTGGTGCTCCCAGCAGCAGCAATATTGCAGCGGCCGCCAATGCGCTCTTACGCGCGTCAGCCGCCTCTAACGCACCGAGCTCCTCCGCCTCCTCGTCCTCGTCGTCTTCATCATCTGCGTCGTCGAGCTCCTCGTCCAGCAGCTCTTCCTCCAGCGCCAGCAGCTCAGCGAACTGTGCCAAGAAGCTTAAGACGGAGCCAGTGCTGTCGCAGTACAATCAAACGGAGCGCCTCAACTTCGCCAACACGTACATTGTGTGGAGCGAGGAGCACTGGCGGCGGGTGGTGTTCCATGACGAGCGCCGGTTCAATTTGGACGGACCGGATGGTTTCTCCTACTATTTCCACGATTTGCGCAACTACGAGCGCACGCTGTCCCAACGGCCGCGCGGCAACTCTGTGTACATCTACCTGATGGTCTGCGTGGGCGGAGCCGTGCACTTGGAGGTGTCGTCCGCCAAGCAGCGACCGGAATCGTGCATCGAGGCAATCATGAGGGAGCGACCGAATATTGTCACGAAACTGGGCGGCAGCACAGAGTTTGTTCTGCAGGATCACAACTGGATGTCGCACGCCCTGCCCACCGCCCAGGATCTGCTGAATGCCGAGGGTTTGAAGACACAAAAGTGGCCGACCATTGCGCACGATCTGAACATCATGGAGAACGTGTGGGGATGGCTCATCCGCGAGGTGTTCGACGGCGGCCGGAAGTTCTCGCGCAAGGACGACTTGATATTCCGCATCAAGGAGGCGTGGTCTCGCCTGCCGCTTGACCTGATCACCAACCTGTATAGCACGCTGCCGGAACGGATCACGGAGCTCTACTACACGCAGGGCGTCTACACGAATTGTTGACAGCGGCGGCGGCAGCAGCAGCAGCAACGTACGGAGGGAGCAGCAAGCGGTTCGGGTCAAGCCAGGCAGTGGAGGCGAGACTGCGTCCGAGGAGAGCCTCAGGAGCCAGCCTCCGCTGGAGGAGACCCGAAAGCGATGGAAGCAAATCTTTATATACAATTTAACTTAACTTTTTGTGTATAGCTTTAAGATGAGCGCGCAACGGCGGAGCGATGCGGACAGGACTTGGACCTTAGACTCGGGACTGAAGGCAAGAAAGACAGACAGAGACGGACGGAGGGACGGATGGACTGACCTGGGTTATAAGTTAAATCAAGTTTTTTAGTTATTTAACAAATTTACGCAAGAGAAATAGAAACAGCAACACGATACACACATCGTGTGGCCATATCGCTTTGTAATTAGTGTTTTTTCCCCACCCACCCCCTAACTCTATCCTCCCCACCCCCCATAAAGCCCTCTTAATTATTAAGCCTTAGTTTAAGTTGTCGTTTTCCTTTATATTCCCGCTATTAAGTACATTTATATACAAATATATTAGTTACAAACCAATTAATTTGAGCCCCCCAACTCTCCCCTTTTGTTGATTGTTTTTTAGCGGTAGACAGAAACAGAACAAAATTGATAAATGCCAAGTTAGCGAGCAGAGAAGAAGAAGGATATAAACAAAATGAAAGAACACTGTAACTAAAACTAAAGTATTATTTTAAGGCATAGTTTTTGTTGTAGCAAATTACTGAGAACGAGAATCCTTACGCAGACACACTCAAAGGAAGACCGAAAGAATCCTATCATGTAAAATTGTTTACGGGAGAAGAACAGAAACGGAAATTATGATTAAATAATTATCAATGTAATTAATACATATTTAACGAGAGAAACCAATAACAACAAGCAGGAGGCAGAGGAGCAAAGGCAACTTAGTGTTAATGTTTAAGATCAAAATAAAACAAAAACAAAAACAAACGAAAGCAACGCAAATGCAACTAACTGAAGAGCGTATAGTAGGAGAGACGTAGAGAACGATGAAATCATGCTGAACAAACAAACACTCGACACTCCTTCGAACCCCCAACCAACCAAATCCGAATCCTCTGATCCCCCAACTCGAACGCAAGTTTCCTAGGCAGCTAAGAGGGAGACACAGACTACCTACGACTCTGAACCACAGACAACTTGATAGATAGTACGCCATACTATGGTTAATACGTACGCACCCAATACTTAGCAATACAATTGAACTGAACAAATGCCAGGCACTGGGCGAGTGCGAGCGCAACTCTAATCTGTAGAATACTGGAGCCACTATGAAAGTATCCTTGAAATAAAATGCAAACTATAATAATAATATACAACTCAACGTATCTCTCTCTCTCAATCTGACTGTCTGTCTCCTCTCACGTGTTATATGCGATTGAATGTGATTTCCCCTTGTTTTCGCTTCTGCAACATCATCTTTATACCATGCATATACAACATATACAAACAAGGACATGAGAAATCCGCAACAAATGGAATTATTATGATTAATTAATAAATCGAGAAATGCAATTACCAATAAAAACTACCAGCAGATACGTAAAGAATACGAAAAACCCCTCTCTTTTCTTGGTTTCGAGTAAAATATTTATTAAAAACGTTTGTGTGTGCGTTATAAAAATGGGTTTTCCTGTATGTGGTAAATATATAATACTTGATAAGCTTTTTTGCTGTATAAATATCTATTTGTATACTTTGTATATAAAATATTTATATATATGTTGTGGTCTATTGGCACGACAAAAGCGGTATGGAATTGTGTAAATATTTCTTAACAGAAAGCTGCCTTTTTGTTTTTTGATTGTTTACATAAAATTAGCATAAAAGGCTTTATATTAAATGCAAGTCTATATATTCTAGGCACTTTGAGTCTGTGGCATTCGTAAATCACTAGCTCTGGTTACTAATATTGTGTGTGTCATCATCAGAAATCCAATGATTGTGCGTTACTGTCTTTGATCCGTTGTGCAGTTATATACTGGGGGAATACTGTAGTCTGGAATTAACCATTTTCCTTACGAAATCACACTGCGCACGCAGGTGGGACTGCAGAAGGGCATGTCCTGCTTCACACAGAATCTTCCGCCGATCAGCGACTTGGAGCACTCGACGCCTGCGCAAACGAAGCACTGTCCATGCCAGTGGATCTCGCCCCAGGCCACGCCTTGGTCTGCTGGCCCTATAGCCAGGCGACAGCGCTGGCAGGCGACGGCGAAGAAGCGATCGTAACACTGCAGGCACAGCGGCATATTGGAGTTCTCGTCGGGAACGTACTGCTGTCCGGCCAGCGGCTCATCGCACTGATAGCAGCAGAAGTGCTTGATGTGGAAGGTGGCTCCCTCCGCGGCGGTGTATTCCTTGGTAAAGATCAGCTCGTCGCAGGCGCGGCAGCGTGGAATCTTTAGCTTGATGGCCAAATCGCGTCCGCAGTAGACCTGACCCTGGTGGAAGAAGTAAACCAAGTCGGCCAGCAGCTCCCGGCATGTCTGGCACTTGAAGCAGCCCGGATGCCAGGCAATCTCCTTGCCGGCACGATCCGCTTTGACGGCCACCTCGCCATAGGCAATGGGTTCGTTACAGTCGCGGCACAAGATGATGGGTTGCGGATCTGAAAAAATAGATGTGAATTATATTTGAGGTGTTGATGATGCAATTCTGGCTGGCGGAGGTGTCAAAATCCACAAAACATGAGCAACGAGGCGATATATACAAACAAATAATGCAAATAACCTAAAGATGCCATCATCCCGAGCTCACCTTTGCCCGCAGCGGCCTCCTCGCCCTGCAGACGCAGCTGCTGGAACTGATCCGGCATGCCGTAACAACCTGGATACATGTTCATGTCTTCAATGCCGGGAATGCTGGCGAATCTACCCTGATTGGCACTCAAGTCTTCACTGGTATAGCCTGGCGTTGAGGGCTTCGAGTGGAAGCCAGAGTCGCTGCTCTGGGACGTAGGCAACTCGCCGAGATTGGGTTTCGAGTAGGAAATATCCCGACAGCCATTGGCCATGTCAGCAAACACCTTGTCGATATCTTCCAGCAATTGATTGTCGTCCAGCAGCCAGTCGTGCACTTGCTTCAGCGGCTGCAGCAACTGGCATTGGTCGTGGGCGATGCCCTTGTCCTGCAGCGAACGGAAGAGCCGGTCATAGTACGGCGCATTGGACACGGCCGATTGTAGCATGTTTTTGTCCAGTCCCACGGACTGCAGTTGGGCCTTGGTGGCCGGAGCCAGGCCCTTGAGTTCTGCAAGACTCGCCACGGCAGCCGGAATGTTGGAAATAACCACCGCGGACGGAGAACGCCCAGATCTCGCCTCCTGCAGCGCCTGCTTCAGCGGTTCTGCCTGGAGAATCTGTGCAAAGACCGGATCGCGTTCGTAGTCCGTGTTGGCGGGCAGCCCGCAATCGTAGACAACTATGGAGACTCCGCCGAACTTAACGCGCCGCATTGGCGTATCCTGACGCATCTGGGCTCCAAATCTGGCCTGCACGGGGTTCTTTAGCGGCAGCGGTGAGTTAAAAGGCGTGCCCGGTGAGGGTTTCATGGGCGTTATTTGCTGCTGCGGCGGGGGACAGATGGTGTTGATATCTGCCCGAAACTGTGGATTGTTGACATACTCCTTGCGGAACTCGGCAATGGGTCCCAGCTTGGGATCCCGCGAGATGTTGAGGTTTTTTTCCTATAAAAATAACTGTTTTTACAAATACTTTCGTATTTTATATATAAACCAGCTTACCTGTAGCACTCCCAGCACCTTGTCATAGATCACACCATGGCTTACGAGGCTGTGCAACGCCGGTTTGCTAATTCCAAGCAGCTTCTCTCTGGTCTGTGCCCGCAGAGCCCCGCCATTCTCCTCGAACTGGGCTGTGGACTCAGACAGGGGCTCGGAGAAGGCCACCAGCAGCCTGGGCTGAGCACTGGCCGGACTGGCCAAGGCCTGCGCCACCTTGGGATTGGCCAACAGTTCGTTTAGCGTGGCATCAGCTACGGGCGACACACCAAGACAGTTCCATGACTTTGCCGCTTCCTGGGGAGCTATTACAGCAACAGGAGCCACATGCTCAACCTGAGCGTGATTGAGACGATTGCCTAGGCGCACCACCACGCCCTGGCCGACGCATTGCTCTCTCAGCCGCTGCACATACTGCTGCAGCTGGCGGGCCTCCGTTTCTGTCAGCCCATCGCACAGAGCAGCATCCAGATCGTGCGGCGGCACCTGCAACTCTAGCTGCTGTTTCCGCTTAATGGCTGCATCGCTGCCTGCCACTGGTATCTGGGCAGTGCCAAGCATCTCCATATAGTCGGTTACCACGTCGGGAGCGGCATTCGGCGGCACCCATTCCAATTGGACTGGCTGGCTGGCCAGCGCCTTGATTTTAATGACTGTAAGGACAAATCTTTGATTAGGAAGATCATTTGGAACATAAATTAATTACTTACAAGCTGGCTTGGCCCTTATCTGGCCTAGAATCTCAAACTGTGCCCAACCGGTGACATCATCGTCCTCCGGACACGCATGCTGGTTCTTCCGGCACTTGCAGTTGCGACACACTTTGCGCCAGAAGTGCAGATCGAGGCCGGGGCACTTGTCCTTGCACTCCAAGCAGGGAGCACCGGCCCCCGACTCGTGGCCCAGCTTGGAGCGCTTCAGCTGCTCGCGTCGGCTCTCCAGCTTCGATAACCATTCGGGCGCCTTGGGCGTCTCCACGCAGGAGTTGGGGCTCTGGGCGGCGGACATCTCTTGGGAAATTGGGCGTCACGGCATGGAAAAACTACAAATCGGAAAATAAACTTTGTATTGAATTGATTCTTTGTCTTTGTCTGATTTTGTTTTCACATCTTCTAGAGGCTTTTTGACATAGTTAAGTGGAATCGGCTAAAGTTCACAAGGCAAAGATGCAGTTTTGTGTAACATTTTCAAGGCTTTATGGCTTTGTTTTTAACGAATTTAATTAATTTTTTACCCAAAATCACAACAAAGTTGCCACTGCGCGTCTTGCCAGTTGTATTTTTTGGTATAAATGCAATGTTCCTACAATTGATTAATATACTTCAAAAAATACGGATTTAAAATACATTTATCGATATTTGTAATTATTTCTTATTAGATACCTTCAAAAAAAATCTCATTGGATTTTATGGAATAATGGGCAAAGGCACCACTCTGAGATTATTTATTGGGGCTGTTCAAAAAGTTTATATTAAATTATCAAGTCGGCATATAAAATTTAATAATTCTTTTTAAAATTATTCATGAAATTAAACATTTCTTCCTTTTTCGAATGTTTACTGTACGAGCACCCGCCAGAGTTTTGGTATTTTCCCTCAATCCAACTTTTTGCGCTTCCTTGCCCCGGTCACATTGTTGAGTATTGTTTTTTTTCGCGAATTGCAGTTTTTTTTCGCAACATTTTAAATTGAAAGCAATAATCGAAAAGGCTAATTAACAGTGGTAATTATTGGAGCCTGTCCGGCACAGCGATCTTTTGTGCGAAAAACTGCGAAATTCCGGCTACTCGCAAAACGCAGAAGCAACAGCAAGCGTTCGATGCAATTTGAGCAAATACAGAAAAAAAAATATGTGAAAAACTGCGTCCCACTGAAAAGTGAAAGTGCAGTGCGATCCGAGGGGGCGTGAAGCGGAGGAGCGCGGGCACCAGTTGGACACACACAGAGCAGGCGGAAAATGCTAAAACAGCTCGTTATTGTTGCTATTCTAGAATTTTAGTGGAACAACATCGTTTTTACCGGTTCTGTTTACCAGAAGCGTTGTTTTTTTTTGTTTGTATTTGCCTGAAGGCAACAATTTGATATTCCCCTCAATTTTGCTTGGTGGTTGTTTTGTGTGTTTGTGTCCTGTGAGAGTGTGTATGTGAAAGCGTTGCTTAATTGATTTAACTGCATTTAATAAAAGCCAATTGGGAAAATCTTAGAAATTTTGTCTTTAAAATAATGTTTCTATAGTTACATATTGGTATATATGTATATACATATCTATATTTTATATGTATATTTTTAGTCCTTTATATTACACCAGCCCTTGATCTAAAAAGTATGTTTAATCCATAATACTGGATAATATTTGAAAATAAAAAAGTTAATAAGTCAGCAATTAAGCACCTATTACTCTAAAAAATTAACAAGACACAAGACATCTGACCAAGAATACATAATTTCAGCAGTTAACACCTTCCAAATTACCCATAATTATTGCCCAAGAGCCAAATTTTCCTTTAATAATTAAAGTTTTCCCGCCTGCAGATCGTTGCTCCGGATTGACGGGCAAAAAGAAAAACAATGACCGAAAAGTACGATGGCAATGGTGACTTTTCCGCCTTCAACGACGACGACAACGAGTTTGGCGGTAAACCGCGCAAATCTACCGCTTCTAGTGGAGCCCCCGGCGGGGCCCACAATGGCGATAGCTCCGCCCACGATCACGGTCACCATGGCACAGATTCCGGTGCCAGTGTGCAGATCAACGAGAAGGCCAACGAGTACATACGCGACTGCATGGCCGAGCGGAATCGCATGGACAGGAAGTTTCCCATTGCCGAGAAGCTGCTGGAGGGCGGTAGGTGAAATTATCCTTAATATCTTGAAGATTTATAATCCTAAAAATTGCAGAGATTGAAAAGGTTCAGACCACTGGAAGGATTCCCAGTCGGGAGCAAAAATATGCTGATATTTATCGAGAGAAGCCACTGCGAATCTCACAGCGTGTCCTGGTGCCCATAAGGGAACATCCCAAGGTGAATATCATCCCATTTCTCTGTTTATTTTTCGCAAATTTTTACTAAAAATTCTCATTTCCCAGTTCAATTTTGTGGGCAAGCTGCTGGGACCGAAGGGCAACTCCCTGCGCCGCCTGCAGGAGGAGACGCTCTGCAAGATGACCGTCCTGGGCCGTAACTCTATGCGCGATCGCGTCAAGGAGGAGGAACTGCGCAGCTCCAAGGATCCAAAGTACGCGCACCTAAACAGCGACCTGCATGTGGAAATATCCACTATAGCGCCGCCCGCCGAGGCTTACGCCAGAATTGCCTACGCCATGGCCGAGCTAAGGAAGTATCTGATCCCAGACAGCAACGACATCATTCGGCAGGAGCAGCTGCGCGAGCTCATGGACAGTACTAGCTTGAATGACAACGACACCGGCAAGAGTGGCGGCTACAAGAAGAACTCTCACATGCAGGGCGGCGGCGGCGCCGTTAACAGTGCCATGGGTGGCTCCATAAACCCCATCGGAGGAGCCAAAAATGCAGTGCATCATAGTTACAGGTAATGAAGTGGTTCTAAAGTCTTTAAAAAGTCTTTTTATTAAATTTCTGTTTGTTTTTTCTAGGGGCTCGCAGCAGCAGCCGTCGTTTAGCAAAACTGTACTCGCTCCGAAGCAGAAGGTGATGTCAATACTGGAAAAGGCCAGGACTGCCATGGATGAGACGTACGGGTAAGTGTTTGGCGGGAATGTCTGATCCTAGATCACTTGTTAATATATCGATTTCCTTGAAGTCGCGGCTATGACGACGGCATTGGCTATGATCCGCATCAATCGTACGATAGTTACTCCTACGGCAATCACGGCCACGTACCCCATGGGCCGCCAGCCAACATTTTGGGCGGCGTGAGCGGCATTAGCGGTGGAGGGGGACGAGGGGGACATTACGACAGCTCGGACTACGAGCCGGATTACGGAAGGCGAGACTATTATCAGCATTCCCCGGGGTATTCAGGTGAGGTGGCTGTTACTTTCTAGTTTTATGGTGTAACTAATAAGAATACTTTAAGGTGGCGGCGGCGGAGGCCTCGGAACTGGTGCCGGCGGCGGTGGTAACAATGCCATTGGCGGCTCTGGTCTGAGTTCGAATCACAATCGCAGCCATGTTAACAGGTGAAACTGGCTGGGTCCAAGCAACAGCAGCAGTGCCAGCGGAGGTCGTGCCACCACCCACAATCTGACCATAAAATCCCAAACCAATAGCAGTAACAACAACAGTTTTACGCCCAGCCACCAAGGGCCAAATGAGTGCCACATTGGCAAGAGCATCAATCCCAACAACTACTACTTCAATGGCAGTGGCAAGGTGAGTTTACTTCCACTTCTGTAATTGCTTATGCTGATGGATTATCTTTATCGACAGCCACAATACCAACGGTCGCTAGCAAATCTCCCACCGCAGCTATCAGCCCGCAACAACAGCAGCATAAGCAGCATTAACAATAACCCCAATAACATTATCAACAATAACTGCAGCAGCAGCAACAAATTTCAAACAGTCACCAGCACAGGTGACACGAAGAACTTCAACGACGCCTCATTCCTAACCGCGTATCATCATCATTCACTCAGCCCCATGGAGGGGCCAAAGAGTGCCAACACCCACAGCATAAACAACAATCATCAGAACACACCTTTAGGCAGTAAAAACTATAACAACAACACAACAACAACAACCACCACAACCGCTACAGTGCCCAATATGCTATTAGTAAGGTATTGAAATCAGCATGCAACTCCACTTAACTCCTTGGTCCTTGCACAGACATACATACACTAACTAACCACCACCCACCACCACAATTCACAACCTAAAACCAGTCATGTCTTTGCAAATCAATAATCGAGCCAACGGATGATACATATTTTAAATTTAGCAATATATCTTATACACAAAATAGAATATTAAATCGGAAAATGAGACGATACATCCGTAGGCTCGCCACTTGCTTGCTTTGTAATCAATACCCAATCTCCGCTTATCCAGAAATCCATTATTGATTTGCATTGATCCAGACATTCAGTGTCATCCAAAGACAACTTTCTCTCTAAATCCAAATTAACATTCTCTTACAGACCTGCTAACAATCCTTCTTCGCTACACATTGGCACATTTCCGTTCTTGCCAGTGCAGTTTTTCTGAGTCCAAGAACCACAACATCTCAACATCACTTTGTACACTCGATTCATAAGATTAGAGGAGGCGTAGGAGCAAGGAAGAGGAGTATTTACAAATGGACAAAATGAACTTTATGATATATACATACTATACAGAACATAACAGATATATTTATACATATATTTTTGCGTGCGATGAGGCTGGAAAATAGACAAGTCGAAACCTTACTTTGGCGTTGGCTATTAAACATACACACCACACACACACACACACACACACACACTCGAACTGTGTCCGGTTTTTTACTCTCTATTTACAAGACATCTTTAAGATACATTCAAATAAGAGCCTGAACGATTAGTGGGCTTTGGGATTGGATCCCAGAGAGAGGCGAGGAAACCAACTGATAAAGCAAGACAAAGCTATATACATATGTATAGGGACAGCAGGAGCAGCAGCATACAAAATCTATGAGATTAATTAACTTAATAGAATAAAAATTAATAATACAAGTAATAATACTAATAATTAATACAGAGGGCACATTTAAACCATAATTTTATTTATATATCCATGTATTTGGCAACAAAACTAACGATACAGATAAAGAATATATATATATATATACACTTACAAATTCTAATATTTACATAATTAAACGAAGACACGAACAGAATAAACATTAAAATACCTTAAAAATTAAATCGAATAATCGAGCATTCAGCATAAATATATCTACAAAAATATAAAAATAACTAAAAGAAATACAAAATATATACAAAGTTTATTGTGAATCAATGTCCCATAATTGGGGCAGTGCTGCAAATGATTACTTTATTAAACAAACAACAAAAAAAAAAAACAAGAAACTAAGAAGAAACACCAGATACGAAAACAATAACAGATTAACGAAAATATTTAAAATATAACAGCCAGAATACTCGATTTACTTATAAAGTTAAACAACTTAAAGCAAAAGCGTAACTCGAACTAAAAATTAAAGTAAATTACAAAATAATTCTATGTACTTAACCCCATTTAATCCAGGATAATATAACTAACAGAAATTTAAAGAAAATACATATAACCTTGTAATCGACAGTTGCCAAGCTCAAGCTTCAAGTTTTACGTTTCCTGTTTGATTAATTAATTAACATAAATACCAATTAATTTTTAAAGTAAGCTAAAAGGGAAATCTCTCCTCTGTAGAGCTTAAGTAGAACCAAGAAGAGTGCCAAATGTATGTAGGGAGCGAAGATCCTGTAATAACCAATTGAAATGCCAATTTATAGATATTATATGATTATCATTATCCATTTTTTTCCTTATTGATATTTAACCTTATTTGATGATCGAATCTTGACTCAACTAAAACGCAGCGAAATAAACGCTATTTTCGCATTAAGAATAAACGATATCTTGTCCAAACAAAATGAAACATTTACTTACAACCAATGTGAAACGTTAAATTGTTGAAAACAATTAAAATCTAGTTTTTAAAGGAATATCATATAAAATACAAATAATGCAAACGGAAGAAGAAGAAAGAAAGGGAATTACAACCATTTATTACAAATAATTATTGTTGTTACAAATTATACAGAATAAATAACTAATAAACGGATATAATATATAACAACAAAATGCTACTTTAGGGGCGCTCTCAAGGCCCGCCCCCAAAAAAAATATATAAATTATGGTAACAAGTTAATGAAATAACCGAAACAACAACAACAAAGCCCCCGCCCTAACAACAATAAGAATATATATACACTTATATTATATACATACCTACAAGAATGAATTAAATGAATTAATAATATACGACGATTGAGTTATTCTCATTAATTACTATATGTAAAATCAAATAACACAAGTAATAAACAAATGAATAAATAAATAAATATATTTAAAATGTATTGAAAATCAAATTTCGAAGGGTGTTTTTGTTGATTAATAGAGGCGGAAAACCACCCCTTTTTATATACTTTTGCAGAAGGAGTTGACATTTTCCACCCTGTAAAAATGATCTATTTTCTGTCGATAGCCGATCTATTCAGATTCTACGAAAGCTATAGCTTTTATGTTTAACAGCCTTGTAGATAAAATATTAACTAAAGTATTTTTTAATTGCAGGTAATTAGTTGTTGCCACCGAAACGATCACAAGATTGATTTAACAAACTACGAAAATTAACATAACTTCGCTTAATTTCACATTTTTAATTAGTGTTTGAGTTAGAATGCAGTTTTTCTTATGATTTTATTTAATTTAAGCAAAGCTGCCATACAAATGATTGAAAAATGTGCTCCAAAAATAGAAAAACGACTCTTACTTTGTTAATTTCTAACATAAACGCTTTGTAATTGAGGTGTAGTCATGTTTAACTAATTAAAAATTAATTAATTCGATCAATTCTGGATCGTGATATCCTACAGCTGCCCTAGGAAACGATGGCTGCAAGGATATACAACCTACGGCTTTCCCAATATTGATTCCTTTTGAAACTAATAATAGAGACTTCTGCTTGTATTTTATTTTAATTTTTTTATTTTCTTCGTTGTATCTTAGGATTTTTATATTGCTTCACAATAATTGACTAGAGTACAAATCTTAGGATTACGTATATCTATAACCCTGGGATGATAAACATTCAACTTCCTAGCCCCCAAATGAAGTGATGCTCATCCCTTCTCCATATCTCTTTTCATCTCTCTCCCTCGTTTTACTTGCAATGAGATCGCAGCAAAGTGACTAGAATTCTGCCCTTCTCCTCCTCCTGGTAATATCCTTGTCAGGCGTTTAGCAGTCCATCGCTCTGGCCAACCAGCTTGCCGAGAAGGGTCTGGTACAGCGGCGACTCTGTAGGCACACCTTCGCTCTGAAGGAAGAGCAGCGTTTCCCGGGCGCACATGGCGAAGCCCAGGGCCTCCGCTTGACTGCGCTGTGCAGGAGTGGCTGCTGCTGGCGCAAATTGGGCGGCCACCTCGGCGTCCTCGGGATCAGAATCTGTATCCGTATCGGGATCTCCTCGTCCAGCCGCAGCGGCGTCTCGTTCGTCTAGATCCTGCTCAAAGGCATCCAGCTCGGATTGAAGTTCCATTATCTTTTGCAGGGCTTCTAGGAGGATACGGTTGGCAGAATCTGGCCGCGATGGCTGATCCTCTGAGGGATCCTCTGCCGGTGGGGTTAGAGGACGATGGCGTTTCTCTGGAGCTGGCTCCTCGTCCTGTTGCTGCTGTTGCTGTGGCTGCTGTTGCTGCTGCTGCTGTTGCAGCTGCTCCTCCTGACTGACTCGCTTGCGTTTCATGATCAGTTTGCCCGACATGATCCAATCTACAAATCTTCTAGCTTTTATATAGTATAAATCCTGGACTCGATTGCGAACTCGGCTCTGCGCGACACAACCTTCGTTCACCTGGCGATCGCCACGACTGAGCTGCGCGATGCACCCCGGCAGCGGCGGAGGCCAACTGGCAACTCCAACAACCCCGAACTGCGCCAGGAACCGGAGATAGCAGTGGCATTAGGGGATGTGCCGCGCCAAAGGAAATTAAAGACAACAATCCCAATCGACAAAAAAAATTGTTGCAGCTGTTTGAGTTGCGGCAGCTGAAGCGGGAGGGCAACAGGATACAGGCTGAGGCCCAGGACACAGGCACAGGCAGCAGCGGCAGCGGCAGCAGCAGGATATTGCAACCCTCAGCTGGCGCTCTCTGGCTGCAGCAGCCGCGCTCCGAATATCCTCCCTTCCTTCGTCCAATCTCTAGGCAATACCCCATCCCCGCCCCGCTCGTCCTTTCCGCCCTTTGCAGTTGTTGCTGCTGTCGTCTCGTGGCTCTTCGGTGCGGCATCATCGACGACTGGGTTTCCTGCCTTTAATCCTGTTTTATTGGAACTCTTGGGATAGGTAATGGGGGTTAGTTTCATACTTTAGGGATAACCTTTAAAAATATCATGAGTTTTGGTTCTTTATAATTAAAATTATAAATTGATTTAGATGAAGCCTTAATCATAATAATCGTACACAAAGACTTCTTAAATAAAAACAGGATTTTTGTGATAATGACTTCGAACTGGTTGTAGAGAACAATGACCGTTTTTATTGTTATTTCTTATGAAAAATTCGAGCTGATGATGCATATTTATTGAAAAAAATTAACTTATTCCTCAACAATATTTATTTAAGTAAAAAGTTTATAAGGAAAAGTGGAATTTTTGGTAATTTGTAGTTCAGATATTGTTGCATTTTATATGTTTGTATATAAAAGTTATGATTTCTTCATGTTTATAATGCTATAAAAATAGTTTTTCTTTTTTAAAAATTGTTGTAAATCTATTTATTTACCTATTTTCTTTGTTTACAATCCCAATATTTTCAGAGAACTCATTTATTTTACAGCCTGAGGCTATAGGGAGTTCCCTAGTTGCTACTGCCGATCCCTTGGAGCGTTTGCAGCTGGCACGCTTCACATTCATCTCTTCGATCGGTGGCGGCGTCCCTGCCCTGCCCTGCCCTGCGAGTTGAGTTTGGGCTTGGTTTTTGACCTGCCTCGGTGCAATGATAAGTGCACACCTCTACACACTACACTGAGAGCACTGAGAGAAATTATGGGTAGCCATGGCAATGTAAATCAAGTAATAAAACTCCGGGTTGGCATGGCGAGAGCTTATGGGCTGACGGCAGCGGGCGGCGGCGGCAAGGTGAGTGACACAAATGCCAATCGATAATGCTGATAGTTAATTTAAGGGCTGCCAAAAAATAAAAGCTGCCTCTCTTGAAGGCCTCCTCGACTGACACATTGATGGCTATCAATTCATATTTATGGCTGAGGAAATTGGGCGTTATTGGATTGATTTGGGGCTGTGAGTTTGGCACTATCTTAGCATATTGTTGTTAATGAATTTAAATATAATCACGTCGCCTGGCAGTCAATCGTTCAACCGCGCTGCCAATAGCAGGTACATTGCTATATTCGCAAGATAAACAATGTGGCAAAAGGGCCTGTCGTAATTGGATCATATATATTATTTTTATCACTATATATTTTATCGCACACTTGACATTGTGTAATATCTTTGGCCTGCTCTCTTTGCATCCAGTGTTTATTTTCGAACTTACGCACTCAATTGTCTTTGCCTCGTACAGTATCTTGTATCTTGTATCTTTTACTTTTCGAGATATATTTTTAGGCAAAAACGAGAGCGGGAAAGTTGTACCTTTTGCCGGCCTGAAGTATCTGCTCGAGACCGCAGACAGTAAATACATCATCCATCCGTCGCAGCTGTTATTTGAGAGTGAGTGGGGGAATATAGCCCACACAGCATTATACTATATAGATGATTGAACAACAGTTTGGAAAGCACGCGACAAGTGGCAGCAGATGATACACTCGTAATTGGGCCGAGTCTCTCCGCTGAGTGTGTGCGTGTGGGTGTTTCGCACAACAATTGTGATCTTTTCATCTCTCTGAAAACAAAAAACTCGGAAAGTAATTTAGCCAAACGCAAAGCTATAAATCTCTGGAACTCCCAGTGTTATCTATCCCTTTTCGGCGGCCATAAAACAGCGGCGAAACAACCAGTCCTCATTGTCATCATCAATGGAATTTGCCTCGTTTTCGCGGAACAAGTGTCTTCCCGGAGTTTGGTTTTTTTTTTTCGAGAAATTAATAACAAAGATCGGGTAAAGCCGATATAGGAGTTGTGGCAGAACACAGTGAGTGCCCGCAGAGTGTCAGCTGAAAGTGAAATCTAAAAGATACATTTATAAACTGACTTTGATGATTTTCTGTTTGCTGTTTTAGTTTATTTTTCAATTGCTATGCCATAGTGAGAACTATAAGCTAGCTGTTGTGCAAATAATAAACAAATGATAGTAATAATAATACTAAGCATAAGCTTAGTTAGCTGGTTTAAGCAGCCAAGTACTTACTGACGACACCAACTGAGACTCTGTTGAAACACCTGAATAACTCAGGTTTGGGGATTTAATTTTTGTAATAAAAGACATTTATTTTTAGTGAGGAATTATTTGTTTGGAGAGCAAAAATTAAAAAAAATTCTAAGGGTAGCCATTGTAAAAAGTAATAAAAAAGTAATGAAATGAAATTATTGTAAATTATATACATTTTCGTTTTTCTTTTGCTTTAATTTATGATTAAATTAAGACTGCGTTTTCGGTTCTATTTAGCTACAATTTATGATTAAATTAAGCCTGCATATCACGTTTAAGATATTATTTTTATAAATTTTTTTAATCAATTTGAAATTGTTGTTGTTTTGTCCAAATATATACCCATTTTTAGCTCAAAAGGATAATCGGAACCATTTTTAAATGAATTTAATCTCTAAAGAGATTCCTGTATAGTTTTTCTACTAAAATCTATCTCAATTCCAATCCATATCTTTCAATTTTTCTCTAGTTCCCTGCACCCAGAGCTCACTGTATTTATTTTTTATTTGTCAGAACCATCCATATTTTTGGGCGTGGGAATGCCGCGCTTTGGCCAACTGTCGGCTAAGTACCACCTGCCCCTGTATGGCCATTTGGCACAAGTGGCGATGAGTCAGGTAGATATCTACGATTATCTGGTCTACAACAGTCGATTAGTCGCGATAAGTGCGCTTCTGGTGGCTCCCAAATATCGGCAAAATATATATTCCCTTATATATGGCAGATTGTTAGTGATATGGCCAGGTTAGTGACGTTGTCAGCTCCGATCTGAGCCGCAGTATGCGAGGCCTTATCGTAATCAGACCGCTTCGCGAGACAGTAAATTTCGGTTGCCTGTTTTTGTTGTTATATTCAGCATTTTTGTGTTTGTTGTTGTGTGTTTTTTTTCGGGTTATTCGACGGCTATAACGGTTAGCGGGCTCTCGGCCATTTCGGTGGGTCGGTCAGTTGGCCCGCGGACCGTGCGACGAGTGCATGTAGGTAAAAGCCAGTGATCTTGGCTCTGATTTTTCGGTTTCGGTTTCGGTTTCGCTTTCGAGAGTATCAGAGTTTATATATTTTTTGTGCAAGCCGCCAAAGCTTTGAAAGCCAATGCCACCATCTGAGTGAGCTCAACTCTGGAGCTCGTTTCCGAGTTTAATTGGAAACCAGTTAAGCAGTCGGAGTGGAGTGGCTTTTGGGGCTGCAAGAAATACATAATACTCGATCTGAATGGGCAGGGGATTTGTGTGTTTTCGCACACGCAGCGTGATAAGCGGCGATTAGATTTAAGGCGTCAATAAACTAGCAAATGACTCGAATTGCGATTTCTGTACCCGCTCGTGATTGATAAATACCTACTTGGTGCTAGCCTCTCGTCGGTAGTGGACGATAAGGGGCAGAGTAGCGAAGGACCTTCAGGTGGCCGGGAGGGAAAAATCCAGATTTATTACGACGGTTTTACAGCTGACAAACACATATAGAAGAAGATAAAAATCGGGCTATTAAAGTATAATCTTTAACTATTTCTGAGATAGTAATCTTTTGAGGAATTTCTAGATTTAAGGAGATTGTTGTGCTATAAAAAATACAGAAAATTCTATACTATCGTTTATCAGATAGTTAATTCTATAGGCAAGTTTAGTTCAGTGTTTAATTAAATCTATCCACATCTCTTCTGTTCCGATCCGATAAGTTATCATTTTATTATGGGCATACCTATAATTTCAGACCCAAAACAATGTCTGCCCGGAGCATTATTATCGCCACATGCTGCCTGTGGGCACTGATCATACCTCCAGTCCGTCCAAATCCCATAGTTCCCCGGGCGGACGTGGCCAGCGAGTTCATTATCCTGCACAACAATGATATGCACGCCAGGTTCGAGCAGACGAACGTGAACAGTGGCACCTGCTCCGAGGAGGATGCCAACACGGATCAGTGTTATGGAGGATTCGCCCGAGTGGCCTATGAGTGAGTTTGTGCAAATTACAACGACTTTAAGTTGGAGAACTTGGTGGCTCATGAGTGCTCTCCTTTCCAACTTTCATTTAGGGTTCGCAAGTACCGCAAGGAGGCCCAGGAGGGTGGAACTCCAGTGTTTTACCTGAATGCAGGTGACACTTACACAGGAACCGCTTGGTTCACCGTCTACAAGGACAAGATAGCCAGTGCTTTCTTGAACAAGCTCTCCCCAGATGCCATTGTAAGTGGAAAATAAATCTTAACCAAATATTGAGTTTCTGATTAACTGTGCGACGCCTTGCAGTCCCTGGGCAACCATGAGTTTGACCAGAATGTGGAGGGCCTGGTGCCCTTCCTCAATGCCGTAGAGTTCCCTGTGCTAGCCTGCAATCTGAACCTGACCGATGTGCCCGAGATGGCGGCCGCCAAGCAGCTGGCCAACTCGACTGTCTTGGAGACAAATGGCGTCAAAATAGGCGTCATTGGTTACCTCACGCCCGACACCAAGACCCTGGCCTTCCGGAACAAAGTGGAGTACGAGGAGGAAATAGTGTCCATCAAGTGAGTAAATTTTAGAGTTAATTTCTGGCTCGTTTATTAAAAATAAACATAAATCTTTAACTTAGTGCTGAGGCTGCCAAACTGAAGGCTCAGGGCATCAACATAATCATCGCCTTGGGCCACTCCGGCTACCAAAAGGATCAGGAGATTGCCAAAAACTGTCCAGAGGTGGACATAGTCATTGGGGGACATTCGCACACCTTCCTGGATGCCAGTCAGCCGGTGGCCGATCCCACCGATTCCGATCCGGAGGCAGTAAGGGGTCCCTATCCCACCACAGTGGTGCAGGAGAGCGGCAAGAAGGTGCCCGTGGTGCAGGCGTATGCCTACACAAAGTATCTGGGCAAGATCCATGTCCAGGTAACTATAATATTCTATATTTAGGGCTTCACTGTAATCCCTTTTGATTTTTTTCCCTTCAGTTCGATGCCGAGGGCAATCTCATTGAATTTGACGGTGCTCCCATTCTGCTGAATGCGTCCGTGGCGCAGGAGCAGGATCTGCTGGATTTGCTGGCTGAATACCGCCCCGGACTGGAGGAGCTGGAGAACACAATTCTGGGCTACACCAAGGTGTTCCTCGAGGGCGGCAACATTTGCCGCATGAGGGAGTGCAACCTGGGAAACATGGTCACCGATGCCATGATCTACAGTCGCGTGGTGGACGATGAGGGTGGCGACTTCTGGACAGATGCATCCATTGCCCTGCTTCAGGGAGGTGGTAAGTCTCAAAGAAAAAAATCTAAAAGCAACTGGTTACCCTAACACACTCCCCTTCAGCTATTCGAGCCTCTGTGGAAAAGGGAACCGATGGAGCCATCAATGGGGCCACTCTCCTGACCGTTCTTCCCTTCGAGAACAATTTGTACATCGTGAGGATTTCCGGAAAGAAGCTTCTGGCCGCCCTGGAGCACTCAGCTAGCGTTAGGTTGCTGGACTCGAACGGTGGCTTCCTGCAAATGTCCGGACTGCGAGTGGAGTACAACTACAACAACGCCGCGGGCCAGCGTGTGGTCTCCGCCCGGGCCCTGTGCTCCAACTGCTCCGTGCCCACCTACCAGAATGTGAACGAGAATGAGCTCTACTTGGTGATCCTGCCGCAGTTCGTGCTCGAGGGAGGCGATGGATATGACTTCACGCCGGAGGAGGTGGATCCCTACAGCATGCGCCTGCCAAGGAACGAACTGAACGCCACCATGGATTACCTGAAGCAGCGCCACTTTGTCTACCCAGAGATCGAGGAGCGAATCGTAATTCACGAGAAGGACGACAAAGGAGCTGCCCCCGGAATGGTGGCTTCTGTAGCGCTGCTCCTGCTCTCTTCCCTGCTGACGAGATTCCTCTAGGAGAATTCTCTAGACGTAATGTACGCATCTGAGGTCTCGGCATTCGGACTTTACATCCCCTTCCTGCAATCAGTTCAAATTTATGTCGTCTGGTGAGGTCTGGATTGCTCTTCGGTTCGCCTCGGGTCACACACTTTAACTGGGTTTAACCATCGCACCAAAATAGCAAATAAATGTTGTGGAAACTTTAATATTAGTAACGTTTTTTTATTATAAAATTTCTCTTTGTTCTCTTTGTTATTTTTGTGGCCAAAGAAGATCATCCAAGGGTCTAAAAGGGCTTTCAGTCAGGAGTTAAGGGGTTCTATATTTAAACATTTCAAAATATGTTTTTGTTTAAATTAATTTTAAATTTATTAAACTAAATTTAATATTTCATTATTATATTAAATTTACATTAATTTTTTGAGTTCAAAGTTGTGTTGCAAATTTTATTAAAACCATTTTACAGTTTGAACTCTACAATAAATCTGTTTTGTTATGGCAAAGCTTTTTAAAGTCATAAAGTCATGAGATTCGCCAGAACTTATTCTGAGTTTTAAGCGGCTTGCCATTCGTCTTAAGGCTAATGATGCCGTCGCACTGGCTCTTCTCCCTGCTGTTTTTGATCCTCCTGGCCCACCAGGTCCTGACTGATTTTATTGCCAGCTATCCCAAGGCTGCCACTGAGTTCATTATCCTGTGGCACATACACAGCCTGGTTCACCATCTTTAATGAAAAGATAGCCAGTGCTTTCCTAAATAAACTGCAACCCGATACCATAGTAAGATTACTCCTGAAAGTTATAATAATGTAAATAATCAAGATCTCCTCTTGGGTCTGATTCCCTTTCTGGACCTAACCAAGGTTCCCCAACTGAAGGCCACCAAGCACCTGGCGCACTCAACCATTCTGGAAACCAATGGCACGAAAATAGGAGTCATTGGCTACCTGACGCCGGACACCAAAAAGCTTACTCTCAAAATGGACGTGGATTTCAAATAGGAACTAACTATTTTTGAGATAGTAGTCTTTTGAGGAATTTCCAAATTTAAGGAGATTTTTGTGCTACAGAAAATATATTATCTTTCTAAGTTATCTATCAGATTGTTAATTTTATAGGCAAATCAGTGTTTAATTAAATCTAACCACATCCGATTCGATAAGTTATCATTGCTAATATTCTATTATGGGCAAAAACAATGTCTGCCCGGAGCATTATTATCGCCACATGCTGTCTGTGGGCTCTGATTATACCTCCAGTCCGTCCAAAACCCATAGTTCCCCGCGCGGACGTGGCCACCGAGTTCATTATCCTGCACGACAATGATATGCACGGCAGGTTCGAGCAGACGAACGTGAAAAGTGGCACCTGCTCCGAAGAGGACGCCAACAGGGATAAGTGCTATGGAGGAATCGCCCGAGTTGCCTATATGTGAGTTTGGGGAAATTACAACGACTTTAAGTTGGAGAACTTGGTGGCTCATGCTTTCCAACTGTCTTTCAGGGTTCGCAAGTACCGCAAGGAGGCCCGGGAGGGTGGAACTCCGGTGTTTTACCTGAATGCAGGTGACATTTACACAGGAACCGTTTGGTCCACCATCTACAAGGACAAGATAGCCAGTGCTTTCTTGAACAAGCTCTCCCCAGATGCCTTTGTAAGTGGAGAATAAACCTTAAGCAAATATTAAAATTCTGATTATCTCTGCAACACATTTCAGTCCCTGGGCAACCATGAGTTTGACCTGAATGTGGAGGGCCTGGTGCCCTTCCTCAATGCCGTAAAGTTCCCCGTGCTGGCCTGCAATCTGAACCTGGCCGATGTGCCCGAGCTGGCGGCCGCCAAGCAGTTGGCCAAATCGACTGTCTTGGAGACAAATGGCGTCAAAATAGGCGTCATTGGTTACCTTACGCCCGACACCAAGACCCTGACCTTCCGGAACAAAGTGGAGTACGAGGAGGAAATAGTGTCCATTAAGTGAGTGAAGCTCAAAGATATAGCCCTGACTTGTAATAAGCAATAAATCTTTAACCCAGTGCTGAGGCTGCCAAACTGAAGGCTCAGGGCATCAACATTATCATCGCCTTGGGCCACTCCGGCTACCAAAAGGATCAGGAGATTGCCAAAAACTGCCCAGAGGTGGACATAGTCGTTGGGGGACATTCGCACACCTTCCTGGATGCCAGTCAGCCGGTGGCCGATCCCACCGATTGGAATCCGGAGGCAGTAAGGGGTCCCTATCCCACCACAGTGGTGCGGGAGAGCGGCAAGAAGGTGCCCGTGGTGCAGGCCTTTGCCTTCACAAAGTATCTGGGCAAGATCCATGTCCAGGTAACTATAATATTCTATATTTAGGGCTTCACTGTAATCCCTTTTGATTTTTTTCCCTTCAGTTCGATGCCGAAGGCAATCTCATTGAATATGACGGTGCTCCCATTCTATTGAGTACCTCAGTGCCGCAGGAGCAGGATCTGCTTGACTTGTTGGCTGAATACCGACCCGGACTGGAGAAGCTGAAGAACACTATTCTGGGCTACACCAAGGTGTTCCTCGAGGGCGGCTACATCTGCCGCAAGAGGGAGTGCAACCTGGGAAACATGATCACCGATGCCATGATCTACAGTCGCGTGGTAAACAATGCGGGTGGCGACTTCTGGACAGATGCATCCATTGCCCTGCTTCATGGAGGTGGTAAGTTGCCTTGAAGAGGAAAAACTGGAAGCAACTGGTTACCCTAACACACTCCCCTTCAGCTATTCGAGCCGCTGTGGAAAAGGGAAGCAATGGAGCCATCAGTTGGGCCACTCTCCTGACCGTTCTTCCCTTCGAGAACAATTTGTACATCGTGAGGATTTCCGGAAAGAAGCTTCTGGCCGCCCTGGAGCGCTCATCTTTCATTAGGTTGCTGGACCCGAGCGGTGGCTTCCTGCAAATGTCTGGACTCCGAGTGGAGTACAACTACAAGAACGCCTTGGGCGATCGTGTGGTCTCCGCCCGGGCCCTGTGCTCCAGCTGCTCCGTGCCCACCTACCAGAATGTGAACAAGGATGAGCTCTACTTGGTAATCCTGCCGCAGTTCCTGCTCGAGGGAGGAGATGGATACGACTTCACGCCGGAGGAGGTGGATCCCTACAGCATGCGCCTGCCAACGAACGAACTGAACGCCACCATGGATTACCTGAAGCAGCGCCACTTTGTCTACCCAGAGATCGAGGAGCGAATCGTATTTCACGAGAAGGACAAAAAGGGAGCTGCTTCCGGAATTGTGGCTTCTGTAGCGCTGCTGCTGCTCTCTTACCTGCTGACGAATTTCCTCTAGAAATTTCCTCTATAAATGTTGTGGAAACTTTAATATTAGTAAAGTTTTTGTATTATTAAATTTCTCTATAAAAAAGTCTTATTTTTGTCGCACATCTGCTCAAGAATATCATTCAAATGTGTAAAAGGGCTTTCAGTCAGGAGTTTAGGGGTTCTATTTTTAAACATTTCACAAAAATTTCATTTTTATATTAATTTTAAATTTATAAAACTGGTTTTTTATTTCAGTATATTAAATTTACAAACATTATTTGAATTTCAAGTTGTGTTGCAAATTTTATTAAAACCATTTAACATTTTAAACTCTCCAATATAGCTGTTTTCTAAGGTTTACGCGCTTAAAGATTGCATAAAGTATTTGGTAATATTTAATTTAAAAAAATACTGTTTTTCATATTAGTTAATATGCCAATATTATGGCAAAGCTTTTTAAAGTCATAAAGTCATGAGTTATAAAGCGCCAGATTCACCAGAACTTATTCTGAGTTGTAACCGACTTGCCATTCGACTTAAGGCTAAAGATGCAGTCGCACTGGCTCTTCTCCCTGCTGTTTGTGATCCTCCTGGCCCACCAGATCCTGACTGATTTTATTGCTAGCTATCCCAAGGCTGCCACTGAGTTCATCATCCTTCACAACAATGACATGCACGCGAGGATCGACCAGACGAGTGTCAACAGTGGCCCCTGCTCCCCGGAGGATGAGCACACGGACAAATGCTATGGAGGATTTGCCCGCGTTGCCCACGAGTGAGTTCTGAAGCTAGTTCTGAAGCTAGTCGATCATGGATGCACTGTGTGGGCAGCCCTGCTTTTAGTTAATTCATTCGCATCATTTCAGAGTTCGTAAATTCCGCCTAGAAGCCCAGGAAGGAGGTCTTCCTGTCTTCTATCTAAATGCAGGTGACACCTACACAGGTACAGCCTGGTTCACCATCTTCAAACTGCAACCCGATGCCATAGTGAGATTAATCCTAAAAGTTATAAAAATGTAAATAACCATGGCGGATGCCATGGTCTTCAGCCGAATGATGGAGGATCAGGGCGGCGACTTCTGGACGGATGCTGCCATTTCCCTAATACAGGGTGGAGGTAAGCTTGAATCCCTGATACTATTAATATTTATAATTCTTTTAAATGTATTTAATCGTTAATTTAGGCATTCGCAGCTCCATTGAGAAGCGATCAGATGGCTCTGTCACTGAAAGCGATATCTTCTCCGTGCTGCCTTGGGGCAATAATCTTTTCATGGCCACCATGACGGGTAGCTCTATTCGCCGAGCTCTCGAGCATGGACTTTCTTTGATGGGGACGGACTCAGACGGTGGCTTTCTACAGATGTCCGGCCTCCATGTGGTGTTCAATGCTGCCAAGCCCGAGGGTCAGCGCGTCGTGTCCGTCGAGGCGCGCTGTGCCTCCTGTCAAGTCCCTGCGTTCAGCCCTCTAAATGATACTGCCGGCTACAATGTGATTGTGAGAGAATTCTTGCTGAAAGATGGAGATAGTCACAAGATCAAGAATGGGATCCACAAGCTTCAGCGACTGCAGAAAAACAACAGGGAGGCTGTGTCCTTTTATTTAAAGCATCGGAACTATGTAAATCCGGGCATAGAGGGACGCCTTGTCTTTGTAACATAATTAGCCGGTGGAATAAATAAAATTGTGTCAAAAATTATCCAAATAAAAACTATCACGATTATGCTTTTCGGGGTTAAATGTTAATTAATATTTTCTTAGCTTAGTTATGATTGATTTTCCTGTTTAAAATACATACTAAATGTAGTTCTTTTTATTATTTCTACAAATGATGAAAGTCAGAAAGATATCTACAAAAAGACAATACAATCTTTGAACTTTGGGAAATGTGTATTGAGGAATTCATTTATTTATTTATAATAGAAAAACAAAAACACTTGAAATGGCAATCTAAACTTGAAATTTGTTCAAATAGTTTCACTTTTAAGCAAATAGAAATCTTTTCAGAATGAAGTGACAGATTTATGTATTTTACTTGTGGCAATTTTTTATTTAAACGACACAGGAATGGTCTTTTTAGTGTATATATTTCAAAACCGGAGGAGCTATTAATCATGTAAAATATTTGCTTATGCCTTTATTTATTTTTCAAAGCTTCTTTATGTATATATTTTTGGGGGGCAAACACACTGATGTCTTGTCTATATTTATGTATTTGTCTAGCTTAGATTTATGCTTTTATTAATTTTTTTTATGGATATATAGAAAATAAATAAACCTTCTCCGAGCTAGGGTATTAATGCCTGCCTTTCAACTATAACTATATTTGGATCGCTCTATATCTCCCTTCCAGTGCAAGTGTTCGTTTATAATTAACTTTTTGCCACGGATATTTTACATTTTAATTTGAGTTCGCCGGCATTTGCGAGCAACTGAAAAGGCAGATTTGTTTGTGCTTTGATCTGCCACAAATGCACTGAGGAAAAACGTGATAATATTATTTATTATTTTAAAGATTTCACTATTAATATTTAACAAAAACTAATACAGCTTGGAAGGGATTTTAAAAAGATTTCGAATGTTTACTGATCAAATTTTAAATTCAACAAGTTATTCCAGAAAAGATAATGTATTATTTTGTAAATATATTATCAATTTTTAATATTACTTTTATTTTAAATTGAAATAAGATCATGTTGAACCCGAATCTCATTAGATTATAGTTTTTCAAGAGGCTGTCTGCTGTTATTTTCGCACAAGATTTACGATTTGCAATTGATAAGACATTAAGTGGCAGCTTCCACTCTCGCTTGCGACGTAACGCACCGCACTACGTAATGCCGAGCCAGAGGAATCTCCAGAGAGTATCTCAATCTCAATCTCAGCAAATGTATCTGTATCTGTTTTTGGTGCCCACCTGCGAGAGTGGTTCGCGCTTTTGCCGGTTGATTTGATCCAAAGGTGCAGGCCTCCCAGACAGCATGTGCAAGTGCCAAGTAAATCGGATGGCCAGACGCCGCAAACAAAAGCAATAAAAACAAATAATAAAAAATAATAAATAATAATTAGAAGAATCACAACAAAAAAGCTGCAGCAACAGAGCAGCAGCCGCTGCAGAGAGCCGCTTGACAGACTGCAAAGAGCAGGGCAGTCAGTGCGATTATAGACATCGGTGGCAAAGGTTGTTCTGAATATTTTTGCAGCGCGAAAACCACGAGCAAACCGAACGTGCTTTTGCCATCATATTTATCGTAAGTTGGTAGCAAAAAAAATGGCCAATTAAGGGCCACGAGTGTTCGACAAATTCTGATGAAAAAATTATATAAATAACTTCAATTGTGTGGCGAGGCATAAATTATTATTTATTGTTGGATGGAAACTGGGCCGGGGATTAAGTGTACTAAGTGATTTCCCTCACCCAAAAAGTGAATAAAGTGTCGGGCAATTTAATGAAACTTGATATAATTAAACATATATTTTTCCTTTGTAATCCAAGCCAGTTGTTTGAATGAATGTGAAGACTATATAGTTTCAGTTCCATTCACAGTATGTGACTGCAAAAATAAAGCTTAATTAGTTCGCTTTAATGATATTCAATTAAGGCAAACCGAATTAAAAATTCCAAGGTTCCATTTGCAAGAGTTTCGTTGAAACCCTATTTTAGATTTAAATTTTAAAAATAAAGAAAGCCGAAATATTCCAAATTCCTTTGCCAATTTTATTAATAATGTTTCGATAAAGAAATTCTTATTTAAAAGTCATGTGCTGATATGGTTATTTCCCTGATTGCATTTACACCTTTTTTTTGCAATTCTTTTCTGTCTTTTTGAATAATTTTCGTTCTGGTCAATGCACTTCTGCCAAATAATCAGTTTTTGTGTAAATATCTGTGAATATACAGATATGAATTATGCCTTTCGTGTTATTTGTTTTGGCTGGCAAGTTTTCGGGCTTGTTTGCTTTCACGGAATTTATGGCACTCTCTGGTTTATTTTGGTTGGAACTAAACATGTAATTCTTGAATGATTTTATTAATGGAAGCTCTGTAATATATTTTATTCAGAATGTGGGGGTTTTTTTGCACTTGAATCATTTTTTTGCTTTAAAATTAATTGCGCTTAAAGGGGGATATGCGGAGCGACTCACTGCTTGAAGTAAATGTATTTTTAATTTTCGCACTTAACTCAGCTGGGATTCTGTTGTGACGCTTTTGGATATATCCCATTTTTCAGATGGAGTGAGTAAACAAGATATGTTTATCGTGTGCGGACGGTTAAAAATAATATACAAGTTCGCCTAGAAAAGCCCATTTGCAAATAGTCGGAACATGAAGTTCTGTTCGCCACTTGAATGATTGTTATATCTACTTTGTTTGTTCAGACAGTGAGTACCCACTGTGGCTGGAAGTGCAACAAAAAAACCTCAGCCCTGTAAAGTCATTAAAGCTATTAGAGAGCTATAAAGATTAAAGCGTCACATTTATTAGACTTTATAGTGAGTTTAGAACGAATTGTCATTCCCCTCCAGGCTAACGATGCGGTTGCACTGGCTCTTCTCCCTGTTGTTTGTGATCTTTCTGGGCCACCAAGGCCTGGCCAATCCGATTGCCAGGAACCCCAAGGTGGCCACCGAGTTCATCATCCTTCACAACAATGACATGCACGCGAGGTTCGAGCAGACGAGTGTCAACAGTGGCTCCTGCTCCCCAGAGGATGCGCACACGAACAAGTGCTATGGAGGATTCGCCCGCGTGGCCTACGAGTAAGTTGGGGAAGGAAGTAATTCATAATGCTAATAAATTAATTCAATAAATCTTTTCTTTTCAGAGTTCGTAAATTCCGCAAGGAGGCCCAGGAAGGAGGTCTTCCTGTCTTCTATCTCAATGCAGGTGACACCTACACGGGTACAGCCTGGTTCACCATATTCAAGGACAAGATAGCCAGTGCTTTCCTGAATAAACTGCAACCCGATGCCATAGTGAGATTAATCCTTAAAGTTATAAAAATGTAAATAATCAAGATCTCCTCCTGAATTACAGTCCTTGGGCAACCACGAGTTCGATGAGCGAGTCGAGGGTCTGATACCCTTCCTCAACGAAGTCAACTTCCCAGTGCTGGCCTGCAATCTGGACCTAACCAAGGTTCCCCAACTGAAGGAAACCAAGCACCTGGCGCACTCAACCATTCTGGAGACCAACGGAACGAAAATAGGAGTCATTGGCTACCTGACGCCGGACACCAAAAAGCTTACTCTCAATATGGACGTGGATTTCAAAGAGGAAGTGGAGTCCATCAAGTGAGTTGCTGCTCTTTAAAGTTATCTCAGTAGCAGCCTTTAATTATGTTTGTTTATTTTTAGCGCCGAGGCCAAGTTACTTAAGGCTCAAGGCATCAAGATAATCATTGCACTGGGTCACTCTGGCTACCAAAAGGATCAGGAGATAGCTGAAAAATGCCCCGAAGTGGACATCGTCATTGGTGGCCACACAAACACCTTCCTCTACAACGGAGCCCAGCCTGACGCGGAGCACGTCGACGGTCCCTATCCCACGATTGTTAAGCAGAAGAGCGGCAAGGAGGTGCCGGTGGTGCAGGCCTATGCCTACACCAAATATCTGGGACGACTCCACGTCCAGTTTGATGAGGCTGGCAATCTCATTGAATTTGATGGTGCTCCCATCCTGCTGAATGCTTCGGTGGCTCAGGAGCCAGATCTCCTCGAGTTGTTGGAGGTCTACAGACCAAATGTGACTCGGCTGGAGAAGTCAGTGGTGGGCCACACAAAGGTATACTTGGAGGGCAGGAAGCAGGTGTGCCGGGCCAAGGAGTGCAATCTGGGGAATCTGGTGGCGGATGCCATGGTCTTCAGCCGAATGATGGAGGATCAGGGCGGCGACTTCTGGACGGATGCTGCCATTTCCCTAATACAGGGCGGAGGTAAGCTTGAATCTCTTTATAATTATAAATTCTATATTTAATCATAATTCCAGGCATTCGCAGCTCCATTGAGAAGAGATCCGATGGTTCCGTCACAGACAGCGATATCTTCTCCGTGCTGCCTTGGGGCAATAATCTTTTCATGGCCACCATGACGGGTAGCTCTATTCGACGAGCTCTTGAGCATGGAGTTTCTCTGATGGGGACGGACTCAGACGGTGGCTTCCTACAGATGTCCGGCCTCCATGTGGTGTTCAATGCTGCCAAGCCCGAGGGTCAGCGCGTCGTCTCCGTCGAGGCGCGCTGTGCCTCCTGCCAAGTCCCCACGTACAGCCCTCTAAATGATACTGCCGCTTACAATGTGATTGTGGGAGAGTTCCTGCTGGAAGATGGAGATGGTCACAAGATTAAGGATGGGATCCACAAGCCACAGAGACTGCAGAAAAACGACAGGGAGGCTATGTCCTTTTATTTAAAGCATCGGAACTATGTAAATCCTGGCTTAGAGGGTCGCATCGTGTTTGTGGGATCATCTGCCGCTGGACTAATAGGCTCCGCCACTCTGCTACTCATCTCTTCCCTGCTAATGCGATTGCTTAGCTAAGGGATTATTTACAAGGAATCTGATAATTTTGTTGTATTTTTAATGAACTTAATGATCACAGAAAACAATAAATAAATAAGTAAAGCTAAAAGATTACTATCTTTGTGTTGTGAGTGAACTGTCATTCTTGGAGTTTGAATGTAAATGTAAATGCTTAGTTTTCCATAATTATCAGCTATGCCTTGGCATATTTTCCGGCCTTTCCCACAGTGAAGTTTTCAATCCCGAAAGTAGGCTGTATTTCAGAGTGTTCCCAACGGAGTCTTCTTTTGCTTTGCCTTCAGTAGATTTCGGGGAAAAGTATTCAAGTAAAAATGATTCAATTTCCTCTGCCGAAAGCATGGACATCGGTCCTGCTGTTGATGCTGCTCCTTCCAGATTTTATAGATGGCTTCAAGTTTATCCTGTTGCACACCAACGATATGGAGGCGAGGTACGATTCGATTTCCGCCAAGGGAGGTAAATGCAAGGGCGAAGACGAAGCTTTGGGTCTCTGCTACGGAGGATTTGGACGAGTTGCCACGGCGTGAGTTTAGTGTACTTAAGGATATAGAAAGATAGATTTATCCTTGGTTCTAGTTTGGATAAATACAGAAAAGAGGAAAGCGATCCAGTGCTCTACTTGAATGGCGGCGATACATTCCATGGAACCCCCTGGTATGCGGTCTATCAGGGCAAGATGGTGGCCCAAATGCTGAATATGCTGGCCCCCGATGCCATGGTAAAGGAAGAGTTAGCATTAAAATTTAGAATTACTTAAGGGAACCCCTAAAGACCCTAGGAGTCCATGAGTTCGACGATGGATCCGATGTCTTAGCGGAATTCCTAAACTTGATTAACTTTCCCATGGTTAGTTGCAACATAAAATTGAAAGACGAGCCCAAGTTGGAGGAGAGCCAAAACCTGAAAAACTTTACAATCATCAAGAAGGGCGATCATAGCATTGGCATTGTGGGTTACATCAAAGCGGACACCAAGGAGCGCACGCAGCCCAATCATATTATATTCCAAAATGAGATTCCAGCCATTAAGTACTTGAACTTGAAGATATTTTTGGTGAAAAGCTTAATCCTCTTCCCCTTAACCCCTCAGCGAGCAGACTCGGAGGATGAGGGAACTCGGCGTCAACATTATTATTGCCCTGGGGCATGCGGGCTATAAGAAGGATTTGGAAATAGCCGAAATGTGCCCGGAAGTGGATGTTGTGGTCGGTGGCCAGTCGCACACCTTGCTCTATACGGGCTATGCTCCAGGCAAGGACATATCCGAAGGTCCTTATCCCACAATAGTGGTCAAGCCGGATGGCAGAAAGGTGCCGGTGGTGCAGGCGTATGCGTATACCAAGTATCTGGGCAGGATCTCCCTGGAAGTGGGATCTTTATATACGAAACTCTTCCTCTCTGCCTCTATATATATTCCTTTTCTTTGTTTCCAGTTCGACAGAGCCGGCAACCTGCTCAACTTCAAGGGACAACCCATCCTGTTGGACAACAGCTTTGAGCCCAAGAGCGAAGTCCAGGAATTTCTGGCCAAGCATCGCCAGGTGATCGATGATTTGGAGCGCCATGTGGTGGGCACCACCTCGGTGTTCCTAAATGGGGATCGCAAGAGCTGCGGTTACAGGGAATGCAACTTTGGTAACATTATTGCAGACAGCTTCGTCTACGCTCGAGTGAAGGAAACTCTGCAGGATCGGAATTCTTGGACAGATGCTCCCATTGGGATCATAAATGCAGGCGGTGGGTTTAACCAGAACTAGTAGAGATCCAGCAGTTACTCCTCCTCATTACTTTCTGTAGGCATCAGGGCATCCATTGATCCTGGAGTCATCACGGAGGCGGATGTGATCACTGTAATGCCCTTCAGCGACAACATATTCTACACGAGAATCAATGGCCTCCAGCTGATGAATGCCCTGGAGCATTCTGCCCAGCTGCGGAACAGGAACCAGAATAGTGGCTTCCTCCAGGTATCGGGGCTGCGTATAAAGTACAATTATAGTCGGCCCATTGGCCAGCGCATCACCCAGATCAAGGCTCTGTGCTCCGACTGCCGAATTCCGGAATATGAAAGTGTCAAAACGGATCAATACTACGGCGTGGTGATCCCCTCCTTTCTGCTGTATGGCGGCGAGGGCTATAACTTTGTAGATAAGTTTAAGCCAGAGGTTCGTAACATGAGCCTGCTGGACCGGATGGCTATTATTCGGTACCTGCAGGAGCACAAGATCGTGTATCCAGAGCGACAGGAGCGCATGGCTGAGCAGGAGAGGCACCTAAGATCCAATGGCTCCAATTCCCTATTACCGCTGCTGGACTTCTTTGCCTTCTTTTGCTTTCTGTACTGTTTTTATCTTTTTAAGTAAATGTTGGGTCTGATAAATGGGGAAAAAAGAGAGATCTGTTGCTCCATGGGGCATCATTATCATTAGCATTTCACCTTCTGGTTTTTTTGCCTATTGCGCCATAGCTTTGAGCTGAGATCAGCGATTAAGAGGCCGCTGATCAGTGACCTTTAGGAAGTAAACAAACAAACAAAAAAGGTTTTCCAAGTTCTGATTTACATATATATATTGCTAATCAAGAGTTTTACTATTAATGTTTACAAATTCGATTTAAATAAATGTAATAACTTTAGCTTAATCTGTACTGAGAGTCACATATCTCCTCCAGGTTCTTTTGCCTTCTCCAGCCCATTCCCTGGCAGCACTTCTTTGACTTTGACTGATCCGCGACTGCTGGTGCTTGGCCATAATATGAATATGGCCAGGTGTTGCTACCAGCATGAGTTCCACTCCACCTCGTTTCAGGCTCCACCTCCAGCTCCGCTCCGTAATTGACTGCCAAATGAACGCTACCAATCTGAATTTGTATCTGTATCTGTCTGCCTGGTCGCCTTTTCGTTCTCGTTCTCGTTCTCGGGTGTCCTCTGCTGGTGCTAAGCACTATTAAATTCCCCATGGTTAGGCTTTTCATGAGAAGTTCACGGCGCACCGACCCCGCCGACCTCTGCCCACATATAATAGTCATCAAGCTCGTGTTGGAGGCCCGACCCCCTGATCCTCCCCTGGATCTGGCATTGCATCTGGCCATGGTTCTGGTTGTGGACTGCCTTTGGCTTTAGCTTTGGCCCCAATGTCTGCTACTGGCGGCATGTTCCAGCTTCAGCTTCAGCTGCAGCTCCGGGCTCCTGCTGTCGTGAGAAGCACATACCCCTTGGACATGCACACACACACACATCTAGGCTGGCTGCCCTCACATCCCCCATCTCCATCTCCAACCCCAGCCACAAGCACATCCGCATCCACGTCCATGGCATACTCGATCGTAGGCGACACAAACACACTCTAGTGTCGGCATTTCGCCAGAGAAATGAGTGCACAGGGGAAAATTTATTAGTTCGCAACAAATAAAAAATAACAAACAAAAGACTTAGACAACGAACTTGACTGCACAACCAGAACGCCATCCAGCGGTCAGAGTTTGAACTACAGCTTGTGGGCGGGGGGAAAGATTGGGAAGGGGCGTAGAAAAGACGTTAAAATAAACCAAAATTAAATAAAAAAAAATTAGCTTGCCTTTTGACATCATATTTACAATTATTTATTATTAAAAATTAATCTAGAAAATAGAGAAGACAATGTTATCGTAGAAGGCTCACATTTCTTGAAATTATCTTAAGATCATCTTAATTTTAGTAAAACATTTTTCATCAAGTTAATAATTATTTTAATTGATTTTCTCAGTAAATATTTCATCAGTTTTTTAAAGATTTATTCATTAAAATTATTCATTTAGTTCTTGAAGCTTCTTTTGTACTGTAAATTATATTGCCTTTTAGACTGCTTTATGGCATTTTTATATGCCAAGTTTTTCTCCCACAAGTGGAAATGCTATTATTTTATTTCCCTGTGGAAAAGTCAGTGACTGGAGTGGGAAAAGTGGGTGGAGCAGCGGGAGATGGCATGTAATTATGTGGCCCAGCTCTGGGTTCTAGGGTTCTGGGGTTCTGGGGTTTTCTGGACATCGGTCAAGTGCAGAATCGGGCACGGGCACTCTATTATAGAAGTCGGCAGCGTTCCGTGCTCCATGCTCCGTGCCCCGGCACTCAGCTATCAGTCATTCGGTTAGTCATGGCTCAGAGAGGTGCTTGAACCCGGCGAGAGACCGCGACCGAGACCCATGCCCGTACCCACACCCACACCATGGCCACCTGAACACCACCGTTCCTCACCCGCATGGAGAGGTATGTGGTAACCTGGTGGCAGTGGCATTTCAATTTCGCAAATGAGCCCCTTTTGCCAACGTACCAACTTGGCTATAATCTTGGCCAGCGGCGGTGTCTGCACATAAAAGTCTACTTCCGTCTTTCTTTTATTTCTATTTGATTCCCTTCATTAAGAATGCCTCTCGGTTTCCTGCTCACCACGACTCCACCTTCTCCAATTCCGCCTCCTCCTCCTCCTCCTTCCCAACTCCAGCTCCAACCGTTTAGGTCTAATGGCCGTATTAGCGACATGAGAAGATCTTTGGCCATTTGTCTGGGCATTACCAGCGATCTCTGTATCTCTCTGTGACTGTTCTATATCGAATTGAGACATTCTGGTATTGAGATCGGATTTTCGGATTTTTCGGGCATCCACTGTGTGTGTGTGTGTGTGTGTGTGGAAGCAGATCATGCACGGGTCAATGAGTTGCGCGACTCACAAATTAGTGGAAATCATCCGAATCCCCTATGGAATTCCCCCCTCGGGCTCTGGGTCTGCGGCTGGGGCTTCCTCTCCACCATTTTTGGGTGATTTTCGTGTTGATGCGGTTAGTTGGCATTGTGTTTGGCTGGGAGATGTGGATGTTGTTGTTCTGGTCGTGATTCTGTTGCCCAGTTCGCCAGAAAACGTTGAATTGGCTTCACCTTTTGACATGGAATCTGAAATGACGTGGAGGAGCTCCTCTGAAATTCCCCACCCCCCTCTCTCTCGTTGTCCCCAATATCATAGCCTCTTTTTGTTCCCTCGTTTGATTGCCAGTTGGCCAGCCCCATCCCCATCCCCATCTCCATCCGAGGATCCCCATCCTCCGGCAAATGCTCATTTGGTTTCGTTTCTCGTTTCGTTTCAGCTCCATTGCTTTGTGATCGAAATTATTTACCGTTGATATGGTTATGGTCAAGGCGACCTGGGAGCTGGAGCTGCCAGCTTGGAGCAGCAGTAAGAAGAAGTCCAAGCCAGAGCCGAAGCAGGCCAATTGCCATTCTTTGGCGGCGGAGGAGGAGGAGGAGGATCATTGGGTTACCTCGTTTTTTTTTTTGTATTTTTTTGGCCACGCGGATAATGATTTGGGAAAGCGCCAAAGAGATCTAGTTGCTGGCAAATTGCTGAGATTTGACTCGCTGACTTTTGACTTTTTCTATATGGTTTCGTCTTGATCCCTTGTCCCATATACCCCACCAACATTTGAAACGAAATCCCAGCCGGAGGACGACAGCATTTATTGAAAATTCTTGCATATTTTAATAAGTTTATTATTAATGCACATGACTCATGGCAGTCGAAAGGGGGAGTGGAAATGGAAATCGGATATGAATTTATGCATGAACGGTTCGAATGAGACTGGAGGATCGGCGAGGATGGTCTAGGATTGGGATTGGATGGGATCGCTCCTGATCGGCTTGCTGGTCATGTTCTTGCGATTTTGTGGGCTTGGCCAGCACGACGGCTGCTATCTGTGTGTGTGTGTGTGTCGGTGTGTGTGTGACCCGCGATGCAAATGCCGATGACCTTCGTGCTGCCAAGGACACAAGACATGCGCTTCTTCTAATTAGAACGCAGGCAAGTGGAAATGCGCCATGTCCGCCTCAAAAGAATATCTGAGTGTCATTTCTCAGCCGCAGAACCCGCTTCACATTAATCCTTTGATCCCAGGCGGAAAATGTGTGTATTAGTTTGACTCTCTCGCTCCATCCTCTTGGCCAGATGCCATGTCCATGTCGTCATCATCAGCATCATCGCTAAACTTGACGCTAAAATGGATGTGGATACCCAGGAGCAACGCACACACACACATACATTAGGGTGGACCCCGCGACAGGAGAGCTCGAAGAGCATTGAATGAATACCAACTATTCGAGGTCCACCCCGAAAGCACAGCAAAGCAAACGAACGAAGAGGATAGCGCGGAGGAACCACAGCAAAGCAAAGGAAGAGGAGCCGCACCAAAGTCCGTTGAGCAAAGCCAAAGTCGAGGATTTCTACCAAAAGGCGAATTAAATTCCTGAATCTGGTGCCGAGTTTATTTTTAGACCAAAAACAACAAGCAACAGGAACAAGAACAGCAACTAGCAATGAAATGGGACCAGGAGTTGGAGAAGGAAGCCAGGGAGGAGGATGAGAAGGAGGAGGACCAGTAGGGGGAGGCGACTAGATGACGGAGAAGTCGTCGCCTGGAAGGCACAAGGAGAAATATCTGATTCCCAATCGAATTAATCGAACATAAATACAATTCATTAAGAATATATTATATATAAATTGATATTCTATCTCCCGAAATCCAATTTATTTTTGTTTAATAAAAAAAAGGACACTTTATAAAAGTTGAAATTATTTTTGGTTGATTTCTTTTAATTTTCAACAGATTATCTTTTAAAAATTAACATTTTTGAATTAAATTTGCCATTTTTATTTATCTCAGTGCATCCGCTCGCACACAAATACAAATGGTGAGGATCAGCAGATCAGGCTAAGAAGCAGCAGCAACATCAGCAGCGGCGGACGCGTGTATAGATGGATGAATGCTGTTAAGGCGAAGGCCATCCAATATTCCCTACCTCTTCCACCCCTCCGCTGGATATCCAGATTGCCAGGAGTTCGCGGTGGTCACATTAAGCTCCTCCACCGACCGTCGCGGTCACAGCGTCGGGTCCAACCCGGCGGCAGTTTTACCAACAAAAAGCCCACCAAAAGCAATAACAACAACATGACGTTCGTCGAAGGGCCCAAATGTCGGCTGGTGCGTTGTACTTGCGATAGAAGTTTCGATTGCGATGCTCACGCACAGGTTTCCAGGTTTCCATCGGTTCGTCCTCCGATCCTCCATCGTTCCAAACTGGGAAATTGCGGCCCATTCATTTCCCATGACTGTTAATCACTTGGCCATTATTATGTTTAGCCCAACGCGTACATAATTATAGCCTGCAACCGTGGATCGGCGATGTGTCGAATGGGATTAACTATTGGCCAGGCTAGAATTAAGCCGGAATCAAATGGGAGTGATAAAGGCCGAGAGGGCGTATTGCCGCAAAGTCGTTGAAGCAGGGATAATACACATCGTATCGATCCGAAGGGTGCTATTTATGCACAGGACAAAATTTTAGGAGACTTAAAGTATTCAGGAAGCTCTTAAATGCTACAAATTAATCATAATAATAAATTAGAGCTAAGAAATTAAATAATTTGCGTTATTTAACATAATACGATCGACCCAATTCGTTTAGAAAGAAGAGCAAGAAGCCCCTAAGGGAACTTCTCTCTGTGTAGCATTTTCCCCTTATCTGTTGTAACCCTTCTAATTGGAGGCTAATTTCCGCTTAGCCACTTAAAGCGTTCAGTTATTAATAATCATTAAACCAATATTTATCCTTCACCAGGTTCTACGGTTAATTAGAAAGCTCCAGAGCCAGAAGCCAAAAAGCAGAGAAGCCGCCAAGAGCTGCCTTTAATTACACATCCACACATTTATCATATTCATTTCTTTTCGTTCTTTATTTTCATTTTTTTTAAGGCCGAAAAAAGTCGTGTTTTGTGGCTGTGGCACCCGCAGAAGAGCCGAGAAATATTGTCAAAATGCAAAGCAGAAGATCATTATTATTATTACTTTTCACGCTTCCAGCAAAAGTGAGTAAGGAACCGCAGAAAGCGGCGATTTCCACGGCGACTCTGCGTCGCGATAGCGCACCAAATTAATGGAAATGGAACCACAGTGGTAGGGGGTACGGGCCCTGACTTTGGCCCTGGAACCTGGAACCTGGCTGTGGGCAGGGGAGGGGGCAAGGGGTACAAACGTGCAGCGAGCCCTACAGGTAAGACGGCCGAGAGAAAGACTGGAACGTTGCAGGGGAAGGGAAGGGAAGAACCAGCAGAAAGAACCCAAACTCAAAACCAAAGAGTCGTTGTGGGAGAAAGAACAAAACTAACAATGGACTCCGATGACTCCGCCAACGCTGACTGCGATGCCGACGACGATGGCAGCAACGCCGACAGCGGCTCCGACTCCCATTGGAATGAAGACGGGCGACGTGCAGTGGGATTTAAAGGTGTGCGTGAGCACAGGTAAAAATCGGGAAGAAATATCAAATAATTTAATAAATAAATAATTCAAGAAAATATTTTTCAACTTCAACAAAAATGATTAAATTTTCTTAGAAAATAAAAGTATCTGAAAACTATATGATTATTCTAAAACCTTTCCATTTCTCTCAGTACATTAATATTTCGGTTTGAGCCCCGCTTTTGTGTGGCTCTGCTTTATTGCGCTCTTTGTCTAGCACTGACTTTGGCTCAGGAAGAATCCAGACACACACACACATACATACATACACAGAGGCAGCGAGGCCAATTTCCAATCACATCCATGAAATAAGCAAATAGTTGGTGTATCTTTCAGATACTTGTTCTTTCTCTTCCACGATTCCACACGGTTACCCCACTCACACTCCCCTACCCGCACTTCCATCCGGCAATTTCCTTCTTAAGCTAACTGCTTTCGGCACCACCCGACACTTAGCAACGTTAACTTGGCCAGAACAGAAGCTCAGCGGATCTAACATTTCCAATTACTCGTACTCAACTTTAAGGATTAATCCAAGTCGCGCTGCCTCTGTGCCTGTATCTCAGTCAGTGTGTGTGTGATTGTTCTGTGTGTGTGTGCGTCTGGAAGAGGAAACTGGAACTGGGAACTGGAATCGCTGGGGTTCTGGAAGCAGCGAGTCGGTTGGTTCTTCGTCGGTCTCTTCTTCGATCCGCAGTTCTTGGACACTCGCGATCAGTCGACAACGAAGGCTTGCAGTGAACGCGACGTGTAGTGCTTGACTCTCCTAACTCTTTTTGAGCCATCTTTTGAGCCGCGTCCTAAAAGCCAGAGAACCCGATTCGTATTCCCCGATCGTCGCCAGCGGCAATCAGATAGTGCTACGCGCCCCCAACTCCAATCCAAGCCGAAGAAAGATGGCCAAAATCGTACTCTTTTGCCTGCTGAGCCTCTTGGCATGCGCTGCAGGTTAGTAAAGTCAAAGAATTTTGATTGATGGGTCCTGAGATTTTTACTTTATGTCTAAATAAAATATTAAAGGATATATGGATGTATCTGTAATATTGTGAATAACTATATAAAACATAAATTATAGCAAACGAAGAAAATTTTAAAGATTCTTAGAGCCTGCTAGCATTCATTCATAAAAGTAAAGAAATTTCCCACCAAAAACGATTTTATTTAGTTAATTAAATTTTTAAATATTAGATCTTACAGAAGCTTTAATTTTGCAAGCATTAAATAGATTTTTTCTTCTTTAAAGTTCCAAGTAAAAACTTTTTAACAACGTAATCACTCTCCAATTAAATGTCTTTTCCTGGAATGGATTAATCAAGTTTTCAGCCTACAGTATTCTTTGTCTAAAATGCCTTGCTAATTGGCGGCTTACCTCTGCCAGCAAATGATAATTCAATCTCCGGGAATAACCCATAATTATTCTTACCTTCTGCCATTTAACAAGTAAACAAAAGACGTTCGTTCCAAGGAACTGCAAATAAAGAAGCTCAAGTCAAGCCTAGGGGAAAAAAAAAAAATCAGAAATCACAAAAAACAGAAAGACTGAAAAAGATTCAAGACCAAGGAGAAGGCCAGGAATGATGCATTCCCATCATTATATCCGAATCAGAGTCACAGTCATTAAGTCTGCTCGGTGTTTTTGCATCGATTCGATTCTATCCTCATTCCCCGGTCTTTAGTCTCTAGTCTCTGGCAGTCTTCTGTCTTTGCTACGGGCTCTTCCAACTCATCGATTACCCCATGGCTGAATTGCACTCGTTCTGGGTACTGAGTTCTCGGGTTCCTGGCCTGGCTTTTTATCAATTTCCCTGTGCTTATCCCAAGTCGCCATCTCCATTATAATGATTTGCCTGCTAACTGGCCGGAGGGATGTTAGGTGCCAACAAATAACTAGAGTTAGCCCCATCACATCCTCCGGCAATGGCGTCCGCATCTACAGCCACATCCCCACCATTTCGATCTCGATCTCCATCAGAGATCAGAGTCCCGGCAAACACTAGAATTGACTTTGACTGCATCATTAGAGACGTGCTAGATTCGCGATCTATCGCTGGCCGGGCGTAATTACCTTGGCAAATTACGGTGCCCGACAGCTGCAGGGAGGCCTGGCCTGGGTTCGGTTCTAGCTTGATTCTGCTGCCCAATTATTGCCTACCCTAGCCCGGATCCCAAACGCGAACCCAAACCCGATCCAGAGATCCCGATTCCGATCCCAATCCCGCAGTTGGATTCACGTTTAGAGTCGGTGTCAAATTAACTGCAATTGGGCCGAGGCTCGTTATCTCCTCTCCCGGCTTACTCGCTTTTATTTAGTTCCATTTCGTGGCCGAGCTGATTGCCATCAAGATCTGGATTCATTTGGACGGAAATTAATGCTAGAATTGAATTTGATCCCGCGCCGAGATTGGCCCAGAGCTTTGAGCTTAAATTGGCCCATTAAAATGAAATTTAAGAATATCTCTGGGCAGCTTCTGGGCTGGGTTTTCGGATCATTCGGATCATTATTCTTATTAGCCATCCCCTGATGGCTGATGGAAATCTCAAACTTAATCCGCTTGGACGCATAATAAATTCACTTCAAAGTGCCAAGATCTCTTTTACGAAATCAGATTTCAGTTGATTCATAAATCTTGGCAGCGAGGCAGACTTTGAGTTTGGCTTCGTGTGTGTCTTGCATTTAAATCGCCGGAAATAATTTCATATACGAGCACACAGGTATCTCCTCAAACATTGGACCTCTCTGCGTGTCTAGGCTTGGGCCTATGTATATCCCATATTCTGTAGCCAATATCCATCCACGACAAGTGCCATAAATGGGAGAAGGAGGAGGAGGAGGAGGAGGAGGAGGGTTCTGTTGCGTCAGTGTGGAAGGAAGACAAAGTACTCATATTGCCCCGCTGTTTGTGTTTATCTTTTGAGCCGCTTTGTAAGGGCCAGCAGCACACACACTCTTTTGTATACACACTATTAAGTCTAGAAGGTATCTGGCCAAGAGATCTCTACCTGTTACCCCCAAGTCACCGGGCACTGTCATCTTGCATTGTTCCCGGCCAGGCAGCCTCGCATTCTTCTCCTCACTTCACTTTACCTCGGCGATTACATAAGATTTCGGCGGATGGATGGGTCACCGTCTCCATTTCGGCTGACCAGCGGCTAATTAATGTCATCAGCACCTTGATTCCCCATTTCGGGGCTTGGGTAATTAGCCCCTAGGGGTCAGGGACCTCATAAATGCTCCTGGTCATCATCATCATCATCATCATCATTGTGAATCACGCATTCCCCCTCCAATTTGGGGTCCAAAGTTTTGTTCTTCTTCTGTCTGTTTTTATGGAGCGTTTGTCCAGCAATTCATTACTTGGCTGCTTTTTTGGTAATCCTATTTAATGATGTTTGTCTTTGGGGTCTGTCTTTGGATTACGCATGCTATGTCCGAAGCTGAAACCGTTACCATTTTTGCTGTTTCGGTTACGCATTGCGATTCCAATTGCGTTCGGAATTCGGATAGATATATATAGAGAATAAGTAGGTTCATTCACCTATTGTGAACTTGGGAGATCTTCACTTGTCTTTGGAAAATTTCAAAAGAATTACCACACACTCATTATTCTCATTTTTCAACAGGTCAACGCATCACGACAATCCACCTGGATGGAGTGCAGTATTTCATCAGCAGGATGAACCCCTATTCCCCGGAGCTTAACTACTTCCTGGCCTATCAATACTGCCGCTCCCTGGGCCTGCAGCTGGCCTCGTTCGAGACGAAGGAGAAGGCCGAATCGATGACCACGTATCTGAAGAACGCCGGTTACGGCAACTACGATTTCTGGACCTCCGGAAATCGCCTGGGCACGGGCATGTTCCTATGGATGAGCACCGGTCTGCCGTTCAATGCCACCTTCGACTTCTTCGAGAATTCGGCGGACGCCATCTCGGCCGGTCTGCTCGATCCCGTTGATCATAACAGCAACACCTCGCCCCAGCGCACGGCTCGCGACAGGTAAGACCTAATCCCATGTCCCGTTGCCCACACAGCCCATCTACATCGATATCCTTTTTTTCGTTTGCTCAAAATCCAAATCTATAGCAGCAGTGGCGCCGAGAAGGGATGCGTGATCCTGAAGCAGCCCACGCTCAAGTGGATGCCCGAGGACTGCTCGGCCGTCAAGGACTTTATTTGCGAGCAGACCCGCTGCTACTACTACAACTATGGCAGCATCCCCGTCTCGTCGGCGCAGGGGTAAGGACTTAAGGACTTAAGGACTCCACATCGAACAGAATTTAAGAGAACTGACTGGAGAGAGGAAAGAGGAGAGAGAGAGAGCTTAAGCAGCAGGAGAATTAAGAATATTGATAATGCAATAAACAAATTATGCTATAATTAACGTTAATTAATTCGCAATACGAGCTGCTATCCCAGTGGCAGGCAAATTAAACAAATGTCCTTAATTAAGTAAAACGAACTAAAACTAAAACTAAAACTAAAACTTAAAATTAAATTGAAACTAAACCCAGAGCCCAGATCAAGAGATTACGCAAGGATAACCCACAAGTTACTTTAGTTGACACACTCACACACACACAAACACAGACACCTAACACAAACACACAGACAGAGTGCGAATCCGAGGGATTCGAGAACAGAATTTGCTAAAGAACAAACAAATAGGTGAGCTAAACCCCAAATCGTAACCAATCTACCATAACTACACACACATCTCTCTGCATCTAAAGACTAATGCGAAGCTAGCAGCTAACTTCCTACTAACGCCACTCCAAGTTCTCTGATGAATCCATGATTTAAGATCCACAAAGACCCGACAAAAAGAACACCTCTTTGTAGACGCCAATGTGATGGGCCACAAAATATGAGAAGTTCAAGCAATCTCTGAATATCCTTTGAGATTGCCTCAACTTCCCACCCCGGTCCCGTCCTCATGTGAGCGCCAAAAAAATGTATTTTGTTTGGTGGTTTGGGGCTTAGCTTCCTTAGAATGTTGTCGCTCTCGTTGTCGCTGTCGCTGTCGTTGTTGTTGTTGATGTTGTCATGATGATTTGTGCTCAACTAACTAACTTTTAGGCTAAGCAACTTTCGCACTAACCAGAAACCTAAAATTAGACCTTAAACCAGCCACCGAAACTGATTTCTACTCCATTTTCTTTATTCATTTACCTTGTTTAGACGCCCCATCACCTCGACCACCCCCCGACCGGCTGACTCGCTGATGAACCTGCATGCCGCCGCCACCACCACGCCGCTGCCCTTGCTTATGTCCACCAGTGGCGTCATGTACTCGGCCGCCAAGGCCAAGTCCTCGCCAGGTGTGGGTCATCGCCTGCAGGTTGAGGACTTCCAGCAGCAGCCCATCACCTACAAGCTGAACCACGACCGCTCGCTGCCCGACACTGACGCTGCCGATGTGGATGTGGAGGATCAGGAGCAGGTTGATGTGGAGGCCGAGGAGCATGATGACCACGAGGTTGAGGGCGAGGGCGATGAGGAGCACGAGGGCGACAACTTTGGCGAGCATGCCCGGGAGCTGGGCAATGATAGCGATGGCGACATCAAGGAGCATGTCTTCCCCCTCAGCGACAACGAGCTGCATCCGGAGATGCATGCCATTGAGGAGGTGCAACAGCAGTTGCAGCAGCAGCAGCAGGATCAGGATTCCGTGGCCGCTGCTCCTGCAGCCGAGGAGAACGACAGCTCCCAGCAGCACGATTCGGAGGCGGAGGGAGACAATGAGCATGAGCCGGAGACAGAGCCAGAGTCGGAGAATGAGTCGCAGGTGCCCATCCAGGCCAGCGAACCTCTGGCCCTGCCCAGTTCCACGGAGTCGCCGGCTGCCGCCATTGAGGAGCGAATCAAGCAGATTGCCCAGGACTTCCAGAAGATGGCCAGCTCCCAGGAGCTGCTGCAGCCCAAGGAGGAGCTGACACCGCAGTCCTCGCTGTCCCTCAACGACCTGATACGCACCCTGCGTCCCAACGAGCAGCAGATCATACCGCAAATCGACTCGGACTACTCCAATGCCATGCGTGTCCTGGGCAAGCCACTGGCGGCCCACAACTAGGCTCGCCGGGAGGCCCATCACCCGGTATCGTAAGCCCGCTAGCCTAAGTTGTGTGTGTTGTTGGGTGTGGCAAGGGTCGCCGGGGATTCTCCGGGTTCCACTGAGAAACTGAGCATTTCCGCGAGCCGGCCGGACATGTCCGGAAATGACGCTTCTCTCTGAGGACCCAGAGATGCCCCACGACCTGCATGCTCGAGCAGCAGAAAAGAGATTAAAGGAGCTAAGACATTAATCTATATATAACGATAAATATATATTGTATTGTATGCTTTAATTGTATGACAAACACCACAAAAAAAAAGGAAACTCTTGATTAATAAAAGTAATAAGTAAACAAGGCTTAAAGGGTGTCCTTGGGGGAACAAACTTTAAATTAAAAAGTAGATGATATAGTTCTAAATTTTAACAGATTTTCCAAGATAGAATTGCTCTCCCCTGCTCACCAGGAATTAATCATAGAACCGTAAAGTCAGCTTTAACAGAACTTGAGCCATAAGTTTTTCACGTTTCTTTTAATTTCCTTTGAATAATGCCCGAAGATCCCATTTCATAACGGGCCCATAAACCAGTCACTGGATTTAGTTTTTGGCTTTAACGAAACGAAGATGAAAGCCAATAATCGTAAATTAACTGCTAAGGCTCTCAAACGAGGAGAATCCAAAGTGTGTTTGGGGAATTTTATTGCATTCGCTCCTCTGGCGAGTGGAGAATAAAAATAAATAATTCCTCGGTGGGCTTACATCACGCTAGCGGCCGCTGTCCATGTCCGTGTCTGCATTCAAATCTGCAAATCATCTTTCTTAATTTAAAGAGGATTCCGGCGACGCAGACGCATCACATCAAGTTTTATGTGTGTCGGAGACGAAGGTGGAGCTGTAAAGGCAGCGTCTTCTCTTCTTTGGCCACAACGACGGGCACACATTAACCACGAAGATCCAAAAGGTGCCCCCGGCTAGATTCTACTCCTACTCCTGCCCCCGCTCACCCCTGCCCACCTGCTGCTCCATCCTTGGTCTTCGTCTTCATCTTCATCTCGAGCTCCACCTTCGCGCAGACGCAGATGCAGACGCAGACGCAGACGCAGACGCAGACGAGTGACTTCGTTTGAAGTTCTGTTGACTGATGTTGTTGCTGCTGCCGCGGCTCAAAGTGGTTAATGAAAGAAGCACACACAGCATATACACACACACAATATATGTATATATACGTGGTATGTGGCAGCAGATGCCAAGACAACCTTGAAATGTATCGCAGAGTCCAACGAACGAATATAAAAAAGGCTATGCCGCGGCCCTCCACTTTTTGTTTCTTTGCCGCTGAGCAGAATCTTCAAGCACCAAGAAGAACCCGAGGAAAACAGTAAGTAACTGCTAACTGGGAATGCCCCCATCCGGGATTCTGGCCAGAACCTCTCTCTCTCTTTCTCTCGCCGGGGTAAAAGCAAGAGTGCCGCCTGCCTGAGTTCGATCCCGATCTGGGGTTTATTTTTAAGCAAAAAGCGGAAGTACAGGAAGCTGGCAAAAGGAGAAAGTTCGCTAACAGTCTTTCGATTATATAAGGGAATCTTGCCGAGATTCGAGTATCATTGCAAGCCAAGCAGTTGCCTGGAAAAGCATCTCAAGTCCTTTGAGCTCATTTTTAAAGCCCTTTCAATATCCCTTCACAATGAAAGTAATCCTGGTTCTGACTTTCCTGGCCTTCTTTGCTCTTTCCCTGGCTCGTCCCCAGGTGGGACATGGAACTATCAACGGACCCAGTGGCGTTAGTATTTAAATAATATTTAAAATGCAAAATAAAGACACTAATTATACGTTTTCTATACACACAATCAGCGCTTTCCCATGACCAGAAATTGGGCTGCTCCGCCTGGAGACTTGAGTAAACCGATTATCTTCCTGCCAGAAGCCACGCCCATCCATGAAGTCCAGGAGTCCCGATCTGTCCACACCAGACACCGCAAGACGGAATAAAAATAATAGATTGATTGTTATATTAATATTTAATTCATTTATTTATTTATTATGGCATTAAACTATACAATACATTTAAAATGTTTTAATTACGGAGAACAATTTTGTGCGGAAAATTATTGAAGTATTCCAGTTTTGCAACGATTTAAAAACCTTCTTTAATGTTTATTTATGTACTTAATTTAAATTTGCTTATCTGCTTAGCATTAATTATCTCTTGAAAATGTTTGCCACAAAGTCTATGAATATTTCATTATTATTATTAAAAAAGACTATAAAACTAGTTTTGCATTTACTATATTATATATTTTTGTTAAGTTTGTTTTTAATTAACTTAGCTTGTCGATTCAAACCAAACAGATGCGCTGGTCTTAAAAATAGAGACGAAGGATGGCAATGTTCGTAAAATTGCTCTTTAAAAACTGTCTTTATTTTATATTATCCTTTAGTTAAAATATTTATATTCGAAGTTAAATAACGGCTTGAAAACGGAACTTGAACTTCTTTGAAATTATTGCTCCCCTTCGCAAATGATATAATCTTTTGTGTCGCAATAATTGAGTTTAATTTAACAACGAGTTTTGGATTGTTTCCGGTTTTATATTTTCGAATGATATGTTTGCTCATAAAACACATTTTTGAAATGGATTCAAAGTGCAAATTTAAAATTATAATCGGGTATTAATAAATGTGGCAATAAAACACAATAATGGGGATTATTAGAAGATCTATTGCTGATTAAAAATATAAATTAAAGACATTTTACATGAAGTGTCACTTTCTTAGTTAAATTAAAAGAGAGCTGGAAGAATTGTTTTTAATAACAAACAAAAGACTTAGGCAACGAACTTGATTGCAGAGTTATTGGTGAAAATAAACCAAATTTAAATAAAAACAACCTGATTGGTAATGTGTTTTATTTAGTTTAATTTTTAAAACTCCTTTTCTTTTAAATTGTTTCTAAACAAATTAGCAAAGTTATCGACTTAAACAGGTGCCTCAAAATCTACATAAATTAATTAATTAAAATTGTAAACAAATGTTATGCTCTTGTCACCTATACATAAACTTAAACCCGATATATATTCATGTTTAAAATGCTATAATTAACGCAGTATCACCTAATTTAGATAACAAACTTGTTTACCTTAAAACACATGAAGAAGGGGCTTCCCCAAGGGAATTACATTTATTTACATTTGACTTCTGCTGGGAACCAACAAAGCTAATCCTAGGCAGCTACTGTTTGCTGTCGTCTTGACTTAATTGAAGATAAAAGATGTTAATATAAAGATCAAGATATGATATGTTAATGCGTGACGTAGAATTTTTAATCAAAAACCACTATTTAATATACAAAACTCTTCGATTAATTGAATTCGCAAGATAACTCTAACGAAGCGCAGCCAAATCGAAGGCTATAAAAGATCGGACTCGAGACTGGATCAAAAACATTAACAGCCGTCCATCGTTCCGAAAGGTTCGTCAGTGGTCTCTATTAAGTTTTAAGAGTCTTCATAATCCAATGTTTAATTTGGAACCCGTGGAGAATTCAGAGTTTATTCAATCTTGATTTAAGCAACGAGTTTTCGAGTTTCAGTTCCGGTTTTGCCACTGATTTCGTTATCAGTGCACAATAAAACATTAAAAAGGGATTAAGTGTGCTAACTAATTAAAAACGAGAATCAATCGATCGAAAATGCAGTGCGAAAGGAACAGCAAAATCGGCATAATCGAAATAAACAAGATCTATATACCCCCCGATTATAATTAGTATTCGAGCAAGATTTAGTTCTAGTTCGCCTATATTTAGTGGCTTCTTACACGGCGCCACTAATGAGCCAAGACGAGTTCCCAAACCGCTCCGCGTAGCCTTTATAGTATAGGCGAGAAGATCAGGCAATCAGTGCGCTGTTTCGATTCGATTTCTGTATAATTCCGAATCACTGGACTTGGGATTTATGGTTCGGAGTGGCCTGGGTGCGGGCGAGGTTGGCGGGTTTCATTAGAGAGACTCACTTGCTGCCTAATAGCCACTAGTATATATAAGCTCCGTCCGGCGATAGAGCCCAAAACATTTGCGTTTAATCTGTGGGCGCGTAAGGTTAGTCGTCTGATGGGAATTACTGGACAGGTTGCATATAGTATTGCGATTAGAGAACTCATACGCAATCAATAATAGTCATTACAGCGCAGAGTTCCCCTGAGAAACCAGTTGGATCCGCCTTCCATTATTAATCGTTCTTTCCTACACAGATCAGAATGAGGTTCTTTTTGGTTCTCCCGCTCCTGGTGGCTGCGGTCTCTGCTCAGTTCGGTGGATTCGGCGGTGGCGGTGGCCTAGGAGGTGGCTTCGGCGGCGGTGGTCTTGGCGGCGGTGGTCTAGGCGGCGGCCTTGGCGGTGGCCTCGGCAACTTGGCCGCCAATGCGGCTAACACTTTCCAGAACGCTGCCAGCGGCATTGCCAGCGTTGTGCCCAAGGTTCCGCTGCTTAGCAATGTCCAGAGCTTTGGTGACTTCTTGGTAAGATCTCAAAAGTAACTCCTTAAAGGCAAATAACTCATGGTTATCCCCCTGCAGTCTCAATCCGGCAAGTCCTACCTCAACGCAGCTGATCAGGCCCTGCACGAGGGTGCCTTCGCTGCCACCAAGAGCCTGGTGGATGCCGGAAACGCCGCTTATGCCGCTGGCACTTCCACCTTCAAGCAGGCGGTGAATGCCTTCGCCGATCTGACCCAGGGCGAATTCCTTAGCCAGCTGACCGGTCTCAAGATCAACCGCGCTGCCAAGGCCCGTGCTGCCTCCAGCCGTGTGGATGTGCCCATTCCCGATGGCCATGTTCCCGACTCCTTCGATTGGCGCGAGAAGGGAGGCGTCAGCCACGTGCGATTCCAGGGTACCTGCGGTTCCTGCTGGGCCCATGCCACAGTCGGTGCCATCGAGGGTCATGTCTTCCGCAAGACGGGCTCTCTGCCCGTCCTCTCCGAGCAGAACCTGGTGGACTGCGGCCCAGCCGACGACTTTGCTCTGAACGGCTGTGATGGTGGCTTCCAGGAGGCCGCCTTCTGCTGGATCAACGAGAACCAGAAGGGCGTCTCTCAGCTGCCAACCTATCCGTATCTGGACAAGCAGGACACCTGCAAGTACGACGAGAGCAAGGCGGGAGCCCACATCAGTGGATTCGGCACCATTCCGCCCAAGGACGAGGAGGAGCTGAAGAAGGTGGTGGCCACCCTGGGACCCGTTGCCTGCTCGGTGTACGGCATTGAGAGCCTGAAGAGCTATGACGGCGGCATCTACGACGATGAGGAGTGCAACAGCTCCCCTGAGCCCAACCACGCCATCCTGGTCGTGGGCTATGGCTCGGAGAACGGCCACGACTACTGGATCATCAAGAACTCCTGGGACGATACCTGGGGCGAGCAGGGCTACTTCCGCCTGCCCCGCGGCAAGAACTTCTGCCTTGTGGCCGACGAGTGCTCCTATCCGGTGGTTTAAGGATTTGGCTTTCACTAGGAAATGTCCAAAGTTATTTTCTTGTCTAGATGACTTATTAAATAAAACGATTTAAAGGATTTGCGATATATATTTATTTGATTTCTGGAGCCCAACAAGAAGAACTTGGAAGCTTGTAATTTTAATTGCAACTTTTTAAGGAAATATATACTGTGATTTTAAACAAATTCTATTATATGATAATAAGGGGGATTAACAACTCTGTATTTAAACTTTTTGAATTTAATACAAATTACATTTTTTTGATTTTTTGACAATTGTGCCAATTTTCAAAAAATGCTACATTTTTGGCTCATTTTTTGGGCAATTTAAAGTTTTGCAATTATTATAACTTGGCAAAAAATTGATTAATTTTGAATCGAACAACAAGTATTCTGATTAAAATTTTAAGGCCAAGAAAGGGAAGCAAAATTAAGATCTTTAGCTTTTATTTAATTTTTAAATTTTCTATAAAATTCTTTTTATGGTTTAGTGACACCATCTAGTGGCCACTTAGTTTACTAAAGCACCCAAGAAAGCGCCCTCTGGGTTTGAATTTAGGAACTTACTCTGTCCAGACCACCAGTGCGTCCATCAAAAGTAAAGATTTTTCTTCTTCAAGCCACCTGGCCACATTCTGGGTACAACAAAAAATAGTCAATAAAAATAAATTAGATCAAATTGGCGAATTAAACTATATTAGGCGCGTCGCGACAGAGAAATCAACGTGGGGCGTTAAATAGTGATGCCATGAGGAATGGCGGCAGTGCGTCCCGTGGAAGAAGGCCGCCGCGCAACATTGTTCCTGCAGGTGTGTCTGCGTCCGTTCCGTTCCGCTTGCGAGATTTCCGATCGGAAGCCCAGCCCACTTTTTGAAGGGGCGTTGTCACCAGCGTAGCGAATCTAAAGCCCCATTCATTCCGGCTATCATGTGTCTGTTGTTCACCTGTTCCTCTCCCTGTCCCTTGCCCAGTCGCTGTCCAAGTGTGTGTGCTAATCGAGGGTGGCCTCCCCCGCCCACCTCCACCTCCTTTTGTTCCATTGCAGAAATGTGCGCCCTAGTGCATGTGCATTGCGACTAATCCAAAGAGTCCCACGGGTCATAACGCATTTAACCACTAAACCAGCAGACAGATAGATATCCCCGATCTGCCCTCGTCCCATTCCCCCCACCCTAATCATGGACGAGGACATCCTGAACGCCGTGGAGTCCATGTTCGGCAAGGACGTCAAGATCGTGGACTGCGAGACGTCCACATCACTGCAGCAGGAGGAGGTGCTGCTCGTCAACGGTGTGCCCGTCAAGCTGGACGGCCTGCCGGCAGACGACGCCAGTGCCATAAAGGCGGCCCTGCTGGAGGGTCAAATGCCCTCCGTGGAGCATCTGAACCAGCTGCTCTTCCGTGCCGGTCTCGCCCAGCAGCCCATCGAGGTGGAGACCTCGCTGACTGTGAAGTCTTCGCTTACCACCACAGAGGAGGTGCTTGTGTCGCGCAACGGCCAGATCCTGGACGAACGCACGGTGGAGACAAAGGAGAACTTCAACCATCAGTCGCACCAAAAGGAGATTTGGCATCCCGTCAGGCAGCAGCAGCAGTCGGCCCTGGCGCGTGCCACACCGGAGAATGCCTTGAAATACCGCTCCACTTCGAATTCCACGTTCGCCTCGCAGGCCACGCAGGACTCTGACGATCATCGTCCGGCCGATCCGCTGGGCCGCCAGTTGAACCAAACCTTCTCGAATGCTTCCCTCATGTCCAGCAGCTCGGCCATCACGGGATCCGATCAGGTGATCGGCTCCGCCTCATCCACCACGATCGGGGACAAGAGCTCGAATATTAGTAGCTGCGACTCCGGCCACGATGGCCTCTTCCACAGCGTGTCAATGAGTGCGCCGTGGTCGCATCCGCGTGACACCCTCACCGACTCGATGTACTGCGACATTCCCAGCTCCGCAGACGAGGCGGATGCGGTTTCTATACTGGTGAGTGTGGGGCTTCTCTAACTTTACCTCCCCCAGCTTTCCTAACTGAAGTTTTCCTGTTTTAGAACACACATTTGCAGATCACAGAACCAGCCGATTGCCATCAGTCACCGCCAGTTTACGCCAAAGACATGCCGAAGGGCGGCAGCCTGGACTCTCTAGTCAGCCTGCTTATCGCTAGCAAGGACGAGGACGTGGCGTTTGCCCTATTCACCTGCTTCCGTTTGTTTCTGCCAGCGCAGGATCTGCTCGCCAGACTCGTTGACAAGTGCCAAGACAAAGAGGATGTCCTAATCCGCCTGCTTAAGCACTGGCTCAGCATCTGCCCCGCTGACTTTACCCAGGAGCTGCTGCTGCAGAAGCTGGAAAAGAAGCCAGGGCTTAAAGCTTTTCTGGACGGTATACCTCAATCTCAGGCCCAAAGAGAGGCCAAATCGCGTAACCAACTGCAGTATCTGCTGGCCAAGCAGTCGTCGGCCAGCTCTCTGGGCCGTCAGAGCAGTATTAAGTCACTAAAGCGATTCGCTGCCAATGTCTACAAGACGGAAAATGTGACCAACAGCTGTGGCAGTGCCTTCGAGTTGGCCCACCAACTATACGCCATAGAGTACGCCTATCTCTCGCAGATACGCCTGGAGGAGTTCGTGGAAATGCTGGAAAAGAACGAACTGAAGACATGCCTGGGCCAGACCAAGGCGGGCACCTTGGGAACGAGTCAGGTAACCATTGATAGCTATGTCCAGTGGTTCAATCAACTCAGCAGCTTGACTGCCACGGAAATACTGAAGGTGAGTTGGAGAAATATAAAGAAATATCACTCTAAATGTATTATTTCGTTATCTTTTAGCTTGGCAAAAAGTCGCAACGGGCACAAATGATTGATTTCTGGGTGGAGACGGCCCTAGAATGCTTCAACACGGGCAACTTCAACAGCCTGATGGCCATTCTGACGGCCCTGAACCTGACTGCCATAGCTAGACTCAAGAAGACGGTGAGTTAACTTGGTTTCAACTGTTATAACCTTCATTATATGATGTATTTTCAGTGGGGCAAGGTGCAGACGACCAAGTTCGAGGGACTGGAACATCAAATGGATCCCAGCTCGAACTTTCTCAACTATCGCTCCACCATGAAGGCGGCTGTTTGGCGTTCGGAACGCGAGATGGCCAACAAAATTGAGCGTGCCATCATACCCTTCTTCTCCTTGTTCCTCAAGGACTTGCATGCCATCAACGAGAGCCATGAGACAAAGTGAGTTATCCCTTACTTTTTATCCGTGAGATCAGATACTTATCAACTATATGCTTTGCAGGCTCTCCAACGGCAAGCTGAACTTTGAGAAGTGCAGTCTGTTGGGCGCCCACTTGCGTAACTTTAGCCAGTGGCAGCGTCTAGAATGTCCCTACGAGCAGGTGCCTAGTGTGGTGTCCTATCTCTTGAAGGCAGAGGTGCTGTCGGAGGACCAGCTGATGAAGGCCTCCTACGAGTGCGAGCCGCCGGAGAACGGCGAGGAGAAGGATCACTACAAGACCCTGAAGGCGGCCAAGAAGTCTTCGAACGCATAAACGCGCAATCATAACGACAATCCTCGGGATAGTGCAAAACACAGAATAATTAATAATAAGCAATGCATTAGGCCTCGCACACACAGTTTCGTTGGCGTTATCCCACATCTTGCATGAAAACAATAACAATAATAACTCTCACACACCGCCACCAGTTGTGTTTGTTGATTTTTCTGTACTTAAGCTTAGTATATATTTATTTGCAAACAGATTTATATTTAGCTACGAACGACGGGCATTTAATTAGAAACACCAAAAATATGCATACAATAATTACTAATTAGTAATCTTTTAAATGTTGTATTTTAGCCGTTAAATATCCCGAAAAAAAATACAAATAAAACCTAAAGACTTTACTTCTAGCCCGAGTATGTGTTCCTTCAGCGAATGGTGGCATACTTCTGACAGTCCACCGTGGCGAACTTGCCGAAGAGCTCCAAGGGATAGTGCTTGCCCTCTACAGGGGCATGGATACGTATCTGCCGCATGTGTGTGTCCCTTCCATTCTGATGGTTGGAGATCACCGCAATCTGCAGCATGAAGGTGCGTATGGACTTGACATTGCCATCCTTGATGGGTATCTGCACCCAGCCAGTGGGTTCGGTGAGATCCATCACCTGCAGCTCCTGCAAGTCATTGAAGTTGGTACCAGAGCGTATGGATATCCTTGACGGGGTGTAGCTCTCGTCCAGCTTGTAGTCGGTGTAGATGTAGATTTGGCTAATATTCGTCCGCTTGTGGAACTGGATGTTCACCAGGTGCGGCAGCTGGCCATCTGACTGCCAGTATGTGTCCATAATGTTGTCACGCAGGCGCTCCACACCGAAGCCTAGGAAACACGTATAAGAACTGGATTCTGGACCGGGTTTGAGAGCTGCTTACCCGGCTTGCAGGAGGAAAGACTCCAAACGGCCTGGGCGCCAACTTCGCGCACGAACCCCAGACGCTCCTCGGCCAAGGGATCCTCTTCGGGGCTAGGTGCCGGGTTGGCCGATATATCCTCTTCCATTGCGGCAGCCATAGAAGGCATTAAATTCGCTTTTTAAATAATTTAATTTGTGATTACAATTTGTTTTTATTTCTAAAATGTGACCGTTTTCGTATGTTAAGCCAATCTAAAATGGATGAAGCCTGGTCACATATTAATTCTCGACCGAAAACATCGCACATGTGCGTCCACAAACATTAACAAAATAATTAGATAAAATGGTGCGTAAACTCAAATTCCATGAGCAGAAGTTGCTCAAAAAGGTGGACTTCATCACCTGGAAGGTGGACAACAGCGGCAAGGAGAACAAGATCCTGCGGCGCTACCACATACAGAAACGAGAGGATTACACCAAGTGAGTGTTACTAAAAACAAAAATTTTCGGCATAGTAAAATATATTTTTAACTCCTTTACAGATACAACAAGTTGTCCCGGGAAATTCGGGAGCTGGCCGAGAAGATAGCCAAGCTGGAGGCCTCAGATCCATTCAAGGTGGAGGCCACCACGATGCTGCTTAATAAAATCCATGCCATGGGCGTCTCGAATGATCAATTGACTCTGGAAACGGCAGCCAAGATCTCGGCCAGTCACTTCTGCCGACGACGTCTGCCTGTGATTATGGTTAAGCGTAGGTTCTATACCTTTAAATGATTTAATTATATTGTAATAAGAGGTTTCCCTATTACAGTGCGTATGTCGGAGCATCTGAAGGGAGCCACAGACCTCATAGAGCACGGCCATGTACGCGTGGGTCCCGAAATGGTCAAGGATCCGGCTTTTCTGGTGTCCAGAAACCTCGAGGACTTTGTTACCTGGGTGGATGGCTCCAAGATCAAGGAGCATGTGATGCGTTACAATGATATGCGAGACGATTTCCAGATGTAAACAATGACTTCTTAGATTTAAGTAGAATTACCAATAAAACTCTATAGAATTTTTGTTAAATAATCATTGTTCAATAACTTTATTACATTTTATATAATAATGTTTTTAGATCTCATTAATATTCATTATTTGGGAGCTAGTTGCGCCAAGGGCACAACTGCCCCGACACGCACATACATATACATATTACATAGATTTATTATTTAACCTGATCCCCCACCAAACTGCTGCCCCCTCTGCTCGGAACCGTTCCGAGATGGCTTCGTAGTTTGTAGTTGGATTATGCTCTATATTTTAGTTACGTTTCCCTCTCTCTCCTCCTCCCTCACTTCGCTAGCTAGAAATACAATGCACGAGTTACCTTTGCAAGGGAAATAATATCGTTTTGTGTGCGGAAGCAGGTGTAAATCATAAGATACGAGCAGCTTGGGTTGATCGATCGCTTTATTTAAAAATATATATATAAAAAAACAGGATGAGTGGGGGTTAAGTGCAGGCCAGGTGCATCGAACGGTTGAGCGGTCTAAAGAGCGATCTCGAACAGAGTTTAAAGTAAGGTCGATGGCAGTTACAAATCAATTTAAGCCAGCAAGCTGGCCCTCAGCTCGAGAAACGAAATGCCATCGAAATCGGATGCTAATTTGCAATGCAAATTGCGAAGTTTTTAGAGTCTGCATGCGGCAGCAGGCTGACTTTACCAGGAGCTCCGTTTTCAGCAGTCAAAAGTCTTTTTCTTGTTTGTATCGAGATATAGAGATATCTTGCTTTAAATATTAGTTGTATTATTATTCCTTTTTAAATACGCATTAAAAAGTAAAAGTATTAATTAGTGTTAAAATAAATAGCTAGTTGGCATTAAAATTAGTGTCGACTTTGGCTGCGGCCCGGCCCGTTTACACGATTGATTTTCCATAATATTATTTCCGCCAAGAATCAATTTCACATGAATTATAACCTCGTAATAACAATATATATGTATAAAACAAATTAATAAAAAAAGGTGATTTCTTTCTACAATTGTTCTTCGATTCCCCTTGGAAAAACTCCATGACATATTCTGGCTTTTGGCTTTTGCTCTTCTATTTCATCTCCTCATCTCATGCACGAACAATAAATTCTCATAGGCTGGATTATATGCATTTATATTCAAAATAAATATTCAATCGCATTGTATTAATCACTACAATATTCCATATTCCGTAAATTCCAATTCATTATCTGATTCTTGTTCCTCAAACATGTGCAAATAGTAATTAGCCATAATTATGTACTATATACCCCGATGAACACCAATGCCCCGCGATCTACACAACACCGTTCGTCTATGCTCGTGTTATGCATCCGTGGAGAGATGTCTTAATGCGCAAAACGTGTGTAGAATAGTGTAGTTGTGGTGGATCCCGGCCAAAACAGCGCCAAGCGCCCGTTGTTGGCCCCGCCGCGAACGAACTGCTGTTTGCACAAACACACAGTACATCCCTGCTTCTCCATGCTCCTTGTTACTCTCTACTCGCTGCTTAGATGACAAGCGCCATGTCCTTTTTGCTTGGCAAAGCCACCCGCTTTCCCTGCCACAGCGAGTTGTGTATTGTGAAGGCGTCGATGGTCACCGTTAGATGCTTCGTGTGCACTTGCGAGAAGCACTTGCCACCTGAGTTGTATCTGGAATAAAACAAATATATTGCAAGTTAGCAAGAATAGAATATGAAAAAGGAATAGTTTACTCACTTGAAGAACTTGTCGAACATCACTTCGTCGACTTGACTAGGCCCAGTGCCGTACAGCTTGGTCACCTGGTCCGTTTCGGGCACGTAGCTGTAGAGGGCGCGGAACTGGCAGCCCGCATCGCGGAAGAGTACCAGGAAATGCTTCGCCTCCGAGCGTGCAATCTTCTCCAGCACTTTCTGTTTGGCCTCGCGGTTCACGACGCCGGGAAACACGCAGTATTCGACGGCGTTCAGGATGATGCCACGATTTGATTTGGCCGCTGGTTGTTTGTAGAGTTTCGGACCTGTCAAAAGCATTTCCCAAGAAGTTTAAATATAGAACGAATAATAGGGTATCTGTGGATATATTCTACTTCTTTGTTGGTGGCAAATGGCAAGCTTCTAGATTGTATAAATACTTTAACTCTTCTAAGGCAGGCTACGTGCTTAACTTGGAGCGAATCTACGGGATTCACTTGGGTTAAACTTTTAGAAAACAAATTAAATAAATTATACAATTAACTTCTCAATAAAATAATAAAACTGGCTTAACTTTCCTAAGCGTAAAATTAGTCGTTAAACTTATAAGTAGACAAAAATAAAAACGTTCATACAAAACAAACTGAGGTGCTTGCGTTTTTAGCTTAATTTTTTTTTTTAGTATTTCAACGTGAAGCGGTTAATCGGGCCAATCTGGTTCTTATTTTCGGGCTTAGAAAGCTTTTTCTTGGGTGCTTTAAATCACTAGGAACACATTTCGTATGTCGGGTTAACGTTTGACCATCGAAAGTCGTGGATTTGACGGCGCTATATATATAGTAGGGAACGTAAGAAGTGGACGAACGAACGAACGAACGAACCAAGTATCGGATTCTACAGACTGTCGCAGACCTCTAGAACTTGTATATCATCTATGTAGAACTCAAATATGTATGGCATGTTCAGTAAATAAATAAATGCAATCTGCACAACAGATGCCAATTTATGTAAATGGATGGATCGAATGGAAATGAAACGATTAAACTGTATAATAAACAAATGGAAATTAAAGGATAAATGTAAAAAATCATAAGGTGGCGTTCCAGATGGGAAAACAAATGCAGATGCAGGTGATGATCGGTGGAGAGGGTGAACTATATAACTGAGGATTGATTTGAAGTATGGGTTGATTGATTGTTTGATTGTTTGGTTGGTAGATTGTTTTTTGAAGACGTGTGTGGAAGAGAGAGGAGATACAAACCCGAATATTCCATGTTCAAATTCGGAGTTAATGAGAAATCGCTGGATCCATCATCAAATCCGCGACGTTTCGATATCAAACCTGGCGGCAAAGAGCCCGGTCCCGAGGGTGATGGCATATGCCTACCTGAAGCGCCCATTCCCATTCCAGGCGACGGAGCACGCCGCGGCGGTGTGGCGCGTCCCAGTCCCGAATCTGTGTCTAACCGGCAAGCAACAGAGAGAAGGTGGTCGTCGTGGTCAATCATTCATTCAGCGGCGGGCGATGATGCACATGCACAAAACAGATCGGATCAGAGCGAGCGAGATCATCACCCAAGAGTCCATGCAGGCGGGTGTGGTACCAGTCGATGGATGCGTTGTTAGTCACGTGGATGAATGGCGATGAGTTCGTTTTATTCGGTTAATAATATCGGTTTTTATTCATTTTTTTTTTTTTTTTTTGTTGGTTGGTTGGTTAATTTCAAGAATCGTTTTTAGACAGGGTTCAGAGTTGAGTTGAGTTGAAAGAAAGAGAAATAAAAGAAGAAAATGTGTGCACAAAATTTAGTTAAGCAATTTCGTAGATCTCTTAAAGCTAAGGCTGATCATGATCTGGTTTTAAGTCGAACAAATGTACAGTGCACGTGTGTGTAAAGGTGAGTGAGAGTGAGTGTGTCTGTGCCAGAGTGTATCGTCATCATCTTACAAGACGGAACCGGAGCCGGAACCCCAAAAACCATATCCCATATTTCGCCAAGACAAAACACAAAAAGCTTTGAGAGGGAACCAAGACCAACACCACCACCATAACCACCACCATTGTCGCATCATCATCATCATCATTGAAAGCAATTGGAAAGCCGAATCAGCGCAGTGAAGGGTTACAGATAAAAATCATATGGCAAATTATAGTATTCTTCAAAGATATGTACAAATAAATCAGAGATTAAGACAAAGACAATATAGAGTACGTAAAATAGGAAAATATTCAAGTACTTGACACCATTAAAAGACCAAAGATACCGAAACCAAACTAAAGGATACAGATTACAACCCGAATAAATCAACAGAAAGACGTAGCAGTAGATATACTTAAAGGGATACAGTAGAGAGTAAAGGTAGTAAACAGGCAGGCAGCTTAGCTTGTTGTGGTTGTGGAAACGCTTCTTACCGCACAGATTCATTAGCGAATTGGACTTTCGGCCCCGGAAATTAAGCGTGCTGCCCTTCGCAACGGAGATCCGCGACAGAGTGCGGCCCCTTTCAACGCCGGCTGGCTCTGAAATCAGGTCAAGTCGGGTCGGGGTCACGAGAGACGCGACCACGGAGCCCGGAGTGTGTGTGCATCAGTATACAGGTGGAAAAAAAACTAGATATTCTTTCGCAATTCAATTAACACAAATGTATGGGTGGGTGGTTGGCACACAAAATGAGGCTTACAATGATGTCGTAAATCAAACTTATTGCCCCACAACCTCAAAAACCAAAGGAAAATATAACTAAAATATCCTGGGAACCTCAACCGCGTCTTATATCCATTTTTTGCCCTCAGCTGGAGTGCATTATCTGGCAGTGCTTTTTTTTTTGTTAGTTTGGTAGTCGAGGTTTAATTGCAGCTTAGCTTAGTTTTTTTTTGCATATAGCGTGACTTTCCTTAGCGATAAATCAGTTATTAAAAATGGTTGTTAGTCCAAGACCGAACCATAAAAACAAAATTAAAATAAATAACTCAAAAGCGTGTTTGAATGCGAATTTTGTGGAATTGAAATAAACTAAAAACTAGGGACTTGTGTAGAGAAAAAATATCAAAAAAATAATTATATATTTATATGGTTTTAGTTATAAATCTGCACCCATAAACATTTTGATATTTTCTCCAATCCCTAGTAAAAACCAAAAATAATAACTTGTTAGGCGTGTGTGTGTGTTATACCCATCACCAACCTCTGGAAGTTTTGTACGATCCCCGTCGTCCAATCGGAGTTGAACTTGTACTGGGATAATCATCGGGTGACTCTGTGTAAACGAGATTAGTGGTTACATCTTATCAAATATCCAAATATCCATATAGTTACTATAGAGAAGAACTTACAGCCTACAATTTAGTCCGAGTGCAGTTTAAATCGTTAACCAGAAACCGAATTAACTTAGGCGGTAACTAAACATGCGAAACCTAAACATAGATATAACTAAAAACTACTACAGATGAAATATAAAGACAATGCAGTAATAATGAGGGCAAAATAAAAGCCAAAAATTACCTTTCACAGTGAGGGAGTCTTGCGAGCCCCTGTAGTAATCTCGTTTCATTGAATTTGAGCTTAGCTGACCGTAGCCTGTAGGTACAGTTCAAATTCAAAACGAAAACAAACGAAAAGGGTCAGCAAATTAGCAATAAAATACGAGGGATTACAAAATCAATAGCTAAATAAAAACAAATCACATAAATTATGGGAAAAACATGAAAAAATTAACTAAAAACATTGTGATTTCAATTGAAAACGATTTCGGTAAACCGAAAATGCACAGATTCCGCGAAGAAATCATTTTAACCCCCAGATACACAGATTCGTCAAAGAAACTGTAAAAGCCTTCAAGCTCACCAGTTAGATTCGAGCTAGAGCCTTTCTTGCCCCGACTAGAGATGCTCGAAGCCTCGCTGATATCCACGCTGGCATCGTCCACATGGATGGTCTTGGGCCTGGGACGCGTGTTGCGCTGCTGTCTCAGCCGCGGAGTCGTTGAGGTGGATGACTGGGGTTGCAGTTTAACATGCAGATCGGGCCGATCCAGGGTTTTACCCTACAAAAAGTAATAAAATAAATAAATAACCTGTTGATAAAGGGCATTTATTGCATTATTTACCTCTCGTTCGGCCTCTTCGATGGCTTTCTTGAGTCTGTGCTGTTCCAAAATGGCAGCTCTCCGCGCCATTTGCTCCTCCTTCTTGCGCGCTCGCTCCTCCTCCTTCTCGCGCTCCTTTTCCCGCTTCTGCGAAGACTCGATCTCCTTGCGTGCCTTGGCCTCCTCCTGCTGCTGTCGTCGTTGCAATGACAGCAGCATTATCTTCTCCTTGCGCCGCTCCATTTCATCCACAGAGTCCTGGAAAAGTTGTTTATTGTTAGTTGATGGGATTTATAGGCCTTTCTCTTGAGGTTATCTACTTCAAAAAGCGTAAGCCACTTCATCTTTTTGGCGGTAAAAATTAACAATAAAAATCTGTTTTACAAAATTCTAAATTTTTCGCTTGTGTTTATAGAAATAAAGTTTACAAATTAACAGCGACTGCTTTGATGTTGAAATATATCGTATGGAATATCGTACCGACCTTCATTCACTCTCTATTTTTAATATTTTTGCATTTAAAGATACGAGTTCCTCACAAAAAATCGCAAATATATTTAAAACTTACCGGATCCAAGTTGGCGCTGTCCGCTCCTATGACCAGCGCATTATTCCTGGCCGCCTCCGCATTGTTGCTGCTCTGCTGAAGCCGTGTAGGCGACATCGGCTGCTGGGGCAGTGGCGCCGACTGATTGGTCAGATCTTCCAGATACCGACGCTCGTGGCCAGTGGGTGACACTGCTCCTGAGACGGCGGCCAGCTGCCGTAGTTGAATGGGCGGCTCATCGGTGTACTTGTTGTAGGTGGCATTGCCGGGGGATTTGACACTGTTGGAGTGGCTGTTCAGCCCATGGATGCTGTGCCTGGTTGTTGCCGCCGGCTTGCTGTTGGTCTCATCCTCGCCACCGAACCCAATGTTGTTGTTATTATTGTGCAGCTGACTCAGGGACTCGCGCTTGAGGGTTCCCTGGTGATCGACGTTGTCCCTGCTGCCCGGCAGCGCCTCCTTCTTGGGCGATCGCTTGGCCCGCAGCGGTGGCTTGGGTCGCTTGGGCTGTTCGTCGTCGAAGGAGATGTAGAAGCCCTTCTCGGGCGGCTCTCGATCATCGCCACTGGATGCCGCCGCCGCTGCGGCTGCTGCCAAGGCCCGTGGATCCTGGAAGCTGTTGGCCTGAATGGAGGGACGGGAGGGCGAGGGTATGCGGTAGGTGAGGTTGCCGCTGGTGATGTTCAGCTTGTTGGAGATCATCTCCCCGCTGTCGTAGTCCTCCGAGCTGCTGCCTCGTCCGCTGTGGCCCTGCAACCGCTGCTGTTGCTGGTTCTGGAGTTGCATCTGGTGCTGCTGCTGGGACTGGTGGACAAAGTCGGAGATGCGCGTGGACTGCATGGACTCGATGATATTGCGCTCAAGCTCATCCACATCCTCCTCGTCGCCGATAAAGCAGATGCTCTGCGGCGCCATCATGTCCTCGTGCTGCATTGGCATCCCCATGGGCATTCCCATGGGTTGCGGAGCTTTGGGCGAACGATTGTCGCGCAGATTGGTCAGCGACTGCTGGCGCTGGACTCCATTGGAGCCACCCACCGGCCGCTGGCCGTGCTGGGGTGACGCCTGAACCTGGAAGAGATGCTGCAGTTCACCTCCGCCGCCGCCGCCACCACCGCCTCCACCATTCTGATGGAGAACAAAGCTGCCCGGACTGGGTGCTCCCACACTTGACGGCGGCCTGTTCATCCAGGTTTGTTTTTGCTTCTGTTGCTGGTGCTGCTGCGTCTGCCAGGCATTCACGTCAACCATCGGCTGCTGGATCTGTTGTTGCTGCTGTTGCTCGTAGGCAGCCGCTGCCGCCGAATGCGCCCAAGTCCGACGCTGCTGGGGATGTCCCTGCTGTTGTTGCTGAGGCGAGGACTCGTGCAGGTAAAAGTGGTTGGTGGGCTGGCCGTAATCATCGTACACCACGCTGCTCCTGAACTGGGCCGGAGCTCCGCCATAAGGCGAATGGTTGCTGTGGTTGTAGCCCGCCCCATTGTCGCTGTAGATGCTCTGCGGCTGCTGCTGTGGCATATAGTGGGCGGGCTGCGGCGGCGACATATACTGGCCGTGCTCGTTGACGTACTGCATTGGCTGGGGCATGGCCATGGGCTGCTGCTGCTGTTGTTGTTGGTGCTGATGCTGTAACTGTTGCTGGTAGGGATCGCGACTGGGAGGACGGGAGTTGTACGCACTCACGGGGGCGTTGTAGGCCTGCGGAAGATGCGGCGATGAGCCAAAGCTTTGCTGCATGGTTCGCGACGGCTGGTAGTGGTGATCAGTGGCCAGGTGCTGCTGCGACCCATAGGTCTGCTGCTGTGGATGCGATTAGTGCGGGTAGCAAGAGTTGCAGGTCATGGCGAGTTGCAGGTTGTGGGTAACAAAACGAGATCAATAGAACAATTTGTTAGTTGACATCGAGCTTGGGGTGTTTGGGTCTTGAATTCTTCTCTAATTGGTAACAAATAATACAAGTTCTTGGTCAGAAAGACATTGGCTGCTTATGGAGGAGGTTAAAGTGAAGGATTAGCTATGAAAGGAAAAGCCTTTCATACTGATTTATTAATAAATAAAGTATCGAATTCGTATTAGGACTCTTTAATCTCCTCTAAAAGCAATCAATATCAATCAATAAACCAAAAACTCAGACAAAACAAAAACATTAAGCGTTTATTCCACGTCCGTCGTTAATTAGCGAGGCTGTTGTTTCTGCTGCGATGAGTTGGAGACGGGAAATGTGGTTGAATGGCGGTTACCTGGTTCAGCATGTTGGCTATCTGCTGGGCCTGCATTAGCTGCTGGGCCTGCAAGTGCTGCGCCTGCATCTGACTCTGCTGGGTGGCCAGGCGGTGGATATCCTGCTGGATATCCTGCAGGTTCATGTTCATGATGGCGATGCTTTGCTGCTCGTTCCATTGTTTTAATCGTGTTAATTGTTCAGTGGGCGGTGGGTTAATGGAAGTGTTTAATTTGTGTGTTTGTTGCGTATGAGTATGTTTGTGTGGATGTTGAAGCGGGCACAGACACAAAATGGGGGCAAAAGAGAGGAGACACAGGCGTTAGACATTAATTCTCTGGCACTCGGAGGATGGTTAGTGAGGGGAAAAATCATAGATATAGATAGAAACCACACTCACCTGATACTTGTCCAAGTCAACGGGGTCCATGTCGGGCGTACGCTTCGACTCGTTGCTCATAGTCTCCCATTTCATGACATCTGGACACGACTCCAAATCCTCCTGAGAGAAACATCGCGTTTAGTTCTTAATCTTGGCTCTAAAAGCTACTTTTCCGTCAAGGCCTACCTTCTCCTGGTGCCGCAGCAGCGCCATCTCGATCTTGCGCTTGTCCTGCTCGATGCGCCGCCGCTTCTCCTCAAGCTTCATCCGGATAGTGGACAGCTTGCTTGCATTCTCCAGCGATCGCATATCCTCATCGCCCACATCCAACTGCCAGGCGGCGGGGCTCGCCGGCATGCTGCTCGTCGATGACTTGCGCACGGGTGTGCTCTCCGGATCGTAGCCGCTGGTGGAACGGGCATCGTTGTATGGATCCGCCATCATGCCGCCGCTGTTGTTGTGGTAGTCTTTGTCGATGGAATGTTGCTTGTGCCGGGCCATTGGCAACGGACTGCCCGCATTCGAAAGATTGTGCGACGATACCGTGGGCACATTGTCGACGCTGTCGAGGAGAGAAGGGAATATTAACATCTTGCCTTTTCTTATAGGTTCCATGATCTCACCTGGCTTGCCGCCGCATCGAATACTTTTCCGTTTCGCGATCCTGCTTCTCAGAGCCCGAATCCGTATCATAGCCCAACTGCAAGGTGCCCCGAGCATCGGCAATCGAAGAGCGTACGGCCACAGCGGGTTCTACTGTTAAAAATGTATCAAAAATTCATTAAATATCATTTTGCCAAAGCCTCTGAAGTCCCAACTTGAATACACACCTACGCTGGTGTTGGACAACTTGCGTTCCCTTACATCCCGCTCGCGTTCGTATCTTCCTAGCGTATTTAGCTGATCCTGAGAGCCACCAAAGTTCTCAATGGTCAGCTGGGAGTCCTCGCTGGAGGAATTCCTTCGCGAGCGACGTCCTGAAAAGGGCAGAGATGTGTCTCAATCAGGGCATAACTTGGAAAACTCAGGGAACTTCTTCAAGAACGCCAAATGGGTTTTAGGAGAGAGTATTTGTAGGGCACGAAGTAAGCCGAAATGAACCATAAACGAAACTAAATTGCATTCAAATCAACACAACACGCACAGAAATGGAACACTACGTGGGCTACAACGATTCTGGGTCAACAGTGGGTCACTATGGTGGCTCATACCTGCAAAGCTTGGCCGGCGGCTCTGTTCCCAGTTACTTGGTCGACCCGCAGCGACAAAATCGCCTGAGAGGAGCACGAAAAACAAAAGAAAAATACAAAAATAAATAAAAATACAATTAAAATTAAAGAAATCATAAGTTAAACCAAGGCAGAGACTTGTATGTGGTGGCTTAAACGTAGGGATAACAAATCTGTAGTCCTTGAGGATTGGAATATCCCATTTTTTCGGGTATTTAGGAAGCTTCTGCCACATACAGGTCCTTGTCTTAGAAATAAGAAATCAACTAGAAGCAAGGCAAACCTCTCTCGTCCGCCTTCGACTCGACATTGGTCTTTTCTTTAGCCTGGCGCAAGCGAGCCGGAACCAGGGGCTCCTGCTGCTGCTGCTGGAGCTGGAGCTGTGACTGCTGGTGGTGATACTGCGGCGGCTGCTGCTGCTGTGCCTGCTGATGGAGCTGCTGCTGCTGCTGCGAGTGCATGGAGGCGAGGGTGGTGATGCCACGCGACTTGTGCACGACGAAGGCTGGAGCGGCGCGGAGCGGTAGCAGGCAGCGGCGAGGCGAGGCAGTTGCATGACGATTGTGGTGGTTTGTGGTTGTTAAGCATGTGGTGTGGGCGGGGGTGGATTCAGAAAAGAAAAAATTACACAAATTTAATTAAAAACCAATAAACATGTAGAGTATGTGTCTCTCTGTCTCTGTGTGCTATGCAAAGGCAAACCGAAACACATACAAAACCAAAGGTAAAACACACATTAAATTAATTAAAGTAGGAATAAAAAATAAATAGATAAAGAAATTACCTTCGGCCTGATTACTCGAACCATCGAAAGTCGCCTGGTATTCGTTGGGCGGCGATGATCTGCGGTTTAAGCCGCCGCCAAATGAATTCGAGTGCGGAACTAAATTATAAACGAAAAGTTAACACAAGAAAAGAAAGAGAAATAAATAAATAATAATCAATTTGTTCAGCTTGCACGGTAAATGAACTTTAAAATATATATTTCGGTTGCAATGGAAGCATCGGCCAAAAGCAAACACAACATAAATCGAAAGCAGAAACATTCCGTGTGCGGATGGGGTGCCAAGTAGTCCCCCTTGAACTCGGTAATTATCCCTCGGGGAGGTCCCTTTACAGAGTTACTTTTACTCTTTCAAAGGCATGGGCTTGATGGGGAATATAGCTATTGAATATAGCTAAAAAAGCTCTGAAAGTCGGTCAGGTGCTTGGTACTAAGATGACAAAATGCAGTTCTATTGCTTAAAGATCCAATGATGAGTGGGTGCTCTTATGACAAAGACATTACCAGGCTTCTGTGTTTTTGTGCAGATTCAAAACATTTGATTTTACTTGCTACTTAGGCTAAAATGGTTGTTATTATCAGACATCTGTGATCACCAATCCATCCATCCCTTGGGATGTAAACATGAAGCAAACAAACAAACGAACGAACGAACAAACAAACTGAATGTGTGAGCGCAGAAGAACAAGCAAACAAACATCAAACAAATGGAAATGGAAACAACACATTCATGAACAAACGAAGGAGTTAAAAATCGAGAGTTGTATTTGGGGGGAAACACGGATAGAAAATTTGAAGAAAAAAACCTTGAAACGGCGGCCGATTCGACGGCGAGCCAACGGGCGGCTGGTCGAGATCGCTGCGCAAATCGGGAATGGGCGTAACGGGCTGTACGGTGAGGCCCCGTCGATGGCAGATCCCGTGCTCATTGGCGCCCAAACTGCGCCGGGCGATGACATCTGGAGCGGATCACACACGTTGCAATTTGGTTAAGTGTGGTTTTGTGATGGGTGTTTGGTGTCAGTGTGTGTGGTTAGGAGCCAAATTTCGATACGATTGCGGTTACAAGTGGGCAAGAGGAAGCGTTTGCACAAGAAACAAAGAAAGATATCAGTACAGAATTGATTTTATTCGAATCGGATTTGGATTTAAGAATGTGGAGACTACGTTCGGTGTGGGATCAGGTGAAGATGAGAGCTTTACATATGGATTCCATGTCAATTTCGTTGGTGGATTCTGTGGTTTCTCCTCCAAAAAGGAAAACAAACCGCAGTTTAAATACAACAAAACATAAATAAGGAATTTGCTAGATTTCTGTTGTGGTTTCACTCGTCTCCTAAATGGTGCTTTGCGGTTCTGCTTAAACTGAGAATTCTTTGCGGGCTACTTTACAGATTCTACGAGCTGTGAAGCGCTCTAAATTCCTCGGTACTTGGTAAGTTTTCTGTGACTAATTGGTGTGATGATATTACCTTTAAAATTGAGTCATTTCTTTGTTATTTTTCTAGACCTAAGATGACTAATAGTCCCCATTTTTCCCTCTGTGTTGACCAATTGTTTTTCTATTCCCAAATTAGAAGTAAAACTCAAAGCAAATCATACGTGAAACCATGACGAAAACAAATTGCAAACAAGGATACACTTTGGACAACAATGCATGCCCCGAGGACTGAGATATTTCGAACACAGACAGGCAGGCCAATCGTTTCTCGAGGGGGAATAGATCGATCAGGGTCTTTGGTTGGGGAATAAATGCGATGCGGTGCAGCGTTTGGGGAATGTTTGGACAATATTAAAGGGCTTCCACTTACCCTGACCATCCATTCCAGGGTAGCAGACACACTTGGCCGGGTGTATCTCGAACAGATTGAACAGATCCGTGAGCAACAGGACAAGATTCAGCTTCATGGAGCTGCAAAAAACAAACTTATTAGGCATTTACTCAAACATAAACGGTCGGAAATCAATAGCTACCCTCGCATGTAGGTCACATCCTCGGGCGTCATATGGAAGACGCCATATGGCAGATGCTTCTGGGAAAAATTCGCCACCAGCAGTATATTGTGTATGGAATCCTCGACGGCGGGCAGATAGTTGATCCTCACACTCGTCCAGGGCACCACCTTGGGGCAATAGTACGAGATAAGCAGGGCCAAACAGATGCCGTCGCACAGATCCTGGAAGTCCCTGACAGGCGGTATATCCGGCGTCTGCAAACGGGAGCCCTAAAAACGAATCCATTAAGTTAATAAACTGGCTTTTTAAAGGGAAATTATATCTCACATTTTCATCGGGCATTCCTGTCTCCACCTCCATGATGATGCGTTTCTTGAGAGCCGCACAAGCATGCGATATCCAGCCCAGCAGAGCTTGCTCATAGGACTGGCCAGGAGGCGCCTGGTAATTGCTGCCAGATATTCTGCAATGAAAAATTATTATGGCTCAGGCTTTATAATAAGGTAATGGCTTCCTCACCTTCGAATGGCCGACATGACGCGGTCACCCGATGATATTTCCTTCGCATACAAAACCATCAGCGATTCTATCACAGACATGTGGGCGTTCTGGAAGCGATTAAAAGGGGTCATAAATTATAGAGGGGAACTCAAATACAAATTCAAATCGCTTTCTATACTCACAATTCGCAGCGGATTCGTTTGAATCAATACCGTTTCGGTAATGGGCATGTCCGAGGTTTCGGCAACGGGTACTCCCTTGCGCGCTAGCGTCTGTAATATTGACCAGTGGTTCATGCTTTGGTAGTTGGGATCTGAGTACAGGTTGGACAGCGTCTGGCAGTAGAGCGTGGCATTGCCCAGCTCCACGATGATCTGTGGCTTGAGGCGCTCCTGGTTCTCATGGTCGCGATAGAAGGGCTCCTTTAGGTTGTCCGGCACGCGATTGTTGAACGCCTTCGAGAGCAGCCACTTGACGGAAGCACGTTGACGAGCCTGCAATAGTTTCGAATGGGATTAAATCGGCGCAAATACTGTTGTGATAATGTGAGAACAGGTGGCCCTTCCGGAGAAGCTCAAGGCCAAGTTGGACCTGCGTAACTGCATTCTCTGAATCGGATTGAATGCAGGGCACTTTGATTTTTTTTTTTTTCATGGCAATTAACTAGCGCACTGCCAAGTGCCTTTCGTATCTGTATCTGTGTCCCCGCCCCGCCCCACCCCGCCTCGCATCTGTTGCATCTGTATAGCTGTAGCCGCGGCTCCAGCTGTATCTGTATCTGTATCTGTGCCTGGAGTGAAGCCATGCGTACAATCTTCAATATGAGTTCGATAAACTCGCTCGTGTTTGGCTTGGCGTGCGCCGCCAGCCGCCTGCCATTGTTTGCCCCATCTCTTTTAATTTTTGTTGTATTTTTTGGGGCAGCAAAGGGAGTGGTGGAGTGTGGAGCGAAGTGAAGGGGTTGCCTGCTCGGCTGGACGATGGTCACTCAGCATGAAAGACTCCACCACTCGCGGCCGGCTCTTTCCTGCTCCGTTTTTAGAATCATCTCGAGTGCTGTGTGCCTTGTTTCGCCAGCCAACCCATTTTTCTTGCTGCACTCATAATCACAATTCCGACAGAGCCATAGCCATGGCAGTCATAAGACTCTATTTAGGAATGGCCTCTTCTGGCTCTAATTGAAACTAGGGGGAAAAAAGCAATCAAAACAGAGTCTCAAGAGGGAAACTGTCGCGGCAGCAGACGCGGAAATCGGTTCCAATATGTTCCAATTTCTATTATCTCAGCTCAAGTACAAATATAAAACATGGTTCGCTGATAGCAGAAGTTGTAAATAGATATAACTCTGATTTTTCGGACTGCGGAACCTCTATTTGCCAGCCTTAAATACCCAAGCAAAGTTCGAGGGATTATATTAATGGAAAAAGTAAACATAGAACAGGCCACACGGCGCACAGTTGAGATTATTTCCCAGGGAAGATAACAGAGTCAGGAGGAGAGAGAGGAGGAGGAATCCATCAATTCTTCTCTATTCTCCACTCGCTTTCGGCGCCTCTTTTTTGGACGTATTTGTTGCAACACCTCTGTGTTGTATCTTGTATCTTTATTATTTGCTTTCATTCCATAAGTTCCAAACGGGTTTCTCCACAAAAAAGATCGTTGCATGAAGTCATCAATAACTATGTCAGCCGAGAACAAAAATCGAACTCGTTCAATTCCAATTCTTTTGTCTAACAACAAATGTTTCTTTTTGGCCTAAAAGCTTATTACAAAATGCCATTGCCAGATTCCAGATTCAGGCGGGGAAACTGCACCGGCAGGGGAGGGGATTCAACAATATTGGCGTAGGTCGTAGACCGTCGTCCAACTATGCTCGTGCTATGCGAATTGGTCAACAGGTGGAGGGAAAACCTGTTTGCCAGTTGAGCAGCGCTTTCCACCCAAAAGCCAGCCTATCCAGCAGCCTGTGTCCACCAGAAAAACTGTCCGCCACATAATTTGAATGGCGAAGCGGAAAATCTCTGGCTGCACTTTGCTTGGCATGCGGGGGAAACCCTAAGCAAAGCAAAACCAAATGTCTGAAACTCAAATTTCAAAAGAGCGTGTAAACAATTCGAAGAAAAACAATAAATGAGTGCTGCCTTAGGACGCCCACTATGAATGGAACTAGAGATGGATAAATGGATTGACTGAATGGCATATTTTTATTCCAGCATACACAATGCAGAGAGAGAAAATCAAGTGATTTACTTGTGTCGAGTCCAAAGCATTAATCAATATTAATTCTAGCTGATTTTGGTGATGAAACTCTTTCGTTTTGGGGCTAATATATATAGATTTCTGTCTATTTCTTTAAGATTTTTAGTGCTGCAACTCTTAAGAGCAGCTTTTGTATAAGATCTTGAGTGAAAGGTATCATGAAATGGACTAACAATACTAATATTCATTTATAACTTAAAGAGTATGATTAACAAGGTTTTACTCCAACCTAAAGTCACTTAAAAAATATTATTCCATTAACTCTAGAACCCCTGCTACATTTTCTTTTTAATTTTGCGACATTTTTTTGCCTGTACCCACCACATCGCCCGCATACATATGTTTGCCATAAAGTCTCTCCATTGCTTCTTGGCGTTCTTTTTAAATGTCACAAATGGAAATTGAAATTTGCGCGGCTTTATGATTTCATTATCTTGCCCGGACCGCCGTTTGTTTTTTGGTGGCATTCCATTCCATTCCACGATAGCCGAGTCTAAATATACCAGAGTAAAATCGGAGGAAAGCGGCATAGAGAGCGCACCGCACCGCTTGAGTCAGCAACTTTGGGTGTTTGAATGGGTTTCTGGTGGGGTTTGCCGGGGCTCTCGTTTGTGTTTGCCGCGTTGTATTTCCAGCGATCACATAGCCGCCGCATCAAGAACAGCCAGCCCAAGCTCCCAGCTCCCAGTTACAGCTCCAACTTTCTAGGGAGTTGTCTGATGGGGAAAAGTCAGCTCTGTGCACGCAAGGCAGCCCCAAACCCCCGAGCAGAGTGTCAGAGCGCTGGCGTTTCTCCCTTTTCGTTCGACTTTCGCATGCGTAAGCCGTTTTTTTCTTCTTTATTTTTATTTAGCGATTAGGTCATGCAACAGCAGCTGCCGCAGAGGGGAGCGGAGAGCGAGAAAAACGATAACAAATGCTCGGCGCTTAATCGAAGGGGGGCCCACAGAGCGTTTTCCATTTTCCGGCTTTGGTTAACTGCCGCTGCAGTTTTTATGAATGGAAGTTGCAGCGCCTATTGCTGCCACCGCACCCCACGCCCTTCTGCTGGCCAACTAGCCGGTTGCTGGTCGCTTGTTGTTGTTGTTGTTGTTTGCATTGGCCATCGAAACCAGTCGAAAGGTAAGTAGGTGTCGGTCGCATACTAAGCGCTAAGCGCTAAAGCCAACTGAACTCGGCGGAGCTGAGCGCTAAGCGTCAAGTGGCTGTACAGTGGGGACTGGCACAAGATGATAATTGACAAAAATAGAGGGTAATTTCTGGGATTATTCCATTTGAAAATAAGTTGTTGAATTCTGAAAATTGTATTATATTATTTATTTTATTTATTAATTTATTTTGCAAGGGAGCGACTCCATTGGTTCTTTGTATTATAATCATTTATCAACATATTATGCATATTATTTATTTATTATTAGCTTAAGATTTGATTTATTTATTTATCCACTGAAACCCCATCTGCTTCTACGCCCCCGTCCGCTCCACCGGGCTCCCACTGTAACTGCTTTGGCAGAGCGGACGGAACAGTGGGAGCGGCATTACCTCAGCGCACCATTTTGGCAAGGAGAGTAGGTGGTGCTGGTGCCTTACCCCGCTCTCCCCGCTCGCGCTAGTCCCCTCCTTGTGCTACTACCAACGCTGGAATGTTAATAAGCGCGCTATTTAGCCGTGTTTTCTCAAGTATGAGCCGCATATTTACGTTTGTTACTAGCTCTGCTGGCCATCTAAAAAAGCATAAAGAGCATATGCATAGTTAGCCCTGCTCACCTGTCGTATTTCCTGTGTTTCGACATCCATGCTGGGGATTTTCCTGCGACGGATGGGTGACAACTATTACTACTCCGGACGACACTCCGGCTCTCCGACGCCCGACGCCACTTCGCTCCTAGCTTTCCGCACTTTTCCGCACTCTTCTTCTGCGTTTTCTGCACACACTTTGCTTTTCTTGGCCTTTTCTTTTCCTTTTTCTTGCCTATTCCAAGTGAGTGATTGCGAGTGTGTGTGACGACGCCTCTGCCTTTAGGGGGTTTTCACTTCGAGCCTGCGAAAAACAGCGGCAAAACACACGGGAGAAAAAACACGATTGGCACTTTGGCAAACAACTTTGGAAATCGAAAAGAATTAATTGCGCACACGCATGGGCAGCGGCACTGGCAGCAGCGTCTATTTTGGCCAGCAAAAAGAGGGGGGAACCGAGAGGAAAAGCCAAAGGAAAATGTGAATCATTCATGTTGGGGGGGCCATGGGCGGTGGGCGCGGGGGCGGGGCATGCAGTGCGACAATAACAGAGCACTTTACAGTTAGGTGCTGCTGTTCAGAGTTTTTTTTGTCGATGCTGCGCTGCCATCAGCTGTTGCGATTTATTCGCCTGGCCGACGCACAAACGCACTTTCCGCCCCCCAAACGGCGCCATCCGCCCGTCCGGTGCATAATTAGTGCACTTGCAGTCGGGAAAACACCGCAGTTTCTCAGCTTTTCCTTCGACAGCCGCGAGTAATAAATGAAAACATTTTCCTTTTGCTGCTGTTCGCCCCTCTGATGTTTGCCTCTCTTTCGTGCGCGCAGCGCTGCCAATGCTGCTTGCCAGACACTGTTACTGTTATGCTCTTCGCTCTCACGGGAGGGCGAGTGATGACCGAAAAAGCTGTGTGTATGTGCGTGTGAGTGGTGGTGCGCGAGTGTGTGTGAGTTGAGCCTACGCACATTTGGGCTTGATTTCGCACTGATTTGCCGCACCGACGCCGTTCGCATGCATTTCACACGGCTCGCGCTCGACCCCGCTGCATATTTCCCGAAATTTAATACTACAAATTGGCTTTAAAACGAAGAAATCACGAACAACGATCTGCTCCAAAATCTTACAAATTTTCGTGTGTGACCGTCACGGGACCGTTGGAATATGCCAAAATAAACCGTGAATTGACCTGAAAATATGGCGCGAGTCTGGCAGCGCTCAAATTCTTTTTCAAGATTTGTTATAATTTTGAAAATTAATCGATATTTTCATTAGGCAATTGTTTTATGTATGAAGAGTTTAGAGTTTAATTGCTTTCAGAGTTTAATTACTTAGTTTCGAAAATGTTTTTCTTCAGGAGTATCTTACGTCTAATCGAAAAGTTCTATCTTCTGTTTGATTCCCTTTTATAACAGTTCATGTTTAAATTTATCCATTTCAATTACCAATTTTGCAGTCGATTATTCGATATATTCAAATTCGAGGATGGCTATCGGTATCGGTGTCTGCAACCCCGCTTCCCGCCCGCCCACAAGCCATTATTTATCGAGTTTCATCCGCAGCCACAGTGCAAAATAGGTTTATCAATTAAATTTAAGTGTTAAAATAGTTGTAAAGTGTTTTAAGTTGCGCCCGCGACCGTGGTACATGCGCCCGCGATCGCCCCGCCAGGCTGTGCCCGCCGCCCCGCTGACCGTGCGGAGTTTTCCTCGTTTCGTTGGTGTGATTTTCCCGTGAGCCCAAAGAGTCTCGAGTCTCTTCTTCGCCGCGCGAGAAAAAAAAAAGAAGAGAAAGGTGAGTGCAAGCAGAGGATCGCGCTGTGCGTTGCGTGGTTATGCCACTCGGCGGGGTCTTGGATCTGTTCTGGCAGAGGCGTCGTGGCCGAGGGGCTGCGGGTCCTTGGACGGAGAGGGGACGCGAGGTTCAATGGACGGGAACTGCAGCTGCAGTTTATCCAATTTCAGTTGAAGAAGAGGATCGACCGGACCTTAGACACGAATGGCAGCCAAAACAACCCGTAACGCGCAAGAAGAACCAGAAAAGTGCAACAAGGAGCGGCAGCGGTGGTTGCTACCGCTTCTCCTTCTCCCCTCTCCCTCTCGTTGCCCTTTCTGTGCCTGCGCCTGTCACGATTTGATTTAGGCCCGTTGTTGTCGTCGCCTCCGTTGCATTTGCATGCGCCGCTGCATGCAGCAGTTGCTGCTGCCGCTGCAGTTGTTGCAAGTTGTTTATGCTGCTCCTCGCACAATCGCCGCCAGACAAAGAGACACCTCCAGGGCCTTTGTGCGGCCAAACGAAAACATTGCTTCATCCAAACTGATCCCCCCCTCCTCTCCTTGCAGCTCCTTGCAGCTGCAATTGAAGGATAAACGACCATCAGACACCAGGATCCCAGAGAAATGCAGCACAACGTACATGCCGCCCGGCCAGCGCCCCACATCCGGGCTGCCCACCATCATAGCCACAGCCACAACCATGGCCACATGCAGATGCATCCGGGAATGGAGCAGCACCTGGGCCCCGGCCTGCAGCAGCAACAGCAGCCGCCGCCGCAGCAACAGCAGCAGCCTCCACATCGGGAGCATCTTCATGCACGGTAAGAAAATGGGAAACTATCTAACTATTGGATTTTAATAGGATTTCTAATCTCATCTGGCTTTAGTGTGCATCCAGGGAGAAAAATACAAATCAAGGCATCTTCTCTGGGGTAAAAAGCTCAAATTACATATCATTTACTCCGTTTAGTTTTAAAAATGTCAATTTTCCAAGTCAGTTATAGCTTAATTTCAACAGATTTTACCTTCCAGGATCTTTAGAATCTCAGAAAACGCTCAATAGATTTGAAGAAAATCCTAATAGGTTTAAAAAAGTCCCAAAACAATAATTTCTAGAACCCTAGAACCCTATATCTTCGTAAGCTCTCAATTTTGAGGTGAATGTATCCTCCTGCCGCAGTTTGAACTCACAAAAGAGAGAAACCTTCCCCGGATGACACAGTTCCTTAGAAAAAGAAAACATTTTCCTGTCTTGGTAATAGGATACTTTCAAACGAAGAGCACTTGGTGCGCCCCGAAGGATAATCTCGTTAGTTGGGAGAAATGAAACCTCAATTTGGATCTCAAGCCTCGCTCTCCGTGTCTCTCACCCAGGAGATCCAACGAAGATCCCTGGGATCTCAGAGAGCGATCGCCTTTGGGTCCGTCGCCAGCTTGTCTGCGCTTTATGCGTTGCGGCAATTATGTTAATTCCTGTCACTGACAATCGGTGTGAGACTCATCATCCCATTTTCTCAACTCATAAATTATAATTTCAGTGGCTCTTTGTTCTTTCGCGCTCAGCATGACTTCCGCTGGATAACGGGTTTGCCCCGGCTGCAATTATCCTTGGCGTTCCTCGCTCGATTCCAGGCTCCTCTCCATCATCATATGTTTTTGCCCGCAGTGAACTTTTCAACCCGCTCCGCCTTCAGTTGCGTCTTGCCTGCCACTCGCATCGGTTCGGTTCGTGAGGGATCGCTTATGAGTTAAACCTGATCGCAGTTTTGTCCAACGTACTTTTACGTACGCTCTTCCACGACGATCATGAAATTCTATCATCAGTGCCAAGTGAGAGGTGAAATATGATGGAGTTTTGTAGCTTTAAATGTTTAGAACGTGATCGGGGATAAAGGTTCTAGCTTTCTGCTTCAGTAAGAGTTGGTATTTCAGTTAATATATCAAAGAAATGCTTTTATAACCGTAGGAAAATAAAATAATTCTCAGAAAAATGCGTTTATATCAGGGAACGTTTCAGAAACATGATTTCAAGACTCCTTAAAGGTGTTCCTGAGTGCTTCAAGGACCAATTAAACAGAATATTTATACTTTCCTTCAGGATTTTTAAAATGCTCCAAGCATGAAGCCTCTGTTTGCTTTAAAAGTATAGTTTTGGTTTCTTAAATAGTTTGAAAAGTAAATTAATGCCTTTTAAATATAAACAGAAATAAAATAACTAAAAATATAACTTCAAAAGCCCAAAACCAACCGAAAATAAAGTGAAAAACAAAGTTCAAGAACAGTAATTAAAGAAATTAACCCTTTTATTAACAATCTACAAGATCGAAGTGATAAGGGAATCTTCTGCCTTGGCCTAGGACATCTTTATCCCAATGGTTTTTATATACTTCCTGTTCAGATCCTAATCACAAATTGCCCATATCAATGTTAATTTGAAGGCTTGTTGCCCGAACGAACTGATTTAGCGATTATAAATTGCCGAAAATATTTCTTAGTCTTGTGAAATGCAGGACGAGGCGGAGGCAGCAGTGTATAGGTACACAGCTACCCTCCAGGGAGGGGCTGGGGTGTCGCAGTAGGTGCGTCTCAATTGAAACTGACAGTTGGCGAAAAATGACACGATGCGTAAGAGAATGCGGCTTTTGTGCTTTGTTGAGGATTTCGACCATTGTTCGTCCTCGCCGCTGTTGTCTGCGATTCCGCAGGCACAACAACAGGGGCAAAAGAGCCAGGGACGGGAGGGTGGAACAGGGGTTGGGGTCGAGGTCGGGGTAGCGGTAGGGGAGGAGCTTCGCTAGAAGTTTTGTTTTTCCCGATGTACACTTTTGTCTCGCAGATTGAACATGGCCTCTATAATCCTCTTGGCGTGCATTGTTTGCTGATCTAACCGCAAAAGCCAGCGCATCCGCCCCGGGAGCTTATTCCATCGATTAACCAATTGGCCTGATGTCTCATCCCCTCTCTTTTGTAGCCTGAATCATCACCATATCCACGCCCAACAGCAGCAGCAGCAGCAGCAACAGCAGCAGACGCCGTCGAATCCCGCCGCCGTCGCTGCTGGAGCTGCCTATCACGGCAACAGCGCTAGCAACAGTAACCAGATGCAGAAGATCCGCCAGCAGCACCAGCACCTGAGCAGCAACAACAGCCACCAGCAGCAGGCCCCGCCTCCTGGGCCGCCCCCACAGGCCTACAATCCGGCCGCCTTGGCCTACAACCAGCTTCCACCGCATCCGCCGCCGCCGCATCACATGGCCGCCCATCTGGGCAGCTATGCCGCTCCCCCGCCTCACTACTACATGAGTCAGGCGAAGCCCTCGAAATACAGTCACTACAGCAGCAATGGCAGCGGCAACAACACCAGTAACAATAACAACACCAGCAACTACGTCCCGAAGGCCATTCTGCAGAATACGTACAGGAACCAGAAGGCCGCGGCCCCAGCAGTGGTGCCAGCAGAAGTGGCCGCCGTTTCCGAGCAGCCACCACCCAAAGCCAGCAGCAATAACATAGTCAAAGCCAGCGAACCAGAGGAGAGCTCTCAGGAGCAGGAGTCTACGGTGGAGCCAGCTCCCTCCGTGGACGATTGCAGCAGCAGCAGCGAGCACATTGATTCCGCTGGGACGCTGCCCAATGAAGACACCAGCAGCTCGGGACGCGGCGGCGGTAAGGACAAGACGCCCATGTGTCTGGTGAATGAGCTGGCCAGATACAACAAGATCACCCATCAGTATCGGCTGACAGGGGAGCGAGGACCGGCCCATTGCAAGACATTCACAGTGACTCTGAAGCTGGGCGAGGAGGAGTACTCGGCGGATGGGTTCAAGATCAAGAAGGCGCAGCATTTGGCCGCCAGCAAAGCCATCGAGGACACCAAGTACAAGCATCCGCCGCCAAAGATCCGGCGCAGCGATGAGGGCGGCCCGATGCGCACGCACATTACGCCGACGGTGGAGTTGAATGCCTTGGCCATGAAGCTGGGACAGCGCACCTTCTACCTGCTGGATCCCACGCAAATTCCGCCGGCGGAACCCATGCTGCCGGACTATGGTGGTGCTCCGATGCTGACGGCGCCGTCGGGTCCGGGAATGCCGCCTCAACCTCCGCCACCTGCGTATGCTCTGCGGCAAAGGCATGGCAATGGATTCGTGCCCATTCCCTCGCCGCCGATGCATCCGCATGGCTTTTATCATGGTCCCGGGCAGCGACCTTTCCCGCCGAAGTTCCCGTCACGCTTCGCCCTTCCTCCCCCGCTCGGTCCGCATGTCCTGCATGGGCCAAATGGCCCCTACGCTCCTGTGCCAACGGCGCCCAGCAAGATCACCCTGTTTGTGGGCAAGCAGAAGTTCGTGGGCATCGGGCGAACCCTGCAGCAGGCCAAGCATGATGCGGCGGCCAGGGCCTTGCAGGTTCTGAAGACCCAGGCCATCTCTGCCTCAGAGGAGGCTCTAGAGGACTCGATGGACGAGGGCGACAAGAAGTCGCCCATCTCGCAGGTCCACGAGATCGGAATCAAGCGAAACATGACGGTGCACTTCAAGGTGTTGCGCGAGGAGGGACCGGCACACATGAAGAACTTCATCACAGCCTGCATCGTGGGCTCCATTGTCACCGAAGGCGAGGGCAACGGCAAGAAGGTATCGAAAAAGCGAGCCGCCGAGAAAATGCTCGCCGAGCTGCAGAAGCTGCCGCCTCTCACGCCCACCAAACAGACGCCGCTGAAGCGGATCAAGGTGAAGACGCCGGGCAAGAATGCAGCAGCAGCCGCAGGAACAGCGACAGTGCCAGGCAGCGAGGGTGTTACGCCCTCAGGCAAGCCGGAGAGACGTAAACGGCCCAATGTTACCATGAAGGAGAAGATCATTGAGCCAGACGATGCCGAGAATCCCATCACGAAGCTTATCCAGCTGCAGCAGACGCGCAAGGAAAAGGAGCCCATCTTTGAACTGATAGCCAAGAATGGCAACGAGAGCGCCAGGCGGCGGGAGTTCGTCATGGAGGTATCCGCAAGCGGCAGCACGGCACGCGGAACAGGCAACAGCAAGAAGCTGGCCAAGAGGAATGCAGCTCAGGGTAAGTTCTAGGTTTTAGGGAACCTCCGGAATACCTTTAACTATGAATTATTTTTTTCAGCGCTCTTTGAACTGCTGGAGGCCACTGACTTTACGCCCAGCAACGAAACCCAGGGATCGGGAGAGAGTAGCAGTTCAGCCACAGCCTCGGCAGTCACAGCCCCCACAGTGGAGTCAGCAGCTGAAGGGGATGTGCCCATGGTGTCCACGCCAGTGGGTCCTATGCCAGGCATACTGATTCTTCGGCAAAACAAGAAACGTAAGCTTGAGCCTTTATTAATCGAAAGATATATATATGCTTATAAATATGTCTCTTACAGCGGCGAAAAAGAGGGACCAAGTGGTGGTTGTCAAGGCCAATGCGGATTCCAAAGAGGAGGAAGCCCTTGCGGATGCCCCAGTTGCAGCTGCAGCTGAAGAGGAGCACAAGAGCAGCAGTGCCAATACAGGCAACACCAGCAGCAGTAGCAGCGATACACAGTCCACAGAGGCGGCCAGTGAGAGTGCGCTGAACACCTCCAGTGGCAGCAACACGAGCGGAGTGAGCAGCAACAGTAGCAGCAGCAGCGCCAGTAACAACAACAGCAACTCAAACAATACCAGTAATAGCAATAGCAGCAGCCAAGGAGCGGGAGTGCACATGAAGGAGCAGCTGCTGTACCTCAGCAAACTGCTGGACTTTGAGGTGAGTTTAGAGAGTTTCCTGATCACCAGTTACTCTAACAATATCCTCCCTCGCAGGTCAACTTCTCGGACTATCCCAAGGGCAATCACAACGAGTTCCTGACCATTGTGACTCTGTCCACGAATCCGCCACAGATCTGCCATGGCGTGGGCAAGAGCTCCGAGGAGTCGCAAAACGATGCCGCACGCAATGCACTGAAAATCCTCAGTGAACTGGGCCTCAACAATGCCAAGAAATAGGCGAGTCCAAACAGTTTTCTTTACAAATTACATACCCGTCCACAAATCAAACCTTAAACAAAATCCAAAAACCCCAAGCTAGGTGCAAATTCGAAAAGGGAAAAAAAAGAGAAAAGAGAATAGAAAGCGCGTTGAACAATGCAAGAAACAGTGTGTACTCTTTTTGAAATAGCAAATTATTAGTTAATACCTATTTATTTATTTATGTGCAAGTTGTGCCAACTGCTGGTGTTATTATTTTATTTATTTTTGTTGTTGAGAATTGGTTAGCTAAGCGAACGAACTGAACTGCAACCGAAAATGAACACGAACACTGGACAGAGCCGGAGGAGCGGCTGTTAGCCAAGTTGAGGAGGAGAATCGAACAATAACTAGCCTTAAAGAGACCCCCAACAAAATGATGCAAGACCTTGTACTAAACTTAAACATAAGATTAAAGCTGAAACCGAAGCAGAAGCTTCGACACTTGAATTGAATTGATGATCAAAGGACTATTGATACCTCTTAGCTGCGTAGGGGCAACGCTTTCAAAAATAAATACAAAATGCAGAACGAAATTTGTGGAGAGTAGCAAGTAGGAGAAGGCAGCGACATTTTTTGATTTATTTTTCAAAGCAGCAGCGAAACCATTTACCATTGTGGTCACATATGCTTGATGAAACTCGTCGAATAATGAATATATACTATAATATTAAGTGTTAGGCGTAAGCACCGTCATATGTCCCATGCAGGGCTCCAGTTTCCTGGGCTTCCACTGAACCTTTCAATTTGCCAAACGCCGATCGCTAAACCTTTCGCAAATTGAATGGAGAGTTTTGTGTGGAACTCAGGACAGGACCGTGGCATGACAGGCGTTTACACATGTGGAAACCCACAATACATACATAATAAAATACAATTTACATAATCGTTATAATTATAATTATAAATGTTTAATAAGCCATTTTTGTAAATGTCCAGCTTTTGTGCTACGAACCGAGAAAAGCCAAAAGCTGAACATCCTTATGAATAATGAATCGTGTTGTTTATCTGCTTTATGTTTCGTCCCCCATATATCTCGTTTTTTGCTTGTTTATATCCGTTTAATGTTCTGTTTTACGTTAGCCACACTCACCATATACCATTCTTCGAAATTTCGATTACAATAGTCTTAAAGTCTTAGTGTTTTTGCCCTTAAACAGCACCCGTTGATTAAGCGTTAAGTTGCGTTATGTAAAATGTATTTTGTCTAAGCAATCGCGTCGGCAACAATGTGCAGGATCCTATCCGATCTGCTATCCTATCCTAGCCTAGCCTAAGCTCAAGCCCCCAGTGGCAGTGGAAGTCATACCCAGTATTAAATGTATAGATAAGGGCAACCAACACCAACAGCAAGATATACCCCTCTATCTCGATCGACAGACAGACAGACACATCGTGCACATTGTTTGCGCCACACAAATTGTTCACTTTTGTCAGAAGACTTTGCACAGATCGTAATCGAAATCGTAATCGTAGTCGTGTGCGCGGAAGTTGAGTTGCAAAGTCTTCACAAAATTGATGGAAATTATTAATCTTAAACTGAGATATACATATATATGTGACAGCAAAGCGTGAAGATCTGTTTATTAACACCAAATAAAGGCATAAGAAGTCAGAGTCAGGAGAGGAGATGAGGAGAGAACACATTTATTAGTCTTAAGCCTATCCCACACAATCACTTGGTTTTTGTCTATTCTGTAACGTGACCCATAAGCATGTTATGTATCGTAAAAGGGAAGAACAAACTATGAAACTATATATATATATATGTAAAATGTAACTATACAAATAAACAGTGAAATAAAGTTGAAAGTGATTGTTTTATTGGGGAAACTTTTAAGTGGGAATTAAGGTAAAAATGATAATTTCTAAGGATTCTTTTTAGGCGCCATCTAAATAAAATATGCAAATATTCGAGCAACACCCGAACATCGTTTATGCCAATCGTCATTAAAAACTATGATTTATGCGGCTTTATGGCCGTCATAAATTAATTTATTGAGCCAGCCTCTGCCCTGCCCTACGTTGAAAATATTTGTGGACAGGTGGTATCATATGTAATACGGCAGAAAACCCAAACAGATCCGTTACATAAAATCTCATCAAAATTAGTGGAAATTATCTATTTTCTAAATTCACAATCGAAGGGTGAGAGGGACAGGCCGGCCAGCCATAAACTTATAAATACATAAACGATTGTTAATTTGGCAAAAATAAAAAATCAAAACAGAAAAACCATTTCGCAATCCCGAATCACAAAACTGTAAAACGGTTTAAATGCCCAAATCAGATTATGATGTGCCGACAGCTCGGCCTGACTAATCGATGACAAATCTCTATGCAAAATGAGGGCTCAGTTGGGAATTTACACAAAAATAGTGTCTTCACAAAGCAGTAATTATATTTTTAGAAAAATAAAATCTAGGTTACTAAAAATACATTTTTAATTCACAGAGAAGATCCACACATTTATATAACTACTTATAAAGCAGGGATAAGCACTGAATATTTAGTTTTGAGTTTTGTAACTCAAACAGAAAGAGCTCTGGGTCCATCCATATATATTTTTTAATAAAAAATATCTCCTAGTTAATAGAAATTTATAAACAATTTAATTAAAATCTTCATTTAGTTTTCTGTTAAATAAAAATCAAAGTTACCTCACAAGTTACCCCTGCTTCGATCACTTTTCCCCCCATTAAAATTCTTCCATGGGAAAATAAGACGATTACCTGTTCTATTAAAACCGATCTTATATAGTGTGTGCCATGGGATAGGCCCATATCTCCATGTGCAGCAGCTCGGCTCCTCCACTTTCTCCGCTGGCATTTGGCTAGTTTTTGTTGGGGCAATCGGCTGCGATTAAAACAAAAAGAAGGAAATATATAAAAATGTATACAAAAAATAAACGTGTGGCCGGCAAATGCATAATAAATACATAAAATTAAATTAATGCTTCGCTTGCACATCACCTGCCCCGGCCTGCGGCCTTCCCCCGCCATAGTAACAACCGAACCACCGAATATTCCCCTGCTTTCCGGCAAAATCAAAGCGTTTCTGGCTTCCCCTGGCCAATTTACATATGCATTTCACTTGGACGGGGTTGGAGGTGGAGCTCGAGCTGGAGCTGAAGCTGGAGGATGAGGCTGGGCTAAGGTGAAGATGCGCGACCAGCGCAATTTTCAGTCCCGCTCGCCTCACCCTCTCTCTTTCTCCCTGATTAATTTATGGCGCTGATAATAATCCGGCAACGCATCGTCGCCGCGCTGTAGTAGCGTGTGATTATGAAATTTGGCTTGCCAAAAGAAATCAATAATACATATGAGAGGGCATAGAGAAATGGGGACGCTGAAATAGAAACAAGATGCTGCGATGCCCGCAGATGAGTGGAAATTAACATGTGTTTGTCAGACGCCGGCTTCAGCCCCATCTGCATATATGTATATATAGTATGCTGATGTGTGATGTAATAGGCGTTTGATTATTTTGATTTTGAATTTTGGTTTTTCGGTGGTTTTGGAGTCTCGGTTTTTTGGAATTTTTCTTGGGGCTACGGAAATGTATCCCCTCCACCAGGTAAATTAACCGAATCAATGCAAGTAATTTGATTTAGAAATGCCAACGCCAATCAGGAGGCTTCCCGCTTACATCACTTAGGAGTTTAAACTGTAGAAACACACAATTTTATATAAAAAATTGAAAGTGATATTCCAATGAAAGTGAAACCTGCTGCTGCCGCTGCTGTTGCTGCTGCTTGGTGATGTGTTAATTTTGATTTATTCGAATAATTTGGAAAACATTTTGAGTAATGTGATGTTTGACATGCGTTTAGAAGCAACGCCCCATCAGTCTTCGCCTTCGTTGGAGTCTGGGCCTGGGAATAGTTACTCCTCGCTCGGCTTTTTTGCATGCTAAGCTCACTGTTTAGGCGGAAAACAAATGATTGAAGCCACCTAATGATGATTACCGCTCCACTGGGCCACCACTGGAGTAACTGCTCACACTGGTCTCAGTGGTCACCAGTTGCGTGCTCCCGCGACTCGAAAATTTGTGTATGAATGCGAATGAATGCTGCCCCTCGTGTGGCTCGTAATCAAATTAAACTAGCGATGAATGAACGGATGGATTAGCTCTGATTGAAGCCTTCCTCTGGGGTCTTAATGCCAACGGATTTGCATATAATTAGTGGTGGATGGAGAGAAAAACTCTTGGACACAGCAAAGTGGTTTTGATTTGCCATCAAGAGATTATCTGGGGCTGTCTTGGAAAGCTACGAATTCAGTGAACACATTAACTCTAAATATTTGAGATAAATTCTAAAGGAGTCAAGGATCCTTTGAGGGTTTTATAATACTTTAGAAATATTTCTTTTTATTATGAATTATATTATAAATTTAATGAATATCTATATCTAATTCTAATTTCAGTCCATACCACCTGATTTAACCCCTGAAATTGAAACTATTTGCTGTATTTGCTGATGTTTCCTCTGTCTTGGCGATGTATGTATAACGCGTTCTTGGCCATTTCGGGTTGGCAAATTCGGTTTTAATAATAGTTTAGCCGGCAAATTTTTTCTTGACAGCCACGATAACCCGCAATTAAAGGCAGGCCAGCAAAAAATGATGATGCGAACTCAATAATTTACCAAGACACGTGCAGGAAGTAAAGATCTTTGGCTGAAGCGTCGTCTGAACCCGCATAGGCCGCAGGTTAAATAGGAGTTTATATAGTAAGCCCCTTATAGTGGAGCAAGATGAATGGCTCTGCGATTTGCCAGACAATTGGATTACTTAATTTGTGAAAGAAAAACACTTGCCAGCAGCAACAGCAGCCGGGGCACAAAGGAACACCACTTGGGAGCGGGTCCGCAGACAAATTGTTTGGCTCATTTATTATTCGGAATAATTGAAATCGAAGTGGAGGAATTCGCCAGGTGATTACCGTGATTGCCTCCCGCTCCGAGCTCCTCAAGAATCCATTCAAAACACCAGCCAGAGGCAGAGGCAGTTCATCATCCGATCAGCGGCGAGTCAATCATCGACAATTGAATTCTAAAAGCCATTGCATAATGATGATCCGTGATGGACTCGTAGGTGGTAGTTTGCATAAAATCGAATGGGATTGAGCGTCGCGGTAGGAGAATAAATATAAATAAATATGATTAGTCAAAGTGATCGATGTGTCCGGCGTTTGGCTTTATTCGCTTTTATTTGACTATTTGTTTGCTTTTTGTCTCTGTTTCAGCGGATTTGTCAAAAGTAACAAATTTGCCAATGAAAGAAAACATATAAAGTGTCATGTTCAGAGATAACACACAGTCAAAAGGCTTAGAAAAGATTGAAAAATTGAAGGAGTGTTAAGGGGGTCCAAGTTTATAGAGTATCGAGATGGGAAATACTCTAGGTATTTATAGTTTTATTTCTGTAACGATAAGAGGAAATACAAACCCTTTGATTTCCTTCATAAGAATCCTTTAAACTGCCTTAGTATAATATTATTCATTCCAAAATTTGTTGTCAAGGATACATATTTTATTGTTCCTTTTATAAACTAGCTGCAAAATGCACTTAAGAACTGTTCAAACAACCCCTTGGCAGGGTATTCATCTTAGCCTAAGCAACCACGCGAATATCTAATGGCCAAAAAGCCGGACAAAGCGGTAATGACGGGTGATATGGCCAAAACTGAAGCGTGCATAATTAAAACGTTGTCTCTGACCCCTCCACTACGGACCTGCACCGTGTCCGATTCCCTTTCCCTCTCTCCTTGGCTGTCTGCCCTGTCTTGTTAAACTTTTATTGATGCCTGCGAATCTTATGCAACGGTGGAAAGGTGGCCTAATCATTCCGGATAAGGTCCTCTATCACCTGCTGCGGCGCCCAGTCACCGAAGAGTGCATTGCCCAAGTCCAGGAACGCCTTGAACAAAGCCGTATAGTTGGTATTGGGTCTGTCCAGGTACTCATCGGGTTCACTTAGGGTCGCAGCAAAGGAAGGCTCAGGCAGGATCATGGCAGCCATCAGAGCTGCAAAAATAAAGGTGACTGCTGTCGTTGCGGTAAGCATTTCTTCTGGCGTTCAACTGATGTTAATTTGCATCACCGGTTGCACTTTTATACAGGAATGAGGCACTTGCTGGCACTGAAAGTTGCTTGAACCTATGTAGTTCCAATATTGCCACAGTTGTAGCTGGAAAAGTACGACTTTATTGAAAAATGGGGAAAAAAACATTTAAGTGGATCAGGGGCAGATACAGACTCAATGTGTCAAACATTATTTTAGTTTGTCAGCTTGCTGTGTGGTGATCGAAAATTTAAATTTCACTGCGGTTTAAATAAAGTCCTATATCACCTTCTCTGGTGCCCAGTCACCATGTTTAGGAATGCCTTAATCCACAGAGCCATTTTCAGTAATTGTTTGCAGTAATGAAAGCATTTCTTACTAGTTATTTTCTTGGCACTATTTTAAGTCCCTTTTTATTCCTGAAAAGTATTATCTTTCATAAAAAAATATAATTTTACTATACATAATCTTAACTTGCATTATTTTGTTAAGGAACTGCGAAAGTAAAACAACAAGTGTGTAAAATTTGGCTCTATTTTTTCAAAGAGGGGGATAATATATGGATTGCATAACGTCCTAAGCTAGATCAATATATGCCACCCTTTGACTTCCAACTTTAAGAGCTCAGCACCTGTAAACAGGAAAAATAAGAAAGCGTGGACTTTACCTCCGACTACCAGAAACATAATAAAGCATCAGGGAATTCCTTTGTTTTCCTTTCGAATAAATTGGGAAAACAAATGTCCTTTCCGCTCATACACTTTGAATTGTGATAAATTTAATATATTTAATATAGTTTTATCAGCTTTCGCTTAATTGCATAAAAATCCATAAATGCCTTCATTTTTTCCCACCAAACTATGCTCAAATTAAGTGTTCCAAATAGTATATATTATTTTTTACTAAATAAATACATATTCACATAAAATACAATGTTTCTTTATTCTTTCTATACTCATGTAGTATAGGGTTAAAGGAAGCCGAATAGTTGGTATTGGGTCTGTCCAGGTACACCTCGGGTTCACTTAGAGTCGCCGCAAGGGAGGGTTCCAGCAGGATCATGGCAGCTACTATAGCTGCAAAAATAAAGGTTACTGTCGGAGCAGTAAGCATTTCTTCTGGCGTTCAACTGATATTGGGTTGCATCACCGGTTGCACTTTTATACAGGAATGAGGCACTTGCTGCCACGACACTGGCACTGAAAGTTGCCTGACCCAATTTCCAATATTGCCACAGTTGTGGCTGGAAAGTACATAAGTAAAGGCACAGAGAAAATATTTTTTAAGATCCTTTGGAATATATTATTTATTAATTTTTTAGTTGGAAATGAAATTTAATATTTATTTATAGATTTTGAAGAAGTGTTTAGTGAATCTTTAGCTTAAAAAAGATAGCTTTGTCCGCTGTTAATCCGAAAAATTCAGAAACCAAGGAAGATTACACGGCCAAAGTTTATGGTAATATTTTGATATTTTTCCGGCAAATTAAATGTATTTTAGAACCCACAAATAATGTCACGAAACTTGACGGCATTTTTTTTAATTGGTTCAAATAGCAAATACAGTTTTCTAAAGCCAAGAATAATATAACACTACATATAGACGCATCTACATATTATTAGGTGCAAAAATAATAGTTTATGTATTTTTTTCTTGTGTGCAGTCATGGCAAATATTTGGCCACTTGTTCGACACGTTTATCGGCGAATAAAAAATAAAAAAAAAACATGGGAAAATAAAAAACATTTAAGCGGATCAGGGGCAGATACATACTGTGGTGGCAAACAATATTTTAGCTTGTCCGCTTGTTGGATGGCGCTCAAAAATTCCAATTTGTAGAACGCGCACACACCAAGGCGCTTGATATGATGCGTGGATCCGCGCAGATTCACTCCACTCACATGACACCGCCAACGCCGTGGCCATCCATCAATCATCTGAGCAAAAGAGGCAGCGGAGGAGAGCCAAAAACGCGCCTCAAGTGCAGCTGCTTAGCAGCGCTTAATGTTAATTGATCGAGCTTTTGTTTAATTAAAATTTTAGATTTGGGTCACACGATACTCAAACGCGGTCTTAGGTTCACAAATGCGGAAGTCAGGCCCCTTCCTTCTTTACTAAAATAAGTATATGGCTTCCCCTATATACCCATTAACCTCAGCAGCTTCGCCACATAAACTCAGACTTATTCGATATAAATTATGGAAGGAATCTCAACCCGATTTGCCGCATTTTTTTGTTGGGTCGTGTGAAAACCGAAACCAAATGAAAACGAAAGCGATTTTGTGGGTTTGAACAGTGAAAGCCCCGAAAAGAAGAACTTTGGGGGATAAGGAGAAGACTGGTTTTATAATAGGGAATGGTCTTGATGTTAGCACGAGAGTATAGCAAGGCCAATTTTATGGTAGATTATATGGTATTATGTAAGCTTTTTTTTATGCAGAAAAAATAGGAACCCATTTAAAAAGTGTGCCAACTAGAGATCAAGGTCTTTGTAAGTATCAATAATTAATTAATCACAAAGCCAAGAAATTGTTTAACTAAGAAATATGAGATTATTGATAATTAATTATACAGAGATAATAATATTGGGGAGTTGAGTTTAATATTGTTAAGGATAGGGTCTAATGATTAGACTGTATTTTATTATTGTTGTTAATAATACTTCAGTACATATGCTTCTCATATTCTCGAGTATATCCCGGAGTTTATCTTGGAATAATTATAATAAAAAAGAATATAAAGCTTAGGCTTATGTCTTCTCATTGCCTTTAATTTTTCCTTCTAAAATGGAATGATAATCTTTCTGTTTTATACCTAGAAACCTTTTAGTATTTACAAGATTTTCCGCTTCCATTTATATTGAGTTTCCACTGTTGTCCAATTTCCCATGATCATACACGCCCTTAAGGAAGATAGTTGACACTATAGTAAGGTCTTGCTGGGCCCTTTCTTTCGAGGTTTCTTTAGGTTTTTATGGACTCCAACTGTTACTGTTATGTATCTTCAGCAGCAGCAGAGGCAGCAGCAGGTTGTCACCGGTTTCCCAGCATCATCATCATCATCTTCATCATACGCAATCGATGGGGCTTTTGTTGCTTCTTCAACGCATATTTCGGGGCTTTTGGCTTCAGAGTCGGAATGTCTGGCTTACTCTGGCTCTGCTGCTGCTGCGACTGCTGCTGCTGGCCGAAATCTTTTTTGGCCAAAATATTTCGATTACCTTTGGATGGCCGAAGTTCAGTTCAAGTTCGCGCCTCGAACGGTTCAGTTTGCCTTGCATTAGCCGCTCTGCAGCAGGCTCCCAATTCGAGTGATCCTTGGCTAGGCAGGATAATGCTCTAGTGTGCTTTTGTGTTACCTAACTCATTTCTGTGTGTTCCGTACAAAACCCGAAAAAAGTAACCGAAAAAGGTGAAACAACAGAGAAAACAAATTAATTTGCGGTCCAGTTTAATCATTAAATCGGAGATATATAAGGTAATAATGTGACTGCATGGCGAACAAACACACGGAGATAATAATCCGACAAAATAAGAACAATATAAATATATACTCATTAAAAAGCTGAGTATGACAAATGTCACACTCCCACTCGCAGCAAAAATTTATTTAGTTCTGGAGATTAATCAAAATGTGGAAGCAAACAAAAATTCAAATGGAAATCAAAAGAAATGATGATAATATGGGAACGGTTTTAATAATAAATATCTGTGATTTAATGGGAATTCAAGGATGTTTTTTCTAATAAAATTTCTATGGAAATTATGAAATTATGTTTCATGGGATATTTTTAAAAATGGGTTCTGATAAAATTGCAGTTCTTTAAATAAAGGTTTAATGTTATGTTAAATAGGAAATTTAATATTACATTGTATTTTTTATCATAAATAAACAAAGACCAAATGTAATATTTGTAGTAAATTAAAAGTGATCCTTGGTTTTTAGGCCTCTGAAAAAATTGGATTAATTTTCTCAACTTACAAACAGCTTTGACTTTAAATAATATAATTATTTCTTTGATTTCTTAATGATTGATTTAAACTAAATTCATTACTTGTAATTTTTGTTAACCCACATTCTATTGTTAATTAATTTAAAAGCACAAAAAATCCCCTAATTCCCTGTTAAGCATATTTTCCAATAACTCAACTCCACACGGATGCAATAATAATGTTGGCAAATCCGTAAGTGATATGTTTACATAGCAAACTTCTGAGGCCCTTGAGCCACAATTGCTATACGGATATAGAAACGGCAAATCATGGAAGATCTGCCCGAGAAGTCCGAGTAGACAGGCAGAAGTGGCTCAACTCTCGGCTTGTTGGGTTACGCACTCGATTTACGTCATCTGACCATAAAAACTGAACAGAAATTCCAAAAGATGCGGGCTCAACTCGAGAGCTGTCGGCAAACTATTTGACGGAGATCGTGAGAAGAAGCCTCTGAGTTCCGAGATGATCCTTCTATAAATATGCAGGCCCCTAGACCGACCCATCCCTGTGTGCCAATCATCAATCCCGCTGGATGACACTCGAGACTCACGGGGGTTGGTTGGCCGGCGCCAAAGCCAAAAATTCGCTATAATTAAATATCTCCGAATGGAGCTAACCCGTTCTGGTGATATCTGTAGAAGATTTATGGTTCACTCCGTCTAGGAAACGTGCTGCCAATTAATTTGCACCGAGCTCTCGGGCGGCGATCATAAAAAGTAATGATCGAGGGAGGCATTGGAGTTACAGCAGTGACTACCTACAAATACGATAATTTCGGGTAAACCGCCGCTGCCGTCTCATTGAAAATGCCTTTTGATGGGTCTATGACTATCCATTCTCTTTTATTACTTTATTTTCAATGCAAAAGCCCCCTGTTATCTGAGTTTTCCTTCCCCATTCTTGCTGGCTTCTTCTTAATCATCATTTGTCTGCCTGCCTGGCATTTTTGTTCAATGTTTTGATGGATCATTGAGAAACAATGAGAAGTAAAACACATTTCCAAGCCAAGCATGTGCTTTGTCTGATTGTTTTGATTTGGATTTTCGGCTCTGCTGCTGATGCTGCCGCTGCTGTTGCTCTGCTCTTGATATTGACCCTGAAAGTGTCGAATTGTAATTGGTGGCTGTAATACGAAGACTGGAGCCACCATCCGCGATGAGTACTACTTGTGAGGAGGTCAATAGTAAGGGAAAACCTTACCATTTTCCACACGGCATTTGCATATTGTGGCGTCTTGTCTGAAGTGCTGGCCAACGGCCAACTGCCAACGGCTTCTGGCCACAGAAGAGATCATTAAAATTCAATTAGATGTCGCTTAGATAGTCATTATAGAACGCTGATCGCAGAGGGGCGGCTTACAGTTTGTTGACTTGCGGGAAGGTTGTTGACTGTTCAGGCTGCCAGGGAATGCAATTATTTCGAGATGTAATTATGATTGTTACATCACCTACATTGGTCTTATATAAACGATGATAACTCTATCATGACAATGGGCATATTTTTAGCAGTCGCTATTCGGTTGCTATTATATTTTGAGATGCTGCTCTAATGGGGTTTTGAGACAGCATAGTTTTGTAGCATTAATTGCTCTATTTTCCTCTTAATAGGTGTGACACTATATTGTTTGGTTTCATTATTTGGAGTAATTTATTTTCTGTAAATAATTTCAAGCACATAAAACGTTCAAAGAAAGCCAGCTCCTATCTAGTGTCATAACATCATAGCCACATTAAAACTCCGCTAACAATTGCCACTGAATTGTTTTCATTGAACAGCCGAGTACCGAGTACCGAGAGCCGGAGTGTCTGAGTGCAGACTAAAGTGTCTCTTTCGCTTTTCGCTTACTTCCTTACACAACAAATCAGCAATGCGAGCAATTAAAGGCAATAATTCAGGGTGAAGATGGACCGTGTCGAGTTCGTTGCCTAAGTCTTTCGTTTTAATTTGCATGAAATATGAAAATCAGTCTGTGGCCGCTGTCAGCACATCTCATTTGGAAAACATAATAGCGGCAAATGACCTCAGCAGCATCTCTCAGGCTGATCGGAGGGATCCGAGATCCATCGAGAATTGATTGCTCAAGTGTTTAACTAGAAGCGCTATCCGAACACTTGATTTTCGGTTTGTGTGTTTTCTGTTTTGCTGGATTCGATTCGGAATTAGCCACATTCTAATAAGGCTCAAAGAGTGTGATTAATAATCGCTGCCCGCTGCTGCTGCTCATCAATTTTAAGACAAAGCCCAGTGATTAATGGCTGCTGGAGGCAATCAAACGGCATTATAAGGCACTTGGCATCGGAATCGATATTGATCGTAGATCTAGATCAAATATTTCAGGGTCAATCCGGAGAGCTGCCTCCTTTTATTGCCACCAATAAGAAGAAGTGCAAGAGATAAGCCCAATCGAATTTTAACGGCCATTTGATGGACACGCTCGGCCGTAAAAGGCCCGATCTGTCGACAACGCTACACACACTCTCGACCCCACGCGAAAATATATCCGACGCGGACAGTGCTGCAAAAAAGTCACCGTTCGCTGTAAAAGGCATTTGTTTGGGTCACATAAATCAGCGACCAGGCGAAGCTCCTCCGTTTCGGTTACGTGAGATCGCTGTGGACACGCCTCGATACCACCAGAGAGTGTGTTTTATGCTAATTCCTAACCCCTTACGTGTGGTTTCAGCCGCATTTGTATGCAAATGGGCCAAAGCTCACATTTTAATCAATGAGTTTGGCTCCGAATTGCGGTTTATCAATCGGCCTAATGTCCACATTTTACAAACTAAATAGAAAACAATAAAAATAAATTTCTCTACATATATATAAATTAATTATTATTTATCTTAAAAAATTTAGGTTCCTAAACTAAATGAATCACATTACCAATAAAATATTTGTATTTAATTTTAGTTTATTTAAACATAAACCTTTTTAATAAATGGTTCACAACAAAAAAAAAAAAGGCAAAACAAAAGACTTAGGCAACGAACTTGACGGAACCGATTTACTTTTATATTTGTTTCTTAATTAAATTAGTTTTTTTGATTTATTTTTTGGTTCTGCAGTCAAGTTCGTTGCCTAAGTCTTTTGTTTGTTCACAAGATGTAACAATTAATATGGATATTTTTCTCTCTTTATTTACCTGCAGCATGTGGCTACCCAGTTCCAGCCTGTGGCTGGTCCTCGTCCTCCTGGCGGGTTTGGCTCGCGGTCAAAGCAGCAGTCGCGAGCACTTTGAGGATGCCGACAAGTCCAGCGAGTACACGGATCAGCAGTTTGACCTACGGCATACCATACCCGGAGAGCCAGGCTTGGACTATCCCATCTTGAGTGCTCCGCCCAAGACCAGCTTTGTGTGCAAGGGAAGACATGAAGGTAAGGAGTCTTTGGATAATAGATTTACTTATCTAACGCTAAAAATTTATTTTTCTTAAGGATACTATGCCGATGTGGAGAGTCGCTGCCAGGCCTTCCGCATCTGCGCCCACACCGCTCGCTCACCTCAGGGCTTTGGCTTCCTCTGCCCCAATGGCACTCTCTTCAGCCAGAAGAACTTTGTCTGCGATTGGTATCGCAATGTGAACTGCGATGAGTCCGAGAGATACTACGAAATGAACGAGGAGAAGATCGTGGGCACCACCCACGAGATGATGGAGCGTGTGCGCCACATGATGGAGTATCCCATGAAGACCATCTCGAAGGCCCTGCAGCAGAGTCAGTCCCAGTCGCAGTCCCAGAATCCCCATAACCATCGCAGTCTTAGCAAGGATTTGAGTGGAGCCAGTGGAGTACTGAGTGAGCCAGCAGCGGTGACTAAGACCCAGGAAAGCAGTCCCTCGGTGGGTCGTGGAGAAGCCGTCAAGAGCGAGCCTCTAGGTGCAGTCAAGGCGGAAAACAACAACGCTGACGACGACGAGGGCGTCTATGTCAACAGCTTGGGCGAGCTCTCCTCAGACCCGGGCATCCAGTTCGATCACACCAATGCCCATATCATTGCGGAGTACCCCAGGGAGTATCACTATCAAAAGCAGAAGAACTTTGCTGAGCGTGTAAATGCCGGCCTGGATACCCTGACCGATACGGAGGCCACATCCTCCGGAGAGGTAATGGCTCCGGACTATATCAAGCATCAAGTACTGAGGAACACCAAGGACGAGGCCGTTCAACTAGATCTAGTGTCGAATATCAATAATCTGCTGGACGAGGTGTCCACGGATGTGGATCCCGCCGTTTCCGGCTACCAATCGATGGCTCCGCCCAAGGTTAAGCAGCCCTTCCGCTTCCTCAGTCGCGGCTTTGCGATGCACGGCGAGAATGGCAAGGGCAGCAGCTCCGCCACGGGCTATGGCTACGTGAAGCCCAAGCAGACGCCCAGCACTGTCAGATTTACGGTGAGTTTTTCCAGGGGATTAACTAATTATTTATTTATTCTTTTACGCCGTAGACTATACTTTCTTTCACTTGTTTATTATTCTATCCGTTTCTTAATTCTTTGTATCTTTGTATCTATCTATCTTTCTATCTGTATCGCTACTCTATCAACTATCGCTTACACAAAACCACCACCACAACATTCCACACTCAAAAACACACTCACACAGCCCAATGAGATTCCCACCGAGGACCACAAGTCCATTGAGCACAAACACAAGTTCCCCAAACCAAGCAGCACCACTTCCACTACGGAAGCAGCCACAGAAGGCATCGAGGCTCTGCTCATTGCACCCACTTTGCCGCCAGCTGAAGATGAGCAGGTAACTAGCACTCCGGCGCCGGAGATTGCCTCTAGCACGGCTGTGGAACCGCTTACTCTGCTGGCTCCTCCGCCAGAATTGGATATCACTGCGGAAATCCCGCCCATTGAGTCCATTGGCCAGGCAGCTGCTCTGACCGCCAGTCTGCCCATCAGTGAGGACATAGCCGTAGTCCAGGAGGAAGAGCAGAGTCCCGAAACGGCTGAGAAGAACGATGTCCACCAGGAGGCGGCCAAGCTGCTGCTGGCTGGAGTTCAGCTCACTTCCCACGACGAGGAGAATGTTTTACAAACCAATGAGTTGCTGGGAGGGAGCAGCAGCACCAGCCCAATCCCCACGACTAGTGCCACCAGCACCACCCAGGCCATGATTACCTCGACGGAGACAGTCACGGAGATCAGCAGCACCCAGGAGAGGATACGTGGCTACCGAAAGAATCGTCCCTCAGCCATGTTGCGCCGTGCCAATGTGCGTCCTTTGCCGCTGGTGCGCACCACAACGACGTCAACTACTCAGAGGAGCACCACGCCCACCAAGAGCTATCTGGAGCGCCTGGCAGCCAGCAGGTTGCGCCTTTCTAAACTCTCTCAGGCCACCAAGAGCACCACAAAGGCCACAACTGCGGCACCAAGCACTTCAACCACCCAGGCGCCATCGATACCAACCACTACGGTGTCCTCCTTCTCCCAAGTTCGCAGCGGAGCAGAGCCCGGTCCCAATAAGAAGCTGACAGTGCGCGACATCGATCGGGAGACCAAGGTTGCGCCGCCCAGCAAGGCCAGCTGGGAGAGTGTCCACAGCAATCTGCAGCGCTTCCAGGTGCAACGTGGCAATCGTGTCTACACGCCGGCAACGAGGGCCTCGGCCTTCACAAGCAATAGCAGTCCTAGGAGCACCGGCTACACTAGCTCCTTCAGCACCACTACCACTCCCAGAAGCTATGTGGCGGCCACTTCCCAGAGATCCACTGTGCCCGTGAACCGTGGCAAGAATCGCTACTCGAACTTCAAGACTCAGGCGCCTGTGCAGAGGACCCGTGGAACCACGACTCCTAGAAGTACCACACAACGAACGACCGCTTCCCCTGCAACCTCCTCACTTTCCTCGCTCAACCAGCACATCTCGGCCCTGGCCTCCAACTACAACAGTGGCTACACCAGCTACAATCAGGCTCCGCAGATAAGCCGGCCAAGCCAGCAGTCACCGGCACTCGTCTATGCCTCCACCGCCACCCAATCTCCACCTCCATCCCAATCTCAGTCTCAGATCACATCCAGCCTTACACCCGCCTCCGCTTTCCTTTCCTTTGATAAGTTAACCCGTGCCATTGTTGACGAGTCCGTTTTGCAGAATTTCAAGAGTGCCCAATCGCTGGGTTCCAACCAACAGCATCATCATCATAATCCTCAGCAGCAGCAGCAACAGCGCCAGCAGCAGCACCACCAAGTGGTCAAGCAGCCACATCACACGGTCAGCAGCAGCTACGTGAAGCCAGCAGCAGCGCCAGGTGAGATTATGCTCTTATCATTTTTGTAAAAATCGGAATATATTTTTTTTCCCTTAGCTATTTCCACCCTGACTGCCCCGCCACGTCCTCAGCAGGCAGCTTCTCAGTTACCCCAGCTGTCTGCAATTCCAGGCATTGTGATTGCTCGTGCCGAGGGTCAGCGTATTGCACCCAACTCTGCCAGCAATATCATCTCGAACTTGGCCACGCAGGCTCCTCCAGTAGGCAATCAGGGCAACTCTTACGTTTCCCTTAACGATTTCCTGAGCAACAAATTTGGCCAGCAACAACAACAGCAGCATCAGCAGCAACAACAACAACATCAGCAGCAACAACCACAACCTCATCAGCAGCTACAACAACAATATCAGCAGCAAAGAGTACAAAAGCAGCCAGTTCAGCAGCAGCAGCAACGCCACCAACAACAGCAGCAGCAGCAGCTAAGCTACATCTCACAGCAATACCAGCAACCTCAGCAGCAGACCATCTTCCAGCAATATCAGCAGCCTCAACAGCATCAAAATCCCTTCCAGCAGCAGCAACAGCACTCCTTCCACCAGCAGCAGCCAAATGTCCAACAGCAGCAACGCCCCTCGATCCACAACAACCAGCAGCCCTACCTCACGCCCAACATCTTTGTGCCCTACCAGCAGCAGCAGCAACAATTGCCCCAGTTCCCGCCGCTGGCTCCTCCCGTGGCCGTGTCCACTGGCAATATTGCCCAGGGACCAGTGATAGCCGGCCGGCATGTGGATCACCTGAATGTACAGCTGCCCACCTTGGGCAATGGCCTGATACCCGGACTCCAGCTGGCCCAGAAACGCAGCGATGTGTCGGCCAGTCAGCTGCAATACACTGATACCATGGGCAAGGGTGGCTTCTCCGGATCGGGCAAGAGCAGGGAGCGTGCCTTCTACGCCGGACGCACCTCGTATGACGTGCCCCAGAGCAGCGTCGGCCGGCTGCCCAACGATGTAACGCAACAGCTGCGCCGGAGGCTGCGTCGCTTCTGAGGAATTTTCGAGAGCTAGAACCTAGGAGACACCTTTAACTTGTAGTTAAATTAATAAACTATTTATGCCTAAGCTAAGACGAAAACTGTAAAGCTGTACTATATAGAGAGAGATCACTGCTCCACTGTACTATGTGTGTATATTTTTGCATATTTATTATTAAATAAAACGAAAAATCTACAAAAAAGATATATTTTTCTCTTTTCCGAAGAATAATATTTTCAGTTCCAGTTTGCATCCTTCCCGCCCTCTGAATTAGGCCGAGTTAAGCAGTGGCTTGCTTGTGAGATTAAGTTTTTATTGTTTATACGCTTTAGAGTTTAAAATTATCAGCAAATACGTACAGACCTTACCAGATACGAATACAATACAAGGTTCATTATGCTGGCTTTAACTTTTACATTAGCGCTTCTAATATTATTATTATAATTATAATTATTATATGCATATATATCATCATATATCTATATTGTTTTACAATATTCCATTTTGAATTGGGCTTCGAATGTTCGTTCTTCTATTTATACGTAACGTTAGTGCAACTGCGCATCGTCTCCCGTGTCTGCTCCAGTTATGGTGATTACTCAGTGTTAGTCGTCGCGGTATGGCAAGGAGTATTCGTTTATACAGACAGAATTCAACTAAATCGAATTATCAATAGTCAATTGGTGATGCAGAGGGCTTGGGCGGGCATTAAATATATAACTAAAACTAAAAGGTACTAATGCAAGGGCGAGATAGAATAATTTAACTGTCGTCTTAAACATAAACAACTAAGGATGCGGCGTGAGGGAGGAATCTAACTAAGTATAAAAGCCTAAAAATGTACAGCGGATTTATACAAAAAAGTTGTATGGATTACGAAATGCCCACCAGTCGGAGACTTATGTACAAAGCTTAAGTAAAGGGCGTGCAGCGAGCTGCCTGGGAGTCTGGGGGATCGTGCCTTCAACGCTCAACGCTTGGCGACCAGGCGGCATTTCTGGACGCGCACGCGTACTCAGGGAAGCGAGTGAGCGTTGAGTGCGGGCGGCGGTGCAGGAGCGGGAGCTGGGATGGCCCCAGCCGTCACAGCCGGCGTTAGGGGCTCCATTTTCATGGCAGCTTCGGGATTATCGCAGTGCAGCTGGCAAAATACCTTGCGATCCTCCTCACGCAGGCTCCAGTTGGCGGATCGCGCGCATGGCACATGGGCCGCTACCTTGCAGCATCTCTGGAAACAACACACGCTGGCTCCCGTTTGCTGGCAGAGCACGCACTGGTACCGCGTGCTGTCCCAAACTGCAGCGTCCAGTCCATTCACATGCGCGCCGATCAGCTGGATATCGTTGCTCCACACGGCGCAGTCTTCATGCAGCCATACTTCGAAGCCGTGCTCCGAGGTCTTGCCCATGCCGCGGAACGTCTCCACGAACTTGGACTCGTGACTGCAGTCGAGCGGGTCCACAGAGGAGCAGAGTGAGCGCGAGTCGTTGGGGTCGTCGCTGTAGGACATGGTGCTGTCGTGCGTCTGCTTGCGCTTCCTAACCATACTTATTTTGGGCGCCTGCATGATGTGGCCAAGCGTGGCAGGCACCACGGGCAGGTTCCTCTCCTGCATCTTTACCATATCCTCGCGCCGTCGTTTGCTAACGAATAGCCCGTCCACGTCCTGGGCACCGGGTGCCTGCAAGGCCGCTCGATACTCCTCACAGTCGCTGGTCACCAGATACGGCCCGAACAGATCGCCCAGGCCCAGCTTGTGCGGTCCCCGCTTGCAGAACACACAGATCCAGGTGGAGTCGGTGGTGTCCGCATCGTAGCGGTTACTCAGCGTGGAGCTGTGCATCCCCCGCAGGTTCTTTCGCTCATGCGGCGCCTTCTTAACCTTGGTCTGCTTCTCGTTGACATCCTCAGCGCTGTGGGTGTTCTTGATGCTCACACTGCCGTCCGGCTTGATGAGGATGAAGGGTGACTTGAACCTCAATTCGGCGGCACCTGATGCACCGTTGCTGCCGCCGTTTGTGGGCGCTGGAGTACTATCCTCGTCGGTGGTAATAGCTGCCTTCCGGCCCGACTTCTTTCCATTCTGCTTGGCATTCTTGGCATTGGCCTTTGTCGCTCCCTTCTTGCCCTTGGCCACGGGGGTCTTCTTCTTGGCTCCGCCAGCAGCCTTTCCCTTCGGCGCCGCTGCCGCCTCACTAAGCTGTCGAGCTGCCAGTGCCGCTGCAGCCGCCGCCGAGGTGCTTGGCTTGTCATCGTCTTCTTCGTCGTCCAGTTCTGGATGTGAAACGGCTTTCTTTTTGCGAGCCGGCTTCTTGGCTGGTGGCGAATCGTCGATCATAAAGCGTAGCAAGGAGGCGTCCATGCCCATTGATAGCCTCCGAGGGGGCAGCCTTCGGGATGCGGGGGCCTTGGTCGGAGGGGCAGCAGGAGTGTTGTCTTTACTCTCCTCTGCAGCTGTCAGGGGCGTCGAGGTGGAGCTTCGGGCTTGTGGCGCGGGACTGTGCACAGGGCTGGGCATAGTTGACTTCATAGCTGCCTTGGTGGCCATGGGTCGAATCTCAGGCGGAGCAGCTGCTGCTGTGACTTCCATCTTTTCCGCTGGCGCCTCGTCCGGCTTGGCGCTGTCCAGTGCCAGCTGCGCGCTTAAGTCATGGTTAACAGCCTCTTCCGTCTGTTTTTCGGGCGGGCAAATCGTTTCTGGCTCCTCCTCGATTCCGGCAAACATTTCCTCCAGCTTATCCTCCACTTCGCCAAAGGGACAGGGCTCAGAGCTGGCCGCCGGCGAGGCTTTCTTGGTCACATTGGGCTCAGTTGTTGAAGGAGCAGCCGCTTGCTCTGGCGATTCCTTGATCGGATCCGCTGGTTCCTCCTCCTCATCGCACTCGTGGACACTAACAGCTGGCTTAGCGTCAATGTCCCCCTGTTCCACCAAAGCCGGCGATGCAGGGGTGTCTGTAGTGGTCTTATTCTGGCCATCACCCTCCGGCTTGGGCTCCTTTCGATTGTTGTGACTCGCCTGGCTGCTGCGGCTGCTGTGCGTGTTGGCACTGGAGCTACTCGAGCTACTGCTGCTGCTGTTGCTCTGCGGACTCGGTGGCGGCATGCTGGGCGGCGTGGGTTTCTTGGGAGGTTCGTCCTCTTGCTGCTGGCGCTGCTGCTGTTCGGTGAGGTTCCGCTGGAGCAGGGCCTGCCGCTGCTTCTTGGTCTTGGGGTTGTCGTTGTCATGATACAGTGTGGAACTGTTGCTATTACTGCTGTTCTCCGCTGCCGTCGGTGAGCCACCGCCGCCGCGTCCGTTCTCCTGCGGCGCCTTTTCGTTGGCAGTCTGCGTCTGTTGGCTAAAGGGTTGAAAGTCACCGCCTCCGTTTTTGGGTGACTGTTTGGGACTACAGCTATTGCCCTGGTGGACCAGCGACTGTGGTTGCTGCTTCGTGTTCCCTCCATCTGGTGCGTTTTCGTTTGGCGTTACTCGCATCACCATGCTGGACTTTCGTTTGCGCCGCTTTCGACTATTGCTGCTGTTGCTGTTGGACTCCAGGGACTCCTCGTTCGAGGTGGTCAGGTAGGGGGACTCGGGGGCATCTGGCAATGAGTTGCCTGCCGGCTTATCTGCCTCGGCATTCCGATACGACAGATCAGTTATGACAGGCGTCGGCTCTTCTGCCTCAGGCTTATGCTTGACTCCCAAGGATTCGAGATTCGTGAGGTGAGCATTGCGGGAATGATGCGTCTGCTGCTGATGCTGGCTTGGAGGTGGCACCTGCAGCTGGGGCGGTGCATCGAGTGCTTGTTGGCCGTGGAACTGGGCACTGGCCAAGTGCGGTGGCAGGAGTGGTGGTGGCTGAGCGGTTGCTTGGCTGGTCACGTGCTGATTGTGATAGTGCAAGTGCTGCGAGTGATCCGATTGCATGTGCTGGTAGCTGCTGCCGCTTCCATTGCCTCCTCCCGAGCTGTTGTGCTGATGATGATGCTGGTGCAGATGCAGCTGATTGTAGTCCATGGTGGGGGACTGCAGCTGATGTGACGGCGGGGCAGCTAGCGGCGATTGAGGCGTGGGCGGCGTCTGTGGTCCATTGTATTTCGGTGTGAGGTTGTAGGGAGGCTGCTGTTGCTGGTGATAGTTGCGTAGAGGTGAGGCTAATCGGGGGAAAGCGGATTAAATTTATGGGGACCTTGGCCTTGGCTTTACTATTTAGCTTACGTTTCTTATTGGCGTGTTGCTGCTGCTGTACATTGTGCGTGGGCAGTTTGCTGGCTGTTCCCGCTCCCGGGTATGCTCCGCAGTCCTTGTCCTTCTGCAGGCCCTTTCCCGAGAGCAGTTCGTGGTCAAAGCTGCGCTTCAATTGCGCAAGCTTAAAGTTCTCATCGCGAGAATGCATGTACTGCGGGCTGGGTATGTTATTGTTGCTCCCACTGCCTCCGCTGGAGCTGCTGCTATTGCTTCCCGCATGATTGCTGCTGTTCCCCGAAGCAGCACTTGTGGGTGGCGGTGGTGGCAGCAGGGACTCGCAAACGCCTCCATTGCTCATGCTGGAGGAGCCACTCGACTGCAGCAGGCTGGCATGTGCGGCAGCCATGGCCGCCAGGTGGCCCTGTTGCTGTTGCTGCTGAAGCTGTGCGCTGTTGGGCGAGGCGTTGGTCGTAAGATTTTGACTGTAAAGAGAGTAAACTCATTAGATTTTTCAACTTTAAAGGATTATTTGCTAAGCTCTTACATTGATGGATAATTGGGGGCATGCATCAGCGATTGCTGTGGCTGCTGTTGCTGGCTAGGCGGCTGCTTGGCCAACGGCTGGGCCGCACTGCGGGCGGACTGCAACGACAGGTCCATGGAGTCGAAAGGCAATGTTCCTGAGTAAGGCGGTGCCAGCAGGGGATTCATCTGATGATGGTGGTCCAGCTGCAAAAGGGAAAAACCACTTTACGTGTTATTTAGAGCTAAAGATGAACCAAAACATATACAGGATGTGGACGGCAGGCGGCAAGAAAACAAAGCAAACTAAGAAACTAGGATAACAAAAGGGAAAACGAGGCTAAGGAAGAGGCTTCTACGACAGACTAAAGGTGGAGCATGCTTTGCGGGTTAACTAAGATCAGCTTCCTGACTCCCTCCAAGGCCTAATTACGTTTTTATGATTAGCCGACATGAAATTGTAAATGGCATCGGGCGGCGGTGGCGGCGGCGGCTGGGCGGATACGGAGCCGGAAACGTGCCAGGCCAACGGGGATCGCACCATGCCGGGCCGCTCGTTAGACATGTGCGCCAACTGTGGCTGCCGGGGAATGTACGAAGGTATCTGCGGACGAGAAAGGACGAAAGCAAGGGCGGGCGGTTAGTCAGCTTTCCTTCGTTGGGGAGCATCACAAAATCCTATACTCACTTGCAGCGGGTTCCAGGATGGATTCTGCGATGCCTGGCTAAGGTGCCCGGGATGCGGGTGATTGTTGTTGGCCATCTCGCAGGCGCTAACTCGTGGCGGGTGTATATAGCGCCCGGGTCATGGGCCGTCGCCGTCTGTCGGTGTTACGGCACCCAATACGCGGATTACGGGCCTGGAAAGGGGGCGGGGTGGGAAGGAGACGACGACCTATTCCTACCAACTGGGGATCCTGCACGGCACTTGCTAACTCCGGCCGGACAGCCGCTGCTCTTTTTCGCCCATAAACAAGACCGCACGCACTTTTTTCACACCACCCACAACACCACACACACACACACACAGGCCGACCCACTCGGCGCTCGGAAAAGGCAAAACGGTTTTTCGCCGCTCTCGTGGTCCTTGCGCGATAGCGATAACAGGGCAGCCGATTACACACAACCTATCGACAGATGACAGCGCGTTTGTTTTGCACGCTACGCCAAAACCACGAGGTGTTTGGGCCCTCCGAACGTCCTGCACACTTGGATTATCCGCCTCTGCTCCATGGTCAGTGGCTAGTGGCGTTGGAATTAGCGGCTACAGGGCGGCTAAAGCGGCGGCTTAGTGGGTTAGTGAGTGGCAAGGCGGGGAAGCGGTTCGGATACCTCTCGATTTTCAGCGGCAGCGCATTGCGAATTCGTTCCGACGGTGTGCGAACTTTTCTTGTTTTGGGTCGCGCAGCGCAGGCAAATCCGAAACGAACACTGGGTGGCGTCAGCGGGCGCCGTTTTCCGGCTAACACATGTCGGCGAATGGGTAAGGACTCCGTGCTTCTAATTATATAAATGCCGCAACGTTGTTATTGTGTTTTAAGCGTATTTTCAATTGTTTAAAACAAAATGTAATTTATGTGTGCTGCAGGGTGACCGAAGTGTGTGTTACTGGAAAATACGGAAATGAAAATTCAGCGGCATTTGGGGGTGAGAAAATACCAAGTGAGTTGAACTCACAATTAGTTAGTTTAGTTATTTATTTTTTAAATTTTAAGAGTTATAATATATGTTTTTCTTTTCAGAACTCGCATATTCAATTGAAAATTATAAATAAACTTCTTAAAAAATATTTATACTGGAAAAGTGGTATTTATCTCTTTTTGGCGCCAAAATACGTTAGTACTTTTGTGCAGCCCTGCAGCTGCGAAATTTCCAAAGTGCATTTGCGCCGTCGCTAGATTTGGAAAAATGAGCGTCGTAAAACGTGGAGCCTTTATCGTTTTCGAAGGATGCGATCGCAGCGGGAAGACCACACAAAGCCGGCTGCTGGGTAAGCTTGAAATACTTGAAATACTAAATCCTCCACGTACTGATCTCTCGATCTCTTCCAGCTGAGCTCCTGAAGTCCAAAGGCATTGCCACCGTGTCGATGAACTTTCCGGAGCGCAGTTCCAGCATTGGCCAGGTGATAAACTCTTATCTGACCAACAGCAAAGATCTGCCCGATGAGGTGATCCACCTGATGTTCTCCGCCAATCGCTGGGAACACGTGAACCAGATCAAGCAGCAATTGCTGGCGGGCACCACGCTGATTGTCGATCGATATTCATACTCCGGTGTGGCCTATAGTGCGGCCAAGGGACTTAACTTTGATTGGTGCTATGCCCCGGAGAAGGGGCTCTTGAAGCCAGACGCTGTTTTCTACCTAAAGACCTCAGTGGATTCCCTGACGAATCGGGGGCAGTACGGCGAAGAGCGGTGAGTAGTTTGGGTTTCCCTGAATCTAACAAGCGACTCATTACCTTAATTCCCTTACAGATATGAGAACGTAGAATTCCAGAGCAGTGTGGCCCAAGTTTTCGATCGCATTTGCTCTACGGAAGCATCCTACTGGCACCAGTTCGATGCTAACCAGCCGGCGGCGGATCTGCACTCACGAATAGCCACCATAGCGGAAAACGTGCTGCAGAAGGTGGAAGCCCAACCGCTAGATAAGTTATCATAGGAAAAAAGGACCTCGAATCGCCATTCATTAGTGGGGATTTACCTTGATTTATGCGATACATGCGCGTGTTTGTTATAAATGTTATTTAAATGGCGCTTAATTTTTAATTTACGATAAGGCCGCCGCCGCAGGCAATAAATCCCAGCGTCAGTGCGATGGCCAAGGACAGGCGACGCACACGTTAGGTGTTGAACGAAATGCATTTACCGAATTGCACACATCAAGTGGATTAAGGACTTAAGGTGAAGGATTTAATGTAAGTCCGCCCAGGTCGGCAAATGCAATTTTATTTCACATAATCATTACCATTACCCTCTTTGTTTGGGGTTTGCTCCATTGTAGTTTGTTTATTTCATACACCACGACACCGAGGGCTCTGCTCTCTCTTGACTAAATACTATAGCTAAAGCGAAAAATAATTTATGCGGATTTAAACTTAGTTGCTAAACCAATAAAGGCTGCTCCTTCGAGGCTCCTCGACAAAAAAACTACTAGTTGAACTCATAGCTCTCGTAGCCTAAGTCCTCGCGACGATTGCGCGGACCCGGGGCCTTGGGGCTCCTTGTTCGCAGAGTCAACTGGCGGTAGCCCACGCCTGGCTTGTAGTCCACGTTGAGGGAGGGATGTGGCCTTAGCCCGAAGGCACCGCTACGACGCTTCTGCGCCTGATGGTAGGCGGCAATGTCCCCATAACTGTGCTTTGGCCACATGCACTCGCAGCCAGAGGGCACGGTCCTCGTCTCAGATTCCCAGCAGCCGGAGGCGTCGTTCAGGCGGATTAGGTGGATGGTGCGGTTGAGCTGGATGCACGAGAAGCCCGTCGCCGAGCAGATCTAAGGGGAATGAGAGAAGGGCGTTGCATTAAGCTGTGTACCTAAGAAATCTTAAAAAACCCACCTCTCGCTTCTCGCCGCGTTCGGAGAGCAGAGCTCGGAGCAGTTCATTGCCCCTGTAACCATACTCGAAGCTGTGGCTTCGGGATGGCAGTGGCGCGTAGTTGTGGGCACAGGTCACCTCCACATAGTGATTTGGACGGTATTCCCCGCTCTCCAGCTTCACGGTTACTCGATTTGTGGGGCACAGCGACTGATAAGTGACCACCTGCCAGGATAACAAGGTAAATATGGTTTCTTAAAGGAACTGCAAGATCTACTCACCCCATCTGGACTAGGATTGGGACCCAGAAACGGTGGAGGCGGCGGCATCACACTGCGCACTCGGCGCTTGCGCACATTCTGAATGCCATAGGGCAGCTGCGCACTCAACTCATTTGCATCCTCCTCTTGACCATCGGAGGCCACAGCATAATCCTCTTCGCCATCGACATCCACACCATCATCGCCTCCTGCTGGCCACTCATTCTCATAAAACTCCGGTTGACCTGGTTCTCCGCCAGCTTCGGCCTCATCCGCGGCTGCCCTGGAATTGTAAAATGCATATGGAAATTTGTTAGCTTTGGCCATGAATTAGCGCTGCTCCACGGCCCAATGGAGCCACCGTTGCCACCGCGGATGCCTGCTGTCTCCGCAGGCAAGCGGAAATGACTGCAAAAGCGGTGGGACACGGAGAAAAATGTTTTCAAACGTAAGTTTAACTTGAATATTTTGTTTAAAATTTATAAAATTAATGGTTTTTTAACCAGACAGACTTATATCCAATTTTAAAACATTGTATTTATCTAAACCATTTATACTGTAAGAAACTAACTTGATTTCAAATTTGGGATTTGGGATTAAACTTTTCTTTCTTAATCTTAAAATTAACTACTTCTTTCCCTGATTTTTTTTATATGTAATAATGCCCAGCAGCAGACTCGGTTAAAAAATAAAAAAATAAATTCGTTTTTGACGTTTGTTATTTGCATGGCCGCCGCTTCTTTCAGCCATTTTTCCAGCTGGCCAACAAAAGCGCATCATTTTGCATTCAACTGCAGGCAAATGCCAATGAATTTTTTAGCTTTCGCTTTGGCGCGCGGCTTTGTCTGAGGATTGCAGCTGAAGCAGGAGCAGGAGCAGCAGCAAGAGGAGGAGGAGGTGCCCCTGCCCCTGTCTCTGTCCCTGTCCCCACTGTTGACGGCTATGGCGATGGCGTTGTCCTGAGCCTGTGGCGCGGCACAAAGCTCTCCGTTACGCGACTGTCGTTGCCTGCCAGCGGATTTCCCCTTTTGCGTTGTCGATGCTTTCAGTGGCGGAGCTCCCTGGCTCATCCCCATCCACTACCCTCTATTCTTTCTGGTCGCCGCCAGCTTTGGCTTTCAGTTCCAGCGGCGTTGGCATTTCGGGGAAGCGCTCACTCTTTTAGGGCAACAACGGCTTTGATAGTTTTGTCGCAAAGTTTGCGAAAATGTTTTGAAAATGAATGCAGATGGAATAGTTGAGGTGAGAGTGGTTGTTTAAATTAGCACAGAAAAAACGGTGGTCTTAGCCATAATACTGTTTTGTGGCAGCGACAAGGGAATAGTTGTGGCTTTTTGTGCAGCAGTTTTTTGTGAACTGAAAATCGATTCGTAAGGCTCTTTAGACTTTGGTTTTAATTGGTTAAATCAAGTCTTTAAGAAGCTATTTTTATGTTAAAAATATATGCAAGCTTCCAGGGTAACCATCGCCTAACAAACAATGACTAAAATTTTTCCGCATTTTCTTTTCATAGAGCCAATTGTCCTCTTGTCATATTTCGGTTTCCATCTCGTTTTGTGTCCAATTTTTGCTGAATGCAGCAAGCAGATTACCTAATCCCCGGCTCAGAAATCACATGATCCTTGCAACTCCTCCTGATCTCCGACAAAGGGGATAGAGTTCAGTCGAGGGGAATCAGCTTAAGCGCTTACGTTTGTGCTCACTCTTACGTCATGGCATGACGGCATTGACATTTAGTTGATATGCATCCAGTGAGTCGGAGACCCCCGGGATTAGTCTGGACTCTGTAGGACTCTGCTAGAGGAGCAAGTGCAATGGCTTCATTCGCTTTGTCGGCTCCAATCATTGGTGGTCACATTTGCCGGGTGAATGTGAATGCAGTCGGATGAACGGCAGTAGGAGCCTCCAATAAGGCTAATTTTCCATATTTTCGTTTGTATTCTGTTGTTCTTGCCCAAATCAGGGACTCTGGCAGTGATGAGGAGGGCTAGGAGTACCTAAAGGTACTTCTTCGATCTCTTAAAGTATATATTTTTTATAAAAGTTGATCATAAAATTGATTTTTAGTCATGTTTATGTTGGTGTTTACAAAAAATAACTATATATTGAGACTGCATAGAAGTTTAATTGAAAAGTTAATATATAAAATATATATATCACCTAATAATTTGATTAAAAATATTACCCTTCCCATCACTCGTCTTACCTGCGTTGACTGTTGCTGCTGCTGCGGCTGCGACGTGCCAGTAGGAATTGCTCCTGTTCCTGCCGCTTCTGTGTCTGCTCCTGCGCTTGCTCCTCCGCCGCTTCCTGCCAGTTGTTAGGGCTGTCATAGTCCTGGGCAACAACAAACCTGCCCACACCTGGAACGGCCGCATTTAAGTCGGACAATTGCAGACGGAAGTCATTGCGAGCATTCTCGGGATCATCATCAAACTGTTCCTGTGACTGTCCCTGTTGCTGGTGCTGGTGCTGCTGGCGTGGATGTTGCTGCTGCTGCAAGTCGTGTATGCTGTAGATGGGATTTCCGTAGAGTTTTTGCTTTTGCCATTTGGCCGGTGCTTTGTTGTAGTTATAGTTGTCATTGTCATTGTTGTCCTCGTTGTCCTGGGTGCTGCCACTACTGCTACTGCTGCTATCCGCAATGCCATCGACATCCTCCAGCCCATTCCCGCCATGCTCCCACTTGTAGTTGTAATGGCCGTAGTTGTTTCTGCTGCCCGTACTCCTAAAGCTATATCTATTGTTGCCAGCGAGTGGCGGTGATGCCTCCTCCATCGATGATGATGCCTGCCCTTCTTCGCAGGCCAGGGCGAGCGTTCGTCTGGAAGAGCCGCTGCCGAAACAGCGAGCAGCTAGAATGGCGGCCAGGAGCAGCTGCAAAAACAAAAGGGATATATAGGCGATGAGAAAGGGGGTTTTAAGGGGGGTTTTTAGAGGACTTTCAAGCGGGTTTCAGGCGGGGAAAATGTCAAACAATTGTGCTGTGTGGCCAATAAACTGCCAAGTGTCAACAGTTGGGCGGGATATATCCTACGTTGTGCCAAGGGGGATTTCGCCATGCAAATACACTCATTCAAATGGCAAACAATGTACGTGGATTAATATTTATCAAACGAGATTAGATATTTCGCAAAACGGGGATTACAAGCAGAGAAACTGAAGCTTAGAGCAGGAATAGGAAAAGGAAAATATTGCAGAAAAGCTAATAATATTGCCATTTTAATGTGACTTTTTTTGCTTGGTGTTCCCCTTACTTCTCCTATCTTATCTGTAAGTTATTTAATTTAATTGTTATTGTTCATTTTTTGAAGAACAATATCAATTTATTCTAGCCATAAATTCTCCTTAAACAATTAAAGTATTGTTTGCCAAGATAGCCAGCTTTCTGTTTCTAGGAAAATTTTCAAGAACAAACGAAACGAAACTTTATTAATGGAATTTAATTTATGGTATTTCCCCCGATTCACCTATTTATTGCTCTACAGGTGACGTATTTGCTTTTGTCTTATCGACTTGGAGGCACTCAGGGGAACACCTTGCCAATGCCAGGTGCATTATCAAAACAATTTACCCAATCAAAGTGCTTATCAAGTGGCTATTAGAGAACATTGCATCATCCGGCAAAAGTCGAGTAGAAATTCCAGAGAAATATATAAGAAATAACTTTGTAGCTTAGTGTATTTGCAAACCCTAAAATCGACCACTAATTCAACTAAGAACTCAACAAATTTTCGATTGACGACCCCGAAAAACTTAAACAGCCGCCGTCGAGTTGCTGAAGGGAAAGTTCAATTCCCGGCTGGATGTTGACAATCAATGGAATAACGTTGGTATCCGAAAAGCAGCCCAAACCGAACCCAAATAAGATGAAAAGTTTTCGCAGGGAGTCGCCCCTTCGCCCAGCCAGCACTCCTGCAATCCTGAGGTTTCCATACTTCGGAGGCGGCGAAAAGTTTTTGTTTTGCGGCAGCAGGACTTTAGACATGTCTGGTGGGGATGTGGCGATGGCTCTGATTATGTGGTCTGGTCGAAGGGTTTGCCCCGAGTGAAAATAGTTGGGCGACCTTTGGCGATAATATGCGGCACGCGCATCCTCCATATATGGACGGAGATATTTGCCAAATACGACTATGGCTACATTCATTAGAGACACCCACTATATATAGTACGTGACCGAATAGTTGGCGCCCGGAAATGCTCAAAAACTAAGATATGAAAGCAGACACACACAGTGGTAGTGCCCAGCAGCAGCTCCATTTCCTGTTCCCTACTTTTCCTCTGTCGCTCTACAAGTTCTTTTGTTTCAATCTGGTTTTTAGTTGCACTTAAAAAATATTTTTAAAAATAAATAAATGGGGGTAAAAGGAATATAGTATTAAATAATAGATACCATCTATTTGTACTCCATCATACAAGAAATATCTAGTGTCATTATTATATATTCACTTAAATCTGTATCAAATGTTTCACATCCCTTTTTTCCCAGTGTACTATATGTGCTTGTATATGGCTATATGTGCAAGTATCTCGGATATATGCAAGTGTTGTTGCCGCTCTGGATTTATAAGATTTCTTTTATGCTCTTGCCGGGCCTACCACAAAACTTCTTTCATTTATCTCGCCCGGTCTCCTCGACTCCCTTGGATCCCTGCAGGAGCAGGACCAGGAGAAGGGGCTAGGCCAGCAAGTTTGTCAAACTATTTGTATGGAATTCACAATTTGTGTTGATGAAGTTTCGTCCAAGTCGCTCCAAGTCGCAGCTTACGAAGGCGACCGCGTGATCTGCGTGAACTGTGTGAACAAGTGTTTATGGAATTGAATTATTTTCCCTGTTCCCTGGTGCTGGTCCTTTTCCTTTCTATTTTGTTTTTTTTTTTTTTTTTTTTGCTGGCCTAGATTTTCCCGGTTTTTGTTTCGGGGCTTCTTGGGAAAGCCAGGTGGCAGCCGGCAGGGGGTTGGGGTGTGGGCGTTATCTGTTTTTGGGGGCTTACAGGTGGCTTTGTCTTAGGCCCGGTCCATCGCCTTGTGATTTAAAGTTGCCCAATAAGCCGATTTCTTGGGTCAGGCTGGCTAAGAGCAAGGAATATCTTATATTTAATGCTTCAAAAGGAGCTTCTAATACAACCTTATTAATTATTTAGTTACAAATGCGCTGTTGGTGGGTTTTAAAGTTAATTTTTGGCAGAAACACCTTCGCAAAAGAGAGTTGAGTTTTGTAGAGTTAATCTCGTCTCGTTTATTAAACATAAGATGTTTATTTATTTATAAAAAATTACTATCTTCAGTTACTATATTTTGTAGGGCCTTAATCACACCTGATAATGACCTAGTAAATTTTTCCCAGAACCCAGGTGAATTTTAATCATGATAAAAATGACCAAACACTCTGCACTTTATGACCAACTCTTGGAAGCAGCTTATCCTCTATTTATTTTGATATTTTTGTGAAATACAATTCACGTTTTTCAAAGCCAGATAACTGAAAATAAAAACAATAAACAACAACCAGGTGACCTGGGCCATTGAAAATATAATTTCATAATTTATGGTGTTATATTTGTGCATAGTTTTTGACCGCTTGGCAGCCTTATGCAAATTATTGTTTTTCTCCTTTTTTATTTCATATTTTTTGCAACTAGTTTTTCTTCGTTTTTGTTATGTTGCAACTAGTTCAGCGACTGCAGCTGCTGCTGCTGCTGCTCCTGTTGCCATTCAATTACATTTTTGCAATCAAACTGCAATGTGGCCAGACAATGTTCAGCTGCTCACCTGGCCGGGACAGACAGACAGACAGACAGGCAAAAATATCTCGCTCTCTGTATATATGGTGGGTGTATATATATGGCATATGTGTGTGCTGATATATGTTGCATAAATTTGTGACCTTTCAGTTTTCAATTCAATTTCCCCAGCACGGCGGCAATTGTTCGAACAAAACTTGGTCCTTGCCAGAGAGCAGCAGCCAGCAGGCAGAAAAACAGCAAAAACTAAGCGGGAGAGAGAAAGAGGACCAATTTGCATGCTTGTCGTGATGTGTATCCTTTTTCGGGGGTTCCTAGTGGGCAGGGGCTGCTGCTGCTGCTGGTTTTTATTTCCGCAAAAACAAGAGCCTGCAATTCTCCCCTCGATTTGTTTTAATTGTTGCGCTCGCTCCTTGTTATTGTTATCGTTATTTTCTTTTTTTGTTGTTGTTTTGGGCTCTGGCGCTTTCTGTCTGGCGCTTATTGGCAATTGTCAAATATTGGTTTTTTTCCTATTATTATTGTTTCATCAATGGCATGAAGCGATTTTAATTAATCGCCAAAAGTTTGCCAATTTCAAAGTTTTTCGGGTATTAATTTGATTGAGCCATGTTCTCGGTCTGTTGACAACATGCATGCGTTGCGACAAATTTAAGTTTTGTTTCTGTTTTTCAATTAAAAGCCATCACCGCAGGTTCTGCCTTTTTGGATACGATGTTACGCATACGCCATGTGTGCCAGCTACGGTTGCCATGTTTGCACACAGACAGGTTTAGATAGCAAAAACCTTGTACAAGTAGCAGATTGGTTGCTCTGCTGCCTGCAAATCCTGTTAATCACCTCTATCACAGGTGAGGCATCTGCTGTAGCTCACTTTTTGCCGCTTTAAGTCGCCGCAGCAGCAAGAAAGAGACGGAGTTGTGGCGCAGAAAGAGAGAAAGAACGGGGAGGAGGGATGACTGGAAATAGTTACAGGAACTGTTGGCAAATATGCCATTTTCTAGCAATTTCTTTGGGTTATTTTAAGAGCTTGAGAATCTGGTGATATGACTTTAATTCTTGTCTTTTATTTAATTTCTTAACAAGAGTTATCTTTCATGTTTACAGTTTTATTACATTTTTATTTTATATATTTTTCTCTATATACTTTTTGGAGTAACATTAACCTCAGCATCTCTGGCCAAAGGTTAGCATATTCAGGTGGGGACGTTAAATACACTCGGCGTTCTTTCAACTGAGACTTTGATCCTGCATGATGCCAGGAGCTCCATCGGTGGCTGGACGGAGCTTTAATGCTGCAATTAGTGGCTCCTCCTCCTCCGTTCGGCTGGCTTATTTGTGGTCCTGCGTTTTATGAGTCGCATTTCTGCCGATTTAGGAGGCGAGAGTGCATTACGGCATCTCCCTTGGCCCCTGGCTTCTTGCCATCAATGGACCGAACAATGAACAATCCCTGCACTTGACCAATGCAGTCTGATATATAGAGACTATATAGAGAAAGGAAGAGTGGGAGCAGCTTATTCGTATTGAATGTCGGAATGCCAATATTGGCACAAATACTCGCATAATTTTAGATCCTCGATTACATTGGTGTCCCCCGAGGCTTTTGTTCGCTTTATGTTCGGATGTGGAGGTGGAAATTAAATCTGCCAAAGAGGCGATTAAGCCAAACGATTTCATTTACACAATGCTCTATGAATACCCCGCCAGGATTCACTGCTGGATGGGCAAATAGGAGCGAGTTAAATCACTTGCGAAGGGATGAAAGGCAGAGGTATTAACCATCACTGAGCGAAAGCTAGTATATTGATTTAAATAACCCGTTTAAAGCTGGCAATATTATATATTCAAAATTTTACTTTCCTTATAATTCATTCCCCATTTAATTCGAATTTACTCGGTAGTTTGGCGTTGCTGGCCAAATTCCTGTTTGTTTGCCTTTCCTTTGATTTCCATATTGATTTATATGAACCGTATGGGTGGTTGGGTGTTAGTTGTGGGGTGTGTGAGCGGGGAATGCAACAAGTGCAACAATGCAATCAACATACACACATATACATACACTCGCCAAAGAACACTCGCACACGCCGCACAACCCCATGTATTTAAATGTTGCCCGAAGCATGTGTTTGTGGCATCGTGTGGAATTCTTGCTGCCTTTATACGGAAAAGGACGTGTGTGTGTGTGTTGAAAGGGGAGTTAGTGAGAGCACTGAAAAAAATAATACCTAAATGGTTAACGAATTGAATTCCAAATTTAATAGTTTCATCAACAGAAATGTCTACTTGTTTGCAGAAGAAATAAACAGTTCGTATTTCAATCTTATTTTTAATAAAATGTTTAAGCATTTTTAACTCTTTAAAAACTATACAAGTTTATCGTCAAATTAATTATGTAATTCTTTAAAGTTGTATAGAATTTCTCACTGTGCTCATAGTGCCGCTGCCTGGGAGTGGAGCATATTGAAATTGTTGCCATAGCGAGCGTAATCCCTGCCAGCGACGGGTTACACGCTCTGAAAAGGGCAGATCGCCTGCCTTTTCACGATGCTGATGCCAACAGAAAAAAATGTAATAAACGCCAAGCAAAATATTTGTCAAATCAATTTAGCTCACACCATAAAGAAGGAAGGGGTGTGTGTGCGTGCGTGTCCTGGTGGAAGAAGAAAATATGCAGAGTTCAGAGTACACCCGCATTCACACACACACACACACTTTCAGGGGGGGGGGTCGGTGAAAGTCGATGGAAAGTTTTTGGCCCAGTGAGATAAATGGCACTTGAACGTATTATTCTCTCTCCTCTTGTGGGGGTAAGTGGGATATGTCGAGATGTATTCGCTGCTAACTCCTAATCGTCGGGGAATTAAGGTGAACCACAAACTTGAAAGAGCTACTTTTTTTACTTTCTCTTCAGAAGTTTTCCCAGTGAGAGTACATTGCAATTTAGTTTTTCCTTGAAAGTTTTTAGTTGTTAACTGATGCTGATTCTCAAACTCTTTGAATGTCTCAATAAATTATATTTTAAATCCTCTTTAATGTACTAAGCTGTTTACAGCGCGGAGCCTGCTAAGAGCCTGCAAATACCCACTTTTATATTTATATCAATTTCGGTTACGAAAGGATATCTTCGCGCCTGTCTTCCCTTTCGAGCATTTCTTTGAATTTTTGTATTTTATTTTATTCCGTTTTATGCCTTTCTTATTTGCAATTTGGCCTTTTGTGCCGGGGACCGCCTAACGGGAATATAACATGACAGCGACCCAAGTCTAGCTGTCTGTCGTGTGTGTAAAAAATTATTGAAGACCCTGTTGAAAGGCACAGCGGCCCAGCTCCTCCGGCCTATATATCCCGTATCCTGTCTCCTGTTCAGCTCTATTCAGTTATATATATTTATATATTTTTTTTTCTTCTCTGGGTGGCACATGCTTTGATTGAGGTATGCCGCACCAACAATAACAGGCAGCGCCAACAGCCAGCCAGCAGAAATCTCCACTTATTTATTAAATTTACTGCGCTGCCTGTCGCCTGGGAGACGGCGCCAAAAAGTGGGCAACACTAAATTCGGCAACCAGGATGGGGAGAGGAAGTGGAAGCCAAGCCCCAGAGGCCTGCCTGGCACCGAAAAAGGCTGCAAATTAAAGTTGACCAACTGTCAGAGGACAGGGGACAGGGGACAGGGACTCAAGTGGCCAGAGTTTTTGCCCCATCCATTCAACCCCGAGGCTGTTGTAAATTCGCATTAAAATATGTCAAAATGACAAAAGTCCTCGTCCCTCTTTCATAATTTCGATGGAGTTGTTTGGCGCCGAAGCAGTGTTGAGCGGTATTTTAGGTACTAAGAGCTATATGAGCTGTAAAATACAAGTACCAAGCTGGAAACTCTAAAGGATCCATAATAATAATGAAGTCTAACGGACTTAGGAGCTTATAATGGATGTACAATTTAATATTTTATACTTTAAGGTAATATATTTTAAGGAATTTTTATATTTAATAATATTTTATAGTATTTAAGTCATAGAATATATATTTTTCCTTATTTCCTGCTCTTCACCTTCAAGATAGACTCCATAAAAGAAATAATACCCATCACTGACTGCCACTCTGATTGCTTTTACCCCCAAAAACCGACGAAGCAATCCTTTGAGCCGATGTCGTCGCCTGACAAATTGATGCTTTGACATCCTTCGAGCAAAAGTTTAATCTCTCTCATTGACGAAGTTAAGGCGCTCTGAGCCATTCAAGTGTGCAAATATTTGCCAGCCTGTTCTTATTAAATCTTTTTTTTTTTGGTTTTCGGGGCATTGCCTTTGGGGTTTTATGCATCAATTTATCACCCCGCCTGAGATTACGAAACGAAACAGATTACAGAACAAGTAAAGGAGTTGGAAGTTGGAGAATGGAAAAGAAGTTGCCCCGAAAACATTTCAATCAGTTGAGGAAATGGACACAAACTTCCTGCACTTTGGCTGCAATGGCAGCTGTTCAAGAAAAACGCTTTGCAATTATAGCCACTGGAATGGTCATTACGGGATAACTGTTTGCTGCACTTGCTCAAAGAATCTCCCAAGTTTAGGCTGCAGGCGTTGCCAGTAATAAATGTCATGTGAGACCCACTTCCGTTGACAGGGCCGTCCGTGCCTGCCTGCCTTCCTTCCTGCCTTCCGTTTGCTCTATTTATGTGGCAGCACTTAATGACAATCATGTCCTGATTCTGCTGCCGAAATTGCCTTTTGCAATTGCCATTCTTCTGTTTATTTGTGCAACCGAAAACTTTGGCTCGTTTGTCGATTGCACTCCCTCGGTTCTGATGATTCAGGCCTGTGTGTTGGGTGTTGCAAGGATACATAGATGGATGGATGGGGCACAATAGGGCCCGTGCCCAATTTATGTTCAAAGTTTAGCCACATAAATGTGAAAAGCCTGAGCTGTATCCATGCATCCTTGAGGTGCCATGCATCAAGCTGGAAAGCAAATTCCAAACGGTGCCTTTTATGTCAAAGCTGTGAAATGATCTAAACATTTCTTAAATAAGGATTGTTATTTTTAAGTTTTCTAAGAGTAAAACCATTCACAAAAGAGACTTAAAAGCTTATAAAAATTTAGCTAAAGTTATTCTTAATTTGGTTGACATTAAATAAAAAATATAATGATAGTATTCAGAGTCTCTTCCCACTTGAAACTCCAAAGATTTCTCTTCAAAGCAGGCCATGCTTTTGTTGCCTAGTTGAAAGCATTCAAATCCGCTCTAATATATATATAAATATATATACTAGTATTTGTATTCCATAGTTTCTATGGCATACATCCGACTCTCCGACAACGACATGTTCCAAAACTTTGCGATATTTCCAGTGAAAACTTTTGATTGTGCCGGCGCCACAGTCACCTGCCTGCCTGCCTTCGTTTTTTCTCATACAAAAGCAACTTCCGATTTCCGCTTAACAATTGTTGAGTATCTGATAAGTTCGGCCAAAGGACTGGCACTGCTACCATATATGACATTATCCCTGACCTGACCCCCGCTGCTGCTTCTATATTTACATTGATTGAGGTTGAAGAGTAATTTTGCCAAGCACTGAATTTCGAACATGACTCAAGTTGTGTTGCTCGGGACTTAGGGTCTGAGTTGGGCTTTCGGGGATTTGATTGTATTTACTTTGTGCCCAAATCACGAAAGTTCAAACAGCCGAAGCGGATAATGCCAGTGGCAACCCTTTTCACAAAACTGAAAATTGTGTTACTCAAGAATTGCCAGCTAAGTAGCTACCAAGTAGTTGCAATCCATACGGGTTATGCCTTCATCCTCATATAATACACCATACACCATATATATGTATATTCATATTGTGGCGCTGACATTTAGATGCGAATGCGAGATACTTGAAGAGCGGTCGCAGATGCAGATGCGGATGCAAATGCTAGATACAGAAGCGGATATACAAAGATACAAATACTGTTGAGGTAAGCCAGCCATTCGAGTGGCAATTTGTGCGTGCAGCCAACCGGAAAAGCCACTCAAGGCGAGTCGAGTCATATGTGGAAATGCAGGGAGAGAAAAATAAATATGTTTATACCAATAAGGATTTTTTAAATATTTATAATAAGGAAATATAAAAGTAGTAGTTATTCAATCTTCAACTTATTTAAGATACCCAAAGATATACCAACTTATCCCACATCTTCTTGATTTTCTCCCAGTGCCTTGGCCAAAAGTATGAATAGAAGAGTGCTGAGATTGCCGCAAATGTGAATGCAAAGAGGTCCTGCGTGTGTGTGGCGCATCTAAATCAGCTGGCGAACTGCATGTCGGAGGCAATTCCAGTGGCAGAAGCCATAGTAGAGGAGAGTAGAATCTGCTCGATAAAATAATCATGAGCCCGCGGTGGCCGGAAACAAATGCGCATTTAACATTCATGTTGGCCGCAGCATAGATGAAGGAGCCAAAAATCAAATGCACACATGCACCAGCCCCACCCCCCGCAAGGACTTAATCCTTGTGCAGGCCGAGGTCCTTCGTATTCCGCGATAATCCTTTACCCATTCTCCCACTCTCCGGACTCGTTCTCTCGCCGGGACTGTCTGTCAGGGTTATGTAAAACCAGCCACAAAGTCATTTCACTGAGCGGATGTTTGTGGCCAAATGAAAGGAGCGAGAGAGCGCGGGAAATCGGCAAATGGGAAAATGGAGCGGGAAAACGTCCTGTGTGTCTGGGCCACGTTTAGCACGCGCACGGTCGTAAATTTTTTTGTTGCCCTGCCCTGCCCCTCGCGCTTGGACAGTTTAATTTCGATTTCCCCTTTATCCAATGGCTGCGAAAATCGCGCGTGCAGTTCCAAAAGAAGTCCGAGGAAAATCATGGTGAAAATCGAGGGAAACTGCTGCCGGATGGGCAGTGGCGAATGGGGGAATGGCCGCGAATGGCGGAAATGAAAGCGACAACTGCAAGAAAGTCGCAAGTAATTCGTAATGCATAAATAAACGCAGAGAGAGGCAACATTAAGGACATGCTCCTTTTTCTGGAGCGGCTTCAAATTGTCGTCTCGCGTTGACTGCCAAAAAAATGGTTCCTTCGCCTGTCAACGCTCCGCTGCCGTGACATTTAAATTAAGTTCGTGATTTGGCAAATTTATTTTGATTTATGCACATTTGCATACGAGTTCCGAATGTGGAAATATCTAGTTTTTAGCACAGCATAGCGATTAATTGCCTTGTCATGGCTGCGAAATTAATTTCTATTTTTGAGCGACATGATTACAAAAATCGCTATATATCTTTCTAGGTCACTAAAACGAAATGATCTAATAAAAGGGGATAACATATATCCGGCATAAGTCATATACATATGTATGTATATCAATCACAGGCAAAACGGAAATTAACCTTTCATGAAGAGCTGATGAAGGTCCAAAGTGGAGTCATTAAGCCATACATAATTTAATAATGTATAAATAATATTTTCCTAAAGAACAATATTACTTAATTTCAATATTTATTGATGATTATGATGCTTTCCTGTCTCAACAGTATTTTATCCATATTATTTTGCATTCCTTAACTCATCCCTAGCTCAACGTAGTTCTTTATTCCACAAAATCAAGTAATAGAGACTTTTTGTAGTGCAATTTCTGTCCGTATTTCAATCACATCTCGTACATATTAAAGCCGACTTGCGGGATATAAACCTTTTACGTTCCGTTACCCCTAACTCGTTTAACGTCCTGCTTGTTCATAAAGATACAGCAGCCAAAAAATAAGGGCAGGGAGAAGGACACACATGAATTGAAAAAGGTCAAGTGGCGGTAAAAAAAAACAGTGTTTGGCATAAAAAGTTTATATTGCACATTTGCACACATGCAGGCCACTTAGTCATAAACGTCTGCCCCCGAACGTATATGTATATGTATATGTGCCCCACATATTTATATTGTATGTGTATAAATTTTTCAATATAATTTTATTCGCTCGCTGGCCGCTACTTCACAAATTTGGTTATCACTGAAACGTGTGTGCGCAGCGGATTACCCGCCCTGTCTCCTTCACATTTACATTCCCTTTCCACGCTGTAGTCCTGCGTCCTTTCGTGTGTTGACACTGTCCGTCAAGAGATTTTTATTGCCGCAGCAGCGAGAGTCGCATTAAAAACAAATCAAAGATACAAAGCACATAAATACTTTTACGAGTTGAAAGCCGTTGCCTGTCGGCAGGGAAATGCGGATTGTTTCAATGGGATTCCCCTCAGTTTGGGCCAATTTTGTTATGATTTTTCACTCAGCTGAAAACTCGAGTCTGGGCTTATTTAGTCCTAAATCGAGATCTAAAGAGAGTGAAATTGATTTTATTAGAAGAGAGTTTCGATTCGTTTCGCTTCGCTACATTCGATTTATGCACAAACAAGAGGTCGCGGCAATTCTTTTATTGAATTTTCACAAATTAAAAATGAATTATATTCGCTGGTCACCAGTCCATGCTGTAATTAACAAAAACTAATTACATTTTGTGGCGGCTTTCAGCACATACACACACACACTCTCCTATAGATTTAATAAACATATTTCCTATTTAACTTGCATATTGTTCGGACATTATTTCCATAAACCAAAAGACAGAGTCAATAAATTTAAGTTAATTAAAGTATCCATGCCAAGGACAAAGCGGAGATATATTTGGAGAAATTCAATCATCATAAACACCAGGGCCGTCTGCTTATATATAGTATATGGTATATCGTACCGACTTTCATGCTTTTTAATCAACTCGAAAGCTCATTAATTGGCGATTTTCCGCCCGAGAAGAGAATCAATTTTTCCGAGTCAAATGAAATAAATAATCGCATGATTGATGTCAGCTAATTAACTCGGATATTATTATTATTATTATTATGAGCATTGGCTTTTCCGTTTGATGATGATGAACTGAAGCCGCGTACCTGTGGACGCGGAATAGCATTCTGGAAAGCTTGTTAAGTCCGTATAATCAGCGTTACCCGCCGGTAATTATGTGCATATAAATTGCGAGTTGCAAGAACATGACGTGATTCTATATATATCTTGCTACACTCTCCCCCAGGGGCTTAAAGACCCGACTTTAAGGCCTTGAAAACCGCTGGAATTCTGGCAATTAGTCAAAAAACAGAGCCTCAAAGTGCCTGCGGTCCAGCCTTGTTGGTTAGGCAGCCAGCTATTTGCCGGAATGATTTGGTAAAAGTTTTTCGATTAACCTGAACGGGTCGCAAGGACAACTATTAGGAAGAGATGTGGTGGTGTCCCTTTCTGTCCGCTGTTGGCCCATTTTTATGAGCGAAGTTTTAATGATTTACGAGTTATAGTGCAACACATTCGTTGCCGCCAAGTTGGACAACTTGTTAAGGGGCTAAAGACTCAGCTGCTCCCAATGTGCAGAGAAAGTAAGTTTCTTGAAGCCTTTTAATTATATGTTTCTTATTTATATACAAGGAATATCAATTATTAAGGTTTCTTAAGCTTAAGAAATAATATTTTTTTAATGATATAAATGCTATATGAATTTTGTAGATGTTCTGCTAGTTTTGAAGGCCAACAATTAAATTCCTTCTTCCCTGTTTATGGCTCTCTTATGTTTTCCACACTTTTCCTCACATATTTTCAAGCAAAATAAAAAGAGAATAAATCGAAGACCAGTGTGAGTATGAGTCGAGTGGATTCATTGATTGAAATTTACGATTTGCCAGCAGGAGAGGCTGATTCGCTGCCTGTTGTTCTCGGGCGCGTTTTGAGCGAAGCGGAAATGTTGTCATTGGCAATTCAGGGCGCCATTTCGCCTTCTGGCCAAACGGCGCGTCACTTTTATGGCTAACGGAAGTCCTCGTGTTATTTATGGGCTTCTCCTCCAAGAGGCTGAAGGAGGTGTCCTCAATTATGCTTTCCGCCAGAGGTGGAGGGGAAAATTCTCTCGCTCTCGCTCTCAGTCTCTCTTACTCCCTCTCACTCTGTTGCCATTTAGTAGCTTATTAGGACGCAAACGCAAACAAAGGGCCGATGTGAAAATCCAATTAAATGTGACATCTGCCCCAGAAAATCCACGAGTGCGGCGTGATTTTGATATATGGGTTAAGTCGAGTGTGAGGCCCATGGCCGAATAAACAATTGATGAAACTTTCATTCGATCGACGGCGCTAATTTATGAGGCTTTTCCCCTTGATTCCTCCCTGATTCGTCCCTGATTTGAACCTGATTCGTATGCAATGGTAATTGACAATGGCCAAATGACTGACTGTGGGCCTGGCCCGCAATTAGTTGGCCATAATGATGCATCATTATGGCCAGTAATTCATCAAGTGAGCAGCAAGCCTAGCTCTCGCCCTGATTTCCCCATTCATAAATCACCAGCCGCGTCACACACTGCGTATGAGCAATTTGATAAATATTCAAGACAAATGTATGCAAAACGAAATGCTGTCTGAGCTCCAAGCGCTCTCTCTTCACTCTGTATTCCACAGAAGCTGGCCATATATTTCACCTAGCGAGCAAAGAGCATTATTTAATCTCGTTTGCGAAGGGACATTTTATCAGAGGAAAAGGCGGGAAACGCTCGCTAATAAGTCTGCAACGTGACATTCGCCGTTTGGCAAACAAAGTTTTGCTCCTTGGACAGCCTGCGGCTGCAAATGAAGAAGATGACTTTATCGGTGGACCAGAGAGCAGAGAGCACAAGGAAAAAATGACACAAAGTGGAAACAAAAATGGCCCGCCATGTTGCCGTGGCGAATGTAAATAGCGAAACGTGATGGGCTCTCCTAGGATGGGAATGGCTTTTTAGGGTGGCTGCCAGAGTGACAATAAATGCCGGCGGTTATGTATAAATTGCTAAAGTGTGCGGAAAGATTTACGGGTCCAGCCAATGGACCAAAGTGCCGCCGCCACTGCAGCCCCACTTTAGACTTTCCCCAATCCCAACCCCATCCCCCTCTAGTTGGCAAACAAATAAGCAAAGCTTAGAGCTTGGCCTGGGCCTGGCCAGGTGCTTTTAGCTTGATTGCCAGCTCAGAGCAGAGTGAGTTTGTCGGTGGCTGGCCTCCTGACTGGCTGGCAAAGAGGCAGCCATCTACTCACAATGACAGTTTGGCCAGAGCTCTCAACACAAGGTGGCTTGTCGACTGGCTCGAGTGGTGTGCCGGTTGGAGAGATGGACCCAGTCCCGGGCTCAAGGATCTGTTGTCACACTTATAGGGTGACCTTTCGGGCCTAATCATCTGCATGGGGTCAGTCGATTGGCTGGCAAATTGATTTCAATTAGCCTCCGTGATTCCCAGCCGGCACAAAGTCACCCCGGAAAAGTTATTAAAAATTTGTGGGCCAGACGGCGCACATCATTCACACATTTACGCATAATTTCAGGGACAGAGAGGAAATGACAGGGCCAAACATCATTACCCTGAGACCCAGTTCCTCTTTCTCTTTTATACCCTAACAATACAGAGAGTTTTGAAATAAAAATGCCACCTGACATTTTATATGAAAAAGCGGAGGTCGTACTGATGGATGAAAGGATCTTGAGGAAGCGGTTGATTTTACGGTAAGAGAAACGTTTATTTATTAATATATTCTGAAAGAAAGCTTCACTTTCTCATAAGTTTAAATTATTTTAAAACCATATATTAAACGATTTATATACCTATTTATTTTTTACAGACTTTTAAGAGTCTCCTCTATTATTCCTGTGCTAGTAAAATGCCTTTATGCAACTGATTTTTATTATTAATAAAAATATAGTAAATTTCAGGGTATAAAATCGCCTTCTTTGGTCCATTTTCCACTTTCTCTTCCATTTTTCGCTTAATGAGCTGTGGGGAGTGCCACGCCCCAGCCCACTTCCGGCTTCCCCCCTCGGCCCGCACTTGAACCATTTGTCGCCATATTTATTTTAATGGTTGCTCAATTTAATCACTTCGACATCGGCGCCACACGCTGATGGACTCGAGTGCTCCGGAGAATGTTTTTGGGGGAAAGAAGGTGCTGGGGGAAATTCGGTGAAGAGAGGAAAAGAGGAAGACGGGGAGGGGGTAGGAAAAGCCAAGGTTCCTTTTTTTTTTGTGGTTGAAAAATGTTTCAAGATTTCATTTTATGCGACATTTAATTAAGCCCGCCAACTTTTTTTAAGTTTTAATGGAAGACTTCGTGGAACAGTACACCCACATCCATAAGTGTATGGCCATGCATACATGTATGAGCAGCCCACACAAGCACACACGCCTCCTGCTCCTCTCCGCGAACGCATTTTGTATTACTTTGGCACACTTTACTCAACCATTTTCAGCACTCTAGGATTGTGAAGGGGTATAAAGGATATCAGAATAAATTTGGGCATGAGAAATATTATTACTTCAAAAATATTAAATATTAACTTTTATAGGTTGTTTTACCATTGAAAAAATATATAAAGGACTAGCTGAGATATTAGAGTAAAAGCAACAATCAAATCAATAATTACAAGTCAGTTTAAGCCTCTTAAACCTTTAAATCCCTAAAATAAAATCGACATCTTTCTAAAAGTTAGGGTATATCCTTGTTGTTACTCCCAAACATATATAGCTTTCACAACATTGCCTGTGCACTTTGCTTAACAGTTTATTAAATTGACTTTCCGTCGCGAGGATGCAGTAAAATATTTTGTGAGAAAATATTTGAAAATTTATTAAATCAACCCCGGGCCATGCATCTTCATCCCGGCCTCTTCATCATCATCATCATCATCATCATCATCGTCGTTCCAGCTGGGATCGTCCTGGATCAGGCAGTGGGCGTATGCGGTGCGAGAAGGTGGCAGGATGAGGCAGGTCCTGGGCCTGTCTGCATTTTGTTGCTTGGCCGAGTGAAATGAGCTGCATCCGGAGCTATAGCAGCTGCAGGCGTTGCATTCTTAACGCCCCAGCACTCGCTTGCCCACATTCACATGTCCTGCAGCTGCCAGGCCACGGGCTACCGCTGCATCCTGCGAGCCATGTGAGTGTGAGTGTGTGTGTGCGCGACGTGGTCTGTATGTGTGTGTGTGCGTACTTTATTCCTTTTCCTGTGCGCTAGCGCATTTCCGCTCGGCAGACACTGGAAACTGATACCGAAACGACGGAGGCAGGCAGCGAATTTTGATGCATTTCCGGGGAATCCCGGCCACGTTTAATGGTGGAGCGCGCACGCGAAGAATTTATGTTCAATCTTAGGAAAATAATGATTATCTTTTATTTTATGGTTGAGCGAACGACGACATGCAACTCCCACTACACACTCACACACATATATATATTGTATTCCTGATCGCTGGAGCCTGAATTTCCTGGAATCCCGGTTATATTTTCCGGAAGCACCAACTAGTAGCCAACTTGGCTAAGGAGCTGCTTGGCCAGAGAGTGCACTTGTCCTTGTGTGTTACAGGACAATTATCGGGCGACACAAATTGCAATTGCCCGAAGCTCGGGACAATTGATGGGCAGCCATTCATTATGTCCTGGCCAACAGGACAACAACAGGCACCAGGGCAAACGCCCACAAAAACGATTTAAATTCTGATTGAGAAGGCGGCTTGCGATTCAATGGCTCTTCGTGGGGTTAATATCCTTGAGGGGTTTAAGCTGCTGACTCAGATGAAGCATTGATAATGCCGATGATTGGGAGACTGGAGTTGCATTTGCACTTTGAACACTTTGAACAGAAGGGAAAACTGAGATGGTAAAAATCCATTTAATGGGAAAGCTTAATCACTTGGTTACTTTATTACTGAGGATATGCTTTTTTTTTTGGCTATGAAAATGGGATTTTTTAGAAAGAAATTTATTTAATTTAATAGGGGGTCTTAGAAGACTTATAAAATTCTAGAAAACCCAAGTCTCTCGCAGAAGCTATTAAAGAACTGAGGAATTTCCCATAACAAGTTATTAATATAACCATAAAAATCTGCCTTTACTTTAAAGATTCCCCACACATTCGCTGTAATTATTCTCCGCTTCTGGCACTTTCCCCGGCACAGAGCATTTCCTCCTCCACCGCACTTTGTGCGGCGCGTGTAAGAACTTTCCAAGGATAACGTCACTCAAGGCGAGAGATGTATTCAAGCCCTGCAAATGATGTAACCTGCTGCCAGCTCCCGGATGACTTAAAAGTGCCAGGGAGACGTAGCAGCACCAGGAGCAGCCACAGCACAGATCCATATAGTCACACATTACGTCTGACCATAAATTCCAATTAAAGTTGCCAGCAAAATGCGGCGAGTGTGCGCGCGCCAAGTGCTCCATTGTAGCGGTGGTTTTGATTAAGTATACGCCCCGTGGCAAATGCAGCGGCAGCCAGGCAATAGCTAGAGCCGCATGTGGTGCGTTCGCTGCATTCAAATGGCACTGGAAACTGGCAACTGGCAACTGGCATTTGGTCCCATCTGCATTCCCGGCTTTTCGATTCCCATTTCAATTCATCGGGGGCGGTAGAGGCAGCGGCAGAGGCAGAGGCAGAGGGCGTGGCCGGTCGAGTGGAGCGAACTTTTTTGGCTCGCCATGTTGACTTTGCGTTTAATTGTTTTATTGTCCGCCAAGTGTTGGCCATCACCCACACACCCAAACACACAGTCGCTCTTGAAGTTTGCTCTCGGCCGGCTCTGTCGTTGACCTCGTTGGCGAATTCCCGCCTCGGGATGACTACCAACGCTTTTCCTCTCTTTTTCCGCTTTTCAGTTCGCTGAGTTGTCGAATTCAGAAGGAGCGGCGTGTCGGCGGCGGAGGGTCCAGACCGTCGCCTGCTGTCTGATATACGAGCTTCTGGCGGCTGCACAAATTATGCCAAGTGCAATACTTGAGGCACTGGCCTGGGCAGGGTGCAGAGTGGGCGTGGCATTGCCTCAATTCAGCCGGCAGATTGGCGGCTTTAATTAACTTGGTGCAGGGAGCAAAAAATATTGGAGTTCTCAAGGTAAAGTATTAACTTATTAATTTTTTTTGGGTCTGAAAATATTTTGTAAATTATTTTCCTGTGTGGGGAATCTATTTTAAGGTTAATCTAAAGCTTCCCCTCATTTCTCTCAGTGCTTGAAAATCTCATTATTCTGCTCATGTTGATTCTGCAAGATGAATTCATTCAGTTTCGCTTTAATTTCAATTTTTATTAACAAGCAACTTCATTACGAACTTCAACTGCAAGCAAACAAGGAAACACCGCACACACACACACACTCTCACACCCCTCTTGTCCTTGTAAACTGTGGCTTTATCCCGGTCTAAGCTGGCTTTAACAGGACATTAAGCCGACATATACACATAATAAACGCTGCCTGCATGTGTTTGTCCTGCGGTCTCTGCAGACGTAACAAAAATATTTGGCTTTTTGGCCACTGCAACAACTGGCTTCCAGGTGGTCGAGCAGACAAAAGCCAGACTAAAACCGAAACAATATACCAAAGTAACAAAAATACAAAATACCCAAGCAGCAGCAGCAGCAGCATTACTTTAATGGCCATCCCTCTGACTCTGACTCTGGCTCGATTTTCTTGGCCAAGGTAAGCAGTTGCGTGCCGGCCATCCATAAGTTTTCCATCCGTTGGCAATCCGGTCACATAGTCAGCCGTCCGTATAGGACCCACGTCGACCACTTCCACACCCCCCACTTCCGCCACGAATGCATACAACACAGTTGACTTGTCAGCCTGTTAATTTGCTAAATAATTTTCGAATCCGCCCCGCCCTTTTTCGAACAGTAACTCAAGTTGGCACGCCTCCTTCGAGGAGCGAACGTGCCAAATATTCGGGATGCGGATGTGTTTTTGCCAAGTTCAGGGAAATTCCAAATATGTTGAGGTACCTTGATGGACAGATGGGTACTTGACAGCTTGTTAAGATGATAGTTATTTATTTTTTAATAATTATATAATGCTTTATATTTTCAAAATAACAAAATGAAGATTTATTATCTCGTTTAAGCAACTTCTTTATTACTTAAGGACCTTGCAGTTTGTTATTTGTACAAATCCTGGTACTCATTTAAGCTTAACTGTACCTTCCCCTTGGCCATCACTGACCAAATCCTGAGCTTAGCCTAATTCGAAAAGGATACATCCTTTGGACAGGGGAGAAACTATTTATGATTTCCCAACACGATTCGTCCTACACCTTTACTACTCTTTCGTTTATTTGTTTGTCGTTTGCTGACTACGTGAGATGGTTTGGTTTGGTTTAAAAAAAAAATTGCATGAATCCCATGTCCGGAGCCCAATGTCCTTCACACACACACACACACTTACACACGTTCATCAATTAGCGTTGAAGATTTAATTGTGGCACGTGTGAACTTAATTAAATGGCATTAGTTTGTGTAATTGTAGTCACGATAGAAACGAGCCCAAGAGCCCGGCCCGGCCTTAATTATGGGGTTCTTCGTCCTGCCCCCGAAAGTATGCAATTAAAGTGCAACTCTGGCAACTGCATTTGCATTCCAATTAATTTTTGAGCACACGCATGCGAAATGAAATTTTTTCGGTTAACTTTTGTTTTGCCAACGCCGAGAAAGGTGCCACAATATATAATAGTTGCAAAAATTGAGGTTTCGTTATTATTATTTCACCAGCACCCAGAAAAGTGCTTAGTTTATGCAGGGGAAAGGGGGGAGCTGGCGCAACTTCAGTTGCATTTAATTAGCATTATTGTCATGGCAACGGCAAAACCCATTTGCGGTGTAAATTAACTAGGCACCCGTGCAAGGGGCAGGGTGAATGAGTTGATTACCCCCGAATATCCTTTGGAAGTGAAACAATTTTAATTATATTATGCACAGCAATTGTTATTAATTGTGCCTGGAAATTACGGAGCTGCCATTTGGGGTTTGTGCGTGGTTCATTTCATCAGGTCAACTCATTTGCTGGCCACATGTTTCCGCTTTGCACTAAGGAAGGGATTTGTATCCTGCACAGGAAGAGTCAGAGTTAATTGCATATATGGTTAAATGTACTAATAAATGTGCAACTGTTTATAGCAGGCACTAAATCTTAAGGGTTTCCTTTTACATTTAAGAAAATTTATCGGTTTTGGAATAATGGAAGTTGGGAAGTTGCACTTTTAATAATACACAACATAGTGTCATAATACCCCAGGTAATTTATTGACTTTGTTAATCAATTAGGCTCCCATTTAGGTTTTAGTTTCAAAACAAATGAAAACCATACAAGATCAATATTAAAGTTTGCTTAAAGCCAACAAGTAGTTGAGTATTTAAGGTTAACAATGTCTATAATCTCTGCTACACAATATTAGAAAGCCAACAGGAATAGTTATTGAGTAAGGAAATTGGCAAACAATTTTACAATCAATTAGCAAAGGATTTCCCAAGAAACTACATCTCTGACAAGCCAAATTTGGACTCTTAATTAGTAGAACATAAATGTTTGATTCCCAATCCGGTGGCCGCAAATGTTTTTCCCCAAATCCAAAAACACGAAAATTACAAGCCGAAACACGGACATTCGTTTTAAGGATGGCTACTTTGCAGAGCTTACGGCTTATTGAATGGCAGGACTGCTCTGCAGTCTGCTGCCAAAAACATGACCACTGAGAATGGATGCAGTTTTCCCCGAACTTATTTATTTAACTGACATGTTTTTTCGTTTTGGACAGCAGGAGGAGGAGGAGGTGGAGGAGGAAACATGCGGCGAATGCTAATCGGGCAATTTGTGCCACATATATATCCGATGCGTAGCCAGTTGTGTTTGCTGGCAAATACATACGACTAGTTAAGCCCGTGCTCTGAGGAGGACTTTGGCCAAAGCCAGGGGGTTTGGCAGGGGGTCAACTGCAAATTATTATGGCAGCAAGCACGGCTGAAATAATAAACAATGAAAATGCCGCTCTAATTTCGGGTCATAATGCTCTAAAATTACCTGAAACGACAAACAACAATTTTTCGGCCAGCCAAACGAGCCAAAGAGCCGGCTTATTTAATTTCGCGTGAAAGCCATATCGTTGTTGTTTTGAAACCTGAATTTTAGTGGAAACTCTTGTCACTGCACTTAAATAATGTAAATATAATTTGGCTGTTTGAACACATTTTATGCGCGCTCATGTTTTTGGCCAGGCCAAAATGCGCTACTGCCCGTTAGGGTTTTGTGACATGTTTTTGTTTATGCTCCTTTTTCGGGCCACTTTTCTGGCTGCACTCAGGTGACAATGCAACTAATTACAGTCAACAATGCGGCCAGGTCCTATGGTTCTCCATACCCATTCCCCATTCTCTATTACCATCGCCATTGCCATTGCCATGTTAAATAAATCAGAAAGTAATTAAAACAACATGAAATGCGACTGTGAGTCGCAGACACTGCTTCGGCTGCCATTTGAGTTTCTGTTTCAGTTGCAGCTGCACAGCCACTGTTGGCTTTTCCGCTTCTGATTTAGTTTCAGTGCCAGTTCCAGCGGAAGCGGCACTTGCCTTCCTTGCATTGCTACCCGTTTAGCAAATAAAACTGAGAGAAAAATTAAGGGCAGAAGCAGCGAATATATGAATACCCTTTAGGAATGCAAGTCAATGTTTAAGGCTAAATACAAAGTCCCAGCCAAGACTTACTTCAAGCTTTTTTGGTAACAGATTTCTCTCCAGTAAAGGGTTCTGATAGCTATGGCTTCTCTATGACTTTAAATATCTTTTTGTTGATTTACTTATCTCTAAATATTATTTTTCTTTTATTTAAAGTGCTTAAACTACTATTTTAAGAATCAAAAACTTTCTATTAAACTTTAAAATATTAATAAAATAAATTTCAGCCATCAATAATCTGTCAAATTTAAAACATTATTTCCCATTCAAAGTAAAAGTGCTTTCCCCTGTTCTAATTCAGTTTTTAGTTACTCAAAGTTTCCTGTAAAACTTATAATGTCCCTTCCAAGGGTATAGACAAAACAGGGACAACAAGGACAACCATCGGGAAGCAGGAAGCGTAGCCACAATAACAAAACACACAACTGGGAATAGAAGCTGGCAGGGAATGGGAGAAAAAAAAGAAGTGAATGCAAAATAAACTTAATTTACGCTTATTTGCGCTGACAAATGTTTTCGAAGGAGTGCAACTTTTAATTGCAAAATTTATTTCATTTACTCAAGCGAAGCAATAACAATTGCCACAACAGTTAGCCCGGCTAACCGAGCAAATTGTTAACTGAAACAAACTTTATTGTGTGTATCAGTTATCACTAGCAATCTCTTGATGATAGTTCCACATCACTGTCAGTTTTTGGTGGTGATAATTACGAGTAGCGCAGCACTTTGCCCGAGGGCGGCCATACGTCATGGCAAGCTGTCAATAGAGGCCACGATTTATGGCCCAGTTTAATCAGCATCCGGCCACCACCATAAAATGCGAAATCATTTTTGCCATGGCTAGCATAAAGTTCTTGAAAGTGCCGAAGCAAGAAATGTACATTAGTTGAGGGGGCCACGAAAGTGTTCTCACACTTTTTGTGGGTCGTGTTTCATAATACCCGGTATGTTAAGTGGCTGCAGAAGGGTATGTTGTATCCGTAGAAAGAATTTTGTAAATAAGGAAACGATATATTTATCCTTTTTCTTTAAAATTACTTTTCATATGAATTTGTATTTTAGTGTAGAATTGATTTTAGTTGCTTTTTTTAGCAGGTGGAAAGTAGGCAATGCTTGTTACCTTTTTAAAAAATATGAAACCCATATATCCTTTATAACAAACAGAGTCATGCAGCGGGGTTCCTGTTCCAGCCACGAAAAAATATGAGATCCATTTTACTTACTAAAAGCCCGGTATTCCATGTTCGGATCTTACTTGTTCCACTTTTTTTTTGTCATGCTCTTATGCCGCAGGCGGAATTTTCATTAAAGCATTTCTGATGTCTAATTTGCATATTTTTGCAGCTGGCCGAGTTGCATGCCGACACTCTGAGGCAGGCAAGTGACACGTTAAGCATTCAAAAATGGGGGAAAGTGATAGGGGAAAGTGGGGTGGAAAAGCGGGTGAGGAAAAACTGGGCAAGAACAGCGAGGGGACGGCGTGCTGCACTCGAAAGAAAAGTGCAAGCCGGTTTTTGTTGCCGCCGACGCCTTTCTCGGCGCTGATGGCCAGCTGTCAGTGGGGCGACGCCCCACATCCTTTTTTGGCTCAGATTTTTGGGGCCAGGACAAAGTGTCGAGTGGCAACACTAATTCGCATGCTGCCCGGGAACAACAGCAACAGCAACGGCTGCCAGTGAACATGCAAAGTGCACACACACACACACACACACACCAACCAGTGTGTTCTCTGTCCTGTATCCTTTATCCTGTGTCTGTGTGTTTTTTGTTGGATTTTCAGCTAAATTTGTGCCGGCGCTTTTTGCGCTCGCTTTTTGTTAATTTCCAATTTTCAAACCATTTCTGGTGGCCAGGAGGAGAGCGGAGTGTGAGTGTGTGTGTGTGTGCACAGCTGTGTGTATGTTGTGTCTTCGGTCAACATTTCGTTTGGCTCATGGCATTAATTCAATTACTGTTTGCATATTGCCAGAGATCCCAGATGGAGCGAGAGCGAGAGGGTGTCGAGAGCTCATGTAAGTTTCATCGTCCCGACGCTTTTTGCTCCGCTTAAACGGATGCAGCAGGGCTCAGGATGAGCAGGATGCACAGGATGCAGGATACATGAGCTGCACACGCATCCCTCAGAGAGGAGAACCTTAAATTGTGGTTCAAAGTAGACCAAAAATGCGCACAAAATTCCGGGAAAACGTTTAAACTTTGCAACCCAAAAATATTCACCTATTTGCTGGAATATTTCTGGTATCCTGTATCCTTTTTCCTTTCCCCACTTTGGCATTTCTAGAAATTTACATGCAGATGTACTCACCAAAGCCTTGGAACACATGACGGATGTGAGAAGGATTCAAGCCTAAATTAGTTCCTCCTGATTGCGTTTTAAACCCTATTTTGTTACGAAAATGTTTTCCCCTTTGCAGATCCTTTTTGACATATTCCGTTTGAGACGAAAGACGGATTGCCATGCACGCAACACTGAAACAAATTTCGTAAAATCTCAAACTCAAACCCCGACCGTTCAGAGCGATCGCGACGCGTTTCTTTTTCAGGCTTCTGCCGCTGCAGCCGTTGGTGCGAATGAGCCACCACCCGCCAGATGCTTGGCCATTTATAATCTGGCCCAGAAGTCAGAAGTGGTAACAGGTAACTGGTAACTGGCTAAGCGCCACCGCCGGACGATGCTATTGTTAGATATGCCCACCTGTTGGCAGTCGGTAAATGGCCAGAAACGAAAGAGCGATTGTCATTGGGAGCGGAAAAGCCAGCGGAACGCTCAAACTAATTACTCCACTATCACAGGGCTTGTAAATACAGCAGAGGGTGAAAAAATAGGAGGGATGGGTGGGGAGTTTCAATTAGTTAGTTCGATTTTATTTAAAGAGTTTAAAATTGAATAGAATTTTATATTGATTTAATATATTTTCGTATATTTATAGTCTTGCAGAGAGTATTATAGTATATCACTATTTTCTTGCGGAAAATGAATAGTAGAATCTAAATTATTTTATTATTTAAACATCTTCATATATTAGAAATATATATTTTATTATATCTTTCCTAGAACCTGCTTTAACTCATTTCAGTTCCCATTGTTGTACCCCCTACTGTTAGCTTCCGAGTGAGAAGGATAAAGCTGGACGTCACCGTGGCCATCGTCATCGGCGGCTTTATGTACAGAGAATATATACAACCCATAGATTTATATATATATATAGAATAGTGTGCAGCGGTGGCAGCTCACTGAGCAGTGGCAGCCTGCTTATCGCCACTCGCCCAGCCCATAGAGAGCGAGGGTGCGAGTCAGGAAGAGACCATGTCTCCCACACTGCAGCGGAATATCCCGGCGCGCCGATAACATTTGAATTTTCGGCTTGATTTATGGCCATAACATGGAACTAACTCCCTGACATATCGGAACAAGCTACAACAAAAAGCGAGCACAACAAACGCTGACGCAGTCGACGAGATCGCACATTGGAATCGTGTCATTATTGGCATATTCATGACTTCCCGGCTTTAAGTCTCAAAAATATTTTCCTGATTAGAGGACATGCTTTTTGTTTATTTGATTCGACCAAAAATGCAAACATTTTCGGGGACATTAGCAAATGGGGACTGATATGGAATGGAAGTTTTTAATTAATGCGACTTTTGTTAGTTTTTCTCTCTCGTCAAAAACGAAGCAAATTCAAATGACAGTCTTTCATTTAAGTTTGCCAATTTTCACAAACATTTTTTTCTGCATTTCCACCTTTGCTGCCGTTTATTTCATATTTGCTAAACCATATTTATGGTCTTTCTCCTTTAGTTTAAATGCATTCGAGTAGTTTGATGCTTTTTCAAGGAATATTTTTATAAATAATTTCGTGAGAAGTTACAAAAATATTTCAAACTCTTTTGAAAAGCAGATATATCAAAACAATATATTTTACTTTAGTGTACAAAGTATATATATTTAAAAAATATTATTTTTACGTTCTAAAATAATAACTTATTAATAATAAGAAATATAAATAGTTGTTCTTTATTGATTTCCCATTTGGCTTTGATTCTTTCCCTCTTAATATCAGATTTATATATTTTCCCAGAGCATTTCCCCGATGAAGTTCATCTCGTGCAGCTTTTCCTCATTTTCATTTCTCTTGGGGAGCAGTGAACATTTCTCATAGCTGGTCCACATATTTGCCAAGCGTTTGCTTTTGGGTTAAACGCTTTTATTGCATTCTGCAGATGCCAATGTGACGTTGTCGGTGCCATTATTGGCTCTGGCCCCGCCTCGCTGCTCCACTGCCCCTCTGTTCCTCCTGGCTCCTGCCCTCCACTTACGATCTAATAAACTTTACATTTGTTTGGTTTGCGTTTTTCCCCACTCAGACTGCAGGCTGATATTGCACAGCCTGGGCTGGGTTCTTCCGTTTTTTATGTGCTCCGCCGAGTGGTAGAGCCCTCAGAGCTTCGCTCCATTGTTGACTTCTTTTTAATGTCCTAGTCCTGCTCCGGCTCCTGCTCCTTGTGGCTTTTCGACTCTCTGTCGCTGCTCACTCATTTCGTTTTCGGACATTTACTTAGTCCATCAGGCCTTTCCTTCGTCCTTCCGCCCTTCAGCTTTTCCGGCGACTTTGACATCTTAAAGTTTATCAAATAGTTGTGGCAACAACTTCTGCTTCGGCTTTTGTGTGTGTATGTTTATATTTTTCTGTGGTCATGCTTTGTGGTTTTCGTCTCGTTTCTATTTATTTATGCAGATCTCGGTTTTTCCATAAACTTTCGTTTTGTTTTCTGTGGAATATACAACAGGGTTATAGTTGAGGAGTTTTATATATTTTTTTTTGCATTTCTGCTTTTGGTGAAGCAATTAAAAAGTATTACTTCGGCGGACAACCGGGCGTATACGTAATTTCCTGCTGCTGGAAACAGAAAGCTTTGGGAAATATTTTAATTGGAAAAGATTTTTTTCAGGTAGCTTTTAAATTTCAATATTAAAATTATATATCCTTAGCTTATTATTAGAATAATTTAGAGTACGCCATAAAACCAAACAAAATAATGATTGTTCCGGGAAAATATTCCTGTTATGCCACCCGTGGAGCTTTGCTTTAATTAATTTCCCGCTGCAGTTCGTCAGGTATTTGGATTACACCATCGATGCCGCCAGCCCCCCCTCCTAATCAGCGTATAATCTTTATGGAGAGTGACGCACATCCACACATTCCCAGCCACAGTGGGTGCGGCGTCCAGGGGCAATCAAACGCCCACCGGAATGCGAAGCGGTGCACATGCCTCGGCGGAGCATAAATCACACAAAACTATTCCCAGCTCCGACACTTACACGGACGCTTATCGGGGCTTTTGGGCGAATGATTGCCACTGCCATTGCTACCCGATGTCTATTTTGCGATATATATATCCATGACAATGTCGGCTGCCCTTCAATTTTATTCAATAAGTCCGTTTATGACTCCCGGCCACACTCCTCTATCACTCGCCCCATTGTAACTAATATCGAACATGCGTTTTAATTGAATTTCACGCGCTCCTCATAAAGTTACAGCGTGTCCAGTGCCCAGGATTTTATGGCTGCTCTGTCTGTGTGTGGCCGGATATATATATCTTCCTATATGTATATATAGAATATAGCTGCCGTCTCCTTTAATTGCCTCGCTTCTTGTTATGGCAAATCGTAAAATCCAGCTCTGTTATTGCAGTGTTCCTAGTTTATAATAATAATAATAATAGCAGTAATAATGGGCAGGGACATTGGGGCGTATACGTTATGCGAGGTTGTAAAATTAATCGAATAATGTATTGCCCGGAATTGTTCATTAGCTTCTCTTGCCCTCAGTTGGAGTGCAAATATTAAAGGTCACCTATACTCCTTTTTTTTTGGGCGGTACTTGTTTGGTTTTTAATTACCAGCCGATAATTGCAATCAAAAAATTGTTATCAAGTTTTACTTAGGGAGAGGGAGAAGCTTGCTATCAGCATTTAATGACGTATTTCTGGGTAGACGATAAGCGGGGTGTGAAATTAATGCCGTCAGCTAACTTGGACGATTTTCTGCGAGTTAAGTATAGGAGAATCTTGGCTGAAATTATAAGAAATTTTTAGGGGATTTTTATTTTTAGCGGGATGAGAAGGGTAGTTTTTTAAATTCTAGAGGTAGCAACGCTATTTAAACTTATCACGCCTGTAGGCTTTATAATTTATTTTAATTGCTAATAAATTGAAGCTAAATAAAATATTCTAGTTCTGATTCCAATATTTAATATTAATTCTTAAAAAAGCACAAGCAGTTAACTTTCTTCCTGTTCTTCCCCTCAAAAGTCAAACTTCCAATTATTCTGAGATAATTTATGCGGATATCCGCTTCCTATTCCGACTCATAACCAAATTATGGCAACTTACCTTATTTAAGATTTTATAGATCGTTGCCTCTAGTGATTTTTTGGCCACTCCAATTGGACTCGATTTCCTCTACTTGTGTTATCAAGTTCCTGGCCAATGTTTATTCGATTATAATGCCATAATTATTGGCTAATTAGTCACTTGGCCATATGCCTTCGATCCCTATCACTCCACAGAAATGCCTTCGGTTGACAGTGCTGCAAGAAGTGGGTGTCGTAAATTCTATTATACTACTTAGTACGAGTACGAGTACCAGGTGATTTTTCTTGACTCAAGCTGAGTCAAGTGCAGGGCGGCGAAGAGTGAGTTGCCAGGCGAGGAAGTGACTGACAGCAGACGCGGCGGAGTGGCATTGAAAATTGTTTTACTACGGGGCCATTTACAAAACAATTACACTTATTTTTGCGCCATTTAACACCGCTCTTCCCCCCGACTGACAATCCATCAGCGGCTGCTACTCAGCGCCAGGCGGACGGAGCTCAGACGGAGCTCCTCGACTTCATTTCGTCCTGACAGCTTTGAGTGGAAATAAACCTTGGGACCAGGCCCTGCATACGCTGGAAAAATATTTAAACAAATGTTAAACTGTAAAAAGGAAAATATGACGGGGTTTTAGTTTGGTTCTGTCTCTTTGAAAGTTAAAAAAAAAAGACTTAAACTTTCTCTGTAACAACAAATTTAGAGCTTGGAATACCAAATACAATCAATAAATTGTATATATATATAAACAAATAATTTTATAATTTATAAATTTGTAACACTTGAATTATTTCAGTGCATCCTTTTGCAGTTGCAGAAACGTTGGCCGCCAAAGTCCTGCTTAGTATGCAGCTCAGTCAGAAGAAGAGGCCGCGACAGCTGAGGGATTGCAGACCTGCAATGGCAGGTAAACAAAATTAATCATACGCCCCGAAATACCATGGCGTACTACTTTAACAATTTCGGATAATTGAAAGGTTATCTCCGGTGTGAGTCAATTTTCAGTAACTTTTGTTAAGCCGTTCAGCAGATAAAGGTAATCAAGTTGGGTAATTATTTTATTCTTAGCAATTGCAAAAATTCCAAATAAAGAAAGGTTAAGAAACTTACATATTTATAATTGAAAAGTATTTTTATTTTAACATTCACCCTTGTTTCCCAACGAATCTTTCCACTTAAAATTATAAACATTTTTTAAGCAAGTTTTTGTTTTACATTTCAGGTTTATTTAAATGTTTCAAGAACATGGAATAAGTGTAAATAAACATTATGCATTCTAAGGATGATGCTTGAACAGGCTCTCCAGCTTCTTGGCATATCCCTGCTTCTGGCTGCTCTCCTCCTCGCTGGCCAACTGGGGTACAACCTGGGCCTTGAATCCCTCAGGAGCCGCAGTTGCTTCCGGTACCGGAGTTTTGCCATCCAGGCAGCCCTGGAACTCCACATAGGACTTGTCGGAGCGGACTTCGTAGTTGTGAGTGCAATCGGTGAGGCAGGCCTCGCGGGCAAACTCGTAGAGGGAGATTTCCTGCATCAGAGCCACGATATTGATCGCGGCTGTGCTGGAGATGTCCTTGGCCACCGATGAGTGGTTGGTGCCCTGGCAACGATATTCTTGGTTAAGTAATCATAATGAACAAAGGATTTAATAAACAAAATTACCCGCGCGGAGTAGCAGTTGAGGGAGTCCAGACTGTTGTTACCCTGGTCGCATTCGAGCAGGAACTTGCAGGACTCGTAGGTGGTGTTGCTCAGGTGCCAGACATAGGAGTTGTAGCGGTCCAGGGTACCCTGCTTGCCCGCTTCGAATACGCCGCTGCAATGCTTATACTCTTTCTCGTAGACGGCGTAGTCCTCGTTGAAGATGTTCTGGTAGTAGTTGAAGCAGGAGGAGGCCAGGGCGGGATTGTTGCGCTGCACCTCGCTGGTGGCGCTCATGATCTGGAACATCTTCGAGGGTCCCGAGATCAGGCTGGGATTCGCGGCGGAGGAGCCGATGGCCACGGCGGCCAGGAGGATGGCGATGAATTGGGCTTGCATGTTGCTTGTTCGACGGTTCGTTCGTAACTTGGTCAAAAGTGAGAAATTGTCCAAGTTTTTATAGGCCATGTGCCGCATTATTGAATCGCCATAAATTATCCGAAAGGTAGAATTCTCTTATATCTCGCCGGTGATAAGAAAAATAATTAATATAACTTCCTTTACTTGGGGCACTGGAAAAAATCATCTTGTTAAATTTATGATGATCTTAAAATGCATTTAAATAAGTTTAAAGCATATATTAAATTTGTTTTTTATTATATAAATTATGTAAAAAATTATATTAAAATATTTGTAGGCCAAAAAACCTAGATCTTTAAATTTTACAATCTTTTTCCGTATTAAAGTTGCAGCAAAAATATAAAATTGAAGTTTAAAATTGTATTAATAATTATTTTCTATAAATGTTTATATTTTTTGAGTGTCATTATAAATTGTTCAAATATTTATCTTAAATGGTTAAAATTAGCTTATTACGAATTCTCTGCCAAAATTCGATATCTTGCCTATAAATTATGACAGGCTTTCTACAATCATAAAAACATAAAATTGGTCAGGAAGTAGATAACTTCAGCATATTAAAAACCAATATACATTTTCCCATTTTTTCCCATATCTGTTGGTACATTTTTTATAAAAATACATTTTAAATGATCGTATGATGTGTAATACCAATTTATTGTTCATTTGTTTACTAACCTCTCTCGACATTACCTAAGGTCCGGTCTTATCTCGCCTGATTGGTTGTTTGAACTACTTTTAGGATGAAAATTAGTTAAGGTAGCTTGCTTATCAAAACAATAATTATACGTCATGATAATGATAACAATGTTTCTAGCTTCTCTTTTTTAAACATATTCTCAGCCCTACGAAGGGTACTGATAATAACAATTAATTACTTAAATAGATACAAATTACGTAGCATAATCTAACTTCCAATTTAATTTGATAATAATTAATATTGTTCTTTAATTTATTAAGAAGATGCAGAAAGATAGTAGTTTCTTTAGTCCCCACAGAAAATTTGTTATCATCTTATCACGCCAAAATTAAAAAATACTGTAAAAAGGGGAACCCCACCCTTTTGAGGCAAAGAAACTTAAAGAACCTTCTGGCATTTATATTTCATTTCTGATTTAATAGGTTGGTTGACTAAATTTAAAATTAGGTGACATTAAATGATTACTTGCTTATCAGAAATATAGTATAATCGGAACTAACTTGGGTGACATAGAATAATGATATATGACTTTTTTACGGGGAAACCCTCTCTAAAAGCACAATTTTAAAAACTTAAAGTAGGTATTAAATATTCCGAAATTTATGACTGGCACAGTGTGCGGGGTTTTATTTCCTCAAAGAAAGTAATGCAAATGGGAAGTACATTCAATGTTTCCGATAATTATCTTATCAAACTATAAATGCCAAATTTTAATCAACCAACCCAGTAACATAGTTTAACCCACCTCCGTTGCCTTATTGTTTCGGGGCTCTCCCTTATTCCATATATATATTTTTTTCAGGGGTAATGTTGGGTTAGTCACCCTCACACAAGGTGCTTTTTTTTGTCCAGACTGCGGGGGAGTCTTGTGCCAACATAGATATCATAGGATTTTTGCATTAAACACGTGTATATCTTTAAATATATACTTTCGATCCATCAATGGCAAGATATTATAAGTAAATATTGTTGAATTTTTGCAGAACCCACATATTTTTGGGTCTATAAAAGCCTTGCCCGGTTGCCAATTTAATTTAGACAAAGTTTGAAAAAAGAATTCAATGCATTTCCTTACCATTGCCACCCTGCTGGCCGCCTTGGCTTTCGGCTACTCTTTCACGAATCCCAGACTCCTTGAAGGACCCTCGAAGATGTTCCAGCTACTGAGTGCCGCCGGTGAGCTGCAGCAACTTAATCCTGGCCTGACCGCCCCCTGCTTCGCCTACTACGAGGAGATCTTCAACAAGGAGTACGAGATTTACCGTGCCGGGTACAACGAGTGCGTGAATAAGTTTAGCGCTGGAAAGATCGGAGTCCTGGAGCGGTATGATGGTGTTGTTTGGAGTCTGGGCAACTCCACTTACGCCTCCTGCCAGGCCCTGATCAACTGCAACACCAGGAATAACAGTCTGGACTCGCTCAACTGCTACAGCAGTCAGGTAAACTATATTATTTGGAATTTATTCAGTTATTTGAAAGCTATTTTGCTTTGCAGGGTAGTGACAACTCTCAGGAGGTGGCCAGTATGGCTTCCAATGCCTCGATTAACGCTGGGTCCTTGACCCAGGAGATCTCCCAACTGGAGTACACCCGTGATCTGTGCACTAATACCACGGCCCGCAATTATGACATTAGCTACGATGCCTCCTACGAGGAGTTCCAGAGCTGCCTTTCGGGAGAGTCTTCAGTGCCTGTACCAGCTGTTTAATACAGTTCTTTATCAGCTCATATATCCTATTTAAATGAGAAAATGTTATGCAAAATTATAGCTTTGCTTACTTAAACTATTTATGCTGATAAATATATTCAAACTTGATTAATGAATCGTATGCTTTATCTCCAAAGAATTATCTCGAGTTTCTTGATTTGTTCTTTCCAGGAATCTTCTTTAATATCTCCCTTACTCACCACTTCAAGAATTAAATTACCTTTTGTTTGGCAATTATCTTGATTTAAAAATAATATTGACATTAGCCCAATTCCTGGAAAGCGATCGAGTCTGTGATATAAAAATAAAAAACGGAAATTTTGCACAAGGTTTCCCCTTTTTACGCCTTATTTGCAAACATTAAAAAAGGCCCAAATTTGTCATCCGCTTTTTTTAATTGCCAAAATCGAGGTTATGCAAGCGAGACAGGCAGGGGAGCGGCCTAAGTCAGTTATCAGAAGGATTTCGGCATTATCAATTACGAATATAAGCAATTTATGGACAACCGTTCGGTGAAGGTAGCAGGGAATAACCTTTCGATGTCTGATATGAATGGGCAATAAAGATTTTAGATTCCCAGATTTCTGAAAACGGATGTTTACGCACTGCCTAAGGAAAGTAGCTCAAGTTCGGTGTGTAGGGTGATTGCAAGGCTGATAGACTCCTTATCAACGACGACGCACTATCAGAAAAGCCGTGCGATCAATGGCAGCTCTTGATAATTTTTGGTAGCCATAAAAGCCTTAGCCGGTTGCTGGTTCAGACCAAGTTACGAACGAACCGCGAAACGAGCAACATGCATACCCAATTCGTCGCCATCCTGTTGGCCGCCGTGGCCATCGGCTCCTCCACCGCGAATCCCAGTCTGGTCTCGGGACCCAGGAAGATGTTCGAGATCATGAGTGCCACCAACCAGATGCAGCGCAACAATCCCGCCTTGGCCTCCGCCTGCTTCAACTACTACGAGGGCGTCTTCAACGACGACTACACTGCCTACGATGTGGAGTACAGGCAGTGCCAGGACGAGTTCGGTGCCGGCCAGGAAGGAGTCCTGGAGAAGTACAACAGCAATGTCTGGGAGTTGAGCAACTCCACATACGACTCCTGCAAGGCCCTGCTGGACTGCGACCAGCAAGGCAACAGTCTAGACTCCCTCAACTGCTACTCCGCTCAGGTAAATGGAATTTTCTTGATAAATAAACTAAGTATTTAAGTTTCAATATTATTTCCAGGGCACTGACAACTCCAAGCAGGTGTACAGTGTGGCCACGAGTGCCTCTATTTCCGCCGGAGCCCTGAACCAGGATATCAACAACCTGGCTTTCACCCGTGATCTCTGCACCAACAGCTCGGCCCGCAATTACGAGAACCGCTCTGCTCAGTCCTACGTTGATTTCCAGAACTGTCTGGCTGGCAAAACTCCAGTGCCCGAACCCACTACCACCACCAGGCAGCCAATTACTAGCGAGCCTACCACCACGACTGAGTCTACCACCAGGCCGCCGATTACTAACCCGCCTACAACCACCACCACCAGTCAGCCTATTACTAACCCGCCTACCACCACGACTGAGTCTACCACCAGGCAGCCGATTACTAACCCGCCTACCACCACTACTGAGCCTACCACCAACCAGCCCACCACCGTCGAGCCCCCCACTACCCCCCAACCCACCGAGACTACCGAGACTACTAGATCGGAGCCTGAGTCCTCCTCTAGCCCATGGGCAACTCAGACGTACCCGCCCTCGACCCTGTCACCTTTCAGCCATGGCGAAAGCAGCTCTGAGGAGAAGAAGCAGTGGATCAACAAGCTGGACAACATTCTCAAGCATCTTTTGTAGGAAAAACGAAGGATATTTTCCAAATAAATAATTGCAACTAAAAGTAGTTATTATAAAAATATTTATGAGGTGTAAATTCTGGAACGGGTTTATTTATAAAAAAAATGAAAGCAATTGAAATCATTAAAATATAAAGAAATATATATAAATGTATATATCACCTAGTTTTTATATAAACTAAAGATAGAAACATTGCTATCAAATGCCTGCGATATAATTCTTATCGTTTGAATCACAAAAGTCATAATGATTTATTACGAAACCTATAACTAGTCCCTGATATAATCTAATCAAAAACAAGGTAGTTAGTTAGTTAGGAAATCTAAAGTTAGCATAGCATTTGCATTTAAAAAATTTCCTGCAATTTCTTGACTTTTCTCTGCCAAACCGTAGGCAGGCACTTTTCCTAGTGACTTGTCAAGGTAATTGAAAGAAGGCGAAGGCTGTTTGGCACCAACAGATGGCATCCAGTGATGAAGTCAATCTGGAAACTCAAACGAGAAACTAAAACCCATTGCAACTTACTTAATTAAGGGTCCCTGGACCCGATCTCGGTGGTAAGCTGAGCAGGAAACCCAACCTGATGCGATGCAAATAAAACTTTTTGCATTTGCCATCAGTCGTCGTCGTCGTCGTCCAAGTTTATCAAAGATCCGCAGGACACGATAGGGGGCACCAGGATGCGGATATGGAGAGGGCAAACATGTAAATCAGCTTGGGGAAACTTTTCGCCCCGAGGAGGACAAACAAACAGGAGCCGGGAAGCACACTTTAAGGTACATAGAGGAGTTGCAGTTAAATAAACATGGGAGAGGCATTGCGTTTTATTCAAATTTAATTGCAGGTCCTGGGTATTGTTTGTGCAGCTTCCTGCCCGGCGGCCTTGTTGTCACTGCAATTAAAACAAATTAGAAGCCTCGCTGCCGGTAAGAGATTTCACTCGTAGGAGGAGCCAATAACTTGGCAAGGGTATCCTGCATCCCTGCATCCCCGGCATACTGGTATCCCTGCATCTGTATGGCTTCTCCAACACACAAAGAACACGCAATTAAGATATGCAAATTAGAAGTTGTCCTTGTCCTCCACTGAGCTCCGATAATTATGCAGAGGCAGGCGACGCATAGGCGCTATAAACATGGCCGACTATCTGGCCGATTTGTATGAGTTTTTGGCTGAAAGTGAGTCATCGTGCTGGAGTCTCTTTTTGGGTTTAAATGTAATTATTATGTCGCCTGTAAATGACCGACAAGTGACTCCCTGATAAAGCTCAAGTGGACATGGCCCGGGCCATTGGGTATTGGTTATTAGTCATACAAAATAATCAATCTCTGCACAAATATTGACTTGTAAATAAATAGATAAATCCCAGGGAAATCCTTAGAATAAGTATGGAATTTAACCTTGATAAATAGTACATGGGAAATGGGTGCTCGTAACCCTTTAAGAATTACTTTTTCTAAGAAAATTTGTGATTATTACAACACCCTTCAGACACAGAGTGCCTTAAGATTTAATAACTAAATTACTTTTAGCGCATTAAAGTTCTTACTAAAACCTTACATTGACAGCTTGTTTTTGTTTTCTTATCAATAAACGTATATTTCTGACCAATAACAGCTCGTCATGACGATAGAATCGGCTCGGGACTTGAGTATTTCCTAGGAATCGAAGTGGCAGGCAGACATATAGACCTCACACGTGTGTCTTGCCCAGAAAAAAGTACTCCAAGTTGATTAGATTGTAGAGTCCAGTGCCATAATACCTGCTTTATCTGGACATTTGCGTGGTTTTCCTATGGGATACTTTTTCCCAGAGAAAGTTATTTCTTTGGGGATTTAAGGAATCTACGCATTTTGTGCGTTTCTAAGAAGTATTCACATTGATGAAGTGTACAAGAATGTGGCAGGTGAGGCGGTGAATGAAAACCCTTGAGCTGCTTTTGCGCAAATCCGATTCGTCGGGGCGGGTCTCCATTGAGTGGCGTTATAAAACCGATAAGAATGATAACTACAACGCCCCAACTAGTAGAGATAGCCCGCTTGATGGGCCAAATAAACGAGGTAATAACCTACACGGCAATAACATGCCGTTTTTTACTGGAAAACTGAAGGCAGGAACCCGCTTTTATGGACCACTCCACCCAAGTGCCTATAAATACTGCAGTTGGCAGGTGGATCCGCCAAAAGCGAACTATTCGTCGGTGTAACTACAACGCGGATCTCCTCGATTTAATTAAATAACAATTGCATTAGTGATCCTTCGAAAAATGCAGTCCAAACTGTGCGTGGTCCTTTTGGCCCTTGGCCTGAGCCAGATCCTGGCCGTGCCGGCTCCCTCGCTGCTGCTCACCCATCCGGAGACGAACTTCATGCAGTTCCTGATGCAATCCCGCGACTTGGCCAACGATGGCTCTCACTCCCTGGAGTGCCTCAGCTACTACACGCCGCTGCTGAACGGGGCTGTGGAGAAGTACAATACCGACTTCAAGGCCTGCCTGGACGAGGCCACTCAGCAGGTGGCGGCCATTAACGATGACACCAAGGATAACCGCACCCTGATCGACCAGTCGGCCACAGACTCCTGCGCAGCCCTCGAGGTTTGCAGCCAGCTGACTGCCGCCGATGAGTACTTTGAGTGCTACACCGAAGCGGTAAGTTTGAAGGGGCGTTGACATTTATTGCTCTTTTAAAATTAATTTTAAATTATTAAAAAAATAATTGGGTTATCTGTTTAAAGTTAAGGATTATCAGTTAAAATTAATTAATTAAATTTTGTGTTTAAACTATTTGCCATTACAAACTTCACGCTACTTTTTATCAAGTTCTTATGCTTCAGATTAGCAGCTTTTTTTCTTTCTTATCTATTAGTTTCAAATCTTACAAAATCATAGCCCATAGATACGACTTTTATATGCCAAAAATAAATATAATTTGATATTTTTCAAACATCATGCTGATATGTCGTTGAGAGCAACCAGTTTGTTAGCTAATTTCTAATTATAACTTTTCCTTCTTATTTTTTCCAGGGTGCCAGCAATGCCAAGTCCATGTTCACCATCTCGGCCAATGCCTCTGAGCTACTGGCCTATGTACAGGAGAAGGTTCGTCTCATCCAGGTGAGCGAGTATGCTTGCACCAACAAGACCCAGAGGACCTATGCCGAGGACACCGCCGACATCTACGAATCGTTGAGCCTGTGCTTCGCCGGTGCTCCGATCCCGACCGAGACTAGCTCAACAGCTGCTCCCGAATCCTCCTCGTCTCTGGATCCGGAGTCCTCATCCTCTGAGTCCCCCGAGTCTTCTAGCACTGCTGACCCCGAGTCTTCCAGCTCTGCTGAACCCGAGTCTTCCAGTTCTGCTGCACCTGAGTCTTCCAGCTCTGCTGAACCCGAGTCTTCCAGTTCTGCTGCACCTGAGTCTTCCAGCTCTGCTGAACCCGAGTCTTCCAGTTCTGCTGCACCTGAGTCTTCCAGCTCTGCTGAACCCGAGTCTTCCAGTTCTGCTGAACCCGAGTCTTCAAGCTCGTCTACCCCCGAACCCGAATCCTCGAGCTCCGCTGCTCCCGACTCTCCCGAGGAGGACTTGAAGCAGATTTATACCGGCCCCAGCAACAAGAACCTTCAGGATATTCTGAACAATCTGCGCAACTATTTTAAAACTCAATAAGCCTAAAGGCTACCTATACCTGTACCTATAATCGAAGCAAAAATAAAAAATAAATGTACATATCTAAATTATTTACAAAAAAAAGAGGAAAAATATATATATGAATGTTGGTAAGGGGGTGAAAAGTCTTTGGAGCAAATCAATCAATGATGGCAATGGTTCATAATTACCCGAAAAAATCCAGTTTTACAGCTTTAACTTTACCAATTGCAAAATAATAAACTTATAAAAAGTACCAAGTGAATCACAAGCCACTAAAGATACCCCCACTAAGTGCGAAGTGCGCGTTATCAATCCCGATAGTCCTCGTCGAAGCTGCCAAATACAGTGTTAACCACCGCTTGACCAACCCCATCACCTGGCCAAGGAACAAACCAATTAAAAATGGACAGCAGATAAGCAGCCGCAGAACTACCTTATATTGGCCATATTACCAATGCCAGATAACAGGGCTATTTCCAGAGGTTTAGTCAGAAGAAAACTTATTAAAAACTCAAATCAGATCGAATCGAATCTCGGCGCCCGATTTCGGGAACAAGATAGAAACTTAATTAGCTTTTAATCAGCCTGAATTAATGGTATGTCATTGAAGTCGATTTCGGGGTAGCTATAAAAATATGCGCCCAAGCCCAGTGGCCATCAGTTCGAACTCGAAATCCGTCGGAGTATTATTGTAAATCGCAAGAGCCATGAAGTTCGCCGTTGCCCTGTGCCTCCTGCTGGCCACCAGTGGATTCGCTTTGATGCCAAAGCATCCCGCTGACATGATTACCATGCTGACCCGCCAGCAGTTCGCCATGCGACAGATGATGGCCGCTCCAGAGCCCCGGGACGATGCCTCCGTCAACGATTGCTTCAACAACTACCTTACCCAACAGACCAATGTGATTATGAGCTACAATAAGGAGTACACGGGATGCATCAACACCGCCGATGAGGATCGCGACAAGCTCACCCAGGAGAGCGCCTCGGAGCGCGAGGATCTCATCAATCGCACCAACAACATGTGCAGCAGCCTCACGGCATGCGACACCCTGCGTGACGGTCTCGACTTCTTCCAATGCTACCGCGATGCCGTAAGTGTAGAGAAAATTTATAGAGATTGAGGGGGGATAGATTTTAGTTCTCTGAATATCTGCTAAATTTTAAGGAATTTTAGATTATCAGGGAGACTTCCTTATCCTTGAATACCATAATTAACAATTTTAATGCATGATCAGGGTATCTTGTTTGTAGTATGCCAGGTGCTCATGTGATTTATATATTGATATTTCAGATTCAAGTACTTCTTTTAATAGCATTTTTTATTATTAAACACTTTGGATATTCCATTTGAATTTCTATATACCAAAATGTTTACAAATAATAAGGAAAGTCTGCAAAAAAGCCACTTAAAATGTTTGAAAATCTAGAACGGCTAAAAAAAAAATAGCAATTATATATTCTATTATTTAAATAATATTAAAATTATTATAAATCTTGGTCTGAAACGGCTACTTTTTACTAATTTTATAATTATTTTATATTTTTCCAATAGATAATAAATTTTCTTACACAACAAACCACCTTAAATCAAAATTGACGCCATAAAAAAATTACCAAGCGTATCTCTTTATTTATTTATGACATACTTGAAGTACTGATGTTATTTATCTCTTATTAAAAAATAAGTAATACAAATTATTTATAATTTCGTTCTAGTCCACCGACAGCTACAAGACCATGTTTACCCTGAACAGTGACTCCAATCTGGACTACAATCGCATCAGTGCCAGCTACAGCGTCATCGAGACTGCCCTGACCACGTGCGTGGATGAGGCTCGCGTCACCTATGCCCACGACATGGACACCTGCGATGAGAGCCTCACCGTTTGCTTGAACGGAGGCGCTGCTCCCACGACAGCTGTTCCTACCACTGCTGCTCCCACGACGGCTGTTCCTACCACTGCTGCTCCTACGACTGCTGCTCCCACAACTGTTGCTCCCACGACAGCTGCTCCTACCACAGCTGCTCCTACCACAACTGATCCCACGACTGCTGTTCCTACCACTGCTGCCCCTACGACGGCTGTTCCCACAACTGCTGATCCCACAACTGCTGTTCCTACCACTGCTGCTCCCACGACTGCTGTTCCTACCACTGCAGCTCCCACAACTGCAGCTCCCACAACTGCTGCTCCTACCACCGCTGCTCCTACGACGGCTGTTCCCACAACTGCTGCTCCCACAACTGCTGTGCCTACCACTGCTGCTCCCACGACAGCTGCTCCTACCACTGCAGCTCCCACAACTGCAGCTCCCACAACTGCTGCTCCTACCACTGCTGCTCCCACGACTGCTGTTCCTACCACTGCTGCTCCCACGACAGCTGCTCCTACCACTGCTGCTCCCACGACTGCTGCTCCCACGACGGCTGTTCCCACCACTGCTGCTCCCACGACGGCTGTTCCCACCACTGCTGCTCCTGCTGTTACCACTGAGGCCCCCGTTCCCACCACAGAGCGTGCTCCTGAGGAGGACCTGGCCAGGTCTCTGCCTCTGGCCCAGAAGGGAATCTGGAACTTGTTCAAGCGCTACATTTAAATTCAAGATCCGATAAAACGAACTAACTAATATTTATTGCATTAACTTTGTTTCGTCTCGAGAAAAAATATATACTTTTTATATATTTTTATTAAAAGTCCCAATAAAAACAAAAACAAATTAGGAAAGCGTAGAATACTTTTGGGTTAAAAAAAAATTTGTAATGTCTTAGAAGGGGTAACAACAGAGAAGGAGAAATAATTTCTACAAGGGGTTTTGATTTTTCGAGATTAATTATTATATAAAATATAAAAAATATAAATACAAACAATGTATAACTATATTATACAAGAACTAGAGACTATCTCATGTCCTTTGGCCTTCCTAAACTCTCGATAAATCTCTAATCCTACGCCTTGGTGGCCTTATCGGAGATTATTTGTAGATTAACTTCTAACTAAATACAAAACAAACAGATTAAACAGCACAATGAGTAATTTTCAACCCCCTTTAGACACCTGAGACCTACGGCGCTGCTCCAGAGGAAGCTCTTATCACTGATAAGTGATAGCTTAATGACATATCTCGAACATTGGAGCTGGACAAGCGCCGGTAGCCGCTGGTCTACTGGGCTTTTACGCTGTTCGCTGGAGAGTATAAAAGATACAGAGAGAGCGATCGGATCAGGGGGCTTCGAACCGACGGCGACACATGCAATCAAGGTGCACGCAGGCAGATAAGTGGAGCACCTGAACTTGTCGTAAATCGGCTGGCCTTCGGCTGGCCAATAAAGACGAGGGCTTTGCAAGAGCGAGTTATTAGGAAATGATCAATTAGCCGAGCGGCACTCTCGAGGAGCGTCGTCGTTGTTTGGATTTGTCGAAGCATTCGAGATCGGTGGCCAAATGGAAGCGCCACGCCACATCGCAAAGTCGGAGGAGACGCGCTGTCGCCTCTGCTGGCTGCTCGTCATATCGCTGCTTCACTGCCTTCATGTGGGCTCCTCGTTGGAGCTTGTGGAGTGGCCCACGGCCATGCCGGATCTGGGAATAGATGACTGCCATGATGAGTTCACGGTGGCCTGTGCCAATGCCTCTTTAGTGTACTACGAAAGCCTAGAACTTTGCCAGCTGCATGCCAACGAGACCATAGCCAACCTGGAGGTGGACGTGGAGCTGGAACGAACGCAGATCGAACTTGGATCGAGTGCAGTTTGCGGGAATTTGCGGTTCTGTGATGTCTTTGAGGATGATCTGGAGTACTTGAAGTGCATCAGCGAGAATGTGAGTCACTGAAAAGGTCCCTTAATATCCTAATGATCCCTAATTATCCTTCTCCTCCCAGAGTAAACGCAACCTGGACATTCTGACCGAAATCAACTATAATGCCACCCATGCTTATACGCGAATGCGTCAGGATTACGATGCCTTGCATAGAACCTTCCTGCTGTGCGGCCTGGAAGCCCAAAAGGATTACATGGAGGACCTCAGAGAAGCACACAGGGAACTCAGTCAGTGTCGATTGGAAATCGATGAGCTAATGGAGTGAATAAAGGTTATCTGTTATCGTGTAAGCAGGAAATGTAGGGTAATAAAAACCCATTTATAAAAAGCAAGAATTCTACGAACTTAGATTAGACTCCTCTATAGTTTTAAGACTTTAGTTGTACTTCTAGCTGTCAGTTATCTCTCAATAAATGTAATCTAACTAATAGTATTTTGATTGACACTTCTTTTAATCATAAATTATATAAGGTTTACATGTATATTCCTTAATGCGTCTCATTCTGTTGCAGACATTGATCCAGCGATTGGAAGATCTTATCCGTGCCCTTAATATAAGTATCTTCCGTTCGATTTGTGCACAAATAATGCTCCATTTCAATGCTGCTCATATGCTTAGTCAGGATCAAAGCCTGCTCGGAGGCATTAAAAGATATATTATAGACTTTAGTCAACTGCAGTTTGGCCTGAAAATATAATAAATATTATATATTATTTATTTACACCCTTAGCATATTTGACTTACCATTTTAGCAAAGCAATTGAAAAATTCCAGAGCTTCCGTTTGGGTCAAACACTCGTCTATAAAGTCTGTTATGCCCAAGGCAGCTTCCCGTATATTTTCCTGAGCCAAATTGGCATTTAAAAGCACCGATTGCTGCTCATTGGAGGACTTCTTTTGGCAGCCACTATAACCCTGCGACCATGTGGCTCCCTGGCTCTCCAACTCTGGTAGATATTGAGCAAAACACTTTTTGGTATTGCCCAAATCGGAGGCAGTTTCCTTGCCCAAATCCAGGTAATGGCACAAGCTATGCAAGGCACGCGGCTCCTCAGCCAAGGTCTGTAAATTATATAAATTAAATAAAGGTAAAATATTTATAATAATTTCAAGTTACCCCTAGGGACAGCAGGAGGATGATGGTTATAGCTGCTTCCATGTCTGACGACTGACCGCAATCGGAGCGAAATTTCCACGTAAAGTGGCCCGAAGTTGTGGTAATGTAATCTGACATTGATGCATGGTTTGTTTATAGGTCCGCCGTCCCTTATCGCTGGGTTCCGTCTGCAAATATCGATCCAATGACTGTCAAACTGGACGGCCAGAAAGTGTTATATACTTTTGGCCAAAACACGCGAAAGTTTCCCAGCGAGAAAGTAGTCCAGGCGAGGCAAGTTTGTGTCTGTCCCCGCAATTAATTACCTCATATGATATGCCAGCGATATAAGGGGGATTTTGAGAAGTCGTTACCCAATCGTTACAGCAATCGATTCCATTGGATCGTGAGCCCTTAAGCCATGTGGGGATTGCCTTTGACAAGTTCAAAGAACCGCTCGTATAGCCACCTTCCGGTGGTGGGCCATCTTGGCCCTTATCGCTATCAGCTTTTGACCCTGACTACACGTGAATGGCATCGGGAATGGTAATGGGAATGGGAATGCACATGCAAAGCAATTTGTGGGTCTGGGCATTACGCATAGCGCCTTAATGCTACCTAATTGATCGCCGCCGGTTGCCGACGCCGTCGCGCAAAAAAATTCACCAAAATTCACATTCACATTGCCCCGAACGGATCAATCATCCGCCCCGTGGGCCGGAGTATATAAAGCAAATGGTGTAGTTCTCCGGCAGCGACAGTCAAGATCCAACCGCCAGCGAACGAAACGAACATGAAGCTCCTGAGCAGCGTGCTAATCCTTGCCAGCGTTCTGGCTGCCACCAACGTAAAGTCAACCTGACACAGCCTAGCCTCCCTTCCGGTTGTAACGACTTCCGTTTCCGTTTTCGTTTTTGCCTTGCAGGCCAAGCCCAACGGCCAGCTGCAGATTCAGAGCGCTCTGGACCAGTATATGGTGCATGCCCGCAACCTGGACACCATTGTCTCCGCGGACGTGACCACCCAGTGCTTCAGCTTGTATCTGCCCATGCTGAACGAGGTGGCCGCCACCTTCTCGAGTTCCTACCAGGCCTGCATCACCACGGCCAATGCGGAGACTGCCAACCTGACCGCCCAGGCGGAGCAGCAGCAGAAGGTCTACCAGGGCGAGGTCTCCACCCTCTGCAGCGCCTTCAGCGCCTGCGACAGTGACAACGATACCACCAACTTCTTCAACTGCTACGCCAGTGCGGTGAGTTGTCCAGAAATCCAAAAAAATTCAAGATTTACTAATCCTAATCTCTCCTCTAGGCTGAGGGCGATGTCTCGGTGATCTATGATATTGCCACCAATGCCGCCAACTCGGCCAGCACTCTGAGCATGGGCATCAAGGCCATCCAGGACACGGAGTACCAGTGCACCAACACCACGGAGAGCAACTATGTCCGGGATACGGCCGCCACCTACGATCTGCTGGATAGCTGCCTTAAGTACGGCGTTCCCACTACCTCCACGGCGGCCCCCTCCGCTTCTAGCCCCGTCGCTAGCTCGAGCGGGGCTCCTTCCACTGATGCTACCACTGTTGTGGCGGCATCCTCCGCCGCCCCAGTGGTCGTGAGCACCGCTGCTCCCGGCACCACCGTCGCGCCTGCTACCTCGGCTTCTTCTTAGGCAGGAATCACTTTAGCAGCTTAATTCCCAGCAATTCCAAGCAATAAATGAGCATTGAAAATTATTTGGGAGTTTGTTAAGATTTCTTTTCGGGGAATAAGTAAATATTAGTTTTAAAATTTAATTTGGTATGATATATCTTTGGATTTTCTTATAGAATTAATTATAATTTAAAGGAAATTATTCTTTAATTCTATAATTCTGAATACAAGTAGTTTCTAGGGAAACTTTAAATGTAATTTTTAATACAGTTTTCATATTAGTCATCAGCCACGGGTGCGACCTACAACTTAACCAGACATTTAGAGGACAGACAGATGCTTCTATCTCCGATTTTGGTTCTAAAGTTTCACCATAATCATCTGACCCAAGTTACACCTTTCGTCTAGCCAAAGCAGAGAGCGGCATAGAGAGTTCTAATAGCTCTCGCAGTATACATTCAATTCAAGGTGGCCTTATCGGCGATACATTCAATTATCTCCCCAAAAACGGCGGCTGGGCTGGGCGCTTTAAAGTGTGTGCACACACACGGTGCTGTGCTCAGTCGATGTCTGTTCTCGGGCCATTAAGCACACGAACATGGAAACCCAACGCGTAGTCGTAGCTGTATTTGCCGTTCTCCTCGCTGGACTGTGTGTGCTGCCAGGATTAAATGTAGGGAAAGGAGGAGGAATATATCTAAAGGGAAACTAAGGGGAATGCTTTAGAAGTTTACAAATTTTATGGGATTTATTTTGTAATTAAAAGTGTGAAATTAAAGCAACAATAAGGAGATTCCTTTTAACTCTGGAGTAACCATAACCCTTGTCATTCCAGGCGGCGCCCATACAATGCAATGATGGCACCGGCACCCAGGTCTCGGAGAATGGCTACCAATCGCAGACACAAACTGGACCTGGCTGCCAGACGCAGAGCTCTGAGAACGGATCCCAGTCGCAGTCTCAGTCGGGCAGTGGCACCCAGTCGCAGACGCAGTGCAGCGGCTCGGATTGTGGTGCGTTCTCACCCTTTCCGCCTTTGTTCACCATGAAGCCCTTCGAGCCTTTTCAGCCAATGACGCCTTTTCCAGCAATGACGCCTTTTCCGCCTATGGAGTGGAAGAGCAGGAGTTTCCGCAGTCTTAGGAAATTTTAAATAAATATAAAGAGTTCAATTTTCAAGCTATACATATTTTATGAGAATATTTTTTTATAAAATTAATCTTAACTCAAGAAATTCCCAGTGCAAGTTAATTCACAAAGTAGGCCTTAGACCCTTCAATCATCCCCAGAACGTCATTGTACCTAGCCGCTTGTATGGGAAACTTCCTGAAAAACCTACTAATTCCGGACAAAACAATGGGCGACGAAGAGAAGGCAGCTTTGGTCGTGGACAACGGATCGGGTCTGTGCAAGGCGGGCTTTGCTAGTGATGACGGTCCATGTGCGGTCTTTCCATCGATTGTCGGACGACCACGCCACCAGGGCGTGATGATTGGCATGGGCCTGAAGGAGTCGTATGTGGGCGACGAGGCCCAGTCGAAGCGTGGCGTTCTCTCAATCAAGTATCCGATCGAGCATGGCGTGGTGACCAACTGGGATGACATGGAGATGATCTGGGAGCACACCTTCAACGAAATGCTGCGCATTGCTCCCGACGAGCATCCGGTTATGCTGACGGAGGCTCCGCTGAACCCGAAGGGCAATCGCGAGAAGATGACGCAAATCATGTTCGAGAGATTCAATGTTCCGGCCATGTATGTGGCCATCCAGGCTGTGCTGTCTCTGTATGCCTCTGGGCGAACTACTGGCGTCATCCTGGACTCTGGCGATGGGGCCACGCACACCGTTCCCATCTACGAGGGCTTCTCCCTGCCCCATGCCATTCTGCGCATGAATCTGGCCGGCCGGGACTTGACCGAGTATCTGATGAAGATTCTGGCGGAGCGTGGCTACTCCTTCACCACCACCGCTGAGCGTGAGATTGTGCGCGAAATCAAGGAGAAACTGTGCTATGTGGCGCCGAACTATGAGCAGGAGTTGATCACCGCCGCTCAGGCCGGTTCTTCTCTGTCGAAATCCTACGAGCTGCCCGATGGTCAGGTCATCGAGATCGAGAATGAGCGTTTCCGCTGCCCCGAGGTACTCTTCCATCCCTCGGTCCTGGGCATGGACACCTGTGGCATCCACGAAATCACATACAATTCGATTATGAAGTGCGATGTGGACATACGCAAGGATCTGTATGGAAACACGGTTCTATCCGGCGGCACCACCATGTTCCCGGGCATGGCCGAGCGCTTGCACAAGGAGATCACCGCCTTGGCTCCGGCCACAAGGAAGATCAGGATTGTGGGGCCGCCGGAGCGCAAGTACTGTGTGTGGATCGGTGGCGCCATCCTGGCCTCGCTCTCCACCTTCCAGCAGATGTGGGTCTCGAGGCTGGAATACGAGGAGATTGGGCCCTCCGTTGTGCATCGCAAGTGCTTTTGAGTACTTGAAAGTTCTCAAATTTGTATTGTTTATAATTTTATAAGAAACACTTTTTGGAAATTTCAGTTTTTGTTTGGCAATAAAATTTAATAAATTTATTGAAGTTTGGCTTTTAAATGTTTAGCATTAAATGGATTTAAACTTCATGTAAAAAATATTACAAAGATAGAAGATAGTTTAAGAGATTAAAAAATGTTATAATATTTTAGAAATTAAAGATGTATACAAAATAGTTAATTCTAAATAAATTTTAAACCATTATCTAGTAGGAAGTATAAGCTCTAAGATTCCAAAAGTATTTCTCTTTAAATAACAACAACTAAAACTTTAGTCTACCTTCTGTCTGACTTGCTGTGATCTCTCACACTTTAGGTGACTCATTCATCTGGTTTTCCCTGTTTTTTTCCATTTATTTTTATTTACACTTTTAGTTTGGCAACTTGCTGTTCAAATATAGCTGCTGATTAGGTTGCTGATCAGGCATTAATGTTCTGACAATGAGTCGTTGTGATTCAAGATTATAGCATTCAATTGTTAAAACGGCTAATCTACTCACTAGGAGGGGAGCCATGGACTGATAGGGGTAAGCAAGCTAAATAATTAACAAAATAAAAGTACAACTGCTTGATATAGCTCTAAAAATAGTTAAGCAACTATTTGATTTTTATTTACGATGATATTGCCTTAAACATTAATTTATTTACTTTACAAATAATTCAGAAATAAATAAAAAATTGTATAAATATTTTAAGCATTTATTTTACCAAAATATGAATCCAAAAATGTCTTCCACGATTTTCAGAATTCTTTAACTTCAACTTCTGGGCTTATCACCTGAAATCCCTTAGATCTGAGAGCCAAAAATATAATGATGAATGTTCGCCCAAGTCTCGTCTGTGGTTAATGCAATTTTTTGTTTTCCTGTCACTTTTGCCACTGCTGTCGCTGCTGCAGATAAAACTTTTATAATGCGCCCAACTTTTGCCGAACTGTGTGTTACCTTCCGTGGCATTGTGCCGGATCCGGCAGGCAGGACGCGGCCCAGGACGCGCAGCCTTGGGCGACGTGTGCAAGTAATTGTGGCAAAAGGCAAAGGCGCCACAATAATCAACGGCAGCAGGATATCGTCAAGCGTTGACGCTGATGCCGCCGCTGCCGCCAGCTGGCTTTTAACTCATTTTCTGATTAAAATCAGGGCCATTAAGCGTGCCAGCCCGAATCGGACTAAACTTTTTTAATGGCCCTGACAATAGTTGCCAGCTCCGGCTTCAGCTCGAGCGCCAGTTCCCTTCTCTGATCCTGCACTGCGGCCGCAAAAGGACGCGCGAAAATTGGCGCCTGCAACGAACGACGCTGGTCACGACACGACAGGGTGCAGGATTCGGTGTAAAATTAAATTAAAACTGCCAAGGGAGAACGAGTTGTGCACGGAGAGAAATTGTCACCCCCCTGCCTGGGTGTGTTATCAGTGGGCTTAAAATTCTTAGCATATCGATGGCTGATAAATATAAGTACCATAAATATCAGTAACTTAAAGATACTAAAGGTAACAACAAGCATGACCTGGGCTAAGTTTAAAAATATCCCCCCGATAAGCTGATTACTATTTTTTATTTCATATATTTTTCGTTGGCTTTGTTTACTCATGAACTGACAGCTAGCATGACCTGAGTTATATTTAAATATTACGCGTTTAATTAGTAACACAAAGCATGGGCTTCGATATGAAATAATTATCGTAATTTTATCAGTGATAATGAATACTCTATGGATTTATTATCTAAATGAGTTGGGGGATTTTAACAGAAACTTTCGGATTTTAATAAGAAAAACATTTATGCGGCTATGACACGGACTATACTTTTAATTTACAAAAATGTAGAAGGAAACCTGAAAATTAAAACTAAAATAAAACATTTTCATAATGAATTTTGGAATTTATATAATTAAAATAAGCAGAAGATTGTAACAAATACTGTCTTCATTTAATACAAATATATTTCTGTAGCTAAAAATTTATTACATTTTAATATACTTTTAATTTTCTTGCCGTGTTCAGTAAAAAGCTAGTCGAAAACTGTGAAAATATTTGCGAGCCTTCAAGAACAAGCAGGACCAGATGGGCGATAGTGGGAATAACAGCAGGTTGGATGGGAATAAAGATGGGGCTGAAGATGGGGATCAGGAGCAGGAGAAGCTACAGAAGGAGGAGCAGAAACAGGAGGCCAGGGAAAGACTCTCAGCGCCAGCTGTCAGCGGCTGCCAGAGCAACGATGTCAATTAGTTTTTGAAACGATGCTGACCTCCTTGGGTTGACTTCGGCCTGCTGCCCCGCCCACTTGCTCGTCCTTGTCCTTTGGCCAAGTCAAGTTGGCTTTAAGTTAATTGCACAAGATTTCACTTTGCACTTGCAACGCTGCTGCCGCGGCTGCTACTTCCGCTTCCCCTCCTCGGCAGCCATTTTAATCAAGTTAAAAGTTATTTTTAAATGGAGTGCGAGCGAAATATGCGAGCGCAATGCAAATATCACAAAGGGCCGCTGTCTGCGGCTGGAAAAAATATTTATGTACTGATTATTTCATGTGGCATTGGAGGCCAAATTGGTTTTGCCATTCGACTGCCCCTGCCTCATTAATGCATGCAGGCGGTTGTGTATTTTTAACTGTTTTCGTCACATTTAATTTGTGCGAAATTCATATGCCAAGCGGTGTTTTCTTTTTACCAGTTTTCCATTTTTTTTTTTGCATTTACAGCCGATCGAATTAATTACGGACGGGTCGTCCTGTATTTATCTATCAATTCAATTTATTAAATGCAAAGTATTTGATATCCATACGCTTCGCCAGAGACTTTGCTGAGGTTTTTCAATTTATTAATGAAAAGGAATGAAAGTTTTGAAGGTTGCACCATTATTGGTATTTAATTAGGGTAAGTATTTCAGCATAAGAATGTCTAATGGGGCTTAAATATGATAAATATGTGGTATGAATTAATATTTTTATAGTATTTACATAATGAGTTACACTATTCTTAATTAAATAAATAAATTATAAGACAGATTGTTTTAGTTTGTTTAAATAAATATAATTATTATTACATTATTTTATGTATTTATCCATTTATTTAAAGTACTCAAAAGACTTTTCTCTTTTCTCAAATTTATTTAATTAATTGAATTCATTAAACTCTTGATATAAACATTTTTAAACAAAAACTGTAGGGTACTTCCGGTCTTTTACATTTGCTAAAGTATTCTGGAATCCCTATTATTTCGTTAAAAAATATTTATGTGCCTGCCTTCCCTCTCGCCAGGCAGCCGTATTTCATTTGTCATTCGGTTTGGCTCGTTTTTATTTTTTTATAAATTATCTTTGGCAGGTAAAACACCAACACCAACAGCCTCAGCTATTCCGGGTGCTTTACACCTGCAAAAGCCTTTGATTGATGATACAGGTAATTGATAAGGCGCCTGGGAAGCCTCAGATACTTTTTCACCTACACCCACGCCTGCCCCATTCCCCGCCCCCGCTAATTGGCTCCTAAGTAGGTGATGTTTAAAAATATTTTAGCAAGGCATTTTCGCGCACGGCTCTCTTTGGCTAATTATGCACTCAAAGCTTAGTCAACGAGCTCGTTCCGGGATGGTTTGAGCTAATTAGAGCGTCCAACGTTAATTGCAATTTGCAGGGACTTGGATGGGAAAGGGTAAGGAAGGAGGAAGAGGAGACCTTTTTTTGGGAGGGGAAGGGGAGGGATGCGAGGGACAAAAATCCAGTCGAGATGTCGCTCAAGTTACTTCAGCTGTTGCTGTCGTTTTTGGCGGCGTTGTCACGTTTTCGGTGGCTGCGATTCAGTATGACTTCATTTCACAGCCACAGATGTTGCACTTGCCATGCGATTTGCACTTACGTGTGAAAGAGATGGAGAAAGAACACTGGAAAAAATTATAAGATAAAAGATAGAATGGTTAATTTGAATTTAATTAGATTTTTTGAACAAACCCCTATTTTTTCCCAAATTAAAAGCTTTAAAGGCTGCTTATTATATATAGTTTATTTTTTGTTAAAATCTTGCTCAAATATATACTTGATTTTAGTTTGTTTCAGTGCCTTTACAGAGAGAGGGACAGCTTCCGTTGTAACCGAAAAATCTTGTCTGCCGCCTGCTCTGTCTGAGCCCGAGTTGAAAATTTTCTAATTTTCTACTGCAGTGATTTCGCATGCATAGAGAGTTGCATGTCCTGCCTCTCGATTTTCCCCAGATCTGCTCTGCCCTCCCATCCGCTGCCTTTCCACTACTTTCTGGTCCTTCCCCGGGGCAAGTTCCACTGATTTATGCGCATCAATAAGTTCCCTGAGTGCGATACTTATGCGAAATGTGCCGCAATGAGACGTGGACCTGCCCAGGGCACGTTCAGCCTGCAGTTGCTGCTGTCCAACTTCCACCGAATTTCCCTACCCATCCCCCCATTTTCCCAGCCCATTTTCCACCGCCTGCTGGTTTTCTGTTCCAGCTGCTAAAATAATGATTTGCATTTCGATTTGGGTTTCGATTTCGATTCGGATTTCAGCCGAGATATATGGAGCGGTCCTGGGACGGAGAAGAATGGCTCAGCTTGTCGACGGAGTCTAATGAGAGTACTGGGACACTGAAAAAAATGGTTGTATGGGGGTTTAAATAAATAAAAGTCATAATTTTCTATAGTTTTCAATTGTTATTGATTTAATTCTTTACAAAGTATATATTTTAAATTATGTAGCATAGTTTTGGGTTAAAAGAAAGTTTAAAGAATATTTAATTCAAGAAATTCGTCAGAATATTATAAAAATTTAGCAAATAATAAAATGTATTCAAGTGTTTCCGGCCTTTTTGCTATAAATAAAGAGAAATAAAATCCATAACTATGAATATCAAATAGAGAACTATGAAATATTTTCAAGAAACCATATTTATTCGGGGTGCAGGCTTCCCCCATTCCTCCTTGGCAGCTTATCGCCTTGTGCACGCGGCGGGGGAGGGAAAGCCAACTGGCCAGCCAAATAATTCATTTTCGTCGCTTTGTTTGTGGGCCACGTTTACGGCCTCCGCTTATCTTAATGGGTCAAAGGTTATGGCCAGCCTTGAGATGAGACAGTTCGAACTTCCGCCGAGACCGGAGAGCAGAGGCCATAGACCAGAGACCGCCACTAACCGCAGCCTGGCATAGCGCAGACCGGCACAGACATCCTTTGCATTCAAACGAGGCACCACAGTGGGTGTCCAAGGAATCTGGCCAGAGATTAGGCGTGCTTATAGGCAGATTTATGGAACTCCAGCGGTTGGGGGCGGGCGGAGAAAACCTTTTAGGCCCCCGCTCGATTTGGTAATAAACACACGATAGGAGTTCCATAAGCGGCATTTAATTAATTCGAAAATTACGTTATTTTTCGACTCTGCAGCCACTTGAGACCACTGAGGCCCAGAGCTGCCTGCCTGCCTGCCTGCCAGCTCATTTGCTAAATCAAGCATGCACCACTTAAATTTTCATTAGACTGTTTTCTCTGCTCCTTCTGCTCCTTCTGCGCTTTCTTTTCACCTCAGACCCTCAGACACTGAGACTCAGCCGGAGTGCAGGAAAAAGAACCGCAGAAATGTGCGCACTTTGTCTTAATGATGTTAAAGTGAATTTAAACTTACGTGATTCGTACGTGAGCTGCAGTAATTGCAGCTGCACTCTCCGCCACCGAAAGGTGAATGAGCCCGAGAATGGGATATATATAGGGGGAGGGCCCTCCGTCTGAGTCATATTTCTGATATGGTCTCATCATTCAGCGAAGCGCCACAGATTTGGCACATGTGCTCACGTCTGGGCCATAAATATTCCGGGTTAAAAGGCAGCTTGGCAATGGCATATTGGCAATGCCGGAGGAGCGCCAGATCAAACCATAAATTTAACACGTTTCACCATGTGCAATGTGCAATTGCCCCAACGGGGCGTATACGTAACGCATACGTATACGTAACGTCGCCAGTGGCAGTCGCCGCTCGCCGCTCGCCAGTAGTCGGCAGTCGCTGTCACACATTTGAACCCCAAGCCTGGGTGCACGTTGTCATATGCGAAGCCACGCTCCGCTGTCGAGGCATTTAATTTGTTGAAACATCCCGCTTCTCACCTGCTGCCCAAGTGCATCCCACCTGCTACCCACTTGCCTTCACTATCCACGCTATTTAGCCAGTTAAACGCTGCCAGTTGGCCAAATCGAAGAGCCATTCGGTGTGTGTGCGGGCTCGACCGCAGAGCCAGAATCGAAAACCAGGTCTCCCGGCCAGCGAGAAGCCTCCGTGGTCTGTCAACGAGCTCGTGAGGAAATACCATGAGCTGCACTTGGAAAAAAAGTGAATATTTTAATGTAAATGAAATATTTAGAAGCACTTTAGGCAGGTTTAATTAAAGTTTGAGTCTTTTCTAGAAATAATAAAATGTTAGCTTCGCTTTAAACTCATATTCTCTAGATTTTTTCTCCCCGTGCAGCTGCGTTTCCTGTTGCTTCGGTGGCCTGGGTAAGGGAAGAGTTCAAGGGGCTGTCGGTTGGCCTCCAATTCGCTTAGTTCACTGCCATGCAAGTGTGTGCTTAATTCCGTTTCACTCGGGCTAAATACACACACTCGCACACACTCACACACACTCACAGGGAGAGCATGAGCAGGAAAGTGGGTTTAATCAGGGCGTCGCACTTGGGGAACGGGGTTTCCCGGCTTAAAATCGGATTTGCCACGCCCAAGCGACGCCCAACCAAGCTTATCGAATTGTTCGCATTATCGTTTAGATTTTAGTGGGCCAAGGAAATTAATTTCGAGAGTGGGTAAGGCACCTGACATGTAATTACTAAGCCCCAGTAAGGCACCCAGAGCATGTGGCAGCCATAATCATCAGCGAGGACGGGAAATATGGCTCCTCCGGAGCTGCTCGTCGTCTTAACTCGAAATTTTGCAGCTGAGAAATGTCGTTAATTCAGGCCACACAACAAAGGCATTACATCGACCCTATAACTATATAGCACTATATATGTAGGCCATTCATTATGATTGTTTCATCGACAACAAGAAGCCGGGACCTTTGTTAGTTACTTTAACCAAATATTGACATTATTATAACGAGTATTTGCGGGGACATTGGCAGTTCGATTATGGGAAACTTGGCTAAAGACGAATCAAAACAAATTACCGCGATCAACAACAATTGTCATTTGTTATCCTATTAACGCTACCATATAGTACCAAGCAAATATATAGCCTTAACCCCGATGACAGCAGCCAGAATTTCCAAGTGATAAAGCAATAAATGCCGAAAAAGACGATACAAAACTTTCCAGCAACTCGACCACAAAATGTACTCCTAAATAGCCTTCTGTCTTGGGCCATAAGTTCCGCTTTGGGTGTGTACTCTGTGTGTGTGTGTGTGATAAATAAGGGAGCATAAATATCTGACAAATTTATATAAGTAGGAATTATGTGCGGGCGGAATGACAGTTGCGGAAACAGGGCTGTGATAATCACGAGCAGCTGCCGGGTAAAGTTAGGGCCAAGGGAGAGCTTGTTGAATTGCATGAAATGTATTTCTAATAATAATATACATTTAGCTTTCATTGGAATATATCTATATACAATTATCTGCGGAGGAATGCCAAATCTAATAACATAATTAAATTATACAAGCACTCCCTCCCCTTTCTGCATTATTAAGCAGCGTCACCTTGGCTTGCGGCTGGAGCAGGAGCCGGAGCAGGTGCAGCTATTGGTCATCGTTTGTGTGGTTTTCCCCTTTGCGATTTTAATGGACTCTGCATAATGCCACAGATAAGTGTAGCATAGAGGAGCATAAAAGCAAACAAGCTGATTAACAAATAATGCACACACACACACATAGCTGGAGGATGTGCAAATAGCAAATGTGGCTGGCGGAAGTATTATCCCCAATGCTGGCAACCACAACAGCAACAGCAACAGGACATGCATAACTGGATCGAAATGGGGATTCAGATCGAGTGCGAAGCCATCAAAATTGCATGGGAAAAGCTCTTGGGGAGCCAAGAGAGCGAGACCGAGCTGGATAATGCGATGTTGCACGTGGAAAAAGCCGCAAGAACATATTTTCTGTAACATAAAATGGTTTGAAATTCAGGGAATTGTAATTGGAAATTTCTTGCCGTGTCCACATTACGGATATTCATATTGAAGTGGACCCATAATTGCAGCTCAATGGCATTTGACTCACAGCTGATTAGGAAAGGACATTCGAAGGATAGGAGATGTGAAAGGAAAAATCCTGGAGAACTGGGGGGAAGCAGGTGATGCATGAATATTTGAACAAGCTGACAGGACGATATACACACTCGTCTTTGATTGATTGTGCGTAAATCTGGAGTGTCCTTCTCGTGTAATGTATTCATTTCTGGGCTGTCCCCCCGGGGTTAGCCTGCATCTTGATTTATGTCGTCTAGACTTTTGGCTTTGGCTGAACCAAAAATGTGTTTATAATTCGTTTTGGACTCTCTTTGTTTCGTGTTTAATGACAAACTGCATGGTTTCTGTATTTGCTGTGCGAAAAATGCAGATTACTAGGGGATTTGTCAATGACCCAAAGCCCCTCGGGGGCAGAACTCAGTGAACCGAGAACTGGAGAAAGTATTTTAATTGGACGGGGGAAAGGGTCAAGCGCTTCATAATAAACTAGCTGCTAATTCACTCGGGCCAACATCAAATGGAAAAGCCAAACAACACACAGCCAGACACACACAGGGAGCACACAACCACCTGAAGTTATTTACCGACTCAACATCGAGGAGGGACTACGGATTCCAAGGGATTCTGTGGCTCTCGGCGAGGTGCTAACCTTTGGCAATTTATGTGTTTCATTATTAAACTTTGCCACCTGCCGCATATTTAGCAACAATAACAAAAGCCAAAAGGCGGCCACTACACACACTTGGCGCAATTTATTGGCCAAACACCTCGGCCAGAGCACTCTACAAATGACTGCCGGGCTTGGCTCTAAGCAAGAACAAAAAAACATTGGGCTAAGAGCTAGCTGCTGCAGGATCTGAAAGAGAAACTGAAAATCAATTGAATTGTAGATGCGGGTTAAACATGAAAACAAACATGAGCACAAAACGACGATGACTGCGACTACGATGGCGGGGACGTTGGCCCAAGTAAATAAAAACATCGTAAAGCCAAAGACCGTACCTCCTGGTACTGGCCTCTTTACACACACGATTGAATGCGCAATTTATGCGGCGTAATTTATGAAAACAAAACCGGAAACAATATTTCTGCTGCTTCTGCTACTGCTGCTCCTCCACCACACCGACTTGACCATTATCTTTTGTCTACACACGCCCCAGGCTCAAGTCGCAGTTATTTATGTGGATGCAACAGCACAATGGCGTCTCCGTCCGCAGGCAGCAGCAGAAAAAACACTCCGAGGCGGCCTACGGGGCGTATGAGCATTTATTTGCCTTCACACTTTGGTCGCTGCAAAAAGAGGGATTGGGTTTGGGTTTGGGTTTACTTTAATTGCGGAATCTATTGCAGAGAGCATTTGCATTGCTGATTGCTCTGGTTGAGTTGGAAATTCAGGGTTTCAGATATGGATAGGCAGCCTAGGGACACAGGGAGAAACATTTCAGGAAGCCGGTAATTAAGAGTGACGTTGGGGCTTTGATTGGAGAGCGAGAAAAGAGGGATTTTATTACTTAACTGGGGAGAAGGAAAGGGTGGGGTTAGAGGGGACAATTTCAATGTTAAACAGAAAGTTTTTGGGAATATAAAAGTCGTGTAATATAATTTGGCTACATAAAACGAGTCAATTAAATACGTTCAAGCTGTTTCTTAGTCAAATTCCCTATAGGTTTCATTACCAAATATTTTCTAAACCATCTTTTAAATAAATAAAATTTAAATGAACCCCGTTTATGCCTCCCCTTTCGCCCGGTGTACTTTAGATTGCTGGGAACAAGGGGACCTCTTGCTCATTGGGCGCCGGGCGCTACAGCAAAACTACTCGCATAAACAATTTCCACAAATGGCGGCTAACAAAGTGATGCTTTAGGCCATGGCTATTGTGTGCTAGCCTTTCTCCCAAGACCCCTCCCTTGGCCCCATCTATATAGCCCACCACATTCTCTGTGCTAAGTCGCTTTCCGCTTTCCGCTCGTGCCTTGGCCGTTTTCTTTTATTATTTTGCAGCCCTTTTAGCCCAGAGCCAGGGCTATGCCGTGTTTGCCTGGCCAGCAGCAGGGAAGGGAGCATAAAAATCACGCACTCACAAACAAATAAAATGCTGACAGCATATATTTCCGTTTCCGTTCCGGCTACAGTTTTCAGTTAAACAAATGCCCCGCATATGCGTCCTTTATCCTGCGTCCCTGCTTGAGTGTGCGTATTTGTGTGTGTGCCAGAGCCGGATGTATTACAATTTGGAAATGTCTGCGAAACGCACATTTATGACAAAAGGGATAACTTATCCCTGGACTCGGATCCCTTCGGGCGGCTATTTGTTTAACAGAGTTCGCATTTTTATTTTAATGCTAATTCTGCTGTGAACCCCCCGACTCCCCGAAGGGGAACTGCACTAAATTAGCAGTCCGGAGATCGTAAAAATGGAAACGAGAGCGGGAACTAAATCGCACTTCCGCCGGAAGTGGCTTGCCTTCTTTCCATTTTTACGACAGCTTCGATTTGATTGACGCAAAGTTCTAGGATAAACACACTTCACACTCTCTCCCTCGCCGGGATTTATATCACAAAATTCCCAAGGCCCATCGCCCATCGCCCATCGCCCCTGCCACGTGTAATTTAATAGCTCGGTCTGCCGCAGCCTGGCTTTTGGTAAATAAAGTTAATTAAATTTAAATATTTGTATTGTGCAGCCCTGGCTGGATTCCTTTCTGTCTTTTTTTTTTATTTTTTGCGTGAGAGAAAACCGCAGCTATGCCGCACATCCCGTCCCGAAAGTCACCCAAACTTTTAACAGACTCAATGCGGCGTTAAATTTCGCTATTGCGTGTGTGTGGGTGATACCCCCCGTGCTGCATAAACGAAAAAACAGTTTTCGAAAATTTATTACGAAATAATTCATAAAAACGCAGGACGGGGCGACGCGACGGAGCATTGTCAAGCTCGACACCCGCCGCTAAAGAGGCGTCCAGGTGAGCGTTGGGCGGTGACCTCGAACACCCAAACATCAACAGCACCTCACCCTTCCCCCAAGGCAACACACCCAAACACACACACACAACATGGAAAAACCAAAACAAATGGAGAAATGTCCCTGCTGTGGACAGTTAGCTAGTGTCAGGTGCGGCACGGCGAAAAAATGGAGGTGTGACACTATGAATTTTAGATGAATAATTGAGTAATGCTGAAAGCTCTAAATAGCATTAAACAATACATTAAATATTAAGAGAAATATATAAAATATATACCTTAAATAGGCCAGCAGAGCAATAAGTTTATAGAACTTAAAAAAGAGAAAGGGGTGTGCCATTATTTATTATAGATAAATAGTTTACGGATGTTAAGAGCTTTAGAAATTAGTTTAAACATATATTTAAGTATTAAAATAATATTGTTTAAAGAGAAAATTTATAGAACTACAAATAATAATATAACTACTGACTCTGAATTGTAATATAAATAAATTTATTGATGGAATCAACTATATAAATATTTCAGTAAAGAGATAAGTCAATAGAGCTCAAAATAATAGTTTAAAATGGTTTTTAATGGCTGTAAAAATAGGAAAATATTATACATTAAATATTAAACCAAGGACTACCTCTCCATGATCCCTACCTATGCTTTCATTTATTCCCCTAACAACTACTTTTTCCTAGCAGTGCACAATGTGTTGCCAGCAAACATTACTGGTGGTGGTGGGGGAGGCTGAAAAAAAGTGGAGAAAAATTGTTAAATTTATATTTATTTTTATGGCTTGGCTTTGTTTCAGACACAGGCGCAGACTGCCACGCCCTTGTGCGTGCCTTGTCCGCCCTACATTTCTTCATTTTTTTCGGTTGCTTTTTGTTCCTCCTCTCGGAGTTTACACTTTTTATTTTCATCATTCAACATTTTAGTGAGTTGGCAGCATTTCGGCTTCGACTCAGTTTTCCAGTCGCGGCTGGGCGCTTAAATGTTTGCACTTTTTGTTTGCCATTTCAAAAATATTTTCGGGCCCTTTGTTTGGGCTTTTTGTTTCAGTTTTTCCTGTGCGTTCTCTGGTGTTTTTTTGCATTCACACACATTTAAATGCAAATGCTGGGGTGTGTGCCTCCCAGGATGGGTGTGTGGATTGGCACAGTTAAACTGTAGCCGGTCCTCTTTATGCGATGTATGTGTTTTTCCTGTGCCCTTTATGAGCACTTTTTTTCTGGTTTATTGGTCCGACCGTTTTTCACATTTCGAGTTTTCCTTTTGCGCTTTTGGCCCGTTTTGCGGGTCAGCAAATGTTTGCGGTTTTACTTGTCAATTTGAAGTGCATTAAATGGGCCACCACCCACCGGTCGGCCCTTGGGAAAAGGTGTCGGGTGGCATTCTCTTTTTTCCGCAGCATTTTTTATCGGCCAGGGGACACCCGAAATGGTGAGCTGTGCGAATTTCACAGGCTCAATAATTCAAACATTTTTACTCTGAGTCTCTGGATATTTTTTCATTACTTTTGTGACAATTAAAGTCATGTGAAAAAGGAGCACGCTAAAAGTAAATGGCTTTCTTGATTGAAAAGAAAATTAAACAAGTTCAAAAAGGTCCTTAATAAAGTAATTTTCAAACAAAGGAAATGTTATTGCAATTTTTAAAAGATTTAAAAGCCTCGAAGATATTTTATTAGATTAAATCAATTTATTAAACATTTCTTATAATGTCTCAGTTAGTAATCTCAGAGCATACATCTTGGTGTATTTTTAAAAGTATTTCCATTTATATCTTGAATCAAACTTTGAGTATATTTAACCTATTTTCTTTCACATTTCAAATCAATTCAAATTAATGGTAAATTTCTGTTAAAATACAAGAAAAGTTACCATGTCAAGCACACCGGAAACGCTTTATAATCTCGCCTCTCGTGTGAAAAGCACAACCCATTCGATTAAAATTTTACCAAAGCAATCCCATATGTCATCCCCAATCCCGGCTGGCTGTAAAAGGAATTGTTTTCCAAATTGTTTGACGGTTGCCAGATCAATGCGAGCAGGAACTTGGGGCGAAAGTACTTACGGAACGCACTGTTTGAGCGGAGTTTTCCAGCTCCGCCCAGAGCACTCAAACATGATTGAAAAATTATACTGTTGCCAGAGAGGGGGAGGGGTGTGTGTGGCAGTGCGAATGGGAGTATATGTATCCTGTTTGCGTGGGAGGTGGCGGCTTCTTGGTGGTTGGGTTTATTTAACACTTGCAAACGATTCACGCGGAACTGGCGGGAGAGCAAAAATACATATACTGTACGCAAAAAACGTGCCAAGATCCCCCAAGCCACTCGCTTCACTTCACTTTTTCATGTTCCAGCAACGAGCTTGTGCTGGCTGCCTGGCAGTAAGCAGCAAAAATTCAACACTTTGTTAAAATGTCAAATGAAACATGTCATTTATCATGGCCGCGCTGCTGTGCTCTGCTCTGCTCTACTCGGTCGCTGACGGGGTTGCTGGGTAGCGATTGCCAGGGTCCCGAGACTTCGTGTATCTATGTGGCCGCCGTCGAGTGGATATATCCTGTGCGTCCTTATCTGTTTTAACAAGCGTTACGTTTTCAGCAAATACGCTTATGCCGGGCGACAACGAATCGTCTCAGCGCCACAGCGACTCAGCTTCAGCTGCTGCTGCTGCTGCTGCTGGAGCTGCTGCTTCTGCTATTTCTTGCTTCCTTCCGTTGACACGCGGCTGGGGATAGGGGAAGTCAAGGGGGAGTCTAAGCTAAGGCTGGGTTAGCACTGAGGGAAAAAATATAATCTGTAAATCTGTTTTCCATCAAGTTTAGTTTTAGAAATTTACATTTCGAAATGAAATACTATTAAAGGATTGTTTAATTTTTAGTTATTTTCTTTTTCAAGATCTAAAATATTTCTTTACATTTTATTTCGTTGTTATTTTTATAGAATTTTTCTTGCAGTGACCTCTATGCACTGCCGTTGACATTGGTTAAGTGCGGGGCCAACCTTTTCGCACTCGACAGCGGCGCTGAAACATTCTCTGTGATAATTTTTGAGAGCGCGCTCAAACTGAAACTCAAACTGAAACTGAAATGCGCAACCAGCCAAGGGCACCACACACACACACACCCGCACACACACACACTGCCCGCTAAAACTACACGACACGCCCCAGCCCTCCCTTTTCGAGGCATTTAAAATTGAAACAAATTGTGAATGATGCAGCAGGGGGAGTGCAGGGGGCGGAATACTGACTAAGGAGGGGTGTGTGTTCCTGGTGTGTGCCCAGATGTGTGTGGATGTGCTGGTCTGTTTGCTGACTGCTACTCAAGCTGCGTTGGCAACCGTGTTTGCTCCCCTAACTCCATGGACTTCTCCATTCGAGAGTCCGGCCAGTGTTTGCCCTGGCCAGCGCTGTTTGCCAGGACTCTCCGGCTGGTCCCGAGGAGTTGTGGCTCCTACGAGGTGCAGGGATAATAAACCATAACTAAATGTGCCGGATAGTTGGTGGTCCGGGCCAAACTATACACTCTCCAAACACATTGAGACTCTATTAGGGAGGGAGATGAATGAGTTGCCAAAGTGGCCGGAATTGCAGTACCTTTGCAGAGACTTGATGCCACTTTACTCGAAGAAGAACTGCTGACTCAGTTGAGTTGAGAAATTAAATTATAGACTCGCTGGGATTGATTTTTGAAAATATTTACTGGCAGAGAATTGCTAGAATTTAATTGCTGGTATTTACCTCAATTTAAATCCAATTTAAAGCTAATTGAAAGAGTCAAATTAGTGTTGTTGAGATAACATTTTGGGCAAATAAAATGCAACAGCAATTGTTAGAGCTCCTCTTCGGTAGTTTAAATATTTAATATCCCATAAATCACACAGCTAATCAAATGAGCAACTTATCTGCATTTCAATTCACAAAATTCTCGGCTTCGCAACTTATCCCCTCCCCCGAAGCGATACTTTATGCTCATTTGATTTAATCTCTAAGCGTTTCATTTGCCATTCCTGATATCCTTTCCGCATCGCCGACAGCTGATTAAACTCTTTGGCTAAGCGTGGCAGAGCCTCGCTCTGGCAGCGTGTCGGAAATAAATCGAAAAACTTTATTAATCATAAGATGCTCGTGTGCCAGGCCGCAAGTTACTCATACGCCGTGTTGAGCATTTAAAATGCTGTTCGCTGCACGTCCCTGTGTGTCCCTGGATGTGAGTGTGTGTGGCAATGAGTGTGCGAGTGCGTGCAACATAAAATTATGGCGCACATTTATCAACGTTTTAAACGCGCTGATGACAATCTGCTTGGCTGCAATTTAAATATGCAAATGACAGACATCACGGTACGGAAACGAGACGGGGGGAAAAGGGGGAAGTGTTGAAAGGGGGAAAGGGAGAAGGGGATGGAAGGAGGAGAGAACAGATCAGGAAGCGGACTTCACATTGTTGGGTTCAGACTCCTTTCCGCTGGCCCACAATTCCCGCAGCTTCTCCTTCGGCTGTGTCTGAAGTACTGCGCGTCAACGCATTTTAAACAAAGGCACTGAGAGAAAATATGGAATAATACGCTATATTTATTAAAATTTTCTAATTAATTTAAATAATATTTATATTTAAAACCTGCATTAAATAAATATAAACCACCAAAAGTCTCTCATTAAAAAATAAATAAGATCTTATTGCCTCCTTTAAGATTTTAAATAATTGTTTTTAAATATTTTAAAACCATTTTTGGTATTTATTATAGATTTTACTGAATAATAAATATATCCTGTTTTTAACTGCTTATTCTCGTATTGTTTTCATTATTTAATTAATGAAATCTTTAAAAATATAATCTCTACTCTTAACTTTTATAGATAATTAAATAAATATTTCCCCCTGTACTGGCACATATTTTAGAGCGCACTTAACTCGTTTGCTGTTGGTGAGGGTCCTTCGGCTGCCACTCCCCTGGCCTGCTCCTCATCATCCTTGGCGCGCCTGAGTGTATGCAATAAAAATGGCTAGCGAGCAACAATGCGACTTGAAGGCTCTGACTCTGGCTGCGGCTCTGACTCTGGCTCTGGCTCTGGTCCTTCATCGAATGTAGATGTTGAATGCCATGTTGACCTCGTGAACTTTAATTACAAAATGTGCTCTGTCTGAGCTGGAAACTGGAAGCTCAAAACTTTGGGCGCTATGCCGGCAAAGCCGCATAGAAAATATGTAAATCATAATAAGCGGCGTGCTCGACTGACATCTGCAGAGCAGTCGGAGCGGTACTATATATATATATATATATATATAGTATATATATATATGGTCGGGGTTATGGCTCCGCTTTAGTTTCAGCTTCGGATTCAGCTCTGGCAAACCGCAAATTAAAAATTTCTGCACGTCTCCACATAAAAAAGTTTTTTGCTCTTCATATTTTTCTTCCTTTTAGCTTTCTTTTTATATTTTTCCTCTTTCCTTTCTTTCGTTTTCCTCTCTTTCTCTCACTTCCTTTTTTCCTTTTTGTTCGTTTAGTTTGTGGAGCTGGCAGCGCTGTCGCCGGTTTATTTCCTTTTATATTGCTTTGCTTTATGCACACACACACACACAAACCCGTACTGGCAGGATACATACGCACACTCCAACTATTACATATGCAATATGTGCCTGCCTGGCACTTCAAAGTTTAGCTTACATTTATTTGCGTATGTGTGTGCTTCACTTGAATTGTTATGTGAGTGCGTGTGGGGGCGGGGGATCCTTTCATTGCGACCCCTTTCCCCTTATCCCTTTTCCTCCTCCCCCTCGGCGTGCAACTGTCCTGACGCGTTGATTGTGTTTGCATATTATACACGCCCTTTTATGTCCTATGGCAATATGAAATTTATTGTCTCCTCTCTGAGCTGAGGCTGCAGCAGCCTCGACAGCCTCAACAGCCTCAACCTCAGCTTTCAGGACATCGAGAGACATCAGCCCTTCAGCCGTTCAGCCTTGAAGGATGTGCGTGCAATGCAGGGCGGAGGGTGAGGCAGGGTGAAAGTCAGAGAGCGACACAGAACAGGACATTGATTTTAATCCCAGTCGGAAGTTGCCTGCCAGCGCACAAAAGCAGAGAGCCTGCTGCCTGCCAGAGCACATTTTTAATTAAAACAAGAAAAAAACAAGGAAAGAAACGTGCGCTTTTCTAGCTGCCACAAAAAGGGGCCACAAATTGTTGCTCAGAACGGGAAAAACTAAAAGTAATGCTGCTGGATTAAGATGAAAGCCAAAATGAAGAAATCATAGATGGCTAGGCAACCTTTTGGCACATTTAATAAAAGGGAAAGGATATCTCTATGATATATATTTGCCATTATTATTTTCCTAGAATTTCAACAGAGCTTCTAAATAACCCAGCATTCTCCCCGCTGACTCTGGGAAAATGTTTACAACAATAGAGAGAGAACCTGCCTGGGGAATGAATAACCGCCAATTCACGATTATCGGGAGCCACAGCCATGTGACATAATTCAGTCGTGATTCGCATAATGACCTTTTGCATTGCATTTGTTTCATAATGCGACCGTTATGGCATCCGCTGAGCCAGCCCGAAAAATTTGAGGGAATAAGGGGAATCGGGGGGATATACCCAATCGGTGTCCGATTCGGATGCGAACTCCACTTCACAACAAATGCATTCAGCCGCATGCACATGGCAGCTAGCTCTCCCTCCAGTCTCGTGTGGCATGCAACCGAATAGAATGCCCGCGATGGGAGAATAAAATGGAGGGGGATATTCGAGGAAAATGGGAAATGGTAGAACAAAGCGTTACCGAGAAGCGATTACCCGAAAAACTAACATAACACGCTAATTTATGTGCACAATTGTTTACATGTAACCCTCTCGCACTCTTGGCCCTCTCGATTGTTGTTCAGCGATTCAATTGTTCAATCTTTGGGATTGTTTAGGTGTGCAGTTTTCCAACTGATTGAATATACTATATAGTATGTGGCCACAGGCTGTGTGTATCCCTGTAATTATGGCCGGGGCTCAGCTTTATGATAAATGCCCGCGCACACGGCGTATACGTAATTCAATCAGAGAACCATTAAATCGGGAAAAGTTTTCTGCTTTTTTTTCCCTGCGTTTTTCAATATTCTCGTGGGCATTAAGCTACAATTTATTTCAATCAGCGAGCGGCACACAATTTGCGTCCACAGCAGCCCCATAAAATTGCAGTAAATTCAACAATTGTAGAGTTCAATTACGCAGCCCCCCGATATGCAGATATATATAAGACTTCTTCGTAATTTTTTTCGGTTCGTTTCAATTTCATTTCACGGCTGGCTCTGGCTCTTTTTACAATTGACAATTTAATGGAGTCTTCCGCAGTTGCGGCTGAGACCGCGAGTCGGAGAAAAGCCATTGTCTCCGGTCTCCTGTCTCCGGCATGGGGTTTTCCACGGGTTTTCCTTGGGCCTTCTCTCCGCCAGTGTTAACCGCTTACTTAGGCCATTATGCTCGCACTCGAGAGCTGGCCAAGGAGGCGACATTGTATTAGCAGGCAAATTTATGGACGCGGCTTTTATGCTTTAAGGACTTTCGGCCAGACTCTGGCGGCGTTAATGGGCGCACTTGTGAATTTATGGGCATGGCCTGCGGTAAAGATAAGGATGAACTTGCCTACGACTACGACTATTTCATAGTTAGCAGCTTGAGCTTCCGCTAAGCATGTGACTTCCTGCTGTGGAGTGAGAGCATACATAGGTATAGGTGTTCGGTTTGCTTACCTTCGCCTCGCACGTGGCATCCCTGCCGGCGATTTTATGGCTTTCACACCTCACTTACATATTTACTATACAAATTACACTTTTTATTGCATGTGATTTGGGTTCGTCCTGGTTTTTATATGGAGTCAGAGTGCTGGATAGGAAGAGGGTATATTGGATACGGGAAGCAGGCTCTGGAGGTCCTTGTGAATCGCAGGAAATTATAAAAGTCAGAGTTTAAATTTCTATATATTATTTAGAGATTTTTAGGTCTTTTTAAGCTGTAACTAAAGTAATCTAATCCTTTCTAAGATGAAATATATAGTTTTAAAATGTTACTTTTACAGATTATCTCGCATTCGATACCCAACACCATATCCTTTATTTTCTCAAGCTGGCACGTGGCAAAGGGTTCCACGCTTTCATTGAAAATTAATGCTTTATTTATATGATGTGTTGAAGCGTCGATGCAGTGGTATTACTTCTCCAATCTTGGGAATTTTGCAATTGTTTTCCTGCCGTGTTGCGTGTGCCACAAATTGGGGCTGGAATTATGTGCTTGATTTTCGAGTTTTATGGCTGTTTTCCATACTTTTCTCAAACTGTCTTTGTTAGCGGTTAATCGTACATTTCCATAACTATGCGCAAATTGCAGGGGAACACGAACACGGAGGGTAATTTTATGATTAGTCTCCGTCCCCCCCCCCCGGCTGCATGTTGCGTGTTTATGCTAATTCTCACTGCTGTTGCACTCGGTTATGCTGAGTGTTTTTATTTTCCGTTTCTGTTTCGGTTAAATATGTATGACATGCAAATGGCGGCGACCTGACTTCAATTAACTTTGATCGATTTAACAAAATGGTTAGCATTTTCAGCTCAATTAATTTGCTTTGTGTTTTTTTGGTGCGGTTGCTATAATTGCATGTGTTTCCGTTCAGTTTCTCTAATGTATATAATTAGATAAAGGGTCTCTGGGCATTATCATAATGTTTAATTAAATCGGAGAATATTAAAGTATTTGCGGATTTTGTTATAAATTAATCAAGCTTAGTATCGCATTTATACAATTAATTTTCAGGACTTTTCTAAAATGCTATTAAGTATTTTTCATAAATAATTAATAAAAGCGGTAATCCGATTAAGGAATAAAAGTAAAAACATCTTATGCTGTCAAAAATGTAAAAATATATCTCAATCTTCCAGAAATATAATGTTTAGCTTTTTAAACTAAATGTTACTGTCCACTATTTACTTTTCGGTTTTATTTTTCGTAGGTTTGTTACAAAAAGCCGGCTTTAGGCTTCAGTTATCCGCAGGAGTTTTGCATAATTTCTGCATGTAATATAATTCCTGGTAAAGTTTTAGTTGTTTTGTGCTGCCTGCCGATGGCGTTAGTTAGAAAAATTGTTATATATTCCCGCACATTCGCTATTTTTCCAACCGCAATATCCAGCGACATGCATATATGCAGATTCCAAAAAAAACGAAATTAAAATAAATGGCAAAAAACCAAAGAAGAAGTAGTATTTATTTATTTGCATTTTGTGCGCAAAATGTTGCCTGCTGCTTTATGTTTGTCATTAGGCAAATAGTTTGCGGGTTCTGGCTCCCTGTGAAATACGAGCAATGCGCAGCGTGTGTCCTGTGTGAGTGCGGAAAACGAAGTACGAATATACAAACAATTATGGGCAAAATCAGGGAATGTGTCAGCCAGCGATTTATTTGCATATATTCCCATTTCCACACACAGAGAGACATCAATGTTGGGTTACAATGTGGTTGTGGCTGCCAAAATGGCGGCATAATTTCATATGGCTGCTAAATTTAATGGGTTCATTAGAGGAGTGTTGCCTACTTTTCGGCGGCGGCTGGTTGCTGAAAATTAATGCAAAACGTGAGTTTGTTTTTAGCGCCCAGAGTCCTACGTCTACGAGGGGATTTTTCTTGGTATTTATATATATATTTTCTTGGTTCATCAGAGCTGAGAATTTGTCTCATTTACCGGTAAGTTGTTTGCTTATTTCAATTGTTGGATGTTGTTGTTCATTTAAATCAAGTGGAAAATGTTATTTAAAATATTTGTTAAATTTTAAATTGAGCTAGAAAAAATGCAATTAGTATTTATTATGATAAAGATTTTTTATAATTTATGAAGTAGTTTTTTTGACTTAATCTGAATTATATATATCCAAATTTAAAGAGACACACATTATAAAAAGTTAATTTCTTTGTTTAAAAAATCAGGTAAATAAGAATTACGTTTCAATATGTTTTTTAACTTATTTTTCCAATAATCAATCCATAAATTTCGCATAAATAACACAAGTTAATGAAAATAGCTTCCAAAAAAAACCCAACAAAACGTGGTCTAAAAATAAAGTTTCCCCCGAAAAAGAGTTTCCCTGCTCTTTGTAATTCTTTTCCCCTTTTTTAATGCTCGATCTTTGCTGTTTTTTAAATGGGTTGCTGGCAGCACTGCCGCTCATTATTCTTGTTGCTGCTTTCTTGTTGCCCGGAAAATTGTTGCTACTGTTATTATAATACTTTTATGCTGTCGTTTACCCTCGCTGATGCTCCTGATGCTGCTGCTGTCTGTCCTGATGCTGCCGCTCCTGCTGCTGCTGGTGGTGTTGACTTAGTCGAGAGCAATTAACATGCAAATAAGGCCTATTAGTTACCCAAACGTCAGCCTGTCAGCTGCCGTGTCTCCCACAACAGCCACGCCCCGTCGCACCTTTTGGGGTCTTTAAGGAGCAAAGGACTGCTGCTGCTTGCTGCTGGCTGCTGGCTCCTTTTTTGCCTGGATGGACGCTCACTTTAATGACTTACTAATTTCAAGTTTTCCGCTCGCCGGTTGCCGGTCGCCGGGTATATATAGTATCGTTAAAAATCTTAATTGGCAATTTAGCAGGGAACCGAGAATGCCGAGCACCGGGAAGATCGTAACGCTCATCGTTGGGTTTAGTGTTATGTTTTCTGGGAAGGGGAAGGGATGGGAAACTTTTGATTTTCAAAGGGTCAATCCTTTGTCTTTAATCTAATCACCTAGGACTAGAACGACCCGACGTTTTTATGAAGTTTCCTGCCCTGCATTCGGCAATTAATGTTAATTGATCACTTAATTTCGAGCGTTTTCCATTAAAACTTTTCCTCGGCTAAAAGTTAAAGCCAGAGAGAGACAGAGAGAGAGGGAGAGAAATGGTTTCAGATTTGGTTTCGGCCAAATTCCCTCCTTGCCTGAAATGTGCGCCCGCCTTGATTTACATTCCAGGAGTCCGAGACCGAGACCGAGAACGAGAACGAGTCCTGGGCCCATCACACATTCGCACCGTGTGCCGCAGCCATGCAAGTTGAATTAACATGAAAAAATATTGACCCACACACAACCACACCTGCACACACACGGGCGCGAAAGGTCCTGCTGCAATTTATAGCTGCAGTGTCCTGGTCAGTGTGTGGGAAAATGTTTGAGCACACACTCACACACAGGCGTACACGGGAGCCCATTGCCCACCGGCGTGAATGTTACTGGCAGCTTCAGAGAACACCAATGCAATCGTGAGAGGCTACACTGGAAGAAATTAGGTAAAAATTGGGTTCTGAGAAGCTGAAGGAAAACAGAAACTTTTTTAATTGAAAAAGAATAAAAAAGAAATGACTTATGCGACACAAACATTTATAATTTAAAAGGTCTTTATTAGAAAATAAAACAATTTCCTTACTATCTTAATGATTATTTAGTTTAAATGTTATTTTTCAAGAATCATTAATTAATAAAATGTATTTTTAATAAATGTATAGAAAAAGACCTCTTAAAATGTTCTTTAAAATCAAAACTTTGCTTGCTTGCGGTTTTTAAATTATAAAATTTTTATTAAGTTTACTTGTTACTTACTTTCAGTTTTATTTTAATGCTAATTTAAATTAGTAATCCCCCTTATTTTTTTGGGACAGTGTACATGTGTCTGGCGGGGATTTACCCTTCGCAGGACCAGCCATCGCACACACAATGAAGGTGTGTGCTGACAACGAATGCTGTGGGTGATGATCCTGGTTGATTTATCTACTGGCGCCGAGGTTAAAAGTTTTGCGCATACTTCCATTGTTTAGGTCAGTGTCTCCCTTTGTGTGGCTGCCACAGTGGCAGCAAAGCAGGACCTGCCCTCTCTTCGACAGCAGGCTGGCAGACAGGAGGTTATGCAAATGTCAGCCCCTTGCAATTATTCAACCTTTGGCCGGACTATAGAGAGTTCTTCCCTGATTTTTGCCTCACCAATAACGTTTACTTAATCCATGATTATTTTATTGGTTTAGCTGCGAGCTCACAGAGGACACAGGATGGCGGACAGCCAGGCAGCTCATTACGGAAGCCCCGTCGCCAGATCCTGACTAATTATGGAGCCTAGCCGCTCGTTATGTATGCGGGTTTTTTGCCAGCGCCTAAACCAACTATGCCCTGCGTCCTTCGTCCCACGCCACTTCACAGCTCAAGGCTCAAGGCCATGCCCGGAGTATCGGCAATATTTTGCTGACGTCTCTCCGAAATCCATCATTTTCCCCAGCCGTCTGCGACACGTGGTCTCCGCAGCTGGCTAATAAATCTTAATCAGTCCGGTTTTTGGTCTCCAGGCTCCGAGCTCCGAGCTCCGGGTGGCTGCGGTCTCCGCCTAATTTGCGGTTCTCCTCCTCGCCATTGGAGGCGATGGCTTATCAACTTATCAACCCTCGGCCCCCATTGATTGGCCCGCCGTCGAGCATAATCGCAAAAGCTTTTCAATGCTGATAAGTTTATTTATTTATTTCCAGGCCTACAGCTTAAACTACTGTCCTCTCTCTCTGGAGAGTGGCGACGTGCTTCCATAGCTTTCCCCGCGTCTAGAACAGGTCTCCGAGTTCGTTCAGCAGATGGTTGAACCAGTTTCCGGTCTCAGTGGTCGTGCGGACGGCGACGGTGGTGTAGTTCCAGCCGGGAGTCGTGTTGTTCCACTGCGGAGCCTCCGTGGTGGAGTTTCCTAGCCATGGACCCTGGGTGCTGTTGTAGCTGGGTCCCTGAGTAGAGTTCGTGGGCCACCAGGGATTGTAGGTCGTGTTGCCAGTCCAGGGGCCTGCGGTGGAGTTTGTCGGGACCCAGGGATAAGTAGTATTTCTTTCCCAAGGTCCTGCAGTGCTGTTGGTGGGATACCAGGTGGTGTTGCAGGGCGGGAACGGAGTGGTTGTGCCAATGGTAGTAAAGTTGGGAGTGGTATAGGTATGGTTGGCTGCGTACGTTGGCCAATAAGTTGTGCTTCCTCCTGAAGGTCCTTGAGTAGAATTAGTGGTATACGAAGGGTCCTTAGTAGTGCTGGTCGGCCACGAAGTAGATCTGTTTGGCCCCCAAGGATACGCAGTATTGTTTCCTCCCCAGGGTCCTTGAGTAGAATTAGTGGTATACCATGGATAGGTGGTATTTCCTTCCCAAGGTGCTTGAGTAGAGTTAGTCGGCCACCACGGATTGTAAGTAGTGTTTCCTCCCCAGGGTCCTTGAGTAGAATTCGTGGTATACCATGGATAGGTGGTATTTCCTTCCCAAGGTGATTGAGTAGAGTTCGTGGGCCACCAAGTAGAGTTGGTCGGCCACCAAGGATCAGCAGTGGAGTTTCCTCCCCAAGGTGCCTCAGTTGAATTAGTGGGATAGGTGGGTCCTTCCCAAGGTGATTGAGTAGAGTTGGTCGGCCACCACGGATTGTAAGTAGTGTTTCCTCCCCAGGGTCCTTGAGTAGAATTAGTGGTATACCATGGATAGGTGGTATTTCCTTCCCAAGGTGCTTGAGTAGAGTTAGTCGGCCACCACGGATTGTAAGTAGTGTTTCCTCCCCAGGGTCCTTGAGTAGAATTCGTGGTATACCATGGATAGGTGGTATTTCCTTCCCAAGGTGATTGAGTAGAGTTCGTGGGCCACCAAGTAGAGTTGGTCGGCCACCAAGGATCAGCAGTGGAGTTTCCTCCCCAAGGTGCCTCAGTTGAATTAGTGGGATAGGTGGGTCCTTCCCAAGGTGATTGAGTGGAGTTGGTGGGATACCAGGTGGTGTTGCAGGGCGGGAACGGAGTGGTGGTGCCAATGGTGGTAAAGTTGGGAGTAGTGTTCGTATTGGGCCACTGAGTGGTGTTCCATCCAGGCTGGCCTGTGGTGGTGCTCCATTGAGGCTGGCCGGTGGTGGAGCCAAATTGAGGCTGGCCGGTGGTGCTGTTCTGGGGAGGCAGCACGGTGCTGTTCTGGGGCGGCTGGGGCGGCTGTTGGTCCAGGCAGTTGGCCAGCTCGTTGGTAGCCTCGCTTAGCTTGGTCACTGCCTTGGCCAACTCACGAACAATGCAGGCCTTGCGGCGACGGTAGTCCTGGCGGGCCACATGCACATTGTCCTTACTGAACAGGTTGAGGACCTAAAAGGCAGAGCAGGCTCAGCTGTAGATCCTGGTAAAAGAAGTTATTTTAAGGCAAGAACTTACCGCATCGGCATAGCAGGAGATCGAGTCGCTTTGGGAATCCAGGACGGCGCAGCCAATCATCTCCGCCTCGAAAAGTTCCCTCTGGCCATTGAAGTGTCCTTCGATGGCTCGTCCATCCAGACGGTTGCAGCGTTGAATTTTGATGCCAGCCGTAAACAGGATCTCGAGGTTGTCTACCGTGTAGAGGGCAGCACAGCCGTACACGTTGGCACGGTCATCGGCCTGCGGCTCCTGCAGGCGTCCAGTGACAGCATCGAAGAAGAGGGACTGCCAGATGTCCGCCTTGGAGCTCCTGGCTGGTTCAACTGCCGCGAACGCCTAAGTAAGAAGGGAGTGGGGATTGCATAAAGGGTTTTAGCTTCTCCTCGAGCGGCATTCGGTCTCACCTGGGCGCTGACGAGCAGCGAGCACACCGCTAATATTTTGCACAGAACCTTCATCTGGACGGTTCGAGTCGCTTCTGAGCTGGAACCCCTGGCAGGTGACCATTTTAAGGCGGCGCGCATTTGATTTATAATATATTATTTTTATTCTGGCTTCTTTAATTGCATTTATCTATAATTGTTCGGGCCCCGCAGACACAATCAGGCGCGGCAGGTGATAAGTCTTAAGCAGTCTAATTGATGATAAGGCGCCAAGTGGTAGCAGTGCCGTCACCATGATAACAGCGAATGTCTATAAAGACGGAACTGGGTGTGAAGTGGCAGGAAACCTGGGCAAACAGGTGACACATCGTGGGAAACTCCACTAAATTATGGTCAGTGCCTATAGGACTATGCCGCGATAGGCCATTAAATAATTAAATAAATATTTAATAAATAAAAATTAAATAAATTGATAACATTTTAAGTGTATTTATACTATATATGTAGTTTATATTGGTTGTCAAGATCTGTAGATTTCCCAGAAATATAATAAATCTACAAAAACCTTAAGTTCTTTCCTGTTTTTCATAGATAATTACTGCTTTTTGTTGAATGAAAGCATTTATTTTTGTAATTTTGCATAGTTAAAGCTTAGTTGGCCAAAGGCATATCCTCCAGCTCCTGCTGGTGCTTCTCTGGGACCTGCTCCTTGGGAATCTGGGCAGGCTGGAAGGGCTGCGACTGCTGCTGAACCAAATCCCTTTGCTCAGGGATCTTGGCCACACAGGAGTCGAAGTCATTGGCCACCTGAATGGACTGAACCTTGGCCTCGCTGACGGCGGCACTGATGCAGTTGCTCCTGGCGGCGCTCACCTGGGTCTCGTTGGAGTTGAACTGGGTCTGGGTGGTGTAGGCCTGCGAGTTGGAGGTGTCCAGCAGCTGCAGGTTCTTGTCGAACTATCGGGGCATAAATTCAATTACCAACTCAATAATAATGTTAACAATTCACACTCACAGTGGACACGGTGCAGTTGAGGAACAAGGCAGAGTCGGTCTCGTTGCGGCACAGCTGCAGGTTCTGCTCGAGGGTCAGGAGCTGGGCACGGATCTGGCTGACGGTGGTGTTGCTGCTCTGGGCGTAGGCCACCTTAGTGCGGTTGGCTGCCTCATCGCAGGCATTGGTGGAATTGGCCAGAATGTCGCCGGTCTTTTGGGTGGCATTCACGTAGTTGTTGACGCAGGTCTGGGCGGCAGGGGTCAGAGCCCGGGACTCCATCTCACCACCCAACACCATGCGGAAGAGAGCGGCCTCCAGGCCGGAATGGGGAACAGCAGTTACCTAAAGAGGAAAGGGTTTTTGTGTTTTTTTCTTCTTCAACTTTAAATAAAATACTTTATTAACAATTCCAAGCAATTTCAACTAGTTTGCTTCTATTTGTAGTCAACTTTTCTAGTCTGCCATTGTACGTTGTGGACTTCACTATCATTTTGAATATATTTATCGCCTGCTGGTCAAGTCTATTGCTTATATCTCTATACTATAACCAAAGATAGCAATAGACACGCGCCCAAGAAATTGATTTATTTCGAGTACACGTCTACCTTCTGATCAGGTGATAGTTGTTTACATTACACAAAACCCTGAACAGACATCATTTCCTTTAACATTTATAACCACTCACGCTGAACAGGGTCACTGCCAACAGGATAACTTGTGTGTAGAGCTTCATTTTCGATTCCGAAGTGATTTTACTTCAATTACTGCCAATTGACAGATCCGCAGCCTCTTTTATACCTCCTCTTAGGGTGAAGAAGATCTACTTTTCAGGCTAAATTTAACCAGGTAACCGCAGCTAATTGGCAATGCACTGGAGATAAGATAGAAACGCGAACAAGAAGACATGACAAATGTTCATCTAATTGGCTTTCTGCAGGGCTAAAACTCATCTCTCACAAGCAGTTGCCAGGTTCAGTCCCACTCCAATCAGTGGGTTCCATGTCGCCGGAATGATAACGCCTTTGGGGGCCTCTAGGGTCTCTGGGGTCTGGCAGTCTGCCGGCTTTATCTGGAATATATAATAATACTGTGATATAAGACCCCAAAATTGTCGGCCTTGCTGAATCACGCAATCTCAAGCTCTCTGAATTTACGCGATCACTTTGGAGAGCCACTCGAGGCGATGATTCTAATCTAACGATTACATGGCTATAAATCAAAGAGCTTGGGGCCCCCGGATTTTGCGTATTCCAAGAACTCCTGACCGGTTCCCAGAACTACTAACTGATTGCCCGAAAGCCTGATAATTCATTTCGCTGTGGCTAAGGTCATTGAAAGTGAAAACCCAATTTCCATGAATTCGGTTATCAACTCAAGGCGGCCGCATTTGTGTATCGATCTAACAGCGCTATCGACAATTGAAAATAACTTGCTGGCAGGTAAACAAAAAAAAACTCAAGTTTTCTGTATCTTAATGAATAAATAAACCGTCATCTAATTACCCTTTCACGCTCTGGAGTCGTGCCCAGCCTGAAAATAGCTACATTTTTCACCTCAATTGGGAGTCTTGGTCCTTGGGAGTCTGGGGTGGCACTTTTGGCACTTGTGTATTTATCAAAAACACACACACACACTCAACTCTAAGGCTCTGAAGGAGACAAAAGCCGTGGAGCCCCCTCTCCGGACTCCACCTGTGCCGGCTCACATACATCTTGCGATAGACCAAACAAGATTTATAAGCTGAGACATTGTTCCAGGCAGCTTCCTTGGAAAAGTCGTCGCAACTCGAACGATTTATCAAAAGCATAAACTGCAGGCGGAACGGGAAAAGGTGGCTCAACAACAACTTTTGGTGGTGATGCACGGGAAATAATACAAGTTAACATCTTGGAAAACCTTATAATATAAGATTTAAATTAATCCAGAATTAAAATAATAGAAAACTTGGTTTCGCACTCTGAACTTATTTTTAAAGAATTTTATATGTTTATTTATTCATTTTTTTATTAACATTAAATAGCTTTTATATCAAGTCCAGCCTTCAAACAATTTGTTATTAATTTATTTGCATAATGAATAGATATTTTGTCTTTTTACTGTGAAGAGTTTCTCTAGTTAAATATTTAACTATTGTATACAAGCAAAACCATTTGTTTTCAATTTTATATTTGATATTTGATAATTATTTCTTGCGATAACAAAACATGAATGAATATACTTTTCCTAGAATTTCTACACCATCAATTAGCTTTGGTAATTCATAAATATTTATTTGCAGAAGAAAAATGAATCAATCTAAAAAGTAAGCTATAATAAAGGTGACATAATTTTTGATTAACTTGGGACTTTTTGCATTATAAACTTTGGCAAATATGCTTTTTTCTTTACCTAAAAAGAGTTCCTTATGCCATAAGCTATATTTACTCTCAGTGCATTGGCTGCCAGGCGCATCTGGTCTCCCCGGAACTTCCCAGGAGCCAGATTTAACGGGGCGACAAGTGCTAATTTGAATGTGGGCAGCCGTTTTATTTGTCCTGACAGTCCTCCACCGAGCGGAGGTAAGCCACAAGTCACGGCTCCTGTTCGCTCCCAAATCAGATTGGGTTGTCGCTGCCGGTGTCATATCATTTTGGCTGATGGCCTCACAGTCTCTCAGTCCCATTGCCAATCCCCCATACTGTGGCCTGGAGTGACTCTTGTTCCTCGCCGTAGTCCTGGAGTGGTAAGTCATGTAATGCGCTTGAAGTGGCTTTACATTGCGGCTTCTGTTCCCGGCCGCTTCTGTTTCAGTTTCGGCTTCAGCCACGGCCTCGGCCTCGGCCCCGGATCTGTTGAGATCTCGAGTGGCTGTTAAGCACTTTCATTACACAGGCCCGAAAAGCGCAATGATTTATGCGAGTTATGAGGGGAGACAGCTCAGCTCAGCTCAGCTCGAGTGTCGCTTTAAATACGAGCACGGGGCGCTGACTGCTGTCATTAAAAATGGAATGGCCAGGACGACGGGATGTGTGTGCCTGCCTGGTATGGATATTGTTGCGCATTGTTTGCCGCCGTTGTTGGTAATGCCTTTGCCGCTGTCACCTCCTTTGTTTGCTGCAACTCGACTGGCAAATAAATGCGCGGTCTAGACAGTCACGCACAATGGCAGTTTTAATTTTAAGAGTGCAACCGGAAAAGGACAGCGCGGCAGGAAGAAGGAGTGGGTTGAATCCTTAAAGCGCACTCTTATTTCGTAGATGAGTTTCTGTGGAAAAGGTCTGCATTTTTAACGAAAAATTAAATGTGTATTTAAGGACTTCAGAAGTTGGACAAGAAATTATACATTCATATTCAATGTCTTTATTTAAAGTGGAAATAAAATGATAAATACATAAATAAGGCAAGAATTATATAGTTTATTGTTTGCCGTAAGAAAGCAGATCAAACTAAATGAAAGAAATATAAGGCTGACATATATTTAGGTAGTTAAAATATGTCCAAGTTGATTAAAAATTTAGATCTAAGCTATTAAATATTTAATTGATATTATAGATACCAAATTAGAGAGACAGTTAAATTATTTACTGAAGAAACAATTAAAATGTTTAATGATTAGTCATTTAAACCACCTCATTAAACAATTAAATGCACACAAAACTATATAACATATTTTAAAATACCCCCAAAATAGCTCATTTCGTCTGCAAAATATTATAACTCTGTTGAGTCAGCTCGTAGCCACGATAAAAATAGTGATAAATCAAACAAATGGCTGTGCTTACCCCGCTTTATCGCTCGCAGCTCAAAATAAACGCTTTTTTCAGTTTCCGAGACTTAGTGCCACAGATAGTGGTAGTAGCGCAGCAAAGCCAGGTGATTCAGGTATTTATAAGTTTTTAAGTGCGCTTGAAAATGCATAAACATTCACTTAATACACTGAGATCAATTAAGTGTGTGCACTCCATTTAAATGAGCATTTTTTCCCCCAGGTTCTGAAGAGCTCTACCCCTCACCTCTCTCTGCCTTTCTGCATCGCACCAAAAGCGAAAAGCGTAATAAGTTTTTTATGCAAATTTCCCAGGGAAAACTTTTCCCACGTCAACACTTTATTCCATTGTAAATTATTTGCATTAATTTATTTTTAGTTTACATTTCCCCGCCCTCCCTGCAAAATGATATTATATAAATTTTGTATATTTATTTTTTTGAAGCGCCATTTCGGAGAACATTAAAAATGTGTAACATGTAGCTCCTGAGTTCTTGTTGTTTGCCGAACACACGGCAACGCTTTTTGCTGTTGTTGCTCTGGTTTTTTGTTGTGTTCTCTAAATGTTAATTCAATGCAACATTTTCGTGTTGCTCGGCATTTGCTGCCATGTTTTAAAATGAATACAAAAAGCCAAAGGGAGAGAGAGTGCGGCGGTGCCGAGGTGAAGGCACACCCGCTGCGCCATATGCGTGTGTGTGCGGGGAAAACTCAGCTGGAGGGCCTTGATTTCTGTGACAATATTTGTGCGGTCTAATGGCAAAATGGCATTTGAATTTTAGTCCAATGCTTATTGAGATTTAATCTGATTGTAAATGTGATTTACATTTTTCCAAGGGGGCGACAGCGGAATTTGCATTTCAAAGCGAGCGAAATGCCGGCTAAATCGGAAAGGCGCGCGCTTGCCGGGCGTTGGACGGAAGTTTTTATGCGAGGACTCATGAAATTTATTAACGCTTTCATTGCACGCCAGGGAATTGCCAGCCAGTGGAAGGCCAAGAGGAGGCTGCGCGCTGTAACATTTCCTTTGTGTGTCGTAGATTTACTGGTTCGCCCCGGGTTTTTCCAGTTGATTTTACAGCACTTGGTTATTACGTTTTAGTGCTGCGCTCTGCTTTTGTTACCGCTTAGAAGTGCCTCAAAGTTGGCCCGAATGCGAACTTTAATCAAGTTAAATGGCGCGCAAGGGCAGGTGCGGCATTTAGTGCGGCTTTAGCCGAGCGTCGGGCCACCACTGGCAGCCCGGTGGCCTGGGTCGACTAACAGCAATTAAAGTGCATTAACCACATGATGCGTTTTGCACTTAAATCCACTCCACGCAGACACCACCCTCACTCGCACTCCCAGTTCCACTTCCACATCCACTCGTGGGTCAGTGCATCTGTTGCAGTTGCCATTGCATTTTCGCTTGCAACAGTTGCACTTGCCGCGCTTGAACCTGAACAGGCACACGCACACGCATCCACATCCGCTTCCGTTTCCGGCGCTAGCCAAGCCACGAACAGGAAGCGACTATTGCCGCTTTTGTTGCTGCTGCTGACACTGGGGAAAATGATGATTAAAGTCAAGGACATTGATGGATATATTTATGCTTTTAAATTGACAAATAAAATATTAATAATATATTTATGGGTCTTTATTTCTATTCCTTCTACTCGTTCCCCCTCTTGGCTCTCAGTACTTCTCTTCTTTCAGTGTAAATCCTAAAAAGAGCCAGCTGGAGTGGGAGTCCGGAAAAGGCACCTGACCATCGGTTGGATGGCAGGAACATGTGCATCCTAATAAAAACTAATTAGGTCTCTCCATCCACATTTACAGCCGCATCCCGCACCCTGCACCCCGCATCCCGCATCGGTGGTCAGCAAACTGTTGCTGCTGACTGTCGCCTGACATCAAAAGTTCTATTTTAGTTTATGTTGCGAGTGGTGGTGGTGGTGGTGGCGGTGGTGCGTGGTGCTTCCCCCTGTATCCATAGCCCCGGGGCTCTTTGGAGTCTGATTGTGACAGCCCATGGATGGGCTGCTGATTCCCCTCCAGATCCCCAATACCCCCTAACCCCTCCCTTCCCCGAATACCCCAGCAACCACTGGAGGTTAAATGTTCCCTTGGCTGACACGAGGAATTTAATTTCGTTCCGGCAAAGACAAATACAAAGGCAGACGTCAAGTTATTAGCAATATAAACACACATGTGCCGACAGTTTACTTTCCATTTTCCGTTTCCATCTCCCCGGAGTCCCTTCGAAATGCCGTGCGTAGGTGTAAGAGTGTGTGTGTGTGGAGCTCATTTAAAAGTCTCGAAAAGAGCAAGCCAAATCAAACAGCAAACAGAAAACAGCGAGCTGAGAGCAGCCAAAAAAAGTGTATATTAAATCGTAGGTACTGCCAAAATTCTCAGGAAATCAGCAAGTGCCAGGGGGAATCAATTAGTCGCTGGCTAAAGTCAGGCTAAAGTCTTAATTTGAAAGATCTAAAACAGGTAATAAAATATAAGCCACTTATGTTCAGATAATAAATAAGAAACTTGCTTTGAATGTATTTTGTTTGCCTTATCATCGGCCGAAAAGAACTTTGCAATTCTTAGGAAATCTCTTTGACGTCACCAGAATTTCCCACGAATTTGGTTAGCCAAACAAAAGAGAGGTCTAATGATTAGATTTCCTATATCTCAACACCGATAATCACTGAACCGCTGACCAATCGGAGGCCATTGGTAATACTACTTTCCAGTCCTCCTTTCGCCCATCCTCGAGAGCATACTGGCCGTGTCCGTATGGTTTCCTTGGGCTTAAGCGGATATAAACTGTTCCATAAGCTGCCGTTGGACTTTTAATTTAAAACTTTTGCCTGATATACACCCACCCACACCCACAACCAGGGAGAGGGGGGAAAGAAATCTACCAAAAGCCCCCGAGGACGTAATGCAATCAGCAAACAAAAGACAAAAGGCGGCGCTTTCGATTTTTTCCCCTTTTACATTGGATTTCTGGGCGGGATTTCATTTGGTCAGCGGTTGGGGGGGCGGAGGCTACTTAAGCCGGGATTAAGTGGTAAGTTGCAGTATTTTGCACCTTGAGAATGGAGGGGAAAACGCTGGGAAATGGAGCGGCAAGATAGTTTTCATTTATTATGATATGTAGCTGAGAAGAATTTTATTTAACTGAAAGAATTTAATTGCCACAAAAGAGATAGTAATACAATTACTTCAAGGGTTTTATACAGCAGAAAACAATTTAGTTAAATTCTATTCTAAGCATGTTTAGTTTACAAATAAAACTTCTTCAATTTCAAAATAATATTTATTATAATTGGAAATACCACAACAAATTATTTTCAATTACGGAAAATCCATACTTAAATTCACTTTATTCTGCCACTGAAGCCACACATTACTCCAACTTTTTATCTGGCAAATAATAATAGTTCGACGGGCTGCCATGGAGAAGAAAAAGTTTTGCCAGCTGGAATATTTAAGAGCCAGTGAATTTCCACATTATGCCAATCAAGCCGTTGCCGGAGCCGAACGTCAAGGCAATTATTAATTGTGAAATATCAATCAGCAGAATATGATAAATGAGCTTTAACTTTTCGTTTTAGCAGCCGGGAAAGCAACCTCTCAACGGCTGCCATATATATTTGCGGCCAGAATGGGTGAGGGAATTTGTGGCAACAATGAAAGGAGCAGCCACTTGGCAGCTGTATTGCCGGATGACTGCTTCACTTTCGGGCTTAAAGCGGTGTTCACAGCTTAAAGGAATACTGAAACTCACAGACATGACATGCAGTTGATGGAACCTCACCTTTGTATTCGGCCACAAAAGTTAATTAACCATAAGTGGGTGATGGTTCGAATAGTTTCTCTCTTGGCCATAAATGCAAGATACACAGGGAATCTAGGCTGCATTGGCTAATTGCATTGTTTTGAGCTAACAAAGCGCCCAGTTGGCCAACAAACTAAGCCAGTTGTGCCTTTGTCTGGCTCGCTAGATGGCCGTAATGAAATGGCTTAAGCGGATATAAGCCGGCCAAGAGGCACTCGTTGGGGGACAGAAGACAAAAGATGCTACTGGCCAGATTAAGTCGTAAATTGCCGCGTTTCGGACGGCCAAAAGGTGTCATTGTCATACATATAGTCCATCCCCGATCCCCATGGCCCACAGTTAATCTACAGCCTTGGGCATAATTAACAAGATATGGCCGAGGACAAAGCCTTTTCGCTTTTCGCGCTTTATTTTTTGTCAGCGTTAAAGGCTCTCTGACACGCATACATCAGCGTTCCATTCTTCTGTGACAGGTTTTTAAATTAAATCGCAGTATTATGCCGGATAATTGGCCGCTTGGCAGCTCGTTTCGTCACAAAAAATAATTAAGGACACGTCGAATGCAGGGAGGGAAGCCATCGCTCTCAGAGCCGCCTGAATTCCTGCAGAAACAATCAATGCAAGGCTACATTTATGACTGGCCAGGAGGAGGAGGAGGAGAAGGAGGAGGTCCTTTGTTGCCGCATCTGAAGGTGACTGCAGCTGGGAGTGAAGCACTTGAGGGCCCTTTAATTTGCGGCTCAAAGAGCTTAAAAGTCCATTACTATCTGGCGAGCGGGCAGGAAACTTTGTCCAGTAATTTCCCAAATGAAAACCCAATTTCAGTCGTGGCAAAAGAGTTTCTCTCTCTCCCTCCCCCTGCCCCCTCGCAATTTATTGGACTTTAATCTTTTGCGTACTGATTCGGCAACTTATTACTTAAGTTCCCGCTAAATATTTCAATAAACTTTGGCCAAAGTTCGTCGGCCCCCCCGGCGAAATTCCAGGAGAAATCGATGCCGAGATGCCAACTGGTGGCGGATAATCTAATCTGGCAGCGACTAGGGATTCCGAGTTACAATAAAAATCAATTTCCATATTCAATTTGCTTAAGTGGCGGGTCCTCCCGGAAAATGGTTGAAAAATGAAAATGAGCCTCGCCCTTGTGGAGGCTGTAAAACTATTGACTAGCCCGTTGAGTTGAGTCAGCGCTTTAGTCCGGCCAATGATGACGATGTTGATCATGATGATGATGGTGATGGCGAGGCCTTTTGATTTCCTCTTTTGTGGCTCCAGAATAACTCCACACGGAGCGAGAGAGAAAGGAGTCCGAGGTCCAAGTCCGAGACCCGACATTGTGTGACACATTTCCATTTTGGGGAATTTCTTCATTTCTGCTTTGTTGCCTCGGCTTTTATTTACTGCGAACAACGGACAGGGAACAATGCACTGCAATGGCTGCCGCCTGCCACTGCCGGTGCTGCTGCTGCTGCTGGGAAATGCGAAAATGGGATGGAAAACAACGCTGGAAACAGTGGAAATTGTGAGCTATGTTTTCGGGAATAATGCTCTGGCAAGGTAGCAGTGAAAAATGCCAGCACGTTAAATTCAATTTAACGTGAAATGCAGTGAGACGAAATGAAATTTTCGCTGTCGCAGTGTCTAACAAGGCGTCGGCGAGGGGAGGGCCGGAAAAACAAGCAGCAGGAAAACAAAGGCCGAGGGGAAAATTGAAAATAAGCGAGGACAATTGCTGTGAGATAAGAAAAGCTGGCTGACTGGCTGCTGGCTGGTCATTGGTGGCGGGAAACCGAAGATTACCAAACATAATACAAAAAACTATACAGGAGTGTATCCAGGCGAAAGCAGAAAGCAAATACTTCAATCGAGGCAAGATGAAACGAAACGAATCGAATCGAAACGGAGGCAAACGAAAGCGAATCGAATATTTATTGCCTTTATTAGCGAGTCGATTGAAAAATTTACTGCGCTCAAATTCTATCTGGAACGCTTCGCTTCACTCACTGCCAGCTGTTGGCTTTGGGTTTTCCGGGGGTTTCCCTGCCGAAGCCATACCCTGCCAGCCTGCCAGCCTGGCTGCCTGCCTGCCTTTACTTGGGCATTGTGCGCGCCGGCACAGCGCGAGCAATTCATCTCGGCGTGGAAAAAGTTTTCCATTTTCAGTTTGGAGCTGGCTACCTGCTGATGCTGGAGACTGACGCTTCATCCGAAGGTGGCAGCATTTTTGAAATTTTCGCTGGCTGCTGCAGCTTGTTTTTCACTTCCACTTCCACTTCCACTTCCACTTCCATTTGGTTTGAGATGTTTTTCCTTGTTAAGCAGTTTTCAGCCCCGCCCTTTGCCACTTTTGTCTATATCCTTTAGGGCCAGCCCATTTGTTTTCAATTTTCCAGCAGCGTGGAAGATGCTGTTTTCCATCAACACTCCTCAAGCGTATGAGTAATTTTCGCTTCACTATTTTCCAGCACTTGGCAGAGCCTTCAAGACGTAAGGAAATAATTGTGATTTTAGAGGGGAGGCTATATATTATTTAGAGAATATATTTCGGGGTATATCTTTAGGTTAATTAAATTAAAACTTAAGCTAAGCAGAGCTCAGGGTGTTATAGGATTTGAAATGCAAAAGAAAGTCAATTTTACACTCAGGAAACATTTAAGGAATCATCAGAATAAATGGTTATTTAATTCATTAAAAAAAAACATTTGTATTAGTTTAAATTATAACTTGTTTACTTAAGTTAAATAAAATAAATATGGTTAGCCAAAATCACAGTGCAAAAAGGCATCCCCTTAAGGCCAGACGCTGCACACTCTGCCATGTCCTGTTGCCCCAAAGCTGCCTGCAGGCTGTCCCCCCTGCGGCGGAGTGCCATAAAGGACACTCGCTGGCTGCCTCCTCTCCTTCCCATCTGCATCTGTCAGCGTATTTCCGGCGCGTATGTGTGTGTTTTTGCGTCTGTCTTTTTGTCTATGGCAGTTTACCTAATTACATTCCGGAAATAAAACGTTGACTGATTGTGCCAATAAATGAAAATAATGACGCACCATTGACTGCAAACTGGAGCCGGCAAGCGGCAAACGGCCAAAACTCTGGGCAAACTTTTTCCCCGAGTTTGCTTAGAGAGACAGAGCGACAACCGACAACAAAAAGCAGCACACGAGCTGGAAAACTTCTTGTCTGTCTGGTCTTCTTCCTCTCGGGCTTTTCTTCTGCCCTTCAGAGTCTCCTTTCACTTTCTTTTTTTCTCTGTGAGTGTGTGTGTGTGTGGTGTAAGGGTCCTGACGAGTTTATTTGCTTGAGCAGCGCTAACTGATTGTCTGTGATTTTCTTGTTTTTAGATAATGAAAGCTGCAGCAATCTGCGGCTGCGGGTACATAAAACGAAGGCGAAAGTCTAAGGGTCCCGGGTTCGGGTTTGGGTTTGTGCTTGGTTCTGGGCTGAAGCAAGTGTAACTTTTTATATGTCCCGGCAAAACAGGAATTGCCGGCAATTTATACAGATTCCGGGGGGCAGCGCAAGGGAAAAGGAAAGAAACTGAAAGTGAGATTGAGTGGGTCAGTGTGGCAGATATCAAAGGACCTTTGCTGGGCAAGGGAATTAACATACATGGCTAGATGTTTGATGGTCAGGTTTTCATAGCCTGATATATGTTTATTATTTTCGAGTGGCTATTTAGAGGGGGGAACAGAAAAGCAAAATAAATCAGAGTAATAAACATGAAGCTAGTAGAAAGTTTTGTCGAAAGGAAAACGCTTAAAGTCAAACCTTATTATTTATAACCAACAAATGAACTTTAAACTATTTAAACAGCCAAGCTTCAAGCTTATTTTAATACTTAAATTATTATTACATTAATTTCTCCTTTTATACCCAACATATTGACATCATTTCCTTAAAGAAACCACTTAAAACTGTAACCATAACCCCAATAATTTCCTTTCCCATACTTTCCAACCGATGAAGTCATGCAGAATTGGGAAGAACCGAGCAGATAAGACAACCGACGCGAAAATGCTTTCAGTGCTGGACAAGGTCTAAACCGTGTTAGCCGTCTTTGATTTGGATTTGCTCCGGATTTCGGGCCGAGTCCCCCGAAAGTATGCAGAGCACTCTGCTGGCCAAAAGCGGTGCGTGAGCTGGCCAAAAAGGAAAGTTGGCCCCAGCTGAGGGCCAGCCCGAAACTCGGTTGCAACTAATTTCAGCACAATAACCCAAATCGAGGCGGTTTGCTGGCGCTTTGTTTGTCCACGAAGCGCAGCCAGGCGCGACGAGATGCGTGACGAAGGCGGCGGCGAAGTATCTTCGTCCCTCGGCTGGTGATGGCTGCACAAAGAGAAAGCAAAAGAGAAATGTCAGAGAATGCGCAGGAAAGTCAAGGAAAAGAGAGCGGAAGAGAGCACAGGAGAGAAAGTTAGCCGGAAATAAATGTTTGCTATAAAACTCCTAACAGCTGTTTGCAGGAGAATTTAGAATTTTGGAGATAGTTTTAATAGATTTAAATCGTTGTTTGAAAACTAAATACAAAAAATAAAATAAAGTAAGTAATAATAAATTAAAACAACATTTTTTGTGTATTATTTGTGTACTTCCGGCTCCTTACAATAATTTTTCAGTTCTTGAAAAATTAACTAACTAAAAGATTGAACATTGTAGTGATTTGTTGAATTTAAAATAACAATTGTTGCTAAATAAATATCTTGTCTCTAAAGACTTAATATTTTTAATTTATTTTTGATCTTTTTCAGGTATCTGCATTATTTTTAAATATTTTGTTTTATTATTTTTTATGAAATCCTAATCAGGAAACAAAGTAAACTAAACATTGATTTAAGTTAGAAGCTTATTTTCATGATGAAACCTTTGTAAAGGAACTAAAATAAAGTTAATTATTTACATTTTAATAGTTCTATGTAAACAAAATCCCATTATTCCTAACTAAATAGTGCAATTTAGCTTTGTTTACAATACAAATTAGTTATTAAACTTTAAAATTCCCTTATTATATTCCAATAACAGTAAGCCAGTAATTTGTTTCACTAAACTTTAATTGCATTTATAACTCAAACATTTTGTTAAAAAGTTTTCCTCATATCCCACTCCCCTCTTAACTCCCCCCTTTGATTCGATTCGCCGAATAACAACAAACAGTGTGAACGGAGTCCTGCCTTTCCCTCCCCAAGGACCAATTAAGCAAACATTTCACACGAATCGGAGATGCTATAAAATCCCCCACACAGCGAGAGAGAAGAGCTCTTGCTCTTTGACTTTCCCCTAAGCGGAAAATGAGAGAGGAAAACGAAGCGAAGCCTGTGCAGACTTTGCCACGGCTACGGCTGCGGCTGCTGTTGCTGCTGCTGCTGCCTTTTCCTTGGATCCTCGTGTCAGTCGCGTGCGAAAGCGTAAAGTAAACAGACAGGCGGCTGAGGCGCCAGCTGGAAAAGCGGAAAAGCAGGAAAAGTAGCAGCAGCAGCAGCAGCTAGTTTGTGCCAGGCAAAACAACAACGTTGACTACGACGACAACGAGGCGGCAGCTGCTGAGCTCAGTCAGTTAAGCGTTGGCCGCAGCGGTAACGGGTTCCGTTCGGTCCAGTTTGTACGCGGTCAACGCGGCGTATGCGCGATATATGAAGTATACGCAACGTGGTGCTCGGTTGAACCGATGACATATGGCAGACATGTGCTTCTAAACGCCAAAATTGTGACAGTTAACTGTATCTAAATGGATTACCGCTTAAAACAAAAGAATTACAAAACGAAAACAATTAAAAGTAAACCAACTAAAAACAGGCAAAGTTAATTGGAAATGGCGCTTGAAGTGTGCATAAATCAACACGGAAATTGCATTTAATTAAGCAAAAAACAAAGTGAAAAAATATTCATAGAGCTTTGCAAAAAACAAATAAACAATTAGAAGCGAAAGGAAACAAAACGTTTTAATTACGGCAATGTCACCCGCAAATTGAATTGCCAGTGCCAGTGACAAATGAAATGAAATTAAAGCGTCTGATAAATTGATTTACAAATGCAAAACAATTGGCAGCCGCCGAAAAAGGGGGAAAACAAGCAAAGCGTCAACGTCAACAGCTACAATTACAACTACTGGAAAAACATCAACAACAAGAACAACAACATCAACAACATGCCGGCATCAAGTGGATTATATCGCATCAAGCACGGCCGTGTCCTTGACGGGCTGCAAAAACCCGCGGCACTTATTTTTATTATAGCATACATTGCGGCATGCGGCATTTGTGGTAAATATCGCACACACACAACCATCACCGACTTTTGACTAAAACACACAAACAGAAAATACAAAAATAATGGTCCATATAATTTTTTATATATATATTTTATACACGTGTTTTATGACCCCTTTTCAATTTGATGTTCATGGCAATTTGCGGCGCATATTGCCTGCTCACCGAAACAAGGATAATTTAATTAGGGCTCCGTAATGGATGAAATATTGTCAAAAGGCATTCGCCGCTTATTTTTCGCAAATATCAAATTAAATGCCGCCACAAAGCGGAGATCGAGGAATCGTGAAATCGAGAGAAATCGTTAATTTGTTACATTTCATTGGCGCCGTCGAGTGCAGTGACAGGTCAGGCGATGAGCGCGGAAATCACCTGTGCATCACCTGTCAATGCCTGACACCGCAACAACAGCAATAAAGGCAACGAGAGGTGGCCCCCCAGGAGCAACAAGAACACTTGTCTACAACTCTCCCTCCCCGTCTGCTGTTGCTGGTATCTCCTCCCCACCCCCCCACGACTATCCCCGACTTTTTGCCTGGCAATTTGTCAAGCAATCAACAAAGCCAGAAATTGCCCGGCAATAAGACAGAGAAAGGAACAGGGACACAGAGCCAGAGAAAGAGAGGGAATGTTGTTGGTTTGCCGAATCATGGCGGCAAATACTGAGTAGAAATGCGAATAAACCCATCGAAGGGCGGATATAGGCTGCACTGGGGGAAATCAGTAGGCCTAAGATGGGTTTACGGAGAGTTTAAAACAAGGTATTAAAGGTTATTTCAAACTAAGAGATTCTATATTAAAAATAAAGTCAAAGAATCTTAGTTTTATTTTTATTAGCAGAAAGGAAAAACTTTCTTCTTCAACAATTAATTATTTGCATGGAAATAATATCGTTTTCTTTCAACTTTGGGTTCTGCAAAGTAGTTCCTAAGAATCAGTTTTATTTTGAAGCAATAAATATCTTCTAAGTTAAATAAATTCTGAAGAAAAATCTTTATAAATCAAATAACAACTTTTACTTTACACTTCTTAAACCAATAAATCAATTCCAAGATAGTTTTATCATTTAGTAAAAAATTTCTAAATATTTACAAGCTCCCTAAAAAGATCTCAGACATTTCCTAGTCTTAATAAATATTCCCAGCTTCCCTAAAATATTTAGGCTTTTAAAATCACATTTTTCCAGTTTTAATAAATATACATCTCAAGTCCATAGTAAATGTTCTTGACTTTGGGTAGTACATTCTTCATCCCGAAACTATTTGTTTGTAGTGTGTGCGGGACAACAGCAATATGGGGAAACTAGAACACAGCCAGTGGCTGTGCCACATTTGTGCGTGCCCCCGAGGGGCAACGTCGAAGGGGTGTTTGTAAAATCGTCACAATATAAAAAAGAATGAAAAAACAGTGCCACGTCTTTGCCTCAGGGGCAGGGCAGACACACACACACACAGTACACAGTGCACAATGCACACTGGCGGCTATCTAGCGCAGCCATTGTTGCATGCCACACACGGACACATGCCTTTTGGGGCACGGCACACACTCCAGCTACAGTCGCTGTCACTGTCAATGCTGTAATGAAAAATGCACAAACACCAAAACGAAATACGAAATCCCAAAAAAAAGAGCACTAAATACGAGCGAGCCTGAAAATAGAAATAAACAGACAGAAGGCAGCTTAGGGCCGAAAATGAAAAAACCTCATCCTCATCCTCATCCTCCTCCTCCTCGACCTGTCACGTTTGTTTTTTTATTTAGAGCGCATTAATATTTAGCCAGCCGCATGTACGTTCCACACAGATATATAAATGCATATTCCTATAGTATAAATCAATATTTATATGCCCGCGGAGCATGTCTAGTCCCCGGTTTGAGGGATTTTGAAGGCCAGGGGGTCGTTGCACAAACTGCATCGCTCGCTGCATCCAAATCCGCGGCTCAATGGATCCCAGATATTTGCATAATGTAACCAAAAAAATATTTATATGCATTTGTAGATATTTCCCTAAAATCTCTGCAGTGCAGGCAAGCGTTTGGAGGGATGGAAAACCCTCAGGAGTTTGAGTTAGAGACGCGATCGAATATAGCATGACAAATAAACGAGCGAAATATGCAAATATTCACTTATTCAATTATTCATGCTGTTAAACAAACATTGTTTATGTCGTCTATATTTAATGTTGGTCTTTAAGCGAATAAACAATAAAATTTACTTGTGTTTTATCGATTTCTGGCTTTTTTATTTAAGAGAATAAAATGTCAAAACTTTACTTAATTATTCAGTAGTTTGTATAGAAATATATTCATTAAAAGAAAATTTTCGTTATTTTTCTACGCTTCATGCTGTCAAAATTTTTAATTTTCACTGCTTTTCTACCTGTCAGCAAGTCTTTTCTGTTAAATTTATTTCCTTTTCTCACTCCAAGTTTATGACAAATAAACGACAAGTCTTAATTCTTTTAATTCCATCATTTAAAAGGATTTACTCATATTTTTCATATTTTATAACCCAAAACAGTTTGGCTTTCCTAATCCTCTGGCTTAGATTTAAGTGCCTTTCCGTCTCTTTAAACTGCATTTTTAATTTCCCTCGAACTTTTCGCCTCCGCCTTCCCCATTAGACAGATCGAATCAAAAGTTTTCGGTTTGGTTTTCCATTTAAACTGGCCTCACAGTTTTCCAGTTTTCCCCAGCTGACGCCGCATTGTGTGTGCGAAAACCACGTGGATGCAAATGCATGAAAAACAGTCGCATATTGACGGCTGCAGTGGCTTGCTCCCTGCTTTTCCAAGAGTTTCCCAGCTCAGTTCAGTTAGGACAGTTACTAGAGCATGACAATTTCATGGCCCACACCCACGAACAGTTCCCTGGGCGGCTCTCTTACTGTGTGGTTGTGTGTGTGCTCGAAATTGTGAAATTGCTGTGAAAGTCGGGCAAAAAAGTTAAAACCATTGATGCCTGGCCCCGGGATAAGTGGGCCACTTGCGGCCGAAGCGGGTTAATTGGGCTAACTATTGCAGGAGCACCAGCCTCTGTTCTGTTCTGCTCAGTGTTCTGTATTTTTTTTCTTCGCTGCGTTGGTTAATTGCCACAGACCCAATATCAGACCTTTTTTCGTAGCCCAAAGTCGAAGGGAGGAGGGTGGGAAGCGGGGCAAACCCACTTCCAAATTAGTCGAATAAATTAATAGTTGACTGCTTTCGCAAACCGGATGTGAAAGCACATCATATATACTATATATACATATGAAGGTATCTCCCTTTGAACTAGTCACGCTCGTGTTCACTAAAATATATTTTCTAGGAATTATTTTGATATTTCCGTTTGCTAAATTAAACACAGTTATTATCAAGTTCTTACCCTTTAATTAGCTACCTGATGTATGCAAAATATTTAATCACTATTACCCAGCTCCTTAGTCATTTTATTTCCACCAAAAAGTAGCTAAGAATATCCTTATCTCCTCCCAGTTAACCTACTTCTTTTTGGCTGCAATTCGATCCTGTTTTCGCGGTGAATAAGATAATCGCTCCACAATGGCAGATGACAAAGCGAAAGCCGTTTTCCACACACAAACTGATAGGCAGACAGACAGGCACACAGGGATAAAGGGATGCATTTGTTAATGACGCGCGATGATTGACGAGCAGGTGTAAAGGAGCCACGAGGAGCTGAGATGAGCCAAGAGGAGCCCAAGGAGCGAGCAAGGGAATCGTTTATCCATGCATCATCATTTTGAATAAACCAGACGCTGCACAAGGCGGGGAAAGAAAGCCAAGCGGAGCGGGGCAATCAGACGTCGTGCACAGGATCCTCCTCCACCTGCCCGGGTCAAGGCCTACACACACACAACATGGGGCAAGGTGGCAGGCACTGAAAGCGCGTTGGCAAGCATAATTTAATACGAAACATGCAGGGGCACACCCACACACACCCCCACCCACGCTGAATGCAACGGTAACAGAGCCATAAAGCTCACCTGTTACAAATGCAACGCCACGTGGGCGTCCTTCCATTCCCTGACCCATCCTGTAACTGCAGGCCTGTATCCTTCCGTGCCTTCCGAGCTGCGGCAGCCATAATAATCAGCACAAAAACTAATGGTCCCTTCCACACACAGTCCCACACACTCACACTGGAACACACACTCGCACACCACCATCTCCCATAAAGGATACACACACTCGGGCACATGGCTGCACTTTAAGCGCTGAAAGCACGTAAATTCTACATAATTCAGAGGAGGCGCCGCCTTTTGGCAATGGCAAATGCGAAGACATGGACATGTGTGCCAGTTCACTGAGACAAAAATCGGTGTCCTTGAAGAGGGAATAAAGTTGGAGTCTTTGAAAGGAAATCTCAGCTAGTGAAGGGGCATTTTTAGAAAGGAAAAAGGTTTATAAATTACTTGAAAGGAACCAAGTTAAAAAGTTTAATGTATATTTATTGTTATTCGAAACATAAATTATGTAATTAAATAAAGAATTTATAATCTTGCTTAAATATTTATTGATTTCTTAAGTACGTATTAATATTATTCCTTTCTAAACTGCATATTTAAAGCTTTACATTTACATTTTCTTCATAAATTCCTTCCAAAATATTTCCTTTGACTGTATGTATAGAAATTTCATGGCTTTAACGTTGACCTTCTTCTGGAAATTCACATAAAGCTTGGCCCAAAATGAGAAATACATATATCCGTATTTCATACTTTATTTTCTGACCTTCGTTTTGGGCGTCATATTTATGGTTACATTAAGGTGATAATATTTAAGGTGAGGTTTAAGTTACAAGAGCCAAGAGAGGAGAAATGCTATGGGTTTTTAATAAATAAATTTTAATGTTCTTTAAGTCTTCTTTAAGTATTTTTACCCTTAAAATATTTACAAGATGCACCCAAAAATTATTCTCGGTGTGACACATTTGGGCTAAGCCCGAACTGCAGACACTTTTTAGCTGCACTTAGCCTGCCAGTGAGGTTAGAGCCCTGCTTCCCTTCTCCCTGCTCTTGGCAGCCTCTTCCTGCTTTTCCAATTTGCAACTTTTCACCTCGTCGCTGCTATATCTTTTCCTTTCGACAGCCGGCAATTTTCTTGAACCGCGGCAGAAGCCGCCGCGTCATGGCTGGCTATTAAAGACAGGCCGGAGTCAGGTTACCGGCTTTACCTGTACCTTTCCTGGCTGACAGTGAATGCAAATGGTTTTGTGATTTACCTTTGTCTTCCAGGCATTTTTTTTATCCACAAACTTTGACCCATCATTGCGTATCGAGAGCGGTAGAGACTGATTATGATCTGAAGGGGGGGTTTCCTTTCGGCTAACGAGCTGTTTTGTCCGAAGGCCGAAAGGCAGGAAAAAAAGCGCGACAAGTGCCTGGTTAACGCAGTGAGTGACTTGCCGCCCTTCGCTGGCCTTAATTACAACTTGGACTTGTTTTGGGACTTGGCCAAAAAAAGGTTAAAATTGGAATAAAACACGGAGGGAAATGGTTAAGGATTATAGATTTTTAAAGCTATATTTTCGAGGTATTAAAGTGCCTGTATTTAGCTATAAATAAAGAATTTCTTTTTAATGCCTTACAAAATATTTAAATCTTAATTTGTTAACATGAAAACTTCTATAGTCTTAGAAGAGAAACCCCTTTAAATTCCTTTAAAATCCTTATGTTTTTTTCTCTGCATTTTAGCACTGGGAAACTGTTGTTCCAACAATTAATTTGGCTCAAGTGAGCGCTTGATTTCGTTTTGTGTTTTATGTCACTCTTGATGCCTTTCGAGCGGGCCAAGCCGAAACCCGCTGACACAATTTCATTAACCAAAACTTTTTTCGCTCAACAAACGCTCAGCTCAGACTCTGAGCTCGGGTTTTGACTTTATTTCGTTTATTTCTTGCTGGCTCTCTTCAGTGCCGTTCTGTTCCGTTTTCCGTTTCTGCGTTTTCCCGGCTTTCGGCTTTCAGTTTCCAGTTTTCTGTTTTTGGTCTGGCGCGTGAAGGATAAAGAGAATTTGCCTAACAAGTCGCAGACACACACACACTGTCAGAAATTGAAACTTTTCAAAAGCAATTGCTTGAATTTCAAGTGAAAACTTTCTTCGCGCGTCTGCTCGCCGCCCTTCTATGCCCTTTTTTTGGCCAAGAAAGTTGTAACTTTTGGCAGAAATATGCAAGCATACATTGAGATACATACATATATATATATATATATATCTGTATAGGGTGTGTATATATATTTCTAAGTAATTGCGCGTCGAGGCAACTAGAGCAAACTGTCTGCCTTTTAAATGCCAGCGAGCGCATTGACGCCAAAGCCAGTGGAAAATGGCGTCGCCGCTTCCCAGCTGCCATTTTGAAACAAATGCGTAAGCGCTGCCACAGCCATCGAGATTAAGTATCCGCCATGGTGCCCCAAAGTTACACCGAGATTCCCGATTCCGATTCCCCGGCTCTGGCATATGGGAAATTGTTTCAGTGCAGCTTAGTCTCTCAGCTGATTACCGAACAGCCAGCGAACTGCTTTGTATGCGGATAATCAGACTTGAAAGTTCCCTGGGAGTCCTTCTCCTCCTTCTCCTCCTTCACCCCCTGCCAAACTGCCAGAAAGTTCCGCGGAAAAGTTTCGCCTTGTGTATTATTGGACAATTTATATAATTAACCCATATGAATATTTATCTTTGGCTGAACTTAAATTTGCCGAAATTAAATCGAGTTGGCGTATCGGCCTTAAAAAGAGGCAGAGGAAGCGGCAGAGACAGGAGGCGGCGGCGTCTTTTCCCGGCCGTAATTCTCTCCGACGTAAGCTTTCGAGCCGGGGCTTAGCAGGAGGCGCGAGTCTTAGGCATAAAGCTGGATTATGGCTTTAAGTGTAATTACCATTTACATGGCTTCCATCCTGCCAGCTGGCTGTATTAACATGCTCCTAAGTCCTATTCCCCTGGCACCTCTGTGAAAGGCGAAAAATACGGAGGAACGAACACGGAACTCGGAACTCGGAACACGAAACACCGCGGCAAATGTTATTAAAAACTTAAACATCAACGTGGCGAATAAAAAAATATATGGAGGAGATGGTGGCTGGAGGTGGGTGAAAGGTGGCTGGTTTCATGGTCGTAATTAGAAACTTTTTAGTTGGCACACAGCGCCGGCACACAAAAGTTGGACATGACTTTTGAGGCATTAGCCTAGCGCAGCCATTTTCGCGCCATGATGCGGTAATTAATTTCCCAATCCCTCCCCCAGTCAGAGGGGGGAGTGCGGGGGCTGTAGGGGCTGGGGCCACAAATTGCTGGACACTCGCGGCTGGTTTAGTTGTCAAGGCCGCCACCCTCGGGCTGGGGCTCGACTCGGCTGTGAGATGGGGTCAGGCAGATATGCGAGGGTCACTTTAGAGGATTCCCAGAGAAATTCCAAGACGAGAAACCAGACAAAGGTCAGTTTAAGCCCATTAATCTAGGGGTTAGGGAAAGGCTATTAAAGACTTGTCGGGAAATGTAATCAAAAACCATTTTAAATTAATTTGGTTTACATATTTAAGGCAATTTCTTAAGGTTTTTATTGCTATATTTTTTAAATTGTTCAAAAAATTTCATTATGAATGAATTAAATCCCTCATGAGACACATTTTTTGGTTTATAATTCCTTTTTAATAGTTCCTCGCTCCCAAAAGCATTCAAACCCTTGTTTATTTCCACCATTAACCACTGAAACCACCCTCGCTCATTGCCATTTCGACGGCATAATTATTTTTCTCGCTAAATTCGAATTCAAATTAAACTTTTGCTCGTAGATTTTGGGAAGACTCTTGCGCTTGCGGTTGGTCTTTGTGGGTTTTCCATTAAATTATAAATTTATGGGCCGCGCAAAAGCGGCCTAAAGCCAAATGCCGGAACACACACACACCCAGAGAGAGAGAGCCATGTACGAGTCCTACTTAATTACCGTGATAATTTACACTTTCCCTGGCATTGCGGCTTTAACCCTTGTTTGCCACCCCGCAAAACACACACACATTGAAGTACGTGTGCCCTCCACATAAATTAAAGTTTAAAGCTCAGTAAATTCAGTTACATGAGCTGAGGGGAAGGGGGTAATTTAAACAGGGGAAATTCGATAGTTATTACAAGTGAATATGTTTTTTATTTATTTAAAAACCTAAGGAACTCCTCTAGCACCCTCTGTAAGTTCTGATATTTATTTTCCTAGCAGATTTTCTGCTTCATTTTGAGCCTAATCTCTTTCGACAGTTAATTTACTTGAAGTTACTCAAAGGCACGCCCCACTGTAGCTGCATAAATAAGTATGTTTAAGTTTGGCGTTGCGTAACAATTTGGATTACAGTTCAAGTAGTTGACAGTTTTGGGGGCGGCAAGGACAACAGCGGGAGACAAGGAGCCCAAGAAGAAGAAGCGACAGGCTAATTTATGAAAATTGCCGTCGAAATTATTGGCAATGAACATTTGGCGAGGAGTGCGTGGGCGTTGGGCGGTTCGGTGGCTCAGTGGCTCAGTGACGCAACATCGAGCATCGCCGCGCTGCGGTCTCGCAGATCTGTGATTATGGACTGGAACGTATTGAAACTTGCTGTCGGCCCCGCCTCCTGGACATTTCGCCCAAAAAAGTATGCAAATATTTGTGTGCTCCGGCGAAAGTCGAAGCGAAAGTGCCTCTGCCGGGGTGCCACGAGTATAATTTATGACTGGACTGCTTAAATTTCACTCGCAACGCCGGAATTATGAACATACAACGGCGGAGATAACATTTCGCCGGCTGCCAGCTAAGCAAAAATTAAGAAACAACAAGATGGTGTGGAAATACTCACAGGCAGGACGGGGGTATGGGTATGGGCAACCGGGTGTATTGACTAGGATGTGGTTGCCATTGTTGCCTTTAATCTTTGGGGCACAATTTACGCGATTCCGCACACAAACACGCAGCCGTCTCTGGCTTCAACCAGCTCAAGGACAAATGATAACGCTTAACACAGAGCCGCCAGCGACTGCCTAATGATACTGTTCCAAAGAGGGGACAAAGTGGCGGGGGGAGTGGTTGCCGTTTCCCCCCTCCCAAAAAAAAAAAAAAAACATTCCAACAAGGACCCAGGAGCAGGGCAAGTATGATGATGACAGCAAGGACTGTTGCGACTGGGACAACAAATTCTGTCATTAGATACTGTGTACGAGAGAGTAACCAAGCAGCGAGATATCAACCCAAAAACGAGGACGAAGGACTAGTTTCTGCAGACCGAAAGTGGGAATCCCCTAACTCAGTCCCGGGCAGACAAACTTCTTGGAATTATTCACCAAAGAATGTTGATATCGGACATCTCTTATTTGATTGAAAATCACCTTAAAGGTGTTTGGGAATATGCAAGGCAACACTATAGGAGGGAGATTCCCAAGACAACCCTGAATAATATGAATTCCAATGGGGAAAATGCCTTAAATTGTGGTTTAGGCTTTAAGTTTTGCGATGAATTTTAAGAATTCTATGTAAATATGAATAGGTTATGGCTTTTGTTAGTAAATGTAACTTGAGAGACTCAAAAGCTTGGTCAAACCTTTGAAATAAAAACTTGTTAACGTCAAACTTTGTTAGAAATTACTAGAAATTAAATAAATATATTATTTTTTGACTGTTTTTTTATAGATTTTTTAGCATATTTATTTATCATTTAGATCCAACCTCTTACCAAAACCTTCAATACCCTTACCCTAGAGTATAACAATCCCGCTCATTTGCCCTGCTTTGCATTTATTCAGTTGACTTTGCTTTAACAATGAGCTCGGAGTCAGATTCTGCGCTTACATGCCGCATAGATTGAATATTTCCTGCTGCTGCCGCAGATTTGCCAGAATGCCAAAAGCAAAGGAGCCCAGGCAGCATCCGAATCAGAGTCACAGGCACCAGAAGCACCAGCAGCAGCAGCAGCAGCAGGAGCAGGAGCAGCGGCATGTGGAAATGTTTTGCCGTTCATAAATTTATGCCACGCGGCCAAGGCAGCAACAAAAAATGTTGCCTCTTGTTGAAATCTTGTCGTACATGGCCGGAGGTTGCCCGGGGGTTTGGGTTGTTGGGGGGTAAAAGGAAAGGAAAGGCTAGAGGGGGGCTGCCACGCAAATAGAATTTCAAAGAAGTAAATCTTGAAATGAAATTAATTTTCTCAATTTTCCAAGCTGCATCTCGCCCGTCTCTCCAGGGCTCTATGGAGACGCCGGAGTCCAGAGACCAAAGTCCCGGCATCCGGACATTTGCATAGAAGCGGCTGTTGTGGGCGTGGTCGCAAACAGGAAAGTGGAAAAGTTTCTGGCCCAAGTGGGTTAAGACACTCGCCTCGCCTCGCCTCCGCAGATCGCAGCAGCTGTTGTCCTTGGCCTACAGACATTCGCCGAATCCCTTTCCCTTTCTGTTCCTGTGCCAGAATTAGCTCCCAAATCGATTGATTGATTAGCCAGGCTCACATTATTAATGCGAGACACCGAGGCCGAGGAGGAGACATAATAAATGTGCATCGATTATAAATTATAAGTCATTATGCTGGCATAAGATTTATGGTTCGATGAAGTGAAATCCCCATAAATTCCCCCGTAATCCATTGATTTGTTAATTAAGCCGTCAGAAGTGCATTCAATCAGGGAGTCTCCGCAATCAGGCGGCAGCCACAAAAGCCCGCTTTCAGGTGCATCCGGGATGCCGCAACAAAACAAATTAAATAAGTCGCCGCCGAGCAAACGAATGCAATGAATGAAGGCAGCCAACACAACACAATGGCCGCTGGTCGGGCAAAACTTTCTCCTTTTCCCGGCAAACGGAATGCTTTTCCCCATGTGATTGTGCTGTGTTGCGGCCAGCTGAACAATTGCCAATAGATTGCAACACACAACGGGGGTTGCACTGAGGGAAAATAATATAGATTTTAATATATTTCAATATATTTTATTTGAAGAATGTAAGTCAGACATGGAAGTTGTAGAAAATCATAAAAATGGGTAATCCTCTAAAGTATTCTTACATCCCTGCAGGGTTTATTAAGCAGGGTTTAAAGCATTGGTTTAGTTTGATATATTACAAAATCTCCTCAGGCACATTTTTCTTGCAGTGTGACAGCTCCTTTTGATATTACTTCCAATACAAACTTTATAAATAAAATGAAATCCAAGTGTCACAATGTGTTTTCCGCTGTGCACTCGCCTTGACTATAACTTAAGGACGGGTTTTCCCATCAACATTTCGTGTGCACAACCAATGGAAGTTTCGTCTCAAGTTGAAATGATTGCGCAGCAGCAAGTTCCGCACTCAACTGCAATTAGTTTATGTGGCACACGAACGGTCTGGCAGGATTTCAACCGAAAGTCTATATCCAACAGGGCACCTGTCAGCCGACGACCGGTTTTAATGGTCGGAAATCATGCAAAGTGCACGACGTCTGCAGCAGAATTAAAGTCAATTTGTTTAAATAATAGCTGAAAAGTACATATAAGCACTCAAACGCATCCACACACACACACACACGCACACACACAGTTGAAAACTTTACGCTTATGCTCAGTAAACTCGCATTACGTATACGCAGCGTGTGTGCGGTAAACTTTTCGGCCACTGCAGCTGCTATTTGAGTAATTCGCACACACACAGAGAGTACGTTTTATGTTGCAAAAAGATGCTTTGTGTGTGCTAACCAGATGTATCAGTGAATTATTTGTGAATTTCACATCCTGGCTTCCCTGTGGATTTGCATGTTCTCGGCTCAGATTAGATTTCCATTAGCAGTAACAATTTAATCGAGCGTGTCTTATGCAATGAACAAACCTGTGCGTAATTTTCCAGCAAATGCACTTGGAAATTATTATAGGATCAAACCTGGAATTACGGCCACTCGAAGTGTCTATTTGAAGCAAACACACTTCAAACGATTTAGCTTCGAGGAAACCCGAACCGCAGGACTCAATCTGTGGCGGTTGGGATGCTTAATTGCCACAAACTCGAAGCTTCTGGGGAGCTCACCTTGATGCCATTATGGCCACAAGCAAATCAAGCAAATACATTTTAAACTCGATATATCCGTTATGTCCTTCTTTTGCGGCCAGCCATCCATCCATCCATCCAGGGGCCCTAAGCCCCCGTTTTCTATTTGGGCTTAGTGGGAAATGTCAGCGGCATAAAATGGATAAGGGACAAATGTGACAGCTCACAGAAAAAGCATTCGAATTTGGCTTCAGCTTCGGCTGCGTCGAAAAATGTAAAGGAGCAAACATAAAAGGCAGCAGCCCAGCGCCCAGATTTGCCCAATCTCGGCTAAGTCAACGGCAGTGTCAACGCGGCGGATGGGTGATGCCGAGACGGTTGGCGCTGCTGCGGGGAAAAAGGTCCTCCTGCAGGATATACGCTCGTGCGGCTTTACACTTGCCGGCAGCAGCGGACATTTCCCAGGCATCGATCAATGGCATTCGCTTAGCCGCCTGGGCGCAAATAAATTGAACTTAAATAGACGACGTCAAGGGCATTAAATGTGACGTCGCTGTCAAGTTAAGTGCCGAAGGTGGCAGAAGCTGGCCCAGAAAGCGGTTACCTCGATGACGTTGCTCGGTTTACAGGATAGCAAGGGCTCTGACGAGTGTCCTTAATGCACAATTGAATATCCCGAAGCTGAGAGAGACAAAGGCTTGATTTTACAAGAATTTATCTCTTACTTCAAGTGACTAAAGTTATAATTATCCAATTAAAAAAGTACTTTAAGTCTCGACACCACAAATAACTTTTTATTTATAACATTTTTATTTATTACACCAGACTTTTAGTGCCCCACAGCCATCACAAATCACTCTGAAAGTGATACAATTTTTCCATAATTTGCAAGCCAAGCCGAGAATGAAATCCCCCGAGATTTCGTTGACACACTTTACATGGTTTTTATATATATTATTCGCCCTCTCCTCCTCACAATCCTGGGCTCATAACATCCTCCGTCCAAGGAGCCAGAGAGTAGAGGGTAGCTAAGCTCAATTCCGATTTTGATTACACTCGGTTTTGTGTATTGTCCTGCGCCGTTCCTGTTCTGTTTTGTGCTTGTGCCTTTCTGTCCCTTGTAGTGCCACCAAATTTGCCACATCCGGCGCACAGGCAGCAGTTTATATTTCGACTCGAAGTCGCCGTCGCTTTGTGGAAAATGTCAAGTGTGTCTGGTCGCCCGAAATAAGTGGACTGCCAAAAAAGTTGCCTTCGTCCTGGACGCCTTCGCCTTCGGCCGCTTTGTCTCCGCTGCTGTTGTGTCCTTTGCTTTATTTTTCGTTTAATAATATTTTCACTTTGATGCCACTCTCTTCTCCAGGGGTCAGTGGGGGGCTGCGGGGCGAGTGAGTGGTTTTCTGTTTATGCCTCCACATTACGGAAGTTGACAATTTAATTTTATGTACTTGCCACATTCCCGACGCCGCAGCCGACGCCGCCACTGCTGCCGGCAGATACTAAACATTTATTGGGGGCCAAGGCCAAAAGGTTCGACTATTCAAAGTGCTCACCCAGCCGTGGAATCTGCCAGGATCTTGGCCAGGCTCTAACCGCATTCCCATTCTAATTCGCACGTGCTTGCAATTTGGCAAAGCCCCCTAATGTCGCCGCTGCCGGTGCTCGGTATAAATCTTCATTATGCACAAAAACATTCTCCGGCACTCCGCACTTAACTTATGCTCTTTTATATGAATTCTCCCTCGTTTGCCGCCTTTCCATTTGATTTCACTTGGCTTTGGATCAAGGATTTCGCAGATACTCATACAGAAAGAGCCCCGGCCGAAGCCGATTTGTACCTTATTTATTTGCCTGCCATAATTTATGAATACTCTCAGCTTACTTAAGCACTGAGAAAATGGGGGGAAGGTGAAGAATACTCTGTTTTTTCATTTATTAAACTTTATAAAATACCGTAGAGGGTTGGGAGTTACTTATATTAAAAGCAATCATTTAATAAACTAATTATTTTATTGTCTATCAAAAACTAAAGCCCAAGTTTAAAACTAGGCAGAACTTCACATAATAAATACTTAAATCTGTAGTTCCGCTATTGCTTTCTAGTTCATAAATGTAAATATCCTTCCGTTGCGAATTGTTTTCCATATATTTTCCCTCTGTACACACACATCCTGTGTGTGCCCTTTAAAAGCTGACGATGACGTCCCATTTGAGGCATTATTTATTGAGGCATGAGTGAGGCTAAAAATAGATAACATATTTATATATTTTGAGGGATTCGTCGACCCCTGAAGAACGGAAGAAGAAGTTTTCGCTCACAAGATTCAGCAATTAGCCACGATTTTACTACAGCTTCTTTCCCTGCTGCCGGCTGCCAACTATTTAAAACTTGGTAATTTATCGGGGTGAGCCCAGGGAGCATATTGTGTCGAATGAAATACCCCAAGTTGGGCACTTAGACACGAATTGAAATAAAATAAATAAAATTAGAATGCTGGAGTCCTCGACTTCCCCACAAAATGTTCGCATTTATTCCCATTTCTTTCGCTTTTCTTTTCTTTTCGGGGAAAGCATCTGCCATTCCCTTTGCGCTTTCGAGACGCAGATAGAAAGCCAATTTTATGACTCAACTTAAATAGGCACTTTACTTTTGCCTCTTAATGCCTTTTTACGAGAGTTGGCGTTAGTGGTGCTCGCCGGGATCCGCGACATTAATGATGGCCACGCCCCCGCCGAGAGGAGGCGGCGGCTTTATTGGAAAATAAATGGACGAATAGTCAGCGGCAAGTGTGTGGCGCACTTATCTGATTTTACACTTGCGCCCATCAAAATTATGACAGTCGCAAAGTGAATCGCTTTTGGCCGAAAAGGCACAACTTTTAGCCAAGTTGCAAAGTTACATGGCAACAAAGCTACAAAGCAGGCATGCGTGGGCCATTTTGCAGAATTTCAATTAAATGGCGGCGTAGGAGGAAAACTTTTCGCCCCCCTAGATCCTGGATTCAGCAGAGTCCCTGCTGCTGAGGGGGAAGAAGAAATCCTCGAGGTCAGGGGCCCGGGCCAGTTGACGCATTTACACACAAATTACCGCCAAGTGTCAAATGCAAACATTCCGTCGACGACTGTGGCAACAAACAATATTTGCCATAAAAACAGAAAGCGCCGGCAAAAGTTTCGTAATGAAGCAAACTTCCGCCAGACCCCCGCCACTTTGAGTTTACTTTAAAAAAATTTCAGCCAAAAATTTTAGAAGCTAAAGGACCCAACGTCTAATTGATAAATTTCGCCATTCGGCCATACATTTAATTAAAACTTTTCAATTCCAGTCAGGCAGCCAGCCAGCAAGCCAGCCAGCCAGCCAGCTAGTTGCAGGTCCTGCCGATGTTTTATGGTCAATTGTCCCCGTGCACTCTCGATGGCCCTAAAAAGTTGGCCCTCGAATTTGTGTCAATTGTTGGTGCCTTAAATAACTGCTACCGCAAATTTAGTTGCAGCTCGAATGGAATAAATTATTCCGGCGAATCGGAAATGTACTCGCCATTTATTTGTGTTTTAATTAGAGAAATTTATGCTCGCAATGTTCGTAACATTAAATATGAAATCAAATGAAATTAATGAGTTCAGCCAGCTCGCACACAGCGCACACAGGATGTCGCTAGCCCGCACAATTATCATAATGATATTTGCCAAATGTTTTTTGTGCAGCCTGTAATTTAATTGATGACAACGCAAGGACATTGAAGCAATTAAATAAGTAAATTTCGAATAAAATATGGGGAAATCACACAATTAGATCTAATTTGAGTGAGCGAAAAATGGTTTAAATATTTAAGAAAATGCAAATACTGTGGGTAAGCTTTAATTTATCTTGGCTTTATGTTATTTTAATACTTAAAGATGTCAGAAATATATATTAAAATTGAGTAAATCTTCATCTTCACCTTCCTGGATTTTGAAATATCAGCTAAAATTATTCTCTTACTGAAATAAGAGATATCGCAGCTTGTGCATTCGGCATTGCGTATACGCCGTGTGTGGTTGTGCTAGCAAGCAAACTTAATTAATGTCAAGCCATGATGTCAGAGGCAGCATAAATATTCCGCCACTGCCAGGGCCAGTGCCAGTGCCACAGTGGGGCGTCGACACAGGCACACATGAGAAATCATTGATATTAGTTGAGCAGCAGTGGGGTGGCAGTAGGGCGGCAGCAAGGGCGGGATGAGCGGATGAATCACGCAGCTTGCAGCGAACTTTTGATTAAAATGTCGTAGCAAACACAGGCAGCAAGGAGCGGGTTAGGGGAAGTATAGGCGGAGGAGGGCCGTGAAACTTTAGCGAACGCACACAAATTGCGAATGTTTCGCCAAACGAAAAGTTGGCAAATCCCACCGAAAATGTTGTTCTATCTGTATGGCTCTGTGCTGCAACATGTTTGTGGTTGCAGCAGGGTTTGGATTTGGGTCTAGGATTGGGACCAGCTCTCGTTCTGGTTCTGGTTCTTGCCCTCACCCTTGGCGGTGTTGACAATGCGCAGCCCCGACCGGCGGTTGCACAATGCGGCGTCGGGTTACCAAATCCCAAGCCAACCGCCGGAAACGAGAAAAATTCGAACGGGAAGTGCGGACTTCGGACTCCGGATTCCACCAAAACTCGCCGTGAAAAATTCAATTACAAAGTCGCACAAACCATCGAAAGAATGCAAATTTACACGCGGGCCTGGAGGAGAAAGTGTAGAGGGGAAAGTGCAGAGGGAAAGGCAGTCGAACTGGCAACTAGTTCAGAAGCTGTTTTGCGGTCTGCCAGCGACCATTACGATTACGCTTACGTATGTACCGTGGCTGGGGGCCCGGGAAAATGGCAGGAAAAGCTGCATGTCGCTGGCAGTCAGTCACGTGCGAACGTGACGAAAATGCCACGATTCAGTTTTGGCCAAGTTCTGCGTGCCAATGAGTAGGAGGAGCAGTGGCAGCAACAGCAACACAAGGAGCAGCAACACAGAGAGCAGCAGCAACATCAGGAGTAACAGCAGCAACACCACCAGCAATCGCATTGTCCCGAGCTGGTTATTTGTTTGTTTTGTGCGTGCCAGGCGAGTTGTCCTAACAGCAGAGGCACTGAGAGAAAATTTAGCCTCATTTTTCAAGAATTTTAAAGAGTTTCGTTAAATAAAAATGTTAGTAGAAGGGAGAGAATGAAAGGAAATTTGTTTCCAGAGTTTATGCATTTTTAGAGTCCAACTTAAAGGTAAAATTATAAAAATAAATATGCTATATTAATATTTTATTATCTTTTATTTAATTAACAAGAACAAAACACAAAAGAAATTGCAAACTTCGATTTTAGGGAATGAGTTCCATGTCCCTGGATTTGTTTTACTCGAAACCCTTAATTTTCGAAGAATTTTAAAAGTGAAATTTCAGTACAAATATCTATCCCATTCACCCTTAAAAATCCCTTGAAATTTCCGAACTATTTCCCTCAGTGTAACCCAGCTCCTGGGTAGCTTCTTCGTATTCATAAGGCTGCAGCCGCAATACAATAGAAAAACCGCAGAGTGCGAAACGCCAAATGCGAGGAGAAATCCTGGCTGACCTCCAGTCAGAGCGTACAGCGAAGGTACAGCTCCTGGCTCCTGGCTCCTGGTCTTGGGCTTTTGACTTCTGTGTGGCTGCAGTTTGCAAATTGCTGTGGCAACGAAGTCTTCTCTCCACATGTATATTCAGGGAGGGGGACGATTTCTAAGGTGTCAATCAGAAGAAGCTGCATTGATTGACTCGATTGTTCGCTTGTGTCACAGCTGGGTAAATTGATTTTCAATCCCCTGGAGAGGCAAGGCTCAAGGAGAATTCCTTTTAAGTTTCGCCAGTCACAGAGAATTCCAGGGAAATGCCTTTGGACCACAGGACGATTAATGGCAATATCCGGCCAACGTCTTGGCAACGTGCTAATTAAGTGACATTCCACAAGAGCCTCTGCAAATAGGCCCCAGGGAGAATTCCATAACTAATTAATTTTGCATTACTCAAAGTGCAAGCCACTGGTCTTTTGGTCTGGCCTTCTGGTTTGGTCTACAAATTCAATCATTGTCGGGGACAACATAATAAATTTCTCAATGATTGGCATGCAATATTTACGGCACTGGACAATGGACAGTGGACACAATTACAGGTCCCCATAGAGCCCGGACGTGGCCAAAAATGAAAGCCAAACATCAACATTTTCTGCACATTTTATGGCCAAGAAATCAAAATCAAAAACGATCCCAAAATGCATTGGGCATAATTGAATTTGCAGCCCGGCAAATTTGGCCTAATTGAGGCTGCTAAACAAAACCCAAGCATGTTTGCCAAAAGCAATTATCTTTAATTGTGAAATATTATTTTGTTGGCCCAACGAATTTTACACAAATTACGCAGCGCAAATAAAAGCAGACTCAGGGCCAAAGCTCCCTCCCGAAAATGAGTTTGGGTTCGGTTTTGGGTAATATGTAATGCGGTGGAGAGTCTGCGGTTGAATTTTCTGGCTATTTCAGATGTGGCTGTGGGTCTGGGCCATGGAAGCAGGGTGAAAGGTTTCAGAATTCCGCACTCGAGGGTGGCCAGTGACTAGATATAGCTTATAGGAAGTATTCATTAACTTTGGCTAATATAAAAAATATACATCCTTACGTCCATAAAGAAACCTTCTTACATTTCAGAACATTAATTCTTGTCAAGAAAATATAACATTTCCTCTTTTTTTTATCCTAATTAATTAGCTAAATCATAGATATCCCCACCATAAATTAACCTATTTGTGTAATACCTTTATTATACGCCTTTCCATTTGCTTGTGAAACTGCCAGTTAGCTTGGGAAAAATTCCACGAAACAAGGTCACGCGACTTAATTAGTCCTGTCACTTTATGCAGATTTCGTTGAGGGGGGCGGCCTAGCTAATGAAAATCCTGCTGTAAAATATTACGTATACGCACGCGCCTGGCGCTCATTCAAATTAATTGACTTCACGCTGTTATTGTTTATCCGACAAACTGTTGCGGCGCCACCGGACAGCGCATATATTAACACATTTTATAATGTCACCAACACCTCCTCGTCTCTCTCTCTTCTTTGCAGACCACACGGCCTCGGCATCAGCAGCAGCGGCGGCGGCGGAGGGTGGAAGCGGAGCTGTGCGACCATCAGAAGCCTCCACATCCAGCGCGCAGCCATCACTGCGGCATATAAATCAAAATTTAATTATGTCGCAGGCCAAGGAGGCTGAGCCAGAGCCAGTGCCTGTGCCGCAGCCTTACGCTGCCCAGAGTCCTGGACCAGGATCTGCCGTAGCTGCCGTGGGAGGAGGAAGCAGCAGCAGCAGTGCCAGTGGCAGCAGCATCACCAGCTTCGACTCTACGAACGTGATCGATGACAAGCGCCAGCCCACGCCTACACACCTGCAGGAGCAGCAGCAGCACTCCCATTCCCATTCACGCATCCAGGCGAAGGACACGGCAGGACCCTATCCCATACCCGTCCACCGGCCAGAGCCGCATCCAGTGGAGAACCATTTGGAGGCTGGAGGGAATGGCCTGGACGGTGGCTTGGACCTATTCGGCACGCCCATGTACTTTGGCACCGAGAACTCCACGGTGGTGACCACGCAGATCGGGGCCACCGCCCATGTGCCCTGCACCGTCCACCACATTGGCGAGGGCGTGGTGAGTACTCCCAGCATTGTTTTAATATTTTATTAAACGTGAATCCATCACTGTTGCTTTGTTTGACTTGGCCAGCGATGGGAAAAACGACGACGACGGCGATGATGATGACTTTTGTGCCAGTTTCTTCTGTCAAAGAACTGGATTTCACTGGCTTTTCCCTCTTAATTGAAATGGAAATGCATTGAATGTTAATTGATGAGAGATTGATCAGATTCTGATTGTTTTAGTATGGATTTATTGCAGATTACTTTGACTTAAATAAGCTTAAGTCTTTTGGGTTCTGGAAATCATTAGGCTTCAGTTTATAGAGTTTAATCTTTGGGTTTTGCAGGGGTTTTAAGTTAAAAGCATTTCATGGTATATAGATGAGTTTATATATTTTTAAAGATTTTTATAAGTTTACCTAAAAGCCTATTAAAAAATATTAAAACATTTAAAAGAACTTTAAGATTTGCTTAGCTTTTTAAACTGGTTATTTCCTTACTAATGTTTAATATTAATTATCAAGTTATAGGATTCATTTAAAACCTAATGGAAATCCTTTTCTGAAGTCGCGAACTTCGCACCATAAACGTCTTCCTTTGATTCCCGATTCTGGCTTATTTACTCTCCGCTGGCCACCTTCTCCATCTGGCTGGGAATTTAATTAAGTCCCTCTGCTTATCGAGGGCACTTGTGTCTAAGTCTTCGTTTCGGCCCGGGGGCAAACTCATATGGTAGTAAACACACAGATTTCGGACATTTCTGGCTGAGCAAAATGGCCAAAAACACACAAGGCACACACACATAACACACACGGAGACAGGCTGTCAGGACGAAAGAGAGCAGGAGACAAATTACACCTTTCGCTGGGTGTGTGTGTGTGGGTTAGCATTGACATGTCATGGCCTCAAGTGGTATTAATTTTCCGCTTGTCTAGAGTTATTACTCATACGCCGTGGTGTGCGTCACGTGCCGTGTATTTGTTTGAGCCCGAAGCGACGGAGGTGTTTACCGCCAGGGCAATCCTCCTGACTGGACACCCGCCCCGAAAAACCAACCAAAGTGACCCCGTGTGCGTGTTTGCTGCGTGTCTGGTTTAAATTGACGATTTCATAATTGCGCCTTCAAGTGTGCGGAAGTTAATAAGCACTTAGGCCCTCGTAGGCAGTCAATGTGTGAGTGGGTGTGTGTATGGCACTTTGCACTCTGGACGGCTGCGTGCTCAAGTGAGTATACGGTGGCTTATGTGGGCCGGGAGTTTGGGGCATCGTCTCGGCCTAATAAGCTGGCAATTTGTATTATGGTAATTGTATACCGCACAGCCTAGCCTCATTGGGGTTAACAAAATATTATCATCGTGTCGTTCGGGGCTGGATATAGTACGATATACTCCCAAGACGCAAAGCCCAGGGCAGCGGGGCCTTTAATTGCAGAGCTCTCAAAGCGATTCTGCTTAATTCACCAGCTGCATTCATTAGGTTTCAGTCCTATTTACTATATAAATGCATTGCTATATGTGCAAGGCTTCACGCACTCATTGCGTAATTGGTACACAGAGAGAGGGGGGCGCTGAAGAAGGTCCCCAATGAGATGGAAATTTCATTGGCAGCACAGGGAGAAATGTAAACAGGGTTTTATATTAAGAAAATATATAATTTTATATTTGTATTTATATATTCACGAAATCAATGAAGTTTCTGTCTTAGTTTCATCCATGGTTCAATGTGTTTAAAAGCAGAAAAGTTAAAGTTGCCTCCACAAACTCCTCCCCCAATTATATAATTTATTTCTAATTTTCTTCCAGTGCTCACCCTGAAAACTTAAAGCTCTTTGAGAGCTGCAACTCCTTGGTCTAAATGGGAAATGCACTTTCATTTCATTGCCCCTCGCCATGTGTGCGTGTGCGAGGCATTAAAATCTCCTGCAGGCATTATGCGAATGGCAATGGGGATGCGAGTGCCAGTTCAGTGGACAGGAAATATACAGCTCCACTCCCGGCAAATGATTTCCATATTCCGATTCCAACTCCTCTGCACTGCGGCAGGATTCACAATTGAAATGCCTTTGTCAGGTGTTCGTTTGCCTTTGTCTGTTGACGAGGAAGGAGAGGAAGAGAGGCTTTCCCCCCCTCATTTTCACTTAAAGAATACACACTAAACACTTCCGCGGATCCGATTTTGGGCTTTTTGTTTTTGTGCTGCGGCCTTCGTAGTCGTAAATTTGCTTTGGACGACAATAAAATGCAGGAAACATTAAATAAATGAATTGCTTCCTCGAGAGAGAGAGAGAGCGCGCCTTTGTTTCGGCATTTTGCTGCAATTTTCATTTTTGTCGCGCCATCATTTCGCAGTGGTTGGCTCTTAAGAGGAAAGAAAAGTATGAGGGGGGAAAATCCGAGTGGAAATGTGAAGAGAAATTTGAGTGGAAATGGGTGGGAAATACCTTAAAGTTAAGCACACTTAATGCCTTCTTTGTGAGAATGCTGTTGACAACTTTCCATTAAAGTAATGCTATTAATTACGAGCTTTTTCCAGGCCTAAAGACAAATCTTCCTTATGCCCTGAAATGAAAATTTTCTGGCAAATTTAAAGCCCATAAATCAAATGACACAAACAGCAAGAAGAGTCCTTGCACACACACACACACACATGACAGGAGGGGAAAAGGATGTGGAAGAGCACTTCGAATTAAGAATTACGACACTCGAATGTGGCTGGGCGGACATTAAAATATGTCATTAGGGTATTAGTCGAGAGCAGCAGCAGCTTAAATGGCATTTAAAATAAACTAAGCAAATACGTGTGTGTCCTGCGTCAGCCAGAGGACTCGGAGGACACCAGCAGCAGCAGCAGGAACCCTTTGGATTTGCCGCCTGCACTCACTGGCTCATATAAATTGAACTAAATCAGCACTCGAGCAGCAGCAACAGTCACTGCAAATTTTTATGGTACGGCCAGGACTAGGGTTAAGGAATAAAATGGGTCTGTGAGCAAAGGATATTATTTTTCGGGAAGTAGAAATGCTGTAGAACCTTTTTTGAAGTGAAATTTTGGGCGAAATTCGAAGAAGGATTTAATACTCGGTAAAAAATATATAAGCTTTTTTAAATAATCTGCCATTGAATAAAATATAAGTTAAAATAAAAACATATAGTTTTTCTAAATTATTTTCAATTTCATTATATTTTTAGGATGTTAACCTTTAATTTTGACCAATTAAATTCTTTTGTAAGTTGAATATTTTCCTCCTCTCTTGACAGCAATCACTGTAACCCATATAAAAGTCGTATATATAGATGTCTCTTGGCGACTTTCAGTTGACTTGCTGCAACCCCTTTTTTCTGGCCCCCCTGACCTGCAGCTCGCCTGCGTTTAATTCCACTTCCCCGAGCGATGGCAATGCCGATTCCCATGTTTGTCCTGTTGCTCCTGCGCCCCTGTCTGTGTGACTTGAGCACTTAATTACTTTTTAGATAAATTGTCGTTTTTAATGTCTAGACTCGCCTGCTGTCCTGGGATATTTTCATAGAGAAAAGTAGCAGTAATTAAATGTGCTCACAGCATGCCAGGATTGGGAAGGAAGGATCCAGGATCCTGCATGGCGCCAGGCCACACTTCCGACTGAAAGGAGAATGCGAAAAGCTTAAATGCTGAAAACTTGAAAATGCTCTTCGCCGCCACTGAGGCATTTTGTCTCACTCAGATAGAAGGTAATTTATTTATAATTTTCTGGAAAATGTTCACCAATGGAGATTAGAAAATATAATTGTACGGGGGGGGGGGGGGGGGGGCAGGGGTAAGCCGTGTCCTGTCCTCCTTGGCTTTTTGCCTGATAAAAATACTGAAATTGGTATTTTATGAAAATTAACGCCGAAGGTCCTCGCCCTCCAGTTCGGATCAGTCGGTTAGATAAAAAAGGTTACGCAAATGTTTAAGCAGAGCACTGGAGCATAAGTATAGGTGTATGTCTGTGTGTGTATCCTTATATAATTTGCAAAGTTTAAAATCAGATAAAGATGGAAATTGCCCTGGTCTGACCAGGGTGAGCCGAAACCCAAATCCAAACTGAAACCAGAAACCAAAGCCATTTAGTTTGCCTGCCAGCGCAGTGACTAAAAACAAACAAATATTTTAACCAGCAGCAGCACACATTGATGAGGGTTGGCAAAAGGATAATACAGCGTGCAGGACGTACAGGGTATGCCCGGTCTCGCTTAGCCGAGCTTAATCAAAACAAACACATAATTCCTGCACAATCATAATTTTTGCATAGTTTCACCTCGACTGCTCCTCGCAAATTCGCTGTGGAAATTCTCTTCAAATTTTTGGCACAAAATGTGAGAGGGGTGAGACGGGGGGAAAGGTGAGGGTGTGTGTGAGTGTGTGCTTCTGCATGAGTTATATTCCTTTGTGGAATTGTTGGGCGAACAAAGTAATACACATTGTTGTTCGCCAGTTCTCCTTCAGTTTTCTCCATTTTTATGCGAACTCTATGTGTTTCTCATTTTTTATTGCCGCCGGTATGAGAGTGTGTGTGTGTATGGAGGGAAGGTCCTTGCATTCAAGTCGCACAACAGCAAACAAGAGGCAAGGACCTCAAACAAACACAGAACCACTCGCGCTCACACAAGGATCCCAGCAATGACACAGTGTTGTGGCGCTTAAAAAAACATAAAATATTATAAAATATTTTACTGCCAGGCCCAGTTATTGTTGCAATGACCTTCGGGCCCTAAATATATAATATATGAATATATCTTTTTGCTGCCAGGCTGGGAATATCTGTATTTGTATCTGAATTTCTTGTTTGCTCAGCTGCCTTTTACCCGCAGGAATCGTTGAACTCATCATCATCATCATACACAATATTTTGAGGGTCCCGCAGGGTGACAGTTTTAAATGGAAATAACAGTAGCTTTTCCGGTTAATTTTCCACAATATTTGACATATATTTTTGGCTTGGAAAACATTTGTACAATTGAATTTTATTTAAACTATCAACTACAGTCTAGTCAACAGTTTTTTGAGGGAAATTTATAACTTAATTACTTTATCAAATATTTAAATTAAAATAAATTCCATTTGATCAACAATTTTCAAGTCCTTGCCAGGGCACTGGCTCCTTCGTCACTTCAAGCACTTTTCCAATCACAATTTACATTTCAAATGAAGAACAAGCAGACTGGCCAGGCAATAAAAGTGTCTATTTTGAGAAACCAATTTAATTAGAAATATCGCTGGGAATGCTGCCCCTCTGAGGGTGTGTGAGTGTGTCTAGCAAAACACACACACAACAAGGACTAAGCCCATTATAAGACCAACCAGGCAAACTCAAATGCAGCCACTTTGGGGGGCGGCCAACGTGCCAACGCGACGGTCCGAGAAGTTAATGTGGCTCGAAAATTGCCATAAACCTTTTTGAATGAATACAAATCATTATCACTTTGTTGCTGGCAGCCTTAACCGTAATTAAACCAACTCAACTCAACTTAACTCAAGGGGACACGGCCTGCCTGGCAGGACAATGGTCGTAGAGTTGTTTGCCAGCTAATAAGACATTCTGGTCGACAGCTTGATGAAGGAGGCCAGGCGGCCCCCATTGAGTGTCCTGCACGGGAAAAAATAAGAAATAATAAAGGGAAATACTATTTAATATTTAATTATGAACCAAATATATAATTTAGAGATTTTACAAGATATTTTTTTAAATACTTTTCCTTATATATTTCTTAAATAATTTCTTAGTTTTTATCAGAAAATTTTCCCCTCTGTAATCCCTCTGCTCTTGCCTGTCACAATGTTTATTAAAACAAATGTCCCGAACAAAGGGCTAAATTTGACCCAGATTTTTTGTTTGAGCTTTCTGGCATCTTGTGAGTATGCAGAATGGCTTCATCATTTCTATAAAGTTTTCTGGGGGGCCCCGTTCCAAGACAAAGGCGGTGAGAGGCGGTCTGACCCCAACCTAAAACAATTAAGCCAGCTGGCAGGACACAGAGAGAGTGAGGGAGGTCGACTGCGTGTGGAGGTCAGAGTTCAAGCTTTCGCCTGCACGAAAATCTTAATTATTTTAATTGCAATGCAATCATCAATGGCTGGGCCGCCCCCAAATATAATGCCAGCCATTAAATTGTGAATGGAAATGCGAGCAAACAATCGCATTTCACGCAGAGCCGCCGCCGCCGCCATTGCCGTCGCTCGTTGACAGCTGCTGAAAAGTAGGCTATGGTAATTTTCATTTCCACTTATTTTTCTTTGTTTGTCCTGCGGCTCTTATCAAAAATAATGGCTGATTGTTTGCTGTGTTTGCCTGCCTGGCTGCCTGGCCCAAGGCTGCGTGAATATGGCAAAATATTGGTGGAAAATATTTGCATAGACTCCGGGCACAAGGTAATCCCCCAAGGGTTCTTTGTTTGCAGCTTATTAAATGAGTGGGCACCCGGAATAAAATGAATGAATGGTTAAAACTAAGCCCGCATGTGGCGCCCAGTGTCCTGTGTCCCTAAATGTCCTGCCTGCCTGCCGCTGCTAATCCGATAATCCTCTTAGGCCGAAGTAGCAGAAGTTCTCAACGTGACACATCACCTTTCAATTTGCATTTCAATTCATCTGTTTCATCCGTTGGGTTTTGATTGCCCCGATTGATCGCCTCCAACTTAGTGTGAGTCGCAATTAGTGTTTTCAGAGTGACTGGTTAATTATGCAGTAATTGCACTTAATATGCATTTCCGCTGAATTGAGCTCGATTTGAGTTTCGATTGCCCTCAATTACGTATGCAATGGGGGCAGCAGAGCATCCTGATGAATCGGGTGAGGCAAGCCATACATCGCTCTATGTGTAGAAGCAAAAAACTGAATTTAGTTGCAGGCAGAACAATAAAGTTGTCAGCTTAAATATTTACTCGTGTCTGTATGCATTTTTTAAGGGACTTGTTTGGGGCAACAGCATGACGACAAATTGATTGCGCGTTTTCTGCTGAAGGGATTTGAGATAAAAAATATTTTCGGAGCAAAGAAAGAGTTTAGAGATGCCAAATTTTACGCTCTGATATTTTTGTATTTAAAATAAACACGAAGATGTCCCTTGCAGTTTTTCCTTTGTATTTATTATGAAATCTAGCACATATATATCCGATGTAAAAATCCAATATTTAAGTATACAAAATCGAATCATTTTCCATTTCCAGAAATTGCATAAATGGCAGCCTGTGGGCGAGCATAGTCCAGGGTTAGCTCTCCCAAAAGTTCATACAAAGGCCTTGCATTTATGGCCTCCATAACCACTTTTAGCCATTTTGTCAGTCTTGACGGCATTGGGGTTAGCTCAAATGCAGTGTTTATAAATCGAAAGTTTCGACGCACTAATGGAAAGCGCCTTGCCATTGCTCGAAACTGACTGGGCAGCAGAGAGATCGTAGCTATATACTCGCGGCGATCATCAAAGACATAGCTTTCTATACGAAAACGCCGACCCGGTGTGGGCGCCCAGCCCGGAAAACTAAACTCACGCCGCACGTACATCTTAAAGTCCAGGAAGTAAGCCAAACGAAAGAAACGCCGCAAGTGCTCCTCTTGGGGACACGGTTGCTCATTGATTAGCCCCACCAAGAGACCCAGTTTCGAGAAGGATTCCCTGGCCTTGGGATTACTCAGTCTCTGTGCCAGGTGACTAACAGCGGCATCAGAAAAACTGGCAGGCAGCTGGGGAGGATCCAAGATGATCGAAGCTTGACTGGTTACAGAGTTGAAGTCCAGAGACATGGATGACGGCGGGGGAACGTGGTCCATCGACTCGTGCATCTCTTGCGGTGGTAATAACACTTTTACTTCATCTGCCTCAACAATGGAGGAACCTTCTTCGGAGTTGTTCAATGGGCAGATCATTTTGTTAAGTGGAACCGAGATCTGTTGATGTTGATCCCCTTTTTCTTGACGTTCACGTCGGAAGGCTAAACCAGTGTCAGCTTTAACTACCGCTTCTTTCTTGGGAATAAAACACCTAGCATGCTGCCCCCGTTGTGGATGATTAAACCGAGTATTAGGAACGCTTGATTTGCACTTGGTCCTGTCCAGGTTCTCCTGTGTGGTATTTGGAAATTCCCTTTGAAGATTTCGTCGCAGGTGAAGCTTTCCTTGCTTCACGTCCTCCTTATACGCCCCGCAGGCTAAGTGGTTTTGCATTTTCACTGGGATCTTTGGCTGCTCCAGAGAGCGGATCCTAAAGATGTTTCGCTTTGGTGGAGTGACGCCCACCGGCTTCGATACGATGCTACGATACGAGAGCTTCACCATATGTCCCCTGTACCAGGTCCTTCGCACCGCCTTCGATGCTTCCCGAACTACTTCAAATACCTGGCACTTGATGGGCGAGTTATTGACCGCGTCATAGGATTTAATGTATCCTGTGCAGTACACAATTGAGTAGTTGTGCGGTCCGTGATAGCGTTCGATCAGGCGAAGGTCCTCCTGGGTCACTGTGGTAGCTCCCCGGTGGCTGCGATTGTCCAGGCGATAGCAATGCACCTTGTGGCAATCTTTCTGTTCTCTGGGCATCTTCGCAGGCATAATCAGTAGGAGAATTTTACGCAGATCCTTACAGCCGCTCCGTTTCCGGATTAAATTCTCAACGGCCGACCGGCAGTCCAGGTTACGAGGTGTCCTCTTCTGTGCCAGGCCTATCCCTTTGGAAGGGGGTGCAGTGCTATCGCCCTGACCGCAAAGAATACATTTTCCGATTATTTGGGTTGTGCTCTTTCTCCTGTAGCCAAAGACCACATCCATTATAGCATCGTCACATTCCTTTAAAAGGTCACGCAACTTTTTATAATCATAATTTATTGCCATGGCGAAAGATAATGAAATTGATTTGATTTTTTGGCTTGCTAAAAATTTTGCTGGAACAAAAATCTTGGAAAAAAAAGAAAAGTTTACAATATATAATAATAGTCACATAACTTTTTATAGAAAACTTACTTAAATTTTTTTGAAGTAATACTATTTTTAATATAATTCTGAATTACCAAAACGCTACCGTTTTCTCTAGAGGCTTTTTAAATAATGACTAAATTGTTTGTATTGAGATAGTGACATAGATTTCAATGCTGTCAAGAATCGAGAATAATAAATAAATAAACCGAAAACTCAAATTTAAAACGTCTTAATAAAAACTATACGATTTAATAAAAACTTTCGGAAACATTTAAATTGCTTTGATATAAAATAATATAGAGCAAGATTATTTAATAAAATTAAATACAATAATGCCATGGCATCTATAAATTTAGTTTGCCAGTGTCCAAACCTCGAGTGTTAGTTTATTTTACATAAAATAAATATACAACTCAGCTAAAAAATAAATACACATTCAGTCTGCGGAATTCATAAGTTTTTTATTCCGCAACTTCAGGTAAATTTATTTATATATTGCTCCGTGCAAAAGTTGCCCGACTGATAAACAATTTCATAAAACCTAAAGCTGATTTCCCCGTCAATACTCCCTTGGGGAAACTGAGAGCTCTGCGAAAAAAATAAACACACAAAGCCATGGCAATCATTTGTTCGGTGCGGGACAAGTTGCAACCCAAATGGCTGCTGCTGTTGCAACTACTGTAGTTTCTAAATAGAATTTTATTAAAATCGCTTGTTAAAAACTTTTGCACATTGAAAAAGTTGCAGCTATTTTGCTGTTTGTTTTTGTTTTTTTTTTATTTTTGCCTGCTCGTTGCCCGTTGGGATTGTGGCAGGGCGGAAATTGGTTGGACAGCGGCGCATAAAGCACACAAAAATGTGCGTCAATAACAGGCAACATGCAACGTGGGTCCACATCGGAACAAAAGCCAATCAAAAGTTTTTCGAGGGCGAAAAAAGTAAAGTAAATACGAACTTCGATGCAATCGGCTGTGCATAGATTTAGCCACCAAGCCCTGCAATTACCCAATCACCCAAAACCCATCTAAAAGTCCCCGCCAGAAAGTTGGCCGGGAGGAGTTGGCCCTTCCTCACCTGGGCAAGGGGGTGCATATGGGGGGTGCTGCTGTCAGAGATCGAAATTTCGCGATAAGTCGACATATTGGGAGATGGGTGGGGATTAGAAAATACACAGCTAAGGGCAACGGAATAGTTCCCAGTAATGAAAGAAGTGTTTGTGAAGTTAAAAAAGATTTTTAAGTTGAGAAATGGATTTCCTATATACTTAAATATTTATTTATTTAATACTGAAAAGCATTAAAAAGTTTCAGCTTGATTTTCTAAGAACTAGAAGTACTTTTTTGTAGTTTTAATAATTTCCTATGGCGTAATTCATGGTTTTTCTATTAATTTTAAATGAGTTGTTATTCAATTTATTTTACTTTTCAATTCAAAATGTCTTCCTGAATTTATAAACATTTGTTTTAAATTTTATTGATATCTTTTTGGAACCCTTTTTACTACCAAATTGAGGGGCACTGTGGATTGAGGCCTGCCTACACCTTCGGGGAGCTGTTGGCGCTACAACGCGGCAGACAAGTAGTTAGCATAAATTTGCCATAAATTCGCTAACAAGTGATTTGTGGTGTGTGCGCTGTAGCTTTTGGCCATAAATTAAGCGTCACTTTTTATTTTGCATACAAGTTGGCAGGGAAAGGGGGGGAAAAAAAGGTAAAATGTAAACAATTATCTGCGTGCCCGCAGCTGCAGCCGCAGGAGTCGCAGGATCCATTGGAGATGCCACACATGCGTTCTCGCAGGACGTCGGCGACGGCAACTGAGATTTATGCGTTTCGCACACATATAAAAAGAGTCCTGCCAAAAAGGGAAAGGAATTCGCAGGCTTTTGATTAATTGCCGCCACATTTTACTCACTCGCCCGATGGCTGCTGCCTCACTTGGCACCACTTTCCACATTCCGCTCGAAGGAAACTCTCTACTCTCACACATTTTCTGGTTTTTCTCAAGCTTTGCCAGCTCGACTCTTGTGTTTTTCTTCTGGCCAGCTGCATGGTTTATTTGCAGACACGTAGCTCTCGCAGTCGCAGTCCCTTTCGCCTTCATAAATATCATAAAAATCCTAAAAAAAAAAAGGGAGAGAATGTATATATAGAAATGTGTGTCGTCGTCGTCGTCGGCGGCGGCTGGCGTCGTCTAGGAGCTGCGGGCCAAACCGGAATTTATGCGCAATTTATGCCCCACACTCGGATTTTACTGTTACAGATTGTATTGAATAGATATATGGAAAGATTTCGCTGGCATATGGTGGGGCGAAATCTTGATAATAAACGACTGCTTGCCATTCAATTGCAAATTTCCTCCCCAAACATTGAAATATTGTTTCTTTTTGTCCGAGCAAAACTGCAGGCAAGGCGAGTACATATTGGTTTGGGTTTTCCCAAACTGAAAGTTCCCGGGGACTCGTGGCCCGGATTATGATATTTAGGAGAAGAGTGCTTCGTGCTGTTCCTGTCTTCCAAGGAAATCCCTTGACTCGCACCATTTTCCATCCTCAACTGCTGCGCCACATTGCGTATACGCCGCATTAAACATTTAAGCACGGAGACTGTAATTCGTTTTTATTGGCAAACGCAGCTGATTTAACAATTTCGCCGCCGTTCAACTTAATTTCAAGTTGCCTCGTGTCTTGTTCTCTCCCGTGTGTCCTCCTCGCAGTTCGCATTTCGCATTTGTGGCAGTTTCAGTTTGAGTTTTTGGAGCTTCGGCGCGCGCGTGTGTCAATATTTGTGGGGAAGGAAAATGCTTTGGTAGGGCAACAAAGTTGAAAGTAAATGCTGTGGCTCTCCCCCGCGCTCTTTTTTTTTTTTTGTTATACGTTATTTTTTGTTGGCCAATAAATAAAATCCTTATCAATTGAAAATTGATTGATACACGCGCTTAGGTGCTTGGGCCTGATCCTACCAGGCAGCGCCAGCAGCAAAATCATCATCTTCGGCAGGCAATAACCCCATATGGACAGCTAATAGATGTGTTTTTGCCGGGGAGAGCACTGGGAGAAAATCTCTGGGGATTTCTTGGGAGGTAGAAAATATTTTAAAACATTTTAGGTAATATTTCTGACCTCTAAAATCATTATAGATAATCCTTTGGAACTATTGTCAAAGTAAAACATTTCTAAACTCAAAAGAAATTGTGTAATGATTTATTTAGTTATTAAATTCGAATTTAAGGCTTAATTTAAATTTAAAGAAACCATTTTATTTTAATAAGAAGTCACAAGAAATTTAAATTATTTACTATCAAAATTGTGAAACATTTTATCGTCTTTCCTTTTAAATTTATACTTTAATTAGGAACCCACCCTAATATTCTTCTGACAGGAGATAATACTAAAACTTCCTGTTCATTTTCCCTTCCAATTTTTCTCTCTGTGCACCTGTGCGTGCCTTCATCATCAGCTAGCTAAACAAAAAAATACAAAAAAAAGTGCGCAAAAAGTAGATGACGAAATGATTAATGGTCATTTAAGATTAGCTAAAGTCACATTCAGACATACTCAGCAGCTCAGGGGAAAAGTGGGCGAGGGGGAAATAGAAAAAAAAAAGGGAAAAAGGACAAGGACTTACAGCACACGCCCCCGATTTGTTCGAGGGGGCGGGCCAGTCCCTCTTCTTAGGTGGCTGCTCCGCCCATTTGTTTGTTTGTTTGTTTGTCTATTTACAGTTAGGTAGCCAATTTGAACTTTGAACCTCGGATCAATCAATCTGCTATTATGTTTATTGTTGCTGTTGTAGTAATTCTTACACGTAATTGCTTTTTGATTTTTTTCCCCTCGAAGTATCTGTGTATCTGGGTATCTGTGTGAGGGCCTTTTTTGAAAATTGCATCATCATCAAGTCGTTGTCATCGTCCTAGGCCCCCGTCTTGATGGATTGGCAAACATTTGAACAAGACAGCAGGGAGACCGGACCGAACCCATCCTCGGGGTCCATCCATCGGCATATGTTAAATATTCGGCAGGAAGTCCTTGAAGCGAATCCTCCATTGTATTTGGCTAATGGCGCCGTCGCCCTATCTCAACCTACATATCTCTCATCCTACACACACATTTCTCTATTTTTAGGTATCGTGGATACGCAAAAAGGATTATCATCTGCTTACGGTCGGCTTAACAACCTACAGCAGCGATGAGCGATTCAGTGCCACGCACTTGAAGCATTCCGAGGTGAGTCCTGCCAAGTTATTTGCATTGCTGATGGCCAAGCGGGGATGAAGGGAGGCTTAAGGAGCAAGAAGCCTGGGCTGATTGCATCGTATCAGAGACCTGCATACGAAATTATATGCCAAACACCTAAAGAATTTATAGATTTGATTGAGTTACTAAATTTATTTTGCAAGTTTATATATACAAATCTCTTGGGAAGCAAATTTTATCAAATGAATTGTATTTTTCAAAACGTTTACAATGATTTTATAATTTATAATGAATTATCATGATTTGGCATATCAAAAAACCCTTTATTTTCCTTCAATTTCTCCCAGTGCACTCTCCATCTTTGCTCTGGCCACGCTCCCTGGTTGAATATTTGCTGCATTGTGAGCTTTTCGCCTCCGGTCGGCCTCGAATTGCCGAGACGTGACAAAAATTCAGTGCGGAATATTGCAAAATATTTTCGCAACTGCAGCGCAGCAAATTGACTTCCAGGCGGAATGGCCAATGTCTCCTCCTCCACCTCCCCCTCGGTGGTCTTTAATTCTAGCATGTCCCCTGTTTTCCTGGCCTACTTTCTGCCGATTTCTCAATTTCGATTCACTGTTTCTGTTTCTGTTTTTCGAATTTTGTACTCTATGTTCTCATGTTGTTTTTTTGTTTGTGTGTCACCTGCAGGATTGGACACTGCAAATCAAATTCGTGCAGCTACGTGATGCCGGCGTCTATGAGTGCCAGGTGTCCACCCATCCGCCCACCTCGATTTTCCTGCACCTGAGTGTCGTCGGTAAGTAGAGGCCGGAATTGCCTCGGTAACGGTTACGGTCTCGTTTTTCGGCTTTTTCGATCTATTTTCTATTTGTGTTTCGGGCGAGCACTGGTGATTTTCTATAATTTCACGCCTTGATAGCTTTTCTGTTTTTCTGGCCAAACCGAAACGGAATAAACAAATGCCGGCCAAAGAGAGTCCACAGACTTTACCAGAATGAGTTCTGAGCCAGCCACATTTTTGTGTTACGTTCTCGGTGCGCTCAAGCTGAAATTAGAAATGTCCATATGCCAAAAAGGTGGAACGGGAAGGGGCAGGAACAGGAGCAGCAGCAGGAGCAGGAGCAGCAGCAGGAGCAAGCTTCGGCAAAGGGTTCAAAAGGGGGTAGATTTGGGTTTGGGTTGGAGCCCAGCCTGGCTGGGTTCTCATGTTCCCAACTCGGTTTCGGGCCAAATGGCAACGACTCAGCAAGTTCTCAACTCATCGCGCTGTCCTTGGCTAACTGACGCACATTATTCTGAATTTAACAAACAATTTACTTTGAATGTGCTGCGCCTAATGGCCTTTTCTGCTTCTTGCCCGAGCTTCTTGCCATTTTCCGCAAAAACAAAGCCACTTCGTTGGCCCACATACATGGAAACTGATGTGACAGGCCGGGCTACACATTTTCCTCTCTGCGATGCTGCTGCTCCTGCTGCTGGGCTGTCTGCCAGATGTATTTCATAAATTTTGGGGGCACTTTCGGCGGCTCTCAGTGAGCCAAATTGATAACTGTCAGGGATGGATGCTAACCGATTTAGTCACATGATAATAAAGGATTTGACTTTGACACGGTTTGACCCCAGGGAAGCTGAAAGCCAACCTTTGATCTCCGAAGGGGGAATGGCAAGGTCTGAGGTTAAAATAGCTTCACTTCGTTAAGGCTAGACAGTTTTTTGGGGAAATAAATGAGCTGTAATATAGTTAGTTAAAAAAGGAAAACAATATTGAATATGTATTTAAATATTATATACAAAAAATAATGGTAGATTGCTCAATGAAAATTATATTTAAAAAAATCGATTTAAAGTCCCTGAACTTCACATTTTTGGGTTCTTTCTTTGGCCATATCATAGCCAAACGGCTCTTGATTTCATTTTTGGATTAGTTATGAATTTGTAAAGCTTTGATTTTTCCAAAAATTTGTTTAATTAAAATAATCGATAAATACAGATTTATTTAGAAAACTTTAGATGGCCAAAAAGAAAACTTTTGTTAACAAGAAACGCCATTTAATATATTTATTAATTTTCACTAATATATGTATGTATATAACACAATCTATAAAGAAACATGAGGTTAGCTAACTTCTGGAGTGTTACTTATGGATACAATTACATTTTTAAACTTCAGGTTTATAGTTTTTATTTAATACAATTTCTAATTTAATTTCGAGCACGAAAATAAGTTTAACCTGCAAGCCAACTAAAACGTATATCAATTCTTCTTTGTATCATTTTCTCAAAACCTCCGTAAAAATCGATTGGTTAGAAGCCCGTGCCGAAATCTCCGGGCCTCCGATACGATATTTAACGCCGGGCTCAACGCTGCGACTGCAATGCCGCGTCGTGCAGAATACGGAGGCCTCAGAGTATATATTCTGGTATCACGACAACCGCATGATTAACTACGACATTGATCGGGGCATTAACGTGTCCACGGAGCCAGGTGAGTCCCGATACCAGCCATGTCGTGCCAGCAGAGCCCCCTCTCATGGCCCTATTTTCATTGCAGACTTTCAATCATCGGAGCTTACCATTCAGCGGACACGTCGCGAGCATTCGGGCAACTTTACCTGCGTGGCCAGCAACACGCAGCCGGCCAGCGTTTTGGTTCACATCTTCAAAGGTGAGTTACAAACGGAAAAAATATAAAAACAAGAATGGCATTCAGCTGCAATACACAATTTGCTCATCAATGCATTATTTTATACAAAATAAAGAGGGAAATTAATTGGTTTATTCATGAAATAATTGAAAAGTTTGCCAAGGTTTTCTAAATAAATTAAAAAAAACATTGGTCTGAATTCTAAACCATCAATATTTTTACATAATAAAATTCAGATTAATAGGGATTTCACATCCACATTATTTTCAAACCTTAAATTCCACATTAACCTTTTTGCTCACTGCACAATTGAATTATTCTCAGCTTGTTCTCTGCCGCAGAAATTTCAATTATGTCCGCCCAATGAAATTAAAACTTTGAATAAACAAGATAACTGCTCATTTGCGAATTCGTGATATTTTTACATCTGTATCTCGGCAGCTGTATCTGTATCTGCATCCTGTTTCCCTGTATCCTCTGTATCCGGTAGCTCTTTCGCAGTTCATATATCAGCCTGGTGTGCTGGCTAAGAGCGAAAACAATAAAAGTAATTTATGAAAATTACACGGCCGCAAGCATGTGGATTAAAAATGCCCGCTCACGGTGCGGCAGCCAGTGCCATTTGGCAGGCAAACTGCCATTAAAGCCGGGCCATAAACACGGCGAAAGGGAGAAGAAAGGGGGACAAAGAGGAGACTGGAGCCGGCAGAGACTGCGACTAAAACAAAGAGTGGCCCACGTAGTTAGTGCTTGTCATAATTTATAAGTTTCTGGCGCGATGAAGCGACGACGCTCATTAGCATTTTGTTGGTTAAGCTCACATTTCGCTGCTCCTCCTTCTCCTTCCTTCCGTGTGTGTGTTTGTTTAAGCTGTGTGTTTTTTTAATTAAATTTTTGTGCAAATTTCATTTTCATATTCTCACCCCACCTCTGGATCTCTTTTCTTCCTTCCGCAGGCGACCATCCGGCTGCCATGTATCACGGCCATGTGGGTGGCTCCACAAAGACAATGCAGTCCCAGCTGCATATGATTATGATAATCATTGCCAGTGGCTATCGGATATTCCACACGAGTGTATATATGAAGATCGTGTAAACGGCTAAAGGCGGCGTCGACGAGCATTTGTAACTATGTCATCAGAAGGAGCGGAGCCGGCGGAGCAGAAGGAGGATCCCCCCCTATGGAGGCCCCGAAGGAAGCCCTAATCTAACACTAACTTTAGTTATTTCTCTACTATTTACTAACGGCATCTCCAGACATACATACATACATACGTACTACCATACACCTTAAGCAGGGATGCCCGGGCATCGCTGACCTACAACCTAAGCCAAAACTATCAGAATCAAACTTAAGAACTCAATCTCTCTACATATGTTAAAGTCGACAGGTGTGCGTGTATACAGCCCTCCTTTTGATGTGTCTGTGTATGTGGTGTGCCTGAGTGAGTGTGAGTGTTTGTTTCGTTAATGTATAAGTGTCGAACTTGGCCACAGGATGCAGTCCTGTGCCGCACATGTATTATATATTATATAAAAGGTAAACTTTGCAGACTACTAACGAAACTTAAGAGAGTAAGAGAGAGAGCGGCGGGCGAGCACCAGGAGCTTTTATCCTTCAGATATTTTTCGTCAACTCAAGGATCTTTCGCGGCATCCTTGCGCGGTTTACCCCAGCCCAACTCAACGTTCAGAACTGACGTGCATTTCCAAATCTAGAACTCATATTTTTACAAGTTAGGAACTTAGTTTTGGCCACGCAGCGCGCGAGACGCTCAATCATTCGGATCTGATTTACGCAGCATTGTACAGAGACAACCACTTAACTGATTAAAATGGATTTAGCTAAAGGAATTTGGTTTTACCCGACAAGGACCTTGGGAACTAAGCTGTAAATAAATTATTTGTTAAACTAAATTACATGAATAAACTACTGCGGTTAAGAGAGGGAGTGGTTATTTGCAGGCGATGCAAAAAAATTAAGTTAAAAGCAGTTTGGCAAGAAGTTGTTAATCAAAAAAAGGAAAACCTAAGAAGGCGAAAGGAAAACCAAACAAAAACGAAGCGAACAGAGTAATCAAAATAAACTAATTGTCTAACTTAAGGGATATTTAGCAATTTTTAATTAGTGGACATAACTTTTAACTGTCTTAGCAATGGCGACTAACTAGCGGAGCGTTCGGGGAGAGAAGGCTTCCGATGAGTGTGTGTAAATATCGCAGAAATGATTTCTAGCCCGTAAGTCTGTGTAGTTAAATGTAACGAAAATTAACAAACCACAAAAAACAAAAGACAGAGGAAACCATCAAACGAAAACTGAAACAAATAAAACATAATAAAATTATGCAAAATATAAAAGAAAAAACCAAGCGAGTATTTAACTTAAGGGGGGAATTTTACAACATTTCCCAGAGTATCCTGGGAGCAGCTCGGTTCATTCCAAGGATTCCCCATCTTGAGTTAATAAAACCAAAGTGTGTGGCGGCAAAATAGCGCTTCGGATGGCCCTGACGATGACGAAGATGAAGATGAAGTTGATGGCCTTCATCCGGGCGACACTTGATGCCTGTCCTTCGCCTCGGATTTCAGCTAGCTGAATCCCTGCTAGCTGGGTAATTAAGTTTTAAATTGCCCCACTCTCGACCGCAGAAACTTGTTCTGTTCAATGGAACTTTGATTTGTTGCTAATTCCATTTTTGTTGAATTGCGAAAACAAGTTTAATGAACTGCCCGGGCCATGGCTCAGGCGGTAACTTGGCTTAAACAAGGGCCCTGGATAAGTGGGGAATGTGCAGCTGCAATTCAATTTGATGGTTATGCTAACCGCATTCGAACGAGCAAACTTGCACACAAAAGCAAACATAGACACAGTAAAACCGAAAAGCAGATTGGGCCAACAGTGTTGGTGAGTGTGCCAATTGGCCAAAAGGCAAAACAATAATAAAAACAAGCACTAGCAACAAAAACAGCAAACGAAAACAAAACAAAACAAAAGCAAAGCAAAGGCAGCAGCATCATCAAAAGTTGCCCACAAGAGGCAACAGTTTCTGCATACGACCATAAACACACCCTCAAATATATTGTTATTATGTGTTATATCAAAAGCCACTCCGCTCCCTCACATGGGGGGCGTGGCAGCCGCTGCAGGCGTCCAAATAGAAAAGTCAACTCAGCAAACATCTTTCCGCTGGGAGTTGGAGCCAAGAGGAAAGACTCCCAGGCATTCCATGGCGCATTCATTTACTCTGGGAAAACCATACAAAAAGCAACTCTGATGAAACATTACTGGGAGAAGCACTTAACAAGGTGGCTAAAAAATAGGGAAAACTATTTATGGGAGCAGGAATAAATGGACATATTAAAACAAGATGGACATACAGTCGGGTGTCCCGACAGTAGAATACCATGTACCATTACAAGGCGCGTCCCAAAATTATATAAAAGAAAGAGAATAAGAATAAAAAACTGAGACAAATTTACATATAATGCAAATGTCTTCCCATTCAAGAGCAAAGTCGATAGCTCAGTGGGTAAAGATACACATACATTTTTGTAAGCAATTGGCCTGGGTTCGAATCAACCGCAGGCATAAGGAATTTTTTCATTTTCAAAACATTAAGTATAGTTCTTTGCTTGCATTTTTTTATTTTTTAGTATTAAATACTGTAATTATTTTAATGTACTGGAAAAAAAAAAAAAAAATTGCTAAAAATAAAAAAGATTTCACTCGTCGCCGACGGGATTCGAACCCGTGACAACTAACATTTGAAAAAGACTTCAGCTTAGCCAGCTGCGCCACCAACCAATTCAAAATGAGTAATCCTATTTTCATAGTAATATGAACATAAGTAAAATGTTTAATGAACGTTTTGATTTATTTGGAGCCCTCTGCCTGGGCTGCCTCTTGTACACGTAATGTGTATAAAGTAAAAAGCCTATATCTCCGCTATTTAAGGCACGATCGCAATAAAATTTGGACAGTCTGTGTATTTTGATAAAATGCATTAAGCTTTTTAATATGGTTTACATAACTTTATAAATTTCGGAGATATACGTTTTTTTCAAATAGCTCCTCCAAAAAGGGGAGCAGCAAAAATTTAAAACAAACTTGATCTGCGTGCAGATATAAGAAGTCTAAATCCCAAGTTTGATGTCTCTAGCTCTTATAGTCTCTGAGATCTGGGCGTTCATACAGACAGACGGACAGACGGACAGACGGACGGACGGACGGACGGACAGACGGACATGGCTATATCGACTCCTTTAGTGGTCCTGACCAATATTTAGGTAACTTTTGGGGGTCTGCCACGCCTCCTTCTGCCTGTTACAGAAAATCGCACTCGCACAAAACTATAATACCTTTGTACCTTTGGTACATGGTATAATGAAGGCCTTAAATTGGTTTAAATAAATGGATTTTAAGATAAAAATCAAGCCATTTAGATTTATAGATTTATTATTTGGTTTTATTATTGGTTCATTGCTATTTAAATTAAAATATGTATTTCTATATGCTAAATATTCCTAGTAATTTTATATATATTTTTTGTAGAATAAAATAGGACAAGTAAAATTACTTTTTTCTCCTTTTCCTTACTCAATAAACTCATAAATTAAAAAAAACCAACGCCTCTGAGTTAAAATCACTCTCTGTCATCCTAAATTTCTATCTTTTCTTAGCCCACACTTACTAGTAATTATCTAAAATCCCAAAAAGTAAGCAATTTGCACAAAAGAATTCCTGGAAAAGTCCAAATCGATGATGCAAATCAAGGCAGCCATTGTCTGCCATTAATTCCTTTTGACATTAAATATACATACGTTGCCTCCTTGGATTGGGGGCAGTCATTAAGTCATTCTCCGACAGTGAATGGACCACTGAGCAGTAAAGACCAAAAGGGCCAACAGGAGCGGGCCAAGTGAGGCGTGAATTTCGGCCATGTCAACGCTCAACGTTCAACGCTTCGAAAGAGGCAACCGAAAACGGGGCCTAAGGGAAATTTAACAAATGCAAAACGCATTATAACTGTATTTATGCGCAGGGAGTGTGTGTTGTGTGTGGTCCAAGGGGGGAGGTGTGAGTGTGTGAGCTGTTGTCGGTCAAATGCGCACACACAAAATGCGCATACGCCCCGTAAGCCCGCTGGCTGGCCATGGCTGAAGCCTGATGCCTGTCATAAAAATTCCAATTTAGTTTCCAATTGCTCGACTTAAAGTGCTCCGCCATTCATGCGAGTGTCCTTTCTTATATGACTCTCTCCCTGTGTGTGTGTGATGGCACTTCATAATAAACTTAACGACGCACAATTATGCTACAAGTTGGCAGTTTGGGAGTAGCAGACAACGACGATGACGATGAATGCAGAGCCCAGCAATTTCCAAGGCAGCATTACGTTACTCATACGCCCCGCTGTCCCTCGTCAGCAGGGCCTCGCTTTACATTTAGACGCGTCTTGTAATTCAAAATGACAGACACGTACAGCGGGAAAACGGCCTGTTGAAGCTCCATGCCAATGGTTTTATTATCGCACACACACCAGAGCCAGAAATCGATAGCCATTGTAAAAGTGGCAGACGAAGGACCTCTCAGAGCCATCACCATTCATTAGGGCATTAGTTTTGAGTGCATCGAGCACACTTCAAGCTCTGGACTCCTGACTCCTGAGTCCTGAGTCCTGAATCCTCAATCCTGGCACTCCTCCTCTTAACCGTAGAACAATTTAATTGAACTGCATCGAGACGACCACAATTGAGAGTTTTTCCCTCAGGTTATCCAAGCCACAAAATGTTGGCCAGTTTTGAGATGTCAGAAAAATATATGAAAATTGGTTTGTAAATCATCAATTAAATTGTGGCTAGAAACAAGGAGTTCTAGCGGTAGAACCAGCAATGCTTGATTCTAGATCGAATCTGACCGCTAATTATTCAATTCATTTACCTGAGCAGCACCTGGCCAAAGACTTTACGGTTCAAACTGCATTTATATTAAATATGTAGATATATAATTTCCATAACCTTGCTCGCCTGCTGCTGCTTCACTTGGCAATCAAATCAACTCAAATGGATGGCTCATGAAAGCCTCTTAAAGCTCCCCCCTTAGTGAATGCCCAATTACCAAAACTTTTACCGAAAAAGCACTTTAAGTTAACATCCCCCCAGCCATTAGCTCAAGGTCGTCCTCCTTTGTGTGCGCATAATGGAAAGCAATTATTTGGCCAACTTCTTACACACGCACACCCCCTGAAAAGCAAAGGCCCAAACACAGGCGGAATACTAAGCACACGCAGTTACAGAGCGGCCGCAGATTAATCGAATGCGATTGAATATAGGTAGGCAAATACTCGTAGAACAACCATTGCCTAGATCGAACATTTCCAGGCTGGGGACCACTTCAAACCGAAATGGAAAACTCACAGAAAGAAAGCCGCAAATATATGATCAAGTCAATGTAAACTGAAAGAAATTAAGGTTACTTTTGTGTTTAATAAAGTGCAAACAATAAAGTCCTAGCACTTTTACCCAACTTTACAGAAACCCAACTTAGTTTTCATATTTTTTGCAAGTGTCTTTAAGCAAAGTTTAGGACGCTTCGTTTAGGTCATCTCGAGTGTCCCTCGATGGCCATCAGCAGATGTTCGGGGCGTGGCCATATTCGAACTCATTACCGCCACACACAGATGAGTCTTATTTGCGCTTAGCATTCCCCACGCAGAACTCTTTGATGTAATGAGGGCCAATTAGGCCGGGCTTACAAGTGCAGGCGGTGGCAGCCAAACTGGCGTCTGAATGGGAACCGGGGGCAAGGGCATCTGTTGCCGACATATTGAATTGTTATTGTTATGTTGCAGTTTTGTAGCCAATTACTTGAGCATGTCCTGTGCCCTTTACTCCTTCTATGCGCTAAAATCTGTTTAGTTCTGCGTTTGTTTTCTGTGTGCAAACACAACGGGCCAATTATTGTGACAGGACATGGCCTGTTGCATGTTTTGGCCAGCAAAAAAAAAAGCCCAGAGAGCGTGCAACAACAGCCAGCGGAGAGAGAGATGCACAGCGGAAAATAAGTACATTAATTTTTGGAATATTTTAAAATATATATTAAGACTTTATGCCCAAGGACACAGTCTTATTTATATCTCTAATATTGCCAAGACATAGATAACCCTTTGGGAGTCAATTACTTTTCAAGTTTATTGCCCTTTCTCAATTGAATTAATTTCATTTACAATATTTTTCCCCGAGTGCGAATGAAAGTGTGCCACACAAATTTATTTTTATACTTCTGGATTCCCTGCCGCTTTGTTTGCGGCCTATAAACAAGTTGTGCCGCCGGCAGGAGCAGTAACAGAAAGCTTTAAAAATAAATTAAATGCCATAAAACAAAAGGATTAGCTCGCTGGCATATCCTGGCACCCAAAAAAAAAAGATGAAGGAGAGGGAAGAGCAGGGCAAGGGGCGCCATAAACAAAGCGTGGCAATGACAAAACTTAACCCTAAGCAAAAGACAATAAAAACACTTAGAGCGGAGGGGGCTCACACACACAATGACAGACAGACACACACACACTCGCATGTACATATGTAACGCCATAAGGAATGGCCGCAATGACCCAGCTAAACATAAACAAAAACGCAAAATGGCGCAAACATGCCACAAAGCAAAGAACAACAACAAAAAAAAAGGACGAGAAATGAAAGGGAAACAAGTGTAGCGCACATGAGAGATATGAACTAGAAATAAACAAATATTTCGCATACAAAACCCCCCGTCCCCTGCCCCTGTCTCCTGGTTGCTGTGAAATTAGTTGGCAATGATAAAGATAAGTAACGTGAAATATGCGGCCCTCGCAATGTGTTTTTCCACCCGGCAAGGACCATTGAGTCTTCCTTTTCCTTTCTGTCGCCATATTTGCCCTGCCAGAAAGAAACACGAAAAAAAAGAAAACATATAATTTTATGACACTGATTTCTCTTTCTCTCTCTCATTGCCAGGCAAAGATATTTGCATAGAAAGCACATAAAGGCCACTCGAATAACTATGGAAATGCCCCCGACGGATTCTTCACATAATTCGGCAAACAAAAAGGCTTGTTTCGCCGTAAACAACATTTTAATTAAATTACCCAATTGAAAGCCCTCTCTCCCTGGGCTTAAATTAAATATGAAATCAAGTGCAGATTGCACACACTTCTATCAATCAAACGTCCTTCTAAATGCCTGGCAATTGTGCGGAAAACAAATATGTATATAAAATCATTTGTAAAATTCTAGCAGAAAAATAAACCTAAATAATTGAAATGCAATCAGGCTGGAGGGGATTTGTAGAATGTATCAACCTCGGAATACCCACTGATATCCCCCGATACATAAATTAATTTAGAAATCACAAATTCAGGGCCTGTCGTGTTGACAGAGCCGAGTCCTTGTAAAGTGTCACTAACTCGACTCAATTTAAGGCTCATCAAATATAAAAACTGTAAGCTCGATGCCTTGGCTGGCCCATAAATAATTTAATAAGGCTCTCTGGCAACTCAATTGGATTAAATCCTGTGCATGCAGGCAGTCGGACAGGACAGGGACATGACACTTGAATGCAATTCACAGGACTCTCTCACTCTCTCTCCGGCTGCATCTTGACCCGGCTCAGTGTCAGGCAGTTGCCATTGCTAATTGGCCAACACTTGGAGTCGCATCTCGTAGCCGGTATCTGGGCATCGATTTTGCATAACGGCCATGGGAAATGCTGATGCGGTTTTCCGGCCATCAACAGATTTTCCATTTTGGGCTATTTGTCATGCACGCTCCACGTTATCAGGGCGTTGCTGTGGCTGTTGGCCGCTTGTCATCGTGATGTTCGAATTCGTATGCATACAGTGCACTCACTGCATGGCGAGGCGAGGCGAGGCGAGGCGAGGCCATTGTGGATTGTTTTGTATGCCACGCCCGGTGGCGTCGCACATTATGATTTGTGTGTAAGTTAAATTGCCATTACCAGCCGAATCGCATTCCCAGCTGGTGGCAATAAATGCATATTCATATTCCCAGTGCGTATCTGAGGGAGTCACAGAGATGGCAATTTGGTTGATTTCTATAATAATTGGATTTTAAAGTTAAGACACATTTGGAAATTAAATAAATCTATGGAAAATAAATCTTCTAAGAGTAGAATCTTGATCAAAGTTTAGAAAAACACCTAACAAGTCTTTAATCTTGTAACTTCTTAGCAAGAAAAATCTTTCATTTATAACCCAAAAATACACCCCCAAAAACCCCACAAATAGATATCCTTTCCAGTTGTTTTATTTTTAGCACATTCTCTGTTGTTGAAAGGTGTCACTGGCATCACTGGCTTGTGATAAGCATAATCACTGTGGCCACTGGCCTCGTTCAAGGTGTTTTGTTTGTTCGCTCGGACAAGGAGACAAGCAGACAAGAACTCACAGCAGGTGGAGCATCCTGTATTGTGTCATTAGGCAACCGTTGGCAGATATTAGGGGAGTAAATTATTCAGAATCTAGGAAGCCAAGACCTTTAGCCCTCGGCTGCAGGAATCAATTTTATAATAATAATTCCCCAGCGCTGCGAAAATCATAATGCAATTTCCTATATTGACATTCCCAGATTGCTGCTGACTGGCTGACTTTGTTTGCCTTCTGTTTGTGCTTGCTGCCTGTGCTATTTGCCAAAGGAAACTCGAACTGTGGCCACACTTGAAATTCGGAAAATTTCCAAAATTCCACAAGCGCTGGGCAAACAACAAACACACACTCACACACACAGAGACTCTGGATGACTTTTCCAGCTAGCGAGCAATCGAGTCCTGGCCGCAATGCAAATAATCAAATCTGCACTTGGCGCTATTTGAATGCAACACAAATCGAATTTCAAAGATTCTCCAACATATATTTGCTTGTGGCTTTTGCCGGCAAAACGCATGTCCTTTTGATCTGCGAATTATGTGTGCTGTTTACTTGGCGTAAGCTGTGGCCAGGAAGAAGCATTAAAAACAATCCGGAGCTCAGCTCAAAGTGAAACTTAAATAGAATCCTTTCCCCTCCTTTCCTTTTTTCCCTCAAATTCCCAGCTTTCTGTTTTTTGTTCATATTTTTCCAGTGGGTTGACAAACAGCGAAGCTGCGCTCCGAGCTGTAGAGATATTCTGACAATTTCTGGAGCATACTTACGGGCGCACTAACAAGCATTGCGTGCCAGCAAACAAAAAGTAAAATTGCTCCCCCACAACAAAGGACCCGAGTGTGTGTGTGTGTGGGTGTGTGTGCTCCAAATAGCAGCTCAAGTATTTCCAGACACGCTGCAACCCCACACACACTCTACCGCTCCTGCAGGATATGAGGGATATGGAGCTCCTGTCGGCCGCCTCGGCTGCAGATCCTGCGAGGCGTAGCATAAGCACCAAGATTGAGATGCTCCTGCAGATGTTGTTGGCCGGGCCAATATGGCTGGGGTGCCCTGGGTGTGTCGGCGGTTAAACTGCTAAACGCTTCTTGGCACCTTAACAAGGAAAACAGCTGCAGCAGCAGCAGCAGTAGCAGCAGCAGACAAACAAAATATTGTTACAAGAGAAATTGCCAGCAAATAGAAAGAAACGCATAAAAAAAGGACAATAAAAAGTAAAGTTTTTCCTGGCTCGGTCTGTGTTTTTGTTGCTTTTTATCTGTGGGCCCGGCCAAAATATGTTATTCGGGTGAAAGTGGTCGTAAAAAATTGGGAAAATGAACTGTAAGTGTGGCATTCATGAATTTTTTTTGTACCGAAAGAGAGGAAATTTGGGTCGTAAAAAACAAAAACAAAAACAAGGTTTATTTACATATTTAATTAGAGCTTGTTTTTAATTATGAAATTATATTTAACTAGGTTTTAAGTGCCATTTAGTTAATCATTTTATTAAATTAGAAGGCTGCCTTTAAGTTCCAAGAAATAAATGAATTTTCCATGCCAAAGCATTTCGTTTTTGTTAAATTTTTTATGGATTTTCTTTCTTTATTCTTTCGCTTTTGGCTTTCCCAAAACAAATAAAAAATACCTGCTCTCAGTCCACGGACTTGTCTCCTTCGGGATTATTCCCCTTGGCAGGTTATATCCAAGTTTATCAGCCCATTCCGCTGCAGCTTTTACTTTGGTCTTTGTTCCAACTTTCCGTCTCCCGGCCAACTTTTATTTTTGGCCAAGACGCAGCAGAGGCAGCAGACATGCGTTATACCAAAAACGGTTCGTTCACCCTGGAAAAAAGGCCACGCATTAAATTTGCAAAATTTCTTTAATTGTGCGTCAAGGCGTTAATGAGGGGATCATGCCAGAGGGGGCCAGTGTCCAGGCAACGACCCACATTCGTGACCCAACGACTGACCGCGCCGCTATCCGCAACTATCCACACCAAAAACCATGATTGATAACATCTCCAGGACACTCGCAAACACGTGGTCGCTGTGCGTGAGTTTGGTGGCAGAAAAAAAAAGAAAACATGGGGAAAAACCTATGGGGAAATTGATATATCTTTGGTGTAATTAACAGCTTCATTAATTTGTATTATTTTATTAAAGGTAACAACGATTTTATGAGGCTTACAGGATAAAGAAAAGGAGCTCATTTTGATTATTTTGTAAAGATTCTCTTCCCAATTACATAAAGGTATTTTTTTCACATTTTCCCCTTCACAAAATCTCCCCTTTTTTCCTAGGTGCATCCACCATTTGGTCAGCGACTGTTGGCTCTGCCTGATGGCTGCCACCGCCGCTCGTTGGACATCGGTTGGCTGCTGTCCCCTTATCGCAGCACTTAAATTTGCACTGCCATGTGTCAGGGACCAGTCCAAACCGAAAACCGAGGCCCTGATTCTGGCCAGGACCGACACGTGTAACTGCCTGGTCATATCAGCGAACCCACGAGCGCCAGTGCATTGTGTGAGTGTGTGGGGTGCGGCTTTTGGATGCTGGCACCTTTTTGGGGGCGGGAAAGCAGGGTCCTGGAGCTGCGATTATTATTGCATGTAAAGCCTGCTGCTGGCAGATATATGTACATATGTTCATATTTAATATTTCGACCGCCACCGCAGCTTAAAGCAATCACCGCCAATGTCGCTCAAGTTGAGGACTCAAAGGACCGAAAGGGACGTCGGTGGGAAAACAAAACATTTCATGCAATTTGCACTTTCGAGTGGCGTGAAAAATCTGGGTAGAAAAAGGAGCAGCAGGAGCGGCGCATTCCTGCTGGTCCGTGTAGAAGGAAATGAGCCTGAAGCTCACTGGGGATTTCAGCTTGGACTGCTGCCGCCTGCACTGGAGCATAAAAAACAATGCTGAGGCTGAAGTGTAATAAAAACTAAGTAGCTTACAGGCTCATTGCTTTGCCTTCACGCCCACTGCACTGGGAGAAAAGAGAGCCAACATAAGACAAACTAATTACTTTAGTAAATAAGAAACTTATTTGTGATCACTTTTTCTGAAATAAATTAATCCTTGTTTAAATATAAATTCTTAAGAAACGAAGCCTAATTGGTGTCCCTAAGGAAGTAGAACCTATAAAAAATCCTTGCTAATTTTTAGAAACATAAAACTCCTTCGTTTTTTGCTCAGTGCAACCACCTTCCCTTGGCCTCAAGTCTGGACTTTTGGGCTGTGAGGAGGCATTATGCAAAATTCAGGCCCGCCGTCTGTCTTTCTGTCTACCCATGTTGTTGGTGTTGCTGCTTCTTGGTCCTGGAGCTGCTTACTTAACGTTTGTGTGGGCGTGATTGTTTTACATGCTGCAACATGGCCGTGTCACCAGGACCTACCCCACTCCTCGGGCTTCCGCTCACGCTCCTTTTTTCCCGGTGAGAATGTGTCTCTAATAACCTAACGTGCTGCTCGCATTAAATATGCTAATTTTTACAGTGAATACATTCCCGGGCAGTGGCGACAGGAAGACCTCGCCTCGCCTCGCCTCGACTGACACCTCTCACCTGCTCGTCCTGTAACATCCTGCTGCGGAGCAGTTATAGTTCTCCTCCATCGCCAACGCCATCATCATCAGGCGTATTATTTGCCACAACAGGCAGCCGCACGCATATTAAATGCGAGATGATGTTGTGTAGCTTGCCATGTTGCTCCCGTTGACATTTAGCGGTAACAGTCGGTGTGAGGTCCTTGGTCCTTGAAGAGGTGGTGAGCCACCCCCCAAAACACTGAAATTGAGAGAAATTACGCTGCAAATTCCACGAGAAAAATTATGAACAATTTTTTTGTCGACTGTTTTTTTTTTTTTGTTCTATTCTATTCTGTGACAAGATTTTTGCTTACGCTCATTTGTTGGCCCTGTCCCCCATGGCCAAAACCCTCTAATGGTAACGTTAACTTTGCTAGCGAATTTGTGGGACAAAAATAAAGCTTGGAATACTGTTTTCTACTCTCTTTAATCTTGATTTTGGAGGGTGAAGGTATCTCAGGGAGTTTCTTTGGGTTTCAGGTTGAGCATTATAATTCTTCATGAAGAAGATTTTCTAAAGGTTTCAACAGATAGTTAAAATATTTAAGCACATTTGATTTTATTTCTTTAATTTCTTATATATTTTTAAATTTAATAAAAAAAGAGGAAAAAATTCCCTCCTAAATAATTCATTTTTAAGAACACCCCCTTCTTCAGGATAACCCCTAATTTTCCTCTTTTTTCTCCGCCGATTTAAGAACTGTAATCAACATAACTGCCTTGTATACATAATGCTCTTTGGCAAAATAAACATAATATTAAATCCCGGCCAATTCGCGGCAAATTGCAGGGTATGTGGAGCCCCGCAATGTCATCCTTGTGGTCCTTATTTTTGGCTGCTGCTGCTGCTCCTTCTTTTGGCTGCCGTCGTTGAAGTTGTTGTTTGTTGATTTTGTTTTGCGCGCTTGTTTTTATGCCCGAAATATTCAAATTATGCCAAGACAGGGGGGACAGGGAGTAGGGAGTCACGCCCCCGCCAATGCCACCGCTCCACCCCTGTGGCTGACATCATTGTCAGTGAATTAAAAACGTCATAGGGGCTTATTTAAATAAATTATAAGCACATGCAGCAGGGACAGGTGCCAGGGAGCAGCCAAGCAGCAGGACGGCGCTTTCAATAAAGGTAAATAATTCATCACATAAGTGGGGCTTATTAGCCAAAACTCGCTCTTAAGACATTAGAAAGCCATGTGGGAAGCAACAGCCGGCATTGCTGGAATTCACAAGTTGCCTTGAGTTTGGCCCTTGGAATTCCTAAAGGAAATTAACAGTGAAGCTGCCTGGCTGCTACTTTCTTTCTTCTTTCTTCATCGAACAAATATGTATATATAATATATATAGTATAGTATATCTCCTGGCCCCCGGCGCTTGTCAAACTTACAAGAAACAAAATTACCCCGTACCTGTCAGAGCCACCTCAATTCGAATGGAATAAGAATACGAATGCGAATACGAATTCGAATCAGAATAAGAATAACAAATGCTGGGTTTCTCCTCAGCATTCGTGCTCGTTTTGGCCTGGCTTTTATTTCAATTGCTGCGGCGTCGGTTCAGTCGGGCGGAGTTAACATTTAAAGTGCCAATAATCGCAACCGAAAATGCAAACGAAATGCAGAACGTGTCTCCGTCGGGGTCTGCAGGTGTCTGCGTGCTTATCGCCCAGGACTTCTAGCTATCCTGGTCCTGCCCTGGCCTGGCCCCTAGCCTGTTGAGCCATTTACAAGGATGCACCAGAGGACGAGGCAGCAGGCAAAATTTCAGAAAAGAGAGTGAAGGCACTGGTACACAGCGAGAACGATGTGGATGTTTTGTTTAATTTAAGTAACAAATAAATCTTTAAAAAATTGTCCATAAATTTTAACCTATTCTCTGTTTATTTTCTTATAATTTTTTAACATTTATTTGCAGCTCCCTAGATTTTTTCTCAGTGCTTCTAGTAAGTGCAGGCAAAATATGCAATGCAGCTGGCGCCAAACAATGGAGAAAGTGAAAGTAACGCTCCATTGTTATCCATCCGATGGCAGGATGAGCCTGGCATAGACAGCTCCCAGTCTTGCTCCTGCTCCTGCTCCTGCATCTTCTCCTTTTTTAGCTCCTGCTCCTGGCACTGCGGCTTCTTCTCCAACTACTGCTTCTTTCGCTGCCTGCACAATTGCAAAAAGATAAAGTTGGCAAAGGACTTGTAGGAGCCTGAGGAGCAGAAAGCCAAGCGGAAAGCGGAAGGGGAGCCGCTTCAGCTGTTGTTGGTGAAAGGCAAATCTCACAACAATTTGGGTCAAACAAGCAAATTGCATTCTGTTTAGTGGCTCGTTGTTGCCCCCATTTTTCCCCACTTTCTATCCCTTCTATTTTTTTCTCTGCATTTGTGGGTGCAATTGGTTCCGAGGTTCCTTTGAGGTTGCAACTCTCGCATTGGGAGCAGCAAATATTTGCCAAAAAAAAAAACCAAAACCTAAAAGGAAACCCGAGAAAAATGGGTTTAACTGCCGCTTAAGATTTATACGCAGATGCTCATTAAATTGCAGAACGCAGAAAGGCGAGGAAAAGCGAGGCGGAAAACGCCGCCAGACGACAGCTGGCAACTTATGCAAATTTCCTATGCAATTGAGACGACGCCCTCGCGAACTTGCCCGGGTACGCATCCTGTCCCAGTGATTCGCTCTATGTGTGTGTGTGTCTGTGCGTGTGTAATGTAGTGGTAATGCAGTTGCCAAAGGACCCTAAACGACAAGAGCAAAGGATGAAAGTCAGATCGAATGTAAATTGCTTTTAAAGCTCAAGGAGGAGAGTCGTGAATAAGAAATGCTTAAATAACGAACTTGATGCAAATCCAAGACAGCATATGGGACTGATGAGATTTGGATCGATCGGATATTATTGGAGGAGGCTTTAAATTGAAAGAAGAACTATTCAATAGGAAGATTTTGCCTCTGCTTTGGCTTTTAAAATCATCAAAAAGTGAGCTAAAGGGTTTAAAGTACAGAAAAGAATTGAATAAAATTTGGGAAAAGCCAAGGAAATGATTATGAATATTTAAAATATTTATTAATATATAAATTGTTGTATATGTCTTAAGAAAACGAATGATATTAAATCTTTTAAAGAGAGGTTAAACTTGTAAATTCAAATCCTTATAATTTACAAAGGGTTTATTTTACATCTAACTTTATTTTATTACTCAAAATACTTATTAAATAAGTTGCTACAGTCTTAAATTCACCAAAAACCCCAAAATTTCTTTCTAACCATATTAAACCTATTCCCGCGTCCTTTTTCTTAACCCATTCATTCGTGTAAGACAAATATTTAGACTCAATTTCGCTCACAGCCTTTTACCTGCTATTTATATAGTCGAAATGGCCCCGAAATGTATGCTAGCAAATTGTTACTGAGGCTTTCTCCGGCAAATTCAGTAATCAGGTGAAATTGTGAGCCGTTCTCCGCACCTTGCAAACGTACCTGTATTTGTATCTGTAAGCCCACCTGTATCTGGCACCAAATCAAACTATATCACCTTGTCAAAGCGCTGCGCAGTCGAGCATTTAATCTTTTCAAAATATACGACATACGATGCCGTGTAATAAGATATCCTTCCACGCACACAGACACAGCCCTGCGAAGCGAAGGTTTTTCCCGAAAATTTAATCAACGCACTTGGCGACAAAAACAGGACAAACAAAGGCAACAATGAAAGGCAACTTATGTGGCACTCACACACATCCATTCGCAGGTGGATCCATTTAAAAATGCTTAGCAAACAGACACCCACACATGGCCACAAATGAGGGGGGGAAGAGGGAGGTGGACATCCTGCGAGGACGAAGACGCCAACGACGACGACGACGATGACGCCGAGTCAAAGTCATTTGATATTTTTTAGCATTAAGGTTGTTTTCTCTTCGTTTCTGTGCGCTTTTCAATAACATGAAAGTTCTCCTCTCTGTTTGATGGAAAATTGTAACGACGCACACACATGAACCTACTACAGGCGAGGGTAAAAAAATAGTGAACTTTAGATACAAATTCGAAACGAAATTCCATGAATTTCTGAATATTTTCAATGCTTTAACTTAAATCTTTTAACAAAAAATACCTTTTATTTTACAAAAAGAATACACATTAAAATATTTTTTATTTCGATTCCAACTGTAGGAACACCTACATATCAGCCAGGAACAACAATTTTCTTGTTAACTCTGCATCCCAACACCTGCGATGTCAATGTCGCTGATGTGGTAAGCACCTTACAAGGCGAACCCGCTGCGACCGCAGAATCAGCAATGACATCAAACGTGATAGGGAACTGGGGGGAGTAAAACGGGAAATAAAAAGGGAAAACGGAAAAGGGGGAAACCTCATGTGGTGGAAATTTTATGTGCCTTGGCAATCGGGAATCGAAATGGCAGCGAGTGCCATTTCCACGCCGGCAAGTTGAGCGGGGAATTCTATTGGAAATTTAGACAAATCTGCCAAAGAGCTTAATGATGTCAATGACATGTTCAGCCGAAAACAAGGATGGCCACAGGATGTGGAGGCAGGAGCTGTGCCCTAGCACCTGCGACAGGAGGCGTCGATAGGTGTCGGTGAGGTGTGTGTGTGTGTTTGGGTAACGTGCCATGTGAGTCACGTACATAATTAGCCGCGCGCGGCACGTGGCCAATGTGGAACTACCTGTGGCACCGACACAACGACACAAGGATAGCGAAGCCTCATACCAAACCCCCCCTGATTGTTCGCGAACAAGATTATCCAAGCGGTGGCAGCAAAAACAGCAACTGCAGGAGCAACAGCAGCAACAGCAGCAGCAACAACTGTTGCATCACCGCGGCAACATGAAACCTTCGGTTGATTGGCTGCGTTTCGTGAAGTTTGCGAGTCACAATTTAATGGGCAGGCGGTCAGTATAAAGACTTAATCTGTCAGAAAAAATGGGTATTAATTTGTAAAAAATATTACAACAAATTAAATAAAAAAGAGAGCTTGAAAAAAATGTTTTTTCCATTTAAAACCATGAATTAAATGAGACCGCTTAGTTTTCTCTGGAATTTAAAGTTCTTAAATTAAAATCAAAATCAACCTTTAATCATAAATTAAATCTTCAACATTTTCCACCTCATTTCGCTTATAATTATTTCCCGCAGTGTCCCCTCCCTTTAAGCGGATGATTGGCCCTGCCACGCTCCCCGCCGAGTGGCGGCTCAGTGGCTCTCCTGCAGGACCTCATCCTCCCACTTAAGCCTCCGGCCTCTTTCCCTCCCCATTTTGGACTTGGTTGCGTTCAACATGCTAATTACTTAAGGCGACAGTTGTGAGCAGGACAAAAAAGGACGAGGCGAGGCGAGGAGCTCGCCAAATGCAGAGCAGACAAAATGGCGATGGGGATAAGCCTCGCAGGAGGGCTCCAGACTTGCGAGTCAACTGCACAGCTTGACTGCAAGGCACCGCGCGACCAGGGGGAGCCGCACACAATACCCGCATAAAGTCGACTTGAGATGTGCAGATTATCCTATGTAGGCACTTAACATGACGCAGGCGAGGGCCAGACAACTCCCAGGACCCAGTACCCAGGACCAGTGGCATCTCCAGTGCCAGTGCCAGTGCCAGTCCCAGTCCCAGGCCAAAATGGGCCAAGTCAAGTGAGTTGGCATAAGGGCAGACGAGTCAGTCGAGTGAAGCCAACTTGCGGCATGTGGCAAGACGAGATGCACAGGGGAAAAAATACTTTATACTTGAAAATTATTAAAGAAATTCTGGCAGCTTGAACCTTATATATTTTCAGCCAGAGTATTAACTTAGTTTTTTATCTTTCTTACAAGCAGCTTTTACTTTTTCTCTCAGTGTCTCATAATGGAAGACTCTCTGCCTCCTTTGCGCCACAGGATGGCGGAAGCATAATAAATAAGCAAGTGTGCAAGCGGAAATATTAAGCAGTGGTCGGGGATGCAGCTTGCCACACACAACGCACAACACACACAACCGCTGTGCCACAATGAGCAGAAAGAAACTCATTTCGCCTGTCACGACTTTGGCCCCCGACATTTGGCAAAAAACGCATTCAGAAAATGCACAGATCCGCAAATATCCACAAATGCACAAATGCACACGCCGATGCCGAGTCCAAGGCCAGGGGAAGTCCCCTTCGGACTGAGCAAAAGAGACCGACAAGCGGAAGTGCCTATTGTTGCACTGCCAATGGCCTAAGTCAGAGCTGCTATATACTATATACAGTACGCCGTAACACTCATAATTCACCGGCCGCCTGACGCAATGTCAACATCAAGCTTCCGCCGTGGGAGGATAGGAAAAAAAGTAGGAATAAGGATGGAAATAGGTATACGTAACTTCCTTGAAAATTAAATACTCTTTCTGAGGAGTATAAGTAATATATCCCTAAAAAAGTAGGTTAAAATTAATAAAATTAAATTAAATAAAAAATATATAAGCAACGATTAAAACTATATTCCTGTATTGTTTAATATGTTTTGAAATAATAAACCTTCTGGAAAATTATAATAAATTTAAAGCATTTTCCAAATCATCTCAAGAAGCTCTCAAATCAATCACATAAGTTAAACCCATAAAAAACCTTATTATTATTCCAATTGTAATTTATCAAAGGACCTTCTCTCACCATCCCGCCCAAAGTCATGCTAATTTTTATTCAAATTTCACAATAAGGGTATTCCCAAACCGAACCAAAAATAAAAAGATAATAGAACTGCCTCGGCATTTGTTGCTGGTACTTTATGCTCCAATTAGTAGCTTCCGACAACGTCTCAGACTTTGGATTCGGATTCGGACACCGATAAGGGTACTGCCAGGAAGGCAAAGAGTGCTGCGGGAAAGGACCTTCTTTTGTGGCATTTTGTGGAAACGGAAATCAAATAATATTTTCATACTGATTTATGAATCTATTTGCACAGGCACAACGGGCCACCGGCCACCGTTCACCGACCATCGTCCCTGCCCATTTGCATGTGATTCATGCTCTGAAAACCATGAATGATTATATTTGCCAGCCCCGGCTGAGAAATCCAAGACTCGAGAGTCTGGGAAGGCCCCCAAAATATAAATGACTTTGGTTTGGTCCGGCTGAGAGTTTATAACTAGCATCAGATTATGAGGCCGACTTCAAGGGGAAGTCCTCGAAGGCAGCCCCCCTTTACAGTCCCCCTCCTTCCCCTGGGACCACGAAATCCTTTTTCGGCTTCAATATTTATTTGTGGCCTCAGCTGGCATTTCTCAGGCCATGCAAATTGTTTTCTAGCCCCCAACATTAAGTTGTCAAGTCCCGGACTGGCCAAGATTGTGTTGAGCTCTCAAAGTTTACTTACAGATTGCATTTATTGATGTTCCCTGCCACCACTCCTTGTTCCTTGCTCCTTTTCTATTCAGAGACTTTAAGTGCATTAGTCGACAGTCTGGAATTTGTATTTTTCTTTAATTTAAATACTGTTTGCCTTGTCCAAACTATAATATACTTTATGGCTCTGATAAATGTTTGAATGTGGCTACAGACTTTGAGATATTAAAACTTAATTTAACTTTAAGCTGTTGAAAATGAGTTGAAAGCTAAATGGTTTTTGGGGGCAAGACTTTATTTGACATTATTAAATGTTATAAGCAACTTGAAATGTATACAAGATTGTGATTTTTAAAGAATTTAAACCTGTAAAACAATGTTAATAACTTTTCCTTTATTCTCAGCTACCTTTATTGACTCTTTTAAAAAACCCTACTAGATGGAAGACAGTTCCTTTTTCCCAGGTTCACTCACAAGCAAATCAAACAAGTTTCAAGTGAGTAACTATTTGCAAATATTTATGTGAATGCACGCCCAGGGAAATGTCACCGACACGTGTAGAAAAGTGCAGATTCCGAATTCGAATCAGACGACGACGACGACTACGTCGAGCAGGAAAAAGTGCAAAACGGCGCGGGTCAGGGGGCAAGCGGCAGTGAAAAGTGAAATGTTAAACCAAAAGAGAGTGTCTGTGGAAGAGGGGAATAAAAAAACATCAAGTGAAATACAACTGCATTCCACACACTAACTGTCGCCATTTGTTATTGCTTTTTAGAAGCTCTCCTGCTGCCGGGCAAGACGAAAGCGAGTCAAGTGGCAAGTAGAGACGAGGCAGGAGAGTGCACTGGGAAATGTGTTGGGATTAGCTTAAATTTAGCAGATATATATTTTTATTTGTTTAAGAAATAGGTCCTACTTGAGTCATTCGATTATGGAAGTTTAAGAAAAACTATTGAAAGATCAAGGAACCTTAAAGTCATTTAAAATTTAAAAATTTAAAATTCTTTAAGTTCTCGAATCCCTTTTGTTCATTATTTTTGCTCCTGTGTATAATACCACGCACATTGCATCAAAATAGTATAGCAAGAAAGTAAAGGCAAGAGCTCCAGCACGTGTCGGGACTTAGGAGCCACCTTTACACCACCCTTCCGGTGTCCTGCAGCCATGGCAACTCTCTCTCAATTGTTGTCCGGTTCATGTTTTGCTTCAGTGCCTCTTCACCCCCTCCCTTTCACGTAGCAGCCCGCATAAACAATCGCATTTATGTGAATTTTATTTTGATTCTGTATGCGCCACACAGCCAGCAGAGCAAAATAGCTAATAGAAAGTTTCAGGAATCGATAGTAAATTCATGTAAAATAGCTTTGCCGAGAGCAGAGATTTTAATTTTAAAATGGAAACATATAGCAAAATTGTAGGAAAAACACAGAGCGAGTATCAGGAAGCTCTAGAAGAAGTTACCTAAAAATAAATCAACTGCAAAGGAAGAAGGCTTAAAATAACTTTCAGTTAAATGGGTTTAAGAAGCAAGGAGTTTTGGAGATTTTTTGAATGGCAAATTGTATCCAGAAAATCCCTAGCGCCATTATAAATTATCTCCAACCCAAAAGAGTTAAATAAAACATCGTTATACGCCAGATAAAAGGCCACATTTTGATAATCATTCGTGGCATCCTCTTGCATAAGTTTTATAGCGCTTCGACTGTCACTTAGATCTTTTTCGGGCCAGCTGATGAAGATATATACCAAACGAATTCTTTATCATTTAGAATGCGATTTTGGTCAGGACAGCGGACAGCGGACAGGACAATAAATACTAATAGCCAAAATAGCCGGCCAACACATAAACCATAGCCGAGAAAAGTAATTCCCCGGCAGAAGGACGAGTAATAATCAACATCAAATTGCCTCGTTTCGAGTTCCACTTCCAATTTGGGGTTTTTTCTCGTCTCTTTCTTTTTTTTTTATATATTTCTGGACCCGACGTTCCAGTTCCAGTTCCCTTTCAATTTCAGTTTTTGGTTTCAGTTTCGGTTCGGGTTTCGGTTTCATTTTCGGTTCCAGTGCAAAGACTCACTCAAGTTCATTTATTTTTATTGTTTTCGGAGCTTTTCGGCGACAATTTATGGCCAGCGGAAAAAAAAAACGAGATATTTATGTTGGTAGGTCTCTGGTACGAATAAAATGGCGAAACTTATGTATATACAATGGCCAACCAGAAACTTTATTTTATTTATATTTTACTTTTATTTTTGAATGAAAAGGAAAGTGGCGCAAGAGAAAAGCAATGGAGGAAAAATCTACGTAGAACGGAGAACGAATAATTTACTTTCCTTTCGCCTGCTAAGCATCCAGCATTCTATCTTATTTTGCACTAAATTTTAACAGGATTTAGCCCCGTCGCTCTTTGCTGTCAGCTGCTAACAAGCGGCAAAGACGTCCACGCTTTCTGACCAGTCGAGCGATTCAAGCCAAGTCCACCAGCCAGCAGGAGGGCGTGGGCATCGTGTCCATGGCGAATGAGTTTTGTCGCAAATCCGCTTACGTCCACACCGCCGCAACGAAAATTGTGATGGCGCTTCTGACGGAGACGATGTCGGGGCACCACCGTCATCACGATGATGATAATGATGACAGCGATGATGACGATGGCGGCTATCCGAGAATGGCCAACGGCCTTCAGCCCTCTCCAAAGTACCAGAAGGCCCCTTGCTTTCAAACCAAACCTCCCTCGGTTGTAGTCATTTTAACTGGCACATAAATAAATTCCATAAATCTTTTGCACTTTAACGCTTCTGCTTTGAGCCAAGTCAAGTCTGGGCCCAGATCCGATACGAGCTGGTGCGTTGGTTAGGGAAAATGGGGTTTATCCCTGCCATACAGTGACAAAAAAATAGGTATTAAAGCTTTAAGACATTTTACAAGGCAAAAAAGTAAGCCATAAATCGGGTAAAATAAACTGAAAGTTTTTGTAAATATATTATTAATCTATTAATTAAACAAGAAAGGAAGCTAACTTCGGCTCACCGAAGTTTGTATACCCTTGCAGAGTTTAAACAAAAAATTAAAAACGAGCCACCAGCGGACAAATTTGGAACTACGGCTTGTGGGCGAGGGGGGGGGGAGAGAGAGAGCGCAATACATCGCGCTCTCTGTTTTGTTTTGTTTTGTTTTGTTTTGATTATGGCTTACACCCGCATACATATGTGTTAGCTACCCTTCAGTACCGTTCAGACCTGATTCATAGAAGAATCATGTGGGACTGAACGTGATTCACGCGTGAATTCACGCTGAAAACGGGGTGAATTTTCATACAAAAATTTTGAAAAAGAGGCTCCAGGGGTGAATTCGAACTAACCGGTGAATCATATCGGAATTCGACGTGAATCAGGGCATGAATTCACCTTGATTTTCGAAAAAGATTCCCTCCTGAATCAAACGTGAATCAGGGCATGAATTCATCGTGATTTTCGAAGTAGATTCCCTCCTGAATCAGACGTGAATTTATAAGCGGAATCTGTTCGGAATCAGCTAGGAATCAGTTAAGAATCCCAGAGGAATCACAAAAGAAAACCTATAGAAAATCCCTGGAATCCCAGATTAATTTGTTCCTTTTTTTATTTAAATTTTATACTTTTATTAATATAAAATTAAAATTAAAATTAATGTAAAGTTTCACGGGCTTCCTCCGCCGACTGCAGATCCTTCCGGGAATTTATGTTATCTGTAAATTTAATGTTAGAATCAAATTAAAAATTCCAGTTTGCATATAAATAAGTACAAAGATACATACCAGTTTTAACTGAAAAGAAACTCCGCATACCTAAAGAGTTTAGCATTTAAACAGTTTAAGATGAAGTCATATCCATGCTTAAGATCAATTCTGCAAAGGAATTTATTAATTGAGTAAAAATAACTTGACTTACCTTATAATATTTAAATTTATACGCAACTTTACCTACACAACACGCGAACACGTGTGATCACAAGAGAAGAAGAAAATGAAAAGAGAATTAGGAGTAACGAAAATAAATCCGAATGACTTCGAAAACAACAACAAATATGTTGTCCGAACTTCGCAAGCCGTCGGCTGTAGCCGAATGCAGTTAGAATTTTGTTTGCCTACTTCTTTTCGGACTTCTGTCATTCGAAGCCCATACAATTTTTCCGATTGTTCCTATGGCAGCTATATGATAAAGTCGTCCGATCCGGCCCGTTAAGACATATGTACGAGTGAGAGTATATAGAAGCCTAACTGCAAAGTTTCATTCAGATAGCTTTAAAACTGAGCTAGTCCCTTTGCGTAGAAACGGACAGACGGACAGACGGACGGACGGAAATGGCTAGATCGACTCGGCTGTTGATCCTGATCAAGAATATATATACTTTATAGGGTCGGAGATGCCTCCTTCACTTCGTTGCAAACTTTTGACTGAAACTAATATACCCTGCAAGGGTATAAAAATTAAACGGATATCAACTTCTAATAATTCTAAGTGGAATCCAAGTAACCTAGAAAACTCTCTTCAATTCCCTGAAACCTTACTCTAGGAGACATTTTTCCACACAAAAATCGTACTTGTTTTTACTGCCTTACTGCCTTTTGTATAATCTTTAAATTCATGTTTGCATTATACACATACAAAATTAAGCTAGAAATACCTATAAAATACTTTAAAATACAAACCACAATGACAGGCTTTAGCAGGCTGGAATTGGACCGTCTTATTCAAGAACTCATCTCCCAAAATGGTGACTGCACCTGCGACGAGGACACCATCCAGCGACTGATCCGGCAGGCATGCGATGTGATCTCCAAGCAACCGATGCTCCTGCAGCTGGAAGGTCCCGTGAATATATGCGGCGATATACACGGTCAATTCCCAGATCTCCTGCGCATATTTAAGGCCTGTGGATTTCCCCCACTGACAAACTATTTGTTCCTGGGCGACTATGTGGATCGGGGCAAGCAGTCCCTGGAGACCATCTGCCTGCTGTTTGCCTATAAGATCCGGTATCCAGAGAACTTTTTCCTGTTGAGAGGCAACCACGAATGCGCCAGCATCAACAGAGTCTATGGCTTCTACGACGAGGTGAAGCGTAGGCACTCGGTTCACTTGTGGCGCAGCTTCACGGACTGCTTCAACTGGCTGCCAGTGGCCGCGGTGGTTGGCGAACGCATCTTCTGCTGCCATGGAGGACTGGGTCCTACGCTCCGCAGCTTGGAGCAGATACAAGATCTGCCAAGACCCACGGACGTACCCATCCAGGGCATACTCTGCGACCTGCTGTGGGCGGATCTCAATCACCTTTCAGAGGGCTGGGGTCACAATGATCGGGGAGTGAGCTTTACCTTTAGCAGGTCCATCGTCTTGGATTTCCTGAAGGCCCACAACCTTGACCTCATGGTTCGGGCTCACGAGGTAGTCGAGGATGGCTACGAGATGTTCGCCGACCGCCACCTGATCACCATCTTCTCGGCTCCCAACTACTGTGGGCAGTTGAACAATGCCGGCGGCGTGATGTGTGTCAGCCCGAATCTCCTTTGCTCCTTTGTCATCCTCAAGCCGATGTACAATTACAAGTTGGCCAAAAGTCAAGCTGAGATGTTCTAGGACTTGATAAGCTTGTATATAAAGTGTAAAAAGATTTTATTAAATACAGAAATGAAGTAATCAATATTTGGATGATGAGGAAGGTCCACTTAATTCTGAGGCTCTGATAAGCTTTGCCTGTAGCCCTTTCCTTGACCTTTTCCTGGATCTTTTCTTTTATATTTAGCTGGTATTTATCCTCGAACCAATAACCCTGGAAGGACACTCGAAACACATGTCCTTATGGCTCAAGTGTTGACTTCTTGAAAGGTCAATAGCGACTCCTGCTCCCTTGCCCCTTGCTGGAGTACGCATCCTTGCCTCCTGCTGTTGTCAGTGTCACCAGGTGGACAGGTGACTTCAACACGCTTGTTTTGCCATTTCATTTGCAGCTCGTTGCTGCCAGCCAAGTCAGTCAAATGAATTTTACATGGCGCTTAACTTGGCCAGATTGTGATATTGCAGGCTCAGTAGCTGGACTCGGAGCTGGAGCAGGAGCCAGAGCCGGAGCTGATTTGCTGATGAGCAGGCCATACTGGAAGCTTAACCTAACCTTCTGGAATCGCCATCTCCTCCTCGTGTGGCACAACACAACATTTATTTGATCTGGCAAAAGTCAAGCGTGGAGGACGAGGCAGCAGGAGGTCGGAGTTGGACTTGGACTCTTGGATGTCTGCTCAGTGTTGCATACGAAAGTATCTCCGTCTGGCAGGAGCACGCTCGAATAATTTAATACAGCCTCGGCATCAGGCCCCAACTCGCAGCTTCCCGCTCGCATGTCCTGCAGGATCCTTGGCATTTGGAATGCACACAGCGTGCCATTTGACTGCAATTTAATGCTCTTCTCTCTCCCTCGAACAGTTTATCCAAAACTGTCCCAGTCTCTGCTCCAACTGCTGCCATTTCATGTTTTGCGAGAGATGACAAATCACATTTATTTATTTTGTGTATCTGCCAGGCGACCGTGTAAGCCAGCTAAGCTTTAATGTGTCCTGTGTCCTGTGACAGTTTGATTCAGTCGGAGGACTCACTGCTGGATGCCAGGGGAGCGGGTGTGTGGCAGCAATCTGAAGGGTTAATGCTCGAGCATAATCGAATCTGGGAAAAGTATTTTGGCTTTCTAAAAGGGGCGGGGGCTAAACCCCACTGAGTAATTGGCTCAAGGATCTGGTAGTATCTATGGGATACATTTCACAGCAGGAAAACAATACTTAAGTGGATTTTAGATTGCTGGCAGAGCAAGAGATAGATTTTTGGGTAAATAATGCCGAAAGGGTAACTCATTCTGAGAATAATATCTCATTTTCTTCAACAAACTCATCTATAGCTTTGAGAGTAAATTTCAGCCTCATTGGTAAGTCACAAGGACTCTATCTCTTTCCAGGTACAGAAACGAAAGTAGGTCAACCCCTTGGGGGGACTCCTAGATGAGCTCTTCCTGACAGGACCACAATCTTGGCATTGGCAGTGGGACTCGTGACTCTGGGACTTCGCTTAATTAGCAAAACAACCGCTGGACTGCAGCCGATGACAAATGACTGGAAAGATAGCGACAGCCAGCAGGGACTGGGGGGGACACGGACACCCTTTAATGACTGATTGGGGGGCCGGGCTCGGAGGCACAAAGTTTAATTAAGGAAATGCCCACTAATGACGACTAATGGCCGTGGACACTATGCCGAAACCGTTGCCAAACACCGATCGCATCACCTCTCTGAAATCCGTAGAAATATTAGTTGTAAACATGGAAAGGACACCGGGCCATGATCAATTTTCATTTGCTGGCTGCTCCGCCTCGGAAAAGCGACGGAAAAGTAAGGAAAACAAAACAAAGCTCGCTTACAGCTCTCGACTCAATCAAGTTAATGGCGGCCAAATGGGTTTTTGATGCGCTGGCCGCGCAGCTCCATAAAAAATGATTGCCAGGAGGCCAGGCCTGGCCTTCGTGTTCCGTTTCGCCAAAAGTTGGCTTAATGAAAACGCGTGGACATCGCCGTTAAATGCGTTCACCGTAGTGTCTGTGTGTGTGGTTGTAACTGAGGTGGCATAAAACGCTGCCAAGTTGGCTTAGCCAGACAGATAGCCTGCCCCTCCTCCGGGCTGAAAGTGGGCGTGCCAACTTTCTTATTGACAATTTGAGCATTTGAGCGTTAAATTCTTATGAGGCATAAGTTGGGCCCATAGTTAATAACGGCACTTCATAAGGACGCCGCTGCCGCACGACACGAGGTGTGTCCACGTGGATACCCCAAAAGTGCGGGGGGGATGGCCGTTATGGCCGGCGCTTTTCCACTTTTCCGCCATCCGGCATATTCTTATGTTTTTGTCCAGCGTTTGTTTTGGGCCTTTGTTTTTATTTTCTTTGCATTTTTTCCCCCACCGTGCGGCCTGCGCGTGTTGCCCTGGGAAAGGGTTTCTTCATTTTCTGAAAATATTTGCTGGAAAGCGAGGAAAAACTTTTTTAATAGATATGAGAAAGTTTTTATCTATTTATATTTGTTAATGGAAATATCCAAAGGAGTTTGTGGGGTACAACAAAATGGGGTTTCAATAAGCTTTTTTTAATGTTTAATTAAATTAAATCTTTTGGCCTTTTTGATCTTTTACATTAAATAAAATGTACATTTAATTAAATATTAAATACTCAAATTTACAGACATAATTTCTTAATTACATTTTCACTTTTACTTATGCATATCTCAACTCTTTATATTTTTTAAAGGGCATCTCCAGCTTCGACTTTCCTTTCTTCCATATCACCTTACGCATTTTCCGCTTTTCCCTGGCGTTGATCCGTCAGAAACTCTAATCAAATTAATGGAATAACTGAACGCTTATGTGTGCTTTTCCACCCTACAGTTTTTTTCTCCTTTTCCAAACTGCCTCCTTTCTCCCCCTTTTTTTCGGTTATGTTTCCTCTTCCTCATCTTTTTTTTCAGAGGAAAGGGCAATCTCTAATAAACTTGACTTCCGGTAGGGAAATAGCCCGGCCAAATCCCCGAATGGCCTGATATCCACTGAATATTGCTAATTCCACATTCCGATTCAGCATCTTTCTCGCGTTTCAATTCAATTACAAGGCATTTTTGGTAAGGAAGGAGGCGGGGGGATAAAGTCCCTTCGGTTCGGCTTTCGGCTTAAACCGCAAGCAAAGAGATTTTAATTAATTGCATAATCACTCAAATAAACCGCATGGCCCCCGCCACACACCCGCCTTATCCCTGGCTGGCTGAGTTTTCCCAGCGGGGGGGAAAGCTGTGGAAAACTTGTAAATGAAACGCAAAGAAACAATCAAAATTCCAAAAGTCACCAAGGCTCACTCCCTTCCTCCTCCTGCCTTTGCCTTTTCCCTCGCGAGTGTACAAGTGTTTTTAATATTTAATTGCTTTTTAAATGAGTCCAAGTATTTTATTGTATTTCATTTGATGATGTAAACGCTACTAACAGCACGTCCAAAACTCAAGAGCCGGACTGCCAGAGCGGGGGGCAACCACAGCAGTTTCCTTCGCTTCTGGTCGCAACTTTTGCAAATTATTCAAAGCGAAAAGCGGTGCGGGTGGGTGGGTTGGAAAATGGGGGGCTGGATGGCAACGCCTGGAGCCACAGCAGCGACAAGTAATGGCCCAAGTGGCAATTTATCAATTAAAATTCTGCTTAACTACCAGGATGCCCAGGAAACGAACTGAAACTGGTAGTCAAAAAAAAAAATATAAAGGAAGGAGAAGGGCGCTCAGGGGCTCTGACCAGCTACTAAGCTCCTCGAAGTCGTAGTTCCACCCTCTCCTCTCAGTGCACTCACAGTGTCATTTGCCGCGTGTTTATTTCCCTGCCAACGAACCGTTCCATCTGCCAACAAGTGGAGTGCTAATTAAAGTCCCATGGTCCTGGACACAGTAAATAAATCTTTGAACTGAATTAGATATAAATTGCAGTGCCAAGAGGAGGGCTGAGTGTGCCTCTGTGCCTGTGTCTGAGCAACCCCAGCGAAAGGAGCTTAATTAAATCGAGGCGAGGGCGACAAACGGCTGGGGATTACGCATCGTCTAATTGAATTCCATTCGAACAGCTGCCAATTTCAATCGCCAGGATCCAATGCGATGCGATGCTGTTTATGCAGCACACAGGCTCAATAATATTTACCAAGCAGGGATAATGTGGAAATACCTGGATAGTAAACATGGATATTCAGAGAGATGCTATTATAAAATGCAAATATGGGGAAACATATATTGTTATTACAAAAACTAGGATTTCAGTACAATTCATCAAGAAGCATTATCAAATTTTTTCTTTCCATATTCTCACTAATATCCTTTTTCCTTAAATATAGTGTCGCAGCCTTATTAAAAACCACCTTCAATCCGCAAATACTCTTATTTATTTACATTACAACCCTACCTGTATTTGATGCCTCTCCATTGTCCACTAGAGGCTTAACTTCGCTTCCCTGAATTTTGTAATTATTTTCAAGAGATCCACCAGTCAATGTACTTTTCCCGCCCCTCCCGACACACAAGGACCCTCGAAACAGGCTCTCGCCCAGGCCGGTATTTAAGTTTGCTCTTTAAGCTTGTGCATGTAATTAACACTTTGAATAAAGTTTCGTCGCTGATGGCTGCCTTCTGTTTCAATATTTGTGTTTTCATTTCGGTAGTTTGGTCAAATTTTTTATTTCAGGGTTGCGGTTGGAGGAAGCCGCTCCATCCTCTCCACTTTTGTCGCCGCCAGTAAGCCGTCGTGGGGATGAGAAAATATGGAAATTTTATTGCTCGCTTATGTTTGAGTTAATTTGGCAACAATTTTGTTGAATTTTAATGAGTGTGCGAGCCCGAGTTCCTCCTCCAAGCTCCTCCGCCGCCCCCTTGGGGACTGATTTAAGCCGTTGACAGAGCGACAGACTGCTGACAAGGGGACGGAATATGGAATATGGCAAAATGGTAAATCCGCGGAACTTGCATTCCGCCCAAGACGAGTTTCTAATTAAGCCGAAAGCCCATGACAGCCGCCGTCAATTTGAGGGCCGCAAAATTATGCGAAATCTGCCAGCTATTTACAAATTACCAAAATCAACAGCAGACAACGGCTCGACTCTGTCATGAATCTAAAATGGAAATGTAAGTCTTCGATAGAGAGAGTGCAGCACTGTTGATTCTTGTGCTAATTGTTGTGTGCCAAATTCAATTAATTTAAATGCCGCCCCGCACAATATGCGACTCATTTGAGTCCAGAGTCCTGGGCCGTCTAAACGTCTGATGAATTAATTAAAAACGCCTCATTTGCCGAAGCAATCAAGCGCAAAGCGAGAGACTCAATCTGGGCCCAGACTGGGAAAGTGGAAATTATGCGCCACTTTTGGCATTTTCATAATTTTGCTTATGAAACGTGACTTTCGTTCGGAGGACCTCAGTCACTGCCATTTCCCATTTCCCGCTGACCGCTCTTCCCATTCCCAATGCCGCTGCGTGTCAGCTTTTGTTTCGTTACTCTGGCGGTCAGGGAGGAGTAGGCGAATTTTAATTTTAAACTGATTTTTTTTCCTTTCGGCCACGCATTGTTTGTCAACTTTTCGGCCATGGCTTACCCTTATCCGAGGAGGGTTCGCTGTTGGCCCCGCCTCTGAAATGGGTTTCTGGGGGGAGGGTCGAAAAGCGCGTGCTATAAATTTTGTGTAAATATTTGTTAGTCCCGGACAGGACAGAGTTTCCACCAAAGCACAGCTACCCGCTGGAGCTTCATTATGCCGGATCTCCACTGAGAACAAAATGTCCACTAAACTGGGTCAGTCATTTGGGTCATTTTCATGTCAAACTAAAAACTATCTCAAATTGAAATCAGTTGCCTGTGTCTGGCGCCCCATTTGCACATCATTGTGTAAATCATTATAAAAGTGAGGCATAAAATCTTTAATAGTCCAAACGCCAACGCCCGACAACTGTTTATGGGAATGGCCATAAAAGTTTTAGTTTGCAGCGGCTCGACAAACGGAATATAAAGCAGTTAAATACGCATAAATACATGTACTATATATATAAATTCAACTGTATAATTGCAGCACTTAAATGTTAAACGCTTCGCCAGTCCTGTCGCCTGGAATGTCTTTCTGTGAGTGTCCTTTGCTGGGTGTGTGTGTGTGTGTTCAAGGGAAAATTGAAAATTTGATGTATATGCTGGGTGAGGGGGTGAGCCGGTTGGGGAAATGGCATGAGAGTTGTCTCGCATTTCCAATTTGGACTGCCACGTAATGGACCTGACAAAAGGCATGCACACGAAAACAGTATTAATGCCCTGCACGCTGCCAGCAAGCATATTGGGACTCGATCTAAATAATTTATATCCTCAAAATGATGATGTCCTGCAAACAAAGCAGAGTTTGACCCGCCTCCTTGGGATGTTTGTATTAGGGATATTTAATATTATTGTGTTGCAGCGTCTCTGAAATTAATTTTCAAGCTAATCCTTGAACGGAACTGGAAATCTGTATTTTCTGAGCTAGAAATCAAAATACACACACACACACAGCCGAAAATGAGCCTAATTAATCATTCTGCAAATCATACGAACTTAATACCAAGGGCAGATGGCAAAGTTTAGCCCAGAAATTCAGCAAATGTTTCCCTGAAACGTCCAAAGGCAACTGCAATTGGCAATTGGCTTAAATGCACATATCTGAATCAATGTGAGAAGAATTCAAGGATGCATTATGATTCTATTTTTAAGTTTTCTACGAACTAGAAAATATCTAATCTTAAGTATGACAAGGGAAGGGAAAATGTTTATTTAAAAAAATTATAGGTTCTTTAAATGTTCTTTAAATACTTCTTCTTCATTTTTTTAAATTGCAATGTTAAATTTTATATTTCTATACAAAAATCGAAGTTATTTTAGTTATTTTCTCCCAACTTTTCTTATTTTTAAACAAAGAAATATATTATTAAAAAGATATACCCCCATCTTCGATTGATTTTCCAGGGCATTAGTCAGTCGCTTTCCCATCATATTTAGCTGCAAGATTTTTTGGAGTATTTTTTCCGTTTGTTTGATTCATTTTTGGCTCTTTTGTTTTTACATCCTTTGCACTGCATTCAATGTTGTGCACTCAATTACTTTATGTGAATGTTGCGGAGCCAAAATTGAATGCAAAGCGAATGCCCTTAACGTGAAAAAGCGAATGGGAAAATGGCACAAAAAAAAAGAAACTCGGGGAAAAAAACACCAGCACGAAACGGAAAACAGCAACGCTTTCTGCCAACTCTGCGCTTTCCATAATGGGCGAAAATGCTGCCGGGGGGGGCGGGGTGGAAAATCGTGGGGAAAAACTGTTGCCACCCGAAGCGCGGATGAAGCGCATAAATTGTTAACGCATGATTAGGTTTTGATTTCACTAATTAGATTTATTCCGCATTAAAATCTGAGCAGTTACCCATCCCCCTTCCCTCTCTCCTGCCCTGCCCTGTTATTGAATGGAAATTAAAAACTTCAGCTTGACTGGATATTCTGACTTTTCATTTACAGGGAACCCACAGCAGGAGAGGGATGAGGAGAAGCAGCTTTAGGAGTGGAGATCACACGTAAATATCTTTGATTGGCAACGTTTTGCCCGGCGATTTGCCAACATTTGTTAGCCCAGACAGCATTCGGGGCACTCGACCAGGCCAAAACCGAGACTGAATCCGTCACTGGGTCGTGTGATGAACTGGCAATGTGTCAGGACTGCGTCCATTTCGGAGTATAGAGTCCTGAGTCTCCAGACCCGGCAGGCTAATGGCCCTCAAACGACCGGCAATCTGTTGTTTATCTCACTGGGGCCACCTCGGGGGCATGGGTGTGGGTGTGGATATGGCTATGGCCATTGGCTTTCCAAGGAGTCGGCAGGACACGGCAGCGGGAGGAGCTGCCTGCAGCTGTAGCAGCAGCTGCGAGGGGGCTGACGCATGCATCAAAGTGACGCTCAAACTGAAATTGAAGTTGTTGCCCGTTCAAGAAGAGATAACTTGGCCCAAAGCAGGCCAAGGCAGCACTGGGGACAATAGTAGGGGATGATTGAAAACAAAGATTAGTGATTAATTTTTATATTACAAATATTTAAAGGGGTTTGTAATAACTAAGAAGACTTAATACAGCTTTATATGGGATATAAGAGTCATGTTTCTAAATATTTGCAGAATTTCTTTATAGTTTGAAGCTCCCAATATCTTCTCTCGCCGTGTAATGCCGCCACTATGTTGGCCAAGTGTGCGAGAAAGTCATTTATTATTGCATAAAGAATGACTTTCAATTACTTGCAAGTGAACAAACTTGCTTCCAGCACATTGACATTGCCAATAAACTTGTGCTTAGTTTGTTAGGGCGCGGAGGCGACCGAAGCAGCTGGAATCCGCATTAATTATGCCATTTTAAGTCGGGCTTAGATGGGGGGCAAAAACAGACGGAAGGCTTCTTTGGCTCCTCGGCTCCTTCTAACTCGCTGCTTGTCTGCATTCAAATTGAATTTTGTTGGGCGCGACAGAGACAAATGAAGTGTTAACTGACATTTGTTTTATGGAGATGCAACCCCTAGTTGCAGCCACCACCCCCAACTCCCACCCAACCCCCATCGCTGCTACTGCCCCATAAATCACGCCATTCGACGGCGTTAAGCGTGCAAGTCGCGTTCGTGAGATAAAAGTGCAAATTGTTCGATTTGCATCGTAAAAAATCCCACAGCTGCAAAAGTGCCAACTGCAATCAACGGCGACTGCAAAAGGGCGGCACCAACTATTGGCTGCGGTCTGCGGGCAATATAAACTGAACAACAGCTTTATTTGCCACACTTTCTCGGCACAAAAGAGCACTCGTGGAAATCTGTAAAAGAAGTAAAAAAATAAAAATAAAAACTGATCAACTGCTGCCAATTTGGTTTTATTCAATTGAAAACATGTCCCAAACATTTGCGCTATTCATTTTGTTCTAGTTTTTATTTTGTGCGAATTTATTACATCCTAAAAGGTTTATTTCTGAAAATAAAATAAATTGTTTTTTATTTGCAAAGCTTTGGGCTATTTTTCTAGTTCATAAACCTTTTAAAAAGGTCTTTTATTAACCTCTTTTCAATAGAATTAAGGATTCAACAAAAGACACTAAATATAAATATAAATTATTCATGAAATTATACAAAAATCTATTGCATTTATCAAATTCATAATTCCTTTGGGAATTTATTACTCATAAATTATACAATGACCACTTTCTGCCTTCTAATTTAATGTATATTCATGCCAGTTTAATATATGGAAAATTAATTTCAATTTCAAGAGTTCCTCAACCCCTGCCAGCAACAGGATTAATTGATTAAATATGTCCAGGCAGCAAACTCTTTTTTCCACAAGAAATCAAAGGCAACATTTAATAAAAACAATGTAGCCGCTGGTGAGCCGCACATCAATTTACATAGCTAATGCGCCATTATTACGCGCATTTAAATATTTACAACATTAATGCGCATTTCATATTGCATAAATAATCCGCAATTTAATTAAGACTCTGCCAGTCTCATTCATTCCCATAACTCGATTAATATATGAGGCGATGCGGTATGATCGTGGGTGTCTCCTCGGCCACTTGCATAAGCATTTATTTCGGTCCAGTAAATCCGCTCTGGCAGCTGGAGGCCCGGTTAATTGACACCCGGCCTCCTGGCATCCCGACATCCTGGCCCGAAATCGGTTTGGCATTTTAATTTGATTGTGATACCGAATCGAATGCCGGTAATAAGCCCGGCTCGTGCCGGACTGCCTGCCGATAAGAATGCGCAGGGATTTCAAAATTAAGCGCCATAAAATTGCATTTTGCGCCACCCGAATCGCTCCGCCAGTACGGCGATCAGCGAAAGCCATAAAAATGTGTATAGGCTGGAGTCCGGGGATGAGGATGATTCGCTGGCAAAGCCAAAACAAAAAATTCATAAATAAAATCACGTGGAAAAGCAGTGTGTTTCAGGATGCAACAGGATAGATATCCAGTGGTGGAGATTTAAGGGAATTATATAAACAAATTGATAAAGAAATGAAGAAATAAATAAGTAAAAAGATAATTAAATAATATAATAATCATCTTGTATATACTTTATAATCTTTTATATCTTGAAAACTTTTAGATACAAGCAACAAGCTGTATCTTTAGCTTGTTTCAAGACCTAAATAAAGGTCTTATAAAGTGTTTTTTAATTTAATAAATTTTCCTTCGAGAAAACATATATTTTTCTAAAATTTCTATTAATAAAGCTGTATAATTAGCCTACAATTATTGCCTTAAAAACTATACAACTAAATGTTTCTTAAATGTGTAACATAACTAAACCAACTGATATGATATATGATATCGAAAATTATTTAATTTATAAGCAAAATCTTCACATTTCCTTTCCAAAAATGCCATTACCCTTATATATCAAACTCACCCCTATACCCTAGACAGGATAAAAATCCTGCTGCTTCCCTCCAGCCTTCTCATCCTTATCAGCAGGAGACCATTTGGTCACGGATATGGACTATGGACCGAAAGGTGGACCAAACCGGACACCCAAAAATCCTGATGCGAGCCGGCTAAAAAAAATTGTGTAACGAATTTCATTGTTGCTACCGGCCAGAGCGCAAGTTTATTATTTATTATTTATTTTGGCGCGAAGTTTACGAGCTTACGGCTCAGTACCGGGCATCAGCCAATATATTTTATGACAGCCCCGACCAGCTTAGGCGGTGGTCGAGCGGCCGGTCGAGCGTCCCACGGACAAAGGGAAAAAAATTAAATTTATTTTTTCACGCACCAATAATCACAAAGCGCGGCGTAATCAAATTTATTGAAAAATGAAAGCCATAAAAAGCGAAAATACGTGGCGGCCGAAGGCAAGCCGCTCCCGTCTAGCCGGATGCCAGGTTAAAGCCATCAGACAAGAGTCTATTTTTGTGTGGAAATAGAAGAGTGGTCTATGCAAATATTAGCCACGAATTCGTGCATATATTTTAAGCGCAATCCAATATATGTATGTAGTATATAGGAGGTGTGGTGTACAGATCAGATGTCAGCGGGCGGGGGATATCATCACGGTTGTGTTTAGATAAGGACCGGCGCATTAATGAATTTGATTTGAAATTTGAACGAGCATACAATAATCGTATTGATTCAGGTTAATTAATTTGATTGCTTTTGCAGTGTTTAATTAGGCAGAGTGCATTTCACAAAATGCTTAATTTAAACATAAATAATATGAGAGGCGATGTGTGACGAGAGAGAGTTTGCGGATATTTGCGGAATTTCCATGTCTGAAATTCGGTATCCAACCGCAAATATTGCTTATTGAATTCAGTTTTTATGGTTGCATATTTTGTGGAGGACTAAACTATGTGTGTGTGTGTGTGTGTAAAGTATTGCATTTTTCAGTAGAGAACTTTGGCAATATGCTGCATCCTGGCCTGGGTTTATTAGTATTTCCCTAATATTTGCCAACTTCTGGGCCTGGCCTCAAGAGAGTATTTAACCCTTAATCCTTGGAAAGTCTAAGTCCCCCCGACGTCAAACTGCATTCCAGTGCAATGTGAGCTTAGTTGCTTCAACTTGGCCCTGGACTAAGTAATACCTTCTACTTGCTATGCTCTCTCCTGCTTGACTATTAAAGTGCGCATCATAAAAATATTTATGCTTAGTGGCTCGTCGCTTTTGGCCAAACTTTCTGCTAAACACCATAAAACGTAGAACTTTTCACACATAACTTTAGAACATTTTGTGTTTTTGTTTTCGCAAGTCGCCGTTTGCCGTCGCCCGTTTGGTGTTTTCATCGTTGTTTTGTCTGCTTTCCCTGGCAGCATTTTGTATAATTGCTGACGCTTTGCTTTCTTTTCGGCTTTCACCTTTCGCGCATGTAGCATGGAGCTGGAGTTCGCCTTTAATGGTATTCTTTTGTGGCTCTTAATATTTGCCGTGCTTTAGAGGCAGCCGCGGCAACCACTGACCCATGACCCCCATGAGCACCACCGCACGGCTCCGTTTCAAAGTGAATATAAGCAAAGATTTAGCACTTTTATTATTACGCTCGAGTTAAGTAGCAAACTATGTTGGAAGTTTTCCGCGCTGCACATTATCAGCAGCAGCGTGCCGCAAACATTTTGGGTGGCTCCGCTTGGCGGTTGGGGTGGCCAGCAATCGGTGTGGTTTGGCCATCCGGCGGTGGTGCTGTGCATGGCTGCTTGCGGTGGCTTGGCGCAAAACTCGCCAAGGGAATACGCAACAAACAAGGGGGGGAAACTTGAAGGAAAATGTTGCAAGATCGTTTTAACAAACTGAAAATAAAAACAAGAATAGTAGGCTTAACCTTCTGACACTTCTTTTAATCACGAATTATTTTTTTCTATAATTCATTTTGATAAATATATCCCTTAATTTCTTGCAGTGTATTAACTCACCCTCCTACTCACGTCGCAGCTTCCTTTTTTCATTATTGCTTTTGTTGGAGTTTAACGTTGTTCCCGCTGCTGTTTTTCTTATTGTTGCCGCTGTTGGCGACGTTGTCGCTGCTCCTGTTGATGTTGCTGCTGTTGCTGGTGTTGTCCCCATCATCATAGTCGTTGTCGTCCATGCTGCCGTGTTGGTTACTTATAGCCTAGCATATACACTCCCTCTGCCTTTGTTGCTGCAGTTTGTTTAGTTTTGTGCAAAAGTTTTCAGCTGCGCTTGGTTGGCTTCATAAATTTTTAAATAATCAGCAAACGGATACCACGTACGGCACGTGGAGTGGCTGTGGAAAAGAAAGAAGGGTAAGTAAGGGGGAGGTGGCCAGGCTCTGGTTCTGGCTCTGGTTAGTGGCAAGCCTTAAGGGCGCTTTAAAAGTCAACAGGATGGTCAACAAGTCTGCTGCTAAAGAATTCAATATGGCTTTTGATTTGCTTGTCAACCACACACGAGCAAGATGAAACCACAACAGCAACAGCAACAACAGCAGCAACAATGATTGCTATTTGTGTTAGTCGACGTAATTTAACGAAACAACATTGTTTGTTGTCAAAGGTATTCTGCCTTCACTCCACCTCGCAGTCGCTGGCTTTCCCAATAAACAAACGGCGAGCGAATGCTTGACGCCAAGATAATCACATATCACGTATACGCCATGGATGCTCATGAGCACTTGAAGAAATAGTTGTAAAGGGGAAATCTAAGAGAATTATAATTAAATAAAATTAAGGAAAAATAATATTGCAGACACTTAAAACTAAATAAAAATTTGATTGAAAATATTGGGATTTTTATCAATGTTTTTCTACCCAATTTTCCTTTTAAATGAATTTAGCTTTAAAATAATATTTACTTCCCAAGTTGATTAGTTTTCTCCCAGTGTAGTAAGAGGAATTCCAGCGTTTGTTTGCCAGCAGGCAATAAAAGCACACGTAACAAAATGATAATAAAAATCCAACGAATGCGAGTATCTGCGTGACATAAGACAAAACCCGAAAACGAAAACCGAATTGTAATTTTTCCAGCAACTGCGCCATTTTTGTTGTCGCAGGATACCCGAAGTCCTGTGACACTCTCTATCTCTCTCTCTCTCTATATATATACCTTATACCCCAGCCATATGCTGTTTGCCTGCCGGCTAGGTGACGCATCGTTGGCCAAACACACAATCTCGGCTCACGGCGACATTTTAGCCATGTGTGTGTGTGTAGCCACTCTCCTCTGTCTGGCCATAAATTTTGTTTGTGGCCGCGTCTGTGGCAAATGAGAATCGAACGCTAATTGATATTGGTTAGCATAGCTTTTGGATCAGGCCGAGAGATATGCCACAGCAAGTCAAAGGCCAAGGCAATGTTTTGGGGGGAAATTAGGGTTTGATCCTGATATATTTCTATATAAAAAACATATAATTCTATTACAATTTATTTAAACCACTTAAATATTCCCACCATTCTGCTGCTGCTGATTAATTTAATCACCAAAGGAATAACTAATAATAATCATAAATTAACCAAGCATTCATTTATTTATCTCTCTCTGATACCATCGAACATTAAATCAATTTTGATGTTTTGACCCCGAGGCCAATTTTACATTTCAAATTCCGCGCAAAAACAAAAAAAATAATAGATTAAATCCGACTGTCCGCATAAATAAAACGCTTAAATGCCACGCTGACAAGGCATAAAGCATTGTTTAAATAAATGTTAAATGTGACAAACAAAAAGTGGAGGAGTCCTGTGTGGATTTTAATGCTTTTTTCAGCAACACTTAATTCACAAGTGTGTCAACATAAGTCAAATAAACAAACGACAGAAAAAGAGAGGCGGAAAAAAAAGATTGGCCAACAATTGTCAGCACATTAACCCCATGGCATAAAGTCAGGTGGAAGCTGGACGACAGCCAGGCAGGTGTGTGTGCCGTTTCTTAATTAAAGTGCAATGCCCGGGCGGCAGGTAAACATTAAACCTGCGAGTGCAAAGGCAGGGGGAACGCGTTGAAACAACTTTCCCCTGAAGCCAAAGTTGGCTCAAAGAGTTCTTCATACTTTGCTCATTAGTGTTAGAGACGGAGACAAGGAAGCATTAGCAGCTCACTCGAAGGGAATTTCAGAAATTGCACAAAAAGGGGGCAGTGAAGCGATGGCACTAGACCGCAAGAGGGTTTTCTTAAAAAGGGGGTTTCAATCTCTTATCTGTGGGGTGTTTTTTATATTATAAATTTAATAGCAATGAAGGCGATACAAATCATCTTCATATTTTCTAGTAAATTAAATACAAATTCATATTAATTCCTATATAAAATCTGCAGTAAATCATTAAATTTCTTTCAGCCTTATTATGAGTCTCTGTAATTACCCCAAAAGATACTTTCCAATTAGCACAACAACTGACTGCGGTCAAGATTGGCCTCCGAAGGACAAGTAAATTGAATTGACCATGAACTAGACTGCAGGCCAGTTGAAGAGGATGGGGTCAGGACCTCGGGACGAAATGCGTTGAAATCACAATTAGGCAATTTCTCACCTGTTTGGCACAGACACCGCAGGCTTTCGCAGCTCGAGCGTTGCCGGAACAATGCCTAATGACTTAATGAACGTCAGACAAGGAGCATAGCTGCCCCCGCCCACATCCGCCTCAAACACACACACACACACAACTCTCCCCCCTGTAGTAAGTCCCGGATCCGAGTCCCAATGTAAAGACAAGTCTGGTTTTGCGGCCGGAGTGGAAATGTCAGGGATGTCAAGGATGTCTGTGTCCCAGTCCAGGCCGCAGCATTAACTTAATGCCTAACCAAAGACATGACAAGCCAAGCCAGCTCCGGCGCTCTCTCTCTCCGCCTGGCGATCTTGCGGTGGACAAGGCCGAACTACTAAAAGCACTTTGGCCCAGTCACACCGAGCCACCCGTCGCACCACTCACCTTCCTTGGGAACAACACCCGCCGCTAAACAAAGCAAACAGCAGCCACAACTACAGCAAACTACGGCAGCTGAAACAATGGAACAATGGGCTTTTAGAGGCAACCACAGGACATAAAGGTGAGACATAAAGCAAGGTGAAAAAACAATGAATTGGAATGGAGAAGTGTCTAACCGTTCGAGGACCGAAGAAGGCAGCACACTTGCTGGTCAGTTTGTGACGAGAATGTGGCAAAAAGGACATCTAGTAATTTTCAATTAATTGTAAATGAATTCACGTTTTTAATCAGCCAATTAAATGATTTTTCGAAGGCCTACAAATATTATCCTTTGCGTTTGTTTTGAAATATAATATACAAGAAAACATTCTTAATAAATAAATAATAAATTCTCTTTGTGTTTTTCCATCCTTCCGTTTTAAAACCTCTTTTAATATCCCAGCAAGCTCTTCCTTAAACTTCAAGTACCCTTCCCTTGCCTATGATAATCACCAACAACAACGACAAACCAAAGCCTGGACCTTCGACCTCCAAGATCCTAGAAATGCTAATGTTTTGCCACTCCCACTCTCCATTCTCTGGGCCAACTCCAGTTGTCCTGGCCTGGCCAGCATTAACAATAACAAAAGCGCGCGTGGCGTGTAATGAGCATGTCCTTGAAACACAATATGTCTGCATAAATTACCGTTATGCGGTCGCGCATTAGTGTTGGTGTGTCGCACACACACACACAGAGAAACTGTCACCTGCTCTTTCCGCCGGTGAGAGCGGCAGGAATTTCCACTTCAAGAGGTTAGCACCGCTCAGGTGACAAAGCGATAAGGCCGAGGACCGTGGGCAGAGTCAGTTTAATGCAAAATTTAAATGTAAATGGAAAGAAATAACTCCAAGTCTGACCACAATAAATCAGAGCGAGTGAGAGAGGAAATCCAGAAAGCCAGGATTACTTCGGAAAACAAAAAAAAAACCAAAAACCCAGTTAAATTTAGAACATGCGAATACCCCAAGAGAGATGGAGAGCAGGCTGAGCCTTTTAAAGGGGGCGAGAAAAACAGATATCGTAAATCATTCACCAGGCAAAACTTCCACTTGCTATGTGTGTGTGTGTTTTCCCCAGACAAACGGGGGAATTCCCGGTCTGAGAGAAAGAAAAGATTTAGCGCTTTATTCTAGTAAAAGGTCATGAGCGCGTAAGTCAAATATGAAGATGCCGCGCCATACAAAAAGTTTACTTAATAGGTAAACTTTTCAAAGAAAATCACAGTTTAGGAATTTTATCAATCTCAGAATTTGGAAATTTATTATTAAGGGATTATAGATTTTTTTTAAGGGGTTTTAAAGTGTTTATAAAGATATTTTGTTAACAAATTTAATGTATATTGTATTGTATACATTTCATTTTCTCATTGAAAATAAATCCTTTTTGCAAATCAAATATCACATTTTCGCCATAAATAATCTTCTTATTTGTTACAAAAGCAAATCAAGTTTCATCAATTTTTCCTGTCAATATTCCACTCATTCACTCAACACTCCAATTTGGTAAGTGGAAAGAAATGAAATAATTTTTCAGTGATTCTTTTGTGTTATTGACAAGCCGCTGAGAAGCCTTAAAAATTGATTCGTTTTTCTTTCCAAGCTTCTCTGATATTTTTCCCTACTTTCTTTCTTGCTTATTCAAACTTCTTTTTTTTTTCTTGGCACAACTTCAAGTTTTCTCCCTCGGGGTTCTTCTTATTTTTTTGTGTTCGCTCCGACGGCTCATTGAAATGGGTGATAATTCACCATTGATTGCACTTTGTCGCCAAAGTTTTGTATGCCGCTGACAAGTTTGGCCAACTGCAGTTTGGCCTTTCGTTCACCTCGTTCTTTCACTGAAATTTTGGACTATTTTCATATTGTATGATTTCGCCTCTGGTTTTGGGCCATTTCCTGTTTTCCTTTTTGAAGCTGATGCTGAGGCTGAGGCCGAGGCCTTTGGCTACTGGCTGGAAAAGCAATTAGTTGAGATTTGCCCACTTGGCCGGGCCACGATTGGACAGCAGATTGCATGAAAAGATTGAGGAATCGCCTTAAAGGTCTTGGTCCTGGCCCTGGTCCTGGGTTCCTTGTTGTCACTTGCACTTGGCAACTTCATCAATTTCCCCTAAGCCCTGCCAAACTTAATGATAACGCCAAAAGCCAACCCCTCGAACCTCCCCCGCCCGATTGGCATGAAAGTCGTTTGCTTGAGCGTTCAACACTGCGTATACGTAACGTCGAAGGAGGCTGGTGGTACAGGGGAGTGTTACGTATACGCAGTGTTGAACGCAAGCAAAGTTTTCGGTGTATGAAAAATGCTTGTTTGTTGCCATTATTTGACCCGCTTGCATACAATTTGAAACACACACACACACACACACTTGGCCTCAAGACAGGCAGCCGTGCATGGCGGCCACTTGAATTGCAATGCACCAATTACGAGGGCCTGCCGGATTGCCGGCTTCCCAGGCTTCTCAGATTCCTAGCTTTCCCGCTTCCCCAGCTGGCTCGCTGGCTTGCAGCTTCTTGGCACCGAAGCATAACTAATCTTTTGAGATTTCCAATTAAAAGTAAAACAAGCAGCGACCTCAGCAACGTCAGCCTCAGCTGGGAAATGGAAATCGCAGGACGACCCGCTAAGAAGGCTGTAACGCAAGGAGGCAAAAGGAGAAGGAGATGGAGGCGGACGAAAGAAAGTGTTTCATACATTTTACGTGCAAAGTGTCTGAATTAACAAGGACGACAAAGTCGTGGGTTTTGGCGGGAAGGAAGAGGCAGGCAACTTTATAATTATGTTAAGCATGTTGCAGCAATCTCACAATGTTGCAGCTTATTTCCCAAAAGCCTTGCCAGGAGGAGGCCAGAGGGCCGTAGGGCCATAAGGCCATAAGGCCTTAAGGCACGTCAAAGATGCAGCAGCAGCGTTGGCGGTGACGGCGTAGTCCATTTAATAGGCAGCACGGCTGACGTCCTGGGACAGGAGCCTAGTAAATGCAAGTACTGTGGATATTGGAGGTCAGGGAATTTATTTAAAAGTCGCATCTGTCGTTTATTCCGAACATTCTCTTTTGTTTTAAATGTTTTAAGGTTTGAAAATATATTTGTTATTTAATTAAGCTACATAAATATGTGCTAAACATTGAAAACTATTGTAATTTGTGTCTTTCATAAACCCAAATTATGGTAGTTACTGCTCTAAATTAAATTTCCCTGCCCTGGCTGAAGTTTTAATTGAAAACAAATTATGGAAAATTAAATTTAGTAGCCACTAAAACTGAAATAGCTTTTGATTAAAAATCTTTCAAAATTCTTTCATGAAAACATATTAGATTTTAATGTATTTTTAAGTAAATTAAATACTTTAAATTACTATAAATATGTTTTGTCAACAGAATTTCGACTGTACCTTCTCTGAGTTGGCAATTTGGCTTTGGTGCTTTAAGTTTTTTTAGGGGTTTTCGCTTTCACAGCCAGCAGGAAAGGAAAACGACTCGTCTCTGGCTACCACCACCGCTTGCCTTTTATGAAAATTACTTTCACGTCAGTCATATGCACTCGGGCAGGGCACCCGGTGCGTATGAGTAACTTAATTAGAAAACTTTGCCATAGTCGATAGGCACACAACCACACACACACACACACACACTCATATACGCCTCCTGGAAGCCAGCCTGTAAGTTTATGGGTGCAAGGATGCAGCGCTTGCAGGATATGAGAAACTGCGTAGGCCAGCTATTTATGCCTTGAATCGCCTTTTGTGACGCTCTGCAAGTGATAGTCCTAGTCCTGTCGGCCATAGTGCCTAGTCCCTTTGAGGCTAAATTACTTTTGAACTCCTGCCTCGATGGTAATCGCTTTCGAAAGGACCTACATAGGCCTTGGTTATCAGGAATTCAGGCCTGCTGCTCACTTCTGGGCGACAGCAAGTGCAAAATCATTTTATCGATTCCAATGAAACAGCAGGAAAGTAGGCTTTGAGAGGGCCGAAGACTTTAAGTTTAAACTTAAATGGGAAAAAAATTTATGAAAATTATAAACTAAATACTCTCTGAATAAATACTTAAACTAACAGAAAATAAAGTATATTTCCCTCTCAACCAACAGCTCAATCCTGCGATACACCTATTACAGGACTTCATCGGAATCCCAAAACGTATGCTGGCCATTTGTTAATTTGGCGTCCCCCGCAATCGTTCCGGGCTTAATAGCCCGCCTGGTGAAAAGTGACTCAAATTTGTAAGCTCTTCCCATGACCCGTATCCTTGCCCATATCCATGGACCCAACAAATCCCGAGCAATCACTCAGAACTCGGACATACACACCCAGAGTGTCACACACTCGATGTATATATGTGTATATATATAGTACAGATATAGTTGCTATATGGCATTTGGTATAGTATAAAATCAGTCATGCCAAAAGGGCGAACGTTTTGCGCCATGCTCCGTGAAATGCCAAAACAAATAAATAAACAAATGCCAGAAACAATAACAAATACCGACAATAAGGATAACAACAACAACAGCAGGAGCACCAGCAGGGGGGAAGCTAGTGCTCGAAGAACGTTTAACTCAAATCGATTCCAGGGCTTTAAACCAAAAAAAAAAAAAAAAAAAAAAACTGACCAGAGATGAAAGGAGGAAAAGGTCCCAAAAACTAGAAATCGAAAAAAGAGCGAAAAATAAAAAACACAAATCCAATAAACAAACAAATGTGGAATCAAGCAAAACATTGGCGTTGGTCGCCACACCCACACCCACACACCAATCCACAGACCCCCCACTCACAGTTACCCCCCTTTCGCACACACATGTGGCCTGGAACTGGACAGTTGAAAAGCTTTTACAGTTACAGCTGTGCGCACGCTGCGTTCATTTTTTATTAGAAACAAACATCGGTTGACGCTATTGGAAAATGGTGAACATATTTGTCCCTGGACGGCAATTATTGTTATCGTTATTGGCATCGCTCCGAAAAGGTCCTGGTCCGAGATACACCAGAGAGGGCGAGGGGAGGGCGACAGCAGCAGTCGAAATTTATTTGGGGTCCTATCCGAGTCCGGCTCGGAGTGCAGTGTCCGAAAAGGACGAGATGCCTGGTCGGTCAGCTACCTAAACTCATTTGCCAGCTGTCCAGCAATGAGGGGAGAGAGAGAGGAAGCAGCAACAGCGACGGCAACGGAGCCCCCCAAAAGCTGCAATTTAAAATGGCCAAAATGGTGGCAGTGCAAGGGGAAATGACCGGCTAGCTACATCTTCATAGGCCCAAAAAAATCAGCAAAAAAAAAGGGAACACAAAGGCAAAAGGAGATTACACGGAGGAAAAAGTTACTAGCTAAATTTATTAAGAAATAAATATTAAAGAATTAAAAAATGTTTCCATAGAGGCAACATTGATTAGCTTCGAAATTGGGGATACCTTTCTAAGGGTTTTAGAATCTGGAGTTATATATTTTTCTTATTAAGTTATTACTGACATCTATCGATCTTTATCCTAAATATATTTCGACTAAAAACACCATAATCATTCCTCTCAGTGTATATACAACCGCATATAGTTCCGCAGCTTCCTTTTGCGGCTTTTCCGACTTTTGTTTTACCTTTTTTCGGTCAGGGCCTCTCGTAGAATATTTAAGGTGTCGCTGACTAACTCGATTAGAGTCCACCGTAAAGACTTTCTGTCTGGGGCGAAGCCCCTCGCATTACGCAACATGTTTCGGCTTCGATTTTCAATACCAAGGTTGCTGCGGAAAGCCACGCCCACCAAAGTCCACCTCCCCCAGAAGCCCCTTTTGTTTTGTGTTTAGTTTCCTTTTCTTTTTTTTTGGCTACTTTTGTTGGCTTTGTGTGTGGGTTGTGTCAGTGTTTCCATTGTTGTTCCTGCAAATTCTGCGGTCTGTTGTTTTTGTTGGCCTGGCCAAGATAGCAGAGATGCCGAGGAGGAGATATCAGGCTCCAGGATACCGGACACAAGTCGGAAATCCAGATGAGGGCGTAGGCAAAACAAAGGCAGGCGCGTGTGTTTGTTTCGGTTGCCCAGATTTTCTAATCAGTTTTGTAATTGTTTCAGCCCGTCTTTTTTTGGGCCCCATTTCTTGTGTTCTTATGGCCAAAGTTCTGTTCTGCGACTGTTCCTGGGGTCAACTGGGGGCACGCCTGCTTAACCCGAAAGCTGCCAGTGGCAGTGGCTCCTGGCGAGCTCCGAGCGCCGAGCTTCAGTCCCCATTGTCCTGTTCCCTTGTTTATTATTCCGGGCTGCGCCTCTAATTTGCCAGCTCTTTGTGGCGGCGAGTTTTCATTTGTTTTCCCATCACAAAGAGCGAGTGTAGTTGCAACTACAAACCACTTTATGCCAATGAATATTTCAGCGAGCGCTGCAAAATGCTGAACAATTGAATTATTAAAGCGTGTTTCTTTTTGCGGGTGTTGGAAATCAAATTGAATTTGAATACGGACTAAAAAATGTGGAACTATATCTAAAATGTTCGGAATACCTAAAATAAAGGACACATTAAACCTGCTCAAATCAAGATTTAAAGTATTTTATTTTAAATATATTATGTATATTTCCCTTTGAATTGAAATACAAGAAAGCAAAAAACAAGGTCGCAATTACCAAACACAAACAATAGACTTCTAAAAGCCAATTAAATTCCATAAAAACAAATAAATTTATAACAAAGAATGCACTTTAAAATATATTTGCATTGAGTTGTCAATTTTTAGCAATTAAAAAGGCAGGCCATAAACAAAACAACAATTTATTTGACATTTAATTACTCGTGCGTTTAAGCCCTCATGGCTCTTAAACACAATATTTGGTAATGCAATTAAATTCGAATTATTGCACATTTAAGAGGTGACTTTTGGGAAGCACTCTTTAAATTAAATAAAATATAATTATGTTATATTAAAGCTGATAGCTTTTGGCAATTCTAAGCGACTTTGTATCGCTAATTAAGCTGAAGCCCTCATGGCTGCTCTCTGAATTATTTGAGTACTTAATTTAATTCTAGGAAAACCATCTCCCAGCTAGCAATTGGAATTAATTTAATTCCCTTTCTCTTTATCCTTTTTTTTTGCTTTTTCCAGCAGTCACGCGAGGTCCTCAAAGGCAGCAGAACAAAATGAAAGAATTCATTAGTTGGCAATTAGACAGCTCGCAGTGCGCAGACGGCTTTAATGAAGGACCTCGCCTTGCAAAATATTTATTTATGTTTTATTTTCGAACTTGAACAAGAAAAAGTGTGGAAGTTTGGGGAAAACTGAGACTCCTGCCGAGACTATGGCATACTTGGTATTTATTTGTATTATTAACTAACTAAACATAGACTTTGTTTATGACTATTTGCACAGACACAACAAAGTTGATTGAATGCCGGGTCAAGGTTCGCAGAGAGGTAGGACTTCGAAGGTTGTGTAATACTATTAACAAAAATTAATAATAATTAAATAAAATACAGATAGAAATTTATTCTCTCCTGGAAAAGCATTTGTAAAAACAATTTATGGTAGTTTTTAAACAGTTTTAATATCAAAAAATATCCTAAGTCTTAATTGTATATGAGATTTGTAGGGAAAGTTAATAAAAACATACTAGATCGACTTTGCTATTTAATTATCTATAATTAACCTATTTCTCAAACCAAATATACCCTCAAAAATATAAACAAACAATGGGTAATCCAAATCCGCTGCAACAAAAACCCTGAAAAAAATGCTGAAAACAAGAAAAATTGAAGCGGGCAATATGCGTCTTTAATTAAGGTCGGCGAACAGCCTCCGCTTTTCATCTGTCTTTGAGATAAATTGCCGGAGGGGGAAAACGGTGGCTGTTGGTGGGTAAAAAGCAGGCCGATTTGATAAATAAGTGGGCGCCGGCACTTGTTTTTCTTGCCACTACCACTGCCATTGCATATTGGCTTTTGTCCCAATCCCTGCCATGGGCCCTGGAGGCGGATCTGTCGGGCTGTTGCCTTTTTGCCGGCATTCGTTAATTGCCGAAGGACGAGCGTATAATTGCGCCAATCCTGGTCGCAGCCGCCAAAATGGAAAAAAAAGAAATACAAATGGAAAATAAATAAATTTAATTTCGCGATGCAGGCAAAGGTCATTGGAGTGGTGGAGCAGCATTCACTTTCAATACCGAAGGTCGATCTCATTTTTATTGCATGCAGATGAATCGGCCAAAGGGATCCGAAAGGATCTGAGCCGGATTTAAAATGTTTGTACATTGTACACTTTCATGGCAATGAATTTTTACGCCCCGTTCGTGCCGGAAACCCCTTTGCCTTTGGCCTGGCGGCACATTAAAAATTACATCGCATTACGAAAATTAACCTCAGACTTAGCAACGCCCTTTTTATTGCCCCGACAACATGTAAATGCCGCTGCTTGGCCATTTCTCTGTGTATTTTCCTTTTTTGTTTTCAATTTTATAATTCCTGTTGGTGCCGCCCCATAACCTTTTTGATGTGGCTAAAGCCCTGAATGTTAATGCGACAACAGTCGCGATTTTTAATTCTTTTAGCTCGCCACCAGCTTTTCACAGCAAGCACAGTCCTCATAATTTATGCCGCCCCAGCACTCGATTTAAAAAATTGTTTATTTTCCGGACACTTGCAGCCACAATTGTGTTGACATTCGCCTGCGTATTTGTTTAATTTGAACTTGGCGCTTAATCACATTAGTGTCCCATCATCGGCATCGTCAGCAGCAGCAGCGGCTACCCTCGCTCATCGATTTATTTTTAAGCTGTTGAAATTTATTTTAATTGACACGTGGCTATGGCCAAATCCACTCGTCCAAATAATAAAGGAACAAATAAAATGAAAACGAAGGAAAAAGGTCACTTCTCTCGGGGCCGAAGAGCGTGAAACGTGATTTCAGTGGGAAGGTAATTGAATGAATTGGTTAGAAATCTATTATGAAACAGTTTTGTCAAGCGGCAATGTGTGGAAACCTCTAAAAAAAAGGGAAGGACTTGAATGTGAGAAGGGTACAAAACGAGTATAAGCTGATTTTTACATTTTATTGATTCTTTAAGAGACAGAGAAAGTGGTTAAATATTATCAAACACTTTAGCTTTAAATATTTCTATAAGTTAAATTCTTTCCTTTATTTATAAATCAGTTACACCTAAATTTCAGCTCTAAAATCTTGATTTAACCACCAAAATATATGGCTAATTATGCATGGAAATCCGCCACATCGAATGGCATCTGCCAGGCAATAAATTTACGCCCTTAACCTGGCTAGAAAATAATTGCAAATGGCGGGCAATGAAATGAATTCGATGGCTTCTCCCCACACATACCCTTTGAAGCCCGATCCCACATCATTAAATCGCATTCAGTGGCCACCGCAGTAAAGTTTTCCCAGCCCTCGAACACTTTGTCACTTTGACCAAGAGCAGGCCTCGGGCTTTTCCAGCTTTTCCGCGAGAGTAGAAAGAGCAAAGGGCAGAACCAACCTAAGCTGCCAAAGAGTTATGCTATTACATTTCTCAACGTGTTTTTTTTTCGCCATTCTCGTCGACGTCGTCGTCGTCGTCGTCTTCTTTGGCCCCCAACAGCTGCCACTTCAATTACATAAAATTCACATTATTGGGGCGGCCGGCAGCGCCAGCATTTGAGGCGAGACGGCGTAAAAGAGTTTTTAAATTAAAGGCCAGCGGCGGCTAGTAGCGCCCGTATCTGTATCTATATATCTGTAGCTGTAGCTGTAGATGTATGTGTATCTGCAGCATCCTCTTCCTCCAGAGCAAAGCGGAGCGTAGCGGTACATTGCGGTGCCGGAGGTCAGATTGATGGCCTGACACCAGCCGGAAACATTTCGGGACAGGTCCTGGTGCTGGTCCGCAAGCGGAGCTGCAGAGACAGGGCTTCAGGGGCAGAGATTCGGGGAGATACATCAGCCAAGCGTTGCCAAATGAATGCCGGAGGCCAAAGCAATCGACAACAAAGCAAACAGCAGTAGCAACAACACAACCAGCGACTGGAATAAAGAGTAAAAAAAAAACAAAAACAAAGCAACAAAAAGCAGAAAAAAAAGTTAAAAATCTGAAAATAAAGAGAACTTGAAATGCTCTAAAATAATTAAGAAATAAATAGAAAACGAGGAGTGTCTTTTTAAGAAATCTGAAGACTAAACTAAATCTAAAAAGCTTTACCTTACCTTTTTAAGATTAAGAAAGTAGTATTTCATTTCATAGTTTCCATATCCTTAAGATCCAAAATTCCCAGCAAACCTCACTAAAAAATTCTTGTACCTCCCGAAAGAGTATAAAAAAGAGGGAAGCTACAAAAAAAAAAAACAAAGTCAAACAAACAAAAAAGTAAGCAGAAACAAAAAGCTTGGCGAAAACAAAGCCGCTTCTAATTTACATGGACCCGCGGCCCAGGACCTGGACCTGGCCCAGGACCTGGCCTGGACTTAGGACCCGGACATGGACATGGACCCCAAGCCGAGCCCAGGACCCGCAGCCGAGGCCCAAACAATTCATTTAAAGTTGCGACGCTTTTCGCGCATTTAACGTTAAAATTTAATGCCCGCCACTTGGAGAGAGAAGGAGATTGTCAGCTCAATTCGGTAAATAAAGCAGGCCAAAAAGGACTAACACAAAAAAAAAACGTCCTTTGTGGGTGGCAAAGGGTTGGATGGGTTACGTTTTATATATTTTTTTTTAGGGAGCATTGCAGAAGCACACACAGAAACAATTAAATCAGAATGTCTGCTAAGCTGCGTTGAAAATTTGTTTGCCAGAAATTGGTAATATTCTGGTTTGCCTGTTGGCTGCTTTTATTGCTTTCAGCCTCGTCGCGGCAGCCAGCAAGCAGGTTATACTTTGGATCGGGGAAGTATGTTTAAGTTTAAGGAAAACCCATTCCGGACAATTAGGCGCAATTTGCATGATAAACGTGCCATCAAGTCAAGCCACAAAGAGCATGTTTAAGTGCCGCCTGTGTGTGGAGTGTGTGTGTGTGGTGTGCACTGGAAGAATTATGTGTTATCTAGATAAAGGATCTGAAATGATTGATTTGGGGAGTAAGCAGTTAGTCATAGAAAATTATGTAATAAAAAATAAGTAACCTAAATGAAGATTTAAGGGCTTTAAAGCTTAGCTCCAAATAATAATTTGTTTTAAACTAAATATCAATAGTTTTTCCAGTATATATTTAAAATAAAGCTTGTTTCATAATCCTACAATTTTTACAAAGCTTAAATAATATTTTAAAAATATTTTACATATTTTTAAATGCAAAACAAACCATAAAACTACCTTTTAGTTCTCGATTTCTGCATCCCAAAACCATCGTTTATTCCCAATTTCGTCCTCTGTAGGTGTAGACATGTGTGTTTGTTAAGCAACAAAAGTTTCCCAAGTCCTGGCTGAGGAAATCTTTTTGTGTGTGCTTCCACTTAAACGCTTTCGAATGAAGTTTCACGCGTAAAAGTCATAAATAAAAAGACAGCCAACATGCACGACATTCTCTCGCTCCCGCTTTCGCTCTGTCGAAGTGCGTGCGGGTGGGTTTTGGGGATTTCCGGAGGTTCCTCCCCTCCCTATTGTGTCCTGGGCGCCTAACAAATCTGTAGAACAACGCCCAGCGCCATAACGAATACTGTCAGCCACGCGTTCGCATATGAAAAACTCATTTAACTCATAAATTATGCACTAAAAAACAAATAACTCATCATTTTTATGCGCTCGTCGAAGTTGGAGAACTCCGTGGAATGTGCGGGGTATGAGTGTGGCTTGCAATGCGGGTGACACTTGGCCATAAATACACTCGTGCAAAAATGTTGCTAGACAAAGTCGTAAAACAGGAGCGAGAGAGCGCAAACTTTGAGACAAGCAATAAAATCCTTGCCCCCAAGGATGCCAACTGAACTTTAAGTGCCAGCCAACTCCAAGCCGCCGTCGCCGCCCGGCAAGGTCGCAGCAACAACTAAACGTTTGGTAATTGAAAACTGTAATTTCGAGTACTTATAGTTGGGCCAACAAGCGAAAGAACTTTAAAAACATCACTCGGATTTCCCAGGAATTTGTTAAACATATTGCAGCAACCGGAAATTGATATAGCTCGGGCGAGAAACTGCTCAAGTTTTTCTCCGAATTCTTGAAAAGTTTGTGGAGTGAGTGTGAACTTTATCGATGAAATTATATTTATTTCATTTTCTTCTTTAAACATTGCAGTTACAAATTAAGGGTTTTAATTTCATTATATTGTATCTCTTACTCCCAATAAAATCATGTAAAAAATATCCTCTAATCCTCCTCTGCGAATATTTTCGCTTGGTTGTAACGCTGATCGGACTGCGAATGATAAATGTATGTGTTCGCTGGTGGATTCTGTATGCATGCTCTGCTTTACATATCTGGGCATTAATATAAGCACACTCGAACACATATCTTGAGGCGGCCATTTAGCAGTATTTAAAATTTATGACCTGACTATTAAGTGCGTATTAACTGAATGCTTTGTGCATGCCATAAACTTGGGCCGCTGGCAAATAATGGCAAAGGGGGGGATGTGGGCAGTGGGTGGGAGTGGCATTTTTCGTATGACAAAGAGCTTAAAGGGCAACTTTTGGCTGCTTTTATAAAAATTGTTGCCACTCTCGGGCTCTTACTGCCCCCGCTCTCAATGTCCCTCTCCTGTGTGGCAGAAAGTTGCCACAAAAGTTGGCAAAAGTTGGAAACTCACCTTCTTTGTTACCTGCAATTGAGAGATTTTTTCCCCCGCAATCGGAATGAATGATGTTGGCCAGGGGGAATGGGAAAGGCCATGATGCAGATGCAACTGGAGCGGAATTGCATTAGCTAATCAAACGATGTCCTTTTCACTTGTCAACGCGGCCAGGACGCATGGATGAGTACGAGTGCCGCTCGGCTGCTTTGCTAATTACTCCCCTGAATCCTTTTAATGCTATTACGGGTCCCAGCCGTTATCCTGCCAGTGCGGTCAGCCCGGTGTAATGAACCGCACATTAGAGCCATGCAGCTGGCTGTCGGCGATTGGCAATCGTCCGTCGACGGTCGACAGTCGGAAGTCGATGGCCGTGAGAGTCGATATATATGAAGGCAATCGACAGTCTCGACTGACTTACTGCCGCTTCCTTGGCACGCACTTCGAGTGCGCCACAAATTTCCCACAGTGAACCGTTTGCCTGCAGGAAGAGGAGTCCTGTACAGCAGAGGGAAAATAAGGGAGAAGTTTGGATAATTCCATTTATAGAATTTATTAAATAGGAGCGTGATTTTATTGCTTGATGGTAAAGTCAAGATCAAACATTTAAAATTACAAATTACAATTTTAAGAAATATATTTTCTTACAGTGTTATACCTCCAAGCAGGAGTTCCTAGCTGACTTCGTCCTGCCTGCTTGCAGTTCAATTGAATTTCAGTGCAAAACTTCTGCAAGGCTGCCTTGCAACAGACTCCCACTTCCCCTTCCCACTCCACCCCCTTTACACCCACTCTCACACATCAGACTCACACCGATAGCACTTATTTTTATTTTTCCACGTTTTTTTTTCGTTTATTTGGTGCAAAAGTTTTCACCAGCCTTCGCTACCCTTCCTCCGCATTTCGCCCTTTTTGGCTTGCCCCGTGGCTTGTTGTGCCGCTTCATCGATTACGTTTGGTAATTTGCTTTATGTTCGTTTGCTTTGGCTCTTTTACTTAAAATAAATTAGAAATTATTGGAGCATTTTGATGCTTCAGCCGGGGGCTCCAGGGAGTTCTCGATTGATTCGGAATTTCGGTCATAAATATGTAATCGGCTGGGAAACAGACTGAAAGGCAAACAGTAACAGGTTTTGGAAATCAAATTTAATATAGATTACATATTAACTAAAGAGGAGAAAGGGTGCTTAAATCAGTTTTATAAATATTTATTGTGTTTAAAAATAATATTTACAAGAGAGAGTATGAAATACGTAGTACATGTGCCCTATAAAAACCCTTCCCGACTTAATATTCAACAGTTAGAAGTATATACAACTCCTCAGAAACTAAACAAAAGCTTGTAACTGATCTGGTAAAAGTATCTCAGCTTCAAAACTAATTGATTTGTTTGGTTTTCCTCTTGTTTATTTGAAGTTTTCCATTCACGCTGGCTTCTGGAAATTTATTCAGTGGGTTTTGAGTTACTTTGCCAAACTAAAAACCGAAATGAAGGTTAATTAAATAAAGAGAACAAGTTTTGTGCTGCAGATCTTAAACAGAATCAGCTTGTATGGGTTTTACTATCAGCTGGGATCCTTAAAGCGCATCCTTATGGCTGCCTATACATATATGTATCTGTGGGTGGCAATCAATGGATATTGTCAGACGCTGGACCCCAAAATTTGCAAATTCAAAATCAGAGTGCATGCCATAGACCAATTTGTATTTGCGTAATTAAGAGGCTTGCACGCCACGCCAGGCCACGCCCCCTGCCCTACTAATTGCCCTCGATGCGTCTCGTCCTCTCTCGGGCGACTCTAATTAAAACAATATACACTTGCTGGATAATTTGGGTTCCAATCCGATTGGACCATTTAAGCGCATCTTATTAAGCGACAACTCCTGGCTCCCGGCTCCTGCCAACTATCCTTGTAAAGTTCTCTGGAAAGTTTCTCGTTCGCTCTTTTATGTCTTTTTATGGATGCCCACTGAGGCATTTGTGCCATTGCGACCGCAATAACAGTGAAAAAATAGGAGTAGTTAGCTTAATTTCTTTGCTCGAGTAGTTTTTCTTGTCCGCAGAGAGAGAGACTGGGAAAACACACCGCAATGAGTTTGATAATAGTTTCAAGTTATTAACATTTATTTTTTTCTTTGTATTCCGCCCCCTCCCTCGGGTAAAATCGTTTCTATCAGCGAAAATGTTTGGCGAAAGTTTTGAAATAAATTATTTTCATGATAATGAGTGCATTAATGGAGCTGGGAGCTAATTAGTGCCCCGCCGCAAAATGCTAAAACTAATTTCTTTGCTGAACTTGCGCCATATGATAATTCTATTGCGAATCTAATCAACAGGATTTCGGTTTTTAAGTATCTTCAGGAAGAGCTTTGGGGGAAAGGATGTTAGCAGGTTCAGAAACTAAAAGCTTTTTTGTTGATTATATGAGGACTCTAAGCTAAGGAGAGAGTTTTGCTGGGTGGGAAAATTGTTTTAGAAAAGCTTTTGCTGCGGATACTTTACATGGAAGTTTATTTCAGGGTTTTTACATTTACATTTTTGAGCTTTAAGGACAATTTTTGGGGCACAAATTTAGTACAATAATTGAGTAAGGAAATGGATAGAAGGCTGTATTTTTAAGGATTTTAAGGATTTTTCAATTTCTGTAATTACAGTACTTTTATAACAATTTACAGTTTTACATTCAAGAGTTTTATCTTAAGGAAAATGTGTTATGGCATTCTTAGGTCTTAATGTTACATTTAAAAATATTTTAAAAATAGAAACACTATCTAAAATATTTTTTTTGAGAATGTAAAATTTCACTAAGGTTTATTCAACAGCTATATAAACTAAATATGCAACTTTTCCTGTTATATTAAATTTAGTACAATTAATTTAACAACCTTTCTGCATGGACTTTCAAGCTATTCGAGTGTCAAGTCTTAAGCCATTTTTTACACGTAGAAATCTTTCAAAAAATACACTTAAAAAATAAGAATAAAATTCAAAGAACCTCTCACCAAAATTAACCGATGTTATCCCAATAAATACCCCATATTATTATTATTATATACCATGCAATACTTACCCCATTTTCTGGTTAAATATGGTTCACAACTTAAGGCGCTTATCTCAAACCAGGACCTGCAGACACATAGAGAGAGAAGCCACAGAAAAAACCAAGAGAGGGCTTTAATACCTCGATTGACATGACACACAATAAACTTGGCAATCAGGTTACAGGATTATGGTTCCGAGGCGATACCAAAAACGACCAATTGAATTAAGCGCATTAAAGCTGTGCCAGTCATGGGAAAGTCAAGGGAAAAGAATCAACCAGTCATCGGGAGTTTGGAAATTAGATACGAAAAAAGATGGATTTCTCCATTTAATTTGTCACATCAAGTTTATTGTTTATTGAAATACCGAATATGGCTTTATGCTTTAGTTGTATAACTACATATAATATATATAATACATACAAGTATATAGTCTTGATAACATTAAGTTAAAACATTTAAAAAGGTTTAATAGGTTCTGGCTTAAGTTATGGCCTGGCTAAAATATGTATCCATCTAAACACATATAAAACTTATACACTTATTATCATAGAATGCTTACATCAAAGATAGAATGAAGCTCAAGTCTTTATAGTTTTTTTTTTCTTTATTTTGTTATTTTGTTGTTATTGGGGAAGCAAATATACACATATCATGGTACTATATACACGCAGGATATTTTGGAAATTTACACAGTTTACAGTTGATTATTCCTTGTAGCCAACTAACCGAAATCAAGCCACCAACCTAACTGGCATTAAGCCAGTTTGCCTCTCGCTTGGAATCACAATTACTCTTAGCCGAAATGTCGCCAGGGGTACACTTTAGAAGTGCCACCCCTGTCGTCCATCCGTTATAATGTAGCACACGATTGTCGATTATCTTAGGTAGTAATTAGGATAATCTAGGTATAATTCACACAACCCACCGACTACTAGGTGGGGTGAACAGCTTAAATTTCTACAAATCTGTTGAATCCCCAATCGAATTGAATTGCCTGCCTTTGAAATGTCGAAATATCTCAGGGCTTTACATTCAAGATATTTCCCTGATCAAATCATGTATCATATGTATATCTCATTTCTCTCAACATTCCTAACTGATTCAACTTAACAAACATTTCACCATTAATTCAAAATGTGTCAATGATTTACTGATATTTATTCTCTGTTTGCTGAGCAAGAAACACGCATTTATTTATATTGTAATCGGAGGTCTCTTAGCTTTGTACTGCCGCCTATGAGATGTGTTGGTTTGTTTGTAGCTTTCTGGCCGATCGATTAGGAAAATATATATAAGTATTTAGGTACATATATGCTTTAATCTCATTACCGATTCCCGATGCGGCTTACAAAAATAAATTTCCGTGTGTTTCGCTGGTTATTCTTAGCTTTTTCTGATATGCTTCTACAAATATGTATGCGTGAGTGGGTGTGTGCAGGTAAGAAAGGTATTCTCAGGATACATCTTGGGGATAACAGATGAACAACCGAACTCTTGACTAGCTGTGTGTGTGTATGTGTATCTTAGAGATATTAACTGTACAAGCGTCTTTGTGTTTCAGTATTAATTAGGGCATAAATCACGCACGGCGCTTCTCCTTTTACTTGCCGGAACTCGGATCCCGGAGTGAGCGGGTGGAGGGCAGTCCCCTCAGACCCTTCTCCAGTTTGTCGGCATCGCCCGCCGAAAAGCGGAAATTCATTGCCTGTCCCTGGCCCTGTCCCTGGCTCACGCCCAGCAGGATAGGCCGCGAGTTCCGTCGCGGTCCCAGCAGCTCCACGCTCTCCTCCTCCTCGTCGGCGCCGTAGGTCACTGCCGTCAGTCCCGCCACTGGCACTGGGGTCTTGGCCGGCGGTGAGTACTCGGCGGTGGCCTCTGACAATCTGCGATACTCGCCGCTCCGCGAATTCTGCAGCTTCCAGGAGGCCCTCCGGGTGGTGGCCACACTCTGGCTGCTCTGGCTGCAGTGCACCGAGGCATTCGTCGTTGTCAGATTGCCAGTGCTCTGCGACACCAGGCAGCTGTTCGAGCTGGAACTGCTGCTGGACAGGCTGGAGTTGCTGCCGCTGGTGCTCTTTCGTATGCTCCGCTTCGAGGAGCGCTCAGGGACAGGCGCCGGAGGCGGAGCCACCTCCGCTGGAAGCACAGGAACTGAGGGCTGCTCCTCTGTGGGACTCAGAAGGGCATCCGTGCTCTTGCAACAACTGTGATGGCTGGCCGAGTGCTTCATTGTCCACCGGAAGTCATTCGAGTTCTCATCATCCAATGGCGGGTAGACTCTGCCTGCAGGCGGTGCCCCTCCCGCCGAGGTTATCAATCGCTCCTTGGAGCTGGCCAAGTTGGTATCCGCCGGGGAAACACACTCGTCTATCGTGTTCAGGGGTGAGATCTGCAGGGTTTGCTTTTGCTGCAGGAGATCCATTTCGTTTTTGATGGCGGGTTCGATGCCCAGGAGACCCAGGACCAGGCGGGGATTGGCCAGCACGAAGCGCTCGAAGGTGGGAAAATCGATGCGATAGAAGTCCGTCTGACAGCTTCGGCTGGTGGTGCTCTTGCTGGGCTCCACCGGCGACGGGGAAGGAGCCTTGGAACTCGCCGTATTGCTGGTGGGCAGCTGGACATCCCGTCCCCACACCTCTGGCGGATGTGATGAGCTCCTCTGCATGGCCGCCATTTCGGCGGCACCCAGGACACCCATATGTCCCAGCAAGCCCTGCGCCACGGCATCGCCCACCCTGGCGGCCGGCATCGCACTGATATTGGGTATAGATCTGGCCGGCGGGAACTTGAGGCTGCTGTGCGATGTCATGGCGTTCGAGGTGAAGGTCATCTCCTGCAGGGCACTGATGGCATTACGCACCTCGGCGCTCAGCTGGGCCACATCCTGATGCAACGTCGACACCTGTGAGTCCAATCGCTCCAAGGAAGGCCGCTTGCCCTGCGACTGCTGTTCCTCCTCGAGGGGTTCGGGTTCCTCAAAGGAACCCCTGTCCAAACTGCAGGCAGCATTCAGTGTCCGATGCCGCTTATTCGTCTCCCTCAGGGTTATGAGGGACCTGCCACGTTGATGTAACCTCTGATTCCGGGGACTTCCCATGCCCAGCAGCGGTGAACGAGCGGCATGGAGCGGGGAATTTGTGAGATTATGCAGCGGGGAGGCACCACTTCCTGCTCCTCCTCCCAAGCCATTATCCTTATCGCCCTTGCCATTCTCCTCGGCCTCCTCGCGATTCTCGTCATCCTCTGAGATGCTCGGCAGGGGGAACGAGGGCCCAATGTCCGAGTCCTGGTTCTCATAGCCCTCCCTCAGGTTGAAGGTGAGATCATGCTGGATGTCGTTGGCGAATTGCTGCTGGTACTCCGGATAGAGTCGCAGGACCTCCACCAGACCGCCCATGTGGATGCACTTCAGATCGCAGTAGGTGAGCGCCTGCGAGTAAGAGAGAGGGGAAAGAGGGGAAAGGAAAATGGAAAAACATGTGAGAATGGAAAATGAAAACTCGTGGCAAGTAAGTCAAAAGCCGTTTTCACGTTAAACGATTATGCACTTCGGTTGGGTGGGGGGGCGTGGCAGCTGTTGTTTGTGCGCCCATAAACAAGATGGAAAAAGCTTAAACAGCGTGTAAGCGCGGCCTTAGGGTAAGGGTATCTCAAGGATAATGAGGCTAGAAGGAAGCTTTTGTGGATTACTTTTTTTCTGGTTACTTTTTCTTAATTTCCACAGGAAATTGATTTTCCATATATAAATATTTACAAGCTATTATAGTCCTTTAGCTTCACTGCTAAAAAAATACATTTCAAAGACGATTTTCTTAGGATTAAATAAATAATTTCCCAGCAAAATTTTGTTTCTAAAATATGCGAGAAATTTCTGGTTACTTTTCCTTAATTCCACAGGAAATTGATTTTCCACATATAAATATTTTAAGTCCTGTACTTCAGAGCCAAAGAAATCCATTTTAAGAAGGTTTTTCTTAGGATTAAATTAATAATTTCCCAGTAAAACTCTTGTTCTAAGATATTCCTTATACAAAAAAGAAAATCTACTAAGAAAATTACCATTAATGCCGTTTTTCCTCCCTCTACAGGACACTTAGGGTATTTCCTATTCGACTTTTCTCCTTGTTAAGCCCTTCCCTCTTGGTAATGTTGACGCCTTGGCGTCTTCTTTACAAAACTCGAGTGCGCCATCTTGGCGTTTACACACTCTCTCCACACACACGCACACCCCCCCTAGCACACACTCCTCACACCCCCCCAAAGGCAAACAAACACACTCGCTGGCGCCTCAAGTATAACTCATACGACCCGTTCGCCGTGTTGTTTGCACGAAGTGGCGGAAGATGGCAGATGCTCTCGCAGTGTCTGCACTTTATTCCGCCAAGGCAGACATGCAAATAAACACGAGATAAAAAGCAAAAGGTAAACGAAGAAAATACAGCAAAACAAAGGAAGGAACAAAGAGGGGATTTCCCCAGTAAGAGGAGTAGAAGGGGCCAAACTATGCATAAATTAAGCACATTCCTCAACTAATTAAGCTACAATCAAGTTTTAAATTCTCCGCTTAATTATTGCCACCCCACCAAAAGCTGCCAGACAATTAATTAGGCGTGAAGCTTTTGAAACCTGAACTGCCTCGAGATTATTGCCATAATTAGTAAGAGTAAACGAGTAATTGTAGACCAGAGGGAGGGAGCCGGAGAGGCTGAGGGAAACCAAACCCAAGCCTCAGACACTCAAGCCCCATTGACTCCAAGCCAAAAAAAAAAAAATAAATAAGAAACAAAAAAGAAAAGCCAGGAATGCCAGGCGAAATTCAAACTGCTGTGCACTCATCTTGAAACCTTGGAGACCTTCAGCCTCAGTCCCTCTGCTTGGGCCAAGATAAAGTTTACGACAAGCAACAACTGGCTTAAACTGCAGCCTAGCCTAATCTTTAAAGAGCCTCGGAGACCTCGATAAAAATATAATTAAACTTAAGAGAAAACTAGCAGACAGGACAAGCAGACAGGACTCGCATGTGCGAGTCTGATTGCTGGCTTAAGTGGTCATTCACTGGGTCAAAATAAGGTGCTTTTTATACATTAAATTAAACAGGATATTTCTAGGACACCACCTGAACATCCTTTAATTTCCTTTTTTTTTAATACCTTAAGCTGTTATATTAAACAGGGCTTCCCTTTCATAGAACCTATTAAAATACACGTGTCCCTCATTGAAAATTAAAATCCTCTTTCCCACAATGAATTCCGGTTGCTGGATGTTCGACTATCATACGAATGCATTCCATTCACGTCTACCCTTGAGCCTGGTATAAAAATAAATTCTATTTAATTACTGCACAACTGCCCCGCCCCGCCCCGCCTCGGAGTTCCAGCCGGCTTCGTCCTACCTTAATATCGCTGCTGCTGCGAACGACAACATCCTGGCCAGCACTGTTGGTGGTGGCGGTCATCTGGCCATTGCTGGTGGCCACCAGATGCACGTTGATGTCGGACCCCACCAGGTCTCCCTTACCTGTGGATAGAAGGAGCATAGAGAGGGATAAGCAAGCAGAAAGGTCAGTGGGGAGCGTGGAAACGTGGGAATCAATGAGCATAAAAATAGAGCCTGGCATTTGTCTGGAGGGGCCAAGTTGTACTAGACCAACTTGATGGCGGTGCTCGAGAGTTGATGACACTGCCTGCCATGAATGAATAAACAAGCAGATGACTGCCTTACTGTCATGGCCAAAGTGTAAATGGAATTCTGGCAGCCAACCCAGAAGCGAATGAACTGACAGAGTTCAACAGACGGCGAAATATAAACAAAATGAACATTTTTCGTAAGCATTACAAACAATCGATAATGGAAAATCAAATGAAAATATTGAGAAATGAAAAATCATTTTTATTAAATTTAATTTTCAAGTATAACATGTATTTAAGTTGTATTTTTTTGGTAAATATAAAAAGGAATCAGTAAAAGCTGAAATTAATTAATAATATGTATTTGCCTAAAGAAATGGAAACCTATTTGGTTTTATGGGAAAATAAAATGCAGAAAAAAGGGAGAGCTAAGTTTTTAAGATAAGCAAGTCATTAGAGCTATATTTTCCTTAAAAAAAGCTGACACACAATTTAAATAAAGGAAAGGACTTATAACTTTGCATAGTTTGAAATAAGCTCTTATGAAAACTACTCTCAAAATCAAGATATTTAACTCCTCACTCACCTAAAATTGCCACCACCATATCGTCCTTGATCACCTCCATCGATCCGTTGCACAGATAGTAAATATAGTTGAGGGCATCGCCTTTGTGGATCAGATACTCGCCTGGCGCACAAAAGTTTGTCTTAATGTGCAGCGACAAGAGTTTCAGACAGCCCTGCAAGGAATATAATATATAGTTAAGGATATATATAGAGTACAGATTCTGTTTTAGTCAGGAATTGTGTTGTTTCGCGGTCAGAAGCATTTAGCATTTAGCATTTAGCTCAGCCTGTGCTGCCTGGGGTCGCTGAGTTTTATTTGCGCAATGAAACAAAACGGCAACAGCTGTGTGTCCTTGCCCCGGAATGTGTCCTGTGGTTTCGCCACCCCTTCTTCAGACTCCGCCTCCCCCCCCAGGACCTCCACGAAAAGTGGCTTAAAGCGCGCTTATAACTGTTGAGTGGTTTTTGTTTGCGTTACTTTGCCTTTCTGAATAAGCTTTATTAATGTTTGCAGTCCGCCTTTGTCGGTGCCTGGCTTTTTTCTCTCTGTTTTTTTTTTGTCCGGTCATTCGGCGGTTCAATTCGTTCCGTTTTGTTTGTTTTCTAACTTGGCCTGAGCTGCATTTCATTAGGTGGCAAACTGCCCTGCCTTTTGGCCCTGATCCCTTTAACAAAGTTAACCGCAATCGCATTAGTGTCTCGCATAGAAATGACTGAAATGGGAGTCTTACAAGGAGAGGAAGCTCAGGGGAGACTCTAGTTATTAGATTATATTTGGCGAAGTGTTGAAATATTATTTTTTTTTATAAGGATATAGCAAAGAATTCTGAATTCTGAAAAATGTTATATTCCTAATCTTTGCTATAATACTTTTCTTATAATATAAATATTTTATTTAAAAAAAATATTCTACTCATAAATCACAAACAGGTTTTCTGTTAAATTTTGATTAAAATTTTCCAATACATTTTTATGGTTACCAAAGAAACTGTCAAGAATTTAAAGCTTTGATCTCCCTGGGTGGCATTCCTTTCGTGCTTTGAATATTCTCCCCCCTTTATTTTTATTCAATCAAAATATTTGCAAGCCATAGAAATCAATTGAAGCCCATCTAAAGAGGGCCATTGTCTATCGAAGATAGAATCAATTTTGAACTCATCTGCAATTGTTTTCACTTTGGGTCACAGAACGGACGAGCAAACGAACGAACGAACGAACGAACTCTTGGCAGCAGTTGAACCGTGGATGAGAAATCAATTACTGCACAATCTCTAGCCTAAGCCTGGTCTGCTTTTACCCAAATGATTTCCCCCCACAAACAAGGACAAGCACACCATTAAAGCTTTTCGGCGGTTGACAAGGGTATTGACATTGGGCATTGGAAAACTACTCGACTCGACCACACTTTGTTGCTGCACCCGGGGATTTTTGCGTACAAACTCTGGCTCTTCTCGGTTGCTGGGATGCTGCTGCTGCTGCTGCTGTTGCTGCTGGCCAAAAACCTTTTTCATGCTTCGCTTCAGTCAAACGAATATGGAAGGAACCCGAGGCCCACAAGAGGCCAAAGCCAGAGCACAAGCCTCAATGCGATGGCCCGGAAACTTCACCTGTGGCCAAGGGCGTAGCCAAGGGGGAATCGAAAAATCATATTTCATGGTTTGATTTCAATTTAAAGGGAATTCACTTTGAACTTTGGGTTTCTATAAATGAATTTTAATGTTATAGAAATTTTAAAAGGACCTTAAATTATATAATAAATAATTTCAGCATTCAAACTCACTTCACCCTTTCTAAAAATCTTTAAAAATCCCTGCATTATTCTATATAAAGTTTCCTGTGTTTAAACCCCTTTAAGTAAGTCATCTACACCCCTGTCCATGGCCATAAGGCGTTCTAAGTGTTGTGTGTGCTTGTGTGTGTCTCTGCTCTTGTTTGCTTGTGGTTGTGTTTTGTGTGTGTGAGTGCGACAAAGGACCAACCGTACGAAGCCCAAAAACGTTTCAGTTAAGCCCGCAGTTAACTTTTGACTGCTCGCATGGCCTTCATCGCCTCCTTTTACCTGACCCCCACCTGTTGTTTGGGGGTGGCCCTTCTTTATGCCTTTCCCTCCCGCCCCTTCCCCCATAGCTATTCCCTGTCCCATTGCCGCTGATTATTTTGCCATCGCAGCCATTTCGTTCCATTTGTCTGAAGGTGAATCGCTTTCAAAGCGACATATACTTCGACCCCTGGAAAAAGAGCAGTCGCTGAGGTGCACTGAGGGAAAATATAGGCTTAAAATAATCTACATATATATTTTTAAAATTCTTAAAATTATATTTTGATATCTTCTGTGTTAATGTATTTTATTTTATAACTTGTAAAATATTTTAAATATATTTTCTTGACATTTTCGAGGCACTACCAAAGGTTCCCTGCCTTGGAAATGTTTAGGAAACCTTTTTAAATGATGGTAACATAAAAGTTTTTCCTTTTATTAATTTCCAACCCTAAGTATCTTCTGTCAGTGTCGGCTCAAACTCACCTGGGAGGCCGCCTCGAATATCGGCAGCTGTAATATTTCACGATGTAGGTGCATGGAGACATCGCCACGCAGCTCTTCGGGAAACTCGCGTAGCGTCTGGAATGAGAAAGAAAAGCCAGGAAAAATGTGAGTTAAAGGTGAGTGGAGAGGCAAACATAAGCAGCACAAGTACACACTCGCTGCTCTAAAGCCCTCAAGAGGGACTGAGAGGGACAAAAAGTGAGATGGCTTGGTGAATATACACGTGAAAATTGAATCGCATGAAAATTGTAAGGGAAATGCTTGGCATTATTTTACTCTGGCACCAGGGAAATGCTTTAGCTTATCTGGTCTTGCCTGTTACTCATCTGCAATATGTAATACAAGAGGAAAGTAATGACAAATATTTGGGAAACGAATAAGGATACCCTAAGTTGTATATTTTCCCTGAAGTATAGATACAATTACTTGGAATGATTTTTGATATAAAAAGATTGATTTAATAACATTTTCTGCATTTATAACATAATTATTTTGAAGCACATTTTTTAAGAAAAAACTAGGTATCCTGTTGATTTTCCTTCTACCTTTTCTCAGGGTATAATTATATTTTTCCTTTTTTCTGTGCTGGCACTACCATCTCTCGTTACTTCCTTTCTCCTTTGGTTCATTCAAAGTGTATTGGATGGGAATTGTCGGTGTTTCGGGATTAACATGAAAATTGAGGAAGAATTTGCATCTTGCTTGTTTACATACCCGCTTTTCCATTTCCCCCGTTTCCCGTCTCCCTGTTCCCATTTTTTCCCTTTTTCCTGCTGACTTTTGTCTCGGCTCTTATCCATATGTATATCCCATATACATTGCTATGGAAACTCCACTCTGATTACTCTGGAATATTATGCATATGCACGAAAAACGCATAATTTGTGTCCGCAAAACTCTGTGGTTGCCCAATTTACTGGAATATGACTCTATATGTGAGGGGATTACCACAAAATATATAGTAATAGCAAATCAGATTGCACTTAATTGCGTAAATAGTTCAGCAAACTTTGGAGTCCTGCGTGTGTTTGCACATTAATTAAGGCCACAATGAACTAAATCAATTTCGAAACTCTGACTGAGTCATTTTCTGTTTCGTAATTAAAAATTCACAACGCATGCCAAACATTAAATGCAAATATTTTTGGCCCAACCGACATACATAGATGTCATGGCATTTCCGTTTCCCTTTTTAAGAGGGTTTGAGTGCCCTGAAATAAAAGGAAACTTTCGGCTAACCAAGCGGAGCTAAACATGGAAAATATGTTGAAAGTTTTTGCCAGACTTTTGTTGGTTTTATTGTGAGCTCTGGCCTTTTCCCCCTTTTTGTTTTTTTGCTGACTCCCTAAAGGGCAATTTCCAAAGAATTGTTATTTATGTTCCATGCTGTGCTGTCTCTTTTTGTGTGCAGAGAAGTGTAAAATATTTTACATTAATTGCACACACACACACAGTGGCCAGAAAGCCGTTCTTAAAGTGTGGGCGGTCTTTTTCAGCCCCAAAATTCAACATCATTTGGCTCTTACTTGGCGCCAAACGCCGACATTTTCGCCAGTTAATTTTCGTGCGCAATAAATTAACAATTTAATTTAGTGCCACAGCCCCGTCAAACTCTCAACCCAACCATTTTCCACCAATTTTCGTGCCATTTTCCACCTCGCCCCTTTTCGGCGCCATAATTTCTGTGGCATCGACAGGTCCCCGTCTCGTGTGTATGTGCGTGTGTTTGTGCATATTTCATGTTTGGCTTCGTAATTAAATTAAATTCCATTTAAGCGATGTCAGTCTGAATTCCTCAATGGCTTTACTCCGGCGAGAGTCGAAAATCTGTTTTTAATTGCTGCTCAAATGCTAAATGCCCGCTAAGACGAGTGTTTAGCATTTCTGCCATCATCATATCGCCGACTAACTGACACTTAGCCTTATGGACTGACAGCCGACAGCCGTCAGCCGACTTCAAAGGCTATATAAGTAGTGGAGGAAAAAAGGAGAAGTCTGCACAGGCATAAGCGCTAATTAATTTGCAGCCTGAAGCTAAAAAAAATATATACTATATATATATGAAAAGGAATTGCACGAATTATATGGTAAAGATATAGAGGGGAAAACAGGAAAAGCAGAAAGGGATTTTTTGAAGATTTATAAAGTTTTTGCAGGCTTATATGTTCAAGGAGTAATAATTAATATTTAAGCTGGGATTTAGAAATGATAAAACAATGAATTTATAAAATGACTAACAATATTTTAAATAATAATAATTTTCAGCCAAAAATCTAAAAGAAATATAGAAAATAAGTGCGAAATGGGAATGCATACCTTAAAAAATGTATAAGCAATGGAAATGGTTTAGTTTCTAAAAGTTTCTTCAGCCAAAACTCTTTTAAAAAATATTCAACCCTTAAAAAAAACCTTGTACTAATTTATTAAAGCATTAACAAGCTGGAAAATCGAAAAGAAAATTCATATATATTTAGTTTATAACTAATAAACTCCAAGTCTAAACTTTAATCCTGCAAAAACCCGAATCTCTAAATGTTTAAGTATATTTTAAAACAACTCCCCCAAGATTTACGTTTTAGTATTTACGTAAAATCAGCCTTAAAGGATTATTTTTATATTATATTTCAAAAAGGACACCAGCTGCACAAAACCCGACTTTATGGCCTGACTATAAACTAATATCAACAAGGCAGCTGCCTCTGCCCCCTTAAGCAAGCAACAAGGCCGCAGAGATAAAAGTGGAAATTATTTGAAGAGGTTTTAATTAACACTAATAAAAGAGAGAGATAAAGAGAGATATAGAGACAGAGAGAGAGAGACAAAGTTTGGCATTGCTCTGCGCTAATAGCAATTAGCGGGTGAAAACTCAGCTCTTTCGCACGAAACTGCACTTTTGCTGCTTCACAGTTGGCCTTTTTAGTGGACCAAAGTTTGAGTTTGGTTGGGGAGGAGTTTTCCTCGTTCACCTGGCTGATACCCGGTGGCAGTGGGAAAGTTTCAACGAGCTGAAGTTCACAACTGCAAGCCAGTGCTGATGATTGATTCCGCTCTTGACCAAAGAATCAACTATTTCCATGCCGCAGAAGAAGTTTATGCCCCCCGCCACCCCCACCCCCATCAAGCTCTAGGCTACAAAGTCGTTGAAAAATAAACAAAAACCAAGGAAAACACAAACAGCTGTATGCGATCAAAATAACAAGAGACAACTGAGAGCAACTAAATTAGCAAAAAGAGCAGGGAAAACTAAGGGTAAGGGTGAGGAGCCCCCGCGCTTAATGCTCTTGACAGCTTTCAGCCAGAAGATAAGGCCAAACACACAAATGACTTGTCTTCCCTTCCGCTTCTGCGAAAGTTAATGTAATTGTAAAAAATTTTAATTAAAATGTAGATACCGCCCCGAGGGCCACACACGACCAGGCGAAACAATGGAAAGCCACAGGAAAGTGCCTCATTCTCTCTTTCCACCACCCCCCCTCCCGCATACAATTTCGATATTTAATTTGAACTTTTCTGCAGTGGCAATGCGGTGGCATTTCCACCTGGTCGACATGGATGACCAATCAAAGCTGGCATTTGACCCGAAGCCAATCAATAAGTCACACACATGTCCCGGCCCGGAGTTCGGTATGTTAACCCCACGGTCATTTGCTTAATTAAAGGCTCCGACATTTATCGGAGAGGAAAGCCAGCCGCCGGCTCTGGTCCTGAAACAAACCGAAGACGTAACTGAAACTGATTCGGATTCTGATTCTGAAGTTTGAGTGAAGTCAGTCAAGTCGAAGTCAGCGATAGACTGCTGTGTCGACAACTTTGCCAATCATTTTTTTTTTTGGGGCCAAAAACTATACCAAGAAAAAAGAGTTTTCTCAAAGGGAAAAGTTTTACTAAGAAAGAAATACTATATATTGAATATATCTTCTTGTAATAAGTACCAAAAAAATACTTATTCTTAGGAAAATATTTCAGTTTATTCTGGCTTCATCTTTCCTTATTATTTATCTCATATTAAGTGATTTTCCCCAGTGTATTATATGCATGATTTATGACACACACTCAATCGAAGCGAAATGGACGTGTGCCCTGAGGGGGTAAGACTACAGGATACAGGATACGCACTGCTTACCTCGTATATGTCAATGCCATGGCTGAGGGACCAGGAGGTCTGAAAGTAGTCCTCGATGCGCTGCTTCAGCTCCTTGGGCATCTGTAATGAAGAGATCATAAATTATAATTGCATTCACTTTCGTTCCGCTTTCCCCATTTCCCGTTTCCCTCTTCCGCTTTCCTTTTTTTCCCGTTTGCCATCTTAGCGTTTAATGAGCTGCTATGCGCGCTACTTTTCACTTCATTTGCATGCATTTCGCGGTTGAGAGACACACAAATGCGCTTAATTGTGCAGCGCATACGCGGCGTATACGCGACGTCGTGCGCTGCTTGAGCGGCGCATTGCGTATACGTCGCGTGGGCTGCCTAATGGAGCGACAAGCAAGTTTGCCCCCGAACGACAGCAACAGGTGGCAAACACACAAGGGTTGCTAGTGCTGTTACAGGATGATATTCCATTGGAATCAGCAATTCACGGCCTTGGGCTGCCCCCCAACAGCAGCAGCACCATTTCCATTTCCATTTCCTGCCCAGCGTTGCATGGCATATGGAAAATGTGCACTGCATTCTAATAAAATCCATCGAGTGGCACTCCCATGGGGCTCCCTGCGGTCTCAATCCCTCAAGCCCCCCGTCCCCTACCTCCCTTGGCCAGCTGCAAAAATACTCACATTGTGCAGGGCCACAAAGTCCTTTAGGTCGCGCCATTTGCTCTCGTAGAGCGAGCGGCGCGAATACATCCTCTGGATGATGGCAGTCACGTTACCGAAGACCACGGCGTGCATCAGGGCTGTTTAATGAAACGGATGGAGGGATATATATCATTAAATCTGAAGGAGTAGGCCTAAAAAAAAAGTAATGACCATTATTAAGGCCGCACGTTCTGAGATTTTTTCTCTGTTCTCTCTAGGGAAGAGTATTTCACATTTATGAGGCAATTCATATATTCTAGACCCTCATAAGTCGTGGTATGTTATTATTTTGATAAGAAATAAGCCTACAATTGAGCTCCATTCTGGCAAAAGGAGTTCAGTTTGTCTTGAATAACTCCAGAATTCATTAAAGATATAGATATTTGTAACATATAATTTGGCGATAAGAATTAGAGCTAAAATTACAGGGGTAATCAATGCTTAAAAAAATACTATTAGTTGCTTTTCCAGTATATAAATAAAAGAATATTACAAAAATATATATAAGTAAAGCAAAAATATATGTTTTAGTATCAAGAACTCATTTAATACTATTAAAATAAATAATTCAAATAACAACACCCCTAACCCAAGCTTAAAATCATTATTATAATATCTAATTTACAGCAACCTTCCCATGTAAAAAATTTCCCTCACTTAAGACATGATTTACCTTAAATTGTCAAGCTTAAAAAGGGAAACGATATCCTTAAATTTACGGTTAGCAATATACCCTTTTTCCCTTAACCTTAAAAATTCCTTCAGCAAAATATTTGACCCGAAAATTTATACATTTATAAGGAGTACCCACCGCCGATGAGCATCATGATGATGGTGAAGACCTTTTCGGCCGTGGTATTAGCCGAAACATTGCCAAATCCCACGGATGTCAGGCTGGTAAAGGTGAAGTACAGGGCCGTGGAGTAGGTTTCCGCTGTGGTCAAAATGGCCACAGAGGCGTTCTTCCGCTCCGCCAGAAGCTGCAGCCAACCTGTGAAGAATACTTGAGGCATTTAATACGACGGGAAGAAGGGGACGAAAAAAAACGAGGAGAGAAAAAAACAGAGAAAACAGAGAAGAAAACTTGTTTAGTACGGCGTTTAATTACAATTTGCGGCCCAAACAAATTGGGCTTATCAAATTGACAATGACGGCGTGCGCGTTGGGCCTTAACTTTTTCGCCCAAAGGCAGCGCCAACGTCTTCCAGTTTGTCCATCAAAGTTGGCAAAACTCGTGCCAAAAATCCGGCAAGAAGCAGTTGTAAGTCCGGACCGGAAACGTCAAACGGAACTAACTTTTCGTGTCTGTCGACTGACAATTTGGCAGATTTTTCCACCCACTGATTAAGTGTCAAAAATAAATATATATATAAAGACTGTTAAGGTTCAGATAATAGCATTGGAGCATTATAAATTTGTAGAAAAAATCATTATACAAAAATGTATTATTGTTATTACTTTAAAATCTTTGGATAATGTTTATATTTTTTAATAATTTTCCAGAATAATTTGAATATTTCCCTGTACATTTCTAGGATAATGTTTATATATTCCTTTATTTCTTTATTTATTTTAATATCTTCCTAGGGCTATTATTTTCCCCTCAACTGTATGTCATAAATGCTTCCCATTTTCCCCCAATTGTGGCCCCTGGTGATTTGATTCGATTTGATGCGATGTGCGCTAATCCGTAACCAAACTTTAAACCCGACTAACACAATATACATTAACCACACGTGTAGTGGGGGTGGTACGAGTGCCTGGTTGAGGTGAATTTTCCTCACCCAGGGAGGTGGAAAATTCAGTTAGCTTACCAGGTTGTGCGGGGGGTTGAAAGGGAGTGAAGTTCTGCCCTTTACTGTTGACTAACCAACTAACCAAATTACCGTTAGCACAGACACATAGGCACACACGTTCGAGCTACACTTGTGGTTAAAATAATAGGAGATGAAATGGGGGAATAGTCGCGATTTAATGTAGTTTCCGGTGGCTTAGTTAATTTATTAATTACGATCAAATCAAACTATAAAATATGTATAATATTAATTAAATTCAAATAAATCTTCTATCTATTATTTCGACCACACCTGTACCTTTAGCTAACAGTACCTGCAGTAACCTGTAACTGTATACCAAGGACCCACGCACACATACTCACCGATGTTGCTTTCGGGGAACCACTCGTACTCCTTGACCGCTATCACATACCAGATGCAGGCCAGCCAATGGGCGGCCAGCGTGAAGGAGAACATCAGCAATGTCAGTATCATGGCCGTGTGCTGCGAGTATCGATCAATTTTTTGCAACAGGCGAGCGAGCCGCAGCAGACGCGTCAATTTCACAAGATGGATGTGCGATTCCTGCGGCGAAAAAAAAATATGCAAAAAAAGAACAAAAAACATTGAACAAAAACTATGTATAGGCGGATGGTCCACTTCAAGGTTGGTAAATTGTAAGCGAACAATGATGGACTGCGAGTGGCACGCCCCTTTCGCGTAACGCGGCGCCCATTATTTTTGGTTTGGTGTCAGTTTTTCTTTACTATTTTCCCTTGCCATATTTTCCTACCTTTTCCCAAACTTTTCCCCTCACGTTTTCCCAGTTTCTGTGCCTACTTTTCACTGACCCATTTTTTGTAGCATACTTTCCCGGGCATCTCTAAATTTTTTTGTGATGTGCATTTGACCTGCCAAAGGGTCCACTAAAAAACGCACAAAAATTTGACAACTTCCCAAAAATAGAGCCCGCATGCCAAAGACAACAAAAAAATAAGAGGAAAAAGGGACCAAAAGGATGTCATCAAAATATAAAAGATGAAGTGGAGCCAAATTGGGAAGGGTGGGGGACCTTAAGAGTCTAATGCAAACATAAACAAGCTTATCGAAGAAGGGCGAGCCTGACCCCAGCGCGGAACTTGAGTAAATTGAAGGCTAATGCCGTCGTTTAACCTTAGATGGAAATTTTTATTTCTCATTCGTGATTGCCGCTGACGAAGCGTTGGCTTTAAGATACACCGGAAAAAAAAAACTAAGAAAATATAACTATTTACATAGAAAAATGAATTTTTAAATGCCTCAGAGATATTATCTCCTCTTAAAAAACATAATATTTTGTATAATATTTATTTCCTATTAATATTTATTACTTTTCCTGCTCATTTTGATGTCCTGGAAAGGACATTTTTCAACCCTCATCCTCCCCTCGAACTCAATAAGCTCGAGCAGCCTCTGAGGAAAAGTGATGAAAAGGTAACAAAAGTGGTAGAAAAACCAAGGTGGGCGTCGTCTAACAAACAGTTTAAGCCTCGGCATTTAGCCAGAGCGTCAATAGACCAACAGACAGACAGCTAGCAACGTCCTCGCTTTCTCTCTTTCATTTGCAGTCCTTACGCACTATTGCACACACAGTGCGTTCCAAAAGAATGAGACATCAAGTCTACAGTCGTAAAATATAGAAGGTCATAAAAATACTTATAACAAAAGCTTAACTTTTGCTGACAAGCAGAGGATTTTCATATAAAATTAAATGCTCTTTGTTGAAAATATATTTTAAGGAGATTTTAAAGTTAGAAATAAAGCCTACAAATAAATTAAATCATCTTGAAAATTAGCTATAAACCTTGGAAAATAAAATCGTATTATTTAACAAAAAGGGAACAAGCTAAAATTTAAATTTGTGCTGAAAATTAGTCTCCAATTATTCAGCATTCCTTGTATTCTGTTTCTTTTATATTTAACATTTTAAAAGCACTTTCAGCACTCAATAAATGATGTAAATAAATGATTAATATCCCTTAAAGTTGCCCGAATGACAGACTTTTCTAACAACTCACTGTACAAATTGCGTGGGATTTGTGTCTGCGTGGGAAAAACAAAACGAGGAAAAGGAAAAACACCATCAAGGCGACTTGTAATTCACGTTGCAATTTATGCTGCGCTTTCACTTTCTGTCTGAGTTTTCCGCGCGCCTGCTTTTCCATTTCCCCCCCTTCTAAACACCGTCGCTCTGGCTAAAGTTTCCGCTGCCTCACGCTTTTCTTTGTTTACTTTTCACTTTGTAGCAAGGAAACTTCCTTCTCTCTTCCACAATCCGAATATTTCCCAGTGACTGACTGCCTTTTTGGGATCCCAAGGATAATTAAAACTTCGGCAAAAAACTAAATATGCAAAAGTTTCAAGTGCATTAGCAAGCGAAAAATAAATATCAAGACTGTATAAAAATGTAAAAGTTTAAGCCCCCAAATACACATTCATAAATGACTTTTTGGCCCAACTTTTTCGGGTGCGGGAGTGTCACAAATTTTTACAATTAGAGAACATTAAAGTTTTATCGAAACTTTCTGTGTGTCAGCAGCTTAGCACACGCCTCTGATTTTGCCCCCAAAAACTTTTCTATCTCGCTCTCGATACATATTTGTACGAGTTTATATATATAATTCTTCAAGCGGAAGTTGCAGGAAGAAGACTGGGCAGGGGGGCCATGGTGCCTTTTATTTGATCAGTGTATCCATCGAAAGTTGGCAAAGAAACGCGCGAAAGAAAACCTCAGAAAAATCAATGGAACATGAGTTTGAACGAAAATTTAGCGCAAAAGATAATCCCACAACAAGGCAGGTTGTACAGAGGATATTCCTTAAATGGAATAAATTTTACTACATGGAATATGGATATCAAAAAAAAGTGTGAGATATAATTTACTAAATATTTGAAAATATTTCCCATTTATAAAGTAGGTAATATAATGAACATATTATTTTTAAGCACAAAATATTCTTGAAAAAGGTTTCTTAAAAAGTTTCTAAATAAATAAATTCAATTTTAAGCTTTTCTTCACTCAAAAATGATTATTATTATCTTCTCTCCTTATAAACCTAAGAAAGCTCTACTGTAATGGCATTTGGTGGCTCTCCACCAGGATATCCTTGGACTGTCAATGAAGGCGACGACAGCGTTCTCCACTTGCCGCAATCAGAGCGCTGACCACTTCACAGGAGGAGAGCCAGCCAGGCAGCCAGGGAGCCCGGCAGGATAACATAAGCCCAATTCAAGAACTGCGCCATTGTCCTGCAACAACCGCTCGAGGGTCTGGCCACTCGGAACCACCGGACTCCGGACTCTGTGGACATCGGCCAATGTCATTATAATTGCACTCAGGGCTTTAAGCTTCCCTCAGCTCCCTGGCAAAAAAAAAAAATGACACACTTTCGCAAGAGAGTGAGATTTAAAAATATATATAAATTCGCGCTGACTTTGCTGCACATTTGGGTCACAACCTTGCTATGACAACTTTGGCTTGTAATTAAAACGCGAGCCAGCCGGAACACTCAGCCGGGGAAGGCTTTGGCCAATGTAAGCGGCTTAATGAGCGTCAACTAGCGGCTCCAAAGTGGTCAAGTGCTGAGCTGAGCTCTGGCCCTTTTTGTGTCAACTAAAAAGGGTTAAAGAGTTGACTAAAAATATGTGGAAATGGATTTAAATCATTGATAAATATTAAGAAAATAAAAGGGTTTAAAGGCTGATGAAAAAACCGGATTATAAAGCATTTAAAGAATTTTAAAGTGTTACTAAGCTCATAATTTAGCTGCAAATATTAAAGACACATATTTGGGGTGAATAAATAAATAATAAAACAAAAATAAAATGGTTCAAAGAGCACATTTCAAATGGCTTATTTGCCTTCAAAATTCAAGAAGCACTTAAAGCTGATTTAATTTATAAAATATTCTAAAAGAATGATGTCTTGGCTATATTAAAAGCTACTATTAAAATGCTTTATTTATAATCTTTTTACAAATAAATGCCAGAATATAAAGGCCACAAAAGGCAAGAATTAAATAGACGAATGTATAATTCCTTTACATACACATTTTTCTTCCTTTTGTGACTCTATCAAAGACAAACTTTCTATGAGGACTTTAACTGCTAACCTAATTGCCGCAACAAAATCAAATAAATTGTAAATTTTCTACCCCAACTGCACACTTTTTCCCATATAATCCGATTAAGTGACCCCTCTTCCCCCACCGACCCGAAAGCTGTAAACTTTGGGAGTCTGCATAATGCATGTGGCGGCCAAAAACAGTTTTATGCAAATCTCTTAAGGCCATTTACCACTTGAAATTTGTGGCATAAATGATTAATGTCAGTGGCAAAAAGGGAAAGCCTCAAATGGGGATTTCGTCAATTTGTAAAGAATTTTCTACCAAACATAGTTTAGGGGGAAAATTAGTTTGGTAACAGTAAAGCCATGTATCATACCAGCTTTTTCTTCTTGCATCGAAAAAATAATATACATGCAAATCTGGCTTAAATAATTCAAGGCTTGTTTGGGGCTTAAATCTATGCAAGTCTGGGCAACGACTATTACTCACCTCTCCATCGTACAGGTCGGAGGCGTACAGGTGGTCAAAGGGCAATGCCGCCAGCAGGTCCAGGGCAAACCAGCCTCGAAAGTAATTGATGGCAATCTGCTTCGAATTGGAGACCACCTCGCCCTTACGCGACACAAAGGTGGTGCGGAAGTTGAGCAGAATATCTGCAATAAAACGACAATAAACGTAAGCGGCGAAACAATGTTTACAATGCTCTCTTCCCCAACGAGACAGATTCAATTCCCATCCTAAACCCCATTTCACCCCCACCGATGACGATGATGATGATGATGATTGGAGCACCGGGTTCCACAGGTGGCCCATAAAAGGGACACCAATTGATGTCCGATTTGCGGAGGCAAATGGGTTAAGCTCCCCTCGCACGTTGGCTGTTCTAGTTGGGGATTTACTTGGAATAGTTTTTAGATTACCAATGAAATTGGAATTTAAAATGTAGTTACTTTGAAATTTGAATATAAATCTTTTGCTGTGATTTTAGTTTGTTACATTTTTAGGAGTTTCTGAGCTTTAAAATCTCAAGAATAATCGATATAGTTTAAATACAGTAAAAGAACGTGATTATAAGTATGCCGAACCTTTATAACCTTTATTCTTATTTAATTTTATTTCATTGAAGAGTAAATCTTTCTTACTTTCCATTATGTATTTAAAAGCTTTTAAAATATCTTGCTTGAAAAACAAATTTTTTTTTTTTTCAATAAAAGCATATAATAACCATTATTCCTCTGCAAAAAAAAAGCAATCCACTCACCTACAATAAACAGTGCCTCCACAATCACATCGGAGACCATCGTTTGCCGATCGGCCTTCGCAAAGGCCGCATTGTATGGCACCATCAGCGCCACGTAAAAGGTGGCCACCAATATGACCCAATCCCAGATGCCCTTGAAAACCCCGTAGTGCGGCAGAATCAAGCGTGACTTTTTTATCGACTGCGTTTTGTATTCCGGAAACGGGGCTTCCGTTGAATGCATGAAATTCTGTGAAATAGAACGGAAGGAAATGAAATCAAATTAAATCGAAATCCGGTGAAAACATGAAAAGTGAATTAAATTAATTGAAACCCTTTAGAGCTATTAGTGACCAAAACCGATTTCATTTTTATTTTTCTATCATACTAATTGAAATGGTGAAAGTCACTTGGATTTCATCATTTCACCTGAGATTACATTAATGGTAAAGTTGCACGGTGGGAAAAGTGACTGAATTGGGTTTAAATTAAAAATAGAGATACATTTAGGAAGAAATTTGTTTCGAAAATAAATATATTAAAAAATCAAGTATACGTAAATTTTGTATGCATAAATCACGTATACGTAAAACAAGTAAATTTTAGATCAAAGGTAATTCAAGTATATAAATCAAGAAGTGTAAAAAAATAAGCTCTTTAAGCTCTTAACTTTAAGTACTTTAAATAAAATACTTGTATAATTTTTGAGAAATTAAATTTGAAAACAATTTTTCCTTCGTGTATCCAAGCAGAACTGTCTAAAAATCACGGAGCTACGTTTTAATTCAGTTTGACGTAGGACTAACTTATTGTTGTGGCTGCCAACATGGCCTTGTCTTTGCCTAGTCCACCTCACCAGCAGCTTCCACCTCCCTTCGCACCTCTTCCCCCTCCTCCAGCCGGATATACTCACATTTCCCAGCTTCAACTTGGTCTTGACACCGCCCTTCTCCGGCTTATAGTGCCCGGACAGTTGATAGAGGACCGCTCTACTACGTCGCCGGCCCATGTTGCAGCCGGCGGGCACATCCAGGTTATTGCCCTCGCCGGCCTCCGCATCACCATCGCTGGATGGCGGACCGCCCAGGCCGGGCAGGCCGCCGAGGCCCAACATGCCGGCATTGGAGCCAGCCCGGAACCGCGCGCCCAGCAGAGCAGCTGTAAGGGCAAAAACTTACAGAGTCGCAACAAAAAAAAAGAGCGCAGAACCAAATCAGGATTCAGGGACATTCGTGGTGAGGATATGGATAGGATTTCGGGTTCGGTTCGGGGGGTTTTATTAGAATAGAAAGAGCACAAAGAGAAAGAACACATAGAATTGTACACATAAGACATTAATTTAAGGTTTTTTTTTCATACAATTTAAGCTGTTTTTAGTTAAGTTAACCAACAAAATACATATTTTAAAACTTTTGATTTTAAAGCAGAGCCAAGTGTACGTGAGTGTGTGTGTGTGCATTCCCTCTGGTCCTTGTCTCGACTTTCGTCCTTAAATGCCTGTCCTTGGCTCCCTGGCTTTTGTGATTATTTTTGCAGAGTTTTATTTGAGGAGCTTAGTTTTTGGAAAAACAGAGAGAATATGCCACCAGCTTCTCAGGCAGATGGTGTTGGCTTTGGCACATTAGTTAAACAAAGTTTTCTTTATTTTTTCAGGGATTTTCTAAAAAGAAAATGCTGATTTCTGTAATTTATGAGACATGGTTCACTCTGATATGCTGCTCTGCTGCTTCTTGTGTGTCCGAACAATTATTAATTGCCTGCTTCGATGGCTGACAAATATTTGGGCAGAGTGTCTACTAAATCAGGCGAATAAACATCATAAATTCTCACAGGAGAACAACACAAACAAAACTCGATAAGATGTGGCCGCAAAAGCCCATTAAATTGAACTTAATTCCATTTGTTTGTGTGTATCGCCTCAGAAAGGAGAGGTCCTGCTATAAATAACAATTAGCTAGATTGTGAAAAAAGGACCCAAACTGAACTTGATACGATTCCCAAAACAGCGTATACTAATTACAAGGAACAAAATAAAGTATATAAAAAAAAGGCAAGCAAAATTATGCAAATAAGTACTCCCTCTCCACTCTCTGCTTTTCCTTATTTTCTTTTATTTCCCTTTGGGTTGAAAAACAACAAATTCTGGTGACCAAAATATAATTTCAATTTTAAGACCCGCAAAAAGTCCAGTCAGACTTTCGGTGCTGTCATATCAAAATGCCAATTAAGCCTGGCACCGGCACCTCGCAGATCCGTAACCAAGCAACCCACAGGAAAAAAAAAGGTCCAAGGGAAATATATATACACATATACATATATTTGGTAAAAAGTGCGTATACATTTTTTATGATTGGCAGCACAACATAAAAAAGGTGGAATACTTTAACGAAAATATGCAGAGCTCAAAGGGGAAAAGCGTGTAAAATTCACTGACAGGCCTAATGATGTGTGAAACGATGGCCATCATCATCATCATGGAACTGTCACAATGCGATAACGATTATGGCGATAATTTCATTTCAAATCCGCCTCATCAAAACTCACTTTATCACCAGAAAATATATTTTTGGACATTTCCCCACCTAATTACCTTTCCCTCAACCAATTTTCCTTGAGGCTGCCTTTTGTCACAGCATTAATTTCCATTCTCCCGCATTGGATCGGCACTTGAATTTTCCCCAAGCTGTGGAAATTGGTTTTGTCAAGCCTGGTTGCCTCTCGGACTTAATTTCATTCGCATAAATTAACGAAAAATTGAATCAGGCGCGGCCGGTGCTTTGGTTTCTCTATAGATTAATTCGATATAAACAGCATTTCACTCGGCAACTCAATGGACAATTTAATGGAATTCATTACCGAATGTTGCCCGAATGTCCTCATGTAAATGTAAATCTGTGTGTATGTCTAGCTAACACAATTACAGGAGGACAGGAGACAGGACATCAGGCAGGACTTTGGTGTTTTGAGCACGTGTTGCAAGTGCCATATCTACGTGCAACTTGCCACATCTGTCTCTGCATTGAGTGTGAATGGGAGAGGTCTTTAAGTCTTTGAGTTTCTGGGGTATATTGGATTGAGGTAGCAGAAGTTATAGGCATGAAAATAATAAATAATTATACAAGGATGATTTAAAAAACTTTAAAACAAATAGTTTATTTCTGAAAGTATTTCTTAAAGAAGTAGGAAAGTTATAGCTTTTGCTACTATTTAAAGAAATGCAAAAAGCATACAGTTATTATTGAATAGAGAAATCAAATTAAATTGCCTAGAAAAGTTAACATTAATTAATATAAACAATGTTGTTAAATAATAAAAATACTTTCCCTTATATAAAAAACCAAAACATCTTCAATTTACACCATAAACTATTGAAATACCCTTCTTAATCCACATTTTCGACCTGTTTACACCCTGAATTTACATCCCATCAATGCCAACGCGATGACATCGGCTCTAAATAACTTAAAGCTTCAACGGCAGGTGGTTCACAGAAGACACAAGAAGGACATTGGCAGTGCAGCAAATCCTCTCAGGACTACTGACGGACTCTTTCCCTCACTCTCTCTCTATCTCCTCCTGCTGTCAGAGCTTCAAGTGGCTTCTGCAGGGACCGTAAATCTGCAGGCCAGGCCAGGACACACGGACAGATGAATAACGATGGTAATAAAGCTGCAAATGAAAAGGTCAGAGGGGTAAAGGGGTGAAGGAGGTACTGTTTTTTTACTCTGCATTAGCTGAATACCCAGAATCCCTTGACTGGCGACACACGCGATTCGAAAGTAAAGGCCAAGTGAAAGTGCCAGGATAAGTTGCGATGCTGTCAGAATTGTTCGAGTGCAGCATCAATATTTCAGGTGACTCCTGCTGGCATCCTTGGGGGCACAAAGAAGCACAGGACACACAAACACACACGTGTGCTGCCGGTGTGTCCAACTTTTTGTCTGATTAATCCAGTGAATTAGGCAGAGAGCATATTTGATGTAGCTCAACTGGAAAAGAACTCCAAACAACCGGACAGAGACATTTCACAGAGCTTAATTAAGGTAAATGCGGCTATTGAACTCTGGGGGCTCAAAGTTGGGAGAAGAAAATCGAACAAAAACTAGTTTGTATATAAAACCACAATCCATAAAAATGGGGTTTCATAGGGAAATAGCGAAACTACTACGGTAAGTGTGAATAATTAATGGGAATAATTAGTTTCTTAGTTAAGTTCCTTTTTAAATATTTAACAATAATAAACATTCTCATCGAATGACACCTTCAGTCGTAAGGCCAAAACATTTAATTAATTAAACAATAAATCTATTTAATATTTAATGTAAACAGATATTTCCATCGAGAACCATATTTCTGTACATCTGAAATACAGCATAAAACATTAATTTCCCCAAAAAACACTCTGCAATTGAAAGTGCCTTCAGCTTCGACTTAAAAGGCATTAACCGAAATTGCGAATACTTAATGCGATTCATTGCAATCATTATCATTATGAATTCATTCCGTTTCAGCCAGAATTCGCCATAACCGGCCGCTTTCTGCCCATCGGCCGGGAATATATAGCCACAAATCAGAGCGAAAAACTGCGCGTGAGAGACGAGCTTTAAATTAACGTTGAAATATGGTTACGCATACATTCAGTTGTCAGGGACACGCGCCGGCAGGAAAGCAAGGAAGGAAACCGTGGCAAAGGAGTCAAAGGAGCGACCACAGCCCCACCGCCGAAGCTGCTGGTGCTGTTGCTGTTGCTGCTGCTACTGCTTCCTTTTCCCAGCTTTGCAGTTTCCGAGTCAGAAGGAAAACTAACCGAAAACTCGCCTGGCGACCGCGTGAAAGGCAGCAAAACTTCTACAGAACTTTTGTGGAAATGCCAGGAGTTGAGGTGACAAGCTGGCACAGTTCAAAAAAAAAGGTAACAAGGATTCTACATCCCTGAGAATTTTTAACTAGAAATAAATTGGTAACCTTTTATTTAGACTATTATTTAGCTAGAAACAATATCAGTATTTTGCCATTTTTTAGGGTAAGGAGTAATTTTCAATATACATTTATAAAATAAAATTAAATAATATTTTAAGCCAATGTGTGATTGTTTCAATACCATTATTCTGGTAATAAACATTTAAAAATATTTTAAATTAACCCAATTTAAATTTTGCAAAACTGCCTTATTTTTTGAACCCATAATTTCAACATAAACCCTATATATTTTACAGTGTATTTCATGGGCCAAATCAACCGAGCTGCCGCAGACACCTTTGGTTTATGTCACAATATTCTGGGCAACCTTCCAGACTCTATCAATTCGAAATATTTGCCCATCCGAATGGAGGGAATGCATCGGTGTGTGTGGGCTGCGGTGGTGTGTGGGTGCTTATTAATTTATTATTTAAGGTTTGAGTGGTTTGTGTTGGCGGGTGTTTGTGGCTTTTTGTGCACGCTTAGGTTTTCGGCGGTTTTTGGTTATATTTTTATGTTGTTGTTGCTGTATTTGCTGTTAGCTAGTGCATTATTTATACCAGTGTACGTGGGTGTATACTTACCGCTATCACATTCCTCGTTCACATTCATCTCCAGCATTTTGGTGTGCGTGATGTCCTTGTGAGAGGCCAAAAACAGGACCACATCCCGCTTCTCGTTCTTGATGGGCACAATGTCGAACAAGCACCAGAAGGGGGCACCTGCAAAAAGAGTTGATTTTTTTTTTTTGGTGACGTTAATCAGCGGGCCAGAAAATGAATTTCGCCAGCACTGCAGCGTATGGCATCGCGTATACGTATTGCTCATACGCCATGGGGTCTGCGGTCAATATTAGACCTTCCAGATGGTGTATGTGGTGGGTGTGTGGGTGTGCACTGTGGCGGTGAGTTTCATTTGCGGCTGCATAATTGAAACCCCATCGATGGCCTGACTTTGACGTAGCAACGTTTAGAATAAAAATAAATAGAAAGCAACCCTTGTTGACTCTATTTAATCCCAATTTTTAATTAGCTGTTAAATGCTTTAAAAACACCCACAATTTATGGGCTCGCAAAATTAATAAATAAATTGCAAGCCAACTCAATTAGACCGCAATTATTGTCCCGGCCTGCATTTTAATTATCTTCCACTAATTATACACAGAGCCCGAGGTCAACCAGATCGAGTTCACCCCTCCTAGTCGGCCGCAGCCAATGCATAATTAATAAAACACACAGCCCCGGCGCACATACGAGAAAAGAAAACCCCCCCAGGGGCAGGGAAAGAGGAAAAAATCAGGCGGAGGATACACTAGTAAAATTAAGGGGGTTTTCAATCTCGCAGGATATAAACATAGACTATGGTAGGCCTTCAAAATATTATTATTTATAAATCGATGGAACATATTATTGGAAAGAAAATCAAATAATTTAGAAATCAAATTCCATTAAATTTAAATAATTAAAACAAAAAATTACTTGCTTAATAAAGGCAAAATTCTGAATTCATAATAAGTTTATACAAAATTATCAAACATTTCTCATAAGTTTTCATATACTTTAAGTTTAAAAACTGTCTAAATTCTGTTATTTTCTTATATCTAATCCATATCCTTTCCAGTGTAGATCCCCTTTCTCCTCCCCCCCAGTTGGTTAAAAGTTTTAAACGCTCCGCTAATTAGAAAACTTACACTCAAAGTTGATGGATCTATCCATCTTGGGCTTTATCTCAGCGCCGGGCTTTGTCTTGATTAATCGTGACCTCATTAGGACTACAAAATACCGCGGCCAGGACGTGCGAAAATGTTAAGAGCAAGCAATTTATTGTGCGACGCCCAGCATGTCAACGAGCCACAGCAACAAGCGGGTGAAAGCGGTGAAAGCATAAGGACTCGATGGGGTCCTGTGAGACTCAAACCGCAGGAAACTATGTAGTTCGAGACTGTCGCGCTTAACTCAATCAGGAGCAGCAGCTCCCCGTCGCCAGTGAGTGACTTTCTCTCTCGATGTCACGAATTATAAGTCAATGGCAAACTAAGCTGGCAGGTGGTTGGTGGTTTGACTGGATTTTCCCTGCGGTTCCGAGCCACAATTGATGGCCAACTTTTCACTTTGAGCCCGTAGTTGTCATGGCTTTTGTTATGGGTTTTGCAGAAGGACAATAATACTTCCTTTATTCTTGCAAAAATTGTCTTTTAACAGAAGGACAATGGCGGAGATGCAGCCCACATGACTTTGTGGGACTAGCAAGAAATTAAAAGCTGAACAAAAGCTGAAAATAAGCAGAGCTTTGCTCTGTCAATTAGTGTCGTAAAAGGAGTCAGAATGGAAATAAAAGGGTTTGGTTTGACTTTGGTTTGACAGAAAGTGGAGCTGCTGGAAGGTGAATTTTAGTAGCTGGAGGTTAAATATTAAACAGAGTTTTTGTGTTCATTTTTAGTTTAGAAAACTCCTTGTTGGCTTTCATTATTTCTTGGATTTTTCTATGCATTTTCCATTAAAATATTAATGAAAGACTTAAGAGAACTTCGCAGATTTTTTAGTTGCAAGCCTAAAATTTTCCCTGTTTAATCTCCTTTTAATTTTTACACATAACACTACCTATCCTGAGACATATTTTCACTTATCCAAACCCTGGTTTATCAAGATTTTCTTTAGTTTAAGGGCTCGACCTTTTTTAGAAGCCACTTAAACTTTCACGGTGCCAACCACAGGGACCCCAAGAAACCAAAATAATTTCCTTTCCAGCTAGCGTTCGCCATTCGCCGCTTCATCTTCATTTGAAAATTTTTAATTAAAAAGAAAATACGGGCCAGAAACAATTTTCGCCGCATTCTCCGGCGAATCGTGCAGGGGCGAGGAGTAATATTTTTTTTTTTAGGGGAAATGGTAAACTCACCTTCCTTCTTGTAGAAAATAACCTCCAGCTTCAGTTCCATTTTGGCGGAGAGACTTTTCTCAATTTGCTGCTTGTGCTCGTCCTTCGTATCCGGTCCGTAGAGGAAATGACATGAGCAGCCTGTTTTTTTGGGGGGCGGCGAGGGAGGCAGGGATGCCAGGCAGGACAATTGAATGAAATTGCACGATAAACACAATACATTGAAATGAGTATTCAAGTGTTAAATAAGTTGGGCGTCTGTCCGCCGTCAGTCCTTACCCTTTTGCATAATTTGCGCGCGTGAATATCCTGTCAAATCCACGAACCCATCCGAGCAATAAACAATTGGATTGCCATTTGCCTGCGCATTGCCGAGCACAAAGTTCGAGTCTGAAAATTGAGAAGGAAAGCTGGTTGAGTAAAGGGGGGCAGTGGCGGTGGGGGGAAAACAAAACAACAAAAGGTTCGGGGGAAAGGGAAAACTCGAAATGGAAATGGCTGAACGAATGGGTGATGCTGAAGGATGATGTTCAGCTGCTTTTCATTTGGCATGAAATATTGTCCCGGCAAACAACGGTAATAAGACAAGTCCTGCTGTGTGTCCTTTTCACGGAAAGGCGAGACTGACGTCCCCAGCATGGCTGTCGCCTTAAAATGCACATTCTCAAAAATAAATTTGCCAGGGAAATGCCTCACATTTTCCAAGCACTTTGGAATTAAATTTATATTTTCCTTGGACTTTGTCGTTTTGTATTAAATTTTTAATTTGTTTAAAGAACAAACCGTTTTAATGTTAACTTTAACCTCGCACAAATCCTTCAAAATGAAATGAAATAACAATTTTCTCATATGAATAGAATTAACTTCTCATGTTTATTGTGTCCAGTTTTCCCCATAAAATTTGTTGTTATTATTTGTGGAACCTCCACTTTTTATGTCTTTGCCATTTGCACTTGACCTTCAAGTCTGGGACTTGCTGGCAAAAAAAATATATTTTATTGTTTGTACAGGAGCACACACAAAAATACACAAATAAACCGAGAAAAAATCTGAACAGCATTTAATTAAATTTTCTGGAAACGAACTCGCTGCAGGAAATGAAATTCCTTCTGTGCCATTTGGCCAGTTTCACATAGGATTTCACTTTTTGTGTTGGCTTTGCTCCTGGGAACCAAAATCCAGCTAAAGAGTAGCCGTAGCTCCCTGAATTTATGTACAACCTTTCGAAGAAGCACAATTCAATAAGAGTGAATTTCTCACAGCACGTTTTGCCTTTATTTACCTTGTGCCGTTGCCATTGCCGTTGCCATTGCCATTGCAATTTCATAAATAGAAATTTACCCAGGACTCGTATCCTTTTATGGCTCGAAGCGCTGTGAATAGAGCCAGAAAGAGATCGTAATTGCCGACACAATGGACAGATTAGGATGTTCCATATGTACATATATATGGAAAGTGGGGGAGCGAACCGGATGTGGATGCAACAAATTGAATTGAGAGACAAGCCCGGCTGAATGGCAGCTCGAAATGAAAACTCATGTGGGGCCCACAAGCCGAGGAGGAGCTGCTGCTGTGGTTGGGTGTGTGTGTTCTACAACAATATCAACAAGTCACAGATATGTTCTAGAAAATGAAAAGTAACTGCAATAATAATCCCATTTATTAGCAATCAAGGACATTTTGTCGCAACTCTGGAAAAGTGCCAGCAAATTGTTTACAATCATCCATCCATCCTGCTAATTGACGTCGCCACAAGCTGCAACTGCAAAATTGATTGTTAAATACTTCATTTTGCTGCCACCGCAATAACCAACGAATTAAAAGTAAATTTACTTAATGTATTGCATCAATAAAAAACTTTGGTGGAAAGTTCTCTGCGGTGGCATTAAGAGCTAAGTGCACGCGTGGGTAAAAACGAATTAAGCTGTTTGCTTTCCAATTAGTTTAAAACTTGTTTAAAGATCAAATAAATGAAGCTTTTATGGGGTTTTAGTTGAAGAAAATTATGTAAATAAATATGTAGTTTTATCTTTTAGTTTTAAAAAGTTTTTTATGTGGAAAAATATGTAATTTTAAATACATTTTGATGAGCATAGGGGTACATATCAGTATTGATATATCTATATTTCCCTTATTAGGGCCCATCCTTGAACATTTTATAAACCATGTTAATCCTTGCTAAAACTACACACTGATTAAACACAAAATTAAGTGTAAAATAGTGTAAAAAGAAGCATACATTTTCGGTTTTAATATATTTGTTATACATCCCTGAACATTATACTTATTTACGAAATAATTTTGACAGCCAGCGGCTAAATCACTTGCAGGCTGCTCTTTGTTTGAGTTATTTTCCCGGCTGCCGGCGACAAGGACATCCACATCCTCAGCCTCACCCGCATTAATACCGCTCAGCTGACTGACTCCGGCTCATTTAATATGCTCCCTTTATTATTTATGCCTCGTAAAACCTTTTTAATCCCCCGACTGCCGACTGCTGAGCATTTCATTTCATGTTCCGAGTTTGTGACAACTCGTAAAGACAATTATCGCTCCCTATGTCTGACTGTCAACGAAATAAAACAATTAATTTATATGATGTGAGTGTGGGGAAGTGGCAAATCAGCACGTGTGTGTCGTCCTGTCAACGGAAGCGAGTCGAGTTGAGCTGGAGGATTTCCCCCCAAAATCAATCGATTGGGGAATTCTACTTGAAATCTCACTAACTGCAAAAACTTAAATATGAAATAAAATGACTTCTCTCACATTCACATTCACAATTTTAATGCTTTTTCCCATCATTACGGTTGGGTGCGAGGGAAAAAAGCATAAGAAAAATACCTTGGCAGCCAAACAAGGCGCAGTTTAATTTACTGTAAAGCATTCTCTTCCTTTATTTTCTTTTTTTTCTTCCTGCTCCCAAAGGAATATATACATATACATATTTTTTTAAGGTTTCCACGAGTCTCAGTCTTTGCCTTTGTGTACCACATTGCCTGCGAGAAATGTGGGGCGGTACGCACAGCAGCTCATAGTTTTAATTTCCCAGCGCGAAAAAAGTGGCTTTTTGCATGCTTTATGGCCAGATTTTCAATATGGATAAGTCCTTTCACATATATACTATATACTATGTGCATATAGAACAACAAATCGTGACCGACTGGCTGCTGTCCCCACGCGCGAGCACTTAACAAACACATCTCTTCGTAAGTCCCTGTCCCTGGTGTCCCAAATCTGGGAGAAAGGCACTGGGAAAAATTATATTAAATGATCCTTGTATTCTAAAAATATGGTAAGCCTTTCATTTCTTATATATAATATTTTAGGGTTTTTAGAGGGGTCACTCAAACCAATAGTATTAATCAGAAATAGGATACTGGTAGTCCATATCCTTTTCCTTAGCTTTGACATCTCAAGTAAGTTAGCTTTCTCTGTGCACCTACAAAAAAAGGGACCCGGATGTGAATACCCGGAAATCTCTTATGCGTACTTTTTTACGAGTTGATGCCGGCATTTTGGCTTATGCAAGCTCCATTTCCCATCGACGATCTCAATAAAAAAAAGTGCCATAAATATTACATTACAAAAAATCATATAAAAAACCCGTGGACTTGGACTCGGTCTGAGGAGGTATGACAGGGGAATCGCTTAGCATTAGCATCGGGGGGGGGGCTTAGCATTAGCATTTCACTTACGCGTGCCATCGAACCGCGTGGCGATTGTGTCCAGGAATGTGTTCTGGGGCGCTAGCAGCCCCTTGCGGGCTGGCATGGGAATGGTGGGGCCGGTGCGCCGCTTTAAGCGCTCCTTGGGGCGTGGCAATCCTGCAAATATATGTAAGAGACAAACAGGCGATAAAGACACAGGTTTTATGGAGAAAATTCTTTTTAAACCGTTAAGAACCCACAAATCGAAACGAAGGTTGAACATAAAAAATATGAATTATATCTTAAAGTGATTGCTAAAATTAAAAGAAATATGTATTCTTGGAAATACATTTTATTTACAATTTGCTGACATTCTATAGTCCTGAAATCTAACAGAAAAGTGGTTTCCACAATTGATTTTTGATTAACTATAAATTACTGTTTAAAAAACTTTTAATAAAACAAAAAATAACCACTTTTAATAAATATAATTCAGTTTTTCATTGTGCATTTATATATATTTTTGTTTATGTTTTCACTTAAAACCAAACTAACTCTCCCTTTATTTTAATTGACTTTTTCTGCGATATATACCCCTGGCATTGTATGCTCTCCGATGGGCTTCCATTTGTATTGTTTTTATTTATTTTGATTCTTTTTTGTAGCACATTGATAGGAAAATATTTGTGCCGGAAAACACTTTTTCATCTAGCTAGTTGGAACAATGAGAGACGAAAACTTAAATGGAAAACATTTCGAAACCATTTAGCGCGGAGGCGAGACGGCCAACAACTGTTTTTTCCATATTGATCACCTTTTTCCCCCTGTTTGTTTTTTCTGCCACAGGTGCTGCTCGCGTTAATTTGCAGCCAAAAGGCAGGGGAAAATGGCAACAAAATAACCGCAAACCGCAACACGGTGACAGCTGTTGGGGTTTTTTATGAGCCAAAAGCCAAATTCTGATAACAGCTCAACGTCATCGGGGGCGCTGTGTTGATATTTGGAAAATGCTGAGATTAGTTTGGGAAACGAAAGCAAAGAGGGGTGCTTACATTTAATTAATAAATGAAAATGGTTTTAATATATATTAGAAATAAGATTGACAAGGGCGTAAAAGTAAAGTTCTAAATTAAATCATTATTTTTTAGCATATTCTCAACGATTAAACTTTAAAAGAATAGCTTTAAATAATAATTAATGGAAAACATGAAATTTTAAGCCTCAGAAATAGTAACACATATCCCTATCCTCCTTTGGAAAAACTATATTCCCTATAAATCGCATTCACCCCATCCCCTGGGTCACCTAGTTTAATCTACTAATTCCATGCCTCCTGATAACGTGTCCAAAATTCCGATAAAATTAACCCCCACACATGGCAGCCCGCAGCGCTATAACCTGGTCGAAGAGAATTCGGTTAGCTATGCGATGCAATTTTGATTAATATGCCATTACACAGGTCGGGCCTCCCATAAATGCGGAAAATGCAGGAAAACCACTTGGCTTTCCAATCCAATCCAGAGACAAGGGGTAAACGCTGGGGTGTGTGTGCAGGATTGTACCGCAAAATTTTCATTTCCAACATTTCCGGAGACCAGCAGGTGGCAGGTGGCATATATATAGCATATGTATAGCAGATGATTTCTCGCATCTGGTCCTGGCTTACACACGCAAACATGCGGCGACGGAGATGGCGATGGCATTTGCAACTGTTTGGGTGCGTACGTGTGTGCAATTTCCGTTTCCGCCTTATTCCACATGATTAGGCTGATGATACTTGGATTTTTTTCCTTTGCCAAGAGAGAAGTCAAGAGTTTTCCTTTTAGCAAAAAAAAAGGAAAATTTGTGTTTTTCATGCCAAAGTTAGATCCTGGCAAATGGTATTTCTGAATGGTATAAAACTAGAAGACAAAGTTTATTGGTGCTGTGGGGTTAAATGGGAAGGTTGCCTTTTAAAATGAGGTTGTCTCATATTTTCTAAATTAAAAAAAATATATATTTAAATAACAGAAGAAGAAATAAAAAGAAGTAGTTGTAAATATAATTTTTAAAACAGATTAATTTAATATATTATTTATAAACCTTATTTCTCAAGAGGTAATAATCTAAAATATTCTGAAACTAATTCATTTTAAATCATAGCGATTTCCTTGCTTTCTATGTTTTTTTATACATTTAAATAAATCTTTATAAATATCTTTTGCAAGGCCCCATATATTTTCGCCTAGTGTAATCAATGCTCATGTTGGTTGCATCTCCAAAATCAAACCTCAAAGCGAATTTCCAATTTCAGAAATGTGCATAGCTTTTTTATTCAACTAACAACAAGTATGCAGCTGAAATGGTAAAAATAACCTTGTATATATTTTGCATTCAACATAAAAATAGGTAAACAGCATTACATGCACACAAACAAGTAATGTTTTTGTTTTTAGAAATTTGTAATTGCTATCTATTACAAGTGTGTGGGTGTTGTTTTTCAGCCTGGTTTTTGTTCGATATTTAGTTGGGATTTTGTGTTCGGAATGCAAATAAAAACGCACCAGCAAACAACGCGTTAAAATAATTGCAAATGTAAATAGTTGAACATGAGCTTTTAATTAATTTCAGCAAAGTTTATGATATATCAAATCAGAGATATTACTCTTAAAGAAAGTCTGTAATTATTTATTTCTTTCTAAAAAAATCGATGTAAAGTTGTTTGGAATGTAAATTCTAGTTTCAGGGATTAAAAATAGTTTTAAATTACACTGAAACCCTATCTACTTGTATATTTTTCGCCTTAAACAAATCAAATAAGCGTTCATAAAACCTTTCCCAGTAAAAGCTTAATTTCCTTTCTAAGAATATCCTTGTTATCGCCTCTAAGCAGTCATGTCCCAAAAGAAAAAGGTTTGAGAAATAATTCAACGTCCTGGCCGATATGTGATCAGGCATTTTCAGCTAAAAATGCGGAAATTATCTTTAAAGAACATTAACACGAGAAAATAAATACAAACCCCCTGCGGGGATGTGAGATATGACCAGCATCTGGGAAATTCCCGCACGCCGAAAGGTCCGGCGTTCATTTAAGCAAATTTGGCTTATTCGGAAGCGCGGCTACCTAATAACCACGTTAAGGCGAAATCGCCTTGTAAGAGGTCGAAACGAGGTTGGAATTTTTAATTCTTCCCGCCGCATGTGGCGTCCTTTTTTTTTTCGTCTTCTCTGGGGTTTTGGAGTTGGCAGGCAACCGAAAAAGCGGCACGTGCCCCCATAAAAAAGACAGGCGAGGACAACCGGGGTAGCCGGGGAAAACTCGGAAAAGCGAAAATATGCTGGACATGAGCACTTGGGGTGCTGACCAATGGGGAGGCAAAGGCAAAGGCAAAGGGAACACAGGGAGCAAACTCAATTGCCGCAATTTTATTCATGCCATTGGCCACCTGCACACACGACTTGCACAAAGAAAAAAGTATTATTAGAAGACCTTTTTTAAAATACAAAATAAAGTTAAACTAATACAAATACAGCAAAATGTCGTGTATTTTTTAAAACACTTTAAATATTATAAAATTTAAAGAATAATTCCTTTTTTCTTTTCGTGTTTGATCCCAATCACTCATCGCCATGGCCCCTTTTTTGCGTTCTCCGTTGCTGCACCTTGCTCTGAATGAACCCTCGGATCACCTTCTGGTGGTTCACCACAAAGTCGAACCAGAGATTCATGTCCGACTCGAAGTTAAAGGCCGGCATGGCGGCCATATCCGCGCGGAAACCGCGCACATAATAAGGCACATCCTTGGGCCAAGGACAACGCTTGGGAACATTGCTGAAGCGATCCATGTGCTTGCGTCCCAGTTGGATAAACGCTATCTGGTTTTTATTCGAGAGCAGGCTGCACCCATCGATGCCAGAGAGATTGAACAGGGTGAAGTCATCGCCCATCCTCCTGGGCAAGACAATTCGCATATTTACAAAGAACTTGGCCACGGGCTTCTGGAACTGCAACTCAATGTTGAAGGAGGGCCTCTTGACACTCTTACTCAAGCCACACTTCAGATGCGACAGCATCTCCTCGGGATCTTCGCTGTAGCAAGTGCAGTTTGTGAAAACCATATCAAAGTTGGCCTACAATAAAATCACTTTGCTAGCACAAAACGTTTAATGTTTAATTTTAAATTTAATATATGTACATGTACCTTGGCGTGGACAAAATAAATACCGAAAATAATAAACACAATTATCACACAGAATTTGCGATACATTATGTTGAAAGCAGCTCGCGTGAAGTGGGATTAAAATTATATTATTTGCCATGGTTAATTGTGAGCTGCTCACTTGTACACAGACGGTAATCCATTTGACTAATTACTCTCATTTATAATTAGTAATGATGTATATTTTTTTTGCTGAGAGCGTTAATTGTCAAAGTGATTACGGGGAATTATTAATGAGGCGATTATAGGAGGAGGTGTACTTTAAATGATTTCAACAGAATTTGAAGTAAACCTCTTCTTAAAGATTTTAAATATTTATGCACAAAAACAAATTTACATATGAACTTCCTACCTTATTTATAATCAAACAATCAAATGAGCTTGTTTTGGCTCAATAAACGCATGGATTTGTCTGGGTTTAAATCATTTGCATCTCCATCTCAACAATAATTATTATTATGCCATCATTAGTCACGCATCGACTGATTACTATACCAAATTTTCGATGCATTGGGGCATTAATTTCAGTTGGATTGCATAATTGAAGCCACCGGTATATACACCTGACTTGCAGATGGAGTTGAAACCGAAGATCTCAAAATTATTCGCACTGGCAGCCATTGTCTGTATTTTCCCTAATTGGAAATTAAATGCAGAGGCCAAGGTGCGTATACGTGATATGCATATAGATAAAATGCATATATTAACGTATTGGATTATTACAGAATAATTTCGAACTGCAAACGGATAATTTTACCTGCAGCAGCGAGGATGTCGAGCACAAGATTATAAAGGAATATCGCTGTAGCATGAATAAGAACTCAAAACGACGTAGCTGGAATATGGAATTTAAGCTGGCTCAGCCTGTAAATGAGCATGATTTTTCCATGAAAATTGTTCTGCCAAGAGCTAGTCCCTTGAAGGACTTTATCCTGCTCGACCTCACCACCGATGGCTGCCAGTTGCTGGCCAATCGCAATCAGGTTCCACTCATGCGTTTGGGTCGCAACATAATGGATCGTTTTAGTAACTTCCCCAAGCAGTGTCCCTTCAGGGCAAATATTTCCTACTATATCAGGGGATTTCGTTTGGATCTGAATAATCTGCCCGCCGTGGAGATGGAGACCGCGGTTCACATTGAGTTTAGGTATCACAGCAAGCAGTTGGGTCTCAGGTGGATCACCGGTTACCTAATGGCAAGGGTTCAGCGATTAAGCGAGAAAAAGCGACCCAAATAATTGAATCAACATTAAAATGGATTAATTACCTTGGCAATGACTTGCTGTTTACATTTTAAATATTATTTTGCAAATTATATAACCTTAAATATAGTTTCCAGCTTCCTTGACTACATATTCCCAACAAATTGTATTCATTATTCATTTTTTGCTTGCCCTGAAATAATGGTTACATTTCCAGGGATAAGACTCCTTTCCTAAATAATAGTACCCTCTTCAAGGACTTAATAAATAAATGTGCGTATGACAAATCAGCGGAGGTGAGCATATGGCCACCGAGTTAATATTGCAGAAAATCACCCGCCGCCACCTGTCTGTATGTTCCTGTCTCACTCGCTGCCTCTCACGCCTGTCGCCTTGCGTCGTCTCCCACTCAGTCCCCCTTTTTTCCTGCCCCGACAGTTGAACCAGATGATGTTGCTCCTCCTGTGCGAAGGTTGGAATCCTGCAAATGTAACTGTTGCTGCCGCCTCCTCCCCCTTTCACGGCAATTCTTTCCATGTCATTCCACAAATGTTGTTCAATTACCTGGGCCCAGACAGAGAGACAGACAGTTGAAGGAAGGGACAGGGACAAAGCGTTGGGAATGCAGGGGGAAAAATAAAGGAAATAAGATGTATTAGGGGATATTACAATATTATTTGTAAGCTTCTAAAGTATTTAGAATATTTAAAATAAAGTTACTGGAGTTTTTATTTCGCACCACAAAATCAATTAATTTGAAAACGAAACACAAATTCATTCCTATAGTTATTTTTATGTAATAATTTTATAATCAAATCTCTATAAATAAACTTATATTTCTCTCTCTGCTGACATAGAAACATTGTGGCATCAACTGGTTGAGAGAACGTACGTCCGCCTATGTTTTGGAGCTAGTTTCTACTGGCATTTGGCGCGACACAAGCTGAACCAGCTGCCACAATTTGGCATTTGACAGATGACGAGGCGGTGGGGCAACTAATAACCAGCACACGCACAGGTAGACCTTCACAAAAGGAGCGAAATGAAGTGAGAAATGTGACAATGTCGTCAGTTTGATGATTTGTTACAGTTACCAACTGGAACTGTAAGTGTAACTGGAACTGAATGGACTTCCGACGGGGCCATGTGTCACAAGTGCAGTTTTCCACCTGAAAGAAAGCCCACTCTCTCTTGCTGTGTCTTTCTATCAAGATTTGTCAGACGAGGAGATGATTGTGTGACAGGGAAAATATTAATTTAAAGGGAGATTTTTCTTAAATTAAATTTAAATATCCGGGAAGTTATTTTAGAATCCGCCCAGAATCCTGACAGAAATTTGTCTTTTTATAACATTTAAAATTTCATAACATGATTCCCAATTTAATATTCAAATAGATTACATTTTTTATCCCATTATTCCTTATTATAAGTTTAACAAATAGAAAAAATTAGCCATTATATAAAATCGTTGTATAATTAATACTTAATTCAGTCAAAACGGTGTTTAATATTCGTTATAAATTTATTCTTGAATGTTTCTAACTTAACTCATCGACTAAAAACTTTTACTTCAATTGTAAATCTATCAAATTTTTTTAAATAAATTTATTTCAGCTGTTAACTTAATAAATTTATGAAAATTAAATACTTTTATATTATTTTTAAGTACAAAGAAATTAGTTATAAAATTTTTCTATTTACCTTATCCAGCTTAGACTTATAGAACTTTTTACCAACCTTTCTTTTAAGACCTTTCTGTTTTAAACCCCCACTTTCCCCTTTCATTTTCACTTTCGGTTTTTCTGTTCTTAATTTTTTAGCTGTTTTCCTTTAGCCCCTTTCCCTCCCCTTCTTCTCATCAACTGTGCAGGAATGAATTTTAATTAGATGTCAGGGATTTGCAAGGCAGTGTGTAGGAGTCTGTGAGTGAGTGGTTGTATGTGTCTCATTACAATGAAGTTTAGTAAAGTCGCCTGTCACTCGATTTGATGGCCAAACTAGAGCTGTTTGCTGCCAACATCGATGCTGGCCAGGAGAACCCTTCTCTGCTGCTGCCTTGTCTTACTTGCTGTCCCCAAACCAATTAGGGCCAACTGTTAATTGGCCGAGTTGCCGCTGTCATCTGTCTTCGGGCCTGGGCCAAAGTTAATTTATGAAACTTCTATCGTCATCACACCACGGCCACAAAGTGTCACACAATATGTGCAGTTTTCTGATTAGCAACATTTCCCACGAACACAAAACAAAGGAAAGCCAATCAACAAGGAATGGAAATTGGAATCTTTAACAAATTAGCCAGTTTTCAACAGTAATTCTATATTAGTTTTCGGAATAAATTGCAACATAAATTCTATATTCGTTTGGAGATAAACAGCTAAGAGCAAGTATTTGTAATTAATGGAGTTTGGTAAGCAAGGGAAAATGTCATGGTGTCTGCTTGAAAAACAATTAAAAACAATGTTGTTTGAGCTGTTGGGAGAGGTAATAATTGTAGAGGAAGTTTTAATGGCTGGCAAAGGGGAAATGGAATTTCACAATACAAGTATTTAACCGACTTTCCTCACTTTATAATCTTTAAGTAAACATTTAATAATGACATAATAAACCCAAGAAATATCATTAGTTAAAGAATAAAGAATATCTATAAAGATCTCAGACTGACATAAAAACCATTAAATTCCACTTTTCACATAAAAAAAAAGAACAATACCCATGAAACTTTCAAAGTAAAAAGGCTAAGGGATAAAGGATACCCTTTCCCCTTCTGCAATGTTTACACAAAAAACAACTCCCTTCCCTTCTCCCACTTAACGGGCTGATAAGTTGCCAACAGATTAGAGCCATGAAATTTTAATCAGTTTCGTGCCCAAGTGGGCAAACAATTGAAAGCGAGAGGCGGTTACCTCAAAATTTTGATAAAAGCCCTGTGTGTGCCGCAAATTCCTGCGGTTAAGCCGCAACTAATGAATAGTTTAGGGTTGGTGTTGGTGTTTCTTATTTTTATTTTTGTTTTTTCTTTGCCGCAAAGTGCTTAAGCCGAAATCTAAAATTTCAAGTTGAGTTCGGCTGGGCGCAGTCAGCGGGTAATTAACAGAAGCCTTTTTTTTATGACGAGAAAAGAGCTGAGCATCTTTTACAAAGTTGCTTGGTTTTTAAGACTTGTTTGTAAAAGTTTTGTTTTTGGGTAACCCCCAAGTTTTTTTTTCGCGGTTAAAGCAAACTTTTTACGTGATTTTTAGGGGTAGAAATTTTCTGACTTTAATTCGATTCACACAAATTAAAGCCTGTGTGTGAAAGAGAGTCCTCCACACACTTTACACATTTTACACTTTATAATTAATTAAGGCAAGTTTGTATTTTTGGCCAAGAAGAATCTGGAGCACATTTACCATGGCTGCTGCCATGGAATATTCAATGAAAAATGACATTGCTGGGGATAAATATTTGCGCAAGAGCAAGCGTTAAAGTCAAGTGATTACTGAGGAGGAAAGCCGATGGGGAAATGCTCTTTAGTGTAGGAATTATTAAATACATTGAAAAAGTATAAAATAATAATAAATATATTTTAAATATAATCATTTAATTTATATATTTATACTTTAAATATCCAAAAATATTGCTTTTATTTAAAAAACAAAAATTTATAAAGCCCTCCATAAAAGAAGTACCCATTTTTTAGAGTATTGTTTTGCTTGTTGTCTTGCCCCCAAACTTGACTCTAAAAAGTCATTTTCATGTTGTTATGTCCAAAGTGCAGAAATTGTGAAAATTCATCTTTTCAATTTCCCCCCCAAAAACCCTCTCCCCTCAAACCCGCTTTTCTATATGCAAACTCTGCTCCTCCTCTGTGTACCAACTTTGCTGTCAATTTCACAGATTAATGCGCACACATTTCAACGCCAAAGTCGGCAGCCGAACATTTATTATTGACAATGGCCAAAAAAGTTTTGGTTTCCGCTTTCCCTCTCTCGGAAAAACATCTCCCGTCCAGGCTGGACGACAAAAATTGATTTACAGTATAGATATTTTAATCATCAAAGCTCTCGGCAGTTCTAAGTTCTTAGTTACATGCTTTTTGCCTTCTCGAAATCTAATTTATGGGCCACGTCGACGGAGGGAGATGTACAATTTATGGGCCAAGGAGGAACAGGTCCTGTGGCAGCCTGTTGAGTTACCAAAAGTTTTCGTTGTTATTTCTATGAGCATAAGAAGCTTTTCCTTTTGGGTTGTCCTTGAGGCTGTTTACTTCCCGGCGAAGTTGTATTTCGCGAAAAGGTTTTCCTCGTACTCGATGGCAAAGTTTAGGTTATTGAATTCAAAGAAGCCATTAAAAGTAGTCATGATTTGGTAAAACTTTAAAATAATTGATTGGAAATTCGGAAGTATTGGGGAAAGGGTTTTTACTGATTAAAAAATGCATTCTGAGACTTACTAAACATACTTAAAGACCACAAATAATATAACAAACTCTCACATTTCTTATCACTTTGCGGTTTCAAATTGCTCTCTCTCACATTTTAATTTAAAAAAAAACATATAGCCCCGGCAATTGTTATATTTTCTCAAGCCTTATCTTCACCACCACCTCAACCACTTTTTTATCTTAGAAAAAAGGCTCAACTCTTGCAGTTTGTGGTTGAAATAGAATTTTAATATATTTTTCCACAAATTTCCGACTATAAAAACCCCACATTTGCCTCACAAAATCACACTTCTCAAGCAACCTTCGAGTAGCAAAGTTCCCAGCGACGCCATGACCAACACGGATCTGAAAGCCTTGGAGCTGCTGTTCCAGCGTCCCCTGGAGCCGGTGTTCACCACCCGTGACTCTGGCAAGACTGTCCTGGAGCTGCCCGATAGCTTCTACACGGATCGTTATCGCAATGATACTGAGACGGTGGGCAATCGTTTCTCCAAGGATGTGGATCTAAAGATTCCCGTCCAGGAGTTGGCCAATATTCCCGATTTGAGCTTCACCAAGAAGCTGGGTCCTAAGAATCAGTTTTCCCTGTTTAATGATCGTCATCGGGAGATAGCCAGCCAGCTGATTACGCTCTTCATGGGAGCCCCTAGCCTAAGGCAGTTTGTGTCGCTGTCTGTTTATACCAAGTGAGTTTATTTTAGAGTTTTGCTATTGTTCCTTGAGGAACTCTAAGTGCCTTCTTCCTTTCAGGGATCGAGTGAACCCAGTGCTGTTCCAGTACGCCTATGCCGTGGCCATTGCCCATCGTCCGGATACCCGTGAAGTGCCCATTACCAACATCTCCCAGGTCTTTCCCAGCAACTTTGTTGAGCCCTCTGTCTTCCGGGTGAGTTTTTGTAAAAGTTATCCTTTTGCACCTCTATACTAGAGTCTTCCTTAATTTCCTAAAATCTAAACCTTTCTGCCTACCAGGATGCCCGTCAGGAGGCCTCTGTGATTGGAGACAGAGGCGAGCGTGTCCATGTGGATATTCCTCGCAACTACACAGCCTCAGATCGCGAGGATGAGCAGCGTTTGGCCTATTTCCGTGAGGATATTGGCGTTAATAGCCATCATTGGCACTGGCACTTGGTCTATCCCACCACTGGACCCATGGAGGTGGTGAACAAGGATCGTCGTGGCGAGCTCTTCTACTACATGCACCACCAGATCCTCGCCCGCTACAATGTGGAGCGTTTCTGCAATAACCTGAAGCGTGTCCAGCCGTTGAACAATCTGCGAGTGGAGATACCGGAGGGCTACTTCCCCAAGATCCTGTCCAGCGTTAACAATCGCACCTATCCGGCTCGTGTGTCCAATCAGCTGCTGCGGGATGTGGACCGTGAGGATGCCAACATTGAAATCTCTGAAGTGGAGCGCTGGCGCGATCGTGTCCTTGCGGCCATCGATCAGGGTTATGTCGAGGATGTGAGTTCTTAGTTTATTTTGTGGTGGAATTTTTCTGTATTTTCATATTGTTTAAATGCTTTTTCAAGGCCTCTGGCAACCGCACTCAGCTGGACGAAGTCCGAGGCATTGATATTCTGGGCAACATGATTGAGGCCTCGCCGGTTCTCTCCATCAATAGCAACTTCTATGGCAACCTGCACAACCAGGGACATAATATCATCTCCTTTGCCCACGATCCCGATGCCAGGCACTTGGAGGAATTCGGCGTGATGGGTGATGTGACCACGGCCATGAGGGATCCCATCTTCTACAGGTGGCACGGATTCATTGACAATGTATTCAACAAGTTCAAGGCTCGCCTGGATCCCTACAATGCCGCCCAACTGAACTTTGATGGCGTGACTGTGGACTATATTGAGGCCAAGATTGGCAAGTCCAATACCAAGGCCAATACTTTGTTGACCTACTGGCAGAAGTCCAGTGCTGACTTGGCAGCTGGTCTGGACTTTGGTCCCTCGGCCGATGGCAATATCTTTGCTTCGTTTACGCATCTGCAGAATGCTCCCTACACTTATACCTTCAATGTGACCAATAATGGCCCCAAGAGGGCGGGAACCTGCCGTATCTTCATCTGTCCCAAGGTGGATGAGCGCAATCAGCCTTTGAGGCTGGAAGATCAGCGACTGTTGGCCATTGAAATGGACAAGTTTACAGTGGACTGTAAGTCTGGATACCTTCTAACTAAAGCTAAAACCATTAATTTTAATTAACAAATTCCCAGTGGTTCCTGGCGTCAACACTATTCGCCGCCAGTCGACGGAGTCCTCGGTGGCCATTCCCTTCGAGCGCTCCTTCCGCCCGGTGGGCGCTGACTATCAACCCACGGCTGCCGATGAGCTGGCCAGATTCCGCTTCTGCGGCTGTGGCTGGCCCCAGCATCTCCTGCTGCCCAAAGGCAATGCCCAGGGCATGCTCTTCGATCTGTTTGTCATGATTTCCGACTACACCCAGGACTCTGTGCAGCAGCCCAAAACGTAAGCAGTCCTGAATGCGAAGTTAGCCATCAGTTGTTGACCTTCTTGGCCTCCTTTCAGACCCAATGATGCCTGCAGCACTGCCTACTCCTTCTGCGGCCTGAAGGACAAGCTATATCCTGACAGACGCACCATGGGCTTCCCCTTCGACAGGCGGCTGCCCAATGCCAATCTGACGGAATTGGTTGGCGCCTTCGGCAACATGGCCAAGACTGACTTGAGGATTGTGTTTAACGATCGCGTGATTGACAAGGCTTAAAAACCCATTTGAATCGAGGAATGATGAATGAATGAATGAATGAAGAACCTGGCTGACTCTAAGGACCCTGAACCTGAAACCTATTATATTTTAGTGAATTTATAGTGTGTCTCATCGTGGTTAATTATATTTTATATTAATAAATACTTATTCCTGCAAGCTTAATTATTATTTGAAATATTTTTAGTTAACAGAAAAAGGTAGTTATCAATTATTTTCATTATAAATATTTTTTTTTCCCTAATTACTTCCAAGTACATCATGTTTTTCCCTTCAATACTTATTTTGGTATCCACAAGTAAGTTTAATTAAATAAACAAATATCCATACCATCACAATTTTCATAAATTTCCATGCCTGAGGCGTTATTCTGCCAAATGAACTCCCCAGCAATTCATGTTAAATTCATTTAATATTGTGTATTAAATTAAATTCTGCAAATTTATATATAATTACCTTCAAGGCTTGTCTATTTTCATCAGAACTTGACAAGGAAAAAAGATTTAGGAAAGATTTATATCAGAAAATTTCCAGGAAAAAATCCTAAACTAGGCAGCTTCTTCTATTTATAAAGGTATAAAAAGCTTAGCAGAGATTTCTCATTTCCCTCGTTTGCTGGCGTGGATAAATATTTACTGATATAAGAAATCCCCCTCTAGTCTAGGCATATTTGCTTACTAAATATTTGCTTTACATTATTGAATATTATTTATACCGGCCAACAGATATACATACACACTGGCAGAGGCCCCTGAAAAAGGGCGTTTATTTGTCATAGACAGGCGGCAGAGGGAGGAAAGGGAAAGCCCCACAATTGGTGGGCGAGCTAATCCTATTAGACTTCAAAGCGGTTTGCTCAACAAACTTTGGGATTGCCTTGGTGTCCAGAAGACTTCCAGAAGACTTCATCCTCCCCCCTGCTGCTGCTGCTGCTGCTGGGGAAGGAAAATATCCTGGCAACAGCCGAAGAAGGAAAATCGCAATCGAAAACCGCTGCACGTGTTGCGCTTATTAATTTTTCCACATTTACCCGCAGCTCGAGCACTTTAATTAGACAGCCGAATGGCTGAGGATAAAGTTCTTGAGATACACACATACACACTCCCACAACAGCTGCTGCCAAACAAATTGATTTTTAATAGATTTTTATGGTGGTCACGATGGCCTAGAGTCCCACTAGGCGCCACATGACGTATACGTGATGAAATTGTACTGGCTTTCCGGCCAAGAAAAGTATCTTCTTATCTAAAAAGGGAAGTTGTTAAAACGCTTGTATTTCACATAATAAACAAGCTTAAACATTTTCGTTTTCCTGCTTTTTAAAATTCAAAATTTAATTTTAAAGAGCCAAACTTTTTCCATGTTCCCCCCAACCCAACAAAAAAAGGCAACATTTTATATTAACTGGCTGCTGGCTTTAAGGCCAGGTTCAATGAGCCCATACAGAAAAAGTTGTGGCCCATGTCGACAGCAATTTAATCTCCTTTTGTTGCCGTTCTTTTTATTTCTTTTCAAAAGTTGCATATTTTATGACTGTATTTTTGTGTGTGTCTGCGTGTGCGTGTGCTGCAACTGGGTGTAAACTTTCCCTGAATTCAAATTAAATTACAGCACAACGGTCAATTTGTAATACCCTAACCGAAGGCATTCAGGCATCTTGGCACTGAGAGGATTTTGGGTAAATATCCCCAAGGAAAGCAAATAGACGTCTTTGAAAAGGTAATAATAGTTGAAAGACAGCATAGAACAGAAAGAGAAGAGAGAGAGAGAGTGGTCGTCCTTTTTATTACTTCTTCCTTCCATTCCATTTTTTTTTTTCAATCATTAGAATCCTGGCCACAGGACATTTCCCCGCTTTGAATTTATTTATGTGGGCAAATTGTAGAAAATTAAAAAATAGACAAAAAAATACAGAGAGCAAGGCAGAAAGTTGGCAAAGTGCGAAGGGGGAATACTTTAATTTATTTTGGTAGCCGCAGGCTGGGGAATTTGTACGGTTTTCCGGTGGGGTTTTTTTCGGGATGGGGGAAAAGCCGCCACTTAGGCATAACTTTGGCTTTAGCTCTGGGTCGTTTTACCCATATGCTTCTGCCCGTGTTAGCTTGTTTGCTGTTATTGTTGCCATTAATGTTGCTGACTTTGGCCCGGTTTTGGTTTTAGGGTTTGAAAAAATATTTGCTCTGGGTACTTGCCATATTAACATACACGTGTGTGTGTGTGCGTGTGTCTCATAAGTGTAAATAATGGCTTTGGGGAAAAGGTTTTCCCTTCGCTGATTAGGCTTCCCCAATTGCTGGGTATGCCCAATCTCAGCAGTCAATAATAAATAATTGTTTACTGCATTTCGATTTACGCAATTGGCCTGCCTAATTTCTGTGAAATTTACATTCAATCAACTCGCCGTGAAGCCCATTAAAAAGTCAATCGGACAGATATGCAGCACATGGCAGATATTCGCATCTGCAAATCGACCTTGCTCTAGTGCACTTTCTGGATTGTGAGTATACTATATATAGATCGATCTAGAAAAAGTCAAATATGCACTTTGTAAAAACGCTATAAGACGTGGCTAAAAGTAGATTATTTTGGGTGCAGATGATTGGGTTTTTAGACTGCATTTTTGGTTAGTAAATAATAAAACAAAAAAATATTGTTCATAGAAACAAGTTGTTTATTAATTTAATTTATAATAATTTTATAGTCTTTATATTTTCAGCACATTCTATTTATTATTATTTTCCCCTTCAGGCTTTTTGCTATTTTTGTCGCCTGTACACATAAACATTTATCAGAGGACCAAAGTCTAATAATGCTCCGACCCTGCCTTATGCCAATGAAATAATAAATGAAATAATCCATCTGGTGGTTGAACAAAGCCAAGAACAGTGACTGGATAAAAGCCAAAGCCAGAATGACATGTGATTTCTACTCTAACAAACAATCAAAGACAAAAATTTAGAAATAAAATGTTAGAGATATGAAATTATTCAGTTTATTTTAAGCCATAAAAAAAATATATAAATAAATAGCTTGAAATACAATTTAATAAAGCAAAGTTCCCGGAATTTCCGCCCACAACTGCTGCTATTCTTATAACCCCCACTGTTATTCTGATGACATATGGATCCTGTTTGCCTGGGCTTACATGTATGAAATCTGATATTGATTTAGAGCCGGGGGTTCCCTTTCGTTTCCGCGAATAGCACAGCATATAATGCCAATGACAGGGCACTGTCAAGTGAGTACTTCGATTCCATCTATTACCATGCCAAACGTCATTACCGTTCTTGCCAGCGAATCGGATTGCGATTCTGCCAGCTCTGAGTCCCGAGTCCTGAGTCCTGAGTCTCCTGCCTCGCGAGTCCTGGAGCATGCTAATTGTTTGCAATTATGCTTTGAGCCGCAGCTTCACTTTGTAATGGAAACGGAACTCGAATCAGTAGCTCTGGCACTTGAATGCATTAAAATGATAAAGTATACAAACCGGTCGGGAAAAATGCGTTCGCTTTTCAATGGGAATTAGGTGAACCGCAGGAAATTCATGTTTAATTGAAATGCCATAAGATTTCCCGCCATATTTAGATAATTGGAAAACCGCAGGGGAGCTCGGCAAAGAGCTCTATGTAATTAATTGTAATTTACAGAATTGTGGAAATTCAAACGCAAATTGAGACCTAAAGGCACTTGGAGAAAGGAAAGGATAAAATAAAAATTTATATAAAGGAAAATAAAGTTATTTTTTAACGGAAGAAGAAAACAAAGCAGTGTCTTAAGACCATGAAATAATATGTTTTATTATTTGGAAATATTCCTAAATTCCCAAAAATTAAATTTCCAATATTTTTTCTCTAAATTATCCCATTAAAATTAAAATAAATCTTCTCCTGCTTTGAAATGCATAAATGTTTCTATTTTTATTTAAGAATATTCCTATTTTCCATTAATTGCTTTTCTTTAATATTTTCCCATTCAAAATACAAATAAGACTTTATTATTTGCCCATAAAAAATCCCCATTGATCTCTTACCGCTCGAAATGACACAACTTAATTTGTTGATTTTTCCTTCTTAAATGCCAGCTAATAACAATTAAATTTAACAGCGCGTGGCCTTTATTATTATGAGAACCCTTTGAAATGATTATGGTAAGTCCCTCTGTTTATTTTCTATATTTTTTTGTGCCAAATGTTTATATGCCACGCGCTGGGGCAGAGACCGACATTTACCTTTCGCCCGGCAATGGCAATATTTAAATTAATTGCTAATAAACCGTCATCGAATGTTTACACTTCCGCCCGACAGTCCGTCAGTGAGCCTGGGGCCTGTGTGCTGGTGTTAATTTTATAATTTCAGTTCCCTTTTGTTTATGGCCCCATTGCCATTGACTCGAACAAATCACTTTTACTCAGGTGGCTCCACAACGAAAGGCAGAAGCAGCAGCAGCAGCAGCTGTGTTATTTTAGCGTCCAATGCGATGTGGGGGAATTTATGTTTTATGCACAAATATACACACACGCACACCACTGCCACTAGGAGTAAATAAACAGGCAGCTAGCCTGCAGCTTCATTTGTTTTGCCAAAAAAAAAAAAAATAGCACAAATAACAACTTAAGCGATAAAGTGCTGCTAAAAGCTATTAACTATGATGTCAGAGAGCCAGATGTACTACCGATCTCATCTAAAGCACAACACTAAAGGAAAAATGGGGAGAATTGAAAGGGGGTTTTAATATAATTTTAACAAAATTAATTTTTAAATTTTAAATAACCTTTGGGAGGAAGATGGAATAACATATCCCAAATCGTTATTAAATTTGTACAATAAGATCTGTAAATTAAAGATAAAACTTAACAAATAATTATATTTTTCATCCTAAATAAAATAAATTAATAAAGCATTAATCTAAGAATTTTATTTTCAACTTATTTCAAAGATTTTATTGTAATTTCTCTCAGTGCCCTGTTGCTAGGAGAGTTCCATCCACCCCTTCCACATGCTAATCTTTAAGGATCGAATTGGGTCGGAACTTGAACTTGGCAAGGGTATTTTGTATTTTTGGATATTCAATCATAAAATGTACACACGAGTGTGCGATTGAGTGTAAGTTTATGGCAATTGTTATTTAAACAATGGGATAATTACAATATGCGAGAAGGAGCTTCAGGTGCCTAATGGGGCAATAACCTTTAAATATTTCAATGGGAAATAATGATTATTAAAGAAAAAATAGGTAATGAAATCTATTTAAGAAATCAATAAACAAACTGGAATATTTAAAACATAAATAAGATTGTAGATGTGAAATAATAATTTAGTTATACGATATTATAAATAATATATAAATATTTTCAAAACTTTAACATTATTATTTTCTACATCACCAAATTAAATCTTGCCACATCATAATTACCGACTGAAAATATTCATATCCTCGCACCTTGATATTTTCCCACAGTTGGCCAAAGGAATGCGGTTAGAATCGTGGCATCCCTGAGGCATTTCGAGGCTTTGTGCCATTTACAATGTGCATAGAAATGCAATTCAAGGCAGGCCCACACAGGACAGACAACAATTATTCTTATTCTCATGGCAAATGTGGGCGGAGCTCATGGGAAGCGCTCTTGGGAAATGGAAATGGAAATGGAAATGGGGAAAAACAAAGCGGAAGGCTGCCTTGCCGGAAAATGAATATTTTAATTTGAAGAGTGCAGGAAGAAAACTAAAGAATATCAGCTCAAAACTGTTTTAATATATTTTAGAAATTAATTATTAATATTAAATTAGAAAATTATAAGTAAAATCAGTCTGGTTTGACTGTCTAAAAACTAAATATGTTTATTAAAAATTAATTTTAATATTTTATATAATTTTTCAAGACTCCTTAATTTTTCCAGACAATCGAATGGAGTCATTTGTCAAAAGCTTTAGCCAAAATTCGGTGTTGTAGAAAATTCTCAACATTATAACACACTTTGTTTATATATCCGCGTTGTTCCTGTAAGAGGTCCTTGTATTTATATTTAGAATTATCCCATTGTCATGTGGAGTATCAGGCGTGGACTTGCCACAGCGGCCGTTCGAAGTTTTCGGCTACCAAAGTTGGTTAATCCTTCACCTCCTTTAGCAGCCTGCTCGCCACTGCTTTGTGATTCCAAATGTGCAAAGAACTTCACAGATATCAACCTGAGTGCCATCTACTGGCAATTGATCGAGGATCTAGAGCTCCCTGAGCTCATAAAGCTTTATAATTCCAACAGTACTTCCATTGAGGTCGACAAGAAAAGCAAGTTTGATGATCAAAACAATTCAAATAAATTTAAGCCAGACATTATCCAGGCAAGTTTCCCTGGGTGCAAGAAATCATCATTATACAATCGAAGCAATTTAAATAATTGTAAGTCAAATATTATATTGGATATAGATTCCCCTAAATCCATGAAATCAACAGCGTTCGATCGAAAAAATTCAAATAAATGCAAGCGAGACTGCATCGAGCATTTAAGTTTAAATAAATGTAAAAAAAGCTTCACCGAAGATATAAGTTCTCCTGGATTCAAGAAATCACCGGCAAATAATCAAAATAATTATAAAAAACCAAAGCTAGACCTCAACAAGGAGGTAAGTTCCACTGAACCCAAGAAATCATCAGCGCCCGAAATAAATAATTTTAGTAAATGTATGACTAACATCCTTGAGTCTAAATCTAAGAAATCATTAGCTTCTGATCGAAATAATTTTAAAAAATCGAAGACAGACATTATGGAAAAGAAATGTTTCTGTAGGTGTAAGAAATCATTGGCGGCTGATCGAAATAATTCAAAGATATCTAAGAAAGACATAATGGAGGAGATAGCTTCACCTGGAACCAAGAAATCATCGGCGGCTAATCGAAATAGTTCAAAGAAATCTAAGATCACCGAAGAGATAACTTTCCCCTGGCCCAAGAAATCATCATCACCCGATAAATACGCTAGAAAAAAATCTAAGTTGAACATCTTTAATGAGTTACGTTCCCCTAGATCCAAAATATCATCATTGCCCGATTTACCAGTTAGCCAATTCACAAAGGTATATCTTCCTTTCGAACCAGGTTATCGAATCCCTTTCCGCACCACCAAAAAGAACATTTTTCAGCGGCCTCTTGTATACACCAGAAACTGGGATAAGTTAGGGATTTCAAAAAAGAATCTAAAGACACCCAAGTCAAGTCACCATAAGAAGTCCTCGAAAGAGCGTACGGCTTTCAAACCCACCAGAAAATCCTTAGAAGACGATACGAGGCAATCACGGAAGCAAATGAATCAAAGGAGCTCTATAGACAAGAATGTCAGGTTCAGTGATATTTACAAATATAGTAATAATCAAAAAATTAAACCGGTTTTAGTAATTACAAGCCCACAAGAAAAAACAACAGTGAATAACAATACGCTAATGCCAGCAGACGAGCGTAGATTGCGTAGCATAGCTTCGTCCATCGAGCAATCCCACTCTCACATTCCATCGTCGGTCATCGGCAATATTCACCACGTTTCTAAAGATTATTATTTCGAGCCGATTGATTTGGTGGAGTACAAGAAGGATTTTCTCTCTTCGCATTCCCAGAACCATATAGCTATCAAAAGTTCTTGGCCAAAAATTTGGCCAAAACCTTTGAAGCAAAGGCAAAGGAAAGTCAAGTCAGAAGATCCTTCACCCAAAGCGTCTTCCCTGATCAAGAAGCGGAGTAGGAAAAGGCTCAGCAAATCTTCCCCCAGCCGAACACAGTACCTTTCTACACCCTGTAAATATCATACTTTTAATGTGAAAGATTTTAGAATTTGTGGAAAAGACAGGGCGATTGGATGTCAAACGGAAGATCTCCCGATTGACTGTGACTTGTGCAATCTGTGTAGGCCGCCTAGTCAGTCGGATGAACCTCTGCCGATGAAGACTAAGCAACGCCAGAATTGCGATAGTTATTACCTTTGGAAATATCAGAGGGAAAGTAATTCGGTTTCGGTTTTAGATTCAGATTCAGATTCCGAAGGCAGTGGGGAACCCCTACGAACGAAGGAAAGTGCCAGCTGGGGCACGATGCGGCGGCAACTGGAGCAATGCCAGGTAGCTTTAGACCTTTGTGATCAGCTCGTCGAGGCTCAGCTCCAACTTTGCAGGATCAAAACACAAGAAGCATGCTGCAGATGTGTTCCCAATCTCGAAACTGGGCTGAGCTCCGATGAAGAAATGTCCACTAGATGCCTGGAAACATGACCGATTTTTGTTTGACTGTATTTCTCTGTGTTTTTTTACATTTATTAAACTGTGATATTTTTTAGAAGATTTTTCCTTATTTTTTTTAATTGTCGGACTTTTTTTCTGAACATAGCTTACAGCCCTAGCTTGCTCCCCATATTTGAGATGTGCAGATTTTTAATTTCCTGATGCTTCGAATATTTCACAATCATAGTTACCTTTGCCTTACTATAAACCTCAAGAAATTAATTAAATAAAATTTCTACCAATTTTGACCATAAACAAATCCCGATTTATTTAAGAACATCCACAGACAACGGCAAAGGCCAAGGATTTGATTCAAGTTGTCAAGTAAGTATTCCAAATTATTTCGTTAAATGTTACAACAAATTCGAATATCATAAAAATTGCGAGTGACTTTCACGTTTTCCTTCAGAAATGAATGTTTTCAAGAAAAGCCCCGTGCTAAATCGGCAATGCCTGCGGAACAAGATCGAAGAGCTTTCGCCTTTACTAATCAAGCAGTTGAACCTGGGGATATCCAACAAGGACTCACTGTTCCGGGCCACATGGGACTACTATGCCAGCGGCTGCCAGGAGCGACTGACGAGCATTCGCAGGCGCATCGAGCAGAATGCCAAGATAGTGGCGCCAAGGACTCAGCATTGCCAGAATTTGCACCCATCCCCAACTGAGCGTTCACTGCCATCAAGCGTGGATTTGGAAGATCACATCTACAACGAGTTTGTGTCCTGTTTTCGTAGCTCAGACGAGGGTCTTGCTAGAGCAAAGAACCCACCGAAGCGATCTCCTGTCAAAAAAGAACTCAATTCTGTCCAATGTTCCACTCAGAAACAATGGTATCAATGGAAGTGCGAGGAGCGAGAGGTGCAACAGGTGCTAATGCAATGCCACGATCCCTATCGCGTGGAGGAGTTGACCAGGAAACTACAAAAACTAAAGAAATTGACCAATTGCCATCCTTTAGTTGTGCAACCAAGCCAACAGGAAGAACCCAAAAAATCTGCTTCGAAAATAACAAAAACCCAGCCAAAAGTCATCACGAAACCAGGACCCAATGTCAATCGTTCACCAAAAGCTGCTATCAACTCCGCAGGGGAACTATTAAAAAACGATAAATTAGAGAAATTAAGGACTACATCTGAAAGTACAGAAGAAAGATCTCCCATTAATGTAAAAAATAAGAGACATAAACTAAAAAAACGTATCCAAGACTCTGGTTTAACCCACAAAACGTCCAGGGAAACAGAGTCTTCCAGGACGAGCCTTAAAAATTCATCCTCACAATTGTCGCAAGTACCTGAATTTACGGATGAGTCCCCTGGTAAAGTAGAAAAACAGAAACCAAGAAAAAAAACCCTTCCAGTGTTCATCCCGAGCTCATTTTCTGATCTATTGCTGATGAAACCAAGATATAAGCCCCACAAACATCAAAATAGCTCTCGACTGAGAATCATAAGGAAGGCGCACTCTTGGCACTTGCCAAGATATATGAAATGTAAGGAAAATTTAGATTGGAATAAAAATACATATACTCGTAACAAGATCAAACAACGAATTGACCGAATATCCGAGACAAGTCATCGATTGGACTCCGTAAGGAAGACGCACTCCTGGCCTCCAATACATAATTTGAAGGTTAGTAGACCCAAGAATAAACAGTGTACTGCCTCACATGAAAAGACTTTGAAATCCAAGACCAAGACCCAAGACAAATTCCATTTTGACTGGCCCTTGCCAAGTGGCATGAAACACATGGAGTACTTTAAACCCTATGGCCAGTTTAAGACCAAAGCTGAGGATATGAATGCAGTGCAAACATTTCCGCCTCTATATTTCACCGGAGTCCGAAGGCCGTCGAAACTAAATCCTCTTGACGCAATTAAGTCTCCCGAACTACCTCTTCCCTATCTGGGTTCGGATTCCGATATTAGGACGCGAGCTAGAAATTACTTCGTTTTGTATGAAAAATCATTACCTTCGAGTCTTTTCAGTAACGAGGATCTAAGTTTCCCACCAATGGTCATTTCTGATATTATAAATGAATTCATGAATAAATATGGATCGAAAATCCACTTCAAGGACCCCTTTACCAATTTTATGAAACCCAATAAACTGGATCGTTTGAAGCCAACGATAGCCATAAAGAAGCATCAACGTAAGATGGCCAGAAGAGACAAAATCATAAAGAAGAAGGCCAAGAAGAAGTTTACCAAGAAAGTCCCGACGAAATCATCAAAACGGGAACTCCCACCATGCTCCCTGTGCAACTTGGTGCGGCGAAGACAATCCGAGCTTCGACCTTATATGAAGCAAATGCAGATGCAACGCCAGCGTCTTGAACTGAAGACCTACTACACTCAAAACATTCTCAAAAAGCCACCTTGCCAAGAACAAGGACCTCCGGCGGCTAGGAGAGCCGTTACTTGCCAGGTCCTGTCCAGGTGCTATCAAAGCCTGAATCTCTGCCAGAAGCTCCTAGAGCAGAGGCTACTTCAAAGATCTCAAGAATGTCAGTCTTGAAGATGGGTATGTGACCTGCTCTTAACAGGATAATAATATGTATATATCCAGGATAATAATATGAATATATAGCAGTATTATCCTTTGAAAGCCTGGTCATATGCTTACTCAGAGAGATTGCCTGTAGAATTTTTACAGAAAAATGTCTGTGATTGAGTGAGTTTTATTTTATGATAAATACTTTTAAATAAAAAATATAAATTAAAGTTATTTTATTTTTAAAGGAATATAATTTTCATTAACAAAAGGAAAGAGAGATTTTAAAAGAAATATGTATTTTGAAGCCTTTTCCAGCTTCCTTAAACCACAATTTTCAGGATTCTATAAACTTTAATTTGAATACTCGAAATAAAACCTTTTTAATCAGAGTTTCCCCTTAAAAAACCACAAATCCCCTCTCCCATACCCCCTGCAGTAAGTAATAAAAATCAGAAAATCCCAAGAAAACGGGAAAGTGTCCTGGCATTTGTAAGCAGTTCATTTAGTTGACTTTTACACGACCCTTAAAGAGATCTCCTTAACCCCACACTCATGGCGCATACATTTTATTAAAAATTAGCATTTCCAGGGATAAAAACGCGTTATGACGCCTGCATCCTTTTCCGCAAAATTTATTTTCAACGCCGAGTAAAAATAATAATGTGCCATAAAATTTGTGTTACAGTTTTTTTCTTTACACATTTTTTTTATATATTCCCGCTGCGCATAAATGTCAATGCCAAAACGCAACTAAAATCTGGTTCTCATCTCCACGGCATCCTCAACATCCGCCGTCCTCCAGCCTCCGCGGGCTCTTCAGCACAAGTGCAGAGGAGGGCAATACCAACAACTACTAAAAACCGACGGGGAGGAATAATAAAAATAAAAGAACTATGAAAAAAAAACTAGGATAAAAACTATGAAAAAAAATCAAAGAGAAAAAGCAACAAAACTCGGTCGAGGGCTTTATATAGTAAAAAAAAAAATACTTTTATATGCAATTTTCGTATGGTATACTGAGGGGCGATTCCCCCAAGTAGTTTCTTCTAGTTTATTAATTTTAATGCTAATTCTCTGGACAGGCAACACGTGCGTCACAAAATGTTATGTTTATGCCAACGCCTTGCCTTGGAAATAAAGTTAAATAATGTGAAAAGTTAGTTTAGTTGATTTAATAAAAATATATAATTAAACAAGAGTTGATATTATATTAAATAAATTAAATAGTTAAAGAAAAGCTGGGATTCGTTGTGTATTCGTTAATGTATTTAATATATGTTTAATAGTTTAGAGAGTGAAACACATAATATTTTTGATAAATTTAATTTATTAATAGTTTATTAATTTGTTAATAAATAGTTTATAGGCAGCTAAAAAACCCCCCTAAAAAACGCTCTATATTTTTATAAGCATAAAAAATTCACTCTTCCTCTTTTTAAAAAAGCATCCACAACTTAATGCAAATGATTTAAATCAATTACGACCCATGAAAAAAGTAATAAATCACTCATACGCTCTGTGGGCATGCCGGACGCCGCGAAGTATGCAATGAACGCGAATGCAAGCACGTCCAGGTGTTGATGGACGCAAAGGCGTCGGCAGAACAGGTGTCAAGGTGCTAAAATGCGTTGGAGCAGCTGCGGCAGATGCCGCCGGCGGCGGCCAAACGACCCGCACGAAGGATGTGGCGGAAATTTAAATGAAAACGAGGGAAAAACTCAGGGAGAACAAGTAAAAAAAATAAACGATAAAAGGAGCAGAAAAAATGTGCCATGGGTTAACGTTTACTGGGCCAGCAAGCAGCCTCTTATAATTGGCTTACTTTATTAAAGCCAATTAAGCAAAACTTCTGTTAAATTAAATTCCCTACGCCACACCATTTAACTGCAACCGAAACTCGATTAAACAATCAAGAAAAGAAAATGGAAAATGAAAAATACGAATTGCATACAAATATAATTGGAAAATTGTCTAATTGGTTCAGCGCTGGCAAGTTAACAAGCTTTGCCATCGGCTAATTAAACTTTTCAGATTAAAAACACACAGAAGAACTTCAGCAGCTCAATCTCAACGGAAGGAAGTTGTAGTTTCTTCCTTGAAAGGTTTACACAAGGCTCTCCCGCCCAACTTCCTGCCAAGGCGAAATATTCCCAAGAAGTCGGGTAATTCACGCTTGACGGAGTGCAAAGGATTGAAGTTTGGCGCAGTTTTGGCTAAAAGGATTACACACAAAATTAGGATTTTCGGTGTATGCAGAATAACAGTGGTAATTAGGGGATAAAATAGGACATTAGAGGATGTTGTCAGGGGGCTTAAAAAAATTTTTTCTTAGATGGAAAATATTTTTTATACATTTGTTTTATTTTATATTCAGCTTCAGGACTTAAAACATATTTTAAATAATTTTCTAGGTGTAAATTCTGAGAAAGAAAATTATAGGTAATTTCCCCAGCATTTCGACAGCATTAAAGTTCTCAAAAAAATCCACTAAAATTGATTTATTACTCTCTCGTGCCAAGGCAAGGAATATATACCGCCATATTTATTCATTATTTCCATAGAAGCTATCATCAATGTATTTTCATAACCACTCAACCGAAAATTCTTGTTGTTTTTGCACAATATACCTACATTTATCTAGGAAATTCCGTGCGCTTCACTACCTACGGATATATGTATTCAAAAAAAATCCGAAAAATTCCACGAATCAAATCCCTTTAATAGGCGAATTCAAACACAAATCGCTGCAGCACAGCACATACACACGTTAACATAATTATGGAACGCACACTCGCTGCGGCCCAATCAATCATACGCAGCGTGAGCCGCCTGACATTTTTGCCAACGGGAAGGCAGGCCAGACATGATAATCACACACACACACACAACAACAACCTTTGAAATGCAAATCGAGGAAAATTCACCCAAAAATAAAAAAAAGAAAAAGGAAAACCCAGCATACGTAGAGGTACTCACCTTTCTGCTACTCCGGGATGGGGGTGATGATGTGCCGCCGATTGACGATGTTTGTTGCTTGCTGCCTCTGTTGCCTGTTGCTGGTTTGTTCTACGCTGTGTTATCAAATCAATTCAACAGAAATTTATTTGCAGGAAAACCCCAAAAAAGAAAAAAAAGAAAATAACAAAAAAATAGGCAGGGCAAGGACCACAAACAGTCCAGGGAATGGGAAAGAGCAAAGAGAAATGCGTAACCGTAACGAAATTTCTTACGAGACGCGTGTCAAAAAAGAAGTTGAATTGTGAATATGTTATGCACAGAGAAAAATGGGGGAGTTCTAGGCTAAGCTAGAGAAGTTCATTTTTGAAGAAGATTTAAGTTAAAATAAAAGATATTTTAAGGACTTTATTTATTTATTATATTTATTTATGTATTTTCGATGTCTTAAAATTCTTAACTGGTGCCAATTCTAGTCTTTTTAAAAATATTTAAAAGTTAAAGTTGAACAATTTAGTTTCTGCAAATGTTTTGATATTGCAAAGACCTCTGGATTTATTTATCTCAATCTTTACTCAATAAATTTAAACAAAATGTTCTCTAACATAAGGAAAATATTTCCTTTAATATTGCCTATTTTTCTCAGTGTCCGAATTTCATTCACACAGATACACAGCCTCTGTGATTGTGTGTGCATTACATATGGTAATTTCGTTGGGATTTCCACGATTTCTTTCTTGGCTTTTTTTTTGGGGCGGTGGCAGGGTCAGGCCTTTGCTGATGGCCAGATTATAATCGTATTTTTCAATCTGAATTGAATTAGCTGAGATTTTTCTCGTTTTCCCCTCCGTATTAGAATTTATGGTAGCCGCTTTAACACTTTTTCATTTTTATTTTGAAAGCACAAACATGTGTCGCAAAAATCAGAAATCACCGAAAATTTTGTTTTATTAAAACATGTGCCAAAAATCAGCATTCTGTATGTGTATATTTTTATTACTTTTATAATTTATGTCTTTAGGTTTCTTATAATTTTTTTTATTTTGAAATTAGAATTTTTCACTTGTTTTTGAGGCAACAATGTTGCTGGCAACTTTCGCGCTTTTGCACTTGAACTAGTTTCCCGCTGCAAGAGTTTTCAATTTTCCTCCTCACGCAGGCACACACACACACAGAGTAGAGATAAATCCATTGATAAGAGTTTTTCGCCAGGACTCGATCTAGGATCTATCCGCCATACCTTTTGCCACGTCCGACTTTCGAAGCCACTCAACAGCAACTGTTGCAAATATCGAAAAGGCAACTTGTGGCTGCTGCCTCTGCCTCAGCTTGTGCCGCTGCCAATGCACTATGGGTTAAATGACCACTTTTTCTGGCCAAAAACCACTTTCTATGAAATTTACCTCAAAAAGTTTCAGCCTTATCCCTAAAAATAGGAAGTTTCTTAACATAATGAACAATTAGGCGTCTAAAAATTCTAAGAATATTGTAATTTCTGCTGATGCTCTTCCAAATCTTTATACTTCTAAGATATATTGTAAAACCTGAATTTTTTCCAGTTACTTTCTTAAAAAAAAGAGAATGGCAAACCCCAAATTCGACTGAATAATGACAAATACTACAATTTAAAGTCAAGTAAAGTTTTAAGTGTTTAAAAATAAATTAATAAAATATTTCAAGAAGTATAAGTTAATCCCATAGTGCGCTGTAGCGCCGCAGCATCTCTCTCTGCCGCTCAAGCTTTTCCCGACAATTTTCCCGAGAGCTTTTCCTCGCACCACGGCAAACTGTTGATTGGTCTCCGTACAAATGTGCGGTTGCCAAGGAGGAGAGAGCGAGTCCAAAAAAGAGAGAGTCTATCTCGTGTGGCATCTCCGGGCTTACTTAGTTAATTAATACCCATTCAGACGGCAGTAAACATTAGTTAGTTGCTGTTCATGGCTCCTAATAAGACCTTAAAAATTGTATTACTGGTTTTTGAGGGCAATGCAAGGGGTAAGTATAATTAAATGAAAACAATAATGGACTTCTTGTTGGGTTAACAAACAGTTTATTTATTTTTGATTTAGGAAAAAGCTTTATCCAGAAGCAGGCTTGAGTTCTATAAAAAAAACTTCACAAGCGATTATGATTATTTATTTTTTTAGAATATTTTTATTAACATTGTATTTTATTCATATTTATTTACTTCTTAAAATATATAGACTTTGGAATAGATATAAACTGCCTGAAAACATAAAGACATTTTTTATTAATTATAAACTTAATAATATATATCTTATTTTTATATTTTATTTTTCAGATCTTATTTAAGGAGTTTCTCAGAATTTAAATGTAATTTTAAGTTAATTAAATTCCTATAAAAAATAATGGCAATGAAATATAAATTCAAATAAACATATTTCCAAAGAACAATGTTTTCTTTTCGATACCCAATTTTAATCGATTGACAAATCCAAATGGACATCCGCCTTCTTCGCCAATCTATTTTCATTCCTGTTTATTTGCAAACGAACTCCCACAAAAGCCATTAAGACGGATGTTTACCAAAGCAACAGTTACCAATGTTAACGCGCTACAAAAAAAAACACTCTGTGTCTCTCGGTCCCAGAATGAGGAGGCGATGGGAAAAGCTTCCGATGAGGCAGAGCATAAAACCTCCTATTTGGAGACCACAAATAGATGGCACACTCGCAGAATTAACGCTCTTTTAATAGCTTAGGCAGGCTACCAAGCTCAGCAGGGAGGCCATCCTTGCTTATCAATGATGATGATGATGGTGCAACCGATGGATGCTGCTGCTGCTGCTGCTGAAGGACCTCTGCACCCGATCCTGACCGACACCAAGCTCTCACCACCGATTTTCCAATTGCCACCTTTTTATGACTATCCCCAAGTGGAGCGAGGACACACGTTTGGCAAATTTGCGGAGGAAGGACGAACACCTGACTAATTGATACGCCCAAGTGTGCAGTGAGAGAAATTGCATTTACATTGTGATAAATTAATTGTAACATAATATTGTAGAAAGTAAATATATAAACATTAAAAAATCAATTTTCTGTAAAGAATAAGCTGAAAATCTTAGATTTTTGTCAAATAAAATAATAGAACTCATTTATTTAAAACAAATTAGAGATATAATTGTTTATTAAAATATTTATAATTTTCAATAATTCCCTTTACAATTTCCCTACGTGTAAGATTGACTGAAGTAATTTTCGTCCTTTGATACTGTAAAAACAATTACCTGTATACCTTATACACCTGTGTGTGTGCTTGTGTTTCGGTTGGTGTACATTAAGCTCACATTAAAATAATCACAGGAGGAAGGACGGGGATAAACGCAGGAAGCTGGCAGGATAAACGAGGCGAGGAAAATCAAATTGAGACGTTTACTTTATTTAAAGCTGCGCCGAGTTCAGGGACGTCTCCTTTGTAAAGTCTTGCCAAGAGCTGAAAGCTAAGCCATGACAGCGCAAGGTTAACTTTTCAATTTTCCGCGTTCGTTGACTTCGCCGCACACATAGTGTCTTTAATTACGCCGCCAAAGCTATTTCCCTGGACTTTTCGCTTGGCTAATTAAGGCATCCGTTGCGCCCGTCGTCCTTCGCAAACGGTAATCCTATATATCCTGGAAGCGACCCCGTTGCTGAGCTTCGCATTACCGCAGGATGCACGCGCATCTGATTATGGCGCATTATTCCGACCGTCCAGCTTCAGTTTTCGCACTAATGTTTATGGGCAGCCGGGATCTCCTGGTCGTAATCGGCCGTGTCCTTCACACACTATGCAAATAGACCAAACAGCAAAAACAACAACAAAATTAAACAGTCAGAAGGAAGTAAAAGTTAAAAATTTTTGAAATTGAAGCGAACCAGGTGACAGCTATTACACTTGGGTATGCCACACAAAAGCTGGATAATATGGAACCCGTTTTGAAAATTAAACAAGAAATAAGTCCCTTTTCCCATTAATTTGTAATTTGTATATGATTTACTTTAGGGATTACTTACTGTCCTTTTTTTATAATTTTCATTCAGAAATGTATATTATTGATAAATATTTTCCATTTTGAATTTAATCACATTTTAAAAATCCCGCCACTTAATCTTGGGACCAGCAAAAGTCACGCAAGCGAACTCCAAATAATCAACTATCGATATACCTATATGTTCCGACAGCGACTCCTGCCACAATAAAACGACTTAAATTTATTTATGTTTACAACTTTAATACTTTATTTAGAAACACCTCCTAAATTTATTATAAAATTCCCCCGAAATCACACAAAAATCGAAAACCACCATCGATAATCGTGAAAACGCCATTCTATCGATGTTAAATCGATGTTACTACCATCTGTATGTTGTGTGTTGCTTCGTTGGTTGAAAATACAATTAAAAATTGATTCCGGAGTATTTAAATATTCAGCATCGCCAGGTAAGTGCGTAACCGAAGCAGCGGCATCTCCTTCAGCCAGAAAATTAAAATTGATTCGGCCTAACCGCCGAATTTTCGTGGAAAAGGCCGTTTGAAAAAGCGCGTCATGTTCTGGAATATCGAGGGAAATGCGTTACAATGCAGTCGGTTTTTGCGAGTGCAGTTGCGGTTTAAAAATCCAAAGACAACTACTAATTTTTGTCTATTGTTTTTTGTTTTTTTTTTTCTTCGTTTCACCTCCCACCCCCCCCAGCACCACCTTGTTTAGCAATAAAAATCAGCGAGAATCGCGCGGTGGCGGCATCGAAAATACCGAAAGAAGCACAAAAAGAAAAATTTGCAAGGCACACTCAGCTGCGTCTGTGTGAGTGAGCGTGTGCGAGCGGAGCGCGCGTGTGCTTGTGTGTGTGCGAGTCTTTTTTGCCTTTGGTGCGTGCGCTGTTTTTCGTAGGGAGCCAGCCCCATCAACACAAAAAAGGAGGAAAATTCACGTATCCGTAAACTTGCAAGCCGGAGAGAGGAGACCGAGTGAAAAACAACAAACAAAACCAGGACCCAGTGCAGCTGCAATGGAGAAGAGAATAGAATTGGAGCGACGCGCACGCAAAGCAAATCAGGTAAGTTCTAAGAAAACGCGCCACGGCTTTTGTTTTGGCATTACAAACATTTTTTTCATTTAAATTCCGCTGCGTGCCTATGTGAGAGTGCGAGAGTGCATCAACAACGACAACAACAACAACTGCGCCATCATGTAAATCTAGTTTCAATTTGTGTCGACGCCATATAAAAAATGAAGAGCGCTGGAAGAAGAAGCAGTGGCATCAACAAGAAAAAACAACGAAAAAAAAAATTGATCGCCATAAGCAAATTCTACACACATGCCTCTCCGCGCCTGTTTGTGTGTTTGTGTCACATACACGCCAGTGTTGCCATGTGCGCGCATTTTTGCGCCTTCTCCCCCTTTTCGTGGCTTTTAGACCAAATAGGAACTTCTGTTGGCAAATAAAAGGCAATTATTACAAGTTGTACAAGTCATAAGGAAAACGAAAATGTGCATATAGAGCTGGTGATTTTTAGTCACCTTTGGTCGGCCAATCACTGACGATCTTTTCGCACCTGAAGTTAAGTAAACGCCACAGCTGGCAATGCCACTGCTGCTGTGGGTTCTTGTCTTGCTTTTGATTTCGTCGTCGTTGTTGTTGTTGTTGTTGTTATTGGTGCCGGCCTTCAATTGTGACAAACACGGCGGCAGCGCGGCAACATGTGTTTGTGTGCGTTTGCGTCGTGTGTGTTTGCTGCATGTTGTAATTTCAGGTTATTTGATACCAAAATGTATCTATAACAATATTATAGCGCGCGGCGCGGCGCATCATCCGCACAAATACGCACAAGCGACAAACACACATACAGACGGCCATGTGGTGTTCATGCACAAGTCAAGGAAACTTATGCACAAAATAATCGACACATACAAACATATTCATATTGACTGCGCAGTCATAATACTTTTATGCTGCCTCCCCCTCCAAAGTTGCCACCTGCCAGTCCGCTATCTCTAGCCATCCCGCTCTCCCGCCCACCGTTGCAGCGCAAAAGAAGTGCAGGCGAAAGACAAAGCCAAGCCGTCGCTACTGCCACTGATTAATAAACATGCGCTCTGGTCGGGCGTCGGGCATCGGGCCCCGGCCAGCCTACTCAATCTCAATCGGCGGTCACCCGGCCACCCAAGCACCACCACCCACCCCCACCCATCATGCACAACAGAAACTACGTGAGCAAGGCAGCAAAACAACGAAACAAGAAAAAGGAAAACACAAAAACAGCAAAGCATACATACTCATACGCGCCTAAGCCAAAGCCAAAAGCTGTGTGCATTCATTCTCACTCATTTAACCCGAGATACAGATACAGATGAAATTCTTTAGCGTGAACCGTTCCCAAAGCTATTTTCTATCGTAACTTGTAGAAATTGAAGGCTATACTGTGACTTATTGTTTTGTACTTCGTACATTTTAGTAACCATAAAAGCTACATATTCCTAATGTGACTCTAGGGAACAATAACTAAAATTTCATATCAGTTCTGAGAAGTCTTATCAACAGCTAATAATGTTTAAAACTAATGCGATATTTTTGGTAAAATAACAAATTATTTTGAAGTCAGTATTCGTCTTGATAACCTCAAGGTTAATATAGATTCATTTTGGAGTTGTTGCTTCAACAACTTGACCTACAACTAAACCCGATATCTTGTTACCTAGAAAGTAGTTCCTCTTAGAGAAGTTGCCCTGTGCCAACATACATAATTGTTCTTCGGCCAGACAGACGGACCCACCATCTTGTTTTCTCGTTGTGGCAGCGTGACATATTGATAATTGGGTAATCTCAAGTGAACTTGCACAGCCTCCAACGGGCAATGTGTACATTTATTCGTTCGTTGCTTATCAGTCGGTCTCCCCCCAGGCACGCAGCGCAACAACTACTACGTCACGGTCAAACATGTTGTTGTTGTGACTGCTATTGCCGGCATGTTTTGCTCTCGGTGCCACCTCCCACACCTGCCCCCGAATCCATTTTGTTTGTCATGGCTCTCTACTCTCTTCGTGTTGCCCAATTTGCGCATTCTGCTTTGTGGTGAGGCACACGCACACATATACACGCTAGCACACAGACACACATTTTTTTCGTTCTTTGTTTCTGTTGAGGTTACATAAACGCGCGTTGGCACTGTTCGCAGCCTCCATTTTGAAGCGCTATTTGGCGGAAGAACAGCTGCAATTGTTTACCAAGTCGTTTGTTGTTACGCCAATTTGGTTATTTAGCATGAAATGTCGATTTGAATCTCAAGAAAAAAAATTCTCAACGTTTGATCGATTTTTGCGTGTGTATTGTTCTCCATCTTTTTTTCTTGAGTCTTCCACTAGAGCTGTCAAAACATCGATGGTCCTATCGATGCTACATTTTTGGAATACTATCGTTCGAAGTATCGTTATACCCCAAAATAGAGAACATCGATAGGAATTGTTAAGGATTTGTTAAAAAAAAATTTAATTTTTAATTAAAAACTTTTTATTTTATGAATCTAATTTATTACTTACATCTTTTTACTACACAGATCACAGAGCTGAATCTGGACAATTGCCGGAGTACAAGCATCGTTGGCCTTACAGACGAATACACCGCCTTGGAATCGCTTAGCTTGATAAATGTGGGCCTCACCACACTGAAAGGTTTCCCCAAGCTGCCCAACTTGAAGAAACTGGAGCTGTCCGACAACCGGATCTCGAGCGGCCTCAATTATCTGACCACCAGCCCCAAACTGCAATATCTAAACTTATCCGGCAACAAGATCAAGGATCTGGATACCCTCAAGCCCCTGGAGGAGTTCAAGAATCTTGCAGTGCTCGATCTGTTTAATAACGATGCCACCCAGGTGGAGAATTACCGGGAGAAGATCTTTAAGATGCTGCCATCGTTAAACTTTCTCGATGGGTGAGGTTTCTCTTATTACTTTTCGAGAGAGAATTTAAATTAATAATACAAATTATTTCAGCTTTGATTGCAACGACGAGGAAGCGCAATCCGACGGCGATGAAGAAGATGAGGTCAATGGCAACGATTCCGAGGAGGAAGGTGTGTATTTCGAGAGGATTTCTCAAATGGCAACTCATCTTAGAAGATAAGGGAAGAATTTATCACTATTTTAACGCTCATTGTCCGTCTGCTCAGCTGTTTAAAAGCTTTTTCATGGCTCTCAGTTTTAATATGATCTCAAAGCAAGCACCAATTCAACAACGGCTTATGTCGCCTTTCAGATAAGCGCAGTGCCTTCTGTTTGAACGGTTTAGAAATCGATTTAGATGAGCTCGAAGCTCTGGAGCAGCGGGTCAAGGCGAAAAAGAGTTTGCAGGAAAAACCAGGGCAGCCACCGCCTCCCCGAGCGGAGAACGAAGATCAGGAAGTAGACGAATTAGATGAATATCTGAAAGAGTTGCAGTTGAGGGAAGCCACAGCTGCTGCCACTGCTGCCGCCGCTCCAACCAACGAGCAATCTGTGATAAGGGCCACCCAGAACCCACCCATAAGCTTTGCCCTTCTTCTCTATTGGTTCCTGGCCATTCTCAATCTGGCCAATGCCACATATTGTAAGCATGGCTCTTTTTGGAACTGTTTTCAGTTGACTTCGAACTTCTCTAATGCGAAAAGGTCAATAAGGAAGTTTTCTGAAGGATTTCTAGTTTATTTAATAAATTTCTACCAGAATTTCAAAATTATTTCGAAAAATTAAAAGGGTCTTTAGCCTTAAAAATGCTCTGCAAGTGAAAGTTTTCATTTAAAGCCTAAACAGGGATGTTGTAATTTCAAAACGTTAAAAATTCCGCATTAAACTCTCTCAAAAATATTTGAAATGTATCTAAAATTCGATTTAGGGAAGTTCGAGTGCGAAAAGTTGTGTTAAAACCAATATTTTCTTTCTATTGTTGCAGTTACCGGTGACGATGACGACGAAGAGGGCGACAGCGATGAGAGCGACGAAGAGGATAATGTAGAGGTGTCCTTATCGGAGGTGTACAATGACGATCTGGAGGAGGATAACTCTGATTGGGAGGAGGGCGAAGGTGCCGAGGATGATGAAGATGAGGATTCTGATATTGATGATGCCGATGGTGAGGCAAATGAGTCCGCGGCATCAGTAAATGCCAATGACAAGGATGGCGAGAAGGCAGGCGGTAAGAGTTTTGAATAGTTAACTAAAAATAATGATTTTTTAATTATAAATTTGTTTCTTTAATTTCCAGACGAGTCGCATGCCAGGGGCAAGAAGAGAAAGCACGATGGTTAAAGCTCTTGATCTGTCGCTGTATCGTCTTTGTACGTTATAAATTTAAATATACAAACCCCACAAAAACACACACACACACAACACACACTCAACACACATCATATTTTGATAGTAAAGGAGACCCAATACTTGTTTCTCTAAATTGTAAGCTAAAGAATGTGGAAGAAAATTATACAAAAACGACAAAAGAAACACAGAGAGAGGAAAAGTCGGAGCAAAATGAACGTAATAATCAAACAAACAGAGCAAAAGAGCAGAAAATGATAAGTTTAAGCGACAACAAACAACAAAAACCAAGAGGAACCAACCAATTACTATATAGCCTCATCCCAAAACCAGAGTTCCAGTTCCCGTTTGAGTCCCTTTCATCAGTTGTAAAGTTGCTTAGCCCTAGGTTTATCAATTATATACATTTATGAACTGTACAATTTGTAACCATCTAGTGTCTCTTGCTGTCGAATGTCGAAGCAAAAAACCTTTTATTTGTACAACTGCTGCTTTTGTCAGACGTTTTATTTTGCGTTAAATCGATTTAAAAATATTACTGCTAAGAACTTTGAACTAACTCTTAAGTCATTCCTTCTTTTCAATACGGATATATAAGTTATAAGCGAGAGGTACGAATGGAGCGCAATTCAAATCCCGTTTTCATTGTTAACCACCCACCACAAACCTCCTATCTATATATTTCTCCGACATACAAAAATTGTTTTCCCTTATTTACTTTTAAGAAATTTTTACCTTCACCCACACACTTGAGTTGTTTTCATTTCTTCAAAGGCAGTAGCATGTTTTATTGATTGTCTGGCGGCGAGTAAATCCCATTTTTCATAAAATAAACAAAGAAAAATGTATGCTAACAAATATTATTAAAAAGCAGTCCCCAAAACGTTTATTTAGCGAGATGATGAAATGTGTCTGTAAGAACCCCCCAGCCCATTGAAACTGAAATACATAAACTAAATCATTTTAAATAGTTGTTTTATTTATTTGGAAATTTAAACATAAAGTTAAGGGTTTGTATTTTTGTCATATTATATGATAATTGTTACACCATTTAAGGGTATTATTTAATCGGATGTTTATAACGCATTGATGGAGTAATTTTTAACCCCGTAAAATATATATTCATGATCAGAATCAACAGTCTAGCGATATACATGTATGTATGTATCTATTCCCGGCTGTCCGTTTCCTACGTAAATATATATTTTTTTAATTTTTAAGCAATCTGCATGAAATTTTGTAAATAGTCTTTATATTCTTATTTTTATATATGCAAGTCGGAATGGGCTAGATCGTATGACTATATTATCAAAATCGAGAAATTTTATAAAAATACATTAAAACTTCGCTACATCTACGAATGTTTCATATGCCTCCAGCTCGGTTTTTTCTTTTGATTTGACAAAAATTGATCGATTCTATAATAAGTCAATTGCAAAATGCCAGGACATATACAAACAATGCCTTTGTTCTAGTTTATTAATTTTTGTCAACAAAGTTTATTTAAATTATAAATTATAATTATAAATAAAATAATTTTTAAAATATCACATTTTAAAGGTAATCCAAAATATCGATAGAAATTTGCACTGCCTTTAGCTTGTGTCCTTGGTTTTCATGTAACTATATAGACCTGGTCATACTGTCCCTCAAAATCTGGCGCAAAACAAGCAACTGAAAAAGCAGGCGTCCCTCTAATTTTAATTAAATGTGACAAAGCGACGAAATGCCTGCTGACATAGGAAATCAACTAAAGAAGGGCACACGCAGCGATGCAGAGGCAGCATGCCGAACTGTGGAGGCGGAGTTCCGCCAAATCACGGAAGGATTGCGGCGTGGAACCACTGACGCCTTGTATGCGTTGCGTTACGAGTTGAGTGTTCTTCGCCATATTTGCTTTGCCGTCAAGGAGAATCCCCAGGAGAACGGTGATCTCTACGGGGATATGCTGGCCATCATGCTGCCACACATGCGTCCCTGCGAGGAAAAACCCAGCATGTGGGATGCGCATCTTACCAGCCTTCGCTACATTCTGCATTGTCTGTACCAGGAGGTGGGTTTATCTTGGAGTTCTGCGAGTTAGTGATTTAATTAAATGTTTTCTCATTCCCAGCGATCTATAGGAGCATGTCAAAGGCTGTACGGCCTCTTTCGAAAGGAACCGTGCCGCCTGCAGGAGGAAAAGAACCACGAAATATATCTAGACATTCATTTGACCCACTTTAATGGCATATATATACAGATGCAGAAGCAACGGCTGCCCTTGGAGGCCTCAAGCCAGCTGTGCCAAGCCCTGGAATCCCTGGGAGACCTCTTCGAGGTTATGAGACTGAAGAAAATCACAAAAACTGGGCCACTTTTGGAGCGACTTAATGAAACACTGTTCGGCAAGCGCAGCAAGACATTCCTTAAGTCGCTGAGTTTCCTGCCCTCTGAGAGTCTGACCAAGATGCTTGACTCCCTATTAAAACTCCTGGCCAGCAGTTCCACATCGGAGTTGAGCAATCAGTTCAGCGAGTACCTTAGCTTTATGCTAGCTCTGATTCAAATAGACATGTTGAGCCCGGAACCCAGTCAACAGCTGTCACTGCAGCTCCTCCGCATGTGCAAGGAGCTCTTCCGCCAGGAGACGAACCTAGCCTACGCCATGCAGCTTCTCTATTACTACCTGAAGCTGCTCTTCGTTCGCGAAGCCACGCCCAACTTTAAACGCACCTACATCGACCTCATCCGGAAGTTTCAGAACTTTTTTGAGCACAAGGCGGCACCTCATGCCACGGAGCAGTGGCTGACGGACCTCCTGGTGGCCATCCAGCGGCTACAGACGCTGCTCCAGCAGAGTGGCAGCAAACTGCAGTCACCCTTTCAGGTCTTTTGGCAGCAATTGGAGGGCGAGGGCAGCACGGAGGCATATACAGCCCACTTTCAATTCCTGTACAGCTGTGCGGGGCTGGCGGGAAATGTGACGCGGAGTCCGCTGGCCAGCAGTTGTTCCAATGAGGCTTGTAAGAGTGTGCGAAGGCATTGCATCCTGGCCTTTGGCCTGTGTGCCCTGGATGCCTACATCAACTGGCAGCCAACGCAGGAGCAGAAGGCAGATAAAGTGAGTCCTAAAAGCCCGAGTCACGTTTTCAGTTATTTATTTTGTTTTCTTATTTTTAGGCTCCACATAAACCCCTGCAGACCATTCTCATCTTCGCCATGGACATAGCCAAGAGCCTAAAGTGTCTGGGTCCCGCCAACATGGAGCTCATAAAGTTGGTGCGCCAGCTTACATTTGTGGCTGATCAGGTTTCGTGTCCCGAGCAAATGTCCTTGCTGTGGCACCTTCTCGAGCCTTTTCAGAAGCTGCGCCCCTTGATTCCTCATCAGGAGATGCGAGGCCTATTGCGACGTTTGTTCAAGGCCAGTGTCTATTGCAATGATCCCCAGAAGGCCAGTCGCCTGTGTGCCAGTTACTTGGCTTCGCTCACGAATCCGGCTAGTTTGAGGTCGCAGATCTGTTCGCATTACCACCAGCAGGGCAAGGACAAGGAGATCCAGAGGTGCGTCTTCGAGTGGCACGAGTCTTGCCCGCTGCCTTATCCCCTGACTCCCGCCGAGAAGAAACAACTCTACAACACGGATATGTTTGCGGTGTTGCATTATGTGAGAAGTCCCTCTGTGCCTCATTTGAAGTCCTTAATTCGCTGTCGGATGAATGACTATCATTTGGTGCTCCTGGCCAGGCAGCTGCGCAACGATGGCTCCATAGTGAAGGAGTGGCAGGAGCTTGTTTCAAAATTAAAGGCTCGCAGCTCGCTGAACCGCATGGAACACCTAGCCTTGGGTCATGCAAATGTGGGACTGTTGCTTGATGCCTTGGAGGCTCAGAAATGTACGGTTTCCTCTAAAGAAACTGTGGAGAACCTGCTGGAGAAGCTGCTGCTGCGAGAGAATCTATCGGAGATCAGCATCCAGAGAGAACAGCGTCTGGTTAATTTGGCCAGCGATGCCATTGCAGGCTTTAGTACCTTCTTTTGTCGAGCGGACGAAGAGCCGCTGGCAAGCGAGGAAACAGCTATCGATTGGGAGGCCTTGATAGACGATGCTGTGTCCGCCGCAATGGCCTTGTCCACAATGGGCTATCAGGCTCAAGCAGACGATGCCTGGCTGCTGCTTTTGAGGATTGGAAGTTTGCTGCAGGATCGCTTTACTTATCTTCGTGCGCTGACACATTTTTTGGCTCAGCGTGAAGTGAATCCTCGACTGAAGCTAAACATGACCGAGGAAGTGGAGCAGGCAGAGGATCTTCTGGATGATTTGTGGCCACAGCTGCCGAGTGGCAGATTTTTCAAGCGCCATGAATCCACGGTAATGCTGTGTCTGTGCCACCTGGCCAGTTATTATGCCAGGCAGGAGTGCTACAGCCATGCTCAGCTAATACTACTTCTAGTGGAGCAGCTACGAGGAGAGTTGCCCGATCGTCTGGGAAAGACTGACATAGTCTTGATCACCTTGCATGCGGTGCGTTTTCGGCTGAGTTACGAGCAGAGGAACCCAAAACCGGACTCGGACTTGGACCAGGAGGAATATCCTAGGATGCCTACGGCGCTGCGACAGTTAGACACGCTGCAGGATACTGTGAGGAGCTTCTACAATCTCTCTAGCTTGGACGGCGGCTCCCTGCAGCTGCTGCTCTCGACTCTGGTTCGAGAGAGCACGGAATGCTCGGCCAACAGGCTAAGCGAGCGGCTGGCCTTTTCCAATATTGTGCTCAAGTTGGTCCTGCAATCGGGACTGGCCCTAAGGACCGTTGAGGTGTTCCTGGCCTGGCTGTGGACCAATCTGCAAATGGAGAACCTGGACCGGGCTGAGTCCAAGCTGCGACTCATCGAACACTGCCTGGGCACCAAGCGTTTGAAGCGAAAGGAAGCTGAAGCTTTGGCTATGGAAAAGAAGGAAGTCCAGGATCCGGTCTTGAGTGATCTGGCGAGCAACATGCATCTTCTGCAGCTGGTAGAGCCCATCAGGAAGCAGCAGCAGCAACTAGATGTGATCTTGCCGAGTATGCTCAGCCTGCGCCCTAATAGTCCCAGCTCCCAGTTCAGCCTGGATCGATACTTGAACCCGAATGAGGTTCCTCCCGTGTTCCAGGGAAACTTTCAGCTGCAAAGCACCTACTTCCTAATGGGCTGCCTTCATGCACGCCTGTGCTTTCTGCAGAGGAACAGCGATCAGTTGGATAACTTTTATGACAGCGCAGAGAGCAGGCTAAAAGAGGATCCCGTATTGAGCGCTTCCCTTGGTTCCATGTTGCAGGTCCAGCAGCTTTATAGGGCCAACTATTTACGCTTCCGGGGACAGCATGTGAAGGCCATAACCTTGACTCAGCTCGGACTGGAAACGCCCCTCCAAGCCATGGATATTGACTATAATTTCAACTTCATGACGCAGCTCAAGACAGCGGAATTGGAGCTTAAACCCGAGGCAGAGAAGGAGGAGGCGGTGGAATGCCAGGGCCTGCGAAGAGCTTTGAATTTCCTCTCACCGGAAAGGAACAACCAAACACCTTCAGATAAGGAGTCCTCCTCGCAGTCCCCCAAAAAGAGGCCGAAATTTAAGATTTTCACAGAGTTGGAACTGCAACCGCCAAGTGCTGCCAGCAGCGGTAAAAGCACTGGGAGTTCCGGCGAGTTTACTCCCCCCGCGATCGCGGACATTTGCCAGCCGATTGAGTTAAGCGACGACGATGACGAGTTACCCTGCACCACGGCCAGCCTGAAGTCCAAGAGCATCGAGAAACCAAAGCCCAAAGCCAATTCCAAGCTCAACATAGCCATCTTTGTGGATGATAGTTCAGAGAAAACGGCGGCACCAACGTCAACACAGAAAGTCGCCGGACGGAGCGCTAGGGCAGCAAGGATACGGCAACCGGAGGAGGCCAAAGCCAAGTCCAAACTCAATATGCCTATCTATGTGGATGATTGTTCGGAGGAAGCGTCGGCACCAACGCCATCACATATTGTCGCCGGACGGAGCACCAGGGCAGCAAGAATGCGGCTACCGGAGGAGACCAAAGCCAAGTCCAAGCTCAACATGCCTATCTATGTGGATGATTGTTCAGAGAAAGCAGCGGCACCAACGCCAATACAGAAAGTCACCGGACAAAGCACCAGGGCAGCAAGAATACAGCAACCGGAGAAGTCACCAAAGACAGCGACAGCGAGACTCCGACGAATGGCGGCAATGCCGGCACCGGGGCAGACCACAGAAACGGAGGCACCAGGCACACGAGGTCGTAGGAGAAAGTGACACAGATTACTTAGATTAATTTTAATAGTTTAATATTAGCATCGGTTTGTATGTTTTTTTAATTTAAAAATGAATGTTTATAAAATTATTTGAATAATATTTAATGTGCTTAGAAGATACTTTGGGGTACTTTAACGTGGCAGCAGCAGGGGCATTAGTGAGGTCCTGCAAACGTCCTGGCTCCAAAAACCGCGCTGTATGCGCTGGCCATCATCCTTGTTGCCATGGTAATACACACCAGAGCCTGATTTGCAGCCTCCTTCGAATTGGCCCACATAGCGATTTCCATTTGCTGTTTTTTTGGGGAAATTTTCAATAAAGGCAAAACGATTTAAAATATGATTTTAGTCAGAAATAAAATGAAATTATTAATTAATCAATTTTGAAACTCACCCGTAAAAAGTACTCCTCTTCCATGCATTCGATCCAGTAGCCATTCTCCCACATAGATACCACCATCTGCCTGCCACAAGATGCCCTGACCGCTGCGCTTATCCCCCAGCCACTGGCCGTAGTACACCGAACCATCTGTATAGAACTGCTTGCCCTCGCCACTGCGCCTATCCTGTTGCCACTGGCCCACGTAGACGCGCTGCTTGCTACCATTGGGCTGCTCCTGTCGCAGAGTGCCATAACCATGCCGCTGACCATGCTGCCACTGCCCCTCGTAGACCAGACCAAGTCCTGTTTTCTTTACACCATAACCGTGGTGTAGGTTGTCTAGCCATTTGCCCTGATACCGGCCACGACCATTGCCCCCGGGATAACGCTGGCAACGAACACCGGAACTATATCCACTTGCCGGACACGACATGTTGTCAGTGACTGAAGCCAGAGGAGTCGCGAACCAGTAGCCAGGAGCCCCTTTGTCATCATCTTCGGCGGTGCCATGTGGTGGCGGCGTGCGTGCGGTGTCACTTTTTCTAATCAACCCCAAGCCACAGCTACAAGCAGCATGTCTTGCCACCATTTGACTTCCTTCAGCTTTGAGAAGGAACGACACGCAACCCTAAGGAGGCCAAAGACATTGCCTCAATAGAAAATCGTTTGTGCTGGGTTAAGTACATGTGGAGGAAATAGTTTAATCAGGGGTATAAATTACAGCGAGAGCTAGTTAGATGAATAAAGCTAAGAAACATCACAGAAAGAATGGTTTCAGGTTAAATTTTGATATAAAAAATATTAGATTTAATGGAAAACCCCCTAAAATACATAAAACATCTTAAAAATTTTATAGAAAATATAGTTTACTCATACATATAAATTACAGCGCAGTTTCTTTCGCTTACATAATTGGCCTAACATTAAATTAAGGGACTAAAAGACAAACTCAAGCTTAAACAATTAAAGGGAAGACTGCCAAGGAAGTGGTTCCAAAAGGAGGCATAATCATACAAATTAAAAGGAGACACAATAAATATATAAAAGGTTATGAGCTACTTTCTGAGGAATATTCATCGAACATAATAATGATGCTCCCGAAGTATTGCTTTTAATTGGGGTCTTTCGTCATTGTCGCCATCGAATACAGTTCGCATTAAAATAGATATATATATATATAGATAGATATAGTAAAAATCTACTGCCTTATGCGTATCACAATTTGCATCAAACTACAAATTTACAATATATGGTTTTTTCTTTCCTTCATCTTTTAGTCTGAGAGGCTAGAGCCCTGAGCCGCAAAATATGTCTTTTAAAGCGCCGCCGGATCCCCACAAGCTGCCGCTAGACAATGTCCCCGGATGCTCCGAACTGCAGGCCATTGTTCCGTATGTTGTTGTGATGATCCAGATGATCCTGCTCCATCTGCTCCTTGAGCATCTCCAGCTCCCGGATGCCCGACACCGTCACCTCGTACTTGTGCGTCACCAGCGAACGGTAGAAGTGAATGGCGAAGGCCAGGAATATAATCATCACCGGGATGAGGACGACGCAGGCGGACCAAGCCGCCGGCGGACTCAAATCGTAGAACTTCACCCAACACAGGATGGCGATCTCCAGCAGGAACAGAATTAATCCCAGCAGCGTGGAGAAAGCCCACGCCGTCTCTATATACCAATGGAGCCTCTCATGCGGCGATTCGTGCACCAGGGAGATGCTGTGCAGATTGCAAACCGTCTCGATGTTCGGCAGGATGCAGGTGCTGATCATCAAAGCCAGCATGTGCACAGCCACCAGGAGGGTGGTGCAGATGGCGAAGGCCACCAGCATTCCCGGCGGCACCTGTGTATCGTGGTCCAGTTGCACCTCCACCATTGCCACCTGTCCATCCGGATATAGAAATAAGAAATTCGTCATTAATTGTTACTTATTAATTGAGGAGAAGAATCGAAATAATATCCCGACATTGCCCCTATTATTATTATTAGCTATTTTCTAAGAGAGACACACAGAGAGAACATTTTGGCAGCAAGATTGCTATTCTATGGGCTAATTTATCCGATTTCGTCCGATGTCCCTACCTCTCTTTACTTCCCACTTGCTTTAGGTGTGCATGTGGAATGTATAACAAGTTGTCGGTATCAGAAATGAACTAATAAATACCTCGTCACTTCATTAAGCTGTCTCATTAAAAAGATACATCAATGTTGGTCATAGTTAGGTTGTAAAAATTATATATATGAGAAATATGTGAAAAATATCTGTGAATTATTCTTATAAATATTAAATTACTTTTACAAAAATCTTTACAATGTGGCTAAATATTATTTTACCTAATTTTATTAAAGTTTAAGATATATTCTTTTTTTTAAGCATTTGAAAGATGTATTTAGTATATGAGAGTTAGCTGGAGTTAGTTATCCCAGCATAAACGAAAAAAACTCTAGAATCTCATTCAGTTCCTAAACAATATATGGGAATTTGTCATTGAAGAATACCTTTTGAAAAGGCGGGGAATCCCAGGGAATAATCTTGATAGGTCTCCCTTGACTAACTCTGTAATTTGTACTTCCCATTTCCATCACAATCATAATTACAATAGCCCAATCTACCCCTGATTAATAGGTTAAAAAAAAAAAAACGAAATAAAAACAAACAGCTAACAGACTTGTTTCCCCCTAAGACAAAGATAGTGCCAATAAATACAAACAAAAACAGAAAAGAAAACACAATTTTTGGCCCTCAATGCGGCATCAAAGGGGAATTATGTTGAGCAGGTATAGAGGAAAGTGCAGACACCTAATTAGTCCGATTCCTTTACATATATCTCTATGTATTATTGGGCCTGTCGAGATTAAGAATTACTTGAAGTAAGGCAGCATTCACGCTGCCCACTCGAATGGAACAAATTACGGATTAGATTTCAATGCAATCAAGCCTTTGATTTAGCCAAGTGGAACCATGTCATGAATATAATACCTTTACTATAGTTATTCTATAGTTTTGCTAGGCAGTGTATTCATTATTCGTTGTGTGCCGATCAAAAACAAACACTAGGAATATAGATAAAAAATTATGTGCTTTCTGGCAGACATGTTCTGACCCTGCACATTAAGTTGGCTTAATGTTAATGTTTCTTTCGAATTATGTACAGCGAAGGAAGAAAATGTAGGTACTAAAAACTATTTTCATAGTTAAAAAATAACGAAGGCAGGTATTATTTTTAATTAAGCATTTTTCTCGAAGTAACTAAGTAAAGCAAGGCCTAGAAAATCGTGCACCACAAACTCGTAATAATAAATGAAATTATTGAAGTAAAATCTGGTTGAATAACATTTAAACAAATTTATTTCCGGCTAATAAAATAAATTAATTACAAGACATTGTGATTAATAAAATCATGTTGATGCTAAAGGCAAAAGTATTGTTCCTAAACCCCTAAAAATAAGCATAAAACTAATTTGTTTTTAAATGTTGAATATCTCAATTATTATAAATCCCTATTAATTGTTATTATTTCCCTAAACATTTTTATATAATTTATTTTTTTACCCAATTTGTATTATTTTGAACTAAGAAATGTTCAAAACTGAAGGCTAATTCTCCAAAGATAATTATTTTCAGTCACAAAAAACATATTCCATCTCAAAGAAACTAAAAAAACGCTATACAAAATATTATTACAACCTAAAAACCCTTCAAAATTTAAATATTTGTTTAATGACAAATAACTCAAGCATAAAGCATAATTATTAATTATATTTTTATCCCCTTATCTACAGGAAGAATTACTCACCATGGCAAATCCCGAGAGCAGAGCAGACGTCTTGCTGGATGCCTTGAGCTTGGCCCGACTCAGCTGCAGCTTGCGCCAGGAGAGATAGGTGGGCGAATGGAGATCCTCGCCAGACTGCGACATGCTGCTGCTGGCGGTGCGATGGTGGCCGCGCGGCTGAAAGCGGGAGGATTGGTTCTGTTGGTAGGTGCGCAACTGAAATGGCGGCGGTGGCGGTGGGATAGCGAATGCGATGGGGGATGGCGATGCTATGGAGGCTAGTGGTGCTAGTGGGGCTACTGCGGAGGCCGAGGCGGCCGCTAATGCTGCTGCTGCTGCTGTTGCGAATGCCGGCGAGCCCTCTCGCGCCGCCGAAGCGTTGAAGCGTCTCGACTGCGGCGAACACGAATTGAACTGGCTGTGGTAGAGATACCTACTGCTCGCTCTGAGATTCGCCAGATTGTGAGCGTGCTGCTGCTGCTGCTGTTGCTGCTGTTGGAGGTGACTGAGGTTCGGATTCAGATTCGGATTGTGGCCGAACTCGCCGCCGCCACCGCTACTGCTCGTCGATGTGGCTGTGGCAGCTGCCGTATAGGCATCCACGCTGGCCGCCAACCTGGCAGTGGCATGCAGAGCACTCGCCAAGGCCGATGGCGGCTGCTGCCGCATCCCGTATCGCGACTGTTGGGGCTGTTGCTGCTGCTGCTGCTGTTGCACCTGGTAGGCCAGGCGCCGCGACACAGGCACCACGTCCAGGGTCTCGCTGCTTGCGGTTCGCTCGGTGGGCGTGTCAAAGGAGCTCTGCTGGTGGCTCAGCAACAGGTTGCTGTGGCTTAAATTGGCCCGGGCATAGCGCAAATTGCTGCTCATCATTGTGTGCGTGTGGGTCTCTGTCTCCGGCAGCAAATGCTCTTCCTCATGCTCCTCGGCCGGCGGATGTGCCGCTTCCTGGTCGCCGTCTACAGTCTTCATTGCTCTCTTGCGTCGCGGCGGCTTCAGAGGTATCTCCTCCGGCTGCTGCTGCTGTCCCTCGGGTTGTTCCTGATCCTCTTCGAAGGGTGGCATGGACTACTGGCCCTGGCTTTGGTTTTTCTTTGCTCTACGAGATCGTCTTGGTTTAAAACGTAAGCCAGCATGAACCGATTGGGGTTATTTCTTTCAAAAATACCAACTTTGTCTTGTTTTTGTTTTTAAATTAAAGTCTTTTTTTTTTTAATATTTTATGTTATAGCTTATTATCTACAAGCTTATTTCACTGTTTTTTAAAACTTAATTTGGATGTACAAGTATTGTTATAAGCCTTGTTTATTTTTTAAAAGATCTAAAAGATCTATCTATGTGATTTATTCATAATTTAATTTCAGTTCAAGAGTTTTCTTATAGCAGTCTCTTGGGTTGCCTCATACATATGTATATACTGTCCAAAAATATTTGTTTAACTCCAAGATCACACCTTCGCACCCACTATTTAATGGGATTTTCGTTACAAATGGCGCTCACTCTCTCTCTGGGTGAGTTCTCTGAGGCGATCTGCTGATTTCCAGTGCCTGGCATATGCCTGGTGTAGATAGACATTAATAAATAAATATTCCATTGGGTCATAAGGTTCGCATGTTGGTTATCGACGACAACGCCCTGCCTCAATTATGCGACTTCACTTGGCTTCACTTTGCAGCAATTAATATTGATCGTCGTTATATATTTGTATATGTAGGATAATTTGTAGATATTTTTGAATAATTTTTAGGAATATTAACTTTATTACTGTTGATCTTGTTGGCTTTTCCAAGTAATACTCTCGTGTGGGTTGGGTTTTTTCCTTTTGGGTTCCTTAGTGCCAAATGATTCACCCAAAAGAAATGTCGGTTGAAATCTTTGCAAAAAACCTCCTGGACCCCAAATGGTTATCGCGCAATTCTAGAGCCCGTTTCGCCACTTGTCACACTGTGTGTAATCTCGTCGTTGTTTTTCAGAATTTAAATTCAAATTCAATTTTTGTTTCCCCAACAGCAGCCGACAGCGGCAACGACGACGATGACTTTTTTCGTGTGGCTTGTTTTATTGGGTTCCGTTTCACTTGGTTGATTTTGCAATGCTTCCCATTGATGATGATGATTCTGAATAATAGTACGAGTATTGTTTTTATTTTGTGCAGTTCCTGAGACAGCCGACAGTCGAGTGTGTTGTTGTTGTGCACATGACAATTGATCGGCAATTACACACGCACGCGGTAAGCCTCACTCCGTCCTCTCACTAATCTCTCTGGCCGATATATATATTTATATATATATTTTCTTTTTCGGTGTGCGTTGAAATAATATTTACTTTTTATTTATAAACATTTTTATGAGCTTTATAAAATGTAAAATAAAACGCTTGGGCACTTGTTGCTCGGTACACAAGGCCAGCAGCGAAGATCGAAGACTGGTACGGGGTACTTGAACGCTCGAAACCGACTAAAAAAGCCAAAAACCAAGAGCACCGCAGTGACACTTCCGCCAAAAAAAAAAAAATAAGAAAAATAATACAAAAACCAAGAAGCACGCAAGAAATCGGAATCGAAATGTAAAACCTTTGCGGATTTTTTGTGTTTGTTTCTGTTTTTTGAATCAGGTGCTGCACACACTCAGTATTTCGCTTTCCGCCGTTTGCTATTTCATTTGTTTTTCGCGGTTTTTCGCGCCTCTTGTTCCTTCGGCGATGGCAAGTTAACAACTAACTGATACGGCTCTGCCCGCAGAACACTGTGGCAGAGATACGGCTGAGCACTGGCAGAGCAGCAGCAGCGGTGGCAGTGACGACGACGACGACGACGACGTATTCAAATTCGACAATCAATTCTCGAATGAGGCGGCCTGCGATGACACAAAAAAAGCAACAACAACAATAGTGACAATCGAACTACGAAAACAGTCAGGCTTCTCAAAAAAAGGAACTTTCGAATTTCTGAAATTTTGGGAATTTTAAATACAAGAAGTTCGAAATATTACAATTTCTAATTACAATAATTCAAATTTACAGGTTTTTTAATTTTTAAACTACTGGGATTTCGAATTTTTGAAATTTCAAATTTTGAAAAAAGTTTTAATTTTAGGATTTTGATTTTTCTATATTTTTTTAATTTTAATTAAAGCATTTTTTAATATTGTAAATTTTAATAGGGAAGCTAAGTAGCAACAATTTAATTTTTAATCAATTTAAACTTTGAAATTTTAAGCTAATTTTTTCAGATTCTTCATATCACAAGATTTCAAATTAAAAAGATACAAAATTTCGAATACCAACAATATCAGAGGAAATTTCAAACATTTTCTAAGAAGACTTTAATTTAATTAACTTTTATTAAATTAAGTTCTTTTAGAATTCTTCAAATTACACTACAAAAAATTCCTTTTCGAGAAGCTCTGCTGTAGAAAAGCCATTTGAATGAAAGCATTTAAAGAGAGAGTGGGAGAGAAATAGAAGCGGAAAGAGAGCGCACTACTAGACAGGTGAAGAATCGAAAGAGGCGAAAGCAAATCTACAGGAAAACAAACAAAGTAACCAAGTGGAGGTGGAGATGGGTGTGGGAGAGGGGATTTCGTGGGGGCTGATTTTGGCAATCGATCAGCGATCATCGACTGGTGAATGGGGAAGACAAATTGAGTGATTAAACACACAACACATAGCACACAAGCGGGACACACATCGCCACACACAGAGACCCTGAACTTAAACTATTGAATTCAAGATCCAATTAATAAAAAGCAGCCACTTGACCCCAACCACGTACCTAGAAACGATCAGGGACATGAGTACCACAGTATCGTAGGTCATTATTCGTGCGTGGTATGACGTGGTCTATATCTATAATCAGTATCTCTGATTTAAAGACAAGTGTCATGCTTAATTTTAATAAATAAATAGATGATTAATGCTATAAATATTTCTAGAAATTGTTTTTCTATTACGAAATGCTGCAGCTCTTCTTTGGGCCCATTTAACTATGCATATTTAAATGTTTACTTGGCTTTATTACAGCAAATCAGGTTACTATAAGCAGAAATCGTAAATGAATTATTTAAACAGGTGACAGAAATCTTAGGTTTCAAATTTGGAACTAGATTTGAGTTAAGCTGAAAACACAACTTGCTAAACAAACAAACAATGGCCTAAAACAGATGTTTTAACCAAGTTTTATTGAAAAAATAATAGAGAGTCCTGCTTTAGAAATAGTAACAGTCTTCAAATAAATAATTGAAAAGGCTTTAAGGCATCAGCAATAGTTTTAAAATACAAAACAGTCTTTAATATTTCCCATTAAATGATCAAAATAAGTTCAAAGTGCTTACAACTGATTGAAAACTCCAGAAAATCGAAAGTGTTTCCTCTCAAATATACAAATCTGGTTAATTTTATTAATAAAATGAAATGTCAAGCGGAACGAGTTCGTTTGGAGATTCCCCAGCCGCCTGCCTGCCTGCCTGACTTCCTCCAGAGAAAATCAAAACGAAGCCACTTAAAAAATTCGAATAAAAATAAGTCAAGACGATAAAGAAGAAACGGAAGGTGTCATCAGCTGGCGGTTGGTGTTTAATTTCGCTCCAAAATTCGTATGCAAACACACACCTGGATTTCAGAGACACCGCCCCAAGGAGCAGGCAGACCCGTGCTCATGGTTGGATCGGTTGTGGGAGTGTTGTTTATTTTTTATCGCCGGCGAAAATGTGCAAATAAGACAGCGCTGCGATAAGGGAACCCAAAAGCGGTTCTCCACGGAGCTCGGCAGACGCCGGTTTTACGCCTTTCCACTTCAATTTCCATTTACAATTTCATTGTCAGTGAACAACACGCAAAAAAACGACAACCAAAACAATAAAAAACAATGTTCAATAATTCAGCAGGTTCACCAGGTAACGCAGTCATGTGTGTGCTTTCGCGTGTGTGTGCCAGAAAATCTCGTTCGACTTGAAACTTAGGCCTTGTTTGTTTGTCAGAATTTTTCGTTTCTCGATCGATGGGGCGCATTCAGCAGGGGATTGCGAATTTATTAAGGGGAATTATGTGATTTATAATGAGGTCTTTAACCACTCGAAACGAGATTTATTTATTACCATTTATGGACAGAAACATTACACATAACCCAACACTTGACATATCTTCAGTGAACTCCAAAATGAAAGTATTTAATTAAATTTATATAACTTGCCCCTTTGCTCTTTTAATATAAACACTTTTGTTGCGACAATTCGAAAAATGCACCTTGCATAAATGATTTTGTAATGTTTCTAGTTCATATCGCTTTTAGATACCTAAATATAGATGCAGCTAAACGAATTATGTAGAATGTACAAATTATATCTGACAGCCTTCTCAACAAATTGTCATTGTTCTTTCTTCGCATTATTTTGATTAAATCTTGATTGGGGAATTTAATAATAAGAACTGAAAGAGTTGTTTAATTTATAACAATTTGTTGTTTTTAGGTAAAGAGTAAAGAGTGTTGAATATCCATATAATGAATGATATTCAGAAAAATTAATACAAATGAAAATACTCGAACAAATCAATGAAAATTAAAAGAAATTTCAGCATTAAATCTTTTCAAAAATCATAAGAAACTGCGGCTTAATAATCTTAAATCACAAACTTTTCCTACTGAATGCGAATTTCCAAAATCTTTGTCTTGAGAGAGGTAAAATGCCAAAAGAAAGGCCGAATCTAACAGCTCAAATCACGGCCTCCACAGCGACTTTCTCTGCTGAATGTGCCCATTGCCAACGCGTCGTAGCTTCAGTGAGAGGGGCACAACAACCGAGAGAGAGAGACACCTAACGAGAGGGGCTTCCATAGCATCGCTTTAAAAGGTGAGAAAGAGACGTTAGGTTAGAATGAAAAGGCGGGTTTGGGGGGAAATGAAAGATACCGAGATCGGAGATTGATTTGTTATTGGACTTACCTTCGTTTGGTTCTGTGACGGCGGCGGTGGCGGCGGGTTCGGGTTCGGCGGGAACTGCAGCAGCGAATTACTCAGGCTGGAACGCTTGAATCCGGCACTGTTGTTGCTATTGCTGCCGCTTCCAGTGGGACTGTTGCTGTGATGCTGCTGGGGATACTGCTGCGGGAACTGGTGACCGGTGGCCACTGAGGTGGCTGCTGCTACGGCGGCGGCGACAACGTGCTGGAAGTGATGCTGCGTGGTGGTGGCAGTCACTATTGGGTTCCGTACGCCCCTGCCTGCGGGTGGTTGCCTGGAATCGGGCGTCTTCGAAGGCGTCTCTAGGCCACCGGAGTTGGCCGTGGTCCACACAGACATCTCGGCAAACCTGCGATCGGCTTAAGTACTGCTCCGCCTGGGAAGTCCATGTTGGCACACAAAGTCAGGCAAACAAATAAACGAAAAACGACGAATTAGCGAGGCGCCACAAAGTTGGGAAAGAGGTGTAAATTAAGTACAATCGGCGAGTTTTGAACGGAAACTAAACAAAAAACAAATTATTCCATTTCGTTTTGTTTTACTTTTTGCCAGCAAAGAAGACACTAACGCCTGACCGACTGCTATCGAGCTATCGATAGCTTCACCGGACTTCGACCGTAAAGTCTGGCAACGACAATGTAGCAGCGACAAGGGTTGGCAGCGCAGGAAAATTGTTAAATTTGTGTGTGTTTCGGAGGCGCGAAAAAGTGAAAAGTTCTAGTGTTCTGTGGATAATTTGCGTGTAAGCCGGTGAATAACTTGGTGAGTGGTTTTCTATTTACTAGTAGTTACGTGTTTGCCAAGAACGGCCATGGGCCAATGACTAAAAGGCAATTTATCAAACGCTTCTTGCTGCACTTGCCCCAAAATCGCAAACCCGGCCATCTTACGCTCTGACACACATTTTAATTTGCAGATTGCTGTGCTTGTACAGCGTATATCTTTAGCTAGTTTTTGGTGCTTGTTTTGTTTTGGTTTTGGTTTGCTAATTTCCTTTATACATTCTTTCGGCGTGGGCGCAAATTAGTTTATTCTTAACTTTTTAATTTTACATAAAATCACACAAATACACATGCATGCAGCACATTTGGCGCTCATTTTTCTTCACTTTCCTTGCGTCTTGTTCTTGAACTTGCAACTTGGCCATAAGTGCGAAGAGTGCAGATAGAAGAACTGGTGCAACGGGGCACTTGCCACTTTGTCGTTTTTGGTTCCTAACACACACACACACACACACACACATACACTTGCAATTGGTTTGGAAATGGTTTTGTTGGCTTTTTCATTCTCTGTTTCTTTATTTGCAATTCTTTGCTCGGTTTGGGAATTAATTTTACCTCCCCTTTTCCCCATCAATAGATAAAGCGAGTCATGTGCCGATGAACAGACCTAGGTATCGTTATCTATTGGATATGCCCAAAGCTCAAGAACTCACGTATTTGCATAGCTACATTTGAGGTCGCTTTGCTAGGATTGAAATAAGTTAAATTTTAAGAAAATGTAATTTAATTTCTACAACAACTTTGTTTCATATTTATTTTCGCATATATTTATGGAAATTATAGGTATGCAAGAGAAATTAAGATAAATCAACTATAACATGCCCAAAGAAGTATGCTAGAATTTTAAGTTACGTATAAATTTGTAGCTAAATAAAATATCTACATTTATTTATTTATATATTTAGTACATATAGACTCCTATTATCCCAGCCTCTGCTGTCTATGGACGTATTAGCATTTCCTTGTGGGCCGTGCGTCGCCTTCAAGGTGTTACAAATGTGCGCAAATGGCATTATCGGTTATCAGGCAGGCGGGCGGCTATAGAATATTTGTTTGGGTCAAAACCAGAACCCTATAATAATAAGTAAATAAAAAATAGAGTGCTGCGAATGAGGTAATTTTTTTTTTTTTGCATGCCCTACTGCCGTGCTGCTGTCGTGCTGCACTCGTGAATGCAAACAATTGCTGGCAATTGAAATCAATAAGCGATCCGATCCAAGCAGACTTTGTAATCCCTTCTGGAAACTCTTGATTCTCGGCTGCCAGTCGATATGTTTTGATTGTTTCTCTCTGCGCCTTGGTGGGGGACAGACTTGAAAGATGCCAAGTCATTGGCTATTAATAAGATTTTGCTCAGAAAATTGACTTTCGATAAGAAAAAACTACAAAAACTAAAATAACTAAAAAACAAACAATGCAAAAAACCGCCATGAATGTGTGTCTGTGGGCTACATACATACATATTGTATGTAAATATGTACTTATATCGCAAATGAATTTGTTCAACTACAATATATAGTATGTACATAAACAATCAGACCATTTGACAGTGTGACGCAGATTTCTAATTTTGGATTCAAGTTGGAGAAACAACAAGTTCCTGGAAGCTAACTCAATGCCACTTGAGAGTTTCGAAGTCTTTTGAGAGCAATTCCCCTTCTCAGATGATCTCAATAGGGTGAGATTTAAGGGGTTACGTTTGAATTCCTGGGAAACTATTAAATTTTATGAGTAGTTTGGGGTCTTTATAAATTTTTTAAAATTTGCGATCTTCTTTTATGGAGAAAAAGTCCTTAAAACCTATCTTTAAGTTTCGTTTAACAAAAAACTTGTAATTATAAACTGAAAATCTGCTTGTTATAAGTCTTAAACAAGGCAATGAACTTAAAAATGTCATAAAAAATATATAATATAATTAAATATTTAATATCACTCATTAAATATCATCAATAACACATCCCTCATGAAAAAACAAACCCCAATGAAATAAAATATAATAATTTTACAAATAAAATATCATCTTTAATGCTTTCTTTAGCTGGCGAAATAATAATAAAAATAATGGATTGGTACAATAATACAATCAATACAACTAAGTACGCGGCACTTTTAAGGACTAATGGACAAGACGGGACAATCACAGGGATCCCCCAGGGACCCCGCTTGGCAACACAGTAGCAGCAGTTCCAGTTACATAATGCGTCCTCTATTTGGCTGACTTATTTCTACGGACTACGAAGTATGGCGGCATTCTACTGTATCGTGGGCTTGATAGAGCCCATGGAGTTCTTCCTCTGATGATTCACCTCGAAGCGCTTCATGATGCTGGCCACGATCGAAGAGGGCGGCATGTCCGGGTTTCCGGTGAGTCCACGATACCCGAGTACACTCGAATCGGCCAGCGAACGGGCCAGGGTCAGTCTTTGCACAAAGGCATCGGTATCGATTCCCGGCACCTGGGAGGGTTTCAGGAACCGCCTTGGTATTCGGGATAGCATGTCCTCGGAACTAAGTGGCCCAAAGCCCAGGTTGATGAGTATGGCTTCGGGATCGGGCTTGCGCGCCTCCAACAGGCTGTCCACACTGGAGTACCGACTGGAGTCGGATTGCACGGACTGCACAGAGCTGTCGCGGAGGAGCAGGCTGCTGAAGCGTTGCTGTCGCTGGGCCTGGGGACTCAGCTCTGGCGCAGTGCTGCAGGATTCAAAAGACTCCTCATGCCGCAGGCAGCGAGTGCTACAACTGGCACTGGCGGTGGTAATGGCGGAGATGTGGCGCAAGGGCAAGGCAACGGCGGCTAAGTTAACCTGTGGATCTGGATCGGCATCCTCCTCCAAGTCGGCGGCATACTCCAGATCATCGGCATCAACGGCAGACTGTTGGCGCTGCAGCTTTCGGCGGCGACGCAATGGCTTGCTGGGCGGAAAGTGATGGGCCGTGGGCAGGTGATCACTGCTCCCGGCCAGCTCAAGCTCAGCTGGGCTGACGGCGGCGACCTTGCTGGTTCTGCCCTCAAAGTTGCTGCAGCTGTGAGAGCGCTCCATGGTGGCGTATGTGTATATGTTAGTGTCTATGAGTTTTCTGCGGTCACGGCTGCTCGGGTTACAAGCTCCACTTGGACATATTTGGCAGTGGCCAGAATCAGGGCCTCTCGACTCGAGTCGCGTCGAGTCTCTCCTCACACACAAAGCGCGTGTGTTCAATAACAAAGCAGCAGCCAGCAGCAATTTGTGTTATTTGGTATTTGTTATTTGGTTAATTTGTTGTTATTATTCGTCGATCTTTTTGTGGAAACGTGTTTTTGCTATATTCCGCGCGTTTCTGTTAATTTCTGGCCGTATTTGTGTTTGTCGTCTGTTTTTGTTTATTTTTATTTGCGATGCGGCGGAGTGTTAATCAGCCCAGAGAGCTTCTGACCCCGGATTTGGAACGATCGAGTGTTGTTTTCACGATCGCTTGACATTGGGGGGGTATTGATATTGGTAATTGGTTATTTGTTACGACAACGGAATTATATTTCCTCAATGCGGTTCCCACATGGATTTCCAGCTTTATTTATTTAATTTTTATTATTTATTTGTTATTGTCAAGTTTTTATTTATCGATCGTATTTTTCACTGTGTTATTTCAGCTTTTCTTTAGCTTTCTCTCGTCTCTCCGCCTGGTTTTCTGCGTCCGCTTGGCAGCGAGTGATCTTCAAAACTGAAACTGAAATCACAAGCCCCAACCGTAACGCCCCAAGCAATCGGGGAGCTTTTACGCCGGAGAAAGAGCAGTAAAGGCGACACAATATATATGTTAAACTGATCGCCAGAGAGAGAGAGAGAGAGAGAAGGGGAGCTATAAGGCGCAACAGAGAGACACTGAGAAGTGTAGAAAGAGTAGGAAATATCACTTTGAGCTGGAATTACTTTGCGTTCCCGTCGACAATTTCCTCAAGCGCAACGCCGCCAATCTATTAAAATTTTTGATTAAAAGTCCCCCCCAAAAGGCACACTTGCCTTGCGGTTAACCCAGCTTTGTTGCACGCAACTCCCCCGGTTTTCCACTTTTCCACACGATCGTGTTTGTGTGCTTGGGGAAAAACCCTCTCAGTTGCGTATCTTTCCGATAAAAAGAAATACAAACACCCAGGCATTTAGTATTATTGGCACGTTCTGTGTAGGAGACTCTGATTCCGTCAACGGTGTGCTCTTCGCATTGCCCTTATTTGCTCAATGAAATAAGTATATAGCTTTTTACGGCTTAAACCGTCGATCATTAAAGCACTTTTTGGTATCATAAAGATCTTGTTATCTAATTGCTCTGCAGCAGGAAGAGATTTCACCTGAACTGTAAAAGTAGAGCACTCTCAACGAGGGCACCTGGATGGACCCTTTGATCTTTCTGAGGCAGATGCATGCGGAAGAGACACGCGATCGGGGGAAAAAACAAACATGCGAAATTGTTTAAACCAGTTAACAAGTGTGTTGGCTTATACAAGCTTTTTTTTGTGTGTGAAAAGCTTTTGGCCCAAACAGCTGAGCCTGCGGGTAGCTTCAATCCAAGCTATCTGAGGGATTGGAGGTGTGCATTTCTTTTTAAACACTGAAAGAATCTGAGATGAGGTGATTTTATTTTGTTCTTAGCTAGGTTAAAGGGTATTTTTGGGAGAAATTTGGTTTTAGAAGGGCAAATATTCAAGTTTTGATCGTAAAATGTGTATTCAGTTCTATTAGGAGTAAGGATTTAATTTATTTATTTCAAAATATCTCAGTTTATGGGACTTTATACTAGACTAAGTATACAATTTACCTATATAAAATAATATTTTTAAGCAATTTATATAGTTTTTATTTAAAATGCCAACAAAATCTAATATTGAACCTGATCTTTTCACAGATCTTCATAAACTAAATCGTTTTAAGATTTTGTTTTACTGAATTTAAAATTTCTTCTTAAAAAAATTGAATTTTTATCAATTTTCTTGCTAAAATCCCTAAAATCTATATCTGGGGTATATCTGCTATTTTTTGATCGTGTAACCCTCCCCCCACCAACTCCCTGGTTAAACCTCAGCTTTATGCTCTTGAAATTCACACTTGACACGTTCTGGCCACTGACTTGCTGCTGTTGGCTACGTAATTGGATCTCGGTGAACAGTGGCAGAGGCAACCACCTCAAGCCGCCGGCTAAAGGTTCTGTCAACAGATCTCCCCAGAGACTGACAAAGGTCCAAGTGTATCCATCCATCGACCAACAGCCAAGTACTTGTATGCATACTCTGTATGCCTGGGGCAAATTTACACAATTCTTCACACAAAAATTGTCTGTTGCTGCCCAAGGCCAGACGAACCGAAAGAGCCATAAATCGTAGAATGAATATTCTAATGAAACCCCCGAGAGTAAATTTGATAAATTCAATTAAAGCGAAACGAGCGACGGGGGGATGTCATAATCACGTTGTGCAATTAACTCTCAGCCAACAGTCATCAATTGAGTTAACTGGGGATCGGGGATCTAATGAATGTTCGAATATGATCGAAACATCGAATGATTGGAGTGTGGTGGGAGGTGCTTGACGCCGACTTTGGACTGAAGTTCGAAGCTCACTAGGAAACGCTGGCTGGCTGGTGTGATGGGGGGAAATACCAATTCCGTCGTCTGTTGTTTGTTGTCTTTGTTCTTGATTAGCATGATCATCGTGATATGGCGGGTAATTCAGATAAGAGAAAGGCAGAACTTTTCAATATTAGATCCTGGCATTGCCAATTAATTTAGTTATAATTGTTTAAATAACTTAATTTTTCCCAGGAAGACTAGATTTGTGGGTTATACAAGGTAGATATGCAACACGAAAGTTAAGCGAACCCAATTCGAATAACAGTAATTATAGTGACACAATGCTTGCGTGCCTTTAGGGTCAGCTGATGACTCAACGCCGGCAACACAATTAATAATTTGTTGTAACAATTAGATCAAAATCTAAATGGAGTTGGGAATATTTTTAAAGAAAAGAGCTAAACAAATGATAAAATCTTATTTTGAAAGCAAATGTAATTGTCATTGTAATTGAAAACTTGGGTGGAAGAGCGAAAGGGAGCACACGAAAGTAATTCAATTTTGAATATTTATTTTGGTAATAAAAAAATAGGTAAAGATATTAAATATTATAGTTATTGCTTCCTGGTCCAGGGTAGTGTTGGCCCTGATCTGTTCATAGGTTCATTTCTGGCAATGCTCGCGACGCCCTTTTCAATTGATAGTAATTGGCTTCGAATAAAAGTTATTCGTCGCTAGTAATGTATACAAGCGAAAGTGTAAATTGCAATTGAAATTTCAGCATTGTCAAGTAGTTTGAGTGCAACTTGGAATTGCAAATGATCGACAGGAGAAGGGAAGTTCGAAATGGATACGACAGAGATAATGGGGAATGGGATTGGGAATGGAAATGGGAATCCAGAAGTGGTAGCTTCCACTGCTCACCTGTATGCCAACTTCTCATATTTTGCTCTATTTTATTTAGCTTTATTTTTACAAAAAACAAATCCAGTAGTTCGTTCGTTAGTCAAGTTCGCGTTTTTGTTCGTTGTTATTTCTAGGTTTTTGTTTTATATATATGCACATGTTTGGGTTGTAGCAACTTTTCCGGCTTCCAGCTAATGCACTTTCTATGCCAACACATTATAATGCACATACAGTTGAACAACCAAAAAAGGAACAGAAAGGTGTCATAAGTCATGAAATGATTTAAGAAGATTTTTGGATATTTAAATGAGTCTTTTTTTATATTTGTGAAACTTGAGATGTAATAATTTATTTTGAGAGCCGTTTACTTAATTTGTTTCCCCAGAATAATCACCTGGGAAATATAATTCTTAGTCATATTTTGTGAAACCATAAATTATTCTTCTTAAAAGTATCTTTCGGAATAATCACCTCGGAACTTAAATGTTTATTTACATAAAACCCCTGTTCCAATTCAAGATACAAAATTCAATATAAGATAGCTTATAAACTGTAGATTAAAACCGATAAAGTACCTGAACAATCCTAAAGATTAGATGAAACCTTTTGTATTTTGGCTGAGATCCGTTCCATTTACCGGGGCTGCACTGTACTTTCCAAAGGGCTCACTTTTACGTAGCCGCGTAACCCACAACCGGCGCGAATCGTTTCGAATTTTTAACTGAAGGCGATTCAGGCTGTTCACTCGACGACGGCGACTACGACGATGGCTTGTTGTCACTCTTCGGGACGGATCCTTATCTACGGATCTAGTTCTTTATCTTTATCCCGTCATCCGCCGCCTCACTCATCTGATTATTATTTTAGTGTATTTCAGTGGAGTCAACTGCGGCCAAATATTTGCACATTGTTTGTTGTGCAAATGCGATATTGCGAGACCCGCGAACAAACAAAGTTACAATGCTTAGGAATATGCACGCCGAAAAGAACACAGACAAAAATGTATAAATAAAAGGAAACACAAAAAAATTAAAATACAAGAAAACCGCTAAAACAAAAAAAATAAATAAAGAAAACACACGACGACGAGCACAACACGTTCGCTTTTCTGCGAGCGCTGCGAATGAATGAAAAGTGCGCTGCCCGCGCGCAAAGATAAATAAATAAAAATAAATACCGATGTCGCGGCTGCTGCTGCAGAGCTGTCGGCGTCGGCAGCACTGCAGTTTTCTCTGCCGCAGCGGCAACTAATTTTGCCGTTAGATTCCGTGGGCTTTTCGAGAAAGGCCAAAACATCAGGTTTTTCAGTTAGCTCGCTTTGCATTTGTCGATACTTTCTGTAGATAAATTACCTTACAGATAGTTTACATGGTGACATGTATCTTACAGATACTTTACATGGCACCATGTATTTTACATGGGGTTTTATACGTGCATAAAGAGATACTTGTTAAGTGCTTTCATTCTGAGTTTAGGTTTGTTAAGTTCTAGTTGTTTTAATATTTAATGTAAATTAATATCTCTAAAAGCTTGTGGTTTGTTTAGAAATTTTATAAATTTAGAGTATTTATGCTAAAAATTAGATCAAATTTTAATTTTTAAATACGTATCTACCTTATTTTACAATGAGAATTTAGGAACAAAAAAAAAGACACATATTTTTGGGAGCTTTAATAACACAGGTCTACAAAAATTGACCTTACAAAAGTACGGTGAATAAAACCTTCAGATTGTGAAAGATCTCGGTCTGTATATTGCTAGTTCAAAAATCAAAAAAATTTCTCACGTACCAATTTTGAGGAAATCGCCCTCAAAGTACCAAAAATGACCTATTTTGGCACTTTTCAAACGCTAATAACACAGAAACCGCGCGTGTACCAAAGTTGAATTTGGACTTAAATGAAAGGCCAATCTTTCCCCTTTCAGATTTCAGATGGGTCCTGATTTTAGGACGTCAGGTTCAGGAGCTATATCGCTTTTTCTGAACTGCTGTTTGAGACCTTTTTTTGAAACTTTGTAGCCTTGGAATTCCAATAAGATGCTTAGTGTCTCGGCACAACGGAAATCAATTCTCTTCTGTGCCAATTGCATATTCAACGGAAATGAAAGAAGATTACACCAATATGAAAAGAAGCCTCCTGTCCATAAGTTGTTATCCTGTGGGAATGTAATTTAGATAAACTTATTTACAAAAATTTTAACTCATACCGAGGAAGCTGTTTGTCATTAAAGTCTGATCTGCGCCGGTATCTCACCCCATCAGAAACCTCAAAAAGAAAATTTTCTTCATGGGCTATATGAACAATAAGAATTAAAATAAAAATTAAAAAGAAAACAGTTTGACATACGCACTATTTGCTTATTTTGATGCCTTACTGGTACACCGAAATATTCTTTATAATTATCCTTAACAGATGTAGTCAACTTCCTTCTCTGATTTTTGAAAGTGATCCTTCCGCACACATAACAAAAAATATCCGGATCATTAACACAATTTTTTGCCATTTTAAAAAGGAACTGTAATTAAAGATGTTGATGGACAAAGTTTGCCAACTCAGTTTCCTAAAACTCGACAAGCGATTGATGCAAACTTATTAATGAAACGATATTTCATCGTGATGTACGTAATGTATTACGTTACATCAAAGTTCCAAACCTATAGCCGAGACACTAAGCATCTTATTGGAATTCCAAGGCTACAAAGTTTCAAAAAAAGGTCTCAAACAGCAGTTCAGAAAAAGCGATATAGCTCCTGAACCTGACGTCCTAAAATCAGGACCCATCTGAAATCTGAAAGGGGAAAGATTGGCCTTTCATTTAAGTCCAAATTCAACTTTGGTACACGCGCGGTTTCTGTGTTATTAGCGTTTGAAAAGTGCCAAAATAGGTCATTTTTGGTACTTTGAGGGCGATTTCCTCAAAATTGGTACGTGAGAAATTTTTTTGATTTTTGAACTAGCAATATACAGACCGAGATCTTTCACAATCTGAAGGTTTTATTCACCGTACTTTTGTAAGGTCAATTTTTGTAGACCTGTGTAATTTACTTATTTTTTTGTGCATTGTTGAATACCTCATTCATTTAATCTAATATTATTTATATTATTTATTTCCTAAAAAAATACAATATACAAAATGCAATATACAGACCGAGATCTTTCACAATCTGAAGGTTTTATTCACCGTACTTTTGTAAGGTCAATTTTTGTAGACCTGTGTAATTTACTTATTTTTTTGTGCATTGTTGAATACCTCATTCATTTAATCTAATATTATTTATATTATTTATTTCCTAAAAAAATACAAAAAAAAAAAAAATACATTTAATACAATTTTTATAATACTCGTATTTGTTTTTAATTGTTTCAAAAAATCTAATATTGAATAAACCTTTATACCTGATAGATAGTATCCAAGAAATATTTTATGTGTGAAACCATTATATAGATTTCCCATTTAGTTATTTATTAATAATTTAATTGTTTTTTATTAAGTGATAATAATTAATAAAATTCTTCGAATTATTTATGTCATTGTCCGTTTGTCCTTTTGTGCCTTTGTCTGCTTTATCAAAATTATCAGCTCAATCTCAGACACAAATAAGCTATAGAAATAAAATTTTATACAAAATTTCTTTGGCAGTTATTACTATATAAAAAATTTTTTGTTAAAGTTTTAAAACCTAAATTATATAAATAAAATATCTGAAAAATAACCCAACAATTTGAAAACACAAAATTTCTTACTTTTTGTTCTTTATTTAAATGTTGTGTATTCATTATAATTATATTGTACAATTTGTTTTATTTTGTTTGTTTGTTTGTTTGCTTGTCTCTTGCTTTATAATTTCTCAAGTTGGACATATGCATATCTCCCACGATTCATGGAATGTCACTTGTTCTCAGTTGCATTTTCAAGTTTCTGTCTTTTTTTTTGTGTTTTTCTGTTTGCTTTTCTTTTTTCGCGGAATCGTTTCCAACAGTAACAAAAAATAAATTATTGGCCTTTAAAATATATGTGTATATGTGTTTCGTATACAAACATATATAGAAAGAGCGTAGAACTTAAGGGTTATACGATAACTAAACATATAGAATTATAACATGCAGGCAAGATTTTCGATTCATCATCATCATTTCATAATATATATCTTATCTTCTTCTCGATTCATATCATAATATTGTTGTATCTTGAATTGTACGTTAAGAACTAAGGGCTAAAATTAAAAACAAATTGTGATGTACAACACCGGAAAAGTCGAGTGGAAAATGATTTGTAAAAAGAGAGAGTAGATCAAAGAGCATTATTGTTTAGAGTTTTAGGGAGGGGGGAAACTTGGACTCTAGGTGGGGATTATACAATTAATAAACAATTAATAATAATATTGAGCATTGAACTCGTACTGTTCAAAAATTGTAGCAATCGATGCGGAGTATTCGTAGTTCCAAGCAAATCTCGCGGTGTGGTCTCTGCTTGAATTCAAATAACATTGTACACAAAACATTTCGTTAATTAAATTAAACTGTTAATTATGGCAAACAAAGATTGTAAACACGACATGTTTTATATATCCCTAAACATAAACATATACATATATCTGCTATATAGATATGATTCGTACGAATGCTGCGTCTTGGATTAATATTGTTTAGTTTTGAATCAACATTCTCGGTTGATTTTTTGTTCTTTAGATATTTTGTTTGTTTTACAACAAATGCACACAAGTGTTTTTAAAGTTTTCTTAATTTTTTTTTTGTGGTTTTGTATGGATTTTTGCCTTAGCTTGGACTTAACTACGATTTTTTTATCAACATGTTTTATTGCAGAGTGTTTGCTTATCTCTATGTGCGTATTTCTAGTTTTAAGGATAATTACTTCGAGCGGGGGGGAGGGGAGGTCTTTCTACCAATTTCTTTTTTTTTTGTTTTTCATTATTTCCAGAGATCCTAATTATACATAACAGACAAAGAGAGAAGGAGTTGGGGGACAGAAATATAGAACAAACAATTTGTTTTTTGTGTGTGTGTTTTTTTAAAAATAATTTTACAATTTATATATATTCTCAACAAGTAAAACGCTTAAGCCGAACATACAAAATGGATTACACATACTACATATATAGTCTAGGGAGCTAACGATGGATATATCTAAAAGATAGATTTAGATTCTGTAACTCTTACTTGCCCTGGGACCTAAGGTCGTAGCATAAGCAGGGGAGCGGAAACAAGACTTATTAACCTACTGGACAGACACCGAGGCAATCCGCACACGGTTCGATTACGATTAGGGCTTATCGAGTATCTATATAGACATAGCGAGAATGTTAAATTTGATCAAACAATTTTTAAAGTAATCTCATTCATTGTTGCTAAATAACTAATTCGAATTTAAGTGTATATCATATTTTATATTGTATTCATCCTTCAATCTCATTCCACGCAAATCTCTGTAGCAACTTATCGTGTGTGTGTGTGTCCCATTACAACTACGAAATTAGACTTAGGCTCTATGGAAAATGGCTTATTGAAACAACTGCTTGTGTCCTTCATTTGTGTGTCCTTTTTTTGAGCGTGTGTAGTGTGAGCACTACTACGGCCACTGCTACTGGTTGGGCAGCTCCGTTAGCGTCACATCGTACAGATCATCCTCGATCTGTTGCACCTCCAGCAGGAAGATGTCCTCGTTGCAGTAGAACGATATCATGTCATCGTCAATTTTCGCAGTAATCCTGCAAAGAAAATTGGTTGCAGATAATGAATAATAAGGAAATTAATAATGATTACAAAGGCAAGAGGTTTGAAATCGCTGATCTTAAGAAATCACTGCATTTGGTTAGCCAATATTTTTAAGGGAATTTCCATAGCTTCAGGCTTAAATCCGCTTATGCTGTGATTTCTGTAAATTCTGATTGTAAATTTCAAATATTTCTTTAGAGATTTCAAAGACCTTGGTTACAAGTTTAGCAATCCAGATCACCCATGCCATAGGTTAGCACACAATTTTTTAGTTATATTTAATTAAGATTAATTAATTAATGCATTCATGATGTGAGGGAGGAAGGATGCATCCTGGTGTATATATATACTGAGTGTGCGTGTGTGTAGTGTGACTGGGTTTCTGCTAACTTTCTCGATTTGGTTAGAATTTTGCTTACTTACCCCTTCTTGTTTGTGCGATATATGTTATTTATGCTCGTTGTTGAGATTTTGTATTTGTTTTCAATCTGCAATTGAGAAACGAGAGAAATATGATGTTTTTGTCTGTTGTTGTTTTGCTGTTTAACTAAATATTTCTCTGATAACTCGCTTATCGGTTTTTTTTTTCTAAGTGTAATTTTGTTCATTTTTGTGGTCAGCCAATGGCAAATATTTTAATGCTGGATTTTCAAGTGTCGATCAATAATTGATTGTGCTTTAGTGTAAGGAATGTGTGTGGTCGGAGAGCAGAGCTTTAGTCTGATTTTGGTTATAATATATATACACTGATCTATATATATATATTTATATTTTGTATGGTTTTGGTTTTGGTTTATGAAATGGTTCATAATTAGTTCCAACTACAAAGTTACAAATTATCGAATTTCTTCGGGTGAGTAACGATAAAGATATATAATAGATGTGGCTGATATTTTTTAGTCGATTTATGCTTTAGTTTTGTTTTTTTTTTTGTTTTAGAGATTGAACATTTTGGCGCTTCATTTGTTTGATTTATTTTTTTCAGCCGATCCAATTAGACCAAAATGAACAAAATTACAGAAAAGGTGGTTAACAACCATTAGAACGAGTTTTGGTTTGGTTTTTGATTTGGTTTAGATTTGGAACAGGGTTTTGGGGTTTGTTTTGGGGGTATTTCCGTTTGCTTACCGCATTCAGCAGGCCAATGGTGGTGGGTGGAACCACATGCAGTGGGGTGTAAACCTCCTCGTTCTCCTGCCGCACATACAGCATCACCCGCTCCGAGGTGGGCGGCGTCATTCGGCCACGTTTCATGGGTGGACCAAAGTCGGTCAATGGTGTGCTGGTCAGCATGTTCTGGTCCAGGATGTGGTCCTTCTTATCGCTGGTTTTGGAAAGAAAAAAATAAAGAAATATTGTTAAAATTAATAAGGGTTTCTTGAGGGATTCCCCAACTCAGATTCGATTTCCCTTCGATCCTCTTTTATATCTGAGCTCAGGATTTGTGTTTCATCTAAAATGGATGGACGATTTTTACTCACGTCTGCATGTCGGGCGGAAAATGATTGTGGAACTTGAGCGTCGGCGTTGCCACCTTCTGGCCATGGAGCAGGAATGGCGAGGCCCCCTTCAGGTCCGGCGAGTCAGTCTCATGGCCGTAGAAGCTCTGCAAGGACGAGTGCGAGTTGGAGTTGGAGTTGCCGTTGCTCAGTGGGTTGAATGTCATGCCAGTATTGGTAGTAGCAGTAGTAGATGTAGTGCCAGTCCCAATGCCCAGCTGACCTACCTTCTCCATGTCCTCGGCGGGCGAGAATAGCACCGGCGGCTTGGCGAAGTCCTGCATGCCATAGAACTCGGACCGATCCGTCACGGGATGGTACAGCTCGTCAAGCTTCTTTCTGCCCGTTGCCGTCATCTTTCGCTTGGCAGCCCGTCGCTCCTCGTCACGAGTCTTGCGCTCAGCGCCCTGTGAGAGATGGTGAATTTTTTGTTAGGTTTTTTGGGCAATTAAAAAAGGAAGAAAAGGGTGGAAAGAGATAGGGATTATGTTTGTTTGTTTCCTAGAGCCTTTAAGCCTTGAAGTTGAATATAACTAATGATCAGTGTCCCTCACCAAACATTTTGAGACTTTAGCCTCTGCTGAAGCTATCGTGATGCGCATTGAAGATGCTCGCGCTTCCAGGTGGGATTGCGAAAGTCTCACTCTGTGTGTCCCCACCATCGTGTAACCATGATTCCCTGCCTTATAGTATTCCCACTGCGCACGGGCACAGGTGCACATGGAGCCAGCGTGTAATTAGCAATCAATCAAATGCATGGATGCCACCTTTTTTGATATTTCTTTACTTATTAATTAAATTCGTGTATGGCTGCCAGTGCCATAAGCTGCTGCTGCTATTGCAACTGCAGTAAGGCAACAAAAATAAAGAAGAGGAAAAAAATATCCAAACTCCATATGAGAGAGAGAAACGAGTTTCTCGCCTGGGGAGCTGCGATGTCGCACAGAGACAAAGCCGCCACCGCAGTGGATTTTCGTGGATTTTCTCAGTTGGAGTCTGCAACTGCCGGGGCAGTTTGGCAAAATGGTCTACACCGTTAGGGTCAGGCCAAAAAAAAAATACATAAAAAAATGGGTAAAAATTATTATAAAATACTTAGAGATGCAGCATAAATATGCATACATAATAAATAATCTGGCGGCGCCCCGAGAAGACTTTGTCTGGACCAAGCAGCAGCAGCAGCGGCAGCAGCTGCCCACCTGCCTGTAGTTGCTGCCTGATTGCAGACACACACACACACAAACACACCTGTGGCTAGTCACACATATAGCTATATAATATATAGTCTGTTGGCTACTTTGTCCGCCGGTGATTGCTAGTTTGCGTGCGCAGGCAGATGCAGCATGCATTGCTGTTGCAGGTTGCACGTTGCCTGTTGCTGCCGCTGCTGCTGCTGCTGCTGCTGTTGCACTTTGCATTTGTAATTAAAAATCAGCAATTGAGCGATGGAAGCTGCTGAAGGTGACTGCAGGAGGAGGAGGAAGAGAGGGAGGGTGTGCAGCACACACAGGAAGTGATATGTTGCAGCAATCTACTTGGTCTGATGTTGCCTCCGCTCTGGCTTCGCCTGTCGCTGTTAAAGCTTCTCTTGGGGCTCCATATTATGCAAGGATGTCTGCCAGGGCCCCTCCCCCAAGAATCAGTTTCCCCTAAAGATACACAGAACTTCAAAAAGGCATTATTTTCAATTAATATTCTAAAATAAATATAAACAAAGCTAAATTCAATATAAATGCAAGGGAATGCTTTATCATTCACTTTTATCATACACATTGCTTCTCTACCAACTATTTAAATTAAATATAAAATCATCTTTCCTTACAAATTTCTCCCTGTGCACCTATTAGCTCAAGTTCTTGCGCTTATCACAAGGCATTTTAGCCCAAAGCGATGCATTCGATGTACATCAAGTGTATGTTAGTAAGTGTGTGTGGCATGTAAATAACTGTATTTTATTACTTTTATTTTATCTTGGCAAAAATATCGCCAAACTGGCAACTTGCAACCTGGCCAAGACTTCCAGCCTGGCAGCCTGGGACGTGCAACAAGCTAAAACGACGGCGTCTCGAATCGCCCAATGCGGTCAATGCTCGTTGCTGTCCAAACCCCGTCGCACACAGATTTGTATATATACAAAGATACATATATATATATATATATAAACAGATATATCCTCTGCTGCGTTAATCGACTTCAAAGTATGACGAAGACAGAGGACAAGCGACCAAGTGGGCTGCCACTTTTCAAAGAGAGGAGGGACATTGCCATTACCATTACCATTCACATTAACGTTAGCTAAATTCTATAATGATTTGCCATTTGCTGAGGCAAAAGATAGCTGCAGAGGCTAAACCTATTAGCAGAAAGATAGTTAGCTTAAAGAGGTAGCTGCACAAAATGAATATTTTAATGTTTTAACTAATTTTAAATAAAGTAAAGGGCAAGAAGAGGGCTTTAAATGAATAAATTTTGAGACTAAAAGAAGGAGAACTATTGTAAAAAAGAATATTTTAGTATCTTTTGTAATAATTCCTTCAATATAAATATCAAAATGTAGCACAAGTTAACCCTTAACATTCAAAAGCTCATCAACTTATACCCATGTTATGTAATTTTCTTAATTTTTTTGCTGTTGTTTTGGGGGAAAGTACAACCCCGCCCCAAAATCGAAAAAAAAAAACAGCAAAAAAAAAAATACAAATTGACAGTTATCCCTCCGAAGACAAAGTCATCGTCTCCCCAAGGTTCCCGTTCACTGCAGAGAATTTCTCGCAATTTTGTATCTCTTTGTGGGCACTGCCCTGCCCAAGGGGCAAAATTTAAGGATTCATAATTGGCGACCGTGGCCCCAGAGGTGCCAAACGACGGAACTGCAACTGAAGCTGCAATTGCAGTGAAATCAAAATTACAACAAAACAGAAAATACGAAAAACATACAGAGAAAATAAAAAGAGGCAAGCCAAAGCTAAATAACGTGGTGCGCGAAATTTAATTGATACATTTACCGATAAACACACGCTGGCTCGGCTGTTGGCCGAGGCAAAAGGGCCGGCCTAAAAATGTGAAATATAAGCCCGACGCGATAGCGATATGGCCAGGGCCACAGATCCGAGGATATTCCAAAGGGATCTCGGACACAGGAGAGGCAGGCAGGCAGAGGGCTCTGTACAATAAAAGCCATGTCCAAACGAGGGGACGGAGGACGTGGAAGTGTAATGATATGAGAAAATTAAATTGGAAATCCACGAAATGATTTATTAATAAACCCCATCAAGCGAAAAAGTGAAGGGTTCGCATAAAGGCAAAGGTGCCCAGATACGAAACGAAAACAAGGGCATGGAAAGGATGTGTGGTGTGTGTGTGTGTTTGTTGGCCATTTACTTTTGGACGCGTTACGCTTTCCACTAAAGGCCGCTCTGACTGACGGACAGGCATTGCCGTTGCCGCTGCTGCCTTACCTTGCCGGTGCCCCCAATTCGATAAAAGTGGCAGCCACATATCCGAGGGAGAAGCCCCAGCAGCCGCTGCAGCAACAAGTGGCTGAGGAGGCTATACACACTGCACTGGGGGAAAATCTTGTGTCTTTTCTAGGTTTATGACATTTTTATGGCATTAAAATTGCAGGCTGATTACGATTATGGCTTTGCTTTAAAAGGTCAATCAAATATTGTACTAAAAACGATGATTTAGTATTAAAATTGCACTTAAAGTGCACTTTGGTTTGTTTTTTTAAGAATATTATCAAAAGAACATTTAAACATTCAAAATAAGAAGATTATAACAATCTGATCTTCTCAGGTTTTCATTGAAACTATCTTTAGAAACATATTTCTTCTTCATTTTTTCGATACAATGATTTAAACTTTAGGAATTTTTCTCTGCCCTATTTTTCTCACTGTGTAATGCAAACGAACCTGCACGTAGACCGCTTTTAGTTAGCTCATCAACCTGTTGCACGTGGCAGAGGGAGCTGCTTGCTGCTGCTGTTTTGCGGCTGCGGCTTGGACTGAGCCCCAAGACTGCTTCTGTGTGCGTAATTGCCAGGCTTGCAGGCAGGAGGGGGCCACATTCAGGGGAGGTGGGGGGTCACCTCTTATTTCTTATTTTCTTTCTTATGTTTCATAGGGGACTGGGGACTAGGGAAAATAAAATCACTTACCTTATCGCAGAAGACCTTTATCTGACAGTAGCCGCGGTGGAAGACCGCCGCATCTCTGGGGTCCTCGAATGTGTCGATTTGTACGTGCAGCGGCAGGCCCTGAAAGAAACCACAAGAGCAGAGAAGAGACGGGAATCCGTATTAATATCACAATGCCCCCGAATCATTCAAATTGCCCCACGGGGCAGTTAAAGGAGTTGCTGCTGCTGCTGTTGTTGCAACTTGCCACAGCGAGCTGCAATTAGCTGTTGTCATTTGGGCTTTGGGGGGCGTGGCCGTAGCTGGTGCTCCCCGAATGGGGCGTGGCCGCAGTGATGTTAAACTGCCAACATCCGTTGTCCCCCCCAAAAACAAAAAAAAAAATGTCGGGAGTGAGTAGTGTGTGGCAGCACCGAGTGTGTCTACCGATGAGTGTGTTGTTTGTGCAACATCTTGTGGCAAGTGCATAATTTGATTTGCCTATTGCCCACACTCCCTGCCACACACAGCTCAGAAAATTATATTTTTTAATAGCTATTTAAATATATAACTAAATTCTAAAGAAATAAATATGAACTAAGACTTCTGGCTTGATTTTGAAGCTTCCCTAAATCCCTAAACAATTTTGTTTATAATAATTCTTTGCTGCTTCAATTTTTGCATTTTGTAAGGTTTTTAAATTACCTAAAATATCTCTAAACAACTCTTTCAAATTCTCCTTAAATTTCTTCCTGTGTAATCTCCCCTTTTGCCTGCCATAACGCTCTCTTTTAATGAAAAGCAACGAGTTCTGCCTGTGTTTTCTGTCAATGAAATATCAGACTTAATGTACGCATTACAACTCCCGGGACTTGCCAGCCAGCCAGCCAGCCAGGAGGAGGATGTGCAATCCGCTTTAGAAGAGCAGGTGGAGAGGCTCAACTCAAGAAGACAAGGAGAGTGTAGGAGCAGCAGGAGGCAGAGGAGGTGAAATCCCCTGCCTACGTAGACGCATCAGAAGAGTCTTCTGACCGTTGTCAAGACGACTGCTGATCGGAGGGGCAAAGAGGGGCTAAGAGGAAACTGGAGCGCTTTTTCTTCAGTCGCATTGATTCGCCATTAACAAGTTGGCATTAAATTGGTTATTACTTAACCCATCAAAGGCAATACATCTGACTTGAATTTCAATTATAGAAAGGTGGAGACTACAGGATTTCTCTGGGAAGTGATGATATAGGTTACTCTTACAAGCTATTAATGTTTCAGAGAGGGGAAAATATTACAAAAAAGTATTTTTCTTAGGAAAAATTAAGGCTCCTTGGATATGCATAAAACTTAATGCAAATTAGTGGAATTATTAAGGAAAGGGTTTAAAATAAAATTATGGCAAAGAAACAAATATTTTCTCAGTTAAAAATCCACCTATAATTATTATAAAGACTACAAAAAATAATTTAATGAAAGAAACGAATATTTTCTAAGCCATAAACTATAACTATAAATCCTTTTCCCTAAGAACTTTGAATATATTTCTTCGGAATATATGAAACTAATAAGAAAATTAACCTCTATTCATTTTTAAAATATATACCATGTTTTAGAGAAGTTCCCCAAATTATCAACTTAATTTTATATATATTAAAATATTTATTAAAAACTCACCTTAACTCCCTTTTGACTGCTGAAATCCGTGCTGAGGCACTGAACCGCAATGTTGATCTGTTTTTTTTCCATTTCATTTTTGTGAAATGCGTTAAAAGAAAAGAGAAAAAGAGAGCAAAAAATGTGAGAAATGCCATAAAATATACAAATGTAAAACAATTATGAGCATAAAAAGAAATTATATCGGATGACAAAAACTGAAAATGCGACGACTGGCTGGCTATTAGAAGGCAATTGTTTTCTCTCTATTAAGTCGATGTCCTCTTTATGCCCACGACAGTTTAAAACATTCCGACGCACACACACGCACAACAAGAGGGTAAAAAAAAAAAAATAAATATATATATATATCTGAAGAAAGAAAGAAGGAGAGGAGACAATAACAAGGCAATACACAGAGGACCATGGACCACGGACCATGGACCGAACGGGCCTTAAAGCCAAGTAACGAGCCAAGTCAGGCCGCGACTTTGTATCGCATCCAATTCATTTTTAGTTTGACTTCGATTCCAGTGCAAGGTGTGCTCCATGCATCTTACAGATACAGATGTATCTGTTTCTGTTTCTGTGCCTGCATTTGTATCTGTAGCTGTGTCTTCAAGGCATTTTAAGCATGCCAAGTCCGAGTTTGAGTTTGAGTTCAGTTCAGAGACAGACGAGCGCGCGCGCAAAAAAAAAATATATATATATAAAAAAGAAAATCCATCAACGCAAAAATACCAAAGGAAACAATCTTAATGGTAAAAGTGCAACAGCGGCAGCAGCATCCACATCCACATCTCTGTCCGATGTGGACGAGCAGTATTTAATGTGAATAATTAGCGGGCGCGTACCATATTGGGTTCGGACTTTGGTTCGGGTTCGGGAGGAAGCGGAGGAAGCACCTGCGTGTCGGTGCGTACGAAAGTTTTTCTGCTGCTGCTGCTGGGAAAGGCAGTATCTTGGCGATACACACAGACACATACACACACTTGTGGAGATACTGAGATGCATTGGCTAACGGCACAAAACGAAATCGACATTATGCCAGGCGGAGGCAGCTCGACGACGACGACGACTCTCTCTCGCTTGGCGCAGACGATGTCGCCGGGATTAACATCTCAGCGCGTAAACAATTTGTAAATAAAAAGCTCTATCAAATGTTCGAGTGGGCGGGGAACGGGGGGTATTTTGGGGGTGTGGGGGGATGAGGGGATAGTGCACTTATGGCCGCAGCCAGTTAATAACTGCTAGCCAATTTGGCAGGCTTTTCGTACACACACACACAGAAGTCACTGAACTTGAATGAAAATCAATTCGGTTTTGGCATTTGTTTTTCTTTGATTTGTTTTTTTCCTATGGCATTTTTGCGTTGGGTTCAATGGTTACACAAAGAGAAAAGGGTGTGAACTTGGATAGTTTTGATCGGAAAAGGATTTTACTAAAATGTATACCGTTGATTTGAGATATTTTTATCTTTCGTAACTTTTTTGGATGCCTTTAAAGTTGCTATTTGAAACAATATCCTTGAAATTTCTTTAAAAAGTTTCGAGAAATAGTTGAATTCTTCAGGAGGTCATTACAATATTTAAATTTTAATCTAATGTATAATATTATATTATATTATATTATATTATATTATGATAAATCATAAAAGGTTTTTTATTTAGTAAACATTAAGTTAAGAAAATCTCCAACTTTGGGTATACCTAATAATTGTTAAATCTCAAAAAGATTAAATTATCAAACCAAATCCCAGAAAATTCTTCAAAAATCTCTATTAAACTCATATTCCCCCTTGAATTTTCTCTCTCTGCACGTGGGCGGAGCTTGGCAAAGGATAAAGCTAGCTATTTTCTGCAGCGGCAATGCGGCGTATACGTAATATGAGGGCTGTGTTTGTGCCTCGCTTACTGGTCTTACTGCTGGCGCTTGCAGCAATAGAATTGCAAATATTTTCCAGCGATTAAAATGCTTGATAATTGCTAAATTAAAACGCGGTGGGAGCTCGGCTTCGGGTTCGCTTTGCTCGCTTAGCACAGCAAAAAGCAAAACCAAAAGCCACTCGGACTCTGTGTCTCAGCCTCAGACTTAGTTCCAGGCATTTGCGAGTAAGTGATTAAAACTAAGTGTCATAAATAAATAAATGCATAAATTATTCTTTTGAGAAAAAAATAAAATAACACAGAGTCTGGTAAGGAGTGGAAAAGAGACACCTTGTGAATGGAAAGGGATGGCCATAGTTGGCTGGGGCAATGGCGACGACGCTCGCTGAATAATTTGCGTTTTAGCCGCAATTGAAAATAAATCAGAAATTAATTCTTGGCTCACACACATGAAGTGTATCTGCTATCTCCGTCTGCTTCAATAAAAGTGTCGCGCTTAATTTTTTTTCTTTAGCATTTTTTTTCATTTTTAATTGAGGCGGCGCTCGAAGTAAACAAAATGGTAGAGAGCGAGGGAAAAACACACATAAAAAGGCATTCAGAAGTTGGCTAGCGATAAAGTGGTATTGAGTTGAAGATACAATGTACAAAGGGGTTATTTCTGTAATTGCCAGTCTTTTCTTAAATTAACCCATAAAACTCATTCAATTGATCTTAAAACTGGAAGATCTCTTACGCAAATACATAATTATTAAACATTGTAGCATAAATGTTTGTATTGGCAGCCTTGGCTTAAAAGATATTTAAGATTTAGTGTAAAGAAAAATGAAGTAATAATTGGAGTTAATTGGAATGCATAATTACTTACAAGTGTGGGAAAATTGTATAATTCAAATTATATACTTTAAGAGTTAAAAAGATAAACATTTAAAAAACAGCCTCAACTTAAGTGAATTACTCCTATATATCTCAATTAGTTATTATGAAAACTGGCAGATCTGTTGAGGTCAGCACGCATTTTGAAGATATTTAAGATTTTAAGCAGCAGTTAAAAGAAAACAAATATCTCCCACAAGATCGGCTTACAGGGTATATATAAATTCCATAACCAATCGCCATATAGAATCGAGATCTAGAATGAACACAGAACTTACCTTGGCGGAGCTCTCCAGCGGATTCCAGTAGACGGCGATGGCATTGTGCGACACTTCCTCGATGCAGCCAACGAGGCCAACCGAGTTCTTCGTATCTATTTTGTGGGTAGGAAGAAGAGCAGAACGGAGGAGAAGCAGGTGGTCAGTGGTCAGTAGATGTGCAAGGAATCGGGCAGAGGAAAATATGTTTGTATTAACAATTAAGGAAATTTCTGCGTTGCCAACCAGTGACAAGTGCCTAATGAGTTATGTTTGATGGGCCAGCAGCAGCAGCAGTAGTGGCGGCAGCATCTAGCAGCTGAGATTATCTGCAATCAAACAAACGGAGCGAGAAGTCCGAGTTGCAGCAGCACTCCAAGTGGCAGCAGCAGTTGCAGTGGCTGCTGCGTTTATCAATGTCATAACTCTCCTGGAACGTTGCGGGGCCTTTCAATAAAAAGCCACAATTTACTGCTAGAAATACTAGACAATACAAATGGACAGTGCCGCATCCAACGCTGCTGGACTTCTGACTTCTCCTTCTCCATCTCCATCTCCTTGGGATTCCTACTTCTTCTACATCTTCTTCGTTCTGGGGAGCTGGAATATTGGGAGTTGGGGAGGGTTTCTTCTACGCACCTGCATCCAAGATTCTTTGCTTCACGGAATGCTGACGACTGTGCCAGAATTGCCAGGCCTTGATCTCATCTTCGGGGCTCTTCTCCTCGCGGAACATTAGCATGATCACACTCTGTTGGAACGGAAAGCAAATATGGTTATTAAATTAAGTGCAAGACTTGGTTAAAAGGGGCTCTAAAAATTAATTCAAGCCAATTATGATATATATTTGTTGGACAGGAAATGTTAGGTAGTTAAAGTCAAGTCAAGGAAATGGTTTTATTAAAAGGAAAGTTACAGGGAAAACTAGGTTTCATATGGATTTTTGGTTTGTGATTGAAAGAAATTAAATTACTTTATATTCTTGTGCATAAAAATATAAATATGTGCATAAATATATGCAACTTCTGTTTATTTTTTCAAGAAGTTTGAACTTCTCTTTACAGAAAACTGATTAAATCTTCTTTAAAAAAAATTCTCACCACACTAAAATGTCTTTCTGAAATCTACATATTTGCATTTAAAACCTTAATTTTTTCCCAGAAATTCTCAAATTTAAAATAAATAAAATTCAGTCTTTAGATTAAATCTTTGTAAAGAGAACAAAAACTTGATCTGCTACACAAACATTGCTAATCAAATTAGGATCTGCTTCTTATACCTCAACCTAGTCCCAAAACTGATCTTTATCTCCTTGGCAAGGCCATGTCTCTTACAGGACATACTCGTAATTCGTTTATACTATCCCGATCGGGGCTATGAATCGCCTCAACGCTCCCAGGGTTCATTGCTCTGACATATATGCGTTGTGACACTCAACTCACAACTCGGCGGATCGCACCCTACGCCTTTTCAAAAAGTCAAAAGGATTAAGGTCCCGCCAGAGACGGAGCTCACACAAAAGGACGAATTCGATTTAGCAGAAAAACGTCCGGCACATTTTGTGTCTTCTGCTCATCACGAAGCATTGTTTTCCCAGCATTTGCATATTTTCGCTATCATTTATGTGACTATTTTTTTAGATTTTGAATAATTAGGACGAAAAGGAAGCGCAGAGATAGCGCCTGAGGAAAAGGAAACAGTCTCGAAAGCAACCCCTTTGCCACCGGGTTTAACTGATTACAGGCATAAATATTTTTGGTGTGTATGTTTTTGGAGAAGTCTCTTTTTTTTTTACGGAAAGTCTTTACATATTCATGGGCTAATCAGCTCGTAAATTATACTCAGTTTTTCTTCAAGATTCGGTTCGCTTTTCCCCGTTAGAGAAATGGACATTGCACGATTGGGTTGTGATTTGCATAAGGTAGATTTTCTTCATCTTCTTCGTGTTATATATATACATATAGTTTTCGGGTGGAAAAAGGGCGCGCAGCTCTAAACAAATAAACTCGTAAATTAATTTTGACACTTTTTTTGGTTGAGCCTTGGCAAAATATGGCAGTTTTATGGTAATATGAGGAGCGGCCCATTTGGATGAACTTGAGAAGTTCCGAATTTCTAGCTGAAGATCTACGTTTCTTCATAGTTTCTGTGGCAAGTTTCCTGCTTTATGCTTTTTTTATTGCTCTCATTTTTTTGCTTATGCAAATGACAAGGATCCGTCTTCGTCTTTCTTTAATTTCAATTGTTGTTTACTTAGCCACTTCCCCCAGACCCCGACCCGGCAGGAACTTCCCGTTTCCACTTTTCATGAAACTGTAACTTTGATGTCATTCTTTCGCAGCTCTCAACGGTTCAGTTTACAATTTGCATTTGCTTTGCATCCTTCACGTCATTTAAGCTTATCTGATTGATGATGTTGATGGGCACATTGTGTGTGTCCTGCTCCTACTCGCAATCGTCCTGAACAAACATTCTCTCAAGACGACTGTTGAAAGGACCTCAAGGCGTTCGGCAATTTGCATTGAACGAATATTCAAATTCTCATCAAGGGATCGCCGTCGTCTAAGGCTTTCTCAGTATCATTTATCATCGCGCTTGGTAGCAGCGGCACCAGGATATGGAATGGGATGGGTGTAATTGAGCAAAGGGTTGGCGAGACTTGATCGCACCTCGGGGTAGTAGAACCAAGGAGCCGACGAGCCGACACATATCCCCTGACAAATCACCTAGGATGCTTATATAAAAAGGGGTTGTTGGCCTCCGGTGATTTTTCCTACTCCTTCTGGCTTTCCTCCTGATCCTTATACCTTTGCCTGGCCTGGCCTATTCCTGTTCCTGTTTCTGTGGTGTTGATGGCATAAACAAAACACACCAAAAGAATGAAAAACAAGCAGCACGAACTTGATTGACAAAGCTCCCCTGCCCCAGGTCCTTAAATATCTTTTATGGGATATACATATATTCGTATAGTTTTGGATCCTACCTTGACGGTGGTGTTCTTGATGGGCTTGTCCGCATCATGCACATACTCCAGTGTTATGCCATAGAACTGACCCTTGTTGATGTAGGTGATGCGGTCGTCCTCGCGCCTCTGCGATGAGCTGATGGGGCTCTCCAGGTGATAGCGGAAGCCCACGTTTGTGAAGCTGTGAAGAGGGGAAAAAATAAAGGTAGAATATTGGGTTAAATCGGAGGTTAAAGTGGGTAGAAAATATAGGAATTGATAAAAATTTAATAAGTATTTGCTGTTTCAAGGGTTTCTAGATTATTTAAAATAAGATCTCCTTTCGAAATTACTTATTAAGGGAAATATTTTTTTTAATTTAGAGTTTTCATAATTTTTCTTTAAAAAAACCTTTAAACTTCTTAAGTCTACTTACATTTTTGGTATTTGAATTTTGTCTGCATCATTCTGGCGTCCAAAGTCATGCCAGGGCCGTGATCGCGTTGATCCATTTGTGCTCGTATCCACCAGCGAGGTGGTGGGGCTATTCTGACTCCCATGGACCACTGTCCGCTGCTGAATGCTATTCACACTCACGGGTATGCTGCCATTGGCATCGATCAGGGTGCCAGGCTGACACAGCTCCGTGTAATCGAAGGACTAAGGGGAAGGTAAAAGAAAGAGAAATGATTAGGCAATTGGTTAGATGGGGTAATAAAGAATGATTTAAATAATATATAAATTAAATAAATAAATAAATCAATCAATAATAAAGTAAATAAATTAATTAATCAATAAATTGTGTTACATTACTAATTACTAGGTTTTAATGGACACGACACGCTTTAGTCAAGACTATTAATACTTTTTGTTTGGATATAATTAAAGATGCCACAGAAAACACTTTTAACCTACGAGAATATATGTTTTTTAAGATATAAATATATTTTAATAAAAATCTAGTTGTATCTCAAAGAACCATTAAGTAAAGTTCTAGATTTCCGCAATTTTATAAGAAAAATGCTGAAAAATACTTTAAAAATAGTAAATCAGTAAATCTGTGGCACCTTAACTTCCATTTCTTCCAATATTTTACCTGTTAAATATCAAATTAAACCTTAAATTAAATCAAAAGTAATTAATAATTACAAACTACAAATAATATTAATGGACACGCCACGCAAACGGACACTACCAAAGGCTACTCTAAGTCTTACTCCCAGTTCTTCTCTTTCCCTTCCTTTTTTTACGGGGAATTATACCTGTTGAATGTTGGTCTGATCCCGCGGAGTGATGGCATCCGTTCCTATGCCCGAATCCGGGCTGGGCAGGTCCACCGTGAGACCCGCCGCCGTGATGGCCTTGGCATATAGGGGCGTGGCTCCACCATTGCTCTTGCCATCCTGTGGATGCGGATGTGAATGATGTTGCTGCTGCTGCTGTTGGTGCTGCTGATGGTGTTGTGGCTGCTGGTGGTGCAGGCTGCTGGTCAGCACTGTGGTGGTGGCGGGTGGGGGAACACTGCCGGCAAAGCGACCCTCATAGGTAACCACACCGCCGGGCTGGGACACGGACACATCTACGTCGCCGTAGAGGGATCGCGTGCTGGCTGGGACATAGCCTCCCTGGCCGTCCGGCGCAAAATACTCCCTGTAGTAGGAGGGCTCCGCAATGAAGGTGCTGGTGCTGGTGGGCGGGGGTCCTGGCGGCAAACGGCTGGCCGTATACATTCCATAATCATTGGCCGTTATGTATGGGCCAGGACTGGGGCTTTGAGCCTGCAGGGAGACGCCGCCTGCACCGCCACCGCCGGCAGCTCCTGTGGGTCCGGCGCCACCGCCCGCTCCGCTTGCCGCGCTGGGATGTGAGGTCTGTGCAGGTGGTTGATGGGGTTGGGTGGGTTCACTCTCGGCTCTAAGGTGTTTCTCTGGTTTCTCTGAGACAGAGCTGCCAATGGGGATCTCTTGTTTACTCTGGACAGATCGTTTTCAGGAGGGGAATCTGTCATTTATCTCTCTTTTCTTATTGTTTTGTTCTTCAAAATATTTTTATTTCATTTTCTGATTTCGAATTGATGCTGTAATCGATTCTTATCTGGCTTTTTATGATTTTGTATTTTTATTGGCTTGATTTTATTATTTTTTTAAGGCTGGCACATTAAAACTGAATGGTTTGCTTTCTCAATAACAATTTTGAAAGGAAAATAAGCTGTGATTCTGAGGGAATCAGTGCAAAAGTGTAAAGTTATTGGATACTTTTGAATAATTATAGAAAACAGTTTAAGTTGTGTAACTAATAATTCAGATGTTAAACAAGGATTCAAAATGTGAATTTCAAAGAATTAACCTTCATTACAAGGAATAGGTATCTTTTGTATCCTATTTTTGAGATATATTTCTAATTTATTCCTTGTAAGAGTTAAACTATCATTGAAATAACCCTAGAATTGTAATTAACCTTTAGGCCTTTCCTTTACCAACATTTAATTAAACTTTTGCAATATATTCTCCTATATTTTCCCACCTAATTTTCCTAATTCCCCTCTACGATCTGTCCAGTTTTTCGTAGATATTTTCCTTGGCAGCACTGCTCTGGGAGAGGTGCTCACCTGTAGGTAGATCTGTGTGCCGCCCGTGGTCGCATACATCGCTGTGGTGCTGGGGGAGTGGAGTGCTGCTGCTAGAGGTGGTGGTGGTGTGATGCTTCCGGGGGATCCTAAGCCAGATCCTGCTTCCGATGTGCTGGGCCTATCAGCTTCACTTGCGTGCAAGATCTACGGAGAGTGGCGGGTTGTTGGGTTTCGTTCTTTATCTTAAAGCTAAAGCTTGACTGGAATCCGGTGGCTACTTAGCTAAGCTAACTCTGATCGATCTGAGAGACAGACATACTCTCTGTCATTGTGGCTAATGATTGATGGCTGATAGAGTCGGACCCCTGAAGGTCACCACGAAAGACTACCAGAAACGAGGTGACAAAAAATAGTGCGTGCGGACGCGGGTTCTGGTCTGTGCAGAGTCAATGATTGTCATGATTCCATGATTCATACAACAGTCAGCGACCAAGAGCTTATTGAAAAATAACGTCAACAAGTACAGTTTATAATAAAAGGCTATAAAAGAGTGTATATACGGGCCGAAATGAAACAGTCGCCGTTGCCGTCGTTGTCGTCGTCGTCCGTTGTTGTCGTCGAGTGGAAAGAAACCAATTAAAAAATATACAGAAATACAGAAAAAAAAACCAACAACAATGAAAAAAGCGCGAAAAAAATCAACATTTATATACGGCTGATATATATATACGGCTATATGCATATGTTAATTATCATTGTTTTTTTTCTGTATTTTTTTATTGGCCGCCCGAAAATGTCAAACGTTTTTTGGAGACACAAAACGCACGCAGAGCCAAATGAGGTAATACGGAGCAAAGTGTGGTCAATTCATGTCTTCAGATATTTATATATATATAGACTTGGGTTGGAATTAGCAGTCAGCTGCTGATTGCCAGAGGTTTGTCTTTGGTCTAAAGAAAGTGAAATCCCCCCGTCAAAGACGTCACTCTAGTGTTTAGCTTTTAGCCTTTGATCAAACCGGTCTACAGATTTTTGGTTAATTATTGTTACACTTTTTTGTTTGGGAGATCAGGAGAACCTTTTGTAATAATTTATGGTCTTTACTTGAAGGTATTTTTCTTTAACAACAATTTAATGTTGTCTTTTCGATTTGAATTTTTTATTCACATCTGTCTGTGGTTTTTTTGTTTCGATTCGTTTGCTTCTCATTTTTTCAGTTTTTGTGTATAATTTAGCATCAGTAAAAGATTCTAGCTGCGAGCTAATTAAATTTGTTCATCGAAATCAATTTGCATTTTAAACTTTTGAACGTGCAACGTCAGAAAAGGCCTTGACGAATCCGATCGACGATCGATCCACGATCCATGGAGACAAAGATACTTTGTTGGTGCTTTTAGTCTCTCGGCTTTTCTGCTTTTCTGTTTTTCGGATATTTTTTGTGGTGCGTGTTGTTTTTTTTTATATATTTTTCAAGCCCAATCGCATCCGAATCTATAGCCTTTGTTGCTGTACGGTACCAAGCCATATAACTGAGCTAGCTCGCTTAGAATTATGCTAAGTAGCGGCTAGCCACTAGCCACAAACGAATGATTCTGGCACATATTTATGTATGAGGAAGAAATAAAAAAAAAATCACCAAAAATCTAACAATAACAATAAAAACAACAACAACATTTGGAGACCACGTAGACAAAGGAAACAAAAATAACAAAATATTTAAATAAAGCCAATTAACTATTTTAATGCCTTTTGGAATGATAAAAAGTGAAACTTTTTTCTTCTTCCAAGTGGCAGCGTTTTATGAATATCGTTAATTCTCGGAAATAAAGTGAACGAAAAGCCAAGAAAAACAAAAACAAAACAGCATCTTTATACATATATGAATATGAAGCTTAACAGCAACAACTTTGTTTTGCATTCATAAAATAACTTAATGGTTCCTCCTTCTTTTTTTGATGCTGTAATTGTGGGTTCTTTGCCGTAAAGAAAAACCCCTGACTAATGCCTCCATCAACTATAACAATTACACTTTTAATAAGAGCAATAAACCCTCAAGGTTGTTCTGTCCGATTTCTGTATCTTTCGTTGAGGAAAAAGAGTCTCTTCTTTGAGATGTTTTTCCTCCAGGGGAAATCTCCTTTGCTTGTGTCATTAATTGGTTTGTTAGTTAGACTGTTGCTAGTGCCATTAGCTTGTTATATCATTTATAGGCTTTTGATTATTAATTGAATTATTATTGATATTTCCTATCCGGTTCTGAGGAATTGCAGTCTTATCTAGATAACTCTTGGAGTTCATTTAAAAACTCTGCCGAGCTGACTCATTGAGGAACATTAATGACAACTGATTCATTTGACAAAATTACTGAAAAAATTTCTGTGAAAATGGTGAATCAATTTGCAGTGGGATATCCGTTTGGTACAGTAAAACCCACAAACTGATAAGCGTAGATTTCGATTTCAAGCAATTAGAAAGGCCCCCGACTCAGCCTCTCATCTCGGCTTAAACAAATTGCTTTGGCGGATTGGGAGATACTCGCGCCGATATGGCTATTATATAGAGCAACCAAACAGAGAGAGAGAGAGTTGTTGCTTGTTTAGCTAATCCGAGATCTTAATTCCTCTGTATTTGTTGTGTCCCTGTTTGGCGGTCTAATGATTACACTTTCCGGTGCAATGGAGAGCGCAATAAATAAATGGACGGGCGAGAGTACAAAATTGATATGTTTTCCGATTTTCTGCCATAAATTAAGCTGGCGAAACCTTAGACTTTAAACTATATATACTACTATATAGGCAGTATGCCTGTGTGTAGATATGTAAATTAATAAGACAAATATTAAGAATAATTAACTGTCAATGCAAAAATGTACAATAAATTAGAGTGCATGCAAATTGGGTGTCTCTGTATGAGTGTGTGTGTGTGTGTTACGGCAATTTAATATTTATTTATTTTTTTTCTGTTTGAGCAAATTAATGCCCAATAAAACCAAGAGACGGCAATTAAGCAGCGCTGGATTCTGCTCAATGAATTTTCTGAGCCCAAGCAGCAACACCCACCCGGCCGACATTAAGAATCGCCCAGAAATGCGCGCCAAACGCAAAAAGAGCGAACACAAAACAAAAGACTTAGGCAACGAACTTGTTCGCCGCGTGGGCGTTGAAAGGCAACGCGCGTTGCGCCCACACACACACACACATACTGCTGCTATCGAGCTGGTCTGAATGTTGTTATTGTTGCTGCTGTTGTCTTGTAGTTGCTGCTTGCTGCTGCTGTTGCTGCGCGTGTGCGTTCGTTGTTGTTGTTTGTTTGATTCATTGATTTGATTTTGTTTTGGCTTGCAGGTGGACAAAACAGTTTAACTTCGATAACTTGAGACTTCTAAAGGTTGGCACTTAAGGGTTTATATATATTTTTATAGAGTATCTATAGGTTTTTAGGGGGTTTGCTGTTTTTCATATTTTTAATCACATCTTTAACTGTCACAAACGCTTTGCTTTAATAAATATTTGTAATTTATTAAGGGCTTTAAAGATTAGTCGGAAAAACTAGTATAATTTTCTAAGAATTTTCTTAAAGCCTCATGAATATTAAAACAAACATTGACTTTACTATTATAATATTCATAGCATTTATAGGGGATTATAGTGACACTATATGTCAAACAACATAAATATTTAAAGAACATCTAATACTTTATTTTGTAATTTTAATATATGTATATATGAAATTATGGGAAAGATTATTTCTTTACAAAGGAAGTTCAGTTGAAATTTTTTTATCAATGATTAGTTAGTCTTGCCTTGAAATATATTTTTTTAACATCTTTAGATTGCAAAAATTACTTATGGTTATAGAACTGATCACAAAACTGATACCATAAACCATTTTGTAAAAATTTAGGGACCTGCCACTGTAATAATCCCACACAACTCTAACCTCTAGAAACCAGAAATATTCCACAAAGATCTTTTACTTTTAGAACTCTTTATAAACTTCTAAGCTATAGATCCTCCACTGTAGCCGTAGGCCTATCTACATATGATATGATATGGATATGCCATGGATTGCACTGCCCACATTCCAATCAAGCTGTTGTTATTTTATTTTGTTGCTGTGCAGATCGGATATCACGGTCACTCACACTCACTTCGCACTGCTGCTGCTTATTATTATTTTTTTTTTTGCAGAACACACTGATCCACGGATCACTGCGATCACCTATTGGATCACGTATAATATCGGGTGTTCTGTTACAATTCGATGTCGGGCTACGGTTACTACGGTTACGGTTACGCTTATGGGTCGGGGTAAATACGATACGAAAACGATACGATCCTACTCCGACAGCGCGATACTAAAGACTAAAGCGCGATCTCAGAAATCTTGAGAAAACCAGGTATGACAGCCGTGCGCATACGGATACGCACACAGTGACAAAGTTGCGTCGGCCAGTTGGAACACACAGATACAATCCGGTGCGAGCGGGATGGTGAGCTCTCATATCAGTTCAAAATGGTTGGAATCTCTTTCTGTCAAATATATTGACATGTGTGTTTGGGAGGGGTGTAGAGAGGGGAGGGGAGGGGGTGTCTGAAGGGGGTCGGGGCAGAATTAAAAAATAGCTAAGCAAAAGATCGAAAAGGAAGGAGCAACACAACAGTCAGTCAGCAGCGCCAATCGAACCGCCGGAAGTGCGCACTTATCGCTACCGATTGTCGCCCTGGCTCTTGCCAACTGCAATTTCCCACAGTGCAACGCCGAGAGCTTTTTGCTGCTCTTGCAAGACATTTAATTATGGTTTTTCCTACTACACTTTTTCCTTTCCTTTTTTTCCTTTATTTTTTCCTCCTGTTTGCTTTGCTTCGTTTCTGCTGCTGATAAAGGCCTGCCAGCTCTGAGCTTCGAACTACCAACTTGGAACGTCGAACATCGAACATCGAACCGTGTCCAAAGGAAGCCTTTCCAACCATAAGCCCGGACAGACACAGGCTGAACCCCCATAAGAGCAAGCGAGAGCACCCCATATACAAATCACATACGCACACACACGATCGTATAACACACCGTCAGCCCCGGCCAGGTATAACACTTTTCCAATGCAGGCCACATTGCTATTGCTTTCAATAGAACCGAACAGCAGCGATTCGTATTGGCTGCAACCACTAATACTCATTGCTCACTCACACCAGCAATTGGCAGACCAATTGCAGCGTTGTTAGACAAAAGCAACAAGCTTGCGATCGGCATTGGGAAGGGGGTGGGATGGGAGGTAGGAGTGGGGTGGGGTGGCGAGGCAGCAACAGCGAGCGGGTTAATTGATGTAGCGCACAGGATGCGCCGCTGATTGCGGTTGTCCACCGTACACAGTGTCGTCCAGTCTCCATGCCGCTGCTGCTGCTGCTGTTGCTGCTGATAATTGTGAATGGATATGGAATGGGAATGGGAATATCAGGCTAGTTTGGAAGCTGTGGAAATGGGAAGGGGATTGCATGGGAAGCTGGAAGATGCGAGTTGCATGCAAGTTACACTGGGGGAAAATCGTGAAAGAGTTCTCAAAACGACTTCATAGAAATCTGTAAAATATTGGACCATTTTATATACAATTTCCTTCGTCTTTTAGGAGGAGAGTTGGGTAAAATTAAAGATATGGCAATTATGGGAGGGTATATTTATGTGGAAACCAAGGATGATTAATACATTTTTCACCAGAAAATGTCTCTGTTAACCTTTTCTTATACTTGATGAACAGCTTAACATACTATTAAATATATTATTAAGATATAAATAATATTTTCCAAAATAAATGGTGAGAATCCTTTCTTTATAAAAATTTAGAAATAAATATAATCCCTTTTATAATTTCTCCCTCTGTAAAAGTATTCCCTTCTAAATTGATATTTCTTTGCGTGCGTGTCCATTAATTTGTCCCTAAGAGAGCTTCCAGCTGAGAGCACTCAGCCTCTTGGTAAAACTCCCTTCGTGTTTCAGATTATTTTTATTTTTTTGGGGGATTTCTTTTGAGTTTTTGTTTTCTGGACGTACCTTTTGCGTTATGACCGAGCCCGATCCATTGGCCGCCGCTGCACCGGCAATGTTGCCATTCTTGGGATCCTTGCGCAAGTCCTCGGGCTCTCGCTTGATGCTAATTAGCTGCTGTTGCTGCTGCTGAACTGCACTGGAAACAATTGAGCCCGCGCTGCCAACGCCAGCGGCACTGACAATGTCGCCGGGATGCTGCTGCTGCTGCTGGTGTTGCTGCTGTTGTTGCTGCTGCTGCTGTTGCTGGTGATGCGAGATCGTCGTGGTGGAGACCACGCCAGTGGTGGTGACCGTCGCCGAGGACGAGGAATGTGAGCCAAGGAGAAAGCCCTGGATCTCGTTTTGTGATAATCCAGAGACATCGATGGGCGTGGTTTGGCCATTGAGCTTGCCGCTAAAAAGAAGAGAAAATAAATAAGAAAATAAAATAAATAACAGAAAAAATATAATTTTTATAATAATTAAGCTATAAATAAAATATCTGTTAGATATTAGAACACATAAGTATGCTGAAGACCAGCCAAGAAACAGCATATCTTCAAGCAGCAATTTTAGTTATGAATCATTAAGATATTAATAAACTTTAAATAACTTAACTTAATCCAAAGTAAATACAACAAAATAGGCTAATTTTGCCTAATAAAACCCAATTGAAAACTCCCCCACAATCATGCTCTAAAGCAACTCCATTAGCGCACTTATCAATCAAGCCGGCGATCAGCAATCACCTGGGCAATCAAGCAATCAAGCTGCAACTGCGACGGCGAGGCAAGGCTAATTTCATTCACCGGAGCTGTGAGACTGGAGAACCAGGGAGAACGGGTTGGAGTACAAACTGAACCAAGACCGGAGACACCTGTGCGCTGTGCTCACGAAAACCTGGATGACCGCCCAAATGGGAGCAGAAACCAGCCACTATAAACCAGAATCCAGCCTGCAGCCGCCAGCAAGTGCCAGCACAAAAAAAAAAAAAAAACCAGACACAAGACAACAACAACGACTTTTGGCCAGCTTCCAGTCCAGTCGAGTTGGCAACAAATGCGAGTAAAAATAAACAAAAACAGAAACTGAACGAAAAAAATATAGAGGAGAGACTCAGAATTAGCGGCATCCCCGAGAGTTTGTGCCCCTTCGATATGGCTTATCGCTCCATCGATATGCCGACAACTCTAGGAAGAGTCATAAATTAGCCGGCGATGATGCCTGTCTCCCGGTCTGTGATAATCGAAAATGGATAACTTTTTGGATTTTTCCAACAGGAACAGGAGACCCAGCACCAAGGTCACCGAAAACAAGCGAAGAGAAGGAAGGAACTCGGGGAGTTGTCCTGGCAGCTGGAAAACCGGATCTGATTGTGGATTTATTTCCACCAAGTCTTCCAGACACACAATTAAAGCTCTTTGAGGGAAACCCCGCCCTTTGACCAAGCAAAAAAAGGACAACCAGCATTTTGGGTAAATTGTGCAAGGAAATATAAAGGAATATCTTTTTGAAAAGAAAACATATTCATAAAGGAATTCATAATGGTGAAAACAAGGGGGTTACGCAGGGTTTTTCTATATCAAAAAGTCTCAGAATATTCGGTGTAAAATCTCTAAATTATTTTACAAACAATTTATTACTTCGATATTTATTTTCTTTATTCTCTGATAAAGCGCTTAAAACTGATCTGTTTTGCAGAGACTATGCTAATCTTGTTTAGGGCTCTAGGCCTTAAACTGGTTCTTCTTTGATTGATTATTCTGCTTTGTTTTGATTATAGAATTCTTGACTTCTGATTTTTCATTATTTAAATCATTTATTTAGATACATTTCAGATTTAAGGAATTAATAGCTTTAAAAAGAATATTTAGGGATTATTTATATTTCATTAGAAAATCTTTTATTATTGTAATTTATGTTTTATAATCCCTTCTATAAATTTCCTTACTTTCAATTATATTATATAAAGATATTAAGCATTTTTATATCAAAATATCTTCTTAAAATATTCATTCTTTATCGCCATATCTCTACAAACATAACTCTAAGAATCCACCAGATATCGCCCAATTTTCAGCAAGTTCTTGGGCAATTTGTCTTCATTTGTTTTTAGATATTGATTGCATATATGCAAAATTCCAAGAGTTTCGTAAAATTGCGCCACACCTTTTGGACTCACATAGATATGGAAAAGCTGCAAAGGTGTACAAATGTGTGTGTGTGTGCACAGTGTCCGCTGTCAGTTCTTCCGTTAGCAGCTGTTGCAAGCGATTTTCGGCGCTGTCTACTTATTTCCATTCGGTTCTTTTCTCTCTTTTCAGTTACGGTTCGTTTTAAGCTTTATTTATACCCTAACAAAAGGGGTTTTAATTATTAAAATAATTTTTAGCACATTTAAAGATAATTCAACAAAATTTTAATGAATTGTTTAGAGTTAAAACGATAAAAATGCATCCTGATCACCTAAACAACTGTTCTTTTCCTTAAAATTGCTCCAAAGAGGGTACAAAGACTTCGGCTTTCTTTTTAAGGTTTATCTGCTTTTTTTTTGGCATTGCTCAAGTTGACAACGTTGGTCGTGGAGATTGCGATTGCGATCGCTTGCCCCATTTTGTGGCACTTGTCTCCCTCGTGCCCGGTGTCCCGGTTTCACCCGAAGTTGTTTTCTGGCTTCTCTTTCAGACTTTGCTGTTCTCCACACACTACAAAAAAAAAAAAGACAAAAAACGGACATCGACATGGGTACGAAAAAAATGTTTTTGTTTTTATGTTCTGCAGAACATTTTCGCTATTAAAAATGACACTCGGATTCGGCTCGCAGACGACGTTATAACATTTTTTCGTAATGCGATACACATACGAGTAGTATATGTGGCCGTTTACTCCGCTTTTAGGGTCAGGTCGTGTAAATCACGTAGCGGATATGGGGAAGCCGAGAATGAGCAGCAGCACATTTATTAGATGCCCCAAGTGCTGTCCATATCGCTCTTTCGGCCCGGCTTTTAATTGTGTTTCTAAGCCAAGTGCCAAGACGCGCGACCTTTTCCAGGCCCACGAACTACGGTTACGGTTCGGTTTCATCACGGCTCCATAAAAGCAGACAAAGTGTTCCGTGTGGGGTTTCATAACCCCCCCAAAAGATTAAACCAAACCCAGGCCACGTTTTTCGCGGATTTCCACGAAGTGCTTGGAGTACACAGCATTTTCTAGATCCTTAAATAAAAATTCGGAAGAAAATGAAAATGTTTTCAAGTTTACGAGGAGGAGTTATGAAATATTTTGCGTGGTGTTTTAAATAAAAGTTTGGTTAACAGGGGGTATAGCTTAGTAGCGGTTACAATTTAAAGCGTAGAATGGTTTCATTATAAAATTATCTAAAATTGTTTATTATTATTTATTTATTTATTATTTATTATTATCCCTAAAAAAAAACCTTTAAGGTTAAACTTAATTAAGATATTCATTTTATAAAGTAGTTTGTAATCACTCCAAGTTCTTTTTTAAGGAAACTTCTCCCTTTAAAGACCCATTTTCCCTTTAGGATCTGTAAGTAATCCTTGCCTCAGCTGGAGACTTACCTCCAAGCTATATCGCCAGGCGAGTCATGACTCTCCTTCTCATCCTCACTTCGATAATAGCTATAGATGGGATAGGCACTGTTCTCCGAAGGATTAGAGTGCTGTGGCGGCAGTTGCTCTTGCTGTTCCCCCAACTGGATTTCGGCGGCCACCGCCTGCATCAGGCCAGCAGCGGTCAGGGGAACATGATGATGCTGCTGTTGAGAGTGATGATGTTGGTCCTGCTGCTGTTGATGATCCTGATGGATCAAACCCAAACCCGGCTCCTTTACCGGCTCACTAGCATGATAGTAGTGATTGTGAAGGAGCTCCTGCGGCTCCTGGTGATGTGGATCACTCTGTGGATCCAAGCTGAAGCCTCGCCTGTGTTTTGGAGTGGATTGATTTTAAAGCTTGGTTTTTTTCGAAATTCAAGCTGGGCGTGGCAAAGAGACAGTCGCAGACAACGCCCATGTGCGTGCATTTAGTTTTTGGAGTCTCTGTTTTTTTTTTTGGCAATCCATCGGATACATCGCCAGCATCATTAGCATTTTCATTTCTATTTATTTTCTATTTACATAATCAATTTCGGGCCAGGTGCGTCTGTCTGATAATATCGCCGGCTCCATAGTGTGTGTGTGTGTGTGTGTGTGGGTCTTCGTCTCAGTTACGGATTTGTAAGTTTTGCGGCAACTTTTTACTGCTTTCGGCATCGGAATTGATTCGTTTAGCGCTATTAGCGCCATCAAATGAAAACAAAAAAGGAAAAAAAAACCAACAACAAAGAGTGTACCCCGAAAAAAAAAGCGTCAACTTTTTGTTAGCACTTCAGGCAACGCCCCTTTGCCGCTGCCCCTGGACTCTGCAAGTGGTCCGCAGCAGCAGCAGCAGCAGTTATTCACTAATTATTTATTTCCCATGAAGCTTTTTTTTACTCGCAGAACTTGCCGGGGTATAGCTCATATTTGCAGATTTATGTAACAGGAAAGAGGAAGTGGCTTCCGGATGCATTCGTTGCATATAGAATTCTTAATCAAAATCCGTCTTAAGCAACACCCAAGTGGGATTAGTTATTAGAGTGGGAACCAAAGGGGATTTTCAGGAGGGGTTTTCCAAATTAATTTAAGAGATTTTGAATATATTTTTTAAGTCAAAATATCTTGCATATCATTTAAAAAACAAAAATTCACTGTTCCTTTTTACATTTTCATTTAATTTTCTCTAAGTTTCAATAAACAATTTCACGATTTAGAAAAATATTTGAAAATAATTTTGATTAAATGTTTCCAAAGTTTTTTGTAAACTAAAATCCCATTTTAGACTTCAAATTCTATTTTCTAATTCTAAATTCCTCTACTCTTCTGTATAATTTTCATAGATAAACAATGTAATTATAAAGCCAAGTCATGCTAGCTTTTAATGTCTGCCTTTAAGCCCTATAAACAGGCAATAAAATGGTAAATAAAATTGTACAATTAATTGAGGCCATTTATAATTTGCATATTTCAATGTATGATATGATTTATTAGCTTGAAAAGGTAGTAACCTTCATGGAAGGAATACTTTTTTTTATGAAGATTTGATCATAAATTTGTAAACTTTAATATAATATTTTCTAAAAAGGATTTTAATTGATTATAAAATGTAAAACTCTCAAAAACTACCCAACAATTTAGGAAATTCTTCAAAGAAATGAGGAAACTTTGAACTACTAAGAAAATAATGTCCTATAAAAACCAATTTATTTCGGCAAATCCTGCCAAAAAGAGTATCTTCCCTTCGATAGAGTATCTCCCCAATTTCCTTTAATTTTAACCCATATTTTCCTTCAAGCTAAGTGCACGGATTGCGATTCCTGTGATTAGGCCAACACCTCGACCAACACTCGTAGCGTTTCCCGCAGAGCCTGGCGATTGTGCAACAAGTAGCGAACGTTTTCGCGAAAACAAAACGTAACAAAAGCAGGAGGAGGACAACCCTAAAATTAAAATGGCAACCCTGCTGGGCACTTTCTGCCGCCACCTGAAAACATACAAAGTTTAAGATTTAAGAATGAAAAAAGTAGGCAGGACGCTGTGGTCTCTCTATCGCAATCTGAAATCTCAGCCGAGCCTGGGAAGTGCTGGCCCAAGGCAAGTGATCCGCGGACGCGGAAAAGGTAACCAGTTTACGGAAACTACGCGGCAGCTGCCGCCTTTGGGATTACCCAGCAAGGAGCAAGGACTTCGCGGCCGTAACGGCCAGGGAATCATCATTATTATTGATATCGAAGAGGAGGAGAAGACAGCAGCGACGTTTACTCGGACACCGTCCGAGAGATATAAAGGACGAGTAGGGAAACAAAGGGCCTAATTTGCATAATGCTTTCAGCCAAACGGAGCTGAAAAGGATTCGTTCGGGATTCACAGGACAAACACGGACACGGACAGAGGAGTCCGGAGGAGATTGGGCTTTTCTTTTCCCTTTCCTTCTTCTGGGCATTTGTCACGGCCGAGTGGCTGCTGTGCGCCTTTGTCATTGTTTCTCAACGTTGGACATCGCACCTCGGGCCCATTCAGACCGCTGTCCGGTGCAGCCACCCCTTTTTTCCATTAGAGGGTCCTGCCGGCGTCCCAACTGATTTGCATAAGAGGCGAGCGAGCGGACAAGGCCGTAGGATATAGGACTCTTAGATCTTAGGTAAATCAAGGCCCAAATTTTTCAACCCCTTCGCAGCCGATCGAGATGCTTGTCTTGGGCGCTGAGACAACAATAACAGATGTAGAAACGCCGCTGCGGCCGAGGTCCATTAATTGTTGTCCCTTTCGGCGCATCCTTGCGGCATCTGCTGCTTTCTCGGACCTCGTGAGAAACCTCGCGAGATTCTGATTGGATTGGGAAATGTTTGTTTCACGCAGAGAAAATGATCAAACTCTTAGCGCATTATTTTTGTTGGTCGCTTTGTATTGGTTTCTTTCTTTATTATTTTTTTTATTTTCTGTCATTTTACTTGGTCTTTCTTTTTATTTTCCTTTTCTTTTCCCCCTTTTTGTTGGTTTTGTTGTATTTTTTGGTCTGTGTCATTTACATGATCATATTTTATGCAAATGGCCCCGGGGATCGGGAGTCTGGGTAGACTCCAGGGGGAGATGCGCGGTGCTGGGCGATGGCCAGCAGCGTTGCCCGGGCGTGGGCAATAAATTTCTCATTCGTATCGCATTAATTACTACAATATTATCAGCAGATACAGCCGAAAGCCCGAGCTACACAGATACTTTGATATAATATATATATATATATGGTATATTCAGCAACGATACAGTCGCTGCCATATTGGAAATGGGAGATTCAGATACACTCAGGAAAAGATAGAGAGAAATAAAAACTATGGGTATATTTTATAGATTTGTGATTAAATTTAAACTGTTAATATTTCATAGATTTCTTGTTTCATTTGAATTGTTTCATTTCATATAACAAATAATAAATGTAATCCTTTTACTTCTTTTAAAAAGTCTAGATAATAAACAGATTAACAGGACTGGCGGACAAAAGGACAAATGGACATAGAGACACGGACAAAATGACTAATAACGTAACAAGACGCCTTATGTTGCTCTAAAATAAAAGGACAAAAATGCTTTCCTCTGATTTTTCTGACAATTTCTTAACAAAAACATAGTGTATCTAAGTAAATATGAAAATATATCCATTTATCTATATATTTGTATCAAATTATTTCTCGCAGTGTATACCCAGAGAGACCTAAAGAGAGATAGAGAGACACACAACAATCCAAAAGCTTAGCAGCAAGTTTATAAAAGTTACACAATCCATAGAAGCGAGACACACTCTTCAGATCCTTCAACGCAGACACACACACACTCCGTGAGATATATCAGATGCTATATAATTTCACAAAGATAATGCCAACACATGGACGAGATCTGCAATCCGTATCTTTGCCTGCGGCAGGATCTTTATCTCAATACCGTGGCTCGGACATCCAATCCGTGTATGATAAGGCATAATTCGTAGTGCTCGTGGCCTCCTGCATGGTCAAGAAAATGGAGAGCCAGATCGATCACCACAGACTTGGACAACTGATAACACTTCACTTCATTTTTAGGGCAATTTCCATAAACACTACCCGAACACCGACCGAGATCGAAACCGAACCGAAAGATACTCAGATACTTTAAATTTAAGCCGATTAGGCGCCTTCTCGGTTCTTTCGGAAAACAACAACATTAAAGAACATATAAACAAATGTTGCTATATGTAATGAAGACTATGTATACAGCACATATAAATATATATTTAGATTTATATATATATAAACTTGATGCTGTTGTCGACCTTGTGGCTTTTCGATATCAACTGAAAACCACTTTGAGCGTTCGATAAACTTGTAGCGCCAATTCAGAGTTTTGGAGTGTGGAGCGGAGCGGAGAGACTTAAAAAATAACAACAAATTAAACAGCAATAACAACAACACAGGCAAAAACAACAAATTAAAGCAGAAACAACAACAACAATAAACTTAAATACAAGAACAACAGGCGACACCGTCGAAAGCAGCGTATGAGACGCTGAATTGTGTTAACATGTATCTTTCTTGTCTCCTCAACGTTGTCTCTATCTCTCTCTCTAGCTCACTCCTTGGGTTTAGCCCTCTCTTTCTAGCTGGCTATAGCCCTCTCTTTCGATCTTTAAAGCCCCCATCTCGGCTGCAGGTAGACTGCGCAGGTGAACAGGTTTTGTTTTTGTATCAAAATGTCCAAACGCTGTTGCACCTTTTAATATTAATAATAATAAAATGAGAAGCAAGAGACCAAAAGGCAATAACAACAACTAGAAAATTCATTTGATTAGCTCAACAACTTTGAGATACTCTTTCAAGATACATGTACTAGGTCATAAATAAGTCATTTTTGGAATTATTATAAAGTAAAGAACATTATTAGTGGGCTCTGAAATCTTTTATTTCAAGTAAGATTTTTCAAAGAAATTAAATAGTAGCTTACGAAATGTTATACATTTTAGTCAACGAAATCTCTGCTTCTTCATATTTATTTCGAAATTTCAAACAAATTATAAAGAGCTTAATCGTTATACGAAATATCCCCTATTATAATCCAGTTCTGAGAATTAAACAGCATTTTTAATCAGTATCTTCAGCTTGTTCCTTATACTGATATACAAAAATATTATGAATGTTCTCTTAATTAAATGAAAAATCTAATTTAGAGACTTTAATTCTAAAGCCTTTATTTTGCTTAATATTTTATTGTTTGTTGAATTAATCAATGTTCTCCGTCTCCAAGAAAGTGTATAGAAATGCTCCATTTGTAAGCGCATGCGTGACAGTGACTTGGGGTCTGTGTCTCTTGGCCGCTTCGTCGCCGCACCTCCTTTTGGCCCCCGGAGGCTGTGAAACGGCGACAACAGTAAAAATATTGAAATATTGTCAATCAAGGGGCTAACATGGGGCAGGGGACACTGATATACTTTAAAGAGACGGCAGGGGGAATTCATGGAGAGACACAGTCGCGTTCTATACAAACGATAAGAGCCACTAAAAGTGTCGCTATTCCCCCAATCCGAAATAAAAAATTAAAATAAAATAAAGGAGGAAAAAACCAGCCGAAAAAACGAGCAAAAATATATGTTTTACAGCTCAGAAATTTAATATGAGCAGCTAAAGTGAAAGTAAGCAGAGATGTGTGGGCTATATATAAAGTATATACATATATCTCCAGTCGCGAGAGTGCGAGTGACCGCGAACACTGTCATATCAGAAGGCTACACCCGAAGGTTATCCTGGTGTATGGAAATTTCACAAAATGCATTCGCAATTCGCACAATTTGTGGGGTTTCCGCGTATAGCAATAAGGAAAAGGTCCCTCTCTCTCTCCCTGCGGGCACTGGGCAACAAAACTAGGGCCAAAACTATATGGAAATTAACCAAAATCCCATATATATATCAATATGGATAGGTCCATATAGGTTGGGGAACTTTATGCCTTGGCAAATGTCAAAGTTTGAATATTTTTTTGTGGAAAGAACTCAACGCGAACGATTTCGTCATTAATTATTATTAATTTATTTTCATGGCCATCAAATATTATTGCACTTTAAGCTTCGCTTGAATACGAAATTTGTTTTCTTTAAAACTTTACGTAGGAGATATTCTATTAATAACTCTATCAAATGTCAAAGGGTAATTTGTATAAGAAAGGAAATGCAAATTTTAGTATTCAGCGATTTATGACGTCGTTATCAGTTTAGAGATATATTTTATGGATTATCGATGATGGCTGATTTTTTAGCAATTATTGAGTGTCTATAATAATACATTTTTTATCTTTACTAATTGGTTTTAATTAAGAAACGAAATACTTGGGTTTTAAATCTAAATATTAATCACCAAAAACTGAGTTTCCCAACATATCCAATGATTGATGCAATCTCCGGGAATTGTTTTCCGTTCGGTAATTAATGAAAATTATATATGTGTATTTATGAATCCATATTCCGCTGTAAGGGGTGCGCGGTTGCATAACTCTTCGTGCGGTTAAATAATGGAAAAATGTGCATAAACAATAAAATTGTTTTATTGCCTAAATGGCGAGAATAGTAAAAACGTAAAAATCGTACATTGCTTTGCACTCAACTCAACCGAATAATCTGGCTAATTCGGGGGATCGTAAAGGCTTTTTATAAGCCACTCTCAGCCTGCCCCGAAGGCTGTGCAGTTGGCAAATGCAATTTCGTTGGGTTTTTTCGATAAAGCTTTTTTGGCATTTGAATTTTTGTTTAATGGAAGCTTAAAGCTTCAAAAAGGCGTTTCCTGTGGTAGAGTGTAATTTTTGGGTGGTGTTTTATTACTTAATTATTTTGTTTTATAAATATTTGGTAGGTTTTTGGGAGGAAAAGTATTTTTAGTTCGATTTTTCAGATATATTTAAACCAAGAAGTCAAATTTGTCACAGAGGAAAGTTAAAATTGACATTTATGTTGGTATTTATACAATTTATACAATCAGAAATATATATTTTTTAATTTTTGAGAATTTTTTTAAACATTTTTTGTATTTTCTTTACGTTAAATTTTGTAGAAAGCATTTTAAAGACCTTTTCAGACTTTCTATTATATAATTTAAGGATAATAATAATAATCATAATAGGTATCATTTCTTTTAATGACAACTATAATTTCTTTAAATTATCCCTGAGTTCTTTTACACCTTTCACCCATCTGCTTTTAAATCAAAAGCCCTGTTGCATGGTGTAAATTAAGACGCTGCAAGGGATATGTTATGCGGTGACAGACAGACACAATGGAAAGGATGGCTCGAAACAAAGGTCAGCCGGCCTTATATATAAGAAAAATGCCATACATATGCAGCCTGTGCTCCATCTCCAGTCCCCAGTCCAGTCCAAGCCATCCCCAGTTCGATCTGTCTCTGTCGCCGCTTTAATTTGACTTTAATGAAAACGTGGCAAGCCGAACACTTTTGGCAAGCAGCAGGCAGACGTTGGATGTGGCTGGGGATGGGTATGAGTATGGGGATATGGATGCTGTGACTGTGGACATGTCCTCAGCTGCTTATCATGGGGGCCAGCAAACAAAACAAACTGTACATCAACCGAGGCCGAGATCCGAGCCAAGAGAGTGCGAGGCCAAAGCCAAGAGCAACACGCAAGGTCCAGCAAACGGGCCACATGCCAAAACCCAAACCCAAACTGAGTCTCAGTCCGAGTCCAAGACTGAGTTTGAGTCTGAGTCCGAATCGAAGACGAAGACGACGTTTGCTCGGTCCATATGCGGAAACGCAATTTTGTCGTTATTTATGGACCTTGCCGCGCATGCAACATGCACGCCGCGTTGGCCAAAACCAACCAGGCGATGTTGCTGTTGTTGCAGATGATGCTGCCGCTGCCGCTGCAGCCTCTGCTATAACAGGATGGGACATTGGCATTAGAACCATACACTGAAAAGGCTGAAAACTAAAGCTGGGAAAGAGATTTTTGATTTCTAAAGAAGGATAAATACACCCAATAAGATACAGGGATTTTTAAAACTGTTTTAAAATAATTTCAACTTTTTTTCCTTAGGAATTAAACATTATTTTTATAAAGGATAAATATCAGTTGATGAATTAATTCACTTAAACCCATAACTGCATAGGAAATCAATCTAAATAAATCGCAAATCTATCTGAAATTAAAAGTTCCCGCTACCTGCTACCTCTTTTTTCTCGCTGTGCAAACATATAGAAGGAGGCCGAGGAGGAGTGAGATGGCTCGCTGCAGATGCAGATGCGATGGCGTTGCCGAGATGTCCGAGCAGTGGCCGTGGTGGTGGCGATCCAAAAGATCCAAACGATCCACCAAGCGATGCAACAACGATCCAAACGATCCATGCAGATGACGATGACTTAGTTGCTGCCGCTGCTGCTGCGAGGCGGCACCTTGCTCAAGGAGGCTGCGCTTGCATCTCACCTCGCTAACGGTTCTCTATTAGATTAATTTATATTCAAATTTTTATTACCCGCGCATACCACACCGCCGCCCGGGAAGAGAGACTGCTCTAAAATGAATTGCCAGGCGGATCGGATGGGATGGGATCCGATGCAAGGAGGAGCAGCAGGAGGAGAAGCTGGGTTTCCGTGGTGCTTGTGGAACTCTGGGTGTTATTAGCTCTCGCCTACTTGCACATTCGATGCACGCCAGAATGCCAAAGTTGTTGCTGTTGTTGCAGGGGCAGCAATAACGTATAGAATAAACAGTTACAACGGAAGCTGTCATTCCACTTGGGGGAATGGGAATAAAGCTGGGGTTCTGGGGAGCCATTGGGGAATGGCCATCCACCGATGAGGATGAGGATGAGGATGAGGAGGACGACTCCCGGCTTGAACTCAATGTTTGGGCCATGGAATGGGTAGAAGCCAGAATGCGCTGGCGTTGCCGTTGGCCTATCGCAATAATTAACAGTAAAATGTGAGCGCGCGCGCGGTGCAAAAGCGGTTAATTCAAATGCATGAGAAATGCAAATGACAAACATTGATTTGAAAGGACCAGAAGACCGAGGAACCAAAGAGCCGCTCCACCATCGAATGGTAGCCAAAATGCTCTGCGCCTCCCTGCCACTGCCACTGCCTGTGTCCCCAATTAAGATGTTGATGTGGTAACCGACCAACAAGGCCCACCCGACCCACTCTTCTGGCCCGCCATGACGAAGGCAATTAGTCGAGATTTATGTTGCCGATAGAACAGGCGCTCCACTGAATACATCTAGTTGAGTTTTAAGTGGGCTTAGGGATATCGTATTATATGTAAATCTAGGATAATATCTGTTGTAAACTTTTGAGTAATTCTTTATATTTATTTGGATTCTTTCTAGGTTTGGATTCTTTGTAGTAGTGAAGATTGTGACGAAGGAGAGTTGCACAAGTGAAGCTTTTTAAGAGGGTAAGTTAAAATTTTATAGTTTTATTTTAAAAACTAAAAATATATACAACATTTTGTATAATAACTGCTTATAAGAATAAGGTTTTTCATTAAAAAAAAACTCTGCTTTGCTTTTTGAAATGATTAAAAAAGTCTTAGAAAAGCTTCTGTTTTTGAAATATATTTTTTAATTAACGGGCTTAAATCTGCTAATTGATTTTTATGGCACATTAATTTAACAATTTGACGAACCCCCTTAAATCCTGTATCCATTAACTTCAAATAATAAATCAGAAACAAATCCACAAATATAATAGTTTGAGGACCATTAGTTTTAAAAATTCCTTCAGAACTTTTTATATACTTTTTGCAACAATACCTCCTACCAGTAGGCATACAATTAACCCTAACTTCGAACCCCCCAAGAGTCCCAATTAAGCCACTAATTAAGGGGCACAACATAGCCCTTAGTGAGACACAAAAGGTAGCACTTGGCAGCAGACTAACCCTTTGCCAAAAGCTACCAAGACGACCCCTTGTGAAGCTCAACGCCTCTTGTGGGCAATTACCAATGCACAGCAGCAAATATGGACACGAAAGAGGGATCAATTTTACTTTTATTTTATAGCAAAATATATTTTTTAACACAATAAAATATTTGGGATTCAAATTATGAATTCTTTAGCTTCTAGAAAATAAATTTTATATTTTATAAAACCTCACGCAAAGGAATATAAATCAAATAATGTTCCCTTTTATTACTTCAAATTTAAAATGATATAAATAAAGATAAAATCAATCTTTCCAAAGATATATATATATATTATAAATATTTTTCAATTAAAGATGCCACAGAAATTTCTCAGGAATTAAAATCAAACCGAAAGTCTTTCTAAAAGTATGCAATAAAATAATTTAGATACCAACATTTTGATCTTGACCCATGAACTTCATTTAAAGGCGCTTTATCACATCTTAAACAACTTCTTTTGAACCTCTGATTATTTCCTAAAATCGAATAAAAATGATTTCGCAAAGTGCACTCACCTCTGCAGATGCTCCTCCACTCCCGCGGGCAGGGCGCCATCGGCCACTATGTAAACAGGCTGTCCGCCGGCACCCGTGGCCGTGGCATAGGGAAGTCCAGCCTGAACAACGACCTGACCGTCAGAGACCAGGCTGCCAATGTCACCGCCCGAGTAAATCTCAAGACCCTTCTGATCCGTGGTGGAGTAGATAACCGTCTTGCTGCCATCGTTGTAGATCAGATCGATATGTTTGTCCGTCTGATACAAGTCCGGATCGAGTTTCTGGGGCACGGACAGGTGGGGCAGCTGCTTTACCACACCATTGGGATCGGAGGTGGTGTAGATAATAGGCCCACCGCCGGCGGCGGCTGCTGCTGCTGCCGCGGCAGCCGCATGCTTTTTGTGGTCCTCATAAATGTCCGCCTCCGTCTTGATCACATTGCTGTCATTGCCGCTGCTGTAGTGCAGCACGGAGGCATCCAGGGGCAGGGGCGAGGTCTGATAGACATTGCCCTGACCATGGTCGTTGTTCATTTTTTGGGCCTGGTTGTACATGGCGGTGGCCACCGCATTGTCGTTGGGCATCAGCTTGGAGGGATCGCTGACGATTCGCGTGAGGATGTGCTCGCCGGCCTCGTTGCGCGACAGGATGTGATGCTCCCCGTTGATGATCTCCCGCGAGATGATCTGCTGCTGCTCACCATTTGGGCCCACGACGCGGATAATCTGATTCTCATCGAACTCGATCTTGGCCAGCGGTTGGTGTTCCGTCTGCTGCTGCTGCTGTTGCTGGGCCTGCTGGTTACCCATTTGGGCTGCAATCCTGGCATCGATGGCATGACCCTCATCAGGATTACTGCCGCCTCCGCCACCTGGTCCGCCATCTGGTGGCATCACCACCTTTGGAGTTTCGTAGATGAAGACAGCCTCCTTGTCGTACAGCTTGGAGTTGTCTGTGTGCAGGTCCAGCACATTGACATTCGTCATGGTGGCCAGCTCCGGTTGCGGTGAGTCCGGCGATCGGTGCATTGTGGTCAGGAGCGGCACACCGTTGGGCGCCAGCGGTGAGCTGTTGTTGTTGTTGCCTCCTCCGCCTCCTCCGTTGTTGCCTCCGCTGCCCTGCTGAATGGGCGACAGAGAGGCGTCGCTTAGGATACCCACACCGACACCGACACCCACGCCCAGGCGACTGTGCTGCTGATGCTGGTGAAGATTATGGGCGTGATTGTGACCGTGCGAGTGGCCGTGGGACAGCGAGAGCTCGTTGGACGTAATGACGCTCGTTGTGGCGGTGGATGTGGACATTATTCGCTGTGGCTCTGGCGCTCCTGCTCCTTCTGCTTACTGAACTAGTTTGAACTGGACTTGGACTTGGACTTGGACCTGTACTTGGCTTCCGAATTGCACTATGACTTGGTCTTGGACTGAACGTGGACTGGTCATCGATGCCGGGTCCTTGGAAGGTCGCTCAAGTTCAAGTAGTTGCTGCTGCTGATGCTGCTGCTGGCAAGTATAAACATAATAAATATCACTGATCAACGGATTAATGGAAGGCACTTCGTTGTTGTTTTAGTTGTAGTAGTTCGTGGTTGCTCCAGTTCCAGATGGATAGTTTCTTTGTTGGATTTGATGGTTGCTTAGTTAGTTCTTCGTCTTGCTTGTTGGTTGTTGTGGTGTGTGTGTCGTTGTTTCAATTACTCTGCATTCTATGGCACTAAGGAACTTCCTTCGCTTCGTTCTCAGCTCAGCTGCAATTAGACAACAGAGACAATGGTCATAATTAGTACCAGTTGTGGGAAAATAAATCGAGTTTGTAAGAAACTCTACTTTGTGAGGAGTGAAAGACAAACTGGAGCAGAGATCTAAGATCTTTAAGGTTCAGGGTGTTGAAATATCAAAAGAAAGGTGTAAACTGGCAGGCTGATAAAGCTAGTAATTATTATTTAACTACAAAGCTGTACAAAGTTACTTCTTTGTTTTATTTTGGTGCTTTAAAGATGGGAAAGCTAAGGAAATATGATTTAAATTATGCTTTTTGGATTGGCATACAATTTAATGCGGTTTTTGAAAGCTTTCTGGTGGTATTCCATAGTCTAATTATTAAATATAATCATAAAACTATTATTTTAAAAGAAAAAATCTTTATTTTGATATTTTGAGCCCAATTTTCACGAAAATTTCAAACAAAAAGTCAAAGAATTATCATTAAAACTGTATCTATTAAGCATTCTTTATGAGTAAAATAGAAAAAAAAGCCTGAGAGATTATGTACTTGTATACAAATATGATACAAAATATTTAAAAAATTCTTAAACCGCTTTAACTTATAAAAAATTAAGTTAGCAATAAATAAATTATTAAATTTAATTCATTAACAATCTGTAATGGATAAATCTTTATAGGAAAAATCCAACTACGAAAATCTCACAATTATTATTAAAAGTTCATTGCCCTCTCTGTGCAAAACCCCTTTCAGTTGTCACCTAATAAACCCCATTAAGACCGCTAAATACTGTGTGAATCATGGCTTATGCTGCCTGAAAGGTAATTCCCATTTAGCATTTAGCAAAAAGGCCCTTTGCCAATCACCTTTTAATTTTCACCTGTCGTTGGCGCCAATTACCAATAAGTTCGTTTAGCAAAAAAGAAAAAAAAAAACAAAACAACACAATAAAAAGTGGCATCAGTCTGGCGGCAGTCTGCTTGGCGCCCGTCCCCCTCCTCCCTGGCAGCACACCCCCGCCGTCGCAGACACTCGAAGAAAAAACGGGTTCAAACGATGAGCACACACACAAAAAGCAGTCAACAAACAAACAAACAACAAAGGCGGAAAAGCGCAAAGGGGCAAACACACACAATACAATACAAAAAAAGCAAAAATAAAAACCACACACAAAAAATGGGAGGGAATGAAGGCAAGCAAAAAAATAAATAAGTAACACGTGGCCGTCGAACTAGTTTGACTCCTTCGCAAATGTCAAACGTGTAACTGCATAACTCAGAGCGGTTCATCAGCAGCGGCAGTGGCAACGGCAGCGGCAGCGGCAGAACAACAAAGCAACAAACACAACAAGGTAACAAAACAGGTGGAAGAAGCCTCGAAGCCGGCTAAGGCGATGACTGAGGCAAAGCAGCAACCATATTTGTGTGTTGTTTTTTTTTGTATTTTGTTTACTGTTTACAACGGGGCTTTGTGTGAAATTAAACACAGTACTACTTTATATATACGAGTATACTACAGAGACAGCCAAACCGAAGCAAACCAAACCAGTCAGTCCATCAGCTGTTAATAGTCCAGAATCCCCCATCTCGGCCGAGTTAGCAAAACATGTTTATGAGGGATTTTGAAACCGAAACCGAAACCAAACCAAAACGCAGCCCAAACACAAAACAACAACATCGAGAACAGGTACTCCACACCGGTAGCAGCAGCAGCAGCAGCAGCAGCGGCAGCAGCAGGCCCAAAACAACAACAGTCGGCCAGTCACAGCTCCAGCTCAATCCTTGACCTAATCCAGAAGGCTGACTTTCTGGTTCCACGCCACGCCAAGCCGCCAAGCCTGCCCAGGTTCAGGTTCAGCTTCGGCTACAGGTCCAGGTCCAGGTCCAGGTTCGGACCAGTGCCAGTGCCAGTTCCCAGTTCCACCGATATTGTTGTTTGATGATAAAGCCAAAAATTGCTGCTGCCGCCAGAGTTCACAGTGGTGTTTCTGCTGCTGCTGCCGATGCTGCTGCTGATGCTGGGATGTGGATGTGGATAAACTCGTTTGTCAGCCCAACCCGGCGAGTTCACGACGTCTGACGACCGACTGGCTCCTCGCCGGGTTCCGTTAGTAGGTGAGGTCAGTGTCATGCGGCAACGATGTGCGCCTATAGACTAGCTTTTTTTTTTTTGGCACTGACCATCCACCACCTCCGGCATCCCACGCGGGTGTGGATTACCCCATGCCCCAAAACAAGTTGGAATTTTTTAATTAAACTTTTAACTAGAGGTTAAAGGGAGTAAGAACTTGAAAAGATGACATAGAAAGGGTCTGCCTTATCGAATTTTGTATCTGTAGATTCAATAGGTCCTGAGATATCTGCATAAATATCATGAAATATAAAATATGAATGTTGGTTTTTAATTAAAAGAAACTAGGTCCAGCTAAGCCAATTTTTCTTGAATTCTTTGAATCAAAATAATTATAATAAATAGTTCTTTATAAAAAAATAAGATTAAAACATTCCTTAATTATCTATTAAACATTGATTCTTGCAAACCCTTTTTTACATTCGACTTGTATCTTTTTAAGATCATTATTTTTTGGTTTCCAAAGCTAGTAAAATCCATAAACGTGTTGATAATAACCCACCAAAATTAATAATTACTTAAACATAGCGAATTCCGTATAAAATTCTATTGAAAGCATCCAACATCCGTTCCCCTTGACTTTCTACGCAATTCGAAAGGCAATTAGGAAACAATTAAAGCAACATCAACACCCTGGCTCACGAGCGATTCCAGCCATCGAACTGGGTCATCCGTGGTCATATCGTAGCCAAGAGACCCTCAGGGGATATCTGGCCCGGACCAAACTTTCCAACTTGCCGCTTGAATGGAGTACGAAGTGCGGGGTGCGGAGTGCAGAGATGAAGGTGGATAGATGGATTCTGGCCAAGACCCATTACTCATACGGTGGGTGCAAAAGAAATCAGCGATCGGCGAAGAAAAGCAAAGCCGAGATGTACAGATAACCAACGCAAATGGGAAGCGATGTGGAGAAGATAATCCCAATTAATCTCATAGAGAAGATTTCAAGTCAGGGAACTTTCTTGCCGAAAATGGTTATTTATAGGAAGATTATAAAATAAGAAAAATGATTTAAATGAAAACAAATATTTTAAATAATGCCTAAACAATAAGAAATATAAATTCTAAAAAGTATCTATCCTCAAAAATAACCTCTATCTTTCTAGTTAAATTTTCGCATTCATAATTAATGATTTGTAAACATTTATGGCTTACACCCCCGCAATGATAATACCTTTAATTATTACGCTATATTGCGCGAGATTTACCGCTATTCGATCATCGAAACAGGTATTGCAACAAAAGCGTAGTTGAGAGTAGGAAACTAATGGGCAATTAATGTATTGATTGGCTTAACAATAAATCGTAAATCAAGTTTAAACTAAACTTAGAGAGAGGGATAGAGAGAGAGATCAAGATCACTATAAGGAAATCTTTTGCAGCGAAAGCTATTTGCATATTTTATAGCTAACAGAACCTTGATCAATTTCAATCTATCGTAAGTTTCCTTGAGGGTTAACTTAGATATGCATATCTTATCGAATCAAAATTATTTACATTCAGAGAAACAGAATAATACTTCAAGTCTCCGATCTACTGCAAATATTTTGATCAAACCTCAGAAACTGTCCGCCTACACTAGCTGCTTGGCTCATAAAATACAATCACATATTTACTATATGTTGTAAATTAACCCTCTTCTATCAGTTGGGTATCATCAGCACATGTGAGCATACATATAACTCCGAGATCCCGGACAACGCCTACAATGTGAGATCTATGGGCCTGGGCTCCCTATTAACCAGTGACCACCTTTTTTCCCCCTTTAATACCAACGATCTTAGATACAAACGTAGTGAATACCAAAAGCAATTCCATTTCCAATCCCATTAAGATTTGACATAATTTGAAATTTGGATTTTACGTCTCCTCTACCTTACTTAGGGAGAATATGGTGGAGAGACGAGAAGCGAGGAGAAGCGGTGGCGGTGGCCAAGACTGTGGGGCGGGTAAGAAAAGACAAGAGAAGAAATGCGCAGCGTAACCCTAAGACATCAACGGTCAGAGTTGCGGGCATCAATAACCAAAGCCAAAGACTTGGAGACTGAGGCTGAGGCCGAGCACTGGGAATTGGTAGAAGATGCACTGGGAGAAATTTGGGTTCATTAATATTAATTAAGGTGATATTAAGAGTGTCTTAAGGATTCTCTGCTATAAATTGCTTAGAATTGGATTAGGTTGTTTTTATTATTTAATATTTAATAACAAAATTTAATATAAAAGATATTGTTTAAAAGTTAAAATATTTATAAACATTTTTAAGATCAACTTAGAGATATTTTCAAACAAATTTTCACCTACAAATTCTACCAATTAACAAAAAGGCCACCCTATTTCTCTTCCTGTACAATGGAAAGGGGGAATGGCAAAGGGGCATAAAGACGTAGAGTGGGAGAGGCATGGGAATGGGGATGGGGGAACCCGCTGCAAGAGTCCGGGAGTCGGGAGTCCGGGAGTCAAGAAGGCCCGAAGAAACGAAGAAAGGCAAAGGCGAAAGAAAAGAAAAACAATAAACGTTAACACGAACACGAAAATAAAATAACTCTCTCACGAAGTTCCCCTTGTGGCCCGCGCCTGTATCTCATAGTACGTTTGCATGTGTATGGGATTGTATCTCACGGCTGAAATGTAACCGTGTTCGTATCCATGTGTGTGTGTGGCTGCGTAGATGTTCATTTTACTGTACCATAATCGCAGCCCCAAATTGATCACCATCACATCGCACACAAAAGGCAAAAAGACAACGAAAACTAAAAATCATAATAAAAAGAAGAAGCCAAAAAGAACATAAGAAAACGATCTAGAGAATGAGAGGCCGAAAGTCCAGGGGGAAACGTAATCAGAAAACACACACAAGTATGGAAGGGGGCAACATCATCGATTTTCGAACAAGAAGGCAGCGCAGCTGCTGCGCAGTCGACGTCGACGTCAAAAGGTGAAAAAAAAAAACACCTTTTGATCCCTTTTCGCTCTCTGGGATTCCTCTCTTTCGACCTGGCTCTCCCAGCTCTAGCACAGCATTGTTGGCAACACCAATACCTGTGCGTCTTACCTGCTGCTGCTGCTGCTGCGCAGCGGCGGCGACTTCGAAATAAAACCAAACAAAGAGGAATGTGTGCGCGAAAGAAACCCACCAGCAGCAGCAACAACAGTAACAACAACAACAACAGCGCCATAAGCAATGGCAACAAAAACAACAACATTAACTGAGGCTGGGAGCTCCGAAAGACTAAGGCTACGGATACGAACCATGTCTGCACAACATACAGGGTGTCCACTGTAGCCGACCATCCAACCGTAATACTGCTAGCAATAAACCACAGCAATGAAAGGGTTATAATTTCGATTAAATGGAAATTTTAATTGAATTGGAGTATCTTTTGGCTAATAACAACAGTGAACAGGGGGGAAATTTGTTAACTTTAACATCTAATATCATCTTAACAACCTCAAAGTAGACTTATAGAGCCCCCTTTTAATAAAATACTTCCCATAAATTACAATAAAATTAAAATTAAAATAATGATAAATATTTAATGGAAATATTTTAGTTGTTTTATATAAAAGTTATAAGAACTACAGCATTCTAATTGACGTTCTTACTGACCCTTACTATAAATAATAACCAATTAAAATAAGTAAATTTATAGCTAAAAGTATCTAAAACTATATTACCACAAAGACTACACAAGGTTTTTAATAATTCCATACTCATAATTTAAATATTATTATAACATTTAGAAAGTGTTCTATCAAATGAAATTAATAAAATGAAAATTATAAATCCTAAAAGGTTTTAGGACACAATTAAAAACATATTTATAAGTATTTTCAAAGAAACACAATCGTCAAGGATACTCTTATGCTCTCAATAATTACAAAAGTCCACTTTAAGTTTGCAAAAGTGAGCAATAAAACTGCAAAATCCTATATTCACACATTTATAGCCTTCTGTTTTGGAAATTGCAGCTATTGTTTTTAAATCCCCTGTTAAGCCTGACCTTTATAAGCCCAAAATGCACCGAAAAAAATATTTTGATATTTAAAAAATATTACAATAAAATCAAACTATAATTTGTAATATTCAAATTTGAATTTATGTATATTTTTCAATATTCAATGTTTAATGTAATATATTTCCTTAACGTCTTCTTATGCGATTAATTGGATAATAATAAATAATTAAATAATAGATGGAAATATCCCACTTTTCCTATATTTTGACTGTTCCTCATTGTATGTAAATGTTGTAACCACTCCCCCTAAATACTTTTCTCGCAGTGTAATCCCTGCCTGAGCCGAGCCAGGGCTGCTGCAGCCTGATGCGTTTATAATTATTTCTTGGTAGGCTACTACTCACTTTTGGGCCGTATTGTCCGGATCAGGATGCGGATTTTGGCACTTGGTGAGGATCTATGGCACTCGAGCGGGCTGGAACTGTGTAACTGTGGAGCTGCTAGCTAGCTGGTGGAGTCCGGGAGGCTGTCTGGATCCGATCTTAAATGTTATTGTGGTGGTGGTGGGCCGATGTTGTTTGTAGTTGTTGGCTGCTGTTGCTGGTGGGTGCACCTTTCGCCACTCTTTGTGCTGCTGCGGCTGCTGTTATTGTTGTTGTGCGTCTGCGGGGCTTTTAGCCTGGCTCTCTGGGCCTTATGGCTTGCACAATGCCTGGCTTTTGGCCGCTTCTAATGCGCCACTCTTTGTGGTATGTGGAGCTGCTGCTGTTGCTGTAGTTGTGCCTGTGCTGGTGGTGCTTGTATCGTTGGCGGCTTGTGCATTTTGGCTTAGCATTTTAGCAACATTTCGCCAATGTTGCAGGGATGCCAGTGGACGCAGGGAGGAGGGGGCTACTTGAGGGGACTTTTTCTGCTTTGTTTATTGTATTATTCACTTTTCTACACTTTAGTTTTCACGCTTTTTCCCGCTCGTTAGTTAGCTTGTGTGTGTTTTGTTGCTGTTATTAATCACTATTTTTATTTTGTATTTTATTATTCGCTGTTCGCTCAGCTTTTCGATGGCGTCTCACGCACACCTTCACACACACTCCAAACACTCGCACAACTCGGAACATTCAAAGCACACACGCTCTCCGAGAGACTGGCACACAGATACTAAAACTCATACTCGCGCACTATCTCACGCACACACTCTCCGCTGGCTGTGAATATTTTTTCGCTTTTTTCAGCCTTCTCTTCCTCTTCGTGGCTCAAATAATATCTGTGTGTGCGCCCGCGCGTGTGTGTGTGTGTTTTATTTAATTTCGAAAAAGTTTAAGCGCGATTTTCTGTGTTATTTGTTATTTGTGTTTTTTTCTGTTGTTTTTTTTTTCAAGACACACGCGGCTTAAACAGTTAATTATATAGATCGGGAATCACTGATTTGGATATATAATTCAATTGCGAGCCTCGAATCGGCATTAACTTTTTGACTTTCCGTGTGCGCGGAAAACTTGTCGTCGCTGTCGCTGGATCTCGGCTCTCGGCTATAATGCCCAAAGAGTCAATTGGAGATTGTTCAACTGTTGAATGTGCTGCTGCTGCTGTAGCTGCTGCCTCTGCCAGCGTCTCTGTCGGCTTAATGGTATTGGTGGCAAGGTGCTGTCCGTGTCCAGGTGAGAGAGCGCTCGATTATTATTGCTTTTTATGGTTTCATCTCTTTCGTAACTGATATTTGAGCAAGGCAGCGACGCGGGCAGAGCTGGCAGCGCCACTCGAATTCATTCGAATCGATGATGTTGTGTGTCTACACTCCGAAACATATACACACACACACACACGCACACCTGAGTGGCAAACACAGGTAGCTACCCTTTGCGTGTGTTTTGGTGCACCTGCAGAGAGGTGCGCGCAGCAGCAGCAGCGGCTAAGCTAAGCGGGCGCAGGTACAAAAGACTTAGGACACAAACCTTCTGCTGCCCGCTGAAAAGTCTTAGGCAACGAACTCTCTGCTGCCCGCTCAAAAGACTTAGGCAACGAACCTCGTCGGGTTGTCTTGCACGTGCGGCAGCGAGAACGAGACGGGGGATGGAGTCGTCACCCGCACTGCGGCTCAACCGCTCCTGCGTTAGCGTTCATTTCGCTGCTCGGGGCATTGCATTCATTATCGAAAATTCGAAATTCGCATTTTCGAACTCTCGTCGCTGTTCTTTTTAGCCACTGTTGTTGCCATTTGGCTTGTAAGCCGCCGTCCCGTGAAAGTGGTAGTGCAATTCAAGCATCAGGTAGAGAAACACACGCATACACTGGCAGCAGAGGGAGCTGGAAAAGAGATGGAGAGTCCCGCATGCCAAGAGAATGCACAGGAAAAAATATTTAATGATTGCTTAGATGCCTTGGTTTTCGATTGATTTTCTTAATAGCCAAGCCACATTTATTTATAATATATTATTACATTCGATTTTATAATTATTCAAAATAAATGTACGTAATGAACATACATATTCACCATTTTCAAAAAACCTATTAAATATTTAGCTCTAATTTTTTTTTAATTACAAATTATTTAGCTTTTAGCGCTGCTTCATTTTTTTTCTCCGTGTGGCATACGTAAAATAGTTGTGCATGTACCACAAACGAATATAGCGAATACGCCGTGTAGCTGCTGCCACAGCCTCCGATCGTTCTGGTTCTCTTTCTCTCTGGGTCGGCCCCTCTAGCCTGCTCCCCTTAGCCCGAGCCTGACTTTGGGATTGTCTTTTGAAGCTGCGCACGCGTTGATCTGAAGTTTATTGTGGGGGTATATGTCAAAGAAAAAGGTTCTATATAAGTATTATAATATCCAGTTAAGTATCGTAATGAAAATATCCTTAAGATTAATATATCAAAATTTTATGTACAGAAATATGGAATTACTATTACTATCAACTAGAAAATTATATTGAATATACAATATATATTTTCCTTTTACCAATTATATTTAAAATAATTTTTAAACATTTTTTTTAAACTTTTATATATTTATACGATGTAGGAAACAGAATTTAAAAATTTAAAGGGCATATATCGCAATGTTAAATATTGATTTATATATCGACAAAGTATCAATATGTTGATATTGCCATTCCTACGTGGATCTGAAGTTACATCGCTGCGAAGGTGATTCTCTATAACTTGTAAAATTCCCTTGTACCTCTCACTTTACACGTTGGCAGCGCTTTATGTAAAATTTGGTCAAAAATGATTAAAATTAAATTTAAATATCCATTAAATAAAATCAATAACAATTTCAACAAAAACTACAAATTATAATTAATTAATATACATTCACATTTTTGGAACAAAATATGTCTCTAAGTAAATAATAATAATTCAAATTCACTTTAAAAAATAAATATATATAAAATGTGGCATTCCCTCTTATAAGTATTTGTGATTTATTATTAATTTAAAATATGTAAATTAATTACTTACTAAAATTCCCATAAACATCAAAACATTTTAATCCTTTTGGCAGGTTCCTCATAACTCCACCTCTCAGACAACAAAATCTGTTCCTCATTTAAATCGAATTTAGAATCTAGATAAAATTATAAGAAAATGTAAGTATCCACTGCCGTCTCCTGATTAACCGTATTGATATATCCACCATTTTATTAGATGCCTCCCCGTATAGCATGCAAAAATAAAAACCAGGACTCGTTAATGATGGAGTTTATGATTGCAAACCCTGACGTTGCCAGGGGCTTTACAAAGGGCGACCGTTTTGTCATTGCCGAGAAGTGGGGAATATTGCACAATGATCTGAACTCGGCTGGTCCGCCAACTAAAGACCTTCACGCATGGAAGAAGGTAAGTACTTTGGAAATTGTATTTAAATTATGAAAATTAATTATTGCCATTCGATTTTTTTTTCCTGTCAAGATTTGGACAAACCGGCTAACAGCTATTCGTACGAAGCTCGCCAAGAATCCTATAGGCGAGAACCTGTCCCCAAGTGAGAAGGAGGTGGCCACCATCTGTGACTTGTTCATTCCGAGGCAGGGAGTGCTTAGGAGCCGCAGGATCAAGAAAGAACCAGAGGCCCTCGTCAAAAAAATGCCGCTGGACAGAAATACGTCCGTCAAAATGGAGCCCCCGGTCGAGAATGAGATTCTGCCAAATGACGACCAAGAGAACCAGTGGGAGGATATGGATGACTGCCAACTCGCCCCGGCTGGGTCCTCCGCACCCATGCCCGGAACATCGGGGTCAATGTTGGAGATGCTGAAAATCCTTCGAACAATGAATGCTCAGCAACGAGAGCATTTCAAAGAAATGAAGGCGATTAAACAAAAGAAACTAGAACTTACCAAGACCATATCGCAAAATATTGCCAAAATGGTCAACAATGAATGATCAAGTTGTACGTTATACCTGAATATAGCTAAGAAACTTAGTTTGCAACTAACAGAAGGGTTTAAAAATCGTAGAGAGCGTACTATTCAAACTTGAATATGGTTGAGAAAGTGCGTTTGTAACTAACAGAAGCCTTTAGAAGCTATGAAAAATAATTAAAAAGTTGTCGCAATAAATGCTTTCTTTTTATATAATTTTATATTGGAAATACAATTTTCGAAAATGAATTTGTGTATTTTTGCTTTCCCCTTTTAAGAGGATTTTAATACCCCAGTAGTAATAATAATAAATATCATCACAGTATTTAATGTTTAATTACTGTAGCCAAATATTTACCCTTAAAGCCATTCTAGCCTAAGCTGAGCAATAAGTAAGGAAATGACTACAAAAATATAGCAAAAACACTTCAAAGTTTGAATTTGAGTTTTATTTTCATGTTGGTTTATTGTTGCAATATATTAAATGTTTAAAACTAAATTTAGGCTTAGTTTAATCATTTTGTTTTCTTTTTGTATTTATTGATCTTGCCGTGGTTTTGTTTTTTTTTTTAATTTTTTATTTGCATTTACTCATTAGTTGTTGATTTTTGTAATAAATTTTATTTATGCTTTTTTAACTGGTCGAAACTTTTCACTAATGCTTGATTACGCTTGTTTTTGTTTTGTTTTTTCTTTTTTTTTTTGTACATATACGCTATGTAAGTAGTATATATATATGCATGTATCGTGTGTAGGTGTAGAGTGTGTGTGCGAGTGTGGCCGTGAGTAAAACTAACAAAAACAAACAACAATCGTATTTTAAACATACTTATATTCTGTATATTTCTGTGTTCATTTGTTCTCAGAAAGTCTTATATATCATCTGTGTCCGTACTGCAAAGCAAGAAACCAAAGAGAAACATTCACAGGCAAACATTTCCTGGCTCCTTTGAGGACATTGTTTGTGTGTGTTGTGTATTTTTTTTAACCTGATTGCCTAAAATTAATTTAACAAACCATGGAAACTGACGGGAATTTCGGTTTCGGGCCTCCTCTACTATATATGGAGCAAAAGCGTTTGTCGAATTCTCAATTCCAAGTAGCAGCCTGAGTTTTGAAGGACTAGAAAGGAAGCTGGTGAGTTTAAAGGGGGCCTAACAAACAGAATTAATAGAAAAACTAATATTTGAGGGGAACTGGAAGATGCTTAAATGCTAGTAAAGTCAATGTTCAAGTGTTGTTTATAGTTCTGTTGAGTTGTTGGTGTCCTTGTGTCCGTGTCGATAGATGCATTAAAACTAGGCACACCAACTAGCTACGAAAAACATTCCCCGGCTCCCCGCAACAAAGGTACACACAGGAATCGCTTGTACTTATTTGTTTAAAAACATTTTTGTGCCTTAAAAACACTCTGTGACAACCCAAAAGTGTTAACGAAACCAACTTAAGATCGAAGAATACATATTGTTAACTTTTTCCCAGCAGGGTTTCGCCGTAATCCTGCCCCTAATTTCTCCTTATCTTTTTCTGTGTTTTTTTTTTTAACCTTTTTTATATTTGTTTTTAGTTTTCAATTCGACAACTTTGTTTTTTGACTAAAATTTTAACATAACCATACGTTTGTGTTTTGTTTTTATGCTTTTTTTTTTGTTATTTATAATACTGTTTTTTAATATATATATTTTTTAAGATTTGTTTTCAATGCAGAAATGGGATAATGTGAGAGGAAACTCTTGGAACTTTCGCCTGGCATTATATACTCGTATTATAAGAGGATATACATATGTATCTCTTGCTAAGTTCTGATTTTTCTTTTGGTTTTGTTTGTTTTGTTGGCAGTGATATTGCGAAACGTTCTTCTTTCGACTTGGAAATCAGCTCTCGACATCGAAATAATATATAGTACACGTTATAGTTATGCGTTTTGTTCCAGCTTGTTTTCTTTGGGTTTCCCTCGGATCGTTATAGAGGAGTTATATTATGGTCTGTCTGGTTCCAGAGTACAGCTCAAGGATGGGACTTTGTAGAGACAGTTGTCAGCCGCAGCAAGGACTCGATCCTTAGTGGGCCTTATAAGAAAGTAGAAAGTGTTGTGTGTGTTTTGCCGTCTGCTGTGGTATTTACAAAATGCTTCGATGTCATTACTCGTATGACCTAAAACGATTTCTTCAAAACTAGTCAAGTTAAATGTCTCTATATATCTTTTGTATATATATCTGTATATATATATATGTATATATATGCCGGTGTGTATATATATAAGTTTATAAATTTATGTAATACGTTTAAAAAGATTTTTTTTTGGTTTCATTTGTTTGTTTTTTCGGTTGTTTGGAAAAAGTATTTCTGTTCAAGTTTACTTATCGGTTAGCGGGTTCCGTAATCTTTGTTGCAATTTGATTAATACGTCTCTTAGATCACTAGTATTACAATAGATGCTATTTGTGTCGCTCGTTTCGTGTTTTCCGGAACCGCTTTTGTTTTTGGAAAATGCTTTCTGTGGTCGCTTCTCTTGGCTCCTCTTAGCTTTTAACGACTAACTCTTTGGTTTGTTAACGACTAGAACGTAAGTTGAGAGAAGGAATCCGTTTCACGTATAATGCACATCTCGTCTGGGTCCTTTGCCTGCATCCGATTATCCTGGTTATTCGGGAATCCGTCGGGGCTGCGCGCAAAACTTTTAAATGGTTCTACTAATGGATACATATTGCTTAGTCGATTGCCGCAGCGCCGGTGGCGGATGAGGAGGAGGCGGCAGCAACGGGGGCCCAGAGAAATACTAATGAAGAGCAATAACGGAAATCAACACAGCGCCCATCTAAATCCGATCCGATTGGATCCTGGCTTCCTGGCACTTGATCCCATCTAGGTGGGACTATCCGCCTTGGAGCCGGCATTCGAGTTGTCTTGCAGTTGAGCGAGTGTCTTGAACTTTTGTGAGTTTAGGAATCTGTTGAATAAATAAAGATAAATTAATTAACATTATATTTTACAGATCAAATTCAAAACCCTCACCTCGGATATGAGTCTCTGTGCATCAGTGTGTAGATCTGGATTTGAGCTTCGTCGAAGGTGTGCGTCGTGGGCTCGATCATGTTGCGGTTGACGATCTCACGGACCCGCGAATCCAGTGACACCTCCCGCGGCGACAGTATCGAGATGTAGTCCTCGTAGATGAGGCGCGCCTTCTCCTCCACAACCTCTGCGCTGCCCTCCTTCTTGAGGTCCTCGCAGGCCAGCCAGAACAGGATGTTCTCCTCGCTGAACTCGCTGCGCAGGAAGTTCTGGAACACCTTCCGACCGGCTGTGAATTATATATTATTAATATCATCGAAATCACTAGGAGAACTGACACTCACCTGAGCTTTTCATCAGCTTGTCGAAGCTCTTGCCCCAGCTGCGGATTTCCTCCAGTGTGGGTCTGAAAAATATATATTTATGGAGTGAGTATACATATGTATATCTACCCCTATATAGGGTTATGGTTGTTTCATTAAACTCACTGTTCTCCATCTAGGAATTCGGCATTAACGAGATCCCGCTTCGTGGGCGCATTTTCATCGGCATTCTTGATGGCCAGACTGCAAAAGATATGGAGGCGAGCTTGTTAAATGTCGTTATATTTTGATTTTACAACCCATCAATCACCCTTTAAAGTAGACTACGATTTTATTCATCGCCGAGTTGCCGCCCGCTCAGCCTGACTCATTTTTAACTGGCACAAAGAATAGCATAAACGTGTAAATACAGTAGGCACTTGGTAGAGAGAACAGAGATTGGGATATAGTGGGAGATAAGTGTGTGAGGTCATGGGCTAAATGAAGCTAATAAATCGATCCAATTGTGAGAAATGTAGGTAGTGAAAGTAGGAGCTTTATAGAGTTCCTCGAATATACATTTGAAAAATAGGATAAGGTTCGATATACAGCTAATAACTAATTGTCTTTGAAATATTGTGTAAGTCATGAGTGGGACTTCAAGAGCTTCAAGGCAAAAAAAGGTGGAAAAGGTCAATATTTTGTCATTTAATATTAAATATCGAAGACTATATCGAAGCACCTCTGTACTTGGGCTAATGTCATATCGGTTTTGGGTTTCGAACACCAAGAGACAGACAGGGACGGCGCTAGCTGGAAGTGGAGCTGGAGCACTCGGCTCCGAACTTAACAAAGCTTCGTTATCTTTTCCGACTGACAGTTATCAGAGTACCTCACCCACACCTCCCAATGCCCCACAATGTCCCGGTACCTAATCAAAGTCACACAGCCGTGCTCCCTACATACTTTTCATACATTTAAACATTCATACAGACATCCATACGCACGGTCCGTTGTACATGTATATGAATCGAATTAGATGTGTGCCAGCGGGATGGGAGTATTTTTTTGGGGCGCCCAGTTCTGGATGCCAGCACACACAAAGGTGCGGAGTAGGAGGAGCAGGAGGACTGCGACAGGACTTTCGGTTTCATTCACGAAAACATGCAACACTTGGAGGAGTCTGAGTCCTCCGCGGAGGAGCCGCCACATACTTATTTATATTTGATTTGAAAAGTGCCCTCCAGAGAGCTTTTCGCTGCCCAACGACGACGACGACGACGACGCGGTTTGCCTTGCTCCCGGAATTGTGAATGAACGCGGGAGAGCTCCCATGTAAGAGAGGCGCCGAAGAGTGGGGTCAAAGAGCGAGCACATCAAGGAAGCCAAGGGTCTCCACCAGAGCGAGTGATGAACTTGAGCTTTTGGGCCATATGAGAGTCGGTGGCATTGCCAGCTGACATGAAAAAGGGCCATGTCCACCTCTCCGCTTCCAATTTTACCTTCCATATCCATGTCCGCGTCCATGTCCATGTCCATGTCAGTGGCCATAGCCAAAGCCGAAGCAGTAGTTAAAGCCATAGCAATAACCAATAGCTGCGGCCATATCCATGACTGCACTGGGCAAAATTAGGGTGTTTTTTGTAGTAAAAATTATTGATATAATGTAATCCTGAGCTAATTCGAATCAAGGATATCCTTTATAGATCTCAAAGCAAATTAAAATGCATGCCAAAGTAAGCATTGAATATTTAAGACCTAAAAAGGACATCTTTTCAAGCTGTAAACATTTTTGTAGCATACTTTTCAAGACCATTTAAAATGAAAAATTAAAACTTCCGAGAGTTATCCAGCTTCTGCAATGGCAATCACCCTCAGAACTTAAACCCTATTTCTTCAAGTGCAACCCACTTTTGTATGTTTGGATGGAACTTACCACTTGGCCCTGTTGTCACGGTTTCGGTGGGTATTGGTTTGGTGTTGGCGTTGGCATTGTGGTGGTCGAGCGACGTCGGGCCAAGGTAGAGCGCGGTAACGAGAAAGAATTGATTTCGTGTCAGGGGGATTGGAGCATGAGGACAAGTGGGTAACGTAACTATCACCAGGTACTTACCAGGAGCAGGAGCAACAGCAGCACCAGCAGAAGCAGCACGGCTTCTGCGACTGCGGCCGCTGCAACGTGGCCGCATTGGATTCCTGCAGCACATTGGACGTGGACCCGCCGCCGCCCACTGTGGGCGATACTCCGCCCAGGCTACCGCCTCCTCCGACGCTGACTATGCCACCTCCTCCGGCACTGCTGCCTCCGTTGCCATTCCCGTTGCCATTGCCGTTACCATTCCCGTTCCCGTTGCCATTATTGCCACTGTTGTTGGCCCCGCTCTGCTGGGAGGATGCAGTCATGCCGCGCAGTCGACAGCCACTGGGCAGCTCCGAAACGGTGCAGGACATGCCGCTACCTGCAACAAGGCAGACAAATCGAGACGTTAATAAGGCAGGTGAAAGGTTCTCAGGTGGGAAGGGTAAGGGTTTGGTAGGGGTTATTGGGGGAAATAGCAGTGGAATATATCACAGGGCATTGGTCATCACCTAGGTAAGGTTCTTATCAGGAACCACTTATTCAATTGTTAAAATGAGTAATATTTTTTTAATTCGATTGATTTCGTTGTGTTGAAATTTATATTTTTGGTGCAAATTGTGAGGGAATTGAAAGTCTGATGGAAATAGAGCTGAATAGCAATATTATTTCATATTATTTTATTATTTTACGAGACTTAATAATGTTTAAAATTATATACATTAAATTTTAAACCAATTTAAAGATTTATATTTAAACATTATACTTCAAACGCTAACGCTTTTTACAATAAACTAGATTGCATTTCTCCTCAGAAACTTTTAAAAATGTTAAATTACAAATGTTTTTCAAACCCTTTTTGATTATTATGATTGAGTTTTGATTTATTGAATTAAGGCAAGAATGTTTATTGATTTATTTAGTTAATTAAAGTCTTTTAAGGGAATTACAATAGTATTTAATTTGAATTTCGAAATGTTAATTTGTTAAAAAGTGAAATCAGTTTTTAAAAGTTTGCTGTGCATTTAAATGTAATTCGTTTAAAGAAATTTATATTTTTAAGGACAAGTAGAAAAGTAATCCCTAAGATACAGATAATTAATATAGCTTAAAAGTCAAACAGCTGAAAGTCAACTTAATTTCTCACTGTGCCTTTGCACTTACCCCAATTTATACAGGTTGTCAATATTAATTAATACTGCTAAAGGTCAAACAATGGCTCTATTTAATTATATCAGCTTTTTAGCTTGATAATGATGTGGTTTCGCGTTCATTTTATATCTCAATCAATAACAAATCGTTCAGGGGCTGCTTGGAAAAATACATTTTCTTTTCTCGCCGTGCTCCTACACTTACCTGCCCTTTGAAAGTTGAGGTTGACTCTGGCGGTGGCGATGGTAATGGAGCTGGAGCTGTGCCTGTAGTCGTCGGAGGTGAGAAGGGAGATGGAAATGGGCGCTGGAGATGGGTGGTGATATGGTGGCGCTGCCCCAGCTGGCGGACCGCCCACTGCCACTGACCTGCCCACTCGCCCGTTCGCGCGACCTCTTCTCTTCTCTCACTTCCTCTCTCCTGCGCTCGCTCTCCTTGGCTCTTCCTTCGCCTTCTTGGCCAGAAGTGGGTGGTAAGGGAGGAGGAGAACGAGGCCGTTACGTATTTATGTTTTTGCTAATAATTTTTTATCGAAAGTTCCCACTCTCCGTGCCGTACTTGCTTTCTCTCTCTCGTTCTCTCTGGTGCTCTTGATTTTAGTTTTTCGTTTTGTTTTATTTTTTCTCAGCTTTTCCTTTTACATGCCTTCTTCTTCTTCTTCTTTTCCTACTTGTGCTGTGTGGTTTCTTCTGTATTTCCCAGATTTCTCGATATTCGGGTAGTACGAATTTATGGAATTGCTGAAATATTTCAGATCTCAGGTAGTAGGTAATCCTTGGGCCTGGTAACTTGGTAACTGGTACTGGTAACTGGTCCTGATTGCAATGGTTACTTGGTGCTCGGTCCCTGCTGCTCCCTTTGCTTTCGCGTGGGCTGATTTTCGGTTGCTGCTGCTGCTGCTGCTGCTGGCTGGCTGGGTGGTGGGGTGCGGGTGCGGGTGCGGGTGGTGGTTGTGGTGTTTTTGTTGTTGGTAGTGGTGCTGCCTGCGTATGGTGGTGCGCGCGGGTGGTGGCGGTGGCGCCTACGGCATTTACATTTACTCCGCTGCGGATTTACGGTCGGAAATCTATGGGGGCAAAGAGAGATCCTATGGCCCCGTTAGCACCAAGGGGCACATTTCCACGGTGTTACGAAATTTATGAGCAGCTGGAGCTGCTGCCTTTTATTTATTTCTTGTGCTCGTGGTCATTACACTGATGTATGTAGGTGGCAGCATTGTTTGGTCTGACAGGGCGTATGCGTGATTTTTGCTAGAGTCGCTGATGCTGCTGATGCTGCCACTGCTGCGGCTGCGGCTGCTGCTGCTGCTGCTGATGTTTGGGTTGCTGCCTGCTGCAACAGCTGCAACATGTAGGCAGCTAATTGCACTTCTGGTCGTTGCACTTATCACAAATCAGCTGCTGCTTCGCCTGCTCCTTTGTTGACCATCTCTGGCTATCTCTATCTTTATCTCATTGTTTTTCCGCTGCTCGCGAGGATTGCGGGGGACGACGACGACGACGCGCTCGCTAGTATGTATGTATGTATGTTTTTTGGGAGCAACCAACGACGAGTACATACGAATTTTTGCCACTAGAATTGGATTCGAAATCGGAATCTGTGCGTGTGTGTGTGTGTGTGTGTGTAGGTTGCGTGTGAGTATGCGTGTAGTGTATATTTTTCTTTTTTTTTTTCGCCCCCAAAATTGTTTTGCTCGCGCTTTGATTTTAGATTTTCCTTGCTTTTTGGGCTTTTTCGAAAATTTTGCGATTTTGTGTGCGCGGAACTGCAATTATTTCTCCACCTCACTGGGGCACTTTCACATCCCGATTTTCACATCTCGCCCTCGGCCATATTTTATTATTTTCCTGCTTTTTTCACGGGGGCTGGCTGTCATTCGATTCGATTTCTGCGTTCTGGTGTTCTGCGCTCTGCGATTTTTCCTTGCTCAGAACAGAACGGAACAGCACGGAGCGGAGCGGAACGGAACCCAATCCTCGACAGGTCGGAGCGACTCGAGATTCTCTCCGCGACTGATTTCCAAGCAGTGCCGTGTCGCCCAGCTCTTGATTTTCCAATGCGCGCGCTCCTCTACCCAAAAGAATGCCATGGATGTGTGTGGAAACTTTGAGGGGGGACGGGGACGGACAGGAGGAATCTCGGCGCGGGGAGCGTGCTGCGGGCTCCAAAAAGGTGGACGACGGGACAGAGAAAAAAGCTCGACCGCATAGCTATACAGTTGGAATTCCTGGTGGTACACACCACCAGCAAGGCGCATGCAAAAGAGAAAGCGAAGCATGTGCGGCGAAAGAAAAGAGAAAAAAGCTCCACTGGAATCCCCCAAAAGCTGACGGCCCCCATTAGCTTTCGACTGGGTAGCATTCGTAAAGGGACCTTGATTTCGGGACCCCGCACATAAACAAACATTTTGAATTTTGTCTCTAATCTCAGAGAGATACATGTGGTTTTTGGTATTTCATCCTAATTTGGATTGATATCGGTATCTGTATAGTTTCAGATCAATCTAGTGATAAATTAAGGACACAGGACATTTTGAAACCAACCTACTTACCCCAAAAAATACCTAAAAGACTATAAATATCTCCAAAAGTACAATCCAAGAATAAAACTCATTAATTCATTTCATTAAAAAGTAGTATGTGTATTTATTTACTATTGAAACTTCACAAAAACTCTATAGCTTATAGGGATTTCCGCTTCTAATCTACGTGTACAGCCTGATGGTGCAGTCAGCGCCCGTGGAGAAGACCCATGGCTGTACAGGATGCCAGTTCACGTCCAGCACACCGAAATCATCGCGCTTCTCGTGCGTCTGCAGCTTCTTCAGGGGCACAATCAATGGATTTTGCAGCAAGTCACTGAAAACACACACAAAAAGGTCAACTAAAGTTCAAAGATATAGATATTCCGTGGCCACTTACTTGTAGACCATGCCGTGGGAGACAATCACAGCCTGGTCATCGCTGCCAGAGGCAAACAGCGGATAGCGGAGATGGAAGGCCACACTGCGAACGGCATTGCGATGAAGGCGCATCGTCTGGTAGGGTTTGGTGGACAGATCCAAGTCGAACCAGAGCATCTTCTTGTCGTAGGTGGACACAAGCAGATTGTCGCCCTTGGGATGGATCGACATGCCCGATATCCACTTTGAGTTGGTCAGCAGCTTCTTCACCAGCTCCTGCTTGACCAAGTCATAGATGCGAATGTTGTGCTGCGTCTAAAAAGGAGAAAAAAAAAAAACAAAAAATAAACAAACAGAGCTTTGAGAAAGAGTTAACAAGCCAACTTACCGCCACAAAGAAGCACGGCTTCACCGGATGGAAGAGCACACACTGGATGAGGCCCTTGCTCTTGGAGAATGGAATCTGTGAGCGTCGCTTGGACAGCTGATGGATCAGAGCCGATCGGTTGGCGCCCTCTGGCATCACTGTGGCCAGATAGTCACCTCGTCCGTGCCAGGTGACCTGGCGAATGGGTTTGAAGTGCGTGATGACCACCCGGACGCCCTTCTCCTGCTCATCAGGCTCTGCTGTGGACCACTGCACCGCCACCTTGATGCGTTCGCTTTCGATAACATCCTGTTTGGGCGCCTCGGCCAGCAGGTCGTCGGTCTTCTTCACCAGCACCTTGTCGCCAACCTTGGGATTAACCAGCAGCAGTCTGCTGCCAGTGGCCACCGCAATAATGGAGAGCTTGGGATTGGGACACCAGGCCACACATCTAACCACCTCGTCGGTCTCGATAGTGCGAATGCAACGGCCCGTAGCGATTTCCCAAACTGCAAGGAGGAGCATAAATAATAAATTCTGCAAAAATATAGGGAAAAATGGGACTTACTCTTGACTGTCTTGTCATCCGAGCCGGAGACCAGGTACTCGCCCTTAGGCTCCACACTGACGGAGCGCACCAGGTCGGTGTGGCCGCGATAGACCAAACTCTCCACTGTGGGGAAGGGCTGCAGGTCACGCGGCGAAGGCAGCTTGGGTATGAGGTATTCGGCGTCGATGTTCAGCTTGACGCGCTTGGCACGCGGACAGAGATACAGATCCAGACAGCGAAGGAAGCGCTCGCGCAGATATCTCGAGTATGCGGGCACCTCGCGCAGCGACTTGAATTTTTGGGGCATGAAGTGCAGCTTACGTTTGTGGGGCTCGTCCTTGAGCTTGAGCCACTCCTTGGTCTCCTTGGCGTCGAACAAGTACTCGGGCGGCGGATTGTAAGACTCGGCATGGCCAGGCAGGTCGCGCTTAGGCGCAGAGACGGGATCGTGAATGCGCCGCATATGCTCGCGACTGGTGTCAGTTTCCCACAGCATGTAGAACTTGGGGCCGCGCTTGGCCTGCTTTTCACGCTCCACCTCCTCGGTGGTCTTCATCCAGCCCATCTTGAGGGCGTGCACCATGCGCGAGACGCGCTTCTTTTCGGAAACGGAGGGCAGGAAGGAGCGCTTGTGGTCCGGCACGTTCTTAATGGGCATCTTCTCCACCTCCGAGGTGAACCATTCGATCCAGGGAGCGTACTCATCATGCTCCTCGTTGGCAATTCGACCCTTGGTAATGCGCTTGATTAAGGCAATGTCTTCGTCCGTGAGTCGTACCTCCTGACCGGTCAGGGGATCTTTCACCGAACGCCAGAAGTCCGGATCCTCGATTTTGCGCAGAAACTCGTCGATGCGATCGCCCTGCTGCGGCTTCACTATCTTTTTGGCATCCCAATCGTAGCCGATGTGCTTGTATTCGTCGTACCAGTGCATGGGTATGTTGCCCACAGTGTTGCGTATGTCCTCCTCGTCGGAGGTGTCCGAGTCGTGATACTCTGGCTTGGACGGATCCCTTTTTGGGAGCTCATTTGTGGGGGGTTTTTTTGAGGCGCTGCTACTGCTGGGCTTGTCATCGGCTAGGATTTGCTTGGATGTACTGGCAGCCTCTTCGTTTTCCTCCTCCTCGGATTCTTCTTCGTCATCATCCTCCTCCTCCTCTTCTCCGTCGTCTTCATCGTCGTCGCTCTCTTCATCATCTTCAGCTGAACTGCCTCCGGCTTGTTTTCTGCCCAAGTAATTGCCTTCCTCGTCGCTCTCGAACTCTACCTCCTCATTGCTGTCCGACTGGTACTCCTGGTCTATACCCTCGTCATCGGTTGAGTCCTCGCCGGGATCTTTGACAGCTTGCAGCAGGTCCTTCAAAGAGCAAACACATGTAGGTGATTTTAGGAGTAACTTTTCTGGGTGTCACCAGAAGAACTTACCTCCTCTTCCTCGTTGTCCGAGGCCTCGGAGCTGGCGGCTACGTCATTTGTGGACTCCGGCTCCTCTCCCTTGCGCTTAAGTGTTATTTTTTTAGTCATTTTGATGGGAAAACAAAACTAACGCGGCGCACGTGTTGCTGTTAGCGATAGTGATGGGTGTTCAACTAAAATAATTCAGGCCGCCACTGCAAGAGTTATCGATTAATTAAAAGTTTAATTAGGCAAATCAACGTTTTGTGGCACAGTGTAATCGACCTCCAACGCAGATGTGAGCAAGTCCAAAAAGAGGCTAACGCCAAGTCGAGGATTCTTGGTCAATCCATTTTTCAGTGGAATTCGCAGGCTTACGTGCTGATTTTTTGCGGCCAGCACGGCGATTAAAGGCGCCACACGGCAACCAAAGCCCCCCGAGTCCGGCAACAACAAAGCTCCACCGCCGGAACGTGCATTACTCATCGCGGAAGACGGGCACCATCGATTTGCGGTCGACATATAAACACACAAGGGCAAACAAAAGTGCACACGCACACAGTCAGCGCAGCTCCACATACCACACACACACACACACGCACTCCAGTGCCAGCACACTCACACCAAGACGTCACCATGACTGCGCCGCGACGCCTGAGGAAGGAGCTGAGCGACTTGCAGGAGAACACACTGAAGGGATTCCGCGACATCAAGACGGATGACGACAACCTGCTGCGCTGGACGGGGCTGATCGTGCCGGACAATCCGCCCTACAACAAGGGCGCTTTCCGCATCGAGATCAACTTCCCGGCGGAGTATCCCTTCAAGCCGCCAAAGATCAACTTCAAGACACGCATCTACCATCCGAACATCGACGAGAAGGGCCAGGTGTGCCTGCCCATTATCAGTACGGAGAACTGGAAGCCGGCTACGCGCACGGATCAAGTGGTGCAGGCCCTGGTGGATCTGGTCAACGAACCGGAGCCGGAGCGTCCGCTGCGGGCGGAGCTGGCCGAGGAGTTCCTGCGCGATCGCAAGAAGTTTGTGAAGAACGCCGAGGATTATACCAAGAAGCATAGCGAAAAACGTCCGGCGGATTAGCGGGACGCAAAAGGAGACGGCGACGGCTGCGGCAGCGGCACAGCAGAATCCCCATCGCCGCCGCCCTTAGTCTTGTGATTTTCAGTTAGTTATTTAATTTTCATTTCGTCTAAACTCGACTCCTCACCCGACCCGATCCTCAGAGAAGCGAATCCCTCGTAGAAGCGAATGCAAGCGGATTCCCCCTGGCAGAGTACATAGTCTTGTAAAAGTAGCACTGTAATTTTATGCAAAATGAGAAGAAATACATGTTCGTTATGTTAAAGCGACAGCGTTGGGTTCTGGGATGGCCACATTGGATTCAGTCTTGGCCAGGGGCATGGGAAAGGCCTCTTCGCCGAGCATGCCGCGGAAGCAGGTCAGCAGCACGCCGTTGTTATGCTGAACGAGGGCGTTGCTAAATTGGTTCTTCTGCAGCTCCTTGATGTCCAGCAGGCTGTGAATGGCCCCCGCCTGCTCATCCTTTAGTAGGTCCAGCACCTGGCTTAGCTCTCTGCCATCTGTGCTCTTGGGATTACTGAGAGTGAGGGTTTGCGTTGGATTGCTTTCGAAGTTGGAGTCCTGGTAAAGGGTTTCCATGAGAAACAGCAGCAGGGAAGCGGCATAGTGGGTGAGGAACAGAAACCTCTGGAAGGCAATACTCTGGGGCTGCAAATTCCTTATATTCTCCAAGAGCTCCACAAAGAAACGACGCTGGGCGGAGTGATAGCTTTCGTCCTCTGAAGGTGGCTGGTAGTTGAGTATTTTGTCTTGCAGCTGACACTGCGGCGCCGTTTGCCAAACGGGATCGAGATCAAAGGTGTCGCGGATGCGCAGACGCAGCAGGAGTATGGGCTCCGAGGCAAACATGCTGCTTTGCAGGCTTTTTACCGCCGCTCCTCGAGAGACTCGCAGCTCTAAGAGCGACGCTCGATTGGTGGTGTATGAGTAAGAGGCCTTGCCGCTGGGGCACTTTTCCAGCTGGTTAAATTCGCGGCGCAGGCAGTAGATCTGCTTGAGGAGATCGCCGTGCTTCAGGTTCTCTCTTTCGGTGTAGGAGCCTCCATAAACGGGCACCGAGAAGCCCAGAGCCTTGCTTGTCGCCTCCTTGTCCACGATGCAACGGCTGTCCGGCAAGGGCTTGACTTTGTAGCGACTGTAGTAGGTGTTGGAGACGTGGCCGCGTAGGTGATGGAGGTGCCTCAGGTAGTGGCGATCCTTGGACTCGTACGCATAGATGCTGCCCTCGATGGCGTCCGACTGGAGCTTCATGTACAGCCGGCAGGCAATCTCGTGCTGCATGAGAAAGTCTGCGGGAATTTGAGACCTGGCAAACAGAGGCATCACCATAGTGTCATTCGGCTGCGACAACTTTGTCTGCAACTCCTCCAGCAAGCGGGGCAGGCCGGCTGCCGTGTCCTTCTGGTAGTTCAGGCAGATTACATACACCTCCGAGTTGCCACGCTTTGAGGTGGCGGGCTTGAAGATGTGCACCTGCTCGAAGACGCAGTTCAGCATGTACAAAAGCGACACACTGCAGGCCTCGAAGAGCGTAAACATCTTCACCAGGAAGCTGCCGCCAGCAGAGAGGATCTTCAATGCGCTAAGCACCTCGGCGAAAAACAGGCGAACCACTATCTCCTCCTGGCAGTCTGGCTGGGCAGCACAATCAATGGAGCCATCGGCGGTGACCAGATCCACTTGGCCCTGAAATTCTTGCGCACAGCGCTCAGCCAAATGTTCTATGTTTGACACATCCAGGAGGTTGCCCGTGAGATCCTTGTGGAACAGCCAGTTGTCCAGCGTGTGGAAGATGAACCTGTCATCGGTGATCATCTCGTTCAAGGCATTGCCCTCGTAGTACGGATTCAGCGTGGTCGAGCGCCAGCGCCATTTGATCTGCAATTGAACATTAATTTTTGCTCACAATATGTGGTGCGTCAATACAAACCTCCTCCTCAGCGTAAGTACTGTGCAGGTAGTGATTTAAGGACGCTATAAACGCTCCCGGTGCCTCGCAGAGATGCAGAGTATTCACTACGGGGCCCTTGACCAGGGGATAGCGGTGCAGGCACTCAAAGAATTTGCACCACGCCACGGTGACAAACTCCGCCTTCGTCTCGTTTTTCAGGCGCCACGAAACCTCGCCAGAGGGATCTCTTCGGTTGGTGTGAGCACTCCACTCCTGCGTTCCATAGTCGTTCAGCCGGCTTTTCACAGCATTCAGTTGTTCGCGGAGTCCTTGGAGCGCCTCGTATTGGTAGAACTCGCCGAAGAGAGCTTGATCCGGCGAAGGCAACTGCCAGGAGGTATTTCCCCGCGGCTTCTGGTACTGGAACTTCTTCCCGAAGAGCTGCTCCAACTCCGATTGCCCGATGGCCTGATAGTCCGTCTGGAGATTAGAATGTTGTTAACAAAGCCTTGATAAGTATTTTTGTACTCACCATTGGATGAGGTTTTCCTTGCGCGGGCAGATGGCAGCCATGTTTTAGCGGGGAGTTCATTACCGGCGCTATTTAAGTTTTGTTTTCTAATTGGCAAAATAATGCAGTTTCGCCGGTTTAGATTCGCCAATAGAGTTGGATAATGCCGAAAGCTGGACTTTGCTAAAATGTTATCGATTTTAAAGCAATTGTAATCGTTTAGCTGTTAAAATTTGAATTTGATCTTCATTTATGTTTGCTTTATTTTTTCATAAAAGTTCAATAATGTTTAATTCATAAAAAAGTCAAAAATGCATTAAATTAAACTTGGTAAGCAGTTTTGGGCTAGTTTTTAGTCGGTTAACAAATCTTTTATCAATTTTTGATAATATTAATGGTGTAACCCCTTCTATAATTTTGAAAATGTCGAACAAATTTTAAAAATATTTTTATTTTCTTTCAAATATGTCTAGATGAACTTAGCTCTTGATGCTGATAAAGAATATATATAATTTATACGACTTCTTCAGCTTCGGATTAAAATGATTTTCCCCTGGAGGGAACCAAAAAACCTTAAAAAGATTTCCTTACTATTTCCGTGTTGTAGAAAACCAACTTCCTTGCATTTGAAATCTGTGAAACCGATCATTGACAAAGCATTTCCCGTAGAAATCCGACTGAGGAGGACAAAGTGTGCCTGAAATACCAAATGGCTTATTAAAATTAATTTCTTCGGTTCTACAGATAGTTTTTTTTTAGAAAGCGCTCGACGACAAATATGGGGCCTTCAAACTGCCGATCGATGTTACGAAACTATGGGTCATCACATCATGCGTTAGTGCCACCCGATTGTGCATACTAATATTTAATTAAATTTTATTTAATCGCCAGCGGATGGGCCCAAGAAGGAAGTGGGAGAAATTTCATGGCGGGAGAGAGCCCTAGCGATGATGGTCGGTGTCCTCAGAGGTAGCTTCAGTTGGAATTTGTGGGAGTACTATCTTCGGCGGGGTTTTGGTATGTCAATACGTGCAGTCCCTGCCGACTTTATGGCATTCGAAACGTGAGTCGTGTTTATATGAATAATAATAACGATATTCAAATTATGAGCTTCCAAAGCGGTCGCCGAGGATCCCAGTCCCAAGATCCCAGGAAAGCAGGGGCTTCGTGCGGTCGTGAGTAACGTTCTCTGGCTTTCTATAGCCATATATACCTGGCATAACATACACATGCCATATAGTAGGTGTAAGTCCAGACCAGTATTTGTGTATATAGAGGAAAGACCGACCGGCACGTGACTGTTTTGTATAATCGCGCATAAATATCTGTAATGTAAAGCCTATAGATGGATACCGAGTATAGAGAACGGAGAGTCTCTCTTCTTCGAGGTAATCGTGGAGGGAAGATCTAGGGATGTCTCATCCTATCCATCTGTAAACCATTCGAGCTCGAGCGGAAGTGGCTAACGCTGCGCATGCGCCGTGTTTGGCCCTGGCCAATGCATTTTTGGGGACCGAATTCCAATTCCCAATCCGAATCCAAAGCCACAACGACTCGGACGTGGACGCACGGCTCAAAAATCTTATTTCATTTCATATTTTGTCTCAAAAAAGGGAGTTCATTAATATTCCGGGCAGACGGCATTGCGCTAAAAACGCTTAAGCGGCGCACAGTCGCGTCGCCGACGGACTGACTGACTGCTACCTGTCGCTCGTGCAGGCACAGGTAACGCACACACACACACCTGGGCAGCAGCACAGCACCCCCACTTGGCGGGAATGGTGTGCGTGAGCTGGCAACGGACCGCAATCCCCGTTTTTAGCCGCTCCATGTGTGAGTGTCAAATGCCAACTAATTGAAACTTCTTCAATTGCCGAGGTGTGGTGCTGAGCTCGCCGCACGGCTTCGGAATCAGTTGCCAATTAGTCTCCACCGCTGACGGATTACACTTGCCACTACTGTCCGGCCAGAAAAGCAGCCAGAAGGCCAGCCAGCAGCAGCAGCAGTCCCCGTACAGTTCCAAGTCCCAAAACTTGTTAAGTGCTTTTCAAAACAACAAGCGTTTCATTGATAAAAGCCATTGACAACAACAGCCCGAGTAATAGACGACAATTCTGTGTGCTTCTGTGAGAATATTTCCGTGGATTTTGTGTACCAAACTCGCTTTCGGTGTTATGCCTTGGTTCTACAGGCCATATTCGATCATATATCATGGATTCCGTTGGTAAATTGGCAAGATGTCGGCATAGCTGACGTTGGAAAGCGAATTTTGTAGAGCGCTATGCTGCATCTAGTCAGTTGTTCAACAGGAACAGTCAACGGAGATCGAAATGTGGCCGAAAAAATAGTTCATTTAATGTACTAAGCCAGAATTTATATATTTAAATAGTTTCTTAAGAAAATGTAATATATTTCAGCTAACAAAGAGGCTTAAAACCAGGTCGACAGAGAGGAAAGTCTAAAAGAAATTTTTAAAAACTGACAAAGGAACTAAGGGAAGGCCGGATTTAAAAATTAAGTTTTATTTCAGATTACTGTAAAACGGATTACTTACTAAAACCTCTGGAATTAACTGAGCTTCAAAGTACCAATTTAAAATAGAAGTGGCCACGGAAAAGCTTCCGAAAACGGAATCTACAGAAAAATTGTTAATTAAAAAGTGGAATTTAAATCATAAATCTACCCAAAGTACCTTTAAAATCAACTCCGTAATGCGCCTGATTACATTTTCAGGACTCCTTACTTGTAGGTGGATTGCTTGGTTTCCTGGATTACCAAATTACTGTAATATATTTTTATTTTTAGAATTTTGGCCCTTTTTAAATGTCAATCTCCCCCGTTAACATACCTAAAAGCCAATAAATAAAGTACCCACTAATAGTTACACAAACAAAAATTAGTTGTTTTGTTATTTTGTTGACTTTTCAGCTATTTATTTGTTCAATTCCTATATTTATTTGTTTACAACAAATTTGTTTAACAAATTCAAATTGGACCAAGTCGATAACAGATATATAGGACCCAGACGGAATCCATGGAACCACAGTTACTATCGATAGGGCTTCAATCGGATGAGCTAGTGACCATCACCAAGCAGCTGTTTTGGTTGAACAAAACACAATTGTTTGCCAATTGTTTACGAAAGCAGGAAGGTAAAAGCGACTAAACAAACAACTGGCGAGGCAGGCGAATCTCAGATAAGACTATTCCATAAGTGATGGATAGCCAGGTAAGTGGGCAATTGCTGGTTTTTGATCAGGAAAAGGGCCTGTTGAATGATACGTCGCCAGCCTGATAGGCATTCGCACTGGTAGTCGCTCTTGGCCTGCCTTACCTGTGGCCAATTATCGCTTCACAGTAATTAGTCGCAGCTCGGCCCCACTTATCAAGGCGCCCATTGTGATAAATCTAAATACGCACAATACCGTGTCTCCAGTATTTGGCCCATACTAGCGCAGAGTGACGTAATTCCGCTGCGGGGGCGTTGTCATTGCTTTCACGGAGTTAATCTCTCGGTGCGTTGCAGGCACCGATCGACGATTTGCTGCTGGACATTGTGGACAATGCTTGGCGCATGGAAGTTCTGCCTTTCGACCAGATTCTAGTGCCACGCGAAAAGCTACCCGATCCGGAGGCCGACGGCGGTGATTCACACTTGACGGTGAGCGAACAGGTGAGTTTGTATTTCCGGGCCTTTTTTTGGACAGCTTTATGATTGGGTTTTTCTTTGCTTTGGCAGGAGCAAAAGTGGACTGATCTGGCGCTGGGCTCCTTAGCACCGGATGCGGCCCTGATCGATCAGCTCAACATCACTTCTATCTAACCAAGGACCGTGAGTCCGCGGGCGAGTGCCACCGCCTCGCCCACCAGCCTTTGGGCACCGCAACAATAACATATTGCAGTATGACTAGCAGCAACAGTAGCCACACCACAGCCGGCCTTAGCCACCAGCACCTGCATTCACCCACCAAACTCACCGAATTCGCTCGCAACTTTGAGGACAAGCCGGAGTCGCTCTTCGGGCGCGTCGTCAACAAAATCCAGAATGTGTACAACCAGAGCTACAACACCGTTAATGACATATCCAGTGGCACAAGCAGCAGCAGTGCCGCCTCCTCGCAGGCCGTTCAAGTGGGCAAGTCGCAGTTCTTCAGCGAGAACAAATCGCTTACGTCTGCGGCTGAAGGGGAAACCTCTGTCAGCCGGCCAACCACGCTCAGCTTGCGGACCACCAGCGAGTCGAGGAGCACGAGCACAGTTGCCTCCAGTTCCGCCACTGCCGCTGAGGATTCCGAGGCCAATGAGCGCTTGGAGGCGTTGCCCAGCGAAGCGAATCAGGGGCGCACCGTTTCCAATGTGCTCAAGCATATCAGCAACATAGTGGCTACAAAAAACAACAATGTGAGTGAAAGTTGCATTCCCCTTATCTCTTAAATACAATAGCAACGAGTTATCTAGCTTTATTAGCAAGGAGAACCCTTCTCTTCTCTCTTTTTCAACCCAAACCCTGCATTCCGTTTTCCAGGATCTTCGCAACTACAAAGACACCGAGCTGCAGCGATTCTGGATGCCCGACTCGAAGGCCAAGGAGTGCTACGACTGCTCGCAAAAGTTCTCCACGTTCCGGCGCAAGCACCATTGCCGGCTGTGCGGCCAGATTTTCTGCTCCAAGTGCTGCAACCAAGTGGTGCCCGGCATGATCATTCGCTGCGATGGCGACCTCAAAGTCTGCAACTACTGCTCCAAGATAGTGCTGACCTTTCTGAAGTCCTCCAGCTCGGAGATGGGACAGGATCTGCAAGCGCTACAGCAACATTTGAGCAACAAGTTGGAGGTGCAAGACAGCGCCACGCCGCATGCCAAGAATCCGCAGCAGCAGAGAGCACCGCTCTCTAGAAAGACCTCCGTTGGCTACCAGGAGGAGCGGTTCAGTTCGCAGACCAACTACAACACTCTGTCCATAGATGATCGCAAGAACATCCTACAGCAGTCGAACTCGCTGATTACTCTGCACGAGGAGATGCAGCGCGATCTGCCCGCCCAGAACTGTGGCCAGCGGCTGATTGAGTTCCTCAATAGCAACAACAAGTCGGCAAATGAAGTCCAAGCGGTGGCCATTCTGAATGCCATGCTGGCAGCCGGATTCCTCGAGCCCATTGTCCCCGATCCCGAGCAGCTGGACTTTGATCCGGCGCTGCACTACAAGTTTGCCAAGAGCACCGGCACCGGCGCGGACACTTCGCGTACAATGAGTCCACAATTCGAGGTGGCCTCGCATGCAGAGCCGCAGCCACCCAAGTCCATGGATCAGTCCACGGCTGAGGAGAAGGAGAGAGAGTTGGAGAACGAACTTGAGAATGATCTTTGCTTCACCACGGCCACTTCAAAGCTTTTAGAGTCCTACTGCGAGCACGAGGAGCAGCTGTTGGCCCAGCTTTTGCGGGCCAATCATCTCGACCAGGAGTGGGACAAGGTGTTGCAGATGCTGTGCTCCACCGCAGCCAATCACTTCAAGCCGGAGCACTGCACTAACGATTTGATGGATATTCGGAATTATGTCAACTTCAAGAAGGTGCCGGGTGGCAGGCGCAAGGACTCCACCATTGTCCACGGGGTGGCCTTCTCGAAGAACGTGGCCCACAAGGACATGGCCACCCATGTGCCCTTCCCCCGCATCCTCTTGCTGCAGTGTCCCATTGTCTACGAGCGAATCGAAGGCAAGTTTGTTACCATTGAGACGGTTTTGCTGCAAGAGAAGGAGTATCTGAGGAATGTCTGTGCGCGGATCATGAGTTTCACTCCGAATGTGGTGCTGGTACACAAAAATGTGGCTGGCATTGCCCAGGATCTGTTGAGATCGTATGGCGTGACCCTTGTTTTGGATGTGAAGCTGTCGGTAATGGAGCGGTTGTCGCGCACGCTGCAGTGTGACATTGTCAGCTCCATCGAGTCGAATATAACCATGCCGAAGCTCGGCTACTGCAATGACTTTTACATACGCAACTACAATGGAAAGACTTTGATGTTCTTTGAGAAGCTGACGAATCCGAGAGGATATACCTGCCTCCTGAGGGGCGGCAGCAATGCGGAGCTGACCAGGGTCAAGCGTGTGGCCTCGGCGCTGCTGTTTGCCCGCTACAACTGGCGCTTGGAGATGTCTTTCTTGCTGAACGAGTTCGCCCAGCCTCTGAGTCCAAAGCCCTCCATTTTTGACTCCAAGGAGACGAGTCCCAAGACCCCCGAAACGGAGGCAGAGTTGCGTGCTAAGCGGCCTACCATTGCGGAGCGCAAGTCAGAGGATAAGATCGTCGTGAGCATTGTTAGTGAGAATGTGGCTGACTTTACGGATCCGCTGCGTTCATCGCAGGCGGAGGCTCTGTCCACCTCACCCTGTGCTCCGCCCGTGGTGCAAGCGCTAGCAGTGGAGCCACGCTATGACAACCGTTTCCGCACGGCCCTGAGCTCTACGCTCCTGTCGGTCAGCCCCTTCCTGACCTTCCCGCTACCTTACCTGGAAACGGAGCAGGGACGCAAGTGCAAGCTGCGCAAGCTGTTCCCCGCCGAGCTGTACTTCTCCAAGCAGTGGTCCCGCACGGCGGACAGGCCGGAGAGCGATGCCCGGGACAGCGAGACAGGCGGCAGATCGGGAGAACCCGGCAACAAGGAGAACCAGAATCAACAGATGCAACTTCTGCCTGCTCATGACTTTGTGAAAATGAAGATTACAGCGCCGGCCAGCAGTCGCGACATACAGACCAAACTGGCAGAGTTTCGATCCTTTGGCGGTCGCTTTCCCAAGGGGAAGGCTCCGAGTAAGTAAGTTTAACAGGGAATTTTTCCAAATCTCACTTCCTTATCTTCCAGTGCTCCGCCCGAAGAAAAAGAACGCCGAACTCATCCAGCGGCCGCAGAAGGTAAGCGAGGAGCAGCTTTATAAGGACGCGCTGGATCCACAGAACCACCAGCGCCTGCCTGTGCTCTTCTGCAGCTTCCACTACAATCCCAAGGGCGTGTCCTCCTTCTGCAAGCTGCCCATGCTGCTGGACATGAAGTTTTACGGGCAGTACGACATCATGCTCGAGCAGTTCCTACAGCGCTACTGCTGTCTGTTCAACTCGATGTGCCCCTCATGCAACCTGCCGATGCTGGGCCACGTCCGTCGCTATGTCCACTCGCTGGGCTGTGTACATGTCTACCTTACGGAGGACTCTACGCGCTCCGACCCTAAGCGGATTTATTTCACCTCTTGGTGTAGTATTTGCAACGCCACGACACCGACGATACCGCTCTCCGATTCCGCCAAGTGCCTGTCGCTGGCCAAGTACCTGGAGATGCGTTTCCATGGCCATGCCTACAAGCGACGCCCTCCGCCAGATGCCGAGCAGGGCGGCAGTCCCTGCGAGCACTCATTGCATCGTGACTACGTTCATCACTTCAGCTTCCGGGGCGTGGGCGCCAAATTCCAGTATACGCCGCTTGAAGTCTGGGAAACGGATCTTCCCTCGCTGACTTTGGAGTTGGATCTGCCGAAACCTCTGCCCGGCATCCAGGTACAGGAGGAAATCAAGAACTTCTCGGTGCGAGGGCATGAGGTGTACACAAGAATCCACGAGAGAATCGCTGACCTGGCCACCGAGGAGGAGAACACGCCGCTGGTGCAGAACCTAAAGACAATGCTTACCCACGACCAGTTCATATTTAAGCAGAAGATCGAGATTGTGCACACACTGCTCACGGATAGCAGGGCCACCGCATACGACACTAGCGATGCCTTGGCCATGGCCAGGCGAGCCTTAGCAGAAAGTATAGAGCTGTGGGGACCGAGGCTCCAGGAGATTGAGAAGCTGTCCGCCAAGCAGGCGCATCATATCGACTCGGGGACCATATGCACTGAGGAACTAAGGCCGGATTCAGGTGTTTCTGGTGTGTCCGATGCCTCCAAATCGGTCAGCTCTGGTCTGGCAAGGGAGAATGATCCCCTGGAGTGTCCAAGCGAGGATACGGACACCAATTTGGCCAGCACTCAAGCTGTTGCGGAGAAGAAGTTTTCCATTGACCAGCTGCTTGCCTCTACGGTGAACGTGTACTCGGACAAGAAGTCCATTCGGAAAATTCTCACCCAGCTGCTGCCGTCGACGAATCAGGTCAATCCCTTGCAGTCTCCCTTCTCCGCTCAGGAGCATCTAACTTTGCCCCCCGGCAGCATTCCCATCCATGTCCGCGAGAACGATCTTAGCTCCGTGATTGCCTACAGCTTGACCTCAGCGGAGTACCAAAAGGCCAAGGATGAGGTGGAGCTTAATTGCAATGCGGCTGCTGTGGCATCCTCCTCCTCTACAGCTTCCGCTGCCCACTCAAGTCCCCAACTGAAGCGGAAAATCGTTCTGGCAGACAACCAGAGCGATGCCGAGGACAGTCCCAGTATTTCACGCACCTCCAGCAACACGAGCGCGGCTCCTGGTGCCACAGGCACGCTTCAAGCTGGTGCTACTGCTGCCGACTCCGAGGAGAAGAGCAAGGAGCGCACCAAGCAGCCACCGAGTCCGCATGTCACTTTGGCCTTCCAGGACAATGGCTGCCAGTTTCAGTGCAAGATCTACTTTGCCCGCGAGTTTGATGCGATGCGCGCGAGAAGCTTAAAGCCGCCCAAGCTGGACAGATCGCTGTATCGCCGGCTGGAGAAGAGCAAAATGCGCGAGGAGCTGAGAATCTCACAGAGTCGCACGGGCTCCGAAATGGAACTGGTGCGCAAGCCCAGCGATGTTGCCGGTCCACGGCCAGCGGAGGAGGCAACGGATCTGGAGGAGGAGTCCAGGATTGCGCTGGCACGCAGCCTGTGCAACAGTGTCCAGTGGGAGGCGAGGGGCGGTAAATCGGGCTCACGCTTCTCCAAGACTCTGGGTGAGTTGTCTTGTTTTATTTATAATATTTCTCCTTAATTAATTTTTTTTTTCTTAAAGATGACCGCTTTGTGCTCAAGGAAATGAACTCCAAGGACATGAGCATTTTCGAGCCCTTTGCCCCAAAGTATTTCGAGTACATAAACCGTTGCCAGCAACAGCAACTGCCCACATTGCTGGCCAAGATCTTTGGAGTCTTCAAAGTCACCGTGAAGACAAAGGAGTGGGTTTTTTTCTTGATTTTTATGTATTTTAAATAACTAAAACATTATTTTTACCAGCTCTACAGTGGAACGTTCGGTGATGGTCATGGAGAATCTGTTCTACGGCTGCGAAATTGAAAAGAAATTCGATCTAAAGGGCTCCGAGCGGAATCGTTTGGTGGATCCCACTACTCAGCAGGGCGAAATCGTACTCCTAGACGAGAATCTGGTACAAAGTGAGTAGAGTTCTTTGTGTAAATGATTTAAAGCCTTGCTGATTTCTTAACCCTTATTCGTAGTGTCCTGGGCAAAGCCTTTGTATGTGCTGTCGCATAGCAAAACCGTGCTAAGGGATGCCATTCAGCGGGATTCGTCATTTCTGGAACGAAATGAGGTCATGGACTACTCAATGCTGGTGGGCTTGGACACGAAGAATAATTTCCTGGTTCTGGGCATTATAGGTAAGATTCGTGAGAGATTCATGAAGCCCTTTTACTTACTGAAATCTATATTTCTTCGACAGATTACATACGCACCTTCACTTTGGACAAACGCATGGAATCCATCATCAAAGGCTCGGGCATTCTGGGCGGCAAGGGCAAAGATCCCACGGTGGTCAATCCCGAACGCTACAAGCTGCGCTTTATTGATGCTATGGATCGCTACTTCCTCACTGTTCCCGATCGTTGGGAGGGTCTCTCCAAGGTCTGAGATCTCCCCGCACAACACATAAACCCACAAACACACGTTAGTTAACATAGCAGTAGACGCAATAAACTAAAGAAACTTCCACTCAATCTAAACCAATTCGAACCAATTTCTAACAACACTCTGTCAGCCAGCATTTCCGACGCTGCTGGCGAATTGATTTGGCCTTGACCGGCATCCACAGTCCGCAGTCCGCAGCCCCGGAAGCCACCCGCTGCTCATGACAATTGAAAGCCATGTACTTGTACACCGGCCGGAGGAGTTGCGTGCCAGGAAAGGAAATTATTATCATGATGGAGACCGCGCGCGTCGCGAAATGAAATCGTTAAGAGGCGAGTAAATCAGGCAAAATGGGCTCTTTGGCTGGTGGGAGGAAGCCCCCAATAAGCATGGTTTCATTAGCGAGGCGTCAAAACGCCGCGAACTGGGTTAAGGAACTCAACTCAACTCTGACAGCTGCAGCGGGTGGCCGAAATCCAGATCAAAACACCATTTCATATTCAAATCAACTGCAGCTGCTAGTGAGGAGTGCCGGCAGGAGGAGGTGTTGCCCGATTGCATGTAACAGCTTTTAGAGCCCCCAAATGGAATCCTTTCATTACCGCCCAAGCTTTGGCTGCTATCCCCCCGCAGTGACACCTCAAGTCAGTCGTCGTGTCGTGGGAAAATGTTGGCGGAGCAGAAGCGCAATGGAGTTGGAGGCATCGATGTGTGTGTGTGTGTGTGTCGGAAAGTTGGCGTGCGAAAACTGGCTAACTTCTTGGCGGCGCACACACTGTGCCGCGGTGCCACCTTTTCAGTTGGGATTTACGATCTGAGCGGTCAAGTTGTGGTTCGGTGAGCTGCGCTTGAATGGCGCCTCTTGGGCCAGGAACTGGCCACAGGACAAGGATGTGTATGCCTCAAGTGTGTGTGCCCGTCCCCTTCCGCAGAAGTGCAGACTCATTAAATGTTTAATTAAAGTGTGCAGAGCCCCGAAAACAGGAAACCCAATAATGGCGATTGCCTACGACTGGAAAAGTAGCGATGGGTAAGAGGTTTATAATGAATAATAGAAAAGGATTTATTGGGTAAAAGGTTCCAGTTTACAAGCACTGAGTTTTGGTTAAAAAATCTTTATATTTTATATTAGAAATAAAATAAGTTTTTTGCTTAAAAGGGTTTACAAAAAGGAAAGGTAATAACTTGCTTAAGGGAAAATTGTTTATTTTAAATGGAAAATATACTTGTTTTCTCAGTTTCTTTATTCCATAAAAAAGAAAGTTCCTCTTTCATAAACCTAGCAAGAAGGTCTATGCAAAACCTGACCTAATTTGGTTTTACTGAAAGTGTTATTTATTTCGTTAAGCCAAGAAAAGCTATCCTTAAGATGGTTTAAATAGGTCATAACGGGGTCTATTTTTGACCCTATTGAAGATTTAATATATTCCGAGTAAAGTCTGATTTAAATCATAACATCAAAGAAATAAAAAAACGGAACTTGTAAGTTTTTAAAACCGATATCAGCTGAAGTTAGTTCTGTTACCTTTTATTAGTTATTTACGACTGTAAAATCGGCTTATACAATAAGAATTATACATTTAGGTGAAATCCTTAAGCTAACTTGGTTTTCCAACTATTAAAAGAGCCTAAATTTAAAAGTATATTAAAAAATTAATATAAATACAATATTTTAGACGCTTTTACAATCAGAAATCCATGATATCCCGACTATACCTAACTTGGCTGTTGCCTGCTAATGCAAAATTTTAAAGCTAGTGCAGCTTGAAGCTAATCGAAATCCCGGTTTGCGGTTGACCTTGTCTGCTTGGTGGTTAACATAATGGTGCATTCTTGTTTATTGCATTACGTATACGCCCCGTGGCGTGACTGGGGCCGTGTAACAGCAATTAAAACGTCATAAATCTGCAACTGTAATTATGTGAGTGTCCTGGCATCGCCACTAACCCACTGGCCCACTGATTAGCATATTTAAATGGGGCTGCGACGTTCCGCTGGCTGGCACTGCTTTAAAAATAGCCAAAGGTCATTTGGCATTGTCAGGATTAGTCCGAGCTCCTAGCTCCGAGCTCCTTTTACTTTCTCCGAGTTCCTTTAACTGAAATTGGGTCAGAAACTTGGTCAGGTCCTCCCCCACCTCTCTCTCTGTCTGTTTCCGTTTCTGATTCTCTGATTCAACCAGCGAATCACGCACACTCCTTGGCCAGGGGATTGCGTACTAAAAATCTTTTGGCAGCCATCAATTATAACCATTAGTTGGGCCTCTGGCTGGCACACATTTCCATCCCACACGTGAGAACTCGGAATTCCGATGTACTAGTCCGATGGTGCAACAGGTGCTTGTGGTCACATTTAGCTTAGCCAGTACATGGGCCATAAAAGCAACGGGGAGACTTGCAATTTGCATGCTCGCAGGTTCAGCTTTGACGACGGGCAATCCTTGTGCATTTTTAATGGCTCGCTGGGAGTCCTACACGAGTCCTTGGCAATGCCTCAACAAAAAACTCATTTCCGGATATGGATATTGCCAAGGACTCTGTGTCGTTGTCAGGACTAACAAAGGTGGGAGGCGAGGGAGTTGGATATGAAGCCGGAGACACTGTAAGCTATTGATTGGCATCGATTCGTAAGGCGGGTGGGTTCACATATGAACAGGAGCAGCTTGGAGGAGATTCGGGCTAAGATAATTTTGAAAATTATTTAAATAAAATTTATTTAATATTTAAAATCATCTTTAAAACTGAAAAGCTAATAATTAATACAGATTTTATGGGAGAAGTAGGAAGTTTTATAGGGAATTTGGAAAGCATGAAGTTTATAAGAAGCTCAGCCATTTTTTTTATTTAGAAATAAACTTAAGTGGTTTTAAATTTTATAATTAGTTCAACTATTTGTCAGCCCCATTCCGGAATGCACCCTCTGAACAGCCCTGTCCTTACCCATCGGCTGCTCCCGTCGAAGCCGAAAGACAATTTTCTAATTTGCAGCAATTTCATCCTTTTGCCATATTCATTAGTTTGTTTACCAATGTCTGCGAGTGTGCCTAGCAACATTGCCATGGCACGCCATGGCTGGCAAATGGAGGTGGCTACATGGGAGTGGGAAGTGGGCAAAATGCCTTTACTGGCTGGCTTACCAAGTCCAAGGCAGCCTGGAAGGCTCCCAACTGCCACTGCTGGGGAGAAGGGCTACTGTGGTGCCCCCATTATTAAGGAACCTACCTGTTATTTGGTCGTGGTGGCGACGACGACGACCAGCAATACCCGTAACTTTTACGTTCAGTTTGCAGCCAAAGACTAGACGAATCGGTTGCTCTCCTAATCCAGCTCCTCCTCCTCCTATTCTTCACCCAAATCGCAGCTTTGATGCCGACTTCGGCTGGAATCGCTCCTTCTCCGAGCCGGATCTCACAGCCAACCAGAAGAGCCAGGGCGACCTCAGCCGGTTTGCCATCAAGCATCCGCACGAGTATATAGCCGTTGATGACCTCAAGTACTTCCGTCGCCGCCAGCCTGTCCAGCTGCACACGCAGAGCAACGTCTGTCTGTACAATAGCGACGAGCCGGTGGTCAGCTTTGGATCCCTGAAGAGCGAGTATCGCAAGCACTTCCGTGGCCAAGGCCCACAAACGAGTCCCAGATCCCTGCTGAGGCGAGCGACCTCGCTGCGTCTGGAGGGATTAATGCAGCTGCTGTCGGAGCACCAGGAGAAATACCACTGGTACACGCCCGAGGATCTGCAGTTGTGAGTATAAATCCCAGAATATATTTAATATTAATTAATTATTTATTATTCTTTCCTCAGCTCTCGCACCTTTCCGGTTCGCAATCCGGAGAACCTGCAGTTGGGCAACGGCGGCGGCGGAGCAAGCGGAGAGGCCACCAGTGGCGCCGATGGCATGAAGAACTCCTCGTATCTCATGGCCCCCATGGTGGATCCCAGCGCCAAGATACTGCCTCGTGAGGTATTCCTCGACGAGTCAGAGCTGGCAGCCAGGAATCACCAACCCACCAGCAAGCTGGCCACGGACAAGTTCCGCCGCGATGTGGCTGCCCAGGAGCAGCAGCGGTGCCACCTGCAGATGCGGGCCCAGGCCGTGGACCGGGAGCAGCAGGGCCAGCAGCCAGAGCCGTCCGAGTACCGCCGTCAGTTTGTCCAGCAGTTTCCCGAGAAGGCGCACTCCATTCCCCAGATGAGCAGCATCAAGATTCAGGGGGAGTTTGTGGCCGTGCCCGAGTACCGGGACAGCTTCCGGATGTACGCCAACTACTCGAAGAGTGCACCGATTAAGAAGGACGACAACCTGCGCGTGTCCGGCTCCGAGGGCGCCTGTGAGCCCAGTCCCGAGGTGCCGGAGTATCGCGACAAATTCATCGACCCACCCAAGCACGTGGCCAAAGAGAAGTCCCTCAAGACGGACGACCATCTGCGTCCGCGCGGGGAGTTCACCAAAGAGATTCCCGAGTACCACGAGAGCTTCCGAGACCCGCACATCACCGAGATGCCGGAGCGCGGCAAGCCACGGGAGCCCTTTCTCCGGCTGCGCGGCAAGATCGAATTTAATCCTGAGTATCGCAACAACTACCAGGACTTTCCGCGCTCCCGTCCCGTCGTCCAGAAGCCCACCTCCTGCTTCCGGCTACCCACCTCGGGCGTGAATCATGCCCCCTCCACCGTCCAGCATAATCAGGCGGATCAGGATTTCGAAACGCCCGTCCTGGTGACCGTTCCTCCGTCGGAGGTCACAGCCACGCCGGAGTACCGACGGGCCCAGTACAACTATCAGCTCAGAGAGCGACCACGGGAGTTGGACGCAGGTCCGTCTGGTATGCCTGGCAGCCTGCGCAAAAGCTCAGACTCCTCATTGGAGGCACGACAGGCACCTCAGGTTCCGCACAAGCGGAGAACATCGCGTCCGCGTGGACAGATCAAGGAGCCAGTGCAGCCGCCTGTGGCGGCCCATTTCGAGGATGTGGGCAGTAATACGGCCAAAAAGCCAGCCAGATATGGTCGGCGAGCCTCCGTCCTGCAGAATGCCTCCAACTGCCGCGACAACTCGTCGATCATCGAGGGGAATCCCAAGTACGCCGTGGGCTGTCGCCGGTCGAAGCAGCCACAGCAGCAGCAGCAGCCAGCAGGAGCCTTTGTGGTCCTCGACGAGCCATGCAAGCCTTCCAACTGGATGAAAAAGACCTGGTATGACTCCTAGGTCCAAGGCATCATCTACACCCCCAAGCCGTAGTATTCTGTTTTAAAATGTGTCTTATTGTGAAAGTAAATAAATGCTAAACAAAAGGAAGATGAAGATTGCAATTTTGTTAATTTAAATTAAACAGTTCTTCTGTATTTTAAATGTATTAAAACCCCACAGACAACGCCCATTTGTTGACTTTTCAGTTTATGAATGAGTGTAAAATAAGTAAATAAATGCCAATTTGCATTCTAAATTAATTTAAACTCCATAAATTATTATTAACTCTTGTAAATTAAAATTAAAATCCCACTAGTTAGCATACTTCACTACATTTTAATCTCTCTCTTTGTCATTCATGACGCAAAAACGTAAACAAACCGCCGTATTCCCACCTCGAAAATGTGTTTGGCTCACTTTTTATCTAATCTCACGCATTGATAATGGTTCCCACCAAGAGAGAAGATGGTTACTCATAGTTCAGTTCAGTTTTACGCCGGATTTCGCAAGCTTCAGATGTGAAAACGGAGTTTATTTCTCCTTTAAAATCCAAGGGAGTTCCCCCACAAGAAGTGGCATCATCACAGACATGGAGGCACCGGTGGCCCATGCCGCCAGTCCACCGCCTCACATCCTTGGCTACGCCATTAGGAGCAGGACACGGATCTGGGTCTCTTACATATTGCCCGCCTGCTTGGGTCTCCTCGTTTATATAGTCCAGATAGCCTCAGACTTGGCCCTGAGCTACCAGCATTTTAGCCAAAAGGAACCTGGTTTTGGAGCGGGCACTTTGGTCCTGGTGATCCTTCCCCCGCTGATCACCTTCCTGCTGGTGGTGGCTTCTAGGGAGCAGCGCCACTGTGCCTGCTCGGAGAGGAATAGGTGCACTGCCCTTGCCCTTGGACTGGTTAAGCTTCTGCTGTTTCCATTCTTCGTGGTGTTTAGGTGAGTCGCAGCGATGCGGGTCAGTGTCAGGTTTTGATAAACTCTCACCGATAAGGTTTTGCACGCGCCTGTTCTGGGCCATCGAGGGACTCTTCCACGACAACGACGATGTGGAGCGCATGAAGTGCTTGGCCAAGGCGGAACAAACCTCCAATATTGAGTTGTATTTGTTCATTCAGGCCTACGCCCAGGCAGCTCCGCAGATCATCCTCCAGCTGTACCACATGCTGGCCCAGGATATGTTCCGGAACTATGAAACCTGTAAGTAGTTCACTTGTTTATCCCCTAAAAGACTTTATAAATTAATTTTTCATATTCCAGCTGCTGTCCAGGCTTTATCCATGGTATTCTCCGCCATTGACTTGGCGGCGGTAACCACCAGCTATCATCGCATTGAGAGCCAGAGGCGAGTGGGACGCCATTATCCTTGGGCCACGCCCCAGCAAGTGGAGACTCATCGCTGTCAGCTGGAGCAGAATGAACGCCTTTGCTGCGAAGCAGCGCGAAGGAAACGCGAATCCGAGCGCACCATAACCAGCTTTCCGGAATCTGATAAGATCATGGAGAACTTTCGATCGCGAACGTCACTTTTTAACCCCGAGGAAGCCTCACACGAGTTGCACTTCCAGGGGGAGGACGAGGTGGACAACGATGCTTTGGAGCACATGGAAACGCGGGCACTTTTGCATTCCGGGCCCCGGGACAACGCCACAGATGAGGAAAAGATTCAGGGGACGAGACCCAAGCTGAAGGTTCGATACGAGGATCTGGGGGATGTGAATACCATCGAGGTACTGGACAGCATTCCCGAGACGCCGGCACCACCGCCTCCGCCGAAAACAGCGCCGCCTCAGTTGCCTACGCTGCCGCCCAGCGAAGATGATCCCCCAACTCCCGACCTGCGCAGAACCATGTCGGATAAGGAAACCACAAAGAGTCGCCGGGTAACCAGACCGCTCTCCCAGTTGGAAACCTTCAAGGACATGCTTCTGGTCAACGCTCAGCTGTACATCAAGGAAAATGTCCCTCATCCGCCGAAGCTTCTGCTGGGAAAAGTGAGCGAGGATGCGGCGGATGATCAGAGCATCCTAATTCCACAGACGCCCAATGCACCGTCTCCGCTGACGCCAAAGGACGTGGTGGACTTTTACTTTCCGCGGCCCACAAAGATAGTTAATGGCATCCAGCAGGATGACTTCGCGGGCAAAACAGTATCCTTTTTCGGATGGGTCGCCTTCATCATCATGCGGATGCTGGCGCTGTCCACCTTTTGTGTCTTCTATCCGCGTGCCTTCTTCATCCTGGTCGGTGTTCACTACGCCGTAATGCTGGCCTGCCTGGCCCTGGAAACCCGCTGTCGAGGCAGCTGGAGCCGCACCCTCTTCCTCCTGCTCCTGGCCTACATATACATCTTTGTGCTGATGGAGTTCCGGGTGAGCTTTAAGAGTATTCGCCTCTGGTACGGGGGTTACTTGGTGCTAACCATGGCGGAGAATATTACCGTGTCGAGCATTTGGTTCGTAAACGAGCAGTGGGAGTCCTGGTGGATCGGCTTCATCTGGGAGTGGATCGTGTACAGCGGTGTCCTTTTCCTGGCCACCCTCATAGTCTACTACTGGATTCTGAAGCCCAAGGAGGTGGCCCTCATAGTGGAGGACGAGGCTCCAGCAGTTTCAGATCCCGAGGAAAATTCAGAGCAGCAAGCGGTTGCCTAGCAATGACCGGTTTGATTTGGTTTGTTGGATCGAAGGAGTCGCCTAGTTGTAGCTCGTAAGCTGTCAGTCTTGTTAGCTGGCAAACGAATAAATTATTTATCCTAGTATTAACACCGAAATTAAATTACAATTAATAATGGTGGATCGTGGCAATAACTTTGTCCTCCCAGTGGGGCCGTGCTCCACGGAACTCACCGAATCGCAGACCAGCTTTGGTCCGCCCAAAATCAAGAAAATCCTGTGTAAGTTCTTGCTCTAACTGTTCCAGGATATTATCTGTAGCTTTTGGGATATTCCAGCCACCAGGGCCAACCGCATGGAGCAGTTCCTGTGGCAAGAGCTCTTCGCGGAGTACAATCGCCAGGCATCGGCTGCTGGGCAGGTGACCGAGGACCGCACGGAGTACTACGACCAGTTCTGCAAGGATGTGGCGCCAAAGGACGAGGAGGCCGAGGAGGTTCTGATCCAAAAATATCCGCTCTACTGCACCACGGCTGTTACCCTGTGGAATGAGGAGGGGGATCCAACCAAGACGTTCAAGAAAAAGTATTTGATAACCCGGCCACTGAATGAGTGCACAGAGAAATTCGCCCTTTAGAAAGCTCCTAAAAGTCTTGAGAAAATTTGATTTCCTTGAATTGCACTTTAAATATTGATGATTACGTCAAAAGAAGTTTCATTCATTAAACGCATTTAAATTGGAAATCGAAAATTAAAGAAATGTCAATGTATTATTCAAGAAAAGTATTAATAAGGTTTATTTATTATTTAACTGAAAAAGTTTTAAATATGAACAACTCTCGACAACTTTTGAAATCATTGAATTATCGATATTTCCATCGGTCCGGACAAACGATAGTAGTAGATAGTGGCGGTTCTCTTCCCCTGTCTGGCAACACTGTTGGTACCGGCTTCAACTTAAACCCATTCAAAGGTACATTCTCTAATTCTAGGAAGTTTTCCGCAAGGACCCCAACAATATAATCTGCTTGAAACTGTAAAGTACCCAAATCTAAATTTATATCTGCTTGTAAAGCCGGAAAAAGGAGAATTTTCTGAACACAGAACGGCTCCAAACGGGTGTGACCGTCTTGGCTACATCAGACAAAAACCAGCTGGGCACACTACACTTCCCAAGCTACACCGGCCCTATATGTGACGTGTCTGAAAAATTTCCTAATAGAAAATAAGTGGCGTGTGGAAGCGCGATCCCCAGAATAGGAAAATGTTAAAGCTAGGTGAGTAGATTGGGTAGCCTTCCATCCCGTAAACGTACCGCCAAAGCCACCTGGAGAAGAACGCCGGCTGCAAACAGGTCGGCGCTCTCCCGGCGTCGCTGTCGGTTTTTTGTGGTTAGCAGCAGTTGCCGGCTACTGAGAATCTTATATTTTCTGCTTCTCTCTGTACCAGGTCTGACGCTCCTCTGCGTGCTGGTCGCCTGCGGGCCGACGTGGAGCGCTCGCACCGTGGACAGCCACCTAGGGCCCAAGGATCTCACCCGCTTGCAAAAGGTTTTCGTTGAAGGCTTCGGCTCCAGCGACCTCCAGTCCATCTTCTTCTCCAGCCTCAACATCCAGCTGACCGATGCCACTCAGAAGGAGCCGCTGTGCAAGAAGATTGCCACGCTGCATGCGGAGTCCAAGCTGAACGTGGGTCCTTCGCAGACACGCCCATTTGTGAACGTACTAAAGCTTCTTTAACTCTTTGCAGAGCTTCGAGAAGGACTACTACTACATTGGTGCTAGCAAGAACCTGGGCTGCTCGGCCAAGCTGGACGAGGCGCTGCTCTCCAAGGTGTACGCTTCTCTGAACTCGGATCTGGGCAGCAGCCAGGAAATCTTCTACCGAGTGGTCACTCACAAAATCCTCGGCGTGGCGATCAATGAGGCCACGCAGGCAAAGGTAGTGAAACGCCTTCAGGAGCTGCTCAAGAAAGACGATACCCTCACCGGACTGGGCTATGCCTTCAACGTGGCCACTCAGCTCGGAAGCAGTGCCTCCTTCATTGCCAATAGGGTTGAGGATGCCATTGTGCAAGCTGACGAAGTCGACGGCAAGTTGCTGCAGTTCGAAGGCGGTCTCAGCATTACATCCCTGATCATCAACGGTGCCTTCGGCGTGACCAAGAGCTTCAACAAGCCATCGCCAGTGACTGCTGAGCAGGCTGTAAAGTTTGCCAACTACTTCCTGAGCCGGCGATCCGTCCAAACCGCCAAGGGAGCTCATGTGCTGATTGAGGCGCTAAAGACCCTTAGTGGAGCCGAGAAGATAGCGCCCGTATGCGTGCAGCTTATTGGCAACGGACAGCTGGAGGCACAGTCTCCCACCCTGAACGTGGCTGTGGTCGATCTGCTGGGCAAGCCCTTGTCGCCAGCTCCCAAGACCATTACCGCCAAGGTGATCCGTAAGGACAAATCTGTGCTGGCTGAGAAAGTGACTGTGGCTTCAAAATCCTCCGACAAGACCACCTACGTGGCTGATCTGGCCAGCTTGAAGCCGGCTCGCGGAGCTTACCAAGCGGAGCTCAGTGCTGACGGTGTGTACACGCAGACCTTGCAGTTCAAGGTGCTCGGACGCGTCAAGGTTCAGTCCCTTGAGCTAGGCATTGCCGAGTCTGATGCCAGCGCCGCCACTCGCAAGCAGAGCGTCAACTATCCCGGCAAGCTGCAGGAAGTACTCTCTGCCGACAGCACCCAGAAGCTGCTGTTGAAGGCTGTGCTCGTCGAGGAGTCCACCGGTAAGTCCCTGGCTGTCCATCAGGCCTTCGTTCGCCTGCACAACAAGAAGACGGACAAGGAGATCATCTTTGTGGCCGAGCAGGACAGCAGCAAGGCGTACAAATTCGACATGGATGTGGGCAACAATGGCAAGAACTTCAACTACCAGAGCGGTACCTACAGCATTTACCTGACCGTGGGCGATTCCTCGCTGTCGAACTCCTTCGAGTGGCTGGTGGCCGAAGTCCAACTGAAATTCAACGAGGATAAGGGTGAGTTTGGATATTTTAGATTCAAAAACGAGGCATTAATTGTTTAACCCCTTGCAGAAGTCAAGCCTAAGACCACCTCTGGTCCCCTGCCCGAGATTGTGCATCAGTTCCGTGTGCCCGACAAACGCCCGCCCCGCATTGTGTCGGACATCTTCACCGGCCTGTGCATCACCCCGCTGGTACTGCTTTTCGTGTTCTGGGGCAAGCTGGGCATTAATGTGTCCAACCTGACGCTGGCGCCCAGCACGCTCGGCTTCCATGCGGGCTTCGGTGGCATTCTGGTGCTGTTCTTTGTGTTTTGGCTGCAACTCGACATGTTCCAGACCCTGCGCTTGCTAATCCCCGTCGCAGTATTCACATTCCTGGCTGGCAACCGGTTGCTGAGGCGTCTCTATGCCCAGCGCACCTCAAAGGGCAGTTCATCGTCGTAGGCCAGTGCTTGATGTCAATAACGGAGTTACTCTTCATTTTGCAACTCGTTCATCTGAAAGAAACCACTTTAATAAAGCGATTTAGTTAAGTCCAATAACACACACACACACTAATGCTTGATTTTTTATTGAAATTCAGTTTATTTAAAGCCTAGTTTCAACTGCACAAGCCATCGTTTCGTTTGTCTTTCAGACCTATTGCTAAGCAAAACAGTTGCGGAAATACGAAAACAATACAAAAATACAGGTTATATTTACAATAGTAACAGTAGTGAGGAGAATTCCCGAGTAAAAATCAGCTATAATTGTCTAGAGGTGAGCCTTCATGAAGGGCTTCAAGTACTTGTGGAATGATCCGTTCACTGGCTCCTTGTTTAGTGGATTCTTCTTGGTCGACTCAAAGATGTGCTCGTACACATTGCCATCATAGGCTCCCAGGGCGGAGTCCAGTACGCGATCGTGCAGATCGAAGCTGTCCACCAGGGTGACGGCATTTGGACGCAATCGTTTGAGGCAGCTCTCCAAGCGGACCTCCAGCTGGGTGACATCTTGATCCGTTAATTCGATGAACTGTAAATTCAAAAAAAAGGTTAAAATGCGAAGGTTTGGCCAAATGAAAGCTGGGAAATCATACCCTAAGGAAGTCCCCAATGCGGTTGAGACAGGCATCAACCAGATACAGCTCCAGCACCACCTTCAGCACATCGGCCAGGGCGGGCGAGACCTGTCGTGACACTTCCAGCAGTTCCGTGTAGGCAGTCTGGGCCAAGAAGGCGCGTCCATGAAGCTATAATTGCATGAAAAATATAAATAGTCCATTAAATAGTAATAAAAAAATGTAAAAACAAATAACATATATACTCACATCTGCCGCTGCTGTTAGGAAGGTTCCACACAGATTGGCTGCCACCTCAGTGCCGTGTCCCTGCTTGCGACGCAACTCAAGCTGCTCATAGGCAATACGGGTTTTGCTAAATAAAAAAACAACTCAATTTAAAAATCATTCAAAGATTAATTTAAATTTCGCTTACTTGGCAGCCACGAACTGGAAGGCCTTTACAATCGACTCCAAGGAGCCGTCAAAGTTAACGAACTTCTGTTGGCTCAGAGCATCATTTATATAGGCCACCGTTGGCACTAACTTCTCTCCGTTTAGAGCCTGGCCATAAACTTTGACCAGGTAACGAGCCGTCTGCAGAAGCATCACAGTGTTCTCGCCCTCGTAGGTGCACACGGCGGTGGTCATGCCGTAAATTGTGGGGAAGTTTGAGCAGTCCATGTAGCCATGACCACCACACGAAAGACGGCACGTTTCCACTCCAGCGGCAGCGTCTGCACTGCAGATGGCCTTCAGGCAGCAGGAGAGGGCATGCATCTCGGGCAGGCGGTCCAGATTACCCTGCTCGATCTCTCCGGAAATAACATTGTACATGTTCCAGATTCCATCGCCCGTTGTCTTGAAAACAATTGCCTTGGCTATCTGGGGGAACAACTTGAGCTGCTGGGTGGTGTGCTCCATGATCTGGGGCTCCGGTTGATTGGGATCGATAGGACTCTGGCGACGTACAGCGGAGTACCTAGTGGCAATGGTGGATGCCTTAGCCAAACTCTGGGCGGTGTCACGAATCAGGGCGCAGCGCACAAACATCTACACCGAAGGGAATAGGTAGAGGACCTTCTATGGGCGGACTAAAAAGTGTATTCTTACCATGGTTCCATAGGTTAGGACGCTGTTCTTGGGCGCTACATAGGTGCCATCGGGCAGGACCTGCTGGTTCTTCATCAGCATGTTCTTCAGCGGAACGCGCACATTCTTTAGGCCCAGGTAGCCATTGTTCACGCCCTTCATGCCCAGTTTGGTTCCAATATCTCCAATATCGATGCCAGGCATGGGCTTGTGGGTGTCCGAATCCCTTAGCTGGACAATAAAGGGAGCCAGTCCACGGTGCTCGCCCTTGGTGTAGAGCTGAGCCACCACTACGGCATGGTTGGCTGTGTGACCCACTGGAAATGCAAGAAAGTTTATAAATGAAGGCTTTAAATGTGAATAACGGGGAACTTTATAAATAAAGAATTTTAATGTAAATAATTGAGATAACTTACATCCTCCTGGCCACCACTTGTAGGCACTGAGAGATGGTGTGTTGATCACAAACTCCTGGGTCTTGGGATCGTAGTCAGCCCGGGTTTCCAAACCGCGCAGGAAGGTTCCGTGTCCCAGCTCTGTCTGGGCATAGGTGCCAATAATCTCACAGTCCCAGGCCTTGCTCAGCCACTCCACCTGCTGGTCCATTGTTCCCTGGCCCATAATGGTGGGCACAAACATCACGTAGTGCAGACTTAGGGGATTTCCTTCTTTCAGGATGGCTGCTCCCAGAGATCCGCCAAGAAGGGCACTGTCAAAGACGAAGAAATTGATAATATGATTTGTGAATAGTTATAATTTCGGTTTCCTTACTTGTAGGTATCCACACCATCCTCCCCGTCTGCCCTCAGCTTGCGGATCTTTTCGCCAATGATACAGGCTTTGCGCAGGCTGTGCTCGTAGAGCTCCTTGTGTGACAAGTAAGAGATAGGCAGATCATCTTCGAGGGCAGGATCCTCCAGAAACATTTTCTCTGTTTAAAGGGTTCAATGTCAAAGGGATTAGCAAAGGATTTATAACTCTAAAATGTGTAATCATAATTGAATTCCGCTGCGTAATCATGAGTGGTCACTATAGTCGTTGCTAATTCGCTTTGTGTACCGGGAGTTGTCCATTTATGATGCCCTGTTCTACCGGGCAAATCGACCAGATAAACCTAATCAGCTAAACCAATTTCAAGTGGAGTGCCACTGGAAATAGATTGCGGCGGACCTGCGGCAAACATCCCAAAGTGCACGTCAACCCGAATCGGTTAAGATTCGTGCGAAGTTCAAAGATTAATGGCTCATAGCTTGGTGGCTAATAGGTGCAGATTAACTTGTAAAAGTTTGTTTATGCGGAATACATAATTAATGAACCCCATGGGGGACTGGACTGCGACTGGGACTTATGAATGAATGAACAAAGAAAAGCTGTATCAAAACAAAAAAGTCGATATGGGGGAAGCGTATAAGGGGCGTAATCAAAGCAAGAGTTGTACTATAAGTTTAGATCGGAAACGACCTCAAAAGAGAGGCTCTCTAATGTTCCCGGGTAATTATGCAGTTGGAAAAGTGTAAGAAATAATTAAACAACAAGGAAACATACAAAAAAGAAAGATCTTTAGTTTTATAAAAATATAATTCTTATTTTGGGAATGCAATATAAATACCGTGGTAAATATTAATGATGTTTATAATAAAAATATTAGTTAATACCCACAGTCCAACGTTGTAAGCCAATAAATAAATACTTGGGAAGCCCTAATCTCAAGTATATTGAATATGCATTAACGAGTAAATCTTCAAGTTATCAGGGAAAAGTTAAAGAGTCCAACCTTAATGGAATTTGGACCAGAACAAACAGATTAAAAATCGATGTGAATTTTCTGACGCCTCTCTCATCTCGGTTTTTTCTCATATATACGAAACGCTCTCTGTTTTCTTGTAATTTTGACCTGATAGATCTCTACGTAAGACCCAGCTCGGGTGCCAAGTCATGCTGTTGACACAATATTTAATTTCTTGCACTGGCAATTGTGAAACGCCAAGCCAAGCTCAACAGATAAAGCTTTAGGCGACCGGTTAATGTACATGCCTTTCCTGAAGAGCTTGACTTGCAGCACACCAAGTGGCTTCGTTGGCTTACCCAGAGTCTTCTTCTCCTTGAATCTGTTCTCGCCACCCGCCCATAGCACGGAGAACTCGCGCGGATTGAAGGTGGCCGTGTTGCGCTCCTTCTGGAGGTCGGGATTAACTTCTTTGGCTGGCATTTTGCACGTTGCACGTAGTAAACTGGTTTTCTGCGGGTGGGACTGGGATTAACAACAATCCAAAGCGTCCGTCTTGGGTGAGTATCGCGCACTGACTGATTGCTGCGGAGAAGGCAATTCCACACTCACAGTGGCACAGTGGCGATCATCAAGTGCTCGCTACAGTGGGGACAGTAGCGGGCAATCCAGTCCAGATTATGTGTGGAGTGGGGAGTAGGTGCTGCTGATCTGATCCGTGCGAAATCCGAATCTAATCGCGGTTGCCAGCCCTCGTGTACGTGAACTTTAACCGCCTGCATACACAAGAAATGAGTTGGCTTTGTGTGTATTTAATCGCTTGCTGAAACAATTATTATTCACTTGCGCTTTGTTGCTGGACTACATTTGTTACTAAATACACAAAATAAATACACTTTAAGTGGGAAGAGTACATCGGTTATGACAAGGCCTCGATAGCATTTGCATCGTAATGTCGATTTTAATAGTGTTCTTGCGTTGAATTTAAATTAAAATTATATAGAGATAAACACCACTGATGTATTTGATAAATATAAGTACTTAAAATAAGTTAAATCTTAAAATAAACTGGTATTTCGTTAAAAAAGAGAATTTTAAGGGCGCCTTGGAAAGATATTTATTTTTGTTGTTAGCAGGTCTTTGTTTGTGTGGTTGGGCAATCAGCTGTTCCCCATGATTGTCGCACATAGCAAAGGCAACCAGGGCTCCAGGCTCGATAGTTTTGCCGCCAATTAAAGGGAAATTCAAACTGGAAATTTTAATTACAAAACATACACATTTATTGGCTAATAAACTGATAGATCATGAGGTAACACCAATCTTTGGCCTTATAGCGATAAGTACATACATACAAATAGATCACGTTTCAATACAATTACTAGGAGGTAACACAACATTTGTGATTAATAAATGCGGCATCGGCATCATTATAGACCGTGAGCGTGGCTGGTGGCTATTGCTATCCCGCGCGGGTGCTGCCCCACGCCCGTCTCGTAGGAACAGCTAGGTGAGGGCTCCATTTGATGCATTTCCGCCGGATACCAGTGACCATGGGACTCCGGCAACTGGTGGTAACTGAGATCCGCTTGGACGTGAGCCTCGCTCCGTGTGGTTTTCGGATAGGCTTGGATGGGATGATGCAGGGACTGCCAGTCCATGCGGCCGGAGGAGGAACTGGAAGATGTCGCCGCACCAAAGGCGGCCAGGCTGCGACTGCTCTGATGGAACTCGAAAGGCCAGCTCTGCAAGATCAGAAGAGAGAGAACATGAGGAGGATGTGCGATGCGTGGATGATGCTTTCATAAATCATGCCAGTGGAGGAAACCGCACGGAGCTATAAATGGAACAATATGACGACAACCCGTCCGTCCGTCCGCCAGCGCCATTGTTTGTTTACGCAACTTTGATTGTTTTTAGTGCCCCCTCTCGGTCCCTTCTCTTGTTCCATGGATCTACAATAACAGCCTCATTAACGGATCTATAAAAACATAAACAGCCAAACACTTGCGGACAAGAGACACTCATGTATCTCAGGAGTAGGAGGAGGAGGAATGGGATCTAGGGATAGCTGCTAGGGATAGCGAGCAAATAGCGAACAAATGGGTTGTTCCCACCAGAACGGATCATGTCGGGGGCGCGTGCTAGGATGGGATGAGATGCAGATAGGGTCGGCACTGGGACTCTCCCACCCAATGCCTTCCAATCTGATCCGATTTGCCGCCATATGGGCACAAGACGGAACCGTATTTGCTGAAATTTTCACGCATTCGGCGGCGGGTAAACAATCGCCTCTATTTGGATAAGTTCTACGCCAAGAATCTTGTGTAAACTATTCCGGATTGGAATGAATAAACACGGTGGGACGAGTAACAAATTTAATTACAATTATCAGACGTTGAAAAAAAAAAAAACCGACGCAGGGCGAGGCGAGGCGACACTTTCCCCGGGATGTCATTCACTTTGTCGCATCAAAGTCGAGCCAGCCAGCCAGCCAGCCAGCGAGCATCTTTAAAAATAAAAGCAAAGACTAACCAATGCCCCTCCCCCATCCCCATCCCGATCTGCAGGTCGCCTGTCCTAGCTCCATGGGCCTGTCACTCATATTTAATATTTTTGAAATTCACAAAAGTATCCGATTACAGGAAAGCCAAGGCAGTCTGAAATCACAAAATGTGATTTCAAGCGGTCGCTAGTGGGGGGCCCGATCTTGGTCTAGGTATGGGAATGGAGTCCACCTCCGCCTCAGGAAGGTGGAAATACTTGTCGCCGCAGCGGAATCGGCCGAGCAGATGTTGCACCATAAATATTGTGGATATTGGATATTCGGTAACTAATTTTTGGATTTTTAAGAAGTATTCAGAAAAGTTGAGCAAGATTTCTAAACTAATTAAAAATGAATTTAGGATTTAAAAGCCTAAGAGACTCTAAGGAATATTGGGGAACTGAGATTTTAACACTAATTAAAAAAGAATTAAAGATATAAGCAACTAGTTATGGAAGGAACGCGAAATAATGTAAATAAATGAATGATTAATATTTTCTCCCAAACAAAAATCAAATTAAAAATCAGCTGAATGGAATATGAAAAAACCAAAACAGATTCCCTTAACAATTAAATTCTAATTAAATCTGAGATTTTTTTTTTGGTTGTTTCCAGTGAATTATTGTTTGTAAATCAAGTTAAAAATTTATAGACAATAAACTGTTGTAATTTATTGCAACAACCTTCGGACAAACAAATTATTACTTATCATTTCTAAAGTCTTAAAATATTAAATAACAAAGTAGAACAAAAACTAAAGCACTATAAGAGAGAGGAATAATACTTCGGATTGGTAAGAGCAATGAAAAAACTCTGCTAAATAAACAAATATGATTTAACTACTGAAAATTGAAAGAAAAATCTCAAGAACTCATGGCTTTTCAAAATAATTACAAGTTTAATCAATTTAAAATCAATTGACCCTTTTAAAATCTCAAATAAAATAATAATTTAATTAGGTATCTCGCGACCTGTTTCGATTTGACTGAAAACCCCAAAGATTGTGATTAACTTGGGCATATCACTGCTGGGTATCCCCCGACAACGACGACGACGACACCCGTCAGTCGTCTGACGCAACCCACCTGGAGTGGCCGGCCGGCCGGCAGGCTCATTAATGCGCCGCCAATGCCTAACCTAACCCGCGGATGCAATGCCTCGTTAAGTGGTGCCAGTGACATCACTTATTGGGGACAGGGATCGCAATTGCAATGACACTTACCATGCCGTGCCCGCTGCCATGGAAATGGAAATTGCCTGCTCCAGAGGCAGCATCTCCTGCCATGTGACTCGTGTCCAGGCCATCGGAGCTGCCGGTGCTCGAGTGGCTGTGGTTCAGGCTGTGACTGTGCCCGTGACTCGGGTTATGGTTCTGTGAGTGACTGTGATGGGAGTGGTGGCTGCCAGTGGTGCCTGTTTCCACTGCCGTAATTAGCTGTTTGATGTACAGCGTGGCCAGACGCAGTGTGTCCAGCTTGGAGAGCTTCGTGTCCGGCGGAATGTTGGGTAGCTTGGTCTTCAGGCGTCCATAGGCGCTGGACAGCACCCGCATTCGCATTCGTTCCCGGGCATTCGCCGCATTCCGCTGCACCGGCGGCTGGGAGCCTGGGAAGAGGAAAGAAATGGTTTATTATTTTATTAATTAATTCAAGATTATATTTAAATAAAATGCTATTTACTTAATTAAAAAAATCCCTTTAATTGACAGAAAACTTACTATGTGAACTGGCATCCTCATCGAAGTCATCATCGTAGAGATCCAAGGGGCTGGAGGCACGCTTCTTGCGGGGCATTTTCACACAATTTCTTTTAAAAAACTATCACAAGTATCACTCTCTTTATATTCGGTATTTGAAAGATAGATTTTCGATTGGAATCTCAGAATTTTCAAACTCGAAAACCACCCAAACTCTTGAGTAACCGAACTAAGACGTCTGATCCGCGGCGCACATAGAGCACATCTGTCAAGGGTGGCCGGGAGAGGCCTCCTTTTTGAGCACTCAGCTCCTCGGCGCTCTACTCTCCAGATTCCGGCTATTTCTGGCACCTCCGGTGGGCGTGCCCTGCTCCGCAATTGGCGGAGGAAGCCAACACATGGTGCGATCTGCGGTCTCTTTCTCGGATGCCTGGCTGCTTCTTCGGGCTACTGGCTGCCACCACATTGGCCCAGTTTGCTTTACAAAATGAAACGCTGTTCTGTGTGTTGTTTATCCGGTGCTACGGACTATTTTCGAGTTGTGTCACAAGGATGTGCGAAGCGTGCCAAGACTTCGGATCCAGATGGCACCACCTGGTTTGTGGTACATCTCGCAGTGCATTTAGGGATCAGCGATCAGCATTTAATGGCAGGCAAACGGGAGTGATCTTAATCCTGGGGCATATCCTGTTCTTGGGGTCGAAGAGTGGATGTCAAACGAATTGCGGCCTGAAGTTCAGTTAAGGAGAGATTTTTGTGTTTTGGGGGAGTTCTTTCTTTATATTTTTTATATGTTATAAAATTTTAGATATAGAAAATTGATTGGTAAATCTGAAAACGGAACCTCGAAACCTCTTTAATATTAATTGCTGGAAAATATAAAATCTAAGCGCTCAGAAATAAGATTTTAAAGCCATGAAAATAATCAAATAAACTCTATAAAAACCCTGAAAATCCAAACTTTATTTTTCAAATCAATTCAATTCCCTAAATCATCATTTAAAATCCAAAACGAATTGAAAAACAATTCTATATTTACACCCAAATTGCTCCGATTAAATTGTTTTTTGACCTACGAGGACGATCCGAACTAATTTTACTGCTTGGCAGGCACACCCCCCAGATAAGGAATACAGCGAGAGCTTCAGCCTTGATTAGGGCCTCAGACTGACGCCAAGACGTCATGAGGTTTATCAGGATGCTGACCCGCGGGTTCATCAGACCCATTCAGCGAGAGAGATTACCCCAGGCGGATTGTATTCTGATTCCATTAAATTCAGTTTTAAATCTTGAGTCGTGGCGCGCGGCAGCATCTCGAAATGTGGCGCCAACGCATCCTGCAGCAGGCATCCCGCCGGGGGATGAGCAAGCAAACCAAGGGAGTGGGCGAAGGAGGAGCACCACGAAAGGAGCCCAGTGGATCGCTGCCTTCATCAGCGGATGTGGTAGTCATTGGCGGCGGGTCCGCCGGCTGCCACACTTTATACCACCTGGCGCGACGCGGTGTCAAGGCCGTGCTCCTGGAGCGTGCCCAACTCACGGCTGGCACCACCTGGCACACCGCCGGCCTGTTGTGGCGCCTGCGTCCCAACGATGTGGACATCCAGCTGCTGGCCAATTCGCGCCGGATGCTGCAGCAACTGGAGGAGGAAACGGGCCTAGATCCGGGCTGGATACAAAACGGAGGCATCTTCATCGCCCACAATGGAACGCGACTGGACGAGTACCGAAGGCTGGCCACGGTGGGCTCTGCCCTGGGCATTGAGAACCAGGTGCTGAGTCCCCAGGAGACACAGAAGCTGTTTCCCCTCCTCGATCCCTCGGCCTTTGTGGGAGCTCTCTACTCACCCGGCGATGGCGTCATGGATCCTGCCATGCTCTGTGCGGCTCTCAAGAAAGCAGCCACTAATCTGGGCGCTCAGGTGATAGAGAACTGCGGCGTGGATGACCTCCTGCTGGAACAGACCTCCAGAGGCAAAAAGGTAGTCGGAGTGTCCACTTCCTTCGGCGATATCAGGTCGGAGAAGGTGGTGAATGCCACTGGCGTGTGGGGACGCGATCTGGTGGCCAAGCACGGCTCCCACCTGCCGCTGGTGCCCATGAAGCATGCCTACATTGTGTCCGAGTCGATTCCCGGCGTCCGGGGGCTGCCCAACATCAGGGATCACGACTACTCCACCTACTTCCGCATTCAGGGCGATGCCATCTGCATGGGTGGCTACGAACCGAATCCCATACTCCTGGAGCCGGTGCCCAAGGACTTTCACTTTGGCCTCTACGAGCTGGACTGGTCTGTGTTCGAGGCTCATGTGGAGGGCGCCCAGAAATTGTGTCCCAGCTATGCCAAGTACGGAGTCAAGAGCACAGTCTGCGGCCCCGAATCCTTTACGCCCGACCACAAGCCCCTCATGGGCCCGGATCCTGTCCTGAGCGGACTCTACCACAATTGCGGCTTCAACTCGGCGGGCATGATGTTCGGCGGCGGTTGTGGCGAGCAGACGGCCCTCTGGGTCACCAAGGGACAGCCGGACTTGCCCATGTTTGGCTTTGATCTGCGACGCTTCACCCAGGAGCAGGGCAAGGCCACCCAGTGGATCAGGGAGAAGTCGCACGAGAGCTACGTGAAGAACTACAGCATGGTGTTCAAGTACGACCAGCCCCTGGCGGGACGTGACTTCCAGAAGGATCCGCTTCACGACGAGATGATGAAGGCGGGCGCCGTGATGGAGGAGAAGCAGGGCTGGGAAAGACCAGGCTTCTTCCTGCCCTCCAACTCCAAGAAGGCGGTGGTTCTACCCTACGACTGGTATGGCAGCTATGGCCACCAAAGGATCCAGGACAGCGAGTACGAGCGAGTCCTAGAGGGAGATCTGCACTACAGCCGGTTCTCGGAGCACCATGAACTGGTAATGGAGGATTTTTATGCTTAAATATAGATTACATAAACCCTCTTTTCCCTTTCAGATCGGATCGGAGGCCTTTGCCTGCCGCAACAATGCCGTCGTCTTCAACATGAGCTACTTTGCCAAGCTGCTGCTGGATGGTCCCCAGGCCCAGGAGGCTGCCGACTGGCTCTTCTCCGCCAACACCAATCGAGAGCCCAGCAAGTGAGTTCCAAGCTAAAACCCTAAAAAAAAACAAACCAATAACCATTTCCCTTGTTTTCCAGAACCGTTTACACCTGCGCCCTCAATGATGCTGGCGGCGTGGAGGCGGACGTGACCATATCCCGCCTAGAGTCCGGCTCTGGACAAGTTCACGATCCCAAAATCAATGGTCAGGGCTTCTATATTGTGGCTGGCGGCGCCTCTGCCTTTTACACGTACAGCGCTCTGCAGGCCGAGATCCGTCGGAAGGGATTCAATGCCAATCTCAAGGATTTGACGGCCGAGCTGGGTGTCATTTCCATTCAGGGGCCCAACAGCCGCAAGATCCTGCAGCCCCTGATCGACTGCGATCTGTCCGACGAGCAGGTGCCCCCGAACAGCACACGACTGGCCAGCTTTGGGGATGTGGGCGTCCGCCTGCTCCGGGTGAGCTTCGTGGGCGAGCTGGGCTACGAGCTCCATGTGCCCAAGAAGGATTGCGTGACTGTCTACAGGAACCTAATGAAGGCGGGAGCAGGCCAGGACTTGCGCAATGCTGGCTACCGCTCGCTTTACTCGCTCAGCAGCGAGAAGGGCTACCATTTGTGGAGCTTTGATCTCCGGCCGGATGACACTCCTTTGGAAGCTGGCTTGGGATTCACCTGTCGCCGCAACGGAGCTGACTACCGCGGCAAGGCGGCCATTGAACAACAGCGAGCGGAGGGCTTGAAGAAGCGCCTGGTCTACCTGACTCTGCAGGATCAGGTGCCCATTTGGGGCCTGGAGGGTGTCTACCGCAACGGAGAGCCCGTGGGCATTCTGCGGCGTGCGGAATATGCCTATACTCTGGGCAAATCCCTGGGTCAGGCCTACATCTCGCGACCCGATGGCCAGCTGATCGATGCCGAGTACATCAAGGGCGGGGAGTACGAGGTGGACATCTTGGGCAAGAAGTACCGCGCCGACTGCCACTTGCGCAGCCCATTCGATCCCACCGGTCAACGGGTTCTCGGTAACTATGCATCGGAGTCCAAGGCCAATAAATAAAGATGAGACTGTGTGTCGTCTGGCTTCCAAGAACTCGTTTTCTTTTTGGTTTGGTTTGCAGGCCACTCGATGTGAAGTGGCGGCCATAAAAGGCCATAAATTACTTTCGCCGCTGACAGGGGTTCGGAGAAAGGTCCGAGGAAAGGCAGACACGCAGTCTGGGCATTCTGCGGTTTACGGCTCAATTAATTCCCCTGTCCAACTATTGTGACATAATGCCTCTTTGGTTTCTCCCAGGAATTTCTCGTCCATTTTTGCAGACGTAATCCTAGAGCCCTCGCTCTCCCCTGGCCAGACAAACTGTCGCCGCTCGTTAAATGTTCTTAAATGCGACTCTATTTAGTTGTGATCTCGAGGTAATACTTTCAGCTTAGATCTTAAGTCTTTCTATGCCTCCATGGTCACCGTGGATGCTGTGTGAGAGGGACTGTCAAAGTGCCCGGCCACCACCTCCTCCAGCGACACATCAAACTTGAAGATGGGCCTCAGGTCAGTGTTCAGGCGGCAGACCACACCGGCGGAGGCAATGTTCCAGTTCCAGCAGATCATGGCGCAGTTCAGGGCCTCCAGATCGCCCTTCATGGAGACAATGTTCTAGGAAGAAAAAGATAAAGATTACCTACAGGATTTATCACTTGGATTCAAGCTAGTTACCATGGCGACTGTGTAGTCAATGGAGTTGATCTCCTCCCCCCGAATGACCACCAAGTGGGTCTCTCCATTCTGCTGGTTGAGGAAGCGAACTACCTTCTCCTTGAGGTACTCTGCAGAGGCATAGTCCAGCTTCTGTTTCACATCCACAAGGCCCACTTCATGGCCATTAACCTTCTCCAACTTGATGTCCACTTGGGGACGGGCACTGCTGTAGAGGATGTACACCATATTGGCAGCTATGCCACACAGAATGCCGTACTCCAAGCTCCAGAACATGCAGGTAACGAGGGTGACTGTGAAGGGAAGCAGGTCCTTCTCTGGAATTAAATTACTTATTATTAAAAATAAAAAGAAACTTTAATGGAAACTCACTCTTTGACAGCCACATGTCCTTGATCTTGTGCAGCTCCACCAGGGATATCATGGCCGCTATAATGATGGCAGCCAGGGTGCACTTGGGTATAAAGTAAAAGGTTTGGGTGAGGAAAGCCAGTGCCATGAGCACCAAAGTGCCAGTCACAGCGCCTCCCAGAGGCGTCTTCACTCCGCTGGCATTATTCACCGCTGTGCGGGTAAAGGATCCGGTCACGGGCATGGATAGCACAAAGCTGCCCATGATGTTGCACATGCCCAGAGCCACCATTTCCTGCGAGGCATCTACAATCTTGCCTTTGGCTGTAAATGAAAAATTCTTTATTAAAAGTGGGAGGAGAGTAAATTTATAGGAACCTACAAAATGCCTTCGATATGGCCACAATCTCCAGGATCGAGATCAGCGGAATGGAGCCCAATGAAGCGCCCACTGTGCTGATCATATCCCCAAAGGACACGTACTCCCCATCCACAGTGGTGCTGAAGGGCGGCAGTCGGAAGGGCGGCACTCCGGCCGTAATGTTGCCGGTGACACGGAAAGGTTGATTTCCATCTCTGCTCAGGATGTAAGCCAGGAAGGTGCCAAAGATCACAGCCAGGGCATTGCGCGAGAGGCCCAGGTACTTCCAGAAGATGCGATTGCCCCACTTGATGTCCTTGACGAGCTGTTGGCAAAATATATTTTTCGATAATTAGCGGATTCTCTTCCGCAAAAAAAAAACTAAACTGGAGATTCCACGAGAATCACTCGCAAGTGAAACCGAGACCAAGGTTAATTGGCTTCAATTGGAAAGGGAACAACACATTATCGGCATCAATTAATATGTTTACCGTCATGAGGAGCAGGAAAACGAGAGAAGAGATGCCCAGCAGGGCGTCCCAGATCCTTATGGAGTCCAAGTGCGTAAAGAAGTTCTTCCAGGCGGGCAGCAGGTCATTCGAGGGACCTGTTTAGTACATAAATTCCTTAGGTTTCAGTGTACATGGAGTACCAAATCTCCAACTTACTGGCCAGTCCCACAATATTGTTGATCTGGGCACTTCCTATAGTGGTGGCCGCTGCCATGGTGAAGCCTGTGATCACGGGAATCGAGATGAAGCGCACCAATACGCCCATGTTGAGCAGCCCGAGCAGCAGGACAATGCAGCCGGCCAGGAAGCACACGAGAACTGCGTAATCCGGACTGATGGTGGCATATTGGTTGACCATCAGGGCCATGATGGCAGTGGTGGCTACACAAGAGGCAATAGAGGATTAGCCCATTCTCTCCAATTGAAAATGTTTTGGACTTACCAATGGTTACATCCTTGCAGGAGCCAAAAACAATGTAAGTAAAGCAGCCCATAAAGGCGGAATACAAGCCGTACTGCGGCTCCAGGCCAGCCACCACACCATAGGCAATGGCCTGCGGAATCGTGGTCAGACCCACGGTGAAGCCAGCGATAAAGTCCTGCATGATGTACTCCAGCCGGTAGCGAGGCAGCCAGCCGAGGATCGGGAACTTGCTGGTCACCGTGGCCGGCCGACACAGCTTCCGACCGCCATCCCTGATAAGCGAGCCCAGGCTGGGCAACTGCTCCCGATACAGATTATCTGTGGAGTCATAGAAACTTTCGATCAGTGTCCACCGGCAGCGATAACCCCTCCTCCTCTTCCTTTTCCAGCTAATCTTCCCTGGCAGCAACCTCTTGTTTTTATTGACATTGGCCTGGTCATCTTATCACCGATTGGGAGCCGGTGGGCTGGACTACCCCACGGTGATAAGACCCCTCCTTGAGATACTCTTTTATGAATTGGCACGTATTTGAAACGAGGCAGTCACTCCGATTACAACCCCCACTTTCTCGCCATAAATCCACAATCCACAATCCACACTGACCCTGAGAATGCGCAGCCGGAAAAACCCCGGAGGCGACGGCGACTCAGTTACTCACCCTCATCGGCTCTCATTGCGGAGATGATGATGTGCGTGTTCCGCGTTCGGAAAACTAACTGAGCACGATCGGCGAACGGGGGATCAATATAATGTGAGAGCGTGCTTAGGCGACCGCTTGGTGTGCCGCTCCAGACGCGACTGCGGCCGAGAACGGCATCGGCCACGCTCGTGAGCTGCCGCTCGTGTGTTGGCCATATATGATTTACAAGAGCAGGTACTAACCAGTAACTGAGGCGGCTTATCTTGTTAGCCGAGTTATATTCCCGCGATCAACAATTACAGAGATAACTGGGCGATTGCTCTGCAGCCCAGACGGCCATTTAATGGAGCCAAAACAAAGGCAGTCCTATCCTAACTTAATGCTACTCCAAACTGAAAAATACTTCTTATGACTGAACCGCTGGAGACTCCTGCTCGCTGCTCTTCCAGAGCTTGACGGTAAAGTTATTCTGCAGGGCCCCGGTGGCTATCACATTCTCCCTGGGATGACAGTCGCTGCAGATCACCTGATCCCCCTCAGTGTCCGCCTTCTGGACCAGCTCCTTAGTCTGCAGCTTCCAGATGCACAGGGACTTGTCCTCGCTGCCCGACACGATCCAGATGCCGCCCGTGATCGAGAAGTTCGAGTTAATGCAGTAGGCCCCGTTCACATGGCCGCGGTAGGAGCGCAGGCACTTGGCCTTAAAGAAGTTCCACAGCTTCAGGGTGCAGTTCAGGGTGGAGGCCAGGACATACCGGCCGTTGGGCGAGAACTTCACATAGCCCACCGGCGAGTTGTCGGCGTCAATTAGCGTCTTTAACAACTGACAGGTGGCTGTGTCCCACACGCGGATCAGGCCGTCGAAGCTGCCGGTGGCGAATAGAGTGCCATCGCGGTTAAAGTCCAGCGAGGTAATGGGATCCTGATGGGCTGGCACCACCTTGAGGGTCCGAGTGGAACGCACATCCCACAGGCGAACTGTCTCATCGTAACTGCAGGAGGCCAGCAAGTTGCCCGACGGATTGAAGCGGCACGCGAAGACTTGGCGGCTGTGTCCTCGCAGGGTTTTTTGACACTTCCCGATGCGAGGATCCCACAGACGCAGTGTCTTGTCGTCGCTGCAGCTGGCCAAGATGTGTTCCTGCGACCAGGACAAATCATTGATTCCCACCGTGTGGCCGGACATCGATTGCTGGAACTTGGCAGTATTCACGTCCCACAGCATCAACAGCTTGTCCGCCGAGCTGCTGACCAGCTGTCCGCCATCCGGATGGAACTTTACGGACGTAATGCATGACTTGTGTCCCGACAGGGAGTTCTTTATGGCGTATCCTGGGCTATCAAGCTTTGGCGGCAAAGGCACCCTAAAGATGTCATCATCCGCCTCCAGATTGCCAGAGGTTTCAGGTTCCTCGGCGGGACTTTCTGCCTCTGGGCAGGGGATTTCCTCAGGGGGAATCAATGCCTCTGTGCAGTCCATTTCCTCAGATTTCAATTGATCGGACATCTTCTGTGGCGTGGATAGAGTGTACATAATTCCAGGATGTGACTTTTACTGAAGAACTTAACTTACCTTTTCTCTTGCTACTAGAATTATTGAAATAATTATTGAAAGTCACTTAATTTTCTGAGGACGCTTGAGAAATATCCCTGTCATCGTTCGACACCTGTCAAGGTTGATTTTATCTTTACAACACTGCTGGCTTAAATATCCAGCTAACTTGTTTAGTTATAGTCTAAAAAAAATTAAAATTTAGTTTTCTGTTTTGTAAAGCTAAGAAAAACTTACACTTTTATGCTTTCCGAAATGAAATTCTTAATTTTTGGCTGAGTTATCATTGATTTTCAAGCTTTGCTTTCTTCTTTAATGTTTCATTTTGCAAATTTATATGTATAACATTTACATTTAGTTTATATATTTAAGATAAGGCATCTTAGCAGATAAGATATCCGGTCGATGGCTAACAAGCTCTTTCTGAAATTAAGCTTTATACTGCTAATATCTAATTTAAGAGACTTCAAACAAATAAATAAAACCCAAAACTAAACGCGCAATTTCCATTCATTAAAAACTTTACATACAACAATATTTGCCGAGTGAAAACAATAGATAATTATTTTGCTTACTATTGCTCTTTCGACAAATTGTTTGCCCAGACAGCCCAAGTATACCTCTATATAAGGTCTCATAAAGGGAAATGCTCACTTTTGAGATCGGTATTGCTAATGCTATATCTCTAGCACCCACATATATCTGAAAGCGGAAAGAGATCTGCAAGGTTCCACCTTACTTGGGTGCCTCATGCACCTGGGTATTAAAAATCAGACAGAGAGAGGCGAGCAAACAACAGCAATTAATTGGCTGGTAAATATTTGGCGACAACCTGGTGGCCCAGACTTGTTAACCAAACATTAAACATTGCCGCCGATATTTGTCACCTAATTATTTGCCGATTCTGCAAAAACTTACACACGTACATGTGGTCAGAACCGGAGAAGGAGCGATAATAAAGTCAGTGAACTGGCTATTTGCATAATCGTTTTCCAGACGACACGGTATTCGGGAATGCTATCAATATTCTCATAATATTTATTTGCCCGAACACACCCTTAACTAGCTATTTAGCAACTTTAACTAAACTTGCAAATGAATATTACATATCGCCTTATCATTTGGGGGCGTTGAAGAGCCCTTTGTTATTTGGGATACCGCCTCCCGTTTCGGCGGCATGACTTTGAGGAATTCCACAACAATATAAGTAATTGTGGCTATCAAGGAGCAACCATAAGTGGAAAGGCCTACCATGTGGACAGCTCTGAAGTTAGTCCTCGCTTGGACAAACTGTTTAATTGGTGGTGTCTGTGGTTCCCCCATGGAATTCATGTTCCGAGCTGCCGAGGAATCTTCGCTCTCTGTGCTGATAATTTACAATGACTTTTGTCCTGAATCCTGGTTAAGGCAATCAACAAGATTTCCAGTGGTCATCCGCTCAGCCAAGGAAGTTCACCCGATAGACCAGCAGTTCTCCCGATCTTTGCACATTCTTTGTCTGCCTGGATGTGAGCTGCAATTGGATCGGGAACTACTCCAAAACTTGGCCACTTCACTGGAGGAGTTTCCGCATCAGAAGGTCGTCTTGTATGTAACCAACAGTTCGTCAGATCGCACCAGACTGGACGCTCTTCTACAAACCGCAGCGAATTTCCGTATTCAAAACATAGTTTGCCTCCTGGCTTCCGATCAGCAGCTATACTTTTACCGTTACCACCGATATCCCAAGTTCAGAACGGAAAGAAAGTCTTTGCAATCATCCCACATCTTTGACCAGCATTTTCCTGACATGCAGGGCCATCCTCTGATTGTGATGCCAGACCAATGGCTGCCGCGCTCGATCCTGTATGTGAACAGGCGGACGGGTGAGAAAATCCTGGCCGGATCCGTGGGCCGCTTCATCCACGTCCTGGCCTGGAAACTGAACGCCACACTGCAGCTGACACAGGAGGTCACTCCCGGACGATTCCTCCGTGCGAATGAGCTTTGGGAGCTGGGCAATGACATGTACATTGATGTCCCGGCCAGCATGACGATGCTGGAGAGAGGAGAGCAATTGCCACGCACAAGTTATCCCCTGGAGCTGACCCACATTTGCCTGATGATACCCGTGGCCCAGGAGATTCCACTAAAGGACATCTATTGGCACCTGAGCAGCGTTACCAATGTGCTCCTAGCTGTGATCGTAGTCTATGCCTTCGGCTTGGTGCTGTGCCTTCTTCGGCTGTTGAGGAGCGGCAATGTCCGTCTCGTGGATTTTTTGCTGAACGATAGGGCATTGCGTGGGGTTCTGGGCCAGTCATTCAGGCTGCCCTGGCCAAGGAGAGGCTATTCAAGTCGATGGATCTACCTGATGTTGGGCATCGTGGGTCTTAACGTAAGCAGTATCTTCGAGGCGGCTCTGGAGACCATGATGGCGCATCCCTCACGGGAGTTTCAGGCGCGAAGCTTCACTGATCTGCGCCGCACGCGAATGCCCCTGGTGACCACGCCCGAGGACCTGCATACAGTGGCGGACAGACACCTCAACCTTTTGGTGGTCAATGTGAGTGAGTATCACCATCTGAGGAATGGCGGCAACGCCAGCAGTGCCTACTTCGCCTCTCGGCTGCACTGGACGCTGTTTAGTGAGCAACAGAAGCGTTTCTCGCGGCAGCTCTTTATCTACTCCATGGACGCCTGTCTGTGGTCTCTGGCCCTGCTCTCGTTCCAGTGGCCACAGAGCTCCTGGTTTGCCGAGCCAGTCAGCAAGCTGATACTGGAGATAAGGGCCAATGGGCTGTACCAGTTCTGGGTGGGAATGCATCACTACGACATGACCGAGGCGGGTTTGGCCAGCCTAGAGGATCCCAGTCTTAGGGAGGATATTAAGGAGACTTCTGCGCTGCGGCTGGACGACCTGCAATGGGTTTGGCTGGCCTACGGAGTGCTCGTGGCTGTCTCCTCGCTAGTTTTCTTGCTGGAAATATTCTGGAAAAGACTTGGATGCAAAATTCAAATTTATTAGAAAGTTCCATAAATTTTTTAACAATCATGGAGAAAATTAACAGACAGAACATTAACGATTTAAATATAAAACTATGGAAACTACTCGTCGTCATCGAGGATCTCGATGGGTGACCCTGACCCGTCAGGGTCTTCATCCCCACTCTCCCCGCCACTGTTGGGATTCTTTAGGTCCTCAATCTCATCCCTGAGGTCTTCGATTTGCTCCTCATACCGACGCTTTTGAGCGGAGAGCTAGAAAAAATCGGTGATTAATATTTACCAACAGATTTTCTAAAAACTTGACGAACCTTAAACTCTGCTTCCCGTCCAGCAATAAGCAGTCTCTTTTCGCACTCATCCTCGTACTGTTTCTTGTTGTTTTGGATTATCTCCTGGTACGTTTCGGTCAGTTCCTTGCGCAGTTTCTCTTCCAGCAACTGCATCTGCAGCACATGATCGTGCTTGAGGCGCTCAACCTCTAGCTGAAGGTTGACGATCTCATCCTCCAGCTCCTTGGTGTACTCATTGCCGCCCTCCTCGGCTCCCATTTTCGAAAACTCCATGAAGCCGGCGTAGCTGATGCGATGCTGCTTGATGACGGGCTCCTTGAACACTATATTCTTTGCAATCGAGGCGAAGTTGAGTACATTCAGATTCTCCTCATAGTATTTATCAACGGGAGTGACCGTGACAATCATAGCCAACTTCTCCTTGCCCAAGAGAGCCGCTTGCAGCAGCATCGTAAGCTTGGAGTCTCTATATGGAATGACATCGGCGTTTTTCTTCTTCTGGGCCGTGCTGGCCGCATCCAGGCAACGGCCCAGTACCATCAGTGATGTGTTGATGTTCTTGGCCTCCTTGAGCCGCAGACCCGTGGTGCCAGTGTTGTTTACTCGCTCGGAGCCCGCCAAGTCGCAGAACTTGTACGAACTCTGTGTGGTGATGCCCGATCGGTTGTACTTTAGTATGTCCACGGTAAAGACGCAATGCGATCGGCTGGAATTGGCGTTCACCGAGGTGGCAGCGTATGTGGAACGTTGCTGGCCCAAGCGTAGTAATCTTAAAGCTTCTTCGCTGCTCTTTACGAAGACACTGGTCAGCCCCTTGACAAACACATGGCCCTTATTGCACACGACTTTCAGGTTCTTACGGGGCCCCTCAGCCATCTTTGGCTGTTTCGTCGGAATGGCCAGCAGGTCGTGCACCAGCTCGTTATAGATTTCCACAAAGGACACCCAAATCAAAACCGACTCGTCGCTGGTCTCCTTTGTTTCGAACGTATGATCCTCGTTGATCATCTCCTTTAGCCGCTGGTAAGGGGCGCCCATGTCAGGAGACAGATCCAGCAGCTTCTTCCGTATCTGCAGTTCCTTAAGGGAGGCGTCGTCCTGCAGAAAGACAATGCAGCCGTTGATCAGCTTTAGCTTGGGTGAATTATACACCGAATTTTTGCAGATGGTGAAAATATTCTCCAGGGCACGGGGAATGATGCCAGCGCTCACATCATCACCTTAGGAAGGATTTAATTTAGTAATGAGCCAAGGGAAACGGGTTACAGGACACTTACCAAGCAGAGTGTAGGTTTTTCCAGAGCCCGATGTGCCATAGGTCATAATAGTCACGCACTCTTCCTCGCAGATCCTGGGGCCCACGCAGATGTCGTAGATGTCGCGCTGGTCCACATAGCTATCGAAGATGGACGTGAAGCCAAAGTGCTTCTCCATGCGGTTCACATTGTTGCTGGTCGAGTCCACCTTGTAGCTGGTAATGAGTACGTTCCCATCATCAGAGATTGAATACGCCTTTGACGATTCGCTCACGGGACGCAAGCGGAGGTAGACCTGCGGCCCAGTCTCCAGGCTCGTACTCTCGGCGTTGCTTGTAGCGCTGGACACAGTATCGACGGCACTTGCCGTGTACTCCGATTCTGTTTCAGAGCCTTCGGAATAGCTATCCTCCTCGGACTCCTGGATGTGTTCGAACAGACGCATCTTTTTGTTTGGGCGCGGGCGGAAGCGACGGTCGATGGAGGGTTCGCGGGCAACCAGGAATGAGCGCATCTCCCGCTTGTTTAACTCTGAACTTGTTTGGTTTTCCATGCTCGGCCGTACGCTATTAATAAAGGATTTTAAGATTTCAGCTTCCTTTCGCGCTAATTTTCATGCCTAGCTAGGGCTGGCAACTTTTCTGATAGCAAGCACTGTTTTCTATAGCACTTATCGATAGTTTAAATCCTATCGTTTGAAATTTAAATCGAAATTCAAAACGACAGTTAATATTCGGAAGACTGGATTGGACTTATTGGAGCAAAAATATTCTTTACACAATTTAGTCAATCACTTAGCTTACAGGACAACGCAGCAGATTCACACCACCTCGATGGACGACCAGTCCAGCTGCTCGCACTGTGTCTTACGTGGACATGCTCCAGTACAATAGCTATAGACATCACCCGAAGTTTTACAAGTTGTGGGACTTGGCGGGCTCAAAGCGAATCACTGACACCACCTGCCTCCGTTTCAAGGAGGCAAAGAACAATCTTTTAAAATGGTTTCAAAAAAAATCGGAATTAGAATTTAGTAAACGTAAGTTTTTTAGAACAAAGAAATAAAAAAACAACCGACCGGTTCCGTATTATTGGGTAGACATAAAATCTATAGTCCTGTTTGTTTGAATTTGACACAAAAATGTGTGCACAAGTGATTATTCCAAAATCCTCAGAGATTTCCAGAATTCCCAAATGATAAAGCACGATATTTGATCATCGTTTGTAATATGCATATCTCAAAATATGTAATCTTTGCTTGTGTAGTTACAGTTGTTAAATAGTTAGTTTATGCTTTGTGTGTGTTCGTGTTGCATTTGAGTTGATTTACAATTATTTGTCCATTGTTTCATGCTGCAAATAAATATTACAAAATAGGTGGTAAAAATAAATAGGTATTCAGGCATGCATCTTAATCATAATGTTTTGTGTGTATATAATTATATATATATAGTATATGTTTGTCTGCTTTCTCTAGGTACTTAAGTCACGTTGCATCTGAGAGAGCAAAGAAAAATAAAAAACAGGTTGCATTCAAGGGGTAAAGATGAGATAAAGGGTTCAGAGAGAGAGATTCGACGTTCGAGAAGAAGTACATCATGGAGATCGCCCGTAAAACTAAGGTATCATATATCTTTAGCCTAAACACAAGGTTAATTTGCACTAAACGGAATGTTAAATACACAGAGGGAATGTCACGAGATTGATCTACTAACAACAGGGTTAGCTGCGGGTTGTAACATAATAAATAAAATAAAATAATATTTAAGAGCTCAGATAACGCTGCTTAGATTCGAGCCGGAAACGGATTCCGGGTTGTTCTTCTGCGGCGACATGGCCAAGCCATTGCCATTGCTGATACCGCCATCGAGGAGTTGCAGCAACCTTTGACGCGTTCGCTTGTCGCTGACACAGATGCACTGAATCAGACTGGTCAGCTGCTTCGTGGAGTACTCGTCTCCCAGACGCTGCTGTTCGATCCACTGCTCAAACTGGTCGGGCGCAAAGTAGTAGGTTTTGATAAACACATCCACGTAGGAGCGGTGCTGCGGGTACTTCTGGTTCGAGATTAGCTCAAGGAACGACATAAAGTTAGCAAAGTCCAGCTGCATGAGAGCTCGTCCGCCCGCCGAGCATTTCTTCACATTCGAAAACCTTCAAAAATGACAAATTAGAGAGCGGATTGAGGATAGAGAAGAAGATATGACGCACCCCTCCACCAGCAGATGGGTCGCCACATGGGCCATGGAATTCCACACTGGCTTGCTGGGCACCGGCACCTCCTTGGCGATTTCCTCCAGGCACATGGCGAAGCTCTGTATGTTCTGCAAAGAAAGTATTTGAAGTTAGCTATGTAAATCTGAATGTATTCTCTCGTCCCCTCCTTACTCTGTTCAGCACATCGCTGTAGCTGCTATGCTGGTGTATCACATGATTCACATCCCACTTGACCTTGGCCATCTGGGCCAGAATCGCCGACAGATCGATGACGCGAGACGTGACGCACGTGTAAACGGGTTTGGCCAGATCCGCCATATACTCGCTGTACTCCAGGTAGCTGCTCAATGCGGGACGCTCGGCGAGGGGCAGCAAATGGTTGAGATAATGCTGAAGAATGTGAAACTGCTGAAGCATGCTGCGTCCCGCCTCCACTGCCACGATGCGCTGGGAGAGCCCGTACAGCGTGTCTGGGTTGGCCAGCTCGTTGTTGGTCTGGAAATGAACTCAATTAATAAAATGTGAACTCTCAGTTCTCCTCAAAGAGATCCTTACCAGAGAGGAAAAGTTGAGGGGCCACAGTTTAATCTGCGGCAGGACATTGAGCTCTACCGCTCGCAGGCGTTGCTCCAGCCGTGGCGTATGCAAATTATCTGTGGGCACCAGCTAAAGAGAGGTTTTCATTTTAGTAAATTTTATAGATTAATGCAAGTAAGTTACTAACCGCATCCTTGCCAAAAATCTCGTGCACAGCGTAAGCGTAAAAGTCAATCAGCTCCAGCATGCTGGCCACTATCTTCGGAGAGATGCAGTGCAGCAACTTGCACATCTGTAGATATCGCCCGATGCAGCGCAGCACATTCAAGGCGGTATTGTTCACCAACAATTGGCTGTGGAAAGATAAATATCATATAGAATGCTTCGGGGAGAGCAGGACTCTTCTCCTACTTGTTGGTGTCGTCAAACTCCTTGCTTTGCAGACTCTTCTGCTCGTCATCGCTCTCCTCGCTGAAGTAACACGAAGCCTCGTCGACAATGCCCGAGAGAATATCCTCCTCCAGCATGGCAGCGTCCAGGCCGCCATCAAAGGGTGAACTCTTTTCGGAGAAGCGCAAAAAGTAGCCATAGGAACCGTAGATTGAGCTACCGCCGCCATCCTGAGAGTGAACGGATACTAGCTCGTCGCAGTTATTGTTGCTGATGGGGGAGTTGTTGGAAGAAGAGGCCAGCAAGGCGGTTGTTGGAGATTTGTGGCGTCTCAGAGTGTGCCGAACCGATCGGAAGTCCTGCCAAGAATTGCCAAGGGTTAAACAAAAATTTGAAGTTCAAATCAACACAATTTGGTGTCTCAATACTCACAGGCAATTGGAGAATGTGCGCAAACGAGTCTACCTGCGTCCAGGACTCGTTGTCCAGGAAAAGACAGATCTCCTCCACACAGCAGATGTGATACCGCCGGAAGAACTCCTCGCTCTGCTGCTGCATCGTCTCAATTAACTTCTCTGATTGCTCGCCACAGAACTCCAAGCCGACCTTCTTCAGGCGCTGCACCACGGACAGCACCTGGATAAACTGGTCGTACTTCAGAGTCTTCAGCTTGGCCGCCTGCAGGAACAGGCACACCTTGGTAAGGATGTCGTTCCACACTCGCGACTGGCCCTTCTTCAGCTTCTGCTGGATGTACACATCGGGCGAATCCTCCTCTTCCTGCCCGTACAGCTTGTAGTTGTTGTGCCACATTACCACCTGGTAGTAGGAGGCCAGAATGGTCCAAAACGTTTTGCACAGGCTTATCAGGCAGGGCAGTAGCTTCTCCAAGCTCAGCTGCTCGCACAGCTGTTCGTAGAGCGGCTTGGCCTGGTCATCCTGCCCGGGATCGCTGTATCCACGCAGCACGGCGTTCACCGAGGAGTGTATAGCCGAAATGTAGTTGATGTGCAGCTGGTCCATTGCCATGAGCGACTTGTTAGCCAATTTGTAGGCTTCCTGCAGCTTGGCATACTTGCGGCCATCAAAGCCGAGCACCATCTCGTTGAGCACCGTGTCCAGCTGGAACTCCATGAGCAGCATGGTCTCTTGCAGCTTCTTGGAGAGCGATTGCACGCAGTTGAACTGCATGTAGGCCTCCGCCGAGCTCTTGCACTGCAGCAGCAGGGCGATGGCAGCGCTGTAGTTGTGGTCCGCCAGCAGCTTCTGCACCTCCACGTCGGTGGTGCGCTGGAAGAAAATAGGGATTAAAATTGGTTATAAAATGTTAGTTTTATCTCTAACCAGCTTCTTGATGGCCACTAGGGTATCCAACACCTCCTTAAGCACCTCTCGCTTGCGATAGCTGGCCAGGATCTCCAAGCTCGTGGTCGTCAGGTTGGTGCGAGCGAAATTCAGGTAGGATCTCGCCTTCTGGCACGTCCACAGCGACTCCTCTAGCTTCTTCTGGGTGTCGTTGATGGCCGCGAACTCGCTGCTGCAAGCATTCCGCTGCTCCAGTATGTTCTGCAGAACCTGTTTGGTCAGAACCTTCTGCTGGGTGCGCAGTTGTGCAATTGTGACCTCGATGAGCTCGTTGTCGATGCCATCGTTGAGAACTTTCTGCGGGAGATTGTGTGGAGCAGTTAATGAGTGGGTCTTCACAGCTGCTGGCACCTGCTTACCTTGAGTTCGTATAGCTGTGGATTGCTGTCGGGGCTGTAGTAGCATTGCTCGATGCCCTCCAGAATTTCCTGGTCCGACTTTTGTGCGTTTGTTTGTCCCGATGCGGTGGCCGCATCTGTGGCGTCCGCTTCATGGCTGGGCGATGTGTCCGTGGTCACCGTTTGAATGAAGTAATCCGAAAAGCCCATGGCAGGAATTTTCATTTGTCGGTTGGTCTGTGTGTGCGTGTGTTTGGTGGGCGGAACAAGACAATGGAGAAGGGGAAACGGATTACTTCCGGCCTTACACCGTTGTGGGGCTACTGATTACCTGTTTGTGCAGCAGGTCCATGAATTTGCTCTTGAATTCGTCCATTTTGGCCTTGGAGTTCTGCATGTTTCAGCCATGAAGAAGAAAACGCAACAAAAAACACACAACTTTTCCCAACAGTGCAACGGGTCGTGAGTGGGCTCTCGTTCTAGTGATTACCCATCGTGATATCCAGTCAGCTGGCTCACGTCTCTTAGATGGTCACACTGCCTCCATTTATGTTAATCTTGTTTGGCAATTTTTTTCAAGTTTCCTGTCAAGGAATGACAACATTTCGCCCGGAGGAAGAACTAAAGACTGAAAGATGCGGATCTGCATGGTGTCGGACTTCTTCTATCCGAGCATCGGCGGGGTGGAGGAGCACGTTTACAATCTCTCGCAAATGCTGCTCAGGCAGGGCCACAAGGCAAGTGGAAGGGATCCAAAAAGATAACGATTTTTTAATTAAATCTCTAACCGGCAGGTTGTGGTGCTGACCCACGCCTACGGGGACTGCAGTGGCGTCCGCTACATAACCGGCGGCATGAAGGTCTACTACCTGCCCATTAAGGTCTGTTACAACCAGTGCATCCTGCCCACTGCCGTCTGCAATGTACCCATGCTAAGGGCGGTACTGCTGCGAGAGCGCGTAGAAGTGGTCCACGGCCACTCGGCCTTCAGCGCATTGGCTCACGAGGCGCTGATGGTGGGCTCCCTGCTTGGCTTAAAGGTATGACTCAAGGAACCCAGGCAATACCCCCAAACGAATTCCCTTTTCCCACTTCCAGACCGTCTTCACCGATCACAGTCTGTTTGGCTTTGCGGATCTCTCGGCTGCGCTAACCAACAATCTGCTGGAAGTCAACCTGGGCATGGTCAACCATGCTATATGTGTGTCGCACATCGGTAAGGAAAACACGGTCTTAAGGGCCCGAGTGGCCAAACACCGTGTGTCCGTGATTCCCAATGCCGTGGACACCGCTCTATTTACACCCGATCCCCAACAGCGGCCCAGCAATGGCACGGGTAAGCAGAAGGAGCACCACGATGTTACTATTGACTTAACTCAACCTTTTTGCAGTTAACATTGTGGTGGCCTCGCGCCTCGTCTATCGGAAAGGCATCGATCTGTTGGCCGGCATAATTCCGCGATTCAAGAACATTCCCTATGTGCACTTTATAATTGTGGGCGACGGCCCGAAGCGCGATCTGCTGGAGGAGATCCGCGAAAAGACAAACATGCAGGACCGAGTGGAAATGGTAGGCGCTGTGGAGCATGCCCAAGTGCGCGACCACCTGGTGCGTGGCCACATCTTTGTGAATACGTCTCTGACGGAGGCCTACTGCATGGCCATCGTCGAAGCAGCCGCCTGCGGACTGCAGGTCGTCTCCACCAGTGTCGGCGGCATTCCAGAGGTTCTGCCCAAAAGCTTGATACTGCTGGCAGAGCCCGAAATCGACGCCATATACACTGCCATATTAGTAGCCATCGAAAGGCATTTGAGGTGCTCATTCAAGGTCAATCCCCCGGCAACGTCGGCGGCAAATGGTCACGTGCCAACGGAGGCGAATGTACGAGGAAAGCGGCGACGAAACAAGGCGAACAGGGCAAAAGCAGCTACCACATCCACGCCGCAACTGCCACAACCGGTCTTGGATCAGAAGACCCACACAAAGCCCGTGCTTTGTCCATACAGATGCAACGAACTGGTGGAGACGCTCTACAACTGGGAGGATGTGGCGCTGCGCACGGTAAAGGTCTACCATCGCGTTATGCAGGAGCGCTCTTTTACCACCAGCGAGTTGGTGTATGCAGTGTGGCAGCACGGCTCCTGGTTCTTGGTCTTCTTCGTGGTGGCCCATTATATGATGCGTCTGCTAGAGGCTTGGCGGCCCCGAAGGCGAGTGGAGCCGGCTCAGGATATGCATCATACGTCGAGATAGCGATACCGAAACGGTTTCCATTCCTTCTCCAGCAACTAGCCAAAGTCGTGAGCGTTTCCTTTTGTTGTCATTTCGGACGAGAGTTTATTTATTGCCTACGCAGACGTAGTCCTAGAATTATACACTGTCATCCTAAATCACTTTCCTAAATCCATCGTAATGGAGAAGAAAACCACAGATCCCGAATTGGGGGATCTGGCTCACAGCTCCTCGCTGAATGACTTTCACGACGAATCTCCTTTGCCGCAGCGAAATGTGAAAACGTGTGAGTTTCCCTCCACATAGCCGCCCGGTTTGAGAACTAATCGCATTGTTCGCCAGCCGAAAATGTACCGCCCAGTGTCGTGGAGAAGACCTTCTACGTGCTGTCGCTCTTTATAATCGTAGTTACGTTGCCCTGGTCCCTGTTGTGGTGCATTAAGGTCTTGAATGAATTTCAACGCGGCGTGGTGTTGCGCATGGGACGCTTGCGTCCAAAGCCGCCCTGCGGACCCGGCGTCATCTTCCTGGTGCCCTGCATCGACGTACTGCGTATAGTGGACATCCGCACCAGTTCATTTGGCTTGGAACGGCAGGAAATCCTAACGCGGGACATGGTGACTATCAGCATCGACGGAGTGGTGTACTTCAGCATTAAGAGTCCGTACGATGCGGTAATGCAGGTGTCGGATGCCCAGGACGCCGTCGAGAAGCTGTCCATGACCACACTACGAAACGTGGCCGGCACGCTCAAGTTAATGGATCTGCTGGCTTCCAAGGAGTATCTGTCCAGCCAGATTGAGGCCATTCTTTACAACACCACGGAGGCGTGGGGCGTGCGTGTGGAGCGCGTTGAAATGTAACTAACACTGTATTTTTCGCGATTATTCAAAGACCAATAATCTATCATCTACTAGCAAGGAGATCTTCATTCCCGAACAGTTGAAACGCGCCCTGGCCGTGGAGCAGGAGGCGATGCGAGAGGCCAAAGCCAAGGTGGCCGCCGCTCAGGGCGAGCGGGATGCGGTCAAGGCGCTAAAGGAGGCGGCAGATATCATGGAGACCAATCCGATTGCCCTGCAACTGCGCTATCTGCAAACCCTGAACACCATATGCAACGAGCAGACCAGATCCTATGTCTTCCCCTTCCCCGTGGATATTGTGAAGAGGATGATGAAGTGACCGCCATTTTTTGTATTAAATAGCTTTAAATATTAAGAGATTAGCGTGCCACAACTAGTCCATCCTTTAAATCCAGCAATGCTTTATGCCGCAAAAGACCTCCATTAGATTGATAAATCAAATTTGTAAACCAGATTTAAATAAGAGCAACCTGCTCCCATTTTAGTGTTATTTAAAAGCAAGACAGCCAAAATATATGTAAGTGCACATTAGAAAATACGCACCCAGCAAAATAACAAATAAGCAATTTAAATATGTACTTTAATATTTATAAACAAACAAAAAAATAATAATGCAATAAATGCTTGACAAATACTAAGCAAATTTATAAAATTATTAATCCACTTTGCATTTTTGTTTTAAATTTTATTATCATTTATAAATAAATATCCTTGTTTAATTCACGTAACCGTGTTACTAGCGTTAATTTAAAAATTCAAAAGATGGGCAACACTGCTAACCAGGGTGCCCAAGGGCTTCGAGCCAGCTCTGTCCATAATCGATGCACTGCAGCCCTGGTTTATTTGGGGAAAAAAATTAAGAGGGAGCAGCAGCGGAGAGACGGGAGATAAATTAATTAGCCACTGCTACCACATAACCCACGGCGCCCCGGATATAGGAAACCTGAACGCAACTCGCAAGCACAGACCCAACAGTCATTGATAGATTTCCAGCTGCCAACCAGGGTCAAGGTGAGCATAAGCAGCGATGACTGATGGCCACCTGAATGTCTGACATTGGCAGCGGATTTTCGGTTACACTACAATTCCAGATCGCTGCTGCAGCTGCTGTGGGTGAGGACGATGGCCGAACTGGTGCGGGACTGGCTGGCGGACTACCAGCGAACGCGGGGCCAGCCTGCCGAGGCGGAAGCGTTCGTTGTGGAGCACGAAACGGACCCAGAGATTGCCGAGGCCATCTTCACCATTTTCAACGAGCGGCAGCGTAATGAGGCGATGGTGCACGACATCTGCCAGCAACTGCTGGCCTTCTACCGCTCGCCGGAGCTGACGCTCCACAAGTTTCCGCTGCAGTTCATCCCGGTGCTCATATACACGTACCTGCACTCAGTGGCCGGGGGCGATAAGAAGGCGGCCCGCGGCGTGGAAACACTGCTCATCTGCATTTACAACGGCGAGGTGTCCACCGACGATGGCGGCCAGCGCATAGTGGCCTTCCGCATGCCCATCCTAGCCCAGACGTCCGTCTACCACGAGCTGAAGAACCTACCTATGACAGACCTGCGGCGATGGGAGGAGAACTGCAACCGGGAGGTCAAGTGGGGTCCGCACCAGCGCATCGAGTCAATACACGCCCAGAACCGCATGCGCATCCTCACTGCGCTGCTCTTCTGCTACAACCAGCAGGTTAGCCAGACGCAAAAGTCCTCGCTGCTCCACCTGTGCCGGGTTACATCGCAGCTGGTCAACCAAGGCTTCACCACAAAGTCGGGACACGGCCATCGCATGAGTTATGGGTAACTATCGGAGGTCTTCACTAATGGATACGCTTGTGTAATTACTTATTCCTCCTCCTAAACTTGCAGTTCCGATCCGGCGACGGGAACTCCCTTCCCCAAACCCTCCTCGCCACGCATTCCACTGTCCGCCGCCTTCCTGATCGAACTGGTGCATGCCATCTACTTTGCCATGTTCAATGGCTATGGCACGATAGCTATTCAGACGCTGGACGACATACACAACCGGGCCACTTATGAGATGTACTCGGAGCTGATCCTGGTGACCAGTGCGGTGCGCAATTCTCTGCACGCTAATCCTTCCGGTCAGCCCAACGACGGTCCCATGGGCCTTAGTGTGGCCCTGACGCCGGCCACCACAACAGTGACCACATCTGTATCCAAATCCATGATTACGAACGCCTCCTTCCGCACGAAAAAACTGCCCGACGACATCCCCATCCAGGTGCAAGACCTCACTATGCAACAGGCGCCGCAGCAGTTGGCTAGCGTGACGGAGGAGGCGGAGCCCGGCTCTAAGGAGTCCCCATCGACAAAGGATAAAGAGAGCTCCGGGTCGCGCACATCCATCATGCGACCCAGCATGGAGGGGATCAAGGCGCAGGCACACAAGGCGCTCATTGCCGGCTTCAAGAAGTCCAAGGATAAGGAGAAGGAGAAGGACAAGGAGCCGCCTAAGCCGCCGCAGCGGAAGTTCGACAAACACACGCAACGCAACTCGTTGCTCCAGCTGCAGGCGGAGAGTCCCAGTGCGAACTCCACAAGTGGAGATGTGGGGATGCAACCCACAGGCGGCGATGTGCTGCCCCTGCAGACGCTCTCGCTGATCAATGAGAACGGAAGCAACAGCTTCAGCGTGGATAGCGACCTCAACGATGGGGTAATGGCCGCGAATGTCACACCCCTGCCCGCGCTGAGCAGCACCACCAACTCTGTGACCAGCAGTGACCTGCTCACGAAGAGCTTCGACTCCAGTATCGAAATGGCGCCGCTGGGCCACAGCAGCAGCAATGGCGGCAAGCTGGCAGAACACGGCCTGACAGCGGCGGCGGCAGAGTAGATTGTGTAAGCCGATTAGCCAAATCCAAGTATCAAGTATATATAATTACAACCATTGCAAGGGCTCCGGCGGTGGTGAAAAGAAGGAGTCAGCTACTCCTTCTCCGCCGCCCCAACTATATATGTATTCGCCACCTCAACCGCTGTGTATTAGCCGAAACTGGAGCCGGAGGCGGCGGGAGAGTTGATTTGAATTTATGGATTAAGGATCGTTTAAATTTGTTGAATTTGATGATGGGTTTCTTTAGTTGTTCGTGCGCATGTATGTATTATCTATCGTATATTCCAAAGCCCAATTGTTGGTTAGGCTAAGTGTTGCTAGGACGTCACAACAGTTATATACACGGAACGCTCTGCTGCATTTAAATTGCCTCAAATTGGAGGCGAAATGATGCTCCATTTTCGGGTAGCAGCAGAGAGATTTACACACACACACAACCCGGTGCATTTCACTCGTTTTAAGACAAGGCAACAGGCACACATTCGGCCAGCGTTGGGTCCACCAGGTAACTTCAATTGAATTCTACAGGAAACCGAATTAGTTCTGTCACTTATTAGCATATATATACATATATACAGGCATGTGTAAACTAATATATACATACAAATATTTATTGAACGTTGACTTGAACCATGTTATTGATTTAAAATAAATACAACAACTAAATACGTAACTCTTCGGGCTTCTTTCGAAACTTCCCCTGCAGGAAGATGCGCGGCACATCCACGCCCTCCTTGAGATTGAGTGTCCGCCGGTGCACATAGGCATTATCTATTACCTCGAAGCCGTTAGCCTGGAAGAGCTGAGATACCTCCTGCTCGGAAAAGAAGTAGCTGCGAGTTCCGTCCTGTCGCACGTATAGATTCTCGGCTATCTTGTTGCCCGGCTTAAAGCGCAGCTGTGCCATGTCGTACAGCCCGTAGTCCCTGAACAGCACCAGTCCGCCTGGCTTGAGTAGCTTCCACAGATTTAGCACCACATCCCTGAATTTCTGTGGATGTATGGCCGACAGTACAAAAATCAGGGTGCAAACATCGAGGCTTCCTTCTTGTATGTGCTCGTGCACCTGTTGCGTCGTGATGTCGCACTGAAAGGCGGTTATTTGGCTAGGATCGTATAGCGGATTGGAGCGCACAAAGTCCACGGCTCGGGGTGAGAAGTCGCAAGCGTAGAAGTAGAATCTGCCGCTGTTGAAGCAACCTTCCTCGCTGGTCTGCTCCTCGAGGAGCGGGAACACGAGGTTTCCGACACCGCATCCCACTTCGAAGAGCGTGCGTTTGTGGCCGCTTGATTCCTGATCCAGCAGCTCCTGGAACTCCCTCGTGGTCCAGTGACGGTCCTTGAAGAACCGTGTCTCATTCCGCTTGTAGAATATGTCCCAGTTCCTTTGTGCATCAATTTCCAGCTTGTTGGCCTTGAACTCGGTCAGAAAGCCTCGTTTGTTTTGGTCCTCCAGTTTTTGTCTCTCCTCAGCGGTTAGCTCCTTGGTTTCGGTGGTAAAAACATCCGGATCTAAAGCATCCTGGAAGCGCGTTTATTTATTTAATTTAAGCGTAAGAGAAGCGTTTTAGTAAGAAACTTACTTACCATAATATTTATTCTATGTTGGGGTATATATTTTAAGCTTTTATTAATGAGCTATTTAGTGTTAAGCGGCAGGGCTCTGGAAATAGCTTCTTTTTAAGTAATTAAATTGGTTTTATTTGATAATTGTTGCTTTTAAATGTTATTATTCCCAATTCGATGGCACGCAAACATTTTACCAGCTGATGGACATGGAAGTTGCCAAGAAATTTTAATGGGGATCTACAAATTGTTGTTTGTCCGTATCGATAAACTTGCCGCGAATGCAAATATTTTCGGTCTTCTTGAGAGCACAATGTGACAAAAATAATATATATTTCAGTTCGCTTTTTAAATCTTATTAAATAATTTATATAACATTTAATTAGAGAACCTAGCCCGTTAATCACAATTGAATTTAGTCAAACCGATACCGATAACTTGTGCCAACAATCGGAATTTGAATTCCTACAACTGCTACTCCACTGACTGACTGAAAATAATTCCTTTATTGCCTTTGAGATTCTTATACTTATAAAGCGAACATTTTAGATACAGCCATTAGGAAAACAAACAAATAACAAAAGTGAAATGAAAAGCAACGTCAATTGCTTTGTCTTTGGTTTCAAGAGGGCACATCCAATGGGACGCCCTGTCATCGTGGCTCCCGGAGCGTTATCTGCCCATAATGGTGGGCTCATCGGCCATTGCCACTTCGTCATTCGGAGCCTTGGCTCCCTTCTTCTTGCCCGAGTACCAGAGGAACATAACACCGCACAGAATATTGTCCACGAATGTGAACCAGGCCAAGTACACTCCGTAACCATATCTAGAAGAAAGAAGATGAGCCTCAAAGAGTCGTTATTACTTGTTTATTATTTCACTTACGTCAGTTCGGCGCCATCGGGATACGCGTAGAAGAGATGGTCCTTGGTGTAGTCAATCGAGGAGAAGAGCACCTGAATCACCACCAGTGCCGTGGAGGCGGCCACCAGATGGATACCGCCCGCCAGGCGCTTAAACATGTAGCGCGGATTCATGAAGGTGTAGAAGGAGAAGACCGCTCCCAGGCTCATCACGAACAGGGTGATGCAGGCAAAGGATGCCTGCGTCCGGATGTAGTCTGAAAGGGAGTACCAAGTGACTGCCAATTATGAGCCGTCGTCCTTGAGTTGGGAGTGTGGCAGGGTGAGTGTATGTGGGAGTACCTACCCATTAGTTCATCATCGAAGCCCGGTTCGTTGCGAAGGGCATTGGAGTTGGGGAACATGTCGATGTACTTGCAGCGCTCTAGCGAAGGATGGTTATAGCTAATATATACAAAGAAATATTGGAGCTGCAGACTCACGATTCGGTATATAGCTGTAGTAGGCGGTTTGTCCACCTCGCTTGAGCGGCAGTGGCGGCACCAGGATCAGGATCACTCGCTCATCATTCAGCACGTAGGCCGGAATGCCAATGTCGCGGATGTAGGTGCCCAGCAGACGCACCACCAGCGGATAGTCCGTCCAGTTGCCGAAAATGGCCAGCTGGGCCACCTCGGGAATGACATAGTACGACCAGGTGTTGTTGTACTTAACCTTCTGCAGCGCCGACCCGAAGGTGTTTCTCGTAATAATGCCCATGACATCCAGCGGATCGATGGGTATGGGCTTGTTTGCCGTTGCATTGATTTGCCGCTGATTGTCCTCCGTGTTCATCACAAGGTTGCGGAAGGCATTGCGCATCGTCTGGAAGCCCTCGTCCTCTCCCCTCGCCCAATGAGCAAACATATGACGGCGCGCCGACTCCGTGAAGTTATCCGACGCCTCCAGCGGCTCCTGGGCGAACTTCTTAATGAAATCCATGTGCGATAGATTCCGCTTCGCCTCGTTGATGTTCGTCTGCGAGGTGTAGGACATGGAGCTGAAGTTGCGCACCACCTGGGCGTTGCTCATAGCATTGGGCACTATGGTGTTTCGACAGTGACGCCATAGTCCCGAGTGCGAGGACATGAAGAAGCGGCGTGATTCCGGGATGAAAATGCCTTCAAGGGAATGGAAATTTAAATGTCTGAAAATAGACCCCTTACAGTAGTCGTAAACTCACCTTTTCCTCCTGATATAATAATCCAGTGATCGGTCGAGATGGCCACTATCCAGATGAGCAGTGAAACCACCATCAGCAGACTGCAGCCAAGCAGGACTCGACGCTGGAACATGTATGCCTCCATCAGCGGCCGCCGGGCCTCATCCCGGCCGATGGTCGACGTGGACAGGTCGCGCTTCATTCTGGTTCCGTTGCCGGATCACTTTCTCTCCCCCTCCTAGGGCTCTCTGGACGTTGGCAACGGGCAATCCACACGCACATGGAACAGCGCACGTTCCTGGTGGGGAGAGCAGACGGGACAAGACAGTGTCAGAATGGTGAGTGGGGGGGGATGGTGGCGGGTTTAACCAGCTTTTATTGCTCTCTGTAGGCAAATGAAGTCATGCGGACACACATCGCACACACATGTGGGACATTCTTGGGCGCCACGACCGTTTCCATCGTCCGGCAGGTGTTTTTACCGGGCCTACGCGTCGGTCAGGCCATCTGACAACCTGCCCCATTCCCAGATCTGTCTCTAATTTAAACAATATATTTTATTTTTATGCCAAACACATAGCGGAGGGTAAAACGAGAATACGAGGGATTTGGAAAATTTTTAAAAGAAACTGTTAAATACTCAGTTTAAATTTTATGTTTTGAACTTCTAGCCCTAAAAAAATGTTAATTATGTATATATTATATGTAAAATAAAATAGAACATGTATTTAATGAATAAAAAGGTATTTATTGATTAGGAAATTGTGACTTTTCTATGATTTTTGTTTAAAATCATAAAACCTTGCAGAGAAAACCGGAAAGAAAACCGCTACTAAAAACTATTATTTTAACCTAAACTGTAGTCTTTCTCAGTCAGCGCGCGAATCACCGAGAACGTGCCCATTAATTATGATGTTTTGGATAAATCGTTTTTTATTTTATTTATGTATTTACATGTTGCCACGGTGACCAGAAATTCCCACTCGGAAAAGCGGATTTCTGTGGCTTTTCCTCAGTTTTATACTTTGTTATTTTCCTTTGACAGAAATTAAGCAAATTAGTGGACACGTCCAAAGGCCCGCGGAAAATAAATGACAAAAATGCGAATTCCTTCGTCAAAATGATTTTCGCCTCTTCGCAGAATATTTGCCGAGAATTAGGTGCGCCTATTCCTAGTCCCGAGTGGGTGGGTGGCGGTTGTGGAGCAGGAGCAGGAGCAGGAGGAGGAGGTGGCATGGCGTGCACAAGTGCCATATACATAGTTAGTGCTGCTTGCTGCCTGTATGCCATGTGGGATGCCTTCCGAATTTATGATATTTTCGTTATTCCGTTTTTGTTCCGTGGCCAATAATTGGGTTGCCGAAAGTGTCATCTTCTGGGGAAAACCCAGAGCAAAAGAGAGAGGAGTAAAGCGGCGCCAGCTTCTGTTTTTCCTCCCACTCGAACTCTTCCTCCACTTCCGCGATCTATTCCCGGAATAGATCTTGGCCGTTGCAGTTGCAGCTGGGAGGAGTTTGGCGCGCGCTGCAGCCACTTGCGTCATGAAGTGCGTCATCGGATGAGGAGTAGGAGCAGGAGATGGAGCGGATAGAACTGTAATGTTTATCGAAAACTTCAGATCTTTCCCAGCTCTGTGAGAAGTTCTATGGCCTGTGCCACTTTCGTTTTTCTTCTTCTAATATTTCTTAAACAATTTGCCATTATTTTTAGTTAGCAGATTCCTCTGACTGGCAACCGTCATTAATTCCCACCTCATTGTCTCTATTTTTTGGGCGCGATTATTGACACTTTTGACAGGGCGAAAATTTTATATATTTTTTTCAAAACCGAAATAAACGCAAAATGCTCGCCTCTATTTATTTATTTATTTGTTTTGTGTTTCAGCCTTTGTTTTACTTGCTGTGTCGGCGGCGGCGGTGGCAGCGGCCATTGTATTTTTGGTGTGTGCCGAGGAGGAGCACAACCGTCGTCGCAACACGTCGAATTCCTCATCCTCATCCTCATCCTCCGCCTCCGCTACGGCATAAAAGCGTAAAAGAACGCGAATTTTGAGAAATGTGTATTTAATTAATGCCCCGCATAAATAATGCCAATGCCAACCAGCACGGATTCTGATTGTGATACTGAAACGGATTTGGATTTGGGATTTGATCTGATCTGATCTGCCAGCTCCTCAGTCATAAAAGCCCACGACTGACAGGCGTCCTGATTTATCGTTATATAAGAGCCAGGCGATCCGTGATCCGTGGCCATGTTTACCATTAAATCTGCAACAATGCAACGGAGATCTCTGGGGCCCAGATTATTTGTTTATGGGGCGCGACGATGATTTGTTTAGTTTTTATGAGCTGGCGTTAATCGCGGAGACGAAGCGGCCGATAACAACCGAAATAAATTAAATATACTGAGCAAAGCGCGAAACGGAATGAAAGAGCGCGATCTTCGCGTATGCTGCTGCTCCTGGCGGGCGGCGATCAGCACGGTTCCGTCTGCTGCTGGCCAAGGCAGAGCACAGACTGACTGGCTACTAGCCACCAGTGGTTGTCGTTTGCCTTTGCGTTCCTCACTTGTTTCAGAGGAGCGGGCTAAAACAAAGGCAACAGGCAGCGGGCAACAGGCAGTAGGCAGGCAGCAGGCGTAGCCATTGTTAGCCAGCATAAACATAAAAAATCGTTCTACATACGCGCCGCTGGGGAGCGGGCGTGGGCTGGGGCAGAGGAGCTGCCACCTGCAGCATGTAGCCGGAGGCAGGAATCTCTGGGGCTGGCGTTGGGGCTGTTGCTGGCACAGACCGACGTCATCGTTTGCTTAATTGCGCCATAAACATGAACTCAACTCGACTCGGCCGATGCTGTGTGCACAAATTTAGAATTTAGATGGATTTAGGCATCTCTCTTTAATGGTACACAGAGCATGGTACATGGGCAGCTATTTTTATATCCTCCTCGCTAGCCACGCTAGCCATCGTTCGACATTGTTCCGTCCGCGCGGCGCACGCTCTCTTCCGCCGGCTGTGCCATTAAACTGTTGACATCGCGTTTATGAATGCCGTTGGATCTGAGTTTTGGCATACCATTAGCGAATCGTAAGGGGGCTGCGGAGGATGACGTGGTGCCAAAGACAGCTAGCTAACCACTTGTTGTGGGTCAGCCAGCCAGCCAGTGGTCGTGACTCGCAGGGTGTGCTGCTCTGTGTGCTATTGCCGCCTGTCCGAGATGCGTAGCGCCCCCATGTCCAGATTGAGCTCGCTGAGAATGTCATTGGGCGCCGAGCCCTGCATGGTTAGGCCAGCAATTACCTGCTGTGCCTCCGGGCAGTTGATGCAGGCATTCCGAATGGCCAAGATGCTCCATTCGCGCATTACTATATTTGGGGGGGTGGAAAAGATAAAGGCGTTAATGTCGTAATTTAACGAAAATTAATCAAATCAACATTAAATCAACTTAGTGGTTTTACGAGCTGTAAAGCGTAAATAGTTTCATAGCCAGGAATGTGAATGCATTTAAGAAAAAAACATTATTTTTATAGGAATTGTCTCGCTGGGTGACTCTTAGAGAGATATTAAACTGAAATTCAAAATGAAAATCATTACGAAAAATATATAAGGCTATTAACCAAGTGAACTATTTGTGTGAACGTTTAAACATACTTTTAACTGCGAATAATTTTTCAAACTTAAAAGGATGAGCCGATTAAACTATTTCTGTTAAAAACATAAACGGTTCCTAATGTTCCAGAAAATGAATGAAAAATAAAGTAACCTTACAGGGATTCCTGGCATCCATTGTGGTACACTCCAGCAGAGCCGGCAGCAGTTGTGTGTCCAGACAATAGCCCTTGTTTTCCTTATTCTCATACAAAAGATTCGCAGAGCAGCGGACGAGTAGGGTTTTCAATTCATACGACACCTTTTTTTCGTAGCCCGCATCAATGCCCGAGGTGAGGGCCACCTCCTCCAGCTTTGTCATGGGTTTGTCCAGACCGCCGCCATCGGGCTCCTTGCCCGCAGCCACCACGCATCTGAGCAGGCTGCTCACGTTGATGAACAACGACTGATCGTTGGCATAGACATTGGCGTACTTCTCGGAGCCACTCACGCTGGCAATGATTCGCAGGAGAGTGTGAACCTCACGGGGATGCAGTTCGTGCTTTAGCTTGAGAGTTTCCCGGAGAATGCAATCCGATTTCAGGCGGAACTCCTTGGCAAAGTGCTGCAGCAGAAAGACGGTTACCTCACCATTCGGGCTATTCTCGCCCAGGTAATGAGCCACGTAGTCAAGAAAGGCAACTCGATTCTCCGTGTCCAGCTTCTGGTAACATGCCACACAGGCACGTCCATTCTGCACTATAAAATGTTCCAGAAAGAAGTGCAAATACTCGAAATTGTATGTGCACTGAGCCTCGTTTATAGCCCGCCACAGACACAGGCAGGTCTGGAGCGCCACCTGGTCGGTGATTAGACCAGCGCGGCCGTTCAGGAATATGTTGTACATGATCATCAGGAGAACGTTGTTGGAGCTCCCCAGCGGGGATGCATACGCTTGCTCAGCGATCTTAGAGCCGTGCAGATTCCATGTCAATCTTTGGGTAACCTCATTATTAACTACGCTATTGGCAAGCACCTGGAGTGACAGATTGTGCAGCATTCGATGCTCCGTTCGCATCAGCGGGTTAAAAGCCACGGCATCGAGAAAACTGGAAAACTCCGGACTTCTGGCCAGAGTTTCTTGACTCTCCTGGCTTTGTGTGAGCAGCAGACGCAAGCTTTTGAGAATTCCGGCGATTTCCTCCGCATTTTCAGTCACACTCAGACTCACGAGTCTTTGTATCAGCTCGCTGGTATCGCTGTGCTAATAAAAATTCACAATATTAGCAATTTTTTGCGAAATAAACAAAAATATTTACCACATGCTCCATTTCCGCTAGGCCGATAGCTGTTTGCCGCCAGGTATCGATAACTCAGAGAATCGGGTCGGGAAATTCTCAACAGAGAAAGCGAGATTGGTCCCACTGCGTGACCACAAAAGAAAAACAAGTGCAACAACAACAACGTAGGAAGAATTTAACAAAAATATTAAAAGTCATGTAGCACGCAGAACTGCAGCTGGAATTAAAACAACCAAACAAAGCGATGTCACTGCGGGCGCTGCGAAAGAGCCAAAACAATAGCAATAACAGCACAGGAACTGCCAAAGCGCCACAATCTCAAACATCGTCGTCGTCGCTCTTCAAGAAGGCCAGCACAGCAACAACGACGTCACCGAAGAAGAAATCTCTAGCCCAAACTCTAGGCATCAGCTCCGCCAGTCGCTTAGGGGGCAAGCAGCCGCTGTTCCGGCAGAGGCAATTGCTGGGCCGCCGCTGCCACTCGAGTCCCGACCTGCGACAAGTGGAAAAGTATCGAAACAGCAACAACAGCAGCCTGTTGCGCAGCAAATCGGAGGGGGATGTTGGCATAGCCCTCCTGGAGCGAAACTCGGGTGCTACATTGACGGTGGCTAACGCTAAGTCGGAGGTGTGTCTGCAGAGAATAAGCTCGCATAGCTACGAGCACACGAGGTCCCCAAACTCCAATAAAGCCGTCATGCTGGGCGGAGCCCGTTCCCATCGGGATTTAACCCAATCCTCATATGGCCACCATGCGGGTGGAAACCATGGTGACAGCCTGGAGGTAAGCACGAGGGCACCGCGTCGGATGAGCGAGTGTAGCCTGGGCTACAGCCAGACCAGCTCGCGCCTTACTGGCGGCAACTCCCACTCCATGTTCGCCAGCCAGATGACGCTCTCCTCGGGCTCCCAGGCACCGCCCGTGGATCCCAATGCCGTGCTGCGCGTCCCCATCATCGGATACGAAGTGATGGAGGAGCGGGCACGCTTCACCGTGTACAAGCTGCGCGTGGAGAACCCGGAGACAAATGACTGCTGGCTGGTGATGCGGCGCTACACGGACTTTGTTCGTCTAAATGGCAAGCTCAAGCAGTCCTTCCCCAAGCTGTCCCTCATGCTGCCGCGTAAGAAGCTCTTCGGGGACAACTTCAATGCCGTCTTCCTCGACAATCGCGTGCAGGGCCTGCAGATCTTTGTCAACTCGGTGATGGCCAAGGAGGAGTTACGCAAGTGCAAGCTGGTGCGGGAGTTCTTTTGCCTGGATGAGCCGCCCTCGTACTCTGAATCCATGGAGGAGTGTCGGGTATGAATGGGGATTTGTATATTAACAAGACCATGTTTTCTTATGTATAATATTTTTTTCAGGCGATTTTTGAGGCCCAGGAGGAGACCATTGCCCATTTGAAGCTGCAGATACAAAACAAAAACGATCTCATACTCAGCTTGCAGCAGAAGCTGCGCGACGAGATGAACGAGAAGGAGCAGCTCAGGGAGGCCATGAAGTGAGTATTAGACGGACAGCGTTGGGCAAGCTTCGATATTGATTTATAATTCTCACAGAAACATGGACCCCAACTGTTCGCACTGCTCGTCGGCCAACGAAGCAGAAGCTCTAGGCCTGAAGTAGACCCCTCCAAACTCCAGTTGGATGTGCGTGTGCGTACTACATTATGCTGAGCATAACCCTACGCACTCGCACCGATCGTGGAACGCATCCATATCCAATCCAAACCCAAGTGCATATCGAGGAGCATGCTCCGCTCCGTCAGTGCTTTAGTATTCATATCTTTAGACCTAAAAGCTAGCAAGTGCTGCCCAAGCTGGTACTGACTGGAAGGTAATCTTAGATATTTTTGATATACGTTTACGGGCAACCTACCAGTTAAGGATAATGAACTACACCTATGTAGATGTAAGTGCAAAGATAACCCCATGTATACAATGTGTTATGCAAGCTCACATACAAAATAAACCTAAGGCACAATTTATTACTCAATGGAATGGTGGCACGATATAGAATGTAAAGAAATCTAAATCTAGAGCGAAATGTGTTAATTATGGTGATAATGGAGGCGAGGGCATCTCTCAGAGGCTCGTCATGGCAGGCGGTCGAGCGTAGGCCTTTGGAATGAATCCATATTTCCGGGTTTTGGGGGCATAGGCCCAAAGCCAACCGTCCACTGTTTGATTGTTCAGATCGGCATAAATCCAGTCTCCACGACGAACAGAAAGGTATAGATCATCGGGAGCCTGGGCTTTGTAGTCATATAGCATCACCAACTCGGTGCCATGGTAGCGCAAATCATCCGTTCCCAATCCCAATGGCTGCTGCTGCTGCTGTTGAGACTGCTGCTGACCCTGTTGTTGCTGTCCCTGCTGCAGGATGGTCTCCATGGCATTCAGGGTTGCCTTTTGCTGCTGCAGCACTCGCACACTGTCCGCTGGATAGATGAAGCTGGCCGGAACAAAGCCCTCCTGGCCATCGCTGCGCATAATCCAAAACCAATCGGAATCCTCACGGTTTAAGACGGTGACAAACTCTCCTCGTTCAACGGACAAATCATTCTCGTCCCTAGCTATAAAAGTGTACAGAACGATGCAGCGGCCGGAGGGTTCCTTAACAAACGGCGTGCACTCCGGCTCCCCGAGCAGTATATTCTCCATGCTGTTGGCCGACCCAGGTTTTATGGCCTCGTCACAGAGCACATCCAGTTTATTGTCCGCTCCCAGGAGCGGCAAATTCTCATCGATCGGCTGCTCGGGGCACTGTTCCCGGGGCAGTTTCTTCTTCACGGCCAAGTCTGCCAGTTGAGTGTTACAGGGAGCACAGTAGGAGAAGGGTATGAAACCTTCCTGGCGGGAGTCCTGGCCTATTACATACACCCAGTCGTTCTCCCTGTACAGGATATTGACCAACTGGCCTCGCTTCACCTCCAGCTCGTCATCCACGCAGGGCGTAAAATCGTGCAGCACCACCATCTTGGAATCGGGACTAAATTGGGAATGTATGATGGATGATTATGAATTATTAATGACATATTTAAGTAGACTTACCTCAATCCGTGCTCCTTTTCGATGCCCACACGGACTAGGGTTTCGATGCTTGAAGACCCAGTTATCCTACCCATGCCCAAGCCTCCCACAGCTGGCAGATCCCTCTCTATGCTGGCATTCGTGGCTGAAATTATCAGGGATTTTATTGATTTAACGGTTTTCCGAATAATATTTAAAACCACCACATATTTTTCTTTGTTTACCAAACACCAAAGTTCGTGTCTTAAGTCTTTCGTTTGTAAAGCAACTTCTGCCTTTCTATTTGCTTACCTTTTTTCTTATCGCGCCGCATGCGCACTGGGCAAAGGAACGCCATCCCCTTATCCCAATCCTTACGCAAAGAACCACAAAAATATAAAGGCTAGTTCTTTAATTTGTTAATTTACAACTTTCTGAACTCTTTTCCTAGAGATGGTAAACTGGCGCACTTCCAATTTCGATTGGCTCTCTCGCTAGTCGATTATTTTTAACTAGCGCGCGAAAATTAGAAACAGATTGTAATCGCTGCTCTCTGAAGCATGAAATATATCCAAAGACCTTCGATTTTTGGTGCACTGCCCCTGGCAAGCGTTCGCCTTGGTAATACGTGCCTAATTTGTGTATTGGCTTGAAATATCGAACATAATTTTAATGGCTGGAGTGCATTGACCGCCGTCGCGGTAAATTCCCCTGGTTAACGGACACGTCTCCGAGAAGCCAATTGTCCCCTGTAGGGGGTGAAGGCCCAATCTGTAGCCTGGCCCTCGTAGTACTGGTAGAGACGGCGCTCGGGCAAGACATAGTCCAGAGATTTCGTGTACCTTACAGCCTTGATGGTGACTATCACGGAAAGCACGAGTTGCGCAAAGTAGCATACATCCTGGCGCACAAACATAATAAGCCTGGGGTAATGCTTTAGGAATAGCAGCCCCGGGTCAGTGTTGAGCACGGCATCCCGGCTGACATCTAACAACGCATGAAACTGCTCCCAAATTAAGGCGACCAGCAACTGGGTGGCGATATATAGACCCACCAGCTCCAGGAGCAACCGCCATAGCTTCTGTACCGGTGGATAGCTCACAACCCTCATATGGTGCATTACCATTACTGATGAAAGGACAAAGAGCGCTGCCGGTAAATCAGGAACATACTGCAGGGGCAGAACGTTGCAGCCGGCCATGTAGAGGCCCACGGATCCAATGCATCCCGCCACCAGCTCCGTTATCTCGTACATTCCGCGCACAATCACCATCTTGTCTTTTCTCTTAATATTCTATTCATTTGTTGGTCCTATATAAAAATAATAAATTTGACGTTGCTCTCTAGATATGTGTTACTTGCAGGAGTCTAAAAAGTAACTAAAATGATTGAGCATGGTTCAAGTGACAAGCTTTTTAGGGCTTATATTTCAGGTTGCTAAGTGTAAAATTAAAATTTTTAGATTTTTAATATCGCCAAAAGACTTATTTTGATTTTTTTTAATAAAACGATTTGTTTGACTTACCCGCCGATATTTGGACTGCATTTTCATATTTTTATTGCAAGTCGGATCATCTCTAAATGCAGGGCTTAAAGGATTTTCGCTTGGGTTGGCAAAGCTGATCATGCTGGCCATTTTATATTTTGTGACAAAACGCATGAAAGTTTCATTTTAAGCTGAAATGATGTCGACCGACGCTATTTAAAAGAAGGTCGCTGGATTTGGGAGACACTGGTGGCCAACCCAAGTGGAAGAAGTCGGTAACAGGAAGTATCGGGCCAGGAAACCGATGCATGCCACAAATGCGACGTCCGCCATGAATCTAGCGAAACAGTTACATATTTTTGTGGAAAAGAACACAGGAAAACGGGAGTCCCATGTGCAAATCAAACGGCAAGGCTATCCACCAGAGGACAACACCTAGGACATGGAGAACGTGGCAACTGCATGGTGCTGCTCGCAGACTTTGATGCGATGCTTTTCAGACGCAGAGTGCGTAAAAAAAGGTTCCAAATGCAGTAATCAAGCAGCGATGACGTCACTATTACCGATGCCTCATCACTCAAAGAGACGATTGCTATAAATCCACCAAATCAGGCTGGCAGGCTTCAATTAGGACCAAAGCGTACTCACTCTAAATTGGTAACTATTGAAGATTTCATCGAAAAAATCCTGAAGAGCGTAAGAAAATGAAATACTTTTTCATTAATTAAAACTAAGAAAATTAAAATAGATTCACAGCAATCCAACGATTACGCTCATTACCCGGCTTGCGAGCAGTCTTCAAATATCCAAGCAGCTCGCAGAGAAGTGTAAAACCATTTTCATTTTACTCGTATGTATGGTTCTTCAAGTATCTCCCAGTGGTAATTATTCTCAATTTTAGAAAACCAAAAATTTAATAATTAAGTTATATTAGTGAGTGTATTTCCCACTTCCGACCCCATTGGTCCAACCCTTTTTTCGCTCGCGTCACTTGCATTTTTTTCCTTGACAGCTTCGTGAATAAGTGTGGGGGCAATGCACTATTTTGGTGCCAAGGATACCCGAGTTCGCATGCAATTTTCGATTATAATTCAGTGAGAGGAGCCAGAGCCAGACCCACCAAAAAGAGCGTGACTGACGTGACGGCGACGAAGAGAGAAAGTGTGCAAACTGACCTACACTTCGGCACATCTCGCTTATGCCCCTCCTCTAACAACCTAACTATGGCGAAATTGCGCATTAAGTTTAGTCAGATTCCACCTTGTGCCCCTCCAAAAAGGCAGCGGCAGGGGCAGCAGCAGGTGCCACACCTCCAACAAAACAAAAAAAGGACACAACACCCCCGCAGCTTGACTTTTGCCAACTACGCAGTTGATTTCACATCCGCATCCACATCCCCATCCTCAACCTCAGTGGCATCCTCCCCATGCCCTACCCCAAGCTTCGACTGAGAGAGCTGTCTTCCCAGTTAATCGATAGATCGGAGTCTGCGCAATGTTTTAATCCTCGGATGCCATTCACAAAACGGGGCGTCCTGGAGTTGGGGGCGGACATGGACGTGGACGAGAGATGGCCACTCATCAGCGGCTGCTGCTCCTGCTCCTCCCGCTGCTATTGTGTCTGCGGGTAATTGTTGCTCGGACCTCTGATGTCCGAAAAAATGTGACTAGACAGGGGAGACAATTAAGAGAAATGGCAGGGAAAATGTTACGGATACCCTCCGGGGCAGGGATAGCCGGAAAAAGCAGCTCGCTGGCTTTTTGGGTCAGCTATTTTGGGTTGTCACGCGTATATTTAATTTGCATACAACTCGATTATTTAATGCACAGAAGGACAGATGAATTTATCTCCGGCCTTGCATAAAATTTAAACGCGAATGTATGTTATGTACGACCTTGAAAAGGAACACCCCTAAATTTGGCATCAAAGGTGGTGAAATCATGGCCTTCCTGACCTTGTATGCATTTATTATTTCAAGAGTGGCAGCTAAAGGGGTTACAATTCGAAATGAAATATACTTTTACCATATTTAACGATAAATCCGACGAGGGCATATATAAAGCCTATCAATCACAGTAGAAGTTGATTCAATAAAAACCCTATTTCATTATAGTATTTCACAAATTTTGTAATGCCATTAACGAGACACAAATCATTCGTGAGAAATTCAAACAATGAGCGGAAAAATTACAAAAGCTGGCAGGAAACCTGCAATATACAATATACAATATTTTTGGGCTCGAAAATATATGCAATGCACTTGTGCATATTTTGATTTGGCTAAAAATGTTCAACAATTGGCATGAGTCCAAAAATGTATACAGATTTTCAGGAGGGGATTATATGGTATTCAAGGGGTTTAACATATAAACTTATATAGCACTTAGCGCCCAGCTCCCTGCATCTGGTCAAGCGAGCAGTGGTGAATCAGTGAAAGTACATATGTAGGTATCTTGGTGGTAGGAATTTAACCCCATCTAAGCTCACTTGACTTGTGGGTCGCAAAATGAGCAATAAGAGGAATAAGAGCTGTTGTCCTGCAAGACTATAAAAGTCCCGAATCCCCGCTTTTCCGTTCGTGCGCAAGCATCGGTTGTCGATTTCATTATCCGACGCTGCTCCTCGCCTGCAACGCTGTCAAGTGTCACGTATGCGAATACCTACACAGGGGGAAAGTTTGGGATTGTTTTTAATGAATTTTTAATTATGTTTAAATTGTTATACGGAAATAGTAGCTATTCGAAGGGGAAGCCATTTATTATTTAATGATTCAAATTGTTCGCTGTTTTAGTAAATAGTTAATATTATTTTAAGGAACATTTTAGTACTTGATATTTTGTTATGATCACTATTAATGTCCCTGTTTTTTGTTTCTCTGGACAACCAACGTCATAAAAGAGCAGCGCAGAACAATCCAGAACGTTGGCAGTGGGTGGCAGGTGGCAGGTGCCTTGGGGCAGGGACAGGGTGGCATGGCAAAGTGTGCGTTCAAGGACATGCATACATTACATTACGACGGGGCTTTACGCCCTGAGCCAAAGGCATTAAGCCGTGAAATGCGACCAAAGCGAACGCCGCAACAGCTAACGGCAAAGCCCAGCGCCGCAGTCAACGCTGCGTATGTGCGATATTTAATTATCACAACGTGGGGCGTGGGGGTGGGGCCGGGCTCCGAATGCAGCGGCGTCCTTGCCAACTTTTCGGTTGACTGCGAGAGCCGCCGAGAGAGGCAGCCGGGTGGAGCTTTCATTCAGTAGAAATTGGAATCTCTCCTTCGTTGCTGCCCCAAAGTGGCGTACGCTGCTGCGAGCACGTTTTATTTTTCCGCTCATTCTATGTTGTTTCTTCGTCCGGTGTGGTTTACAGTCATTTTTCTCTCAGCGTCCGTGTGATTCGCCATCCGTTGGATCCAATGAGTGTGTGCCTGTGTTTTGAGTGAATGTGTGGCCCTTGCCAGGAAAAACAAGCATCCGAGGGAAGAGAGCAGAAACATCAGCCAAAAATTAGGTAAATGGCGGTACAAGTGTTGCAACTGGTAATGGGTACTTTAAGGCTGCACTGTGGAAAATAAGGTGCCACCCTAAATATATTTTAAAGAAATCTAAATTTAAAAGTTACAAAACTCAAACTTTAAAATGTTTTCATAATTCGAATAACCTTGAACTTTTAAGAAATAAGAAAAGGCCTACTTTATTTTTGCATTTTAATTTTTAAGGTGATCTCCCCTCTTTTCATTTATTTCCATTTCCATTTTCTGTGTGCGCCTTTACGCCATAGGATCATATTGCAAAAGCACCTGACTTGATTGCATCAAGGACTTTTGTAGAGATTAAAAAACAAAGAAAAACTTTTGCATAGTTTTGGAGTCCATTTTCTCTGGATTCTCAAGTCCTCAGTTCCGTTTTATCCGGAATTGCACACACACAAGCAGCCCATGTTTTCATTTTCCCCTCAATGTTTACAATTTTCAGCGTTGCTGTTGTCATTTTATTTATTTTCTTTATTCTGAATAAAGCAGAGCATTAAAAACTGTTTTTCTCTTTGCTGAATTTTTCTGCGACGTCAAAGACATTTTAATGTGCGAAAATACATGTGTATATATATGCATCAATTGCTTTTTAAAAATTTGAGAAAATATCTCGTTTATTTTGTTTTATTTTAAGACCGCCGACACGCAAAATAACCATCTCGGGTTAAGTGCCAGACATCATCAATCAATTAGTCATTTTATGGCGCTATTATCGCATATAACATATATAGCTGAAGGCATCGATATATAATAATCAGGGATTAGGGGTTAGGTCAAATGAGTTTTCCACCCAAGGCTAATGATTTAGGGTAATTTACGGCGAACAAAAGAAATGATAAAATATCTATTATATTTGACTAACGACTGTATTTTATAGCTTTCCCTTGGGGAATAATATTGATTTTGTTTTCCAAATGTTTGTTGATTTTGGAAGTATTTGGTTTTCGTTGTTATTTATATTTCATTGTGGTTTAGGAAACGTTTTGAATACTGACTTATTCGTACCTAATTGTGGATAGTATTTCGAAGTAAAATTATATTTTTATTAAAGAAATGTAATGAAAATGTATTTGACGGGTAGAGATTTTGAAAAATATTTCTTATATTTTAAATTATGCAATTAAAAAATTTGAAAGAATTTTAAAATTATTATTTAATTTAATATTCCACATTAATACTTCTTCAAGAAAACAAAACAAATGTGCAAGTAAATGGAAATGTGTTTTAAATTAAAAATGAAATGTATTACTTCAGTTTATAACTTTTCTTTCCTGCGCTTTATCGTCGTCTTTACTGCATTTCCACAGATTTTCGCGTAAACAGACTCCAGCTGCCTTTTCGTTCTTGTTTGCTTTCCATTTTCCATTTTGCATTTGCATAATCAAATTTTGTTTATTGGCAGCCATGTCAATTTAAATGCAAATCTGAGAGCTGGCCAATTGCAGAAACTATTTTCCTTGGCTCCCCCACATTTTCGTTCTGTGGAATTTCTCGAAAGTTCGTTGGGGTTCATTAAAAGGAATAAGAACTTGACACCCGTGAATTATTGAGCTCTCCTTTTTCCTCGCCCCACGGTAAATTGCATTCAATTGGACTTAATTGCTCAATCTGAACTTGTTGTTGTTTGTGTGATTTTCCAATCGGGATTTGAAAAAGTCAGCGCCCGCCTAAACCAATTAACGAGCCCTAATTAACGATTCCTTCTATTTCTCTTTCTAGCTATGGAAAAACAGTATGCAAAAATGTATGCAATTGCCGTCATAAGACTCATTGAAATGAAAATGCCCCACAATTGAGATTGAGCCAACGAAAATGAACCAAAAGAGCATTTAGCCAAGAGAGTCGTCAGTGCGAGACCGTGAAAGAGAGGGAGAAGTTTTAGGTTGCAACGTCATCGTCATCTGAAGAGCATTGCGGAGGATAAGAGAGTGCGCGAGCGCATTACGCCTTTACACCCATTACACGCCCATTTCACAACTCCCCCTGAAGGGAAACATCATCCAGAATTTGCATTAACCTCACGAATTTGAATTAGATAATTAAACTGAAGATACAAAACTCGAGCGATAAAAAGAGTCTGCGCAAAGAGAGCGGCCGCACGAGAGAGGGAGGAAAGAGACCCGACGTTTTTTGGGCTCCAAGTCGTTTTGCGTGTGTTTGTGGCTCCCAATTGGATTTTGTATCTTTTTGTGACCCAACGTGCGTTCAAGTAGCGGAAAGTTTTTCATTCGCGGCCCGGTCTGCTGTAATTGTGTTAGTAGATGCAATTGTAATTGTAATTTTGTGCTTCAAAAGCGGAGTTTCCTTTGCTGAATTCGGGAAAATCTGCCATGTCAAAGTAAATAAACAAGGGCAAACCCCTGCGAACCCATTTATCCAGTGCGGCGACTGTGTAAAATATCGATTTTTCGGCAAACGCGCGTCGATGACCTCGCACACCGCAGCAGCAACTACAATTGCGAGATAAAAAAAGTTGCAAAGCACGCAAACTACGAAGTAGACGGCGAAATAAATCAAAGCTGTTTTCAAATAGAGTTTTTAAGTAAGCCAAACGCTTTACATAATTGCAACAACAACAACGACGGCGCTGCAAGGGGGAAAACTCTCGATTGGCAGCAGCAGCGGTAGCAGTAGCAGGGAAAGAAGAAGAAGAAGCGGCCCCAGAAGAAGCAGAGCCCCACTGGAGCGGCAGAGCAGCAGCAGCAGCGACAGCGGCGCAAGCAGCGAAAAGAGCGCCAGCCGAAAACCGCAGAGACACATGCTCAGATACCGTCTCGTGTCCACTCACTTCCTCAAGCAGCCGTAGTGAGCCAGTGCAAGGGAGACAGCCATACCGCGAGAGAGAGCGTGGGTGTGAATTGCATTGCAGCTGAAAGTGCATCTGAGCGAGCGAGAGACGACCGATCGAGCAGGATACCCTATAAAAGCGCGACAGGTGCGCGGCGCCTTCTCAGTCAATCTCTTAGAACCCGCAAGAACCCCCCAAAAGAAGGGAGGAGAGGCCCGGAGCGCGCTGCACAGGGCAGAAGGAATTCGCATCCGATCCGGCATCAAAATCCAGTCACAACGTATTCGCTAGGAGTCCTGCGCCTGCTGGGTCTGAGCTCTAGTTTGGATAGTGAAAATGTGCAGAGATCGCGATATGAGTTCGTGGTAGATCAGCGCAACCGTCGTTACAAGGTCAAGAAAAAAATCAAGCTTGAGGGCGAGTGAGGCGCTCCTGGGCCGTAGCCCTCGGGAGAGCAGACCCAGACCGGAGAGATTCGCGAGATCCTGGACCAGGACCAATCACAGCAGAACAACAACAACAACCAGATCGTCTAGCTACCAAACCAAAGTTAACAATATTAGCAAAGTTAAATAATAGTTAAGCCATCAATAGCCCTTCCATTTCTGAGTGCACGTCGTAATATCCCCGGCAATGTGACTATTCTGTGCCTCCTGCGTATTCGGGCAACATCCAAGCGATTCAGGCAACAGCTGCTACACCGAGTGATTCCTCCTCTCTCGATCTGCTTCCAATTTTTCCAACCCCCGAAACCAAAGGATAACGTCGTGCAACTGGCGAACGTACGGGGAAAAACCAGCAAGATTGAAGACTTTGGGAGAAATCTTTGGAAGTCCGTTAAGGCTTGCATTGTGAGTATTAAAAAAATAACTATTTATATTTAAATTATTTAAACTAATATTGTTTTGATTTTATTAAAAATGGATTTGTTTGGGGTTTGCAAGAATATTTAAAATTACCCAACAACAAAAATAAAGTCTCTAAAGAAAATTCTGAAAGGAAACGCCCTTGGATTTTATACCATAAATGAAATACTTAAAAGCACAGATATCTCCCGAAAAAACATTTATAGAAATTAAATAACTCCCTATTTGTGGAAGGTCATTTGCTTACATTATACTTGTAAGTAAACACGCGCTTAATTGCTTGAAAATAGTATCAGATAATGTAAATAATGTCTTCTTAATTTTCCGCCTTATTTTCACACCTGTTTGCCACAATTACCGGACACCTATTTACCTTTGCGTTACGGTTTCAAACTAATTGAGAGGTGTACCATATATATTATGCCATGTTTATTTTCGCCACCACTGTGGAGGGAGAGGGGGCGGCTTATAAAGAAATTAACACATTTGGCCAGGGCGATGGAAAAAACGTTGGCAAACGTAATCGGATCGGTAGGCATTGCATATTTTCAGACGCCAGTCACAAAGCGAGAAAGTCTGGCAATTTCCAGGGAAAATCCCGATCGATAAACATATTGGTATCCCATTCACATACATATATCAGAGAAATATATTAAAATTTATGGGCGACATACGAAAAACCTATCTTGAAGTTGGATAGCCAGGCCAACTTTTGCATTACATTCCCATTCGATCGATTCATTTGGTGTTCTGTTTTCCTACTTCCAGCCTGTTTCTGTCTGCTTTGTTTATTGTTACTTATGGTGTTTTTATTGTTTTATCGTTTTGAGTCATGAGGGAACAGTGGGCCCCCATGAGGGAACAGTAGTGGAAAGTTTTACAAGCCCTGGGCACAGGAGAATTGCTTCATATATTTGCCGATATTATTATTATTATTATTTTTGGGGGAAATTGTTTCTCCTTTTTGGGGGTAGAACGACGATTGCTTTCCCCATTTTCCCCAAAAACCCACTCTCGCTGATGGGATTGTCATGTCGGTTGTCGTGACGTGCAACGAAAATTGGTTTGTCGAGTATGTTGACCCAAAAAATTACCAACTCTATTGACTGTCTACGTCTGAATATGTTTGTATTCGTATCAGCAGACTATAATTGAAGGTAAACCAATTAAGTTGTAGTCCACGGCGACATGAACAGCAGCAATATTTCAGCAGTCACTGTGCTGGCCTGGCGAAATTCAATAAGGGCATCAACTAAACGGATTAGCAAACAGATTTTTTCCACTTTTTCTGTTTTTTATTTTTTGTATTTGTATTTTTTGCCAAACTGCGCGGTTTTATCTATTTTTAGAGGGCGCCCACCTAAAAGTTCAATGTGTAAACGATCAATTGTGGCCGAGGTTTATTTTTGGCTTTGTTTAAATTTGTATTTGGCAGTCAGCTTGGTCCACTGAACAGAATTTATTATCATCCCAGATCACTGTGTTTGACCAGACAGAATTTCATCAGGCGAAGAGGAAATATAAGGGAACGCCATAAGTAAAAGAACAAAGAATAAAATAATAGAGATATTAATTAAATTTTCCCTTTATGATTTTTCTTTGTGCGCTTTCTGTGGGGGAAAATTATTAATTATTTATTTCTTGCTTGAAAAATAAGTTTTTTTATGAATTGATAGCTTGAAGTCAATAAATATTGTTGTTACAGGGCTTAATAATTAATTATTATTCAAAGACAGGATGGAAAATTTATTATTTATTTATTATCAGAGAAATAAATGTCATATCTTATAGTGATCTTGAACTTTGCCTTCTTAAAAACTCTCCTATTCTGTCCATTTATTTATTCATGAATTTAAAACTACAAAATATACTTTCATTACAATTCGAAATATTGTTTTTAAGCTTCAACAAAAGACTGTAGTGTTACTGACCTGCTTTACCCAATTGTTTGTTGGGTTTTCTCCCTCAAGAACGAGAGTATTTTTAGCTATATGCACTGTAAGCCACATGATTTCGCCGGTCTCCCCCGTTCTTGAAAGATAATTCATTAACAAAATTCGCCAGTTGTTTGGCGAGGCAGCGAGGCGATTGTATAAGATTGTATCCATTAGATGCATCTGCCCAGGGTCGTTCCACGTTCCTCGTGAGCTCCATTGGCGTTGGGGTCTCGTGACCATTGTTGGTCATGTGGTCATGTGTCTGGCTGGAACCAGGCCGTGATGTGATACCGGCGACTGGAGAACTATATATTCAAAGAATACGATATATCTTGTCAAATATTAAGCTTTTTAAATTAAAACGAAACCAGACAGAATAAATTAAGTAACCAAAAACCTGTTCGTCACGTTGAACAAGGCTCGTAAATTATCGCAAAATATATTGTGTGAGAGCTCGCGAACATCCTCCTTTCCTCTGTCGTGTGCTTTATTATATTTATAAACAAGTTGCCAAAGTTCACGAAACTGGAAAAAGAAATTTCTGATTGCTGGCTGGGCGCTTTTTAACTGAACTCGAGATGAAGAGATGCCTTCGTCAATTGAAATTGATTGATTCTAACGAAAGCGGGCGAAAAAATATAAATAAATGTGTGTGGGGAGGAGCAGGAGAAAACGGAATTGGGAATTTGTCAATTAATTGGTCACAAACGGGAGAAAAACAACAACAGAAGCCGATCAAGTGACCACCAATAAATTAATTACGTCACAAACTGCACGGGCAAAAATGAGAGAAATTGTACTTTAACCTCGGAAAAGTCTAAGCTGCATTTCCTGATAGTTTAGATAAGAAAACGTAAACTTGGCATAATTATTTTTTTGGATTTATTTCCTGAAGAAGTCCAAGAGTCCTGTGAGGAGACCTCTAGCGGCTGACAATAATTATGTGAAAGATATTAATTTAAATTTAAATGATTGCTTCACGACATTTTTTAATTAATTCGTTAATTAATTATTTATTGGTTATTCCGTAACAATTTCTAAGTGGATTATTTATTAATAACATTTGCAACTTCAACAAGTACTTTGAAAGAATGCATTTCCATGAAATAGTTTTCCCACCATTATCCACATTTATTTCTGAAATGTTTTTCACGCATTTGCAATTTCCTCATTATTTATAATTTACTCCCCCTTTATATGAGTTCTTCCTATAGTTTTATTGACTTTTTCCCATTCACTCACATTTTCGCTAGATTTTCTTCGTATGTGTTTGTTGTTCCAGTCGTGCTTCATTAAAATTTTGTGTGTTTCGCATTTGCATTTCGGGATTTTGGGGCTTGGTAATATTCCATTGATATTTCTCCATAACTTGTTAGGGAGTAAGTCGCATACCATCATACTCGTTCTAGTCATCAAATTTTCATTTTTGGCATTGCGCAATCGTAGGAAATGCATGGAACACGTGACTGACATTAACTGATTTCAATAACGAAAAAAGAGTGAGTTTTCCGTCAAGATAGTAACTTTGTTTAGTCGATATAGCTAGCTAGGTAGCAGTGATTGATGCGACTCGCATCGGAAAATTACGATTTCCCAAAATAGAAATATACAAAAAATAGAACATAGCACGGCCACCACCCATCATCATGTCTGGGCCGGCCACTTGAGATGGCTTCTTGAAATTCCAGCGGCAGTACATAAATTAAACTCGTTATCTGTGTTCCTGTGCAAATCGTTCTCACCGCCTTATCTAATCGCTGGGTGTGATTAATTGTCGTTCAATTAGGCAAGCTTCAGCATATCCATTGAAAACCAACACTGAAAGTGCTGTCACCTGGGTGCAGCGAGAATATCATTCTTGAAAATAAAATGGAAACTCGGAAATGGGGGTTTTTCTGGCCTTGTCTTCGATTGATGGGGTTTATAAAATGCACTGATTGAAACCCACGACGACTCACTGACAACTCATTAAAGCAAAACTAAATACCAATTAGCACCTGGGTCTGCTCTGCCCTAACTAAGAGCTATTATTAATATTTTTAGTTATGTGGCGAACCATAATTGGCAAGTGATTATGGGAAAAGTACAAGTAAGACACACCTCTATGAATAAATAAATTAAAATTTCCATTCAAGATAAAAACCTTGACAAAATATTAAAAGTATTTTGATTTTCTAGATAATAACAATGTTTACAGTCTCAGCAAGGCATTTCTAATTTTTTTTAATTTCTAAATAAATATAAATACTACTTTGACTTCTTTAAAAAGTATTTAACTTGCTACTAAAATGACTTCAGACAACCTTCGCTTCCCCTGTATCACCTATCTTTTTAAATAAACATTACAATCGATGTTATCTGTTACTTGTAATACTTATGTAATTCAAGTACTAGTATAAATCAATTGTTGAAAGCCATCAAGTTAATAGACAATTTCTAAGAATAAGCCACGGAACATGGTAAACATTTACAATCGCGTTGTTTACGATTATTCGAGCTGCCGAAATTCGGAAGGCACTCAAATTGATGAAATGTCAACACCGAGGAATGGCGAGATACTCGAAATGCCGATACAATTAGGCTAAAACTGTTTACCCCCAAATGGGAATCGGAATCGGAGAGCGTATTATTAGTATTAACTTGAGTGGTAGACCTGCAATTAACCAGTTCGCCACCGGTTTCAGCCGGCGCTAGGCAGTCTGCGGCAGAGTTGATGATTTCGGCGATATACATTTTAGCCCCTGGTTACCAGGTAAATCCGACTTATCAGCCGGTGAAAATTCCTACTCAATATTTGCAGCCTGCTTAAAGTACACCCGGGGATAATCGTTGGCCACATAGGAGTTCACACGGGTCTGTTAAAATGCCCGAAATTCCGCCTCCAGTCCGTAAATTTCATGGCTGGCATCGCGCATACGCCGCGTGGTCCAATTTTAGCATCACCCTGCGATGCTGGTTACTCGCTTCGGTCTGTTGTTGTTTTCCAGAGAGCGTCGAGCAGCAGCAGCAGCAAAGACCCATAAATCCAACATGCTATTGTACCCATGACTTTGTTTTCGTGCTTTTTTTCGCCTTCGTCATGGGTAAACATATTGATTTCAGCGCGTGGCGAGGTGTATGTATGCGACCTTCTTTACTCATGGCATAAGCTAAAGGATTATGAAATCTAAGAGTTTCCTGTGGCGGAGCTCTTTGAAGGTTCCCTGAACAAGCAGTGCGGCAAAGTTTTCACAATAAATGCGGCTTTTAATGTTGTCTTAAAAGTGATTTAACCAAAGTTAAGAGCTTCGGAGTTCACCTTTTTAAAGTTTGTCTATTATAACAAATTTTAATGAATGAATTAAATATTTAAACTAGAATCTGATTTTATACAAATTTATTAAGGTTAAGGGAGGGTGTCCTGGTGTCAGCCTTAATTATATTTATAAAGTTTTCTTATTAATGAATTCTTTATAAATTTCTTTAGATCTTGATAACTACATTAATAAATAAAAGAAACACAAACACAAAACTCATCCAAGGCACGTTTATTTTTCATGTTTTGGTTCCGAAAACACTTAAACCTTAATCGCGTCTGCTCTGTCCGTCCACAAATAGTTCATGACGACGGGGAATCTTATCGAGAATTCCTGATAAACAAAGATGGTGGGAAACTGGCACTGCCACCACCTGCTTGGCTTTATCTGAAAAACTACAAAACTGAAAGCGAAATTCGAATAAATGCCAATTCATTTCTGGCGTTGACTCGTGTCAGCCCCTACTCCTGCTCTCACGACTGGTGGGATTGGGTTCCACGGGTGTTATCCATTCCGCCGACCTTTTGCCGGAGCTTTTTGAGTCATGCACTTGTGTGGTTGCCTGCTGGCCTGCCTGCCTGCCTCTGTGTAAACAATTATTGTGGACTTTTATTGCATAAACAATTCTGGGTAAGGTGGTAGGAATCACAATGACGGCTCCAACGAAATATTATTTGCTTCCTTTATGATGAGTAAATTGTGCCATTTCTTTGGCTACTTTCGCTTATATAATCAATACACGACAATGTGTTTATAATTAATGTGTCCATATATAGTTTTTGCCCATCGAAAGGTGGTTCGATTTCCATTGATTCGTGAGTAAACACAAACAGGATTGAAGTCCAATTCATTATCCATCATAAAAAGGCTTTCGAGTGTCGCTATCTGTCTGCCAGCAGAAAGCCCCAAACCAAATTCCCCTTTCCGTTGAAATCTAATTAATTTGATAAAGCCTGAGACCGGTCTTAGTGGGAGAAATGCTTTGCACGCGCCTTCTTTTGGGTGGAATTTTCTAAATAAATATTTATATGTGTCTTAGCCATGTTTTTTATTAATCTTTCAAATGGGAAAAATCGTAGAGAATGACAAAAAAAAATGTGCTGAAATGTTGACAAATATAAAATGTTTTCTTTATTTTATGTAGACGTGTCTTTTTCTGGCATTAAAACTGCGCAAAAATCTTACGAAAACTCAAGGACGCGTTTGGAACACATTTTCCATGATTTATGTGTGTTTTGATGTAATATTTATTTCTTGTTTAAATATTAGGAGATTTTAGGGCTTAAATATAAATTTTTTATAGAAATACATTGATTTATTTATATCTTTTATATTTACTACTGATAAATATAAACGATTTTTAATTTTGGTTCTCGAATAAACAAAATTTGTACTTTTTCCAATTCTAAAGCCCTCAAAAAATATTATTTACCATGAAATATAATTCAAATTGAAGGATTTCAGCCTATAAATGTGTGTTAATTCCCATATATGTATGTATTCTTGGCATTTTGTTGCTGTTCTCGATCACGTCGCCGATTGTCACTGTAGGGCGCGTGCGTCTCTTAATTAGTTCGTCTCGTTTGCGATCCCAGAACGGGGCAGCGGCAGGGGCAGGCCAGGCAGTTGACCGGAGATGCTCCGATATTCGGTTAACCTAGAGAAAGTGACTCATGCCGGACTGAACAGCACTCGCCCCTCTCCCCTGTCGCAGCTGAAATTGTTATTTTTACACACGTCGTGACATTGCACTTGAATTTTTTCGTATATTTTTACCTGTGCATATTTTGGTATTTGCTTCCCGTTAACTGATACCTGTTGCCCGTGTTACCTGTCTTTGGCCTCGCTTTCCGAAATCATTTTCGATGATCCCATTCGCGTGTTGCAGGGGCCCAAAGAAAACAAGTGCATAAATTAATTCGCCTTATTAATATGGCCATAAAGTCTACCGGCTTGCCGCTAATTTGCGGGCCAGATTTATTTTTAAACCCAACCCTCTCGTCGCACCTCTGCACACTCTGTCTGCGGGCCACCGATTATACAGATCCCCCTACTATAGCCCCCTCCGCCGATAAGGAAAATAGAGTGCAAGTGTCTCCAGTTCTGGATCCCAACTCTTGTTTACCGAAGCTTTTTCGCACCTTTTCGCGAAGAGCCTCCCACTCCGATCGATCGGGAATTCTCCATAGCGCAGGCGCGCTCTCTCTCACCCGCTCTCGATTTCCCGCATATAATTCTCTATATAATTTGCGAGGTCGGAGCTGAAATGGGTTTAATAGTGATTCGGTGCGCCCAAAGAAAGCAACGCCAGCTGCCTTCGTTCTCCTCCTCCACAAACATTTTGCTCGGCTGTGTCCGAGGAAAAGCCACAGAATCAAGCGGAAGAACCTCGAAAATAAAAACAGAAACAATTGAAAATAATTAATATTCGTGCCAAACGGGGCAAAAATCTTGTAAAAATAATCAAGATCTCGAAAAATGTGAACTGCTGGAAAAAGAAAATAAACGAAAAAAGCTACAGGCACATGAGAAAAACAGCAAATGTGAAAAAGAAAATTTCAATTAGTGTTTTATTGAAATTTATTAAGCGAGATTTAAGGCGTTGACATTTTTATTTGTCCAACAAAAACGCCTCTCTATTCAAATCAAGAGCCCCTGTGATCAAAAAACCCCCCAAAAGTGAACTGAAGTGAATTCATTGTGATAATAAATCTAGTTAGACTGATTAAATTAGAGATTAACCAAAGCAGAATGACTCCGAGGCTAATAACTTATATTTTGGTAAATATTTTTCAGCTTCAAGGGATTAAATTTAAACTTGGCGAAAGGGATTATTAATTGCATATTTGTTTATTATATAAGAGAGTTTATAAATTGAAATCAACAAATCACTTTAAATATAGAAATATATTATATTGGTTTTATATTAACCTTATAATTATTTCGGTAGCGTTATTTATTAAATCGGTCAATAAACCAGTATTTCATCATATGAATCTTTAATTTACAAAAGACTCATAAGAAGGCAAAAATTAAAAGATTTTAAGCTTAATATTGCTTATATAATATTATAATTTTCCAAATTTATTCATTTTTCTTTAATTTTGGTGCTTGAATTTATATTTCATAATGTTATTCAAGTCTATCTATAATTTCATCATGTGTTTATATAACTTAGAAGTCACATCAGCTTCTCAAAATATTTTTATTACCCTTAAAAACGACTTGGCTCAGCAACTTAGTCTTTAAATATTTATAAACTTAGTAGGTAAACCTTCTATAAGCCAGAGATTTCGTTAAACTGTGTCTGAAATGCCTCTGGACTTTGATGATAGGTCATGACTTGGCACAAATAAATAACCTGAATGGAATATTACTCATACGACACGTTGAGCACTCGGCACTTATTAACCCACTTAATTGTTTCGGGGGGAACTGACATTTATCGGCAGCTTATAATTTATTGTTCGTCACGGCATCGCCAATTGATTTTTTGCATTATCTCTAAGGGATTCTAACTTTTTCCCTACTTTCCTCTCTCTTTCCAGTGCGGCATGCGCCATCCCACAACTGGGCTGAACGAAGACGACCTGAGTCGTCTCACTGGTTCATCATCGTCGACAGCCTCATGCGGCAGCGCAGCCTCCTCATCGTCCTCCTCCTCATCCTCGTCGTCCGCAGCCGCTGCAGCCCGCAATGAGGCGGTTCGCAGTCCGGAGAAACCAATGCCAGCCCTGGCTGGGCCTGGTGAGCCCCTCAAGAGCCACCTAAATAGCGGCTTTAACTCAACCTACCTGCCAGAGATCATACATCCGGCACTGGAATGGCAGAAGTCATCGCGCAAGCGCAAGGAGCGTTTGGACAGCAGCTCGGCCTTTGGACAGGATCGCAAGTTGCAGCGCAGCAACAGCGAAGAGCTGCTCACGGACGGCGGACCGGCGGCTATACTGGAAACAGCGTCCACTGACTGCCAGACAGCGGCCGCCGCCCATCTCCTGGAGGCCCAGTGCGATGCCATCCGTCGTGTTTCCTCCGAGGATTTTAAGCGCACGGCCAGCTATGCCAGCTACCGACAGGAGTTTGAACGGGAGCAGGAAGAGGCCTCGGAGCTGGGGGAAAATAATGCCTCCCTGGCCAACTTGCCAACGGGAGAGGCGGCCAAGGAGCGTCCCCGCCTGGAGACCAGTCCAGCTCGCCAGCCACTGGCCAAGGAGACCAGCGATGACTCCGAGTGCGAGCACGAGCGGCGTCGGAGCAGCGAGCGCTTCTGCAAGTCCCGCCAGCCGCCGGTGCGCAAGTCCGGAGTGGCCAAGAAGGGCAGCGGGGCCGGAGGCAGTGGTTCCAAGTACTTGCCCTCGCGACGGGATGAGCAAAGTGCCTACAAGTACGATCTGTCGGCCCTGAAGTACGAACGCAGAGGTTTCATCAGCAGCAGAAAACAACAGCAGCAGCAGCAGCAACAGCAGCAGGATCACAACGACAACAATTTGATAGACTTCCATCAGCAGCAGAAGGAGCTGCAGACCAAGAGGAGCGCCAGCATCTCACCCACGCCCACCACCAGCTCCTCGGCGGGCAGCGATGACAGCACCCCCACTTCCAATGCCGCCCCTGCGCCCATCAAAGCCAAGCCCCAGCGGCAGCAGCAGAGCCTGGATCTCACATCAGCCCAGGAATCGCTGCCATGGGAGCGTGGAGACGAGCCAGCTCCCATCCTGAGCCGTCGCTATGCCCACTCTCGCCCCCACATCGGTGGAAACCTCGATGCCGCTGCCCAACTTGCCAAGGCCATGCCATATCCCCAGCAACTGCCCAAGCAGGCGGCCACAGTTCAGCTTCACGCCGACATCAGTGACATGGACATGGAGCCCATGGATGCAGTGCGTGCCTTCAGCTCGCTGGAGAATATGCGCACCCGGGATGTAATGCAGCAGGTCCTGCCCGCCATGATGGTGGCCTTCCAGACGCCCGATGAGCGCCTGAAGACTATTAATCGCCGGGTGACGGTGCTCAAAAAGAAACTGGTGCAGCTGGAGGAGTCGCTGGAACAGCGTCTGGGTTACAGGCCATCGCAGGCGGAGCGACTGAACGACAAGTACATGAAGAACGCTCTGGCGGAGTTGAGCAAGCTGCGCAAGGAACGGCACGAGCTCAAGACTGATCCCATCGCAGCTCTGGGCCTCAAGGTGTGCAGCGGTGGTGTCGGCGGAAGCATTGCTGGCCAGGAGGTGGCCAAGAAGCTGGAGCGCATGAAGGCCACCCTCGCTGAAATCGAGCAGGTAATATTCGGGTCTTTTTCTTTCTTTATTTTGCAAATTCAAAGCTAAAATCACGAGACACATTTTTATGACAATTAGCAAGTGGAACGCAGACGTCAGAGAAAGATTGCCGGTGAATATAATACATATATAGAGAGGGAAGGGGTCTGTGGATATAGTATAGCATAGGATAGGATGATGGCCACGACAGCCGCAATTTGGCAATAACTTTGATCTTGTCCCATTGTCAGAAGAGGCGGCGGGACTTTGAAAACACGTATTTTGTTTTGGCCAAAAAACATGAAGACAATATTTAGGAAACTTTTAAATGGATATTTAAATAGGTCTACAAAATATATATTTACAGAACGTGTAGCATATTCTTGGTCTAATTAAGCATTGTAGCTAGTGGAGACATTTTTTAGCCTCATTAATCAACCAAAATCGTTTACGTAATTATTTTCTGGCAACTTCTATGGCTTCCTTAGCTAATGTCCAAAAAAATCAATTCCCACATTCCAAATTGGGCTACTATAATGAGATTTCTATTTATACATCTTCATATACTGCATGTATTTATGGCATCTAGACAGGCCTCCTCTATATATTGACGAATTAATGATACATTTGTCATAGACAAACCCCGCAGACAAACACTCTCTGGCGGCCCAAAAGGAATCCACTCGAAATTGAAATTGAATTTCTGCCAAGAAAACAAAGTGTGCGCGAAATGATTTTTCCCTTGCTATATGCCTTGCTGTGTGGAAATGGGAAATGGCCAAAGAGGCCAAAGAGGCAGCCATCCAAGTGCCAAGCCATATATTATTGCTATACTGTAACGTATTATTTGTTTACAATACTGTTATATATTCCGCACTTGTGTTTCTATTTCTGTTCCTACGGCTCTGGCATCTTCGGAATTGTCTGCTGTTGTCGCTGCCCTGTCATTGTCAGGGTCGAGGAAAATCATAAACAAATCAAAAAACGAGTAATGCCCACAAAGCTGATTAATTGTGTTGTTTACCGATATGGGTGGTCTTTATCAGTTCATTTTTTGTAGGAGCTTCTGTGGCTTTGATAGAGGTATTTTATCATAATTTAGCGAGCCTCGTTTTGCCATAGAGGAAAGTTCATTAAATGAATAATTTTTGGTAGAGATAAGCATTCAAATTGACCTTTTGTTCATTCATTCCGAATGATAACACGACTTTTTAACAAATTACTTACTTACTTTTCTCCTTCTTTACAGAACCTCAACGAGAAGCGCGTAAATGGCCATCGCTCCGAGCAGCTAGAGGATCTGAATGCCGACCAGCTGGTGCAGGAGAAGAGTGCCGTTCAGCACGGTCTTCTCTACTTTGAGAGTCTGTACGGTCATCCCATCACCAAAGAGGAACGCGATGCTGCCCGACCGCTCTACGATCGCTACCGGCAGCTGAAGCGTTTGGTTTCCCGCACCGTAATGTTTGGCGCGGGCACAGGAGTGCCGGAGCTTCCCACAATCCTGGAGCATGAGGCCATGGTGTTTGAGGCCACATCCACACCGCTGCAGTATTCATCAAACAACAGCACTGAGACCACCAACTCGCCCAGCGACTCGAATGCGCCAAATACTCTTACCCAGAATGCTTCTTCCGATGAGTCCACGACCACCACCACCACATTGACGGGTCCGGCGGTTGGAGTTGCTGCCTCGCCTTTGGAGTCGGCGGCAGCCAGTGAGAACATCTCGTCGTTGAGTCTGGACCAACTGTGGGAGCAGCTGGATCGTGTGCGCGACGAGAAAGCTCTGCTAAAGACCACCATTAGGGAGTACGAGTCGCTTTTTGAGGAGCAGAACGGTCGCAAGATGCTCAAACAGGATCGCCGGTCGCTGGAGACAGAGACCTATGCCCAGTACAAGGAGAAGAAGGCCAAGGTCCGGCTGCTACAGGCGCTGATCAAGAAACACATTGGCCAGTAAACCTGGATATCCTCCTTCCATTATTCACAACACAACACGCATACGAAACTTATTTATTTCATACCAACCTAGACTTGTACGCAAATTATATGTAGTTTTTAGACTTACATTTTACCATATATTCTATAATGATACATTTTATGAATATTGTTGATTCCTTATTGTTTTTTTAAAAAACATTTATTGAGTAATTGTAATAAACGAAACCCCAAACAAAATGAGGAAAGTGATTGGAGAAACGAAACGAAAGTAGCCGCAAGACATTTGATTCAGATTCGACTCTATACCATTCAGACTCCCGCACGGAATTGATATCTAATTGTAACACCCCCCTACACACCTCTCTTTCACTAAAAATCATACTTCAGTTCGATGTAAATCGTCATTGATGTTAAAAAATGACTGTATTTGGCCTTAGTTGTCCCACTCCAAAGCGGGGAGCGCACACACCTCATTTGATTAGAGCTACTCTACGATATATATAGTTTGTAACGATCTAAAGGAGCAAATCAAATAATTGGAAAACCTTTATAAGTGTTGTCTGGTAGCAATGAACCTTTTATATCGACGATATCTAAACTAGAGTCTCTAGCAATCTATAAACAATACTACCCAAGGCATTATCTAGTTGTGCTTTTCATTAAATGTTTCAGTGTGCAAAACCGCACGCAGCCCCCATTAACCACTCGAGATCAGAGCTAGGGATTTAAATCGATATTCTGTCTAATATATATGACCAATATATTTTGGTTTATGGAATGGAATTAAACAATTAAATTAAATAAAATTTTTCGAATATTTTCGGTATGATATTGAGCTAATATCATATCAGCCATTTCCCTTCGATACGCATCCCTAATCAGAACCTTCGGAGTCGAGATGATCACAAGCTAGCATCGGTTGCAGACCCAGAGACCCTTTCTGGGTATTTGGTAAACGATTTGATTTTGTTGTGCAAAAAAGCAATTGGGTTTTTTGAACGTGTATAACCCCCCGCCCCTAAGCCACGCATACGATAACGATATATTATATATATATGGAATATTTACAAAGATAAAGCCAAGCAAATACATATGTAACGTATATATATATTTACATGTTTACATATATATACACACATATAGGACTCAACATTTACAAATTGAATATTCTTATATATGTAGAGCCCACTGAGCTGGGCCACAGAAAGCAGAAAGCATTAAAGTATCTCCCAGCTAACCGAAGCGATTGAATGTCTATGAAATAAAATATATCACGTTATATTAAAATAAAATCTGTGTTTATTTTTATTCAGCGATTTGGTTACATCAGTTATATTTTTGGATCATTTGCTCCTCCTCGTTGAGTGCGACTGCAATGAAAGATAAGATAGAAATTAGTACAGCAGTTTTTTTAAAGATTAATCACTTCGTTTGAAGTGGAAATGACGGATCAGTCGCGTGTGTATTATCGACAGTGAAATTCAGCTATATGCTTGTCAATAGGTCTTCATCATAAGATATGGAAATAATAGAAGGAAAGGTGGGGGCATATGCTTACCTTTTTGCCGCTGGATAAATGTTCTTCCTTGTATATATTCCAGCTGTAAGAAAAATTAATAACACAAAATTAATAATAATGTATGGTTCGGAATGATCATAAAAACAATATAAGGTCAGCTTAGTATATCATCAATTGTTTTTATGACAGGGATAACTGTTTGGCTTAAATAAAGGTGTTCATCACAGAGATTGTTTCTATTTTCTATACTGTGTAAATTATATGCGATTACTAACCTTGTACAGCCCAGTAAAATCCGTTGATCTGTTTATTTTGCAAGTCGAATCAGTGCGGAATAATACCTAGAAGATAACAGATAGATATTTATTAATTAAAATACATTAAATATTCATAATTCCATCGAAAACTTAGGTTTATTCAGTCATTAAAAGTTAGCAACACATGTAAATTCAGTTATATGCTTGTCTATTGGTTTGTCATCAGATAATGTTGTCAAAGATTCTAGGAATAAGTCGTATACACACCTTAAGCAGATAGATACCTTCCGTCATAGTCACCAAGATACCTAAAGATACAAGAGAAAAATTAGTTTTAATACATAATATTTGACAATAGAAAATTTAAAGTATTCAAATATAATTTATCAGTATTAAATAACCAATCGACATCATTTCTCCGACTGGGGCGGTATACATAAGCATCATTTAAATTTTAAAGTATTTTAAAAACTAGGAAAAACCTTACCTTTCCATTCCTTTAATGCTGATAGTTTTAAAAGCCTTCAACTTCAACCCTTCGGGTTCCAAACTCTGTAAAATGACAAACCAAACGTTTTAATAGGTCTTATCATAGAAGGCACAGTCTATATTAGCTGTTATATGTTACTATCAGCAAATAATAACCAATCGACATCATTTCTCCGACTGGGGCGGTATACGAAAACATCATGAAACAAATTAAAACTATTTAAATTAGAAATTAAGCACACACCTTTTTGTCGAGTAAGTCATTATTCTGTGACATTTTAGGTATCAGCAGACCTGTAAGTAAATAAATAATATATTAGCCAAGCTCATAAAAGAAATTCTTGATAAATATGTAATACGTCAGCTTATTTTATCATCAATTATTCTTATGACAGGGATAACTGTTTGGCTTAAATAAAGGTGTTCATCATGAAGCAGAATATTTGATGGATTTGCTATACGTAACTAGCAGCTTACCTTATCTAAGCAGAACTTCCTATGCCGTTAGGGAGTTTCCAATGACTTATTCCTCCTATGTATAAAGAAATTGAAAAGCAATAAGCAATGCAAAATATTGACAATATTTAGTGTTTCATATATGCAATCAGCTTATTTTATCATCAATTATTTTTATGACAGGGATAACTGTTTGGCTTTAAATAAGGTGTTCATCACTGCATATACGAAAGCTTTGTATTATTTTTATGCTTACCTTCATATAAACAGGTCTCGAACGTTTCTTACGTCCTCCCCATAAGTATTCTGAAAAAGTGGCACTTTAAAATATGTTTTTGAAATTATTTAATAGCTGTTATGCATTTTCTGAAGTCAGTCGTGTGAAAATCAACATAATTATTCGGTTATATGCTTGTCTATTGGTTTGTCATCATCGAAAATGCATATTATTTATTTTTTAAAGTAAAAACTCACCATTCTGAACGATTAAGCTAAAATGATGTCTGCATTTCATCGCTTTTTTAAGTTCATGTGTCTGAAAAAATAATAGAAAGACAATTATTATAATTTATTCGTGTTCTATGCATCTTTTATAATGTTTAATCTGCGCTTCAGTTACAAAGGTGAAAGTTGTCATCAAAACTTTTCAAGAGTAGCAAATAATAATCGTTCATCATATTCAGATTTAAATACATTTAAATAACTATAAACAAATACATACCTTATCAAAGATTCTTTTCGTTGAAATTCTTTGCTCCTTTGGTTGGCTGTTCTGCCTGAAATTATAAAGAAAATGCCTTTAAAATATATATTTAAGCAAACTTAAAAACTATGCGTGTAAGTAATTAATCAGCAATTTGTATTTTGCGTTGGTATGGAACAGTTTTCTTCATAGTATATCAAAGCGAGCTGGGTAAATGTTTCATCATTTTAAATTGTGATTTGAAATTTATTCTGTTATTGCTTATTTACCTGATTAATCAGCTATTTTATTTTCTTCGCTTAAATTGTTCACAAATCTGGAAAGCAAAAGAAAGTATAATTATTAAAATATCTTTAGATATCGATTGCATATTTAATTTCAAATTTAGCGTCAGTTAAAAGGTGAAGGTTGTCATCAAAACTTTTCAAGAGTAGCAAATAATAATCGTTCATCATATTCAAGTTTTTTTTTCTTAGTTTTTATAAATATATTAAAACACACACCTAACTAAGGCAAGATCCATTGAGTTTGTAACCTCTCTCCTTTGGACTGGTTATTTCGTCTGTAAATAAATAAAATTACTTTAAAATACACATTTAAGTAGACTTAAAACTATTTGTTGGGGAAATTAATCAGCAATTTATGTTTTGCGTTGGTATGGAACAGTTTTCTTCATAAAATATCAAAGCGAGCTGGGTAAGTGTTTCATCATATTAAAGAAAGTGATTTTCAATTCAATTTAAAGTATTAATTACCGTATGTTTGCCGCAAACAGGAAGTTAGCCATTATTTCTGTAAATAATTGAAAAGGAATATAATTAATATTGAGGAATAAAACATAAAACTATCCAGGATTAATTAATAAGTCAGCAATTAATTTTTTGCGTTGGTATGGAACAGTTTTCTTCATAAAATATCAAAGCGAGCTGGGTAAGTGTTTCATCATATGAAAGAAAGTAATTTTCTATTCATTTTAAGTATAATTACCTTATATTTCCCGTAAACAGAAAGTTTGCCATTATTCCTGTAAATAAATGGAAGAGAACATAATTAATATTGAAAAATAAAACAGAAAACTATCCAGGATTAATTAATAAGTCAGCAATTCATTTTTTGCGTTGGTATGGAACAGTTTTCTTCATAGCATATCAAAGCGAGCTGGGTAAATGTTTCATCATTCGAAGGATTTTATATCATAAACGATGCTTTACCGATGCTTACCTTGTAGAAGACATAAATCTTGCATGATCTGAAAGGTCCTATAACCGGCTTTTCCTCAGTTAAGACCAGAAGTTAGGCGTCCCACCAGGAAATCTGCAATTCAAAAGACTTTGGTTAATGTACATATTGACGTAAGGCGCGCAAAATGCATTGCTTGATGGAGGCATCAGTTTATAAAACCAATCGACATAATTATTCCGACTGGGGCGGTATATATTTGGCATCACAGAAGCAACAAATTCGAAAATAATGCCGACCAAAACTAACCTAACTTTGTTGAGACACGTGTCGGGCACAAAATTCATCCAAAATCGTCTGCATCATCCGGGGATTTCATTTTCCAGGTCATTATGTAGTTCATAATTGTTGCTACCGCATGGTATTCTGCAAATTACGAGCACAAAATTAGTTACTTTGTAATTTAATCACCAACTTAAGCGGAGTCTCATGTGGCTCCTGGGTATCAGAATTGAAAACCAATCAACACGTCTCTTCAGACTGGGGCGGTATTAAACAAACATCATGGAAGGCTAGCGGCTAACTTTAAGAGTATTAATATAACTTCTTATTACCTTTTTGAATTGTTAATGCACGGGCCAACGCAACTGTCCATTTTGGAAGAAAATTTTAAATGAAAGAGTGCACGTGCGGCTCGCCTAGAGGTGGAAGGCCCTCAATGGAGCTATCGATTCCACAGATAGTTTCGTTCTTGACAGTTGTACAAAAATCGAAAGTTTGAATTCCATTGGTCATTTCCTGTTGGTTTGACAACAGTTCTCAAAACAACAAATGAATACAAAATAAACAAATAAAAACTTTGAATATAGTACTATAGGTAAGTTCAGTTATTTTAACAGAAAATGGCTAATAAATAAAAGGTTATCGATGTTTTTGCAGTGTAACCGAAACCTGGGCCAGAAAATCTTCAGAAAAATACAATTTCTAGTGGTATACTTGTAGGGGCCACCAACGGTCGCTCTGTTTATTTGTTGTTGGTTTTCGGTTGCTTCTCGTGTGCACCCCGCTTTGCGTAACTTTTGATTTTTGATTTCCTACGCGAACCGCATCCACCGACGCAATGGTGCTGACCAAGGAGTATCGCGTGTGCATGCCGCTAACTGTGGAGGAGGTGAGTACCCGCCCCCAATGTTCTACCGGAGAGAACCCAATATTTAGCTTTTATGTCATCTTTTTGCAGTACAAGATCGGGCAGCTTTACATGATTGCGCGCCACAGCCTGGAACAGTCGGAGGAGGGCGAGGGCGTCGAGGTGGTGGAGAACCGTCCGTGTGAGGACCCCGTCCACGGCAAGGGCCAGTACACGGAGAAGCACATTCACTTGTCCAGGTGGGAAGCCCCTTCTTAGATGCTGCGCAGTTTCCGGATAGCTCATTAAGACACCATTTCGTATTTCGCTTCCCATTTACGTCAGCCGGCTCCCCTACTGGATACAGGCCATCTGCCCGCGCGTCTTCTACGTGATTGAGAAGTCCTGGAACTACTATCCCTACACGCTAACAGGTGAGCGAGCAGCACTGAGCAGTGCCCACTGCGCATCCCCCGCCACTTCATCCCCCAAGGGGGGGCTATTTTTAAACCCACTTAATTATGCATTCCGAAAGTGGAGATTCCTTAACGCCTTCGCCTCGCTCTTTTGTTCTTTTCCGGCCATATGGCAGCGTTCCCCGAGAACACATCATGTGTTCTTTTTGGGGGCCAGCAGGAATTCCGTGTTATCATTCAACCGGCCGGCATAGTGGTGGGGGTACGTCTGCCGATAAAGGCCCCATTAACCATCATACACACACACCTGTCGAGCCTGTGATACGTCATCCGTATCGGTATCACGACCGGAACAGAGCCAGGCCAAGCTCCTAAATCAGAGTTTGGCAATTGGTTAACACAACTGCCGCAACTCCCAGACCTTTCTCCTGACTGATAATATCTGTTTACACGCTGTCCAACTGCACTCTAACGATAAGGGGCTATATGCACTCCACGGGAATCGCTGTTTGCGTGTTTAGGCTTTGGGTCGTTGACTTTTGGGTTTCGGATCCATTCCAACAAGCTGGTTTATTTACCTATCCAAGTGGAGGTGTATTACCATTACCAGCTGCTCTTTTGTCTGCGATTTTAGATATAAGCTTAGAAAGCCATATGGACTCAGGTATCCTGTGGCAGACAATTTTAGGGATATTTTATGTTTTAGAGGGAATTAAGGTATTTAATATGCAGAATTAACTTGACGAGCTGAACAACTAAAAAGTTTTTAGTAAAATTTATACTGGTTTATAAATGCTTTTAGATATCATATCAACGACAATAATTCCTAAACAAAGGCAAACAGTCCATGTTTATTTTAGATATAATTGCATAAAAACACAAATTGCTATCATAGATATTTTCAACCCATAACTAAAGTATTTTTAAGCCATTCTAGCCCAAAAATAACACATTAGACACGCTTGAATTATATTTGATGAACGCTGTTAGTTTATTGATTTATTTTTGGATTTCTGCATTATAATTTCATGTGCCATAATCGGGACTCTAATTGGCTGAAACGGAAAACCCTGAACCAGAATACACGGTAATTGGTATGGCTTCTATTTCGGTAGTCCCTCGCTAACCAATTATCCTCAATTTACAGTGCTCCTTCATACCCAAGCTAAATGTGCTCATCAAAACAAAGTACGAGGACAACAACGGCAGCACGGAGAATGTAAGAACAAAGTTCAAGGTCCCTAAAAGTTATTATGACAGTGATTAATAACGCCCTTGATTGATAGTGTCTGGACTTGACAGAGGAGGAGCTGAAGACACGCACCGTGGAACATTTGGATATTGCATTTGATGACTTCAGTCCCAAGCATTACAAGCAGGAAGAAGATCCCAAGTTTTACAAATCGATAAAGACAAGTAAGAGTCTGGTATTGATCCCAGAAATGGAACTACATTAATTTAATTTCAATGCTTAGATCGCGGCCCACTTATCGAGGGCTGGCGGGATCTTGATAAGCCCATTATGTGCTCCTATAAAGTGGTCCATGCCACCTTTGAGGTCTGGGGCCTGCAGACCAAGGTAGAAGACTTTATTCAGCGGGGCATACGGGATATCTTGCTGCTAGGCCACCGACAGGCCTTTGCTTGGCTGGATGAGTGGCATGGCATGACCCTGGAGGATGTGCGCGTCTACGAGCGTCAAAAGCAGGCCGAGACCAATGAGAAAATCCACAATACAAGTGGAGCAGCAGTCAACGACGAGCCTGCGGCGGCGACTGTTGCCTCCGTTGGCGATGTGGACTAAGACGTAGAATAGTTAAGGCAACAGGATGCAGGCTGCAAAATGTACCTTCAAGGCCTCGCGGCGAAAGCTTACAAAGTTTCATAGGAAATATCTTATTCTAACATAGCATATATGTATATATACATATATGTATATCAGTGTCGATGCATTTTCAACCGGTCCAAAGAAGCTCAGAGCTCAGGAGGCACAAGAGCACCAAATATTCAATATTATCAAGCAAAGAGAGCACGCAATTTTTAGTCAAACATACTATATATATAAACACGCTCTAGTGAACGGTTTGTGTTAACTATATCCCTTAGTTATTGATGTAAATTCGGTGTACAAAATACAGAATACATAGTAGCGATGTACCTAAAAAGCCAGCGATGTTAATTACTTTTATTCTGCACCTGACCGGGGCCATTAGATGGCTCGAAATGGTGTGACCACTATTAACAGGCAATTTGTATGCCAATGAACCAGGTAGTGGGTGATTCACTAGCTGTATTTCGAATGTGAAGAGATATATGTAGTAAGCAGATGTTACTCCCACGCGGCTCGACCCTGACACTGATCGTAAATCATCAGCCTTACACCCCCAACCGAAAACAACAGCTGCTCCGGACGGAACGAGCCCCCAAAAATCAGGCGGAGAGCGAGAGCTATTGATAAACCTATAGAGCCTCTCGCCGGGGCCGCCAGCTGATTTCACGCTGGAGATCTCACAAAAATAATGCCAAGAAGAAGCGGCAACGGCGGCCACCAGCGATTCGCGTTAGCGTTCGCTTTCGCGCCGCATTTGAACTTCAAACGCGAGAAAAGTAGCACAGCGCGGATAGATACGCGGATGCGTGGAGCGATTAAGCGGCGTGGCGCGCAAAAACAAAACAATTTTTTCTATTTTTTGATTATGTATTTAGCATAGAGAGCAAATGGCAAAGCCAAAACAATTCCATCCGTATATTTAGCCTACCTGTGCGCGTTCGATGACAATGGAATTATTCTGAATGAAAAACAGCTCGGCTCGGATAAACAGATTTCGTCTTGAAAATAAATATTTAAAATATACAAGAACCATCGCCATGGCAAGGAGAAGTGCTGTGAAATATATTTCCCTGTTTATAACGATCTTAATAAGGTAAAAATAAAAATATCCAGCGGATTGTGTGTGTAATATAGTGTATTACAAGCTCTTATCAGTCGCCTTTACAACTCTCCCAGACTGTGTCTAGTTGATTTATTAATAAACATACTAAATCCTATTCTGGGTTAGGCCATATGTGGGCCATATAGTCAGTCTGTGTTAAGCTTTTTATATGAAACGCAAAGTTACTTATCACCGCAGCAAAATCAAACCGAACTGATTGGTTTTATGGTTATTATAAATGGCCTAAATGGGTGCAAAGTATAGGTACTTGGCTTAGCTGGCTTCTAGTTGTTCTCCAACTAAACTACATTTCCCTCTTAACTCCTAATTCTGAAGAGGATCACACGCACAACATATGTCGTAATTAGGTGCCGTAAACTGGAAAGGTAGCAAAAACACTTCCTCAACATTCTCAACATTCAAAACAGGGCGACGAAAAACCCCAAGATTCCCAGTGCCATTTACCATACCTTTATCGCTCAACCCCAAGCAGCGATGAAGGGAAACAGTCAGGTTTTCGGCCCCCAATTTAAAAATTCTTATCACACCAACGGAGGCGGTTGGCTATAAAAAGGTTCTGTTTATCAATCGTATATATAACACAAACGAAACGCTCTTAGATCTTGTCTCTATATATATTCCCCCATATTTCCTCTTGTCATCTCTCTTCCAGATCTCATTTAGGTTCTTGGCCAGTAGTTATCATCCGGCAATCTCAATGAGAATCGACAGCCGCTGTCATGGCGGGGATTCATAAGTAGATTTATTTAGATTTATTTTCATTGTGGAATTGATAAACGGGTTTCGAGTGCTCGAGTGAGAACGGGTTGAACAATAAGCCCAAATTGGCTTAAATTTAATTATTCTTTGGCCTTTTTTTTTTGTAAAAATTCAAGTGGAAGTAGAGTACTTAGAGGAATTCATTCCCCAGAATGTCGCATGTGGTTCTTACCCAACGCGATTTTATTGCTTTCATCAAAACAGGCAGGCAATTGCTCTGATGGTCACAAAAGTCAACTGAAAAATGTTTTGAGGCAAACTTTTCAATTAATATTGGACAAAAACACGCATAACATATAGAAAAGATTGTGCAGTTTGAAATATATGTACAACTCCATATTCTGAGCAATAATTTTATTAAAATACAAGTCTGAAACGCGTTATATTTTGTTTATTTTATAAATTTGGCCCGTGCTAATCAGTGATAATTGCCTGCGAGTCACTCGCAGAAAGAGTGTCGATTCTGTCAGCTATGATTTTTGGTCTTTATGCCACCGAGTATGAGCCTCAATATCAAATGAATTCAAATATTTGTCGTTTTACCACTTGAAATCAAACAAAGCTGCTACCGAATTCCAAATTTTTCTTTCGCCTGTATTTATTAAGTAAATATTTTCGCTGTTATTATAATGTTTCACTTTGCATTGTGTATTGTTGAGTTTAACGCCTTGAACGTAAGCGAAATGCTACGAAAACTTGTTAATTGTCTGTTAGACCCACTTAGACCCCTTTGGAAAATGCGCGGGGATATATTAAGAGATGATGTATGTATTTTCGAAGATTATTTTTGGGAGCAGTACTATATCTGAAAATTATGTTGGAAAACAAACTAGAAGATGCTGACCTACCCCTCTCTTGATATATATTAAGTAATATAATTTAGGACAAATTCTGCTAGCTTTTTCGGGGCTCTATCTCTGTCACCCTGTGATCTGGCACCTCGACATGTGCTAAGTGGGCATCATGTGATGTACTCTCCTCCGTGCGCTAATAGAACCGCTATATAGACGGAGTAAACAAGAGATTTCCATACTGCGCAGGCACACGGCTCGGAGTTGTGCTACCGTTCAGATTAGTGACTCTATATATATATATATATATGTTTACCCCAAGTCGGCTAGAAGCAGTTTGCAGTGCCTAAAACCCACCTATGAACCAAACACCAGGAGCTATTTTTAAATGCAAGTTGCGAAAAATAGAACATGCTTTCTGGATGTTCTTTTAAGATTTATCTGGGAGTAGCAAATTTCCTGGATCTCTTTTTGGGACCAGAAAAAGCAAAGCTAATTAAATAGTCAGTATCTGTTTTTTTAGTATTCCGTCCGTATCTGTGTTTTCCCCTAGCAATTAAGTCTTACCTGGCGTCTGCTTATCATGTTTTGGCCCTAAACGAGCGTTGCTCTGCGACGGAATTATCACCACCAATTTGAGGGCTATTCTGGATTCCAAAAATAGCTTGGAATCAACAGATAGTCTAGTCTAGTCTATTGACTTACCAATTATCTGCTACTTAGACTGAGCCAAGCCGCCGAGGAGACTGATGGCCATGAAGCAACCACCACCACCATGGTGGGCACCACCACCACGAAGATCACTACAATGCCCGACTTTATGCACGGCTGCTATGAGTGGACGTCTGCTCCGGAGGCAGCGGGTGGAAACTGTGCGAGATTGACCCGGAACGGAACCCTGAAGTGCTACGGCGGGATGAATAACCTGGCCTCTCTGACGTAAGTACTCTTGGCACGCTGTTTGTCCAACTGATGTGTGTGTAAACACCCGAATTTAAACCAAAAATCGTAAGAGTCTTCTTTTAAGATTATTTTGTGGGATATAATATTTTTAGAGGCGTAAAAGATCAAAGTTCATCTGGAAATGTAGATTTAAAATCAATTTAAAAAGGTTTTTTAAATAAATGTTTAGATCTTTATTATATTTACACAAAAATATAAATTAATAATAATCATTTCTTTTTTCCTTTAGAAAACTCAGCCGCCATCAGCCAGCGCTGGAAATGCTTCTATGTGGCTGGCCGCACGATGGCTTCAATCCCCTCAAAGAGCTCCAGAAGCTGCCGCGTCTCCGATCTCTCACGATCGAGTACAGTGGCTTCACTGAGTTCAAGTTTGATTTTCCGGAAATGCACGACCTGCAGACCATCAACATTTCGTGGACGAATCTCTCGTACATTTCTTCACGTACCTTCAAGCGGGTGCATTACCTCAAGGTCCTGGACCTGCGCTGGAATCAGCTCATCCAGCTGGATGGACCCCTGTTGCTGCCCCGCAATTTCGAGCAACTGTATTTGGCGGGGAATCCCTGGAACTGCACAAGGAACTTCAAGTGGATGCTGCTGCAGCCGGAAAAGGGGAGACTAGTGGTGGACAGGGATGAGCTCATATGCACGGATCGCAAGTACAAGGAGCGCCAGATGCTGCTCGTCATGCATTACAAATTGGTGGGTTCGTTAGTAAATAAATAATAATAATTTTTTGTTAATAAAATATTCTTTTAGGAGTTGAAAACGCAATGCCAGTCTCATGAGGACTTAAGGAACTGCACTTGCCTGATGCATCATATCTTGCCCAAGACCCACATTCCGTTATATACGGTGAACTGTTCCCACTTGCAGTTCCACCGACTGCCGGCCTTTTTGCCAGAGAACACAACCACGTTGGCCATTAATGATAATATGGTAAGATTCAAAGTTTCTCCCTTATCTAACTTATGATAACACTTCCCTTATTTCCACCAGATCAGCGACATCAATCCGCTGCGTGACAATCCCCACTACCGCCACGTGGTGGATATCCAACTGGAGAACAATCGGGTGGCCAATGTGGACGACCTCGAGGACACCTACTGGCTGCAAAACTTCCGGCTGCTTAACTTGCGGGGCAACAATCTCCGGAAGCTGCACGTCTACGCCCTGGACAATGCGCTGAATGACAATGAGAACGCCAATCTGTTGCTGCTCAGCCGGAATCCCTGGCATTGCACCTGCAAGTTTGGCAGTAGGTTGCGCGAGCTGCTCACCAAGTACAAGGACATTGTGAGGGATGCCTGGAATGTGTCCTGCACCTACATGCAGGAGGACGAGCAGCGGCTGGCCAAGGTGCTGACGTTAAGTCGCCAGGATATGTGTAATGTCAGCGTGGATAGTGGACCGCTGATCCATCCCATTGACTGGCTAAACGCAGTGCTGGCGAGCCTCATCCTTCTCATCCTGGGCAAGCTGGCCTTCGATTATTATCATTACAAGTATTACGGGCGAGTTCCTTGGATTGTGATGAAAATGCCTTAGCTTTAATTAGAGATAATTACGGTTCAATAAGCTTTTTAAAATATCGTAGTTTAAAATATTGAAAAATATCACATTTAACGTTTAATGTTCGAAATAACCGAAAAGTATCAGAATAATTCTAGCAAATTTATAGGCCTCTTTTTCTGGTTATATTTTCTAACAAAGAACCGATTTCTCGCTACGTTTAAATGTTGATATATTATCAATATTTCCTGCCTTCCCCAGTGTTAGCCTTAGAAGAAAGTATTTCTCAAACACAGACGACAACGCGACGGTTTTGTCGGTTTATTTTTCGAAAATCTACAAAACAATACCGATCTTTGTATCATATATGAATATTTATGTATATATATATATAGGTATTTATGTAATATGTATATTTAAGCTAAGTCAACGCAAAAACTCTCAAAATAGTTGTTTGTCTTTTATGTATATAGCATTTTGCACAGAATTTACAGTGCTGCTAAAACGGATTCATAGTTTAAAATCATGCCTCCTCTTAAGTTCCTTTACATTCGACGGTCTTTTGCATTTAAATTGGCACAAAGCGCTTAATAATACCATAATAATATAATTGAAAATGATAAGAGTAGGCTTGGACAGAACGGAATGTGTAGTTACAAATTATTATTCCACCTAAACGAATCTAATTCTTGCATCTTATTTACAATTAAAAGCTCGACCTCAACTTAATTCCTTTGGTAAAGCAAAGCAGGCGTAAGATAATAACTAAAATAAGTATACAGATTAAAAGCTTATAAATTAAACAACAACAGTGCAGTGCTGGACATTGTAAACGAAGCATAAAAACAGTTTTGTACTTTATATCGATCAAGTGAAAGGATAAAACAAGGCAAAATAGAATCCCACGCGAGGGGGGAGCGGAAAAGTTTAACAACTGCTGCGTTTCTCTTTGTAAATTTTCGTATAAAATTCGTCAAAGCAAGAGTATAAATCAAAGACCGTAAAAACTTAAACGGTAATGATTATTTTTCCATTTTGTCTCTAGTCATCAAATTGAATCGAGACTTGAGTAAGAAAATAATATAAATTACAAAAATCATTTTTGTTTTTAAAATTTTATGTTTTTTGATCAAAAATTATTTTTATTTGTAATTTATATTTTATTACTCAAGCCTCATAATTAATATTTAACGACTAGAGAGAAAAATCAAAAACTTTCTTCAGTTTTATATTTTAAAAATAAAAATAATCATCATTTACGGTCCCTGGTATAAATCCTTTAAAATCGAGTTCCCTTGTATATATGTATATGATATGAAAACATTTTCCGAACACACACACACATCTCGCGTGGGAGCTGGAGATCGCAAAGTAAACAACAGCAGCGGATGGCATTAAGTTGGCTTTTTTACGGGCGCTCCCAAAACGCACCTGGAGGGGCGCCCCGTTAACGTTTTTGGTTTTCTGTTTTCTTTTTTGGCTAAGCATGCGAGTATTCAATATGTTTATAATTATACGACGACGACATCGATCTAGGCTACGTCCTAGAAGAGCATGTAGGAATGATCGCGTTCCAGCCGCGACTTGGCGCGCATCTGTATGTTTCCAATGGGATCCGAGGGCGGCGGTATGCCGTTGATCTGATGGGTGGGCTCCTTGTAGAAGAACTCGGTCCGGCCGCTCTTGTGGCCATAGTAGACCGAGTCGTGGGATCTGGTAGGGACATCAATCAACATTTGAACTTGAAGGCTATTCACCAGAGATTATTTGGGTACTCACCTCAGTATCAAGTCCGTGAGATGATGGTGGCCACTGGAATGTATCGAGTGCATGCTCTCCAGGATGTTAAGCTCTAGGGGATTCCAAGGACCGTTCCTCTGCAGCACATCCCACTTGGCATCCACGCACATGAAGCTATAGTTGCTGCCATCTCGCTTATCGCCCTCCACATTCACGTTCAGAGTCTGATTCAGTTGAGATTCCATGTGCGGAAACTTGGCCACGCAAATGTCAAACTAAATCAAGGGCATGATAAATGTTACTAACTGAAAAAATAGGACCAATCTTCTACTCACCATTTTCTTCACCACCTTCTGCTGATGGCAGGTGCCCTCCTCCATCAGCAGCAGCAGGGTCATGTTCTGCTGACCACAAATGTAGAGTTCCGTGCGCTGCAAGCCATCGGATTGACCAGTTGTGGGCGGTAGAGCAGGAGCACTGGACATAACAGCCAGGGCATCCACCGCATCCTCGCACTTCAGGGAGCTGCGACGTGGAAAGACCTTGCTGCTGGTCAGCGGCGTTTGTATCTCAATCGGTGTGGTTTCACTGAGAGCCAGAACCGAGAGCTTGGCCATTAGAGGCGTCAAGGGGACACCGCCAGCTACATTGCGACTGGCGGCTCGCTCCCCAAAAGCGGCTTCTCCCGCTGACTTTAGGGGCAGCGTCATGGAACGCTTGTCCAAGGGAGTTTTGGCTGCTGCGGAATTGTTGAGTTTCCTATCGGCCGATGCCGCCTCTGCCTCTGCGGCCTGTTGTCGCATGTGTTCATCCAGCTTTTGGATTTCGGCATTAAACTCCTTGAACTCAGCCACCAGGGCCGCTAGCTCGGCATCCTGATGCGCCTGCTCACTGGCGGCGCCCCACAGCCGACGGTACTGATCAAGGAACTGCTGGAACAGGCTGCGCGAGATCTGCTGTCCGTCAGTGTTAAATACGGGATAGGTGGGATCGCTGATGGTTCGCGAGGTGATCTTCTCGTCGTTCTCTATGAAATCCGGCGACCCCGAGGAGGAGTCGTCACTGTTGCCACTTCCATTTCGGTTAACGTCCGTCTTAAAGCCTGTGATGTGGTTTAGTTTTTTGGAAATGGCTCGCAGGGCATCCTGCAGATCGGCCGAGGACTTACGGCGGGTCATCTGCTTGCTGGGATTGCTGATAAAGTTCTGGAAGAACTTCTCCACGTCAAGCTTGAGGGAATTTCGCCGCGACTGCGACTTTCCATTGGAATTGTGGACATCTTCGGCCTTACCCTCGGGATCGTCGGGATTGGCGCAAATAGACATCACACTGCCGACGGGCAGAACTTTGTTCTCGGTCATCGGCGTGTTGCACACACTGGTGCGTCCAATGAACTCCGGATAGGAGTCGGTCTCGTCAAAGTTGATGGACGCTATCCCGGACTCGGGCAAGTCCTTGCTGTGCATGCTTTTCAGGCGCAGCGGAAGATGTGTGGGTCGCATGGCCTTGGGTCTAGCCGGTGGCATCTCTACAGTTGCCGTCTGCTGCTGCTGTTGCTGCTCTTGCTCTGGTGCATGCTCCTCCTCGGGTATGTGGGTGAAGATGAGCGATTTATCCCGCTTTATCTTTCGCTTGGCGTACTGAAAGGGCATTCCGCTATGCGGCAGCTGAGCAGTGCTCATCAGCTGCAAGTTTTGGGCGCGCTGTGCTTCTCCGGCCAACTCGCGGTACTGCTTTTGCTCCATATACACCACCAGCATCTGAACACCGTTGGGAATGTGAAACTGCTGCTGCTGCTGGATGGACACCTGCTCGGCGGCTGTGCGAATGTGTCGGGGATCGGTGAGGACCAGTTGCTTGGTCACCATATCGCTCAGCTGGGAAGCCACCACTCTGAAAGGGGAAGGAATTAAGCCTGAGCTAAAGCTTTTTGGTTGTTTTAACTCACTTGTTATGGTAGAGAATTGCTCCGCCTAGGATTCCTTTGGTCTGCTGACAACTCTGCAGCGTCTGTATGGCCTCCAAGAAGATGTGACTGGCGGTCTGTTAGAAGAAAATTCATTAATGGAAAGTCAGCGGGTTTAAAGTTACACTCACCTTTGGCATGCGCAACCTGGGCACATTTTGGAATGTGTTGCCATTCCTTTGCAGCATCGGCAGATATGTCTCAAAAATGTGATAGAGCTTCTCGCTGAGATTCCGGCTATTCAATGCGGGTGGCAGGGCATACTGATCGTAGAGAGTTTGCAGATCGCGGTGGAAAAACTTGAGCAGGGAACTCAGCAGCTCGGCGCGGTGTTCCAGGAGTTCATCGCCTATATTCCGATCAGTGCCAACAGCCTTTAAGAATACAATTTAAAATTAAATTAATTTGGAATGATAAATGTAGATAAGCTATTTACCAATGTGAAGCGTCCAAACTCCTTGAGCACAAACTTGCCATTCTGCAGCGCCAGGATGCGTGGCTTGAAGAAGCAATCCTTGAGGAAGTACGAAGTGCCCATCAGCTGCCCGCACAGAGCCACCTTCTGGGTGTCCGAAACCCAACTGGGATGGAAATACAATACCGCCGCTATAGGATCATCCGCCTCATTTTGCAGACATTCTGTGTCGTAGACAAACACAATCATAGTCTCCCTGTAAATAGTTCAAGACGGAGGAGAAATTAAGGAAGGTTCAAGCAAGAAAAATGTAATAAATCATTAAAAGATTGAAGAAGATATTTAAAGATCTAATCAACAGTTTGAAGGAACTTTTATATAATATATATTCGATTGTATTTCCTCTTCTAGACTTCACTGTAGCCACCTTTCGCTGAGGAGTAATGATGCCTGTTGCTTCTGCTGTAGTTGCTGCCATCGCTTTTGCCTGGACTTGCGCCAGTCCCGAAACATTGTTTTACTAGAGATTCCGAAATCCAAAAGCTTCCGAATTTAGAGCTGCATCGTCGCGATGGGCGCTTATCATATTCCGACGAGTGAACGCTGATTCTGATAAGTCAACAAGCCAATACCGCCACACAATGCCAACTGTCTGATGTGGCCCAGCTGCCTGACTGAAGTATATAGTAAGTAGTACCTAAAATATGTGATATGGGAGAGCGCCCCGAGCGACGTGATCAGAATTCTGAATTCTCACGCCAAAGGTGAGCGCGAGCTCAGGTGAGTTTGGGCTAGAAAGCGTCGCGTTTTCTCAATCGCTGCGGTTGAGCGGGCTTACGGGTGGTATACGTAATATAAGCATGAAACTGGGGACCACTCAAAGTCACTTGTATTGATTACAGCTGAACTTCAGCTTAGTATTTTTATTGAATTATTTTTAGAGCGCCTTTAAGGCAATTTTATTATTCTTTTGTTTGTAGTTCTATTAAACCTTATCCCGCCAGAGTTTTCAATAGAGCGGGACCAGCCAAGTTAACGCCACCAAATTCCTTCCTCACAATGCTATACTTGGCCGTATAGCCATTGACACCTGCCTCGTAGTTGATCTCAAGGACCAGCGGTGGGGACTTGGGGCGATCAAAGAATGGCTCCTTGTAGTAGCCCTTGACATTCAGGTTACCCGGAGCGATTTCCTTTACAGTTTCCAAACGGTAAGCCAAACTGGGCAGTATGATCCTTTGAGAAATTATAGAAGGAAGTCACTATATGCGACAAATACGTTTTTATATGGATTTACCGGACTGCATATCGATCTTCCCAGGAATATACGGTGACTCCCTTGGTTTGACGATGCGGCACTAGCCACAAAACCGAATCCGGCACGGAAGTGGCCGCCCAACTTTCACATAAAAAAACTATGAGGAAAAGCTACAATCAAAATATTAGCCGCAGCTCTGAAATATATATAAATATATATGAAACACACACCGCGCTAAATAACTTGGGAGCGGACATGTTGATCTGCTGACAGTCGCCTTGAGACTGGAAATAGATCTGGCCAAAGATTCGCATGTCCAAAAAAATAAAAAAAAAAAACGAGTCTATAACTGGCTAAAACTTATTATAAAAACAAATAAACCAATTTTCTGGTTTCTTAATTTCCATAAAGTCAAGGTTTATTCTTGTTTTGCAAATTGTTTCATAATTCAAACCTTTAACATTCCAAAAATGGAAGTACATTTTAACATTCCATATAATTGAATTGAATTCTTTGTAATTATACATATTTTCTGATTATCTTTTGCATTTAACCCGTTATTGTTTTCAAGACGGCCGGCGGTAGATGTTGAACCTGATTTCTTTGTTCGGAGTAGCTATACTTGGCTACGTAGCCATTGGGTCCGGCCTCATAGGTGACCAATAAGTATTTGGAACCCGGAAAAGGCTGTCCAAAGCTGCCTTTGACCAGAAGCTCCCCTGGAGCAATCTCTTCAACTGTCTCTTCGCGTCCTGTTCCATCTACATCGATCCTAGAAGATATGGAGCTCCGCTTTTTTGTGCAGTTAATAACAATTTAAATATAATTGTTTACCTGAGGTAATATTTATTATCGGAAGGCACTAAGAGAACACCATTATCGTTAATATTCGGCACATGGAGGCCAGTTGTGGCTGCCAAAACTGCCCCATTTATAAGCAGAATCAGAAACACCTAAAGATTGTATTGTTTTAAATATAAATCCAAGAGACTCGGACAACTCACAGTGCTAAATAATTTCACAGACATGGCGATGATGATCTTGCGAAGGCTGCTCGGCGACTGACATTTTTAGAAGACATATCAAGTCGGAGCTAAAGCTAAACACCAATCGATACAAGTTTTAAACTAGAAGCGTTAATAAACCACACAAAAATCCAGATTATTACCTTGACCGAATATTTGTATAATTTTTTGGGCGAGGGAAAAGTGTATCTCCTATAAGGAATAGATTATCCATTTGTGGGTTTTATTGTCATACAAGTGGAATAATTTTTTAACAATTAAAGCACTCCCAAATATGCAAAAAACTAGTTTCAATCTTAAATTAATGAATGAATCGATTTTGTAGTAGGTTTAGTGGTTCTTTTTTATTTTCTTAAGAACTCTATTTTTAAATATATTTCTAAAATATTTGATTTTTCACAAATTTAAAGTTTATTTTTCACTAATCTAATCAATTTTAATTCCCTTAAAACTATAAAAATTCATCCAGTGACAGTTTTTAGGGCTGTGGGACTCAGGAACAGGGGAGTTTGGGGTGGCGGAGTTGGTGGACCCTTGCCATAGCTATATTTGGCAACGTAACCATTAGGACCCGCCTCATAGGTGACCACTAGATGGCCGCCATGATCCTCGTAGGGCTGGTTAATCACTCCATTAACCTGTAAATTACCGGCTTCATTCTGTTTGACCGTCTCCTGGCGAATGGTGCCACCCGGATGCTCGATTCTGTGGCGGAAATATAAATTCTCATAGGTGAAATCTCAACAGACCGAAGATAGACCCGAATTACCTGAGAAAGTACTCCTGATTGAGGGGCTCCAGCTGGAAGCCATTGGTGCGAATTTGTGGCACTAACGTGGGAGAGTTCTGTGGCGCCGCCGAGGCAAAATTAACAAGGAGAATAGCGAATAGCTAAGAACATATAAATGGTCATAATTTATGCACTTTCTTTGCGAATTTCCAGCACTCACCGCGCAAAAACACGAACCAGGAGGAGAACGAGACATGATGACCTGTCGATGGTTGAACGAAAACTATCTTAACCCGCGACCGATGCCTCATCGTCAAGCCCAAAATGAAGGCTGGCTTAATTAAGTGGCAAACAAGTTTTTACCCAAGCGATGTTGAGATACCGAAAAAAAAATCACACTTCAGTCCACCTACTAAATCGGAGAGCTTTTTACATATGACTGCAAAAAAAATTCCCAAGCATCATTTGAACAGGGAACGAGCAGGGAAGACAATTAAATTGACAGACCTAGAGAAACCCAGTTGCCAGCCTTCGAAGTGACAATTAACTTGGTTCAAATTGATTTACATCATGATGCTGGTGTTCGCTACTGGCTCTTCAATGCATCATGGCTAAAAAAATAAGCTCGTCATGATGGGTTTGCTATTAAATTAAACACCTGCGGGGAGTTCCCAAGTTATTATTTAACAGTTGCTACGTGAGATAGCTTTATTCGGGGAATCTTTAAATAATTAAAGTCAAAGGTTTTTGACCTTAGAACCAGGAATTAATTATCATTTTCAGATTCTTAATATTAATTAAAGTCTAGGGATAAATAACACTTGCAGAGGACTTCAAATACAAAATAAAAATGCTTACGATTTGTATTTAAAAACTTAAAAACTAAAATACAAATAATACTATAAAATATAATAAAATTATTCTCTTAATTATGTTATTTTTTATATTTTTATATATTTTTATTAACGTTATTTTTCAATATTTCCTGAAATATTTTAAAAGAATTTATTGATAATTTACAAATATAAAACTTACCAATAATTTAAGCAGTTTATTATTTTTATAAACACATAAATTTCTTATCAATTTTGATTTGCCTAAAACGTTATTTTATCATCAGTTTTAATTCGTTGAAATTACCAATTAAATAGCATTTATAGTAAAACTTTTGATTTACTAATGGCTTTCTATCTCCATTAGAAGCTCCAGATAAAGGTTAATCCCAGCTTAACGTTTCCGGTTTCCGGTTTCATTTACCGATTGAACTCTTGACATTTGATCAATTTCACCGCTCTTATCGGCGAATCAATACTTTCTCCGCCTGCCTCTTCTTCCTAGGCCGATTGTGTATGTGAATGCGAATTAGCTGGGTGGCACAGGGGGTGGAGTGGGCGGAGGCTGCAGCTCAAAACAAACACAAAAATACCCTCACATACACAACGCGCCGCCCACACAAACACACGCACAAGCAGAAGACCCAAGAAGTTTTCGCACTGCCATCAGTTCTTATCACTGCTGCACTTACTTTGTGGCCATGGTGTATTGCACTGCGAGCTCTCCTGGTCGAGAATTTATTGCACTTAATTTTCACTGCACTTCATTCATTTTCGTTTTTATTTTGTGTGTTTTTCGATGAGCAGACAGCGGGGCTGCCGTACCTGACTGTGTTTAAGTATCGATGTTTCCATCGATATTTCCGCCACTTTTAGTTTGAATACGAGGCTAGTGTGGCAAATGGTAGTTTTATCTGGTCACATTGTTTTTGCAGCTATACACATCGACGGCCATTTTCCGTGTTTTTTCCGTGTTTTCGCTCTTAGTTTGATCGTTTATTTAAATGTTTTAATGAGTTTTGGTGAGTCAAGGCGCTGGTCTAAGGCTAGCTTATGAAGTTAAAAGTTGAGAAACTGTGATTATCTAGAGGAAAAGTTAATAAAACTGTGATTTAAAAGTGATCCCCCGCACAGCGTCTCTTGCGTCCAGCCAACAACAACACACCCAAAGACGCACAGGGAACATAAAAAAGCAACAAACAGGTTTTCATTGTGTACATACGAGTGTTAGTCCCCTCTCGCTCGCTCCTTAATTTATGCGCATGCAGCGGCAACAACAACACGGGCGTACATATCTATATAAACAAACCAAGCCAACATAAGAAACAAGTAATACAAGAAAATAAATCGTCGACGTGAGTCTAGTGCGAGTGTGTGTGTGAATGCTGTAAACAGCAGCCAAAGTGGTAAAGTGGTAAAGCCAACTCGGCGGTGGCCAAGCAAGCGAGTCGAAAGAGTCGACGGATAATAAGAAGCATAAGGCAAAGAGTGCTGCTGTTGGCCAGCTTAGAAGTGACGCGTAGCTAGCTACAGGTGAATATCGGACTTGTTTTTCAAGCGGACCGAGGCGGTGGTTGGTTTAGACTTTGGAGCAACAGTAAAAAACGGGTTCGATGCCCAAAAGAAAACAGAATCCAATAAATTAGCAGCCTAATCAATTTACCACTGAGCTGTAACGGTAAAGCTAAAATGGAGTTGCATTTAAATATTCCAGCTAGCACTCGGCGCGCGTTCCCGATTTACCAGTCTTCCCCCAAAACAAGCAGCTTCCAAGTGTGTCTTTCCCCCAGAGCTCAAGTGTGGAAAAAGTGGAACGCGTCCCACTTAACCCCATCGCGCTGCAGTGCAAGCTGTCCGAAATTTGTGTCTGTGCATCGATTAACACTAAGTAGTGTGTGGAGTTACTCCCACATTTTTGTGCCTTGTAGAGCAGTGTTGTTTTGTGAATGAAAAACCAAAAAACTTGTCGCGCCATATTAACACCTACAGTTTTCACAGTTCAGAAGACACAACACCAAACAGTTGAATCATCTATTTGCTACGCTTCCAGCCAAAAACTGTAGCAAACTGGTTGCTTTTCTAACTGAATGAATCACCAATGACATCGGAAGTCCGGTGATTATTTTGTGCTACAACTCGTATTGTTTATTTCTTTTCGATAAGTGTGGAAAATAATAATAAGAACAGTGCAATGAACCGCTTCTGCTTCAGTTGTCGCTGTCGACGGGCGATAAGCGAAAGGGAAACAAAGCCAGAACCCAGCCAGAATTGATTAAAAAATCCATAAACAAAATATGCATATTGTCATTACATCAGTTCGGAGTCCGAGTCCAAGCTCCGCCATTCAATCAGTGGCAGCCAGTGGGGCTCCATAAGGCAACATCAACTTGGCGTATCCACTCCACGCCACTCGAATCCACCTGTTGCCACTCGTTTCGACTTAATGAAAACGCCCACGGACCCCAAAACGGGTTATACAGTGGCACTTGGCTTAGAGTAACCGTTCTGAGAAGTACTTTGACAGTTAAATATTGTTTATTTATGTAGTGTCTTTATTGTCTTTAAAATTATGAACTTTAAGCTCTAAACTTCCCTTCGTGTATGGATTTTTCTTCAAACAAGTTAACAGTTGGAAAAATTTTATATTTAATATTTAAATGTAGTAATATTATTTTCTCGGCTTATTTTAGCTTATCTTAATATATTTAAAACTTGTAAAAAAATGTAAAAACCAGATTAAAGCTATAAAAGTTCAATATTTAATGTCAATTTATAATATAATTTTCTTGATGACATTTCAAGTCATTTAAAAGTCATAAAAACGATGTAAAGTTCAATGTTTCTCCCCTTTAGAGCACGCAATTTCACTGAAAACAAGTTTAAAGTTGTAATTTCACATGCTACCTGCCTTGGCTGTCTGGGAAAATTTCGCTAATTTTCTTCACAAGCAAGTAAAAGAGCTGCCATAATGAAAGCTTTACAGAATATGAGACTTTATTAAAATAATAAACGTGGGCCTGGCTCTCAGACTTGTATAGTAAATGGGAAATATGCACGAATTCATAACAAGAGCAGAGATTATACTTAGTAGCTGTAACTAAGTTACCACTGTACTTCGTAGGGCGTCCTGCTGTGGGCGTATGATTGCAAGCGGTGTATATCTAATAACTACACGCTGAAATCAATTTCGGTTTGATCACGTATGCTGTAAGACAGACTACCAGTTTTTTCTCTTCTCTTTCACCTAACCGAAAAGAAAAGGTATCTCAGAATTAACACGTTCTCGGCGGGCTTCCCACACGCAGGCCAAAAAACACACAAAAGATTGAGTAGAGGTGTCAAACGTGACATACTTTTCACCCTTATCGCGATGTGAAGCTGTTATCTACTATGCTCCTCCAGACTGTCCCGCTTATCAGGCGGCCGAACGGATGGGTGGTGTAGCCTATAGCGGTTAGAGGGACTCCCAAAAAATAGTGGCACACACACACACACTCGGTAACTTGATCTTAAATTTGAGCTCATTAACGCAACGACGCCAGACGGCCAGTAGTAATAATTGTATCTGTATTTTTATGGGACTGCCAGAAGCGGAACGGACTTCCTGGCATTGAACCCGAGAGTGTGTGTGGCTTGTGAAATATGAGAACACCAAACCACACAACAGCTAAAAAATGAAAACTTACGAAAAAGCCGCCTTTATTTTCGCCACCACGAAATGCGAATGCCCTTGTTTGTATTTCTAGACATTGCAGCCGAGTTGAGATATAAAATTACAAAAGTTAACTGAAAGAATCTGCTGTAATTCGAAATACTCTTTCATTATTTAAGTTTTCAGATTTGTTTCTAGCTCAAAAGCAATTCGACTTTCAAGTATTTCCAAGTGTATATTTAATATATTCTATGTACTCTGACTTTCAACTTGGCTCACCCAGCACTTCACCTTTAATTACTTTCAAACTTGGCCAATTCGGTCATAGAACTAGGGCGCCTGAAACAGAAAAAAATAGGTGTTAATTACATTTTTCCCATATTTTGAATGACTGACTATTTTCTTGGTGAGGGTTTTCTGGTCTTTTAACACCTCAAAGCAGTTATTCTTGTACCCAATTTAGCGGGCAGTACCATTCGCCGATTTCTCCGCTTTAGTAAGCCGCAAAAACGAATGATAAATTGTGCCGCTCCAAGAGGGTATTCAAATGTAATTTATATTATTTATTAATGCACTTTTATGGCATTTCTCATACGTGTTCTTGAGGCTAGCCATCCATCCATCCATCCAACCCCTATAATTTGAGGGCATTAATGCGACCAGCCAAGAGATGGGCCGCAGGTCACTTGACCTGTGACTCGAGACTCTGGCGGTGACGGCGGCTGAGCCGTGAAAAAACCTTCGCTTAGGAAAACGTACGAGTTCGAGTAAGACGATACCCACCACCGGCCTGGCCTGGCCGACTTCATTGAGCGAAACAACAAGTAGTTGCGTTGCGTCGCCGCTGCCACCGACCTTCAATTGGCCAATAAAGCAATTTATCGGAGATCCCATCCATCCGATCACTAGGTAAAAGTTGTCCATGTGTAACCCACCGACTTTTTGGGTGCGTGAGAAACTCTACAAAGTCTTGAGAAAAACGAAAAAAAAAACCTGAAAACCCGCATGGAAATTACGTGTGTGTGTGAATGAGGAAAATACACACCTATATGTATGCACCTATGTCCGGTGTTCGCCGCCGCGGGGAAATAAAAAGTCAGAGGGAGACGGACGCGGCACGTCCTGAAAATCGGAGTAGCGGAAAGGTAAATGATTCTAGAGGGAAATTGGCGGAAAATACCGCACGTGATTCCCAACAAAGGCAGGAAAACCAGGTTGGCTGGCCGGGCCCATGAGTCATGCTCGAAACAACACGACATATTAGAGCCAGGACGCGAAGGTGGATTGGATACAGTCAGGCTTCGGTTTCGACCACTTCTCTATCAGTAAAACCAACATCTGGATCTCTTGATATGCAAGCTATAGGAGAACTCTAAAGGTTTATGTTTTATGGCCCTTTCTAGCCTTCCTTATCATTATCACCTCTTTGTGAAAGTTAAATAAAAAAAGGTGTTGTCGTAAAGATAGGTTAGCATGGCAGACAATGGGTATTTTTTGAACTGAATAGAAGTTATCTTGTAGGTCTAGCAATTTCCTAAAATAGCTTAAATAAAATGTACTATTTATTTTCCAGGAAAAGGACTTGTTTATCTCCTAAAAAAAAGAACATAAAATGCAAAAAATAGCTCAAAAGCAATACGTCACGGTTCTGTCTGTTCCGTAAAAATAAAAAAATAAATGTTTGAGCAAATAAAATAGTTAAATTACACTTTTGCGTTCCTGTTTCTGTATTTTCCGTGTTATATGATTTTTTTGTAGCCACTTTAATACACATTTGTTGACTATTTTCATATCTTAAAAACTTAGAACCCAAAAATACGAGTTTGGTTGCTTCAAAAGTTCAAAGTTCGAGCTCTGAGAGTTAAGTGTGCGTGAAGATTCGATGATAAAGACCTTTCCCCTCGATTTAAGTGCTCCTGTTCTTAGCTATATTCCTACCTAGGGAGGTTTTCCTGTAAAAGCAGCAAGAGAGAGAGAGAGCTCGGAACAAGGGATAATGGCCGGAGCTATTGTTCAGCGCTTCTCAAAACACTCGGCGTCGGTCGGCGAGGGTTTTTGTCAAGCAGTGACTCTCAAATCGTGGGCGGTTGCTTTGCTCTGTTTGCTATTCGCATTTCGAGCTCATTTCGGCTGTGTAGTTTAGTGTTTTAGTGCTCATCGAGTCTAGCCCACGTTCGGTTCGCGGTCCGCTGGCCAAATTCAACAAAAATACAAAACATAAACACGGCTAAGCCGGAAAGAGGGAAAGAAAGTGTGCAGAATTCACAAGTAGCCGCCACGAACTCGGTTATATAAGTGGAAATTAATTATCTGATTCGGTAATAAAGGCAGATGCACGGACACAGGGGAAACCCGCAAATAAAACAAACAAATTTATGATGCTGCGAATTAAAATAATAAAATAAAACATGATTGGTGTGCGCAAATTATGGCCTCAAATTAATACATATTCAGGGTCTGGCGAACTTTATTAAGTGTTAAAAAAAATACTTGATTGCCGGGTGCTACGTGTGATAAATGCCTTTTGCTAAACTTACATTTTGTCGAGTTCGATTGCCATATAGAAAAATTATAGACTTGAGAGCACACCGTGGTGACTGGTTCACTTGAGAATTGAAATAATTTCTAACACACCTTTCCACAACCCGTCTTCTATTGCAGGTTTTGCGTTTTCCTTTTCGCCAGTGTCGGCCGCGCCAGCAGCTAATTGCATTAAAATAAAACCAACAAGTTGCTTCTAGTGGCTGTAAATTATTATTGTGTCGTTGTCGCTGACACTCAGATGCTGAAGCAGCAGCAGCAGCAGCGACAATAACACCAGTAATCAGCACAACTATCGGCGACGACAATGGCAGACATCAGACATGGCAATGCAAGGCGTCAGTGATTAAAACCAGTCGGAGAGGCCAGCCAACCAGCCAGGCCAGGCCAGTTTGGAGTGCCAGTCAGCCAGCAGCCCAGCCGCAGTGGCACCATCAATAGCAAAAGCAAACCAGCAGCAGAAAACAGGCAGCCCAAGACCACAGAGAGCTGCTGAATCATCAGAACTTGGAGGAGTAATTGTTTTCCATCTGCAAAAAACAAAAAAAACATAGACAAAATGAGCTCAACGGGGAGCCTAATAAGCCGCCGGCAGATCGAATTGATATCGTCTATAAACCTGCTGCTTATGATCTACACCTTGCTGCTAATCAACGTGGTCGCTTGGATGCCCGATGTGCGACCTGATTTGCAAACGAGTACGTACCAAGACCGGGCCCAAGCCTTAATCCATCTAACAATTATTTATTTATTTGTGTCACTCGTTTTCTTTGCTCTTTTTGTTGCTGGTTTATCAATGGCAAGCACTGCTTTTCCAAGCTCTGCTTATCATGCGGAATTTTCGCCAAGCCAGCAGCAAATTGGCGTTTCCTCTCTGTGGAGCGAGTTAAACAGAACTTAAGTCTTTACTGAATTATGAAGAATCCCGGGAGTTGGAGATTGTATAACTGACATCAACCTCTCTTTTGTTTTTCTTGCAGAACCCGACAAAGTCTTGGCCCATTTTACTGGCAACACAACGGACTATTTTAAGATTTTGGACCACAACGATGAAAGTGTGCTAGTTGGTGCCAAGTGAGTGTATTTCTTTGCTACCTTTTACGATTCCCAAGACAATAAAATTAGTTTTCTGCTACCTGTGCTGCGCCTGTACAAATAAACTTGGCACGATCCCGCTTAAATATTTATAAAAACATGTTCGATTCGCGGAATAAATAACGCGCCATTGGCATTACGTTGCGTTGTTGATATAAGCAAGTGCAAATCTAGCATTTCTCATCGACTTTCCTGGAAGCTGCCGTGATTTGGCATTGACCAGACACTTGCCTAGCTTTTTCTCAGATTTGTTTATATATTTAATTATATTCCCCATGTGTAAGACTGCATTTTATCACGGTGCCCCACAGTCTGACTGATATTTATGGCCACAGAATAATATAGATTTTTCCAATGAGCCTTTATGAATGCTTCATTGTGTGTCGATAAAGGCTTATGAATAAACATTTCACTCGGAAAATTATACGTACACTCTTTCTGAATGCAAACGCCCCTTTTGACTAATGCCCGCTTATCGGAGATCTGAAATGGACCGACTAATTCGAACCAGCTTTCGATTTATCATATTTTCCCAGCTAGCAGACTTGGTGGTGCCATAAACAACATTCAAACACACATGGAAACAAATTAGCAGCCCCAGTAATTAGCCACTTTAAACACAGAATTATACAATTGTATACAAGTTCTAATTATTTGCACAAAAAGCAACCTTGAGATGTATGATTGTATGCGGACAGCTGCGGCCAAAATAATAGCACACCTTGTGCGCGGTGCTCTTGAAAAGCGCTGAATGAAGCGACGCCGGTGGTGGCAAATAAAAAATAATATAAATAAATGCCAAGGCTTGGAATGCGCCAATGGAAAACATATTGTGTTTATAAATCGTAAAACATGTTTATTAAGCGTTATGTTTACTTTTTGTAAGCGTTTTGAAGACCTCGCCAGGTTTTTTTTTAATAATTTGTATTATGAGTCAGTTGAGATTAAAGTTTTGAGGGTTTTTTATTTAAAATAACTTGTTTTTTATAATTATTTATATTTTACAAAAGTGAGAGGAATACGTTTTCTCTTTTTCAAAGTTCTGCGTTTTACTTTTACGAGTAATTTTTATAGGATATATATTTTTGTTAATTAATAATTCTATTATAATATTTTTACTATAATTATGACGGCCACTGTTTATATTTTTCTGTGTTCCTGGCACGAAGCAGCGCTATTTCCCTTCCCCCCGTCATACAAAATGCTTTTTGGTCGTTTTGGCTTTATTTCTGGTCACTTGGCTGGCTTCCATTTTGGCATTCTGGGCAGGCACACGCCATCGGCGAATTAATTCCCAGCTTGTGCTAATTCAATTGTTCCCCATATCTTGTTTTGCAGGGACGTCATCTACAATGTGAGCCTGCACGGCCTGCGGGAGATTGGGCGCTTGGAATGGAGCAGCTCGGACGCTGACCAGCAGCTGTGTGGGTTGAAGGGGAAGAAGGATCGGGATTGCCACAACTACCTGCGCGTGTTTGCACGTAGGGCCAATGGCGAGGTGCTCCTCTGTGGCACCAATTCGTACAAGCCGCGCTGCCGTCATTACACGCCGGTGGAAACGTCAGCCGAGGATGGCGGACCCGCCCACGCCCACGCCATGCGCTACGAAGTTAGCCGCGATGTGGAGGCGCAGGGCCTATGCCCCTACAGTCCCGCCCACAACAGCACCTACGTCTTTGCCGATGGCCAGTTGTACAGTGCCACCGTGGCGGACTTCTCTGGCGGCGATCCCCTTATCTATAGGGAGAACCTTCGCACTGAACAATATGATCTCAAGCAGCTCAACCAGCCGGACTTTGTCGGTGCCATCGAGAAGAACGGCTATGTGCTGTTCTTCTTTCGCGAATTGTCCATGGAGTTTATGAACTTTGGCAAGGCCGTCTACTCCCGGGTGGCCCGAGTCTGCAAAAACGATCGGGGCGGACCCTACAACCATGGCAAGAGCTGGACTTCTTTCCTGAAGGCTCGCCTTAACTGCTCGGTACCTGGAGAGTTTCCTTTCTACTTTGACGAAATCCGTAAGTTTTAATTAGAAGAATAATAATAAACAGAACTATATTAATTCACATTCTTTCACTTTTTGCAGAGGCCATTAGCCCGGTAGTTGAGAGCGGAAGCAAATCAATGGTATATGCTGTCTTTACCACCTCGGTGAATGCCATTCCCGGCTCAGCTGTGTGCGCCTTTAACCTAGATGACATCCTGGCCGCCTTTGATGGTGACTTCAAGTCCCAAAAGGATTCCCAGTCCCATTGGCTGCCGGTGGAGCGAGAGCAGGTGCCCAAGCCACGACCTGGACAGTGTGTAGAGGACTCCCGCACGCAGACCAGTATCGCGGTGAACTTTATCAAGAACCATCCGCTGATGGAGGACTCTGTGGCTGCAGCCCACGGACGTCCACTGATGACCAAGGTCAATCTGCATCATCGACTTACTGCTATTGCAGTAGATCCGCAGATCAAGTCCCTGAGCGGCACCCACTATGATGTGATTTACAGCGGCACCGACGACGGCAAGGTGACCAAGTTCATAAACATTGTGACCACGCACCAGAACTCTACGGTGGATCGCCTAAAGACGGTGGTTATCTCGGAAATGCAAGTGCTGCCGTTGGGAACACCGGTCAGGGAATTGGTAATCTCCTCTAAGAAGAACTCCCTGGTGGTGGTCAGTGATGGCAGTCTGGTCAGTGTGCCCCTCCACCACTGTACCCTAATTGTGGACTGCCTGGGCTGTCTTAGTCTGCAGGATCCGATCTGCGCCTGGGATCTGCAAACGCACGAGTGCAAGAATCTAGCCACCAGCCAACACAAATTCGGAACCAAGACCTACCTGCAGAGCCTGAACACAACAAAGAAGGCTGCGGCCTCGCTGTGTCCACACATTCCTCGCGACGGACAGGGAGCCGGAGAAACCGTGAGCTTTGTTACCATGGCCCCACCGCCGACCGAGGAGCAGAAGCTGTTGTACTCCAATGTCGGAGCTGCGTCGGCGGGCAGCCAGCCAAGCTTGGAACAGCAGCCAACAGGTGGCGATGACTTTGGCCTCAATAAGATTACGCTCACATCCATGGATCCTGATGATATTATGCCCAATCTTAATGGTTAGTAGTCGTTTCTATTACTGAACATCGTTAGAGTATCAATATCTCGAAGTTAATCTCTAAAATTTCTTCTAACTCATATTTTCTCTATTAGATCCCCAAAAATCAACGGCCAGCGTGGATGAAATCCGAACTGCGTCCAGTACCAGCTCCATGTTCCTCACAGTCGTCGTGTTAGTCACCTTCGTGGTGGGCGGCTTTGCGGGTGTAATATTTGTCAAGGCCAGGAACTGTCTGAGGGAGGCTCAAATGGACGAAAGTCATCGCAATCATTTCGGCAAGCCAATGTGAGTTGACCCACAAAGCAGAGACTCCTAAAGAGATATATATTAATTAAATTAATTCAATCCACAGACAATTTAAGCATCAGAATACCGGCAAGGATATCAATCTGCTGATGGGGTCCAATCCCTACACCACAACACAGAAAACACCCAATCTGGATCTGGAAAAGGATCGCAGTCACGAGTGCAAGAACTCAACGGAACATTTGGAAAAGGAGCTGCCCTGCAAGACGTCCACGCTGACGAAAGTGAAGCGCACGTACATCTAGTGGGCAGGGGGCAGCGCCACACCCTGCAAAATTAGTCGAATTTCTATACTCTAAAAACATATTTTCGTTGTTTATGTTGCTGTTAGTTATAGTACAACCCCCCCACCCGATCCCGCGAATGAAGTAGAAACAACAGTGTGTTGCAGATGCGTTTGAAACGCAGCTGAGGAGGAGAAAAACGCCTGTTGCATCTTTTTTTTACGTTAGCTTGTATTGTATTTTAGTTTGATGTAAAGTTCGTATAAGTTTCGTATACATTTAGGTAAATTTATTGACAACACAGTGCGCGGGCATGAAAGCATTCCGCGTTCCGAATTGGAATCGAATATGTCGCCTCTTCCCTTATATATATCTTTATATGTGTATTCAGTAACTGCAAATATTAGAGCTGTACAAATTTACACAAATCACATATCATACGCACCGAGATAACCGAATCCGAATCCGAACAGCTCTCGAAATTCAATCGAATAATTGAACAAGTATTTTGTTAGACTGAATGACTACTTTTTTCTACACACGAGTTTGTTTTTGTGGCTGAGAGAACTAACATAATGCGAATGGTCTTAAAAGGCTCCATGCTAACAAAAGCGAAAAAATTGTATCTAACGTAGTAAGCTCAATAAGGAATTGAATGTAGAATGTAATTAATAGTACGAACTAGGCTAAGGAACGAACAAACTTCTATGAGGCTGTTTCGATATGAACTGACACCGCAGCCCAACAACGCACAATACGGAAATAAACAAGAATAAGATTTATATACAAAAATCCACAAAAAAACATCAAGCCTTATGAAATAGTAGAAAATCGTGTGTCGAATCTTAGGCCTTAAATCTTAACGTGTAAGCTTTGCGTACGGAAAAAGAAAACTTGAGCTTGGCATTTTAATATTTTTATGTTACATTTAAGCTGTTGTCCGTCCCGCTAAAGATGAGGAAGTTGCATAAATACAATGTACAATGGCAATTTTTTAAGTTAAAACGTGTAAAATGCAATTTTGAACGTAATTAATATATATATTTTTCTAATAATCTAATCTTAAGTACAGGAAAAAGCTACACATACAAAATATTTTTAAAAATCTTACAAAAAAAGAAAAATTAACATAAAGAAAAAATTCTCATATTGTGATAGATTTTATAGAAGTTTTATAATGATGAAATGATATGCCTTTTGGTTGAAAAACAATGATATATATTTGAACAGAGAGAGTCTGAATTGCATGCATAATAATATTGTGTAGGAAAGGGTCTTCCGTTCTCGGAGGATCAGGAACCGTAAAACCCCATAAAATCCCAATTGGGAAGTAGTTTTTATTATTGTGTATGTCTTGTACTGTGTATATTGTTGTATACATCCGATAAGCAATTCGAAAAATCTAATAAAGTCGTCATTTTTCATAATTGATTGTGTTTGTTTGTGGGAAATCATTCGATAAGCAATTCGAAAAATCTAATAAAATCGTCATTTTTCATAATTTATTGTGTTTGTTTGTGGGAAATCATGCAATAAGGTGAAAGGAAAATAAAATTACCTTCTATAAAGATATTTTTGGATCGTACTGTTTCTCTATGTTTATGTTATGTTAATTTCCCTATGTTAACAGTACCTCTGTAAAGGGAGTGAACAAGAAGTGGGATTCACCCCATCAGAAGCCACAGTCACACTGGACATCTAGTCGGCGTATTGCACATTTTTCAATTAAATTAAGAAAACCATCACCGCGATTATATAATCAAGATGAACAGCCTGAGGACAGCCACTTTACGATTCGCCAGCCTGGCCAGCTCAAGTGCCGGCGCCCTGGGCAAGCGCGACTTCACCCGCAGCTTGTGGCACATGTCCAAGAAGCCGGTGGCGGGCGGATACTCCTCCGATCATGTAACCGTCCTGAATGTCCACAAGCCCAGCATTAACTGCACATGCGGCTGCAATGTGCACACCAAATGTGAGTCTTTCTCTCAGTAAAAGTGCTTTTACATGTTTGGAACATGCCGCACATTACATAACCTCAAAAGTGGGGTGACGAAATGAAAAACAAAACATTGAAATCGAATCCTTTTCTGTATTTTAGGCGAGCGCGAGCTGGTGGAGTTCCTCACCGAGGAGATCGTGGCCGAGCGCAAGGTGCAGAAGGGCAAGACGGTGCCCAGCACTCTGGACGGATTCAGCGTGAAGCTGAATGGCGCCGATGTGGAGCTCACCAAGCAGACGGACAAGGAGAAGGTGGTGATCAGCCTTAATGTGAACCATTCGGTCGATAGCGAGGACGAGCCGGAGATCAATCCGGATGCCGACAAGCCGAATTTGGGCGAAATGAGGAGCAAGCCCCAGTTTGAGGTGGACATCATCAAGGGCAGCACCACGCTCTCCTTCACCTGCTCCTTCCTGCAGGGCGAGGCTCAGGAGGGGGAATACAGTGAGTAGCGATTAAGAGTCTCCCACTATGCCAGAATGATTTATATTTCTCCTTCCTCCCAGACGACGTGTTCTCCATTGACGAAATGGCCATCTTTGAGGGCGAGTGGAGCGACAAGGTCTATGCCGTTGCTGGCGACGTGCTCGATGGCTACTTGTACGACTTGCTGATCAATCTGCTGGAAGAGAAGGGTGTCAGCCAGGAGTTCGCCGAGAAGCTGTCGGATCTGGCCACCGCCCACGAGCACACTTCGTACATTGGCCTGCTCGAAAAGCTTTCCAAGTTCACCACCGGCGCCAAGTGAATGTCGTCGGCCTGGCGATCCACCACCTAATCTTTAAGCAGAAAGTTGTTTAGATTTTTAAGTTTCTACTGTCGCCTGCCATAGTTTCTCCACTAAAAACAGTTTTAATCAGTTTCGTTTTTGGTTTCGACTGTGGCAGTACGCTTAGTTATTAGGCCAGAAAACATTTATACATGTTTCAAGGAAAAAAGTGAGAAGCGAATGCCAATTGTCAGCCCACTGGGGCATTGGCTTCCCTCCCAGTTTGATTTCATCATCAAATACAGCCTTAATTATTAGTTAATTTGTTTATTTTCGTTGGAAAAGCAATTCAAGTTGCTCGATTTAAATCCTGGGAACTTAAAATTGTTGGCGCAGATGACCAGCGAGAGAGTAGAAGGATGGAGGGCAGCAGTTGCATCCTAATTGTTCAGTAGGAAGCTCTACTTGGATTTGTGGCGATCAAACTGGTCATTGTCTTCCCTCCCACTTTAAATTCATCATCAAATTCAGCGTTAATTACATTGTTAATTTGTTTGTTTTTGTTAAAAAGGCCTTTAGGTGATCACTTTAGATCCTGGCAACTTAAAATTGCCTTGAGTACGGCCTGGGCTCGTAATCGCCTGGTCGGTGTCCTCCCCACTCCTCGTGGTTCGTGCAGGCGGCGCAGATGACCAGCGCCAAGAGTACAAGGATGGAGGGCAGCAGTTGCATCTTGATTGTTGGAAGCTTTACTTAGACTTGTGACGATCAAGCTGAGCACTCTCCTCTTTATAGGTGAAAATTTTTCTATTATCAGTAAAGGTGCTTTCCCTAGTGTGAAGTACTCCGATCTGTTAGTCTTAGGCTGGGATTCACCTTTAGCCGATAAGAAGACAACAAAGATGTGACAATGAACCTTATACATTCCAACTATACTTCGGTGCAGCCTTTAAGGAATCGTTAAGAGCATACCAAGCTGTATATTAACTTAAAAAGAAACAAAATATATAAATATACAACAAATTTTATTGCATTTATGCACAATCTAACAATTTGTGATCTTGAACTTAATGGATAACTACCGCACATTCACTACGAAATTTACATAAGGTCTGGGGCTATTGATTAGGAATCATAGAACGTAACAAAAGCATCTTCTGGTACGGGCAAGTGGTCTTTTTTAGGCCGTTTCCCCTCGCTTGTGCCGGCTCTCATCACGGCCGGTAGTGAGGATGCTGGCAGTGCCCGGTTCCTGGCCATTAATAGTGTCTCCGACCGGTGTTAGGGGTCAACTCTTGCTGCCCTGCTGCTTGCCACCGGCTGCACTGCCGCCAGCTCCTTCGTACTCGGACCGCGTGCTGTACTCTGCTCCGATCTTGCTGAGGTCTATCTTCTGCTCCAACATGGCGCGCTGAGGGTCAAAGTTTGGGTAAATTACTGCGTTACCATGTGCTTCGCGAAACTCCCTCCGGACTCACCTTGACGCACTCCTGATAAACCCGGAAGATTGGCGCGCATGCCGAGTCATCCGTCCGGCCCTTGAGGAACTGCTCAGAGAACCAGCTGTTGAAACAGGCGTCGTATTGCTTCTTCAGCTCGTCACAGTCCTTGCCAATGCTATTCATTATTCCTGAGAAATTTTAACTAAATATCTTTTTGATTATTTAAGAGCGCCGAAACAAGGTGCCCGCCGACTTTTCCGCTCAGAATGCCATATCACCCTGTATCATTCCGGTGACTGGTCACACTTGTCGTTTACCAAAACAATTTTCAAATTTGCACAAACAAAAGCAATTTTAATCCCCCACAAAAACAATTTGATCCTTCTTTTTTTAGGTTTTTCTTGAGTTTTAGACTTGATACAAAATGTAGTTATCATTATTTATCATTTAACGTAAACAAATTCATACTTGGGACGCGGCTACAGCAACAGGCAAAGATCAGCGGGCGATGGTGGGAACCAGACCTCCGATCCAGTCGTGCAACCGAACCGGAGGTCTGACTGCACTTAGCCCCAACAGTTGTCCATGGCCATTCCATTTTTAATATAGTCCGAGAGCTACAAATTTGTTCTGTTTTTAAGTGGAGACGAGGAGGAGGAGGCCTTTGCGGGAAGGAGGGAGGCTGAGGCACGCACTAGAGTTTACTCCTCGTCGATGGTCTGGACTTGTTGCTGTTGGTGCTGCTGCTGTTGGTTCTTGTGATGGCCACGCTGCTGGTTGCGGTTGCGATTGCCCGACCCCCGCCGCTGGCCGGCCCAGTTGCCGCCCTGGTTGTTTTGGTTGCGGTTGTAGCCACGATCGCCACGGTTGCCCATGTTGCCGCGCTGGAAGAAGTTGCCCTGCTTCATGTCGAACACCTTCTCGTTGACGTCCACCAGATTAGTAACCTTATCCACGAACTGCATGGCCAGGGCCTGGAGACGCGACGGTTCGGAACGATGCATGACTACCGTTTCGCTGGGATCGTCCAGGCTGGCCATCAGCTCCTCGTTGATGATCATCTTGCTGATGATCGAGTGCACCTTCTGCACGGGCAGCTCGTACATCTGGGCCAGCGAGGGAATGCTGATCGAGGTGTACACGTTCGAGTAGGTGAAGAGGTAGGTGCGCAGCGACTCTTCTTTGATGAATTTGGTCAGCATCTCGCGTACTCGGTCCGATTCGTAGAACAGATCCCACACCTTGGTGTTCATCTTCTTGTTGACAATGAAGTTGGCGCACGCTTGCCAGTTGCCGCAACGCATTGCCTTGGCGGCGGCAACCACATGCTCGCGCATCGATTCCGGGGGACCCACCAGGGACTGACGCTCAGAGGAGCGCAGCTGCTGGTAGAACGTCTTGCTGATCATGCGGCGGCGGGCGTCGAACTCGTGGGCGGCAATGTAGGGAATCTCCAGCAGCATGGCGGACACCAGATAGACGCACTCGAGCAGCTCTAGGTTGATGTGCATGTGGAATGGCATCTGACGCTGCTTCTCGATCTTTTCCTGCTCGGCGGACCGCTCATGCTGGCGCTGGGGCAGCAGTCCCTGGGCGAGCAGCTCCTTGGGCTTGCCGGTGACCATTAGATCGACGAGACAGTGATGCGCGTCCTTCACGTTCTCCTGCCGGAAGGCGCACAGACCGAGGTTGGCCATCATGCGATTGTACAGGATGCGGGTGGCAGGATCTGCGGCATCGATGTTGTCCTGCAGGTGGGACATCAGAACGAGGTCGCGTGCCTGGAACCAGTTGTCGTGCATGGCATGGTGGTAGATGTGCGCCAGAATGGCCCGCGTCCTAATACGATCCGTGTCGTCCTTGGCGTAGATGAACTTGCACAGCTTGTCCATAACCTCCACAGAGGTGCCAGTCGTGGCCGGGACCTCGCCGCGCTTCTTCTTTAGCACCTCTGGATCGAACTTGTAGTAGAGATGCTCGATCTTGCGCAGATAGATGCGGCAACGCTCGTTGTTGGTGCCGGAGCGCTCGAAATACTGCAGCACCAGCTCGATGGTCTTCACCACGTTCACCTCGTCCTTCAGCCGCGACACATAGTCGTTCGAGTGGGGATCGCACTCTTTCAGCAGCTTGGTGAACTCATCGTCCAGCCGCTCCACGGCGGCCAGGGGGCAGCCACGGACGAAATAGGGCGCCGCGGCGTACTCCTCGTGCTCCTCGGCCACGCTCTCACTCATATTGATGTCCGGATTGGCCAGAAGCAGCTTCATCATGCTCTGCATCACCTCCAGCAGCAGGGCCCAGTGCTCCAGCTTCATGGGCTCGGAGATCTTCTGGTTGTAGTCGAAGATGGCCGAGATGATGTTGAAGTGGATCTTCACGGATACGGCGGTGCCCAGGTTGTGCTGGTCGGAGATGTCCCTCAGCTCGAACAGAAGGTCGATCTGCAAGCGGCGATCGGTGCGCTTCTTGCCGCGCGCCGACATGATCTCCAGCAACTTAGCCAGCACCAATGGCACATCGATCTCGGCGTCCTTCTCGAACATCTTGGGCTTCTCCACGACATGGCCCTTGACGACGGTCTCCCACTCGCCGTCCTCATCGTCCTCAGCGCGCTTACGGATCTTGACCTTCTGCTCCTTGCGCTTATCCTTCCTCTTGTCGTCGTCCTTGTCCTCCTTTTCGGTGGTGCGCTTAAGGAATCGCTCGCGCATGTTCTGGTATTGGTTTTCATCATCCGACGACTCCGTCTCGCTCTCCGAATCCGAGTCCCAGTCAATGGAATCATCGGAATCGTCATCGTCGGCCGGCGCAGCCTTGACTGGCGCCGATTTGGCCGCCTTGGGAGCAGCCTCGGTAGCCTCGCGTTTGGCTCCCACGTCGCTGTCGTCGCCGGCATCGCCGCCGTCGCTGTCAAGAGCGGCCACCTCGTCCTCAGCTTCGCTCTCCTGGTCGGGTGCCTCACGGAAACGCGACAAATCGTCCTCAAAGTCCTTGATGTACTTGCGTACCTTCTGACGTAGCGTACCCAGCGACTTGGAGTTGTTCTTGGACAGGTTCTTCCTGCCCTCGCGATCCTCCCACACCTCGTTAATGAAGTCCTCCAGCTCGGCGAGGCAGCGAATGTAGAAGCGCGGCGTGATGCCGTTCTCCTCCTTCGAGATGACGGGCAGCGCCTTCTGGTACGCACGCGTCAGATCCTCGAAGCTGGTTAGCGTGTTCGGGATATCCTTGATTTTCTTGTGGTTGCGGATGGTCTTGATGATGCTGGTGAGGTTCTCGTAGCGCTTCTCCTTGGTGGAGCGCACCACGCGCTTGACCTCCTCCTCATCGTCGCTGAATTGCTAATGGGGGGGGGGGGGGAAAGCGGGATTAGTACCGGATGCCACACAGCAATGAGGCGGTGATACTCACGAAGGCGCTGGCTTTGTTGAAGTTCGTCGCCTGGACCTCCTCCTCACTGGACTCGGACTCCGAGTCGGACCCGTTGGCAAAGAAGCGCGACATGTTCGTTGACTTTCCACGCGGCCGTTTGTCTGCACCTGGAATTAAAATCTATTAGTTTCGGGCCACATAATTCTCGCCCCTGGTTGAGGTTATGTTTGGCCGCTCGGCCAACATGGCGTTTTGCGAAATCGAATTCGCAAGTTTCTCGCCGGTTCCCCCATGACCTTTGCAAAAATCCGCTCGCCGGCCTTCGCTGGGGGCGTTTTCACCTGGGTGGGCTCAGTATTTCACAAAAACTTACTATTTTTACAGCAAAACTAAACGCTGTCGAATGCACAAGACATCAAAAAGGGTGACCGAATTTTGGAAATATCGATGGCACTATCAACGGCTTTGTTATCGATTGTTAGTAAGCTACACTTTCCGGTCCGAGCTACGGGGTCTTGGCCTCCACGGCAGCTGGGCATACTCGCCCCCGCAACTTGGCGGGCGGGTTCTTGGCCAAAACAAAAAGACCGAAACAAAAAGCCAACGCAAACGATTTCGCGCGCGCCAACAAGTCGCATGTGGCCGGACGGACAGTTCAAGTTCAAAAACGGAATTTTCGGATGTTTGGCGCGGTGTGTTGATGCCAATATCCGGCTATAGCGTTTCAAGTGCTTTCGCCTGCCCGCTTAAAAGAATTCAATAAATTCTTGCCGCGTGTGAGCGTGTGTGTAAACAAAATTAGCGCCAAGTGTTCATTTTCATGTTCATGTGCTCCTCTCGTTTGGCGCTGGCGCTGGCGTATCCTGTTTAAGTCCCATCTCATCTGGTGTACGAGGGGGCCTGGCATCGCTTACAAGCACGGAAACACATAAAAACACTTAAACGCAAAGGTAAGCATAATAAATAATAATTGCTGATTGATGCAAATCTGTTTGTTTGCGGTGTCGGAAATGGCAAATTAAAAATTGATCACTTAATCTCTCGTAATCGCCTTCTGCCAGCTCTCTGACACCCTGACATTCGAGTGTGCATATTATCCTGAACAATTGATGGTGTCAGCTCAATAAATTTGCCGGCCCAACCTATCGACATTTTGAATCTGCGCTGGGCCCCGTGAAAAATGTAGTTTTCCGGGCCCTAAACGGCAGTTGGCATCGTAAATCGTGCGTGGTACCAAAGCCTTTATATGCATTTTGCATCCAAATTCGTTCTGGGGGTTCTGTTTCTGCTTCCGCTTCGCTCTTGTGCTGTTTATTTTACTTCCGCTTTCCGCTGTATTTTGCTATTGCTACTGCCTTTGTTTTTGGTCGACTCCATAAATCCTGGCCATTTTGAAAACCCGGCTACCCTGGGCATCGAAATTTCCATTTTAATGCAGTTTTTCCTTTGCATGTTGATGGATTTCCTGTTGATTGTATATTGAAATTCAGCGTGGATTACGTAATTTCTATAGACACATCTAACTACATATATTCGTGGCTAAATATCCCAGCATTTGACGGATAATGTCGGAAGTCGTTTCTATCAGGTCTTCAGTTTTACGTTCCTATGCCATTTACGCTGCATAAATTTCATTTCAATTTATCTGCAGGAATACATAAATGTTTCCAAGAGGATTCCGTGCTCATGTTTTATTCGGGGATTTCGGGGTAACACCCTTTTCATGCTGCACACACTTAGCCACAAGCCGGAAAAACTCCCAAGTTAATGAAATACAAAGAAAAACTATACCAGCACCGAGGACCGACACTTGAAAATGCACAGAAATACTGTAAATACGCGGGCAGGACTGGGGAATGGAATTGAAAATGAAAATGGAGGAGGATGGCCCCAAAAGTGCATCGGATGCGCGTGCCATTTATTAGCTTTTGGCAACCGGAGGAGGAGCTATCTGGCCGGGCTTAAATGTGCCATTAACATAAGCTGGACGATCGAGGGAAGGTGCCTCTAAGGGGCTTTGGGAAAATTTACAGCCTAATAGCTGCCCCCGCAATCTAAATATAACATCGAGGCGTGCTGCTGGACACGATCCATCCATATCCATCCAAATATCGAGTCCATCTAGAAGTTTGTTTACAATTAACCGACGCGACAGCATTAAACAAAAACGATGTTGATGGCGATGACGAGGCCTGGCGCCCATAAACAAAGAACTGACTGTCCGATCCACGAGGGATACATGTGTAGCAGAAACTCGTATGGATCGGATTGATTTAAGGTGTCTACAAAATTTAACAATAGCTTTTGGCTTCACCTTGCCAAGTTTTCTTTGGCAAAACTTGCAAAAATAAATAGCACAAAAGCCGCGGGAAAATAAATACATTTTAACTTGTGGATTTATTGACTTCTTATCGACGAAAAGTTCAATTAGAGGGCAAGTTTATGTACATTATTTAGGGGGGGGCATAACAATTCGAAATGTAAATGGATTAAAGGGAGGTAATTCTGAACTTTATATTAGTTAAACTTGGCAGGTAAAAATAATAAAAAAAGAACAGTTAAAGAAAGCCAAGTTTTTCACATTATTTAGAGCCCCAAAGTAAATGTAAACGGATTAAAGAGTGTAAATTTACCATTTAAAAATATATATTTTTTATATTATTTGTTAGTTGAATTTCGCAGGTTTGATTAAAGAAAGCCAAATTTTTTACATTATATCGAGGATATATTAAATATTATATTTAAATGGATTTACATGCTCTAAAAATTCAGAATTTAAATCTACCTTTTACTCCTTAATTTATTGACTGCTTATCAGGAAAAACATCAAGTTTTCTTCATTATTTAGAGGCCCTAGAAAAGTACTAAACGCAAACGGATTAAAGACACACATAAACAAGTGAACAAATCGAGGGAATTTCCTCTTTTAGATAAGGCCTTTCATCCCCATTAAAAGTTCACCCCCATAAACATGTTTATTACGCGATATTTATGTATTTGGGTTACCTTTGATTTATGCTGCCGGCGATTTGATATGCATCTCTTCCGCATTTATTTCCTGCTTTTTGTTCGGAAACCGCACCCACATCGGGGTGTAGCCCACCCACCCATTGTATCCCTGCCAGGATCCAGGATCTGCTAAGACAAACTAATTTCGCCTGCTAATACATACGAATGACAGTCGTTTAATTTCTATGAGTCATAAATTTTTATAATGCGTATACGCCGGGTGTGCAGCGGCGGGTGCTTGCGTCACAGTCGAAGCTGGAAAGTTGAGCAGCAAACAATTGCAGCTAATTAGGTGGAAATGGAACCTTAGCCAAGGCCTTCACATTCACTCTGTTCCTGGGAGAAAAACTTTAACCAAACGGAAACTTAAATTGAAATGTAGGATAGATAGTATAGTAGTTTCCCTTCTTTTGTTTTAGTTGGAAAACTTTCGCTTAACTAAACAGAGCACGTCGACAAATGATTCTGTTTGCCCGACACTTCAAGTGTCTGCGAATCGGAGGGGTCGAAATTGTCACTCCTCAGACCGAGTTAGCCTCAGTCCTTGTTTGCCGGGATCATACAAAAGCCAATCACCACAAAACACCGGAGTAATGATGCGGAACTTTTCAAGTGTCTTTGTGGCCCACCCACTTTCTCCCTTTCCTTGAGTTTGCCTCGAGTTTTGTTGGCAGCACAACCGGACACTGACAGTCCTGTTGTTCGCTTTCGATTCCAATCGTTTGCAGGAAAAGTTATTTGCATGATGGCTCCGTATCTGCAACTGGCAAATGATTTAATTGCTCATGTTTCTGGGGAGGAAAAATATGATTTTCTTTTTTAGTTTCATAGTTGGATTTTTGATTTTCTTTAATGAACATTTTAATGGGGTTTTTGTAGATTAAAAGCGTAACCAAAACCCCGTTCTTTAAAAGCATCAACAAATTTAGAGCAAACTCTTTTTTAAATGAAGTTTTTAATGCTTCTTCTAAGCATTTTTCTATAAGTATTTCATTTAATTTTTCAAATGCATGGCATATTTTTCCTCCACCACACCAATTCGCCGAGTGCAAAGCCATTTCAGCCATTTAGCCAAGTTGGAAAGCCAGTCCGATATGCAATTAGCATTATTAGGTTGTGCGTAACACGAAACCGCAAATTCTCGCATTGCACAAATGTTGCATTTTAAATGGTTTTACCTATTTCCCCCTTTTTGCCTTTTTGCCCGCGAAATGCTAAAGTTTATGAATATTTTTGCTCGTGCTCGTGAGAGTGCAGCAGGGGCAGTGGCAGCAGTACATCTCATTAATTAAGTAACTGAAAGTGAAACAGACAAGTAATACAAGGAAAGTCGGACGGACTATCGCCGGGAGCTGCTCTGGGGAGGAGCATTTCTGATAGCGCGCACGCTTGGAATTAATTAAATGCCCGGCGACTTTTCCGCTTTTCTAATATGAAAAGTGTGTCTTAGCCTTTGGCTTGAATTAATTTATTGTTTGGTGTTTTAAGGAAATTGGGTTTAGGGATTCTCCAAAAGGCAAGTCTGAGGGTTTCAGAGATTAATGTTTTCACAACTCGGATTACTGACATAACAATTATAAAGCTTTTAAAGCGGGAAATAGATGAGGGATTTTGGATGGATTTTTAAGGGGTTTAATTTAGATTACTTTATTAATTAAGGATCTTTATGAATTTTATAATTAAAAAACCAATTTTGGTATTCAATTTATCTCTCGAATTATTTTGAACAAAATTAAAAATTTGCTATAATTACAACAATCAGTCATGTGAAAGAATAACTTTGTTTTGTGGCTTAATAGCTTCCCTTGCTCGTTTAAATCAACAAGCTGAAAATGAATCGCAGGAAAATGATTAAAATTGCATAAGCGGAACTGAATTTTGCGCATTTTTCACCGCACAGAGGGCAGGGGAAAGCCTGTGCTGCCTGCCTGCCCCCATTGCCCATTTATTTTACACATTTAATGAGCTCGACGCAGGGAAGTTAGCACCTCATGTTAGCTGTCATGTAATTTAATATGGAGGGCGCCTTCGCCATCGCCAGGCCAGGATCCTAGTCGGGGTGGAGAGCTGGCGACACCCACGGCAACACCCAACCAATTAACTGGGGGCCATTGTGCACAAAATGGCCCGTGACTGGGGCAAAATGCCGAAAGCCGGGGCCGAAACTGCTCCGAGCTCCAAGGGTGAGAGACAAATTACAAAATGAAAATGATATATGTGCTGATGCCGGCGAAGGGAGTGGGAGGTTCCAGGATGGATTGAGGCATAAGTGCGGCATGTCCGTCAGTCAGTCAAATTTATGTGTCGAGGAGTCATGGCCTCCCTCCCTGCTCCTGGTAATCCCTCCTGTCCACCAGCTGTTGCTGAATAATGAAGCTGCTAGAGTGCTGCCTACGCCCATCAAAGAAATGTCAACAAACTAGGCGGAAAAGCGCTGGAAAAAACAAGAGGAAATTAAGGACTTTGAGGCGAGAATGTTGAATTATGCAAATTGGTGGCATTTAGGTTCTGTTTGTCGCGGGCGCGAAAATAAAATAAAATTTAAATTAATGATAGCAGATGAGGAGAAGTAAGGAAAAACCCAAATGGCACAGACATATGAAAAATGGAAAGCAAATTATTTAAAGAAGAATCCAAATTGGAAGTTGAAGGTGGATGGATACTCTTTAGAGTTAAGTCTGAAAAGTTTGCAAAGTCAAGGTGCTTAATTCCTGGCGGAACCAAGCGCACTAAATCAAGAACTTTATTTGTTTCTGTTCTATTTTTAATGGGGGAAATTAAAGCTGAAGTTGGGCTCTTAATTACACAAGTAACCTTTAATTTAACCAAAGAAATCTGTCATAAATTAATGCCTTATTATTCAATTAGGAAAAGAGAGGGCTTTGGCCTTAGCAAACGAATAAAAATGTAAGGAATTAATAAGGGTAATTAACCAGGAGGGACACTCTCATTAGGGAAAGGTCTTAGGCACATTTTCACTTTTCCACAGTCCCAGTTGTAACCTTTTCCTTAACCTTTTCGGGAAAAACAAACCCAATATATGACCTTTAAGGGTTTCCCAAGCAAAACTCATACTGAAAACTCCAAGGACTAAATAATTTTATTGAAACTAAAGAGTATTTAGTGTTCTTCTCACACCCTGTAGAAACCATTTAAAATTCCTTTTCGTTTTTGTTTCCGTTTGTGTGTGTATTTTAAATTGTCACCCACAGCAACAACGAAAGAAAAAACAAAAGCTTTTGTCCAGCCGACTTTATGTGTGTGCGACAACCATTACTCAAGTATATAAATCAAGTGTCGGACACTCCACTTCATTTGTATGTGTACGTGCAAAGGACTCTGCTCTGTTCTCCCTCCCAAAAAAATAAAATGTAAAGGAAAAAGCGAAAGCAGACGAAAAATTGGCAGTTTTTAGCGGGCAATTAGTCCTGGTAAATGGCAGAAATGGCGCAAAATGATTGAGTGTATAAAGTAAAAGGCAATAAACAGGAGTCTCACATGCCAAATGATTTAATTAAACGTTCCGAGTCAAAAGCACATTACAAGCCATGAGGTAGTGGCATATTCCTCACACTGAATTCAAATTTAAACTCACTCGGCAAATATTAAAAATGCCAAGCCCCAAAATGTAACCTTTTCAATTAGGTTAAATTCGGAGTGAACACAGAGAACAGAGGCGGCAAATTTGCTTTATTTGCTGGCAACAGTAGCTGCCTCTCAAATTATATAGCTATATATATTTATATATAGTATGTCTGCTAATGGCTCGAGTAAAAGCACATGAGGAACACATGCAAATAAATTTGTTGAGTTGGTTGGGTGCACTCTTAAAAAAATATGTTGTAAAATAAGGAATTAAGATGGAAAATAATCAGAACAAAGGTCAATTGCATTTACTTCTTAAAAAAAAATGGGAAAAATGGTTAAATTTGTAATTATTTAAGCTTAAAGGTTCATATAAATATATAAAATTACATACATTAAAAGGAGAAGAAGGCCCGACCTAAGTTAAAAAGGATTCAGAGGTTGTATAAAAATTTATAGAGGTTAACACATACATATCCTGATTAGGGTTTTTAAGAAAATGACAACGCTTCCATTGCACTAGCATTTCCAAGTCAAACAAGATTAAAATTTATTGAAAAATTAAAAAAAAAAATAAATTGATCCCAAGAATTACCCTTAATTGAGTAAACATGCTCAAACAACAACTTAAAAATTTAATTCAATCAACAAAAAATTATTAAAATAAAAGCCAAGCTTAATGTCCAAGTACTTACTGAAATATTTTATATACAAAATTTGAGTTCAGTGTATTTTGTTTGCCTGGTAAAAAGTTTTCAGACAATTGCGATTGCTTTGTTTTTGTCGACAAACTAAAGTTCGCATTCAGACATTGTAATGCACTCTAATTGCGCCCTGCGAAACGAATGGAGACGGCACAAAATCTAATTGCGTTGTCGGCAAGCCAACCTCTTATTAAAGGATATACGAGAGGATATGTCAGGATATACGCCATCTACTATATGGCAATGCAAAGTTTCTGCCGCAATTTGCCTATTTTTCGCCCCCAGATTTTATTACATTTTTCAGCTAAAATTGTTAACATTGTCGCCCCTGGATTTTCCCTATCGATTTCCCTTTTTGCGGATGAAAAAAAATGTGTTTCAAAATGCCTTTGGCTCTGCCGCAAGGCCCAGAGAAATTTTACAAAATATAATAATGGTTTCGAGCGATTACATAAATAATTTATCTAGATAATGACAATCGAAATTGCTCAGCTTCCCGCACCGATCCACCATCGTTTATGGCTATATCCACATTTTCCCCCTGCCCACTCAGCATTAAGTGCGAACTGGCAAAACGATTTTCATAAAAAGGAAGGAAAATAGGAAATAATATACGTGAACAACTGATGTGAGGGGGAGGGGAGAGTGGAAAAAAAATTAAATATAACTATGACAATGTATTTTAATGGCTTGTGGAGACGCTTAAATTTGATTTTTTATGACCGCTCCTTAGTGGTTGCTTTATGCTTGAACATGCGGGTATTTGGGGACACTTAAATATCTATAATCCTGTCTGGCATTTTAAACAGGAGCAGCAACTCAAGTACGACTTTAATACTTGTGCCTGGACTAAAATTAAAATATTGCATAAAAATTACAGAGCTATTTATATGGTTTCCCCCGCACCGAATAAATGATTGAACATTTTATTTTCTTTTCATTATATTTGCATAAATAAATAAAGTAAATAAAAGAGGCAGGCAGGCAGGCAGAGAGGCTGTCCTGGTATTCAATTACAAGCAACAAAACAAATGGCCAATCGCAAATCTTTTTCTAAAGCCTGTCTCCCGCTTTGCTCGCATATTTTTCATGAACAACACACACAGAAAATTCCCACGCACTCGCTCACACACACACCGAGGAATCAGAGGAAAATATGGTGGGTTTCCCTTTTGTTATATATGTATACATTTTTCCAGAAGGAGTACGAGTGTCCAAAAACCGCGTTATTTATTCAAATCATTCGTGTGTGTCTGTGCGCCTTCTCCCTGTGCCCTTTTGTACCCAAAAAACAATCCCAAACATTTACAGGCGACTTAGCTGCATTTATTATGAGACGCACTAAGTCCCCAAAAGGCTGACAGATAAGATTCCTGTTCCCATTCCCAGTTCGATTCCCTCTCTCCGTTTTGGCCACGTGAGCAGACTGCTGTTTGCTCTGCGATAAAAATTTGGCCAGTGGGTTAGGTTAGCACCTACCACCAATGAGACGAAGCCCAAGCTTTCTCCTTTCCCATTCCCATTCCCAGCGGATCTGTGGGTTGCGAGGCATTTTAAGTGGCGTTGTGTCCGCAACTGAACTACTGATAAATTGCATTGATTTATCAATCGCACTCTCATGAGCTTGTAGTCAAAAAAGAAAAATAAGTAACTATGCGAGAGAATAGCAGGAATAAATATAGGGTGAACGATATCCTGGAATATAATATTTAAAATATATAAAAAGAATATATATAGGTTTTCAATCTCTTCCGAAGGCTTTATCTACGAAACTCTTACTAAGAGTTGACTGGTAAAATATTTTTTAAATATTTTTAACATATAAACGCTTAGGTTAGGACCTGACAGGTCATCACTCCTGTTTGAAGAATGCGTTCCTCAATGTTTAAAATTGTGATTTTTATAGTTAGTACTTAGAGTTCCTCTCAATTTTTGAATGCCTATTTACAGGGTAAAAAATAAAAGTAAAAACAGGCAGAAGCACTCACTGAAAGTCCATAAATATTTGACATCCAGATGGTCACCAGATAAGCGGACTTCTGCCGGCCATTCGATGCCATAAATCACGGCACTTCTCGCCTTTTTTTTTTATTTCGGAGTTGGTGGAGCGATGTAAGCCAGTTATTAATATAGGCTAACAGGTTTATTTGTCGGCCTAATGGCTGTGTGATCCTGAAATAGATCAATTTTGGTTCGCATCATGAATGTTTATGGCGCAGAATTGAATGTTAGTAGTGACATTTTGACATTTAGGGTACTTTAAAAGGGAATAATTTATCATTGGGCTCAGTCAGTGTCAGTGTCGAAATTCAATTAGCTAAGTGTTGGGCAAATAAACCTGACCGCCACATCGGAGATCCTCCACCTCCTCCTTCTCATCCTCGACTGCTTCGGCGTTAATATTCTGCTAACAAATTAATTAAGTTGAGCGGTAAACAATGCGGACAATGTTGACATTTCAACAGGCTCATCAAGCAGCCGAAGCCGGCAGCCATTTTCAGTTGAAAATATTCCAACGATTTTCCGCTTTTGCTTGAAATTACTTAATTAGTTCGTTCTTTGTTCGCGAACTTCATTTACATTTCGAAAATATAAGCAATTGCGAGAAGAAACCATTTCAAAAGGGTCAACAACAGCGAAATTAATTCAATTTATATCACGAAGTCTTAGCAAAATGGCCACTGAATAGAAAACGAAAATAATAAGTACTTTTGTTTCTAAATCAAAGAGGTACGAAAAGGTATTCCTTCAATTATAAAATCTCTGTATGGAAAGGGAAATAATTAAATGTTTATCAAATTAACAATTGAGCTCTTCAAGCACACTAACAATTAAAATTAATTGAAAGTAACTGCAAGCCAATATAATTTGCAGACGTTTAAATATAAATAAACTAGATAATTACGCATACGCCATGTATATCATATAGTTTCATAATTTGAATTTCACTCTCTATTAATAATTCCTGACTTTTATGGGTTTTTATGTCGCTAGCAATTAGCCAGTCAACTTAATTGTGGTCATAAATTCATTAAAAATCAATTTTTATTAACTAGCAGCTAACAAAAACAACAGTTGGCGATGGTTTATTAATTTCAACAAATTGAAACACAAAGACTGGTGCAGAAAACTATTTTCCAGCTAACTGAGAACTTTTACCCTCTGGCTTACCTGAAGTTGGCCAAGACAAAGTTTCTGTAGTTGCAGTTTTCCTCTGATTGGGGCCACCAGGGATCTTAATTAGTTTTCCGCTCTTAAATCCAGGAGCTCCTTCTCGCCATGAATATTGAATATTGACTACAGAATTTTAAATTAAATTGTTATGCAAACCTAAATCACCCTAACAAAACACATTTAAAAATGGTTTCTCCAAGGAGTAAACTTTCTTTAATCATATTTGTGGAAAATTGCAAACTTTTCATGCATATTTTCACTTGAAGAACTCAGCACTTCAAGCAACTTTGTGGCAGCAGAGGCGTTGAATTTTCTGGTTTATGCAAATTGTGTTTATGCATTCATACGGATTTGATTTTTAAGGCATCTGTTTTTACACTTTCTTCATAATATTCTCGATGGCATCCGGACTTTATGCACCTAACGCCTGCGGAAGGAGGTGAAAGGTCGCCGGCTGACGGGTATTTGTCCGGATGTTTACATTCACCTGGCCGAGGAAACGACAGAAGATGGCGGCAGACCATTCATATTTTTATTACAAAGGAATGACAGCCTGGGCTAAGAAGGCAAAGCCGAACGAACGCACAGATTTCAATTACGCAGAGTTTTCTCTGCTTACTTGATTCATGATGCACTCGAGAAAAAATTGAAATAAAATTGCCATTAAAGTTGGAAAATTCTGAGGGAAGAATTGTAATAAAAAAATGCGTAGAAAAAGGAGGTTTTATTATAAAGACTCTTTTCTTTATTTAATAAAAAATATATTTATAAAAAAAGAAAAGAAAAGGAAGAGGACTTCCTTGATCTCTTAGAATATCCTTTCGTTTATTTCTTTAAAGCTTTCAAATATCTTTATTTCTTTTTTTAAATTTATAACAAAATGTTGAGTGTTTCCTTCCTATGGCTGCACAAGTCCATTGAAGTTTCTTGTGGGCGTCAGTTACATTTTATGAGTCACTGTATCAGAGTATGTGTGTGAGTATGTGGTTAATGGCTGGAAATGTAATGACAGGATATGCATTCCTTGAAGTGTTGGCGCAGGCAGGACTGCCAAGGAGCCCGAGCAGCGAAGGCGAGCATCATGTTGATAAGAAATTCCACGCTAATGCCATAAATCTGTAACATAAAGCCCTCTTTCTCCTTGTCGTCGTCGGAGTCTATGGGTCCTTTACCATTGGTGGCTTTGAAGGAAAGTTAGCACGTGTCTTTTGAGAGGAAATCAGGAAAACATAATGTCAAATTAGCGAAAGGCGAAGATTAAATAAGAGCAGAGAAAGGGTTTGGCTCAAATGCATTCTGAAGGAAGCCGGAAATAGACCTTTGTATGTGAAAGGAAAACGCATTTGCATATTAAATTTTAATTTAAGAGAAGGACAATGCATGCCAAAAAGGGTCCTCAAAGAAGTATTCAAACAGTAATTTAATCATTTCAATAATTGCAAGTTGGGTTTAGAGTTCTAAAATAACAATTACCTCAAACTCTCGACCATAAACTAACCTTAATAAAACTCTGGCAACAATATTCCCCATGCAATTAAACTTTAATTTACTTTTGCCAGTTTTCTATGCATTAGAAACTTTCAAGTTTGCCTTAGAACAATACCCAATTGTGTTTGCTGTTCAAATTAAAACCAATAAATTGAGCCCCATGTTAGATATATATGCATAGTGCCACCCCGAAAACAGAAAAGTAAACATATGGGTTTGTATCCACCATTTAATGGCATCAGAAATATCAGACATATATATGTGCTATTTGGGCGGACGGAATTTAATACTAAATAATTGGATTCCTGCACATGAATCCATTAAAGCAAAACCGAAAGCAAATTGAATCAATTTAACGTTACAAACTGCATTGTTTTTTTCCTTTATTTACAGCTTCGAAATAGAGAATCGGATGCAGATATGCAGCAGCAGCATCCAACGAGCCGTGAAGGAGATGAATTAATCATGTTGGCTTAAACAATTTCCATTTTGTTGGCAAGAAATAAAATTTAACGAGAGAGAAACAAAACAAATAAGCAGCAGGAGCAGCAGGAGATTCCCCTTCTCCAATGATAGCCAACAATTTGGTGAGCATGGATTCGGAACTGGACATGAATGCGGAGGGGGATGTGGACCGAGACCTAGACCTGGACAAGTCTCTACTCTCGAATCCCCTGAACATCAGCCAGGCCATTTGGGACATGGCCATGCTGGCCACATCCACCCAGTGGACCCTTCTGGACTCGGACTTCACCACGGTATATGACAACCTCAGCAGTGCGGCGCCAACGGAGACGCCTTACGTGCCCTATGGCCGACGACCGGAAACCTACATTGTGCCCATCCTGTTTGCCCTGATCTTCGTAGTTGGCGTCCTGGGCAATGGAACACTGATTGTGGTCTTTCTCAGTGTGCGCCAAATGCGAAATGTTCCAAACACGTGAGTGTCCAGGGGAAAAGTTTGTAAAGTCCAGAGAAAAGCAGGGTAGATGGGGCTAGCTTAGCTAGACTTTCTGTATCATTTCCAGGACATCAGCTAGTCGTTTCCCTGTCCTTCCTGCTCGTTAGAAAATGTATTTTTGATTTATGGCAAACTTAAATTGAATTTAATTATATGCCTGATGGTGTCTCTCCCGCCTGTCTGGTGGCGATGAGTGTGCGCCAAATTATGCATGCAAACGGCAAATGTCACGAGTTGGCCAACACGGAAACACGGTTCTTTTCCCTCCCTCGCTTCTTGGCCCCCAAAAGCCATCAGTTAATTAAGTGACATCCAGGCCAGGACAGGAGGCAACCAGCCGGTGATGATAATGGTAATGCTGTTACCGCCTCCGCCTAGAAATTGCTTAAAATTTCCCTTTCACCAGGAACCCACGCAGATCGATTGGCAGCTGTTGAGTTCCTTGGTTCTGGGATAACTAATTAGTCGTGTCTCTTGAAGATTTTTGTACTGCATACATTATTCTGTGTGTGTGTTGTTGTACCATAAATCAAGTTATTACACACATGCTGGCATAAATATGATTTTCAGGCAGACAATCACCTTATGTGGCAGCGGAGAGGAGAGGAAATTCTTTGGGGAAGCCAAGCCAGGCAATACGTTAAAGGCGCCTCTGAAGTCTAGGACGAAGCCATTTGAGGGCAATGAAGCGTTATATTAAAGGAAATTACTTAAAGAGATTTTTTTTATTTGAACGGGTGTTAGATAAGTAACAGCGAGGTTTTATTATTGAGTTTGTACCCTTTTTTCATGTATAAACCAATTTCTGAGAAAACGAGTGAAAGTATTTAAAGGGAGATGAAGCGGAATATTAATAAACTTTTACTTTAATTTTTTACTCTTAATAAACTAAGAACCCTTTAAATCATAACTGCCTGATATTCTATTTGATTTTTATATTAAACATTTTATTTTAATGTCTTGAAGAGAGCTCTATACATATCTCATTTAAATATCTTATATTTGTAACATGAAAAAAGAGTTAACTGTTAATGTAACAAATTTAAGAGCTGTATTACCAGTAATTTTTCTTGGCCTTGCTTTTAAGCCTCAGAAGATTAAAGAAAATAACTTAAGCACTCTATTTAAGGGCAACAGCTTGGCTCTCCTTAAGGAAGTTTATTAGTGACACGAGTTCATCATTAAAACGATGACCTTCGTCCTGAGAGCCAGCGAAAGCAGCGAGAAGCGATGATGTGCCTTGTGGCGGCCTGTTGGGGCTTCTGGCCAATTAAAACATTCCACATTGTTGGCAACACTACTGGTATATGGAGGCACTTAAAGCCGGATGTATTAGCCACTTAAAGCTGACCACGGACCCGCATGAATCCGATTTTGCTATGAACTTAATTCACATAAAACTCGCAAAGGCTAACTGGTGGAATGTCAACTGATCAAATTACGCTGAAATTGCATTTCGTTACTCCGGTAACTTGGCTTTAAAAGTGTAAAGTGCTCGAGAGGATTGGAGGACGGGTGAGAGCGGAGGACCTGAGACCCTTATCGGCTTTGGCCCGGGGGCCACAAAAACGTAATTTGGTGTTGCATTTCCTCTGAAAGCCAGAACGTGGCAAACAAAGTGCCACATGCAGCTTATTTATGGTAAGCGAGTGGGGCTGGGGAGGTTGGAGAGAGGTTGGGATAAGGGCGAAATTACTATATGAGATCACGACCAGAATTGCCACTGTTGGCAATTTATTCGCTGCCACTGCGGTCTTAAGTGTGCCACAGGCAGGCAAGAGCTCAAAAACAAAAATAGTTAAATTTGCTTTCTTTTATCTTTGTAAAGATGCGAGGGTGGTTTTATGCATGACTTTAAAGTTAAGAGATTAAATAAGATTTTTCTAATATTTTGCAATAAAAATTGTGTCAAAAAATCCTAGTTTTGCTAGAGTTCAAATTTTTTTTGTTCATGACTTGCCAAACTCCCTTCTTATAGCCCACTTAACATAGCTTCTGCTAGATAAATCAATTTTAATGGTCATTGTATTACCCCTCCACAGTCAGCAGTTGTTGCAAGTGTCGCTATATCCCCTTATATATATTTTAAATTTGCCTAAAACTTTGCAAACATAAATCAAACAAAGGCGCCACATTTTTATCACACTTCGAGGACACGTGCTGGCCACAGAGAAAGCACAAAAAAAATGGAGATGAGCAGGCAGCCTGCTTGTCTCAAAAAATGAAGCATAAATCCAGGGGATTGTCTCCACGAGAGAAGGGTGTGTAAGCCTGACTTTAAATTTTCTGTTTCAGCTATATTTTATCACTGGCACTGGCGGATCTGCTGGTTATCATCACCACAGTGCCCCTGGCCTCCACTGTATACACCGTGGAGTACTGGCCCTTTGGCAGCTTCCTCTGCAGTCTGTCGGAGTTCATGAAGGATGTGTCCATTGGAGTATCGGTCTTCACGCTGACAGCTCTCTCGGGGGATCGTTACTTTGCCATTGTGGATCCCCTGAGGAAATTTCATGCTCATGGTGGGTAAAATATCCGAGTTATATGTGCTTAATGGAGTTATAAATATTTTTATGAATTATTTAACCTATTTCAGGAGGCGGTCGGCGGGCTACCAGAATGACACTGGCCACAGCTGTGTCCATTTGGCTGCTGGCCATACTCTGTGGCATGCCAGCCCTGCTGGGCAGTAACCTGAAGGTAGCTAAACTTCTTATACAAAAATACAACATATTTTGATTCATATTATCCCATTTTCCGACAGAACTTTGGTATTAACAAGCAGTCCATTGTCATCTGCTATCCCTATCCGGAAGAGTGGGGCCCCAACTACCCCAAGACCATGGTGATGCTGCACTTCCTGGTCTACTATGCCATACCCTTGGTGGTAATTGCTGCCTTCTACGTGCTCATTGCCCTCCATCTCATGTACTCGGCCAGTGTCCCGGGCGAGATCCAGGGAGCCGTCCGCCAGGTGAGGAGACCACGTACCTCAATTTATGCCCCCTAAAAAGTATTCATAATTGAAATCAATCATTGAGCCCCAAACTGTAAAAAAGAGAGAACTCCATTAAAGTGAATTATAAAGTTTTTCCACAACTATTTCCCGCAGCAGCAGCAAAAAAAGTGCGCAAAAACTTTGCCCTTTCAGTGGGGCGGCATAAAATATTCATATTAACTTGACCAACGCTCTGGAATTCCAACTCAATTGGTTGGAAAATAAATTGAGGAACTTTTTAGGGGAAAATATGTACATAAAAAACATGTGTTCCCTCATCAATAGAAATTCCTCGCGAATAAATACATTGCAATGGTATAATGTATCAGGAGTCAAATTGTGAGGGATTATATTTCCAGCTTGTTAGAAGTTTTTTCTTTCTTTGTGGTTTTCTGTTGTATTTAATTCTTTGTATTTACAAAAGTTTCGTTTACCACAAAAGTTTTGCTAGAGGTGTTATTTATGAGAGTCTAATAAGCTTGGCAAGGACACGAAGTTAACTTTCGCTTAATAAATAAATAAGAATACTCTCCAAAGAAAGTAGAAAGAAATTCAAAAAGAAAAAGGTGCCTGTCGTTAAAGACTTAAACATTTGAGAAACTTTAAGATTTAAATGTATGTTTTAGAAATGAATCTCTAATATGCCAAAGGGAGATCTAGAATCGAAACAATTTAAAGTATTATTTTGGCATACAAATTTAATAAATATATTATAAAGAATATTTCCAGTTTTAAAGAGCATTGAAATCTACGGTGTCCTGTAATAACAGGATATCCTTTCCTCACATCACTTAACATAACTTTCTGTTTCTGTTTTCACTTTAGGTTCGTGCCCGTCGCAAGGTGGCCGTCACAGTCCTGGCCTTCGTTGTCATCTTCGGCATTTGCTTTCTCCCCTATCACGTCTTCTTCCTCTGGTTCTACTTCTGGTGAGTGTTCGTCCTTTTCTGCTTTCTAAACAGGAAGAGAGGGAGTCCCTACTGGTGGTGCTGCTGCTGCTCATGAATGAATGGATGGAAAGTCAATTTGTCAAGCGGATAAAAGGGAACCTGCCAGCAGCAAAGGATATGGCGTACACACATGGCTCATGGCTCACGGCTCATGCATGTTCACAAAGGAGTCGATGAGGGTGGAGAGCAGAGTCCTGCGTATGAGTAATGTTGTTGCCATTTGTCCGACACTTGTTCGCCTGCCGGACAATCGATTTACCCGCTGATATCTCCATTATGGGAGGCTCCAGCATAACTCCGGACTGCCTCTGCTCCCTGTTCTCCCTGCCTTAAATTCTGTATTTTCTTTTCTGTGCTCTTGTTACAGGCCCACCGCCCAGGACGATTACAATGCGTTCTGGCATGTCCTGCGCATCGTCGCCTACTGCATGTCCTTTGCCAATAGCTGTGCCAATCCCGTGGCCCTGTACTTTGTCAGCGGCGCCTTTCGCAAGCATTTCAATAGGTATTTGTTCGTTCACATCAATCCACCAGCCGCATAAGCGACCCAACGATACTGGGTACTCGCTGGTCGGTAAATCAATAAACAATCTGTAGCCCCGTAACTGTAAGCGTAAGCCAACTGCCATTCCGTTTATCTCTCTCTCTCTATGTCTGTCTCTAAACAAAACCCATAACTTCCGACTAACAAAGGAAAAGAACCGAAAAACATAAACATTTGAGCCAACATGCGTGACTTGAAAGTTTCACAAAAACATTCCATACTTCGGTTGTCAATTTTCCATTTTCGACGTGATCTGAAATTTCCCTTGATATGTTTTTGTTTTTTGTCTAGTTTTATTACAGAAAAAAAACTTATTTGCATTTTTTCGTCCCTTTAAACTCTCCTCTTTGTGTCGGATATATTTATTTAAATATTTCAATGGTTGTCACTTTGAAAAAATATATGATTTATGGTCGCCTGAGATTTCCGCTGCTGCAGCCATTGCATAATTAATTAATGAGGAAATCAACGCAGTGTTTCAGCCTTAATTTACTCTTTAAGTTTAATGTTTTCAAGCTATGAATTGTTCGGTGCATCCCCTACTCTTTCTCTTTATTTGTTTGATTTTCTGTAATATTTCTTTCAACTTTCATTGAACCGCACACAATGACCAAGTGCACAACTTCCCTTTTCAATATGAGCATCTCCGCTCTCAAATTGCAATCTGGAATTGTTTGTTGCTCCCGCATGAGCTCACAAAAATGGCACACAACCACGAGAGCACAGAGAAAAAATAAGGACATTATCTAAATTATATTATATATTATATTATAAGGAACATTTCTTAAAAAGCCTCTTAAATTTATAAAATACCTTAAAGTTAATTTAAAAGTGATTTTGTGTTATTAGGATGCTATTTTTCCTCTGTGTGCGTACATAAACACCACCCAAACACACGCCAACACACATAGACAATGGAATTTTATGAAATATTCTTTATGAAACGCGAATCCGCTTCCCCTACCGCTACCCCCAATCTTCCTTTCCAAACTCATCCTTCCTCCGGCAGATATCTGTTCTGCCGTGGAGCAAGTGGAAGGCGCAAGAAGCGCGGCCAGCACGACACCTTCTGCATGCACCGGGACACCTCGCTGACCAGCACCGCCTCGAAGCGCTTCCAGTCGCGTCACTCCTGCTACCAGAGCACCATTCGCAGGTGAGTGTCTCCCTTATATCAGATCCTGAAAAATCCCGGAATTCCCACCATTTTTTCTCCCCACAATGGACAGCTGTCGCCTGCAGGAGACAACGATTACCACACTGCCGAACGGTGGCAATCAGAATGGTGCCTCCATCTCGGCCGTGGACCTGGCTCCATTGGCCATGCCCATGGTCTCGTCCTCTGGTCACAATGAGGCGCCGCCACCAGGATATGAGTTTGCAGCGCTCAACGAGTTTGGTCAGCAGCAGCATCGTTCGCACACACCAAAGTTCCAGGAGTCCTTGTTGAATTGAAATTACAGGACCAAAAGTGGGACTTAAAGGATTTAAGGCACCGGCACAGACACTCTTTCAAGATCAAAAACGAGTTAAATCCTGACATTTATTAACTAGAGGATTTCTGAGAATTTACTTAGAATTTAAAGCCGACTTTAAATTAGATTAAATCTATAAGGTGAACCCTTCAGGATTTTACCTCTTCCTAAATAAAATATATAGTAAAAAATATTCATTGGATAAATCTGTAAAATATTATATGATTTTTGTTAACACTAAACACAGAATAATTCTTAACAGACGATTATTTTGTGCTAAAAATCTACAAACAGATGCTAGTACTCCTTTAGGGAATGTAAATACAAATTAAATGTTTCCTTTGTCATAGGTTTTAAGATTAAATGTAAACTGTGTCTGTTCCAAACTAAAGTATTGCAGCCGTGGCACGGCTTTAAGCTAAACACCTAAATGCGTATATAATATTTGTATTAGAAAAAGGATATGGAAACCAAAAACTCCACTTTTACAGCTAATCACTAAAGAAACTTTGTAAATACATTTTTATGTGCCATCAACTAGTTGGAAATAAATGTAAATTGTGCGTTAAAAAAACTTTGTTTCGCTGTATCGTCTCCCGGAAAAGTCAACCGAAGCCGCCACACGAGCTGTGTGGACACCCGAAAACCCGGAGCGTGAACAAGTCATGGAAATTTATGGGAAATTAAATTACTTAGAGACCATCCATTTGTGGCAGCTTGTGGACAACTTTAAGGAGTCCATGGCATGGCACTAAGGGAAAACTTTGTTTCCTTACTAAGACATCAACAACAAAGCTGGCCGGTCGTGACCTGAGCTTGAAAAAAAAAGGGGGAAAGTGGGGGAAGCGGGGAAAAAAGGAAAAGCGACTCCCTGCGGTTCGACGTGGGCTCTGCCAGGGACATTCGGGGAGATTAATTGGTTTGGCCGCAGGCACAAAGAGGTGAAATCGGAGTCACAACTTAATCTCGTTCACTTCAAACAAATTGCTGCGGCATTTTCGAGCCGGATTTTGGGTTTGAATCTTGCGCTTTTTGGGGAGGAAAATCAGAGTGGGAGTTGCCTGCAGTATTAAAAAGCCATTTTGGATGGTTTTTGAGTAAGGAAACCAACCCTTTGAATTATTTTAGGCTTAGATTGATCTTTAATCGAGATATGGAACGTGTTTTGGGGACTTGTTTTTGTTGACCTGCTGAATTTTTGTTTGCTGCTTACATTTTTGGGGTGATATTTTTTTCTTATTTAGTAAACATTCTCTGAGAAATGTGTGTATTTCTTTTCTTATCTCTGTAGTTAATCGTGGAAATTATTTCTAATTTATTATCCTGTGATTAATAAATTTAAGTTTACTTTAAGAGGACATACAGAAATATGTAGCTGGGGATTTCATACTATTTAAATTTGATTTATTTCTAATTTACGTTTTTTAACTTGCCAAGACAAAACGTTGGCAGTTCAATTGGCTTCTAGATATCAATCTGAGGAATCCTTAGTAAACTTCTTGATGTTATAAAGACATTGTTTAAGTCCTATACAATAATGACTGCCCTCAAGGTTAAAGCCACCCATTTATGCCTGCTCATAATGCCACATGGATTTCATCTTCATCTCTTCGTTTCCTGAATCAATTTCCGGCCATTCCGATGATGATTTTGCGGCCGTAAGTGCCGATGAAATGTGCCATCAAGTCAATCAGCTTAAATCGGACGCACATTGGCGTCATTATTTACAGAAGAAGCATTTTTGCGTGGGACTTTCGGCATTTCGACAGATTCGACAGATACAGAAATTAAATTAACTCATGAAAATGTCGGGCGCGTCGGCGGGCTTCGAGCTACGTGCCGAGGATTTCCCTGCGACTCCTTTTGCATGTCGGGAGTCCTGGTGACAGGCGTTATCTTTCCCCTGGCAGCTCTACTTATTCTTTGCTGTATATATACACATTTCTCTATTTCTGTTTATTCGCGGTGGCTCATTTTTAATAAACCGGCTTGGGGTACTCATGCGGCATTTCAGCGACCACGTCAAGTTGTCATCAAGCCAAGTCGAGTGCTTATCCCGGCTTTATTAACTGTCCAAAGTGTTTGTAGCTGCTCCTTCTTCGTCGTTGTCCTTTCTCCGGCATCTTGGCTTTATTTTTGTATTTTTTCTCTCTGGGTTCCAGCGTTTTTTGAGGTTTCGAATTTCAAACTCATTTCTTGTCTTGCTTTATATTTATAAATTTAGTCTGGCGGAAATTTAATTTCGGTTACGTTTGCAATTGGAATTATTTGGTTTATTTGTGCGAGCCCAGACCGGATTCTGGTCTAATTAGCAGGTTGGCTAATGAAATTCTCTGGCAATTAATGCATTCGGCCATAATTGAATTATGCCTCAACGATTGCTGGGTGTTAATTTGTCCAGATTGTATTAATTTGCAATTTGTTTAAGCTAAATATGGATTTGTTGGGACTTAAATATGTTTTTATTAGTTAGTTAAATAATTAATAGTAATTGTCGGTGGGCATTATTTTATGTTTTTAGTTGTTAAAGTCAAGTTAAAGCCTTAATATGTATTTGTTTCCTTTTCCTTTCATTTTCCTTAATAGCCTTTAGTCCCTCTTTTGTTTTTTTTGGCCAATTAAACAGCCATAAGATGTATATTTAATTCAGCACTTCTCAGCTAAATGGCCATTAATATTAATTTAAGTTAGAGACTAGCGCCAAGTGTCTTGACACTTGAAAACCGCACAAAAACAAATGCCGGGTCGTAATGAGGAGTACAATAACACCGTAACACGCAAATAAAAACAAACAGGCAAACGCAAACATGGCAATGGCAATAACAATAATAAAGGCCTTATAAAACATATGAGGGGTGGTTTTGGAGGGGGTTTCTGGGTGGGATTTGGGGGTGGGATTTCTGGTGTGAGAAATGAAGAAGCATTGGCGTGGTAAATAAATAAAACGATTTCACCGAAAGTGAGAGCAGGAGAGCCGCAAATGTAAACACACACAGAAGTCCTCAAGGTGCAAAGCACGGCGGCTTAACGGCATTTCATGTGTGAAAAGCTGGGAAAATGTGAGGGGAAAAATCGGCGTGACGAAGAGTCCTGTCCCTGCCTCGGTCCCTATCCCCACTAATCGTAAATTGCCAGACATACATATAGTGCTAATCTACACTCGCACACAAATATTAGGGGCATAAAAATTGGCACTCAATAAGCAAGAGGGCACTTTTGGGTCGTTTTTTTTTTCATCCTCTACGTTTCCTTTACGGTTCCAGTTCCACCTCCCCGTAAGGACACGTATGTACATATGTTTATGCGTGTGTGGGCGTTTCCCCGTCGCCGGGAGGAGGTCTTCCTCGGCGACGCTGAGACGGCATCGTCTAGCTCCCGAGGCCTCCTGCATTTTAAATGCCTAAATGCGATACAAATAATAATCATAAAAAGCCGATCGAATGGGTAAACACACTGGCACACGTATGTTAATGGCGTCAGCAAAGGATCTGCTGTTGTCAACGAGTCCTGGCTTAATTAAACTGAATTTAAGCTGTTCAATAAAGATTTAATCGGAGTTGATAAGAGGGTAATTGCACATTTATCAAGCCAGAGGAAAATGTTGAGTAATGGCAGTAAATATATAAATTATAAGGCTTAAGGCGACAAGTTTGTTTAAAAGTTCGAAGAAATGCAATTAGATATTTAATTAAGACTTGAGAAATTATTTTTTATTAAATCAAATCATGTTAGGTTACTCCTAAAAGTACATAAAGTAACTATATTAAGTTAAGTGCCACCAAGAAAAATGAAGTGCTAAGAAATAAATCTCATTTTCAGTCCACCGAGACCAACAATCAATCACAAATCAAAAGCTGTAATCAATAATCCAAATTCTCAGCTAAATGTGTCCAATGATTTATGTTGATTGATATAAGGTATAGATTAAACCACACTCATATATGTTTTGGGCTAAAAATATATATTCAGGCCGTAAGGCAGCTGCCTAAATATTCCCTAGAAATATTTTACTATTCACAGTTTATGGCCCGGGCAACCCAAAAGCCAAAGGCCAGACCGAAAATCACCACCTGCTGATTTATATTAAGTTGGAATTATACAAGCGTGCGAGGACCTACAGCCTCTTGCCCCCAAAACGTCCATCTCTCATCCCAAGTCCTAGCTGCGACCACTCTCTAGCCCTGCTTGGCATATTATCGGTCATTCCTTCCCCGCACTTAACCCCGGATGTGAGTCTATTTTAAGCATTTACAACTTTATGGGCAACGGTCAAGTGGCCGGGCACTGAGGAGAGCTCGAGCTGGACCCCAGGAGAGTCTGACTTTAAGCTCCTTTCGAGGGCAATCACAGTTGGCGGTTGACAAATGCCACAAGAGCCATACACCCACCCCGGCGAGGCAGCCGAGTGTAATCCTAGAGCTTTGGGATTCGGCACTGGCTGTGATTTCCTTCAGCTAATTGCTGAGGAAGCAGGAGGCAAACTTCAAAAATTCGACACCATCGCCATGCCCCGGCTCCGGCTCTGGCTCCATCATTAGGCAAACATAGGAGGAGCTCCTCACCACCTGACATTTTGGGGTGACATTAAGCATACGCCCCGTGTGGCTGAGCTGGAATTTAATTAACTTGGCAACCCGAGATCTTGACAATTGGGCGTTGCAGCCAGAGCCCGGCAAGCTGCGAAAGTTAGGTATTCAAATTAAGTGTTCTCTTACACATATATGGTATGCATGGCGGTACCCAATCGAAGGATTGCCATTATCCCCACTTCAAATGGCTGACGTTGATGGTTGGCGGAAGAATAAACCAAGTTTAGAGGGCATAAAATAAACGGATGCCCAACCAAGGGGGACAAGTGGCATGTGCTGCTGGGCCACTCAACTCGGCCAGAGTCACGAATCCGAGAATCCCATTCCCCCTGATCTCCTCGGGCCTGTGCAAATAGTAAAAAGGACATTCGCCCGAATTGTCACATTCGTTCGCTTAACTGAATGGAGGACAGCCGCAAAAGATTAAACAGTCCTCGATTTATGCCGACACACACAACAAAGGCGCAGGACTCGGGAATTTATTTAAAAGGAGCCAAAAAAAACAATCCTTTGTTTCGAACGTCAAAGGTCAAGAGGTTTTAAATATCACAATAGCAAATGTCTTGAGAGTGTGTTTAATGGTTGGCAGGATTTGCTAAGACATTCCATGGTCAATTAATAACAAAAATATTGAGTAGAGCTCAGGGAAAAGGGCTTAAAAAAATTCTAAACAATTTTTCTTGAAGAGATTTTTTTCATAAACTTTTAAAGAATTTCTTAAATTCTTTTATAAGAAGGTTTCTGGTTTTGTTTGGTTTTTTTAAGTACTTTTACATCCATTTCAAGTATTAAATTTATATTTAAATCCTCATAAAGTTGTAAATTTGTTACTCAAATGTTTTTCCTTTAATCTACACAAATTATCAGACTAACATAAATCTCCCTAAAGTTTTCTCCAAGTTCCCTGCCTTAAATAATGGCCAAAAATCTCAATTATTTTAAACATAAATCCCTAAATTCGTTGAGGCATTCTTTTGTTTAGACAAACTTTTTGTACTTCCAGTTGAAAACATCCAAAAAGTGACCAAAAACTGGCACTTGTCTAATTAATTTCCATTTCAATTTTGAGTTGTGATATCGGGTCCCCGAATCGCTGGCCAGACTGGCCAACTTCCCCCACCGGAGAGGACGAGGACGAGGCGTCCAAATGGCTAAACTTTGAGTCCTGATAAAAATAAATCTCTATTTTTTCGTTTCGTTGATTTTATTTGTTTGTTGCTGGAAAGCTGGTGAGCATGAACCCTTTTCAATCAAATTAGCCATAGTCAGTGGAGCAATTCCATCACTGGCGTCGAGCAGCAGCAGATGATGAAAATTCTCGATGGGATTAGGAAGCGGGTTAGGGCTAGGGCTGGGGTCAATCTTTGGGGTTTTATGGAGCTGCCAGTGAGTGAAATATATTTGATTATCAGTTGACATGTAAAAGAAGATTGAAACAGGATTGAAGGTAAGATTTTGTAATTAATTTTATTGTTGGCAAAAGTTCTTTGTGAAGCTTTTTTTTTTCGTGTGGTTATTATATTTATTTATAGAATTATTTTAATAAAAACCTCTTCTTTGCTAGCTTCAAGTTTAAAGGCAATTATCAAAGGGAATCTAACTCACGATGGCACGCAAACTGAAAGTCAAATATGGGTCATCTGACTGACCAACTTTACCCTTTAACCCCATTTATTTTCTCTTTTTTCGAGACCTTTGAATGTCAATGTAGTTGTATAGCAACAATTGCCCTCATCTCGAGCTTTTTTCCTTGGAATTTGGCAGCTGTCCCGACATTGTTGCGAAAACAGTTAGCAATTGCGCAGACAACAACTTTCGGCCAAATCATGGGCTGCTCATTTGTCAGCAGAGAGCAAGGAGTACCAGGATGCTGCGAAGAGGACGAGAGGCGCCATCATTATGGTTCCTAAAACTCCTTGAGAACCCGCAGAAACTTCTCCGAAACCTCAGGCAAACTTTTAAGCCAACAAACCCAGTCCGGTTGGGAACAAAGTTTTAAAACGAGAGTTGCTTTTGTTTTCGCTTCCGTTTCCGGTCGCGTGCATGCAAAATAATGACAAATCGCCGACTGAATTGTGCCCAAAGTACGTGTCTGTGGCCAGCCAAATCCTCTCCCAGTCCCCTTGCTCCTCCCTTCCTTGGCAGGAATTCAAGTTATGACATTTAAAGGGTGCACATGTGTTTCGAAGGCATCACGTATTATCGACATGTTAACAAGGCACTCTGAAATATGCATAACCATAACCCCTGGGTCCGACACAATAGATTCATAGTTTGTGGTTAATGCTCTTGAGTAAACGAAGGAAAAATCAAAGGAAATAATGCTGGGTTAAGAACAGAAGCTTAAGAAGCCACAGTTCCTAAATAAATACAAAATGAAACTAGAACTAGGTCCCCAAACCACAAGAATATATAATGGCAAGCACTAAAAAATCATTTTTCCACTCGACTGCACCGCCGCGGTTTTCATATTTCCCCAGGAAAATGCCAGAGTTCAAAAGTAATAAATATATAAAACAAGAAGGGGAAATCCCGAAGAGTTGCCAAAAAAAGGACATTCGAAATACGCGAATTATTAATTCACTGGAAATACAAAATAAATACCTGTCACGGCTACAAAACAAAGGGGAGATAAGATTTGATAAGAGCCCGCGCATAACTGACATAATAATGTCAGAACAAAAGTATTTTCTCGCATTTTTGCTGGAAAATTGCGTGAAAATTGTCTTGTCAGTGGCAGCTGCCGGCATCTGCGAATAGATTAAAAAATATCAAAAGCAGCAGCAGCAACACAGACATGGAGAGAGAGCGAACAAACAGACTAGGCACTTGGCACTTTGGCTCATTGCTTACTCTACTTTCGGGCGGCTACAGGTGGCCAGCTGGGGATCCCAGCTATCCGGAAGAATCCCCACCCGCGGGCGATTACATATCCCAGCAGGCGAGGAGGGGGGAGACAGAGTAGGAGTTGTCACTGTCACATCACATCATTTGCATATTTGCAGTCGCTCGGTGTTGCGATTATATCACGCATACGCAGCGTTGGCTTCGATGCCCGATGCAATCGATGCCCTGCAGGCCCGTCCTGCTCCTCAATTTCCATTCCTAGTCCTTCCGCATGCCGCATAGCCTGGCAACAATAAAGCTTTATGTGAGACGGGGGCAGCTGTCGTCAATCAAAGGATACTACTCCATTCTCCATTATGTTCTCCGCTCTCCTCCGCCGGCTTGTTTGGCTTTGTAATTTATTTGCCATGCTCGAGATTTGACTTAAAGTGGGTAAAGACCGCACGATTTGGGGCCATGACATATGATAAGGGGAAATCGACCTAATTTTCTCGTCCTCGGTTTGCATCACTAAAGTTTGAAGATGAAATGGAGCGAAAAACCTAAAAGTTAATTTACATGTGACGGCAGTCAGCTTAGATTTAAGTGGTATAGTTTTTTCTAAGTTATTGTAAGGAAACCTAATTATTTATTGGAAATTCTTATGTTATTTAAAACCACAACAAATCCAACACAAGTTTTGTGTTTAAAAATTAACGATTTAAGCTCTAAAGTGATTTGGTGACTGAACTAAATCAACAAATATATTCACTGAATTTTTAGGTTGAAAATGAAACCTTCATTGTAAGTTATGTAAAATCGTGTCGAAAAAAACCCAAACATTTTACGTGTCAAGTTATAAAGTAAGATTATGGCGCTTGGAGTCGCCACTGAGCTATCCATATGTAAAATGTTTGAAAAATGGATGGCTAATTAAAATTTAGTTTAAAATAAGTATTAAAAAGTAATTTCTTCTATCAATAATGAGTATTAAAAACCCTATTTCTCAATAGTATTTTTATATATTGTTTTTTTTTATCCTTCATTTATCCCTAATTTTTTTTTAAAGTTAAATTCATTTTGCAGATATATTAGGCTTAGTTATGATATAATTTAAATTTGCCTTCTGATTTCCTTAAACTTTGCCCTCCCGAGGTTCTTTTTTTCCGGTTTCCTCCTAATTTATGTCTTCAGTTATTTAATTATATCCTTTTAGTTAAATTGTTGGATGAAGTTTATAAATGTTTGATTTTCTTATCTTCATCTCCGGACTAATCCATTCTGCTAAATTCCCATTATTGTTATTTTCATTCCATCCATCCGTTTGATCCATTTATTTTGAGATCTAAATCAGACATAATAGCTTTATTTTTTATTCATACTATATATTTACATATTTCTAATTATATTTATAATTTCTATTTATAATTTTTTAAAGAGCGAACCACTGATTCCGCCGGCTTAAAGCCCACATCTATCGCTCACTTCTTGGCCGTAATGTAAACGACAACAGCTGCCACGCGCTCCCGCTTACCTGGGACCTGGGTCTCTTGCTCTCTTCCGGAGCACTTGTCTTGGCCAAAACGTGTTTTGGCCACAAGCTCGCTTGGGGCTTGGAGGTTCAGCTCAGTGCCATTCTTCAGTTCGTTTCGAATCGCCTCTAAGCTCGGTCGCTGCCGCCGGTCGCCGGATCTGTGTTTCTGCTTCTGTTGTCTCCGCTGGCCAAGTGAATGTCACTCGATTGCAGGCAAAACAATCCAATATCGTCCATTTCCAGTGGGTGATGTGTAAGTGCGATCGCAGCTCTCTTTCGCTCTCTCTCCGCCGCCGTTCGAGCGGAGCAAGTGCGTCCGCAGATTGAAGATTTGCTGCCAAGCGGGTTTGGATTTCAATTTCGGTCTTCGGGATTTCAGTTTGTCTGTTTTCACGTATGCAAAGCGCGTACTTGTGCATTACCGTTGTCGCGTCGCGTCATAAAAAAGTGACCACGCCCCCTCTAAAAAAAAACAAACATACAAACGCCTCCCGCGATCTCCTAATCAATCGGCGATTACCTGTGGAAAATTTCACTTTGCGCCGAAAGCTAGTTTTTGCATAAACAGAGGAAAAAGCGGATAATTTATGTGCAAACATAAATATATAAAAATATAAAATATAAATTGTTACTAAGAGAAATCTCAGTGACTCAAAATAGTGGAGAATACAGTTAGTTTCTTAGCAAAAATAAAACAAATTAAGGCAACATTACAAGTATAAATTTCTGTGAAACTTTAAACTTTGTGAAATCGAAAAATACAATATTTGTGCTAAATTTAACCGGACTTGCACTCGTTTTCCTCAAAACCCTGACTATATTGCCATCCATCTACCACTATATATATAGCATTGAGATTCTTGAGTGTTGAATTAACATAAAGTTTTACCCCCCGGCTGGCCTCCAATTAGAAACTGCCATAAATGCATAAGAATTGTGCAGTTGAAGTCCATTCATAAGACTTAATTGAGAATTATTAATTTTTTTAATTGCCAGCACGCAAGCCAAGGTCATTGGCTGTTAGATAAAATGCGATATTTTTCCAGAAGTTTTCCCTATCTCACAAATAAATAGACAAACTAATCAAATACGTTAAAAAAATCACACAAATAATTGCAAGAAACAAAAAAGAGATATAAAAATATGAAAACCAAAGACAAACAGAAAAAGCAAACCTCCAGCCAAGATACATTATATATGCTTTCGTGTTTATATAGCAAAAACAGAGATTCAAGGTGAATGTTGCCATTATTTTTTGACAGAGAGCTTGAGAGCAACAAGTGAAAATTTATTGAGAGGTTGTTCGCGTGCTGGACAAGTGAAACAACAGAAGGAGGTGCCAGAAATTAATTTCAAATAAATACCATTAAAAAAAAACATTAATTTAAAAAGCAAAATATATAATCATGGGCTAATTTGGTTAATGAGAGATAACAATAATAAATAACAGAGCCAAGACTACTACTAATGAGGGGAATCCCTGACTACTTTCGGATTTCAATTCAAGGAATCTTTATGTTTCAGCTGGAAATTTAAATGGAACTTTTAATGAGATACAAATTTCAGAGACATGAGACATTCTCTTCAGTTCTTAGCTCTTTCAAACCCAGAGAATTTAGCCTACTCACACACAATTCTAGTTATCGATCATACGCACCGTTGGCGTTTTATCCTTGAACTTTTCCATTAAGGCACACATCGTCTCGAAAAAGGCAACAAAGAGAAAGAAATCCACATTATTATTAATTGTATTTTAACGGTAAAGCTGTTTGGCCAAAATGTTTTGAATAATTTCCAGAAAGAAACCCGTCCGACAGCAATTTCTTGCTCTTGACTTGAAATTCGCCAGCCAAGCCATCAATAAAAAAATTAAAAAAAACACCACAACAAAATGCAAATACTGGACAACAAATAATTTAACGATAATTTACAAAACGCTCCAGGCAAAAACCAACAAAAACAACCAAAATTAATAAGAAACCAGTCGTCGAAAAAAATTGCAAATTACAAAATAAGGCTTTTCGGTTAGTAACGAAAATGTCTGGCAGAGTGAAGCTGCCTTTGGGCAGCCGCAGCTTCTTTTTCTTCGTCACCAGCTGCTGCCTCATCTTCTTCGCCAGCGCACAAGGTGAGTGAGTTTTACATATGGTCTTTATTCCGTATCTCTCTTTTATTTTACGATGTTTATGCACCACAAGACAAAAAGCTTAATTTAAGTCATATTCTGCGGGCACAGATTTTCGGATTTCGAACGTCAGAAAACCCCCAAAAAGATCTCTGTCTGAATCACTTCGCGCTAATTTATCTCTCTTTAAGCCGTGAGATCGGTGTCGGCATCAGAGTCGGCGTCTCTTACAAGCCGGAACTCTGTGAAGGTCTCCGGAGTCTCCCAGTCTCGGTAGTATCTGAATCTGAAAAGAACGACGACAGTAAATGCGTGTTCAAAATTAAAATCTCCAAATTAAAATTTGTCACAATCAAATGAAACGGATGCTCAGTAATAACAAAGCCTAAAGAAAAACAAAAACATGTTGAAAACTTCCGGCCAGCAAGAGCCAACTGCCAACTGTCAACCAATTTGAAGTTCAACCAATACAGGTAACACATTCGGCTTGATCCAAGTGTCAGTCACAAATTTGGTTGCACCTGCAGTTGATTTTAATGCCCTCGGGGGGCATTCGGCTTTTTGACTGGCAAATGTTGACGGTTTCGGCGTTTTTTGGTAACCTTTTAATGGCTGCACGGAGAGAAAATAAACCATATATAAGATAACCTGTTTTTAGTGGCACAATTGCCTCAGACTTATCACAAGAATAAACATTTTAATGGTCTTTGTCATATTGGAATCATGTTTTTCTCATAAAAATATTATCTTAAAAACTTGATTTTATAATTTCCTTTGGCTATATCCGGTTACGAATCAAAACATATTTGTTTTGGGTGTTCTTTTGCATGGGAAATAAAGAATTTTTAGCTGGAATTCATGGTTGAATATTGGGTTAACTGTTGGAAAGTTTGAAGAGAATCGATTTTAAAAGGCGTTCTGAACACCGATTTGTGTGAGGAAGAGTTCTTAACCCAGATTTTTTGTAAGGAACTCATATGGTGAGGATTTCTTTTCAGAAAGCAAGTGCTTTTGGGGCTAAGACCTGGTCATTGAACCGACGATGAGTGTCACGTAAACTTGACATAATATTTACACAATTACATCGTATCTCCGAATTAATCAGCACACAGCAAATTTACCCAACAAAAGATTGGTATAAAAACAAAGTAAACAAAACAAATTAAAACCAAATCTGTTGCATAAGCCATCAATAGACAGACACACAACCTTTCTACTGCCCAGTGGATGCGCTGCCCGAGACCAAATATTTGTGGGGGCCTTAAAAAAAGCCCGAGCGAGGAGAGACAAAGCAGCGCTAATAAAATTAACTTGCTAATGAAGCGATGATCACACCGCAGCATTTCTATGGGCTACGGACACCCATGATATATACGCATATATATGTATATATTGACTTAAATCATTTCGGAGCAGCCAAAGAAACAGAAATCAAGAAATACAACTTATAAAAATACAAGCTGGGCAGCATTTTTTGTATGCAGAAACATTTTTGTCGCGCGTGTTTCAGCCAAAAGGCAGCCAAAACAAGCAAGCAGAATGGGAAAACAAGTTTCCAGAGTCTCTTGGCGGTCCACTATGCAAATGAAACACTAAATACTGAAGCTATACACATGTCTCTCTGATATTTTGTAATATCCCGCGATGAAAACGAAAGTGGAGTGACTTTGAGAAGCGCTCGACGTCGAACGAAAGCCCCAAAGCCCCCTAAGACCCTTCCAGCAGCTGCCTACCTGCCCTTGTTGTCGTCGGTTTTCACTTTTTTATATTTTATTTTTTATTCCGTCATGTACCAAGCTGTTAACTCTATCGAATTAAAATAAATTCGCCACCGAAAGAAAGTGAAAGAAATGTAAGAGTGCGAGTGCTAGTGTGCGCATGTGCAGATGGCGTCGGAGTTGCGGCACAAGTTTTGCGCTCGAAATCATAACACGGTAATGGCAACAGGTTGGCTGACTTTTACAGTCCCGCTTCTATAACTTGAACTTGCTTGCCTACATTTTTTGGAACCTGAAAGAGTAAATTCTACAATATTTCAGACCTACTTAAAGGAAAGGAAAGGATGTTAAGACTTACTTTAAGGACATGTTAGGAAATGAGCCTCCCTCTGTATTAAACAAATATATTTCTAAGATTTCAAAAATAAATTTATAGTTGAATTGAATTATATATTTTCATTTATTGCCGCAGCTTAACAACAAAGAAAATTAATAAATTGGACAAGCAAAGGATGTGTAGATTTTGATTTTTTATCCTTGGGACATTATTCATAGATTTTAATATAGTTCCTCTTATAAAGTTACGACTGTAACTGGAATCTGATTTTGAGTCTCTGATCCGAAACTCCTTACTTTTCTTCGAATTGTCACACAGCCTTAACTCTTGCCGACTGGCCGAACGTGACGCATTTCTTTGGTTTTATTTCAATGAATAAATCCAAATCTTTTGGCCAGAGATGCAGAGACTCTGTGGAAATAATTGCCAGCTAGGCTTACTACATACTCATGCAAATTGGCATTTCTGTGGCGCCGTAATGATGGGAAAGATGCCAATGACATTGTTGTTTGTCCATCCAACGCGCCACTCGGAGGCATTGCTGCAGTGAAAAGCGAATTTACATGCAACTTTTGTGCGATTTTTGTGGCCTGAAAAGAAAAGCGCAGATTTTGCCAATGGCCAATTAAAATACATATTCGCATTTCCACAGTCCCGAGAGCCGAAAGCATTATTTCCGCTCAGGTTAACTGCACTCGACTCGAAAACCAGTTTTTTGGCCAAAACAAAAAACAGGTGCAACAGCCCCTTGTGGCCAGCAGCGGCTTTTTATATAATGGTCAGCTTTAAAAAGGAGCAATTTCTCAAATAGTTAATAGGCATTGCTAACATACTTTGGCCAGTCCAGGTCCAAAAAGTATTTGGTTTTGCGACAATTCAGCTGATATCAAGTTCCTTGAAAGCAAAAATTGCTTTCTGCAATACGGCTAAAGCGGTTTAAATTCCATTGTTTCCTTTAAATGGGGGTTATTAACACTTGTCTATACATTTTGAGATTTTTAATATTGCCAAAGGACACATTTCGATTTTTGAATAGAGCGCCTAAGCGATAGCATTTTTAAAGAATGTAAATGGTGCCAAAAATGGGGCACCTTATCGATCATCTACTTAAAATCGGGCCATCTCTATTTCGCGAAAAAAAAAAGCTGGCCGCCATTAATTTAATTTTTGTGATAAAACGCGTGAAAATTTAAAATTAAGCTGAAATAATGTCCAGCGGCGGTATGTCAAAGAAAGCCGCTGGCTCTGGAGGCCCAGGTGGCAAATCTAAGTCGAAGAAGTTGGCCTCAGCAAGTGGCGGGAAACCGACGCTTGCCACAAATGCGACGCCCGCGGATGCTGCAGAGCCAGAGCCCGAGTTTCTTGTGGAAAAGATCACAGGAAAACGTTACTGGAACGGGCGTCCCCAGTTGCAGATCAAGTGGCAAGGCTACCCACCAGAGGAGAACACCTGGGAGCCCATGGAGAATATAGGCAACTGCATGGTGCTGCTCGCCGACTTTGAGGCGGAGCTATACAGGCGCAAGGTGGCAGCAAGGCGCGGCGGCGGCAAGAAGTGTGACAAAAAGCTGCCCAGTGCAACCCAACCCACAACGCCTGCAAAGCATTCAGGGGATGCTGCTGCTGCTCGCATGAAACGCCGGGTGGAGATCGCCAAAGCAATGGAGCCCAGGGCAAATTTAACAAATAGTGCCAAAGGGAGCAAACCAAAGTACAATCCCAAAGAGTCCATGGCCAAAAGGAACATCAAGCTGGATCCTGCACAGTCTATAATATTAAGCGAGTCCAGTGACGATGAGGTCTTATTAAGACCATCATCTTCATCTTATAAGCGGGGATTATCACAATCCACTTCGGCAATGCCTTCAACTCCAGCAGCTGTGCCGCCATCCAGTAGCGACGACGACACTATTGATGAAGTCATACTAAGTGAATCCTCCTCGTCAGAGTCCTCGGAATACGACTCGCGGCTCCTCAGCAAGATGTCCACAATAAAGACTGCCAAAGAGACGATTGCACCTAATCTACAAAAGCAGGCTAAAAAGGATGGTGCTTCAACAAAGACCAAGAAGACGCCCGAAACGCTAAACCACGCAGTGTCCAAGAATCTGCGTATACATTACAATCCGGCAACTATTGAGGATTCCATCGAAAAGACCCAGAAGAGCGTAAGAAAATGAAATTTTAATTAATGTTTCATTAATTAAAACTAAAAAAATATTAAAATAGGTTCACAGCAATCCAACTCAAAAGGACCTCGTGGAGAAGTTCCAAATGGATGAAACTCCACAAAGCTCAAAGATCACAAAGAAGAACCAGGAGAAAAACGAGATAAAGGAAAGCGATGATGACTTGGATATCCCTTTGGAGCCGCCACACCACAAACTTCATCCGAATACGGAAAAATCCGATTGGAAAGTGTCGATCTGCAAGGCCCCCTTCGGCCTGGTTCGCGGCCTAGAGCTCGAGAAAATAGAGCACAACTTTAAGGCTGCCAATAAACTCTTTCTGTTTGTCAAATGGAAGGGCTTTTCGGGGACCGATTTGGTGCCCATGGATGATTTAAAGATAGCGTATCCTGCCGAAGTAATAAAGTACTTTGAAAGCATGAAGCGCAAACCATCGTCCTAAAGATGTCTCCAGTACATACATCGGGTGAGTTGTCTGTCGGCCCTGTGCCCATAACCTTAAACGCAAGCTTCCGCTCCGGGCCAGATTTAGCTTCAGCTTCAGCTAGGTTTCTTCTTCATAACTTTACAGTTCGACGCTCGCAATATTTGAGCCATGAGCCATGAAAACTTCGCGTTGCCTTCGGGTCAAGATAAATGCCATCGAAAAGCGAAAAACAAAAACGAAAACGAAGCATCATCCGGTGGTTGGGCGAAGCAACACAGGCTTTGGTTTTGTTTCCCCAGTAGGTGCACCTGCCAGTAGTATCTGCATTTTTCCGCCATCTCTTCTCGGTGGTAAATCATTGGATAATTCCGATGTTAGGCATATGACAAATTGCTTGCCTGTACTTATCTTGGCTACACTTGGAACACGGTTCTTAGGTAGATTTATGACTGTACCATGAAAGATTTATGAGCGGTTCTTACAGTTCTTACAGATACCAAGGATGACTTTATAGACTTAAATTGGACCTCGTCTATTCCGGACTCACTTATTCCCCAATTCCCTTCTTGTGTAGATTTCTCAGTCGCGATCTCAGCCAGTTCAGAAATTATGTGGCTCCAACCTCTCGGTGTCTTGCGGTTTCCATTTGGCTTATCTGTCGCATCTGTTGACAGCCACAGTTCTGCTTTGAACTCGGCGGCAGACCAAGCTATAGACCAGGCAAAAAACTCCCCCGCAAATCTTGTGGGCGTTTTTAAGAGGCTCCATAGTTCATTCAACCGGGGCGAAGACTGGCGCAGAATGAAGTCAGCCAGTGTTGTTCCCAAATTGTGATTCTCTACAGATGCAAGGCGCTGTCTTTACGGCTTAACCTTCAGTCAGAGAAGCAAGTACTTGAGGTGACACGCACACCCCGCAGAGGCGAACACGAACACACCTTTATTGTGGGCCACACGCTGGACTAACCAGCTAATGTGTCCATTTAGCAGGGGGCTTGCGCAACTCCAATGTCATTTGTAAGCTCTCTTAATGCCCGATGATTGCACTTTTCAGCAATTTGCTTTGCAGATCATAAGTTTGTTCCATGGATTAATGGTTGCTGGATTCGCACTTAAATCCGTGTGCATATACAAAAAAATCTTGTTTTACGGCTACTTAAATTAGTGGTTTAGGTGCTTGTAAATTGTTTTATTGTCGCTTACACAGCTAATTTAATTTTTTATATTTAAATTAATTTAAAGCGCTTTTAAGCGTCCATTGTGAAGGTCGAACTGTGACTTGGAGCAGTCATTAAATGGCCGTAAATCTCTCTCTCTATCTCTCGGGGGGGAAAATTTAAACAAAATGACCTACTTTAACGTAAATTGTGATTTAGTAAATATTTAAAAGCTCTAACTAACTCCGGCCAATGCATTGAGATTTTCCTTAGATTTTATTCCCTCCCATTATTAAATATATATCTTTTGGCAGCTAAGGCGTGTTTGCAAACTGTTGTTTGCTCCCTTGCTCTATTATTATTTTTCGTTATTGCTGTGCAATTTACTCATGTTTTTACCTTCCTGGTATTTCTAGGCTGCCTTCGACGTTCATTGATTTATGTGTGTGGCGGCTGTCTGTCCATGGCATTTGCAATGATTTCTTGAACATGTTTTCCCTGGCTTTCGAGGAGTGCCAGCTAGCCGGGTAAAGGGGAAAAAGAAAAGGGAAATTCCAGCCACCACAACTTTAATAATCGTTTAATTAGTTCGCTTCATTAATTGCCTTACCCAAAAAATATTCAAATTGCCTATCATATGTCAAATCCGTCCGCTGCTATTTAAATTTCCATCACTCTCGCTTTAGACACCGAATTTCCATATAAATTTCCTGATTATGCAATTTGATTGTAAACCGAATTTGCATTTAATTTTCGGCTGCAGCAACAACACCAAAATATGTGATAATTTTCTCGCTCGTTTGACCATTTTTGGTCCGAGATGTAATTACGCCCAAGGCAGCAGCAGCAGCAGCAACCAAGTAACAACATCCACACAGGCGGCAACCTCATTTATGACGCTTTGCATATGGAAAACAACAAATCAGAAAGAAACTTGTAATGTGTGTATGTGTGTACTGCTTGTTGTAGTTGTTGTAATGCAATTTGTTTAACGCTTCGTTTATTACCAAAAAGAGGCAACAAGTAAACGCATTTCTTGGTGTTTCTGCGGCCAGCAGCAGCAACATTTTCGGGTCGCGTAGGTTGTGAGGGGCAGCACAGCAATAGATACAGATACAAACCAGTAGATACAATATTTTAATATGCAATGTAGAGTTTTTGCTTTCTTTGCTTTTGCATTTTCCCTGCAATTTTCCCTGGTACCCCTTGCTTGTTTATTTTTCTTTTTAGCTGCCCAAAGTGTGGGTGTGCTTTTCCAGCATTTATGCTGGCTTATTTATGATTTTGTTTGACAGTTTAATATAGTATCTGTTGGTTCGTTGGCACGAGTCACAGTTTGTTGGCATCTCTCTTGTTTGCTGCTGGGTGTCTCTGGGTTAGGGGTTATTGGAACAGCAATTATATGTAGTTAAGGTGGCCCCTTGTGGCTGCAATTGCTGTAACAACAGCTGCCGGAGATGCGGTTAGATTGCCCAACGTTGGCTGAGCCCAGTGTGGCGCTATATTGGCTTACAAATAACTGATAGGCTGCTCCATTACAAGATGCTGATTGATTGTTGATGGTTATTAATCATGTGGTTCAGACAAATCGTAATGGAGTGATATAAAAGTTATTAGCTGGCCTTTATATTACTTAATTCTTTGGGAATCTGCAAGGGAACTGATATAAAAAACATAAATATTTGGTATTGTTCTTCTCAAGGAGGTTTATCTGTTTACAAATCTACTTCCTTATTGTTTAAAAGTCTCTAACTCTTATAATTTTGTGCTCTCTTCTCACTTTCTATAAGCTAACACCTTCCATAGGCACCTTAAGGCCACCTGTGACCTCAAAACTGCATTCAAACCCAAGTTTCGACGACCTTGCTTTGTTTTCTCTTAAGCTTTTATCTCCGTTTCGCTTTTATTTCGACCACGCCCCAAAGAACCTGCCCCAGCGAGCGGTCAGTCTTCCCTTGATGTTAATGTTAATTTCACGCCCGTTAAGATAATTAAATTTGCCTTTGTTTTGTTTATATTCTCTTATGTGTGTGCGTCTGTCTGCTCTTATTTGTGTTTGTAGTGCAACAACATTTAAATTAGTTTATGTATCCACATAAAAGAGTGTGTTTTTCATGTCGTTTTTTTCTTTTGTTTCAGGTATGTACAAATATGTTTGGCCAAAAGCCGAAATTCTCATCATTTATCATAGAAAAAACGACTAACGAATATAAAAACAACAAGAGACAAACTGCGGGCAACGGGAACAACTCAAGAAAAAACGACCTGAAGTTCAGGGTCAACGCATTTTTATTGAGATCTTGTCGTTCGTAAAGACCAAATTAATGAATTAACTACTATTTTTTTGCTTACATCTTTATCCTTATTGTTCATATTTTCTCTTACTTGAGATGTTTCATTATGTACTGAAAAATAGTTCTCAGGAGAACTTGATTATGTTTTGTATACAGGCAGTTGCCTTAAGAAGAGTCAAAGGAAACTCGATATTGCTTTAAAAATAAAATGCCAATCAAAAGCTTAGGAATTTCTAAGCATGAAAACATCTGATACTTTTGACCAAGGGAACTCAAGCCCGAAGGTCGAACCAATTTCTTGTTAAACTAAAACTATAAATATAAAATCAATATATCATTCTAGACCCAGCCAAAGGGAACTTCTATTGAATTTATTGAATTACTTGTTTAAATGTCACTGGGTTGTAAACCAAAATCGAACCTGGTCTCGGTCGCTCGGTCGGTAGCCTCAACTCGCAAAGTTGTTGACATTTTTGTTTGACTTTTTGGAATTATTTCCAGCATCGCCGCCCCACAAAATTCGCTGCAATTACCTTGCATTGGTATTTCCATTGTTGATCTTTTGGGGTGTGTTCTGAGCGAAGCAGGGAGAGACCCGTACTCCACTCCATTGATTAAAATGAGTTTTATATGTTAATTTTGGCAAAGTTTCCACTGCATTCTTTAAATTGAGGTTGTGTTGCTGGAAAAGTGGGTGGAATTGTGGGTATTTCAAAGGTTTGAGTCATTTGTAATGTAAGGAATTTATTAGGGAGGTTGGTTTTTAAAAAAGATTGTATTGAAGTTTATTATTTTGAAGGTATATTTTTTTAAACTGTAAAGGTTATCCTAGGTTTTTCAAAGAATTAACTTGGTTAATGCTTATTATTGTGTAATATAACAAATCTTGGCTTATAGTGACTGTTTTTTATAGCAATTTCTGTATTTCTGTGCAACCAAAGAACTAAAAAAGCATTTCCTATGTTCATTTCCCCATTCCCCCTATTACTTTCCAACCTATTTCTTACTTTTTCTGACTGAGTATGTAACACTGCCATTTCTCATTAATCAACGACTCGTCTTACTCTTCTTCATTAGCTTTGTAGGCTGCCTTTTGGCGTTTTCATATTGGCTAGCTACACCTACGACTTCCGCAAGTTAAACAACATGCGTTTACCTATTTCTAACATATACAAATATATATATATATATATATATATATAGCTTTGCTTGGCGATGCTTGAGCCATGAGTCAGGCCGAGTCAAAGCAAAGTAAGGCAAGACTGCCAGTCCCGCCCATCGAAGTGCATTGAACGCATTTACTACTTCTCGCTGGCTGCCTCGCACTCGATTTTCCATGCACATTTTCGCTTTTCTTTTTAATTGGGATTTGCTGGTGTCTGTTTTCAGCTCGCTCTCTGGCTTTTCCTCGACGCGGCACTCCGTTTTCCCTGGCTTTGCATTCGCTCCGTTTCGTTTCACTTTCGCGTCACCGACAAAACTAACTTAACTTAACTTAACTTAACTTGTTGCAACTGTGCCAGTCGAGTCTCCCTCGGTTTTTATGGCTTCCAGCCTGGCCGGGCCAGACCAAGTGGTGGTGGTCACTTTGGTGGCGAACGAGCAGTCGAGCAGAACTGGCCAGGCGGAGGGCTTTTTGACAATTCGACGGCAGCCAGCCGGTCGGTGGCATAAATCACAAACAAAAGGCGACCGAGACTCGAATTAATATTTCTTTTCGTATTTTGGCGAAAAGAAAGCGTTGACACTAAACGGAAGTGTTCGCCAAAGGGGCGAAAGTCTAGGCAAATTGAGTGATTAACACAAAGCACAGAGCCCAGAGCCAAAGGGGGAAGCAAAGAGTTCAAAGAGTGGGTCTAGGTGTTATGCAACCCAATGGGTGATCGAACAGGGCGATCAATAACACAGTCAGTCAGTCAGGCAGGCAGCTATATGCACATATGTATATCGGGTTTCCCACCAACTGCATCGCACACATATCGCTCAATTAACCGCAGACTAATAACCAATCAATGGCGCTTCTGACCCCGCATAATAACCCAATGATTCACGCCGCCCAGTGACCCACACAGCCCGACCCAGTTGACTCAGCAGACAGGCTAAACACCCGCTTACCAGGCTCTGTCTTAGGATACCCCGCTGGGAAGCTGGTTATGCTGATATTTATGTATCGTACATTTGTGCCGCATGTTTGGCTAATGGTCCCCGGAGTCAGTGACATAACAACCGCCAATATTTGGAGTCGCAGGCCAGGTGTCTTGTCCATTCTTTTGGGTTGAACTTTGTACTAGTGAGCTTGCCCTACCCCGCCCTGCTCTGGGCTCTGAACGAAGCCATTGGAGTGTGGCTAAATGGCTTAAATCCTTGACCCATTTGGTGCGTTCTCTCTTGGCTATCAAGCCAGTCTTTTGGCATTTCCGCTCTGTGTATTGCAAAGTTCAAAATGAAACTCAACTCGGCTCGGCCTGGGCTCAATTTGCAGTCATTAAAAACCTTTTCGAGTCGAAAATTACATACCTTAAATGGCGGTGGAGAAAGAGAAATAATATTTTGTAGGCGCGATTTTCAAGGTGTATTTGTTGCGGTTTTTGTTTTTTCCTTTTTTTTTTGCCATGATTACATTTCTTAGCTATTTTTGTCATTTTTCCGCTGTGAAACGAGCTCCGGCAAGGGGGTATTTAATGGGGTTAAGCTGCCCATTAACCCATTTTGGTTAGAGGGGAAATATTTATTGTTGAAGGAAGGAAATCAAAATAAAGAGATTATGTAAGGTTATGGAGCTTTAAGGTATTTGTGAGGGGGATTTATGGTATTTAAATAAATGTTTATTAAGGAAACCAATAAAATATGTTTTCAAAAAAGGAAATAATTCGATATTGCATAGGGCAAAGCTTTTTAATAAAGTTTACTAGGGAAATCAAGGATTATTATATCCATAAATTAAATGCATCAGTTAAATAAAAAACAATAACATGTTCCATCTGTCGGTTTGCCTTATCTTTCTGTCTCTCTGCCTGTTTTCGCGGATATGCGGCAAGGCAAACAAGTTTGTGTCTTAAGTCTTTCGTTTCCTTTGTGGCCTTTTGTAACAGAAAATTATGGTCCAGCTACTGGCAGCCTCCTCGTGGATAGCGGAGAAGGAAGAAACCTGTAATATAGGTATGCAGTTATCCTTGAGATTACGGTTCATCAGGCACTCTCGGAGGAGCTGCAGTCCCCACCGAGTGCTCAATGGAGGCGGCCTTTTAAGCAGGAAATGATGCCCAAAAGCAGCACCAACAAAGCTGGCAATTTGGCTGCAACAACAAACAAACTAAACGAAACGAAGCGACATAAGAAGAAGCGGCCGCTTAACGAGCGGCAGGCATAAAATATGCCCTTTGTGTGGCAGACATTGGCTGATCGCCTGATTGCAGATTCACATGCCGTCTGTCCGGCCTGCATTTTTAATAAAAATGTCAAGCCATTGGAGCCGCGAGTGGTGGGTAACCAACAATGAATTGGCAATTTGCAAGAAGCGGCTCCTTCGCTAAGTAATCCCAAGCGTCAGTATTTCGGATATCGGCGCGTTGGCGTTGGCTGGCACTCTCGAAGTGCCATTCAACTCGGGATATAACTGGATAACCCTTGATTGACGGTGGCTGGCAACCTGACGGACCCATCTCAAGTGTTATTTGCTTTAATAACACTCGAGAACTGCAGGGCCCGCTGATGGTTCATTGAACTCTGGCCAATTTCCTAACCAACCACTTACCCAGCAGCAGCTCCCAGCACTTGGGCACCCACTGAGCTTTGACTGGGATTTACTTCTGTGGCTTCCCTGATAGCTGGACACGCCCAATTTGAAGTGGCACCCGCACCTAACACCGCTAGGCCCTTAACAAAAAAAAATAAAAAGTGTAAAGAATATGTAAATGCGGAGGTAGAACAAAAGCTAAGCTAACAGATAGGGAGGAATCGCAGAAACCTTGTTGTTCACACAATAAATCACGACAACCAGAACAGCTATGGCCATAGCCATAGCTCTGGCCATATCCACACAACAATAGACAGCCAGCCTGGCCGACAAAACTAAGCCAAGATTGTGTTGCTGTTGACCATTTTGTCGTTGAAGCGTGCGGCAAAAAGCTGTGTTGTGTCTGTCTTTTGTTTGGCCATTCTTTATATTATTCGCCATAGTCCAAAGAAAAACAAAACAAACACAGAAAGGCAGCAAAGAGCTGAGCAAAATTATGCGGAAAATTACAATGCATAGAAATTGGTGCCGTTTGAGAGACAGATCTAATCGTGAATTATGTATTTCTGGGTGTAGGCTAAGGTTACACAATCCTTATAAACATGAGACATTTAGAGAGTAACAGGAAAGGTATTAACATTAAATTGAAATTTCTATTTTGAGTTTGTGGGCAGTGGATCGAAGAGGATAGGTCAGAGTACTTAGGAGATCAAGGAAATAAAACATTAAGCAGGCAGAACAAATCTTTTCAGTATTGACAGCTTTTACATGAATTAATTTCCTGGATTGTCTAACCAGAACTTGTGATTTATACTCCACTTTTGACCACTCCTACTTCTACTTAACCCAAGAATAAAACGCAACCAATCCCTTTTTACACACAACTACTATAAATTCCTTCTGCCTTTCGCATTTTAATGGCAACAACTCAGTTAGTATTTCGAAGTCAGAAAGACATTGCGCCACTTGCTGGCAGACACTGAGATGCGAATGGAGGGAGACCAGACCCCAGATTCAGATAGGGAGCGAGGAAAAACAGTTCTATTACTTAATATGCAACACTAATGCGAACAATGGCAGCACGACATCGTGGCAAAGGAAAACCGAAGCCCAAAAAACCACCAGCAACCCACAAAAACCAGGGGCCCAGCAGACACACGATCCTCCGGTTACCCAGTCTCGCCGGTCTCCAGACATTCAATCAACACCAACACCACGACTTGGCTTAAAAAAGAGTTCCAACCTCAGAGCCAACTTAGAAAGGCAGCCCCGCATTTGGGATCTATGTATATATAGAAAAAAAACTGGGAAAATATATATACAACATATGGGAAGGGAAGGAGGTGAACCCAAGGCGGTCAACAGTTTTTCACACCTGAGTTCAACTATGCCACACATTCTACGTGCTACAGTTTTTCGGAGTTTGCTCCATTGATATAGAACCACTTACCACTCACTGGCACTTTTTTTTTGGTGGCGGCGGAGGAGATTTGGCTACGTGCCTGGGTTTTGGTATTTGGGATCTGTCTCGAGAACTGCCTTAAAATCTATGGCAGATCGGAGATCGAGATTGAGCGCTGACAATGGCGAGGAATTTAGCTTCGTTGCTGGAATGATAATTCGAGTGTCTTTCTGGAATTGGAGCAGACCTGAAGCTAATACCAGAGATTTGAGTCGGTCGTCGGTGGGGTCTTTGTAGAATTCTTAAAACACACAAAAATGGAGATACAAGTTAGATTAAAGGCTTCTGTGAAGTAGAGTTATTTGTGGCCCAAAGCGATCAAGTTATTAAACAATGGTTTATGGCGGGCCAGATAAGAGTGTACCTTCTATTGCAATGTAGTTTAAAAATAACAAGAAATGCAGTAGAAACATGTTAACCAACAGAAATATTCATTTTTTAATAAACTCCCAAGTTTATCATCCAATTGTAGTCCAAACTTTTTGGAAAAACATTCCCAAAAGACTATAATTTATAGCTTTTATTTCCTTTTTGGAATAATTAAAACAAATTCATTTATTTTCTTCCCAACCAAAACTAAAATCCAAATAAAGCTAATTCTTTCCTCAATTATTTTTCCCTCTTAACTGATTTCTCAGGGGCAGTTCTAGTTTCTGGTCACTTTTCTGTTTGATTTGTTCTCTTATTAAATGCGATTTATGGCTCTGAGCCAAGTCAAGTCAGGCAAATGGAGTCTCAAAGCCAAGCCCAGTTCAAACGCGGGCCGAGGAAGTCGGTCCACTTCGGCACCCAGCTCACAATCTTTTTTTTTTCGAATCGACGACCACTGCCACGAGTATTTGCAATCGCAAAAAAAAAACTCGTTTGCATTTGCGCTCGTAATTTAGTTTTAATATTTGCAATATAATCTTTGTTGCTGGTTTCTGGTGCTTTTATTATAGAGCACGCTTTGCAAATTACATAAAGCCACCAAAAGAGCAGCTCGCAAAGAGAGGCACAAAAATAAAAATGTTAACTGCAAAAACAACATGGGAAAAATGAACGTAAACAAAGTGCAGTCGCACCTCTAAAAAAACGAGAGAAAAAAACGTAAGGTAAGAAAACATGGCACGAGCAAAAGCCTGACGAAGCCAAAAAAAAAAGAAATTAGAGGGAAAACAGAGGAGCTACGAAAAATCAACATTCGAGTGTGAAGCACAAATCAAACATCAAATAATTGATAGAATATCGACGACGGCAGCGGCGGGCGGCCTTTCACCCAAAAACTTGGACTCCACATCACCCCACACTCCAACTTTGAACCCAGCACGAGCTCCGAAAAGAAACCCAAACCGAACCGAAGGGCCCAACTCTGGATTGGAGCTGGAATTGGTAGTCTGAAGTTTTGCCTTAAAGCCAAGTCGTGCTTTTTGTGAGCGGAATTCACAAAAAGGGGGCCTAAAGGGGAAAGGAAACAGCCACCCGCACAGAGCTTAGAGCTGGAATTGAACCAGTTTGTGGCGGGAGTGGTGACCGGGCCAAAACCGGCTAAAGAATTTCCATCCTAAGAAGTTTTTCATGTTCGTTTGCCATTTCCAACTCGGCCATTTATATTGCCATTGTCCTTTTATGTGAAAAATCTGTGGAAATCGCCGGAGGTAAACAAATAACATAACTCTTCGAGATTTGGCCTAAAAAGTTGTCAAAATGTATACATTTTTAGTTGGCAATTAAATTAAAATTGTTGAAAGACTTTTCTTTTCATTAATTCACTCCCTAAAGTTTTTTCCCTTCCACATTTTCCTTAAATCAAAGAAATCCGAAATTTTCTCCAAATTTCTGTAATGTTTGCATTCAATCATCTTTCCCGTCCCCAAAATCAATTTATTAAAAATATAAGCGACCTACCCTTTGGGTCCAAAAAAGAAAAGATGTAAATTGACGATGATTATTTAATTTTAAAAATAAAGGCAGGGGCCCAAAATCAAGCGAAGCCAATGAGAAATTGCCTCCAATCGATGTTCGAAGGGAGATGGAAATTTCACTTTCGTTTCGCTGAGCCCAACCTCGACGGCCTTTCATTCATTTCACCGCCCCGAAAACTGACCTCAGCCGAGGCATTACGTAAAGGTTTTGGCCCGAATCTGCTTTTGTTTTGTTTTTGGTTTTTGCTTTTGGGCAGACACGCCCAGTAGTTGGTGCTGCCGGCGCATCTTAGGGTTTTTAAACTTAAATGTTTTACAAATTTATGCGGTTTCCACTGAAAAATGCTTTCAATTTCGGGTATTTTGATGAGGCTCGTGTTTCCCACGGGGAATGTGACTCTTAATTTATATAACCAGAATATGATCCAAGCCAAGATAGCCCACAGACACCTGTTGGCTCTCCAGTCTGTGTTACAGTCACCCAGTTTAGTTTAGTCGAGTTTAGTTTGGTTTTAGAGCCTCTCGCGGCGGCAACCTGTTCGCCCATTGACCAAAATCTGCGTATAATTGCTCTACAAAGTTGCACTGTTTATGCAAATACCACAAACTAGCTGCAAAATGAATGTGAAAAGCAAGCAAAATGTGATTTGTTATTTTTAAACCAGTTCAAATAGCCTTTCCGTTCGTTTTCTGGTTTCCATAATTGATTTATGTATGTTTCCGACTCCACATAATAGCAATATCCGCGTGTTGTTTATACGAGAGAGCGAAAATTCCAATCAATCATTTGTGCACACACACACAGCCCCCGGCCAAGGACATGGGCATTATTAGAATGCGACTGTCCCTCGGCCAACACCCGCACCAAAGCCAAAGAACACAACGAGCCACATTCTAATCCCGGCCAGAAACCTGTTTATGAATCGCCACCGCCACTTGGCAATTATTTCTGCCTTAATTGTATTTAATTTGCGGTGGCGAGGGTTTGCAGAGAGTGGGTGAAGGCAATTACAAACCCGACACTCTTTGAGGGTGTGGAGCTGTCCCCTGCGATATCTATAGACCACATTCCCCCAGTTGACATATCGCGGAGCCACTTCCTCCATTAGTTATTAGATTTTGTTCAATTAAAGGGTTCTGTCATGTTAGTCGCCATGATTAACGACAACTGGTAAGGTGGGCCTGAGGAATGTGCATTTGTTTCTTTGGATTTTAATAGCCAAAGGTCACGAAAGCAGAGAGAATAAATTTATTCCAAGAATAAATATTATTTATATTTAATTATTTTATAAGTTTTAAGCTTTTTCTTGGTTTTATGATTATAATTTACCTGGTTTTTAATGCTGGCTTTCCGAAATAATTACAAAAAGAATGTAGATACTGATGAGGAAGAGGAAACTTTTTACTGAATACAATTTCTCGTTATTTAATTTTGTTTACTATTTATTTTTGTGACATAAAGTCCCCTGCTTCCTATAAATATTAAAAATATTATGAGCAAACTCCAAACAAATGGCAACTTCCTATCTTGGCCATTGTTTATTATTACTTACTCGCTATAGATCTTGGCAACAACTCCCTATTTACTTAGCCACTTTTGTTTGTAAGCCACTTATCGGACCACAAACATCTGTGCGGGGCTGCCTCCGCAAATATTTCCCCCTATTTCCGACAATGAGTAGATGTGAAATTTGTTTATTTGCTGACAATCTGTTTGGAGCTGCGCATTCTGCCATTTGCTAGTTGCTACTTGTTGCCTGCTACTTGCCACACATTTTGGCCAGCCAGCCAGCCTGCCCAGTGGGTGCTCCAGTGCTCCGTGTGTTTGGCCAACAATAAAAGCCAACCAGCTGGAGAGTTGGAGCTGTTGGCCGAGCTGAGCCGTTGCCTTGCAACAGTTTTCTTTGTTTTGATTTTTGGTTTTGCAGTTGTTATTTTGCTTTCGGTTTCGCTGCTCGGCGGTGCTCGCTTTCGGTTTGCTTTGTGTAACAAGTTTGCATATGTAATTAACCGACTGCCTCCGCGAGTGGGGAGTGGAGTATTAGTAAATATAATTAAAAACTAAATCGGAATGCGGTGTTAAGCAAACCGGCTGATGTAAGCCGAATAGCTGGCCACATTCTATGGTGATGTTAAGAAAGTCGAACAAAAGACTTAGGCGACAAACTCGCGACGGAGTCACTTTCATCAAACCGATTCAACAAACAAGCTTGACCTTGGACCTTGGGCATTATTTTCTAATTAGCGAGAACGCCACTGTCCACTCTTCTCGACAGATTTCTCAAGTTTATTTGTCTTTGATATTATCGCCATCGGCGTCGGAAGCTTATTGTTCTCCTTTGCTACAGTCTCAGTCTTTCAGTTCTGTTGGTTTCTTTTTTTTACGATTATTATTTTGTTATCTCTTGCAACCTCAGTTCTGATCAGTTTGCTGAAGTCCATTAAAAGTGAGTAAATTAAATGAAATTTTGTCAAAAGAAGACAACAAAAAAGAGTCATAATGGAAGTAATAATATCGGGTTTACTGAACTGGGTGTGGGGTTTATGATGTCAGAGAGATCTAGGAAGTGAGTTTTGCTTGGTTAAGCACCCCACAAGTTATGGGTTTATACCTTAAGGCCTAGATTTGGCAAAAGTTAGGTGGGAGTGTCTGACTGACTTTGATTACCCCTTGATGGGGGAGATATAACAAAAATGTGGGGTTTTATTGAGTTATTTATGAAGTTTTTCCCACAATTTAGTGGATATTCTAATGGACTTTATTTCGGTTTAAAGTATTTCAAAGTAGATTATGAGCACTCTAGTTAAGAAGAGCCTCAACAGGCCAGTCTTTTTTAAGCTTTATTAATTGAGTTATTATATTAGTTATTATATTATAAATGAAGATTCTTATAGAATTCGAAAACTCTTCAGCCTGCCTTAAAAATATGTTGCAAGCATTTTTAACTTTCAAAATATTGCGCTGCATTCAAAACTGCAGGCAAAAGCGACGACCTTCAATCAAAAAACAAAAAAACGAAGATGCAACAACAATAGCGAATGCCTCGCATCGAAGCAAGCGGCGGCCAGCCAAGAAACTTGATTAAAGTTTAAAAAAAACGTAAAGTTCAACTTGTTTCTGCTGCTGTCATTTGTTGCTGTTTTTTCGCTGCTATTTTTTGTCCCCCTTCGCCTTTGTTGCACTTCTGGTGAAGTATTTGCGCCATGGCTTGACATTTCGCACAAACAAAAACTGCAACGAGATGAAAAAAAACGAAAATCCCAAACAAATGAAGAAGATTTCATGCTTTTATTTTCGCAATTTGTTGCACCAGCCCAGCCCAGTGCCAGTGAAGAGGAGAGACTCTATTGTCACTGGCATAATTAGCCCCCGAAACACCCCCGATATGCGCAGGCTATATAGTCGAGAGATGTGCGAAGCCAGCAGCTATATATAATGCCGTGCAAATTTCAAATTCTTAACTGCAAAACTGCAAATGTCAGGCAGTGGAGCTGCTCGATCAGGCACAGTGGTCGTGGGATTTGGATTTAATTCTTCAATTTAGAGATAAGTCAATTATTTAAGCTCGACATTTAATAGGAAGAGGAAAAGCGCTGCCGAATTTCAGTAACATTGTTTTCTTTACACTTCCAAGGATTGCCTATCACCTGGGAAATTTACATACAATATTCAAAATCGCCTTCAGCTAGAACCTAAGCCTCAACCACTGTGCTGGGGGAATAGCACTTGACGTGACCAGTCCCTCGTACTGGTGGTCGGGGATGCCGATTAGCGATCATCGATCGCCGCTTTGGCTGAAAATGGTATTGCATTGAACCGCTTTAACCCACACAACGCCCCTCCTCCGTTGCGGCCCCATTGTTTTCGGCCATTTTCCTGTTTTTGTTCGTCTTAGCCAAATGCCAAATGCAGACGACAGTTTGAGAGCCACCGAGTTAGAACGACCGGACACAGAGGCGGCTAAGTTGAAACGGACTTGAATCGTGGCAAGCCCATTGTCCGAGTAGGCTTTGTATTGGCTTTCAAACAAAATTACACTAATATTTACACTTTAAACTTCTATATTCTGGAAATTGAACGCATTTCAAAAATATGAGTCTCCAAAAAAACGAAAATTCCTATATGGCAAATGGTGCGAAACCTCCTGAAAGCGACTCAGAAATCTGCCTCCCGTTTTCAATTTTCCTTAAGGAATATTCCAAACGTGAGAGGCAAGAAAAGTGTACAAACGATGTCCTTTACCAGGAGGCTCTCCATTTATGGCGGAACTGCCCTTCTGAGAGCCGCATGCGGTATGTCGATTTGGCGAAAGAAGAATTGGGATGGGACTCACAGCCATCGCCAGTAGATGCTGCACCAAAAAGAGTTCGCCAAACCAAACGCAAGCCGCTAAAGGAGGCATCTAAGGGGAAACGGGAGCGTCCTCGGGTTGTAGCTCGGCGGCCAATGCCGGTGCCCAAGTCTGAAAATAAAAAAAAGCCAAAACATGTGCCATATAAGCATTTAAGGAAACCAAAAAAACAGCAGTTCAAAAAGGATTAATTAGTAAATTTGTAAGTAATTATTTTTACATATACAATTGATCGCAAAGCTAAATAGATAATCCCATGCAGATGTGTTATTTCTTTAGGCCTATCGCAAAATTAGTTAGATGGCTAGACAAAATTAAGACGGAAATTCAATGATTTTAAACATTTTATTGACAGTAACAAAAACAGAATTATGTCAGAGTAATAAATTTTCGTTTTTATGTCTTAAAAAAATCATATTAATAAAAGGAACAGCAAACAACAATAATAATCCCATGCAGCTTTATGATCTAAATTCTTCTTCTTTTGGTTTACCATTGGCAGGGGAGTATGGCTATGTATCTGACTGTATAGAGTATCTTTATACTCCTTTGCCAATAACAAATTCTGGCCACATCTCTCGGATCAAGCCGAACTTACAATAAATTCCAATTTGCGATCGATAGGCATATTTATGCGACAAGAGCCCGAAGGCTGCCCCGGCGTCTAGTAAACTTCTGGCCACAAATAGGCAAATGCGTCACGACATCAATGAATCTGGAGGCGAACTTTAATTTATTTTGATGGTTTTCCGATTTTGGGTCAAGTCCACGCGGCATGCTAATGAGAGAACTTGGGTAAAAATATCGTAAAAAGTAAGTGTATTCACCCCTATTCGAACTGCAATGCCCACTTCGATATATGGAGCCTAGTGCAGCGTCAACGGCAATGGAGGGCGAACGATTTAATCTACCTTTTGCGGATTAGAGTAAGAACGCTTGGAATAGCATAAACACCCTTGCCCAAGCGCAGAAGGAAAGCAGAATTGTCCCACCTCGAGTGGGACTCGAACTCGCGCGTGATTTTTTCACAGCAAGAACAGAGCGATCCGCGCGGCCTCTTAGCGGGGAGAACCACGAACGGCCTCAAATCTTGGGTAGCATTTAACTATGGAACACTTGGGCAAGCAGTGGTCAGTGGGTAGGAAAACAGTGGGCAAGCAGTGCAGGGTCGATGTAGGAAATATGTAGAATAATTTTGCTGAGCAAAAGTATTTATATTCTTAGTTTTTAGTTATTGCCATAAAATTTAATAATAATAATTTGTTAAAAATATTATTCTCGTTTGATTGATCGTTTATAAAGCTTCGTTAATTTTTGTTAACCCTGAAAGTAAATATTTTTATTCATTTATTTAATTAAATTTTTAAGCTATCTGGTAGAAAAACAATTTTTACTTTAATTTTAACATATATTTCTCTTAAGTAATTAAGAATGCTCTAATATATATAAAACTTCACTAAATAGATTTTCTTAATTATTTCAAATTCTATTTTCCGAATTGGATAACAAAAACCCTTTGCTAAAATAATATTAACCCACTTCTTAGCTTAGTTTCTTCGTGCCGCACTTAACTTCACTGCCAAACAACGGAAGTGGGCGTTCATAAGAAGCCTTAAGTAAACACTCTCGACACTGCCTGCTACTGCCTTGGCACACAAAATATTTTGGGTTTATTCGATCTGACAGAAAGATCCCTCTCGGCCCATTAATCAAAACCCTAAACTAATCTCCAGTCGGTTTCGACAACTCGCGGCAAATGTGCGAGACGTGCGACGCCTCGTCGCGTTCTTAGATGCGATAATAAACGGCAATTATTTGCAGTTAAAAGCGATTCAGGTAAAAACAAGGTGTGAAGGCATAGAGTGCCACACTCGGAGACCCCAATGTAGGCGTTGTCCCCACTCCAAAGCCTCCAGAGCTCGAGGCTCTTGCATAAATTCGTCTGATAAAATGTTCAATGAAACGCTGCCGCGGCTGCAATTTCGTTTAAAGAGAAAAAAACGGCTGCCATATGATATTTCAATTTTCAATTAGCGACTCCCAAAATCTGTCGACACACGAGAAAAACGAAAAAGAAATAAGAGTTTGCGTGGTTCAACTGCATTTTCTTGTTTGCTCATTTTTTGAGGCAAGACATTGTGGGTCAAAGAGTCAGGATTGTGACGCATGCAACCATTGTACATTTGGGTTCCCCACGAATTATTATAATAAAATTAATGTAATAAGATATCCTCTTGCAGTTTGCTACACTTTTTCTTTTTTCAATCAACAATAAATATCTGAAAATTGAGCAAAAATAAGCCCCGTAAAGATGTTGCCAAGAAAATAAGAAAAATGGGGACAAGCCAGACTTAAAACTTTAACAATTTAATGGGTTATTATTACCTTAACTACTTGGGATCGCATCTGGCTGGGATCTTCGCAAAATATATATTGTAATAAGCTATTATTATGGGTAGTTTATGGGGAATAGCTTGGGGGTTTCTGATCGATTTTGAGTGGGGAAACCCCACGACTTTTTGGGATAATTAACTAAAGGAAAATTTTAAGCAAACGAAGCTACCATTATTCACTTTTCAGGCTTGACAAATGTGTGCCAAATATTTTTTCGCCATGCTGTGACAAATTTGTGACCCAAAAACGAAAAAAAATGATATAATTTATGGGAGCCTGAAGCTTTATTTATTTATGTTTATTTATTACACTTTTCGCGCAATTAAGAGCAATGATTTGTAGGTTTTGGTGCCGCACTGCCATGTGTTTCATGGTTAAATGTTGCCGGAGGCACCGAAAGGTGTACAAATTAATTGATTGTTGACACATTTTCGCCATGTTACTAATTATTTTTATTTTATTTTGCGACCTTCAGATACTTCAAGCTACTACTTCCCCTCACAAAACCGATTTGTGCCATCATCTGGAACCTTTCCACGCCAACAGCCGCAGTCCCTCAATGGCTTCCGTGCCAGCTCCGGTGGATTCTCACCAGCTGCTCCTGGCTCCTACCAGGAACAGCTCCTTTTCATAGCCAATGAGAATGCCAAGCAATCGTCGGTGCCAGCGGCCAGTTCCCCCTTCGGTGGCGGTGCTCCATATGGCGGTGGCAGCTCCCAGTTTGCGGTAAGTACACCGAAAATTCAAATTCAAATTCAATTATTTCCCAAAACATTGCATTTCCTTATGCGGAGAGCTTTGATTTAGGCAATTAAGTGGGGTTTTTCCCTGGGCTCTAGGTTTGCCAGTCAATCAACGCCAAAAACGAAATCAAATTGAATGCAAAAAGTTGAAAACAAAAAGGATTTCCACATGCCACAAGCACACAAGAAAATTTGAAAAATTGCAGGGGGCGGGAATTTTGTAAATTGCCTTTGGGTTTGGTAACTACATATGGCGTGCCACTAAAAACGGACAGGATGTAAATAGTTTGGATTAAAAATCAATATTTTGGAAAGGTGCAAAAAGGAGAAACACGAAAAATGATGTTGTAAATGTTAGATTAAACTTGATCTAAAATAAGGGGAATATTCCACTCAAAAGGCAGCCATTTCCTCTAGGAAATCATTGTGGAAACTACTTCAATATCTAAGAATCACTTCACTTTCAGCCTTTCTCTTTCATCTCGCATCTCTCACCTGACTTGCCTGGCTCAAACATCTCTGTTACCTTTTGCTGCTTCACTTTTATTGCCATGGCACGCGACTGCCAAAAACTGTTAGTTTTGCTATTTGAAATGTCCGTTGGCTGCACGCTAACCAGTCACCAGAAAAACTAATAAAAACCCACAACATATGCGAGAGCTTTAATCAAATTATAGATATTATTTATATATTCCCCGATAGGCGTGTAAGCAAGGCCGGGAACTGCAAGTCTCTTTCTCTCTTACTTTCACTTGACCAAAAGACAAACAAAGCGAATCGTTGGAGGCTTCTGCATATCAACGAATATATGCGTGAGTACTCGTGACTGTTGATTCAAATTCAAAAGAGCCAGCAAAGGGTGAGGGGTGGGTGGGGCGTGTTTCTTAATTGAAAAAAGTGTAAATTCATATTGTTTATTGCCAGCCTGAAAGGCGATGAGCACGCACTTTGCAGTCTGCAGCTCTGTGGCCCTAATTGAAATGCGCTTTGTGGTTCAGAGGAGGTTCCAAGATCTGGAGGAGGAGAAGGCGGAGCTGCACAGCCAGGGGTCTTGCTGCACTTTGTGGCTTAAAGAAAAACTCAATTAACTTGGCTCACCTCCCGAAGGGATTCCTGCAATTGTGCAGCCAGTCTAAACTTCAGAACCCTTTCAGACAGCTTCTCTTAGACTGATGATGAATGAAGACAGCTCCCGGCAGGATCATCTGGGGATCATAGCTACTGAAAAGATCCGCCTGCCCACTCGTTGCGAGCCAGCTTATCATAAAGCATAATGGAAAAATGTGATTTGCTTGAATGACGACTGATTGGCCAGGCCAAGAGCGACTGAGTGTGTTGGTCTAAGGGGAAAGTGCGTCGTAATGACGTCGCATAAGTGGCACTGCAATAACTCCCCAGCTCGTCGGCGGCTTTCCACAAAACGTGAGCGAGGCTTTCATAGTTTCATTATGCTAGCCATATTGACAAATGTCTTAGAAACGTTTGTTTTTAATTTCCCCCGCCGACTGGCGATCGCTTTCTTCGCTGACTAACACACAAAGCGAACACTGACAATGAGGCAGTGAAATTTTCAATCTCTGAACATATCAGAGCACACAAAACATATACTAAACAGAGTAAACAGAGGGGAAAATGCAGTAATTTTTATGAGCGACTTAAAATTCAGATTTTATTAGTGAATATCTGTAAACTGGCGGCTTTCCTAGTTCCTATTTTCAATCAGCTGATTATAAAGAGTATAAAGTTATTAAAATCCTTAGAAAATAAAAAATATATTATCTGTACATCAACAATTTTTCTCTGTGTACCTATGAGAAGGTGTTGATTGCATTGTAGCTGCCCCGCCCATTAAATGTCGGTTAATCAGACTAAATCCGATGGGCAACAAACCGCATTTCTCTCCAGACTCCAGAGAGAAAATGTCTAAGCCCAGAAATTTTCAGTTAAAGAGTTCGTTGTTTGGCGGATGGAAACGTGAATTTTCTGATGCGTAAACAGCTCCGCCAAGAAGCGGAAAAATAAATGCATTGAAATGCGCCTTTTAGCAGCAAAACTTGCGTTTTGTATGCAATTTGCTTAACAGAGCAAAACTTTGGCAGCCAATGCAGCACAAAACTAGGCTTTCAGAAAGCAAAAAACAAAACATCAAGAAACACACAGCTAACACACAATCAACAACAAACAATACAAAGTACCAATAATAACAAGTACTTGGATTGGATTGGATCAGATTGGAGGCGAAACTGGCGGCAATTTGGATTTCGGCCTGCGACTGGATAATTAGTGAGCCAGCTGAATATATCGCCTCCAAACGACCTTGATACACTTCAATCAAATATTTTCAATCGATTTCCATTGTCTGTTCGCTGCAGCTTTCGATATCTAGAGCTGCGTGGCTTTGTCTGCAGCACGTCGAAGGTGGTTGAGAAGGGTTTCTTCCATTACTTTGGTCTTGTCTAGGCTCTTTTGAGTGTTTTTCCCACCTGAAGTTTGGCCCAGATTATGGACTTTGTCAACTTAAGTCGGTCTTATGATAGTTCTGTCACATTTGAGAGCACTTTTGGGGTATCATTTTAAGACCCCGATCAAAGTCAGCTTTCAGCAGCTTATAAAACTCTTACGTTAGAGGGGCTAATGGTTGTCAATTTAATTGGAAAATTACTCTAACTTTTGATAGGTTCTTATGAAATTACAAAATTTCTTTTGGGATTTTACTATTAATTTAAAAAATAATCTTGAAGGATAATTTGCATTTAATGATGACTAAAAAATCTGGGTTTATACTTTAAACATTAAAAAACCTACTCAGTTGATGATTCATTTGGGGTTTTGTAGTATGATTCAGTTATTTATTTTTTGTAATTTAATACCCATGTCTAAATCATCAATTAAGAAAGTTCAATAACCAGAAGCTGCGCCATTTTTAAGTTAATAGCTTCGACAAATTGATTTTTAATTATATGCTGAAATCTGCCCAAGAACTTGATCCATTATTTATCAATGTTTATTTTTGGCAGACTTGGGGAATATATAAAAAAATAATCCCAGAAATATATTTAAATGAATTTAATTTATACAGTTTTATGTCTAGAAAGTTTAATCCGAAGAAGCTGAAGAAGAAGAAGAAGTCATTAAACGACAGCTTTAAATCCTTTACCAATATTTAGGTTTAACTTGAATAGTAGAAAATAGTAAAACTAATCAAATTAAACTATAGAAGGAAGCTAAAAGTTGTCTATCAATTGAAATCCATCATACCTAAGCTAAAAATAAATTAATTTCAATTTGGAAAGTTTTATGACTTAAAATATTATCCCACGTTCAAGACCCCATCTCCTGGGTTTTACCCCAATTTGTTTGCTTTTTAATATCTCTCTCCCCGCACACCTTCTCTTAATTATAAGCCCATTCTGCTTGAATTCCTAATTCATTATTTATCAAACTCTTTATATCGTTTGACAAACCCCCCTCTAACGAAAGAAAAACCTAAACTAAAACTAATTAACCTGCTTTTGCCATAACACCATTAAAAGCCTATCACGATGTTTTTTCTCCACCTCTCTTTTTTTTTTTGGCTGTAGAAACCAAATCGCCAGACGGACTATTACGATATCTCGCCACGCCCCTTTGGAGTGCCGGCGGCATCGGCGGTATCTGGAGCTGGAGCGGGAGCGGTAGCCGGAGCGGGTAGTGGTGCATCGCTGACCAATGGCTTCACACGCGCAAAGGCGATACGGAATGGAGCAGGCAATAGCCTAAATGGAGGAGGATTCCAGCCGCAGGCGCAGCGCATCAATGTGCCCCACCAGCAGACGCAATTTCTGGCCCACTTCAGCGAGTCCGGGGTAAGGAAATCAAGATCGAAGCTGAGATCTGGAGTGGCCAATTCAAGAAAGTAAAAGCGGCAGAAAGGCAATTTCAATTGGCATAACAAGAAGCACTCCCCGGAGTTGAACTCAAAAGCTTGGAACACGGGCAAAAACAATTTCGCAGAGGCAATTGCATAACAAGTTAACAAAACAATTGGCTCTGCTCTGATTTTGGCCAATATCTGTGGTAGTTTTTTGTTTTGCTTTATACCCTTCCGGGTATTATAATTTTAGGTAGAAGTTTGTTACGCAGTATAAGAGGGATTAGTAAGAAAAGCTGATATTACTTCATTGGCTTTTCACACGTTTCAACCCCAATATATTGTAATTTTATAAAATTTGTAAGTAATATCTTAAATGGATCCAAATCGATGTATTATTTTATATATCTTTTGTAAGTTCCTCCTTCATTATTTTGTTAAAATTGATCGAAAAAGTATTCAACCTTCGGCATGCCGTAGTTAGTTTCCAATATTTTTTATATTTTTTCGAGTCTTACGTGACTTCCAAATAGTAAATGCTTTGAGGCGCTTTTTTCTTTCCCCTCATTTCAAGTAGCCAAACTTCAGAACCAGTTCCAAATGTTTACTTTTTGAAAACAACCGCAGAAAAAGGCCAAATCGAATTATAGTTTACCTTTCACCCGATTGCATTTCATGCTCCACATTTTTTATTGTTATTTGCTTAACGTTTTGGCAAAGCCAACCACCAACAAGCTGTGTTCATAAATCATGTTCGCCTTACCAATTTCTGTTTATTTATAAAAACAAAAAATGTACGAAATAAAAAGGCAAGTGTTTGGCCATCTTGAAGCTGTTTCTCTTGGCTCCACAAATATTTGTTCATATTCATTTTAAACATTTCGAACTCTCATAATTGAAATGTCAGAGCGGAAGAGTAGTAGTTCCCTTTCCGTTTTCGTTTTCTCCATTTTTCCATTTACCATTTCTCGTTTTGCCCACATAAATTTCTCAAGTTAATTGCTGCATTTTGCTGGCCCATTCAGGCGAAAGTGCTGCCTTGATGGATGCCGGGCTTAAATATCAAATCGGTTCACGATTAATCGCCCATAATAATAACAATTGCTAGTGGGCGCTCGAAAACTCATTAGTTGGCATTACTTTTGAGATCATGCCTTTTAGTGGTTAACAAATTCATCCTCTCGTCCCATTCTCCATCCAGTCAGCCAGCCATCCGAAGCTTTGCCAATCTCCAATCATCTTCATGACTGCTAACACTAATGCACACCTAAAGAAATATGGGATTAGTTGTATTTTCTATAAAATTGTATCAAAAACTAGACATTTTTTATTCAATTTTTACAGTTTTCAGGAATTTATTTGGTTACAAATTAATTCTTCATAAAATCAAACTGGAAACGCACTGCTCTAATTCTTAAAGATTTAAATATTGCCGCAATGCTGCTCTTATTAATCACCTTGCCAAAAGTTATCCTATTTCTCTCTGTGACTGGGATTTGGCAACCTGCTGTGGGGATGGAGATTCTCCTAACTTTGACAGTTGCGAGGTTGCCTTCACATAAAAATTAAATAAATACGATCGCATAAATTAAAGATGAACGGATGGATGAATGGGGTTTACAGGGGAATGGGGATTACGGGTTGAGGAAAATTTGCACAAAACGCTTTAGACAAATTTGAGAATCACTTGAATGGCACGGCGGTTGAGAAGAGTTCGCACGCCACACAATTGACAGCAGAAGAAGACGACGAACGAACCGCAGAGATTGCGGTTCCATGTCGAAACTGTAACAGTTTCCCATGACGACGACGACTGTCGAGGCTGTGAACGGAGCCATGGTGCAGCTGCTCCCGTGATCTAAAACAATGCACTGACTGAGCTCTCATTAATCCCCGCATCTTTTCTTGCAGAACGACAAGCGTCCGGTGACTCCGTCCAACACTCGGCCGTTCGGCAATGGCGGTGGCTTCTCACCCAGTCGGACCCGGACCCAGGCCCCGGTTTCGGCGCAGCCCGAGAACCCAGCCACGCCCGCCTCCACGCCGTTTAGGCCCAGGAATCGGTATCAGCCAGGCAGCAGCGCCACTCCATCCAGTACCACAACGACCACGGACAGTGCCGAGGTGAGCAGCAAGCGATACAATCGCTTCGGCAGCAACAGAGTCAAGTCCACCAGCACCACCACCTCGACGACTCAGAACACGCCCTCAGAACGGCCAAGCTTTGGCAGAAAGTCACCGAATCCCCGGCGACCAGTGTTCATCAGTCGCGAAGTGAACGAGCCCGTGAGCTTGGTAAGCAAGAGGCCCTTCAACTACAGCGGAGCCAGGCTCAAGTTACCCGCCAGACCCACTGCTCGCACCACTAGCACCACCGAGAGCGTCGAGGAAGAGGAGGAGGAAGCCCTGGAAGAGGATCAAGACGATGAAGATCAGGAGAATAGCGATGAGCAATATGAACAGGAGTCCGACGAGGGACCGGAGGATCATTCGCAGTCCTCCAGTTTGGAGAAACTGCCCCTTCAGGAGGAGAATGTGACGCCAGTGTCTGTGGCCAAGAATGAGGCATCTCTCTCGCCTGCGGAGCCCTCCGAGGTCACCACCATTTCGGAAGTCGATAATGAGAGCAGCACCGCCAGCACCGAAGAAAGCCAAACGGATGTCTCAGAAGTCACCAATGCCGAAGTGGAAGCCACCACCTTGGCCTCTGCTCAGGAAGAGGAGATTGCCGAGGAAGCCACAACAATTATTCCGCAGGAGAGCCAGTCTACAGAGGAACTCCAAGGGGAAGAACAGGCCGTGACTACAGAAACACCCGTTGAGAGCACCTCCGAGCAGGAAGAAGTTGTGAGTCCACAAACGGAGGAGAAAACGGAAGAGGAGCCCAAACCAGCCAAGCAAGAAGAGCACAGTTCGTCCAAGCAGGAAAGCCACAGCTCATCCAAGCAGGAAGAACAATCCGAGTCCCAGTACGATGATGAAGGCGAAGGCGAGGACTATGAATACGACGACGAAGAAGGCGGCGAAGACTCAACCAAAGAGGTGGAGGCGCAGGATTCCAAGCCATCGTCCACTCCCAGTGCCGAGCATGTCGATGATCGCGAAATCATATCGGTGGTAACAACCAAGAGTGTAGTTAATGGATCCACTGTTTTGCCTGCCCCCGTCACACCCAGTTCCAACACCATAACGGAGGAGGAGGGAGAAGAATCCCTGTCCGAAGTAAAGGTAGAAACCACCACTCCCATTACCCTGGAAGTCGAAGAAAAGGGATCTAATGCCACGGAAAACTATGTCGTGGTCGCTTCCATCCAGCCCAGTCGCAGCATCAATGGCGCCAGATTCCTGCCCTTCCCCGCCATCGAGCAGGAGGAAACCAAGCAGACCCTATCCGAGCTGGAGCGGAAAGTGCACTCCAAGCAGCAGAAGCAGCCGGAGGGCAGTGAAGAGGTTCCCGTCATCAGCTCATCCGTTCAGCCTCCGGTGGCCGCCTCCACCGAGAGCATCATCGATAAGCTGGATCGCGTGCAGTCGGAGCTGTCCAGCGGCCTGCTCTCTGGCAAGTATCCCATCATCAGCCAGATGGACTCATCGACGCCGGCTACCAGCACCACCGCTGCCTCGGGCTCTGGCAAGTTCGTGCCGCACATTAGGAAATTCCAGCCGAGGACAACCTCTGCTCCCAGCACCACCAGCAGCGGCAGCAAGCTCAAGGTACAGCACTTCGACGAGGGCGAAATGGACGAGCTGGCTGGACTCCTGCCGGTGGGCTTCAAGCCCAAGTCCAGCTACAAGAACCGAAAGATTACAACAACCACGTCTACGACGGAAGCTCCCCCAGCAGAGCTGACGAAGCCCAAGCCAGGACGCAATTCCACAATCAGCCGGTCATTTAAGAGCGGCCAGGTGACAGTGCAGGACGTGGCTCTTGCTGGTCTCCTGCCCAAGGGCTATAAGCCGCCCAGGACAACTACTACCACGACAACGACAACGAAAAAACCGGCGGATGAGAGCAATTCCAAGCCCGCCTCTGGCCTAGAGAGTCTCTTCAGCGACGTGAAGTTCGACGACAGCCTGGCCGCCCTTCTGCCCAAGGACTACAAGCTGAGCAGTACTCCAAAGCCGGAGGTTTCGGTAGTAGATGACATCTCCAAGTTCCTGCCGCCGGGCTACAAAGCAAATGCCAGCATCCCCAGCTCCTCGACCACTCCCCGAAACCTGCCAGTGGCTGTGCCCTTCGATGACCTGAGCAAGTTCCTGCCGCCCGGCTACAAGGCCCCCAAGGAGAAGGAGCAACCCAAGCTGCCGGAGGGTGTGACGCCCATTAAAATTGATGACTTGAGCAGCCTGTTGCCGCCAGGATTTAAGCTGAATGAAACAGCCAAGACGGAGAGCGAAAGCAGCGATGAGATCCCAGCCTCGCTGCTGCCACCTGGCTACAAGTCGAAGAAGCTTCATCCAGCCTCTACGACCACGACGACAGGTAAACCGAAGGCCGTGGTTTCCAGCACCACTGAAGCAGCCGCTGCGCCCGAGAGCAGCGGAGGAAGTGGCCTGAAAGTTGTGTTCCCCAAGGGCTTCCACAAGCGAGTTGGTTCCCATCGCCTCACAACGCCGCATCCCTCTCAAGATGGCGGAGCTTCTGAGCCCAAAAAGGACGAAGGATCGCCGCAAGTGGTTATCAAGAAGGGCCCTCCTACTAGAGCCACCACAGAGTTCACAGGCTGGCCAACACCGCCCACTACTCCGCTGTCCATCGACAAGCTGAACGCGCAGACCATTAACTTTGAGGATCTGCTGACGGCCAGTGGAACAAGCAGCACCAGCAGCAGCACCACCACGACGACAAGTACAACGACGACGACGACACCGCGGCCCACGAAACCGGGTCACTGCACCGCCGACTGCGATCTGGCGGCCACAATCAAGATCATCGATGGCGTGGCCTGGAAACCGGAGCTGCTAGACCACAACACGCTGGAATGGAAGAATCTGGCCCACGAGTTGGAGGCACAGCTCAATGAAGTCTATTCGGGAGCCTCGCAGCTAAACAAATGGTACAAGAAGGTGCGCATCGATAGCTTCAGCAAGGGCAGCGTTCTGGTCGACTACTACGTGGAGCTGGCCAACATCACGGAGGATGTCGATACCCTGGAAATTCGTCAGCTGTTCCATGATGCCCTAACCAAGCCAGCGACTCCCCTCGTGCCGGATAAGGATGCCCAGGAGAATGAGACGGACAGTGTGGCGGGGCCGCAGGAGGAGCATTTAGTCACCGCCAGCTATCAGATGGGCAAATACATCATTGATCCGGTGGCCACAGATTTTAGTGGTGAGTCATGGGAAACTATATAACTGAACTCTAGTAATAAATGCATACTTGTCCTTCACAGTCATAGCCAAGAATGTGCACACCAATGTGGAGTATGCTGAGGAGGACCTGCTCATACCCCAATGGGCAATTGTGGTGATTGTTATTGGCGTGGGTTCTCTGGTCTTTGTCATCATCTTTGGCGTCACAGTGGTGAGTGATTCACAATTTTTGGATTTCTTTGAGAGCTTTGTGTAATCTTTCATCTCCTTTCAGCTGCTGAATCGCCAAAAGAGGGCTAAGAAAGCTCCGATTCCTTTGACCAATGACATGCTGAACGAGCTCAAGGTGAATCACATGGGCGGCGTGGATAACTATGGCGTGGATGATTTCTACAACATAGACGATCCCTGGAATGATACCAAACAGCCCATAAAACCAAAGGTAATTTAAATATAAAATTAATTAATTAATTATTTAATCTTTCTATTAATTATTTATTTAATTTTCCACAGCGCTTCACCAACTCCATGCACGGCAGCAACAGTTCCAACATCTATGACAGCTGGCGCTCCACTCGCCAGCCGCACACCAGCGGTGACTACTTCTATGACCAACAGCCGACATACTCCCAGAAGGGCGACTCCCTGAAGCGGCCGCAGCATCACCACCATCACGGAAGTCACAGCAATCATGGCCAGTACAGTGGGCGGGATCATCACCAGCCGCAGCAGCATCAGCAGGCGTACGGACACCAGTATCCGGATGCCTTTGCCGATGCCCACCAAATGTACAGCTACAACAACCATGCGAGTCGGACGCGCTACTCGCGCGACTACGATCCCGACTTCTGAGCTCCTGCGGATTCCTCCTCCAGGCGGGGCGCCAACTAGCTTTAGTAACCTGCGAACGATTCGAGTTGTAACTTAATAGCGTAAAGAGCGAGGAGCAGAGAAAGTATCGTATTTGTAAGGCTGCTATAATTTATCATATATACCGCCCGCTGACCGCAGCCAGGGCCTGGCCCAGGACCAGGCGTTGTGGTTAAGCTACTTCGTACACCCAATATATGTATATGGAGCTGCTATATCCGGATGCCTTACACTTCCTTACACACTTAATACGTATGCGTTTGAAGGAAATGTTACTTAATAGAACTTTGGGGCATGCCCCGAAATTAAATAGTCATGCACTTAGTTAATCATAGCCAGTAAGTAAAGAATAGATACTCTACATATATACTTTGTATTATTTAAAGTACTGGCGGCTTGCTATAATACTAATAATGTCGAAAACTAGACTAATAAATGAAAAAACATATTTAGCGGATGGAATTAATTGGGATTTCTTGAAAAACTTATTCATTTCCTAGGCGAAAAGTTATTGCGAAGCAACAAATGGGCAGCACTAAAGGCTGTGGATAAAAGCACCATCTATATTTGTGTGCATATATTCTCTTAAGTTGGTATTGAAATACGATTACGCCCTCTATGTTTGGAAATTGAGTCCGCTAGAAAAAATCCTCCCATTGCGCAACGCATTTCTGCTCCTGAAGTAAATTTAAACACATATACAATAAAATAAAAAGCAATAAAATAAATAGCAAAAAATAATTATATACAAAATAATTCTTAAAAATAAAAAAGTAATTGCCGAAACCCGGGATTGAACCGGGGACCTTTAGATCTTCAGTCTAACGCTCTCCCAACTGAGCTATTTCGGCTGATGACGGCTGAGTGTCTAAAGTGGCATTTGAGTCAAAGGCAGTGCGCAAGCACTGGGTTTGAGCATTTAGCAAAACAACACAATCAGGATTTTATTTATTAAATTTTTAAAGTAATGTTTGCTGTAAAATAAAAAAAATCATTGTTAAAAATTAGAAGAAATAAAAAAAAGGAAAAAAGAAATCATTGCCGAAACCCGGGATTGAACCGGGGACCTTTAGATCTTCAGTCTAACGCTCTCCCAACTGAGCTATTTCGGCAGTTGTGAAGATGCCGGCAAATATTCTATAACCCGCCGCCGGTAGAACTTGAAAATTCTTCCTTCTCCACATTGGTTTTTCTGTTTGGCTTTTCCGCTGTGGGAGTCGCGTGCTGAAGTGCTTTGGTGGGCGGCCCCAGGAACATGGTCCAAAGCTATTTATGAATGTCTGTCTATCTCCCTTATACAAACTTGGTACAGCTAAGGTCATATAAATAGTGCCTGAAAATTTAGTAAGCACTCAGTTTTCACTAAAATTTAAATATTCATTTATCTACATATTTTTCCGTTTACTTTCTATTTCATATTTGCTAATAGATGCTATTTTTCTCGGGTCGGGGTAGAATAATATCGCACTTATCTTAAATTTGGTATTTGAGACGCCCTGCGATACTCGGCTGCGGTGTCCGAGTGGTTAAGGAGATGGACTTGAAATCCATTGGGTTCTACCCGCACAGGTTCGAATCCTGTCCGCAGCGAAAAACTTTTTTAATTTAATTTTTTAGTTATATATTTTTCTTGTTTATACTATTTTTAACATTCTTCTGTTTTGTGATGAATAACCAAAGAGTTTGATTGTATAAAAGGCTACAACTTAGTTTTAATGGCAGTAAAATAGACAGTTACAAAAATCTTCAAATATGGTATAAAGGAAAGGAAAAATTACGCTTTACAGCACAAACTTAATTAATAGTAATTTCCTTTATTATATGAAACCCTCTTTTGGCAACAATTAAATCCTGTGAACAAATCCCGCTTCAAATTCTTTTGGTTTCTATGTATTTTTTGTACGTCTTTGATACAAAAATAGTTTGCATTTTGATTTATCTTTACAACTATGGTTTTATATTTAAAAGAAACTTAATACAACACGTCTGTATTAGTACAATAGCCTTAAAACTAAAACCCGGCAGCAGGCAGCTTCTTACTGCTTGGGCGGTGGTCGGTAGACGCCGACAACGACGGCGTGGTCTCTTTCGTAAGGCTCCAGCGTGAGCTGCTCCTGCGGCTTCAGCTTGTCTGCCTGCATCTTCTTCACTTCGGCGGCAAAGACCGCTTCGGGCTGCGCCGTTGAGTCAATGCAGGAGGCCTTGATCGAGATGACAAAGTGTCCGCCGTTCTTAAGGAAGTGCTGGGCATTCAACGCCACAATACGTCCCTGATCCGGCTGGGCAACGTCGGCGAAAATCGTGTCTACCATGCCGACCAGCATGCGGTACTTGTGCGGATGGCGAGCGTCCTCAATGATGGGTATAATGTTGGTGCGCTTCTTGGCCACGTTGATTAGATCACGGCCGGAACGGTGAGAGAACTCCACGGCATAGACAAGACCCTCGGGTCCCACAACGTCCGACACATGGGAGACTGTCGTTCCGGAAGCACCGCCCAGATACAAGACCTTGGAGCCCGGCGGCATATGAATCTGCTCAACGCCGCCCAGAATGGCAGCAGCCAGCTTGGATCGGAAGGGATTCCACACACGGTACTCAATCTTCTCGCCATTGGTCTGCAAAGGGAATAAAAATACGATTAGATGATTAGATGCTGTAGGTGATATGCTCAAGTACAGTCTCTCTGGGATTGTGCCTCAGTTGTGCATTAATTCTAAGCACGCCTTGGAGCCCCCGCAACTGCTTCACGTGCACCTGAAGTGCACACAGCCACAGGTGGCCGCCGAGGATGCTCATGGCCACATAATGCCATGTTCTGTACCCCTGCACAACCTCATCACTAGCGAGGAAAACAAAAGAGATGCATAAACAAAGGAATAACAACAAACCTCGACAGAGATGCGCTTCTCGCCGTACACTTCCGAGCCGGGTACAAAGTTCCTGGTGACCAGGGCATCCTCTTTGCCGCGGGCAATGAACACTCCCTCATGACGATGCGCCTCAATGGTAACTGTTTTGCCGCCCTTGAAGCCTCCGGCGCCGCCTCCGCGTCCGCCACCTCCACGGCCGCCTCCGCCACCACGACCGCGTCCTCCGCCGCCGCCCCGTCCACCGAAGCCGCCGCCGCCGCCGCGTCCGCCACCGCCTCCACGGCCTCCGCCGCCGCCGCGACCTCCAAAACCCCCTCGGCCGCCGCGGTCTCCCCCACGGTCACCGCCTCCACGGCCACGGAATCCGCCACCACCTCCACGATCGCCGCCGCCGCCGCGGCCACGGAAGCCACCGCCTCCTCCTCCGCCGCCGCCGCCGCCACCGCGTGGACTAAAACCTGCAAATGGAAGAAATCACTTTTGAATATTCACCCTAGAATAGGTTAAGTTTAGCGCCCAAATCGACGTTTGAACAGCGCGCTTCAATAAAACACAGTAGCTTGTTGTTTTCCGCACCTGGCTTGCCCATATTTAGTTGCTGTACTTGCTCCTTTTAATACAACTTTCGCCGAAATGTGAATGCTGCTATTAAACACGCGGCCAAAATCTCGAAAAGAAAAACACGTGCGGATTTACGAGGGACCAGGTTCTGGAAGTATATTTTTAAGTATTTTTAATCAAAAAAAAACGTTAAATTAAATCATAATATCGATAAGAGCGGGACAGGTTAGTGATGCTGAAAACATCGGTAAAAATATCGATGTTCTATGCATCGATGATTTTAGGGCGCGAAATCCCAATCGGTAACTGGGAACAGATTTTGTATGCAAGTGGGAACGGGCATGAATTCCCAATCGGTAACTGGGAACAGATTTTGTATGAAAGTGGGAACGGGCATGAATTCCCAATCGGTAACTGGGAACAGATTTTGTATGAAAGTGGGAACGGGCATGAATTCCCAATCGGTAATAGAGAGACCATTTGCCGATGCGTTAAACATCGATGCATCGAACATCGATATCAACAAAAACATCGCTAAAAACATTGGTGTTCGATCGATGTTTTGAGCAGCTGGTCACCCTCCGATTTTCCGTCTCGCTTCTATTTCCGCCATCTCGCTCTTTCTTTTATTTCCGCCTTTTGCCGAGAAAGTTGAAAAATCATGGGTGAGTTGCGAAAAAGATGGTTTTTTGCGTGAAATAAACACACTCGCTTGCTAAGCAGTAAACAAATGGAGCTGGCAGTGCAGTTCGGCTGACGACGTAAGTGAATTGAAGCCCAGCCGGGCTGAAAGTGGCGAAAATGCAAACAAGTCGGAGACTTGGAACTTCTTGTGCCCGTAAATCTGTGAAAATCGAATGAATCGCTGGGTGTATCAATAAATTATTGTGTTTTAACCAAACCATACCATAATGTGCGCCAACTACTAGTGTTATTTGCAAAGACTTCCCATTTGCTGATATTTACAATAGTTTGCCCGATTTAACCTCACAACCGAAGCCGCATAGGCAAGCTGCCATTTGTTTACATTGTGTTGCGCCGTTTAAACTGTGTTCTTGCAACTAATGAGCGTTCTTAATTCGTTACAGGCAAGCCAAGAGGTCTGCGCACTGCCAGGAAGCATGTGAACCATCGCCGCGACCAGCGTTGGGCCGACAAGGACTACAAGAAGGCTCATCTGGGAACCAGATGGAAGGCCAATCCCTTCGGAGGAGCTTCCCACGCCAAGGGAATCGTTCTCGAGAAGGTGTAAGTACCCAGGATGTGTGCCTTCCCCCCGCAAAGTGCTTTATCTCCGCAGATCCCACGTCTCGACGCCTCGCAGTATATTTTTGTGTTTTGTTGTGTTTGAAAACTCAAATCACAGGATTATACTGTGAGATGACAAACGTGCCAGCAACAGCAGTAGCAGTACAGTAAATATAAATAATTCTCCATTAATAGTTGCCCCTATTATGACCAGTTTCTAATTCACCTTTTTTTTGTTTTCTATTTCCACAGCGGCGTTGAGGCCAAACAGCCCAACTCTGCCATCCGCAAGTGCGTGAGGGTGCAGCTGATCAAGAACGGCAAGAAGATCACCGCCTTCGTGCCCCGTGACGGTAGCTTGAACTACATTGAGGAGAACGACGAGGTTCTGGTCGCCGGTTTCGGTCGCAAGGGTCACGCCGTCGGTGATATTCCCGGTGTCCGTTTCAAGGTTGTCAAGGTTGCCAACGTCTCTCTGTTGGCTCTCTACAAGGAGAAGAAGGAACGCCCAAGATCTTAGATGACCATGCATCTAATCTTTTTCCAGACAAGCAGAGTTAGGGTTTTACAAAACTAAATAAAAAAGAAAACAAACAAACGATGTGAATGTTTTAATTAAATGTTATTTTTGGTTTAAAATCCAATTTGGTTTAAAAGTGTTGTTTGCTAATGGCAAATGTTTTGTTTAATTGAACAGATGGGAAGCGATAGTGCAAAATATGATATATATGTATGAAAATATATAAACAAAGATTTAAATCTCGATATAATTTATGAATATAAATCAAATAATATCAAAATCACATTGTATATTTAAATGTTTTGCATTTTAAATGTAACTTTAATCAAGCTAAAATCCCTCGGAAATAAAAAATACATAAAATGAATAAATTTAAACAATAGCGACAGTGTTGCAAAGGGATGAGATGCACATGTCTTGCAACACTATTGACCGCGCTTCTTCAAATTCAAAATCTTTTACAGCTTAAATTTAACTCTTGTTAAACCATTATTTTAGTCCTTTTTACTTTTAATTAAAACAAATCCTAGCCCGCTAATAACTTCATTGTCAACTATTTCCTTAGCCTTCTTGTGCAATGCTGGACCACACCCTCATTGGGAACTGCAGCGCCTCCATGGCAGTCATACCTACCGCAGTGGCGGCTGCTTACATAACAGAACGGCAAGAGAGCCTCAGTAAACTGAGACAGCCATCATCGATGCATGAGCCCGGGACCTGGACCAACGTGTGCCGAGCTTCAATCAGCGATAAGGACCCGCAAACTGCACCTCCTACCTGGCGGGGCACTGGGAGAAATCAATGTGGCCAAGAGCTCAAGCGGAAACTGGTTCGATTCGAGGGCAGTGGCTGATTTCTTGCAGTGCTGCTGGGAGACCCCCGATCTGCTTATCAATAATTTGTTTTTTTTTATTCCTTTTGCTGCGTTTAGGCCGAGATGCGCTGGCGATAGCCGCTCAAGTGTCACACGCCCACATTTTTGGAGCAGTCGATGGAGCCGAGCGAGCAAGCGAGCGGCTATTTGCACATACGCCACGCCAATAAACTTGTACCCACCACCGAGGCACGCTTTGATCCGATCCCCATACCCAGTTCCCATTCCCATTCCCATTCGCAATCCTTATCCCAGCCCCGTTCTCGGTCTTTAGTCTTTAGTCTTTGGTCTTTCAGTCTTTCAGTCTTTCGGTCCTCTTCAGTCTTCAGTCTGCAGTCTTCCGTCTTCGGTCTGCGGTCGGCACACGCTTGCGCAGTATCTTTGGGCTTTTCATTCTTTTGGTCTGACCGATGCTGGAACCTTTTGCCTGACTTTGGCCCCTCCGCACATAAATCCCAAGTCCGCATCCACTTCGACTCCGACTGCGGCTTCAGTTCGCCGGCGGCAATTATCGCGATGTGATAAACAAATATTTTGCATCTAAGGTAAGAAGCGAAGGCTTTCCCGGCATTCTGGCGCTTAATTATGAACTCTGTTTGGTCGGCGGCCTCCTCCTCCTCCACCTCCGATCCCCCTCCCTGCGTTCGCCGAAGCTCACAAGTACGAGTATATTAAATGCCCTGCACTGTTACCTGTTACCTGTTACCTGCCAACGTACTTGACTCGTCTTCTGGGAGGTTCGCCGATCTTTTGGGCTTGGCTTTGGCTCATGGCTGGTCGCCGCTGCCAGCAGTTGTTGCAATATGCAATTTGGTTGCTTATCTCCCGCTGGATACCAATCACAGCTTGGCCCCTCTCTCGCTGGGTGGGTGGAGAGTGAAATAAAAATTAAATATGGCTCTATTTGAATATTCCCAGCTTTTTACAGCCTCACGGGGCGTATGCGTAATGGGGCCAAAGTGTGGGGGAGGGAGAATCAGTTTTTTCTGAAAGGCAATTGAATTGGCATGGGAAAAGCCATTTGATTTATTGATTTATCCTGACGGTATGCATTAGGTTTTTATATAGAAGTGCTAATAGTTTTAGTATTAGTTTGGGATTGAAATTGATTTGATGATCAGTAAGGTTTTTATACAAGTTCAAGGTGTTGGTATGGAAAGATGAGCTATATATTTTATTGTTGAGTATTGGAAGGTAAATTACTAAGGAAGGAAATAATGATTCAAGCATTATAAATCCATAAATTGTTCACATATGTATGTAGATCCAACGTTAAGAGTCAATTAAGATCAATACCTAATGTAGGGAAAAATTAAATTATAAATAAAAAGAATTATATATTTAAATAAATGTTTTCTTTCTTATGTTTTTTTTATATTGTATTTATTCTCAAGACTATAAACCTTGATTATAAATTAATTTTTTTTTAATAAAGTTAATCCATTTGCTATGATCTTTTTTGTTTATTTTGATATTTAAGGAACCCCTGGTTAAACCCCGTAACACCTTCTAATTAAAACCTTTCTGTTTATATTTAAATACCTTTTCCCTTCGAATATCTCGGCTGCAACTCTTTGTGCCCCATTTGATCCACATAACACCCTTTCCCAGATGGTTCCGCCGCACACATTACCATACCTCTTGGCGTATATTTGCATACGCTCTGCTGGTATGGGTGGATGGAGACCCCCTGCTCGAAGCTGGCTCGTGTGTATTTGTGGCCCCGGCCACTCACACAGCGGCAAGTGGCGTAGAGCAGACCCCAGCGACATTGGGGCCGCCAACCAATTGAAACAAACCAAATGCAAAGTCGTCTCTCCCACAACAAATGAGTCGGGGAACAGGTTTTCCCTGTCCGAAAGTGAGACTCGGCGGCCGGAGAGATCGGGAGAGTGAGAGAGAACGAATATTAAATAAGGCTTGTTTCATTAGATTCAAAGAACCCGCCGCGCTTGCTGCTAGCTGCTCGGGGTCTCGGCTTGGTTGGCTTGGTGCCTGGCCAGCTCTGGCCTGGCCTGGCCTGGCCTGGGAGTCAAGTCACCTGGGCCACTTGCTCGTTCCGCTTTGCTGAGCAGCTGCCGCTCTCTGGCCGCTCTGGGCCAAGACTGCTAGTTGCGCGAAAGGTTTTGCTGGTGCTTTTCGCTTTTTGGCCTTATGGATCGCAGATCGGGTCTCGGTCTCCGAGGCTGAGGCACTGGCAGAGGCAGAGACACCTCTCAGGTTCAGTTCACAATCTCCCTGCCCCAAGAGAGCGGCGATCAGTTCGCTTGCGGTTCGGCATCAGCGTGGTTCATGCGGCTCCGACTCGGTCTTGGACTCTCGATATCGGGCTTTAGCTTTAGCTTTGGCTTTGCCTCTCCATTGACATCGCCATCTGCGTCGCCGCGGTTGTAATCATAAATATATCTACATACAGCGACTGACTACTGACTGGCCGCCGTGCATAGGCCCAGTTACTTACTTAGTTAGTGGCTGCTGGCTGTGCATTTTCATTTTCCCAAGAGTGTTGTTGCTGCTGTCACAGCGTCCGCTCCCTCGAGCAGTATCTTGTGAAATGTCGTCGAAGCCCTTGATTTTAGGCAGTCGATACGCTCATTAGTAGTGGTCTCCGTCCAGTCTCTCGCGGATCGGAAAAGCGTGTTCATTGAGAGCTGAAAAGCGTTTGCCAAGAGCTGGGTTCTCTAATTGGGAAATCTAACTACAAAAAGAGTGGAAAATCACTCTGGGAAACGTTCTAAAAAGTGATGTTTTAGCAATCTACAAATCTATCTAAAAGATAGTTTCTGGAAACTAGAATAAGATCCTTACGAAAATCAATCTTGCATTTAAAAGTGTGTTTTCCCAGAGCCAATAACCATCTGAAAAAAAACGTTTAAGAAAGTGTTTTTCAAGAGTTTGGTTTATAGTTTATTATAAAGTTTAAAAAGGCGTCTAAATCCATTAAAAAAACCATCAAAAACAAGTGATTTCCTAGAACGAAAATCGATCTTAAAACCCTGAAAATCGATTTGGCAAGCCAAAAGTAATTTTCCTCAGAAATATTATAAGAACTAAGCTGAAAACTAAAAGTAGTACCTTTAGAAAAGTATCTTCATCAAGAGTATCACCCAAACCAAGTGCCAACTAACTTTAACCCGTAAAGCAACAATCGAATCCAAGTGCCAAGTGACCCAAGACCCAAAAGAGTGAGTGTTTCAAGAGGTATCAATAAATCGGTAGAAGAAACCAAGTGGAAAACCAAGTGAAAAACCCTCTGAAAGAGTGCAAAATAAAAGTATCCACATCATTAGCCGATTGCAAAATCGTAACCGAAAAATGTGGGTTAGGGTCTAAGCAGTGGCAACAGTAGCACCGAAAAAAAACAACGCCAAAATCTGACAACAAATGGACGCAAATTCACACATGCCGAGTGCATAGATTTATGGTTGGAACTGTAACGGGGCGAAAATGTTGGGACCGGCAGCAAGGCAGTACTCAAACTAGCAGCCGTCCACCTGCCCCCACCGACAAAGGGAAAAAAGCTAACGGAATAATGCAACATTAAGCAAAATGCTGCTGGCCCTGCTAAAGCAAAGCTCCAAACAACAACAAAAATCTCAACCTGCCACCGACAACTGCAACAGCAACAACTGCAGCAACAACATCAACATCAGCGTCACCGTTACCACGAACACCGCCGTTGCCGTATAAAAATGGAACCCTCATATGATCACGAACATCCACATCATCTGCTAACAAATTACAAGTAATATTTACATTTTTCCCATGCTAAAATTTTTTTTTCCTCGCTGTTTAATTATATCCAAGCGAAGCGAAGATACATATCTTCAAGATAATAACCATAATGAAAAATGGAAAAGCCGTCCGTGTAGTGGTGAAGAAATTCTCTAGATCGTGTGCATGTATATATGGTATACCGGAGTAAGCCGAGTTAGAGGGTGTATATATAGCCCCTGATGACTGGGGACTTTTCAAGACTTAGTCACAGAGAGACAGAGAGAGACGCGATAGAAACATTGAGATACTCGCACTGAGATACTAAAGATACTGGCACGACAGCGAGAAACACCGTCGGGGATGCCATAAAAACGGGTGTATATATGGGGGTATATACGGGGCATATACTAGTACCTGGTACCTGGGAATTTTGCTTAGATTTTCCTTAGTGTGGCCCCAGTTTCGGTTTTATTTTTTATATATTTTTTTCCCGGCCCACAACACACTTGCACTTGTGTTCGTATCCGCTTCTCGCTTCGCAGTGTGTAAGCGTTCTCCCCTCCTCTCGGAATATGTAAATGGTCGGCCGCGAATAACTTAAGAACGTCTTTGGTCTTTGGACGGCGGCGGCTCAAAATTGGTCAAGTGGAAAGTAAACCAAGACTCTGGGCCCGGGTCTCGGGTCTCCGGTCTCGGGGGTGGAGAGCCTGGGAACGAGCACAGGGCATAGGGCGAGCGGGCGAGGAGAAAAGCCCCGAAAAGAGGTTTTAATTTCCGTATATATTTCGGCCAGAGGTCAAGCTGTTTTGACCATTAAAAAGATTTAGCTGAACAGATCTAAGCAGCTTGATAGCTACGCATGAGGTTTTGATATCCGTCTATATATAGTATACCTATATATACACCCCCATAGTTTATGCCTCTGACTTTCGTAGTTTCCGACGGGAAATTCCCGTCTACAAATTGGCTCTGAAATTATGAATGGAAATGTAGCCATGAAATTGAATTAAGTACAGATGGAAAAGCTTTGATAAATCAGTAAAAAGAAATTTGAGAAAATAAAAAAACATTCAAGGGAGAATCTCTAGAGATATTTTTGAAGGCGAAAGCTTGTCGCATATTTCGTCACATTTTTTTAAACATTCCTGCTGGGCTTGGCTCACAAATCAACTCCATTCAGTTCGATCTTTTATGGTTTCCACCATAAATCAAGTCAAGGCTTCAATCTAAATAGTTTTCCACATAAAAATAAAATTCAATGACCAATAAACCAGCGATCTGTATATGTGGATTTCCAATCAACTTTGGCAATTAATTAAGTTTTCATTGTGACTAAGCTGATCAGAGGAAATCTTAAATGGCTTAAATAAATTCTATAAAATCCATAGTTCCTGGTTGATCAATATTGCATGCATAGTGATGAAGATAAACACACAAGTTCCCCTTTTTGCTCCAAGCAGGAACTAAAACTTGGCATTGACGTAGAAGGAGATTCCAAGCGGCTGTAACTTCTTGGAAGAGCCAGAGATAAATCTTAAGTAAATCTTTTTATAAATCGCGTGTCGACAGGTTAATTGGTTAATTGTATTGATGAATTTGGGGAGGGTGAGTGAAAAGTTGAAGTTTAGAAAGTTTTTCAAGAGAGTTAAGGAATTGTTTTGAGTTTTTTTTATAAAGAACTGCAGTAGCTTTGGGAAGAAATAGAGAATTTAAACTTGAAATAAATAAAATATATATTAAATTATTGAAATGAAATAGAAAATAATTACATTTTTAAAATATTTAAAAGGTTGTTTATGTCATATGCCTTTTGGGAATAAATTAATGGCACAAAATGTTTATTAAATTAATTAAATTTAAAGATTGTTGACTTAGACTTCTTATTGAAGAATTGAAATTGAAATTTCGTATAAAAAATGTAAAAAATTATAAGAGGACTTCGAAACAATATTTTTTTTATAAATCTGATGTAAGGCTTACCATTTTTCCTTGCGCTTTATCTTTCATGATGTATTTCATCTCAGAAATTGCTTAATCAATATCCAAAAATGGGAAAAGGTACAAAAACTCTGTCGAATTTTTACTCAAGTCCATATTTTGCTGTTGAATATTTCTTTCGCCGTTCAAAGTAACTTTAATTATTTAGAAAATATAAAAAATCTCCTTGAGAAACTCTTCTTAGTCCTTCTCTCACCAAGTCTAAACTTCACCTTCAGAATATTCTACCTTTAAGTACCTCTCCGAACCTCGGATACGTTATGACCAATTAACGATCACAAATTTAAGCATCAGCCATATAAACGTTTCAAGTTAATTAATTTTAATAACCCCAATTAGTGGTTTTCCAGACATTCAAATCTGTCGGCACCCTATAACCCCATTATAACCCCATTATAAAATCAGGACTGCCTGTGTCGACTGCTGAAAATGTGGCGAAACTCCCCCTTAGGGTGCCATTATCGAAAACCCCGGGTCCGGTTCCCTGCCATTTAAATTTGTGCTCGTATTTCTATTCGAAATCAACCAACTAGCTAAGTACAGAGATCCTCCACATGCAATTACTCTAGTTACTGGTGGTACGCGCATGTACGAGGCAGTACTGCCTCCATTTCCATGCAATCCATATAATTTAGGGCCCGGACCCCGGTCCCCTGGCCTCCGGTCTTGGCTCCCTCTCCACCTGCGAGGGAGTCGTCCGTCGTACCGTCTATGTGTATGTGCGTGCTAAAATCCATTAAGTTTTTGTATCTTTTTTATGCTCTTAAAATCGCTTGTGTGAGAACTGGGTCTTCGCCGTTTCTTCTCGGCGGAAAATGGAGGCGGATGGTGGACCCAGAGGTGGTCGGGGTGGAGATTGGGCGACGACAGGCAGCAATAAACCTCATTAGCCGAACGAATCCGAAGTCAGCTTGGCTCGCTCGGCCCTCGAAGAGTGATGGTGATGATGGCGACCACGACGACGATGATGATGATGCTTCGCTTGCTTCATTAGTTTAATTATGTACCCCGGGTATATATAGCCGGCATATACCTACCTACCATATATTGCTGCCACCTAACCAACACGAAGAGAATATACAAAATACACGTAGAAAAAAAATTAGCATTGAATATTGGAACTTGTTTTGGAATTAAGACATTTGTCATTAGGTTTCTGCTGATGGTTGTTTGTGTTTAATTAAAAAATATAAAAATAGAAAGATATGTAGCAAAAATGAATTAATATATAAATAGAAGAAGTTTAGTGTATTTCTGTATTTGTTTAGAAGGAAATTAAGTACGAGAAATATTAATTTTTAATATTATTTTGGTTGATTTAAGAATTCATCCACCAACTCTTAGTCTTTGAATTCAAAGCGCTTAGGTTGTTCAGGGAAATGTGAATTTTAATTGTTAATAATGTCAAAACTATGAACAAATAAAATCTATTTATTTAATATGCCACTTCATTTTCTTTAAATTGTAGTTTTAAAATGTAGTTTATCTTAATTAAAGTGAGTTACTTGGCTTTAATAAATGAACCTAAATCTGGCATAAGGGCAGATATTATAGTTACGTAAAATCTCAGTAGGTTCCGATATTTCTTCTACCCTTTCAATCTCTAGGATTCTTTTTCATATATTCCTCTAGCTGTTTCCTTAAATTTCCTTACCTTACCTTTATTTCCCCAGTGTACAGTGTACACCTTCTCATCCTCCTCCATTGTGCGTGCCGCTTCGATCTCATTCGCCCAGGTAGCGCGTCCGCATCCGCATTCACCTTCATGTTCATTAAAGCTAAGATGGCGGCTGTGCTGGCCCGGATGCTGGGCTGTTTATGCTTATTGGTCAGGCGGCATCTACATACAGGCTGGCAGCCATATGTACATGCCGTCATGCATATGTATGCGTAAATGGCCGATGCGATGCGATCCGATCGGCCGCCGACAACTGTGGGCCTGCGTCGTTAAGTTATTCAAGTACATCACACCTGGGCCGCCGCCGCCGTCGCAGAGATGCAGCTCCGAGAGCTGCTGCTGCAACTGGAACTGGCCCAGGTCGTGCCGTCGAGTTGCTTGGGCCAAACTCGTTTTCCGGCCTCTTGTAAGCCTTTGAAATCTGTTTTTTTTTTGTTGTTTTTGTTGTTTTCATTCGGGTTGGGGCGCCTGCAGCCACACAGCAGGCAGCCAATAGACTGCAAATGGAGCAAATGGAGAGCCGCCGCCGAAGATGCCTCTTTGCTGGCCACACCCACCTCAGGTCCCCTCGTCTCGTCCTCTTGGACGTCAGCCGAAAACCAAAATGGCTTTTATTACCTTGCCGCACCACTTGCCCAGGCTGACTGGGGCCCAATGCCATCGCTCCCCATCGAGGCGCCAAATGATTTGCCATTCTAAACAGGCAGGCAGGCTGGACCAGAACTTCTGGTTGTCTCTTTGGAGGCGCTAAGCTGGAGTCCGATCCGTGCACTCTAATTAGTTTCAAGTGCAGCTCTGTGTCAGTTTCTATAAGAATTATAAATCAAGGTTGCTAATTAGCATATCTCACGGGAGAAGCTTTCTAATATATGATGTATATTTGCTTCAGAGGTGTTAACTATAATCGAAGGCGTTTTTAAATTTCACAGAACCTGGAAACTTGTATAGATAAGAAGTTGTATTTTAGTGGGAAACTACAGGAAATTTTTAAATCAATTTGTAATTGTTAATAGCTGTTATTGAACTGCTTATCTGATATATATATTCTATGACTCAGTAATTTACGACTTTAATAAATTAAATGACTTTGAAAAGGTTTGTCGTTGGCTTTACTTTTGCTAACATTCCAAACTGGCAATAATGTTATTAGTCCTGAAAAATAATAATAGATTTCAATGTTTTTATAAGCAAATATTGAATTTAAATCTGAATTCACCTATAACTTGTGCTAAAAGTATTTATTAGTTAATTTTGAAGAGAATACAAACAGAAAAAATAATCTTATATATTATTAGACATATACCATTCGCAGACTATAGAATTATAGCTTGCTTTATAAAATAAAATTAAAGTTGAGTTCAGTAATAAATGAGTTAATATTGTCAAATCAAGAAACTTTTTAGCTAAACTACTTTTATTGATTTTATTGCCAAATGCCAGGCCTCTGAAAATTGCGTGAACGTAATATTATTTGGATGGGCTTAAAGTAACAGTTATTCTTAATTCAACATTAAGGAAAAGGTTTCTAAACTCGATATAAAATCGAAACGGCCAGCAGGAATTTCAAATATGATTAATTAATACAAAATTTTCTTTATTTTAAATAATGAAACAATGCCGAAATATATTTACTTTTACTCATTTAACCAATTAATGCTGGTTCTTTAATTAAAAGCCTTTAAAAGAAAATCAAAACCAGTGCCTACATATCACCAATTAATCAGTAATAAATCCCAATTAATTATTTTCACCTAATTTAATTAATTTTTCTCGACTCCTTGATAAACTCTTCTCTTTGAGTCAATTGTAAAGCCTTCTCTGGTCACCAAATCCATTGAAATAAAGCCAGAAACACTAGCTAACCATTGTCCCATTGGCATGCCGGGGCCACCGCGATTGTTTGGAAGCCGAGAGACAAATCTGCCCAATCGTTGTCACATACCTGTCCAACTGCAACTCGGAGAATCCCCCAACCGCCAGACCATTCCTCCAAATAGTCAACCGAGGCTAGACAATGGTATTGACAGCTCACCGCAGAGGTTGGATCTGTCTTAATTACTGTCCTATTTGCTGGAATGTCAGCTTGTCAGGCCGAAGTTATGCGGCCCCCAAAACGCTTTCTAAAATTAGCCAGGAATATGGAAAATATAGCATAGATTTGAGACAAGGGGGGACTCTTTATTACCCGACTTCTACTTCTGACAATTGTCTCCAAAAAGGGGAATGGGGATCAGATCAGGCTCAGATTCGGTTTCGGTTTCCAGAACCAACTTAAAAGGCTGTCTTCAGCAGCGCGGCAGAGCGTCACATGAATCACAATATGCTAAAGCGCCTGACACTCTCCAGATCAATGCGGCGGCTCCTGAATGAAGCCGATGCCGAAGGCAAAGCTGCTGCTGCTGCTTGAGAGCTCTGGGGCTTGTTAAAAGGGAGGAGTTGCCTACTTTTGTGGCATCCACAGGAGGGAGTACGAGTACCCTTTCCACCTTTACTCGCTGGCCAGTCTCTGTGGCAGCCACCACCAGAGAAGTCGCTGTGCTCGTAAACAAAACGTTCCATGGTCCCCAAGTCCGCGGCGGACATCGAGTACTCTTGGACACGGGGAAGGAGGATGAAGAGGACGAGGACTGGGGACTGGGGACAGGCAGCAACAGCGGCTGGCTGGCCGCAATGTGGAATATGTGGCATTTTGCAAAGATGTTGACATTTTGCGCGCATAAAAATGCCAACTTACCGGCCACTGTATGTGTCCTATTTTAAAATCAGGGCCATGGCTAAGCAGTCCGCGCGGCCACAAAACTGAAGCTGATACTTCGAAGCCAAAGCCACAGCCAAAGCCAAAGCTAAAGCCTCATCTGAAGCTGAAGCTCAGACTGAAGCTGGCTAAGCCGCATCTGCAGGAGCAGCGCGGAGCTTGGATCGTGAGCGCGCTTAGGATAAAGCCAGACCGACTGCGACCAGACAGCCGACAGTTGGGACAGGTTGGACAGCAGCGGACACAGCGGACAGACGGACCGACTCGGGACGGTATAATTTTGTGTACCCCTTTTTGGCCAGGCGAAGTATTTAGCAGCGGCAGCCGCAACCGAATATCAAAAACGTAACGACGTCACCGAAAACCCTCAATAAATTATCAAGACTTGAGCCGGGGCTGCCGGGCTCCAGCCGCTGCTTGGTTATATGTAGGGGGAGAGTGTGGAGGGGAAGAAGCTGGAGCTGGTACCCCCTGGTTTTCTAAGGGTACCGGGTACTGGGCCAACTAAAATTTGCAACTTTGGCGGCATTGTCAAGGAAGAAAGTCGCCGGAACTAGAGCGCCTAGCTCGAGACAGAGTAGAAACTGGCAAGAGGAGGGGAGAAAAACAGGAAGGTAAAGAGACTACGAGCTGGGTTTTCAAAATGGAAAAATATTCAAAGTATTAAAGTCAGAAGACTAAAGATTTAAAGGAGAATGGGAGTCGGGAGAAAGAGCAGGGTAGGAACTAGAAGCTAAGGTATTTTAAGCTAAAAGACTAAGAGTCCACACAGTTGGGTCTTTGAGTTTTTGAGGCTGGGTATCATGGTTTTTTTTTAACCTCCAGTCTTAGGGTATTTGATCCTTCGACTCTTAAAGGTCTTAAAGTTACATAGTCTAGTTTCAGACTCTTAGAAGTCCAGACTCTCTCAAAGTTGGCGCAGACCAGAGAAGAGTCCAGTTCCTTGGTCGACAAACAATTAGGCCCAGGTTGCCAGGGCAGACTTAAGGTAGGCAAAACGAGGAACACAATAGACCAAAAGTGTAGTGGGCAGCAATAAATTCAAACGGTATCAAAAGCGAGAGAAACGGCGGCCCAGCTGCAGGAGCAGCGGCGGCGGCAGCCGAATCCCCAAAGGATCGCAGTCGGGATCTCGGCTATCCACTAGCGGGAGCTTTGGCAATATTTAAACTTGTCCATGCTCCATGCTCCGTGCTCCCAATGCTGCCTGAATTCTTGGAAGGCGAATTACTTTGAAATGTGTCGATATGTCGCAAGTTTTAAAAGTTATGCATAAAGGTCCGGCAAAGGCAAGGCAAGGCAAGCCAGACTGCTCGTTCTCATTCTCAGTCTCAGTCTCGAGCCGAGTCTCCTTTGCGAATCGCGGCCTGGGTCTGATCTGGGTCTGGGCTCTGGCTGAGAGGGTATGGGTATGGGGGATTGGGCTCCATTCCAGCTTCTGCTCCAGCTTCTTTGCTTACTCCGCCACTGACTCCAACTGGGACGACTCCGCGACGGTGGCTTGTCGGAGTTGGGGCGGCCTCCTTTGATAATACAATAGCTGCACGCGCCCAATTTACATTTATGTCCGCTGACATTAAGGAGCGCACCGATGCAGGCAGCCGGCCAGCCAGCCAGCCAGCCCAGGGAGCTATCCGTTTCGATCCGAGGCCGAGAGATCCAGTTTGTGTCTCTCTGGTGTCTGATAAATGCAAAGCTCTGCCTCTGCTCCTCCTCCTCCTCCTGCTCCCCTCACCTGAAATCCAGCCCCATGTGCGTGCCGGCAACGCGAAAATTGTCAACGTATTTAGCAGCCCTTTTAAATATCATTATAAAGAAACATTGCGACGGCGGCGATGCATTTTTGCCGGCGGTACGTAATTCCCAGCAGTAGCCCCTTGGGAGACCGATTAACAACGATCATGAATGTGATACGAGGCGGGGATTGGGAATTGGGTTTAGGAATTGGAATTGGAACTGAAATTGGAGTATAACTCCACCTTTGTTGGGTGCCATAGATGCCATCTTGACAAAATAAGTAATTCGTAATTAGTAATTGTTAATAATTAGCTGTGAGATTCTCATATTTTAAGCTAAAATTTCTGATTTAGTTTCCAAGAATTTTCTTCCATTCTTCTTTAAAAATAAATTTAATAAGTTTAAACAATAATTAACCTTCGGTTTTCTTTGTAATTATTTTTTATAGTATTTTTTATAATTAAAAATACTTTAAAACATTTAAAGAACAATTTTTGGTGAAAATCGATCATAACTCATAATTTTAAAATATATTTTAAAAGGCTCGTAAGTTCAAACTGTGGCCGCTTGATGGCGTTTTTGCTCTTACGACAAAAGACTCAGGCAACGAACCTGACGGAACAGATTTAGTTACATATTATTCTCTTAATTAAATAAGGTTCCGCAGCCAAGTTTATATTAATTATTAATTATATTATTTATTAATTATAATCAAGGGAATCACCTTTACAAATGATATAACCATCTCCCCATCTCTCCCTGCCTTATTCCAGCTCAAAGAAGTATCCACATGTCTCGAGAACTCCGGAATACAGCCATTCGACGGGCAGTGATTATCCGGATCATGGCGGCTATCTAACCACAGATGGCCGGCTAATGCATGAGACGACCAGCGATGCGGGAATCTACCATGTGCGCCAAGGCAGCGAGCACTCCTCGCCCAGCCTCCATTCCCCAGCCATACAGAGCGCCGGCTACGAGAACGAGCACTCCCTCAACGAGGCGGTGCTGGCGGCGCATAGCCACAGCCACAGTCACTCGCCCATGCCAATGGTATCCAGTGCCTATGTGACTGGAGGCACTGCATCGGGCTCCCTGATAAACAGCAACATTCCCTTGTTGAGCGGCAGCGGTGGCGGCGGTGGTAATTCGGTTTTGAATAAATTTCTTTCGCATCCGCATGCTGGAATGGTGGGCCAAGGAGGAGGTGGCGGAGGATCTGGCCCTATGGAGGACTGTGCCTCACACTCGCCCATCGAGCCAGCGTCCATGTGGAGCTACGACTATAAGGGCGACCTGTGTGCGCCCAATTGTGGCTATCTGGAGCGGCACAAGCCGCTGCCCGCAGACCTCAAGTACCGACCCGGCGGAACCCAGTCAAAAAGTGCCAAAGAATCGCGCATCCGGCGACCGATGAACGCATTCATGGTCTGGGCCAAGATTGAGCGGAAAAAGCTGGCCGATGAGAATCCCGACCTGCATAATGCCGATCTCAGCAAGATGTTGGGTGAGTTGGATTTTTGGGAGTTTCATTTGGCATGTTACCTCGAGAGCAACCCCCCTAAAAAGGATTCTTTTGACATATCTCTTTCTCCTCCTTTTCTCTCCTCTCCTTTCATTTTCTCAGGCAAAAAGTGGCGCTCCCTGACACCTCAAGATCGAAGACCTTATGTGGAGGAGGCCGAACGCCTGCGGGTGATTCACATGACGGAGCATCCCAACTACAAGTACCGACCCCGGCGACGCAAGCAGTCCAAGCTGCGGGCCATGCAGCCAGGTGGCAAGGATCAGGGCGAAAGTTCACCCAATCCCACCGGCAGTGCTGGCTCTAAAGCAAATCCAAAGCTGGCCACGCCTCCGCTAGCCACTGGATCCTCAAGCTACACAACGCCCACCACCGATGAAAGCACCTGCAATTCCACGAATCAGAATCTGAATCAGACCCAGGTCACACCTGGCGGCGGCGGAGGTGGCCTCTATGAGCAGCCACTGAAGCCAACGTACTCGCCCAGCTCCGTGGACTGTTACAGCAATGCGGACAGTTCGGAACAGATTGAATCCCTGGCCTCCAATTGTGCACCTTCGCCGACGGGTGGCGGCGGCGGTGGCGGCGGGAGCTACGATAGCTCCTTGCTCCTTAAGAAGCTAACGAAGGCACCAAGTGGCCGGGCGGCCAAATCCCGCCAGGATAATAAGCTAACCAAGGCCGAGGACAAGGGCAAGATGCAGGCGCAGCAAGCCCATCAGCAGGGAATCTATGCCGCCACCTCGTATCCGCTGGCGCCCACATCCGTGGCCGTGGTGGCTGCCCGCGGCATGTATGTGACCTGCAATAATCGGGGTCTCCTCGACCATGGACACTCCGTCAAGGGCACCTTTTATCCGCCTGTCTCGGTGTCCGAGGATGAGGGCAGCTCCTCGATGAGAGGCAGTGTGAGTGTCCTGCAGCAGCATTGCAATCTGGCTGCGGTAACGTCCTCCAGTTCGTCGGGACCCATACCGGCAAGCGAGATGAGCAGCTACACGGTCTCCATGGCGGACAATTGTGGGAATCTGCGGCTCAGCATGAACGAGCTTTCTGCCCAAGAATATCTGCCCAGCGCCAATGCCTATGGCATGCAGTACGAGGACTTCCTGCGCTATCAATCCAACGATCTGGATTACTCCACCTCCTCGTCGGCGGCGGCGGCTTTGGAGCACAAGGATCCCTCGCCGGAGGCAGCAGCCGGAGTCCAGAAGTGCCTCAAATACCCGGATACGAATCAAAACTACGACGACTATGAGGCGGAGGCCTACAGCAATGCCATGCTGCCGGCCACAGCGGCCAGCTACTACACCCAGCTCCCCTACGCGCCCACCTCGTTAGCCGCCTTCCCGCTGCAGCTGGCGGTGCCCTTCCAGCAGGCCACCTCAGGCGGCTACGGTGGGCAGCCCATGCAAAGCAGTTACTTGCATTACGGCAACTATGGGGGCTACGAGAGCATGCCTCAGGCGCAATCTCAGCAGCAACAACAGCAGCAGCATCAACATCAGCAGCAGCAGCAGCAGCAGCCATCGTCGCACTCTGCTCCTCCTCCTCCTACTACCCAGACTGTGACCTCCAATCCTGCCGGTGCATCAACAGCCGCAGCATCTGCGGCTATGCAGCAGCAGAATCACCATCATCATCACTTTGGCCCTGGACCCGGCATGGTGGGCGTGGGCGTGGGAGTGGGCGTGGGAGAGATGCTCTTCGAGCAGCAGCAGCGCAAGGACGATGAGATTAGCAACATTCTGGCCGGAGTGCGGAAGACCTGCTACAGCAACTGACTCGGACTCGGCGAAGACATTTGTAATTTTGGTAACTAGTTTAGAGAGCAGAACTTAGAGAACGTGGTTATAGGTAGTCTTAAGCCTTCTTCCATTCCCCCCATTTACCCTTTTTATTGTAAAATGTTTTAGAAATTTATAAAAAAAAAACAAAAAAATGAAAGAGTTATAAACAAACGAAATAAAATAAAGCCTAAGAAAGTAATCGAATCGAATCGAAAGTATCTCTGGTGTGGAAGCCATCTCCCAGTGACAGCTACACAGCTACTCCCGGGGTGGAACATGGGTCCATGGTGGCCGTGACCATATGACACAGCCACCCGATATATACACGACGACGGGAGCCTGCGCACTGGCCACTGGTTCCATCAGGTTGTGTGTGGAGTGCAAAGATTTTTCTTTTCTCATTCGAACACACGGCCAAAAGATTTTTTCCACGTTACATAAATTTTCGCATAGACTTTTTCGCAATAAAAACAATTTCCTGGCCACCAAAAACCTAGCACTGGCTGCTCCAGTTGCTCCCACTGAAGTTTGTGACTGGATTTTGAAGAAACGAGTGAGCGCAGGATGTGCAAGTATCCGAGAAACGCATGAAACGCACACGCTGGGCGCCAAGACGAAGAGTCCATCAGCCATTCCACCAAACGAAATTTGAGTCAAAATTCCAGTTTTATTTTCTCTAGATCTCTAGATCTGCGTCCATAATTTGAGCAAAACCGGAAACGGAAGCTGCGGCGAGTCCTGAAATTTGCACTGCAACAAAATTCTGGCCATCGGCAAAATCGATAAGCCTCAGCCTCAGCACATTCGAGCCAAGCGTCGTCGCACGCCTTCTTGACACCACCACCACCACCACCACCACCGCTTGCGGCCGCCGCCATCCGTATCCACCACCTTGAACACCACCTAACCATACCACCGTCATCGCCATCGCCATCGACATACCATCATCATCAGCAGTGCCGTTCGTAGCCAGCATCCAAAATGTCATTCATAGCCAAATTGAAGGCCACGCCATTGCCGCCCCTCAGAAACATACTGAATGTGGCCGTGCAAACGGCCCGACAGACAATTCCAGAGCGCAAGGACTACGAGCAACCGCCGGGCAGCACGCAGCAGCATCATCAGCAGCAGCAGCAGCAGCAGCATCCCTACCAGCCACAGCCCTCTGGCATGGAGGAGAACACAGAGATGAGCTCGAATCCCTTTCGGAATGCTGGCAACTGGACGGAGAACGATGGCGAGGGCGATGGCGAGTACAAGGGCGAGTACCAGAGCACATCCTTCAATGAGTACGACGGCAGGTATCAGCAAACGGACGGATTCAGGTGGGTGTTTATCACCAAGAGAAACCTAGAGAATTTCCCCAGCTAATCCTTAATCCTTAATCTTTACTCCAGGCAAGGCAGCATTGCCTCGGAGGGCAGTTCCTTCGTCTGCGAGGGAGAAGGTGGCGGCGGCTGCAAGATTGACGAATTCCAAGCGGCCTGGAATGTGACCAATGCGATTCAGGGCATGTTCATTGTGTCGCTGCCCTTCGCTGTGCTCCATGGCGGCTACTGGGCCATCGTGGCCATGGTGGGCATTGCGCACATCTGCTGCTATACGGGAAAGGTGCTGGTGCAGTGCCTCTACGAGCCGGATCCCACCACCGGGCAGATGGTGCGAGTGCGGGACAGCTACGTGGCCATTGCCAAGGTATGTTTTGGACCCAAGTTGGGCGCTCGAGCCGTGAGCATCGCCCAGTTGATCGAGCTTCTGATGACGTGCATCCTGTATGTGGTGGTGTGCGGCGACCTGCTGGCCGGAACTTATCCGCAGGGTTCGTTTGATTCGCGCTCCTGGATGCTATTCATCGGCATCTTCCTGCTGCCCATGGGGTTCCTGAAGTCCCTGAAAATGGTCTCGACCCTGTCCTTCTGGTGCACCATGTCCCACATCGTGATAAACGCCGTAATCCTGGGATATTGCCTGCTGCAGATCGGAGACTGGGGCTGGTCGAAGGTGCGCTTCAGCATCGACATGGAGAACTTTCCCATTTCCCTCGGCGTGATCGTGTTCTCGTATACCTCCCAGATCTTCCTGCCCACGCTCGAGGGCAACATGACCGACCGCTCCAAGTTCAACTGGATGCTGGACTGGTCCCACATCGCGGCCGCCGTGTTCAAGGCCGGCTTCGGCTACATATGCTTCCTCACCTTCCAGAATGACACCCAGCAGGTGATCACCAACAATCTGCACTCGCAGGGCTTCAAGGGCATGGTGAACTTCTTCCTGGTGATCAAGGCCATCCTTAGCTATCCCTTGCCCTACTATGCCGCTTGCGAGCTGCTCGAGAGGAACTTTTTCCGGGGTCCGCCAAAGACCCGATTTCCCACCATCTGGAATCTGGACGGCGAGCTGAAGGTCTGGGGCCTGGGCTTCCGCGTGGGCGTCATTGTGTCCACCATTTTAATGGCCATCTTCATACCCCACTTCTCCATTCTGATGGGCTTTATTGGCAGCTTCACGGGCACCATGCTCAGCTTTATCTGGCCGTGCTATTTCCACATCAAGATCAAGGGCCACCTGCTCGACCAGAAGGAAATAGCCAAAGACTACCTCATCATTGGGCTCGGCGTGCTCTTCGGCGTCATTGGAATCTATGATTCCGGAAATGCCCTGATAAATGCATTCGAAATCGGTCTTCCCTTTTAATTTAATTTTAAAAATAAATTTTCTTTTTGGTTCTTTGCTCTCTCTTGGGCCTGGCAAGTCTTCCAGGTGCTTTGGCATCATTTGGCCAGGCCCAAGGAGCCAAGGAATCAGTTATATATATACTTAAACTCAAAATAATATCGAAATTGAAAACAATAATGTTTAGTGTGTAAGAAAAATGCAACGCAAGTCTTCCAAACAAGCGAAAAAATGTCTTCCAAACATAAATAATACAAAATAATAACTATTTATGAGAAAATGAATGTAAATTAAGAAGAATATACAAAAGAGAATATTTATTGTATTAACATGAATTATATAAGATATAGAAAAATTGAACAGAAAAAACAATAAACTGCATATGTACACCCATTATACAAAATACGAAATACAAATTGAAATGTACTCGTGCGTGCTCGTATGTTATAGATAGAACCCATTGTTTATATATACTTATTATAGTCGAATGGATTTTTTTAACATTTAAATATACAGTTACCTAAACATACTAACTAACTAGCCTTTAAAAACGACACTAGCATCTTTTAAACTCTCAATAAAGACGTCATCTCCAGTTGATCCCAAATACACCAAACAAAAGTCCCTCGAAATTCGAAAAATATTATTTCATCTTTATTGTTAATCTTCGAATTCTCGGATTGGATTGGATTGGATTGTATAATTATTATAATTGCATAGAAAACATATGTAAAAGTTCATTTGAATGTATATATTGTCATGGAAGCTTAGGAATCTAGTGTTATTATGGGATATGTATGCATGTCTTGTGGGTTAGGGGGTAAGCTCGGCTTTCGGATTAGTTTGAGGTCTTGAAGAACTTGTGTTCTTGAGTACTCCTGGTATGCTGGAATGCACCTTTGTTTATCTTATGCACCGCACAGGTGGTGCTCGGGGCAGTTATGTATTCGCTTTTGTAGAGACTGGAGCCGGTGAACTTGTCGTTGCCGAGGCTAATCGAGGACTGATTGCCGCGGCGGGTGGTGGTGACCATGCGCTCGGTGTGGCCATGGTGGCTGTAGGAGGGGAAATCGATGCCGCCGCTGGAGCTGGACACATGCTGGCTTCCCCGATGACGCGTCGTATGGGAGTGTGTAGATTGAGATGGAAAATCGATGCCACCCCCGCCTGAGACATGGGTGCGTGTCACAGTTGTTCCGGTTACTCCTCCTCCTCCTCCGCCACCAGAAATTATTCGGGACATCGAGGACGATGATGATGAGTTCTTGACATTTTCCTTGTGCACATTGCAGGTCCGCCGTTCGCTCGAGAAGCTGGTATTTAGCTCGGAGTCCCGATTCTGCCGGTGGATGCTGCTGTAGCTCTGACGCTGCTCCCCGCCATGGGGGGCACTGCTGGAGGGTTGCTCGTGCAGATTGAGAATACTCTTTCGCATCATCTTGCCGTTGGAGGTGAGGCTGCCGTTGGCCGTGTTCGAATCGCTGGTAACATTTTTGCGGTGGAATATTGTATTCGAGACGTCGGCCTCCGAGGAGAACTCGCTTTTGCGGTGATGGAAGTGCTTGGAACTGGTCATATTGGAGGTGGAGCTACCGGTGACAATGTTGTGGCTGGAATTCCGCTGGCCACCGGAAACGACTCGAGAAGCTGAGTCGTCGGTGACTCGACTTGTCGCATCGCTGCCGATGATATTGCTGGAGACATTTCTTCCCGTTGCCACACGGGATGTTGTAGTAGTTTCCCCAGTTATGTTGCTGGAGACGTTTCGGCCGGTTACTACTCTTGTGGATGAGTCCTCCGTCACGTTGCTGGTCACATTTCGGCCCGAAACAATGCGAGTGGCTGAAGAGTCGCCGGTTACGGTGCCTCCTGACACCACTCGTGAGGTAGTATCGCCGCCTGTGATATTTCTGGTGACATTTTGCTGATTCGTTTCGATGGCTCTGGTGGATTGATCCGTTTGGACTAGGTTGTGGTTCCTCTGCATCGACGTTGTTTCCTTGTGAATATTTTGCGTGTTCTCAATGTTTGTCGTAGTCGTATTCTTGGCCACATTCTCGATCACATTAATCTTCGCTGGCCTCTTAACATATTCGGTTTCGGGTTCCTTTTTGTGGCGGCCTCCAATCACAGTAGTTACCTTCTTCGTGGACACCACAATGAGACCGTCTACAGGATTTTGACTGTTGGAATCGACTTGCTTAACTGCATCCTTGCCGGACACGAAGTTCATCTGGTTGGTGGTCTTCAGGATTGCCGTATCACTGCCCAAGGTGATGGATGAGCTATTGTGCTTGTATTTCTGAGTGCGTTGAACCTTATCTACAGTTGTCTTGTTGGTCGTCGTCTTGTAGTCATCTTTTCTGGTTACCGTCATGGAACCTTCCAACTTTAGGTTGTCCACCGGTCGCTTGGGCGTTTCACGTTTAATTGTCTCAGTAAGCGTCGTGCTGTCGGTCTCGCTTCGGTCGGTTCGCTTATAAAATTCTCCCTCCGGCTTTAGGTTATCCTTGGGTTTCTTTTGGACCGGCCGCTCTGCAGGCCTGAAGGCCGTCTTATCGGGTGTATAGAATTCGCCTTCCACCTTTAGGTTATCGCTTGGCTTCACCTGCTCGGGCCGCTTGACGTGATGGTATTCTTCCTTCTTTGTAAATGTCATTTCACCCTCACTTCTCAGATTGTCTTTGCGAATTACCGTCTTTACCCTGTCTGCCGGCCTGAAGCCCTCCTTGTCGGGGATGTGCATCTTGCCCTCGGGCTTCAAATTGTCGACGTAGCGCTTCTGCTCGGGGCGAGAGCCGGGCTCATATTTTGGCTTTTCAGGAGTGTACATAACGCCTTCAGGCTTCAGATTGTCTTCTGGCTTTACCGGACGCGGCCTTTCACCGGGCTGGAAGCCCTCTTTCTCTTGAACATAGAATTCTCCCTCCACCTTCAGGTTGTCCTTATGCCTCACAACGGTTACCCGCTCTCCAGGTCGATATTTTGGCTTTTCGGGGCTAAAGAACTGACCCTCGGGCTTCAGGTTATCAGTTGGCTTTACTTGCTCTGGCCTAACAACATATTGATACTCTTTCTTTTCCACAAAAGTCATCTCGCCCTCTGTACGCAAATTGTCCTTCTGAATAATCTTCTTAGTTTTGTCTGCTGGCTTAAAAACTTGCTTCTCAGGTTTAACAAATTCTCCCTCAGGCTTTAGATTATCCACGGGTTTCTTAGCCACAGGGCGCTCGCCTGGCTTATAGCCTGGCTTCTCTGGTGCATAAAAATCGCCTTCAGGTTTTAGATTATCCTCATGGCGAACTTGGGATGGGCGCTCTCCAGGCCTGTATGGTTGCTTTTCTGGACTGTAAAAATCTCCTTCCGGTTTTAAGTTGTCATGTGGCTTCTTCTGCACTGGTCTTTCCGCTGGCCGGAATCCTGGCTTCTCTGGAGTGTAGAATTCACCCTCAGGACGCAGGTTATCCTCCGGCCGCACTTGAGAAGGCCGCTCGCCTGGCTTGTACTTCGGCTTCTCGGGACTGTAGAACTCTCCTTCGGGCCTCAAATTATCGGTCGGCTTTACTTGGTCAGGACGCACAACATATTGATACTCTTCCCTCTCCACAAACGTCATTTCGCCTTCAGTGCGAAGGTTATCTTTTCTGATGATTTTCTCAGTTTTTTCGGCAGGCCTGTAGACTTGTTTCTCCGGCTTCACGAACTCTCCTTCCGGCTTCAGATTGTCCTCTGGCTTTTTCTGGACTGGTCTCTCCGCTGGCCGGAATCCTGGCTTCTCTGGAGTGTAGAAGTCACCTTCAGGACGCAGGTTATCCTCCGGCCGGACTTGGGAAGGCCGCTCGCCTGGCTTGTACTTCGGCTTCTCGGGGCTGTAGAACTCTCCTTCCGGTTTCAGATTGTCCTCTGGCTTTTTCTGGACGGGCCTCTCAGCAGGACGGAATCCTGGCTTCTCTGGAGTGTAGAATTCACCCTCAGGACGCAGGTTATCCTCCGGCCGGACTTGGGAAGGCCGCTCGCCTGGCTTGTACTTCGGCTTTTCGGGGCTGTAGAACTCTCCTTCGGGCCTCAAATTATCGGTCGGCTTTACTTGGTCAGGACGCACAACATATTGATACTCTTCCCTCTCCACAAACGTCATTTCGCCTTCAGTGCGAAGGTTATCTTTTCTGATGATTTTCTCAGTTTTTTCGGCAGGCCTGTAAACTTGTTTCTCCGGCTTCACGAACTCTCCTTCCGGCTTCAGATTGTCCTCTGGCTTTTTCTGGACTGGCCTCTCAGCAGGACGGAATCCTGGCTTCTCTGGAGTGTAGAATTCACCTTCAGGACGCAGGTTATCCTCCGGCCGGACTTGAGAAGGACGCTCGCCTGGCTTGTACTTCGGCTTCTCGGGGCTGTAGAACTCTCCTTCCGGCTTCAGATTGTCCTCTGGCTTTTTCTGGACTGGCCTCTCGGCTGGCCGGAATCCTGGCTTCTCTGGAGTGTAGAATTCACCCTCAGGACGCAGGTTATCCTCCGGCCGGACTTGGGAAGGCCGCTCGCCTGGCTTGTACTTCGGCTTTTCGGGGCTGTAGAACTCTCCTTCCGGTTTCAGATTGTCCTCTGGCTTTTTCTGTACTGGTCTCTCCGCTGGCCGGAATCCTGGCTTCTCTGGAGTGTAGAATTCACCCTCAGGACGCAGGTTATCCTCCGGCCGAACCTGGGAAGGCCGCTCGCCTGGCTTGTACTTCGGCTTCTCGGGGCTGTAGAACTCTCCTTCCGGTTTCAGATTGTCCTCTGGCTTTTTCTGGACTGGTCTCTCCGCTGGCCGGAATCCTGGCTTCTCTGGAGTGTAGAATTCACCCTCAGGACGCAGGTTATCCTCCGGCCGGACTTGGGAAGGCCGCTCGCCTGGCTTGTACTTCGGCTTCTCGGGGCTGTAGAACTCTCCTTCGGGCCTCAAATTATCGGTCGGCTTTACTTGGTCAGGACGCACAACATATTGATACTCTTCCCTCTCCACAAACGTCATTTCGCCTTCAGTGCGAAGGTTATCTTTTCTGATGATTTTCTCAGTTTTTTCGGCAGGCCTGTAGACTTGTTTCTCCGGCTTCACGAACTCTCCTTCCGGCTTCAGATTGTCCTCTGGCTTTTTCTGGACTGGCCTCTCGGCTGGCCGGAATCCTGGCTTCTCTGGAGTGTAGAATTCACCCTCAGGACGCAGGTTATCCTCCGGCCGGACTTGGGAAGGCCGCTCGCCTGGCTTGTACTTCGGCTTCTCGGGGCTGTAGAACTCTCCTTCCGGTTTCAGATTGTCCTCTGGCTTTTTCTGGACTGGTCTCTCCGCTGGCCGGAATCCTGGCTTCTCTGGAGTGTAGAATTCACCCTCAGGACGCAGGTTATCCTCCGGCCGAACCTGGGAAGGCCGCTCGCCTGGCTTGTACTTCGGCTTCTCGGGGCTGTAGAACTCTCCTTCCGGCCGCAAATTATCGGTCGGCTTTACTTGGTCAGGACGCACAACATATTGATACTCTTCCCTCTCCACAAACGTCATTTCGCCTTCAGTGCGAAGGTTATCTTTTCTGATGATTTTCTCAGTTTTTTCGGCAGGCCTGTAAACTTGTTTCTCCGGCTTCACGAACTCTCCTTCCGGCTTCAGATTGTCCTCTGGCTTTTTCTGGACTGGTCTCTCCGCTGGCCGGAATCCTGGCTTCTCTGGAGTGTAGAATTCACCTTCAGGACGCAGGTTATCCTCCGGCCGGACTTGGGAAGGCCGCTCGCCTGGCTTGTACTTCGGCTTCTCAGGGCTGTAGAACTCTCCTTCCGGCTTCAGATTGTCCTCTGGCTTTTTCTGTACTGGTCTCTCCGCTGGCCGGAATCCTGGCTTCTCTGGAGTGTAGAATTCACCTTCAGGACGCAGGTTATCCTCCGGCCGGACTTGGGAAGGCCGCTCGCCTGGCTTGTACTTCGGCTTTTCGGGGCTGTAGAACTCTCCTTCCGGCTTCAGATTGTCCTCCGGCTTTTTCTGGACGGGCCTCTCCGCTGGCCGGAAGCCTGGCTTCTCTGGAGTGTAGAATTCACCCTCAGGACGCAGGTTATCTTCGGGCCGGACTTGGGAAGGCCGCTCGCCTGGCTTGTACTTCGGCTTCTCGGGGCTGTAGAACTCTCCTTCCGGTTTCAGATTGTCCTCTGGCTTTTTCTGGACTGGTCTCTCCGCTGGCCGGAATCCTGGCTTCTCTGGAGTGTAGAATTCACCCTCAGGACGCAGGTTATCCTCCGGCCGGACTTGGGAAGGCCGCTCGCCTGGCTTGTACTTCGGCTTCTCGGGGCTGTAGAACTCTCCTTCCGGTTTCAGATTGTCCTCTGGCTTTTTCTGGACTGGTCTCTCCGCTGGCCGGAATCCTGGCTTCTCTGGAGTGTAGAATTCACCCTCAGGACGCAGGTTATCCTCCGGCCGGACTTGGGAAGGCCGCTCGCCTGGCTTGTACTTCGGCTTCTCGGGGCTGTAGAACTCTCCTTCGGGCCTCAAATTATCGGTCGGCTTTACTTGGTCAGGACGCACAACATATTGATACTCTTCCCTCTCCACAAACGTCATTTCGCCTTCAGTGCGAAGGTTATCTTTTCTGATGATTTTCTCAGTTTTTTCGGCAGGCCTGTAAACTTGTTTCTCCGGCTTCACGAACTCTCCTTCCGGCTTCAGATTGTCCTCTGGCTTTTTCTGGACTGGCCTCTCAGCAGGACGGAATCCTGGCTTCTCTGGAGTGTAGAATTCACCTTCAGGACGCAGGTTATCCTCCGGCCGGACTTGAGAAGGACGCTCGCCTGGCTTGTACTTCGGCTTCTCGGGGCTGTAGAACTCTCCTTCCGGCTTCAGATTGTCCTCTGGCTTTTTCTGGACTGGCCTCTCGGCAGGACGGAATCCTGGCTTCTCTGGAGTGTAGAATTCACCCTCAGGACGCAGGTTATCCTCCGGCCGGACTTGGGAAGGCCGCTCGCCTGGCTTGTACTTCGGCTTCTCGGGGCTGTAGAACTCTCCTTCCGGTTTCAGATTGTCCTCTGGCTTTTTCTGGACTGGTCTCTCCGCTGGCCGGAATCCTGGCTTCTCTGGAGTGTAGAATTCACCCTCAGGACGCAGGTTATCCTCCGGCCGGACTTGGGAAGGCCGCTCGCCTGGCTTGTACTTCGGCTTCTCGGGGCTGTAGAACTCTCCTTCGGGCCTCAAATTATCGGTCGGCTTTACTTGGTCAGGACGCACAACATATTGATACTCTTCCCTCTCCACAAACGTCATTTCGCCTTCAGTGCGAAGGTTATCTTTTCTGATGATTTTCTCAGTTTTTTCGGCAGGCCTGTAAACTTGTTTCTCCGGCTTCACGAACTCTCCTTCCGGCTTCAGATTGTCCTCTGGCTTTTTCTGGACTGGCCTCTCAGCAGGACGGAATCCTGGCTTCTCTGGAGTGTAGAATTCACCCTCAGGACGCAGGTTATCCTCCGGCCGGACTTGGGAAGGCCGCTCGCCTGGCTTGTACTTCGGCTTTTCGGGGCTGTAGAACTCTCCTTCCGGTTTCAGATTGTCCTCTGGCTTTTTCTGGACTGGCCTCTCCGCTGGCCGGAATCCTGGCTTCTCTGGAGTGTAGAATTCACCCTCAGGACGCAGGTTATCCTCCGGCCGGACTTGGGAAGGCCGCTCGCCTGGCTTGTACTTCGGCTTCTCGGGGCTGTAGAACTCTCCTTCGGGCCTCAAATTATCGGTCGGCTTTACTTGGTCAGGACGCACAACATATTGATACTCTTCCCTCTCCACAAACGTCATTTCGCCTTCAGTGCGAAGGTTATCTTTTCTGATGATTTTCTCAGTTTTTTCGGCAGGCCTGTAGACTTGTTTCTCCGGCTTCACGAACTCTCCTTCCGGCTTCAGATTGTCCTCTGGCTTTTTCTGGACTGGCCTCTCGGCTGGCCGGAATCCTGGCTTCTCTGGAGTGTAGAATTCACCCTCAGGACGCAGGTTATCCTCCGGCCGAACTTGGGAAGGCCGCTCGCCTGGCTTGTACTTCGGCTTCTCAGGGCTGTAGAACTCTCCTTCCGGTTTCAGATTGTCCTCTGGCTTTTTCTGGACGGGCCTCTCAGCAGGACGGAATCCTGGCTTCTCTGGAGTGTAGAATTCACCCTCAGGACGCAGGTTATCCTCCGGCCGGACTTGGGAAGGCCGCTCGCCTGGCTTGTACTTCGGCTTTTCGGGGCTGTAAAACTCTCCTTCCGGCTTCAGATTATCCTCTGGCTTTTTCTGGACTGGCCTCTCGGCTGGCCGGAATCCTGGCTTGTCTGGAGTGTAGAATTCACCTTCAGGACGCAGGTTATCCTCCGGCCGGACTTGGGAAGGCCGCTCGCCTGGCTTGTACTTCGGCTTTTCGGGGCTGTAGAACTCTCCTTCGGGCCTCAAATTATCAGTCGGCTTTACTTGGTCAGGACGCACAACATATTGGTACTCTTCCCTCTCCACAAAAGTCATTTCGCCTTCAGTGCGAAGGTTATCTTTTCTGATGATTTGCTCGGTTTTTTCCGCAGGCCTGTAAACTTGTTTCTCCGGCTTTACGAACTCTCCTTCCGGCTTCAGATTATCCTCTGGCTTTTTCTGGACAGGCCTCTCAGCGGGCCGGAATCCTGGCTTGTCTGGAGTGTAGAATTCACCCTCAGGACGCAGGTTATCCTCCGGCCGGACTTGGGAAGGCCGCTCGCCTGGCTTGTACTTCGGCTTTTCGGGGCTGTAAAACTCTCCTTCCGGCTTTAGATTGTCCTCTGGCTTCTTCTGGACAGGCCTCTCGGCTGGCCGGAATCCTGGCTTGTCTGGAGTGTAGAATTCACCTTCAGGACGCAGGTTATCCTCCGGCCGGACTTGGGAAGGCCGCTCGCCTGGCTTGTACTTCGGCTTCTCGGGACTGTAGAACTCTCCTTCCGGCTTCAGATTATCTGTCGGCTTTACTTGGCCAGGACGCACAACATATTGGTACTCTTCCCTCTCCACAAAAGTCATTTCGCCTTCAGTGCGAAGGTTATCTTTTCTGATGATTTGCTCGGTTTTTTCCGCAGGCCTGTAAACTTGTTTCTCCGGCTTTACGAACTCTCCTTCCGGCTTCAGATTGTCCTCCGGCTTTTTCTGGACGGGCCTCTCCGCTGGCCGGAATCCTGGCTTATCTGGAGTGTAGAATTCACCTTCAGGACGCAGGTTATCCTCCGGCCGGACTTGGGAAGGCCGCTCGCCTGGCTTGTACTTCGGCTTCTCGGGACTGTAGAACTCTCCTTCCGGCTTCAGATTATCTGTCGGCTTTACTTGGCCAGGACGTACAACATATTGATATTCTTCCCTTTCCACAAACGTCATTTCGCCTTCAGTTCGCAAATTATCAGTGCGAATGATTTTCTCGGGTTTAACTGCTGGGGTGTAGCCCGGTTTCTCCGGGGTGTAGAACTCGCCTTCGGGCTTCAGGTTATCCTGGTGTCGCACTTGCGTGGGCCTGTCTCCTGGCTGGTACTTTGGCTTTTCCGGACTGTAGAATTCGCCTTCGGGCTTGAGGTTATCCGTGGGCTTCACATATCCGGGACGGACAGTGTACTGATATTCCTCTCTCTCTACGAAAGTCATTTCTCCCTCCGTGCGCAGGTTGTCGGTATGCACAATTTTCTCACGTTTCTCTCCGGGCCTGTAGGGCTCTTTTGGCGGAACAACAAAGTCACCTTCGGGTTTTAAATTGTCTTCTGGCTTCTTAATGACTACGTAGTCCACTAGAATGTCTTCGTTTTGCTTGGGAATGTTTCCATTTTCGTTTTTAGACCAGGTATTCGTACGTATCCTTGTGTATGCTTCGTCTAAGGTATCTGTGGCAAATGAAATCTCATTAGAAAATACTATATTGACTTTCGGGACACTTGCACTTGCCATCGGTTTCAATAACTGTTTGCTCCGTCGATTTTGTTATGCTGCTTGAGCAATGATGTCGTCTAAAATAGTAATTGAGTTTAGATTTAATTATTTTTTAATAAAAAAAAAAAGGTAACTAGACCTTACCCGCAAGTGCAGATCTCACAGATGCACCTTTCGCTGTGTGTCGTTGCCTTGTTCTTTGCGACTCCCCGCTGTTAAATAATTAAACAAAGTATTTATCATTATTTCTTTGTAATATTTTATTTTGCTAACTAATCTACTAACGGTTCTTGAGTCGTCTAGGCGTTTCTTATCAGTCCGCACATAATCGATTTCATCATAAATATTTTCGGTAATATTTTTGTGTTTCGATGTCTCATTGAGGTTCAGGGTTATATTCTCATTATTCTCCGATATCGAGGTGTTCTTCTCAATCTCTACAAACTCGTCCACGTAAATGGTCTTTTTGGGAGCCTCTACAATCTTCTCAATGACATCCGTGTGCACCTTCTCGTCCAGAACGCGCCAGTCGTTGATGCTCGCATCGAAAATCTGCCAGGGAAAAGTTTATTAATTACTTACGAAAATTGGTAAACACACCCCAGTAGGAGTTGCTCCTGGACTGGATTTTTTCGGCGTACGTTCTGCTGAGGGAAGCACGCACTAACGCACTATCAGCGGTGTGGACTTACCTTCGTTACCTCCGTGGTAGTCGTTATGTTTGCAACATCGGTATTATCTTTCTCGATTTCACGAGCAATGTCATTGGGCACGAAAGCTTTCGTATCAGTGAACGACTTCTCGTCCACGACCGTCCACCTGCCGAGCTTCGTGTCGTACACCTTGGTGGTGTACGTTGTCCGTGTTGTGTTAATGACATCATCCACTATTTCGGGATAGCCTGTGTCGGCGCTGCTGTCCACCGTCCGCTCGTCCACGACTCGCCACCGATTGTTGCGCCTGTCGTATATCTTCTTCTTGTACGTCACCTTGGAGCTGCCATCGGTGTCCTTGCTGACATATCGCTCGAAGGCGGGCCGGCTCTTGTTTGCAGTGCTACCATCGCTGTACTCTGTCCAGGTCTTGGTCTTCACATCGTAGACTTCCTTCTTGGATGACGAATTGGACTGTTTGCTGCTGCTGGAGCTTTTGAGGACGGTGCTCTCGCTGACCTCTTTGCTGGATTTTAGACTTGACTGGTCGACCAGCGAAGAAGACGATGACGTAGCTCCACGAACAGCTGTGGTGGCGGTGCGTGTGTCTGTTGTGCCCGCCGATTCCACTTCCAGTTTATCGTTGCGTCGCGTGGATGACGTCGTCGTTGCCTTTGTTGTGGTCGCGCCAGCCGTCGCGGAAACCGGTTGCGACGTCACGGATGCGGGCCCATCAGCTGTTCCGCGGCCTGGCGGCAGCTTTGGCACGCTCTGAGATTCGCTCAAATTAATAACCCCGCCGTTGCTGCTGCTGCTGCTGCTGGTGATATTTGTGTTTTTGATGTTGCTGCTGCTGCTGGTGTTGGTCTCTGTCTTGGTGTCGAAGCCAACCTGTTTCCTCGGCCCGGATGATGTCATACCGGTAGCCGTGTCGGCTCTCTCGCTCGCAATGAGCGTTTCGTTGGCGCTCCGACTGGAACTGGTTGTGGTCTCGAAGTAAGAGCTGCTGGCCTGCTGCTGGTGCTGCTGTTGGCTGGTGGAGATCGACGACGAGGAGGCGGCGAACATTTTCGAGACACTGCCCCCGCTGGCGGAGACGGATAGCGTGGGCGTTGTGATCTCCACCACCTCAATGGGCACCGAGAATACTGGCTCTTTCTTTTCACTCTCTAGCAGATCAATCGAGGAGATGATCTTGGCGTTGTTGGCATAATCCCGGGAGGAAATCTTGCTGGTCTGTCCCTGGGTTAGCTGAGATTGCTCTGTATAGGTTGAGGAGGAGTGCGACTGGGAGGCCTTGCTCTTGGAGCTGCGGCTACTATAGCTCCGGACACCAGCTGCCGGCAGGGAGGCGACACCTTCAACCCCTGAAGAGGTGCTGGCCAGAGGTTCCAAGTCACCTCCACCATAGGACACGGATTCGTGCTCCATGGATGAGGAGCTCTGGTTGGTTGTCAGAGTGGCAAACGCATCGGGACCCAGTTTTTTCGTGAGCTTCGTGGCCGACGCCGACGACGATGTGGTTGTGCTCGATGTTGCTGGTGGCTGCGACGACGCAGCCGCCTGCTGCGACTGCTGCTGCTGCTGCTGCTGAGACACTTGTTTCTTTTTATTGCTTTTTGATACCATTTTGCTTTTTGAGCGAGCGGCACAGATGAGGTAATCACCGAATATTGCACCTGGCTGGACTATGGCTATTTGCGGGTTAATTAAAAATCGCTCTTGGCTTATTTCGTTGTTGTTTGTTATTAATCACAATTATTGACTCGCTTCGTTGATTTTTGGCACTCGGTAAAAAATATATTTGCGGTATGAATGGGACGTGGTTGTTTGGGATCTGGACTGCTGTATGTGGTGTTATGGTGTGTCACATAATTTCCACCGTCGGAATGTCGAAATACTTATTTTTAAATATATTTATAATACGCATACGAGCACGCGAGCCATAGTTCAAGTTGAGGCCCCAAAACACACACCGACGACAGTGAGCAGAAAAAAAGCTTAACACTCTCTCAACCACACACACACCTTGGAGAGAGACAGATACGAGAGACGGGGGATCGCGCGGATGCAGTGAGTTAGAGATACAGATACAGATACAGTTGGAGGCGGCGGCGACTGCTTAGATGCCAAAAACCGAGAGACAAACTTTAATTCCTATTCGTTTTTTTCGTTCGGAGCACTGTTAAGATTACCAACCGTCGCGAAGCACAACTCAAAACGTACTGATCGCCTCTGGAACCGCTTTCGACCGACCGACCGACTATCTGTGCGCTGCCAGTGGAGCAGCAGAACCAGCACCAGCGCCAGCAGCAGCAGCGTTTTGTGGGTTTGCCGGCGCAAGTGGAAGCGAGATACACAACGCCTGCGACTTCGACTTTGGCAGCGCCTTCGCAAAAACGGCAAAAAGCCAGGCCAGGCAGCAGCGTAGGTTTCAGCTCTCGCCTGTGTGCGTGCCAGAGTATCTGATGGATGCGTAGGCCGAACTACGGACGTCTCCCTGTATGTGCCCAGTTTTGGCTGCCACGCAGCACCGACGACTACGACTTCCACCGAGTTCAATAAGCCAATAAAAGCTGCACGCACACCTCACCGCATCGCAGCGATCTTTTGTGAAAGTGCCAATAAAAAAATAAAAACAAACAGATGTCTGATGCTTGATGTCCAAAGCCGGTCGGTCTTTTCTGTTTGAGCTCCATGTACACAAAACCGAGCAGCACGATCTTCCAGGGCGTCCGCCGTCTTAGCTTCCTCTAGAGTAAACAGCAAACAGTTTCTGAAATAATATTAACTTAAATACCATAAACTGAAATTGACAAAAACCAAAATTGGACAGATTAACGGCTGTATTTGTTGGATGCACAATTATATTTGAATAGCAACTGACACTCATTATTCAGCACATGTCAATCCGGGGCACTAGGTGGCCGTCCGTCTCCGGCTGAGTTGGTAGTAAGATTTATTCGCCATAATTCTCCTAGTTGAAGCTCAATGACCGCCCAATTCTTCTGTGAAAGTGCCAATAAAAACATAAAAACAAACAGATGTCTGATGCCAGTCTTTTCTGTTTGAGCTCCAGGTACAGAAAACCGAGCAGCGTGATCTTCCAGGGCGACCGACGTCTTAGATTCCTCTGGAGTAAACAGCAAACAGTTTCTGAAATAAAATTAACTCAAAATCCATAAGCTGAAATTGACAAAATCCAAAATTGGACAGACTAACGGCTGTATCTGTTGGATGCACAATTAAATTTAAATAGTATCTGACACTGATTAGTCAGCACATGTCTAGCCGGGGCGCTACGTGGGCGTCCGTCTCCGTCTCCGGCAGAGCTGTGAGTAAGCCCCATTGGGATCAAGATTTATTCGCCATAATGCTGCCCAATTGATTTATAACGGCCTTTGGGTGGGTGCAATAAATATATATACATAGACCATAACCAAGTGGTTATGCCCAAACTGAGGATAAATTGCAATAGATTAGCTGCATAATGTATAGTAGGAGAGAGAGGGACCGACCCCGAGACCTACTTGACCTCCAAAATGTTCGCTCGTCAAGCTACAAAGAAAAGCTACACCAATTCTTGCTTAATTCAAGCCTGACGTCATACGCGGCGTATGAGCAACGAGCGGCGGCGGTGGCGGTGGCGGCGACTGAGACTCATTTTCATGCGAAGCTAAAAGCAATCAAAACTTGTTTGCTGGCCCGGGTACACATACAAAAAATAAAATCACGCAAATAGAGAAGTAAGCCACAAATGCAAAATTAAACTGGAAAATAAAAGCGCCACAGTGGAGCCTGCTTACCAATTCACCGAGCATAAAAAAACAAATTGTAAACAGCAAACTAGAACTGGGACACACTGCAATTCAGAGCAAATGGCAATTGGGAACTGGAACGCACTGGGTGCAAGGGAAACTATAGCTAATTAGAGGCTATAGCCGAAGCAGAGCTCTCTGTAGAGCCCCGGCGATGATCACATCTCTCGCTCATCTCACACAGTGTTTCCTTGGAAATTGAAATTGAATCGAAGCGAAGCGACAGAGGCGTTCTCGAAAATTTATGCGCAAGTTTCGGCTGTCGCCTCAAGTTCAATTAATTTTAATTCAACAAAATAAAACGAAATGCACATCAAGGTAACGTGTCAGCCCTTATTTGGCAGTTGGCCGAAATGCCAAAATATCCGAAAATGTGTGGTTTTTTACGGCCATTACCAGCAATGCACTTTTAGGGCAGGCGGGCTCTGCTGCAGCGAGCGACATTATTATCCAACTGACTCAAGCCTGTGCCCATATGGGCATGGAAGTCCCAGTCACGTATGTAGCTTGGCGTCGTATATATTATTTATTCGCTCGCATCTCTACAAAAAATTAAAAACAATTAAAAGTTACGGCAACGTATGAATATATTGTAAAGACTACGGCGATCATGTTGGACACTTGCGACGTGCCTGCGGACCCATCAATTGAGGCAGGAACTGGAAAAAAACAGCCTAAAGTCCAACAAAGTCTGTAATATTTTATGATTCCACTTCGAGGCACACCTGAAAACCTAAAAAAGCTTTGCCTAATATCTCTCAAGAAACAATTAGACAAAAATTTGTGTTTAAACTCTTATCTTATCTGGCTTTGTTTCTGCCTTGGCATTCTACGAATTTGCATACAAATTTAGTCCCTAGTTTGGATATTTTTTCCTCTCTCAAATTATTATCTAAGCTATTTTCTTGCCAACAAATTGCAGTTGAGTTGACTCACAATTGGAATGGCAAAAATATTTGCTGTTGTTTGTTTAATCAGCAAATCTATAAATAAAATATTCATTCACTTTTTTTTGACAAAAGAAAGTTCCTTGGGCGGAACGCTGCGTGACATCAGTTTAGTTCTAGGGTTTTCTGGCCTAAACATATTATGATTTTTCCTAAGATTCGGCAGCAAAGTTCAAGGTCGAAATCATATAAGCAGACAGAAAATTAAAGCTATTTTGAAAGTGCCTTGGTAAATCTTGTTTTTGTAATATTTAATTATACCTACACATAATTAAATATTACACAGTTTTGTTTTTGTATCCCTAAGCGTAGTATTTCTTCTTCAGTAAACCTCTCAAAAGCTCTTAAATGCTTAAATTTGCTACTTGGCGGCTTGGAATATGTATCTGCATTCATGAAATACTTCCTTATTCCTACTAAACTCCACTGTTGATTAAAGCCAATTAGTTACCAGGAAACGCACTGTATCTGGCGCTTTTCTTATCTTAAGATTGATTAATCGGTGCGTTTTTGCAAAAAGTTTAGATAAGACTCGGACCTCCATAGTAGTACATAACTTTTTTTGCAGGAGATATCACCAGGTGAACATTTGATTCCAGCCAGAAATGCAATTACACTTCGTTATTTTTTCATTGTTTATTATTATTCATATTTTTCTGCTTTTGTATTTATTCCCTTTCTGTTTTTAAGGCTTACATATTAAAATATATCCTTAGTGTTTAGGTTCATTATTTATTGTTTCATTTTTATCCGAATACGATATTTATTTTTACCAATTATGTTCTTAACGTAGAATTTTATACAGTGTGATATTCGTCGCCAAGCGTGCATTGATTGGGTGATTTTCCTCATGGTTTATATATGTATATTTATGTCTGTTATTGTTTTAACTGCAGCTTCTTCATCTTCGCCTCGTCGTGTGTCACTAATTTCATTGAATAATTTTTAAGGTTGCAGTCCCTTAGGCTAGAGAGATATATATATCTTTGCTGATCGTGATTGAATATCGGCTGTTGGCTACTCCACATGCTCCCAACGCACAGCTCGACGGCAGGCTCCCATTGCTTTATGTACAATCGAAATGTGCGAGAGCCCACGCAGTTTTGGGCAGGATTGCCCACGCCAAGTCCGGTTGGGGGAGCCGCTTCTTACGCTGTTTGGTTACGTATTCAAGTGCAACGCTTGCTAGTGTCTAGTTTCTAGAACCTATCCGAAAGTCGTCTAGTATATTCTTCTTTTTTGTTTACGTGTTATTTTGTTGTATACATTTTACACTTAAGCATATATATTTGTCATCTAGTTTTGAATATATATAATTTTTATGTGTTTTTGTGTGTTATAAGTTGTTGTTTTGTTTTTGTTATTTTAAAAGTCGTGTTTGTGTAATCCATAGAACCAATAGAACGTAACGCTTTAAAACTTTGCAACTCATATACCGGCGGTTGTTCTTTTAGATGCGACCAACGCATCGCAAAATTAATTAACAGATACCTTCTACGTAATCCTATATATATGTATATATGTCTGTGTATACATATTATATATATAAATATATATAAGGTGTTTTTTTTTCATGTGTCTGTAAACGCTAGTTAACTATCAATATGTGTACACACTGCGGTTACTTAGCCACTAGCCTAGGTTCTAACTAAAAAATATTACACTTACGGGAATCGCTTACATGAGACACTGACGCCCCGCTGCCTCTCATCTCGTCTCTCGTCTCCGGGAGGGATCTATCTGGATAATGCCTGTGTGCTGGTGCTGCTTCTATTGTTTATGCTACTAAAGTTGCTGCGCTCCCGCTGATCCTGCTGTCACTGTTGCACTTGCCACGTATTTACAGTCGCTATCGGTTATTCAGCGTCCATATCCGCCTGCTGCTGCTGCTGCTGATCCTCGGGCAGGACACTGCGACAGATCTCGTACTTGATCACCTTGCCATGAATCTGACCATCGGGCATTATTTGCACTTGAACCTGCGCCGGCTGCTGTCCCCCGCTGGCCGACCCAGCCGCCTGTTGCTGCTGCTGCTGCTGGGCCGAGGACGCCTCCTGCAAGAGTGGGGGGAACAAGGTTTAGCTCAAGCCAGAAGGAAGAGACTCTATTGCCTCTCGAAATAGACGACTAAACTAGAGATATGCGAAAATAATAAAAACTAAACTAAAGATTACGCTTGCAAGAAAGAAAAATTAAGATACGAGGGAGATACATTTAGAGAGACAGAGAGAGAGAGAGGAGACAGGAGACACAGGCAGGATCAAATTAAGGACATTTGGATCTCTAAGCATACGACAAACAACAATAACAACAAAAGACATACATAATACATCGTGATATACATTAATATTAGCGATAATTTTGGGATATATTTCATACACACCTAAAACCGCGCGCAAACTGAAGCCTTTTCGACATTTCGAATTTTTTTTGGGTTTATATTCACTGCAGAGTTTGGTTGTTTTATATATATATATATTTCTTTTTTTTTTTTGTGGCAACACACAGGAGACACACATTGACAGGGGGCAGCAGTAGACACACCCAACATCTCAGATCGGTTGGGATCAAAGATACCCAAGATACTGACTGCATGTGTGTCTCAACCTGCTTGTTGTTATGCTTTCTTTTTAGGCTTTTAATGTTCATTTGTGGTTTATCTTTATCTTGTTTCTGTTTTTCTCTGTTCTGATTCGATTTAAACTCTTAGTAAGAAGTGGTCGGTACAACAAGCTGCAAAGTATTGGAGAAGGTAATGCGATTATGTTTTCAGATTCGAATTCATTTGGGGAATAAGTGAAATTTATATAAATATTAGGGATGCTAAAAAACATGGATATATCAATAATATATTGCAAAGGTTTTATATAAATCGATATTACACATATACACAAAAGCGATAAATCGGTATTATCTTTGATATATCTCACTATACAAATTGGGAATATTTTATTCAATAATAACGATATTTTTGTCTAATATATTTGAGATTATTTGGTAATAAAACTAAATTGTTCTAATATTTAATCGATATTTTTACGTTAGATGCAATATCAAAATATTTTTGTTAATGTTATAAACGGTCATTTTAAAATTAAAACTTTAAATGCCAAATCTTCAATATTTCAAAAATTATATATTAAAATTCACAATAAATTCATTATAATATTAAGCGCAATATTTAATTATTAATCAAGTTCTTCACCTAATTAAACATCCCTAATATGTATATATATTATAGATAGAAATGTGACAGAGATGGAAGTGTAAGCAAAACAATGGGGAAACACATTTAACTTATAAGTAAGCTAAGAACGTCGCTGACCGACTGACCGACCGACAAAGCCTCTATTGCGGATGCCAATAAGAATCGTTTATTGTTGAATTGGATTAACATTTGCTTAGGTGCTTAGTGTGGGTTTATATTTTTACAATTAAAGTTAGGAGCCGTCGCCTAACTCACACCCAATTAGAATAAGACTTAACACTAACTAATTAGTTGTAAATCAAAAGCATAAAGAACGGAACAGAGCGGATCGGGATATCAGGTGTTTTTATCTGATTTATCGGATTATCGGGCTATATCGGAGAGGCACTGGACACACTGGGGACTGGAGTCTCTAGCATACCTGTTGCTGCGATATGGCTGGCTTCGTCTCCAGATGCTGGCGCTGGTGCAGCATCAGGTGGTTCTTCTGGAAGAACGCCTTGCCGCATTCACACACATGGGTGCGCACCGTACAGCCGCCGTTCGGATGCCGGCGATTGTGCTGCATCAGGCCGTGCTTGGCGGCGAATCCCTTGCCGCAGCTGGCGCAGAAATGTGATTTGGGCTTGTTGGCCGGCGCAACAGAGACGACGTGCTGCTGCTGCTGTTGCTGTTGCTGCTGCTGTTGCTGCTGCTGTACGTGCTGTAGGTGCTGCTGCTGGCCATGCACAGGCATGGTCGGCACGGCGGTGACCACAGCTTGCGGATGGGTCGAGTTGGCGGCCTGCACCAGCGTGGTCTGCGACATCACCTGTCCGGTTGACGATATTATCTGCACGGGCACGGGGCTTTGGCCCACCAGATTCGGGTTAGCCGTGACCACTGTACCCGGATTCAAGCTGGCCGTGCTCAAGAAGTGACCCGGCAGGGCGGCTGTCAAAGCGCACAGATCGGTCATCAGACTCTTGTCGCCAGTATGGAGACGCAAGTGAAGAGCTAAGGCCTCTCGGCTATTAAAAGCGCTGCCGCATTCACTATGGGTTTGAAAATACGAGAGTTAGTACATTTTATTCTAGAGATTTGCGAGGTGATTACTTACCGGCACACAAACTGTGGCCTGGCCACGCCATTAGCATCCGTAGTAGAGACAGTCAGCAGCGTGGAGTTGGCCGGATTGCTTACCACAGTTATGGTCTGTGGATGCGGCTGTCCGGGATGATGATGGGCCTGTTGCAGCTGCTTAAAAACACAAATTAAAAGACAAACGTCAATATATATTTATATATTAAAGATTTAAAATGCTCACCTGCTGATTTGCTATGATGGTGGCACTGCTCGTATTGGGATTGACGCCATTATGCGCCGTCCTCACGTGCTGGTGCAGTTCGGCTTTGGTGAGGAAGCCTTCGCCGCAGCTTACGCAGGGATGCGCCTGCTCGCCAGTGTGTACGCGTCTGAGGAATACAAAATATAAGGATTAGGGAACACTAAACCACACAATTTAAGTAGATGCTTACCTCATGTGGGAAACTAGCGTTCGCTTTTGTAGAAACTCTTTGCCGCACACCGTGCACGAATGGGGGATCTTGCCGTGAATACGTCCGTGGTTAACCAACTGGAACTTACGTGGAAACGAGGCTCCGCACTCGGCGCAAACGAATGGATTTAATGAACCATGGAAGCTGTGTGCAAACAAAAGGTCAGGTTCAATTATTACTGGAACTTATGGAGCATAGTAAAACAGCGTACCGCGAGTGCATAATCAGGTGATTTTCCTGGGCAAAGCTTTCACCGCATTCCTCGCAAACATACGGTCGCTCGCCGGCGTGAAACTTGCTGTGCGTGACCAGATGACGCTTGAGCGGAAAGGCGCGCCCGCACTCCTGGCAGACAAAGGGTCGCTCCCGGCTATGGACACGCGAATGGGTCAGCAGATGGTGCTTGAGGGTGAAGCTTTTCTTGCACTCCTGGCACTGATACGGTCGTTCCGTGGAGTGGAGCAGCAGATGCGTGTTGAGACAATGCTTGTGCGCGAAGCTCTTGCCGCAATGGGTGCAGATGTGGGGACGTTCACCTGTGGATTAGACGAGACGATTAGGCCTGCTCCTTGTTCAATCGTAGTCTGTCAGGAACAAGAACAACCACCTGTGTGCACTCGTGCGTGGGTTGTCAAATGATGCTTGAGCAGAAAGGACTTGCCGCACTCGTCGCAACTGTACGGGCGTTCCTTTTTAATGGTGGCGTCCGTCTGTGAATAGACCCGTAATAGCCATAATTATTGAAATGAAGGAGCTCTGGATGCACAGATAGGCTCTACTCACTTCGCTGAAATGCATTGATTCCTGTAGTTCGGTCTTCGGGGACAGCTCCAAAGTGCCTGGCTCCAACTTTAAATTGGGTGTTTCGCCCTGCGAGTCCTCGTTATCCTCCAGTCCCTGGATTACTTTCTGTACTTGAACTGAAATACCAGGAAGTATGTCACCTAAGAGTGTTGTTGCACCGCCAACGGAACAAAAACCAAATGGAATTCAAAAAAAGATACGAAAAACGGGGGGGCGAGAAGAAACAAAAGGAAAGAAAATCAAAGATACGAACGCAATAATGTACGCAAAAATATGCAAATAAATCATCATCGGTGGTGGGTTAATAAAATCTTAAAACAAGGTTAGAGGCCAAACGAAACCAAGAACTACGGGTTACAAACTAAGGAACGTAACTTAAGCAACCGGAACCGAGATTATATGCCAATTATACGAGTATATGCCAGCAGGGACTACACATCGATTCGGCGTGGGTTGGGTGTGAGTTGAGGAGGAGCAGGAGAAGGAGCAGTTGGGACTTGGGGGGTAAACAAACACAGATTTGAGATGCTTACTTGGTGTCCCGCCAGACGCATGATGGTGCGTCCCATCGGCAGTAGTGATCGTGTGCGTCTGATGATGGCCGGCAGCGATGGCGCGCTTGATCAGGATCTCGTTGCACTCCTCTTGCGTTAGATGCAGCGCTCCGATGGAGCTGAAGTGCGACTTGGCTGCCGCCGCCGAGCCAGCGGTTAGCACCGTCTGTCCGGTCTTGGCATCAACAATGCTGCCATTCGCCAGTGTGTGGTGATGATGGGCCACCGACGGATCGCCACCCGCTGCCGCTGCAGCTGCTGCTGCCGTGGCCGGATCCACAAGCAGATCTGAAGGTTTTTTTCATTGTGATTTTTGGTTGTTGGTATCGATCAGCCCGCGCCCGCCGCCCGCCAAGTGATGAGGTTTTTGTGTGTGGCATTGATGATGAGTTGATGTGAAATGTTGGTGGTGATGTGATGAGTGTGGTGCAGTTAGAGATGATCGATGGTGGGTTCGGGTGCAATAGCAGTATTACGGGCAAAACACACACAAGCAGAATGAGGAGTTTTGAAGGGTTTTTTGGGGTTCGGTATTCGGGTTTTCGGGTTGAATTCAAGGGCAGCGAGATCGAGCGAGAATTAAACAAAAAAAAAGAGACAACAAAATAAGTCAAATATATATTTATATATAAATAAACGGGAGTAGAGAGAGAAAAAAACAATTGATTAACAGAAAACCGAAAAATATATTGAGATAATCACACAGTAAACACAGTAACACAGTAACGCGTGCAACACTGATTCGATTCGATTTGATCTTTGACTCGATTTTCACTTACAGTTCTTGTCCAGGCTCAACACCTGCTGATTGGCGTCCTGCTTCTTCACCACCGTCGACGATCCTCCGGCGGTGATTACCCTGCAAGTAGGCAAAAATTTAGAATCGGAAAATATACAAGAGGCATAGAAACGCACCTCTGTGTCCCTGGTGGAAACGAGGGATCGTTTACCACAAACATGCGACGCACGACATTCTTATTGCCGGCACCTGTGAGCCCTTTGACATCCTTTTGCACGGCCAACGATCCATCCGTGGATAACAAATAGGGCATCTAAAATAGAGAAGAATTTAAGGGCTCATTGGGGGATAGTTCTAATTGGGGTTTAGCGAAAATTGTATAACGTTCATATCATATCCTAGATTGTAATGTTCAAGGTTTTAGATTCACTGATTCATAGATTTTTGAAATGTTTTTGGTAATATTCATAATTGTCTTACTTTTTGGTTTCTTTATTTTTTATGGTTTCTTTAAAACGTCTTAATTCATTTTGCCATAAGTTTTTAATATTCATAATTTTACCAAAAATTTAGAGTTAGAGTTGAGTTAGAGTTAGAGTTATTATGCAATTTCTGTTTAAATTAAGAACCAGATTTAAGGCCTTGAATTTATTTTTCCTTGCCACAAAACCATAAATAATTTAATGTAATTTAGCGATTATTCCAGTAATCGTTTCTGTTATTTAAAATTTCGCTTTTCTGTAAATTTAAATTATTTGCCCTCCAAATTGGCCCCCATCTTGAGTACAGTTGGCACTCGCTACACTAAGCTTCTTTGCTGGCGGCGCCACTTAAAGTTGCGGTTTATGCTTGCAACCGCACTACGCGTTTTGTTTTGGGTCTTGTTATTGTTGCCATTGCTGCTTCTTCTTCGCTCTGATTGATAACCACGCTACACCTGCGCAGCGCAATCAGCAGTGCGGCAACAGATGATAAACAAAACGGAAAGGGGTGTTGAAACAGCTGAAGAGGAGGGAGGATGGTAAAAAAAAAGCGCGCCTTTTTCATTCTTTGGTGTGTGTGTGTGCAATTGGACATCGGCGAATGCACGGGTGTTGTGTTTGTGTGAGATGTGATGGGCGCCAAAACGAAACGCAAAAGTAATCAAAACACACGCACGCAAAACGCAACTCACACCAAAAGAGCACACGTCATTTCTGGGCGTGTATGCGTGCGTATACACACACCAAAGTAAATGCGGCGAATTCGCCGCTGACGCACACAAATGCGAACGAATCGGGCGCGCAAGTGCGGCGAATGTATCTGTATCTGTGTGAGAGCGGGCAAAAGTAAAGAAACAAAAACAACAAAAACAGTGTTTGCCTGTCCTGTCAATTGCACAACAACAAGAATTGTTGCTTCCCCCATTTCCAAATAAACAAAATAAGCTCGCATCGCCACAACAACAAGAACAACAATACCAGAGAGCAAAGGCCATATAATTATTAATAGAACTGAAAATTGGGTTAGCAAGATATGTACATAATCAAGCAAAATATCGATTAGCATCGATTGCCGCCGCATGCCAGCTGCCAGACTGCTGAAAAATTTCACGACCTTCCTCCTGCTAATTAATTGGGCGGGAATGCGAGTGGAGCAGGTAACTAGCTCGCCTGCATTATTGGCTACATATTTCTTTATTCACCGACTTGCCACCGCCCCCCACCCTTCCCATCCTTCAGGTGCGTGTGTTTTTATTTGGCAATTTCTCCGCACACACAGAGATGGCTGAATGAATGTGTACGCATTTGGGCTTACGAATACCAAATTATGATGTTTACGAATGAAATGGAAACGAAAAAAATTCGTATGGATGTATGGTAAAAGAATTCTAACACACTCGCTCCATTCCGTATTCGCATGACAACGCAGTTACATAAAGTGTGGCGTATGTATATGCATGTATATACGTCTCGTACATGTAGGTATGTTTATATGTATGACGTCGGCCCGCTCGTTCTCCACGTATACCGTACGTGAATGCCTCTCGGGCCGTATACATACACAGTTCGTTGCCGCGAAACCAGCGAGTGTTGGTGAGGCCCAGCAGCGAGAAAAGTGTATTTCTGTCTGTATGTATGTCGTACAGAGTGCGTGTATGATGTGCGTTTGTGTGTATGCGGTGGCCACAACACGATTCGGTGTGGGAAAGCAACAGCAACACACACACGCACGTAATCATAAGGAGGAGGTTTGGTTTAGTGGGGGGTGGGCCGAGAATCCTAGCAGCTTGCACTTGCTAAGGCTAATGGGCAGGCGGCTCCGCTATACAAAAAATAAAATCGTACAAAATGTAGACGTGGACTACTCACCGACTCTCCGCTGACCGTGTAGTTGATGTTCGGCGATATCTCCAGGACAGATTCGGCGTTGCGGCTGCCGTTGTCTGCAAAGCCCCAGGTATAGCCGAAGGGCGGCGGATTCTGGGCGGCGCACATTATTTAGCACAGTGCGGTGCAGAGGCAAACGGGGGGAACAGAGAGAGAGATTGGGGGGGGTGGAGGGTTGGAAGGAGGCGGAAGAGAAAAAAGCGCAAAATTTCCAAACGCAAATGTAATTGCACACTTCTCGCTTGCTTGTGGTATATGTAGGTATGTATGTATGTATTCTAAAACACGTACAAAATACTAGCCTCCTCTCTAGTAGTAGTAAGTGGAAATTGGTAATGGTAATTTGCGGCTGTGTGCTCGAGCCGAACAATATACAACACAACAATAAGATTTCGATTTGTTTCGTTTCGTTTTGGTCTCTCGTTTGGTTATATTGGCACTTTTTAATGTATGTTTCGAGGGGATCGCACTGCGACGAAAACGCTAACGAAAATCACCGCATTCGTCCGCCGACGACGAGACTGGGGCGAACTGAACGACTATATAGATTCCGAACGAAAAGAAAGTCAGCCAGAGTCTGCTGCTGCAGGCGCCATTTTTTTCTTTGGCGTTTGGAGCGCCGTGTTCGCTCCACTGATAACACTTTCGGGTGGTGGCCTCGGGGGGCGTGCGGGTGCGGTGCGTTGGTGTGTGCACGCGCCGTGTGCCTATGTGCAGTTTTTGCAATTAAAATTTATAAACAAAACACTCTTTTTCCAATATATTTCACACAGACACTATACCACTAAAATTCCTTAGTGTTCGTTTCTCTGACACACAAGATGGCGTGCACGAGTGAGGGTTTCCAGCTCGGTGGACTATCGGTGGCACGGTGGAAATATAAGTGGCAAGTCTGGCATCTTGCAACTGTCGCTAAACTATCGGTGAATCGATATTTGGTCAGCATATGCTGTAACCTCAGCCGCCGCAAACTGAAATATAAATAAGGAAATACTGTATTAAAACCGGGAATTATTAACATGTCTCTGTCTCCGGCTAGTGGCATTGGCCGTTTCTACGCCAAATCGGCCAAGATCATTCGCTTCGTGCGCCTGGGCTGTACCAACCGCCCGTTTTACCACATTGTCGTTATGGAGGTGGGTTATTTTTGTGCCTTCAAAAATGATAGACCCAAAATTAACTCTTTATTTTGCTTATTTAGAGGAGAAAAAACCAGCATCAGCCTGTGATCGAGCAGGTAGGCTCCTACGATCCACTGCCCAACGATAACAACGAGCGCCTGGTGGCCCTGAACACGGAGAGGATTCGCCACTGGCTGGGCAAAGGTGCCCACCTGTCCACACCTGCTGCGGAGCTACTAGGAATCGCAGGACTGCTGCCCATCCACCCACGCACCTATATGTCCGCCTGGCGAAACCGAAGAGCAGCGGCTGAAGCGGAAGCCAGCGCGGAAAAGGCGGAATCAACCGCTTGAAGATTGGACCTTTCATTCGTTAATAAAAGCCATTGTTTTCGTTTTACGTTTAACAAGCGGAGACTTCATTCTTACCACTGGCGTGCTCTTATTAACAACAAAATGAGTACAGATTTAAAATTTATTGCAAAACGTAACCGATACGAGGTGAGGTGGTGACCTAATCCAAATGCATGGGGAAGCAAGTATTAGCAGCGGACGGAGCTCCCTAGTCCTAGTCGCTCTTCAGCACTCCAGCGGCCTTCTTCATGCCATCATCAATGATCCTGTCGACGGCTGCAAAAATAAACGAAAGAGAATTAGGGAACCTGAAGTTCTACATGGCTATTGAGACTCACATTCGTGGTGTTTCAGGAAGTAGGGTCGCACCAGCTTGTGGTAGATGATGGTGGAGCCATTCTGCTCCGTGGGCAGCATGCACCAGATGAGGAAAGCACACTGTAAGCCAAAAATATAGAGTTTTAATCAAGAAACCAAGAGACGTAATCCAGAACCCACCTTGAGCAGCCAGTAGAAGGGAATCACCGAGGTCAGCAGTCCCGAGAAGAACTCAATCACGGTGAAGATGCCAAAGGTGACCCAGTAGATGAGCCACTTGGTGTCGTCCTGCTTTGTGCTTGACTCGATCGCATGGATCGAGATGTAGGCGGGATACAGCACTCCGATGATGTTGCACAGCAGCTGGGCGCCATAGCCAAAGATCAAATACAGGGCGCAGAAGCCGGCGGCACCTAAAAAGACCAATATTTAAGTTAATTATTGATTAAAACTTCATTTTGGGACCGCTCCCGAAACTGTACCATAGCGCAGAAGGGCATTCTCAACGAAAAGCTCGATTATTTTGCTCTCCAAACCCTCGACTGCCATGCTTGCCGTCTAGTTGGTCAACTGCTGTGGCTGTGACGGTTTTTCCCTTGGGCCCATGGCAAAATCTGGGGGCAGGAGCGGTTCTATTAGGCGCTGGGGTACCTAATCAAGTCTACCGGCAGCTATTTTTTGGCTTTCGATTCAAATAATCCTATGCTAGAGGACCCTCTACCTGTACCCTTTTCAAGGGCGCCCCTTCTGGGATCCCTGGGACTCCTAAACCACCCCATGGTTCGGCTAATTATAAACCCTTAGCTGTTGTCACTGAGATGTTGTCTCGACCTGCTTCTGATCCCGGCCAGTTGCAGTTTGCCCGCCCAGATGATCGGACTCGTTGCCCCGAACGTATGCGTGATGTCATTCACGCTAGACCCGAGGCTAATTATACTTATGAACGTATTGTACTTTGCCTGAGAAGGAGGAGGAGCTGCAGCAGCAGCAGCAGGAGCACTCACCTGTGCCCAGATATACGAGGGGAACCCTGACATTGCGTCGTGCCGCCTGCCGCTGTCGGATTTGCATAATATACTCCCAGAGCCACATCGGTGACTCCGTCGGGGGAGCTAGATCCAAAAGCTCTCTATGGGATTAATCTATGCAGCCAGCACACACACACTCATGCAGGTGCGCTCACACCTTCCCAGCTAATTTGTATCCACGTGTGTGTCAAAGCGCCACGTCTCAATGGCAACCTTTTGACCCCGTTCACCGCTGGATTTTCGGAGAGATCGCGAAATGGAATGCAGAGACAAGCAAACGATGGATTGCTCACCGCTCGCACTGAGGAAATGTACTTTCGATAAAGTAAACAAAGAAAAGCACAAAAACACGAAAAGTTTTGTGGATAACGCTCACGCACACATACGCACTCACTCCGGCAGCTGCCTACGTAGGCTGTCTTACATGCATACATCACATGCTCATGCTCACCTCTCCCGGGAATGTGTTGGTGTGTGTCAGAGCGCGCTTGGCGATAAAACACAAACCGAATTTAATTCCAACTTAAACGGAGTGATTACCGCCTAATTGGTCACCGGGCAGCAGACGGCGGAAAACCCAAACACCCCCCCTTTGCTAACATCAGCCAGCGCCTGACTATATATAACAGGTTGCTATTTATAAATGTCGTGAAAAATTCCACTGCATCTCGATGAGTTACGCAGCCACTTCGCCAGGGGTCAGGTGGGCAATTAGGGTGCGTTTCGGGGAGTCAGGGGTCAGGCAGGACCGAGACCGATGACGTCGCCACAAGGACAGGCGGACAACTCACCAAAGAATATATTAACGCGGTCTACGCCGGTCTTCTCCTCCACGGTGTCGAAGGCCTTTGTCCAGGGCTTGTTGGCGTCGCGCAGCGACCTGGCCACGTTCTGCTTGTAGCCGTTGAAAATCTGTTGCACCTGAGCGATTTGGGAGGCCATAATGGACGATTTGGTAGGTTGTCAATCGAAAAAAATGCGACGCCGACTTCAAGAATTTCCAATTCCAACTACAGTGTGACTGTCTTTGTTTTTGCTAATAAAACCTAGACGCATTGCGAGGAGCCGAGAAAAACCTCGCATTCTTGATGGGTAATTACCACTCGGTTTTCCGGGCGGAAAATTTGGTTTCCGCAATTCTTCAGCTTTTTCAGAGTCTTCAGTGTATGAAAAGTAAGCACATGATTTGGAAATCCAATTTTTCCGAGAACCAGTCTGTAAATTAGACAAAAGAGAGTGACCAGGACGGCCGTATCATAAACGCGGGCTTTTTGAATATAAAGCTGTTATTTAATTAAAACCTAGAATACAAATGCTTCGGGCAATCTTTAACATATTAAGACGTCTCCCTGAATGCAGCAAAATGGTTGCGCAAACGCATCAACTTTTCGAAGAAAACAAACGTTAAGGTGGTGTGGGGCACACTACGCATATATATGGGCCAGAAGCCCTTGTACATGCCGTGTACTCCCTCCTTTCGCAGGATCTTTAAGAAGCAGTCTCCCAATCCCCGGTAGACGATGCCACGTCCATTGGCATCCACCGGCTGGTTATACATCCGTGTTGTGACCACGTCAAAGGGTGCGTTGGCTAGAGACACCATGGAACCCGCCATCAAGCCGGAGCACAAGGAGAGGAGCACTGGGTGCTGGATGTAGTTGTTGTCCTGAAGAAAGGCCTTTGCTTTAGGGAAGGTGCCGATTTGGAAACTAGAAGCCATCAAAGCGCGGGTAATGCTAGTCGTTGCTCCGCGCCAGAATCCCTTGACGCCGTAATTCTTGTAGATTTTCTTCATTGCATCAATCATAGAGCTGTGCTTGTGCTGGAAACCCACCGCTATCGCCTCCACAGCCTGCGCATGTTGTTGCGCTTTTATCTGAAGGTATTAACGTACAAACTTTAGTATTTATGGGGGACCTGACATCTCTTACTCACCATATAAAATGGACTGGCCAAAAATGTACCTGTTCCGCCACCCATGGCACCAAAGATCATACCCCGGTAGAAGGTAACATTTCCATCCTTGTCCTGCAAGTAACCATGTTCCAAAGCATTCGAGTAAACGCCTAGCCTGTCAAGCAAATATTTAATAAATAAAGATTTAGTTATTAATTAAAACATAGAACAATATCACACTGTAATTTCTTGAATAAAGATAAGAGACACATGACTTTACCATATTACTTGGTTGTTATCTAAGCAACTGTCTTCCCAAGGGTTCTCTTTTTTACGTGGACTAACAATTTTAATATTAAATATATTTCAACACTTATTTAAACCATATTTAAATTGATGTAACGGACTCGCCGACGTAGTTGGCTTTGAGAAACAGAAACACTTTCATGGCTGACAACAAATTCTACACCGGTTACATTAGGTGCAGAGTGTCGTACTTACCTGATGGAGTTCAGTATAAACTGGTAGCATAGCGCCGGCGCCAATCCCTTCTCCAACGCCAGAAAACCGTCGTTCCGGATAATCTGCAGCATGGCCTGCGGCAGATGTCTGTAGGGCTTCACGTAAGTTCCCCGGGCGGCTAGTTCTCCCTGTAACTGCATTCTGGTCTTAACCACGTCAATAGGATTGGTGAACACCACCGCTCCTGAGGCAGCCGTGCCGCCCAGCAGGAGGTCCGACTTGACCATGTTTAGCGTCAGGTACACTTAAAACGTTTAATTTTGTTGATGTTACGTTATCATCGCGCTTTCTGTCTGCTTTGATCTAGTAAACAGAGCTGTAAAGTCATCGGGAATATTATCGGAAGGTTAGATAACTGAAAATTTAAATATATTTTAAAACTATAAAGCTTAAATGGGATTAATGTAGAAATTAAAGGTACTTTTCATTAATTAATTTTTATTTTTTGTTTTTAAACTACAAAATGATTGTAGATTAAATAATATCGATAGGTTGGGAAAATTTGCAGGGAAATTTAAACACTGAAAAACAAATGTGTTTTTTCTGAAACAAGCAAGATAATGGTAAAGATCTCTTTAGAAAAATTAAACTTTTAGCATCGATTTAAGTGTCCTTAATCTTATTTATGTAAAATTTACCATTTATAATGAACATTTTTAAAAGAAAAAGTTAATATATTCCCAGTACAAGGCTTTGAACTAAATTACCTCGGATTGCCAGGGATATTGAGAATAAGTTCTTTTCAGTTTATTACTTAACAAAAAAAACCCATTCAATAAAAAACATTTTGCCCCTGATAAATGTATAATTATTTAAGATTATACCTTTCGCGCAGAGCAATAAGTTCATCGAAGAACAACAGCACCAGGGTGGAGTACGGAGCACTCCGCAGGTAAATGGGCCAGAAGCCCTTGTACAAGCCATGTACTCCCTCCGATCTGAGTATCTTTAGCACACAGTCTAGCCAGCCATTGTAATAAAGTCCTCGCCCATGGGCATCCACTCCTTGGTTGTACAACCGTGTGGTAAGCACATCCAAGGGAGTGATGGCCACCGAAACAAAGGATCCAGCCAGTAGGCCAGAGCAGAAGGATAGACACGTGGGATGAGTGATTACTCCATTTTCCTTCAAAAGCGACTTGGCCTGACCGAAGGTGGCGATTTGAACAGCCGACGCCGTTGTGGCTCTGCCCACATTGGCCATGGATCCTCGCCAGAGTCCAAAGACGCCGTTCTTCCGGTATATCTGTCTTATCGCATCACTCATCGAGGTGTGCGGATGCTGATAACCGACGGCGATTTGCTTGGCGGCCTGCGCCTGAAGTTGCGTCTTGATCTGAAACGGAAAAGTTGGCTATCAGCAATCAGGCGAACTAGAGCTTATCTTATCTCCGCCAGACATTGTCAAGCAGCAAAAGCCACCTTTGGCATTTAATTTACATAATAGCTTACCAAGAAAAAGGGGCTTGCACAATATGAGCCAACAACGCCACCCAAGGCACCCCAAAACATGCCCCGGGCAAAGGAGATCTCGCCCTTGTTGTTATGCACCCAACCCTTTTCCACGGCATGGGTGTAAATACTTAACCTGTGTATAAAATAGTTTACAAGTTAAGTATCTTTGGCGCTTAATATCCGTCAACTCACCTAAAGGAGTTAATGACAAACTGGAAACATAACGCTGGTGCCAATCCCTTCTGCAATCCCAAGATGCCATCATTTTTGGCCACTGTAACAAAAGCCTGGAAGACGCTCTTGTAGGGCTGGGCGTGCGATCCTCGAGCGGCCAGCTCACCCTGCAGCTGGATGCGAGTTTTAATCACCTCCACCGGATTGGTGAACACACCAGCTCCCATGGCAGCCACACCGCCCAGCACAAAATCCGACGTAGCCATCGTGCGTTGCCGCTCGCAATCTGGCGATCACTAACAGTAGCCCAACAACCTCCTTATGATAAGGGAGAAACTGAGACGAGGTGTTCGTAAAAAGTAACAAATGAACGGGGGTTTTATTGCACAATTACTAGCTAGGAGGAACAGCTCCGATTTAAAGTTAGTTTTAGCTTACTGAAGGCACAATTCGGTTCTTGGGGCTATAGTTATCAATATGCTAAGCATAAGAGATTGGATCTAGGAACTCTAAGCTACTCACTACACCGACTAACAAAACAAACATGTGAAACAACTTTTGTACTTAAAGTAAAGCTAGACACGACTCCGGCAGCCCTATTTGGCGCCATACTTGTTGCGCAGGGCGATCAGTTCATCAAAGAAGAGCAACACCAATGTCGAGTGGGGGGCAATGCGTAGGTAATTGGCCCAGAAGCCCTTGTACATACCGTAGACGCCCTCGGAGCGCAAGATCTTGACGAAGCAATCGACCCATCCGCGGTAGAGCAGGCCACGGCCCTCGGCATCGACGCCCTGATTGTACAGCCTTGTGGTGATCACATCTGGCGGCGTTATGGCCACCGACATAATGGAGCCAGCGATTAATCCCGCCGAAAAGGAGTTCAATGTGGGCTGCGTCACCAGATCGTAGTGCACCAGCATGGCTTTGGTCTTCCCAAATGTGGCAATCTGAGCACCCGATCCAAGAGCAGCCCTGGGTAAAGCAGCCACCGATCCGCGCCAGAGGCCTGCAATGCCATTTTTGCTGTAAATCTGCTTGAGGGCGTCGCTCATGGAAGTGTGTGAGTGCTGGAAGCCAACAGCGATTTGCTTGGCGGCCTGTGACTGCAATTGAGTTTTGATCTGAAATTGTTAAGGAGAAATACATAATTAAGTAAACTTAAACTCTTTCATTCGAAATCTCTAATAATTAATAAGACTCTCTATCGCAACTCTTAATTTGTTTACCAATTAATAAACAAATTAAAATACTCTCTTCATATCTTGGGCGAACAGAGCCTCTTATCTTTGACAAAGTTCGAAAAATGTGATGAGCATGCGGCTTCTCGGATAGATAAGCTTGTTTGTTTATGTAACCCCTCCTATCAAGGCAGCAGCATTGGGACGTACCAGGAAAAAGGGACTAGAACAATAGGAGCCAACAACGCCGCCAATGGCGCCCCACATCAGGCCCAAGCCATAGGATACCTCGCCCTGCTGGTTGTGCATCCAACCCCGCTCCATGGCCTCCGAGTAAATGCTGAGACTGTAAATAGTACAAAAGAGTTCCAAGATTAACCTAGGATTGCAGGGCGAAAGCCAATATCTACCGGAAGGAATTGATGATGAACTGGAAGTACAACGCGGGGGAAAGACCCTTCTGCAGGCCCAGCAGTCCGTCATTTTTGGCCACCGTGTAGAAGGCATTAGCAATTCCCTTGTACGGTTCCACATACGTTCCCCTGGCCGCCAGCTCGCCCTGCAGCTGGATGCGGGTCTTGATCACCTCGATGGGGTTGGTGAAGAAGGTGGCGCCGACGGAGGCCAGGCCTCCCAGCACAAAGTCCGAGGTGGCCATTGTAGATGCGATGTAATCACGAGTTGCTTCTCCGAGGAGCGGACTGATATTGACTAGAAACTGTTGTGTCGCCTGCCGCTGGACTTTGGGGCCTCTAAGAAGCCGCGCGCTGTGCTGCTCTCGAGTATTTCATAATTCCCAGCTTTAATTAGCAAGCACTATGTGCCCCCTAGCCATTAAATAAATATAATAAAACGTTATTATGAGGAATAATATAACTTTAGATTTAGTATGACCAGAGCTAGGGAAAGAAGAAGAAAATATACTGAAGACATACTGAGGATGTGGTCACTGGGCAGAGTAGATACTAGGCTATAAATCCGCCAAAACATTTGATAAATTGCAATATATTTAGCAGGCTAATGGCCATTGTAAACTTATCATCATTCTATTAGTTATCCCATGTAATTTTCCATAATAAAAAGCATGCATTGAGCATAAATAAGTTAATTTATCAATAACAACAATCCACTGCTAGCCAGAAAACAAGCCAGACCGTCAGCTCTCCCGCTCTCTTTCCTTTCGAGCTGTCATAGCCCCAAAGACGTGTGCGTGTTATTTTCATTTGCATTTGCCTAAATAATTGAAATAACATTTATAAAACTATGACTTCGCATCCGGTATTCATAGACCTGTCCCTGGACGAGCAGGTAAAGTGGCGCCACAGAGAATAAACCTTGCTTTCAGGCGGCTGTTGAAGCAAAATTGAGGTTATGTCTTCCTCTTCCTGCAAAACAATACTAAAATCTGCAAATTTCTCAATTCTCCAAATAGGTGCAGGAGCTGCGCAAGTATTTCAAGAAGCTGGGCGCCGAAATCTCATCGGAGAAGTCCAACAAGGGTGTGGAGGATGATTTGCACAAGATCATTGGCGTCTGCGACGTTTGCTTCAAAGACGGCGAGCCGCCGCAGATTGACGGCATTCTCAACAGCATTGTGTCCATCATGATCACGGTGAGTAATCCCTTAACACACCTGTGGGTCCTAACTAAAGTTCCACTCTTTTAGATTCCCCTGGATCGAGGCGAGAACATTGTGCTGGCCTACTGCGAGAAGATGACCAAGGCACCGAATCAGCCGCTGGCCAAGGTGTGCCTCCAGTCTCTGTGGCGCCTCTTCAACAACCTGGACACCGCCTCGCCCTTGCGGTATCATGTCTACTACCACCTCGTCCAGGTGGCCAAGCAATGCGACCAGGTCCTGGAGGTCTTTACCGGCGTGGATCAGCTCAAGACCCAGTTTGCCAACTGCCCGCCCTCGTCGGAACAGATGCAAAAGCTCTACCGCCTGCTGCACGACGTGACCAAGGACACAAACCTTGAACTTTCCTCCAAGGTAATGATCGAGCTGCTGGGCACATATACCGCTGATAATGCCTGTGTCGCCCGCGAGGATGCCATGAAGTGCATTGTGACCGCGTTGGCCGACCCCAATACATTCCTGCTGGACCCCCTGCTGTCGCTAAAGCCGGTACGTTTCTTGGAAGGCGACCTCATCCACGACCTCCTGTCCATCTTCGTCTCAGAGAAGCTGCCGGCTTATGTGCAGTTTTACGAGGACCACAGGGAGTTTGTCACCTCTCAGGGCTTGAACCATGAGCAGAACATGAAGAAGATGCGCCTGCTGACCTTCATGCAGCTGGCGGAGAGCAGTCCCGAAATGACTTTCGAAACGCTGACCAAGGAGCTGCAGATCAACGAGGACGAGGTGGAGCCGTTCGTTATCGAAGTGCTGAAGACGAAGCTGGTCCGCGCCCGTTTGGATCAGGCCAATCGCAAGGTTCACATCTCTTCCACCATGCACCGAACCTTTGGGGCTCCGCAGTGGGAACAGCTGCGCGATCTGCTGCAGGCCTGGAAGGAGAACCTCAGCTCAGTGCGCGAGGGCCTCACAAGCGTCTCCTCGGCGCAATTAGATCTGGCCCGCACCCAGAAGCTGATACACTAGAGCACACAACCCGACAACCAGCCTGTTAAAGGATTAGGAACAACAAATGCAAGCTTCGGGCAATTGAATTACGTCTAAATTATTTTCAAGAGTGCGTGCGTGGATAACTTGAATAAATTTATAAGTAAAACGGAAAGTGTAGCGCCAAGTCTCGTTGATTGCGAGGAATACTTTTCTAGCTTACAACTAAACAGAGTCTTTAAAGGCTTTTCGGTTTTCATTCATTCTTTTCAGTGTAATTTAACAATATCTTCAAGTTAAGATTCAGCAGTGTTTTAAATAACTTTTCAAAGAATGTTTACAATAATTTAAAAGAAATCAAGAAAATTGGCAAGATAAAACTATAAAATTATTCTTTGAATGTGAAAACCGAAAAAATGGCCAAGCAGAGTATTTAAGTAGATAATTGCTGAGAATCGTTTATAGTTCCTCGTGCGCCTTGGACGGTTGGCGATCCTTCTCCTTGGGGAATCCCCAGAAATATGAGGGAAAACCATGCGAATCCCGCTCCCGCTTCACAAAGGCCGAGTACGATGAAATGCAGTTGCCGATAAAGTGATTCGACTGTCCCAGAATGGCCAAGTCCAGGTAGGGGTCATCCTCTGGCAGCTTGTGTACACTGATTCCCATCCGCGTGAGCGCCGTGCTGAGCTCCCCGATCATGTGGTTCGAATCCGAGGCCACGAAAACTGACTTGATCTCATTATTGGGCTGGGTTTGGCGCACATTCTTAATGGTCCTCTTCAACTGTCGTACGATGGCCTCCTTGGAGGGCATACAGAGCTCCGGATAGAGGGGACCGCGCTCGTTTTTATATCCCAAGCATTGGGGCGAAGCAAACAGGTGTTGGCTATCCTTGACGTGCTCGCAGGCTCGCACCCAATCAATGCCGTTGCGCAGGTGAATGCCCACAAAGGCGCCTCGTGGAAGCTGCTCGCGGATAAACTCCCTCGCCGCATCCCTGTACCTCTGGCTCCAATGCATATACTGCTGCAGTTGGCAGTTTTCCAACTGAACGGGAAAACTGGCTGGAGCTCCGGTGAAGGCGAGAACGGGCCACAATTCTGGTGGATACTTTGCCTGCCACTTGGCGGCGACGGCACTGTGGTGGACATCAAAGTGAAGGGGCCCATAGAACTCGGATCGCACGAAATCAATGTGAAAAGTGTCCCAAAAGGGGCCGAACGGATTCCCATCTTTGGCATGGCAATTTGGTTTTTCCGGATCGTTCTTCTCAAGCTGCAGGCTTTTGCGTTCCATGTAGCAGAAGGATACGCGTTCCGCTTCCGGCCACACATCATCGGCCAAGTGCCACATAAAGTCCGCCATTGTCATGACGCGATGGTACTCCTGCAGCGGTTCCACCTCAAAGTACGTGTTGAATGGTACTTGGCGGGAGCGCAGCTCTCCCTTGCGATACTCCACCCATGGCGGCAGGATCAGGGTGCGATTTAAAGCCTTGGCAAAAGCCAGAGAGCCCAAAAAGTGATCGGCCTGGTTACCAAAGCGTCCTGCCGAAATGATTAGTTTTTATGTATGACTCAAGAATGTAAAGCCGGACTTACCCATGCAGGGACAGTAGGTGAGGTAGCCGTTGGGATCCCGTCCTAATTGGCCGCATGCTGAGCTTATTAATATACAAATTAAGCAAATTAACCGGAGCTTCGGTTTAAGCCACTGCATTCTGCCGGCTTCGTTTTCCTGTAAACTTTGGCAGCCCTGGGAAACAGGGTGCTACACTTATGCTACACCGTAAGCTTTTTATACATTTCTTATAACATTGACTAGCATAGAAAAACAAATTAATTTAATTAATTTAATAAAGTAATTTCTCTTGGCGTTTTGTATTTGTTTTTTTATTTCATTTATTAAGTTTTATTTACGTCTCCAAAAATATACCCCACTGACTATTGGCAATAAAACGATTGTCTGGCAACCTTTGCCATATCCATCATATTATTGTTTATATTTAAACGATAATGATAAATTCTCTTTAAAATTTGTAGAAATTTGGACTATGCTTATTCTGTGAGTATACCGCTGCCTCAGAAATTTGGGATCCCGTCCTCAACTCTATACTTACAGCAAAGAGGCGCTCCGGCTTTTTGGAAGCGCGCGGTTGGGATCCGTAAGGATTTGCCGGCGGAGCTTCTCGGATGACGAACATCCACTGAACCTGCATGGTGGCAAATGGCAAAAACCACTTGGTCAATACACCGGCATCAATATTTACAATCATGCAATGAAGCAAAAGGTACCGCTGGTACTGCGCAACCCCCAGATGGTAACTTGGTACACCTGCGGCCCAACGGTCTATGATTCCGCTCACCTGGGCCATGCCAGCACCTACGTCAAGGTGGACATTCTGCAGCGCATTCTGCGGGATCACTTCAAGGTCAACCTAGTGACGGCCATGAATATCACGGACGTGGACGACAAGATAATCAATCGAGCACGTCTGTCGGGCATCGACTGGCTCAAAATGGCACGCGCCTATGAGACCGAGTTCCGGCAGGACATGCTCCGCCTCAACGTCCAGCCGCCGGATGTGCGCTGTCATGTGACCACCACAATGCCGAGCATCGTACAGTTTATCCAGGAGCTAATAGCAGACGGAAAGGCCTACGTTACGTCGAACAATTCTGTATACTTTGATGTGTCCAAGTACCAGCACTATGGCAAGCTGCAGAGACTGGGACAGGGCGAGGAGGAGAAGTCGGATCCTGCAAAGAAAAATAGCGCAGACTTTGCCCTGTGGAAATCACGCACGGCATCGAGCAATGAACCAACTTGGAAGGCTCCCTGGGGCGGGGAAGGGCGTCCCGGCTGGCACATTGAGTGCAGCGCCATTGCAGGAATGATTTTTGGTAGCCAGTTAGACTTTCATGCCGGCGGCTTGGACCTGCGATTTCCGCATCATGAGAACGAGGAGGCACAGTGCTGTGCCCGGTACAACACGGACCAGTGGGTCAACTATTGGATTCACACTGGTCAGCTGAGCATGGTCGGAGACAAGCACAAGATGTCCAAGTCGATAGGCAACACTATCTCTGTGACTGAAATGCTCAAGGAGTATTCCGCCGACGAGTTCCGCATGGCCTGTCTGCTGTCGAACTACCGAAATGCCATGCCCTACAGCGAGCAGCTAATGCTGACGGCTCGCCAGACACTGCAGCGCTTTAAGAACTTCCAAGCCGATCTTAGCGCATACACGCATTTCCTAAAGCCGATTCACCTATTGGACGAGGGTGCACTGAAGGCCCAACTGGCCCACACGGTCAACGAGTTCGATAGCAGCTTGCGGGATGATTTCGATACGGCGCGAGCGATTAGCATACTGATGGACCAGATGAGCAGCATCAGCCGCTGCATCAACGAGCAGCAGGTTAACGCCGAGAACGATTCGGCCTTATGTATGGATCTCCTTATGGCGGCTGGGAACTTCATTAATCGGGCAATGGTCACGTTCGGAGTCTCTGAGTTGATTCAAAGAGAAGTGTTACAGGAGAAGATCTCATCCCAGGCGCACGGCATCGATCCCTCTTTGTTGGTGGATGATGTTTTATCTATTCGAGGAAGAATGCGCGAAAAGGCTACCTCCGGGGAAGTGAAGAACTCCCAGTTGCTGGCCGCATGTGATGAGCTGAGAAATCTGCTTCAACAGCACGGCATCCAGGTGCGGGACCACAAGCAGGGTAGCTCCTGGGTGTTTGCCGTGTCCTGTCCCACGCCTGATGACAAGAGCAAAAGCTCCGCCGAATAAAAGCCAGTGTTATTTTTTTTTTGTTATTTTATTACATAAATGCATCTCTCATGCGTAGTCGGAAGGGTTGATCAGACGCCACGGCGTGCTCTGTCTTGTACAGATCTTTGGTGATGAGATAGTCCCGCACCAGCTTAAAGAAGGCGCCCATGCTAGTGAAGGCCACAAAGCTGATGGAGAGGACAAAGTGCCACTCAACGCTCTCTGCGCTTAGCGAACCGATCTCTACCAGCAGCACAGCCGCCTGGAGAGTGGCTAGAGTCGAATAAATGATGGTGGGATTGTGGAAGAGTTTCTGAAAAGTGAAACATTACATAGAAACGTAGAAACGTCGGACAAGACATAAAACTTACATAGAATCGTGCATGACTGGCATTTCCCGGCGTGGCCACTGTGACTACTCCCTGGCTTCGGTACAGACCCCCGTTGTGCTTCACCACAGTCCCATGGCCATATGATGAATATTTCGACCAGGACAAAGCGCTGGCAGCAACAATTAGTTGCGAGGGCGCCGGCTCTCGGTCAATTCGCTGCCAGCACCCCAAATGCATAGTGGCCCGATGCAACGTATCGCTGTACTTGGCCGGATAGAGGAACACCGCACAGAGGCTGAAGGCTCCTAGGCAAACAATGATGCAATGCTGGGCGGCCCGGAGTACATTATACTGGATACTGACGGCTAGGCAGCAGGGCACCAAGCCACTATAATAGGCATTTAGCATGGAGGTGAATATAAGCTGCTTGAAGCGTTTGTTAAAATCATGCCGCAGCGTCTCCACTTCGTCCCGGATATGCACAGCATTGGTGGTGCAACTGTGGACGGGCAGATCGTTGATATAAACGCCGGGCAGCTCGAATCTGGTGCGCAGGAAGGGCTCCAGCTGGAAGCCAAAGATCAGCAAGTAGATGACGACTCTAAGAAGGGTAGTTAGAGATTACATAGAGCATTTTTTATGATGTTAAGTAACTTACGGATAGGATAGGAAGAGCAGTAGAATGTAGGAATACTGCTGGTACAGCTTCATGGCACAAAAACCCAAGGCCAGTTGAACCAAGCCTCCAAAACCGTATTTAATTCCCAGTCGTATCCACCGCTGTGTCTTCTCGTTGCCCCGCCTTATCTTCACCAGGAGCAAGCAGTAAATCAGTCTCCGCGTGTTGAGTATGAGGAGTAGGTAGCGCAGATACGGATCAATCAGCTCTATGTTCTGTAAATCAAGAGATTCCATCAGTTTCAAATCAGTTAAAAACTTAAAAACCAAACCGACCACCATATGCCTTGTGTGCGCCTGTGGTAGCCACCAGTTAGTTCTGTAAATGTTTATGAACTGGACAATGGCCGAGCCCATGGTAAAGGCGCACATAATCAGTTCGCTGAGCCACTCGGATGTGGTGGCGTGCTCGGGAAAGGGAATGTGCTTGGGCATTGCAGTTGCCGGCGTCTGGGATGACTGGCCAGATTTTGGGGAGAGCAGGTGGGCGTAGGTATCCGGCGTCTCGCTGGAGCTGCTGCCATCACTGCTGCGTTCATCGTAGGCCATTTCAGGTGATTGTGATGTTTGAAGTAAAAGCTACATTTAAAGAAATTCGAGCAACAATGTTTATATGCGGTTGGTGTTCAATAAATGCACTGATAGCAGTGTTGGAAAGTGGAAATATGCGGGCAAAAAAATTTTAAATTAAAATAAGAGAAATAATTATTAATAAATAATCATAAGATAGTTTGTTCCTCATCTATTTATACAGAAAATGTAGTTTAGCTTTCAACAGAGGGGTAAAATTTATATGCATTTTGCTGTCAGTTGGACAACTTGTCCATATCCGAACGTTTCCCAGCACTCACCTAGCCCGGCAGAGAGTTAACAGCTGACTTGGGTTTTGTAACTGATTGCCGCCGGAGTTCTTGGGAATAAACTATAAAATAGCTCAGAAAACATTAAAATGATGCGCTACGAGGGCAACGAAAGACTCGCAGACGAGACGGCCTGTGCGGGTGTCAGGGCTGACCTGAAGATGTGCCTCCTGGAGAGCGAGTGTTGTCGCATGGGAAAAACACCGCGTCAGTGCCTCCAGGACAATAACGTTCCCCCGGAGTGCCAGGTGCTGCGCAACACCTTCTACGAGTGTAAGCGCTCCTTGGTGAGTACATCTGAAATATATAAGCCCATCCATTTATCATATTAGCTGCATCATTTCAGCTGGACAACCGGCAGCGTTTTCGCGGTCGCAAAGGCTACTGAAGTTTAAACTTAAAATATATTTCTAAGCATTTAAAATACAAAAAATTACAATCATAAAGGAGTTTAGTTCGTCCATTAATTGCGGCGCCGTCGAACGCGTGAAATACGCCATGCATTGGGCTCCTCGTATTTGTTGTACAGCGGCTCCAGGCGCTGGTTCTTCTTGAATTTGCTTAGCTTCGTGGGATCCGAGAAGCGGAAGAACGATGGAGCGAATTCCACCAGCCATTTGGGATCAATGGTGGTCACTTCGCGCATATACTCCTTCGTGGTCTGCACCAGTTCATGGTAAATGACCCACTCCGGCTGACGATTGAAGAGAGCACTCGACGGATGGATGTAGACTACCTGGGAGTCTACTAGGGTGCGATAACCTTCCTGAGGATCCTTCTTGGCCGCATTCCTAAAGAAGCCCGAGCAGATGGCCTTCTGGATGCGAACCGAATTCTTTCCAGCTGACACCACGTCCAATTTGTGCCTGTCCATGATGCCCAGCAGCTGCTTTCTCACATCCTGGCTTCGCTTGAGGGTTCGGATCTGCACAAAGTTCTCATAGCACCAGGCATTCGAGAATTTGTTGTTCTTCCAGCTATTGTAAACGGCCAGCAGGGTTAGATGATCGCCTGTAAAGAGATGATATTAGAAAGTGGCTGGGGATTAATGAATGGTAAACTTACCTTCCGCTTGGTTAAACTTGGCCTTTTTCTGATCCGCCAGCGCCTGCTTGTCCTTGGGCCTGTAGAACACATTCTGCACACTGAGCATCGACACGATGGTGAGGATCTCGTCGGAGCACTGCAGGGCCACCGACATAATCAGCATCTTGGAGAGATTCGGTTCCAGGGGAAACTCTGCCATCCGCCTGCCCAGACGCGTTAGCAGACCTTCATCGTCGAGAGCCGACAGCGAGTGCAGTTGCTCCAGCGCCATTACCAGTGACTCCACTGGAGGGGCGTCCATGAAATCAAAGTGCAGCAGATCGTTAATTCCCATGGTCTTCAATTGCAGCACTGTCGTGGCCAGATTGGTACGTTGAATCTCGGGCACTGGCGTGGGCAACATCTCATCCCGATAGGCACGCTCTGTGTAGAGACGATAGCATTTTCCCGGACCCGTACGCCCGGCTCGGCCTGCCCTCTGCTTTGCAGCTGCCTGTGAAATCGGTGTGACCACCAGTGAGTCCATGCCAGTCTTTGAGTTATACACCTTCTGCTTGACGAAACCGGGATCTACCACATAAAATATGCCATCAATGGTGAGGGAAGTCTCTGCGATATTGGTGGCTATGACAACCTTGCGGCTTCCCGCTGGAGCTGGATCAAAGATACGCGTCTGCATCTCGGAGGGCAGGGCAGAGTACACTGGCAGGATGATTAACTCGGGTACATCGGGTCCCAAGCTCTTCATGCGCTCATAAAGAATCTCGCAGGCCGTATCGATCTCCTCCTGACCGGTAAGAAAGAGCAGAATGTCGCCGGGCGGCTCACGCAGATGAATCTGCATGACGGTGATGAGCGAGGCGTCCAGATAGTCAGTCTCCGGCTCCTTTGTGTACAAAACCTCGACGGGGAACGTTCTGCCGGGAATGGTGAAAATGGGCGCTTTGAAGAAGTACTGCGAGAACTTCACTGCATCCAACGTGGCAGATGTGACAATGAGTTTCAATTCCGGTCGCTTCTGCACGGCTGTCTTTAGTAGACCAAAAAGGACATCCGTATGGATCGTCCGCTCGTGGGCTTCGTCCAACATAATCACCGAATAGCTCTTGAGTTCCGCCTCCATCAGGCACTCGCGGAGCAACATGCCATCCGTCATGTATTTAACAATGGTCTCGGGGCTGGTGCAGTCCTCGAAACGAATGGTATAGCCCACCTCCTGGCCCAGACGGCAACCGTATTCTTCCGCCACTCGCTTGGCCACAGACATGGCCGCCACTCGCCTGGGCTGAGTGCATCCGATCTTTCCTCTGGCCGTGAAACCACACTCGCCCAGGTATTGCGTAATCTGAGTGGTCTTGCCGGAACCCGTTTCTCCAATGACGATGAGGATTTGGTTGTCGGTAACCGCCTTGATCAAGTCGTCGCGCAGCTTGTAAATGGGCAGGGACTGACGTTGTTCCACCAGCGTGAGATCGGTCTTTTTGCCGAACGAGGACTTCTTGCCACCAATTACATGCTTTTTCCACTCGGGAACCTCAGCAGGAGCCGCTCCCATTCCTCGCATATTGGCCGCCAAGCTGCGAGAGCTGTCCTCTTCGGGCAGGGGATCTATCCAGTTCTTGTTCAGGCTCGTTGGCAGAGCCTCCATCTCTTGCTCACGCTGCAGCATCTTCTGCTCGCGACGCTCCTTGGACAGGGCTGACTGCATCATGGCGGCTTGGGCGAGGGAACCGTCGGGATTCTTCACGATTCTCACCGGCGACAGGTCATGCAGGGCTCTGCCATGGCCGGAGAGGAAAGGCGGCTCCTCCTCCACAATCTCAATTTCGATATCCGCCTCATCATCTTCGTCTTTAGGCAGCAAACCAGTTTCCTCGTCGAAATCAGGCATCTCGCTTCTGTCCAGCACACCCGAGCTGATCATCTGTTTGATTTCCCAGCGCTCGGGGCTGGAGATCCTGGTTACACGCTTTCTGGACTCATGTTCATCACCATCCAGGCCGTTGCCCTGCAAATTTAACATGGAAGTGCTACTGCTGAAGGGTCCATCGGGGTTGCGATCCCGCAGTGAATCGTCGTCCTCTGGGGCATGTGACAACGGATTGAGATCCCTTCCGGTGTCTTGATCTGCCTCCTTCATGGACAGCGATACCTTCTGCCCGGTTACGGACATCACCTTCACCTTGACAGTCTGATTCCGGCTCACCACTTCGGTTACATCGGTGACTCGACCTTCGGCTCGCAGCTGCGAGATGTGCACCAATCCCTCCCAACGCTTGCGGAGCCCAAAGAGCTGCACAAAGCAACCGAAGGGAACGATGTTGGCCACCTTGCCAGAGTAGATCTTTCCAGCCTCGGGATCATCGGTCATTGCAGCCGCGGCTGCGGGCGGCGGCATCTTTTCACTACGATCCTGGTCTCGGGAGCGATCTTTTCGGTCCCGGCGCTCGCCGGACCGAGAGCGGCTTCGTCGACGACGTTCGTGACGGTCACGAGAACTGGATCGGCGACGACGGCGGTCCCTATCGCGATCTCGGTCTTCCCGAGACCTGCTCCTGCGGCGATTCTCACGACGGCGACTGTCCTTGTCCCGCGATCTGCTCCGGCGGCGATCCCTGTCCCGATCTTCACGTGATCTGCTCCGGCGACGATCCCTGTCCCGATTTTCTCGTGATCTGCTGCGACGGCGGGTGTCTCTGTCCTTCTCCCGATCCCTGCTCCTGCTGCGTTCTCGGCGCTTGTGACGATCCCTAGAACTGGTTTCCTTGGAATTTTTGGCCTCAGCATTACCTTCTCCAGGACATAGAGCCTCCAGCTCCAGCATGGCAGCATCCACGTCGCTCATGTCGGACTTTTTGTGGGTCCCAGTCTTCTCTTTAACATCTTTCTTCTCCTTCGTCTCCTCCTCGTCATCGTCGTCGCTGCCCTCCTTCTTGCTGTACTTATCATTGGGCAAAGCCAAGCCGGGAAATAATTTCATCAGCTGTGACTTCTTGTCCTCCTTCCCCCCGCTGGAGAATTTCTTTTCCTCGCTGGCTCCACCAGGACGACTGGGACGCATCAGGTTAATGATACGCTGCAGATTCTGGACCAGGGAGTCCGGAAACTCGGCGCCATTCTCCAGCAGCGCCTTGCGAAATGACTCGTACGAGCGATTCTTGTTTTCCAAATCGATGATGAACTCGGCGAGGTCTTTGTCGTTGATGCCCAGATGGTTGTCCAGCTCTGTGCAGATCTTTGAGACCAGCGAGAGGTACTCCAATTGCTGCAGCTCCTCCATGCCGCCAAAGAGTCTGCTTTTAACAAGATTTCCTAAAATTTCGCGATTTTCCACAACTACAAACAAAATGCACGCCAAGCAAACTCAGCTGTTTTCACGGCAGTGTCGGTTAACGTCACACAGTTTCAACACTGCTTTCGCTCGGTTTTTGACGCTCGCCTTTTGATGTTTATACCTTTTGATTTTAGGACTGTGAATAATTAAGTTCTTCTTTAAAACTGTGCCCGCCGAAAAATGGCATCGTTTTTCGACTGCTTCAACAATTTCCTGCAGAGCGGCGGCAGCGTAGTGCAGAATGTGGAGCAGGAGGAGGAACAGAGCGCCGCGGCAGCCCAGCCGCTGGTCCCGGACGCGGAACTGGCTAAACCCACCAGCCCCACGCCCAGCGAGAGTGTAAGTCGCATGTCCTTGATGGAGGGGTGCTGCCCGTACAAGTTGGTGCCGTGACACACGCATATTTCTCCCCATTTGTTGTGAAATTCCCAAAAATATTTGTACTGGGTCTGACGAGATGGCTTGGCGTTGCCAGAGTCAAAACGGCATCCGCCAGCGAAGTGGCAACGGCGCCGGGCACGCCATATTTTATAAAAGCAATTGCGAAAATCGGTTTCTGTTCGGGAGCAGAGCCGAAAAGCAATAGGAAATACTTGTAAAATCGTATAAAATTAAAGCGAGAAGTGTGAAATCATAGGGATTACCGGCATTCAAGGGGTTGTGGCAATTTCGGATGTTTGTCCAGCGCCGCAAGGGCACAACAACGACGTAGAAGAAGAAGCAGTCAACTGTAGACAACTAGCGTAAAAAACGAAGTGACAGAAACAAAATAAAAAATGATGAAACAAATAGTCGGAAAAAGCGGCAGCAAGCCGCAGTCTCCGGAGGCTGTCACCGCTGGGTCATCTTCATCGATAATCACCTACAGCCCGAGCAAATTCCTCACGCGCGTTGGGCCAGGCGACAATACACACACCACACACAGCCACTCTCACACCAATACAAGCGCAGCAGCAGCGACGGCAACGGCAACGACGTCGGCGAACGTAACAACAAAAACAAATAAATCCCCTGCTGGCGGAGGTTTCGCGTCGTATTTTGTGGTAAAGGCCGGCTCCCTGGGCAGTGCAGCCACCATGACGGGCTCGATCAAAGTCAGCAGTCCTCCAAAGGCTGGGACCACGACAAAGTCGCCCTCGCTGGTCATCACATCGCCGTCCCCGCCGACAGAGAGTGTAATGATAAGCACCAGCACCATCGTGTTCACCCACTAACCTGCACTGCATGCGCTCCATAGATCTCCCTATATTGACACAGTCCATCGCACATCCTTTTGTTATAATCTTGTTAACCTCAAGGCCAGTATTAATCAGTGGTTTTCGTTTTTTTATCCCACAGTCCAGCACCATTTCGGCTCCCAGTGAATCGTCGTTTGGCGAGAAAATGGAGCACAGCTACATCCGAGATCCGGTTATACGCAACGAAGTTAACAATGGTCTCGCACCCGCGAGGAATATACTGGTCCGCCATCCTCCCCAGTGTCCCAGTTGCCACACATATCCGCAACAGGAGGAGCTAACGGAGATGCAGCAGGTCCATGTGCCGCCCTACGACGAGATTGCCGCTAAGGAGGCAATGAACGAATGCGCTCGCATTGCCAAATACGTGAAGAACAACAATTCCGATGAGCAGGATTGGGTGGCGCGCGTCAATCAGTGAGTATTTGGCTTTGTTTTCTTGGAAATCATGACTAATCATGATTAAATCCCACACAGATTTAACTGGACACCCACGCAGCAGATCCTGTTCGAAAAGGTGTGCTCCATCCTCGACCAGGATCAGTTGGCTCGTTTGGCCAACGACAAGCGCCAGCATGAGGCAATCCATCGCCGAGTGAGCGTTGATAAATCCGCCTCACGTATGCGCAAGGCTCTGGCTGGTGTATCCTGGGAGCCTCGTATTACCCAATGGCTGCACTCGTTGCTCATGGAGCATCTGTCGCCCTCGTACATGGCTTCTTATTTGGACATACTACAGACGCTAAAAACAAAGCTGCCCACACTGGTAGACAAGATGCTGTTCAGCCGTCCGTTTAGTAATAGTCAGGAACTGCTGGCTCCAGTGATGAAAAAACGCTGGGAACCAAATATATTGCCCAAGGGACGTCAATTAACGCACAACGCCATAATAGTAGTGCTCCCAACGATGCCCACCAGTGGCGTTGTAACCGAACGCATGCAGAAGTGGTACCAGGCGCTAGCCACCATCACCCAGGTCGTGCAGATCACGCTGCCCAACTCGAGTGAGTAGTTCAAAATGTAAATATTATATTTACTCTGATTTAATTGATTTTTTTCCTCCTTTAGACAACAGAATTGCTAATCAAAACCTCGACCAGGTGGCTGAAACCATTGTGTCCCTCACGCGTGTCAGGATCCATGAATTACGAACAGATAATCCCAATCGCGGCATCATTCTCGTCGGCTTTAATGCCGGAGCCTCTCTGGTGCTGCAGGTTGCGCTGTCAGAGAGTGTGGCCTGTGTGGTTTGCATGGGCTTCGCCTATAACACAATACGCGGTCCCCGTGGATTGCCCGACGACCGAATGCTGGACATAAAGGCGCCAATCCTATTCGTCATCGGGCAGAACTCGGCCCGTACCAGTCAGGAGGAGATGGAGGGGCTGCGCGAGCGTATGCAGTCCGAGTCCTCGTTGGTGGTTGTGGGCAGTGCAGATGATGCGCTCAGGGTGCCCAAGAGCAAGCGACGCATTGAGGGCGTAACACAGGCCATGGTGGATTACATGGTGGTGGTAAGTGCCTATATTTCCAATCATTTAAATTTTTTATTCATTTATTTATCGCTTTGCTAGGAGGAGATTTTCGATTTTGTTAATCGGACCTTGAGCAATCCCCCGGGACCTCGGATGCCAACGTCCTTAATGCACCAGCCGGGCTACCAGCGTCAGATGAAGCAATTAACCCACGTCCTGGCCGATGGAAATGCCAACAAGGCAGTTCAGCAGATGCGCAAGCGAAAGCTCAATGATGGCCAGGAGGACTTGGCGGGTCAACCGGTCAAGACGAAAATTATGGCGCACAGTAAGTTTAGGAGTTTTGTGTTACTCATCTAAATCACCTCATCCACCTGTTCATCCCGCATGCAATTTTAACAATAATCGCCACCACCATCACCTAACCAATAACCATTTCATGGCCCCAAGGTCGCCCACATAAGCCGAAGCCGCCCCGCCTCATTGATCCGTTTGCTGTCAAGCGAAAGGGTAATGTCATCCAGCCAAGGGAGTCGTTCTTAGTGCCACCAGTGGCTATCCCCTCCACTAACAGTTCTATCCCCATCCCACCCTCCTTAGTTGGAAGACCCCGAACACGGCCCCTGGTTAAAGTTAGTGGCTCGGCGGCTAGCCTTAGTGGCCAGAAAGATGCACCTCATCAAGACAAGTCAAATTTGAGCAGCGAAGAACTTAACCAATCCATTGAATTCATATTAGATGAGTCCGAGGGCTACGAGGATGCAGCAGCAGCACGAACTGGAGCTGGATCTGGATCCAGCGGAGCTTTTCTACCAAAGGTTATTAAACCGGGAGGCGTGCTGTCCAAACAGCTGCCGCCGGTCAATCTGGCAGTCGGCACCAAAATCAAGATGATACCCTCCAGCCAGTTCGTCCAGATTAAATCCCTGCCGCCGCAGAGCAAGCTCATCAACTACAAGCCAACAAGTGGATCTACTACCACCGGCAATATTGGAAGCATTGTGAAGGCTCTGCCGGGCTCATCGTCATCCGGTGGACAGCAGATCTTTACTGTGAAAACGCCAACGGGCCAAACGACACAATTTACAACAGCGGGTCCATCAAGCTCGTCCACATCATCATCATCACCAGCCGGTGGACAGCAGAAGTACACGGTGTTCAAGAACGCCAACGGCATGACCATGCTGCAACTCACCAAGCCCGCTACGGCGACCAGCAGCAGCAGCAGCGCCTCGGGAAATGTGGATCTTGCCAACATCATAGACATGCCCATTGTGTTTGCCGACAACGAAGGCAATATCTCAGACCAGCAGATGGAAAAAGACCAAAAACCAGGTGGGTACAAACTCTTAAATTGTTTCTTTAAAAAAATCTAAAATCTAATTCCATTCTTTTCTCCTCAGCTCCCATTAGAAGCGCAAATAAGGCGCCGCTAATCATCAGCCAGAAGATTATTAAGGAGGCTAACAAACCATCGGGCATAGTAACCAGCAGCGGCACCACCACCACCACCAAACCAGGCGGTGGCAACATTGTGCTCAACAAGGGCATGCATCAGTTATTTACCACCAATCCCTCATCACCCTCTGGCGCAACAGTGACTGGCCAGAACAAGGTGCTATACATCAATCGCAACACCATGAAACCCATGGGCAATATGGTGGCGACTGGTGCCCATCGTGTGCCCATACGGATTTTGAGTAACCCAAAGACGGGAGCAGTGAGTTCCAGTAGTCCACTGGTAGTGGATCCTGCCACTGGATCTTTGGTGCCGAGCGTAAAGGCCGTTAATGTACAGACCATTAAGCCAATGGGTTCTGCTGTTCGTCAGGTGGGCACCACTAAGGCCTATCCCCAGTTCCAGGTGATCAACAGTGGCTCACCGGTCACGTCCACTGCGGTTTCTGGCGATGGCAAGGCTGCGTTTAGGAATGTATACTTCAAATCCGCTGCCGGACTCAAACAAGTGCCAGTGCAGATGCTTGGAAATCGCTTACCATCATCATCAGCTGCACCTCAACCTGGAGGAGCTGCTGCTATGCGTCGTGTGGTCAACATTGGCCCCGTTTCCAAGCTGGCAACGGGACCAACTGGCCCTGACTCCAAGGTCATCAAGCTGCAGACCACAACGGCGACAGCAATTGCTACCAAAGTGGAGGTGACAACACCTGCTACTCCAACGCAGAGCAAGAAGTAGGATTAAGATTGTTAGACGATCGTTAGATTGCTTTCTATATAAGGCGTATATATGTAAATATGTTAAGAGAAGCAGAAATAAGTTTTGAATTATCAATGCGTTAGGCATTTGAGTCTTATTACAATAAAAATAAAAGAAACACTTTTAAATTAAAGCTTGATCATTAAGAAAATATGGTAAATGCAAATTCTGGGAATTTTGGCGTTTCGTGTGCACACTTGTGCGAATTCCAGGTCTGTTCAGGCATGGTTTTGGATTACCTTTATATATTATATATCTCTTATATATGTATATATCTGCTATTGTGGCAATCAGAGAACAGGAAGCGCGGCGTGGGAAACCTCTAAGATAATGTCTGGAATTCCATGAAGGCTTGCTGGATTTCGCTGCCCCAAAGTGCGTTGGTTTCGAGAGTGGAGCAGAGATTATATGAGCTCGGCAGGTGTTCACACGGCAGTTGCATTTCGAGGGCGCACCAGTTCCCGTCAAACTGTGGCGCTGCTGGCGCGTAATTTTGCTTGGAATTGCAGAATTTGCTTAGAATTGGCAGTAGGAGCAGTCGAAAAGAGCTAAGATTTCATTGAAGCTCGCTTCATGTAGGTATGTATGTACATATATGATTTTCCTGATAAATGCCCTGCCTTATTTTATTTTATATAGTCCAAATTAACCCTTTTGGGTTAGGTATTATATGACGAAAAAATGTATAGAGAAGTTGTTTGAAAATAATATCAGAATAAATTACATAAATTTGTATTTACTATATAAGATGTAAATAGAAATAGATAATTAAATGTAAATGTAAATAGATAATTAAATGTAAATGTAAATAGATAATTAAATGTAAATGTAAATAAATAATTGAATTATTTGAATTAAAAAAAAAAATGAGAAGAAATAGTAAAGCTCCATGGTTTGATATTTGCTTTTAAAAAACATGCCAAGCGAAGAAATCAAGCAGATATTTTTATTAGATAATTATAATAGTACAAATTATTTATTTGTAAACAAAAGTTTAAATAAAAAATGTATACTTCTGTTTTCTTTACTCTTTATGTATTTACGTATATAATTAAATTCCTAGCTTTTGTTTAATATTTACTTTTTTTAAATATTAATAAAAATATTATTAATAATATTTATTACATTCATATTCACTTTTTGCATTTATCAAATTCATTTGCTTTTCTTGGGTTAATTACCCTTAATGGCCACTCAGCAAATTGTCAACTGAAGTGCTCGCTAAAAATTCAAGGAACATTGTGTCGGGACTTTGTTTTTTGTTGTATTTCTGATTTTGATATTTGCATTAGTGTAAGTCGCATATATTTTATTACATATTATGTACAGTTCGACAATATGGCAGATATATAAAAATAAATATATGTACATCTGTGAATTTGTGAGGCGTTAAGGGTACTGCAGGCCTTTTCGATTGCTTGGGACCTCAGTAACTTGACAAAAGTGATCGGTGACTGATCGTGCAGAGATATAAACTCAGTGATGTAAAGTGATCAGCGAGGACAAATCAGTTTTCAATAAAGGATCAAGCTGGGTGATTAAATTAAAGTGATTTAAATAAATAAAACAAAAATGTTTAAATATTTTTTAAATACGTTTTAAATACGCAATAATTACCTCACTAGATTCTGGATATAATTTTTATACAAATTCCTGAGCGTCGACTTACGCAATTGGAAATTAATGTGAAAAGCCTGGGCAGTTCCCAGACTCTGTAAATCGCACAAATGCCAAGACCCAAATCGAATTTGATTTAAAAATGTCTTTAGCTTGGCTGCTGCTGCTGCTGCTGGTTGCAAATGGAAATGCAGTCGCAGATGCAGTTTCGCTTCGCTTACCACCTGCCGGGTGCATTTTGTTTATGCCTTTTTTCGCGATCTGGTCTTAATTTGTGGCAATTTGTTGGACCAGAAACCCACTGGGTTGGCTACCGCCAGCATAAGGCCCCATGTGCGTTTTAGTTTATGGCTTATTATTATTATTTTGTGTATAGTCGAATGTTTGTAACCTTTTTTTGACCAGTTTTCTTTTGCGGCTTGTGTTAACCAGGTTTAACTCCTTCGGGTCATGGGGGATCAGTGAGGATTAAATGCCTGTCGACTTGTATATTATTTTTAAATATTTTTGGATATATTATTAAAATTTTCCCTAGGCTTCTTTTAATTTTATTAAAACGTTAAAAAATCCCTAATAAAAGTTTTCAGTCAGTAAATATATTTCCAGCTCCCCTCAAACTTTTTCTCTAGTCTCTCCAAAACTGAAATTTTCAGCTTAAACTTTCCGCTTAAGCTTCCTGTAAATCCTTTTGTCAAATTCCGTCACTTTCTATGCTTACAGCTATCCCTTTCCCGCTATTCCACCTTCCTTAGAATCCTTTAGAAAATTTTAGTATTCTAGTAAAAAGGACCGCAAATCCTTCTTCTGCCACCAAATCCCTTGCACAAATACTAATAAGCGCGAGCATTCGAGCAAAAAGATGTCCGAAAAAAAAAAACGAAAGGGAAGGGAAAACCCGACACTTTTGATTTTGCAATGCATACCCATTCCTTTGGGAAAACGGAAAATGAGAGTGAGAGCAGGAATCAACGGCCAGGCCAGGCGCTGATAGTTTGCTTTACAAATGCCGGGGAGCAAAGCTGGGGCCGCCGCCGCCCACTCACATTTTCCTCGCAGTTTTCCTCAATGCAGTTTTTCCTCCCTCATCAAATGGCGCTTAATAACATGCAAATGATGTGAAAGTGCAGTGGCGAAAGGCGGGGAGGGGGTGGGCAGGAAAATAGCGAATGCCACTTACATTGCGAAATACCGCGGCACTCTGCCCCACCTGCTTGCAGCTGACACCACCAGACCCATCACAATGCCACCACCCATTTTCCACCCATTTTATCTCTCTTCTTTTTATTCAATGTGTGTCTGACACTCTCAATATTTTTCCAGGGCATTCGTTGGGAGATAAGGAGGAGCAGAGGTGCAGAGGAGTAGGACCAGGAGCCGGAGCATCCAGGCAAGCATCTGATTATTCCGAAATTGATTGGACCAGGCTGTGAAAAACTGCAAGGACGAGATACTACAGCTTTTGGATCTTTATTTTTTTTAGCAGTTTAAATTCAAAGCATCCCTTAAAGGTCCTTAAAGTCAGTAAAATTATTTAAATATAATTTTAACCCCTTTTTCTTTATTTTATCATTGAACTTCCCTTTTAAACTAAACGTTTCGGGAGTTGGCCACTACCTCGCAGTCACGTGATGCATAAAATGCTAATGCCTCTGATCTGGATATAATATCTACCTATAGTTATTATCCACCTGTAGTTGGCTGATGTGTTTTACTTTTTGAATAGTTCATGTGATGTGACGTAGTGGAACATTCCTGACGTTGCCCACAACAGAAAGTGAAGAATCGTAAAAACCTTAAAATAAATTCACTCAAAAATTGATAACAAATTAAGATTAAATAATTTTTTCTGGAATCTTGAAAATATTTCTAAGAAATTAAAAATAAATTCTCTCTTTTCTTAGAATAACCCAAGAAATGCAGAAACCAGAAGCACTGGCATTCTGATTTCACCTTATTTATTGTTCTTTATTTTTTTTTTGCCAACCAGCTCCCACCTGTCTCCGCCACCCTTGGTCCCTGTATTCCTTAGCATTCCATCTTCTGGCTGTCGTCTTGGGGGAGCTGCCTTGACTAAAACTTTTGACACGTAAGAGAACAACAGCAACAGCAGGGACAAAGTATGGAATAAAGCAGGCGGCATCATCCCCCCTCTTAACCCACCTTGAGGCATTCGCCATGTGCTATTTTTAGCAATAACAAAAGCAGATCCCAACGGCAAGAGCAAGGATGCCATGCCGGTCGGTCCCCAAGGAATTACTCGCTCCGGAATATTATGAATTACAATTTTCTCAGGTCGCGTAATTCGTGTAAGTGCTGAAATAGCAAAAAAATATTAAAGGAGAAGGAGGAGGAGGAGGAGGAGAGGGAGCTGGAGCGGCGGAAGGGCCCAGGAAGGTTACTCCTGGCCAGCGGCCGACGACAGTTTACAGCTTTCAGTTGGCTGCTTAACATAAATTTATTGCTTAATCTCCTTTTTCGGGCTGTCTAGGAATATTTTGCATAAAATTCTCATTAACTGATTACAGTTTGAAGAAAAATATGTTTTAAAAATAAACTGGCTTTTGGTTGAGAAATTTAATTAATTATTTATTAGATTTAAGAACTTGGGATTGGCCCAGAGGTTTGAATATATTATGAAAGGTGTTTTTAAGCTTCTTATAAATACTGCGGCATGGCTGGTTATAGACATTTAATTACATAAAATATATATATTAAATTACTATGTAAAAACCTATTAAAAATATATTAGTACAATATCTTAATCCTTAAAATAAGTAGAGTAATAAGTACCAAAAACCGCCTTTATCTATTCAAAAAATATTTATGGCAACTACCAGTCTTGAATCAAACTCATTAATCGGCCGAAGCATTATTCACTTAACCACTATTTAATTATAGTATTAAAAGCTCCCCGGCAAATACCGAAATATTTTCCAACTATAATTTACATAATCTTCGCTTTAAGTAGTTCAATCATAAGTCAGTTACATAAATACCTTAAAAAAAATGTAAGCAAAAAAAGGCAAACAAATTTGAATATCAAATTTCGTTGCAGTTTGGCAAGCATTGCGAATTGGCCAACGCTTTGAAATGCATTTCCTGTTCATCGTCACTTTTCCGCTCCTTTTTGCGATCGCTTTCGCTCATTTTGGCCTGGAAAAATAAAGAAAATTTGATGCAATTTTCACTTTTCTCTGCTTCTTCGCCTAAGTATGCAAATTTATTTCTCAGCTGCCGTTGTGTCCAAACGTTTTCATTATGCAGGCAACGCATGCCACGCCCCTATGTCCAACTGTCAGTTACCTAGGGGGAGGAGGGTCTGGAGCAGTCACAGACAGCCGACAGCCGGTTTGAGCCAAAAACAAAAAAAAAAAAGTAAATATAAATCACGAGGTTAGTGAGATGTGAACGAAGCGTCCGAACATTGGACTTTCACTTGCCAACCAGCGCCTCGTTTTATTTTTTTTTTGGTTTGGCTTTGCAATTTTTCTGCTTTGCTGAACTGCAGCAACTGATCCGCAATCCTGCAGTTCAAGTGAAGCTCTGGCGATTGTTTCTAACATTGCTGAGAGGCGGAAGGCTATGGCCATTATTCACACATCATAAGTTTCTTGAATTACATTACAAGATCATTTGATGGCATTTGATGGATGGAAAACTGGGAGTTTCAAACGATACAAAGACTTAAGCTACTTTTATAGCTGTTTGCATATTGATATTTATTATTTATTATTAAGCCTCCCGGGAATCTCCATATAACAGGGGCAGCTATCCTAGAATCCGCCAGAATCCTGACAGGAATTTGTCTTGCGAACCGAAGTTAGCTTCCTTTCTTGTTATGGATCTAAATTTGTGTAAATGTAAACTGAAGAATATATATAAAGTAATATTTTTAAAGATCTTTAAAGGACATAGTTTATTTATAGTTATTGTTTGTAGTTTATTATTGTATAATTATGGCAGTACTATACCTAAGGACAAATTTAATTGGAATTCATTTACCTCAAAAATTCCTTTAATTTAAAAAGTTTACATTTGGTTACATCTTCTACCTCCTTGTATGTAAAAAACCAGGCTTGCTGGAAGCTGACCCTCTGCAGCTGCACTTTACTTAGCACCCTCACATCTCTCTTTTTCCATATTTTCCTCTTTAAAGCAACCGAGCTGCTGATTGTTATTTATTATTCGCTCGCCTGCTGCTGCTATTGTGTTTTTTCCTCAATTTTTTGCCACCCAATGTGAACACACTGAAAAAAAGAAACTATAAACTTAAACTCATTCAAAAATTGTGTTTAAAAATATGCTAGATAATATTTTAATGTGTTTAAAGGCCCTAAAAATATTCTTATCAAGCAAAGAGCCTGTAAAGTTCCGGTTCCAGTTCCAGTTTTAATGATACTTAATTTGTAAAGACACAAAAATATAAACAAATATTTTTAGAAAAGACTCATACCCTTTTTTGCTCTCTGCACGTTATGAAAGCTGTGGGCGGCGGGACTTAGGGGGCGTGTCATACACATTACATGTTGCACCAGCGGCAAAAGTTGCCGCCGCGATGGAGAAGCAGGCTCATAAATCGCTTCGCAACATGAAGCAACTGACTGGCAACATTTGAAGATCTAACATGACATCTATGGCTCTCAAACTGTAAAACTAGCACGCAACTTGGTACGCAGAAACTTTTCCAACAATTTTCCAATAAAAATAGACTTTGGGGCCTCTGAATGATGGAAAATCAGCCTACCATCTGATTATGCGTGAAAATTGCCTGAAAGTGCAAAACGAAAAATCTGTCTAATGCAGGAGCACTGGCATTATTAGAGCCGAAAAACGGCAGCATCATCAAAATTGCATTTTCCCGACCAAAATTTTCCGAAAATCCCCCCCTGTTATAATAGGGGTACTCTTCCGCCGACCTCTGGGGGTCATCATTTTGCGGCTGGCTCACGTTTATTGACTGAACATTTTCATTTTCCGCCACCACCGCCATCAAGGAGGAGCCGAGTTTTGCATAAATCAAATCAAATGAAGCGCGGGGCAAATGCAAAATGAATGAGTGATTGCCAGGCTTGGGGTTTCGGTTGATCGCTGGGAAAATTATGTAATTTTTACCCCACATATGTAAGCATTGTCTTTGCAGTATTACGTTTAATTTGTTTATAGAGAGTTTATTAGAATTAATGAGGCATTCAGAGAAAGTAAATGCATTAAAAAGATAACTTAGTCATTTGAAGTATTTTTTGATTATTAATGTTAAATGATTTAAAATGGATTTTTGCATAAGAAGTAATATTCTCTTTTGTTTTTAATCAGGCTACCAAAATACACTATTTTTATTCTGAAAAGCATACATTTAAAGAGACTCAAATCAATACAAAAAGGTTCAAAACAATTGTTTAAAAATATTTAGTAAATTAGTAAACCAAATAATTCGGATAAATAAATCGCTTTGATAAAAATAAATCAGTATTTAAGATATTTCAACAACATAAAAAGCACAAAAACACCTTTCTTTAGGCGCCTCTGGAAATAAAGCCTTTTTCCGCAAAACAACAAAAACCACAGCACAACAAACGAGGAAAATGGGAACAATGGACCGGCAAAAACAACAACAATAGCTCAAGCAATGGTTGAGCCGCACGTGGCCCCCAATTTCCCGGGAAAATGGATGAAAAACGATTCGAGCCACACGAAAATGGAGGAAAAACCTTTAAGAAAAATGCCAGCAAAAATGTCCAAGTGACCCAGAACTTGGGCAAGAAACAGGCAGCATTGATGAATGAGGAGGCCGGGGGCGGGTAGCCTTTGGGGGCGGTAGATATTCTGCTGCTTTTGATGTTTCGAATTCAACTGCTCATGCAGATCGGAAATTATTCATTTACTGTTAAAAAATATTTTTAAACGTGTCTTGAAAGGGTCGTAAGAATGAAAATTAATATTATTAGGTTGTTTTTATTATTTTATTATGATTTAAACTTGTTTTAAATATATTTTTAATGTTTGACTTGAGTACGGTTCAAATGTGTTTGAGATCGAACTTGGTTCGACGTTCGAGTTCGAGTTCGATGCTTGGCGCGTAAGTTTGTAATTTTTTAAAAGTATTTTCAGTATTTTACACTTATTCCAATCAGAAAAATCACACACCAGAGTGGCCGTTGGTGGACCCTCCAAAAATACCACAATAAACGGTGGTATTTTTCTGAAGATTTCCTCGCCCAGGTCTCGGTAACACTGTAAAACAACAAAATTAAATAAAAAATTTTTTCGTCGTGTTCGGTTGTGGAGCGCGGTTTCTTTGCTGGAAATATTCGAAAACGTAAGAACCAACAATCTGGAAATATTCGAAAACGTAAGAACAAACTTATCTGAAGCGTATAGAGACTGTGAAAACAACAAGAATCCAAAAAATCGGTGCATAAAAGTGACAAATAACGAAAGAAAACCAAGTTCTGTTCATCGAAATGAAATGAGCAGAAACCGGAATTAAAGGTAAAATAACGAAAACGGTATTTTGATTCGGAAACGTGTTTATATTAATATTTGTGTTGTGCTTTATTGTGTTTTATTGTTATTATCCTGGCTATAATATATATTTACAATATATATTATTTTTGATACACGCAGCTTGAGCAAAACCGCCGCAAAACGCCGCAAAAACTTGTTCCCAAAAGTGTTTCTGTGTGTGTGTGTGAGCAAGAAATTGAGCTCGAGAAGAAATCTTAAATCTAAATTCAATAATTCGCTGCAAAATCAGAAAGAAAAACCCCATCACAAGTTTAGTTTAAATAAAACAAAATATAAAAAAACAAACAAATATTTGTTCGCTTTTCCAGCAAGGCAGTAAAGTGTAGGAAAAGGAAAAGAGGGAAACAAAAACCGAAAAATCAAAAAGTAAACCTGTTCCTGCACTGCGGATAAAGCAACAAAATAAAAGAGAGGCCGCAAAAAGTGGCACAAGTGAAAATTCCTGCGTTGTTCGTTTATTATTATTTTGTATTGCCTTTTTTTTGTTCGACAATCGCCAAAAGTGAAAATCAATTTGCAGAGAGCGCGCGCGCAAGGAGCAAAAGGAAGAGAACAAGACCGGATGAGAGAGCGAGCCAGGAAGAGAGCGTAAGCCGAATATAGAAATCGTCCTTTTTTTGGGTCCAAAAATACCCAACCCAAAAAAAGAGCACGAAAACTGGACGAAAAACGGTGAAAAACAACAATAACAACGAACGACGGACGATAGATTGCAAAAGTAAACAAATTCCGGCGAACTCAACGAATGAATTTCGGGAAATTGCAACACGAAAAAGGTCAGTAACGGAAAATTGCATAGTTGTCAAAGCACACAAACTGATTGATTGCCGGACGAATTGAATAAATTAAAGTTAAAGACTCGCTTTGGGGGGTAAATAAAAAGTGGCATAAAGGCAAACGCTTCTCTTAATAGTCCCCCAATTGACCTTCACCCTTGGACACCCTCGCAAATTGGTAGTGTGATGGCCAATAACTTGGTAGTTTGGGGTGCAGTAGTTAACCTTAACCCTTGATCACCGTTAATTGGAAAACCCTCACATGGTCACGGTCACTCGCTCGTGAAAAATGGCCATTTACTGCAGTGAGTGAGTAACCCTAAAAAAAGGTAGTGCCAGAATAGTCATCATTCTAATTTATATGTTTTTACTTTCATTAATAAATATTCTATTAAATAAAAATTCATTAATTTTGAAATTATTAAAATTTGGTTTCATGAGAAATTAAATATTTTATTTATTTGCCCTTCAAAACTGATACAGAAATTTATTTTAAAAAATCCAATCTGGTAATGATTTGAAGAAAATCGTAGTTACAACCGATGACAATTAATATTTCCTTTGCTTCCATGACTTAAATAAAATTACCCAACTTCTTTCGTTAAGGTTCACTAACTGAAAAAGAGTTTGTTAACCGTATTTTTATCGGCCAGCTGAAAATACGAATTTGGGAATTTTGACTCTACGAAGCACAGTCATTCGTAATAAATTCCTGCACTTCTGAACGTCTTTACTTTTTTGCTTTATTATCGCACCTTTTTATAAACCCCAATCATATTTATATTGACCTTCACTCGAGTGCTTCTCTGGTTGTAAAAAGACATTCATAAATTTCGTTTTCTTTTTGCAAGTGATTGGGAAATTACACACGCTCTCCTCTTAGCCCCTTCCCGAGTTTAAATTTTTCCCTACCAATATTGTACTTATCTTGGTTGTTGGTTTTTCGTACAACTGCCTCATAACGTGACTGGTTCTTGTTGGGGCTTATTGTTTTTTGTTTGTGTTGTTGTTACACAAGCGTAACAATAAAATTTCAGAGACTGGTCCGCCGCGCACACGAAAATAGTTAAAAATTTTATATGTGCTGTTATGATCATGTTTTATCTGATAGTTATTCGCTCGTGGCACGTAACACAGTTTGTGTTTGGTATGTTCATTTTTGGAGATTTACGGAGAGGGGAGGCTGTGAGAGGGCTAGGCTATATCACGTAAAGCTGCGAGCAGAGAACAAACCCAGATCCCAGATCTGAGATCCGAGAGAGCTGCTGGGTCAGCAGCGGTTGCCTTTTTGGTGTTGCAGTTGCTTAATAATGGGGATGCGACTTAATTGTTTCAAAGATCTGATATCAAAAGTAAAGCCTGTATCTGATGAATAACAAAAGGGGAATATTGTGGCTATATAGGGGTCATAATACCAAAGGTCTTTTAACCAGTTTGCATCCCAAAATTATGGGTAAACAGATTTTGTAAGCTTTTTTTTAATGATTTGATCTTATTTAAATATCTGCATGTCTCTAGGGAATCTTTAAAATTCTGCTTATAGTCCACTTTCCAAGACAGGTTTGATCACCTCAAGAATAAGGTCAAAATATCAAAATATTCAGTTTTGTCACGCATAATTTAAATATTTAGCATTTACTATTTCAGCTTCCAGTTTTTTTTTTATGTTTTAAGTGCGTGATTTTACTTAATTCCCATTCCACAACTCTCTGCATTTTTGGTCATATCCATTAAAAACAATTTATAGTGTTTCTTTCTTTTATGTTTTGCTTGTTGGCCCACAAAAAGTGACATTTTTGCTCAAGTTTTTGGCCAACATTTCGCCCAATTTGCATAAATTACGACGAGTATTCGAATCATTTGAAATGCTCCAAGTCGAGAAATTCGACTTCTATGGCCCGAACTCTGAGTGAGGCCCAGGCAATTTTTTGATTTATTTAATGAGCCAAAAATGCTGAGCTGCCTCTATTTCTCTCTCTCTGTGGCCGTAGGCGTAGATCTCAGATTGGTTCGCTGCCGTTGAAGTTTAACAAATTTAAAGCAATTTCGCTAGCTATTTTTGGGGTCAATTAAGTTGCGCGGCGGCTGAGATACAGATACGCAAAGCCAGTTAGTTGAAGGGGGGGAGTGGGCGTACTAGTATTTTTCTCAGATTTTATTAAACAGAAAAAAAAAACAGAAGCAACAAAAAAAAAAGCATACACATAAAAGAGGAAAATATGAAAAGGGAAAAAAGTACAAGCCTAGCAAAGAGAAGACAACAACAACAAAAACAGAGAAAATCGATTTAAAACAGATGATTTGGCATCACCCCAGCCGCCAGCCAAGCCATTTTTCCACATTTTCTCTCCCGGAACCTCCCTCCCTCCCTGTGCTTTATGTATCCCCCGAAGTCTGTTTTGTCTCCCCGACAGAGGCACCCCCATTCGGACGCCTATCCAGTCCCCAGATCTCAGTTCCAGGCCCAGGCCCAGGCCTAATATTTCACAGGCTGTTAGGAGATGTCTACGCAAGGGGATGGCGACGGATGCACGGCTACTATGGGGTGTATTTTATCAGCCAAGGGCAGTACAGTGGGGCCTGACGCACTGACAGCTGTTTAACCAGAAAGTATATATTGTTTTTCAAGCTGTTTAAGCCTTCAATTGAAGTATTTTGTTTATTGTTTTTGCGCTTAAAATGCAATCATGTAATTAATAAACAATTGGGGGACTTGGCAGCTGCTTACAAAAAGGATTTACTGTTTATAAGTTGTGTGTACATTTATCTGTAGGTTCCACTGTTATGGTTATGCTTATCACTCGCTCAACTTTTCACGCTTCTGTTCTGCGCTTTCGTACTTTATTTTCTCTTCTTGTTTTTAGCTCCTTTTGCCCGCTGGCTGCTTTTGTTTTTTTTTTTTTTTTTGCTTGTGCCAAATTCTCGTTGAACTTTTGAGGCTCCCAAAACAGCTGTGCTGCTGTGCCCGGGCCCATCTTTCTCTATCTCTTTATTGCTCCCCTTGGCAGCCCTCAGAGGCTGGCTGGTGTCCTGTCATTAACACTAGCAGCGACGCTGACGCTAGCACCGATGCCGGCAGCGGATGATGCGGATTTAATGAGCAAATGATTAGCATTTTTATGCGGCCACTCTTAGTGCCCCAAAAAAATGCCCGGGAAAGTCCTCTTCGCATTGCGAAATGAAAATATTTTTGCCTCCTCTTTTTTGCCGCTACGCTGGGAAAACTTAATAGTTGGCATTTTCACGACATTTTCCCTTTGTCTGTCACTGCACTGATAAGGGAAGGTGATAAAGGGAATCAGGCTATGTGGGGGTGGGGGGCAAAGTGGGACACGTGCAACGGATTGTGGCACACAGAAATGAAGTCCCCGGGAAAAAGCCCTTAAGCGGGACCAAATTAATGATCCCCACGTAGATTTATGGCCAACCAGATAAAAGGAAATGGAAAGGGTGAAGCAAATCGAAGGAAAACTGCAGAAAAGTGATAAAAGAAAACGAGATGTTCTTTTTGCAATATTATTGTCTTCTTAATGGGCAGAATTCTAGATGATATTTCAAGGTATAAATGTAATTTAAAACTATTTAAAGGTTTTTAAATCAAAATTTAAATTGCCAAAGCTAAGATTTAATTTTAACAACTCCCACAGACATACACACAAAATTTCCCAAATTCCTGGTACTTGGTTCAATTTTAATGAAAAATTTCCCTGAGAAATGTTTAAAAATCCTTGAACCAAATCCTAACAAAGCCATAAAAGGGAAATGTTTGGGAAAAGCCCAATTGCATTTTCCAGCTTTCCTTCTCTCAAATCAGCTAAAAGCAAAGTTGGAACTTTTGATGGGGCCCCAACAATGGGATCTCCATTCCGGGTAACCGTTGGACCCAAGCCCTGGACTCATCCTGTTCGCACTCACAAATGAAATTAACTTTGTGGCCTCTGTGTCGCCCCGCGCCTCCCTTTGTCACTCTGTGATTTCACTGCATAATGCAATTAAAAAAGGCAAAACAACAAGAACAATAAAAATTGAACAGAAAAACGATTTTCCTTTTGCGTTTTTGCCGCACGAGAAAAAAAAGAGGGAGAAGTCGAGGCAAAAACAAAAAATCAATAAAAGCTATGGGGAGTGAGAAAAAAAAGAATCTGCCACCACAATGAACAACAACAATAACAAGAAAAACAACAACAATATGTAGGAAAAGTCAGCTAGGAAAATCAATCTGGCACAAGGATAAAACTACACGTACGAGCACTAAGTGTGGTCCACATTTTATAGATAGGATACATGCGGCACACACACCGCAATGTCCTCAAAACGCAAATGCAAAAACCTTTTCTTTTTTTTTTTTTTTTTTTGGGTCGCATTATGATGGGCGTGAATCAGGTGTACATATCATCAAAGCATATTTCAAGTGGAAACCATGCCTCTTGAATAATTCAGGAGATGTATGTGTTTGGGCCTGTGGTAAAATATGCCCCGAAATAGTAACATTTTCCAATGAATTATTCCCTTGAAGCATTAAATATTGCATCTTTTTATCAAAACTATTTTTATTTGTATCTTTAAATAATTATCTACAAGTCCACACATGGGAAATCATAAAAAACTAGCTCCAATTCTAGGTTATCTCTTGGATAAAAAGCCGACAAAGTTCCCAAAATAAATATCAGATTTTTAGAGGGGTTATTAAATGTTCAAATAAAAATCAAAACAAATATTTTCTGTCTTTTTTTATTAGATTAATGAGTTCATAAATTAAATCAGAACTTAATTGGCTCATTAAATAAGTCATAAATTTCACAACATTTAACTTTTAAAAAGCAGCATGATATATATTTGCAAATCACTATTATATACATAATTCAAAAAGACAGAGATTACAGAACCATGCTGGATTTATTATCACTCGAGTGCTTAAAAAAGAAATATTTAGCTTTGTGATGATGATTCACTTTTTCTGCCGAGTTTAAAACAGATTTCTATATTGTGGGTGTTCCTCGATAAGCTGCATGGGAGTTCCTATCACTGTCATATATTATATTCGCTGCAAACTTGTTATTTCATTTTGTATAATTCCCTTGAATCGTTGTGTTTGTTCTGAGGAATCAGTGCAAGTTTTGCAATAATCTGCCACGCGCAAAGGAAACTCGCGGCTTCGAGTCAAGGTTAAAATAGGGGGAATTCAAGTCGATAGCCGATTGTTGGGTTCATTGCCAAGTAAAAAAGGGGGCCAAAAGGGGGGAAATGGGATACATGTGCAAACAGACTTGTGTTTATCAAAGGCTTCTCCCAGAGAATTTTATGCTAATTTCTGCTGCTCCTGCATAAATTTTGTTCTTGATTTTGTGCTGAAACCATTTCTTTTCAGCCTTTGATGTAATTTTTAATGGAATTTGAACTCGAGAAAGGTTACAATACGAAAATATGAATAATTAATAGGTAATTGAAAGTAAATATGCGTTTTATTAATAATAAATTATACAGAAAACCAGCTGAAATGGGGAATACACTTTCGTTTATTTATTTTTTCACCCGAGTAAAAGTCACAATGCCCAACTAATTATTTACAAATTTATTTGAATGCCAAAAAACCTTGGTTGCTCCGAGATTTGCGATAATTTTAACGTAATTATAGTCAAATCAAATCGGCATTACCATAACTGAAACAGCAACGAAAAAGCCAAAGTTTATGGCTGTCCCATTAAAGGGAAGAAAGCCAAATCGTCGGCCTGCCTGCCTGCTTGCCTGCAATTGTGGTAAATCAACATTTTCATTGGCAGACGATGGCATTTTCCTTGCGGAATTTTCTTTTGTCTCTCAGCTGAGCCCTGCACGACATTCAGGGCTTAATGCGGGTGGCAAAGTAGGGGGTGGCCAGGGGTGTTGGCAGCGCAATAAATAAGTTTGGCCAACAAATAGGAAGAGTGGAAGCCAAGAACGTGCCAAAGTTGAACAAATAAAGAGGTGGTTGGATCCACGACAAGGGGGCGGAGGGGAGGTGGCATTATGAGCACGGGGATTAACGGCAAAGAAAGTTGACTTATGAAGAAAGTTGCGCTAGAACTTTCTCGGCTGTGAATTCAATTAAAGTTTGGCTCTAAGCAAAATCCAGTTAATTTGTAATAATTTCTGCAATCAAATTAAAATGAAATTTCCAGCAGAAAGAACGTAGCTAAAAGAGACACAGACAGACTCAAGTGGCTGCCAACAGTAAATTATGAATTAAATTCACAATAAAATTTCCCCATGAACGAATCCGGCAAAAGAAAAGAGCGGAAAAAAATCAGCGAATTAAAAACCACAAACAATAACAAATTTCTGCAATCGGAACTGCCCTTCCCTCTCGCCTTTCTCCACAAAAAAAAAATCTTTATAGTTTTATTTCCGCTTCTTGAATGCAACTAAATTACGCTAATTGCTGCTGGCCAAGAGCACTGAGTGCGCTTGAAAGAAGCCATAAAAACAAAGCAAGAAATAAGCAAAAGAAAAAGAAAAAAATATATAATATAAAATATAAATAGAGAGAGAAGTAAGTAATACTCATTCATTATGTAAGACCTGGCCGTGACTTTTCCAGCGCGGAAACTTTTTTGTTTAGAAAGTGTCGCCGCAGAAATCAGAAAAATTAACTTAAATGCTGAAAAACGAACCGAAAAGCACTTTAATGGCCAAAACGTAAAAGCCAAAAGAAATTAAATGAAATGGAAATCAAATAGAAATCAATGAGACAAAATGAAAGTGAGGAATTTGTTTGTTTTTTTATTTTTTGGGTGTGTCTGTGTCGACGGCTCTTCAATTTCTTTTCATTTTTTCAGTTTTTTGTTGGCAGCCAGAACACAGAAAATTCATAATTAATTTTTAATGAGGCCAGGACCGTGGAAATGTTACTCTAAGAATCACACAGACACCCCACTAGAGCTGGAGAAGTGCAAAATAGGCTTAAATATTTTATAAGCTGAGCGGCATTTGTCAAAAATATTTGGCACACGAAGCTCTTAAGAAATGAGTGCGGAAAAAGTAAGCCCATTAACACTAGACCGCCAGATTGAGGTGGCTTAAAAAAGACAAGGGAAGAAGGAATAATTTAGGGGAATTTTCTATGAGACTTTAAGGATTTAAGACAGTTTAAAAAGGGATACAATATGTAATACATATTTACCAATAACAAATTCAAATAAAAGGTAAAAAATTAACTAGATTTCCACTAAGAAGTTACCTCAAGATAACATAAACTGTTCCAGAGTTTCCCCCATAATTTTAACAGGCAAATCCATTAGGTCCTTGTTGCCAAGTGTTATTTATGCAGGGCTCAAAGCCCATTTCCGCAGCCACCCATCAATCAATCAATGGATCGATCAAGAGCCGGGTGATAGATGCAAAGATAATGGAGAAGTTGACTGGCAAAAGCAAACCACTCGGAGAAATTTAATAAAACCTCGGACAGGGCTTCCGTGTTCTGCCTGTCTACCTGGCCCCCTTCTGGGACTTTGGGCTCGCGGTGATTGGGAAACCCGTTTGATGCCATTGGCAAAAGAGTAATCATACAAAAAATACACGTTAATAGAATTTTAACGGCAGAGAAGAGAAGCTTGGTTGGGCCTACGCTGGCCTCAGAACGCCCACAAGGGCGGGGCTTAGTAGGAAATAGGAAAAAAAAAAAAAATAGAAAAACTAGCAAGCCGCCGCCAAGTTGTTGGGCAACTGCTGAGCAACAGTTAGGTAACTGTAATCAATCAGAGTAACTCGGGCTAATTACTGGGGGACCCAAAAGGGGGGCATAGACGGCATAGAGACACAAGAACTACGGGGAATGACTGACTTAATTAAACGCAAAAGGCCCGCTAGGCACTGGCATTTACAATTTTCACAAAATTAAACAACAAATTGCGTAATTTGCCTCAGCTGCAAAGGCTAATAAACTGTAATGAGGAGGCGGTCCTGTGGCAAGGGGCGTGGCTATTCACATATTTGTTTTCATTTTTTTTTTTTAGAGGGTTTTATGAGCGAGTTTTATTAGATTTAAGGATTACACATTCAAAAATTACTCTTTATTTATGAAATAATATAAATTTATAAGTTTTTTTTTATAATATTTTTATAGATGGAAATAAAAAGGGGTTGTGACTGATTTTATATTGCAACTTTTATAACTAATTTCAAACAAATTGAAGGAACCTGAACAACCTTTTTCATACTCTCGAATTAAAACAAGTAAGAAAGCTACAGTCGAGTGAGCTCGACTGTGAGATACCCGCTACCCATACTTAAACCAGAAAAGCGTCAGGACGCCAGAAAAAACAGTTGATACAATTTTGAACATAACAGACAAATGCAAATGCAAGTGTAATATAATCACATGCATACAAAAATACATACATATGTATCTATGTGTGTAAAACCGCGATATTATTGCATTCAAGCGGCTAATAATTATTACCATTTATTAAAATTGCTTCTCGAATATCTTATAAGATTCTTTTCCGAACACAACCATGAACTGATAAGAATATTTAGTTGGTCTAATTGGTCAACCAAATGAGGCATGCTGCCCGCAGCCGTTTCTGGCCATACAAAATTATTTCTTTAATAACTTCGACAATTTTTATCTGATCGCAACCAAATTTTCAGGGATTACACCGACTATAGTTTTTAATATACATATCGAAATTCGCGACTCTAGCTTTAAAATTATACGCTTAATACGCTTTTTTATGATTTGCGGGGGCGGAAGTGGGCGTGGCAAAAATTTGAAACAAACTTGATCTGCGTGCAAGCATAAGAAATACTGTCGAAAAAAAATTAGAGCTCTATCTCTTATAGTCTCTGAGATCCAGTGTTTCATACGGACAGACGGACAGACAGACAGACAGACAGACAGACAGACAGACAGACAGACAGACAGACAGACGGACATGGCTAAATCGACTCGGCTGTTGATCCTGATCAAGAATATATATACTTTATAGGGTCGGAAATGCTTCCTTCTACCTGTTACATACATTTCCTGCCGGCACAAAGTTATAATACCCTTCTACCCTATGGGTAGCGGGTATAAATATATACATTAAAGTCTGCCTTCTGTTCATGTGCATTAAAGGAAACTTAATACCCCTTTCTTACTCCTAAAACACTCATTGAATAAGAATTATTATCTATTTCAAACCAAAATATTTTTGTTTTCTCTGCATCGGCTGTCAGATTGCAGTCATCGTTTTGGCAGCTCATTTAACAATTTGCCCATTCTGGACTTGACAATTTGGAGTTGTAATCGATTTTCATAAAATATGAAAACGAATCCTCATGCTCAATCCAATACAGAGGGTACATACATATTTTTGCATTTAAATGCAAATCACGTTGATGGCTCTCCCCCCCGTGTGTGTGTGTATGCTGCTCATAGCCTTGGCAATACGAGCCAACGTATATGGCCAACAACAAGATGTACACATTAAGATACAAGATACATAAACACATTTGGCCCATTCGCTTGGAGCCAAGTGGGTGTCTTTTGGTCTCGATGTGTGTGTATGTTGTTGTTGTTCTGTCATTTATTTTTTTTTTCCTTTTTTGTGTGCCGGGAAAAAAGTTGATTATGTGACGGCGAAGATTTCTTTTATGAGGACTAGGCGTGGTTCTGGTGTGTGAACAACATCCTGTTGGTATAGAATATGTTCTGAAAGGGAATCTTATCTTTATAGATCTGAAAAATATGTATTTATTGGGAAATAATAAAAATAAAGGTGTTAAAAGTAATTTTTATGTACAACAATAATCTTTATATAATTGGTATAATTCAAATTTATTATTATTTGTAAACGAAAACCGCTGGAAAATGGTGTAAGAAATATATTTAAATATACACATAAAATAAAGTATAAAGATTATTAAAAAGGAGGATTTAAAAATAAGTAGCTAAAGGTTCTGTCATTAATCTATAATATTTATTAAAATCTAAGGGAAAATATTCTTAAAAATTAGCTGACTATTTTATCTACCAATAACTTCCAAAATTATTCCTCTTGCTGTAAACTTTAATCAAAAAACAATAAAAATTCATATGGGGACAATTCAGTTACACGTTTTACGAGCCCATTTATAAACCCAATTTGGCTTCTTTATCGACCGCCAGTTTAACGCAATTATGGGCCTTTACCAAAAATAAAATTGTAGGCATTCCCACCACAACAATTTAAACAAAAACATAAAAAAAGAACGCAAAAGAGTTGGGCCAACCAAATTTTTTTTTTTTTTATAATCGACGCAATAAGGAAGGAACACAAAACGAGATTCTTTGGACGGCGACACAAGTGGCACATCAAACAAAAGCGCGAAAATGAGGGAATAGGATAAGGGAAGTGGAAACGACAGGGGGGAGGGGGGCGGAGAAGACTGCAAACAATGAACGAAACGTAGCTCAAATATTTGCCAAGCGGTTTTCTGTAATAAAAGGTACGACAGGTAGATAGATGGTTGAACAAAAATCTCTAAATTATATTATCAAAAAAAGGGAGTTGCCACATAGAGCTATTAACCAGATCCTTAGCGATAGTGAATCAGGTTCAGTCCTACATGATTCTTCTATGAATCAGGTCTGAACGGTACTGAAGGGGGGCGTCACAGTCGCTCTAACACACACACTCATTCATACGCAAAGCAAGTGCAAAATGACAAATTGATGAATTCGTTAATTGAAACAAAGCATTTACCAGAAATGACAAGTTATCCAGCCACTAAGGGGAAATGATGTCTCTGCCACCTGCCCTGGGATTGCACGCAGCTCCTCCTGGCATCCCTCTGAGCATTTTCGCCGCCTTATTTGTGTACATCATACATCACTGGGTCTAGTTGGAAATCAATAGATTTCTTATTGGATTGACCGCTGTTTCCAGTCGTGTAAAAAGAACACAAAATCATTCATAATAATTATGCCCGTAAAAGGGCCTCGTGTTTCTCTGCTTTTTTCAAACGAAACTGGCTTACAAATAAATTTATATTTAAAAAGAAACTGAAATGTAAACTGAGCCCCGCGATAAACAAATGAGCTTCGAGTCATTCAAGTAACAAACAAAAGTAAAAAAGACCTAAAGTCTGGAAATCAGTTAAAAGTATTGAGTTCTTATTTGAGAAAAATATTGTTTATGTTTGAAAGTTATAAACAAACTCTTAAAAATCACAAGGCAGCAGCAGCAATAAAACTTCAATTTTCATGAGAGCTTGTATATACATTTTAGACAGATTGGACCCACATGGCCATCTAAGCTCCGGTTTTGACCATCCAACATTTTGGCCATTTATCGATTTCTGGCCATTTTGTAGGCGTCCACACGCAACGCGTTTTTGGGACTTGGCTGGTTGGTGAGTTGCCAAATCAAAAATAATGTCCGACAATTAATGTTTTATAAATATAATTATGAAATAATAATAATTTTTGGTAAACATTGATTGACAAACGATGGGACGGGGAGCGACAGTTGACGGACGGATGATGAATGATGAATTGTTTTTCAAGGAGTGCCAGGGTAAGTTTCAGTTGGGAAATCGAACTTTAATCAAAACAATTAACACGAAAAATGTGTTAGCCACGAAACTGGCTGGCTGCTGTTAAGCTGCTGTGGCTGCTGCTGAGATCAACTTTCCTAAAGGTCGGTAACCGGTTTTCGGCCAACAAATTTCCGAGTCTCCAACTCTGGGCCAACATTCTTGGCCGCCTCCTCTGTCCCCTCTAAGCCTTTCTCTCTCTCTCTCTGTGTCTGTCTCTCTGTTTGGTTAGGGGAACCGCTTTTCGCTTAGCGCCAACATTACGTGTCCGTTAGCACTCAATAACAATTTTCTTGGGCGGCAAATTCAATTCAATTTTTCAGCAGAAGAGGACAGAAAGAAAGTTGAATGAACCGCAAGAAGGTCGTTGGTAATGCACTCAAATTTTATATTGGAATCCGCCGAAAAGGGCCACACAAAGGTTGCCAAATTAATTGAATCAATGTCAATCAGTGGAGCTTGGAATGGCGATTGGGTTTAATCAAAATAAATGTTTGGGAATTTTTAAACATTTTTTTTTTGCTTCAATAATTTATGTGGGATTTTTTCTTGCTGCTAGAGGTTAAATTATACAACGAAATTAATGTTGATAAATCAATCTAAACCCCTTGGCAGAAGTGCTATTTTTATTGCTTAAAAAATATCAATACCTTTTAGATAAATTGCATTTTTCATGGGTAAACAATTTTTCATTTTCCACACTTGTTTCAGTACAAATATTTGGCTCTAAATACACATGTTTTCTATTGTGAATTCTTCTTGGTTTCATATATTTTTATTCAACAATTTTTCCAACCATTTGACTGGGATTATTCTCACACATTTCTCACGCAGCTCAACTCAAAGTTTTGATCAATTTTCCCCAAATGTCTGCCTGCATTTTGTTTCCACTTTTCCACTTTGGTTTTTATTGAATTTATTTCTAACCCATCTTCCTGGAGTTTTACTTTTTCCACTCCTCTCTGCCACCTGTCACTCTCGTATTCTGTTTTTTTTTTGTGCATTTTCTTTTTTATTTCTTGTTGGCTTATTTGCATATTGTGCATATTTCGTTGGCTTGGCCAAGTTTTTCCTGCTTTGGCATTCAAATTTCAGTGGCTAAAGAAAAATACGTTTATGGCGCTACACTACCCAAGGGGGGATTATACGTTTTAACGAGTGAAATGACAAGAAATAAACTTTGTTTCGGCATTAAATCTTTCGTCTTCAGTTTGCTCTTGAGGGCATCTCAGATTCGCTGTGGCTTCGCAGCTCTCGATGCCTTTGATGGCTCAGCATTTACATTTCATTTCATTTCGAATTGGAATTTACATTTATTTCTTTCTGTCGTGTGCGTTTTCCTTTGTGTTTTGATTTATTTTCAAACTGCGCTTTTCATAAGCCAACAAACAAGTCACTGATTGGCGGCGGCCCTGAAAAAAAGGGGAGGAGGTTTACAATAAATAAAAAAAAGAAAAAGAAAAATCTCTTTGAAGTGGCGCTCTTTGAGTTTTGTGGTTAGTCACTTGCAAGGTTGTCAAGGATTTAAACCTGGTTACCTAATAAATAGTTCATGGCATCCTAAATGAATGCACCGCCGGCTGCATTATTTATTACGTACCAAATTATTCCAGTTACAGAAATGTGCAAGTTGGCAAATTAATTGAAAATTGCCAGAGTTGCGGGTAATTATGTTAATTAGGCGAAATATTATTCGCCTGTTGTCTGTCTTTCTGTATTTCAGTTAAAATGACAGGCGGCTCATATGTGAGCGAGCTGCCTGAAAAGTTTTCAGCTTCAGCTTCAAGTTTGAAAAGTTGCCTCGGCCACAGGGAAAAACGCCAGAAAATAATTATACACATGACCAGGTAGGGAATGTGCCTGGTTGGAGCGGCGATCTCTCAGAGGTTCTTCACTGCCGGTGATGGGCGTGAAATGAGAAAAATCCAGGGAGAAAAATGTGAAAAATAATAAATGATATTTGGGGCGGGGCAGCAGCTCTCTCACACACACACACACACAGACAACCGACACTTCCGAGGCCCTTAACCTTTCCAAGTGCAAGCGAGGCTAACTAAACGATTCATTATTGCATCGTTTTCCCACCAGGTTCTTGGGAAAGTGTTCCGCCGCCTCATAAAAAAAGCTTTCCAAATTGAATGTAGGTGAAATATATGACTTCAGGCCTCGATAACTTAATGAATTTTCTTAAGTAATTTATCAATTTGAGGGTTAAGAATGTATTGAGGGACTTTGAAGGCATTCAAGTAAAGGTAATTGAAAGGAAAACAGTGAAAGATACCTGAAAATCTTAAATTACTTTAGCTTTTTTGCCATAAGTGTGTGTATAACAAGCACATCTTAAAAATTAATATCATAATTAGTCAACTAAAAGTCTTAATATGACTTAGTTTGCTTTAAGCACTTTCTATCACTTAATTCCTAGTACTTTCCCATTAATTCTTCCCTTTATTTCCTTTCAAGGACCATTTATAAACTTAGTTTTTCAACTCTCTAAGCTCCATAAATTTGTGTTAGTGTAGACCAATCAGTACTATAAAAGAGGAAAAATATATCACCTTAATAATTGTCTGAGGCAAAAAAAAAGCAACATTTTGCAATTAACACGCCGCACGCTTGTTGAAAGCGTTTCAGTTCAGCAGGAACGCCTGCGGCGGGATGCAGATACTCGTACCGTAGACCTTCAGATGCATTTACATTCAACATTCACAGATGCAGATGCAGTTGCAGATACAGATACAGAGATACAGAAAATCTCTGCATGAATCTCCTCCGAGACATTGACTCCAATTGAGCAATGCAAAAGCCAGAGGGGAGAGTGAGGGGGGAAAAAAATCAGGGGGCAACTCGCTCGAGTTAAGTCATGTGTGGGCTTCATTTACAACTCACTCAACTTTTGCCTCGAATGCTGGCGGGGATTCGGAATTGGGACTGGGACTAGGCTTGGGATTGGAGTTTCGCCCACGAAGCGCATTGCATTGTGGCCTCTCTGCAGCGCTCCTCAAGTGTCGCTGAAGTGTCGACATGGAGTCTGACAATTGTAAAAGTTGTTTATGACTAAAAAAAATGTGTATATATTTTAAAAACTGTGTAGTACGATTCCTCGAGCATTTGTTTTCGGCTCTGACATAAAGTGAAAGATTGTGCGCTCTTGATTGCACTTTATGCTTATGAAAACTCTAGCCAGCTGTCCTCTGATTTTATTTCAAGTTCGTCAAGAAACGCCAACATCAAACAGAGTTCGCAGCTCAAAGAGCCGAGTCTTTTTCTCCCTCTCTCTGAGCAGCTATATAATATTTATATTTATATAAATTAGCGCAGCAAGATAGGTGGATGCCATGATGCTGGGATGCTGCTTTTGCCCCCTGGCAAAGCCCAAGTAAAATGTATAAAATAAGGCGAAAAATAAAACAGAGCAAAGCGAAGCGCAGTGCAAACGATGCAATTTTATGCGCAGACGCCTAAATTGAAAGCGACGCGTAGCGGACGCAGCAGCAGCGGCACTCAACGAGGCGTTCTATGTTTGCACTGCAAGAAAGAAATTTATTTAATTAATATTTACAAAATTAATAGGAAATAGTGCGGAAAAAGATAGGATAATAAACATGAAAGTTATTAGACAATAGAGTTAACTTCTCTCTCTGTTTTCTTCCTGTTTAATTAATTCATATTTAATAATTCAAAATTTGAAAAAATTGATCTGATTTCTGTGCAAAATCAGTGAAGGGAGCCCACAGTTTGAGAGCCACTGTGTGGTCCCTCTTGTGCTCCTCCCCTCCCGCTCCTTTCTCTGGCGGGGCAGCCTCTAGGGTCATTAACATGCCCAACAGGAAAAAAGAAGAGAAAAGAGCCAAACAGGAGAAGCCAGAATGAAAAGTAAACGAGACAAAGCCAAATGCAGATGGGGCACGGTGAAGGGGCACACACACACACAGTTGGAGTTGCAGAGGAGAGTGCAACCAGAGGAGGAGAAAAAAAATCAAGCGACGCGACCCTGGAGCAACAAAGCGCGTCTGCATTTGTGGGTGGTGCCTGTGGTGTCAGTGGTTCCAAGCTCAGAGAAGGGGTTCCTGGGGTTCCTACAGTTCTAAAGCTCCGAAGGAGGCGGGGCGCGACCGGCTCCCTTTGGGGTCCAAGGTGCCGTCAGTTTGCCTATGCCTATCCCCCCTCCTTGCGACTGTTTGTTGTACGTGCCGCGGCGGTTATTTCCAGTCAGCAGTTAAAAAAAAAAGGAAAACAAGAGTTAGGGATTATACGGGGACTCCTGGAAAAAACACAAAGGGAACAGGGATCCTTTTTGCATAGAAAAGCAGCGGAAAATACAACTAAAATTAGAATTAATAGCCACTAGAGGCCAATACAATGAACTCTGGTTAATGGTTAAGTAATTAATAAACCACTCAAATCAGCAAGTAAACAAACACAATTTTAAGCTACACTTTGGAGCAATTCAACAGTCTAAAGCTGTGTGTTTACTTAGCACTAAACCCTAATTATAGATCAAGTGATTTATGTAAGCAAAAAACTTGTGTACTAATCGTTTTTCTCTCCCTCTTTGCAGGTAATTAAATGGTAATTTTTCATCGATTTCATGGCATATTTAGCGAAATAAGCCAAGCTCACCAGCCGGATGATGATGGAACGTAATCGGAAACGACTTCACTCAGTGTAAATGCGGCTAAGCTAAGGGTAAGGCTAAAGCTAAGGCAAATAAGGCGCTCATTAATTAAAGCCAAACGCAGAGACAAACAAAAGAATCATCAGCTCCTTTGTTTGCAAATTTCATTTAAGATTCTTTTGCTAGAAACATGAGAACGCACTTTTGTTTAGGACATACATATTATAGTATATATAGTTTATAAAAAGTTATGACTTGATATGGTGATGATGATGATGATGGGGCGAATGAACTCTAGACCGACCATTGTGTTACTTTTACTCGACACTTTCGCAGGCCAAAGAAAAGCACAGGCACATTTCCTGTTCCTAATACCCGGCTGACATGCAACAATTTCGGACCTTTTCACAGAATAAGGGGAGAACTATTAAGTCCGATTGCCAACTTTCACTGATGATGATAATGCCCCCAGCAATTATGTATTGCTCTAGTTAATGGCCAGCAACTCTTTTCCCCACTTCATCGTCGTCGTCGTCGTTAATGACATAATTAAGTCTTCGGTCAGACACGTGTCCATCCAGCCGGACTTGTTCTGATTCCTTCCTCAATCCAGCATTTAGCATTCAGTGTGAAAGGTGACACGAACGTGCTAAGTTGTCAGGTAAACACGGTGGGAAAAGAACCCAAACATCTGCCTACCAGAAGACCCTCTCCCAGTCGCATTGATTCGAGTCTAGAATTAGCATTTTCCACGGCTTGGGAAACCAAGAAACCCCCGCCAAACAATGAAGACGAATTTGTACAGTTTCTGCTTGGCTGATTCCCCCGCCGGCACTCTCAGCAAGGGTCTAATGGCTTTTTAAAGTGACCAAAATTTGGCATGTGCCCCGCGTAAACTGGTTAAATTAAATACCAACGCTGCCGCTTGGCCAACTGGAGTTGGGCAAGCGTTATTTAGGGGCTTGTGGGGCATGTCGAAGAATGCATTAACCGAGAATTGGGTAAACACTTTGTTGAAGGCAGGAAGGAGAAGTTGTAGATAATGGAGAGATAGAAGTTGGGGTTTTTTCTTATAGAAAATGTAGAAGAAATAGGTAAGGTGATAATTATATTTGAGAGAAAAGTGTGTACTGGAGAAAGAAGGCAAAATAATTCTACAGATTGTATAGTATTCCAAAAATAATGTGAGTTTGAGTGACCTAAATAGATAAATTTCTATATATGGTTAGCTGTTATAAATAATAAATATTCTCATTCGAATGAGGAATTTAGTTTATTTGATAAATAAATTCTATAGGAATCACATTACCAATTAATTTAGTTTGAATTCTAATTTCATGCTCTTAATTTATGGGCTTTTAAGAGCGCTGCTGCCTGACTTAACCAATTTGTGAATCGAAGCCAAATCCTAAAGCATGTTATTTATATTTATAGATTTTATCAAAGACCATTTTCAAGATTGTTTCCATTGATTTTATTAGCCCAAAAGCTAAATGTTATGTCTTGTCGAATAATAATAATAGAACCTGCCTGGTTATTGTGAGAATTATAATAAACTTGATACGCTTTGAGTTCTATTAGCCATTAAATAAATTAATGTGTTCACCGAATTTCAAGTTATATTTAAAGCAGCTTGCAATATAAAAGTAAAATTGTATTGAAATCATGAACAAAAGCTGAAATTGAAACTGGAAAAAGTGAGTTCACTTTTGCTGATGTTGTCAATAGCCCCCGGTTTTCCGTCTTGAGCTACTTTTGCGTGCTGCCTTTTTGTTATAGCGTTCAACGATCGCTTAGTTAATTCCCAAGCCCTATTCACGGTGCACTGATTTATGAAGCCGCCAGAAAAAGCAAAAAGTCAGCCCCCCTTTAAAAGCGTCGATCTCTTTTGTCGCCGGCATTTTTGGCACTAATTTGACAAGGTCGTCGCTTGACTGGGCTTTTGTCGTCGTCGTCGTCGTCTTTGACTCTCTGGCTGATGGCAATCACGACCCAAAACAAACACGTTCGCAGAGCCCCTCTTTTTTTTTGTGTTTATTTTGCATTTCGAGTAGAGATTTCGGAGATATATATTTGCATAAACATTTTGACGATGACCGGGTGCGAAATAGTTGCCGTGAAATGTTGTCATTCATATTAATTTAGTGGGTCACCACTCGGTGCGGTGCTCGGTGACCCCGATCGTGCGGATTTCCTGTTAGAAAGGCTTCTGATTGTTCCCAAGAAATAAATCGCAGCGTCTTTCTAATATAATGGGTAATGAATAGTCCGATTTTGGCTTCGTGACTTGGACTGGCAGACAATTAACCCTAGAGCGCCCACACTATACCCAGCCCCCAGCCAATGCCCACCTGCTGTGACCACTTTTGAACTTTCATTCCTTCCTCGGTAAGATGTTATGCAAGTGGCCAGGACGACCAGATAAGAGAGCCGGCGAAGGCAAAGCTAATTAAATTATAAGCCCAGTCTCTGACCCAAGATGAGCCAGGGAACGGGGTCAACTGGGAAGAAGATGATGAAGAAGAAGAAGGTGGCAGTGGTGGCAGTGGTGGTGGTGGTGCTTTTCTCTACCTCACCCTCGCGGTAGTTAAATAATATCCAAATGGATGTTTTTGCTGGCTGTTTGCAGTTCGTGTTGCGCTGGTGTTGATTTGGCCATAAATTTTGTATGCCTTTGACGCCGAAAACAACAACCGAACGAACATTCACGGAGAGAGATGAGGTAATGCAGCTAATAACTCCCCTTGCGTTACAGTGGGATTAATTTGTGGAGTGCAGCCGTAAAAATGAACTCGCTACTACTTATAATGCGGCTCCCATATCGATTTGATTTAATGATCTTTAAAGTCTATTTCACGCTGTAGGAAATGGTTAAGCGATGACCATTATTTCTATTGTTTAATTAATGTGACTTAGGCTTAGACTGGGAATTTCTGGTTAGTAAAAATACTGACCATAATATTCGTGTGAGAGGTTATATAATGCAAGGGATATGGTTTAAAATTGGTATAAGCCATGTGGGATGATTAGGTAACGATTTTAGTGCTCTTTGGGGGAGTTTTTATAAGAGAAATATAAAAAACAAATATCCACAAAAATATGGCGCTCTATTTTATATTTTGTTTTCCATTTCTAGTTCTTCAGGCTGCTTACTTACTTCAGGACACCCACTGTGCCGGCGCATGGAGCACGGAGTTGTGTCTGGACGCGAACATGAATTATGCGTAGACATTGCGCGGGTTGCCTAGTACAACTACCCCTTTACAGCCCCCACGTTTTCCCCCCCTTTCGGGACTGTCATCGGGCGTTGTCAACAAAATGTTTGGCGGCCTGAAGGCAAACTAACTCGAAGCCAAACTGATGGCAGTGGCGGCGGCGGCGGCATCATTTCAATTGCGTTTTATGACCATAAACGAGCCCATCGGCTCGCGGTCTGAATGATTTCTGGCCAACAAGGAAAATGGCAAGGAAAAAAGGCAGGCTATGAGTCCCAAGCCCAAAGTCGTGATCACACTTGCCTGCCAATTACCCCATCAAATCGAATAGATGGTTCTCTGCCGGCCAAGTTAATAATCTCATCAGCTGGAGAGGCGGCAGCAGAGACTGTGAGATTGGGAATAGCGACTGGCAACTGGCGATTGGCGAATGGCGAATCTTCCGAACGGACTTTGGCCAATTTGCATAGCCAACAATGCTAAATGGCCCGTAATGACGGGGCCGCCAGGCGTTCTTTCAACCTGTGCAATTCAATTAATTAGCCCGGCTTAGTGTTCCCTTGGACGTATCTTTTCTATATTTTGTTTTTTCTGTTGCCTCCTTGCCACACGCGTGTGATGAACATTCCCGCCGTGGAAAGCCTGCCTGTGTGGTGCAATCAAAATTAATTAAGGCACAAAGAAGAGGGGCAGCAGCAGCAGCCAGATGCTTTGCATGGCTTTTCCTCCTTTTTTCCGGCCTGTCTGCCTGCCACTTTATTGCCTTTTACCGCAACGTTGCACCAATTTCCATTGCCATTGCAACTGCACCTGCAGCAGCCGCAGCAGCAGCAGCTCCAGCGATGTCTTTTCTTTTCTCTTATTTTTTTCTCTATTGCTCTGACAAGGAACAGTGCCACCAGCGAATGTGCATAATTAGAAGTGGTTACAACATGTGATCCAGCCAGGAATCAGTTAGCAATCGGACGGAAAAGCGTCTGGCAACAGTCAATCAGCCGTGGCTTCTCTGTAGGAACATTCAGCTGCTGCAGCTGCATCATCTCCTCCAGTTGAGGGTGCATAAATTAATTAGCCTTGGGCGGGCAGTTCTCAATTGCCACTAGAAGGTGCAATTGGATGCCACTTGTTGGCTTAGGTCTCGAGGGGGATTTTTGTAAGGTAGTTAACCTTTCTGTTTTGTGGCAAAAATTGCTATTTAATTACATGGAATTAAAGATTTATTCTTTTAGTTATCTGTGCTTTTTAAATATAAATTAATATTTTATATTGTTATTTATGGGAAGTGTTTCTTCTATTCAAATTTCCTCTTCCTCTTTATTGGCCATATTTTTGCGATTTATTTAGCCATGAATATCAACATAAAATCTTAATTACTTTAATAAGCAAAACACTCGGCAAGGGGTTGAGAGTTTTCCCACTTCCCCCAAGAGAACTTTCCCAGCGCCACAACAGCGAGGAAGAGGGAAAAAAACGGAAAAGATGCATCCTCGACCGAGTGAAATGCATAATGAGCATAATGTTGGCGCTGCACGACGCCAGATTCAGATGCAGATACTACTCGCACACTCACACACAGTCGGAGCTTCAGATGCAGATGATAATGGTAATGATAATGCCTCCCAGCACCGACGACACCTGAGAGAGGTGACTGAGCGAGAGATGGAGAGAAATTTGAGAAATGTGAACAGTAATTAAATGCAAAACTTGAAGCGCAAGAAGGAGAACAGCGAACAGCGAACAACGAGCAACGTCAACGATCCAAGATAATGCATAATTGCCGGAGACAAAAGGAAATGCCAGCCCAGTCATGAGCAGTAGGAGCATGCAAAATATGAGAAGAATACCTAATGCCATGCCATTGCATTCTCGGCAAGAATACATCCTTAAAACGGCGCTCAAATTAATGGCCAAGTTTCACATGAGGCTGAAAAGACTCAAGACTCAAGACTGAAGGCTGAAGACTGAAAGCTGAAAGCTGAAAGAGGCGCAGATGCCAGAACACAATTGCCAATGGAAATTGCCGCCATATGTGTGTGTGTATCTATCTATGTTTGCGAAAGTTGTGTACAAGATACAAGTGGTTAGATATAAACTAGAACACCAACTGCTGCGGGTACAAAAGAGAGTTATATACAGGTGTCACGAACCAGGGTTACTCCATTAATTATAACTATTGAAAATTGTAGGCATTAAAAAATAATACTGAGCTTCCGTTTGGATATTATTTATTGTATAAAATAATAAATACTTTGGAGAGAGGTTAGTTGAAGGCTTCTAATGTGAGCCAAATTCATTAAAATGATTTTTTTTTAACATATAAAATTATATAAGCAATTTCCACAGCTTTTTGGAGAGTTTTAAAAACATCATGGCTATTTTATAACCAACGCAAAAGCTAAGACCCTGTTAAATATTCTCGAAAATCCTAATAAACCCCTTCAAGCAAACTCCATTTAAAACTCAATTTCTTTTAATAATCACCCAACTCTCATAGAAAGAGCATCAACTAGTATTTACGTTCTTGTAACGATGCTGGAAAGAGGAGCTCCAAGTGAGATGACTTGCGGGCTTTTTTTCTCCTCTCGTGTTAGAACACAAACTCCCCAACACGGTGGCAATAAACAGAAGTTGCCACTGGGAAGTTGGAATTTCATGTTATTATTTACACAGCCAATCGTCAGTCAGTCGGTGGAATGTTCGAACAACATTCAATCAGAAATCGGCAAGAACGAGGCGGAGCTGATAGTCGCCGGGATCGAGATAATAAATTAACTGTCGGTGTCCGGGTTTGCATTTTCGAAAGGTTCTTTGGTTAGCTGCCCTAAAAAGTGGTTTCCTTTTTCCACTTTATCCACACACTTTTGTTGTTGCTGCTGCTGCTGCTGGTGCTGCTGGGCAAAGCCCCTAGTTGTGTGCTCTGCTTTTTGCTTGGCTCCTGGGAGAAACCCACCCGTAAATATGAAAGCAGAAAGCAAGAAACTTTATTTGGGTTAGCGATTGTTTAAAAATGCATAAGGATGTGAGACTTGGAGTAGCCTGAAAGAACAGGGAACAGGGCAAAGAAGCCCGCAGGAGTTTGGCCAGAGGAGCCAACTCAAAAGCCCACCAGGAGAGGAGAACGGGAGTCCTTAAAAAGCAAATGTGGCTTAAATGGCAGCAGTCAGAGAAAGCATTAAAATATTAGGTGAATAATTGTAAATAAATATAATAGACTATAAATGGGATATTAGGTTAAATATTAAAGTGAAATATTAAGGTTTTATTAAGTATATAATTTTATTTTTTGCATTTCTTTGGAAATATTTAAGATAGCATTTTTTCACTGTACGGAATCAAACCAGCTGTTGGGAAAATGCAGTAGCTAGACAGGAAAAAGCCCAGGAGAAGCCGATGACACACTTGTAGGTTGAATTTCTGCAGGTACAAATATTATTTAGGATTTTCCCCCATAAAGTTGCAGCGATTTAAATGTAATATCCAAGATAAACGATGTCTTTGGGTTATTTAAATCAAGCCAAGTCAAGACACTCACTCACGACCCACTCACTTGGAAAAAGGCATTCACTGGCAAGAGTTTTGTAAATTAAAAAATTATGGATGGCCAAGTTAATGGCTTTCTCGGCCGCTGAAAGCCTAAATAAGAGAAAGATGTAGATGAGCGACTGGCAGCCAGCAGACGGCAGTGGGTGCAGTTTTGCAATCAAGTTGAGTGGGCGAAAGTGGTTCAAGTGGTTTTTTCCGATTTGCTATTTGCGAATGTAAATGCAATTTCATTAAATTGAATATTTATCGGTTGTCATTGAGCAAATTGCAGGTGAATTGCAGGTGTATCCTAATATTTCCATACGACGATAATGTATGCAGTTATACCGGCAAAGATAATGCTAGGAAATCATCATTAGCACCGCTCAAGGTTATAAACATTCTAAACAGCAAACAGTTTAGGCTAAGAGTTGTCTTGGAAAATTGCCTTTTCCGACAAATTGTCAACAACGAGATATTTTTGTGGCTGAATGAGAAGAACCGCTGGAACAACAGGTTTTCAGGGAATTTTGCGCACAGTAGCCGCTTGATGAGCATAAATCTTGATATCGGAACATTATTAACGTCAATTAATTCTAACTGTTTGAAGCGAAGGCCATCCATTAAGCCCCCCAGTCAGAAGAGGGAGGAGAATCTTTAGAGAAGAGCTCAGCTCACCTGGGACCGTTGGATGGATGGATGGATGGATGGATGGATGAATGGCTGGCATTTCTCCAGAGACGGAGACCCTCAACCTGTTCTGTTTTTTTTTTTCCTGACTTTCTGTAATCGATACAAGTGGCTGAGCTGAGCTCTTTACCCGCCGCTGTATTTGTTATTTTTAGTACTGCGAGTATTTTCCTGGTGGCCTGCTGTTTTCCCTCTTTTTGCCTCACGATTTCCCAAATCCGATTATTATCAAGTCTCACGTGAGTGCACGCTTTGTGTTGCTGCTTAGTTTTATTTTTATTTCAACCTCTCGTATTGCGCTTTTACAGTTGCCTCTTCTGCCGCTGCGCTTCTGCTTCCTTGGAAAATTGCTTTGAACTTGAAAATTTCCCACGTGACGCGGCGGGAATCAATCTCTTCTGCTTGCTTTTCTCCTGCTCTTTGTTCGTGTCACACATGCAGTGCAGTGTATTTTTCCTCCTTGTTCCCCCCCTTGCGAATTTCCCCTTGAGTTTTCCGTACACGAAAAGCAGCTGCACTTTGCATGTCATTCCGTTAACGGTGTCGTCTTTTCTTAGCCTTTTCTTCTTTAGTTTCTTGGCTGGCTGGCAGTATTATTTTTGTTTTCTGGTTTTCTGTCTCCTGTGGCAAGTGTCGATTTGGCTTAATTGGATGGCTCTTCTCCGTGCAGCCCATATCTTTTTTCGGGGGCTAAAGAGCGAATTCCCATAATCGTGGGTAATTTTTTGATTTGTTTTTTCAAATTTTCTTTTATTTGTTTGTGATTTTTGTGGGAATTTTAAATGACCGGATATTGCAAATTTTGGCTCAAGCAAGAGAAAATCCTCAAATACTAATTTTTAGCACAGAGTATCTAAAGTTCTAGCATCTATAGAGCCTAAAAATCAACTAATTATATGTTTTTCCCCTTATTTAAATAATTTATCGTACTAGATTATTATTTATCTTCAACTATACATTTATCCACCCAACTATTTTGAAGTAGTTTCAGCCTCTGCACAACCCAAAACTCAACTAAATGACGCTAAAGATGACGTGTTTTATTATTTATTATCACTCATCATCTAGAAATTGCATTCTTGCTAATTTCTATATAAAGAGTTGGCCAGATAATACCATATAAGAATCAGTTCTCGCTTCTTGCTAATAGCAATTAAGTGCTTTTTGTGACCAAAACTCTTTTGCCAACACTTTGAAAAGTTCTTGTGTACAGCAGAGTGTGTCTCTGGTAAATAAAACCGAAGAATTATGCAGCCGCATTCCGGAATTTCCATTAGCACTCTTAGCTTGTAGCTTCTGTCGCCGGGCACTTTCCATAAAGCAAGTTCGTGCCATTTCACAGATCTTGGCCACTCATTGGAAGCCCCGGCACATAGCGGAGTTTTGGTGTGAGCCCGGTGAAAAAAAGGCACACAACAAAGTGATTTTCTTGGAGGGCTTCTTGCTGAATACAACAAAAAAAAAAACAGTCAGTTAGTCAGAGAAATAAAGCAGAGTACAGTGAAGACTGTTGTTGAGCTGCAAATGCATTTACCTTGCCAGCACGTTCCAATCGCAAGGGGGAAGTGCAGAGTTCGCGAGTCGTAAAAAAACAGCTCTTAACGATTGTATGGCTCAGAACGAGACTTGGCCAAGACCGGCAGCAATTAAAAAGAAGTTAACACATGGCAGCCCAAGGGGGTGAAGAGGTAAAGGCGAACAAAAAAAAAAGGGCAGGGCGACAGTTCATAGATGTCAAGTTCATGGTTACTCCGAGGGCCCGGGAATTACCTGTCAGAGAGTCCAAAGACAAAGTGAGTAATTAATTTACAGGCCAAGCCGTCTTAATCTATCAAATCTCTCCCCTCTCCCCAGGCTCTGTGAGAATTTTTGCCTTTGATTTAATGAGTTTTTTATGGGGTGGTGCTCCCATTGGATTGAATTCTTTATGTAAACGGTTCAATGAGCTCTGGCTCTTCTAGGCTAATTAATGGCTAATTAAACTGGAGATTTGATGAGGCTTCTGGGCTATTTAATTAATTTAATTTTCGATTAACCGTTTAATACTGAGTACTACCTAAGCCTGCTGAGTGATTTTAATAGCATTTGAATCGTAGTCTTTATTCAGCTTCCCCAACGTTAACTTTTAGTAATTTTCCAAAACTTTAAAAGTCATTTATAAGGCTACTCTACTACCTCCTTGATCATCCTCAACATAAGCCTACTGTGTGCTGTCACGATGATGTTGAAATTTAAGAGGCTTAGATTTTGGTAAAACCCCACATGCAAAGGCTTCCAACTCTCAACTCCCATGTGGCTGGCTGCGTAATCAAATGCATGTAATTTGAGTTTAATGAGTGTCAAAGTTATTAAAAATCATTTGCTCCGACCAGTTATGGTGTCTGGTGGCCAGTCGGCCAGCCAAGTCGAGTCGAGTTCGAGCTCTCCATGAAAGGCAAGCGGTTACAAAATCGTTTCGAGACATTTTTGGGCTCGTCAGCGGGCTTAATTACTTGGCAGAAACCTCATTCTGCTGCCGCTACAATTCTGGCCAAATGAAATGTGTCAATAAATTCAAATGGCTGAAAAATAAAGTTATTAGAGGGAGGCAGCCGGCTAAACCAAAGTGAGATCTCTTTTAATAAAGCTGTTTTTGGTGTCAGCCACAAAAACAAACAATGATTACAGCAGGCAACCAGTGCGACCAGTTTGCAGATACTCTTTCAATAGCCACTTGAATATTCTGGGAAATCAGTTTGTTTACACAACTTAATATAAGCCAAAGTTGGCTTTATGATGCCGTTGTTTATTTATGGCGTTGTGACCGGCGTTTCCAATGAAATTAAGGGGAATTCGTTATGGTTGTACATAGCACTCTCAGTATGAAATTGTGAATTTTTCCTTGTTGATTCATATCATTTTCAGTGCCTGACAAAGTGCCTAATAAATATTCTGACTTTTGCTTAATTTTTACCCACTAGCCATACTTCGATTTGTGGCAAATGCAATTTTTATGCTTTCTGGCATGGGCGTGGGCGTTGCACACTCACTCAACCAACCACCCACCCACCTACCTACCTAACAACACTTTCCCCTCCCGCAGGCTCTCCTCTCCCTGTCACTCAGATATTGATTCGATTGTGTGCGTCTGCTGCTTACATGGCGTATGATTGATGGCCCTGCGGGCAAGAAGGAGCAGAAATTGGCAAGGCTGAGGCACAAGGAGTCCTCCTCGCCAGACGTGAAATATGAAATTAGCCCTGCCAGCACTGCTGCTGCTGCTGTTGGCTGGAGATATAAATTGCATTTATTGGCGAAATTGACAGAAAAAATATTTGCACGTTAAATAGAAATTAATCAAGAAAAGCGAAGCCAAGGAAAGCAGAAGAAAATGCTAGAGTCCGTGGACATGCGCTGTGAAAAAGATGATTAAATTGCTGGGGTTAATTAAAATAAAATCGAAATATAAATATATACGGGAAAAGGCCTTTTGGATTAGGTTTTATGATGCTTTTGATAGAATTTAATAGTCTATGAAATAATAATTATGATCCAAACATACAATTTTAGCATTGATAATTGAGAAAAAATAAGTTAAAGACGGAAAGTGTTTTTTTTTAAGGTTTAAATATGTTTTAAGTGGCCTTGATAATGATATGTAAATAATTAAATATGTTTTAATGCTCTTTAAATACATACAAACTAATCATTTTCTTTCAGATATAATTTTTCTCAAATTAATTTAAATAACCAGACTGATTTGATGACTAATTAAACTATATATCCCTCCATTTCAGCCACCTCATGTCTGGGCCCTATAGTTTGAGCTTCGCAGAGTTCTAAGCCACAAAGATAGCGGAAAGTTTAGGGGTAAGTTTAAGCCTTATACTGCGAGGCTTGTGTTACTCACATTTCAAAACGAAACCCATAATTTTCTCACATTTAATGTACATACATATATACATATCTTGTATATCTCGTTCCATGTGTTGTCCATCTGTATACTTGTCGCGGTTGTCGGTTGTCATTTGTTGTTTTGGTTTTGTGAGATTTTTGCACTGCATTCGGAAACTGGTTAGATTGGTTTTGCGGTGAGCGCGAAGCATTTGCATAAAGTTTTGTTCTGTTTTTCTCTTTAATCGTTGAGTGTCTCTCTGTCTGTCTGTTATTCCTTTTCCTTCTTGCCCCCTTCTCTAGACATTAATTTATTTTCATTGATTGCAAAAATACAACTTTTGACTTAATGGCTCTGTGACGTAATGCGAGCTGCTGAAATTAGCAAAAAGGCTGCTTCTCAGGACTTGTGAAATATGCTACTTGTATAATTAATTGAACTAAAAGATTGGTTTATTGGTTGTACAATTTGTTAAAAAAAAAGAAACGCTGAAAGAGTTATTGAATTAAGTCAGTGGGTAGATGTAACCGAACACCTGCTAAATTGCATGTCAATTTAATTGGTTTCTAGAATTGATTTTCCAAGCTCAAGAGAGATTTACTATTAGAGGGAAAAAACCCACTCAAAACTCACAAACAATTTTTCATCAAATAAATGCCAAAATGTCAATGCTTCATTTGGACCATTTCGATTTTGTTTTGTGCGATTTCCCAGCAGATTTATGTGATTCGGATCCAACTTGTGTGTTTCTCTTTTCGAGTTTGAACAGGAAGTCGCTAGCTGGGCTGCTGGTCAATGGCCACCCAGGTAAATGGGTTCTGTGGTTTTTCGGGTGGTTCGAAGGTAATTTGTTGCCGGCTTGTGGGCCTAGACAAAGGACTGATTGCTGGACTTGACTGACTTGACAGACTGACAGACTGGGAGGAGGCAGCAAAGGGTTAAGGGCAACACACACACACACACACACTCCACTTGAGTCCAAGCTAATTTAGCCATTGTATTAGCCAATTGTGGTGGCTCTTCCTGGCCTCCTCTTTGGCTCCTTCTCTCTCTCTCTTGGCGATTTTTATTTCAGCTTCAGCCTCAACTCAAGCCAGAGTTTGTTTGGCCAGCATAATGATGCCACTTGATTGAAAATGAACGTGACTGGAAAACAAGTTTCGGGGTTAAAGTTTCTTGCCTTGTTTCGCTTTTCTCTTGCCCCGTTTCGTTTCGGTTGATTCTGCTTCCTCTCTGCGGTCTCCTGCCTGCTGATTCTGGTGTTCGAATAAACAGAAAATGGGAAAATAAATTAGCCAGGAGAGATGCTCTCTCAGCCATAAGCCCTGACTCTGTGTGACATGTTTTTGTGCTGCGTCAGCAGGAGCCAGAGGAGGAGCCATGCGAAATTGCATTTAGAATTATTTAATTAAAGTTTTCTCCTCAACTGCTCGGTCATCTCTTCGTTGGCTGCGGTCTGGGCGCCATTTTGTTGCATGTTTTCTAACAGAATTATGTGCGCATTTCCGTTTCCGGCACACGCAACAATGCACCGAGAGTCGTCAACAAGGAAAATGGCGTCTTCGATTTAGCGGTTCAACAGTGGGATGAAAGTTTCAGGGAAAGACGTTAAAATATTAAGTAAATGGGATAATAAAATTCGTTTTCCAGCTCTAAATAGATAATTTTCAACCCCTGATTTTATTTCTGAAAAAAAAAAAACCTTTCAACCTTCGAAGTTAAGCTTTCTTTTTCGTATTTCCACCACTGTGTGCCCATCGGTGGGTGGTGGAAGAATAATAGTTTGCCATTATTAAGTTTTGTGCGGGTGGATTGGAGCTTACATTTTGCATTTTACATTCGTTGTTGCTTCTGATTTTGCTGCAGTGGCTGCTGCCGTTGCCAAGGCAAATTATTTGCAGCATCCACAACAGAGAGTGCCACAATAAGTGGCTATACAAGGACCTTCCTCTGGCACCGAACCTCCCTCCATCCTTGCATCCTTTGGCCCATCTCTCGAATCCCCACAAGATTGAGCGGCAAGCCATTGCAATGACAAAAGTAATTTGCTTTTAAAGCAGCACCAACTGCAGCATCCAGCGAAGGCAATTTAAATATGCATGGGCCATTATGCATAAGCGATGCTGTTTCTCCTTCCTCAGATATTTGTGCAGAGAGCAAAAAAATGATGGTAATTTGAGTTCTGTAATGTCTGTTTCATATTTTACTTGAGTTTTATTAGAAATCTTTATACTTCAAAAGCAGAGCATTATGTCCTTTGTCTTGAAATAAAAAGGCAAGTAATGCCGAGTATAAAATCAATTTGCTTTTAACATTATAACTCCCATTTCTTCAAGTGCACGTATTATTATTGGTGTGTGCCACATGCAACTCCAGTCGCATTTAGTTGCGCATTCGAGCAAACCCAATGGGGCTCTCCACTGACCCAGTAAAGTCGCCCGCTTGGTCCACGGTCTCCAGGGATCCATCCGTTGCCGTAACTAATTCCGACTTAAGCCCATTCGATGTGGCATATTTAAAACTTAATTTACATTGCCAATTCCCCGTCTGCCCCACTGCTTAAACTCTAACCTTTTAGCCTGGCTCTTTTAGCTCTCTGACCCCTTCTCTTTCTGGCTTAAAGTCCGGGCCCAAAAGCAGCTGGTTCGAAGCGGAGCACTTTGTCATTTTCAGTTTGTCACACTTTTGCCCAAATAAAATTTCATCGCCTGTCATAAAGCCTTGGAGAGGCAAGTGTCACAAGCACTTAGCTCAAGGAGGTGCACGGGGTGGTTCAAGAGACCGGAGAGACGGCCATACAGTGAGCCAACAAGTGAAGGAGACAGCACTCAAACTGGCTCAAGTGGGGCAGGTTCGAAATAAAACCGAAATATAACGAGAAAAATTTGTCATGTGCCCAAATTCCAAATAGCAAGAGTGATAAAGATGAAAGGGAATATTTAATAGGTCTCAAATTTGAGAGATTATTGGAAAGAACTGATTTATGTGATCCACTGGATGAAAATAATTCAAAATATTGAAATATTCTCAAAATATAAATCCTTCTTTAATATAATTCTTCCTCCCTTAAACTTCTTCTAATAAAAATCAACTTCCAACACCTTGGTTATCTTTTATATTTATCGTCTATCTGTTCTGTGACCCGATGCCAGGCCAATTAATGTTTACCCAACCCAATAATGTGTTCGTCGCTGTCAACAATTGATTCCCTCATAAAAAGGAAACCATAAAAATGTGTTCTACCCCAACATACCCCAGATAACACTACACCCTATGCAATAAATGTTTCCTCAGAGACTCCAGCAACTAAGTTGGCATTAGACGGGCTATATCCAGAGTGCTGTCAGGGCTAAGACAATAGAAGCGACAGACAGACAGACAGGCTAGACAGACATCCCCAAAAACACAGCAGGAATATGTATATATAGAGTATAGCAATGAGGGTGGGTAATGGCGATCGGCAGAGGGGAGCACCGAAAGTTGTAACTTTGACAGCCGCAAGACAGCTGTCTGTCCAGCAAAGAAATAAAAAAAAGGTACTCAGCGAAAAAAAAATGAACACATGCTCACTCGCACATAAAATAAAAGCGAAAACATAAATTTTGATTCACTTGCGAACCGACAGTTAGCTTCTCCCCCTCCCAAAGGTCGAGCACAATTTTTCTATTAGCTCAAGTGAAAAATCACTGCAAATCGGACTTTTTACTGACCCAGCCAGTAATTCAGTGGAATCAGTAAATCAGGCCTTCCATATGCCGCTCTGCACAGACCCATTTCAAAGCCCCATTATGCTCCAAAAGTATGGACCACCAACTTTTCCAATTAAAAAGCGAAATAAACTTTGTGCCTCCGGAACTCAATCCATGCAAAAATTTCAATTAAAACCAATGACTCCCTGGCTAAGTTCAATCCGGCTAATAAAAAGCACATCGAATGATATTACCTGCTCGCTTGCCCCGTTTCTCTGCTCTCCAAACCAAGTTGAATGACTTGGCAGCGGCGACCACGTGGCGTATACGTAATTATGAGGGAATCATTTTACCACTTGAGGCGCCAAATCGTAGCCAAACGCCACTCTTGCCTTATCAGCCTTTATTTGGGCCTCTATTTTGGCCACTATCACAGTGCCATTAATACCAATGCCTTGGCCCCGGTTTGCGCTTATCACAAAACAGAAGTCTGGCGACGACACTCGACTTGCGTTTTGCCTTTGCCGTTGATAATTTCACTTGAATAGCTTGGAGATTCGTTGACTTGATTGACAACCGAGTGCCGGCCAAGGTAAACGGCTCACTTGTTTAAACGCAGTCTTCATTTCTCGTATTTACTTTTATTGATATGCGTGTGTGTATATATATTTTGAGCTTAATTTATGTATTCCGGTGAAGTTTTCTGACCGTGACATATTTTTGTTTCATTGTTTAGCGTAAAAACAGGGGCACTGAACCAAAGGAAAAGTTTACAAATTAAAATTTTTTAAGGCAGCTTGCGATAAGTGTGAATTTATGATAAAGTTTATTATTTAAACAAATTGTTTACAAGTTGTACGGTCTTGTCTGACTGAGATTATTAGTTTATTTTGTATCACAAAGAGAGGTAATGCTCTATAAATAATATACAAATAAATCATACGTTTATGTCAAGAGATTAAATTATAATTTATGTAAAGCAACTTATCAGAGAGAAAATTATAAATATGTCTGCAATAATTGCAAGTTAATTTCTGGGGTATTCAAGATAAGGTTATTCTGGCTTAAAAGTAGAAAATATATTTTAAAAAAATATCTGTAGAAAGTGATAAATGATAATCAAGAGAACAAATCTAGATATGTATATGTTTAACTCAAGTGACTAAAGCTAGGTCTTAATAAAGAGGATTCTATTATAAAAACCCACCCATAACGTAATGAATTTCAAGAAAAAACCTTCCAATTTTAACTACATTTTTAGGTTAACATGTTTTTATGATTTTTCCTCTTTCCTATCTAGCACAAACCCTTGTCTTGGTAATGGCTTTTCATTTGGCGCAACCTTTTCATCTTTCATTGCCGGCACCCGCAACTTTTATCCTCAATTAGGATTTATCTTTCTCCGGCAAGCGTTTCCATTTTACACTGGTTTTCCCCCGTGCCGCCGTACCGCAGGTTTCCGCCTACAAAATGCCAGCACTAACTAGTTGCAATGCAATCAACACGCTTGCAATTAAATGCGACAAAGTGCAGACTTGCAGTGTTGCTTGTTGGTGTTTAACCCGTTCCGCCCACAGTTCCCGGCCCGGCCAGCTCTCCCCCGTCGGCACCTTATGGAAAAGCGACAACTGTCAGCGGGTCGCTTTGGCACACATTTGCAGGCCGTCGCACACAGCAGCCCCCATTTCCTTCGTGTGAATTTAATTTGTGCATAATTGCAGTTGCAACTGCAATTCAAATGTGGTGCAGCCATAAAATGTCAATATCAAACAGTAATCAACAACGATGGAATGTTTTCTGCGGCTTTTGTGTGTTTTCTTTTCACTTTGACGAATTTTACGAGGGTCTTTCGGTCTGGCAGTCTCCTCAGACTGCAGTCTTCCCAGTCTCCCAGCCTCCCAGCCTCCTGGTCTCGCCAGTCTCCTAGTCTTCAAATTTCCGACATGTAGACACGGTGGCCAATTGACTGACTACAGTCGAGGTTTTTTTTTTTTTTTTAGAAAAGTAAACCAATTTGCAAATTAAGTTTTCCAACGCTAAGTGCTCTGTGGAAACGAGTTTATTTTGTTCGCTTACGAGGGCGAGAGCAGGAGGAGGAAGGGGGAAACTGTGTCCATTATGCACATGTGTGTGAATAATTTTCCCATGCAAATGCAAAGGAAGAGTGCAAATTTATGACTTAATTGGCTCTGGAGCATTAACAATTCCGTTAAACTTATTTTTAATGGCATACCGGAAGCATCTTTCATTTGGCCATTATCATATTTTATGGTAAATAAATTGGAAACTTTTGTCATTAAATCAAGTCGCTGATTAATGAATATACATTTAAATATAAAATAATATAAATGCCCTGCTCTAATCTTAATTCACATTTATTTCTTGCAGAACCACCATGCGACTGACTCAACGAAAACCCCTCAACGAAATGTCCAAGCCAAACGGATTTCATCAGCAGAAGGGCCAGCCAGCCATCAAATAAATTGCCAATAAAAAAATAACAACAACAAAGTTAATAAACAAAAGAAAATTTTACAAAAACGGTCCAAAAGGAACCCAAACTTTGAGGAGGAATATTAAGAGAGAAGGAGCCTCATTCGTTCCTTTTTTGTTGTTGTTGTTGGATTCACGTAAAGCGTGAAAGAAAGCCGCCAAAATTACGACGTACCACCCACCAACGCCCAAGGTCAAACAAAACCCGGCCAATACGGACCCCATGTCCGGGCCGGGGGCGTTTGACGATGAGCCGCCACCAGAGCCGCGGGACGGATGGCTACTGGTGCGCATCCATGTGCCGGAGCTGAATGTCTACAAGTGCCTGCAGTTCCCATCGGAGCGGCTCGTCTGGGATGTCAAGCAGCAGGTGCTCGCCTCGCTGCCGAAGGTAAGTCGGTCACTGTCATTAAATACATTATATTACATTACATACATATAGTACGGATATGATTATCATTGTCTTGAACTATATATAGAGCAGCTCGGAGAGCATGGCAAGCATGTGCCAGAAACTTACTAAACGGAAAAGAAACAATTGGGGATTTTTCAATTAAGAATATCAGATTGAACTCTAAGCTCCGTTTATAATGCTAATTGCCTCTTGATTCTGCCCCAAAAAAATTACGAAGGAAACTGCTTGTTTTTGAAACATTTTAATTTTGAATTTAGCCAATGAATGCTTATGCTAATTTTGTATATATTTCTAAGCTAAAGTTGATGATGAAAGCTAAATCCATTTAAGTATCACAACTCTCTAGGCAAAGGCAGTTTCGAGCTCGCATTCGTAGGCAAAGAGCAGTTCAACGTAGTAGGACCATACCACTATCCAGGCGTAGATTAAAAAAGCTGTAAGGATATATGGTAGAAGTAATTATACATATATCATGACAAATATATATATTTTGCAATGTAAGCTCACCTGTGGTCAACAACGTTAGAAAGACGATGACGAATTTAAAGGAGTAGGCTATCAGCACCAGAAAGTGAACAAGTATCCAAATAGGTGAAAAGCCCAAAAAGGGCCAAAAAAGCATTTCGTTGTTCTAAAAAAAAATGTAAAAGAAAGCGAATTGTTAAAATATAAATCCTCAATGCAGTTGCCCTTTTTGAGTTAGAAAATTCAGCGTATTTTGTTATTCTTTTACGCATTTCTCCTGTTTTTGTGTAGTCTAATTTTATAACATTTTTAAAGGTTCTTTAAGAAAGTCTTTTACATAATTTCTTTGATGCACCTAATTCGATACATTAAACTCACATTGTGTATACCAATGCAGAGCATGGCAGATGTTATGATGCCGAAGAAGGAAAAGACCATTGTAGTTTTGAGGGCCGCCGGTGCAGCATTTTTCTTCTGGTACTCATCGGGGAAAATGCACTCCATCATGAAAGCAGTGCCGACGGTCAGGTAACTGAACCACACTAGGAAGATGCATCCAAATAGCAAAGCCCCAATACGCAGCTTATAGCAGAGGCAGCACCTGTTGACGATCTTTTTTAAATACCAGCAGTGACAGGTCATGGCGATGGATCAATCTTCTCCCCAATACACAAACACACACAAAAGTCTTGTTGTTGTTATTCTGTTGATCAAATTTTCGATTTCAATTTCAATTTCAATTTATGTGTGGATTTGGTAGATTTTTTGTAGGACAATCAGCCCGAGACTGGTTGACAACATAAAATCAGAATACTAGATTAGGTGAAAAGAGCATTTTATTATTTGACTAAATACGAATAGTCACTGGGTGTACTTTAATTTAAAACTACATTGTGGATAGAGTTACACATGGCATTTGATGACAGTCCCCTCAAATGATATCGCCTTGCTCCACCGTTTTCAGGTACAGGTAAAATGAATACACTATCAGCAGCGAATATATCAGACCAACTGTTGGGCAGAGAATTAGGTGGGGATAGGAAATTTTGGGTGGGAATCACACGAATAACATACATATAATAATCGACTGGACGGCAATTATTATCGGCGTTGGCGAACTCTTTACAAACGAGACTATATACAGGATGATATACAGCAAGAGTATGATAACGTTTGCTATAACCCAGAGCAGGACGAAGCCTCGCTTGCGCTGTAAGGAAATAAAATCGGCTATTAGTAGGCTGGATTGATGAGGACATTTCGGGCATACCTCACCTTGGCGGCGCCATAGATCAGCAGTACAGACACCAAGGTACCTACCATCAGGATTGGAGCCATGACCACCGCCCCCCAGGTCTTTTGGGAGACGTTGCTTATGAAGATTGTGTCCTTCGTATGGGTTATCAATTCGCCAACGTGGAAGCTCAAGAAGAGGGCGCCAATTATGTAGCATCCGTAGTTTAGCGGTATACAGAAGCAACATTTCTTGAAAAACATGGCGTCAACAAGTGTAAATATATATTACATAATTTCCACATTAATTTGGATTCTGTGACCTCGAAAGCAAAGACCAGTTGATCTCTGCTCTCTTTTTACAGGCATTTAAAAGAGTTTATAATTTGAATTATTCAACTGCAATCTAACTGAAGAATATAGATAAAATAAATCAATTTATAAAATTCAATTTTGGCCCGCAGAAACCATGGCAACAATTTCAATTAAACTAAACATATTTATTTATATATGTTTTTTTTTATTGGGGAAAGCCGACATAGAAAACCAATTACATTGGAATTGCAATGCAATTTTTCACCATTTTTTTTTTTTTATTGAATTTTTATCCAGCTGCCACGTGCCCTTCCAGCATTATTGAACATGAAGCCGAGGCCGACAGGGCCACGCCCCTGCCCTCGAATGGCTGAATGGCCAAAAGCGCCCTCGTGAAGTTTCAATTTTTGAAGTTCAATGCAATTTTCTGCAACCGGGGAGTCGTGAGCGCCCGGTCGCTGGGAAATCGTGACGCTGCAGATCCAAAAGATATTTGACAATTGAATGGCAGTCGTCTGTCAAGGAAGGAGTTGAGAATAAAAGAAGGAGGCAGAGGCAGGAAGGTTCAAATGGATGGTTATCGGATTTGTTTTCCATAATAAAGCCATATAAAAGTATATATTTAAACATAATATTCAAAGAATGCATTTGGTTAGAAGCAATTTTAGCTATAGAAAAAGCTACTTTCATTCCCTTGAGTTAATAATCCCCTTTTACCTTTGCAATACCCTCATCATTTCCTGCACTTTACCTTTGCTAACTTGGGTTAATGAACGCCAAACAAATGGCCAATCAATTGTTTACATTTAATAACAATTTGCTTGCTGAACAAATTGCTGTCGAAACACATTGTCAAAGCCCAATGCGGGGGCTGCCACACCCATTTCAATATTGAAACCGCAGAATTGCAAACGGAAACTGAACGTAACGGCGACGCGGTGCCGAACTGCAATCGATTTGGAGCTGACCTGTTCTGACCCAGGAACACAATGACCTCCAGCTAATTGCTGGATGCCGGCTTGTTCCGTTTTCGATTTGGCCAATACCGATTCGATTCGATTTCCGATTCGATGTCAGTGCCACTCCAGGTCGTTCAGTGTGGCAAGTGACGGGACTTGGACTCTGGTGTTTTATCTGCTGAGGGGGCGTGGTTTGTTGTGGCTGTTATTTGGAGCTTAGTAAATTATGTTGTAAATTTTGTTGGAGGTGTGTGGGAACTAGGTGTCTGTCGGTTGATATGTAGGAAATACTCTACTTTTATTTGGGTTTAAACTGTGTTGGGATTTATAAGCCATTCATTAAATGTGTTTTTAAATCCTAACTATGCGTTTATTCAAGTTGTTGTAATGTAATATTAATTATAAAAGTATGATCTCACAAAAGTTTAGTACCATAATTATTCCATAATAAATACACCGGTTATTGATCCCTCATAAATTAACGAGGTTTTCCAGCTCGTTCTGGGTACTGGCTCAAGTGAGAAGCATATCAGGTTGTTGGCACATTTCCTGCTTCCACAGTTATATATCAATCAGCGTATTGACCGCATATCTTATCGGCGACCAAACATAGAACCCTATATATGGGTCCCCTCATAAAGATGGCGCAAATATTTGCAGGCCTTAACTCTTGGTTCTTTTATTTTCTCATTTTTCGCGAGACTTTGATAACTGAGGAACTGTTGAGTAAATCCCAAATACCAATGACAAACGTGAGTGTGAGGGGCCAATAACTTGACATTTTATCGGTCGCCGGTCGTCTTTATCGGGGCACCTGACAGTGGCGTCAGACCTTATAAATTTATTATTAGACTTTGGCGGAATTCACTTTCTGTGAGTGTTGGTCATTCCGAGCTTCAGGCATCAATCACTCAATCTGTCAATCAGTCATGCAGTCAATCTATTGCTGCTCCAATTTGTGTGTGGGCCTTTGGCATCTCAACTTCCGACTGCTAATCAAATCGAAATTGTAGCTTTTTCTGATCAGTATTCGCGTCTATGGATTTTTAGGTGGGCGTTACCTGGCGGTCTTTAAGTTGTTTTACTTGTCTCTGGCCTCAAGTTCAGTTCAGTCAATAACTTTGGCTCGTGGAGATAAGAAACCAGTATGGAAAGCTTAGCCGCATTTGGATTTCTACATTTATTAGGGAATTATGATTAAGAAAACAACCTGTAATGGATATTTGAGGTTTATTTTAATGGTTTTATATAGACATTTTAAGAGTTTTTGATTTAAAAAGCGATAAAAAATTATGTAAAAGGTTTAAATCTTTTCGGTACGAATTATACTTTAAATATTTCAGTTTTCTTTACCCTATAAATTATGCAAACAACTTTATAAAGTTTATTCCTTACTTAAAGCCAACTTTGTTCCCTTTAGTTTCCTGCCCAGAACTTGGCAGTAACTAAAACTGCAAACGCACTTGGATAAAGTGCAGGGGAATTTCCACCATAAATCAGCAGCGACTAAGGCGAAATTCAAAGGGGATTTCTAATCGAATGCTCTTAACTCTTAACTTTCCAGCGAAGGGATAGCCAGACAGATAGACAGTCAGGCAGACAGGATAACCCCTTGATGGCCCAAAGTGCCAGAGGAATAGAGGAATTGCTTTTAGCCAAATGGAAGGAAAATGTGGTCAGCAGCGAGGAGAGCAAAGACCCTTGAAATCCCTTTATTTATGACCCCCGCAACTAGAATCAATTGAAGACAATTTCTGTCCAAAATAAACAGAATAAATCTTAAACTTAGACGGGGAAAGCGAACTTTATGGAACGACAGTTAGAGCTAGTTAATGGGAAAATGCCTTAATTAAGCCAAGTTAATGTAATGTAAGAGTAGCTTGTTTGGGGTTGAAATAACGACAAACAACAGTCAAAAGTTTGCTATGTCGAAAATGTAGACATTTTGCATAGCCAAAATCCACTTGTATCCACCGAGTCAGTGTTAGATTTAGAGTCGTCGGAGGAGTCACACACCACCCCCTCTTAACAAAATCTCCGGGCGCTCGTTAGATTTAATGACGCCGCATAGTTTGCGCACGCACGACATCATTTCAGCGACTTTCCGTCGACTCAAGTGGCCCGGAGACCTAGTTGCAGGACCCATCTGCGCGCGTCTCTATCTCTATCTCGGTCCCTGTGTCTACTCATCCTCCATTGAGCCGTTAATTCGGGTGAGAACTTAACTGGGTGTCCCTTCGCCCTCCCCCGCCAGCTGCCTCCCTAGAATGTCACATACTTTTGTGGATAATTTCGCCCCTTTTGAAGCTAGAGAAAGAGAGAGCTGCTTCCTGCTTCATCCTGAGCCCCATTGTTCGCAGCCATAAAGATGCTGCCGATAGAACGCGAGCTCCTCGCTCCTGGCTTCCTACACTCGATTGGTTAGGCTCCGGCTGAGATTGAATTTTATACAAGGAGAGAATAGAGCAAGGAGGAGCCCGGGCACAATGAAGTGGTAAAGTTTTATAACCATTTGATGGCACAGGGAACAATGTATAAGTTGACTATGTGTTTAAGGCTGGATTCTAAAGGGTTTTCAGGGAGTTTTCTTGGGTTTTACTAACTGGAAAATGTTTTGTTTGATATTTTTATTATATGTCAAGGGAAAGATTGAAAAATCTGTGTGTTATAAGTGCTATTCTAGAACATTATAAGCAACTTTTTTAATATTTCTATTTGGTTTTGAAGATTTCAAACTATGTTTTAATATTTCCAGCATGAAAAGTGTATAAAAACGTTGCCTTGTTATAAATTAGCTGCCTTTCTCATCTCTTGTTAAGCCCACACATCACATACACACACATACTATATATAGTAATATCATTTCATGCACAGCAAATAAATATTCGAGTATCCCCTTTCGCGCTGTATGCAAATTTTTCATGTTTTTATTCAGCCACAACATGCAGTCATCATAAAGTGTGCCAAAAAAATAAACTTAAATTAAATGAAATTCATAAAAATAAAAATAAAAGAGTTTTATGACATTTGCCTTGCTCGCTGGGGCTTATGGCGTATGCGTGATGTGTAAAGCATATATAGGCTAAACATGGCATGTACATATATATATATAAAGTACATTTACATGCATAAACCAAGAACATTGTTATGCGGCATGACAGCAACAACTACAACCAAAAAGAGAGACAAAACAACATCATCATCAACGCACAAATACAACACACCGTTGCCCCGCAAACACGCTTTTCTTGTTATTAATTAAATATGTTTTGCTTTCATTAATTCCGCTGATGCCGCTGGCGTACTTTTTTTACTTTAATTAAATACCAAACAAATTAAAAATTAAAACAAAAACAAAATAAATACCCGCGCGATGCGGTGACAAATTTGTAAATGGAAAACGCCCACGCTGCGTATACGCAATCTGATGGCTGGAACTTTAACTGGACGTCGCTGAAATCGATGAACAAATATATAAATAATTACTGGATTTAATTTACAACGCCGCAATCTGCAATGCTTTATTTTCCTTCATTTTATTTGGCTGCCGGCGATACTCTCTTTACTGCAAATAATTGACTCAGGTGGCCTTTTGGTTTAAGGTTGGTCTTCTCACCTATTAATACTTACGTTTATATATCCTTTATATTTTTCATATCCCATTAAAATGCATATGCAAAAATAATACCATGAATTGTGTATTTTTTGCAACACTTAAGGGCAAGTTTAATTGCCCGGCAAAGTCGAAATTAATATTTCCATTGAGGTTTTTTTCAAAAATTATTGTTGATTATTGTTTGAGAAGTGAAAAAATATTCTGTCAAGCTTGAAAGTGAATTTAAAATTGAATTTAATTACCTAGAAACATCTTTAAATAGTTAATTTTTATGATAAGAATTAAGCAGCATTTTAAGTACCATAAAATCGGTTTTATTAAAGCTATATCAGCTCCATAATATCTACATTAAATCTCTCTTTTCGCCATCTAAACACACTTCCTTTCCTTGCTGCAATAAATATGTATTAATTTCAAAGTTTAAGTTTAATTTTAATTGACACGAAGCCTGCAGCGTCACACTCGTTCGTTCGGACACCTACGCAAATATTTGGTTGCAACACCATAATTTTTTTTGCGAGGCAACTTCAGTTCCAACTACGAAATGTGTCAAGTACAGCAAACAGTTACAGATTTATGGCCAGGAGAGTTGGTGCTATGCTCGATACACGCGACCAGGAACTGTTTTTCCAAGCACCTCGACGCCCCCTCTGGAGCACTCAGCCGCCGCCTCCCTAGTAATTCAATTAAAATGCAAAAAAAAAAGATACAAAAAAATGTATGTAGCTTCAGGCATTCGCAAATGGAGCGAGAAAAGATATAAAATAGAGAGAGATGTCAGGCGGAGCACAGGGCTGAGGATATATACATTTATATCATATCCATGACCACCATGAGTGTGGGTTTTTTCCTCTCCCACTTTTTGTGGACAGTTCCCGATAATATTATCGGATATATTTCAACAGAAATTATTTACAAAACTTTTCAGACAACCCAAAAATAAAAAATAATCATAAAAAACCCCACAAAATATCATTTTTGGCTTGCAAAAGTTTTTATTTGTATGCGAATTCCGAAATTTAGTTGATAATAACCATTTATTATGTTGTTTTTTACAGAGTTGCTAATTTTTTTTTGGGGACATAAAGCAGACAAAACAGCTTCTTTGTTTTTTGTTGTTAATTGTTTTGATTTTCGGTAGAAAGTTCAACCAACTTTGATGAGTGGAATCTACCCAAAAAACCGAATCAAAACTGTCTAAGCCCACCCTCTAAACGACCTTGACTGTGAAATTATATATCCCATGGCTGGATAGTTGCATAAAGCTATAGATAATTGCCATGAACAATAGTGGCCCAGCCAACAGTTAGGGACAAAAGCCAAAAGGCAATTGTTGTGACAACGAGCGACACAAAAGAAAATCTATAGTAAATAAATAAAGTGCTTGTCAAACTAGAAGTAATTACATTAAATCAGTGGCCACAGTCCCTGAAAAACTTTACATGCGTCACAAAAATCAATAAATTCGCTTAAATAAACCTAAACAATTGGTAGTTAAGTGGTTTTAAAAGTCATTTTGAAAAGTCCAATGGCGTTGGCGTCTGGTGAACCGCTTCAGGTTTCAGGTTTAACTTTTATTACCATACATTAATGCTAAAATAATTATAAATAATTGTTTAAAGCAAAAAAATATAAAATTTAATAGCTGACAAGCTGGCTAATATAAAATAAAAGGAGTGTTTAAAGAGGTTAATAGATACTTGGAGGCTTAAAAGCCTCCCAAAAAATATAAATAAAATAAACCCCCTTTAAAAATAAACAATTGAGGTGCCAAACAACGGACTCTCAAGCATCCGGAAAGTTATTTAAGCGTTTTAAAATGGCAAAAAAGTCAGTCGAGTGTGTTTGCAGTCAAATTGAGCCGCACAAGTTCAATTTTATTTTGAGTAAACAATGAATAAAAAACACCGAAAAACCACACACACTCACATGATGGCATAAATGTAATTTCCCCTTCATGTGCCAGATGTGTGTTGAGTTGAGCTGCCCTCTAACTAAATTTTTAATGGCACTTTTATGTTGTTTTCTCTTTCGTTTTTTTTCTCGTTATTTTATTTGCGAATTTAAATTTTGATGTTGGTTTTGGGTTGCTTTTCAATTTCCGACGCCCCAACGCCGAACAATGAAGCACTTCCGGCGGCCTCTATATGTGTGTGTTATGTGTTTTTAGATTATGTTCATTAGTTTGCATCAATTTGTTTTAAAACGCATGAGAATATATACTCGTATATAATGTGTGTTTACCTAAATTGAAGCACTGAAGCGGGTGCCGAACCCTCCTCCGACAGTTAAAGTCTCTCCATAACGGATATTATAATTATAATGATGTTGAAGGTCGGGGAGGATGGGGAGAGGGATACCAGCATGGTTGGGAATAGAGACCCCATTATTTACGATTAGCCATTATTGCGGCATATAGAGTAGTATATATAATATATAGACAGTTTTTGCAGGTAAGAAACCCGTATTTGCCTCCAAGAAGTGTTCGAGTATCTCAATCTCGCACTTGAGCCATTTATGGCGTACTTAAATCACAGCTCAATTGGTGCGAATCCAGTCGAGTTGATTTTAGTTGAGGAGGTGCCCCAACCTCATGCTCATATCCAAATGGAGACTTGGTCTTTATAGCAGAATAGAAGGCCCAGAACAGAGAGGGAAATAAAGAGCAACTAAAGATAAATTTATTTAGAATCTTCTGAATATGAAATGTATTATTTAATTAATAAATTTCTATAAAAAACAACACTAGGCTTTACAAAGTTATACTTGGATTCTTGTAATTTGTTTTTCCTTAGTTCCCAGTTCTTGATCATTTCTCTCTGTGCAGGCAAAACTGTGCCAAAGGCACCAAGTGTCAGTGGAATGTGTGTGTGTGTTGGGTGTGTGTGCTTGGACCAGGTTGAATGCCTCTCTCCTCCTATCTCTTGGCTGCAGCCACTTGAGCTATTTTAACGTGTTGCCAAAGGAAAAGCCTCCTTCTCTGCAGCTCCATCTGCCACAGCCACATCCTCCTCCTCCCCCCACTTCCCAGTGAGCTCTTCAGGCAGCAAATATGCTGGCAATTTAGTGGGCGTGGCTGGGCCCTAGTGGAAACTAACGCCACAGCAACAGCACAGAAAAAAAGGAACTTTGACGCCAGCAACAAAAAAAAAAGGAAAGAAATTGCTCGCAGCAAAAATGTAGCAACCACTAAAGAGCACGAGGCGGCATCGTACGAGGATCGCAGAGAATATCTCGGAGTTCATTGCTTGTAAAATTGACTTTGGCAGAAGGAGCGGAAAAGCAGGAAAAACTGTGAAGAGGCAGTCAGCCAGCAGGGGAGTCTTAGCCTGCGAGTAAAACTCAAACAAGCCGCAGATAGTTCGATACAATTTTCTGAGCTGTTGCCTGTGCCTCAGCCCCGCTGCCAGGGATTTTCTGTGAAAGCATATAAGGCAAGGAATTTTCCTGTAAATATTATGTATTTCTTAGGAAATTCTTAGAGCTAAAACATAAGTTTGAGGTCCTTTAAACCTTGAATATGGATTTTAGGCTCTGAAGTTCGATAGGATTTTAATTATAATTCATTTTGGGCTACATCTCTATTGATTACTGTATTATTTATATATTTATTTATTAAAAGAACATTTTATTTTATTAATTATTTATATTTTAGGTATCTTCTAGTTGCAACCTTTAAGAATTTACTCCTCTTTTTCAGCAATTTAAATTTTCATGTGGTATCTGCCTGTATTTTCTTGCCTATCCTACCTTTCCTTTTGGGCCTTTTTGGGTCTAAAGCAATTTCTGTTTTCTCGCAGTTTTTCCGCCTCATTTGCCATAGACACCAAATGTCCTTCAGCATGGTTTTTCCAGCAGTTATCTTTTTCGTTGCCGCCGCTGCCATGCGGTTGGCCAAATTAAAGTAGCCAAAACTCGTTTCCAGATACGGCGCACGTGCAGCATCGCTGCCAGTTGCCAGTTCCAAAGAGCTCCAAACCAAGCCGAGTTCCAACTGCAATTTGGCAGAAGGCCTAGGAGCCCGAGTGCTGAGGGGAGTGTAGTTTATAGAGGAAAACAACCAAAGTGAGCCGAGAAAAAAATAGAAAAGATTTCGCATTCGGTTGCCTGCTCGTTGGTGGCATAATTCGCGCGCCAGGCGACGCCCCAAAAAAAATATATATAGGAAAAAAACAAGCTTAATTTAAAGACAGAGAAATCCCAGGAAGAGTTTAAGGCTTTTCAAATATTTACAAGGTTAGGCTGTAATTTATTATTAATTTATTTAACAGGTAATGCTCCTTGCTTTGTCATATCTCATCTCCAACTGAAATGATAGCTTTTCTTGGCTTGTTTCCAGGCACTCTTTCTTCAGTGTACATTTTCCATTCCCCTTCTCCCACAGGGAACTGCCATCGATTTACGAGCTGTGAGATTTCTTGCATTGCAATTGGCAGCATATATATATATATACATTTTTCCACATTTCCAAGACTTTTGCCTTGTTTGTTGTGGCCGCAACTTGGAACTTGGAACACTTGGCTGTGCGACTCCCTCCCTCCAATCCTTGCTGCCTCTGATGGCCGTCAGATAACCAAGTGGCTGCCTCGATGGCTGACTGGCCACATGTTTATGGCCCAAAAAACCACCCAAACCCGGCAATGTTTCCTAATTACAAGTGGCACTTTGCTGGTGACCCCAAAAAAAGTAGAGGGAAATGGCATTCCCGAGCATTCTGCTCTGGATTCGAGTGAAGCAAATTCATCATTAGATGCAATTTGTGTCCCGTTCACCTCTATAAAAATGCTGAACCGTAAATAAAGGGCCACCAAACCGACCGCAGCTCTCCACTCCACTCCACTGGCCACTCCAGAGATTGATTTGAAACCCAGAGCTAAGAGCTCAAAGATAGAGCCAAAGCTAACCGGAATGGGGACGAGAATGGGACCAAGAATGGGCCAAGACCAGAGCACGTTCCGTTCCGTTGTCAAATATGGCTGTGGTCAGTTTTTTTTCAGAGGCCAAGAAAAGTCTGCAACGTGCACTTGAAACAAAGTGTGACTAAAAGGAGGGAAATTTTTAAATTAGCTTCAATTTAAGACTAAGAAAATAATTAGAAATTAAGGGAGAAGTATTCTTAAAGCGTGAACTTTTCTTTAAATTTATAATGAACATTTAAAGGTTTAAAAAACCTCTTCATATCATTAGCTCCCATTTCCAGTTATCCTTTCCCTGAAACATCTAATTTTCTTTTACAAAGTTCTGTTAAAATTCATCCACTTCTATTACTAATTTTCCCCCAGTGTGCCAGCTGCTGCAACTTAAGCTTTGCTGGCTGCATAAATTTTCGCATTCGCATTCGAGTGGCTTTTACCATTTGTGGGCACCCTTTTTGCCTCCATTTACTGTTAAGTTTCTGCCACTAAGGCCCCGCAAAAATTCAAATTCAAATCGAAAATCCGCCTCACCGGAACACACAAAGGAACACATGGCTCAGGCCCTGCTGTACCATTCGAAGTAAATCTAGATTCTAGATCTTAAAACCCCCCCAAAAAAAATACACAAAAATCTTAATCGTTGACAAGGCGGCCAGCTGTTTTAATGAAGTTTCACACTTGGCCAGACGGGCACCTGGCTTTTATCACTCATTCTGCACAACACACACTCCAGCTCCTGTGCTCCTATAAAATATTTAATGATTTTTTTTTTTAGTTCACACCTGAAAGTGCAGTTCGAATTGCTGTAGTTGCATTTGCAGTTGCGGAGAATTCAAAACTTTTTTGCAATTTTGTTTATGGAGCGAAGCGATATGAACCGCCGCATGCCACACATGTGCGGTGTTAATTGCATTGCTAAAAGATTGCACACGCTGCGTATACTTATTAATAGGTGAAACACTCCTTTAAGACTTGAACTGCTGGTTTTTGGGTAGGAAAATTGTGTTTAATTTAAGGAAAATGGGAAAAGTTCAGTATTTAAATGCTAAAAAAATTAATAATCAAATTTGAATATCTTTTAAATTAATTAATATGGTTTTTTACTACGAATTTTTTGTTTTTTTTAGTACAATCAACAGTATTACTTATAGAAACAATGCTATTTTTAATTGAGTTACTATATTTTCTTTTCGCAAATACGACACCAATGAGGAAGGTCTCTCATTTGCATTGATCTCTAATCTCCGCTGATCACTTGATGCCGCCTCGAAGGGCTTGGACTTGGACTCGCCCCCGAGCTTGACTTCCAACGAGTGGCAGTTGCAGTCAGACATTGCCCAGGCCACTCAGCTAATGGTCTGTTGCCTGCCCCCCTCTCGGGCTCTATACATCTTTTTCCTTCTCTCTGCTAGTATCTAGGCATCTGTCTCTTTCTCTGGGGCGCAGCTATGGAGCTTTCTTTCCTGTGGCGTTTGGCCGCCAGTTGACCGATGGCCGTCTATTTGGGTCACAATAAGCTGCCAGCACAGAGAGAGGCATCAGTCGTCAGTCCCAGTTGGAGTGTTGGAGTGCACTGAGACGGAAGTTTGTTTGCCAACTTGTTTGCAGTTAGCCGCTATCCAATGTCCGTTGTCCGCCTCCCCGTTGCCCGCTCAGTGTTGCATTGATTGGGCAAATGGCTGGCAGCTTGGCCAGCGGCGGGTCCCAAAGAGTCGTTTTTAGTCCCAGTGCTAAAGCCAGCAAAAAGAGGTCAATGTGTGGCTTCAATGGGTTTGAATTCAAAAATAAAATAGGAAGGGTGAAAAATAGAGATAGAAAATACAAGAACTTGAATATTTACAATATTTAATTAATGTTTGCTATGTTAAAATAATATTTCATGTCAGTTTCAAATATTATTTTATTTACTTGACTTCAAAAAGAGAAGACACTGTAATTAAGGAAATCCTTGGATTCATTTAGCAAATTATCCCTTTCGTTTCTTCATATTCTTCTCAAGATTTATCTCAGCTTCGAAAGCAAATATAAATTCCAGACTAAAATAAATCGAAATTTCCTGGGTTAGTCAAGCCAGAAAACCTTTACTTTAACCATCCCCAAAACCTAAAAGAAACCACATTCCTGCAGGATTACGCCTTAACCATTTACGCAGTGAAATGTATAATTTTCGTTTACTTTTTCTACAAGGGTTGTTGCTTAGCATTTTCCCCCAAGGAACACAAATTGGGTGGGTGGGTTTTTCCCCCTCACTAAATGCTTCTCTTTCACAGTTTTTGGGCCGTAATTAATTTAATGTCCAAAAATTACTTGGCTTATGCATGACCGACAACTGTTAAGGTTTCTGCTTCAGGAAAAAATTCCAAGTAATGAGCAGAAGGAAAGGGGAACTCCGGCAAGCCAATCGCTGACATAAATAAGCCGCGAAAGAAAGTGGCCAGAACAAATGGTTGAATTGCTTTGGCTCCCAGATGGATCGGATTGGATTGGATTGGAGCCATTGATCCGCCTTGTTCGGTTTGGTTTGGTTTGAGCATGGAGCTTGGAGAACATGGAGCACGTTTGGCATCAAATCGATTAGCGATTCGAGTGTTCAGCAAATGGTCAGCGAAAGAACTCCGCTCCGATCATGCCGTCATTACCATCGTTACCATCATTATGGGCCCCGTTCTGGTCGTGTCGTGTGCTGTATGCTGTTTGCTGTATGTCGTGTAGCGTTTAGTGGCGCATTTTATTGTTCCACATTGTCCAGCGGAATGACTTTGACATAGAAATGGTAATGCTGTGTGCATACGGTCACCTTCGGGCTGGGGCTACTACCTTTCACTGGACAGGGGGATACTTTGGGAAAGCAATCGGACAGGCGGTGCCAGATGCCAGTTAAAGTCAGCTGGGAAAACTTTGTATGGATTTTCTGATGTTTCTGAAAACACATTTCCAACTACCCTTGGAGCTTGTTGCTTTTATGTTTTATTAAGGGTTGCTTTACTATAATATACATTACGAAACATAAGAAATACTTACAACATTTATAAATACAGCTGAGGATGTGGTGTAGAGCTTAGAATCTAATGAATTTAGAACCTTCTTGTGAAGAAAATATTTAGCTTTAGACAGATTCTACTAAAGTTAGTCTTCTGAAATGACTTTGAAAAGTTTTAAAATTCTAAAACAAAAAGAAAATTAATTATTTTTGTTTAAGAACTTGAGTTATTTTGTGTTTTTACCTCTAACAAATCATCAACTTTAAATACAATATAAAACCCTCTTTTAAGACGAATTTAATTCCAAGTCCCACCAAGTGTATCCTGACTTCGTCTTGGTTTTCTATTTGCATAACCATTTCATATTTATATTTTGTTTTGTTTGTTTGTTTGCCATGCAGCCAGCCGCTTGGCTCCCCCTCATCTGCCTGCTCCCCTTGTCTAGGGGATAAATATGAAAAATGCTGAAAGCATTTCCACCGTTCTTTAACCCCAAACGAAACGAGGAATACCTTCGAAGAAGGGAAAACCCTTGGCGCTCGGACCACCGTCCCCCTTTGGAAAATTTGTCGCATGTTTCCGCCCAAGATTCTCGGCTTCAGCCTAGACATGCGGGGAAAGGGATGGTTCCTTCCCCAGTCTCCGAACTACGGACTCTTCTTAGGCAGTCATAATCGCCAGACACACACGTATATATCGCATATACTTACCTACATAGATGGAAGGCATGTTTTCTGTTTTGTTTTTAATGTCTGACTCCGGCTTGTTTTTGTCTTTTTGCTGGTTTGTTTGTTGCTGCCGCTGTTGTCTGGGGTCTTGTGTCTATGTAAATATTGATTTTCCCCTCTGGTCTGTTGCAGGTCTGGGTTTGGAAATTTGTTTAGGCTAACTGCATTAGTTTTCGGGAAAATGATATTCAAAGGGGAGATGCAAAGAGTGGGAAAATGCTTCTTAGTCAAAGGCAATATTTAGAGTTAGGGGAAATGTTTACTGTCAAGCTAGAATTCATTTTAGATATGAATTTATAAGTTGATTATAATATTAATTTGAAATTAAATCCAGGAATATAAAAAAGGATTGGGAAGGTGCTTAAAATTGTTATAAATAATAACAATTCAGAGGAAAAAAGGAAACCTTATCAAAGGTTAGGTTAAAAGAGATATTTAAAGATATTTAAAGATATTTATTTTCAGCAATCAATAATATTAGTTCTTACAATTAAAAGACAATAAATACAGCTGCCTAAATCTTCTATACATATTATAATTCTTAACTTCCATAAATAAAAAAAATAGTAAGAATGATGGAAAAACTTTAACTTTTGGTGGCGATGCTTTTATAAATTCTTGATTCCATTCCATCCATTTCCTGTCAAACTGTGAGGCTAAAGTTACATCTTCTTTGGGTTCTTACCAACTTTGTGGACAGGCTCCTCTCTCTCTGCCACCCCTCCACCGGGAAAAGCGGAAAAGCGTGGTACTTAGCCCCGGCAGATGGTGAATATATGTAGCAGCAGCATGCCACCGACTTGGCAACATGGTTCTGTCATGCTGCTCTTAAGCTCGCTTTTCGGACGGACTGCCGCATTCCGTGCAACATTGTCCACGGTTAATCTCTGAAAGGTCTCCTTTCTCTTCTACCTCCAGGTGGATAGATGCAGCAGTCGCTCCCGGCTCCACCTCCTCCTCCTCCTCTGACATTTTGTAGATAGCAGCTTTATTGCAAATGCCTGTCACCTGCATTCACAAGTTTTACGTGGTGGTGGTGGCTCCTGTCCCTCTTTTGCCTAGCTTTTTTACCTGTGCTAGTCATCATCACCATCATCATGAGCGTGTCCACATCCTTTAGCCTGCCGCGGCACTACATTTCTGTACAAATTCTTCTAGTACTTTCCATATTTGCAGTTTGCAGTTTGCAGTAAACTCACCTTTCGACGCGCGCCGACTGTCAATGTCCTTTTGTCGTCCCCAGAGATGGAGATAGAGATAGAGAGTCCTGCCCCCTCCCCTTTACCCTGGGTAGTTTTTTGTCCAAGAGCAGCCAAGTGTAAGAAATATGAATGGCTGATGGGCGTCGCTCTCCTGTCCCGAGCACCACCGACACGCCTCCATTGGGGCAAATAAATTTCATGTCGGCGAGTGCAAGTTCAATGCACTTGACTCTGATAAATGTCGGTGGTTCGGTGGGTTGGATTTGGATGGGTTGGGTTTCGCTGTGGAGCCTCAAAAGAAGTCTTCAACATCAACACTTTCTTCCAGGCTTCAGCAAGAAGTTTCTTAGCTTCGGCCAGCCAAGAGAACACTATGAGAAAAATGGTAACAGTTTTTGGATTTTGATTTTCTTTAAAGTAATTTCTGTTTTCTTTTGTATAGAAAATACTTTAATTTTGTTCGGTGTTTAAAAAAGCTAGCCAAGAGACCCGATTCTGATGCTGTAGGTGGGCATGACAAGACAAACATCTTGGGACGGACACCTAAAAGGAGGCAACCACCAGAGCTCCAGAGCAGGAGCAGCAGCTCTCTTGCCCACGAAAATCTAGCCAAACGAAACTAGTTTTCGGAGCAGACTTCCCCCTTGCTTTTCTCCTCCCTACTTCCCAGCCTGAACTCTGTGATAACCAAACGGGGAAATGGGAAGATACAGAGCAAACCTAAGGGTTCCTGGCAGCAGCCACTGGTATGAGTTTGGTTTGGTTTGCTTTGCTTAAGATGGGATGAGTCGTCGGTGGCTGGGCAGCTTGTAAAGTAAAGTTTGTTGCTGCTGAATGGCTTTGACTTTGACTTTGAGGCGGCTCGAATGGCTGCAGGCGGAAGACACGTCATTGACCTCCTGGCGGAAAAAAGGAGCAGCCAATGCAAAGTACACTTTAAACTAGAAAAACAAAAAATCTTGCTTTGAGAATAGAAAATCATGTTTTTTTTTTCTTATATTTTGGTGAAGGCACGTTCTTCCTCTGTAAAAAATGACTCAAATATGACAAAATTTTAAAAATAAATCTCACGAAAGTTGATAAATGAAACTGGGCCCCAGAATGCAATCAACTTGAAATTAATTACCACAATCCGTTGTCAATGCACGCATAAATTATTAAGCTTTCGACTTAACCGAATGTCATCTGAGATGAAATCAGGAGGGGCACAGGCCAGGGGAGAGGTGATATCTGTGTAAGGGCAAACCGAGAACCAAATGCCGAACCCCAAAACCCAACCAAGTTCAGCGCCGCAAAGTTGCCAAACACTTGGACTCGAGCTCAAACTCAAACTCCGAGTCGGCGATGCGATAGGAATGCGAATGTCGAACAGAAGACGCGGCTGGAAACCAGTTTTCAGAACGCATCTCCTACTCAAAGCACTGAGAAAAATTGGAAACCAGTTTTGAATGTTGCGTAATTTTAATATATTTATTTACTGAAAACAAAAGAATTTTTAGATTTTTAAAAAATATACTGTAAAGAAAAAAAAGTTGTATTAGATTCTTAAATATCGAATACATGTTGCTAGTCTTCTAAATATTATCCCAATTAATTAGTGCTAAATAAACTTCCAGATTAAGCCTCATTTTTCTCTCCCTGTGTAAGGTTCAAGTTTGCGATGGCGGCATTGTTCGTGGCTTCAAACTGCGATTCAAAGTGGCTCTGCGGTTAACCACTGGCATCTCATCCCATCTCTGCTCTACTCTGCTCCCTTTCGGCAAACGAGCTAAATTTATAAGATGATGTGACCAAGTCCAAGACCAAGACCAAGACCAGCTCCGTGTCCCCGTCCAGAACCGAGGGCTCCGTGTTGCTTGGCAGATTACATAAATTGATGCCGAAAGCCTCTCCTCCGAAGCTCTGATGCTGCTGCAACCTGAGAAGCTCCAGCTCACAGACATCAGCGCAATCGGAGGAGAGTCTTCCAGAACAAAGAGCCCAAAAAGCAGACAGAACCAAAGATGTGCCGCGTTGCTGGGACAATGGCAGAGGAAGCGTTGAAATGTCCATTGAAAAAATGAGGTTTTTAGAATTCAGAATTCGGCATTAGAATGAAATTTCCAAAGGGGGCTAATGAGCAGGAAGTGGCCCAAATGATTCATTCAAGGCTGACGCCATACGCTCCAGTTAAAAAACATATTTACTTGGCTTAAATATTGACGCATATGTGTAAATATTTACTGAGAAAAAAGTGTACCAGTACCAAGGTAGAATTACTGGTCTAGAATTCCATAGATAAAAATTGCAAAGCCGATTTCACTGAGTAAATATTTACTTGGCAATTGAAAAAACTTAAAAAGCAATCGATTCAAGATCACTTGTGGGTGGAAAGTGTCTCATATTTGTTGTATTTATTCCACTGTACATCATATTCTCTTCTGGTTGATTCCCTTTTACTGCCATTTCCGTTATCACTCCTTTGCGCTTTGTCAACCCTTCTTCTCTGGCTGAGATCGTTGGTTATTCCTTGGTCATTCGATACCATTTCGAGTGGGAGTCTGCTCCAGTGACTGTCCAACTGTGGCAACGTTTTCTACAGTTTCTTCGCTTTGCCAAAATACCAAAATGGCTTACGAAAACTGCTGACACTAATGAGACCACAACAAAAATGTATCCGAGCTTTGACAAAGCCACCAAGTTCCTCAAAGGCAGGGAGCAAAATCTAAAGAAAGAATAAATAAAAATCAAAGCAAATCCGTGACTTTAGCGGCAAGCTAAAAACTGCACAAAATTCAAGCTAGTTGCGACTCTAATTGCAGCAGTAGAATGAGATTAAAACAACACTTGAGGAAATGAGGGTTTTCATTTTGAATAATATTTAAAATTATTAATTATTTCTTTGACTTTTCAACTTTTATATATATTTATTTATATAGGATAACCTTTCAAACTTCACTATTTAAAATTAAGACTTTCCTATTTCTTTCAACAGAAAGAAGGTGGTTGTGAGCCACATTTCGAGCAGCCTTCAAGACCAATTTAAAGTTAAACATTTTTAAAGATTATTCCACCTTTCTCAGTAACCCTAAACTGGTCCAGAAGAGACCAACATTTCCCCTTAGTATTCTTTGGCATATGAAAACTATCAGAAAGAAACACCTATATTTTTTCGGTGTAAAAATAACAACAGATGGTCGGACTGCGACCCACTTCCAATGGAGGCTTTTGGAGGCTGTCCGGTCTGGTCCATTGGACTTGCTGACTGTCTGTTTACTTTTTGCTGGCACTGTTTATGCTGCACTACCTGTCCGCTGGCTCGCTTGCTCTCTAGCCTCTATTGCCTTCCCTTTCAGCTTTCAATCAACAAAAAGACAATTGCAACAACAACAATAAAAACAACAACGAAATACTATACTACTGTTTGACAATTTATCAATGATGTCTTTTGTCGCTGCTGCTGCTGCTGCTTGAGGCTGAGTCGCCATGGGGTCTCTTTTTTCCTAGTCTTCTTATTGGAACAGGAAGTCGCTTATTTGCTGGCTGGCAGCAAGTGCACATCGCACATTGCATTGACATTTACTCGGGTTCTCTCGCATCTCTGAGCTTGACACTCACTCGACTCAACGCGGGGCAAGTGGCTCTCCAACTGTGCCACACCATCGCGGAGGCACTTGTACAGATTAGAATTGCAGCTGCAATTGTTGCATGGCCAATTGCTTTCAAATTGAATTGAATTATTCCAGCTGTGACTCTCAAACACGGCGTGAGTGAGATTTGCTTTTTGAATTTAAGCAGCAAAATGAATACGTTTTTAGCTGATTGACACTTGACCCCCGGAAGAATAAAATGGTTTATACTTTAGGGCCTTTTAGAGGGGTTTGATTTATAAGAAATGCATTTTACCTACTTTAAGTGAGCTAAAGATATTGTTTTTCTTGGGTTAAAGGCTTTCATATGAGTAAATAGATTTTTTTTCTGACTATAAATGCATTTTAGAGATTTGTACATATTTTGAATACCTTTATTCCTTGATATTTTCAATAGTTTTGAAAAGATATTTAATGGTTATCAATTCTTCTAATATTTTAATTGAATTTAACTGTTTGTATATTGTTTTTTAAAGATTTTCTAAGGCCTTTTAAACCTTAAATATAATTGATATTAATTTTTAACACGTTCTCAATTGGTTTCACAATTACTTCCAAGCAAATACCATCAATTTATTCCAGTTTATTACAACGAATCTTCCATAAATACAATTAGTTACAGATTCTCTTCGCTTTGTAGTAATTCGCATCCATAGTGACTTTAAAACTAAACGGATTTAAGCCTTAAAACAAAAGAATACACGAGTGCACACCATTGCCGGCTGTCTCTCAAACTGTGCAATATTGTAAATTTCATGCAAATTGCAATTTGTTGCTATGTGTATACCCTTCGGAGAGCCATTGGGTCTGCTGGTTATGTTGCTTGCTACTCGCTGGCCTGCAGTTGCAATTCCTCCATGATTTATGGGGCTCCCCCCCAAGCTGCCGCAAAAATACAACCGAATATGTCGAATACACATTCCGCTTGCCCCACTTTGTTGCAGCCGAATGGAATTTATGGCTGCCACACAGCAGCAAAAAAAAAAAAGAAGGAAGAAAAAAGAGCCCCAAAAACAGTTTGAAAAGTGTTTTAAAGCCAAAAAGTGAGCACAAGTTCTAAATTACTTTTCCAAACAGCGCAGCCAGCACAGTTTCCGCTCCCCCGGAAAAGCCTTTCTTTACGAGCCAAAGCCGTTGTCGTCTTACGGATTGGAAAATCGAAATCAAAACTCATAAAAATGCAATTTGCGCAAACAACTTGACTTTGAGCCACATCCCCCTCTTTTTGAGGGGAAGGACAACCCCCAAAAACCTGAAAAGTTTCAGGGAATCCCTTTTTACGTTACTTTTGAGCTACTTCTATGCTCTTTCGGGGATAGAGTATTATGAGTATGGTTTTTAGTTTAGCATGGAATATTTAAAGAACTTTAGGAAATTACAATTGAAAATATATTTACTCATTAAAAAATAAATTTTAGGACATTTTATAAACTATTTCTTAAACCCATGAGTTTTTGCTAAAAGTAGCTTTGATATTCTTTTAAAAATTAACTAAAATATACCCATCCATATAGAGTATTTCCCACTTTGGTTTTGGAATCCCTTCCTGGTTCCCCTGCTCTTGTTTTGGGGTCTAGGGCAGCTACGTGTCTGCAATTTGCATGTGCATGACTGAGACTGTAACCGAGACCCAGGGTGCTGATGAGGAGTTGGGGGATGGCTGCGAGGGGTTGGAGAAAGAGAAGGGGAAGGGGAAGGAAAGCTGCCTGGGAATGGGAGCGGTCCAAAGGCCAGAGAACAACCAGGGACCGTGGACCGAGGGTGGCGCTATAAAATCCATTTGGCGCACAGACCGTTAACGTGTTTTGTTGTATTTGCCAAAGGAGTTGGGGAAGAAAGGGAATCGCACAATTCCCAGGAGGTGGAGGCCGAGGTGGAGAAACTGGGTGTAACTGCTACTTGGGGGCGTGTTAGTTTGTGCGGTTGAAATTTATGGTGGCCAAGGGTGGGAAACTTGATGAAGAAGGGCTGTAACTGCCTCTACTCCTACAGCTCCTCCTTCTGCTGCTGCTGCTGCATATGAATCCGGGTTCCAACTATATAAACAAAGTCTCGGATACGTGACTGGAAAGAAAAAAAGGGCAGAATGCAGGCGGAATAGTTTTCAGTTATTGCCTGGTTTTATACTTGTATGCAAATAACCTGTAACTGCTGTGGGTTTTTAGTTAAAGTTCAAGGAAGCAAAGATCTTTCTAGGAGAAGCTGAGGAATTTTTATAGGAATAAGATAAAGGTTTTTTATAAACATTTCTTCAATAAGAAACCCATTTTCTATGCCTTTCTATAAACCATAACCAAACCATCTCTACCCAAATCTATAAGCCACAAGCATCCCAAAAACATCTCTCCCGATGAAACTATCCACCTACAAGAAAATACATTTTTTGGTTAATTAGAAAACGAAGTCATTTCGCCGCTTTTCCTATAACCACCTGCCCATCTAGCAGCATTTTCACACATGCGAAGGAGGCGGAGGGCAGGACAAACTGTTCACTTTAATGGCAACATTTGGCACATTATGAGGCAACATGGCAACAGCCTTTCAGTGGCACTTAAGGGCGTGCGGAATGGACCAAATAGAACAGGGAACACACACACCCATACGCACTTTGCATAATTAATGCTGCGCTTGGCAATGTCAAACCCGTTATTCACTCGAGACATTTTCCGGTAGAGTCTCTCTCTCTCTGTGCATCATAGACGAAACTTTTCCGGGATGAAAGGGAGCAGGGCTGTAGGTTTTTTTCTATGTTTAATTAAAACAAGAAATTGCCACTTAAAGGCGGCGGTAAATTATGAATGCCAGCAGGATGCCAGGCAGGATGTGTTTGTGTTTTGGCCTCTCTCCTAGTTGGGTGTCCTTTCAACTGCTACATATGTATGTGGGTGCTGCAGTCACGCGCTCATTAGCGAGGACATTGTAAGCCAGACAACACATGAAATGCATATATAATGCACTGAGAGTCAGGGATAATTACAATATATTTATAATACTTATAAATCAAAAGGTTTAAGGGTCTTTAATAAATTGTTGATAGGAAAATACAATTAAAAACTTCTTTTCCGAATAATTAATATATTTATATATTTATTTGTAAGCCCCATTTTCTCCCAGTACTATAATACCTATAGTATTTATGTGCATAAGTACCAGGAGGAAGTTCAGCCATTGCCGAGGCCGGAAGTCTTTTGTGCCACTCGCACGACTTGAGCACGACGTCAATGGGTGCACCTGATTCACAAAAAAACCGAGCCCATGCTTAAACCATTTCTCACCTCCCTGTTTTCCTCTCTCTGATTTCCAGGAACTCAAGGAGAGCTTCAACTATGGCCTCTTCGCCCCACCTGCCAATGGCAAGGCTGGCAAATTCCTGGACGAAGAGCGACGCCTGGGCGACTATCCATTCAATGGACCCGTTGGCTACTTGGAGGTAAGTCCCTGCCATCAGTTGCGATTTTATCTCATTTAATATTCTGATTTTTCCTTGAACTTTCAGCTCAAATACAAACGGCGTGTCTACAAAATGCTGACCCTGGACGAACGCCAGCTCAAGGCTCTCCACACGCGGGCCAATCTGCGTCGCTTTCTGGAGTGCATCAATGGCGGGCATGTGGAGAAGATAGCCAAGATGTGTGCCAAGGGTCTGGATCCCAATTTCCACTGCTCGGAGAGCGGCGAGACTCCGTTGACGGTGGCCACGGGTGCCAAGAAGCCGAACAAGCTGCTCATTGCTTTGGTTAACGGTGGCGCCTTGTTGGATTACAGGACTAAGGATGGGACTACGGCACTGCATAGAGCTGTGGAACAGGATTCCCTAGAGGCAGTCAGGTAGGAGAAGGGATAACGATATTTCTATTATGAAAGTCTTAATAATATTTTCTTATGGTTACAGCACTCTCCTGGAGCTAGGAGCCTCGCCCAACTATCGAGATGGGCGTGGCATCACCCCCTTGTACATCTCCATCACTCGGAAGTGTGAGGCCAAGATCACAGAGAGTCTGCTCCATGACCATGCCACTCTGGGCATCCAGGACAGTCAAGGCTGGAACGAGGTGCACCAGGTAAGACGGTGGCAGTCCTTGAACCCCCCCCGGTCTGATCCCTAACAGCAAACCCCAGCTTTGAACCCAAGCCAAAACCAATTCCCGGTGATTTGTGTTGGTTGAACTGCCAATTAATGATTGATTCTCTCTCTTTCTTCCTTCTATAACTTCTCTTTCTAACTCTAAAACAAAAAACAAAAAAAAAACAAAACAAAAATTCGCTTGCTAATACTTTGTAACCCGCGGTGTGGCTGCTGCATCCTTTGGCTACCTCCGTACGTCGTGATTCCCGGTCCCGGGTCTTAGGCCTGTCGGCATGGCCTCGTCCAGCACCTGGAACACCTGCTGTTCTATGGGGCTGACATGGATGGCCGCAATGCCTCCGGCAATAGTCCGCTGCATGTGTGCGCCGTTAACAACCAAGAGGCCTGTGCCCGTATGCTTCTCTTTCGCGGCGCCCAGCGCGGCGCCCAGAACTTTGCCAATCAAACTCCCTACCAGGTAAAGACCACCAGTCTCTGTCTGGAGTTTGGAAATTTGTGCAGGGAAAGGAATATTGAAAGGAGATCGAGGCTATATTAATAGGCAATTATTTTCCAAGCTCATTTAACTAATTAAATTAATGAAAATCATATTCCTTCTCTGCGCAAACTCTGGACTCTTGAAAGTAATGAATATTTCGTTGTTAACTCGTAGTTTTATAGTCTCTAAGTTGGTACTTTTGTGCTGCTGCCGCTGTAGTTACGCTTTGTAGTTCAGTTACAGTGATTTGATTTGAGCATTTTAGTTAATTACTTGATTTAATGCCTTGATTTTTGGTTCCGGTTATTTAATACGTTTGTGTGATTCCCCCTCTAGGTGGCTGTCATAGCCGGCAACTTGGAACTGGCCGAAATAATTGAGAACTACAAATCGGAGGATATTGGTGAGTGATGGTTGACTTTTAAACACTCTATCATATCATAAAATACCACTCGACAGAACTAACAGCTCATTCTCATCTCAAACTCAAAGTACAAAACCAAAAATCCCACTCAAAAGGAAGTTCTTTGCTTCCTGGTTTATCCTTGTTTCGTATTACGTTTCTCAGTTCGTTTTCTCTGCTCAATCTATTTTGATATAATTATAATTCTGTATTCATCTCAACAAAAATATGTAGTTTCCTTTACAACTTGGTTCGAATCACAGTTTTTTCCCCCGAAAACATTTTGTGTGTATCACTCAACAATCTCTTTCTCTCTTTAAACACACCGCATATCATCAATCAATCTATCATCCAATTTGATCATCTAGGTCTCTCTTTACCCAATCATATCAATGTACAATACTATATATATATTACTCCCTTCAACTTCTATATAAAGTGCAACCAATATAATATATACATTTTACCCAAAACAAACATCTTTTCGTATTTTGCATTTGCTTGTTTTTGAGAATTTTGCTCTTTAAATATAAATGTATTCGAAATCAAATAGTTAATGTTGATGCCACACATTTTTGGCTGTTCTTGTTCCGTGTGTTTTGTTCAATGTTTTCCTACATTTACTACCACATTTCACCAATAGCGAGTTTTCTTTGTTTGTGCGGGCAGGACATTTGTAGAGTGTCCTTCTCGACTATATAGTTTGCTTATTTCACGTCACAGTCGCTTAGCCTTCGATAACTGATCAGTGTAAGTAAGTGTAAGTAAGGTGTGTAAACCCCAAAATATAATTATTTCAGCTGACTTAGGGCCTTAGCTTATTCATTATTTAATTTTAATTTTTTAATCTTAAAATGGTTGTAAATAGATTGAGTAGAGAGCGGACTTTTGGGCTTCTAAATAAATTGTAAGACATCTTGTTATGTACAGAAATCGTCTGTCTGAAATCAAGGATTTAAGGTTTCATTTAAATTGTTGTAATTCAACTTCAAAAACTGCTGAAAAGAAAGATTTTTCCAATACAATTTTAAATAAACCATTTATCGATATTAATTATCATGAATTAATAAATCTTTGCATTAATTTCGCTGAATTAAAATTTGTATCAAAACAAAAACTTAAATTTCTTGAACTTAGACAGCGATTTCGCCCATTCAAAGAGATTCAAATGTTAGCCAGACTTGACCACTGACTTGATCCCAATACCCATAACAAATCCCAACCTTTTTCCATTCCTTTGCCCCTTCCAAAACCTCGTAAATCACACACACACACAGACACATTCTAAGCGAATATCCTTGATCCACCATACAGTTCCCTTCCGCGGCCCGCCGCGCTACAATCCGAAGCGACGCTCGGGCATCGGATGGCTCAGTGCCAACGGAGCCGCCGGTGCCGCTCTCCTGGCAGCGGCTGGCGGTGGCTTTGGTGGTGCAATGGTCGCCAATGGGAGTGCGAATGGCCACCTTAATGGGAATGGCATTGGTAACGGCGGGGCTGGCGGTGTCGGTCTGATGCTGAGCCATCAGAACCATCAGCAGCTCCTAACCGGGCACCACCAGCAGCAACAACAGCAGCAGCATCATCTGCACCACCAGCACCACCTCCAGCTTCATGCCCTGCAGCTCCATGGCCCACCATCGCCCTGCCCCTCAGAGCACATGCTGGGCGCCTACAGTTCCGCCAGCTCCAGCCTGTCCGAGGGTTCCTCTGGCCACCGATCCCATGAGGATGACATCAGCATTGTGACAGGTAAGGAATACATTTATATTGCTTTGATTTTTATCCTGATTTCGGCAGTTCATTTGCATTTGATTAAGTTTAAATTTAAGTTGAAGTTTCATATAAGTTTTGAGGCAAAGAGTTTAAACAATATAAAAATATATTGTAAAGAAGAAAGGATAAGTACCCTTTGAAATATATTTAATTCTATATAAATGTAAGCATGCCTTTTAGTAGACTTTAAAAAGGAAATTTAACTGAATTCTGCATGCTTTCTTCTATCATAAATAACGCACAAAAAGAAAATCATTTAAAAATCATCAAATTAAATTTATGTTATGAGAAATCTAGGTGCTTTTTTATGTTTCTTTCAGGAAATGGTGATAGGAAATAATACAGTAATATTGATTTTATAAATTTATTAAAGAATTTAGAACTTCTAGGCTTTTAAAGCTCTAATATTTGCCAGCAACAACCTGTGCCTATCCCCCATTTAGTGAATTTAAATAAAAACAAAATTTAGTTATTCTTCTTGTAATTTTATTGAGTTTCTTAGTACAATTACTATACGTAATTGGGGTCACCTTCAAGATATTTCCCATAATATATAAAATAAGAAGAGTAATTTATAATATTTACAAAATTAAAAATATAATTTCTTCACAGGATTTTATAGGCTTCCAGAAAACAGAGATTTCTTGTAAATAAAATCGAAATAAAGCCAGATTTAGATCAGTTCAGCTCGCAGTTCATGTCGTGTCTGTGCCTTCACTGCGTCTGTCTGTCGGTTCACTGCATCCGCTTTGTCTCTATTCAGCTGGAGGCTCCTTCTTCTGCTCCCCGACATGTGCATGCCTCTCGTCTCGATACATTCCAACCCTTAAATATCCCAAAAAATGCATCACACTCACTCTCGCAACATCCTGCTCCTCGTCCTCCTTTAAACAGATAAATCCCTGGGCGACACCAGCGACATTATCAGCGACTCCTCGGGCGTGGGAACCAACTCGGATTCGGCAGCCTGTTCCATTGGCCATCCCAGCACCACGGTGGTGTGCATGGAGCCATATGCCGGCAACACTGTTGGCCACATTCGCCTCCAGCCCGGCGATGTCATCGAGGTGGTGGGCAGCACGGACTGCGGCCTGCTCGAGGGCTACGTGCGCGGCACCAATCAGTCTGGATTCTTTCCCGCCGACTGCGTCCAAGAGGTGAGCTTGCGCCAGAAGCACATCACCAATGTGATGACCGCCAGCACGGGCATGGCGCCACAGCAACAGCAGCAGCCACATCAGCAGAACCAACAGCAGCAGCACCTGCAACAGCAGGCGCCCGTCTCCTCCGCCGCCTCCTACCAGGGATCTCCGCAGCTGAGTCTTGGGGGGCACTCGGGCAGCTCCAGTACCCTGTTGCAGCAGCCCCACCAGTCGCCCTCGCTCTCGGTGGCCAGCAACGGCTCCTGCCAGCAGCCGGGCGAGACCAATGGAGGCGGAGGCGGAGTGGGAGCAGCAGCTGCCCAGTCTGGGAATGGCGGCAGCAACCACAACAATAACCACTCCGTGGGACAGTACAGCAGCGCCACAGCGCCGCGCATCAAAAAGAGGCAAGTCCATTAAGAAGATATTTATATACCCAAAATCCATACTAATCCCAGATTGGTGTTACTCCTTTACAGCGCCTACAACGCCCCACGTTCGGTGGTGCTGCACCGCGCCAAGCGCGGCTTCGGCTTCATCCTGCGCGGCGCCAAGGCCAGTTCCCAGCTGATGCAGCTGCGTCCCTCAGAACGCTTTCCGGCGCTTCAATATCTCGACGATGTGGATCCGGGCGGCGTGGCAGATATGGCCGGACTGCGGCCTGGCGATTTCCTGCTCACGATCAATGGCGAGGATGTGAGCGCTGCCTCGCACGAGCAGGTGGTGGAGATGATCCGCTCGGCGGGCGCTTTAGTCAACATGACGGTTGTCTCGCCCCAGTTTCCCCACCAGATGCAGGCCAGTGCCCAGTACCTGCCCAGTGGGGCACGCGCCGGCAGCCAGCACCTGAACAGTGGACCAAGCACGCCGCAGTCATCGCATCGTCAGTGCGCCACGCTGCCCAGGAAGATGGCGGGTCCAGGAGGCAATGGCAGCGGCGGATCCTCGGCCGGAGGAAGCGTGCGCATGGCTCCGATGCCACCACGCCGCGATCCTAAGACCACGCTCAGTGTGGGCCGAGCCAGAGCCAAGTCCATGGTGGCTGGCCTCGAGAATGGAGGCGAAAAGGAGGACGATTTGCCGCACACCAAGTCCAATTCGGTGGAGTCGATTGCTATGCCGGCGCCCGGAGGCGGTGCTGGCTGCAACCAGACGGGACCGGGAACGCCCGTTCAGTTGCGCACGGCCAGCATTAAGGCGCGACCCACTTCCAGCAGGATTACCGCTGCAGAGCTGGAGGAGCTCTTCCAGCGGCAGCAGGGCGAGGGAAATGCAGCGAACGCTAGTCGCTATGCCACCATGATGACCAGCTCGCGCTTCCAGTCGGGCACTGACAGCGGGGCAGCCACACCGCCCGCCTCCAACGGTTCGCCGATGAGGACCGGTCCCCTGGTCTACGGTAGCGTCGCCGAGATGAAGCGCAAGACAGCGAGGAGCAAGCACGGCAGCGGCACGCTCCGCGGCAAGCCAGTGGCCACGCCCACGGTGGGTGCAGGCGGTGGAGCAGGAGGTGGACGCGACCTCAAGCGGTTCCACTCGACGCCCGATCTACACGGTCCACAGCTGCACGGCTCTGCTTCATCCATTTGGCAGGCGGCTGGCAAGGGTCACCATTCGCAGGACGACGTGGCCACGCTCCATGCTTCCCTGCAGCGCCTGAACTCCAACCAGGGTGAGCTGAAGCTGGGAGGATTAGGTCAGGCGGTACTCCCACCACCGAATCATCCACCGCCGCCGCCACCCGTGGGCCAGGTGGTCAAGGTGGAGACGCGCAGCAGTGTCTCGGAGTACGAGAGCACTGTCTCCTTGCAACAGAAGCTGAAGAAACGCACGGAGAACGATGCGGTGACCAGTGCAGCCATCGATGGCGTCCAGAGCAGCTTCAATCCCTCGGCGAATGCCAAGATCTATGCTTCGCCCCAGGAGCTGCGCAACGTAATGGCCTGGAAGTTGCGCCAGGCGCAGGAGAAGCCTCAGCAGGAGACATCCGCTGGCTCCCAGCAGCCGGTGAGCCAGTACGCGGCTCCCACGCAGATGCGACCGCCACAGCAACAGCAACAGCAGCAGCCCACGGCAGTGGCTTCCCACTACGCCGCTCCTCAAGTACAGGTGCAAGTGCAAGTCCAGCAGATGCCGCCAGCACCTCAATCTCCGCCAGCACCGCCGCCGCAACAAACGCAGGCGGCGCCAGTGCCGGCACAGAATGGGAACGGCAGTGGTAGTACTGCAGGAACAGCTCCGCCGATTCCGGAGCCGGATTACAGCTGCAGCGAGTCGGATGGCGAGGACGAGAACTCCATTCTGGTGGCTCGCAACACCAAGCTCAACGAGAAGATCGCCCTGTTCGATGTGCCCGAGACCAGTGGCAATAGTCAGGCCAGGTAACAGCGCTCTTATAGATGCATGGAGTCCCTACTAATCCCTTTCTTTATTACCCACAGTGGCAGCAGCTCTAATTCCGGCAGCGCCTCCATTTCCCACTCTCTTTCCGTGGAGGAGATCCAGCGCATTCGTAGCAATCTCAAGACCTCCAAGTCATCGCCCAATGGCTTTGCCAAGAAGCCAGAAGAGGAGCAACAGCAAGCCCAGCAGCAATCCCACCACCAGCAACAGCCGCAGCAGCACTTGCAGCCCGGCGAGGATGAGTGCGACAATAGCAGCTCCGGCGTAAGTAGCGAACAAGAGCAGCAAATGCAGGCCCAGGCCCAGGCCCAGACTGGGGCAGTCAGCAAGCCCACCGATACCATCAAGAAGAAGCCAACGGTGACCATTGTGGAAGAGCCCAAAACTATACCAGATCAGCCAAGCCAGACGAAGCCCATGGCCAAGACCACGATCAGCATAGGAGGTGGAGCCCCAGCTACGCTGACAGTGAAGCAGTTGGTGCAGCAGCAACATGCGCCCGTCATCCAGCAGCAACAGCAGCAGCTGGGCGGCAAGCAACCACAATCCTTGGCCAAGATGCTGCCCCAAAGCAACGTTAGCAATGTCAACGTTAACGCCAACAGCAAAGTGATGAGTCCCCAGGTGCTGGGCCGCATTCCCAACCACCATCACCAGCAGCAGCAGCAGCAATCGAATCCGAATCAGAAGCTGATCGCCACCCAGCAGCAGATCCTACAGCAGCAGCAACAGCAGCTGGCCCACCAGCAGCACCTCCAGCAGATCCTGAAGGCGAAAGCAGCGGCTGCCGGCGGAGCCAGCAACACGGCCGCCTTGGTGGCCAAGCACCAGCAGCAGCTGCACAAGGGCAACAGCAACAGCGGTGGCCACGAATCGGAGATGGAGCAGCGCTCCGATGTGGAGGACGACGATGGCGATCTGAGTCCATCGCCGCCGGCCAAGGCCTTTCAGCGTCACAATTCTCTCACACGCAAGCAGGCGGCGGCTATTGCTATGCAAAGGGGCGCCACTAGAACCTCGGCTGTGTCCCTAATGCAGCTGCCGCCGCCTCTGGAGGCGGATAGCGATGGCGAGCCGACTTCGCAGCATACGCTCCAGCGTCAGACTCACGCAGCTCATCAGCTGCAGCTTCAGCAATTGCAGCTGCAACAGCAGATGCAGCAGCAACATCCACAGCAGCAGCAGCAGGCACAACAACAGCCGATGGTTGTGGGCATGCTGCCCAGCGGACAGCTGGTGGCTGTTGCCTCTGGCGCTGTTGTTGCTGGCGTTCCGGGCGTTGGATCAGCGGCTGCGGTGCAGCAGGGCAACAACAATCTGCAGCAGCTGTGCACCGATAATCTGGTGTTGGCGCCGCCGCCGCAGTTCTGCGATTGCAACGATGCCAAGCACGCGCCGCAGCCGCATCTGCCAACAAGCCAATACCATCCCCAGCAGCAGCAGCCGCAACAACAGCAGCAGCAGCAACAGCAACATCAGCAGCAGCAGCAGCAACTGCAGCAGCATCAGCAATTGCAACAACAGCAACAGCTGCAGCAGCAACTGCAACAGCAGCAGCAGCAGCAGATGCAACTGCAGATGCACCAACGGCTGTCGGGTGGTGCCGGCCCCGGCTCGGTGGGCACCTTGGGCAGGGTTCGCATTGTGGGGGCCATGCCCAAGGCGAACCACCACAGGCTGCACTAAGCAGGCAGCCAGGGAGCCAGAAATCAAATCAATCGTTTGCCAAATCGTGTTACATTGTTAGTTAGTGTTAGTTGTTAGTCCAAAACAACAGTCATTGCCAGCTCTCACAACGAAAAGAAACTGCACCCGATATAATGGCTAGAAGGGATCACTTTCGAACAGCAATTTGTTTGATTTCCCAGTCTTTTAATTACTTTTATTATATATTTATTGCGTGTGATATAAATTTATGTAACTAAACGCTATTTTGTAATCGAAACAGCAGCAATATCTAAGGGTTAAAACCCAAAACCCAAAGTCCCCAAAAAGAATCCCCTTGGAAACAAACTGAATAGCATTCATGGCCCATTCGCCTTTTCGTTCGTTTCAGTTTGCTTTCGAGCCAAGTCTTAGTTCGTAGACAAGATCATTTATTCAAGTATCCATCCATTGATCATTCGTGTTCGAATTAGTGCACAAAACACACATTTAAGCGGAACACTAAACACATTTAATCTAAATACACAAACTAGCGTATAGTTTTTATAGGCCTAAAAGGAAGGAAAGCACCGAGTAACAATAATATTTGAATTTGAGCATTTAGCCGAATTTCCAAGTCAAGTCAAAGTCAACTAAAATTAAATATAAAACTAAACCTAAACCTAAACAATACTGAAATGGATAAAACGTATATAATGTTTTTAAACCAAGTATTTATAACATAAAAGTAAACGAAAATATTTCAATAGGCGGCAAATTTTATAATCCGAAGCGAAGACAAAAAAAAATTGAAAAAACGTAAATTTTTTGCTAGTAAAATTTACAGATTTTTACTTTTAACCGAAGAAAAGAGATCTTTTGTATAATTGTTTTTTATAGAGAAAAACTTTAACTTGCCAGAGTATTACAGGAGCAATGGGGAAACATAACATAGAGAAGGTTCTCAAGCTTGTATCGTCAACAACTTATAGAAATGCGTTTTTACGTTGTAACAATTATTATACAACTAAGGCTGATTTTACTGCATAAAACAAAACAAACAAAAAAAAAAAAACAAACAAATACAGAACACAGAGACCCAGAAAAAGCATTCGCTATCCACAAACTGAATAATGAATTATAAATGAAGTACGAAAACGAGAAGGATAACTCCTAAAACTAATCAAGCAAGCGATTAATGCATTTACAATACATTGTTTAAACGGAAAGCACTCTTTGAGGTATATGGCCGTATTGGATCGGATGGAATTATAATGTAATCGCACCCTTAGCACTAGCATCTAAGTGTTGAAAAGTTAGCAAAAGCCGAAAACTAAAACCCTAATACAGAGTATAACATAAACGAGAAAATATATTGGAAATTCTAGCATCTAATTAGGTTCTAGCACATACACACTTTTTAGTTCTCGCAATAGTTGCTAATTATTTGTAAATTGTTTTTAGTTCCAACACAAATATTATATGATTAGCCATCGTAAAGCTTGTTAATTTTTAAGTTCAACTCAGCCTAGGAAACCCTCGTGGAGGTGGGCGTGCTCACGATTACGCATAGCCAGCAATTGCGAAAGCTAAGCAAATAGAAGGATTATTGCTTCTCGGTAATGTTAAACGATTAAGTAACAAGCACACACACCACCCCCACACACACATACACTTTAAATGCATGTATTTAAAAATGGAATAATATATGGAATATTTAACATAAGTCGTAAAATATGCAATTATGTATTATGAAAACCATGCGTATGAAGAATCAATAAATATGAATGAAAACTATGATCGGAAAGTGTTATTATTTTACGGGTATCCTTAAAATCGCAAACAAACTTACAGTTTGAGGACATTATTGAACAAATTGGACCAATTAAATAAATATTTTGAATTTATCTTGAGGTTGCAGTTAATTAATATATTTAAGTATGCAGCTTTGTTAAGCTAACAAAAACAAACACTTCTGCGCTTTCAGAGTCAAAATTGGTTTATTTTTAGCCAAGTTATGGCATTTCCAAATTTGGATTTCCAAATGATTTCCAGCCATTAATTAATGCAGCATAATTAATTAATGAGTTTTCGCTTCGAGTTATAATAATTTGAAACTTTGATTTAGATTTGTTTTAATTTTTCCCTCTTGTTATTCCTTTATTCCAACGGATGTGAAATAAAACAACTGGCATTTCATTTACAAAAGTAATAGTTTTCTATTTCATTTTGTTTACTTTTTTGTTAATTGTTAACCTTCCCTCCAATTCCTCCCCGCTAAAATTAATTAAAACAACATGCTTTTTATTTACAAAAGTAATATTTTTCTATTTTATTTTGTTACTTTCCTTTTTTTAATGGTAAAAGAACATCTTTAAATGTTTCTGTTTTGTTTGTTTTTGCCTCCCAACATTTGTTTATTCAATCTCGGAGAGAACAACAGAACGGCAAACAGAAGACTCTTTTTCACGCACCAATCAATTTTTGGCTAATCAAATACAAAACCAAAATCGAAAACTGGCCCGAATGGATGTCACTTCTGTGGCTAAAAGTAAACTTTTGGTTGCAGCAATTGTTTTTGCATTTTCTGTTGACGGTTGTTGTAAATATTTAATGTTTTTTTTTTACGTTTCTTTTTGGTTTGCCGCTGGCAGCTGGTTGCTTTCTTGTTAATTGATATATCAAGTTTTCAAGTTATTCTCCCTCGGTTTCTCGCCAGGATGTCGGCCTGGCCAATGGAACTGCTTAGCGAGGCGGCGGCATCTGAACACACCTTACGATTTAGCTCGCTAGTTTGCCTTATTCGTGGTGAATCATACATATATAATAATATGCGCCATATTGTATATAGTAATAATAATAATAATAATAATATGCGTGTGTGTATATATAATATATAATTTGTATTTAATAATAGTGTATATATAATTTGCGGTTTTCATATAATAGTTATAAACAAATTTTTACTTCGTATCTTTAGCATTAATTACAAACTACAATTCGCGTATTTTTAATTTTTTATAATTGTAATAGTAAATTTCTGTTAGATTTTGTTATCGATTTTTGTTTGTCTGCGGCTTAAATACTTGCATTAAATTTATAATATTATAAATTTAGTTTTTTGCTAGGCGTGTGTGCTATGGATTTTTTGTGGTTGCTATCTGCTGTTGCTTTCGCTGTTTCGCTCAATCCTAATTAATTTAGTGTAAAACTCTGCAAAAAATGGCTGTGAGCTGTCTGTTATCTATATAATTGTGGAAGTGGAGCGGCAGCCGCGATGCGCGGTTTAGCCCAATTCGAAAAATTTCTATGGCCTCGTCAACTGAACGTCTGTCTGTTTGTCTGTCTGTCTGTCTAACTTACGGACTTATGGAATTGCTCTAATTAGTTGTCGTACAATAATTTCATTGCTGGAATCTCTGGCGTTCTTCTCGTATTTATTTTATATTTTGTTTGTTTCTTTAATTTAATTTGCTTGCTTTGCGATTTCTTATTTCTGCTCTATATTGTTCGTCGTCTCTGTGGGCGCGGCTTGGCTTGGCATGGCATCACTTGGTAATGCGGCCAGGCGCATTCGTAGTAAATATATAAATTTCGATCTCTGCTTATCTCCTCAAACATCGTTTTGTGGCGACTTACGACTAATTACTAAATGTACTCGTAAATTGTTAGCGCTGCTCTTGCATTCGTCGTTATCTGTATATCTCTTTTTATTTGTATATATATTATGTATTTTGTTGTTGTGGTTGTTGTATATCATCAATTTATTTAACAAACTACTAATTACGTTTTTTTTCACTACCAAAAACTACGCATAATATATATATATATATATATATATGTATATATATAGTGTATATTTTTTAAATATATGTTTTTTGTTTGCGCAAATTCTCGCACTGTTTGCTCCGCGTTTAAAATTCCATTTAAAAATGAATGTCGTCCTACAAAAATTAATGTACAATAATAATTATAATTATAATTAGAATAATAATAATAATAATAATAACTGTTTCTCCTCATTTCCTATCAAATTAATGTTTGTTTAATGTTAATGTTGTTTTTTAAAAAGTTTGCGTTTTTGTGGCTTTCGCTTTTTTGTTTCTTTCGGTTTCCTCTTTTTTGATTCGCTTATTTCTCAATTTTTGTGTTTCTCTTTTTTTTTTCTCAAGCATTTTAAAAATATCACCAATATATTTTTGCTCTTTATTCCGACAGTTTTCCCATTTTTTTGTTTGCTCTTTTTCGTTTCTTTTAAAAATTAAAAAATTAAATTAAATACAATATAAAAAATGTACAACTACTATTTGTGTTTTTGTTTTCCATTTCCTTTTTTGTTTTGTTTTGTTTTTTGTTGGTTCTTTTTGCGTTTCTGCCATCTATCCCTTTGCGCTGCTGCTTAAGTAATCGAAACGAAAAAGGGGCGGCGCCGTGGGCGTGGCACTTAAAATTTGCATTAAGTACAAGTGCTTAAGTGTTTATAATTTTTGCTTTCTGTCTGTGTAAATCGGTTTCTTGTGGATTTTTAAAGTACTTGCAAATACTTTTTGAATTTCCCTAATTTTTGTTTCGTTTTCGTTTGTTGCTTTATATGGAATGTGTTGCTGCTGCTGCTGCCACGCCCACAGGCTGCACGCGAACGCCTTGGACCTTGGGAACAGCTCTCGCCAGCTATATCTCTCGCTAATAATACATACAAATTACAATTACAATTACGAAATACAATACAGTGGAGCCCGCGGAAATTGGAGTACATTTTTAGAGACGAACGAACGAACGAACGAACGAACGAACTTAGCTTAGGAATAAATTCACATTCACACACGCAGATACACTCGCACACACAGACACACACACACACACACACAAATATAACAAACAAAATAACTTTCGTTGGCAGGAACGCGGGTGGGAGGCGGTACGGGGCTGGGGGGCAGTAACAACAACAGTGTGGCAACAAAAAAAATACAAAAAAAACCTAAACAAAACTGAGGCAACATCGTGGTGGTTATGGTTATGGTGGCTGGAGGTTGGAGGTTGGAGGTGGTGGTGCTGCGTCTACGGCATATTGAAGTCCTGCAGATTGAAGTTGTCATTGTCGAGGGAATTGATCAGATCCTGCGTGGAAAAGTTACTGTCCACGGGCAGGTTGTCCAGAAATTCGAGACACAAATCATTCGAGTTGGCCACCACCGAGTTGATCGTTTGGCTTATGGAGCTGGCACTGGCAATTGTCGTTGTGGAGTTGCCACCGCCGCCGCCGCCGCCGCCACCAACCGCCGAGCCACCTGGGCCGCCGTTGCCGCCACCACCACCATTGTTGTTACTCGCCGGCACACCGCCATTGCCCGCTCCTCCTCCGCCACCTCCGGGACCCATCTGCATCTGCATCTGCTGCTGGTGCGTCGTGGTGGTGGTGCTCTGCACAAACTGCTGCTGCTGCATGGTGATCTGCTGCTGCTGCTGGGTCTGGCTCATGTGCATGCTGGACATTTGCATCTGGCTGGCCATCATGCTGTTGCCTCCGGACTGCTGTTGTTGCTGGAGAAGTTGCTGCATCTGCATTTGGTTGTTGCCGCCGCCAGGTCCGCCCATGTGCTGCTGCTGCTGCTGGCGCATGAGTTGCTGTTGCATTTGCGCCGGCGTCATCTGCATTTGGGGCACTTGGGGACCGGACATCATGCCGCCGGCATTGGGTCCATTGCCAGCTGCATTGGGAGCGCCATTTGGCATAAAGTTTCCTGCAAGAAAAGGATTTCAATGATTAGTAAAGGCAATAAAGATGTCAAAATCCAAAGGTAACTCACCTCCATTGAAGCCACCGGGACCCTGTCGCATGGGTCCACCGGGTCCGCCGAAGCCCATCTGGTTCTGCTGCTGCTGCTGCTGCTGGGACATCATCATGTGTCGCCACTCCTGCTGCGAGCCCATGGGCATGCCATCGGGCGTTACCTGGACATTCGGCGGACGCTGTTGCTGCTGCTGAGGACCGCCGCCGCCCATGGGTCCCGCTCCGCCGCCATAGGGTCCACCCATGCCGCCACCTCGGGGACCGCCGCCTGCTCCGCCATGCTGCTGTTGCTGCTGCATATACATCGCATGCTGGGGCCGCATCATGGGTCCAGAGGGTGGGATGGGTTGCTGGGTCATGCGCCGCATGGCCGCCGCCTGGGCAGCGCTGTTCGGGAAGCGTCCACCGTTGGCTCCAGCCACTCCTACTCCTCCCACGCCTCCGACTCCCACGCCAACGCCGACGCCTACGCCCACTCCACCACCGCCTACCGTCTGCTGCATCATCTGGGCCTGCATCAGCTGCGCCTTGGTGGCATTGTACTCGGGTGGCGGTGGACGGGCGCCGGACATGTGCTGCTGCTGCTGCTGCATCGCCTGGGCGCGCATCATCTGTTGCTGCTGCAGGAACTTGGCCTGATTGGGATTGGGACCACCAGGACCACCGGGCCCAGGTCCACCAGGACCACCGACACCGCCTACACCATTGCCGCCGCCCATCATCATCTGCTGGGCACTGGGTCCGCCGGCATTCGGATTCATTTGCATCGGATTCATGGGTCCACCCATCTGCATGCCCGGCATGCCACCCATGGGTCCGCCCATTTGATTCATTGCACCGTTGTTGGGTCCACCACCGGGTCCCACTCCAGGGCCGCCCACATTGCCCACATTGACGCCCAGGCCGCCGGGACCCAGGCCAGCTCCTACACCCACTCCAACCTGCGGCTGTTGCATGCCGAGCGGCACATTGGGACCGCCATTGGCATTGGCCGCCGCCTGTGCCTGCGCTGCTGCTGCCGCCGCTGCTGCAGCCGCTGCCTGGGCCTGCGTCTGACGCTGGCGCATATTCGGCGGCACCTGCTGCTGCTGAGCGGCGGCCTGCTGCTGTTGCGCCGCCGCTGCTGCTGCTGCCGCCGCCGCTGCCTGTTGTTGCTGTTGGTTGAAATTCATGCTTTGGCTTTGGGAGAGCGAGAAGCCATCGGAGGGAACTGGAAGGGAAAAAGTTATTACATTTTTGGTTTTATAGAATTTAAAGATGCGATTTTCTTACCATTTGCATTGCTCATGTTTTGATTTGGTTGCTGCTGCTGCTGCTGTCCGGGATTGGGACCGCCGTTGCCCACTCCTACACCCACTCCGACGCCGCCAACACCCACATTGACACCGCCAGCGGCATTGCCGCCATGCGGTTGCTGCTGGGGATTGGGTACATTGTTGCCGCCGGGCTGCTGCTGTTGTTGCTGCTGTTGCTGCTGTGCCTGCTGCTGGCTGAAGAAGACACCTTGCTGGGCGGCCACTGAAACATTGCTCTTCATGTCGCCACTTAAATGGAGATGCTGCCCAGCGGATACCTGGAATTGAGTTAAAAGTAGAGTAAATTTATTAATTTTATATTTACAGAGAGGAAAGAGTAAAGATAATGATTTAAATGAAGAGTTTTTGATGGGAATAACCCATTTAGTAGCTCCTTTTTTTTGCAGCAATTATTTTCCTAATCCTAATCAAAAATAGCTTCAAGCTGAGACCTCTTTTGGATCTTTGATCTATATCTGGGAAGTGTGTATTCATTCGACAGGCCACTCGAATGGTTGTCAGAACTTGCTCCTTGCTCCTGACTGCTTTGCACACACTCTCTCTCTTTGGTAATTTGACCCGCCTGGCAGTGCGAAGGATTTTTGAGGCTAATACCCGACACATTGCTTGGCAGGTTGTGGCAGGGGGGAGGGAGGAGAACCAACACCTTCTCCATTTGCAGCTGTCTCATTTGCTGTCAGCTCGATGTGTGTGTGCGTTGTCATTGTGGGTGGATTTTGGGTGGGCTTTCAAGCTTATTATCGCCAAGGATGGCTTTCAAATCCGCATTGACTGCCAAGCACAAACACACACAGGACACCATCCCCAGAGTGGGGACTGAGAAGCCAAAGGCAGAGGCATAAATCTTTCGGCACTTTTTCATAGTCTACTTTGCTGCGTCTGTCTGCGGGGGGGGTTTCCCCCGCACTCAGCAGCCAAATTTGCCATTCATTTGTTATTGTAATGGGACATTTGGACCAAAAATAAACCCCCCACAAAAAGAGCGGCGCTAGCCACATGCAAAATGAGCGGAGGACACCGATCGACCCTGGTTACTCCTCAATGCCAAACATCCTTCGCATCCTTCGGCTGTGAAAAACCCACCCAATAAAACTCACACTCGACTTCCGATGGAGAGCAAATAAATCTTGGCACTGGACAACACACTGAGCACACCCTGGTTTTCCAACTAAGTTCGAAGCTAGTGGCTTGGCTTTTGATGGTAATTTCCGTGAGGCTTTGGCACCACTGTGCTTGGTGGAAAATGCCACGCTGATTTTCCTTTAACCTTCGGTTTGGGGGGGGGGGGGTTTTCTGGTGGGGTTTTTTGGTGGGGATTTTGCAGTCTGTCGCCATGTCATGTGTGACCATAGGCAGGAGTAGGAATGGGAACAGGAGCAGGAACAGACACAGGAACAGGAGTAGCAGGAGCAGAAGCAGGAGCAGAAGCAGGAGCAACAGTAGAAATGGCAGCAAACAAACAAGGAAGCAATAGCAACTAAGCAACTCTTTGCGGTTGCCTTTGTTTTTTGGCTCACCCATTAATATGGGAAAAATAAGAAGTATATATAGAAGAGGATACTACATACTATAACTAGCAACTTATAGATATAAGCCAGAAAGGAATTAAAGTTCGGAAAGCCTCACAATCTCTCTAAACAAAGAAATCTCTCAGAAAAGTAAATTTCCCAAAGGATAACCTTATTCTAAGAGGATTCGTCTGTTGAAAAATATCTTCAAATTAAAATTATAATATTAAAATTATTAAATAAAATATTATAATTTATTACACAGCTTTAACTATTATTTTGCCTCAATTTTGCTTTATTTCTAAAAGGGTATTTTCAAAGTCTAAACCCATCCTCTTGGCTCCTTTGTTTGATTGCCACTGCCTTTGCTGCTGCTGCTGCTCATGGTTTTTGCTGTTTCTGTAATTGCTTGTTGGTTTAATTTATTGTGTGTTTTCTGCAGCTCCACGCATTTTCATTTTCATTTTCATTTCCATTCGCATTTTCACTTCGCAGCCAGCCTCGGTTCGGTCGCGTGTGAGTGAGAGTGCGAGGCGTAAAGTACGCTGATTAAAAGTCATGGACTCTCGCCGGGGCTAATTGAAGTTTAGTGCCTTGGCTTTGGCATTGGGCTGTGTGCGGTGAAGTAACCTTCTTCCCAGCCCACCACCCACTAAATAGCACCTGCCTCGCAGCTCCCAATACCTCAGCCCTCTCTCCCTTTTCGTTCGACGACTGCTGGCCATAAATCATGAGCCTGCCTCGCAGGACTCAAAGGTGAGTTGTGCAAAAAAAAAAAAGGAGCAAGGGAAATGGTATATGGTTTTTGGAATGATATGTGTGCAGGGAGAGAGAAGGTTTATCTGGGAAATACTAGTCTTAACTTTGAGGTTTTTCAGCATTTAATCTTTTAATTTAAATTTCCAAAACTCTTTAATTTAATTTAAATAATCATTTCCAACTTAAACCCCTTTAAACCTGAAGCTAAAGGGGTTTAGTGAACATTCTTGACTTTATTTTTGTGCCCCGTCTAAATAACTTGTTGGTTTTATTAGCCTTGGCATCTCTTTGAGACCTTCGCCTGTTGGCCTTTGCCTCCTTCCCTAAGCTCTCCCCTTATAAATTCCTTGGCCAAAATGAAGTCGATGGGCTTTGGTTAAACATCGATTGGCTGCGGCGGCTTGAAGCCAGGAACAAGTTCATAAAACAAATCATTACAGCAGCAGCTTTCATAAAAAAAAAAAATAAGAGAAAAAGGAAAGAGACTAAACCCACGCACATCCACTAATACATAAAATATCAATAAAAAAAGTTTAAAGGTAACTGACGAGGACGAGGACGCGGACGAGGACGAGGACGTAGCTGACGACGGCTTGGCGGTCATGTAAGTGGGAGAAGAGGAGGCGGCCTGGCCTGTCCTGGCCTGGCCAGGATGCGAAGGAGGAGTAGGGGAAGGAAGCTTGTGGAGACGCCGCACGAGCGCGTAAATCCTGCAGCTATTACCCCAGCGCCGCCATATTGATTGCGCTGGAGACAAACACAGATACAGATACATTCACACACACATACTCACGCAATGAGAGCAGATACATACTAAACACTGAGAGAAAAAAAGGGGTAAAAATAAAACAAGAAAGTATCTCTTTTACAAACCAATTTTTAAGCTTTGATTTTTTTCAGAAAAATTGAAAGTAGAAAGGGAGTTAAGTTAAAGGAGTTTTTGAAGGAAATTCAAGTAGAATATTTCTCCGAGTGCACTTAGAGGCATTGGCATCGGCATCGACTTCGTCGGCGGCAAGGACTCTAAGCAGGAAATGCGCATTTGACAAGCCAAAAAGATTGCCGCACGCCCCACGCGCTGTCAAGGGAATGATATTCCAACCAAAGGAAGGGGGAGGGGTATGCCTTGCATATAGACTTGACAATGATATATGTGACTATATCCCAGCTAGTGTGTGCGTGTGTGTGGGGGTTGGGGTTGAAAAAAGAAAAACAAAAAGACAAAACAAAGATACAAAACGAAGAACACAAAACTCCAAAGGAGCTGCGGTCCCTCTTTTTTTCACATCCTGGCAGCAGGCAATGTCTTCAACTCCAACTTGGGGCTGACCAGGCACAACTGTACCCGCCAAACCCATGACAAACTTGTTGCCCACCTTTGCTGCTTGGCACGCTGCACTTAAGGTAATTGAAAAAGTTGCCAGACCAAAGGGAAACCCCTCTCACAACACCCCCCAAAAAGCAGGTGCGAAAAATCTCAACAAAAGGTTTTTCTGATTAATTATTATTGTAAGTAGAATCAGAAACACTGAGGAGAGGTTAGTAATTTCCTAAGCAAAACTATAATTAAAATTGTCTCAGGGTTAAACAATCTCTTTAACAAGGGAACTTGTAGTTATAAAGGTTTTCTTATGCAAGAATTTAAATGTTAACGCAGAGAGTTATTAAGTGATTTTAATAGGCTTTTTCCTGTTTTAGAAAATATATTTAATTTATAACCTTTTTAAATGTTTTTTGAACCCCCAGTTTATTCTTATTAAAAAACATTTAAATGCAATCTGGTTTCCAAGAAAATTGCAATTCCCTAAGAGGGAGATTATCTAAAGCTCTTTATTAATTCTTGCCTTTATTATTTATTTTATTTCTTAATTTGTTCAACATATTAATAACAAAAACTCTTCTTTAAACATACATTCAACTGCATTTGTTGCTAAAGTAACTCATAAAGCCCATAAAAGCCACCCACTTAGTGCATTTTGGCAGCGAACCAAAAAAGAAATGTAGGAAAAAGAAACTGAAGAGTCAATGAAATTAGCAAAGAGGCCACGCCCTCTCCGACGCCCACTTACAACAACCGCCCCCGCCCCTCCAACATGATTTAGTCTGCGCTTTAGTTTCCCTATTTTTTTTTTTTTTTGCTTTTCTTCTGCCATATTTTCAGTTTTCTGTTCTGTTCTGGTTTTTTTCGTATATTTTGGCAGCGAAGCCAAAAAATCCAAAAATGAAGCCAAGGGAATTCCACCCGCTGGGCGTCTGTCATTGGATATTTGTGTGACATAAACTAGCTGCTGCCACATTTTCCAATCTGCTCTGCAGAGGACTCCTCTTCCTATATCCTAGATACCATCCAATCCAATCCAATGAGGTGTCCGCGTTGCGTTATTTAACGAAATTATGACAACGACAGCAGCAGCCGAGGAGGGGGAGGAGAGAAATCTCATTTGGAAAAGCGAATTTGATTTTTAATTGCCGGCGACAAGCAGCAAAACACAGAGCTCAGACATAATATGATTTTCGAGAAGGAAAAATGCAATTTAAAGCAAGTTACTTGAAAGGGATTAAAGCTAATCATAACTTAAGAGTAAATCTATAAGATATTTATGCTAAAAAAAAATAAAAAGAGATTGAAATTGGTTATGAAAATCATCACATCCACTTTTCTAGATACTTTCTTTTTCAGTTATCAGTGAAACTCTGCCTTAGCCAAATGAGGCAAACACAATCGACCTTTTGCCATTCAATTAGCCGTAATTATGCTCACTTTCGGTGGCAAATACCTGGCTGCATCACACACTCAAACACACTCTTGGCATTCCGAGATGCAGGCCAAGCCAAAGCCTTAACGTTTTGCAAAATCTCCTGCTCTGGGATATAGTATAACTTTCACCCTCTCAAACACACAAACACAGGGAAACAATGGGTACATCTCACAGCCCCACATATCCTTCCCTTCATCCTCTTTCTGTTACTCTTCATCCTCATCCACATTCCCGTCATCATCATCATTGTTGATGCCGACATATCAGCCAACTTTCAGCGCGGCAAGCGGTGAGTTACGCCTCCTCATACCTCACCCATTTTCGACCATTTTCCCCCCATTTTCCAACTGCCACCCAAAGGACGAGTCTCTGGCTTTTCCCCGTGGGAGGAGTCAGGAGCGGGCAACTTTTGAAACAGTTGCAGTTTGCACACAATGCCCAACAACAATCGGCCGAGCGGAGAGGGAATCGAGGAATAGATACAAAAGCCGCCACCCACCTCCCACCGCCCGCTGACCATTTTTCGCATGTTCACAGTAGAGCTGCCTTGTTGGCGGATTTTACAGATACATTTTGGATAATTCTACAGTTTTCTGGGGTTATTTCATAATTTTTTTTGGTTTGGTTTTTTATGTTTTGACATTAATTTTAAATATTTAAATGGAAAAGTTGGTTTGCAATTTAGACTGTTATATTTTTAGCAATAAATATACCAATTTTGTTTATATTCCTTTTTTTAACCCACTCTTTAACAATTTTTCAATATTTTCCTAACAATTTTCTTTAAGATTTTCTTTCTAATTTTTTTTTTAACAAATTTCTTAAACAATAAAGCTGCTCATCACTGTTTTCCCTGCAGTTTCAGTGTAAAAGGGATGTGTGCTGGCGCTTATTTTGGCTGCTGCAGCATGTCAATGATCATAAATTAAACTTGCAATAATTATAAATTAAATTTTGGCATAAATGGCCATGAGGCCTCCGCAAATGCATATAAATGGGAGTAGTTTTTGGTGGGTGGCAAGGGGCGTGGCGGTGGTGATGCCCGCAATGAACTGCACTATATGCATATGTCATGTGGGTCACAAAGGAGGAGGGTGGAGGGCGGAGGGAGGGGTTTGAAATCCAGGGTAAATCGAAGCCGTGGGGCTCGCTTAAATTATTGGGCTATGGCTCTGGCGATGGATATGCCTTGGGTTCGATTTGTTGGCTTCATTTCAAAGGGGTTTCCTCCTACTATATATATATGAGAGGAGTGTGTATATGTTTATATAATTTATATGGAGGAAAAGGGAGAGGGGAAGGCACATGCAACGCTCAGGCACACCTGTGGACAATTTATGAAAACATTTTAATGGATCGTCTGTCAAAAAGTTTACGTGGTCGAGAAAAGGGGGGCCTTTCAGCTGCTCAGCTCTGGTTTTCCCAATGAAAGCCTACCCTTCAGCATAATTTAATATAATTTATATTGTTTTCCAAAGGGTTAATGCCAATATTTTGGTTACAAGTTCAATAAACCTTGCAGGGAATTTAAGGACATAAATAAAACAAGATAGTCTCCTAATAAAACCTTCTCTTGACTTAAAAAGAAATAAAACATTTAAGAAAAAACCTTTTTTAAGTTGAAACATACTTTTACCATTGAAACATAATAAATTTATATGTTAAAATTTATAAAAAATCCCTCAAAGTTATTTTATTATTCATAAATTTACCTTTAATTAATTAATAATCATAAACCATACCAAGAAGTATTTATTATTCCTTTCAGCCAAGCTTATAAAAAAACATAAATTCCCCGCCGGAAAATATGAATAAAATAAATGTTAATTAATTTATTTTTCCATTAAAAAATGTCCATGCATCCCAGATGAGAGATATCGACATAGAGAACCTAATCTGGCAATGATTTCATTACCTAGATTTATGTTTGGCTGCTGCTTCTCTTTTTTTATGCAATTTCTTTCCATAAAAAAGAAACAAAAAGTATCTCAGCATTGTCTTGATGGATTTTTAAATTAAATTTAATTTGCCATTGCATTTTTAATTCCATTTTAATGGGAATACCAAATCGCTTTGCTGGGGAGTGTACTGAACCGAGGAGAAACTGCAGGCAGGCAGCCAGTCAGTCAGTCTTGGCTAATTAGTGTAAATATTTTGCGGCCAATATTTGATTTCTCCCCGTAATTACTCTCTGGATAATGTGGCAGCTAATGGGGCGATCATTATTACATCGATCGATCGATCGAGCTGATCCCCATCATAATCACCTGATCGCTTCCTGCATTGTAAACGAGCTTTAACGAGCTGCAAACAGATCTCGGATGAGATCACAGTTCAGTCTTGGGTCTTTTGTAATTTCGTGCTTATCTCGGAACGATAAGAGAGACAGGGAGACACGAGCCGGAAAATCAAGCAGATTTCTGCTGATGACTCACCAGGGTGGCATCTGATAGATAAAAGCAGCTGCAAGCCGAACAAAGCAAAGGCACGGCCGGCGCACGATCAACATGAAAATAGCATTGAGAAGAATTCTGGCCGCTGCGATTCTGCGACTTTGCGATTCTGCGATTCTATAATTCTCCTCTCTCTCTTTTTCTCTCTGTTTTATTTTTTTGGCGAATGCATCTATGAGTTGCAAATTGAAATTCTCTGAAGAAACGAACGCGCGCGCTTTTCTGACTCAGCCAGCAAAAAAAGAAAAGACAGAACGTGACAAGGTTCTACAATAAAAATTATAAGAAAAAGTATCTGAAACACGGAAGAGTCAAGATTTCATTCCAAAATATTGAAGATTTTAAAGAAGTAAAACTAGAAGCAGGAACAGTATCTTAACAGATGGAAACGTAGAAGCAGTAAAAGTATCTAAACATTTTTAAATAAAAGTTAAAGATATAAATAATGATAGATTTTTAAAATTTATTATGGCAAGAATTTGTGGAGCAACCTGCCTAAAATATTACATTTTTGTCAAGAGCAATTGAAAGCCTATCCATAACACTTATAACTTAAATAAAGCTAATTAACTAAGCAAATATACTTAACTAAAATCCTACAAAAATACAGCTTTCTCTACTTCTTTCCTACTGAAACCCTTAAAAATAAACAAACCTTTAACAAAATAACATTTCACCTAAAATAAGAATACGTTTACCGGATTTCCTCTCGATTTCGATAAATCGAGAATCAATTGCTTTTTTTGGTAAAAATTTCTGCAACATATTTGCGTATGCATCTGCCGGAACTTTATCAGCAGAAAGTTCAACATTCGTTAATTTTATTTACACACAGATACACACCAACACACAGATACACACTTTGGCAAATAGAGGACAACACACACACACACACACTCACACAAAATGCAAACAACAAACAAAAAAGCAAAGCTGCAAATTTGGCAAAATTATCCAGGCATTGCCCGCCCCTCCTCCCATTTCCCTGGCCATTTTCCGAACGATTTTCCAACTCTATCCTCACCCCTCCCCCCATTAGGATCACCTGCATGGGAAATTTGCTACGCATTTTCAGTTAAATTCAATGCGTTTTAGCATTGATTTTTCAGCCGCAATCACAAGTGGAAAATGGAATATAAAGGTATCGAACTTTTTTGAGGATAATAAAGGTGGCTTTTTGTTTCAGGTTAATTAATAATTATTATTTATAAAAGCATTTAATAGGTCTCAAAAGAGTGCTCAACTTTTAAAGCTAACACTTTGTTTTGCCAAAAACTGAACTTCTTTTTGCTCTCTATCATTTTCCACACATTTCCACATCCTCTTTGCTCTCTCTTCACTTTCCACTCTTCCCACAGCCACTAACCTCAACCATTTACATTTTCAATTACTTTGCCTCGGCGAGTTTTCAAGTGACGAGCATTAGACACGCACCGCAGCCACGCCCACCAGCCGCCACTACGCCCACCAGAGGAGTACCTCTGGAAGATCAAATAAATGAAATCACACATACGCCACGTGGGCCCAACGTCTTTGCTCATCAAAGGATTCTTGTGCGAAACAATAATGCTACTCCCCAGATATATCCTTGCTGTAGAAAATTTCCATATAAAAGGAGTGAGAACCCAAACAAAACTAAAATTACTTTATTATTTAGCGTGACACTGGTTGCCTGTGTGTTATTCGCGTCTACATTATATTGATTTTCCCCCTTATTTGAGGAGACTTCTGTTTTCCATGGGTTTCTATATTTAAAATGTTCTCAAAGTGACGTCAGCCGAGGATTTGCTATTTAAGGAATAAAAAAAATATCTCAGAGGTTGCATTTTGAAGGAAAGTGAAGAGGAAGCTGGTTAGGAATGTCTTTTGGGAGACGACTTTTAATTGACGTCAATCCTGGGTCAGGTTTTCTTTGAGTAAAACAGATCTAGTCAAAGGCAGGCGTTTGTGGCAGTACCAAGGTCTTCATTAGTTCAAGATAGTACGAGATATCATTATATATATCATTAGTTTGCAGATAGATCTTGTAGAGAAGAATCTAAAAATGGGAAACCTTTCCAGCTAGCAAACCTTTCCGTCTAATTTAAAGTGCATATAAATCAATACAAAATAAAAACATATTGTTTCTCTTTGTTTATGGCTTAAACCATTCCATAATTCCATTTGATTTTCTCATCATCCTTTTTCTGTAATTATTTTTCGCATTCGTATTTCATGTTATGACCGTAAAAGTGTGGCAAAAATGTAAGCGAACAACAACAACAACACAACTTTTCTGACCACTTGACCTCTCCGGCAAAGCAGGCACTGCCCCCAATGGTGACCCCCGGCCGGCCGGCCAGCCACCCACTGCATCTCATCCTCATCACCACCCCGCCCGAACCTTACAACGAGTCCTTCATCCCGGTTGTTGGCAAAGTAATTAATTTGATAAAGTGGCCGGGCAAAACGTTTCTGCAATGGGTGTTTTTCGGTGGAAGGACGAAGGAGGATGGTGATGTGGGTATGCCCAAGGTGTTGTTACCAGGACAGACATATTTATGACCGGGAATATATATGTCCTTTTGCTATATATATATATATGATTCTATATGAGTGTGCGTGTATAGTGGCAACAGATTGTGCGTTCTGTTTGGGCAGTTAATGAAATGAGTTTGGTTGTCAACGTGTAGGGAGAGGAGGAGAGTAGTGGGGGAAAAACCCTCTCAACTGGCAAATGTCAGTGAAAATTATTTTGCGTGTGACCAAAGCAACAAAATTTAATGGAATTTCAAATGCTGGCAGGCAGTCTTGTATGCCTTGTTCCTTATCCCTATAACCCCTTTCCTTATCCTCGATCCTAACTACAATTTACACTTGACCAGGACTCGTTTTTGCCTCGGTTTTGGTTCGTTTTCTCCTCGTTGCTTTTTACATTTTGCATTATTTTACAGGAGTGTGTGTGTGTGTGAAATTTAAACAAATTGTGCAAATACTTTGTTTTTGATATGAATGTCAACCTGTGTGTGTCTGTGTGTCCTCTCGCCTTGCTTTGCTTTGGCTAAAAACTAATTTGAATACAGAGAGAAGGACTGCATTTGTTGATAACAGCTGAAACTTTGGACTAGACTGATACCTAAAACGAAAGTTTTTCAGCCAATCCCAAAAAATACAACAAATATATATAAATGTATATATAAGCGGAAAACATTTTGTAAATTTTTTTGGCAAGCCTGGGCTTCAGTTGGTAACGCTTTTTATGCCCTGGCAGCCTATAAATATGCGACGTGAGCTGTTTGCACAACGCACACATACAAGGAGCATAGCATACTTTCCCGGGTTCGCCAAGCAGGATTTGTTTCTTTGAGATTAGAAAAATTAAACTTAAAAGGAAACTCCGAGGAGAAGGAAAAGCTGAGTAGCAAGTGGCGACAAGCAAATTATAGCAAATAAAATGCAAAACCAGTAGCTTGGCACAACTTTCTGCTCTTCGCGAATAATAATTTCCATTAAAATAGATTAAAAACTGAAATATTTATACATACATATTATCTCCCCTCCCTTCTTACTCCCTCTCTGTATCTCCCTGTGATGCCCCAAGGAGGTGAAAGTATTAAAAGCACTTGCCACTTGCTTACGCATTCCTGGCTGCCAAGTCCTTCTCTCGTCTTGGTGTTATATGAAGCGGATTACATGGCATAATAATCACGACAACCCCACATATACATATATATATCTATATAAAAATATATATATTTATATAGATAGCAAAAGGGGCTAAGAACACGCGCAAATATTAAATTTTATGCCAGCAGCAGCCGGGGTGAAGCTTCAGGGAAATGCCGCAGGGAAATGCTAAGCATACGGCAAGGTAGCAATCAGCACTTGTCGAGGGCGGGGAGAGGTGAAGTGAGAGATAGATAGAAAATAAGCCAAAAGCCCAGCTAAATGCTGCTGGATGTGTGAATAAACTGATTGATATTGCTGCCATAAGCTCCAGCAGATAATCCCTCAAAGTCGCTCTTAGAACTATAATTGAAAAGCTGGGAAAATTCGCGAAACTTCCAGGAAAAACTCCATTTCACACACCTTCCAAAAACTCCTAGGAAAAACACTTAAACCCTAAACAGACGTCAAAGTTCATCAACTTTCAACGGCGGCGGCCGTCGACACCTCCAGAAAATTGATTGAAACGCGAAGGCGACGATGCCGGAAAACAAAATGAAAATATTACCAAACTTCCCAGCAAAATCTTCATTGCTCCTTCTCGCAGGACTCCCCCCCCTGAAACTGACACGAATGGGAATATAAAAGGTAAATAATGTGACCTTTGAGAGCATCAAATGCGTTACGTAATGGGCCGAGGCCAAAAAGAAAACCTACATAAAAACAAAACTGAAATCGCTAGTAAACGAAAAACTGGGAAACAACAGGCGGAAAATGCGTTGAATTATGAAAGAGCCGGCAAACAACACAGCTTTCTTTGTTGCTTCTGTTTTGCCTTTTCTTCGGAAAAGTTTCTTCACTCGTAAATAGGTTTGTTGCCCCCCAACTTAGAGGCTTGTCTTTACTTCGAAAGCGTGGGAGTTGAATTTATAGGGGTTAATCCTGTTATACAGATGTAGGATCTGCCTCATAACTCCTGGCTTATATTGTATATATAATCCACGTAAAGAGGGGAAACAGTGATGACATGGAAGCTATATGGAAATCGGAGATAGGTTTAACAAATAAAATAGAAATTATGAAAGTTTTTAAATTCTGCTTTCCATTTAAATAATTTTCCTTGAATAACATATTTTCCTTAAAAACATATACTACATATAACCTATTCTTTCCCGGGAAAACCACAAATTTTCAGCGGATTTACTTTTATGGCCTTGACGCCTGCGCCGTTGCCTTTGCCTTTGCCATTTCATTATATGTACTTTGGATGCTGCCTAGATCTCCTCATCGACTCATTCAGTTCCTCAGCCGCGGGGTTATAAATTATTTATTGTTTTTTGATACAAAATGACTTTGGAGTTTTTTTTTTTCGGGGAGAAAATCAAAGAGGGTTCAGACTGAGCTTTGTCTGGGTCGCATGTGGCTGGGAGCCTGGGCTCCCGGTTACTTCATTAAGTCGCCCGGGCCAAGTCATAAAATCTGATATGACCCTCTGTCTCTATCTCGCTCTCTTCACCCACTCGCTGTCTCTCTCTCTCTGTATATATCGCTCTCCTTTTGCCAAAAGGACTGGCTAGCGAACGAACGAGTATAATTTCCGCACATTTTCACGTTTTGCACATTTCCGTTGCATACTGTTGTGCGCGCCCCGGCATTTTGATGACGCTCTCCTTCGACCAGCGAAGGCCTCCTCCTACTCCTCCTGCCACCCCCCCTTTTTTATTGTATTTTATACAAATTTTAGCTGGTTGCTAGAACTACACAATGTGGCCCCGCGGTTGCTGGCATTTTAACGAGTTAATGCAGAGACAGCAGGACATGCAAAATGGCCAGCATTTTTTGAAATGGGAATTCATTGAACTTTGGGCTGTTGTTTTGGGTTGCTTTGGTTATAAGTTCGTTTATGTTTTATTATTTTTGATATAAGAATCTGATGATGAAAGTCATTCATTTGCATGAAAGCTACTTTGTTCTTGTTCAGAAAGTGTTTGTGTGGTTTTAATGACAAACACGTAGATTTCATTAGAGTTTGGAAAATAAACTTTAAAATGCTTATGAGAAAGTTAAGATACCTTTTAAGAAAGCTCTAAACTTTTCTTAAATGAAAATGTATCTACATTTAATGAGAAAAACTCTTCAAATTTCAAGAAGCTTAAGAAATTTGACAAGTTTCTTTGAGGAATTGGAAGAAATATCAACTTAAACTTAATTAATTTCTAAGTTTCTATCAAGAATCGATTATACTTTTTACGAAAATATTAAAGAAATTAAATTTCCCCAAAAATTTCTTTCTAGATTCCAAAGACATGAAAAGTTGCTGAAATTTCAGACTAATTTCTATTTATTCATTTTCTGTTTATTTCTCAAAATTCCTTTTATTATCAATTCCCCTGAAATCTTTTTCTTACTAATTTTCCCAGTATTTTCTTTGAGTAGAAGAAAACCTCATTAGTTATTTTTTTAATTTAATTTGCTGCTCCTTTACATTCTTTCACTTTCTTTGCCTGCCCCTTAATTTATTGTGCATATTCCACCACTCGCCGCTGCTTCGCTTCCTTTTCTTGTGTCGACCGGCCGACCGTCGTTCTTTGTCATATTTATTGTACATTTTACACTTTGCCCGCTCATTTCTTGCACTTAAGGGGCTTCCCCACACACACACACTTTCTCCCCCGCTGCTCCCCTTTCAAATATATATTATTGAGCCGGGGAAAAACTCGTTGAATCCGATGCTGTTTTGGCTTTTTGCAACCCTCCTCGGCTCAAAGGGGGCATTTTTAATGAGTCCTATGCAAATATATCGTTAGACTTAAGTGTGTATACGTGTTGTGTCTTGGCCCGATAAGCGAGCCAAAGGATACGGAGGCAGGACAAGCGACGAAGCCTTTGATTATGGCAGCCACCAGCAGCAGCATCAACATTTCCCGTTGAGGAAAAACCTGCCATGAAAGGGGAGCCAAGGCCCGACCCTCAGGGGAGCTGGGAGGGAAAACCTAGCTGAGTGGCTAGTGGGCAGTCGGAATAAAAAATTATAATAAACCCCCAAAAATTTCAATCTCAATCGTCAACAAGTTTTTCCTCCTCCAAACTGTTTTCCCCTCCTTACTAGCTTTTCTCTTCGCTTGCTTCAACTATTTTCCTATGCACAGGGTTGGGGAAATGGGTTTCCCGGCTGGGAAAAGGTGGGGGGGAAAAAGTCTCAGGCAGTCGAGGGTTAATGCATGAACGAAATTCATGGCAAAACTTGAGCTCAAAACACCTAGGACACCTAGAGAAATTGTAAGGGAAATACCTCTTTATTCTAGTTAAGGAAGAGAAACAATTAAGTTTTAATCAATAAAATGATTCTTAAAAAATGTATCAAATTTTGTCACAAGAAAATTAGGAAAATTTGTATTAAATCTTTATAAAATTCTTTATAATTTCCCCCTGTGTAACGGGCTAAAAGCGGACAAAATGCCATTGCCGTGTCCCTTTTTTCGGACCAGGCCCAAAAACCAAGTCCACTCTTTTGCTCTTTCTATCTCTCTATTCCCCCCACTCAGCTCCCGGAGCTTCTCCCATTTCTCCCGCTTTTCCCGCTCCTTTCTCTCTTTTATGCTTTTTTGGCTGTTCTCTGATGAAAACTACTCAGCGACATGAAACTTAACTTAAAAAGTTTTGCACTTTCATTTTGTAAATGAAATGCTGTTGTTGCTGCTTCGCCCCTTGATGTTGTTGCTGCGAAATAACAGGAAAACAATTTGGAGCGGATAATGAATATGGGTTAGGTTTAGTGCATTTTGTTAGAGCCACTGGAGTGGGGGGGATATATATGCTTTGGATGGATGGATAGATGTGGATGCATGTGGCCAGGGAATATTGCTTTTCCTAGCTCCTTTTTTTACCCGGAAAAACCGCCTCTAAAAGGGACAGGGTGCAAAAAAGAGGGTTTTGGGAGCAATGAAGTGATGAATGCATTTACTATATGAATGAGTGATTACGAAGAAGCCAGTGAAACGTTCATGGGGCCATGCACTTGGGGGTTGGTTGCCAAAAAAAAACTAGAATGCACAATAAATAAGGCTCAAAGGAATAAAGGGTATTCCTTGTTTTGGTAACAGGAAGGCTGATGAAAGAGATTTGGAAAGAACAAATGTGAATGTTTCTAAATCATTTTCTGGAAAATAAAACTTTACTAGGATAGTTTTTAATAAGAAAACTCTAAGCAAAGGCTTCTTAATTATAGATTATTTCCCCAAATATCATTAAATAATATTGAAAATAATTTTGTATCAGTAAAATATATTCCTATTTATATTCCTTGTTAGCTGTCTCATAAAAAGCCACTCAATCTTCATGAATTTTATTTTTCAGTTTTGTGTTTTTTATTTTTTGTGCTTAGTCCTTCTGATATTTAAAATGATTCTTATGGCTTCTGACTTTTTTTTCTAATTTTTCCAGCAAACCATCATCCCCTAAGTTAAGTTTTTTTCCTGCTAAAGTCTAAAAAAATCACATTTTTGTGGGCATCAAAAAAAAAAATAAAAGAAGGGAAAATACAGCTATAGCAATTCATGTTCAATCTTCTTTTTTTGCTGGTCGTCGCGTCTTTGGCCCCGCTTTCCACTCTCTTCAGTTGTCGCTCACGTAATGAAAATGGCGCACATGGAACTCGGGGAAAATTCAAGGGGGGGTTGAGTGGGTGGCAAGTATGCGAAATTTGGGTTGGCAAAGGCAGGACCCGAAGGACAGCAGAAGGACCCTCGCTGGCTGCCGAGGATTCACTGAAGCCGAGCGCCAGGTCGCCGAGCAATTTTATGAACAGATGTGTGGTAAAATTAATGGACAGAGATAAACTCGGCCAGCGAGTGGAAATGGAAAATCGAGGGTTAAACGAAAAGCGAGAGAGGCAGAGAGCAAGCCGCAGAGAGTGAGCGCGGAAAACTCCCCGAGACAAGGAGAAAGAGAGAGAGCGGGGAAAGCGGTCTTGTTTGCCCAACATGATTTATGATCCTTTCCCCCAGTAAAAGCAAAAAAAAAAAAAAAAATAGGAGATAAATAAAAGAAAAACAAGCATTCGTATCAACGAGTGAAATGCCCGAGTGGCAAATCCAAAACTGAGTTCCACTCAATGCTGGAAAAGCCACCCCCCTAGGAGCTTTTCGTCGCTGCTACATACTGCTGTCGGGATTTTCGTGAAAAGCTGTTGACTTCGTTACGCTGATAACTTAAATATGCATGGAAATTTACATACGTGTCAATGGCATTAAGTAGCGTTATGTTATTGGATAAGCTCCATTCTAGGCAACAGTCCTGAGACTGCTTTATAGGCTTTCCTTTTCGGAAAAAAAGGGTTTCCTTAAATGGGGCTATCAGGAGGGTATTTCTTACGGATTAGCTAGGGGATATTTAATTAAGGGTTTCCCCATAAACTATATTTGGTTTTTATAAGGAGTAAGAAAGGCTATAGCCTTATAGAGAGTTTTTAACAAGCAAAGATTTCATTGAGGATTACAAAAAGGAATAAATTCAATCGGACTTTAAACAGACTTTTCCTAGATTTTCTTTCTTCTTATAGTTCTATAATCCCCAGTAAAAAGAATATATATTTTGTTCTTGCTAAACTCACCTGAATGCCATGGGCTCCTCCTCCCTGCTGGCTAATGTGCAGCTGCTGCGTTTGCTTCATCTGCAGCGTGGTGGTTGTGGCCTGCTGCTGCTGTTGTTGCTGCTGCTGCGGCGTGTTGCCAGCATTGCCGCCAGGACCGTTGTTCGGATTGTTTTGCTGGCCATTGGCATTGCGCTGCTGCTGTTGCTGCTGTGGTCCGCCGCCGCCGGGTTGCTGCTGCTGTTGCTGGGGCAGGTTGCCCGGCTGCTGCTGTTGCTGCTGATTGCCATTCGGACCGCGAAGGAAGTTGGCCGCCGCATTGGCGTTCTGATTGCTGAAGGGCGAGTACTGCTGTTGCAATTGCTGCTGCTGGGGCACCTGTTGCTGTTGCTGCTGCTGCTTGTTGAACTGAGGCACACCTCCCATTTTGGGCTGCTGCTGGTGATGTTGCTGCTGCTGCTGCTGCTGCATGGCCTGCTGCTGCTGCAGACGCTTGAGATCGAAGTCGTTTTGAGAGGAATAAAAGAGCTCCTGCTTGATATCCAGGAAACTCTGCTGCACATTCATTCCAGCTCCGGGACCCGGACCCTTCTGGTGGAATTGTGGCGGCAAATGTTGCTGCTGCGGCTGCTGTTGCTGCTGCTGCTGCTGGGGGTTGTTGGGGCCCAGGCCAAAGTCATTGGGGAAGCCGCCGCCGTAGTCATTGTAACGACCCGGCTGACCTTGTCCCATCATCTGGCCATGCTGCTGCTGCTGCTGGGCCTGTTGCTGCGCCTGCTGCTGCTGCTGCTGCTGGGGATTCATGCCATGAGGTGGACGCGGGAATCCACCCATACCGCCCATGGCATTCTTGTGCTGATGCTGCTCCGCCATTTGTTTGAGTGTCTGAGCTGCCAGCGGATGCTCGGACATGAGATTACCAGAGTTGCCGGCAGAATTGGGGGCCACATTGGAAGCCACATTGCCTCCGCCTCCGCCGCCGTTGTTGGGACCATTGGGAAAGCCACCGTTGCCGCCGCCGCCGCCTTGGTTGCCACGCATCTTCATTCCTGTATTATCGCCGAGATTCAGGCCAAAGCCGCCAAAGCCATGTCCCAGTCCACCCTCCGACTTCACGTTCAGGCTATTGATCAGATCCTGGGCATTCGGCGGCTCCACCTTGATGCCATCCTCGGTCTTGATGTTGCTGGACATCTCATCGAAGCCGTCGAGGAAACTGGGATTGAAGTCCTGCAGGTTACTGATGAGATCCTTGAAGGTGTCGTTGTTCTCCGAGTTGTCGTCACCGAGGAGATCCGGGAAGCCGGGGAACTGCCCACCGCCGCCATCCTTGTCCAGGGAACCGAGATCGGGAAAATCATGATCCGGCTCCCGTTTGCATTCCACCAAATTGGCCAGATTGCCGAGGGCCGACTTCTGCTGGGCGGACATCATATTGGGTGGCAAGCCCAGGTTGCCTAGGTTACCGCCGACTCCCAGATTGCCAACATTGCCACCAACGCCGGGACCCGTGGCCATGCCACCGGGTCCTCCGCCCCTTCCATTATTGCCGAGGCCTCCCAGTCCGCCGCCTTGCTGCTGCTGCTGCTGCTGCTGGTGATGATCACCGTTGCCTCCTCCGCCTCCGTTGTTCCCGCTTCCGTTGCCACCACCGTTATTATTCGTACCGCCTCCTCCTCCGTTGTTGCCGTTCCCGTTGCCACCACCTCCTCCAACTCCAACTCCAACTCCTGGTTCGCTCTTCACCGAGGTGTTGGTCAGCGCCTTCACTGTGACATTCGTGCTGATCTGCTGCGGCTGCGAATTCGCTGCCGATGTGGTGAACTCCAGTTGCTGCACAATTTCCACTGAGAATTTGGTTAGATTTTCCGAGCCGTTGTTGTTGTTATTGTTGGTGTTAGTATTGCCATTGCCATTGCCATTATTATTGTTGTTGTTGTTGCTATTCGCATTGTTTGTGTTGTTGTTGCCGCCGGTATTGTTGTTGCCATTAGCATTGTTGCTGTTGTTGTTGTTGGCATTCGGATTGCCATTGTTGTTATTTTGGTTGCTATTGCTGCTATTGTTGTTGTTGTTGTTATTATTGGGCAATTTATGCGGCGGCTCAAAGTTGTCAGCGCCATTGTCAACATCCTCCGCAGGTCGTTTCAGGAATTTTTGTTGCTAGAAAAGGAGTAAAGGGAAATTTAAGGAAAATAATCAGTAATGTTTTTATCAAATTTAAATTTTTGTAAAGTAAATTTTATACTAAGAAAATGTTCATTAAATTTCTGTGCAGAATTATATTTGTAAACTATTTATTTATAATTATTAAACTAACTATAATGGTATAAATTCGTAGTATTTAATTAATTTTAGCATTTAATTAATATAATAATTTAATTTAATTTATATGAAAGCATAGGAATTGAGGAATATACCGAAAAACAAATAAAATAAATATTGTATATTTTTTTATGATAATAGATTTATTTAAATTAAATTAAATTTATTTAAAGCCTAAAATCTGGAGAATATATTCAAAATATTCAAAATAAAATCATTTTCCTAAATTTAAATTGTATTGTATATAATTATTTATATCTTTTAATGATAAAAGATTTATTAAAAAGGAAAAACCCATAAAAATGTTCTTAAAACAATTTATAAGACACTTTGAAATCAAATAGAAAATAAAGGATTTGTTTATATGAATTAAATTTAGCTCTAATTAATAATTATCTATATTATCTTTACATATTCATATAATTAACTATTCTAATTAGAAAGTATAAACCTCAAAATCTTACCCAAATATTCATAGATAATTATTTTTATGACTTTTACTGGTTTAGGCAAAGTTAAATTTCAAGTTACTTGAAGTTGTTGAGAAGACATCAAGAGTCAAGGAGACGAGATTGGGGAAAACACTTTGATATATATAGACACAAACACACAGAGTTTATATAGGCTGGAGATCGATTTCTATATCGAGAGGCGCGAAGATTCGGAGATTTGTGGGGAGACTTTAGGCTGCAAATCGATAGGAGGAGCTTTTCCGTCCGGTGTTTGAAGGCAATGTCGACTGTATTAGGCAGCGTCGACAGTTTTGCATTTTGTTGCGTTTGCTTCGCGGGCGCATTTGGCTTTTGTTTTGGTTTTTTTAATTTATATTGTTGTAGTTTTTTTTTCCTTTTTGATTTTCTTCACAGTTCTTTGCGGATCTTTTGTTCTGTTTTTTTGATTGTAATTTGATTTGTTCAGCTGCTCGGACGAAATTACACATAAATTATAGATGTATGTACACATGTACACAATATATATTGTGTATATGGAAGATTCGATTAACACTCGACAACAAAACAATGGCAACAACAATAGCATATAGCTGACTTGGCAAGAGTAATCGAAAGAAATTCACTCTTTGCAAGACGTGCACAAAATTATTGAAAAGCCTTAGCGAAATTTCATGAAAAATGGCAAGTGCACACAAAGGCATAAAAAAAATACAACAAAATATATATTACAAAACCTAAAAAAATCAGAAAAAATACAACAGAGAGCTGGCAAGAAGCAGAAACAATAACATAAAAGGCAAAGACACTTCTAATCAGTGGCAGCGACGTTGACTGCGACAGCGACAGAGAGAAGAGAACCAGAACACCAGCGAGTATCTGTGTGTGCGATTTTTTGAGATAGTATGCGTTATGTTGGCGTTGGCGCTGCCTTTTTGTTTTTGTTTTGGTTACTGTTCTGCTTTACTTCAGCGCTTAGTTGTACCCATTAGTTTTTTGGCAAAGAGAGGGTATATACTTTTGATGAAAATATCAGGAAAGTTTTTAGAGTTTTGTCTAGAGGATTTTATATTTTCTACATTCTGATAAAATAGATAAAACAGAATTTAAATATTTTTAATTATAATCAATTAAAATTCTATAAAAATCGCATATTAAAATTAATCTGAATTTTAGTTTTTATAAAAACTATCCCAGTATCTTTGGTACTATTTTTCAATATTTTTTGGCAATCTTCTTTGGTATTCTTTGACATTCCTTGGAATCGAGTTCTTAAGTATCTTTGGTTATCCTTCCTGTTATCCCTTGCAATCTCTTAGTATTTTCTTAACATTTTCTTGATAATTTTCCCTCGACAACAATATCTTTTCCCCCATTAAAGACTAATTACTAGATTCCAACTCTTTTTAGGTGTCGTAAAAACTCCACTTGAAAAACATTTCCCCTGACTTTACGCTTGTAAAGTGAATAGCTATGGGGGAGAGAGAGTGAAAAAAGAAGACGAAGGCGAACAGAAAAAGCAAAAAAGAAAAACAATCACATTTAAATCAGAATGTGTTTGCTTTTTAGTTTTTTTCCTCATTTTTCTTTTTATTTTCTTGCGCGCGCGCGACTTTAGCTGTTTATTTTGTTTTTAATTAATGCAAAATGTATACAAAATAGCCGCGAATAGGCGCAGCCACCAACACAACACAATGACATGTGAGTGGGGTCGCGAGGTGTGCGAGTGTGTATCTGAATCTGTGAGTTGCGAATGCGAGTATTTGTGTGAATATATAAAACTTCACTTGGCAGAGGCAGAAGCAGAGGACTTCAATGCGGTTGCAAGTGTGCAAAATAATGTTGCGAAATGCCTTGGAACAACCGCAAAGTGACGCTTTTTCTGGACAGCAAGAAATATTTACCACAGTTTTCACAGATTTGCAGGTAGATTCAACTAGGTTGCAGTGAAAAAGATACAAGAAATTAAGGTGATGAGCTTTTGAGATGTATTTTTATTGATGGAAAATAATATAAATGCTCTTCTGCTAAGAAAAACACTATTCAAAATTTCTATAACTTATAACTTATTTAAGTTCGTAAAGTCCCAGTTCTAATTATCTTATTGAAAACACAAAGAAATATGTATAAACTAACATAATCTTGGCCCAAATGCTCAACTATTCTACATAAAAATCGTCTTAGCAGCCTCCAGGCTTAAGAGGTATGAAATTGCATATAAAATAAAGTCATAAAATAAATATCAGACCCTCAAAAGCTTAGCCAAATCATTCCTCTTAAGGATTATCCTCTTCAGTGACCGCACTTGGGGTCATCGATAGCCACTCAATGGAGGGTTAAACAATTACGAAAGATACTTTTACCCAAAAAAAAAATAATGAATATCAAAGTGAATACCCCTTACTCGTTACGCATTCACATTCGTGTAATAAGTTTATGGCACTTTACAAGACTCGAAATGCAATGCCCTCTCTTTCTGTCCCCCATTTCTGTCTCTTTTCCTCTCTCTGTGTGTGTTACTCTTTGCACTGTATTTCCACGGTTCGTTTCGATACACGCGCCAACACTTTTCCCACTTTTCCCTGGCTCATTATGAATAAATGACGTTTCATAAATTTGTTTTTCTTTCTCTGCGCTACGCTCTGCACTACCACAACACTATCGATCATTCCGTCTCTTTCGCTTGCCCCCCGCATATCTGCATCTGCTGTCTCTTTCGCTGGGTTGTAAATGTATCTGTAGCTGTAGCTCTAGCTGTATCTGTGTTTTTGCTATCTTTCGATGGAAACGTGACACAAAGAATGCAAACTTGCGTTGACCAGAAGCGCTGGAAAGAGAAGGCCAAACATGTAACCCCTGCCGGAGAGAGATAGAAATAGAAATAGAAACAGAGACAGAGAGAGGGAGACGTAAAGCTCGCACAATTTACAAACTTAAAAGTAATTTAGTTTTTTACGACTCCACTGCGGTAATAAAAATGTTTTGCCCTGCCACCCTCACCTATAACTATAACTATAGCATAGTCCCGATACCCTTTGGCCCTGCCACCCCTCCTTTCACCTCCTTCCATCCCCTAATTCCCCGCCATTTTCCCCACATTTACTGCATTTACATTTATCGATGCGTCTTCGCCTTCGCCGACATCCTCATCTTCGCCTTTGCCTTTGCCTTGGCCTCTGTTTTCTTTGCTTTTACGTCCTGATGTCCTGGCACTGGGGCTTAATAACTTTGTTGAGAGGCGTGGGAGGTTGGGCTAAAATGTCTGATGTCTGCGAGGGGTATGGATCGAAATCGAAGGTTGCCAAGATAAAGTATTGGTCAAAAAGTGGAGGAAAGAGTATAAGGAATCTAATTTGTAGTGGTAATTTTCTACAAAAAAAATTCCTATAAAACAATCATAGAATTTTTAATTTGTCGTAATTTTTTAGGATTTTGATTCATAAATAATTGAAAATTATATATAATTGTAATTGTTGTATGTTTTAGCTAGGCATTTCTTAGAGATTTACAAACAATTATAATGACCCTGAAAAGTAGGCTACAAATTATGGATTCATTGAATTCAAGTTTAAAATATTTTTATTATCACCTTTTTAATTTGATTCCAAATCGTTAAATTTATTATTTTTCTATAAAAATAAAATTATAAAAGTCCTTAAGGCAAATTTCTCATTTCAAAAAGGAAAAATTAAAAAAAGATCTTAAAATATTAGCCATAATTCTCTTTTTCGCTAGAAAGTCCTTTTAACTAACAGCTTCCCATTTCAGTATCACCCACAAAAACCTTTTTTCAAATGCCTTTTCCTAATAATAATGACCATTCCTTTCCAGCTTTTATCGTTTCGTTGACAACATTTTGATGTTCTATACATGCGTTTGCTGTTTGAAAAAAAAGAAAGTCAAACATCTCACAGAGCTTATGACTCGTTTTCTCTATCTTCTCTGTGTCCCCCCTCCCTTGGGGCTTTGATATATTTTCTGTTTGCCTTTACGCGCAAATGAAATAAAGCAACTGAAATTATGCCGCGAACCTTGACACATTAAAAATAAGCAACAAAAGCGTGAGTAAGAAGACGTCGTAGTCGTTGCCACCCAGCTCCCTCGCTTCTCCATTTTGCTAGTAAATATTTTCTGCGTGTAAAAATAAAAATGTGGAAAAATGTTTCTTTTCCACGTTGGCTCTGGCTCTGTGTTTTGTATGAATTTCATTTCATTCCGTTTTCATGATTCCAATGCATAAACAAAAGAGAGCAGCAAGCAGCCAAGCAGCGTCCAACGCGTCGTATGATTAATGCGAATTAGCGGCGAATCCAAACCGACACTCTCGGCCACTCAGCACCAGGAAAAAAACATAGAAACAAAAACAAAAAAAAATCAGCAATATATAGCTATATAGCAGCTCGACCCAAAACGGAAATCGTCTCGTCCCCAACAACAACAATAACACAGAAAAACACATCAAATGTTTCGTGGAAAGCCTTCGTTTGGCGTTCGTGTTTTGTTTGATTAGTTGGTTTGCTTGGCCAGTTGCTACTATATAAACTATATAGAGGTGCTGAGAGACAGGAGAACTGAAAGATGATGATGATAGTAATGGAGGAGGAGGAGTTGCCGCCGCCGCCAAGGCTTTCCAATGAAAATGGGATGCGGAACAAGGCCAATGCGTAAAAGAGGGGAGCAATCATTTAGATTATAGGGTATGAAATGGTGGCTTATAGACTAGAGAAAAATCTAGAGACTCTTTCTAATTAATTAATTTAATTTTCACATTTTTCCTGCTTCATCTTTTGCCCGATTTTCTCGACTGTTTTCTTTCTCTTCTTTCCCATCATTTATGCACAACAATTAATTAAAAGTGTAACTTAAAACCTCCGCTCAAGTTTCCAGTGGGTTGACTGGTAGGATCCCCTCATTTACCTCCTTAGTGCCACCAATTAATTCCTGGCTATTTTAACCATTCCTTACCCTCGCATATATATTCCGCCTTCCCTCCCGGCGACAACACATGGCGTATGCGTAATGTTTTTGGCCTTGTTTAGCGCCACACTTGCTCACTCCCCTCCCTGCCGCGAACGTCGCTCGCTTACTCGCATTACATTTTCCATACTATTAATTTTTTGCACATTATTAAAAAGTGGGTGGCGCTGGTGGTGGTGGTGCGAAAAAAAAATCGCGTAAAAATATGAAGTGAATTATAAATCATTATTCAACTCATTTAACTGAGCTGTGCGAAGCACAAAGCCCAATGGGAAATTATGTTTGCCAAAAATTAATTAAACAACAGTAACAACAGAGGAAAAGCAATAAAAGTAAGATTAATGTAGTCCCACTGGCTGCGACGTCAGCCGAGGCAGAGGCAGAGGCAGCGAAGTCAGCAGAGACTGAAGCAGAAGCAGCCTCAATTTCCGCAACGCCAAACTGCTAAGCCAGATTTCTCGGTTTGGTTTTTCAGTTTGGCTTGTTGCTCGCTCGCAGGCAATTGTTGCTATTACACACTTATTGCCCACTGCCAGTGCCAGTGTTGTTTTAGTTGTTGTTTTGCCTGAGAATTCCAAGATTCCAAGTTGCTGTTGTCTCTCACTATTTAATTATATACGAGAGAAGATAAAAGACCTGGAGAAAATGGCCAAAGAAAAACTCTGAAAAAACACTGGAACACTCTAGGGAGTTCGATTTCTGGGTGAAAGGTTAGATGGGTTTAAGTTTTAAATATAATGTGCTAATATTATTAACAGAAATATCTTTTCTAGAGTCAAATTCCTTGAAATTCAAAGGGTTTAGTTTATAGGAAACTATTTATACATTGCGAATAATGTTTCTATTTAGAGCGAAGAGTTTAAATAATCGACTATTGCATCGAGAAAAATTCTATTAATTATAATAATAAAGAACGTTAGCCAGTAATATCATACTAAATTGAATAAGTTGAATTATTTCTAGTCTAAAGATTTCAGTTAATCAAAATATATAAAGTACAAACAAAGTTTTCTATCGATTGAAGATTTCTGACCATGATAACTAATATTATGAATTAAAATCAATAATACTTTCAAATATATTTCTATATTTTTTCCATGATAAATTATTTATAATTTTATCAATTTTTTAACCTGAATATAATCCCCTCCAATTCGATTTCTTTAATGTGGTTTATCATCTATATTCTGCCACTATAATATGCACAATAATACGAGCACTCCGAATCGGGGCAAACAAACTAATTATCCAAATGCATCTATCTAAACGCTGATTACCCCAAAATAAAAAATTAGCATAATTCAAAGCCGTTAATCGGCCCGATTGTTTCGCCATTGCGGCACATATGCACATCTGCTGTGGCGCTGCTGTGGCTATATAGCTACTGCCATGGATATGGATATGAGTGTGAATATGAATATGTAAGTGCTGCACAGATGCACAGTTCCAAACGCGTTCTACTTCATGGCACTGTGAGCATGCCCCACTTTTCGGTGAGGGCATAACAAACGACCAATGGACGCCTTCTTACCCTTCTTCTCACCCCCCCTGTTAGCCAGCTCACTTCTTGGCCACTTGTCTAAGCAAAATGCGTAACACACACAGGCACGAGGAGAAATCAAACAGAAAATCACTTTGGATTTAGCCAAAATAAAAAATTATGTTATGTTCACTTTGATATTTTAGCATTCAAATCATAATTTATGCTGCACAAAATTTATGAAAAACAAAATTTTTGCCAGAGTAAAATTACTGCAATGTAATTAATGGTTTCAATTGAGCGAAAGAGTGGGAAAAACAGAAACACACACACACATATTTTTTGGTCGATTTTCCTTGCTAATTTATTTAGCACTTTTGATTTATGATTTTTAATTTTTGGGCATTTTACGAGGTGAATCTTACCAAAAGTCTGCGCCGCACCTAATAAATCTGCATTTGCCATGCATAATTTCTCACCGAATAAAATGTCAAATAAATAAGCAAGAAAAAAATGCAAAATAAAAATGTGCTTGAGGGAACAGAAAGGAAATTTTTCAGACAAAATTCTTGAAAACAGGATAAGGAAAAGGCAAACAGAAGTTGCTTAAAAATTCAGCAAGGGTTTTTCGGATTTTTTCTTTAAATAAATTATTCATTTTTCAAGGTATTTGCAGTGATAAGAGTTTCATATATTTGTTTTTTATATATTTGTTATATATTTTGTATATATTTTTATAATCTTGTAATACTGATTGATGATTAAATATTCATAAAAGTGTTGTAATGATTTTGTACAACATCACTGATAAGTATATAGGGTTTCCCTTTGTTTTGTTTTTTCTTTATTCACTTTCCACTTTGTTAATATAAATTTGTAATAACTTTCCTATTTTGTAATTTATTTCTTAGCACTTCACTTGCTGTTTTTATTTCTTAATTAAGTTTAAGGGCCTTTTAAATATTGTTTTTGTTGTTTATGACTGTGTTGCTAATGTCACTTAATGTTGCTGCTGCTGCTGTTCGTTTTTGTTGCTGTTGTTGCCATTGTTTTGATATTTGCTGTTGTGTTTTTTATCGCCGAACCGCATACGAAACAAAAATTAAAAAACACAAAAAAACCAACGCACAGCTTTTCTTTAGCTTGTTGTTGCTGCTGCTACTGCTGCGGCCGTGCGGCAATTACTGTGTGTTGCTGCTGCCTAGTGGTGTTGCTGCTTTAGCTGCTGCTGCTGCTGCTGTTTTGGTTGGTGCGCCGTTTGGCAGTCGGTTGAGTACTGGCACGAGCCGCTGTCAGCGAAACCAAACGAGCCGCCTTCGACCGACGACGAGCAACGTCGGCGGCGACGCCGGCAGCGAGAAAGTTTGCGTTTTGCATTGTTGCAGCGCTGCTGCTGCTGCTGCTGCGGCGGCGAGTGAGTGTATCTTGTGGGTGAAAGGGGGTGGGGAGCCAACAGCTAGTACATGTTAATGCGGGGGTGCTCTTAACAGCACTCTAACATGGCCATGTTGATAAGCCTGCTGCTCGCTGTTAGCATGTTGCATGTCAGTCAGTTAGTCTCTCTCACTCTCTCGCTCTTTCGTGCTGAAACCAATTCGTTTGTCATTTGTTTAATGACACAAATATTTGCGCAAAGTGTTTGCATTTATGTATGCCGCGACAACCTGTCTTGCCCCCACTAGAGAGTCCCCTCCAACCATCCCACCGTCGTCCATCGTTTTCAATTTCCATTTTTCGGCGTCAGCTAAGTTTTCTCTCAATTTGTATATTTGTGCCATAAATTTTATTACCACTAATAGACTAATAATAATCCGGCTAATGATCGTCAACAGCCGCCTAGGCAAGTTTCTCTGCAAGCTTTCAGGGAAATTGAATTCGTTGTCGCTGCCAGGTTTTGATGGCTGTTAAATTGGGTTGAGCCCTACAAGGACACTCGGGGCAAAGCTACCCCCGAAAGAACAGCAAATAACATGGAAACAACTAAATAAGGAAGTTGACAACCGGAAACCGGAGGAGGCAAAGGAATTTTCGCTCAAAAGGGGGATCCCAGGAATCACTCAAAAAGGTTTGAGTGAGTCAACACTCACTCTCTTTAGCTTGTCGGGTTTTTTCTTTACTTTTCGCTCGCTGTTATGTTACAAGGCAACGACACCGGCCGGCTGAAACTAGTTAAGGCCACACCAGCAGGCAGGCAGGCAAACAACCCTCTTTTGCTGGCCACAGCCTCCCCCTTGATGCGACCACCCCCGCCCGGCTCCTTCCCTGACAGCTTAACCTATAAAAATTCCGCAACCACAACAACAGCAACATCAACACACAAATGGGAACACACACCAGATCCACTCCACTCTGCAGCACACACCGAGAAATGTTCTTATGCCTCGTCGGCGGCACTCTCTGTCTCTCTTGTGGAAATCTGGGCGCCTGGTACACACGCAACGAAGTTGCCAACACAACCTCACACAGCCCAAACTCACGCACACTCGCAGCAGAGTGTGTTTTTTGCTGCTGCGAGGCTGTTGCTGCGGTCATGTTGCTGCTGCTGCTGCTGCTGCCGCTGTTGCTCATGTTGCTGTTGCTGTTGCTGCTTTTGGCAGTGCTGCAAGCTCACAAATAGTAGCTAAAAGTTTGTCTAAAAGTAGGAAATAGCCAAGTTTAAGCTGTCTTACAGCTCTAAAGGGAAGTTTTTCAGGCTCAGTATAAATCGATAAAATTTTAGAAAAACTTGGTAGTGAAAGAAAAATTGTACATTCACTTCTTTAATTAAATAAAGAATTGTAAAATTAATAATTAATTGTAATTAAATTCATGGCTGACTGGCTAGGCCATAGCTGAGCAAAGCATCTCTTATTGCTGCTGTGTGTCAGAGCCTTTCATTTGTTTGATTTTGTTGTGATTATGCGCAGTGCTTCAACGCTGACAGAGCAGCCAACGGCGGCAGCAGCAGAAGCAGAGGCGTCACTGTAGTCAGCGACCCATGGAGGGCATTGGGGGAGCAAGCAAGAGCAACAACACTAAAGGAACAACAGCAACAACACCGAATCGTTCAAAGTTGAGATACTTTTGAACAATCCGCAAAAAGTGATAAGGAATAGATGTTGGAAGCTGGATTTTGGTTGGAAAATTATCGGAAAATTGCGTCAGAAAATTTGAGAAGAATTAATTTTGAGACTAACAAAAAATTTGAGAATTTAAGAACTCAAAAAGTAAAAAATAATACTAGAATTGCTTCCCCATTTTCATTTCTATAGTTATTTTCCATATTAATTTTTCAGCCCTGTTTAAGTTGTATGCATTTATGCAGCTCTAATTCTCTATATTATTTTGTGATTAAATTTAAAAGAAAACTATGATATATTTTTGTTTAGAAAAGAAATAAATTAACTGCAATTTAAATGCTTTCCCCTAAAACCAAACTAATTTAATTTGTGATTTTTATCTAGAAACTCTGCTTTTCTCGGGCAATGATTATTTGTTACCACTTTTTTCTACATATAAATATAAACAAAATATATATATTCTCCCTGTAGAGGTCTATATCCCATATAGTCTGTTGCTTTGCCTCATGGCTGCCGGCTGTTGGCTGTTGGCTCATAAAAACTCATTGCCAGCTTGGGGCGTCGCTCAACTGGAAATGTGGCCAAGCCGAGGCTGAAACCTGTGAAACTGAAGCTATATCCAAAGTCAGAGCCAGAGACAGAGCTGAGGCTGCAGGTGTGTGTCTAAGCGAGCCATCTTTCGCATATAAATACTATATACTCAGGTTTTATATAGTATATACTTATATATCAGCCTTAAAGCACTCTAAAAATTATAAGAATTATTTACAAAGCTTCAACAGAAAAAGAGAAAATCTTATCTTTAACCAGACTTTGTTCTCCGAATTTTAAAATTGTTCATTATTATTTTAATGGCCTTACAAATTTAATAATAATTTCGTTATCTGTAAATTACAGAGTTATTTTCATGAATTCTATATATTTTTCTAGGGAAATCAAGACTTTTAAGATATTAAATTAAGGATGAAGCTGCTTAGTTAGGAGATTTATTCAAATTTGTCAAATATATATTTAAAATTTTATGTAGAATTTCAAAGCTTAGCTTGCAAAAGAGATCCGGAAAGCCTAAGTGCACACTGAAAACTATAATAAAAATATACATAAATCTACTTTTGGCCAGCTATAATTTATTTCCAGTGTATTTACATACACATGAGCCATATAACTCCGTTGAGCATTTCTTTGTGAAGCTTAATTAGTGGCTGCCAGCCTGTTTGTTTTCAGTTTTGAGGCTTTTGCAAATGGACATTTCGTGAAGTGACGGCGTTTACAACGGTTAGAATTTTGGCACTGGACAACAAGACACACAAAAACACACAACAGATCCCTCAGCTCGCCTTACACACCCCAAAGGATCTGCAGGAATTCAGTTAAATAACCAGGTTCTTGTTGATAGGACATGGACGATATCTAATTGTGAAGCGGCGAAAGGTGTGGGAGTTGATCTCCCTGGTGGGCGTGAACTCGGCCCGCTCGATAATGGCACCCGGACTGCCAAAGTTCAGCAGCCAAAACTTGAGCTCATTGACCTTGGACAGAGTGCCTTCCAGCTCACCCTTGACCGTGCCCTCATCGGTGTTCATCACCCAGCCGCGCACCTGGTTCAGGGTGGCCAAATCCTGGGTCTGTTTCCGCAGCTTAACGCCCTGCACTCGCCCAAAGACCTCAAAGCCGCAAGAGAAGATCGGGTCCATCATCTTCCGAGTCCTTGTCTCCATCCACCTTCTCAACGAGCTATGAGTGGCGGCGTGTGGATCGAATGGGGGAAGATACACTTGAATAAATTTCGTTAAAGTTTGTCATATGAATTAATGGGGATTCTTTTTTTTGTGGCAAGACAGTCAAGGCCAGGTTTTGGAGTAAAAAATTATCAAGGATACTGTAGAAGGAGGATGATTTTAAAAATCGAAGGGAAACATATGCTTGAGCTTGAAATTGAAATTGAATTCTTGATTAAAACACAATTTCTTTACTTCATTTATGGCATATCGATTGGGTTCTTCTATGAAATATGATACTTGTCCATTTCTAGCTATTTTTTTAATCATGATTGAATTAAAATTAAGCAAAAAGGCAGGCAAAAAAATACAAAAATTGCATTTTCATCTTCGCAACAACCACTGGTTGTATCGAGAAGGACGCTAATGACATTGTATCTATCGCATATCACATATCCCATATCAGCACGGGGGACTCATAAATCACTTGCCACACTCGCACAACACTCGCCCAACACTCACACCAAGTTCATCTCATGGCAATCCAATCAACTGGCAATGCCACAAAAGTTTGCAACCACCAAACAGAGGCGCAAAACCCGCCCCCTTCATCACCGTCTGCCTGCCGTCCTCATCCTCCCCCTCCTCCTTCTCCCCTATATCCCTCCTTTCTGCAGCCGTCGCAGCACACAACACCACCAACGCACCACCTATGGGCAGGCAACAATAACTAGCGGAGATAAACAGACAACATTTGGCGTTAATGCAAACGCGAAGCACCAACATCGATGGCGATTCTATGGCAAATATTTAATACGATATTTATGGGATATATAAGAGCGCGAAATTCGGGGAGGAATGTTATGTATTTGCTTAAGAAGCCAGTGATAAATGACTAAACAGGTAACAAGTATCCGCCCCGTGGCACCTTACATGATGAGGGAAATATAAACAAAAAGGTGCAATTCATTTTCCAAAGTATGGAGATTATTATAAAAGCTTGTTCAGTACGCTCTGAATTCTTAGGGAATTTTTAAATAAATGCATATTGAAATACCTTTTAAGAAAACTTAAGACCCATTTGAGGCATTATTCTTTTACAAACTGAATATGGTCACTAAGTTATTTTAAAAATTTTAAATATATATTTTCTAAGGCTTTGTTTTGCGTATCTTCTCGGGCAATATAGAAAAAGCTTCTTTTTGAGCGAAACAAATTATGTGGAAATAGCCCTAAAGCTGGCAATTTGGTTTAACGAATTTTAAAGTTTTCACAAACTGGAACCAAAGGCTACCAATTTGCCAGCAATGTCACAGTAAATACTAAAACTGTTACGTAAAAAAACAAGAAATCATATTTGCAATAGCTCAGTAAACCAAGAAAAGGGTTTACTTTCATGCTTCTATGGGCTATAGCTAAAATTATGTAAATATAATAATTAAACAATAATTTCAACATTTAAAAAATACCAATAATAAGCAAATTTGCTGAGGAAAATCGAGAAATAAATCTTAAAAATAAAGGAAATAGCTCTAATTTTTTTAAAAACCTCAAAAAGTGTTGCAAGAATACAAAAAAAAATCAATAGTAAACTGGTTTGTTGAAGGAAAATGAGGAATAACTTTATAAGTTATAGAACAAACCTTTAATTCATTTAAAATTTATTTTACAAAGTCCCTAGAAATACTACATAATCCAAAAATAACAATGGAAAACAGGTTTATTTGCCGAAAACAATGAGGAAACACTCCTTAAGCTGTAGGAAATTGTTGAAAAGGCTTCACTGTGTCTTCAATGTGCCGCAAACTCCGTCGTGTGCTCATTCAAATGAAACAGCACGAGCCTCGGATTCGGATTCGTTTTGAGTTTCAGTTCCAGTCCCCCAGCCTCAGTCGCTGCCTCGGTCGGCGTCTCAGTCGACGTCTCAGTGAATTCGCTGGCTGCCTGGCTGTTGAGCCGAAGGTGAGCAAGCCAAATCAAACAAACCGAAGCGCAGCAAAACAACAATAACAACAAAAAGTAATACGTTGAAACGCTTCAAGGGATTTCGCATAGCTCAGTATTGTGGCTATATAGCTATGGGTACAGGTATAGAGATATTGGAATATGGGTAGGAGTACGAGTACAGCCTGCAGTTGCGGTCACAAAAATAGCTTCAAAGATACATAAATGCAGATGAAGGGGAGTTTAGGGATCTTAAGATCAATTCTTTATAGTTTTCTATGGCTTATGGTATTGATATTTGGGATTTTTTTGATATTTTTCTTTAAATATATATATTCATTTTATTATTTAAATTCTTCAGTTGAGTTTTTTTAATAATACAAATTTAGTTATTTAAGTTTTAAATTTTTAAGTGTCAGTTTTTAAGGATTTCAATAACTTATTTTATTTATTATTTTTACCTCCGCTGTATATTGTACAGCTGAAACTGCGCTTCAATTGCGACAGCTAAAAAAACAACAACAATAAGTTAACACAAGTAAACAAAACTCGGCTTCTCTGAAGGCAAACTGCGTGAACTGAGAAAGAGAAAGATACAGATATTCGAAGAATTATGCAGAGTAAAAGTGGGGGATCACAGATAAATGACAGAAAAAAAGATCGAAAAGAAAGCAGGAAAATGGAAAATCCTGCTAAATCAGAAACAAATCTGCAAAGAAAAGTTAAGCCTTAGAAAAACAATTTATCATAAATAGAACATAGCATTTTTAAAAAAACATCTATAAAAACATAAAAACAGACCATATTCGTATTCTTATTTCCTGAGATTGTTCCCAAATTCAACGCTCATGTTGCCATTCTAATTTCTATATTCCTGGAAAATGATATCTTTGAAAACAATCTTTTCTTTTAAGAGGCCCAACGGCGCCAAGCCAAATACACAAATCAAATCAGAAAGCGAAACAAAAATAACAACAGAGGGAGGAGGAGAAACAGAAAAAAGAACAACAATTAAATTGAATTGGAAATTAAAAATAAAAAGTACAGTCCATGCTCATCCGAAGGCACCATTTTCCCGCAGCATTTTCCTTCATTTTCCAAATTGAATTGAAAATGCAAACGAAGAAAGCTAAATACTAAAATTAGCTTAAAATAAGTAAAAGCAGACGCTGGCTGAGGAGCAATAATAACAACAAGTGAATAGAAAATCAAAGCGAAGCATATAAAGCAGCGATAATTCAAACGCAAAATGTAAACACTTCAAAGCCAGGCGACGCGGTGCGTCGGGAAAAGCGGTGGAAAAGCTGAGAAAATACCGACCGACAGTTGCATAGCTAAAATTGGGAGGGAATAATAATAAGTGAGGGGAAATTCTATGGAGTTTTCAAAGGGGGGGAAATGGGAATGGAAAATATCTTCTGGCCTCACCACACACATTGAATTGTTGTTTACGCCAAATGACACAATTATTATAAATCCAGACACTGTGAAAAATATATTAGATCGTTGGTGGAAAAAATAAGAAAGGAAGTTCTAAAGGAAATGAAAGTTTTAACTAGAAGATGACTTGGAAATAATAATGAAAAATGTTTTTCTGAAGAACTTTTGTTCCAAAAATATTTTTCGTTGCCTATAGAACAAAATATTTCACAAAAAAATAATGTTATCACACTTTTACACTCACAAATCGCCGCTCTGAGCGAAGCTTGTCCTACGCTGCGTATACGTAACGCGGTGATCTTGACTTCAGCATCGACATACGTCGCTCTTATCAGAAATAACTCGGCAATGATGATGCAAACATTAAAAATTCCATAAAAATTCCCATATTCCTTAGCTTAGCTTAACTTACGATTATATCTGCATTTTTGGGATGTATTTTCGCACAAAAGGAAGAGAACAGAGGGACGACACTCACCTGCAACGAGAGGAAAAGAGAGATAAAGTACTGATTAGCCACAAATGCAGCGTAAACGCAGTGAGAATAATGATAAATCAACTTGGCTAAAAATACAGTGACAACAACAGCAACAAAATCACGTCAGCGGCCAAATAAGGCAAACAATTGCAAAACCAACAAAAAAATCTGCATGTGGCTAGGCTCCGTCGCGTCGCTGTCGACGTAACAGTCAGCTTAGAAGCTAGCGTCGCAGTCTCAATCGAAAAGCTAAAAATATTTCACTCCGCTCGCTTAGAAAATCCAAAATTAGCTGGCATGGCGTGCGCATAGAAATCCAAAATGAGGCACAGAGTTTAGGGGCACAGTGGGGCTGACACAAAATCACTTGAAAATCCAAAGGTGTGAAAATAAAATTGAAGAAATATATAGTCTAGATACTGATAAACTTTAATTCCCAAAAAATTACGTATACGCAATAATAACGAAATCTTTCCTAAATAGGTATCCCTTACACCCACTGTGCCGTTGGGCTTTTGTGGCGTCACCGTTGAGCGGTGGCAGAGACAGCGACGCCAACGTCGACAGCGTGCGACAGCAGGTTGGCAGAAAGTCTGCCACTGATAACGGGAAATGGCATGCCAGCAACAGCGGCGGCAGCAAAAGCAGCAACAATATGCAGCAGAGAGTGGAGCCATCGGCATTCTCTCACATCACTCTCTCTCTCTCTTCTGCTCTTGCCGGCTCCCCAATGGGGCTCCCCACTAACAGAAGCCCCCATAAGCAGACATAGCACAGCACTCGGACTCACTCTCTTGTCGCGCAATGGCCATGTCTTCCAATGTTCTCTCTCTCTCGCTCACGCTGGCAACGCTCACGCCAAAATAAACAAAACAAATGTAAAGTGCGCCCCTTTAGCAATGTTGTAAACACTGCAACAAAGGGAGGCTACACTTTTAAAACAGAGAAGCTTTAAAAATGAGTGATCATTCGTTTTCATAAATCTTTGCCTACTTTTGAGGGTTTCATCTGTTCGTCCTTTTTCTTAAAAACGAAATCAATCTATATATTTTCTTCCCCTTTTACTCGATTAATATTTTTTCTCAGTGTCCAAGAAAAGCGTGTGCCTATACCCTATACCCCGCCACCTCGCTCACAGCACCGCCCAACCACCTAGGGCAAGCCATGAAAATAAATATGTGGGCATAACAAAAATGAAAATTGTACGCGAAATGTGCCACAAATGGCAGCGGATTTGCCATTAAAATTTATAAAGGGTCCCTTTTCTCTCCATGTTTCGGGAACTGAGAGAAGAAATTAAGCAGCAGGAGAAGGAATAGGCGGCGGATAGAGAAAGAGAGCGAAAGAAAACATAGACAAACACACACAGACGCTAGGCTGACGGACCGAATCAAAACAAAACAAAGGAAACATCACAAAAACAAAAGCGACTCCAAGCAATCGCCCTGACTAAGTGACTCGTTCTTGCCCCGTCTCCCGCCCCTTCTCCCCTGTAAGGGGGCTGTTAAATAACAGCTGTAAATTAACAGCGAGCGGTTTTAGAACAAGCAATTAAAGCTGTGTAATAAAGCAATTAGAGAAGTACAATTACCCAAAAGTTTGTCCAATTCGTGGGCACAAAAAACAGGCGTTTCAAACAATTACTTTTTAAAACATTTGTCTGTAAAATTGCAATCAAGTTTTAGCTTCTAAACGCTTTAAGATTTTTAGATAATCTTTGATTTTTAGCTTCTAGGTAAATCGATTAAAAATAATTACGTTTACGCAATGTGGCACCGACACTAAAAATTACTCTTTGCTGTCAAGCATCGAAAGCCTCGCATATGTTTTGTAAATTAATTAATATATATTTTACACCCGTAAGTGCACCTACTATAGTTAAATAAATCATTGACAGTGACAAAAAAAAAACAGGGACAAGATACACGCACCATTTTTTTGCATTAAATATAAATTATAAAGTTTGACATATTTTTTTCAGGCTTAAATATGCATGCAACTTTGGTGGAAATATTATATTGGCTAAATGACACTGGCAGTGTGCTGACAATACCAATTAGCCTCTCTCTCTCTTGGCCCAGAGCTGTTGGCCAATAGATGACACGAACAGGCCACAGGCAAACTATACAAAAAATAAATAAAAACAGCAGCAGCAGCAAAGGGTTAACGAATAAACTAGGGGCGAGTGAGTGAAATGAAAGCTTTAATTAACAGTGCAAAACTGTTAATAAAATTGAATGGATAAATGGGAAAATAAAAAAAATAACTAGGTTATAAAAAAGCATGCAATCCATTGGTGATATATATATAGAATTATTATATATATATATAGAATAAAACATATAAAAAACGATTGGCATAAAAAGTAGACTCTGGGAGACAAAACTTTAAACTTGTTTCAAATAACAATAAAAGCAAATATTACGTATACGTAATATATAACGAATATTGCGTATACGTAATGTATAGCGAATATTACGTATACGTAATGTAATGAATATCTTTATACATTCAGAATTACAGGTGATTAAGCCTCTGACCTATTCAATTATTTCATTTAATACTAAAAAATGAGAGAAAAAACTAATATTATGTATACGCAACTTATTAAAAAAGAACTCTAAAAAGAACTTTTAAACATAGAAAAAGAAGTAGAATTTATTTTCAATATTGAAACATAAAACAATAATTTTTTTTTAGCAACATTAGAATAAATAAATTACAATAAGAACTATTAAGTCTCAAAACAGCATACTTTTTTTTAAAGCAGTAAAAACCAAAAATACCATCTTATTTTCAATTCTTTTTTTTTTCAAATGTGTTTGATTTGCAATTCCGACTTGAAACGCCTATTCCATCCATGCAACTTGTGCCCCGATTTCATTTCCTTTTGTTTCGCATTTCGCCTTCATTTTGACGGCAACGATTTGCAATCAACTTAATTGAATTTTGTTTTGATGCAATGAAAGCAGAGGCCGAGAGAGCTCAGGAGATGATACGGACAGAGGAGGCCCCTATTCCATACATAATATATATATATATATATATATATATATATATATATATATATATATATATATATATATATATATATATATATATATATATATATGTATATATAGGGGTTGGGGCGAAGGGTTCGGTGTCACGCCTTCTACGATTGTCTTAGCTGCCCGCCGCCGTCGTCGTTGCTGTCGTCAAGTGGGATTTGCTAGTCGGGAGAACTCTACTTTTAGCTGTTGCTCTTGGACGCCGATGATATTCAATTAAGCGACTACGTTGCGCCATTTAACGAAATGCAATGCAATTTTCCCGTCACGACTCTCGTATTTATTTACTTTCTGCTTCCACAGTGTGTGAACTTTTTGTTTGTTTATGTCAACGCAACGCACTTGCGGAAAAACAAAAGCTGTTCAGCTGCAAAATCTGTTAATTCGATCAGTTGGAAGGGGACTTTTCGAGGGCAATTAACAGAGAAACCAAAGGCAATCCGAGGAAATTTCAAAAATATTTCGTCAATAATTGAGCAAGGAAAGCGGCAGGACAGACAGCAATCTCCTCTGGCCAGGACATGCGCACTTAAGCCAGAAACTTAAAGCCAGGCCACAAATTGCACAGAGTTTGGGTGAGGGGTTCCCCGGGTTTTAAGAGCGGTGCCGCCGAAGGGGTGTAACAAGGAGTAGGGGGCTGGGGCATGACAGCAGACCAACTGGTTGTCCCTTGTAAATGGCACCCACACACGCAGCCAAAAGGTGGCCGAAAGAGAATTTGCCACGAATGCCAAATACCAACAAATAACGTTAAGATTGTTACCAAAAACATAGCCAAACTTCAGATAAACGATAGTTTTCTATGTGAGCGTGGAAGGGGAGATTTAATAAGAAGTGCACTTGGAAAAAATAACGATTATGGGAGACAGTAATGCATTTAATTAAATTTTGCATATTTTATAATAAACTATCATTTAGGCAGTTTAAAACTAAAATAATAAATATATATTTATACCTACAAAGATTTTTCATTAAAAGAAATCAAAGATAAACTAAAAGAAATTATCCTTTTTTATCTTTAAATAAAATTTAAAAAAATTCTCTGCTTTCTATACCAAATTTTAGCACAATTTCTTTACCCAAATCTCCTAGGTTCTAATTAAGTAGCAACCCAAATTTTCTTGCTGTGTATAATCGTGCGGCATATGCCACAAAACTGTGCAACGTGCGACGGGGCCTCTTTCTCTCAGCTAATGTAGACAAATTTTTATCGCCTGCTAAAGTTTTGTGGGAAATTTGCTTCGTTTTTTTGATGCCAAAACCTTGGGGGGTGGGTTTCTCTAAGGGTTTGGAGTTGCGGGAATTATATACATAGGATAGATAGGGTAGATAGGGAGTGGGGTGTGTGTGTATAGCTAACCAAGGGGTAGCAGACGATTTTGTGCTTGTTGACGCTAAATAGGCTCGTTTCTCTGCCGTTAATAATAATAGTTATGATTATGATGATGACACGACGATGACGATGGGCCCAAGATGATGCAAAAGTGTTGATAAAACACGGCGGATAACACAACGATTAGAGGGGTTGGGGGGCTGTTGAAGTCAAGATCCAAAGGGGCGCTCAATCAAAATTATTAATTTAGCAGGACATCCAGAAAAGTTGCTGATGATGACAGGACACAAAAGGGTGTTTTTGGGGGTCAAGCGAAAGTGTCAATGGATTTCAGAGATTGCCTCCTTGAATCCTTGGTAATATCCATAAGCCAAATTAGGGGAAGATGCAAATGGCCTCTGTTACCAGGTCTCTTTATTAGTGTTTGCAATTTTTTGATAATTTAAGATTGTCAAGGACTTTTTTTTATAATTTTTGCGATTTATTTTAAGTTTAAACTTAGGGTTTTCTTGCAATTTTAGAGATAATCCCAGGATCTTCATAAGTAATTAGTGAAAAGAAAGTTTATCAATGGTGATGATCCACTTTGATCTGTGATCCTTTGATCCATATTTTCAATATTTCTGAATTTATTTACATCAGTGTTTTTCCTCTTATAAATCTACCTCAAAATGTATATAAATAAACCCAAAAATATTCCAAAAACCTTTAACTTAAACCCCCCCTTCTCCCTCTTAACATTTACACCTACAATTTCCCCCTATTTTACCTTCCAATGAACCATTCCCAAAATTGTTTAAACAAATCCTGGAAACAGCTTCCACTTCTTGGGCTCCTAATCACCAGCAAACAAAAGTCAAATCAAAGGCGACTGCAGTGGGGAAAACGAGAAAGAAAAAGAAGAGTGAAACCGCAGGAAAGCATACAGGGTGGGCATAGGGAAATGGGAAATGCGGGAGGGGGAAACTGAAGAGGACTTGCAGGAGAGAGAGAGACAGGGAGAGAGCACAGTGCAGCTAACAAGCAAAACGTCAACGGCGAGGCTGACGAGAGCGACAACATCGTTGCAAGCGACTTCCAATTATTTTTTATATTTCTCCGCAGCAACAAAAGGCACACTCCATGGTCGGGGCTTCCCAGGGGAGGGGTAGGGGCTAAAAGGGGGGCAAAAGTGGATTATGTGGCTGCCTCAACAATCTTTTTTTTGCTCCTCTCTTTTTTTCACCCCATATTTTCGCTCGTTTTCGCTTTCCTTGCACTTCTCGGCCCAGCGGCAGGGAGGTGGCGACGTGCGTGAAACGGGGGGAGGCGGCGCGCCACTCAATAGAATGGCACAGTTTGCCAAGGGGGGGAAAGTCAAGAGGGGAGGAGGAGGCTTGGATACACCCCTAGGAACAAACCACTAGCATTGATAGGGGACCCAAACGGGGGAGGCCTCCTCCTTAGGCTGCATTCACAAAATGCATAAATAAAATCCATTCAAAATTCTGCTAGTTTAATGAGAAAATTTAAATGTTTAAGTGGGTTTATTTAAAATTTATTAAAAAGAAGGCAATAAAAAATTTTTAGGTCTAAACTGACAGTTTAATAAGTTTAAAATGATAATAATATTATTGAAATTCTTTCAAAAAGTCCTCAAAATAATTTTTTCAAACCCTTTTAAAGTATTTTTTATAATTTATTTAAAACGCCTGACTGAAACTAAATGCAAAAATCGTAAAAAAGTCTTTTATCATTTATTTATATTCAGATTAGATGGAAGTTTTATGAATAAATCATCTTAGATTAGAAAAAAATAAATAGTATGAGTAAGTTCCACAGTAAGATAAAAACAATCCCATAAATAGGTGCTTCCCCTGCTTGAATTCTAATAAATAATTTGATTAAGTCTTAAGCACTCTCCTTAAAATCAATGTATAACCAATTGGCTAATAAGAAAAGCCAGTGTTTTTCTGGTTTACATACCATCGGCTGGGAAATCAAGTGGAGAATACAGACTACAAATATTGAAGTCGTTCATGGTGCAAACAAAGCTTTTAAGCTTCGTTGAGTTTAACACAAACACAATGGCACACACCCATACACACCACACACACACAACATGTATATGCCCCTTCTGCCCCACCTGAACCCACTACCTCTCTTGGACCGCAGAGGCGCCCCATTACAGGAGCTTCAAAACCAAACCAACAACAACAACAGCGAATCAGTGGGGAAGAGCAGGATCCGGTGGAGAAGAGGAGCCAAGAGAAAGAGAGAGAAAGAGCGGCGGCACACGTTGCCTGCCATATGCGACACTTGAGAATGGTGAAGGGAGAGGGGGGTGTGGAGAAAGCCAGGAGGGGGAAGAAGGAGCAGGGACAGGAGAGAGGGCTGATTGCTGACTGACTGACTGAAAGAGACTGCGTGCCCTAGCTCTTCAGTGTCCCATGGACAAACAGTGAAGGACAAAAGTTTTGAAATTAAAAATATATTAAGGCAATTTATTATATATTTAAAATATTTTAGAGAAAATTAAACAAAAGGAAAGGAAAAACTGCATACAATATTAATAATAATTATGATCAAGGATACTCAATTTTCAACCCAATTTTTAATTTTAAAAATTCTATCCCTAGTCTGTTAACTTTAACAGCGCACTGTGCCTCCATCGAGCGTTCCTCGACTTCAGGTTACATTGTGCCCCTCCTTTCTCCTCCATCTCTTTCCCTTTCTCCTGGCCATCTCTCTTTCGTTGGCGCTGCCCTGCTTCTGCTGCTGCCGCACAGTCAGCGTCGCAGTCAACGTCGACGCTGCCGCTGCGCTTTGCAGACAAATTTCTATAAATTATGCATTGTGTGTGTAAACACGACAAGTTGAATTGAAATTACGGATTTAAATGTGAACCAAAGATATTTTATAGCCACTCGTATATCTGGGCGTATTTATATGTATTTTCCGTTGGTCGGAAAAGCGAAAAAACAAATTAAATAAAGTGAAATATAACGAAAAAAAAAAAAACAACAGGAAGGGCGCACGCTTAACCCTTTTTGCGTTTTTGTCTCAGCTGGGTTCATTCATTCATCGGCTGGCTGGCTGGTTGGCTTTCATCGTCACCGACAGAGTTTGCAAAAGCACAAAATCAACAATCTCATAAATTTAATTGCTTCAAGTGAATTCTGCCGCCAATTGTCCAGTTCTTTCCCCATTTTGCACCCCTTTTGCCACCCAACCATACCACCCCCCTCTCCTGTGCACCCACACATAGTGGGCAATGCCGTCTTCCCCTTTGTGTCATTGTCACCTTTTGAACTTCCGGCAGCGACGACGGCATCACTTTTTGGTCTCAGGTCTCAGTCAGTACAGAAAATACAATAATAATAAAAGCCTATCAAAGCTTGGATACTCTGTGTTTAATGATCAAAACGAATGAATTTCTATTAATCTAAAATTTATTTATAAAATCTTTTACTAAGAAGAGCTATCTTCTAGTGCTAATTCAGAATTTATATGTATTCCTTCACTGTTTCTTACTAAACTATAAAGCCCTTGGGAAAGGGTATAAATTACGAATACAAAAAACCCACTCAGACGTAAACGTTTTTTTTTGTTTTTGCACATGTCGGATGGACTCATTGTCTCACATCCACGATTCATTTAACATTTCTATTTGTTGGCGAAGGCGAGGTTTTGTTTATTTGCAAACATTTCGTCATCGCCGCTGACATTGATGACGACAACGTTGTCTCCTTTTCGCCTATAGCCTTCAGCTGAAAAAAGTCTCTGGAAATTGTCCGTTTATATTTAACATTTAAAAAATAAAAAATACAGCGTACTCGACAACGACGACGGCGACGACGACAGTGTAAACAAAGGCAGCCTCAATGACGCAACGAGAGCGATAAGTTTTTGTATCTGATGGCAGGGGGAATATTAAATGCGTTTTATTCCGTTTATGTTGAAAGCTATAATTTATCCGACCTTTGAAAATAATAAAGCTTATTTTCTGAGGCATTAAACTAACTACTTTTCACCTTCTTTGTTTTGAATGTGAGAGATTCAACTTCAATTCTATTGTATCTTTTTGATTTCAAGCTTGATTTTAAGATTTTTTCTCTTTTTGAAATGTATATGTATATATATTATAATTATACAACGGATTTTTAGTTAAATAAAAGCAAATATTCCATTAAAACTATTTAGATACTTATAGTATAGTCTTCCCTGATTAACCTTGCCTCTGTGCCAAAATCAACTTTAAGCATTTTAAGTCAATGAGTTGGTCCCCAAATAGGGAGGGAAGGGGGGGTGGCTGTAAGGTCACAGGGGGTTGGATTTGTTGGCTAAAGGGGTGGGTTGGGTGTTTTGGGTGGCATACAGGGGGGCGCATGCATGCAATGTAATGAATAAATGAGCATACAAACACACCGTCAGTGTGTCCGCCAGTGTATTTGTGCAGTTAATTTGCCATTTCCGCTCCAGTAAAGTAATGAAAATGTTTTTTTCTCCCCATCTCTCCCCCTCTCTCTCTCTACGCTCTACAAATCCCGCCAAAGTGCCTTCCCAAACCGCTGCGGAATCCTTCGTAAATCCCATCAAGCTCTCTCCCTTTGTTGGCATTGGTCAAGGATTCCATTGTTTCAGGATTCCGAAAGCGCTAATCACTTCGAGAGGCATTTGTCCATATGCTCCACACACACACATCACCATCACCATCATTAAGTATACGCCGCGTGGGCCAAACAGAAGAATGGAGTTTTCAGTGGAAAGCTCATTAGAGCATTAGAGGAAAACCATTCCCACCCGCTTTCGTATGCAAATTGAAGGGGAAAGGGGGGGAAGTAGAAAACTGCAGGTGGGAAAACGGAAAAACTGTATCCTACTTCAGAGGAGAAGCTCAAGCTTCAACTCAAAGGAAAGATGGACGAAGGCCGCCTCGTTTATGATGTTGTTGATGTCACATGTTGCACGGACATAATCGTTATGGTTATGGGGGCAGGACTGTTTAGCCAGTCAGTCAGTCAGCAAGCCAGCCAGCGGGTGGCGGGGGTTGGTTATTCCTCCAAAAGGGATGATGGTTCGCAGAACATGATGAAAGTTTGCGAATCAGTGATGAAAAAAAAAAAGAAAATCAAACCCAGAGTAATATACAGATTTCTAGGGATGAACAGGACTTTATTAGGGCGATAAGATTGCAGGCGATAAATGTCAGGGATTTTCGGGGTGAAGGAATAAATACCACCGAAAGTATATCCAGAGTATATCTACAAGTATCAATAGCAAGCCGAGTTTATTCCATTTATCATTTATGAGGGTTTAATGGAAATTGAATTTACAAATTCTACAGAAAATAATCAATCAATTTTCAATGACAATTACAGACAGAATTTAAAATGTTGGAGGGTGTCTTTTAGGTTTTTTAAAACCCTTAAAAAGCTGTTTCAAATTAGTTTACATTATATTGGTTTTTAGAAGTTACAAAATATACCCCAATTAAATCCAAAAATTCCCTAATCAAAACAAGTTTTAGTTTTCCCAAAAAAAAGATAGTCATTAACTTGGCTCGATTTTTATTTCCCTTGACTCCTTTTTATTCCCCGGCAAATCAATGGCATATTTGCCTTTGACACACGAGCCGTGTTTGGTTTAATTTTGCATATAAAACCCGCTCTTCATCAGCTTTTCCATTTCCCCAGCCAAGCGGGCAGCCAAGAGCTCATTTCATGTAATCGACACACAAATTGAATGCATGCCCGGGGACCTCCAACATCCTTTTGGGGGTGTGGATGGACGTCGATGTTGGAGTGCATAAAGGAAGCCGAAGCCCCGGAATGGCGCCTGGCTGGCGTCATTCAAGGGTTAACTATTCCCATCAACACGAGCCAGTGTGGTAGTTAAGTGAAAATAGTTCCAGTTGTGCAGATTTCATAAATTCAACCATCTCTCTTTGTCCCTGGAATCCTAGCTTAATCCAATTAATTAGTGAGGGATTCTCACTGCGACCAGTATTTAGAGTGGACTTTAAAGGACTTGAGAGATTTGCAAATATTTATGATTGCAAAAGTTGATTGGAAAATGTTAAGCAATTAAAATTTCAAGTTGTGGATTTTAAATTACTTGCAAAAACTAAGCAAAGTAAACTATAAATTAATTTAGGTGACGAAAGACATACTTTTGAGTGGAATTTGTAGTATATTTTTAAGTCTTCTTTAAATGAAATACTTTTAACAAATTTCTAAATCATTTTTAAAGTAATATTTCAATTGATTTTAAGTCTTCAAAATACTCTTTATAAAAATCTCAAAGTACTTTTTAGAGCTCTTACTTTCCAATAAATTTAATTAGCTTAAAAATATCAAACTTCAAGCCACATTTATCCGCTGAGAGCCTCACTGTTCTGGGCATCCTTCGATTTCAAACACTCGAAAAAACGTTAGTAGGCTTATAGAAAATAAAAGTAAGCAAAGTGTAGTGGCCAAAGGGAAGCATGTGTATCTGTGTTTGCACAACTTCAAAATGAGTTTATCGATTTTAAAAGGCAAAGGCGAAAGAGCAACAGCAAAGGGAGGTCCTGCGCCTCACACAGGATGTGTGCGTTGCGGTGATGGCTTGAAAAACGCCACTTCTCCTTGGCAAAATAAAATGAATGAAAATCCCTAAATGAAAGAACACAACGAAAAAAAAAAAAACAAAAAATGCGATTACCAAACGATTATTATTTAAGGGTTAAAATCTACGGCTGCCAGCCACTCGACAAACCGCGCCCACACACAAACAGGACACACAGGACACACAGGACACACACCACGGAACCTCAGAGGATTTTGTGTGTGTTACGCCTTTCTCTTGTTTATTATTTTTTTGCCCTGACAACAAACGTAAAGCAATTAAAATGTTTAAGACAATTGACAAAAGCCAGCCAAAGGACAACCTAAAAACTTAAAGCTTGCGGGGGGAGGTAAAAGGAGCTTTGGACAGGATGGCAAAAGGATAAATGGCCGGATGGCAGGAAGGCGATGCCAAAGCTCTCTTCTTCTTCTGGAAAATTGCATTTTTAATATGCAATGAAATTTGCCAAACATAATAAATAAAAGATGCAAAACTCTGTCCGGGTGTGTGCTTGCTTTTTACCCGCTTTATTTTAGTCCAGGTACCAGCAGCAGGGAGTACCTTTTGCGTCTTACCTTCAACGGTCCGTGCAAGGCACAAGGATATCACGCACAAAAAAGAAGCCTTTGAAGTGTAAAGAGTGTGGGGCTAGCATGGGAAAAAGTATCCCACTTCAACTCTTTAATTTACCCCCCGAAATGAGCAATGCGTGACGAACAGGCTATCAGGCCCACTGTGCAGGGGGGAAACAGTGGAAATAAGAGTGGCTCTAGCAGGCTAAATTATATATTTAATATTAATAAATTTAAAGTTGGCCTCAGCAGTAATTAAATAATTAGTAATCATGAAAAAATTTGGCTTGGATTTAAGACAAAAATGCTTAAAAATCATTAATATATATTTTTTTAATTTCGAGAGATTTTACCCTAAAATTCTTTTAAATTATTCAACAAATTTCTCAACCATTACAGATATTCCCCTTAAAAAGTTCTTATTTCTTCAGTAAAAACCCCTCTTTAATGTTAACAAAAAATAAAGTAAAAAATCCAATGAAAGGCAATTCGTTTGCCACAATATTATTGAAGAAATCCGGTGCAATAATTTATTCCATCCGCTATATAGCCCTGCAGCACATCATTTGCTATATATATTTACTGCATATATCAATCCATTGATATATACTATATATCTTCCCGCTCATCTGTAGTCAAGTGCAGGCCGCATTCGGTTCTCCACCGTCTGCAGTTCGCTGTCTTTGCTTTTTTTCGGCTGTTTTTTGGGCTTCTTCTCTCCCATTTGTCGAAATGGAATCGATTTTGTTGGCGTTCTCCCTGCCTTTTTTTTGCAGGCCCACTCAAACCCCTTTGCCGCCATCCTTCGTTAGGCCAGAAGACAGAGAGAGCACGCAAAGGGGTGCAGCGGCAGGCGCTGTTAAGGTGAATCCCCCTTTTTTTCCCGGGGAGGTTACAATTTTCAGTCTTTTCCGTAGCTTCTCGCTCTGGCAAACTCGGAAGATAAATGATGCATTTAACAAAAATGTGTAAAATGTTTAAAATACATAAATTGTCGACAAGTTCGAAGCGGAGAAAGAAGTAAGGAGGCAGCGAAGGAGGAGGAGGAGGCGACGGTCTTGGAAATAATGCGCGGTAAATTAAACATTGAGCCAAGTCAAGGCAATAAATACATACTTTTTAGATGGGATTTTATGGTGGGATAATATTTTAGAATTTTAAAAACTCAAATTAATGGATAAAGTTTGGGTTTTTGGTATAAATATTTTGATGAGAGATGAAGAAAATTATTTAAAATTTGAGATTATTTCTGAATATCCATTTGGATTTTGGGAAAAATGTGTTTTAGTAATTAAACCAATATTTAGGGTATAAAATTTTATTATAACAATAAAATAACATCATCTTATCATCTCCCCACTAAAAATTTGCATCTCTTTTCACATGTTTGTTGAACAAATTTCACCTTAACTATCTCCAAATTTATAATAATTTAACTCCACTCCATTTGTAATTTAGCCAACTTTCTGGGACACACCCACACGGGAGGAGGTGACTTCTGCAGGAGCAATAAACAATAAACAATGGCAGTGCAACCACAACAACCGAGCAACAACGAAAAACGAAAACAACAACCAATCTCTAAGCCTGCAACGATACGCCAATAATATGTTGTCACTTGTCAATCAAGATGCAACAGCAACGAAAACATCAACGAGGAGAAAAGAAGGAGGCACCAATAAGCCGATAGTTTAATACTCTTGAAGGTTTTATGCAAGATAATTTATAATTTTTTAGCACAATTCGACAGCTTTATAGAGAGCATAAAAGCGCGATTTATAATATATAATATTCATTTCATAAATATTTATTTTGAGCATGAAAACAAATATCAAAAATCTATATAAAAAAATGTATACAAATATCCCACAAAAAAATAAAGGTTTTTACTTATAATTTTCCCTCTAAAAACTCAGATACCTTCAAAAGATAATACCCTTCAGGTCAGGGTATATCAACAGAAGCACTTGAAACAAACAACAATCTACTTGGAGAGGTGGGGTGATGAGGGGGTTGGGAAAGCGAGGAAAACCATTGGGCAGGCAACGGGGGGTCCTAGGAGGGAGGAGGGAGCGCGGAGCAGATCGCTCATGCAACTTTTTTGTTTTGTTGACTGCGCTTCGAGACTTTGACTGACTGACTGACGGCTGTCAGAAAATGCCACACGACCCAAAGTGAAGTGAAAATTGGCAACAATGAATGAAATACAACAACAACAAAAAAAAGACCAAGAGACGAAGCCAATAAAACTGGGGGAAAAAGTGCAGCCAGAAGAAGAAATTGCAACACGCGACTTTCCCAAATAAACTAAAAAAAAAAAAATGAAAGAAACAACGCATTATAAACAATATGTTTGTTGCCGGCAATGTTGCTTTCTTGTTTTGCATGTTGCACCGGCTTCGAGGTGCCGCTGCTGCTGCTGGCCGCAATTTCCAGCGATTTTCACCGCACACCACACTCACAACAATCAGTAAAAGTTTTCCAAAACAGTAAAAGCAGCAAAATAAAAGAAATGAAAAGTGAAAAGCGAACTTAGATTAACCGCTGCCTCTCCCCAATGAAATGCATTGATTATTAAATACGTTTGAGAGATGCCATCCATCGAATGCTGGCGTAGCAGCGAAATCGGAAAGTATTTTCGAGAGTTTCAATATAAATTATTTGCAGATTTACAAAGCAGTTAAATTGGAAATTGATTTGGCTTTATAAGATAGGAGTAAACCAAGCTTAAGGTGGAGGAATATTATTAAGGAAAAAAATATGTGTAAAAACATAAGCTTTTACTTTTTTTTTAATGCTATTCTTTGGAATTTGTTAAGCATTGCTTGCTGAAGATTTCAGATAATTAACAATTTATTTTAGAAATTTTTTAAATGCTAATTTGAACTTCTATATAGTCTAAGTGAAAAAAAAAACAGTTTAAAGCCTTTTAATAAAGTTTAAAATTTTAATTTCATTTCAAATGAATTGAAAATAAACTGAATCATTTGAATAAAGCTTATAATTCCAATTTAAAATTATATTTCCAATAGAAATCATCCTCTCTGTATAATTCTGAATAAATACTTCCTTAAAACTTAATTTCTACCCTCCCGTAAGACCTATGACAACAACATCCTCATCCTTAGCTGCAGGCTGGGGATTGAAACAACCTTTTTTTTTTTGCATACAAAAAGAATTCAAATGAAGGGGACAAATCATTGGCAAACTACGGCAGTGGGCAATGAATAATTACGTGCTGATGGGTAGGGAGGGGCGACAAATGGCTTTGCCTGGCGGATGCGGAAAAACTTTTCCACTCAAAACCGATCTCGGAATAACTCACGTTCCAAGAGAGCTGTGCTATATTTTTTGCCCAGATAAAAGAAAGAGAAAATAGAGTCAGAATCCAAGTTTCGAGTTCGAGCTGCGCGTCTGGTAATTACAAGTCGCTTGACGGAGCCAACAATTATATAAGTTGGTGGAGAACGGAGGCCGGCTTGCATCACTCAGAAAAAAAAACAAAAATCTTTTTGATTTGCGCAAAAAAAAATACACAGCTTTATATATATTTCTTCTTTAATTTTTTTTTTTTATTTGCGGTTGCCTTTTGTTCAAGGTGGGTATTTAGGTATTTTTCAAATGCAGCCAGAGGAACGTCAAAAAAGTCAGCTAAGTAGTACCTATACAGGCAACAGCAATTGCTTGTAGCTACAGCGAATGTATCTTGTATCTTGTAGCTACAAGTCGGCGGCGCAGTTCGTGAAACTGAACTGAAAACCAAAAGAGTACAAATACAACACACACACAAACACAGCACAGCAAAGCACAGAGCACACGGAAAAAAATCGCTGACCTCATTATTATTTTGTGTATATATATCTGTATAGTTTGTACATATGTTTGTATATACGTGCATTCTCCGCTTGGATTGCTGGCTTTGTATTTATTTCTCTGCTCTTTTGAGGCCCACAAAAAAAAAAAAAAAAAACACTGCACCAGCTCTAATGTGAGGCAACTGCGCATTGATGAGATATACCCGTATCTGGTGGATGTGATTTGCATTCGACAAGATAATTCCAAAACTCTTACTCAATTCCAGAGACTCTAAACAGATTTCACAAGCCCAAAAGTGGGAGAATCTATCTCTTTGAGGGTGACACAAGCAAGTCTTTAAGATCATACCTCTTCCTCTAAATTCCAGTTAAAACTTAAATCTTTAAATTAAATTTTTATTATAAATTATATAAATAAATCTCTTTTGGGGCCACTCACCACATGAACACTGCTCTGCAGCTGTCCGGCTAACATGGTCTGGTGCTGCTGAAGATGCTGCTGGTGTTGCTGCTGCTGCTGCTGCTGCTGGTGTTGATGCTGCTGCTGGTTGGGATCCGGCAGCTTCTTGTCTGTCTTCTTGGCCGCCCGCTTGTTTTTGCTTTCAAGGAATCGCTTCTGCAGGGCGGTGGTCTCCTGATTCTGCTGCTCGCAAACGGTGCTAAATGCCTGCTCATAACGCGGCACACAGTCCGTCTGACGCCGCCGGTAGTTTTCCATGCGTCGTCGCAGCCTGTCAACGATGGGCTGCCTCTTGGCTGGCATTCCTCCGGACTCGCCGGGAGCCGAGGGTAACGCTCCAGGATTTGCAGGGCCGCCAGCTCCGTTGCCGCCAGGGATTCCAGCAATGCCGCCTCCTCCCCCCAGATTGGCATTGTAGGGGGAGTGTTGCTGCTGCTGTTGCTGTTGTTGCTGCTGCTGCTGCACTTGGATTTGCTGCTGCTGCTGAGCCTGGACATTGTGCTGCTGCTGCTGTTGTTGTTGCAATTGCAGCTGCTGTTGCTGCTGCAGGTGTAGGCCAAGGTGCTGCTGGTGCAACTGGAGATTCAGGTGTTGTTGTTGCTGTTGCTGCTGCTGCTGGGCGACGGCTGCTTGGCTGGCGCTCTGGAAGACTGGCAGGCCGCCCGCATCCATAAATGCGTCCGTGATGAGGCTTTCGCTGGCGCTCGTTGCTTCGCAGCTTTCGTCTCAGTCGGCGGCGAACGCTGACGGCGACGAAATCGCGAAGAACAAGGCGTCGACGTCGGCGGCGAATATATATTTGTATAAATATATATGTGTGTTTATATATATCGATCACTTGTCTATAACTGATATCTGACAGTGCGGCTTTTGCTGAGGGCTTTTTGGAAGTATCCGGAAGTGCCTGGGTTTACGTAGAGGAATATCGCTGCTGCTCAGGCAGGTGGAAGTAGCCACAAAAAGGCCAAGTCAACATCTTGTGGCAAGTCCTGGAAATTAGATTTTCGAAAATATATATTAGTTTTATTCTGAAGAAGACAAGTTGATTTTTTATGAAATAAATATTTAAATAAAGACATAAGACCCACTTATAAGAGTAAATTTGAGCATTTTCTAAAAATTTTCTACATCTAAAAGTCACTTTTCTATCTGTCTCAAGGTCATAGCTCTATTTCTACGCTTTAATTCTCATTCGAAATTTGGCGATTTATGGATTTTGTGCTAGAAGCAAAACTAAATACGAAACAACTGATAAGAACACACTGAAAAAGAGAGCGAATGAGTAATGTCAATATGTCAATACAAATACAAAAAGATCTAACTACGCTCTTGATTGTCAAAGAAACCACAACAATTTATAAACAAAATATGTCGACGAATAATGCTTTGAAAAACTGATAAAAACAATGCAACCGGACGGCAGACAAAAAAAAACCCCAAGAATTACTTTTTTAGACTGTATTAACAGAGAGAAAAATAAACAAATTATTTAGAAAAGATTTAAATTTTCATAGTCCAAGGTATAGTGAAAATTTTATGTATTGTTTTAAGTTGAGATATGAGATAAAAACAATCTTCTATGAGATACAAAAAGCTAATTAAATTTGTATAATTCGCACAATATTGATTACTGTTTTCAAGTAAATAATACCAAAATATGGCAATCCAGAAAAAACTACTCAGTGATAACAAAATTAAGAACGTACACTTGAAGAAAGGATACAATTATAAAACATTATTAAAATTATTATTTGTAGAATTTAAAATATTAAATAGCAACATATAAGAAACACTTGAAATAAATCATATTAAATTTATTTAAACAAATTTTATTCGAATTTTTTAATTTTATATCTGTAAATAACCACCGTTTGCCTTTACTTTTGGAGTTTCAATTTACATAAAATAACCAAAATGTTATACAAATAATCAAAATAAAATCTTTAAAAAATTATTCTCAGTCAACAATCAATTCCCAGCAAATCCTGTTTGCTCTTTTTCGCTCAGTGTGTGGCAGGAAAGCTGATTAAAACCATTAATCGCTGGCAAAACGCGAGCGGCCGTTGCGCGTTTTCTTATACACATATTCGCATTCGCGTGCCTTTGAAAGGCGAGAAACGGAGAACAAAACAAAGGCAGTGAAGATACGAAGGAGGCGGCAGACAAGGGGGTGTAAGAAGAAAGAAGAGAGAAAGAGACTGACAAACTCAACTGGCCTGCGCCGCGTCTGGCGGTTGAATGAATGACTTGATGGATGGACGGAGCCCGTTCGCACCGGAGTTTGAGTATCGCTCTGGGGGGGGTTTGAGTTTGAGTTCCGAGCATTTTCAGTTGCTCAGTATTCGTACTCACTGTTTAGTGTTTCAGTGGAAAAGAGTCAACGGTCGTTGGGTCGAGAGTAAATCCGAATAGCGAATGACGACAACCAACAATGACGAACTTTAGTTGTTGCAGAGGCGCAAATAAGCAGAGAAACCTTTAGTAACCTAGGACTAAGCATAGATCGGTATTATATAATCCATAAATCAACAAATTTCTTAAATTTAAACCTATTTTTTAGAAGCTTTTGGGAGGTTTAATTAACTAATAAATAAAACTTAACAATAAATAATTTGTAGTATCTTCTTCTATATCTTAGAAAGTTCTTCACTCGAAACTTTCTTTGTCTGAAAATACTAGTTTCACTTTCTATTAAAATTTTATTTAAAATTATTATTCTATGGTTTTCCCTAGGGATACCCCACTGTACATGGCACGTGGACTCTCGGGGAAGGCGGAACGCTTCGGGAGGTTGCACGCAAATTAAGCTGTAAACAACGGACGAGATGAGATGGCCTAAGCCAAGACTCGAACTCGAACTCAGACTCACACTCAATCTGTGAAACTCCTCCTCATCCATCGGCTGCACTAGAGACTGAAAACAGGTTTTTGTTGCTGCTGCCATTTCCTCGCTGGCCAAAGTCGAAAATCGAGCAATTCGGATGCGAAACGCCAGCGCGACTTTACTCGCGTCGTTCGAGTGAAAAGGAAGAATAGCTCGCATACAAACGAACGGCGGTTTGGCCGAACCAAGTAACAGGCGCCCAGCGGTGGCAGCATGTGGCGGCGGGAGCAACAGTGGGTGGGAGCGTTGGGCGAGCGAGTGAGTGAGCGGCGAGTGCGAATGAGCGAGACAGCGGCGGGCGCACAACCACCACTGCCACCACAGGTGGGAGGAGGGCGGTGAGAGATTGTGCCCCCACTGAGAGAGTGAGTTCGTTCTGACTGAAACTGTGAGTGACTGAGCGAGAGAGCGCCACCGTAAAAAAGGTCAAATTAGAGGCAAGAGATTTGTTTGTTGTTCTTTGCTAATATTGTTATTGTTATCGCCGCATTTAATTAGAAAACAGAACTTAGTTAACCCATTGAGGTAGGCGGTGTCAAATGGAACGGAAATACATTTCTGCAAACGCTGAAAACCCACGTAATCACGAACTGGGATTTTAGCGGAAATGGAAAATGAATGATTTTCCACGGGAGTTAGATAAAAAAAAAATATAATGTGACATTTTACATTCTTTTGGGATCTGAATAATATATTTAATTGTGCTCTAAGTTGTTATATTTTATTATTCCTTGAAGTTTTTATTATATTTCCTATATTTTTTCATTTATATTTTTATGATTTTATTTATTATTTTTTTATTTTTGAATATTATCCTACAATTTTACTATATTATTAAATTTTTTTGTGGCAGAGTAGTGTTATTTTTGAAGTCAATAAAATTATGGTAATAATTAACGCAAATCAATATGTTATTAATTGTAATGAGAAAAGTATTTATCGATAAAATAAATCCAAAAATATTTCGTTCAATATCAGTCATTCCATGATTTCCCCTAGAATACATCTTGATCGGTACTAAAACCATAAATCCATATATACGCATAATACGATTTAATTTATTAGATAATGATTTATTAATAAACCCATCGCAATCTTAATCCTGACGTCAAGTGGCAAGCATAAATGAGGAGACCATCGATAAGAAAGGTTTCTGCTGGCAAAAGAATTACAATTTTTGCCCTTACATCGCCACATCATTTCGAAGGGACTTGGCATTTTTTAATTAAATTGCTCACTCAGGGGGCATCATTAATTTTGGGGCATAGCTCTCGAGAGAGAATCCCGCCGAAAGGAGGGAGCAAATCGATAAGAGCCATAAAAGTTCTGGCAATATAAATCCTTCAGCGAAAAAAAAAAAAATAATAAAAAAAGATTTTTGCTTTAACAGTAACTGTAAAAACGAGCATAAGAAGTAACTTCATGACAGCAGCAAAGCAGCGACGCTGGCAGCAACGTCAAATGAGGCAGAGGCAGAGTTGGCAGAGGCAGCGAATTTGCAACAATCTCATGATTAGCAAACTGTCTCCTTTTGCATCTTCATTGTGGCATTTTCACTCATTTTTTGAGTGAGGAAATAGAAGACAGCTCAAAGAGTGAGATAGGAAACAAAAACTTCAGGATACAGTGAAACATCCTTCTGTGAATAGAGATTTACTGTACTGTAACTTAAAGATTGACATGAAAAATGTACAAAAAAAAGTGTATAAGACTAAAAATTAATTAATCATAATTTTCAAAGGATATTTTCCCTTTATTATTGAAAAACTCTAACAAATTTAAATTGTATCTTTAAGATATTTTTCCCCATTGATCTCAAGGTTCATCCAAAGCAAGCCAGAGAGCGCAACACATCTACGCAATCGCACAGAGAGAGCCAAACCAGAGAGAAGTTAACAGACATTGCAAAATCGGCGGGAATTGAAAAATCGCCGGCGACGACAGAAACGCGCCGTACCGCGTCCAACGCGTCAGAGCGATTCCGGCGATTGTGGATTGCGGCGTTTCTGGCAAGCAGCCCCCCAAAAAAAAAAACAGCGCACGGCGCTCCAATTGGGGAATCGCATCCAATCAGAAGCGAACGAAACGAAACGGCGGCGACTTACGTCGCGCGTCTATCGCAAAAACGAATAGGAGCCCAGCAAAAGTAGCAGCGCGATTCACGAGCGTTTTCAGACGTTGCTGTTAAAGCGGAAAACGGTACTGCTGCCTATAGAGACAGCGAGAGAGAGACAGCAAGCGAGTATCTGTAAGATACTCAGAGAGCGAACAATTGTATAGTATTCAGAGTGCTAGTGTATATGTGTGTATCTGTGTGTATTTATGGTGAGAGAATGCACTAAAGAAAATGTAAATATAGTTTGTTAATGATATAATTTTCATATTTAAAGGGAAATTAAATTAATAAACAATTTATTAATATAAAAAAATATTTGTAGCATTTTTAACAGAATAAAAAATATGTTATTAAATTGTTTAAACATTTTTAAGGCACTAAAAAGTTCAAAATCATTTGGAAAAAGATATTTAAAACAAAAAAACATAAAAAAAATATGTCTTATTACATCAAAAGGATAAAATTATAAAATAAAAATATTATTTTAAAATTTCTGCAAGTTCTCTGTGTAGCTGAAAAGTGGAAATCGCTGTTGGTTTTTATGGCATTTACATCTTATTATTAAATTGGCTTCAGCGCACCTTCAAAACCCCTTATATAATGTTAAAGCCAAAAGGCAGTCCTATATATACTATGTTTAATCCCATATAAATCGGTCATAAAAGCTAGCCAGCGAATTTGAATTAATTTTCGCGCACTTTAAAAACGAGATACTCGTACTCTCTTTTTTTTCTCTTACTCTTGTGGCAAAAAAGGAAAAGCGTGCAGAAGGCCGAGGAAAATCGGCTGGCTAAAACGTCTGTTGGCCCAGGAAAAGACGACGCCAAACAAAATGGTGCCGCCGTCAAGTGACGAAGGCGACAAACTAACTAAACAACGAAAGCCGACAGACGGCGGACGGCAAACGACAAACAACAAACGACGACGACGACGACGGCGAGGCGACAAAAAGTCAATTTTATCGGAAACTAACAGGCAGCAAGAAAGCAAGAAAGCCAAACAAAAGCTGACTTTCCACTCGTTTTCCTCTCCGAATGTGTGCGGCCTGGAAAAGCTCGCATTTCCCCGGCTTGCTCAGGCTGGGCGCCTAATCCAAATTGCGAGAAAGATCCGCTTTTCGAGCCAAAAACCATCGAAACGAAAGGCCAAGCAGCTCGCACAAAATCGCCTCGTTATTGGTCTTGATGCCACGCCTCCATTTTCGGCTGGATGCCCACCTTTCGTTGGTGGAGTCCGCGGCCAAAAGCCAGGCCAACCGGCCGGGCCAAAGGCGAGCGGCAGACTGAAAGAGAAGGAGAGAGAGAGCCGAAGAAAAGCCGAGAAAAGCAAGGAAAATTCGAGGCAGAAACCGCATAGAATATGCTGGAGATATAGAGGGAAACGGAGGAGGAGGAGGTGGCTGGCCACCGACATCTCCTGGCAATTAGCTTGATTGTCCCTGCACATGCGCCCTTGGGGAAAACTCCAAGTGAATTGGAATCGTTTCATTGCCTGTTGTTCTTCTCTTTGGTAAATTGAGAAATTCCATTTAAAATATTCAATTGCATTTAATTATAAGAAATGGAATAAACTATAAAACGTAAATATCTGAATAACAAATGGAAGATAAAACAAATGTTTAGGCGGTGAAGTGATTTATTGGTTTTTAAATAATTTTAAATAACTTTTCTTCTATTAATTATTAGTTTGTTGAGCTTAAACAATAAACTTTTAATCTTTTCAGTTTAAAAACTCTTTAAAATTTAATTAAAATATTTGTCTTAATTTTATGAGAAATTATTTATAGTTTATAACCATTTTTTAAGTATTACTAATTTTTCTGACTTAAAACCTTTAAAACGCTTAGCAACAGAAACCTTTTTAGCATCTTAGCATCTTTTTTAAGATTTAAGGCATCGAGCAAGAATCTGTAAACCCCAACAAATTTCCCAAATTAAATACAAAAATTCCTTTTTTTTTTTAATTTAACAAATATAATAATAAAATATATTCTTAGGACTTTTATCTTTTCTTGGCTCGATTTTTGGTTCACACGCAGTGCTAAAAACCGCAACAGGAATGAGATATAAATAAAAATCCAAGGAAAGCCCACAAGTAAATGCAAATTGTTGGCCAGCTGCAGCAAAGCAGCAACAGCAACAGCAGCAGCAGCAACAACAGGTCTGCCAACAGATGTTGAGAGATTTTTGTTTCGTTTTTAGTAGCTTTTATGAGGGGAAACCAGGGGGGTTTTAGAGGTCTTGCAACTTGGATCTTGCAACAGCTGCAACATGCAACATTAGCGACAACGATGCTGCTGCAACATAGGTGAGTTGCAGAGGGCGCCACTGTTGTTGTTCCATGCCACCAGCGATGCGGCGCTCAGCAAACTCCAGCTCGCCGGTACAGTGGTAAAATGTTAAGGTGGCAAGTGCCCCGCCAGCGGGATAAAACACACACATATACACATGCAATCTCTTGGTGAACAAGGAAAATTCGCAATAAGGCAACAACACCAAAAATAACAACACTAAACACAAGGCAACGGAACCGGTTGTTCGCCGACCAACATCGAAAACTAGCACAGAAAGTAGGCGAGGAAATAAACGAGGAGACGAAGACCCACGGGATGGCCAACTGGCTGCAGGGATAGCTCCTCCTCCTGAGCTCCCATTGCCCAAGACCACAGCTTTATAGGATTTTAGTTTATTTTGGTAAACATGTTTGGGATTTAATAAAGTTATTATAAAGATGTTAAGCCAGCAGCAAGAGACCTCGGAAACAGAAGGATCTTTGAATTATTAATTAATATATTCTATTTTATGCATCACAAAAGACTTTATAATATAATATAAAATATTTTTCACTTTACATTTGAGTTTAAAAATTCCCTTTTTATAATTTTCCTTGATAATTGATCATTTCTACAATAATTATTATTTTCCAATGCAAACCTCTTAGCCTTCAGAGCTGCAGGCTGCCAGTCTCAGCAGCAATCTCAGCGACCCAAAAATCCTTAGGAAAAGCATAGCTGGTTTTTGCGTAAATAAAACAAATTAGTTGAATGTTTCAAAAGCGCTTAGTCGGTAGGATTCTCTGATTGTTAAGCATAATCTAGTTCGTCAAAGTCTAAAAAAGAAGTTTTCAAATGAGTAGAGAACAAGTGAGCAATATATGTAATTTAACACTTTCACTATATCCTTCAGTGTGCACATCCTCCTGCCCATAGCTCAATCCAATCGATAAATTCACGAAGATGGTTAGCAATAGCAGCAATAAAAATACGAAATTCCAACCGCGAAACATTGTGATTACTTTATTGATTTGCTAAAAACTTATCCGAAGCAAAGCTAGCTGAAGTATTTATACAAAAATCAAGAATGCAACCAAGATATCGCAGTCAAGATTAAACATATATAATATTTGTATTTGTTGGATGCTTTGAGCTTATCTAAACTGAAACCCATCCATGACAAAGATTCAAACGAAAATGGTATATAAAGACCTCCGAGTGTTATCAATAACGAATAAAAAGGTTATCAATATATAAAGACATTGTATTTAATTCCAAAATAAATTCCACATATATATTTCATTTCATATAGACACACACTTTGGGAATATGAATGAGTGTATATAAAATTCAAATTAAAATCTGTTGATCCTAACTGTACTGTACGCATTATCTCTGAACTCTCGCAGCTATCAAAGGTTTTCAACATTAAAAGTTGTTAGTATTTTTGACTATGCCAATTTCTATAGTCACTTATCCGAGGCCTCACTGTGGTCCGCCCGTGTTCGCACAGCTGCGCCCATATTTAACCCATGTTGTACAACATTTTAACGGGCCAACCACTTCGGCAAGAGTCTTCTGCCTTCTGCCTTCCGCTCATCCACTCTCCACTCTTCCAGCTATCGCAGGGGTGACTTTTCATGGGCGCAAAGGAAGGAAAACCCATAAAAGGGATAGGACAATGAATAAATGGTCGACTGCCTGCCAACTTTAATTAATTTTCTATTTCTGTTTTCATGCCTGCCGATTGCCAATTGACGAGGACCACTTCTTTTTTTTCATCGTTATTCGAAAATTATTCAAAGCATTTTTAGGGGTTAGCGATGGTGAATATGGGTTTATAGTTTAAAATTAAGTGTTTACGAAAGGTATTTATAGATTTTACATTTTCCTATTTTAATTCCTTGCATTTCCAGTCAAAGTTGTACAGATACTGCCCACTGTTTCGTTGGGGATTCCGGTTTATTTTTTCTTCCAGCAAGGATATGCCATAATTTTGAGGCCTCCTTCAGGACTTTTTGGATAAACACACACCTTTATCTGTATTGTAGTTAAATGTACATAAATGTACCTAAGGCAGGTGCTAGTAATCCCTAAGAACGCCGAGCGTGCGGAACGAGAAAGAGAGAGAAGGACTTGAGAGAGCCTTCTTTACGTATCCTTCAAAAGCAAAAAAAAAAAGGGGGCTCTACTTCCGGTTACCAGTTCTGGTTTCCCCCCACCGCCACCAATGACCCCTTCGCTAATGAAGTCTTAAATTGTCTGCCATTTCGCAATGCTTTTTGCTAAATTAACAAACAGCGCGCAGAAAACTATAAAAAAGTAAAACGGGGTCCGGTCTACGGTTTAACAGAAAACCCCTCCACCACACCCTACATATATATATATTTGTATATATCCCCTCATATAACGCTTAAATATTTATGAGCTACACGTGACGAGCGCTGAAAGCCATGAAATTGTGTCGCTCGACTGTAAGCTCAAAAGCAACCAAAAGATTTTAAGGAATAAAAACAGAATATGGTAAATGAAAAAGAAAAAAAATCTAAATTGTTGCTAAAAATTATAAAACCTGAAAACGTTAATTAGTCAAATTTCAAAAAATTAATATTTGAAACTTCTAAATTATATTTATAACATTTTATGTGGCTCAAACTTTATTCAAATATTACAAATAATTAATGAAAATTATAATTTTAATTATTTATGCAAATCATTAATACAATTAACTAGATACCATATTAATACTTTATTTAACAAATTAATTTTTAAATTCACCTGAGGAACTCGAAATACCCTGCGATTTATGAGCCCTTTCAGGGTGTTATAATATTATACAAAAGCTTTTAATGCAGTGAAAGAAGTTAAGGATTTTTAAACCTATAAATATCAAAGATATTCTTGATTAGCAATTAAAATTATAATTTATTTTCATGATTCAATTTCAAGGGTATAGAATTTTTGATATCCCAAAGTTGACTCTCATTCTTGTCTATAAATAAAATGCCCAAAAATAGTACACACAAATTAGAATCAAGTTTTTATTTAATATAATGTCTACAACTTCCTATAACTATAACTATAACTCTAACTCTAACTCAGCAAGTGCTAAGTACCATCGACAGAGACTCGTGCCCACCAGAAAACATTCACAATTCTAATTCTCTATTTTAGATTGTTTTTATGGGCGCGAAAGTTGATTAACGTTAATTAATTCATGCTGTGAGTGGCGTTTATATTTGAACAAATTGGAACTAAACGAGATGTTCGACTGCCCGGAAATGCACACACAGACATACACTGAGATCCAAGATGCACACACACACACACACACACCCAAATACAGATACTACTAAGTACCCACAGATACAATGTTTGACCCACTAATTAAGGCGTGTTTAGCAGGCGCATTTCATGAGGCTAATTAATGAAGTTGAGTCCATCATGCAAGCTATATAACCCTATCTCCTTCTGGTTGCATCCTCCGTCCCTTGTTTTTTTTTTTTTTTTTGCCCTCCCAGCAACCTGTTTTCCCTTTGGTTTTGTGTACACACAACAAAAGCAATTTCAGGGAAAACATTTTCCTACCATTTTCTTTCATTTTTCTGTACTTTATTTTCTGTGTTATTTAGTACGCTTAAGGCTTGTGAGCAGAAAAAAAATACAAAATAAAAGAATTAAACGCAATGCCAGCAGCACAGTCCGGCTTCAGCAAGACGAACTTTTCTTAACAACTAATTAAGTTGAAATAAATAAAGCAAAAATTAAAAATTGTAAACTCAATTTTTCGAAATTATTTATTTATTTATTTTTGTTATGAAGAAGTTTCACTGTAACAACAATAATAGCCACACATAAAACAAAAACAACAAAAAAATTTAAGAAGAAGCCGCATAAAAATTTCCAACTAAGCAGCGACGCTGACAGTTCTGTTGCAGCGCTGCAGCAGAGACAGCGGCGTGGGAGTTTCGTTAACAGCTGTACCCCCAAAATATGTGCTCTCTCACTCGTTCTGGCTCCGCTCTCTTTCTCTTTGCAGGCCCTCTTTCACTCACTATTTTCTCTCTCTCTCTCTCTCTCTCTGCACGTAACAACATCCCTGCGTCACACGTTTTTGTTCTCGTCTTGTTTTTGTTGTTCCTGTGCTGCTGTCGTCGTGTTGTTGTTGCTGCCTTTTTGTCACAGGTCGTTGCACTACACACACACATTCAGAGACGACGACGAAGAGAGCGATGTACGGATGTACAGTGTGACACATGCAGGCCGTTCGGACAACAGCAACAACAACAAGAGGAGCAATAATAGGAGCAACAAAAGCAATAACAACAGCATCAACACAAACCCCGCCACCCCACCCCACCCAACTTATCGAACAGCCCTTCAGCCCCTGACCAGCCAAGCACATCCATATGAGATGCAAATGTGTGAGGAGTGGAAGAGAGACAGAGAGTGAGTGCGGATCTATGCAGATATTTGCAAGATACGAAATAAGGAAATGCTCTCTTTGTTGTTCCAGCTGCTCTTTAATTAATTAATTAACTAATTTATTAATTACAGTGTGTTTATTCATTAATTAACTACTTTTTTATTTAATAGGAATTTATAAATATTATCAATTTCGCTTAATATATTTATTTCAAATTTTAAAATAATTAAAATCAATAAAATTAAATCATGAAACTTATAAAATGGTAATAATGAAAATAATCCTGTGAAAATATTGATTACCAATTAAAAATTAATTATTTAACCAAATATAAAATTATTTAGAAAAAAAGGAAAACTAATTTAACGCTAAATAAAAAAAACACATACAAATTCCAACTTAAAAACAAAACAGATAAATAAATAAAATAAATAGTATCGATTACAGAATGTCAATTTACAAATCCTAAAAATTAGATCCCAATTTTTGGTAATACATCAGTTTAAGCCCAGCTTAAAAGTCATATTATAAAAAGAACATTTCCCTCAATATCATAAATAGAAAACTCCCAGATTTTCACACATTTTATTACCATATTTTTATGATCCAGAAAGATAAGTAAAACTTTCCATTCCTAGTAAAGCATATTGACATTTGGATCATCAAAGCAATGCAACCCTTTAGGGCTAAGAGAAGCCGTAACCTCCCACCCAAAATAAACAACAACAACAAAAAAATGACAATCTTGCAAATGGAAATTTCCTTTGCCAATCTTTTAGCTGAATTCATTTAAAAAATGTAAATATGAAAGCCTAAAGGGAATCTGGCCATAAATATGTAATGAGTCAAGTGGCTGGCTGCCCCCATAAAAAAAAGCACAGGCCCAATTAAAACCAAGTGGAAATCTCGGTGGCAGATCAAGGAGTTATCTTCCAGATTAATTCGTTGATTTTTTGTTTTCTTTTTTATTCTGAGCTAAAAAAAAACACCATTTTTTGTATGATTATTTTGTGTATTTTCTGTGGAAAGCATAAAAGAAAAGCATTCAAATGAACTTTCCTCTGCCGGTGGTGCTGCTGTTGTTGTCGCTGTTCTTTCTTTTAGTTGTTGTATTTGTTGTACGTGGCACAAGTGCGGCCGCATGCTCAAGCACACACACACACACACAACCAAAGAACCAGAAAACGTGTTGAGTGGCAAAAGCGAAAAAAGCGAAATAAAAACAAGATGGACATACAGTCGGGTGTCCCGACAGTAGAATACCATGTACCATTACAAGACGCGTTCAAAAATTATATAAAAGAAAGAGAATAAGAATAAAAAACTGAGACAAATTTACATATAATGCAAATGTCTTCCCATTCAAGAGCAAAGTCGATAGCTCAGTGGGTAAAGCTACACATACATTTTTGTAAGCAATTGGCCTGGGTTCGAATCAACCGCAGGCATAAGGATTTTTTTCATTTTCAAAACATTAAGTATAGTTCTTTGCTTGCATTTTTTTATTTCTTAGTATTAAATACTGTAATTATTTTGATGTACTGGAAAAAATAAAAAAAAAAAAAAATTGCTAAAAATAAAAAAGTTTTCACTCGTCGCCGACGGGATTCGAACCCGTGACAACTAACATTTGAAAAAGACTTCAGCTTAGCCAGCTGCACCACCAACCAATTCAAAATGAGTAACCTTATTTTCATAGTAATATGAACATAAGTAAAATGTTTAATGAACGTTTTGATTTATTTGGAGCCCTCTGCCTGGGCTGCCTCTTGTACACGTAATGTGTATAAAGTAAAAAGCCTATATCTCCGCTATTTATGGCATGATCGCAATAAAATTTGGACAGTCTGTGTATTTTGATTAAATGCTTTAGGCTTTTTAATATGGTTTACATAACTTTATAAATTTCGGAGCTATACGTTTTTTTCAAATAGCTCCTCCAAAAAGGGGAGCAGCAAAAATTTTAAACAAACTTGATCTGCGTGCAGATATAAGAAGTCTAAATCCAAAGTTTGGTGTCTCTAGCTCTTATAGTCTCTGAGATCTGGGCGTTCATACAGACAGACGGACAGACGGACGGACGGACGGACGGACAGACGGACATGGCTATATCGACTCCTTTAGTGGTCCTGACCAATATTTAGGTAACTTTTGGGGGTCTGCCACGCCTCCTTCTGCCTGTTACAGAAAATCGCACTCGCACAAAACTATAATACCTTTGTACCTTTGGTACATGGTATAAAAAACAAGTAAAAAGTGTTAGAGGTGATGAAGCCACACGACTGGGAGATACCTGGTATGAAGTTTGGAAAATTTTATTGCATACCCCAAGGGGTTTTGCAAGGGTTAAAACCTATAAAAGGATGCCTTTTTTGGGTAAAATTTGATTTTAAAAATGATTTAATCTATTAAAGTATCAGAAGAATCTAATTTTCCATAGCATCTGGTGAAATTTTATAGTTTCTGAGAGATTTCTAAACTTATACTTTAGATTTGAAGCAGAGACTTCTGCTAAACCTTCGTTTTGTTTCGTTTTATAAAAATTCCAAAGAGCTTGTCCTGGGCTCCCCAGCTTCTTGAAATTTCATAAATGCAATATACCCCTTGGACCGCTAAATAAAATACAAGTATAAAAGAATACTAAACAAAAACAAGTCGAACAGAGCTAAGGCCATCTCTGTCTAGTAATTTCATATTCCTTTGCTGGGCCTTTTCCTCCTCCCTCCTTTTCCTGCTTCCTCTTCTTGCCCCTTTTCCAGGCAATTTGTTTTTTCGCAAAAGCTGAGTGTATCCTCTCAAACCTCCTGAATTTCCATTATCCATCCCAGTTTAAAGTATAAAAAAAACTTTTTGATTTTAAATGATTAATGCCCGAGTCAAGATTTTGTACAATGATTGATTAATTAACGTTGACAACCAGCAAAAAAAAAAAAAAAAACTACCGACACACGCATACACCCCTAACATAAACACACACACTCGCACACACAGGCGGCTCTTTTTGTTGGCCAGTTTTTCATTAGTTTGTGTGTGTTTTTTTTTTAGTTAATAAATTGACTTCCATTTTCGTTATGGTCTTTTCTTATCCCCTTCTTCCATCTTCATGATTTTGTAGTTGCTTCTGCTGCTGTTGTTGTTGTTGTTGCTTTTCCCACCCAAAAACATTTTCCTATGAAATCTGAAACGATGGATATGTGTGGATGTTGATGTGTGTGTGTGTGTGGCCAGGTTTTAGCCTTGATTGATTCGAAACCGAGTTTTAGCCAGAGAGAGAAGTTAAGGGGGTAAAAGTGTGTGCAGAGGCACAGAGCGAAAATTAGTGGGAAATATTACTTAAAATTTAGTTATAATTAAAAAAATTTTTTTTTTCTAAAATAGTAATGAAATGATTACTTAATTTATTCAAAAGTTATATAAATTATTGATTTCAACTAGCAAATGAAATTGTACAAAAATAAATTAATAAATATTTTAAACTAGGAAAATAGGAACACATTGTACCAAAATAATTAAAATCTGTATCTAAATTATATTTTATGAAATATTTTTAAATTTTTGAAATGATAAACCTCTTTATCGTTTTCAATGTGTTAACTTTTCATTCAAACTTTCGAGATTAATAACTAAATAAATAATTATAATACTCATTATATTATGCATTTTTTTTCTCTGTTAATTTTTGTTGTTTATTATTTTTTTCTGTGCATAAATTTCCTTTGCAGTTTGCCACTGTCAATCGTGCCTCCGTCTCTCCTTGTATCCCCTAGATGCGTGAGTTCGTTGGTGTGTTTGCCAAGGTGTACACGCAATTAATTATGTTGACAACTGACATCAATTGAAACGCTATCGGAAGGCAATCATCAAACATTAATCGAATGTGACATTCGGCAGGCATTTCTGGAACTCTGCTTGCTTTTTTTCTTCAAGATTCCCTAGTTCTAGTTTGATTTACTTTCCATATGCTCGTATTTATATGAATTACTTTGCATGACAAAGGAAAAGATTCACAAGTCGTGGGCGAATAAGTGTTAAATATTTGTTATTTGATGGCAAAATTATGAATTGATTTTTGGTACTAAATATTATCACTTTTGATTAGTTGGAAGGAAATAATTTGTTGCCTAAATATGTTATGATAATAAAATTCAACCATATGAAAAGATTAGATGGGAATATTTAATAAAAGGAATTTTATCATTGTTCAGAAAATATACTGAGAATGGTTTCCACTCTTTATATGTTTTCAAAGTTTAATTTTAGTTAGTAAAATATTTAAAAAAACATATCAGAATGAGTATCTTCTTCATAAACCAAATTTTTATGTAATTTATTTATGATGCCAGACCAAAGAAGTATTTGACATTTATTACAGAATCGCAGAGAATTAAGTTTTATAAACCTAACAACTTTTTTTACTGATTAAGTATGTCACTATCATAAATATATAATTTAATACAATATTGTTTATATATGGAAATATATAATTATTATTTATTAATTCCTGATCTCTCAATCTCCTAGGCACCCAAAAACGTATCTGTAAGGTCTCCTCGTGATGATGGCTACCGGCTTCAGCGGTGCATTGCCACAGATTTCAGCTATATAGCTCCCCGCTTTATTATATACCCTTTTTATATATCTGGCCGATCAACGAACTCTCCCACCCCACCCGCGCTCCAAAATTCCAACGTGGGCCAGAGACAATGGGCGGCCATTCATCTTTACGTAATTTCGATATCAGGAGAAGCAGCAAAGCCAACGGCAGCGGCGGCGGCGGCATCAAGCCAAAAACAACACACAATAAGAAGGCAAACAACAACAACAACACCAACAACACACAGCAAGCACACCACACAAATTGTTACTTTTGAAACAAAAGCACGAAAAAAGTGAAAGTCTAATTCAGCGACAGGGAGACCTAACTAAGGCAGATAATAATTATGCCTGTGCTTTGGGTTAAAGTTAATGAATGAATATAAGGAATCTCCGAAGCCTCTCACAATCGAAAGTATCTCGAATCTACAATTGTTTGCCAGATGTTTTAAACCAGTTTATTTGCCAAAGCCAATTCGAAATCTATAAAAATCTTTACATATTGACGCACATAATGTTATCTATAAATTTATACGCTTCATACTTTTTTATATGTGCAGGAAATTCGGTGTCGAGGCAAAAGGAGAATACAAAAATTTAAATAAATTGTATATAGAAATTCGAATCCGATAATCGCAGGTTTGTGATTTTATATAAAACAAAAAGTGGACAGACAATGCGATAAGCGACTAATGAGTGCTCTTTATGAGGAGAGGAATTTGTTTAAACAATTTTTAAAGAAATATAGTAAACTGAAAAATTAGGAATTTATGTTTAAAGGGCTTTAAAAAAATAATTCAAATTTGATCAAATCAGATTTATAATATACATTTTTAAAATAAATAAAATCAGCCCAAAAAATAAACCTTTTTCTATTGAGTTTTTCTATAAAGTTTAAAGCTAAAATAAATATAGCAAAAATATTTTCTGTACTTCTTTTTGTAAATATTTTTTTGTACATTTTATTTTCCATTACAAAACCACAAAACCCCCCCTCCAGTTGCAGTGTATCTGAAAGATGTGTACTAAAAAATATTCCCACGCGTCTCACTAACCGCAACCAGCAGCGGGAATAGAAATAGCAACAAGCCAAGTTAACAGGTTAAGGCAACAGCCCAACTGCTGCTGCTGCTGCTTGCTGCTTGCTGACGTTCGATTTCGGTTTTAACTAATTAAAAATGCATTCAACTTGGACAAACTAAGGCTGTGACGTTTAGCAAATTAACATTAGAATTAATGGCAGCCCCTTTGCGGACGATTGCCTAACCAACGGGCCAGAAAGTGTATCTCATGTGGTGCGGAGCGCAAGTATCTGGCAGATGCGTGCGCGTGCCGTAAACTCTGGGATCGCAGACAACCGACAGAAAAAAAGAAAACTGATTTATATTAACCCGAAAATAAAGGCGAGCAAGAAGAATCTCAAACAAAATTGTAGCTCACTCGCTGCTGCTGCTGCTGCTGTTGCTGGCAAAACGCACATTTGATGTTGTAGATACACTCGCAGCACATTCGAGTACCGCCAGCGCAAGTACGGAGAGTATCTCGCCTTGCTTCTTCTTTTTGTTTTTCGTATCCGAGTATCTGAGTATCTGGTTCCGCGCGACAGCAGAAGCAGAGGCGACGCCACTCAGCACGTTCATTATGGCATTTTGTCAGATACAAATTTCAGTTCAGAGTCGCTCTCAGTCGCCCCGAACGTGTGCATGTATCTGTCTCTGTATCCGTATCCGTATCTGTAGCTGTAGCTGTGCGTCTGCCGCCGCCGCTAGCTGCTGCTGCTGCGGTTTGCTGCGCGATAAGCATACGGATATGTCAGTTAATTATTTGTTTATATTTTGTATCGCTTGGCTCTCCTAAACTGTACACACACACACATTTTGGTCGCCATCGAACTGCCTCTAGATGGAGCTCTATATAGCTTCATGGCTCTACGACTGCTCTATATAAATATATATATATATATATACTTGGGCACATCTGTGCCGATCCAAACCGATCTGTGCCGTTTCGTATACAATTTTCTGCTGATTAAGGCAAAAAGCAAAATCATTCTCTGGGATTTTTTTAAGTAAATAAGATTTTAAAATCATTTTATGCTTTTAAGAAACATTCAGACTGCTGGAAATCCCAGAAAGATACTTTTTTCAAAGTATCTAAGTACATATTTACCACAAAGAAATCTATACCTTATCAGCCTAAAGCTTTTCCCGGAATTATTATACATTGTTTAAGGTCGTTTATGGACAGCTATATAATCTTTATAATAAAGAAAATCATTTCCTGAGCTTCCACACACTTTTCTTGAATTAAGTTAGCAACAAAGTATAAATAAATAATCATAATTTAATGTTTACAGTTTGCTAAATTGTCCCATAAAACTGATGATTAACTATTAAGCTATCAATTTCCAAACAAAACTTGCAGTGGCAGGAGCCAGAAATGTTTAACTTAATTCGATATCCGCATCTCCAACATGTGCAGCTGCTGGTGGCCACCGCAAAGGTGCATGCAACAACTCGCAGCAACATTTACAACAGCAGCAGCAGCAGCAGCATGCAACATCTACTGCGGCAACAGCAGCAAGTTGTGGCAGCAGTGAAACAGGCGATAAGGAAGAAAGCGCAGGCGAATGGACACACAGGCGGCGGACATAACAAAGCGAAATGTAGAGGAGAAAATCAGAGGGGGGCGGCGGGTGCAGGGAAAATGGCTGGAAAACCGGTGCAGAAATGGCTACGTCTCCACCTTTCGCGAATGTTGCTGGCTTGCGCGATGCAACAGCAGCAAACTTGCAACACGGCCATAAATTGCAGTCATGCGGCGACTTTAGCTGTGCGCCTGCTACAATGCAGCGGCCAAACACCTGGAATGGGGCATCCACCTTCGGGATAGCACCACCAGCTCCAGAGCTTCATCCCATTCCCCATTCCCCTGTAGGAAAGGAGTATATGTAGGAGCCAAGCGATTCCCAGTTCCATCTGCACTCGCAGGGCATTCCCAGTGTCTCAGGTTGCGATTGCCCGCTTTCGAGGGCGGTTCATTGGCGGAAGGGATGTTTCTCTCGAGGGTTGGCATCTGGATTTCAACCAAAAAAAAAAAAAATCGAAATACAAAAAAATACAATATACAACTGTGGGTGAGGCTCAAACTCGAACCCGAAAAAAGCCACCAACAAAAGCTCAGCAAAAGCGGAAACCTGTTTTTTGGCCACCAAGCCAAGTGAGCTGAGTGAGTGAGCAAAGAGTTAACTTGAGCAGCGGCAGCCGCAGCAGCAGCAGCATTGACCCCAACTGACTCAACGACAAAATATGCCAGCGGCTGGAGACGGAGACACGAGAGTGGAGCTGGAGGTGGAGCCGGAGCTGAAGCCTCGGGAGATCTCTCGTATCCGAATAAATGCAGAACATGGTGCGAAATATTTAATACAAAAATGTTGAAAAGGAGTTTGGCCTGACAAAATAAGGCAACACACAGCAGACAAGCGAGACAGTAAGGCTTCCTTAACCCTAACAATAAGGGGTGTTTTAGGTGTTATAAATAGTTTATATAATTTATTATAACATTTTCTAATGAGTTTCGCAAATTATAAATAAACATTTGCGGCATTTAAGCGGGAATTAAGTAATTATAGGGAATTTAAACAGGTTTTTCCTATATGTTTGTGGCTTTGAAATAGTTTCACCTTTGACTTGATGAGATAAGATATGTAATTAACTGTTCTATATATTAAAATGAGAAAAAAGGAAATGTAAACAAAGGATTTCTGATCAACATTTCCTGAGAAAAAAGCCAATATAATATAAAATATAAATAATTGTGGAATTTAGCTCATAAATTAATATTTTTATCAAGGAAAAGCAATGGGATTTCGATTGTAAATTAAAGTGTCAGCTTATTAAATTGTTTTAGTAGAAATAAACATTATTACTACTATTTTATTCATTATTATTGTATTTTCATATGCAAATAACGAATGTCTCTATATATTAAGACCAACAAATAAATAATCATTAAAATATAAATATTATGAGTCTTTTTTTCTTCAAGTATTTTTAGTATATTCTTCAAATAAATATTTAAAATAAAAATAAACTGAATTTAAATCAGATATTCATACTTTTCTTTCCTTTAAAACATTTCCTTTTTACACAAATATTATATAGAAATATATTTATATTTTATTTGTGCAAAAAGGCTATAAATAAAGGCAAGAAAATTAAGAATATATAGAAAGCAATCATCAATATTAAAATCAGCATCATAGTTCCCAGCTACCAAACTAAATTTTCTGCAAGTTCAAACCAAGTTTCATTGGCAAATCCTTTAACAATATGTATATTCCTTGCTTTTTCCCCTCAATCCGCATTAGGCAAGTACACCTGTACCTTGCAACTGCAGCAGACGGAGCGAGGAGAGCCCCAAGTAAACCTGTTTACAGTTCAAACTTCACATTCGATATTCGATGTGAACTCTTTTTTTTTTTTTTTTTTTTTTTTGTCGTGTCGTGTTCGTCTGGCGGGTTCTGGTGCTTCTGGTGCCTTCCTTTTCCTTGGCCACATCCCATCCCAACCCATCCCAACACATCCATCCGAGTAGTTTAAAGCCACCTACGAAGCCGAAGCTTAGGCCGGGTTATCTCCAGCTTAATTGGGTCATTCACACGCGCCACTTGCCGGCGATACAGCCGCTGCCAACAGAGAGATGGCGATGGCGAAGGCGACTGCGAACGCTGACAAAAAACACACAACTTTTTTCCAGCCTAGCAACAACTTCCGGTGTCTTGAAGACGAACTAAAGAAACTAAAGACCAAAGCATACATTACATGTTAGACCACTCGAAGAATGAGGCGAAAAGCGGAGACAGAGACGAAATAGTAGGCAAAACAAATGCCCAGAGAACGGAGGGTGGGGAAAAAACATTAAAAATACAAAAAAAAAAATAAATAAAAAAAAAGACATTTGACAAGCCGGACAAATAAAACTGTTTATCAAGTGAAGGAAAAAATGTATTTTAAATGTGTTGGGTAAAGCATTTGCCCAAGAAAAGACTTTTTCATTGGAATGTATCTTTAACAAATGCATTGTAAAAAGGTGAGAGCAAGTAAGTATGCTGTTAAGAATGCATTTTGGGTTTAATTTTATACAAAATATAAAGAACATTCCTAAGATATTGAGCTGTATTTATTTAACAATTATTTTCGTGTTAAATTTAATTATTTTGGCGGGGATTTTGGGACAAAATTAATTGAGAATTATAGATATAAAATATATAAAGATGTTAAGATCAATTATTTATATTAAATAACATTCTAGCGGTTGATTGAAGCTTATTTATTACTATTTTTACAGAATCTTTAAACATAAATAAGTCATTTGGAATTATAGCTTTGCTATATCGCATTTTTAGGGAAGCCTTCCTACTTATTCCTCTTCAAAATATATAAAAATGTATATTTTAAGTGTAGAAATATAAATAAATTCCCAAATTCTTTTTAATGTCTACAAAGAATTTTATAAATTTCCATTGAATAATAAATTAAAATGTAAGATTGCATCAGAAATATTATTCGGAAGTACAATTATTTCCTCCCAAATCGCTTACAAAACCTCAGCTCGTAATACTTATTGAATTTGGTTTTGAAAAATCAGAAGATTCGAGTATCTTTGAGATACATTTGGAACTGAATGAATCAACGGTAACTCTCCCTTACGCTCACTCGCCCCCTCTTTGTCTCTCTCTCTCTTGCCCTCTCTATTTGCCCTTTCCTGCTCCCTCGCTACCTACAAGGATCAGAATCAAAGGCAAAAGGATCGAAGCAGCAGCGAGTAACCCAAAACAAAGTCAACAGACCAAAGACAAAGGCAAATAAATGAAAACACACACACAGGCACACACAGATACACGAGACACACGGCCGTAAAAACTCAACCGACAACTTCAGCGAGGAAGCGAGATAGTGGCAGGCACTCCAAAGAATGAGTGCGAGCGAGGGAGAGAGATAGAGAGGGCGAGCATAGAGATCGCAGCATTTGTACAATGTACATCCATCATTTTCTAGGCAATGCAGGCAAAAACAACAAAAACAAAGAAAAACCACACAAACTGCAGCGGCTTAGGAAATTATTTGGCAACTCCAATGAGCCGCACAAAAACTGGTCTTGATCTATTTTTAAAGACAAGCTCTCTGAGTCGAGCTTTAACTACACAAAAAAGAACAACGAGGCCCCCAAAGCATAAAAACATCAATCAAATGAAGTTCTACACGCAGCGCAGCCTCAAGGTCTTATCAAATAAAACAAAAGAAAACCACAAAAAAAAACTGGTTTTGAAATGCAAATAGCCACCCACGCAGAGCATATAAAAAATATATAATAAAAACCACATAATTAAGTTTTGTAAAAATCACTTACTTAGTTGTTCTCCGCATCCGCGATAATCCAATTTGATTTCCGATTTTTGTTTATTTTTATTTAGCACTGATAATTGCTTGACTTTTAATCCGAATACAAAACTGCAACAACAACAAGAAACAGGGCAGAATTTTATTAGATTGCAAATACAACAAACAAATCACAGTGCCCTCTCAGCTAAGCTAGTGTGTGTGTGAAAATCAAAACAAAACACGGCAAAAACACTCGAGAGAGTAACAAAAGTGAGTGAGAGAGAGCGGCAAAGCTGATCCACTGTGTTTTTCTTGTTGCTGTTTTTGCTGCTTTGCTTTTGTTTTAGTTTTAGTGACTGCAACATGTTGAATGTGTTTACTCTCTCTCTCTCTGTCTCTCTCTTTTGCTCTTGCTCTAACGGTAAACGGTGGAGCTAGTGCAGCAATTTTCTCGTTGCAAATACAATATAAACAATTTCTTTATCTGGCGGCAATTTTGTTTGCCGCACACACACACACACAAAGACCGCGCTCGAGTTCACGTTACACGCACACAGTGGCAAGGGACGCGGTTGAGGGTGGCATTTTCATGCTTAAAAATAACAATAATAAATAATACATACTTTATACAGTTTACATTAAAACACAATTTCGTTTATTTGTGAGTTTGCGGGGTTAAAAAAAGGAATCAAAGGAACGCCGCCACACGAACTCGGTTTTTTTTTCGTAATTTGTCACTTTTATGCACAGATTATTGCATTCTGGTTGTTTGCACAGTTTTTACCCGCTTTAGTTCGTGGGTTTTTACGAGTTTTCGAATATTTCGGGCGCTTGGCGGCTAAAAACAAGCAAAGAAACCGCGCTCCACAACCGACGGCGACGAAAATTTTATGTTTTTGTTTTTGTTTTGCAGTGTAACCGGCAGATGGACAAGAAAATCAACAGAAAAATGTCACAATTATTTATGGTATTTTTTGGAGGGTCCACCAACGGCCACTCTGTTGGGTGATTTTTCTGATTGGGACAAGCAGTGCAATCCAAGCAGAGCATTTCCAAGCAGTGCAAAAACGGTCACTCTGGCGAGTGATTTGAATAATAACCGTTACTTTCAAATTTCATTCTTATTTAGAAAAAATTAAACATTCCCCTCCGTAAACCATCAACAATCTCATTTAAATTGGTGCCTACAGGTCCTTTGATTATGTATTTTTAGCACGTCACAATATATAAATATAGTTCATTGCTTTGTTCGATAACAATACTCGAAAAACACTTGCAGATAAGAGAATATTTTGAACCGTATTTTCGGTTTTTTGTTTTGTTTTGTTTTGTCAATACTTTTAACATTTAATTATTTTTTGTTTGTTGTTGTACGAACGATGTCCACGCTAACAGCTTTGTAGACACTTGGGAACGGCTGCAAATGTAGAATCAACTATTAACGGGCTTTTAACGGCTTTTCAAAACGTTCGAGACACGAGAAGAGTTGAAGATTAAATCATAAGAAAATCGACTGGCGGCAAATATATAAATAAATTATGTATTTTGTGCGTGTGTGTGTGTGTGTGTGATGAAATACTTTCGTATGTGTGCTGCTGCTGCTGCTGTCATGGAACACCTCTTCGTTGAATCGCAAAACGTGAAACCATCAAATGGATACGGATACACATGTATATATATATATAGATATAGATATATAGCGCGGATGCGGTGCCAAAGAAACAACTCAAAAAGCAAACATTGAGACAGATTCGAGGGTGCGGAAAAAGAAGGAGAACAGAGAGAGAGATGACTCGTTGGCCTGAGGATGCAGCGATGGGGAGAGCGTGGAGCGTGGAGCAGGAAGCGGGAGGTCTCCCCTCCTGTTTAGGCGACGGCATCGGTGTCACACTCCTCCTCGACGGTGATGTACATACCCTCCTCCTCATAGGCCGAGTCATGCTTGGCCAGGATTCGCAGCAGGGGACGCAGACGCAGCCACCACTGCTTCTTGGGGATGCGCTGACTGCAAAAAAACAAACCATAAAACCATTAAAATATCAAATTTTTTATACAATCTCCCATCTTTACTCACTCAAAGTTGGTCTCCGCAATGAGATCCACCAGCGGCGAGAAGCGATACTGCCTGGACACAATGCCCAGCAGCGTGGCAGTGTCCGGTGCCTTGCAGTTCACCACTCCATTGGCATCCACATTCGCCTTGATCTGTGTGGCCAGCCAGTCCACGCACTTGGCGGCCATCTTGGTGCCCATGTTACGGTCGAAGGGTGTGGGCGAGCCGCCCTGCTGCATATGGCCCAGGATGTTCATACGGCAGGTGAACAGACCCTTGCCCTCCTCCGAGTACAGGCGGTAAATGAAGTCCGTGCTGTAGTTCTCGCTGGCCTTCTCGTTGCGCAGAATCAGACCGCGGGACACGCCCTCGGCCATCTTGGAGGCCATGTGGTAGACATCCTGCTGGAGATCCTTAATGGAGAACTTCTCCTCGTAGATATAGGCAGCATCAGCGCCACCGGCCAAGCCAGCCAGGGTGGCCAAATAGCCGCAATAACCGCCCATGGTCTCGATGACAAACACACGGCGCTTGGTGCCCTGCGCCGACTGACGGATACGATCGCAAATCTCCGTAATCTCATTCAGACCGGTGTCACAGCCCAGCGAGAACTCAGTGCCGGGCACGTTGTTCGAAATTGTCGATGGGATGACCACAATGGGAATGCAGAACTGCGGATAGTTATCCCGCTGATCGGCAATCTGTCCAGCGGCATGGTAGCTCTCAAAGCCACCAATGATCAGGAGGCCCTGAATCTTGAACTCCTTGAGGCGAGCGGCAATCTCCTTGAACTTGCCCTCGGGCAGGGTACGCTTGGTGCCCAAATAGGCGCCGCCCTGGCCCACCCAGCCAGAGACATCCGACCTGGAAGGCATTATAAATTAATAAAGATTATATTTAATATTTTTTTCTAGAGACTCACCATCCCAGCTCGCGGACATTGCCAGCAATGAGACCCTCAACACCATCGTTGATGCCATAGACCACATCGCCCCTGTAGATGGCATTGCGGACAAAGCTGCGCACGGCAGCGTTCATGCCGCAAGCTGGAGCTCCAATATGCATCACAGCTAGACGATAGCCCTCGATGCCCTTGCCATCGGCATCGAAGCACTCCTTGGGCGGCTTCAAGCGCGTCAACATCTTGTACGTCTCCAAATTGCGTTCAAAGGAGCGACCACGCAGCTTGACAGCATCCGCCCAGCGTTTCTCCTTCATGGCCTTGGCCACGGCCTGAGTGCGCTCTACGCACTCCATTAGGGGCACACGCACAGCCTGGTTGCCATCCAGGGAGATGACCACCGGCACGGACTCCGGGGTGGCTTCCATCAGAGCCAAAGTGGCCTCGGCGCCCATGCGACAGGCCTGTAAGGGAAAAATGAATTAAGTTTCTTGTTTAATTTTCAAGTCCTTCTTTAACTCACCAAAATACGATCGAAAGCACTGGGATTTCCACCGCGCTGCACATGACCCAAGACAGTGATACGGGCATCATGCTTCAGACGCTCATCGATCACCTTCTTCACATCCTCGGCGGTAATGGGATGTCCCTCACGATCCATGGCGCCCTCGGCCACGATCACAATGTTCAGGCGCTGGCCAGCCGAACGCTCCTGTTTGGGAATTTAATAAATTTATTAATTAATTATGTATTTTTTGGTGTAAATTAATTGTGAGGATGATACAAGAACTACAACAATAGCACAAACAACTGATGATATGATGGACATCATCGGTTTTAGGATGTGTTTTATATGATGTGTGCCTTTGCCATTCGATTTTTGTATAATGTTGGACAAACTCAGACGCCAGTAAGCTGATGAGGACAGTGCGTTTCATGATAAGTTGCAGATATATATAAATTTTTATGTTCAAGTTGAAGTAATTTATGAAAATTATGATTATGAGTTATGTAAATGTACAAAATATGGTTTTATATATCGACTTTTGAGCAAAATATAGATACAGTATGTATAAATCGATAATTTTTGTTATTCCTAATGCAAAAAAAAACATTTTAATTTATTGAAATAACAATTTCAGTGGATTACTTTTTTAATTTTTATGATCAAATTATCTTCTAACCTTAATAAAACATGAATTACTTTAGTTTTCGCTATTTAAAATTCCATTTATTAACGATTTTATAATTTATTTCGATTTATTTCGATAAAACCAATATTTTACGATTAACTTCGATATTTTTATATATTTAAAATTTAGGTATAGAAAAAATTATAAATTTTTCAAAGCTATGAAACGCACTGTTTATGAATAAATAATTTCACGCAACCAAAACACTTGCACAATCCATTAAATATCAATAAAAAAAATACATGTAGATGGATTTACAGATCGATTAAACGAGGATGAGTGGGGTTAGTGGAGTTGGGAAAGTTAATAAAGGAGCTCGATGACATCATGAGGAGCAGACACACAAAACGAAAGGAAAACAAAGAGACCCAAAGACCCAGAAACAAATAAATCAAATATTTAGCTGTTGAAGCTGTTTTTATCGCCATGGAAATTTTCGGCCGAAAAATTAAGCAATAGAAAATTTTGGAAATTTCAACATTTCGACCGGGATTATATAGAGATTGTGAAAGAGAGAGAGAGAGTAAATTGGGTGTAACTAGCTCGCTCTAGGCCTGACCTGCTGCAGCTTGAGACAAATCTCGTCCTGCCATGTGACCGAAACCGGCTCCTCGGGTATGAACATAAAATCAGCCTCTGTGGCTATGGCTGCCGATATGGCTAAGTAACTAAAAAAACAAAAGATTAAATACAAAACAGAAATAATAAAAGATGTTTCACAAATGTTTCGGGAGGCGATTTTGGGGGGGTTTGGGGTAAAAACTTAAGATTAGTTACAATATGATACGGGGATGCTGGGACAGATAGACATTAACTGTGCAGTTCTCATTCCATATCTCGGGCGGTATTCGTATTCGAAGAGAGATAGAGATTGACATTCGTGTGTGCAGGTAAAAGCGGAAAATAGGAAAAAGCGTGTTTGTGGTGGCACCCTAAAGGTGTTCGTTGTAGTTGTTTTTATGAAGAAAGAGTACTCAAAGGTACCCAAAATGCACTACGTATGCTTTTATCTAAAAAAAAAATAAGCCACAACAGCTGCACTGAGTTGGTTTCAAAGTCTTATTTACATTGAGAATAATATTCTTGAAAGAATTTTCTAAAAACTCTAAAAAACTCAACAAAATATATTCTTGATGTAAAATTTAAATATAAAAAGCTTAAAAATGTCTCAAAAATTGCTTTTGGAATTAATATCATTTTAAATTGTGACAAAAAGTATGCTACGATTAGTAGAAACTGAAAATTTCTATTTTTTGTATCCTGTAGACAGATTTTTAATTTTCTTTCAAAATTATTAGTTGGAATTTATGTGTTTAATTTGATTTTTAAATGCTTTTTTGTAATTATAAATTTTAATTAATATTCTAGTGCTTTTTCCTAAGCAAAATCAAAATCAAAATTTCTTAATCCTTCTTTTAAATAAAAAAGAAACCTTAAAACTCTCATGAATAATTTTCCCTACTTTAAAACTTGAAAACTTGTTGTCTCAGTGCAGCATGAAATTGGTTATAAGATCAGCATCTTGCCTGGGCCAGCTGGGAGCAGAGCCTGTCTGGCCAGTCGACCTTGGGCGGCATTTCGGGAATGAATATGAAATCCGCCTCGCACGCCAGTCCGCCCACAAGAGCTAAATAGCTGCAATAAATACATTACAAGATATATTAGTCAAAAAGGGAGGACAACAAGGGAGACAAGGGAAGTAAGGGATCCTCTGAACACTAAAGATCTATTGATAGGATGTGCGCTACATTCAACAGAGAGATTTCCATTTTCTTTTTTTTTTTGGGGGCTTGCCTGTTCCAACTTGAGGACAAGTCGATCGGGCCAATCTTGCGGCGGCGGATACTCGGGCAGAAAGACGTAGTCTGCCTCGGAGATAATGCCGGCCACCACCGGCAGATAGCTAAGGGTGCATATATATATATATTTATATTCAGGTGCAGGTACATTAGCTGAGATCCCCATTTAATCACTTGGACACTGTAAAAACTATTATCTGCAATGCCTCTCAGCTTACCCGCAATGACGACCCATGACCTCCATGATGAAGGTTCGCTGATGTGAGTAAGCCGTGCTGGAAATGGCATCGATGGCCTCAATGATGCGATGCAGAGCCGTGTCCGTGCCGATGGTCATGTCCGTGCCACAGAAATCGTTGTCAATGGAGCCAACCTGGGAAATAATACAAAAATTCATCAATTACCAAGCTCAAGGTGAATATTTTGAAGGACTCCCTTACCAATCCCACAATGTGCAGCACATTGAACTTCTCCTGCTGCTCGGTGGTAATGGTCTTGTTCTTCACCAGCTCCTCCAGCAGGCTGGACCACTCCTGACGGAAAAGATTGGCACCGGTGAGGGAGCCATCGCCTCCGATTACCACCAGATTGGTGATACCACGTTGGATCAGATTGTTGGCGGCCTTTAGGCGTCCCTGACGCTCACGGAAGTCCTGGCAACGAGCGGATCCAATGATGGTGCCACCGCGATGGATGATGGACGACACCGAGGCCCAGTTGGCCTCCTGGATGCAGTCGCCGCCATCCACCATGCCCTGGTAGCCCTCGCGGATGAAGTAGACCTGCGGGGGGAGGAAAATTTAAAGGAATTTAGTGGGGATTTTATTTAAATAAATTTATTCTTAATTATAGAGTTCTTTCAAAACGTTAAACTACATTTTAAGCTCAAGAAAAATTCTTTAAATAATTAAATAAAATTATGAAAATATATGCAAACTAAAGGAAATGTATTAAAACTCATTAAATGTTAGGTAAATAAATAAAATAACTTTAAACTAATTAATAATTCAATTTATAGCAAATATATATCCAAGAAACTGTTGGAACATTTATTTAAAATGATATAAAAATAAATATTTAATTTATTATTATTAATAAGAACTGAAATAACCGAGTATATTTCAGTTAACAAAATAAATAAATACATTGTTGAGATTACACAGGTTTTGCAATTCTCTTAAAAATTGTGAAAGACTTTTAAGAGTCAAAATATCTAAATGACATCATCATCAGAATTTATTGCCAAGCCATTTCTGGTTAAAACTAATTTTAATTAAATTCCAACATTTCCTATGCCACTTGCTTTTCAATTAGCAACATGAAAACTTTAACAAATAAGTTTACAAATTTTACATGTTAAAAAAGGCAAAGAAATCTTGAAATGTGCCCAACAATTTCAACAAATTAGCAAATTTTGCTTAATAAAATATAACAAGCTAGGAAAATCTAAGGGATTCTTAAGTTATTTATACAAAATTTAAAATATTTCTGATAAAAAATCATTTATAAATTCCACAATTCCTACAAACAGTTTAAATATCTGAATCCCTAACCGCTTTGTCAGAATTTTAAACAGAAATTTGTCTTTGCCAAAACTCATAAAATATTTATATGCATATTTATGTATATATATTCCGTATAGCTATTGCTTTGTCGCGTGTCATTATTTTCACTTTCATTGACCCTCAATAAATTAAATTCAAAGAAATAGATTTTAATCAATTTCAATCAAGAACAATTGCTTAAATATTTGCATATTTCGAGGGCGAAAAGGAGCCCAACAGTTGAACTTAAACAAAATGTAATAAAAAATAGTATAAGATAATGAAAATAGATAAAAAGAAAGTGAATTTATGGCAAGTCGAAGGGGGGATACTCTTATAAAATTTGATATATTTTCAAAGAGCAGAAAAACAAATGTAGAAACAAGATTTAGGGAATAATTATAAAATTTGAAAATAATAAAAATTGGAAATGTTTGTGTATGAAATAAATATATTTTAAATTGAATTGAAACGAACGAATTTTATACAATTTGCAGAAAAACTGACAGACAAACCTTGTGAATATTGATAAATAATAATAATAATATATAGTAGTCCCATTAGAACTTTGTTAATTCCTAATAAATCAGGAAACTCACTTAAACTGGCTGAAACTAAATAAATTTACTTTAATTAAATTCTAAATTTGCATCAATATTTAAGGTAAAGCTTTCCTTCAAAAATATAATACCCGAAACTAGGGTGTAAAAAAATAAAACCAAAAAGAAATTAAAAGCCACAAACAACTTAAAACGAAACAAATTAGCCGAAAATGTCTGAGAAGAAATCGCATGTGAGTGGCCCGAAATAAACCCAATGTCAATGTGCGCATATACACATATATTTTCTTGATTTCGTCGCCGCCAGGAATTTCTTTTTCTTTTCACTTATTTCGGCACCGATTAGAGAGGTTGAGATTATCTAACTGGCTTAACACCTATTTTGTACCCTCGCGACCGGCTGATAAGCCAGTTACTACCAGACCTACACATCATATAATACGTAAATTCCGGTGCGACTTAATGGGGAAGGGGTTAATGGGGAGATGCTGGCTGACTGTTTGGGGGGTGGAAAGTACTTGACAGAGGTCACCACCCACTCACTGACTTACCTTACATCCCAGGTAGATGGCCATACGGACACAGGCGCGCACCGCTGCATTCATGCCCTGGGAATCCCCGCCGCTGGTGAAGACGGCCAGGCCCTTGTCCTTCTGGGAGCCGCGGGCCAGAAAGCGTTGATTAATTTCCGAATTCATGGTTTCAATTTTCTAGGCACTGTCTCTCTATTTACGCTATTTGTATCTCTCGGTTATTAACGGTATATAACGTAACGCACACACAGACGCACTGGCACAGCACAGTCCACCACACACTAAAAGGGCTTTCCCTGTTTTTCCAAACTATTTCCTCGAGAGCCGAGAACTACAGCTGGAGCTGGGCAAATGTTATATCCAAAGTGGCTATAAATACTACTGTTCCTTTCCGCTCTGTTCCGTGGCTTTTCAGTTACTAGCGATATATATTCACGAGTATTCACAAGTTTCGCTTTTGCTTTTGACGTAACCTTGAAACGACCTTTTGGCCAGACGCATACACAACACAGACACACGCACACGGGGACGCGCGGGCGCTATGGCTGTAAGACTGCGTACTGATGCAATGTCAGCGTTACGTGGTTAAAGTCCCTAGAACCGTAAATCAACACAGATTTTTGTAGTTTATCGGGTGGGCGTGGTGCGGGTGGGCAATTATCAGTTATAAAACACTTTTCGCGAGGCGAAACGAGCGGAAAAAGGCGTTTAAGCAATTGCCTCTCGGTTTGTTTACATTCGAGTATGTGTGTCAGCGCAGTCAGCTGTCGATCAGCTGGCCATCCATGGGCGATGGGGAAACTTGGCGCTGCTATCGGTGCCTCCGTGTGCGTTATCGAATAATGGACTTTGAATCGTAACAGTTTTTTTTTATTACAAATTTTATTATTTTAAAATATTTTTAAATGAAAATAAAAAAAGTAATCATTTGTCTTTATTATAAAAATAGGAAAATTTTAATTTTATTAATAGTTTTATTGATTAGCTCAGGAAATCTGTTTTTTCGATGGCAAAATCCTGTAAAAAGGATTAATAAGATATGAAAAAGCTTAATAATTTAATTCGTTAAAAAATTAAAAAAAAACAAGGGAAATTCTTATAACAAAATGAAAAACAGATTTCTAAATAAAAATAGTTGTAATTTTAAAGACAAAACAAGGTTAACTATTTAAAAATAAAAGAAAAATAATAAAAATAAAATTTCAAGTAAATCAAAGTAAATTTTAACACAACGTAAATATCTAAAAGTTCGTTTTTCCTAACAAAATACATTTTCAAAATCTCTTTATCTAACCTTGAGATACAATAGCTAGACAAGTGCTCTAAAAAAAATTTATAAATAATTTTTTAAATGTCTTAGCTTACATAAGGCACCATAGGATGCACAAAGTCAACAACATCCTGAAGGGTTTTCAAACATTTTGCCAGCTCTTCAGGAGTTTCACCACATTTCCTCCTGTTAACTGCTTTAATTTTTTTGATGTCCTTCTTAGGTTTTTCACTTCTAAAGTTATTTTTGCCTTCCCCACTGTTATACCTTTTCAAGTGAAATATTTCCCGGACTTTGCTGTTTAACAAAAACTCAGTTTGTTTTCTGCAGATAAAAATAATTAAGAAAAATCCATAAAACTAGTAAAGATTACAGAAATACTCTGCTATCCTTTTATCTATCAGATTGAATATTCCATAGGCTACAGAAATTCCATGTCCTGTGTAAGTTCGTGTCCATGGATGATCAGTCTTTGTAAAGTTAAACTATTTTATATATATTTACTATACTAATTTTATTAATTACTGCTTTACCTTTGGGCTTAAAAGGACACCGTGGCTTTGGGTTCCAGGTAAATAGTTATGCTTAGGCGATGTTCCATGAAATTTGTGCGATTTTGGTGCCAACCGTCCATTTAGTTTTAAAAGGCGGCTAAAGCGATCGATCAGAAGTCAGTACAAAATGGAAAGTCACAGCTACTTACGGGGTTTTAAATTTAGTTAATACTCGAAATTTAATTGACTGCATGCCAAACATGAATTTTGTCCAAAAATATCGCACATTTTTGCTTGGTTTCGCCAATTATTGTATTTCTGACATTCGAATTGTTGATTTTTATTGACTTTTAAATCAAGGAGAACCCGCTGGAAAGAAAAGAAATTTGCTTGTTTTTTTTTGTATTATTTATTTAATTTTTGTTTTGTTTTTTTTGTTGGTAATTAAGAAACTGTAATTTCAATAAACTTAAATATTCCACTCATACATCAATCTTTGCCTCTGTTATATATGCATACAATTTACGCCTACACCCGGATTTCATTTTTCATCTGTTTTATGTCATTTACTCAGTTTTTTGTTGTTATTTTTTTTTTTTGTATGAATGTGTATTGCAGTTTCACAATATTATTATTATTATTATTAGTTTTATATATTTCTGGGATTTCGACTTTATTAGCGTTGCGGCAAAAAAGTGTTTCATTTATTTAAATATATATATATTTTTTTGTTATTTTGGTTTTATATTCCTCACATTCATAATATAGCGATAAATTCAATTGCGAAAATATACATTTACTTTTATCATACATACATATGCTCTGTATGTCATGATTACCGTTTTCTGTTGGACAATAATATATATATTTTGTTTTGGTTTTTTGAAATACACATGCAAAGTTGTTGTCTTGTATGTATAAATTAAAAATTTGAATAGTTTTTAGTTCACAATATTTATGTATTTTGATTCAATCTTGTTTTTTTTTGTTAGTATTTCTTTCATTGCTGATTTTATGCTGCAGGTTTTAATAATTTCGAAGAAAAATCCCTTGCAAGCCGGAAAAGTCACTAACAAAAAAATGCTTAAATGTGAGAAAACTAATGCCAGACGTTTAGGAACAAGTGTGGCAATAAAGTGACAAGTATTGTTTAAACAATTTAAAAAATTGTGCAGACATTTTACGCACAATAAAACTCGTGCCATTAGCCATGTTGCACAGATCGGAAATGAATAAATGGAAGTGACTTCCGCGCAGGCTCTTTCTTCGCTTTACAAAAAATCTTTTTTTGACAGACAGTTTTTATCATCGGATATATAAATATGCGTGTATATATGTATGTATTATAATGAGTTATGCTTTTCACAATTGTTTATACCAAGAGAAAACAACAAAGAAATTTGCAATTGTAGATTTTAACTCTTTTTTGTTTTATGTAAGACATGTATAAAAAATAGCAATGAACAATTATTATATTTATTTTTTGTTTTGTTTCTGTAATCATCCGTTCTCTCCACGATCGATCCTCGTAACAGATATATGGTTCCTGCTGCTGTGATGTATGCTTTTTGGATTTTCAATCTCAACCAATTTCCGCAAATGCAACCCTGTGTCACTGTGTGTGTGTGAGTTTGTGTGGTTGGGGGGGGCTGGGGGGAGTAACAAAAATCGAATCCAATTCGAATTCAAAATAATAAAGAATTGGAAATTAGGTTTTTTTTGGTTTTATTTGTTTAGAAAAAGAATTACAAATAATACATAAGTTTTTGTTTTTATTTTTGTTTGTTTTTTTCTCATTTGGTTCGCTTGGTTGTTGTTGTTGTTGCTATTCTTGCTTTCTTTCTGTTTCTGGCCATACGAAAAATTCAATTAAATTAATCAATTTTGGACTCTTTGCGAAAAACGTATAATAAACCGAATTATCTCATTTCATTTCTTCTTGTGTATACAGTTAGGAATATTATTTATTTGTTTTGTTTTTTGTAAGGATGAAAAATCCACAACGAGGCCATCGCAATGGCGAGCGCAAGACGGAGCCCCTGGAGAGTTTTGGGGGGAAGAAAAACACACATACAATTACGACGAATTATCTGCTAGATTAATTTGATTCAAAAAACCGGAAAAAATCCCATCGCCAAAACTCCCAGATACTCCGTATCCGCTCGTTCCACACGCATGCATCATCATTCCGCTGCGATGCTGTATTTTCTCTGAATTTCTTCTCAAGCAAAAGCTGCAGTTTTGCGACTACATTTTCAGAATCAGATTGGCCGGCACACACACATCTCTCTGTGTACTCGCCCCGCCTCTCCTCCAAAGGAGAAGAGGAGAGGAGCAGAGTTCCTTCGGCTCCACAAAAAAAAAACCTATCCGGTATATCCGAATCCGGGGAATTGAGAGGAGGAGAGAGTGGCCAGCCGAACGGCCTCAAATGAACAGAGGCACAGAGTCCTGCTGCTCAAACATCCTCGCGAATTCGTGTATTTAAATGTATCTCAAATCTGCCTGCGCTGCTCTCTTCCCTCGCCTGGATTATCGTTTCATTTCAAATTGTTTTGCTTGCTTGCTGGTTTTGCGTTTGTTTTCTTTCTTGTTTTATGTTTTGTTTTATAATATTTGTTTCTCTTTGTTGTTTCTGGTTTTTGTTTGTTTTTGTATTACTGAATAATATTTGCATAGTCAAAAAGGAAACATTTTTTTGCTTAGTTGTTTGGTTAGTTGTCACCGCCCTCCTGTGGCTCATCGCCATCGCCCTGGGTGTCGGAGGTCCAGAGGGTCAGGTTGTCCCTCAACAGTTGCATGATGAGTGTCGAGTCCTTGTAGGAGTCCTCGTTGAGTGTGTCCAGCTCGGCTATCGCATCATCGAATGCCTACAGATGGATTTGGATAGGAAAAGGCTTTATTAAATAAAATTCTCTTAAAGTTGAGGTGAAAATTAAAGGAAATATTTTGTGGCAAGGCGGAAATATGCAAACAAAAGCATTTTCAAACTCGGCATTAGGTTTCATCATTCGTACATTAATTCTGTATATTTTTTTTGGCTTCACTAAAAATAATTTATAAACTTTTAAGCAGAATAAACAGTGTGTTGTGTGTAAATCAAAAATAAAATAATGAAAGAGTGTCACTGATAGGTATTCAAAACCATTTTAAGCTTCTAAATTTAAGTTACAATTTATTATCCATATTTTTGCCTTTTAAAATGATTTTAAATCCTTTGAATTTCAGTGGCATCTCTGTTTTTTGTCTTTTTTTTTAACCATAACTACCAAGTAAATAAATAAACTAAAAAAGTGTTTCACCAGCAAAGGCCGCAAAGGTAAGTTTGTTTCACAGGCAAACTTTATTTGTTTTAATTTCTCATGCGGGGTGGGAAAGTGAAGGCGTTTCATAAAGTTCAGAATCTGCTGAAAGTTTCAAGTTTTCAAGGAAAATTGGGGGCAGAAACTCGGTTTGTTTTAATAACCATTAATCAACAGATGTGAAATGTGATAGGTAGTGGATAAAGCTTTTAAAACTCTTCAAACTTTAAATTTTTAGTTTGGTTTTTAGTAAACGCTCTGGAAATCTTACTCGGTTTAGTCACAAAACAACATTTGAATTAAATTAGTAGCTTAGTTTTTTTTTTAAGGGAATTAGAGAGCGGGTTAAATTATTAAGTATACATCGCAGAAATGTGGCATATGTATAAGTTTGAACTGAACCTGTTTAGCTAAGTGACAAGCCCTCGCTGGTGAATTGATTATTTCGTAATAGAAGACGGAAAAGTTGAGTGCTAGACCTAATCTGATTGGATGTGTTGGCTGCATTTTGGTTTTAGCAATATCGAACGCCTCCTGATAGGCTTTTTTCGAGTCCTCAACGACGGCTTTACACACACGTTTTACACACGTTTTTTGAAAGTAAAGAAACAAATACCAAATAATGAGGTTAGAAAAACTAATTAACAATCAAAAACTCTTTATAATTATAGTAAATAGTAATAGTAATAGTAAATCAGAATGGAGAATGAGTGTGTGTGTCTGCTTTCGCCGCATTGCCATATAAACATTTCAATTAATTCTCGATTTCGTTTCGTTGTGGTATTAACCTGTTTAGCCAATTGGCAAGCTTTGTCTGGCGAGTTCAAAATCTCATAGTAGAAAACAGAGAAGTTAAGGGCCAGACCCAAACGGATGGGATGTGTTGGCTGCATTTTACCCTTGCTAATGTCAAATGCATCCTGGTAAGCGGTTTGCGAGTCATCGACAACGGCTGTTGTGGTTGCAAGATTGGTTTATAAGGTTGGTTATCACATATCATCGGGCGTGTTTGTTTATATGATTTTTTTTTTAGTTTGAGTGACTGATACTTACTGTTGCGTGCATCTCCTGTGGCAACCTCGGCTAAATACCTGTAATAATCTCCCTTCATCTTCAGGTAGAACACCTTGCTCTCGGGATTGCTGGCTTTTGGAATAAGGTATTTGTCCAGAAGTCCCTGTAAGCATATAACGAAACAAGTGTTTCAATTAATTTCCATTCAATTATGCACAAGAATTAACCAAGTAAGCCCATCTGGCTCTGTTTTTCTCTACCTTGCCCCCCTCCGTAGACACATTTTCCATTTCAAAAACCCATCAAAGGCTCAAGCTGAGTTTAATCTAATATAAGAACACCAATCAGAGGGTGATGGGGGTGTGGAATATCCAGTCAGTTGCCAAGTTCAACCCTGGTCCGTGGTCTATTTTCTCTGATGGCAATAAATTCCATATACTGTCACCGTGTATGTGGGGGGAAAATGGATGGGAAATGCTCTTCTCGTATTCAATTTAAAAATAGATTTATTGATTGTAACAAATTTTATATTTCTCACTAGAGCAAGAAGGCAGAAGAGCAAAGGAAAGCGGGGTTAAAGCAAGGTTTTCAAACCCATAACCCACCCAGAACATCTGAGCTGGGGGGGTGGCTTTCATTTATATATACAACATACATATATCTATATATACATATTTTTAAAAGACTGACAGGTTCCCAGGCTTAACCGTCACTTTGGACAGACACCCAGGCGAGGTGTATATCAAAAAATAATTAGATGGACCAATTACAACCCCATAAATCCATCACAGTCGGAGTCAGAGTGAGAAGAGACTTGCGCAGACACTTACCAAAACTTCGTAGCAGATTTCCCTCAGCTCCTTCTCCACACGCTCTCTGTACTCACGGGCGAGCTGCTGTTTTCTAGCGGATGCTTCGGTTTTCTGCTCAATGGAGGAGATGACACGCCACGATGACCTGGTTTGTTTTATGACACAAAAGAAGAGCAGGGGAAACGGGTATATGAAATATGGAGCTTAGTCTAATTAGAGGAGGACAACTCACCTGCGGGCACCGACCACATTTTTGTAGGCAACGGAGAGCAGATTTCTTTCCTCATTTGAAAGCTCAACGCCGGTCTCTGTGACGGATTTCATGGCCTGGGCCATGTCATCGTAGCTGCAATGTCATAAAACAAATTCCATTAGTCATTAAAAATGGCAAAGAAAAATATATAAATCATAGACTACAGACTAAAGATAAGTCATATCTTGAAGCGGAAAAATGAATTTTTCAGATTTTTATCTACAACAAAATAAAGAAAAAGATTAATCTACTTGTTTATTTTGATGATATTTTATATAAAGCAGAAACTTTGATATAAATATGTGTTTAAAATAGACTTCTTTCTGGTTTTAGGATTGTTGTAGATATAAATCAAGCATTTATTTATTTATTAATTAAATTATCAACTTACCGCTCTGATTGCTCGGCCAGTTTAGCCTTCTGGACCAGTTCTTCCTTATCGACTGTCGACATTTTGTTTGTTTTTTTGTTTTTCGGTTACTTCACAAAACTAATAAAATACGCCACACACAGTTCGATAATGCCGCTCAAAAGTTGCTTTCAAATGGCTTTTTCTGCAAATAAATTAGAAAGTAAATCATAGAATTAGTTTCCATATTTATTTACGGCGATGAGGCTTAAACCTAAACCGTTATCTATCAGCTTATAGGAGCACCTGACTTAACAACTGTCTAAACATACTTCTGTGGCGGATTACCTAGTGTTATTCAGCTTACAATTCCACCGCAAAAGCGGAAATTGCACAACTCTGTTGCAGGCAGTGTTAAGGCACTGCATATTGCTGTTACTCAATTGCTAAAGGAATGAAAAATATCTTTGTTCTAGGGGTATATGAGCACCTTTGGAATCTTTTATAAATTGATCTGAAAAGTGGTACCAGAATATTTTAAGATCAAATAAAATAATGCTATGATTGATGCTATTATAATTGATTGATGCTTTATAAAGTTATATTAATGGTTTAACTTCTATAAATTGATCTGAAATTTAGGATACATAAACTTTAAAGGTAAATAAAAGTATTTTTAAGTTTATCCCAATGATATAATCTCATTTATAGTTTTTAAAATAGTTAAATTACTGTAAATTGAACTGAAATTTAAGGCAAGATGGTTTTGATATACGAAAATGGTATATCTAATCATTTGTACGATTCGCAGAAATTTATATTTAAAATATGAGTTTATGTTTATTTTTCTGACTGACCGAAATCCTCCAAATTCCAAAAAACGACCTTCGTGGGCAAACCAAACTCCACACAATATCAGTATACCCTCCCTGCACTTGCTTTAAGTATGCCTGGGTATGACTTGTCGCACAAATTTAGTTTGTAGTCATGCTTCCGCCGCTGGACGAAAGTGTTGAATTTAAAGCTCCGATGAGTCACGGCTTCGCAGCAGGTCTTTATTGACTAATCGCTGACGGAATTTAAATTTAAAAGGCAAAAACAACCAGGCACACACTCAGCGGACATGGCCGCACGTGTGGCAGTCAAACTAACTAAGTTAGCTATGCAACATTTAAAGCCAAGTTTATGGCTTATCGGATGCCAACGAACGTAGAGAGTATCTAGCAGATAGATCCGAGAAATACATGTTTTGTTCGACAAAACTGTGTTAAAAATAAATCATGAATAAGAGAGTGAGAAAATAGTGAGATAAAGACTGCGAGAGAGAAAGAGGGAGAGGCAGGCGGAGAAATGGAGCAAAAGTCAGATGTCTGAGGAGAGTGTGTGTGGTGTGTGCCAAAGATAGATATATATTTATGTACGTGTCCGTCCGTCCGTTTGTATTTTTCCCCGTACAGTGACGCACTAAATTATATTGCCCACTCGCTGAACTTCTATCGATTAAACGTGCAGTAATTATTACCAGCAAAAATAACAAACACAAAAATACGCGACAGTCGTTAAATTATCTCCCCGCCTCCCACGTAATCTAATTAGTCTCTTTGGGTGATAGGATCTATCCAAACTTCCAAACGTAGGATCAATTTCCTGCTTCCTTATTTGTTCTTCTTCTTTGTTTTTAGAGGAAAGTGAAGGAAAATCGATTAATTTCCGCTCGACCTGGAACGAGCTTGAAAGGGAAATTTTGCAGGGGGAGGAGGGAATGGGAATGGAAAAAGCGGCTGCCGTGTGTGTGTGTGTGTGTGTAAGTGCATGTGGGCGCTGGTGCTGCCTCTGCTGCCGCTGCTGCTGGTATTTTTAGACAACTTGCGGCGGTCTCTGGACAAGAAACATTTTGTTTGCCAGCCCACCGAACCGACCCGCTGAAACCTCGAAATGCCAGTGCACCGAGCGATGATTGAAATGGAAAAAAATCTGTTGCCGCCGTCGCCACAAATCGCGTCATGAAACAAGCAACCACCGCGTACCATCCACCCAAAAACCCACAGCCACAAATACGGCGTTCAATTGGATTTACAGTCCAGCTTGGCTAACTGGAACTAGAAAACAACAATTGAGTCATTCTATTTTTTAAAGAGACAAAAGTCACTGAGGCTTTGATTATGGGAAATTCTAAAGTCTAACAAGGCAACTTTTAAAGACCGCTTTTTAGATATTATATTCGATATTCTAAAGATTTAATGATTTAATTTCATAGAACTTTTTATAAATAAATTATAAATTAGAGTATTTATTAGACTATTTAATTAAGAGCTTAAAACGTTAGTAAACTAATATTTTGAGTAAGAGTTTAACTACTTAATTGGGCTTTTGTTAATTAGTTAAGGAAAGAGACTTTTAAATATTAATTCCACCTAACTAAAGCCAAATTAAAAGCTTTAAATAATGAAATGAAAATTAAATGAACAACAAATTAGATCTTTTATTTATTTAAAGTTTTATTTTCACAACTAAATTAGACTCATTTGTTAAATTTCTAGTTATAAAAACCCTAATTGTTTGTTATTTTTAAGAACCGATCGACCACCAAATGGCATTGACCCTTTTGTCAAAACAACAGTGGCAGGAGGAGTGGGGGCGGGGCGTGGCAAAGGGGTTGATCGCAGGAGGCGGGGAGTAAGGTAAGTGGGCGCGGCACACAGCCAACGCGTTTTTAGGTCAATTGGCATGTTGTTTTTTTCTTCTTTATTGTGGGAAATGCCAAAACATTAAGCCAGGCGTAACGTAAATTAACAAAACACACCCCAAAATGGGCAAAAAATGTTTGTAGTTTTTTCTAATTTGACACAAAAACTTGTTCCGACCACGCAGAAAGCCCAAACAACATTGCTCATCTGCTTGAGTGGATAAATTAATGGAAAAAGGGCACCAACACAGGTGGGCATACATAGTTTGAGATACATTTTAGAGAGCTGCTGCGGCTGCGGATGCGGCTGCTAGTAAGTAGTGTAAAAGCCATGGGCAAATTTTTACGATGACGGAACTTTAAACTTTATCGCTGCGCGCAAGTGTGTGAGTTTAGCCAGGCTAATGTGTTCGTGTGTGTGTGTGTGTGTTTGTGTGCCGGGCAACCAACAGTGAATTGGCCACAGCATGCGCAGTAGCTGAAAAAAGCCGATGATGTAGAAATTCCTATACATGTGTGTAGACACCCCATACCACCTTCTTCTCTCTACATGGGGCGACAAAAAGTTACTAACTTTTATTAGGCGAGAGAGAGTGTAGTATCTGTGTGAGTATGGGTGCGTATTGCGTTCTGGGTGGTGATGGTGGGGCAACAGCAGCAGCGGCAGCAAATCGTGTTTCCAAGTGCGGCGCTACAGAATTATAAAAATAATCGGGGAGCAAGGGGGCGAAAGAGAGGGCGGAGGAAAGCCGCTCTCCCACAAATACACTGGCAGAAGAACGCCGCTGGCTGAGAGACGAAATGTATCTACCACAGGCGGCCGCCAAGTGTGGTGAGTATCTGCGAGGAAACACACCTAACCGCGTGTCCAAGTAGATATATATATATACAAGTATATATGTATATTCCGCTGCGTACTGTGTGTAGATATTCAGGCACATATAGAGCTGGCTATATATACGTATATATAGAAGTCGGCTGCCGCCTACAACTTAACCGATGATGAGCTGATGACGGGAAATACGAAGCTACAAGCGAATCTCACCGCATCACCTACATACATGCACCAATACTCGGTCAAATCGGGAATGTTCTTTTATTCTTTCTTTCTGTCCATTTTTTTTTTCATTTTGCACAAATTCACACTTTTGACTTTTTGCGTACAAGTCTTTTTTCGGGATTTTTGAATCGATTTTCCCCCCGTGAGCCGAGTATAGATGCATGTAACTGGGATTACTCATTGGGGCGGCTTTACACGTGTTTTTCCTTTGATTTTTAGCAATTTTCCGTTTTATAATTCCAACACTCACAGGCGCACGTACCACACACACACACACAGATACATAGATACAATCTGGCCAGCAGCAAAATTCTGTTACTTACATTCTCGATTAACTGAAACTGAAACGACAACGAACACTACCAACGAACGAATGAGAATGACGGACGGAAAGTTGCACACATTTGCCGCTGCTGCCGCTGTATCTGTATCTTTGCGTCGCGCAGCACACACACTCTCAGATGCGCCGCCGCACGGAGAACGCAAGAGAGCGAAGGCGAGTTTTCAGGGTTGCCAACCTGCCGGCGGCAGTAAAGTTGCCAGGTGTGCTATGCGTGCAGGTAAAATTTAAAAACCTAAACTTTTATTTACGAGCCGCCACCACCACAAAACAAACTCATTAGCAACTCTCTGGATAGACCGTAGGCAAACGCTAAAGCTTTCATTGTTTCCCGTTTCTGCGCATTTACCCTTCAAATTGTAGTTAAGTAATATTCGTCAAGTTAGTTTTTCCAACCTGTTGAAACTTACGAGCGCTTATCTAGGCACCCAGATTACGCGTTTATCTCGACTTTATGATACTCCGCAAGGAGGAAACTAATCGGGAGATGTATGCCATTGATAAGGGGGCGGCGGTAAATTGCCTTAATTCTAATTTGGATTTCATTGAATTTGGGCGCGCACACATATAAAAAGCGAGATATCAGCGCCACTTATGCTTTCTACAAGAGGTGGGAGCGTGTCGGTTACTTGGCGTGCAACAATTGAAGCAATGCAAGATGAATTTATTTAAATATTTGTAACAATTTAAAGAGGATTAGAAATCTGAAGACGTATACATAATTTCTAAATTAATGTTTTTAAACTAAGTCTAATACATCATATTTTTAATAAATTAATAATATCAAATCAATATCTTCTCCTAGCCTGATATTTCTAAGACATAACCGTTTAAGGAAACTTGAAGACAGTTTTATAAGTCCTGAAATCTTTTGACATAGTTGAATATTTCTGTATTTATTGATACAAATTAAGAGCTCGATCTCTGTTAAAGTTGAAGAATTTACTTTCGTGACTCGTGCTTATGGCGTGCGTGACGCTTTTCTCACGCTCACATCTTTGCTTTTTACTACTGCCTCAAGACGGAGAAAAATTACGTCATCGGCGTCCTATTTGCCAGCGGTAATGAAAAACGGCTTTTCCGCCTGCAGTTACATTTTCGCAATGCGAATTACGCACGCAATACATATTGAACGCCTCAGGGCGGCGGCCATCTAATTAGCGGCCCTCGGAATCAATAAATGTGTGTGTGGGCGCAAATCTGGGAATTTTTCAGGTTCTGCCGACAATATGGCGGCGCAAGGTGATATTACTCACTGCGCCTGGAACTTTTGGGGCGGAATTTGAACACCGAGATACTCCTGAGGCACTCAACACTCTTATTATAATTAGTTTACGAAAAGCGGAGCAACAAACTTAATAATTAGTTAATTCACCTTCTTACGGACAGTGTGACGCACGACAACTAAAGTTTGTCCAAAAATGTTCTCCCTCCGCGGCAGCTGGTCACAATGGCCGAATCCAGCACGTACGCAAACGTATCTTTTGGTTGGGAACTTTGGTTATTCTTAACGTAATATCTATGAAATGTAAAATTTGAATTAAATTTTAGATGTGTTCTGCTGTCCTTAAGATTTTAAATATTTGTATTTATTTCAATTAATATTTCCCAATTTACTTTATTATTTATTTACTTTATCTAAAAAAACGTAATAAAATCTCGTTACATTTTACAAATTTTCATCCGAAACATGGACAGCTATCGATACCTCTGGTGTCATCTCTACCAAACCGCACGTGTTGAATTGTTGTGTGGGAATTATTTTCTTGGATTTTAGTTTAAAAAATCGCCGACTTAAACACATTTAGCCATGCCGCGCTCCAAACGTGATAAGAAAAGTAAGAGCTTAAATATTATTCAACTTGTTTCCGCCTACTAAAGTCATTTATTTGCTTTCTTTTAGTTTCGCTGACCAAAACCGACCGCAAGGGTCTGGCATGGAAACAGCGAATTGTGGACGACATTCGCTTTTGTGTGGAAAAGTACCCAAATATATTCGTGTTCCAAGTCCAGAATATGAGAAACAGCTTGCTAAAGGATCTGCGACAGGAATGGAAGCAGAATTCCAGGTTTATCTTTGGCAAGAATCGTGTGATGCAAATCGGTTTGGGACGCACCAAGAGCGAGGAAGTCGAGCCGGATTTGCACAAGGTAAGCAGCTTCTTCATGGGTTTAAAGGCATCTCTAATACTTGCTTACTTGTCCAGCTGTCCAAGCGCCTCACCGGCCAGGTGGGTCTCCTATTCACCGACAAGTCCAAGAAGGAAGTTCTGGAGTGGGCCGAAAACTACTGGGCCGTGGAGTACGCACGCAGTGGCTTTGTGGCTACTGAGACTGTTACCCTGCCAGCTGGACCCCTGGAAGACTTTGCCCATTCCATGGAGCCGCATCTGCGTTCTTTGGGTCTGCCCACCAAGCTGGAGAAAGGAATTGTGACCATCTACAGTGATTACACCGTCTGCGAGGAGGGCAAAGTGCTGACACCCGAACAGGCGAGAATCCTCAAGCTGCTAGGCAAGCCCATGGCCAAGTTCAGGCTGACAATGAAATGCTCGTGGACCAAGAGCGAGGGCTTCCATCTCCACGTCGAGGATGATGTGAACGATGAGGAGCAGGCCGATAGCGCCATGGAAGAAGAAGCCAATGAAGCTATGGATGACGACGATGAAGAGGAGGAGGATGATGAGTAAATAAGTTTTAGGCCTAGAATTAATTTTGTATGTATATATAAAGTAATGCAAATATATATATACAACGTATATTTTTTATCATATATAAACTATATATTATCTTACGTTCAACACAGATAATACTCCATTAATCATAGCTTAAACTAGGTAACTAAGTAAGCAAAAACACTTGAGAAGCATTCCGGATATATTGCAACTAATGACCAAAAAAGAAGCCGTTGTACGAAGTCAAGGAAGAAGGCACATTCCCATCAGGTTCCGTCGTCGGAGAGGATGTAGAGCACCAGTGGCTGATCGTTTTCGTTCTCCTCTTCCTCCAGCAAGTCGCTGCCGTTCAGCGAGAGTTCCGGCGAGCCTTCAGCGGCCTCCAGCTCCAAGGCACTTGTTGTTGCGGCACTGAGAAAGAGCTCCAGCGGCATGGACTGCTCTAAAAGATGACTATTCGAAGGAGTTTCATTAGCTAGTGCCGCCGCTGCATCTTCCTGCTGCTCCTCTTCCTCCTCTTCGCCGCCGTCGTCATCGTCGTCCAGTTCTTCTTCAGCTGACAACTCCAACGGCTCCGCGGCGGCTATGTCCAAATGTTATTTGTCCGTCAGCAGAGCCCCGGTGGGATTCGAGGGAACTGTGCATCCGGCGGCAATGTGCTCCATCACCTGCTGCTTCAGCTGCGCCACATGATCCTTGAGGTTCTTGACAATCCCCGCCAGATCGATGTTCTCGCCCTTGAGGATCTTGACGCGATCTTCCAGCTTCGAGATGCGCTCCAGCTTGCGCTTGCGGCACTTTGAGGCAGCCACACGATTTCGCTGCCTCTTTCGCTCCAGCTTGATCTTCTCCTGGGTCTCCATGTCGATGGGGCTGACGGTGGGTGAACCAACCGGATTCTGTGGCTCGTCCTTGATGATAAACGAACCGTTGCCCTCGTTGGCGTAGGTGAAGGTTCCACCGCTAATGCCGTTGTTTACGGCAGTGGCTGTGGAGCCCACGGCAGCAACGGCGGCGACAGCAGCAGCCGCAGCAGCGGCTTGGCTTCCGGCGGGAAAGGCCTGCGAGTTGGTGTGCAAACTCTGCAGCGCCTCCTCGAAGCCCTTGCCGAAGGCCTCCTGCTCGACCGTGACGGCACCCACTTTGGTGGGGAAGACCTTGCCCGGCTGCGGGGTCTGTATCAGATTGTTGGCCAGTATGATCTCCAGATCGGGCGTATTCAGCGTCTTGGCCTGCAGATCCGGTGAGTTGATGACTAGCGGAGCAATAATCCGCTTAGCCTTGGCACCCTTGCTATTCAGGTCAAGGAAGCCGGGACGTTTGTTGGGCGTGGAGGTGGTTAGGCCGGGCGTTTGGAAATCCAGCGACATGGGGGCGGCGGCAACACCTTCTTCACCTACGGGTTCCGTTTTAGGTATGATCTGGACGGTGTTTGAAACCGAACTGCTGGCAGCAGCAGCAGCAGCAGCGGATACGGGGGTTTTCATGCTTTTGCGCCCAAGTAATGACGTCAGTCTGTGATTTCCAGCGAAAAAAAGAGAGGAAAGGCAAACAACACACTTTGATAAACTCGTTTCACGTCCGATGAGTCATGCGAATTATCTCGCTATATATGTATATATGTATGCACGCACATATACATATATACTTACCAGCAACAGAGGGGTGGTATTCTTCGGTACGTGACTCTTAAAATGGGACGGAAGTTGGCGGCTTTTGTTTATGCAACAGCTGCGACTCAACTTCACTCTTATTGCTCTTGTTTTATTACACACTTGAGGGTTTTTTATGCCAACTTTGTGGGTTTATTTATAAAAAAAGATTAATTACGCCAGATTTGTGTTTGGTTGCTGCGAAAGTGTGACCAGAATATGAGTTGACGGAGGTTTGATGATATTTACGGGGCTTTTTTAGGCAATTTATGCTTTAGTGGAGACCGAAACACTTTTTGGGTTTTTGAATTCAAATTCGAGTCGACGGTTTGTAACAATTTCTTATGCTCTTATTTAAAATAAATCTAGAAATCTAAACATTTTCGACCCCATAAAACTTTATATTCTTAATCAGAATTAATAGGAGAATCGATCTAGCCATGTTTTGAAATTAGAATTGGAAAATTGTAGATTTGAAAAATCATAATTTGGCCAAAAATACAGCAATTTCAAATCGGAAAGCATTTTTCTGTTTCTTTCCATTTTCTTAGCCATGTTCTCAACAAAAAAATTTGTTGTGGAATTTTTTTAAAGTTTTTCCCAAGCTGTTAAAAATTAAAAAAAAATGTTAGCCTTAAATTTGGTTTGCATGTTTTTGAAGGGGAAAAAAACCCACACATTAATGCTTTCAGAATTTCATTTCGTTTATTTTTGGCCAAGATATGAGTTTTCAAATCTACAATTTTCCATTTATATTTTCAAAGCCTGGCTAGATCGATTCTCCCATTAATTCTAATCAAGAATATATAAGGTTTGTGTGGTCGAATATGACTCCTTCCTGTGTTAAAAATTATTTTAAAAGATGGTTTGAAAGGGTCGTCAAACCGAAAAAGCCACCAGCGGACAAATTTGGAACTACGGCTTGTGGGCGAAGGGGGGGAGAGAGAGAGCGCAATACATCGCGCTCTTTGTTTTGTTTTGATTATTGCTTACACACGCATACATATGTGTTAGTTGACTTCATGCTCTTTGTATGTGTGCGCGATGGCGGCACAGCGATGTGTGGCGGCCATCATTACTAGAGCTGATAAAACCGCGATGTTAATCGATTAATTTATCGCTGTGCCGCCAAATTTAATTTAACCTTTTCAAATACTGACTTTTAAATCCTACAACTATAGTTGAAAATCATCTTTATGTGGTTTCGTACCCGCGACCTCTCGATCGAAGCCGTTTGCTCGAGGAGCAACAGAGTGTTTCGGCAAAGAGTATAGAACTAGTATATAAAGGGGAAATTTCTTTATTATTGTTGAGACTTAAGAATTATTTAAATAAAAGAATAAATTAAAAAAAAATTCAATTCATAAAAAATAATAAAAAAAACAAAATTAAAAAATGCCTTTACGAGGGATGTAATTTTCATCAGATTAAAGTAAATCTGACTTTAGATAATTAAATCATACACAACTAAGACCTGATTAGAATGTTCCAATAGAGAATTTTATAATAGTTTTGTGATACGCTTTGGAAATTTTTTAAGTCGACTGCTTTCTGGATTTTTCCCACAAAATCTTGAAGTTTGAAAACAATCGCTCCTTAGGTAGTTTTGTGATAATTTAGTGATACGCTTCCTGGAAATTTTCCCCAGAATCCCCAAGTTAAAAAACAAATCGCTGTTCAGGGACCAATCCCACATTTATATTCGACATTTATGATAACTGTATAGCAATAAATATTTTCAAATGTTCTTTTGGTTTTTTGTTTTCGCAAACTGTAGCATATACATCAAGTTCAAATATATATATTTATTCGTTTATATGTAAATACACATTAATAATATTTTGATTTAGCAACCGAAAGGTCTCGGATGTTGCTGAGACAGGTCGTTGTTGTTTGCCATTACTAAAAGATTTACACATTTATTAAACTCCGTCGCATGTATGTATATATTATATAATCACATCTATAGATTTGTTTTAAGAGCATTGAATATTTGTCTTAGTCATGCCGTTGTTTATTGTATGCACTTTGAAACACATTCACGGGGTGAAAAAAGAGAGAGAGAGTCCTGATAGTTTGGGTTGGATAGGATTCCCCTTTAGCTCTAGCTTATTATTCATTCATTATTCCCCAGTGTATTGTATGCTAAAATCGATATATATATATATATAGTATATTACGTGGTATGTATGTTCCTCTGCACATCCAAGTCAAACCAAAACGAAGCTGGTCGCAAGTTTGATCTGGGGACTAGCTGCCAATGTGAGTTGGGCTTTTTACATATCCTTCCAGAATGTCAAGCGAATTAAGGGTGTTACTTAAGAAGCGATTTCTTGTGGATTAATTACACTCACATACATATATATATGTTTCGGTTATGATCACGTTTTGTACATTTAAACATGCATATATAACTTGCAAATATGTTTCGAAAAATTCTGTTTCACATGGAATATTTTCAAATAAAGATTAATTATCGGGCCGTTGAACTTAAATCGTTATTGTAATTGTATACATATATATAATAATATATATATATATATATGATCTCTTTAGGTATCTGGTAAACTCTAGTTGGCTGCTGCTGTGGGCAGACAGGAAAATCCATCAAAATATTTTAGTTTTGAATCAAATATTTGATCTTGCTAAGTTCAGCTTGGTTTCATTGTTTTTAATATATCATTATTTTTTTTTTTGGGCTCATTTTTATATCTTCTCTCTCTGGCATTAGTTTTCATTATGTTTCGATTTTGGTTTTTCTTTTTAAACGCACACAAAAAGACGTTAGGAAAACGCTGGGCGGCAGTCTGCATGGAAAAGCCGCTTAAAGCCCAATCTCTCGCATTGCCCTGTACAGGCAGGGATTCTTCAAGCACTCCCTGGGGCCCAGCTGCCGGCCGGGGGATCCCCGCAGGATCATCAGGATGGATCTGGCCGCCGACTGACATTCGTTGCTGTCGCCACAAATGCCGTCCGCCTCCGCCAGATACTGGTAATCGCAGGCCACCTGGGAGGCGCCCTAAAAAAATGATTTAGAAATTGGAAATGATTAAAAAGAAAAATTAACAATAAGTTTAAATAGTTTTGCTTCCACTTACACAAAGATAACAAATTTGATGGACACCACAGAGGGGCAACAGCTCCTGGTTGATGTCCCCAGAGATCAAATCAACTCCTCGGCAGCGTTCTGCCATGGACTCAATGATGGGACACTGATTAGAGCCAATAATATAGTTCTTGTTGCCCAAATAGGCATCGTTGAGGGTCTCGTAGGGAGCACTGCCCAGACTGAGGGCCTCCTCCATGGTGTTTGGCTGCTCAGGATATCGTAGATATCCGCCACTTCGCTTCTTCTTCTCCATATCCTTGGGATGCCTAATCGCCTCCTCCTGGTCTGTGTCCTCCTCATCAGCCTGATCCTTCTTCACCGATTTCTTGGCTTGCCAATAGTTGGAGGTCAGCGAGTTCTCCTCCGATTCCGGTTCGATTGCATTCCTCAAGAGGTGATTGTCAGTGTCCACCGACCGCCGGAGTTTGTCCAGAGCTCGACGCATCTTTTCCAGACTGTAAGCGGTGGCCAGGCGGGAGAGGACATGATCCTTGATCCGACGTATGTCGTCCCGGCTATTGAGACCCTCGTGGGCGCCCGTATACTTGATGGTCTCGTCAATGATAAAGTCCTCGATGGACTGTAGCTTCTTGTCCATGCTCTCCAGCTTCTCGGCATCGAGATTGTTGCGCTTCTTCTTCTCCGCCTCGGACTCTTCATCATCATCAGCATCATCATCGTTGTCGTCCTCGTCGTGGCTGGTGTCTGCCTCGCTGCGTTTCTTTAGTTGTCTAAAAGGAGAAAGAGAAATTAAAGGATTATAGAGAAAGGATTAAGGAGAAATCTTTCCGAACTCACTCATTTCCTTGGGTCTGAGACTTCTTCTTGCGATCCAATCCAAAGTATTGTGACCAATCGATGGATTTCTTGGCCCGCAGCATTAGGTGGCCCACAGTGGGGGCATGTAGGTGCTTGGAGTGATCCCCGAGACCACCGGCTGCAGCTCGCTTCTTTTTACGCCGCCGCTCTTCAGCTTCCTCTGCCTCGAGGTCACCGTCGCCATCCTCCTCATCGAACTCATCGTGATCATCCTCATCGGAGCTTTCCTCACCCTCCTCGTCGTGTTCATCGGTTTCCGGTTCCTCGGCATTCTCGCCATGAGTGTGCTCACTGCGTTTCCGGTGACGATATTCCGGCAACATACCAGGCACATGACCGCCATGGTGTCCGGCATGACCGCCATGCTGTACCATCTCGCCGGCGCCGGCAGGAGCAGCTGTAGGTGCCTCCTTGGGTGTGACACTGGTCACATTCACTCGCTGAAAGTTTATCTCCAGACGCATATCACCCAGAGCCGTGGCCGTGGCTGGCGGGGATTCTGGCGTATGTGTGGTGGTGGCCTTGTTTGTCTGATGCTCATCCGCCGAACGCTTGCGCTTCTCCTCGGGATGGGACTGCGATTCGCTGGGCTTGCCGAACAGCTCGCTCAGCTCCTGGGCCACTCGTTCGTCGGTTCTGCCTAGCGGTGAATCTGGATTGGAGCTGGAGGTGCTTCGCTTGGCCACCGGGAAGCGCTTCCTCTTGTCACCGTTGTAGGGCAGCCAGGGGAGAACGGGATAGGACCGCTTCTTCTGCATCAACAGGTAGTAGGGTGGCACTCGCATCCGCTTCTTCTGCTCAAACAGCTCCGGATCCTGGGGCAGAGGCTCTGGCTCTAGGTCTTGTTCTCGGTTCTTGGCCTGGTCCAGATGATGCCACCACTGACGCACTGCATCCCGTTCCCTGGCCTCCTCGATTTCGCGAAGAAACTGCTCTGTGAGCTCATTGTGTGCCGGCTCGGCGTTCAAAGGCTGATTCTCACGCTCACGGAATACCGATGGCACGGGTCCTTCTGGAAGAGATTGGGGCGAAAGGATTAGGTTTTGGGAATATATAAAACTCGGAAAAGGAATTCAAGTTAATGGAATTAAGCTATGAATGAGGTAGGAACTTTAATTTTTATTTAAAATAAATAAAAAAATATTTAAATAGAATAATATATTTTTATACCCGCTACCCATAGGGTAGAAGGGTATTATAACTTTGTGCCGGCAGGAAATGTATGTAACAGGTAGAAGGAAGCATTTCCGACCCTATAAAGTATATATATTCTTGATCAGGATCAACAGCCGAGTCGATTTAGCCATGTCCGTCTGTCTGTCTGTCTGTCTGTCTGTCTGTCTGTCTGTCTGTCTGTCCGTCTGTCCGTATGAAACACTGGATCTCAGAGACTATAAGAGATAGAGCTCTAATTTTTTTTCGACAGTATTTCTTATGCTTGCACGCAGATCAAGTTTGTTTCAAATTTTTACCACGCCCACTTCCGCCCCCGCAAATCATAAAAAAGCGTATTAAGCGTATCATTTTAAAGCTAGAGTCGGTATGTATATTAAGAACTATAGTCTGTGTGATCCCTGAAAATTTGGTTGCGATCAGATAAAAATTGTCGAAGTTATTAAAGAAATAATTTTGTATGGCCACAAACGGCTGCTGGCAGCATGCCTCATTTGGTTGACCAATTAGACCAACTAAATATTCTTATCAGTTCTGTGGTTGTGTTCGGAAAAGAATCTTATAAGATATTCGAGAAGCAATTTTAATAAATGGTAATAATTATTATCCGCTTGAATGCAATAATGACGCGTTTTCACACACATAGATACATGTGTATGTATTTTTGTACAATCACATGCATATTACACTTGCATTTGCATTTGTCCGTTATGTTCAAAATTGTATTAACTGTTTTTTCTGGCGTACTGACGCTTTTCTGGTTTAAGTATGGGTAGCGGGTATCTCACAGTCGAGCTCACTCGACTGTAGCTTTCTTACTTGTTTGTAGTTGAAAAAGGAAGTTAAATCATATTTTTAAATTCAATTTTGTGCGGTTTTTAATCATTAAATTATATATTAATAAAATTGGAATTAAATTGTAATTTAATTACATTTCAATTTCATCTAAAAATGTATTTGAATTTAATATAAAAAGTAGTTAAGTCTGTGCAATGCTTCGATTTATTTAAGACTCCCTCTTAGAATCAATAAATTTTCACGCTCTCCTCTCCTTCTCTAAAAAATAATTATCCTTGACTATACATCCTTCTCTCCACATTTCAATAAATTAATTAAAACTCAATTATTATTGGCAGGACATTTCCCCTCGCATTGATGGACCGCCCGATGACTTAACTTTGACCTTGAGGAGCAGCCAAGAGAAGGCTGTGTGCTGGGCAATAAATCCTCTCCATGTGTGTGAGTGTGTGTGTGTGTAAGACATGCATCAAGTTGTTGGCCCGGCCATTAAATCAAATGACAGGAAGACAGGCGGCCAGCGGACAGGATCTGTCGGTTCGGATAGGACTCGCTTCCAGCTGATTGCATTCATCATTCGGGCATCGGGCATCGGGCATCCCACTCGCCCACTCACAAGTTAATCGGAGCTAAGTGGTTTTAGCCAGGCCCATTGTGTTGGCCTTATCCACTCAATTCTCTTACTATTTGGCGCCTCAAGTGGACACATGCTTTCAGGCTCACATACATGGAGGTATCCACGCACAATTTGGGTCAGGATAATAGCACTTGGGACTTTTTTTGGGGGGTCCATAAATTATTCTTGGAGATGAGCATTCAACAGGACAACACTTTTCAGTGGACGAAGAGGGGAAATCCATTAGTTTTGGTCCTAAATCAGGCTAACCTATGACCTTTTATGTGTTTTAGAAATGAAATGAATGCAGGGGATGCCACAGAAATAGCTTTACATTTATATATATTTAAATTGATTCTAAAAATGGGCAGTTTAATATTTAAAAGTAAATAATCTCAAGGAATCTTATGGTTTATATTAAACTTTTAGATTGAAATCGAAAAGATTTAGATTTATAAAGCATCGTAAAGTATGATACTTGTTAAATAATTAATAAAATATATAAAATATCATTTTAGTGTAAGCAACTAAGACCAAATATTTTACTTTATTTAGTTATATTCATACAACCTTTTAAAAGTTTTCAAAAAAGCAACCCCTCATTAAAAATTAATAATAATTCATTAGAAAAAAATATTCTATAATTTTGTGCAGTGCTAATGAGTTGACCTCCCCTGTGGGTGTCCATTTCATGGTGCGTGCTTTCAGTGCGTTTGGTGCTCTTAGTGCTTGGGTGCTCTTGGTAGCTTTGCCTGCGATTCTTTACTTACCGAACTGCTCGTCACGTTCCCGAAAAGAAGAGAAGCGCTTTCTCTTCTCATCGGCCAAAAGCAGATTATTATTCCCACTATCCGTACCATGGCCCAGTCCCAGGCCCAAGCCCAGACCCAAGCCCAGGCCCAGGTTGTGATCCGGACCGTAGGTGTCCTCATCCTCGCGTTCTAAGTACTTGCCGAGTGCCTTGTTAACTCGATGGCGATTCCGATTCCTATTCTTGCCAAATAAATCGCCATCTGTGTGTGTTTGTGTGTGAAGTGGTGTGGGGTTTTGCGGGGTGTTGGGTGTTGTTATTTTTCATGTGTCCAAAAGAGAGAAAAGAAAACGGAGAAATGTGACTTGTGAGGAGTAGGGGGTTTGGGGGTAGGGAAGAAAATCCGGAAAATCTGTGTGCTTAGAGGGATTCGGTTTTCCAAGGCACGTGCACTCTACATGCGGGTCAACTTCTTGCCTATCCGCTTGCTCTTTTTATTATTTTTGTTCCTGCCAGTGAAGGATATCTGTTTCAGAGTCAGATTCCGGTTCGAACTCGGACACGACACGGTCTTTATATAAATCTATGCATGCAGTTGACAGCCCATCATCTTTATCGCAGACACATAAATCTAATAATAATAATATTGAGCAGGTTTCTGGATATTGCACAAACGTCATGGGCTTCAAGGGATAACAAGGATTTAGAGTGTCTAAAATGCAGGATTATTTTGTGGTTCTAACTAGAGGTTTTGGGTTTTTGTAAGTGAATTTTTTAAACTGCAATATTTTTATTCCAAAAAAACAGTGATTTAATTAAATATTTCACTCTCTTCTACAAAGCTTGAATTTTCCTAAAATGAAGCTACAGAAATAATAAAGAAATAAGAAACACTATTCTAAATATTGACAACTTACAAAACAAACACTAAGGACAAGCCACTATAAGGACTAAGGACTCTTCTAGCGCTTTTACTTGAAGGTTAATCAAAGTTCATATTCCTCAAGGGGGTGGGACATTGTTTGATTAAGTTAGCCTGAAAAGGTTAAGGCTTCGGCTATTGCCATTTACCCTCAGGGAAGCCATTTTCCCATTAAGACGAACCACTCACCTTCGTCCCAGTCGTCGAGGGATGGCGGTGGCGGTGCATTCAACGGATACTTGGCCGCCTCTCGACGATGCAGTTCATCCACAGCCGCCTGCAGCGAATAGGCAGCAGTGCGCTGCGGTGTCGCCTGGATGCACTGCATAAGCACTCCAAGGAGCAGCATCACCACGGCCCCTGTCGTCCAGAAGGGGATCTGGGATCCCAAATAACTGCTGGCCATTTTCATGCTAGCAGCTGCCTCCCTCTTCTGCTCACTGGAATTGGTTTTTAAAACTGAAACTAAAAGAGGATATAGAGGTAGATGAAGATATTAAGCCAGTTTGATATATTGTTTTATTCTTTAATTGTAGGACAATGTGGCATTTAAGGTTTCTATGAAAATCATACTTGAACCATCATAAAAAACCATCAACCAGAAACTGTTTAAAGCTTGAAATGTATTAAATTTTTTGGTTTACATTTAGTGCCATTTATCTTATAACCAATAATATGTTTTTTTTTCTAAAAGATATCAGTTTTCTAGGGAATTAAAATAACACTTAAATGTCTGCAAGTATGATATGATCTTCCATTAATTAAAAGCTGCTTCTTAAATGATTTTTAAACAGTTATCGATTTTTGTGACATAAAATATGCTTCATTTTAAATATATTTTAAGCCTACTCCCTACTTCTAAATCGAAAAAGGCAAAAAATATACCAAAAAACTGGGTTAGAAAACGGTCGGTTGAGTTAAGGCATTAAAACTGATTTTAATGCCCGACACGTTTCCGAGCAGGTGTGTTAAAAAAACTTTTAATTACATTTGCACTCTAAAGTAAGGTCTTATATATATAGCTTCCGGTGAGCGAGTGTGTGTGTGTGTGGGTGGGTGGGGCTTAAGTCCCAGGTGCTGCTATGTGTGTGTGTGTGAAGGTGTCATATTTTCGCGGCCAGTTGATGGCGTGTGAAATTCCATATTTGCCGCCCCATATTAATTATGCAAACGAGCAGCAGGAGCAGCAGGTACCCAAAATTCCGGGCCAACAAAAGGTATTTGGTATTTGAATAATCCGGCCATAGCATCCGACTAACTAATGAAGGGAATCCTGGCTATATAAAAGGTCCTTCTCTCACATATATACGAACGTACGTACGTATATATAAATCAATAAAATTCCAATGTGCGTGCAAATTCCCAGCATCCTTCACAAAATTAGAGGAGGGAGAAAAACTTTCAGCATTCTTGGCCGCTGACAAAAGCCAAGAGCTGACAATTATGGGAAAGTTGAATTGCTGCCCCGGATGCCAACTGCTGCTGCCTCTGCTTTTACCATTGAAATGCTCATCTCAAGTCTGGTCTCCTCCCACTCGTTCTTCTCGTTTTATGACGACGCTCTTAAGTATGCTACGCATTCCTGGGAAGTGGAAATATATGGCTCGGAAAAGGAATATATGGTAATCATAGGAGACGTGACTCTCTCTCTCTCTCTTTTTCTGCTCCTTTTACCTATAGTTTTTTCCACTTATCTTGTACCTGTGGCAACGTTTACTTTTCATTTTTTTGCTGCTCTCCCCTGCTCTCCGCTGCTATTAAATGTCAAGGCAGCCGTCGCTTTTCTTTGGCTTTTCTTTTGCGCTTGTACTCCTGTGCTTTTTCTTTTCTAAATATTTTTTGTAGCTGCCCCTCGGAAAGGACCCTATTTGCGTCTCGCCTGCAGCTGTTGGCTTGTTTTTGTTCCTTTCATTTTATTATTGCTGCTTGGCTGACTTTTGTCTAAGGGAAACCAGTCTGCGAGTCCCCCAGTTGTCGTTGTCGTTGTCGTCGTCTTCTGGCGACTCTAATCTGGATTAAAAGCAGCTGCACAAAGCAGATTTCATTTTTCCTCAATTGCATCATATATTTGAAAAGGGTTTGTGTGCCTGTTGCTTGGAGTGATGCAGTTTGTGAGGTTGAAATTAAAAGGGTTAATAATTGTGGTTGTGTGAAAAGTAAAAAAAAGTCTAAGATTTTATGGGTATAAATATGTTTTTGTCATTATTTTCTTAACAGATTCAATATTTATTTATAGTTAAGTTGATAGTTAAGCAATTTTTTAGCTTTCAAAAGATATTTTAAATGTTTAAATGTTCTTTTGACTTTAAATGGGTAAGATTATTATTTTCTTGCCTAAATAAACCAGGATTTAGAACTTAACATTTTAAAAATTTAAAGGAAAAATATATTTTTCGTGCTATGCATTTTTATATATTTTATTTTCTATATTTTTCTTAGATATTTACCCTTTATTCGTATGGAAATAAACCTAGTTATAAAATAGTATAAAACCAAAAGTTAACAGGTGGTCTTAGTTTTGTCTTCTTACTTTATATATTTCCATATATATTTTCCATATTTTACTAAACCAATATCTATGCAGTTTAAAAAAAAACCTAATCAAACACTTGAGAAATAACTCAATTAATTTATAACTTCATCTTCTACTTTGGGTGTCCCACAGGGCGTATGATTAATATTTATAGCTTTTGCCTTTGTCTTACGGTTTTCACCCCACATTAAAAGGACTCTCCGAGTCAATGCTAATAATTTATTGAATTTCCGTAGAGCAGGTCCTAGTTAGCCCCACAAAATCAGACTCGCAGAGCCAGCGGGACATTTAAATTAGCGTCCTAATTGAATTTGTCGCAGATACCAAGGATACACCAGGGCACAAGCTCCACTCTCTCTCTTTATATATATAGTACCTACATTACCCAGTGTGCCATAAAAAGAGGAGTCTCTGCTCTGCTCTGCTCTGCTCTGTTTTTTTTTTGGCCAACAAATTGGGCCAAATTGAATCCGGCATTTTGTGCCGGCCGACTAAGTGAATGCACTTTGTTTGGCTTGGGGAAAAAACTGAAGCTAATTAGAGGACAGGCCGGGAAAAAGCTTTTTTTCGGCTTAAAATATTTAAAGGCAAGCAAAGAGCCTGAAGTCTGGACTTGTAGCAACTTGTTAGCCAAGTTGGAAGTTGTGTCCTGTTTGTGTGTGTGTTTGTGTGTATCCTTTTCAGGGAAATGTGTGCCCGAGGTATTTGTCAACAGGCCAGCAAACAATTCATCACAACCATTGTCCAATTAGTGACAACAGAGAGTTGCAAATAAATTATACGCAATTATTTTGCACCCCTCCCACCAGGACACACTTCTCTGAATATACATATATAAATGTATGTGTGTATGTGTACACACGCCAACCCACACAACCACACATACACACACACCCAGCAGGCAGGCGAAATCAATGGAAATGTTGAAAATCCTGGCGCAGCATTTGCGTAATTTCCCCCCCGACACTCACTTGGCTTTTCGGATAGACTTTCAGTGCGCGCCGTTCGAGTGCAGTTTTTGTTTGCGAATTTTCACTTGTTTTTTTTTTTCTCGGTTGGATTTTTATTTTTTTGCCAGACACTTTTCACAACATGGCGTCACGCCTACGCCACAAAGGACCCACCGCAGAGGGAGACGACGCTCGTCGCTTGGTTAAAGCCAGGAGCCACTGTGTATCCACCTCTCTGTTCGCAGCCAAAGCGGAGCCCAGAGTGTCGGCCAGTCTCTCGAGCTTCTGTGTTTTATACAGCACCCGCGAGGCCCGACAGGACACGACAGCAGGCGAAAGGACTCGGCGTACGCGAGAGCCTCGTGCGAGCCTGTATGTGGGCGGTGGTAGGGTTGGAGGGCAGGAGGAGCAACGGCAGGAGGAGCTTTCAGCTGCAGTCAAGCGAACTTTGGCCAAAGTCCGTGGAGAAGAAGTTAGGGCACCGCACAAAAATAGGAGTCGCAGGAGCAGGTGTAGAAAATTAATTTAAATAGATTTAAATTTGGGATAAAGAAATTTTAAATAAATTACAGTTTATAAAAAAACCTTATACAAAAAGTATTTATATTTTTAAGAGCTTAAAATATAGTTAAGAAAAATACTTAAGAGATGTTTGATGTAATTTTTAAGTATACATATTCATCATTTTTGAATGATTAGTTCGAATTTTTTGGACAACAAATTTAAGGTCTCTAAAGGGAAAACTAAATTTGAGTATTTGAGCTTTCGGTTAATTTATTACTTTTTTACCACAGATTTTAACGTCACAGAAAGGAAAATCGAAATGTCAGAGCTGTTAAATAGTCTGCCATTTCGATTTGCCTTTCTGTGAAGTTCATATCTCTTGTAAAAAGTAAAAAAAAAAAAATATTTTTTAATGGGCCCAATCACTCAGTATTTGGTGGGTCTCGTGGCCACCCTGAGCGCCTTTTCGTGTGGCACTGTGCTCGGATGGTCAGGACAAGTGGAGGCGTCGATCAAGAGTGGCAGCGCCTATAAATTCAGACCCACCACAGTGGAATGGGGCCTGGTGGGATCTCTGATGACGCTGGGTGGTGCCTGTTCCTGCATACCGACTGGCATACTTTTGGACAAGATTGGCCGCAAGGTGACGATGCTGGTGATGGTGGCACCGTTCATGGTTGGTTGGCTGCTCATCATCTTTGCCCAGCATGTGGCCATGCTGATTTTGGGTCGCTTCCTTGTGGGCTTCGCCGGCGCATCCTACAGCGTCTCGGCGTCGATGTACAACACCGAAATTGCCGAGGTGTCGGCACGCGGCATAATGGGCTGCTTCTTTCAATTGCAGATCGTCCTTGGAATTCTGTTCGCCTTCATTGTGGGCGCCTTTCTGCGCACTTTATGGTTTAGCATTTTCTGCGCCATTTTCCCCGTGCTGTTTTTCGTGCTCTTCATCTGGATGCCAGAGTCACCGGTTTATCTGGCGAAAAAGGGTAAGGCCGAGAAAGCCCTGAAGGCGCTCCATTTTCTGCGTGGCAAGGATGCGAATGTGAACGATGAGCTGAGCGATCTTTTCGATGGCCAGGATACGCAGATGGAGAGTCTCGGCAAGAGACTCTGCCGCAGGTCCGCCATCAAGGGACTGGGGCTTTCAATCATGCTAATGTTCTTCCAGCAATTCACCGGCATCAATGCGGTCATCTTCTATTCGACGTCCATTTTTGAAATGGCCAGAGCGCATATAGAGTCACGCTTCTCCACAATTATAATTGGCGTGGTGCAGCTGGTGGCCATCCTCCCCTCAATCCTCCTGATCGAGCGCGTGGGCCGTCGGATTCTGCTGTTGGTCTCCTCCCTCCTGATGACCATCAGTCTGCTAGTTTTGGCAGCGTATTTTGGTTTCCTGCAATCATCAAACATTGGCTGGTTGTCGTTGATTTGCCTCACCGTGTACATTATCGGATTCTCGTTGGGATTTGGACCCATACCCTGGTTGATGATCGGTGAGCTGATGGCCGAGGATGTCAAGGCTTTGGCCGGTGCAGTATCTGGCACTACCAACTGGGTGTTTGCTTTTGTTGTGACCATGGTGTTTCCGGTGCTAAATGACGCCAGCGGACCCGCTGTATGCTTCGGCATCTTCTTTATTATTGCTGTTGTGTCCTTCATTCTAATCCTGATCCTAATACCTGAGACTAAGGGCAAGACCCTAGATGAGATCCAGGCCAAGCTGGGTGAGAAGAGAGCTTAGGTGACGAGAGAAAGTACTTTCTCGTAAGGATTTAAGGACTTAAATTATAAGTGGAGTCATGAATATTTGGCCAAAGTCAACTTTAAACCATGCAAAGCCGCCGATATTATTATAAAACGTAAAAATATATATTTTGTTATGAAAACACGCAAATTGTGGTTTATTTATTTATATTTTTTATACGCTGCACTTGGGTTAATATGTTTTTAGTCTGTCAAAAACCTCTGTTGTGCTTTTAGGGAGTAAATATCACTTTTGTACTTTAATATTAATATATTTTATTTGAGGCTTTACAAATGTTTATTTTCGATAAATTTTAATAAAATATTTAACGAACATCCTTGAAAATACAATCCTATAAAGTCCCACCTGTTGGCTTTTTAAACTACCTGTCAGACTGTACTCAGCCATCAAGGACTCACCATTTCCCTGCACTGCGAACTGAATCCCTGCAGCTTCTCAAAAGTCCAACCTCACTGCACCAAAGCCCGAAACGCACTGCAACTGAACCTGGGCGCGAAAATAAGTGCACTTCCAGACGACGTGGGTTGCATTCAGAGAGGTAACTACAGCAGGCAACGACAGCAGATAAATATAGCAGGTAATCCAGGTAAATAGGCAAAAGCTTACTGTGTCTGTGTATTTCCCCAGCGACTTCGACTCCGACTTCCGACTCCCCGGCCACTGCGCATGGCCAGGAACATGTGATGCGAGGCTGATGGAGCTGGGAGCCATTATGTACACATGTTCATGTTCTGGCGTACACATACTGATTCCAGGAACGAACTGTTGCTCCTCTCCCATCAGGCGCTGCTGCCTGAGCCTGAGCCTAGTGCTGGTGCCCACCTGTTACTCCGCCCGCTTCGACAAATAAGGCCTGCAATTGCCATTCCGCCAATTACTTGCGTCCCCCATCCTGGCCAACAGTTGTTGCCTTTTCGTATTTGTCGCTACTTTTGCTGCTGCTGCTGGGGTGGACGTAATTAAAAATCTGTTTCTGTTAAGATAATACCTTAAAGGGGCTGGAATTATGCCATTTAATTGGTAGTAAAAAGGTTCTATTATCTAGTTTATTAATTGTTAACACAATATTAATAAAGGTAAAAGTTGACTTTAAAACAATATTGTAGATTGCCTTTAATAAATATAGATTTCTAGATTAGGTTCTTATGATTTATTGCCATTTTATAATTATCTTGGAGGGGCTTTATTTAATTGTTGAGATAATATATAGTAATATCATTAAAGGTAATGTTATTCATGTAATCAAAGCTAAAAACTATTAATATTTAAAACACTTTTTAGCTAACATTAACAGGAGCATTACTTTGGAAATTCTTTTTCATTTGTTTCTACCTTTTGTCTTCATTTTTTAAAACAGGAACAATTTCAATTAATAAACTCTAACCACATATTACGTATACGCCAAGTAAACTGATTTCTTTCAGCCAAATTTACAAAATATTTCAAAACAATAAGGCTTGAATGCGTTTTAACTTTTATTTACTTTTGTATAAATATAAAAATGTTCGTAATCAGTAGCTTGTTATTATAATGCCACACTGCGTATGAGTAATTTTATCTAAGGAAACGCAACTTTCCGTTGATATGCTAAACTTTATTTATTAATTTACCTACAAAATAATAATGACAGTCTGTAAAAAGCCACCTTAATCCCCAAAACACAAATGGGGGCAGAATAACCAAAATGTGCATGCATATGATTTATTTATATATTTACTATATATACTGACGACTGTACATACGGCCGCTGTCCATCTCAATTCCTGGCGGCTGCAGCTATCGATGTGCGTCAATCCCTTTCCGGCTTCTCCATCTGAACCTTCCCAATTCTGGTCTATAGGTTGCCTGGTGACTGGCTATCTCAACAGAACGGGAACATCCTGAATTCTGCGGGTGCTCCTGCTTCTGTGGTTGTCATGGCACAGGTTCGTTGTGCCGGAGAGGAATAAAAGGGGGAGAACTGCACGTGGAATAACTCTGAGATGCAACACCCCTTTACCATTTGTTTATAAAAATGAAAAATTATTAAAATTATAAGTTATAAGCAGGAATTTCAACAGAAAGCTGCAAAAAAAAGAACAGTTCAGAGCCCTAAAGAAAATAATTTTAATACTTAAACAGATTTCTGGGGGAATTTATTTGTTGTAAATAAATGAGGAGAGCATGCATTTGTGCAAAATATGTATTTCTGCGAACTGATATAAAAATGCATACGACATCAGAAATTCCTGGAATTCAAATTTGATAATAATATTTTACAGTTGCTGTGCTACTTAATCTCCCTTAAGTTACATAAATCACTTTTAATTTGAATATTTCACCTTTTGAACCCCTATCCACATCCACTTTTCACAAAACCATTAAGTTCTACTATATCTTTTATTGACTTTTTTTTTGCGTAGAAATATATATACAAAATAAATATGATTTTCATGCGATTCCTGCCTCTTCATAGCAGTCTGCGTGATTTAGATTGAGATTAGGTTATGAGTGTGACTAAGACTAGGGCACTACGAACTAATGGATCCACACGCTGGCGATGAATCGCATTTACTAAAGCTTAAACTGGCAACGTATTCACATCTTCGCTCTCTCTCCAGATTCTACACCTTGAAGATGCCAAAGTAGCTTCGGTTATTCGATTCCCGCAAGATGGCATGGCGATCGGTGTGGATATCCTTGAGGTGGATTGTATCATCCTTTTCGAGGTTTATGAGGCCACTGGTGTGGCAGGTGTGCACCTTCTGGGGCATATTGGTGGGCACCGTGTTCAGGCACTGCAGGAAGGCCTTGTGCCCCTGGAAGACTATGAAGCCGTTCTGGTCGTGCGCATTATGGTAGCAGATCTGGGCGTATACGTAATATAGGCCCGGTTCAAGCACTTGAACTACACCATCCTCCACTTTGAAGTGACCCTGCCAGGTGCTCTTGCTCTCCTCGGGCGCATTGCCAATGTACATGTCACCATTGTAGCCTGCGGGTTATGGATTTATTAATATTATTGATCTAAAGTGAAGAGTTTATATTTTCTGTACTTACTTGGCGGCCAATGATGCGGCTTCCTGCTACTCAGATGGAAATGAGCCGCTGGCTTTGATGCAAACAAGTCACCGGATCTGGCTGAAATAAGAGATTCACCTGCAAGTTAACAGAGGTGCAAATGGAGATGTTTTTTTTTGGGGTTTTCTTTAATTATGGCCAATTGTGGTTAAGACTACACACCTTTGCGGGGCAGAATGCGATGGCGACCCGATCGGGAAAGCATTCGGCGTCGATGATGGAGAGTGGAGCTGGAAATGGAATTAAATATTTAATTACATTTTAATAAAAATAGGTCTTAAAGGTAATTTAATTTAATTGAAATATGTTAAGGCTTATTTTATTTTTGTGGGGTCTTTGGCCTTCATGTTTTCATTTGATAATTTTTCCTTGTCTTTGTTATTTATTTACAATCCGCATAATTGTTTAGACTGAATTCAATTCTCACCTCTCCTTGGTTACGGACTCATCCGATGTCTTCTCGCCTGTGTGTGTGGTGTGATTTACCTGGACAATCTGCTGCTCATTGCGCACATCGGCAATCGAGCGAGATTTCCTGCAATAATTAAAATTAATTAATTAATTATTTTTTACTTTTCATACAATTTATTATTATTAGTACCTCTCTTGCTTCTTTTTGCTATCATTATAGGAGGTAAAGTCATCAAAGACATTGTCATCACTGGAGGCACTACTAGAATCGCTTCCTGTTTCCTCGGTGGCATCAGAAGTGGGTGTGGTGTTGGATTCCTCCTCGGTGGTCATCTTGGAGTGTAACTTGTTTAGCATGTCGGTATAATCCTCGTAATCTGTGCCATCCTCATCCTCATCCATAAAGGAAGAGTTCTCATAGTCTTCGTCATCGACATTAGTGCCATCCTCATTTCCATCCTCATCTTCGTCATCAAGGGGGCTCATGCCATCGTCATCATCGTCGTCGTCGGTCATGTCGTCATCCGTAAGGTCTTCCTGCTTTTTGGGATAGTCGATGAGCGCATTCTCGTACTGCAACGGAGACGATGAACATGATAATGATGATGATTATGGAGAGTTAGCATTTTGGGTCAGAACAAAACACTTGGCCAAGTACGTGACTGCAGCCAAGTTGGGCGCAAACCACCCGCTACTCATATTTTTCGGATGCCGCAAAAAGCTGTTTCGTCATTGCCACTAATTGATGGCGCCTCGAAAAAAATAAACATAACACAACATACTATCCCCCATATATATATATACACCACATATATATTTTTGTATAAATGAAAGCAAAGCGTAGGAAAAACTCTTGGGAGAATTGCCTGCACAGATGCCCCGGCATTAAAAATATAAATAAATCCTAAAATGATCTCTGGCCATTAGACCATTTTGATGAGATCAGATCAATCGTCACTTTTGGGTTATAGCAGCGGCGTTTCGCCTTGCCTTGAACGGATATATATCGGCCGATAAACTCTTGTACATTTCCGTCTCTCCTATATGCCATTCGAGATACTAGAAATTATTGTGGCTTTCGCCTTGTGTCACTTGGGGATTTGTATCCCATAAATTACTTGGACGGCTGGCGCCGCCACATCCATACATTATCTTCTATATAGTTTAATTGAGTGTTTCTCTGGGGGAATGAGATATCATAATTAAAATAATCCATCACTATTCCCCAGGCAACAAAACTGATGAAAAATTCTCTGAATTTATTTCTATATTTTTATTTTCTATAAATATATATGTCCCACACACAATATCTACAAATATCTCGGCATTTTTTGTGCGGCTTCTGAGGAATTTGCCTTTAAAAATGGAACAAAAATGTTTTTGCAACTAAGTAGCTTCCCTTCGAAGTTTTTATAATATTTTAGAAGATGCATTTTTCACATTTCTTATAGAAGTTTATGTTTTTACTAAATTCAGCGAAACTATGTTTAGTTATACGTGTTTTTAAGCTAATTTTAAACACTTTAGGACCTCAAAGCAATACTAAAATATTTCCATTAAAAGTTGCTTTCAAAAAGCGAATCAAAATGCTCTTAAAACTAAAATTGTATTTTTAATACTATTCAAAAAACTAATTTTTCAAATGTATTTCCCATCAATATTTTGATCCTAACAAATTCATTTTAAATTATCCAAATTAAACCCATTTTAAATTTAATTCCCACTACAATTACTTTTTAAGAATCGCCTCAAAAAACCCCTCTAGAAAAAATAAACATTTTAGCCTCATAAAAAAGCCAAAAAACAATATTATTTCCGACTTGGTAAACAATTCGTGAGATGCTTTTATTTGCCACAGACAAATGTTACAGACAATACAAATATTGGTGCTATTTTTCGATTTATGCATGGATTACTCACCTCTTTCTGGAACTCATCAAACTCCTCCAGATAGTTGATGCCCAAACGCTGCTGGAGATTGTCGACGACTCGCTTCAGGCTCTTCAGTTCCCTGTTCAGATGAGTGACCCGAGTTGTCTGCCAGATCTATAAAAATAAAGAAACAAACACAATTTAATTGTTAAAACCGATAGAGACTTGGCTAATCATTAGCACTTGGGCAATTAATCTAATAAGAATCAATTAAATGCTTTTAGTAAGCGCAAAATAAACACTTCATAAAAGTAAAAAAACCCCTCGATAGGCGCGAACTTTTGACACCCGTAAAAAATCTATATAAATAATATGAGATAGGGGAAGACGCGTGGAGAGACGAGAGAGATTCTTGGTGAAGAAATACACTGAGGTACAGACATCGTTGCTCTGCCACTCAGGCACATAATCTGCTTAATGGATCATTAACATTCAGGGCGAGCTGTGAGCAGCGAGCAAAACGACTTATATACCATACGCACTTCTCATATTTCGACTGGCACCCAAAAAGACACCGAAAGAATGGGCTCCGGCTTAAGTCACAGTCAAGAAGAAGAAAAAATATAAATAAAAACTTGTACTGAATTCTTGTATAAATTATGGACAGTACTCTGTGTGGCAGCCAAGAAACTTGTTTCTGATTCAAGTAAACCACTTTCCATTAGGGCTTATCGGCCGATCTGTAGATCGATCACAGCGCCAGCAGTTTGTCACTTTCACGTAGAGAGGGGCCCCCTCATGATGAGGGTCACCACTGCCGGGCGAGGAGGTCACTCTTGATGGCATGTCAGGATTGGGAAAATTTAATAAAGAAACTCAACAGAGATTTATTATGGACACCACCGAAAATTTACAAGTCAATTGTACGATTTCCGTTCACTTAAGACCAGACTCGGCAGCTCTAGAAGCTAAATATCTTTAGCAATGCAAATCCCTCCTCGAGTTTCTAGAGCAATTCCCAAAGATATCAACCCAGTAGGAGTCGTCGCCGAAGATTTATCGAGGAGAAGCAACAATCTCCTCCAGTGGCAACAAAATCGGTTTCAACAATAACAAACAAAACGGAAAGTATCTTTTGTATATATATAGCAAACATATATATACATTTGCCAAGTGTATGTGCATCCGCTCTTTAAGGATTAGCTGGGGATCATTAGAAACCGATTTGGCCTAAAGACGTGTCGGTGATGACATCGCTTGATCAGACAGAAACCATAACCAAGACGACGCCGTCCCACGATCTAAATATAGTTTGATGCCAAAAATTATAGTTAAACGTATCTCTCGCTTTGTCGGTCACGGATCATAAAATCTGTTTTCATTTCAATTTATGCATCTCGGGTATTTCGTTTTGAAAAAGACTTCGCATCCTCCGGTGACAAGCGTGCCAGAGGTTAAATATTCATTTTTAGATTGCGATTTTGGGGGTGTCTGCTATCTCTATCCGTATGTTAAAGTCCAATTAGCATTTATATTTATTCGCCATTTATTCTGGCTACTGAAATAAACATTTCCGAAGATTCAGCGAGGCTGTGTTTTTGAGTCTCTGCAGAGTCTACAAGGCGGTTCACGGCTAAATCTTTAAATGGAATCTACAATCTCGTTTCGTTTTGGTATAAGAAATAAAACAAAAACAATATTCGCTGGTTGCTAAAAATGTGCCTTTAAAATGATAACAAAGATTGTTAAACCTTTCTGGAAATGATAATTACAATTTTATTAAGTTTTATGGATACCATTGTTGAAATTCTTGATGAAATTGTTGCTAGAACTAACTGAATGTTATCATAAAAAGAAATCATAATCATAAGTGTTCTAGTTTGGCGCCCAAAATTTCATTTTTTTAACAACATTTGGCAATAATGCGATTCATTCATATCGCGATTCGGGGAAACACCTAGTAATAACTGATATCCCCACACCTTGGGAATTTCAACGAATCAGGGATCGCCAATACACGGCAAGAAATAATTATTAATTAAGTTTTAACTATTAAGTATAGTAATTTATGATTATTAATTAGAAAATTATATCGTAATATTTCAATTTATTAACTTATCTTATCAAAGATAATAGAACCTCATTGAGTACTTAATTTTGTTTAGATTTTTAAAGGCAATTTCAGTAATTAATTGCTAGGTTCAAGAAAGAATTATTTACAAATTAATTTCAATGTATGTTTTTATTATAATCTACATTAATTTCATTTAAAAACTTCAGACACTTGCGACTTCTTGGGTTACCAACCCCACATTATCTGCAACCTATTTATCAAGACTAATCTCTGTTGGTTTATTCTGGAGATAACTGTATATAAGTTTATATTTATTTTGGTAATGGATATGCTGATCTCTGGTTAAGAACTTACCGTTAGACCGAGGATGCCGGCCACTAGCACCAGACCGACGACCCCCAAGACAATGAGGATCAGCTGGCGAGACCGGCGCTGGGCAGTCGTCGCATTTGTGGACATGGCCGGAAAGCCATCGCCGGCACTTGTCGGCGTGATGAACGGCTTGAGGGTCTCGGCCGTCATAATTGCTGTAATGGCACACAGTGGATCGGAGCGGCAATATCCGACTTGCTGCTAGCCCCCGCAGATGATCACGAAGCCGCCCACTCAAGGGCACTCGACAGCTGTTCTCTCACCCAACAACGAGCTTTGGCACAGACACACTATATGTTATGTACTCTGTATGTACTATATACTTTAAATTCACTGGAAAACACCCTCACAGACTGCTCGAGATAAGACGCGACGACATCTAGATAAACCACTTGCGGCTGCTGGCTGCCCTTTGAGATGATGATACTATAGACGACAGACTGGAACGATTTTCTTTGTGTGTTTTTCCCTTCCACAATCGACAATTTGCAAAAGAGCACTTGCCGCCGCTGCTGCTGGCTCCGTCGAGAACAAGTTTGGCGAGATACAATTATCTCGTTTTATCAGTAGTTCTTGTCTTCGATAAAAAATATAAAAACAAAGGCAGCACACAGTCACAGTATTCTGGCCAACTTGCACTTAAATTTTGCCCACTGGCGAAATTCAATCTTGGTTAACTTTTCGCTTGGCCCGCACGCACGCGCTTGTTCTTTTTCTCGGTTTTTGGTTTTTTGTTTTTTCGATTTTTAGCTTTTTGATTTTCACGTCCGTTAGCGTCGACGATCCGATTTGAAATAAAACGAACTGAAGAGCTATAACCGGCACTGGCACTGGCACTGCCAACGGTCTAATGAGCGGCAGAGAGAGAGAAGTCGCTCTCGGCATCAGCCAATCTCCCTTCGGCGCACGACGAGGATGCGGGGCATACTTAAGGGCGCCTGCGCCATTTGCTTTGTGTAATTGTTTTTATTTTTTGGCAAGGCTGTCGCCTACAGGGGGTGGGTGTTGTGGTTGCTGCACAGTGAAACCTTCCACAGAGGACATTCCAATTTAATAAATATTATTTAGGCATCAAATAGGGTAGCAGCAATGACATAGAATGTTTGGTTTCAAGCTGCGTATGCGTAATATTTGTGGATTCTTTGCATTAAATTTTAAATAAAACATAAAGAAAATATGAAATAAAATATTGTTATTTCCAGTAACTTTAATAGTTTAATATTTAACCTAATAATTTATTTTGAAGAAAATATTGATAGTTAATCTTAAATTTGTATTTAAAATCATTCTAAGCAATATGGAAATATTAGAGTCTAAAAACATTATAGCTATGCTGTTTTTTTTTAGCAGTTTAGATTGCCTGAGTGCAGATTCGTCATTAGGCAATCCCCTCTGTACTGTCATTACTCTTGTCCATATGGCGATCGTAAGTAGGAAAGCGTGTTTGACTTTTTGCGCAGCGTTTGTCCGCAGTTTTCATTTATTTCTTAGCTCCGTCTGTTGTTTTGCTTGCTTGAAACCTCCCCCTATGGGGTATTAACACAGGGGTTGGCTTGATTGCTTTTTGAAATCTGCACCCGGTCTTAGGGGTGCGTTTTTTTTTGTGTGCGCCCCCTTTATGACTCTGACATTGAAACGGATCCCGGCTTCCCGTGCCCGATCACCGCAACTAATTGAATTCTAAAGAAGCCTGGGGTTGGGGGATCGAATGGAGGAATCGCTGACATAAGCGCAAGATAAGCCGAATGAACTCTTAGCATTTCATTAAAATCGTATTTATTATTACTTAGTGTGCTCGTCGTCGGCTTATCGGCGCACTGTCTACGTACGGGTTCTAATTACGACAGGGAAGCCATAAACCTAATGCTGATCCGATCCGATCCGATCCGCTACTGCCACCGTCGCGACACTCTGTCTGTTTGTCCGAGAAACCCCTAACGTTACCAGAGGAGGGAGAACCATTACCTTACCCGAAACGAACGTAAATATATGGATCGTAAATCTGAACAAGATGCAAATGCTGGCGCTGGCCGGCTAATTAGTTTTGAATCGATGGCGACTACCTGTAGCCCGCAGCAGGTAGACCGCCAAGAGCAGCGGGAGAGTGGCACGCTTCCGGTGTGGCACTTAAACTAATTTACGGAATCTGATTTTCTTAAATATTTGTTTAATAATAAACGTATTTTCAACAATAATTAAAATCGATCTAGATTATTTGAGAAATTTAATCAAATTCAAGGAATATCTATCTTCTTATAATAGGATAATGGTTGGACTTAAAATTAACAAAATACTATGAGCCCTAAATAAATGTTAAGTATTTTAAATAAATAAATATCTCTTCACTTTGCTGTATAATTTAAATTATTATTAATAAATCAAGTAATTGCTGTATAATTTAAATTATTATTAATAAATGTTTATAAATAAATGCCTTGAAGAATCTTTGAAAGAGTAAAAGATGATGATGATGAAATCGAATCCTTTTGTAATCTGTGCTGCTGTCTATCAAAATCAACCCACTGCCAGCTAACCTAACAGCCAGATTGCTATATAAATTCGGGTATATATCAATTCGTTACAACAGTATCCCCACTAAGATTCAACCATGAAGTTAATCGTGCTCCTGGCTCTAGTCCTGGTCTTGGCAGCTAGCATGGTGCAAGCGAAGAGTGTTTCCACGATCACCTATGGTTGCGATCCACTCAACAAGGACGATGATACCTGCATTAAAGGATGTAAATACATATATAATAAGACAGGCCACTGCAACAGTGACAGGCAGTGCACTTGCTATGATCCAACAATCAATTATGTATATTCCTGATAATAAATTTCTAAGTAAAATATGTACTGTTTGTTAATAAAATTAAAATTCAATAATAACAATAAAAGCAGATTTCAATGGTTACAAGCTGTGCATTTCCTGGTAAAACAGTTTAATTAACTATATTTTATTTTTGTAAAATAAATAATCTATAACAAAATCAAATCTGATGCAATCAAATCAATTGACACCCCAGACTTGTGTATATAAGCTCGCGGAATCACTGATCTTTTACAGTAGTTTTTCCACTGAGATCCCACTAAGTTCCTACCATGAAGTTGATTGCTCTACTACTCTTCGTCCTGGCGTTGATGGCTGTCACAGTACGAGCTCAGTTGTATTCCGAGGTAGAAGGCTCATGCGATAAACATCCCTGTTATATACTGTGTGGATTGCAGAGGATCGAATTGTGCAAAAAAGAGACGCGTTGTTCCTGCTGAAATCGTTATTCCACGATCATCTGTGGCTGCGATCCACTGAGCAAGGACGATAATAACTGCTGTAAAGGATGTAAATATTTATATAATATGACAGGCCACTGCAACAGTGACAGGCAGTGCACTTGTTATGATCCAACAATCAATTATATTCCAGCTAAATAATTTCTAAGTAAAATATGTACTGTTTGTTAATAAAATTAAAATTCAACAATAGCAATGAAAGCAGATTTCAATGGTTACAAGCTGTGCATTTCCTGGTAAAACAGTTCAATGAAGTATATTTTTCCAAGTAATATAATGTGTATATTATTTTTGTAAAATAAATAATCTATAAGAAAATCAAATCCGATGCAATCAAATCGATTGACACCCCAGACTTGTGGATATAAACCCGTGGAATCACTGATCTTTTACAGTAGTTTTTCCACTGAGACCCCACTAAGATCTTAACATGAAGTTAATTGTGCTGCTACTCTTCGTCCTGGCGTTGATGGCTGTCACAGTACGAGCTCAGAATGTTTCCGAGAATGATTATTCATGCGAAAGTTCTGCCTGTGCTACACAGTGTAAACACCATAGGAACGGATACTGCCGTGATTAGAAAGTGATAAAGAAATTATTAAAAATTGTAATAAACAATTTTTATTAATAACATTTTTACTAGAAAAATAAGTGTATATTGTTTACTATGTGGTGGCTGAAATAATAACCTGAAAGAACCCATCCCTTGGCCTAACCTGAAGTCAACCAATGGTTAAGCCATGAGACTTTACTCGAGACTCGAGCGCTGCCAAGATCAGGGGTCCCCATCTCAAGGCGCACTTTTCAAAGTCAATGCCAGCAAAGGGGGAGCAATTGACGTTGTTCAGACACAATATATATGTATATAATAATTTCCCCTCATATTTTTTGCGCCAGAGCTGCACAGCTGTGGGGCTTTGTTTGGGATCCCAGACGAGGTTCTGAAATGCGAGCCGAGAATGTCTTCCATATTGTGAATTCTTTATTTGCCAGCCCAGTCGCTGCCAGTTTATCGCGCGATGATCGAAGAAATTTATTAGTCAAGCGCCGCAATAGCAGCAACGATGCTTGAAATGAATTTCTGTGTATATATCTCCGGCCTCGGATCGGTTTACCCACAATCGGAATCGATTCGCACACTCATACTCGACTTTATCTTGGTCGGGGGGTAATGGAAATTCGTTCCGATAATTAATATACGACAAGCTATTATCTGTTTCAATAAAGTGTTTATTTTCAGGGAACAGCAAATGGCAAGTGCCTGAAGATAGTGTTATCCACATAATCAGGCGATCATATTGCTTCAATTGTCGATATAAAATAACACAGCGGTACAAAGTTGAATATCTATAAGATATAGTTCAACCTGCCTTGAATTTTAAATAACAAAATGTTAGAATAATAATAATTTTTATTGATTTTAATTATGACTTAAAGCAAGTATTTATATTTATGATATTTATTAACAATAATTTGCTACACGAACTTTAAACAATAAAGACCGTTTCGAAATTCGAATAAGAATGCATAGGCAACCCTGTTAAATTAAAATTACAATTTAAAATTCACCGATTGGATATGGTAAGTAATAGTGTTAATATTTTGTGTTTGTGTTTCTGAAAAACCTTTTAAATAAGTATATAAAAGCTAAAAGCTCTTAATTTAAAATTAGCTTTTTATATACAATTGTCAAATAGAAATCGATTTAATATTAACAGTATATATCGATAATTTCCTGACAGTCTTGACCACCACTCGGCCACACTCGGTCTTATTCGTTGTCAAAATGAGGTTTTTTTCCGGCGTTTTTCTAATTTTATTAATTAAACTTCTGCAACATGCCAACGCCGGTGACGTGGAGGTGGTCGGCTGCGGTGGCTTCATCAAGAGCCACGCCGAGATCGACTTTTCGCGGGTGGAGATCAAGCTGTAAGTAGCTGTAAAAGTGGATGACCTGATAAGACTCGGCGCATGTTAATCGTGCCGCTAATTGAATAATAAATTAAGCCGCTGCGACCCGTATATCGTATATGTTTAACCTATTTTCCCCCTAGGCTGACGAAACAGGGCTCGCTGAAGGACAAGACTGACTGTTCGCCGTCCAACGGCTACTATTTTCTGCCCATTTACGATAAAGGCGATTATCTGCTCAGCATTTCCCCGCCGCCCGGCTGGAGCTTCGAGCCCGAGCAGGTGGAGCTGAACTTTGATGGCAAGACCGACGTGTGCAGCCAGGGTCGCGACGTTAACTTTGTCTTCAAGGGCTTCGGTATCACCGGCCAGGTGGCTTTGGCCACCGGTGGCGGTGCGCGTGACGTGGACGTTGAGCTGCGATCCGAGCAGGGTGAAGTCCGTCGCACCAAGACCGATGCCAGTGGTGTCTTTTCCTTTACACCCATCATTCCCGGCCAGTATGTGGTCACAGCCTCGCATGCCCGTTGGCATTTCTCCAAGTCGCAGCACACTGTCGTTGTGGTCAGTGGGAATACGGAGCTGCCGGCCAATTCTCTTGTGGTCTCTGGTTTCGATGTGGTTGGTCGCTTTGATACCAGCACCCAGCTGCCCGGCAATCTGGGCGTGGCTCTGTACAAAAAGAAGGGAGTAAGTTGAGAGATTGAATTTAGATTTCCCTAGAAATCTATTAATAATTTTCTCCCTTTTCTTCCCTCAGCAATCTCTAGTGCCAAAATGCGACAAATCCTCCGCTTCAGTCCCTGCGAATAGTGCCAAGAGCGAGTATGAATCATCGGCCGCCTGCTTCTCTCAGCTGGACGGCAAGTCGGGAGAATACAATTTCAAGAATGTTCCCTCTGGAAAATACCTCTTAAAAGCCATTAACCTAGATGCCAAGCTAAAGCTGCACTTGAGCCCTGACTTCTTGGAACTGGAAGTGGGCAAGGATACTCTCCAGCTGAAGGAAGAATTCAAGATCACAGGCTTCACTGTCTCCGGTCAGGTTTTAACCGCAGCGGGTGGAGCTCCCTTGAAATCAGCCGTTATCAAGGTGAATGGCAAGAAGGTGGCCGAAACTGATGCCCAAGGCGGTTACACGCTGGAAAACCTGAAGGCTGGAAGCGTCAATATCGAAGTGGAGTCTTCGCAGCTTCAATTCAGTTCCCTGCAAGTCAAGGCCCAGATCAACACTGCATCTCTGCCCACAATTGTGCCATCTGCCTATGAAGTGTGCGGCAAGGTTGTGTCCCCCAAATCCCATAATGTTGGTCTGACCAAGAGCGGTTCCACCTTCCATACGACGGCTGTGACCAAGGCAGAGACTGGTAGCTGGTGTGCCTTCCTCCCGGTGGGCAAGTACACCATTGAGGTGCTTACATCCGATGCTGACAAGGCCGCCGGTGTGCAGTTCTTCCCCGTACAACAGCAGGCGGAAGTGCGAGATGCTCCGGTGAATGGTATTACCTTCTCTCAGCTGCGCGCCAAGATTCGTGGAGAATTGCAGTGTCTGCCGGATGCTACAGGAACTTGCACATCCGCTGAAGTCACGCTGCAGGCCTTGGATGCCACGGGCCAGCCCACAGAAAGCAAGTGGAAGGCCAGGGCACATCGTAAGTGGCTAGAGATTTATTTATTTACGATTTAGAAGTATGAGTCTTTATAATTTACGAGCTTTGAAAGCAACTCCGAGGAATCCCCGAAAGAAATCTAACCTAACGAGATTTCATATAATTTACCACGTTTTCCGCTTGGATTTTTGAGATAAGAATCGTAAATTTATGTTAGAGATACGCGGCCTTTAAGGTTCTTTGTTTACTGATTAGAGTTTAGCCTGATTTTCTTTCTCACTCGTCTCTATCTCTATCTTCTCGTTCAGGTGGCAAGTATGTTTTCAAGGATATGCTGCCAGGACCCTATGAACTGACCATACCCCAGGGCAATCTCTGCTACGAATCGACGCGAGTATTCCTCAACGTGGCCTCTGCTGAGGAAGATGCCCCACCATTCGTGCACAAGGGCTACGAGGTGTCCATCATCTCCAGCCATCGCGCTTTGGTGAGTTTTTAGTCAAGTTAAAAAGGAGAAATGAGCTAAATTATTTACTTTTCTCCTCCTCAGATGAGATACACCCATGTGACGGGACCCTCGGAGCCCAAACCCTCCACGGAAACCCTGAAGATACAGTCGGGAGTGAACACGTTCTGCGTGAACAAGTATGGCAGCTATGATTTTAAGCTTGAGGGGTGCCACACCTACGATAGCTCGCTGCCCAGCAAGTTCATTACCCCGGAACCAGACCAATTGCAAACGCTGATCATCAATGCGGTGGCCCACAAGACCGGCATTCGAGTCCTGTCCACCGAGCCAACGGCTGAGTCCATAAGACTGATCCTCGAATCGGAATCCGCGGGCCAGGAGGTCATTACACCCGTGGCTGAGTCGCACAAGGTGGATGGAAAGTTTGCCTATCGCTATGACACCTATTTGAAGCCAGAACAAGTGCTGCGTGTGACGCCTGTGAGCGATGTCCTGCTCTTTGCGCCGCAGCAACAGGAAATCATTGGCAGCAGCGATTGTGTGGATATTGCCTTTAATTTTGTGGCCACCCGGGGATTGATATTGCGCGGCAAGGTGGTGCCGGCAATTAAGGATGCCAAGATAACCCTCTCCTTCCCGGATCAACCGGAGTTGCAGAGCCTGGAAACGCTCACCACAGTCACGGGAGAGTTCAAGTTCGGACCCATTGATGAGGCCTTGAAATTCGACCTGAAGGCCGAGAAGGAATCGTATGTGTTCAGCGACTACAACCGGCAGTCGGCCTCGTTTAGTGCCCATAAGCTGTGTGAAATTACGGTGGTGGTCAAGGATGAGGCCGGTCAGGCGCTGAGCGGTGTTCTCCTCTCATTGAGCGGCGGCGAAAGCTATCGCAAGAATCTGGTCACTGGGGACAATGGGGCCATTAACTTCCATTCGCTGTCGCCATCGCAATACTACCTGCGTCCCATGATGAAGGAGTACAAGTTCGAGCCAAATTCCAAGATGATTGAGATTAAGGATGGCGAAACGGTGCCTGTAACATTGACGTGAGTAAAACTTGTATAGAGATATATTATCTCGTCTTTAATGTCTTCTTTTATCTAGTGGCAAGCGCTTTGCTTACTCCATCTTTGGCTCAGTGACCTCCCTCAACGGCGATCCCTTTGCCGGTGTTAATGTGCAAGCCGTCGCTCTCGATGGCTGCCCTCAACAGCAGGAGGAGGCCACAAGCGAGGCTAATGGTCAGTATCGCATTCGCGGGCTCCAGCCCGGCTGCACATACTCCGTTCTCGTCGTACCCGATAAGGACAGCGTAGAACGATCCATTCCCGCCCAGCACACCGTAAAGGTGGCCAGCGAGGATGTGCGTGACATCAATCTGGTGGCCATTAGCCCCCTGAAGATCGTGGACATCACCGCCCGCGTGACAGCCACGCTCAACGAGCACTACAAAACTCTGCGTATTGTGATGTACCGCAAGGGTAACTCCGACTCGCCCGTTTTCTCGCAACGCGTGGGCACTCCGGTGAATCCAAAGGCCAAACTCAACCCGGGCATTACAGTGTTCTTCCCGCGCATTCCCCTGGATGGCAAGAGCTATGTGGTTGAGCTGCAGTCGACGCTGTCGGATAAAACCTACACCTACAAGCTGCCGTCGGCTACGTTCGTGGCGGATCGGGGAGCCGTCTTCATACAGCTGGACTTTAAGCCAGAAGTGCGTGCCGCCGAGGCGGATCTCAATCAAAACTCCATTTCGGCTTTGGTGCTGATCGCACTGGTGGCTATTGCCTTCTTCAAACAGGATCTGGCCACCAGTTTCCTGAGCTTTGTGTGGGGCAAACTTAACGACCTGGCCGCCGATCTGGCGCAGCGGCAGAAGAGCAGCAAGGCGCAGCAAGTGCGCAAGAACGAACCGATCAATCAGCGGGAAATCGAACAGATGGCCGATCAGATAAATGCCATCAAAAAGAAAAAGACCAAGAAGATATAGTCCTAATCACGCCTTTATTTCAATTTTAGTCACATTTTCGAGGTATTTTGCGGAAGGTATTTCAGCCCTTAAGATTTGTTTTCATTGTGAGAATTTGTTATTCCTTTGTAACTTAAAAATTTGCATTTAGAAAGACCAATTTTTTTCATTTCCATAAATTAATAGATGAGGCAAGTTTATTTTTGTGTTTCTAGGTTCGTTCTCCACGCTTATAGTTAAAATAAATAAATAAAACATAAATAAATACAAGTTAAGGCAGCTCTACTGCTTCAGGATGTGCTCGGCAATGGAGCTGAGCTTGCGATTCTTGTGCTTGGCATGTCGCCTTTCCGCTTGCAGGTTGATCTCGTTCTGGGAATCCTCTTCGGTGGCTGCTGCCTGCTGTTCCAACTGTTGAGCCTGCTCCTCAGCCTGCTGCTCTTCTTGTTGAGCCTGCTCCTCAGCCTGCTGTTCCTCCTGTTGAGCCTCGCCTTCACCATTCTCCACGAATATGCACTCGGGATTCACGTCAGCACACTCGCCAAAGTTGGTGGCTCTGGACTGTTGATTCCTGGCATTGGTATACTTCTCAAAGAAGCCGCGGCCCACAATGCGGAAGGCCATGCTGGTCATGGGATTCAGCTTAGAACGGAACTCCATTTCGCAGACAAAGCGCCGGCGACAGGCCATAGAATCCAGGCCCAAAAAGGCAAACATGAAGTCAGCAATCCTGCGAGTAGATTTAGGAACTGAAAACATTTTCAAGAAGTAAGTTTTAAAGGTCTACTCACTGCTCTTCGGCGGGCATTTGGCGGGCCACACTCTCGGTTATCTCCTCATCCACAATCTCTACTTGCTCATTTTCAGCCTCATCCTCCTGCTGCTGCTGCTCCTCTTCTTCCTCCTGATCGTTTTCAATGCTACGCCTGCCACGACGACGGGTATCGGAGGGTCCAGTGGGGCCACTAGGACCAGCAGGACCCGAGGGAGACTCGCCATGGTAATCGCTGTGTATGTCAGAGACAATGTCTGAGCCGGCATAGCTGCTATAACCCGAATAGGGCTCAAAGCTGGAGCTAGAGTCAAAGGAAGTGGGTGGCGACTCATAATGCTCCGAGTGGTCATGGTCCAGGGAGTAAGGAATGTGATCGTGATGCGAGTACGATGAAGGACTAAAGAAATTCAATTAAAATTGTTAGCAAACATTAAAGAAAAACCCTTTCCAGGCGAACTCACGGATGATCCAGGATGATTTCCTGATTGCATCTGGCATGAGGCCAGAAATAGCGAAGACCCAAGTATATGGCGCTGCCAACAAAGAAGGAGACAATCACCACTTTCACCTTGATCCAGTAGGCAATGGCAATGGGCCACAGGTGGCGATCTATGGGGAGGAGATAAAAATATTAAATAATTTTCCATTGCATCAGAGTGCCAGCCACTTTCACTGCTCTCCAAATTCTACATTTTTCTTAAGGAGAAGTCCACGACAATTTATTAAACAATATCTATGCCCAAAGATTGAAAGTGAAAAGTGTTAATTGATAAGCGACCGACCTATTCGTGATCATCCAATTTGGCGACTTGAACCATATGGAAAAACTTTCCAAAGAAAGTGGCGCCGATCACGACCAAGTTAAGGCAAGTAATCCCAAAGCGATCAGAATAATAGCAATAACCCGCCAACTTGTTAATTGTTATGTAAATTATGCTGTTTTGATAACAAACTGAAGATTGGTTAATCTTATCTCGGGGAATTATGTTTAAATAAAGTTTTCTAGAAGAGATTAGGTAACTTTGAAAGAGTTTGTAAGAAGGAGTAAATGAGTTATAGAATTAAATTAATTATATGTTTAATTATATTTTTTATATAGAGGTTTAATTACGGGGAATGATTTATCAAAATTTAAGAACAATAGAAAAGTGTAGTATTTAAGGAAATTTAGGGGAAACCGAAAGAAGCTCAAAGCCTGTGATGTATTTTTTTCTTAGGAAACCCCTGTGTTTTCGTGGCTTTGGCTTTTTGCACTCAGCCAGGAAGTTGTCCTTTATCTTAATAAACAATCTACTTGTCACTGATTTACTTACACCAGAACATGTGATGACGATGCCGGCGAGTGCGTCCCTCAAACTCCATTAGCTCCCGGCCAAGATTCTCCCAGGTATCCTCCGCTTGGTTATCCACTTCAGCTGGCTGCGTTCCGCCATTCTCCGTCTCCTCGCAGAAGACCAGAGTGTAGTACAGGACCAAGAGCACGGCTCCATACCAAATGGTGTTCTTGTGCATGGTTGTAGATGGTTTTATTTTAAACTGAAAGCTGGTATCCCTTTGGTTGGTCACTGCAGAACCGAATGATGCATCTCGAAGCCGGGTCTCCAGCTTTTATACCATCAAGAGATCTGCGCCAAGTTCAGGGGTGATAATTGATCGAATGCCTTGGTGTTGTGGCTTTGCGCGCAGATTTTCACACATGCGTAGAGGCCGGCGGCGGTGATGACGAGAGTTTAATGCTTAAGACATGCATTTGAAATTTCTTCTTTAAACTGGTGCAATTTCACTTTCATAAGTCGTGCTCGCGTTTCTAGCCACTTTTGTTTTTTTGGTTATTAAATTAGTGGCTATTACGAAACCTGAGCCTATATTTTTTAGGTAATTGTCAGGCCGCAAAAAAAAATAGCGACTTTCCGAGAACCAAAGATTTTAAAAGTTATATAAAATGCGCCATGGTATGACCGCATATAAAAGTTCTAGCGAGCTATCGTCTGGTGGGTTATCGGACTGGTGGTTATCGGTTCAGTGCCATTGCTAATTGGGCAATTGTTTACAGAATTTGTTGATTTTTTAATGCCGGTTCCTTAATTATGTCAAGCTTAAAATCAAATGACTTGGACAGCAATCCGGCGCCGGATCCCCAGGCGCCCATCACCCGCAAGGGCTTCCTCATGTCGCTGAACAGCGGCACCCCCATGCCCATTCCCGAACAGAATTTGGTAAGAGCTTCTGTGTTTCATTAGAAACATTAATTAATTGCTTAAATTTTAGTATGGACGCTGTCGCCCCGTCTCGGAATTTGAGAAACTCAATCGCGTGGGCGAAGGCAGCTATGGAATTGTGTGTAAGTTAAGCTCCAGATGCAGTTTAACCTCCAATTTCACCGAATAATCCCCTTCAGACCGCGCACGCGACACCCGCAATAATGAGATAGTGGCTCTGAAGAAGGTGCGCATGGACCAGGAGAAGGATGGCCTGCCCGTGAGTGGACTCCGCGAGATAATGATCCTGAAGCAGTGCAAACATGAGAATATTGTCCGTCTGCGCGAGGTTGTCGTGGGCAAGAGCCTGGACAGCATCTTCCTGGTGATGGATTTCTGTGAACAGGACCTGGCCTCCGTGCTGGACAATATGTCGCAGCCCTTCACCGAATCGGAGGTCAAATGTATAACTCTGCAAGTACTTAATGCCCTAAAGTACCTTCACGATCGCTACGTAATCCATCGGGACCTGAAGGTGTCCAATCTCCTGATGACCGACAAAGGCTGCATCAAAGTTGGCAAGTCTAGCGAGCTCTTAGATATCTAATTTAGCTAATAAACATTCTATTCGCAGCTGACTTTGGCCTGGCGCGCATGTTTAGCAATCCGCCGAAGCCGATGACGCCTCAGATGGTCACCTTGTGGTATCGGGCACCGGAGCTGCTCCTTGGCTGCCGCACACACACCACGGCCGTGGATATGTGGGCCTTTGGCTGCATCCTGGGCGAACTGCTGCTGGGGAAACCTCTGCTTCCCGGGAATTCGGAGATTGGACAGCTCAACATGATCATCGATTTGCTTGGAGCACCGTCCGAGTCCATATGGCCTGGCTTCTCCGATATGCCTGCCTTGCAGAACTTCACCCTGAGCCAGCAGCCGTACAATAATCTCAAGACCAAGTTCCACTCGATCAGACAGTCGGGCAGGAATCTCCTGAACATCCTGTTCATATACAATCCCCTAACCAGAGCCACTGCCGAGGAATGCCTAAATAGCAATTACTTTGTGGATACGCCGAAGGGTAAGCCTACTTTCTTGGTTTCCAGATATAACAACTATAGTTTCTCTTGCTCCCTTTACAGCTTGTGATCCCCGCATGATGCCCACTTTCCCTCAGCACCGCAATAATACCGCTGTCACTGCTCCGCCTGCTCAGCCGCCCGCCGATATTCCCATCTCCGATCTGCTCAATGTATTCATTAAGCGCCAACGCATGGATTAAACGAAAACGAATTTATTTGTATGCAATTATGCAATGCACTTGCTGAGGGGATGGTAAATGGCTGGTGGTTACAGGTACGGCCGGTCCATGGGCGTCTTCTTGGCCTTGTTGTCGCGGGCACGCGGAAACCATCGGTGCTTGGTGGTGTGTGTCAGCTGCATCAGCTCCTGGCGCGCCACCTCTGGGTGTTTGCTCTTGAAAGCCCGCATGGCTGAGTTCAGCGCCGTTTCCTTGACCACCGACGAGCTCTGGGCCTCGGCAATCTTGGGCAGCGGCTTGGTGTTTTCGTAGGGGAAGGACTGCTCCGGATGCCAGGCCACAATGGTGCGGCCGTTCTTCGTCACGGCCACAGCCTCGACCAGGCGCTGGCCGCCGACGGCATTCGAGGAAAATAACCGAAAACCAGTGTACAAACGTGCCGCTGACATTTTTTTGTTATGTCGTTAACCGATAACCGAACAGCTGTGTTTTATCGATATATGTAGCCATTGCAGTGCCTTCGAATTGGTGTTTTCGATTACTATCAATTGAATCTCAATGATTTAACTCCAGATGGCGCTAGCTAAGCGGCATCTAACGGAAAATTTTGTTATACAATTTTGTAAGGAACAAAACATTTTTTAAGGAAAATAATAAATTAAAAAAGGCTGTTTTTTTTATTCTAACGGAAAATTTAGCATAACTCCGCCAAAAATTATTTAATTTCAATTCGGCTGTTATTGCTGATCAAGAATATATATGATTTGTAGGGTAGGAAATGATTCCTTCGCCTTCAATCAATGTAAAATAGCTCCTTATATCCCAAAATAATGGAACACACATTTTGACTTTTAAAAACTTTTCTTTTAATGCATACTAATGTCGTTTACATATTTAATTCGAACTTATTTACATATGAATTGTATGTACAGCAAGAAATAATAAGAAAAACAATAAATTGAACTCGCCTAAAGTAGCAATATTAATTTGCTTATGACATTATCTGCCCCGTGCAAATCTCGACTCTCCTCCGCGCTCGTGCGCTCTCTCCTTGGGCTCTAGGACATTCATTCTCTCAGTCTTAAACGATTTAAGAAACTATGGCAAAATTTTAATTACTCATTACAAATTGCATAATCATTAAATCTCTCTGCATGCCTTAAAGCTAACTGCGGTTAATTAGAGTTAGTGCGTTATTTTGTGGTGTACACTAAATGGCTGCACTTCGCTGCATTTATCACAAAACTGAGCGAAATGCATTCCACATGATCGATCGATCCATCTCCTCCTCCGTCTCTGACCAAATCTTAATCGTAGGCTTTTGACTAAATAATCTTAGAAATAATGCTAGACGATGAATAAATTAGGGTCAGCCGGGTTGATCATTCTGTAATTAAATTTTAAAAATGATTAATTTGTATAATTAATGTTTGGAGATCAAGGAAAACCCACCATGTGCACTGATCAGACTGCGTGCATCCCAGAGTGACATTTGCGACTGCGAGAGACGATGTTGGGGCGGATATAGTTTGTAGGGGAAGTACGAGTGGTGGAAGGTGGCAATGGGTATTGGTTGCGCCGGCTGCAGAAACTGCTGGTGCTGATGCTGCGCCGAGATCTTCCTGGAGATCTTGGACTCCTTCTTGGGCTTGCTGCTGGGACCACCATTGCACGGCTGCTTCGAGGACTTGATAAAGTTGGGAATGCGGGCCAGGAGGCCGCAGTAGTAGGGATCATCCTGTTTCTTGCGCTGCTGCGAGCTGCTGCTGTTCTTCGAACGCTTCTTTTCAGCATAGATCGGCATCAACGAACCTCCAGCCTCGTAGTCGGGCTATGAAATTAACAATATTTAATAAAAAATAATATTAAACTGGACTAGATTACCCACCTTGGGCACATAGGGACCCTCGTTGAGGAAGGCAGCACTGAAGATGCTGCGCCTTCCCTTGCTCGAGTTGCTCGAATTCTGGGAGTTCTGTGAATCATCAGAGGCCGCTGGCGTGGGATAAATCAATCCCACCTGACTCTCAATTGTGGAATATGGATCCTCGCTGCTGTTCGTCAGCGGCACTCGCATTCCCAAAGCATCCATAGACTTGGGTATGGTTTGAAGGCGACTCCTCAGCATATCCATGGCCACCACATTGACCACGAGTATCCAGACCGGAGAGTTGATTAGATTGTTGTTTGACTTGACCAGCGAAACGGCGGACAGGCACTGCCGCTCCAGCCTGCCGCGCTCTGGATATGTGCGGGCAAACTCTCGGTTTATGTTCGTCTGGAACTTCTTCATGTCGAACAGTTTGGCGGAGGTTCCCGAGGTGAGGGACATTTGTGGCATTTGAATAATGTCGCCACCAATGACTGTCTCCTCGTTGCCCTGCGATGTGCTGTTCACATAGATGCTGCTCTTGCCATATCGCTTGATGAATATATTGCCAATGTCGTCCATTTTGATCTTGAAGCCATCGCCAATGGATTTCTTGATGACCTTTGTCTCGGCATCGCGCATGGGATTCTCAAAGCCATTCAGACCAATGCTAAGGATATGAAGATAAATAAATATTTTCATAAATAATAGAAATAGAAATTTAAACAAGAAAACAACTCACCGCACTCCATCGAATCCATTCTTGGATCCATTTATAGTTATCACAGAGGAGCGGGCGTAGGCCTTGGCCACGCGTCGATTCTTCTCAAAGACGATTATCTTGGCCCAGATCTCGTCGTCAATCTGCTCCCACTTGGCCAGAACCTCATTGATGTGATCCTGCGGGCAGAGGAAGGCATTAGCCTCAATTTTTTGGGTTCACATTAGCCAAGTTAATACTCACCCTGAAGAGCTTTTCGCGATCGTGCCAAACATCTTCCTCCTGCTCGTCTTGCCCGATGGCATCCAAATTGTCCAGAGAACGCGATATGATCTTGCGGCGAGAAATCATTTTGTTTGCTCGATTCGTTTCCTCTGCAAATATGGGGGGAAGAAGAGAGAATTTTCCGAAAATTATTATAAATAATTATGAGCAACGCTTATAGTTATGGACAATTAAGTTGGAGGCTCCTCCAGCGGGTGTCAGGGAATGCCTCTGATTGGATCTGGCAGACAGAATTAAAGCCACGCACTGGAAGCAGGAGATTATTAGGCAATCAGACCAATCAATCTGCGAGCCAATGAACTCTGCACACGAACTCGGAATCGAAGTAAGGGGATAGCTTGCTCCACCGCCACTCCTTTGATCGATGGAATCACCAATGTCACCGCCTCTAATTGAGGCGATGCCTTGACAATTGTTTTGTGTTAAACACTCTGTCCAACACACAAACACAGACTTGATTTTGCATTTTTTTTATCGGCGGGTCAGGCCAACAGGCACGGCATTTCAATTGGCCATTCGGGGTTTTTCTTCAAAGTCAGCCATCCATCCAGCTAGCCTGCCAACGTTTTGTGACAAAATCCAGTAGTCGTAGCAGTAGTGGTAGTAGTCAGGTGTACCCCACACGTGATTGGCATTAATTGTGGTCCAAATGCGGTTTACCAATAAATGTGTGTCACACACTCACGATGGCAATGAAAGTGAGTCTTCTGGTTGCTTAAATATTTACTGAATCCACGATTTCCCATTCCAATAAACATTCCCACTGCTATTCCCATCTATAAACCCCATACCACCCATCGGTAAATGCGACATTTTTGAGCGTGTGATCAAATTAAGGGCACTACATGCCCTGCATCGCCCTAATTTAAATTAGTTTCCAAATTACCCAGAACTGCAGCGGCAGTTTAATGACTTTCCCGTCTAGAATTTGTAAATAAAATCAATCCCTTGATGCCACCGCCAAGTGGGGCTTTCTATTTGCTTGAATCTTTGGCATTGGCGTTGGCGTTGGTTCTTTAATTAACGGACAGAGCGGCCATAAAACTTGATAAATGTCACGCACTTCTCTGTGTCTCCAACAGATCCGTTTTGGCCACGGCGAAATTTCAAATTATAACTGGTTTTCTCTTTGCAAAATCTAAGATTTATGGCAAATAATATTCTGTAAGCCGCATGTAGACACGCCCACGGGGCCAAGATTTGACAGTTTTTTTTTGACCAAAGAAGTCTAGGGAGAAACAGAAACATGAATATTCTGAATCTTAACTTGAAATTGGGTGTTGAAAAGTCTGGTAAATGTTCTCATATCTCCCAGTTCAATCTCTTTTAACCCTTTGATCTTCTTTAGAATTCTGCTGAATTCGCTTAATTGGAATGCCGATTCTACACTTTCATTCATGACTCAAAGTTATGGTGTTAATGATACTCAAATATTTCATTGCCCAGCCACGACTTGACCTCTTCTTAAAACCCCCAAGAGCAACATTCAGTTCTGTCCGTTTCATCTTCTATTTTAGAGCGATATGATTAAGTTTTGGGTTTCCTACGTCAATGGGTCGAAATGCCAACTGCCAAGCTACGATGCCGGTTTTTATTTTTATTTATTTTTTTTCTCTCGTATTCTTTTGACTGACTGTTTTATATTGTATAATATATACGCATAACATTTCGTTCTTTTCACCATTCCCCCTTTTTTTCTGTGCTGTTGGCTAATAAGTATATAAAATCTTTTTGTATGCCGAACGTGATGCTGATTTTTTGGCGATGATCGCATACAACAAAAGCTCTAGCAACAACAAGAATGCCACTAGCCTGAACATCTATATATATAGTATATAGATGGGAATACGAAATTTAATTAACTAGCTGGCCTTTGCTTATGAAAAGTTTAAACTGCACTTAATAATTATTAAAGCTTCTTACATGGCCATCGGATGATGATGATGTTGATTTATCTTGTTTGTCAGATTTATTAATCTGTTTAAGCTGGCTTACTGTTTTTTGTTTAGCTTAATAAATATGTAGCTACCCTTTGAGTGCATCATGAAGTTGCTCTCTTCCTCGCTCGTGTCGAGTTTCGTTTTAGCACATTTTCCGCATACCGCAGCCCAGCGAAACCCGGTTGCAATTAATTATGTAAGCCCACAAGGTCGCTGGCTTGGTTATTTTTAGCAACTCGGCAACTGTTCTGTGCGTGAGTACGCAGTTTATAGAACGGCGACGGATCGGCGGTACCAGTTCCCCAAGGCCGTTGCGCAGAAGGAAGCCAGCCAGCCAGCGAGCTCCTTTGTCCGCTGGCTAAGCGGCTTAGCACTTGGTCGCGGTCTTGGACGCGGACTTGGACTCGCACTCGGTCTCGCTTAATTGGCGTCCACTGTATGAATCACTGCAATTGCGCAATTGGCTTGTGCCATGCACTTGGGCGCCTTTCAAATGGGAGCGCGTGGAGTGACTTGTCACAATCGAAAAAAAGAGACCCACACCCACAGAGCGGAAAAACTGCAGCTCGCCTTTCCAGTTTCGTTTTCATTTTTCAGTTTTTTTTTCAGATTTTCAGCTGGCGTTACTGTTTTGGTTCTTGACGCCTCGGGGACAACCTTGAAAGTGAACTGAACTGTAGAGTTCGCATATTTGCCCCATGCGTTTTACATGTCTCCATGTCCGGCTGGAACGAGTTTATTTCTCGTTCATCGAGAGCTGTATTTGTGCTGTTACTTTCGGCCCATAAAATGTGTATTTTTCAATTTAATATCGGGGCACCAAATTATGACGGCCATAAGGTATTAACTCTTTAATTGTTCCGCCGCACCACTCAGAGCCCAATCAAAAGTGAAGCACTTTTTTGTGTGTATTTTAAATGTATTAAAGCGACACCGCCCCTTAGAGGGACTTAATGGCATAATGATTAAAATAAATGCAAAAACAAAACAAGAAATCCGCACGAATTGTTTGCACAATGTCGCGGGCGGCTGTGCACTTGTTACTGGCTTGTAACAACGCAACAAAAGTCAGTCAACAAACACCATTACCAACATAAACAAACGCCTGGCATCTCCGTGGCTTACATTATTATGAGTTGGCACTTTATTTCGTCTCCATGTGAGCAAGGCGACAAAAAAGTAAAAAAAAAAAAAAAACGGAAAACAAAAACAGCAGCCGAGGCAGCGGCAAGAAAATGAAAATTAAATCGCATATTGTTACTGAAGGAGATGATGATGATGATGATGAAAATATATATATTATATGGTATATGGTGGGGCACGCAACATGCAAGAAAATCCAAGTGAGGAACTCACGGATGAAGAGTCTGACTGGGACGCCCCAGAGTCTCTGGGGCACGTGTGAGTGTCATAATCATGGGAGAAGAGGGGGGTCTGCATATAGGAATAACATGGATATAAATATAGTATAATACGTTTCAGGCAGGGTAATAAATTGAAGTATGTTTCCTTTTATAATTTGGTAAATTTGTAGCTAAAATGTTTTATTGTTATGTTTTAAAAAAACCCACCAAAGGTAATATACCCCAAACAATTTGATATAAATATTTATTCCCTAATTAATTTTCAATTAAAAGTCCAGCAAAGTACCACAAATAGGTTCTTATTTATAGTTGTGTTTTATTATTAATTTGCTGTTAATATTTATGTTATAATTGTAATATTTTTCTTTGTTTGCTATTCAAATAATATATTTCTAAATGCTTTTCTTATTTATTTGTTTATTATCATTAGCTCTGTTTTATTCTGTTTATTTATTACCTAACATTTTAAAGAATAAAGTGTAGTCAGCATATCAAAAGAAGTGAACAAAAATCTTTCTCAAGACCACTGAATTCTATTCTAGTTTTATTTTTTTGTTGTTTTCTACTTTCATCTGATATGAACTAATTATAAACTGAATGTAAATTTGCCATTTTTCATGGTAATCATTGTATCTTCGGGCATCTGTCAAAGGTTTCTTTCAAAGCTACCATCTAGATCGAATGGGTTTCTATCTATTTATCTCCATTTTGAATTTATAGCTGGAAAGTTAGGGCATTGGGGCTTCTCCATTGTGTGTGGCCTGTTCACTTGCTCCAATTCTTGTTTGGAGATGAACGCCAAGCGACTCCCCACAACGCTTTGGCTTGGCTTTCATCTTTTTTTTTAACTTTTTGTGGGGCGAGAGATTTGCAGTCGGCACAATGCGGCGTATGCGCAATGTCTGCTCTGTCACTCGATGTGCATGTCAAGCTGATTGCATCACCAGCAGCAGCAGCAGCAGCACCATCATCAGCTGCAGCAGCAGCAGCAGCAGTGGCAGCTGCATGGAGCACTATTTTTGCGGTTGGAAAAAAATCGGCACACGAAAATTATAAATTCCGATTTTCACTTGCTTCGACAGCGGCGGCGGCGGCTTTCATAATATTTTCACTTATTTCTCTCCCATTGCATTGGCTGAGAATTTGCAATTCTCACCAAAGTATTTCGTGCCAGGAAGGCGGCCCAATAATAATAAAAGAAAACGAAAACGAAAAGACACAAAATACAAATCCAAGAGGCGCGAGACGCGATGTTGCACAGCACTTTCGTGTGGCTTTTGGACTTCCGCTTTTGTTGGCTTTGCTGCTGCTGCTATTGAGTGATTATTATTACCCGACATTGTTTTTAATGTTCAAATTACTTGCAAAAATTCGGTTTTTATTTTGGCCAAAGCACGTTTCGGGCCTTGGCTGGGATCTATTCTTAGGCCTTAACAAGTGGCGCACACACAAAAAAATAAAAAAAAAAAAGATTCCCAAAGATAATAGTGCCAGAATTGGAGGAGACAACACAAATCAAATGAAGATGACTTGGCTTGTCTTTTTCGCTTAATTAAATCTGACTGGCTATGGGTTTTATGTTCTGTTTAGATACATTCTTTTTTTTTGTTTGCTTCAATTAGTCATCTATGCTAATACCATTGACAGGCTATTGCAATTGGTAATTGGCAGTTGGCAGTTGGCATTTGTCCCGTGTGATTCATGGCAGATGGAGGGACTTGAGGCCCCCCCAAATTACATCATGGCAACGAAACGAAAACGATATATATATATAACTCTTCAAACTGATTTCTGCCAATCAATAGAGGCGGCAACTACAATGCACATCCGATATAGCACTGCTGTGTGTGTATAAATACAATTAAAGAGCAGGAAAAGACTCGTAAGCACTTCAACAAAGGCCGCTTCGCTCGTATTTTTTATATTTTTTATTTCTCATACACTCATACTTTAATTAGAGTTCATTAATTTGGGCTTCAAATTGAAATTGAGCCGTCGTTGGCACAATCAAATGCGTAATTAACAATTGCGTGAATAATTGGGTGTAAAATTCTAACAAATGGTTTAAGCCAGAAGGCAATCAAGTATCAATACCTCCGATCAGGCGACATAATTCAGGGGCAGGCCGCTGGCTCAAGTTGTTTTGGTTAAATGACAGCCTCGAATGTGGGCCAAGACAGAACCATCTGTTGCTGTCCTAATTAGGAGGCTTTCATTTGGCATGCAAATAAGTTTTGGCTGTTTACATAGAACTCTCCAGCCGGGGGAATGGCGAATCCATAACAAAGGCTGAGCAGAAGAAAAAAAAAAATGGGGAATAGGCCAAAGACCCCCGGAAGATCCAGCAAAGATATATATTTAGCTGTCTGAATCACATGACATGAAGCAATGGATTCGATGCCTTCCTTGTATTTCATTTTCGGGAATTCGTATGCATTGAATGTTTCAGGTGAACTGGAGATTACATCGCTCATAAATTCTGTCCAAGGCAACCGCAAGCGCTGAGATCTGCTCTGACACTTTTTGGGTTAATAAAAATATGAAATTATCTTAATGTAAATGCTAATCTGCGTGTAAATTAAGCGCACGCATTTCGGAAAACCCGTTTTTTTTTAATGAAACTGAAACCAGCCCAGGGCCAGTGAAGGTTGTTGAACAGAGTTTTCCATATAGTTAAGGCTCTGTAATAATTTGCTGCAACTGGGTTTCTATTTCGAATGGCCGAAAGAACCTTTTGTGCAGGCCAAACAAAAGACTCAGGCAACGAACTTGATTTTGTAATTTACATGCAAATACACACACAAACGCACACACGGCCCAGTATGAGTACTAAGCTCGGCTCTGGTTTTATTTTATTTAACACTCATGGACAGCGCGTTTTAGTGGCCTTTGGCGTTTAGCACATGCACACACACACACACACTTTTGAGCGAACTATAAAACCATGTTTATTTATAAGATGCCACAGAATGCTAATTAAAAACTCGACTCGGCTTGGCTAAAATCTCGTCTTGGACAATTTTGCAGCGCGATGATTGTACAATACAATTTAAGTGCCAATCAAACGATCTTCTCCGCTTGAGCGTGCATTCATTTCAATTAGCGGCAACGACAAAATGACAAAATCAATTCTGCCAAATGTCAAGGTCATGACAGGGGGGAGACCACTTACCTTCTGGTGCTTCCAAGAGCAATCCGTAAGTATCCAATGTAAGTCCCCTGCTTGGCGCTGGATTTATTCCCGAGTGTGACTCGTCGTAACGCCCACAATCAATCAACCAGCCAGGTTTCTCCTCAATTATGTGCTAAGTGTTTGCTGTTTTACAGTTCAGTATTCTTTTGTTTTGTTTATCTTTGTTTTTTGTATTCTTTATGTTTTATTTATAGTTTTTTTTTTTTTTTGTTATTTATTTAAAAGGTATTGCGTGAGCCGCGTAATTTACAATTTCTATTTGCACAACACTCTCAGAACTCTGCGCTCGCGTCGCGATTACGACTTCTACTGAGTCTCTGCCGTGGGTTAGTAGCTGCTCGCTGTTGTTTTGGTTAAGGAGTTAGGCGGTGTAAGCGCGCGCAAGAACCGCTCGCCTCAAGCTGCGTGTATCGACTGCTCGGCTAACGGTGTGGCCCGCAGCAAGTTGGCCAAAAAGTTAGCCATCCGAAGGCATAGCTGGTGAGCCGAGGCTCTGAAACGTAGCGAACGCCACACGAATCACGAACGCTGAACGCTGAACGCTGAAATCCCGCTTCTCTCGAAAAACCCGCTGGCAGAAGCCTGCCGACTGTCAAGCGAGGAGGTTTAGTGGGATCCTTAAAGATTATAAGGGAAGGTTCTTCAGGGAAAATGGTTCTTAATGAAGAAAAGGCCAAAGATATTTTTTACAAGTTTTATTTTAAATATTTAAGAGGTTTTTGAAGATTTCTTTGACCAAGTTGGTGCTTCTTCAAATAACATTAAATCAAATCATAATAAAAGCAACAAAATTTTAAGTTAAAAACTTGAATTACACCAAGCTGAATATTATAATATTTTCTTTAAGAAATATAAATAAATCTTATCTTGTTTTGTAAAGAAACTATAATGAAAAGGAACCTTTTGCGCAGGTCAATCAAAAGACTCAGGAAACGAACTTGATTTTTTACTTTACATGCAAATACTTTTTACAATTAAATTAGACATTTGACATCTCCTTACGACTGCCCAAAAATTGTAATCTTTTATTTTTCTCTTTTACAGAGTAAACAATTTAGACTTTTATTTATTTATTCTCTCACTTAAGCGTGTGAATTACTTTTGATTTGCTGGCTGGGTTCGCCGCTCCCGTTGCGGATGTATCTGTATCTATCCAATCCCCTGGGTAATTCCCTCGGCAGCAAGCTTCTTTATTTGGCTCTGGTTTTTTTTTTGTTTTTTAAAATTAACTCTGCCAGCGACATAATTCAATCCGAGCTGCGTCCGAGTTTTGCTCGTTTATGGCAGCTTTGGCTTGGCTTAAATGCAATTTATTTGCTTGAAATTCAAAATATATCTTAACGCTGTGAATCATGGGGGAAAATGGGGTGTGGCAGTGCAGACACTTAGCATAGAATGGTCTTAAAACGGTTTCATCTGATGGATTTCCCTTTCACATGTCAATTATCGGGCTGCCAAATTGGCGCTGAGCTAACACCCCTGGAATTTTGAGTTCGGAACTTGGACTTGGCTTTAAATAGAACTCCTCGAGTGTCCGGCTGTCATAATCAATGTTCATGGCTATTCAATCATCGAAAGGCTGCGTTGTGCGGCAATAATTGCCCAAGAATGCCACCATATATTTGCTACCACCGAGGAGGCGGCAGCAGCTCGACTGACCGACCGACCGACCGACCGACCGACCGACCATGTTGTAATCCAATATAATTTCAGTCGCTGCCTTGTTACTTGTTACTGTTTTTTGCTATTTCAATTAAAAGCCAACGCCAAACGGCAACAGCTACAGGTACAGGCACAGGTACAGTAAACAATGGCACTTGTGGGCCGGGTCAGGTGAAGGGGAAGCATGCCAAGCAGGTCGCTGTTTTAATAATCATTACAAATTGCTTTGGCGTTGCGGACCAACGAACGACCTTGCTACATTAAAAAACGGAAAATAAAACAAAAAAGAAAAAAACGGCGACTGTTGGGAGAAAATGGCTAAGCAAATTTTTGTTTTGTTTTTTAGGTTTTTGTTTTTTTCTTTTCGGCAGCAAATGGAAGGCAAATTGAGAAATTAACACACTTGTAAAAAAGTGCCCTAGATTTATAGGAAAATATAAGAAGTAGGGCTCTTATGATTTTAATATTCTCATTTGTTGGCTTAATTAATTATATTAGATTTTTAGTATTATTAAAATTAGTTGTTTTAAATATTTTCTAGACCTTCTTTTTTAAATATTTTCTAGACCTTCTGATTATTTTTAATCATTTTTATTGCTTAAGGAAGCTCTAAATAAAGAACTTCCTAAAGAAATAAAATTTATTTACTAAGAAGCTCACCACTTAAGCCATAAAAATATACAAATATCAAATAAATATTTAAAAACAATAAAAAAGGCGGATTATTCACAAATAAAAACACTTAAATTAAACATAGTAATTGCGTAGAAAAATATTTATAGGCCAATGTTGTTAAGAACATGTAGAGCAGTATCCTAAGTACCCCATAAAAACGGCCCATAAAACCACAAATATTTTCCTGCAATCAAAATTTAAACTTAAAAAAAAGATAACACTTACTAAAAGCCCTTAAATATGTGTCTAAATTCTTACAAAAACATAGGAAATACATCTTATTATCAGAGACACTTTTATGCCAAGTGCAGCCACTTGAAAATTTGCTAATTGAAATCAAGGTTGTTGGGCGAAGAAGGGGAATTTCGCTTCAGGTTCTGGCACTTTACACAGTATCCAGTTGACCCGAGTTTAACTAGCGTTTTATGTTCAATTATTTGGCTGCTCATCTCGGCGGCTGCTAAAATAACAATAATAATATATTAACAACAATAATAATAAGTAATAATGAATTGTTTGGCTAGATGTTGTTTGGGGCGCCTTTGTTTTAGCCATGTTGTACAAACAATTTCCGCATGGCTCGCAAATACACTGCTCTGGTCGTGTTGTTTGTTTTGGCTTCTTGGTGCGATTTAAATCGCGATCGTTAATTCGTGCTGACACACAAAGAAAAAAATAGAAAAGAGATCTGGCTAAAAATAATGGCGAATTCTTGATCTGGCCCTGTCTCAAGTGACGGCGCTGAATAGTGTGGGTTGACGGCGGCCAACGTGGCGTATGATTGATAAGCAAATTGTTCTATCAGATCGAGTATACGTCATGTTGGCCGCCCTTTGCCAAACGATCGATAGATCGATCGATCGATCAAGGAAAGTCCTTCACAGAACGGAACTATGATTCAGCAGAGAGCAGCCGCTCTGCTGTGACGTAACCTGAATTAAAGCTAAATCATTAACTTGAATCAAAAGCAAGAGCAGCAGCAGCCGTCGAGGTGTCAACGACACCCAGAAACCAAAAGTAAAGGTCGCCTTCAGACCTTCAGATTTGTAATTTCACAAGATTGCTGCGACTCTTTTTGGCATGCAGGAGACGCCGTGCAATTTAAGAGCTTTTTTTAACGCCCATCGAACACTCGGGCATGCAGATACGTTACCAATTCAATACCTGAAAAACCGAAATGAAATCCAAAATAAAATCCAAATCAAAATCAAAACACTGGCAGAGCATGAGTATGAGTATGAGTCGTTGACTGTTATTTTTCGGTGGGAAAAGGTTTCGCTTTGGGTGTGTTAATTGAACCGCTGGCCATTTCCGCGTACGGCAGGCAGACAGCCTTGGGGCCTGGGAAACTGCTTTTGGCCACTTGATGTAAGCCAATTTTCGGTCATAATTTGGCACTCAATCCGTTTGAGGCGTTAACAATTATGTTAAGAACTTTGTCGGGGCGATGACGCGGTCCAAATCGGAAAGTGTCTGAGAATAGTTTGGGTCTAAGTGTAGCCAATTTTATGCTAATTGCTTTTGAATACAAATGAACTCGTAAAAATAGTAACATTTAAATCTATTTTTAAATTTAAATAAGCTGGGAAAATGGTATATTTTATTTTTAAATGAAAGAAGGCGACATTAAAGCCATTTAACCATTAAATTAATTGTAGCAAATATAAATATTTTAGCTTGAAGTGTGATAATTGGGAAATATAATTTATAAAACCTCCAGAAGAAATAAATTCCTTATAATTTCCCTTAAAACTTTTGGTTTTTGAAAAAGTTGGACTTGTAGTTCTTCTCCCAAACTTCATATCTTAACGGCCTTGCTGAGTGATGATGACTCAGAAGCAGACGCTTCACATGTCAGCCGGCAAGAGGCTGAAAACCGATGGCTATCATCGCAGGGCCTCCAAATCCAACACAGAGAGAGAGATGCGACAAAGTCGCTAGCTAGTTGGCTTGTTCGATGATATCAGGAACATGCGCCACGCTCTGACAACAGGCATTCATTTCACACGCTGCAACGTGCCGAGGTGCAGGCACCACAGATATACATATACGAGGCTGCATCTGTATCTGCCAGAGAATCGGCAACACGCTGACTTGCAACACGGCCCCAACAAGGTGTAATTAACTACCAAGAGAGATCCGAGACCAACTCCGGGGCGCCATTAGAAGGAAGCCAACAAGTGGCACAATTCCCTAATCGTAACTGGCAACTTGCACTTTTACTTCACATTAGAAAAAGGGAAGAGTAAACCACAACCAGAACGAGAACCACTCCAGTAGTACCCTCACGACATGCCAAAGAGTAATTGCGCACATAATTCATGGCTCAAGGCCATGTGGCAGCAAATGAATTTCATTTTCAGCACCTCCTCAGTTGTGGTGGCAGGATGGGAGTCGGTTTTGGGATCCCCAAGCCACTTCTTTGTCTGGAAGATGAATGGTCTCAGTGCTGCGGCTGCTGTTCTGCGATAGCCGCCTTATGGCAGCTTATTAATCACGCTGAAGTCGTACACTAGAGTAAACCGGCGAAATTAGCACAAGCAACTGAAACCGAAAGCTGAACGAATGCTAAAATAGTCAGACAAGCAGAGAATGCTGTCTGCTTTAGACGATGTAAGTTTAATTATAATAAATGTCAGCTTTAAATATGCAATTAAGGCGAATGTAGAGAAGCCTGACTGCAGTGAATGGGAGTTCTGAGAGAGACAAACATGTAAATTAAACAAATTAAATTTACCAGAGGCAATCCAAATAAATGGTATTTTGAGGTAGAAACATATAAATATAATTTATGAAACTTTAAAAGGTAGAATTATAATTTAGAAACAATTAAAATTAAATAAAGCAAAGCTTAGATACATTTTCAAACGATTTCTTTAACTTTAAAGTAATGAAACAATTATTACAAGACAAGAGATTGATATCAGAGCAAAAAATATAGCTCATGTAGCTTGTAAATGCTTATCTGCTGACAATTAAACCACCGCCCATAAAATCTGCATTGATCAGCCGATCACCCGCTGATCCCCCCCTGATCACAAGCCGCCTCTCGATAAGCCCCGTGACAAGGCCACCAGCATCACCTTTGGAATATCTTTTCTCGTAATATCATTCCGATGTGAGCTAATGCATAATTACCGCAATTAAGTTGTCGTCTATGCAGGCTCCACTCGGCATCAAGTCGCTTTGAATAAACTAATTAATGTTCTTAGATTAAGCGAGGGAGATTGTGCTAATTGCAGTTTCAACGCGTGTTCCCCGATTGCCATCTCGCCCGAGAAGCGTTGCGACGATCTTCCAGTTCGATTCGCATGATTTATGGTGGCCATAGCCATAACCATTAGAGTGCATCCCCCGTGGGGCAGCGTGGGCGCCGTCCATATACCAAACACACTCGCAAACTGATTAATGGGCGCCCACTTGGAGGCCCAGAAAAGGGAAAACGATAAAGCTGGGGTATGGGGCATGGGGCAATGGGGGCATGACAACTGCTACTGGTGAATATAAATTTATGAGAATGCACAAACAGCATGTAAATCAATTATTCATGCTACGGCAGCATAAAAATGTCATACAATTTGTGGCAATTACAAGTAGCAGGCGATAAATATGAAGAACTCTGGCGTTAGCCTGATCCTTGGCGATCCTTTGACTAGCTAGCAGCCTCTAAAAATAGTCCCAAGTGAGTGATTGTTGCGAGTTATCGGGCCACTCGAGTTTGGTTATTCCATTAGGTTGGACTTATTTATAGGCAGGTGATTTATGAAGCCCAAGAGAAAAGTAGTGTACCTGCTCCTCCCATTCAGCACTCTCTAGTTCTATGGCGCTAATCTGCATACTGGCAGCTGCTAGATCCAATCCATAAGGCATACTTAGTTAATACAGAGGTAGTGTAAGTCCGACTAAGCCGCCATATGAGTATGCAAATGCCGTGGCTGTCCTTGAATAATCATCACACAGACTACAGCCATACAAACCATCTGATACAATACAGACGATCGAGACTAACTGCTGTATTTTATGACATCCAGCAGCCGAAAATTCTATTGTAACCTGTTTTCGGAATTTATTCACATTTCGACTTGCGTCAAGAGGAGGCATCATGATATCAATCTTTATGGATCATACACAGAAGTATAGTCAGCCCGCAGAAAGAAACCGAAAGGCTGAAGCCGCCACTCTTGGTTTCTACTTGGATCCCGGCTACATCATTATCTCATGGGATGACCAAGCCAGCCAGGGATCGGGGTTTGGCTAGAAATTAATTCTTTTAATGTGAATGTAGTTGGAGGGGGACTGAAAATAAAAGTGATTCGTTTTCGATTTCTATCTTATACTTGTTTTTACTTCTACTACTACTACTCCTCCTCCTCCTCCTCCGATATCGGTGGCAGCATAAACACGTTTACGCCGCCTGATGAATGCCCAGCTGTTGCCGCTTTAATTGTTATTAATCTGTTACTCTTTAATGGCATAATTAAATAAAAAATAAAACACCAATATGTAAAACAGACCCACGCCTCCCGCTCTTGAGAGGAGTTGAGGCGCAGACATGCTCATGATCAATGTCCATCAAAAGCGCAATCTACATACAATGATCGATCTGCAGATCGAAACCGAGAGGTGGGCGTGAGCATATGGAACCTAGTTTGCTAAAACGAAAGATATATATTTGGGAAATCCAGTTCAAGTCGAGTGGAAGATCGTTATACACTTTTTGGTGTAGTCAGCGGCTGTTGAAAGAGTTTAATTTTGATTTGAGGAATATTTTCACCATAAATAATATTTTAAATATATTTCCGACATTTATTTGCTTCTTAACTTCAATAATGGTTTAACTTAGTTGTTGTTTCATAAGAAATAAATATGTTTAAATAACAAGGGACTTTTATTAATGAATACTAATCCCTTATTTTGGCTCTATAAAATTTTATTTCATGTTATTAAAAGTTCGCAAACATTTATCTATTTTTAAATGCCCAAATTCAGTGTTTTACATAACCAGTTTTGGGATAAAACAGACCACTTCCCCATATATGTAGAGCACGAACCATTCCATACACACCATCATCCATTATACTCTATTCTTAAATACTAATTAACCTTTGTTCCCCCGAATGATTGTTATTTATTATTTTTTCTCAATGAATAAAGTATAACTATGGCAAAATATATATGGGATGCTGAGCAATTAGTGTGATTTCCTATTTGGTTAATTTGCAGAAAATTAAAACGGGTGTGCTATGGCAGCTTGGCAGTTTGGCATTTGATTTTGGAAACCACAAACAAGTTGTGTGTGTGTGGTGTGTGCGTTTTTGTGGATATATATTTGTTTGCGGGACTTGCGCCAAATCGAGCATAGAAACCACAAATGGCAAAATGGCAGCAAACATACAAAACGGAAGATTAATGAAACTCGAGTGCGCAGAAGAATCAGCGGCGGCGTCGGCTATATGGCTATATGGCAAATCCAATGTTAATGGCGCTTTAACCCACCCAATACCGTTGTCAAAAATGGCTCGATTCTGCTCTCCTGCAACTTTTACTTCCGCCAGAGTAGAAATATTCAGCTTTTGTGTATATTTTTCTGAATGGTTTAATTGATTTCTGTCTTTTCTATTTCTGCACAACGCACTCGAGGCGACATTAATTGCTCGTCGTAGGCCCGAACAAGTAGCGTTTGATGTCTGCTGCAAAAATGTCTGAGTAGTGTTTATGGTGTGTGTGTATTTTTGGTGGTGAAACAAGCGATTAAAATAACGCATAATTGGGAATTTAATACAGCAACAACAAAAAAACACAAAAAAAAAAAAACAAAGGAGCCAACAAAGAACGTGTGTCTCTAAATGGTTTTGTCGTTGCCCTGGGCAGCTTCGATGTTAATTGAATTAACCAAATGTATTATGCTGCATTTAGAAAAATTAATTTGCATAAATGCTCAATCGATCATTAGCGAGTCAATTTCACTTTTTGGTTTCACTTTTATGCCGCACACAACTTGTTTCTTTTTTTTTATCCAGAGTTATGACATAACTCTAGCCATTATTCTCAGTGAGTTACCCTACCCAACCCCCATATCCGGTTCAAAACAGATTCGAGTAAAGATTTCGAGTCTTATAATTATTAAGTTTTATGCCAGCTGCCAGAATGTGCTTAGTATTTTATTTATTCTATGCTGGGCTAAACTAGTTTTTCGTGAAATATGAAACGACCGTAAAACAAATGACAAAATCTGTTGGCTAGGTGCTAAAATGTACACCGGGAAACTGGCTTTTGGGGAGCGGTTTTATCCATCTGAAATTGGTTTTTTAAATTTCTACATTGTCTTACTGTGTGAGGTCAAAAGTGGCCACACGCATTTCCAAAGTTCAACAAACCACTTAAACTCCATCGCCAACCATCATCGGCTCGAGTCTTAGCCATCCGCGGGCTGATCCGTTCGAGTGTTTGCTCTGCTCCATTTTGAGTATTTGTAAGTTTATATACTTGTATTTATTCATAACACAAGTTTGGCTAAATGTTTTCTGCTTTTTTTTTTATTATTTATATAATTTATAACTGGTTCAATTCGTGGCGAGAATTTGCATAAAGTATTCAACATTTACCGTTATGCATTCATAATTAAACAAAACGAGAGAAATTGCAAAAAAAATAAGACACATTCTGGCGGCGGCGGCAACTGAAATCGAAAACAAGTTAAACCAGAACAGGTCAATTAATATCGAGATGTATAAATACTCATGAAGCTCAGCTCTCTAGCCGAAAAAAATGTAGTATATAAGCAATCCAGCGAAAAAGCAAGATTTTAGCCTGATCTCGGCTTGGCAACCGCAAGTGCAATAAAACCAGATCGAAGTCTATACTTTTATGAAGCTGAATCGTAAACCCCTATGAGATGCGGCTTTCTGTTCTTTTTTTACAGGAATTTCCACTGACTGGCAATGCCAAGTGATGACCTTGCCAGTGCCGTTGCTTTTGCACACAGAGAAAATATTTTATTTTTTATTTAGTAAAACAAAAGGTGTATAATTAATGTGGTTTATTATTAATTTTGTTTGTCTATTTAATCATATTTAATATAGCTTTCAGTAGAGTTGGTGAAACATAGGTTGCATACAGAAACATTGAAAGCATCGATTATTTTTATGCCCCAGCTTCTTGGACAATTTTAATTTATGTACAGCACTAAATTTTATTTCTTAAATAAGAACTGAAATGGAGTTAGCTTAAAAATAAGGTACCCCTTTGAATTGCTAAGCTGTGGTCTTGCGTCTTTTTATTTTTCTTTGAGTCTAAAGTCCTTAAGTTATAGGAGACAACATAGTTTCGCCAAAGTTAAATAAAAATCATTTAAATATAATTGTAATTATTATTACTTTGAAAAAATACATTTATAAAGAAATAATGAATAAATAAAATAATAAATTTAAACAAAAATCAATTGAAATAAATACTAGCCACATTTTTGTTTGCTGTGCGATGATGCTGTTGCCGTGACGTCACTGTTAATGGTAACAATATTTCATAATCATAAGAGTGTGGGTTTTTGGCCACGTCTTACCTGTTCTTCGGCATGCGGGCCTCAGCCTCTGATGAGATGATTCACTCTGGTAATTTTTACACAGCCAAAACATATTTATAAACTGGCAACTGCTGGTTACTGGCTTCTTTCCAGACCAAATCATCATCTTAATTTCATCAAATAATGATAGGGCTTTTCCAAGGACTTCCCACACGCTGACGACGAGGACGCCCAAACGATTCTTGGACGTCGTTTAAGTTGTTTATGGCCTTTTGGTAGGAAACCAAAGTCTGGACCAGGGCTCGTTTACATTGTTGATGCCTGAGTTCTGGCCGGGATCCTCGCGAGTTGGCGTTGTTGGCCGCCTTGTTAACATGATGGGCAGCAGCAGCGCAGAAAGTGAAACTGAAATCGAAAACTATTTGCGAAAATAGAGCAATAAGTTGGTAAGGCACCGGGTCCAGTCCAGGCCAAGATGCGGTGGCCACGATAGTCGGACAAAGTTATTAAGGCAGGCCGAGCGTGACAGAGGCGGCAAGTCTGGCGAGTCTGTGGGACAACTTGGACAACGTGGCGCATTATTTTATTTCGAATTTAATGATGGCCAAGAACCCTTGTCGCCGTCTGATTGGAACCACAACGTCCAACAAATTTGAGCCTGTCTCTCCTGGGTCTATTGTCGTCGTTTGGCAGTGCTGCCATAGGTGTCATGGTGTCATGAAAGAATGAGATTTTCTTAGGGAAAATTATTGGGAAAATGTTTAAAATATAACAAATTTTAATATTATTATTGAGGAAAAGACATAACCCTCAGGGAATAAACTAGAAGATTTCACCATTATTTTCCTGTATAATTACTCTATAAATATTTCCCTATTTATGCCTCTCTTTTTAAGGATCCTTTGAGCTTCAAAAGACATTCTCTTGTCATCACTGATTGTCGTGTTGTTTGTTGGGGGTGTTGCTCTGGCTGTCGCCTTTGTTGCCGCTGTCAGTTGCGTGTTGCTGGTTTGTTGTTGGTTGGTTGATGACGTCGTAGACGGAGGCGTTGCCTCGCAATCACCAAAAGTGATCGCGATTGTGCCGCAAGTCAAAGGCCCAAAAAGAAAACCAACCAGAGATACACAAAGTGTACACTCCGGGCAGCAACAACTAACAAGGTTGCGGAGTAAGTTGAAGGTCAGCACGTAGCGTATCGAGCGTATATATATAGCTATATATACGTATCTTTTTGTGACTGATCGGCTAAGCTTAGCATATCGATATCGGTCGCAGTTGCAGCAGGCCGACTTGTAGTCTCTTTGCATGTAATAAGTAACAAATGCCGCACGACATTCGACATTCGACAGTTTTATGCCGAGACATTTGGGTGGGACGGGGGTCTGGTCTTCGGCGACTTATCTTGGTAATTGAGGCAGTGGCTTTGTCCATAAATTCCTGGTCAGCTACGTGGGCCGCCATCGCACTCCGAGAGCGGCTGCTTTTGACCCGGCTTACACACAGAACTATGCGGGGTGTAATTAAAAAGGCGACAGAAGGAATTCTAATTCGTGTGTGGCATTGCGACAGTTAAAAAAAAGGGAGCGGATTTTAATTAAATAGAGAAGACATTCAATTGTTCGAGGCTGGAATATTAATACTTAACAAGAATTTAATTAAGAGATTCATTAGAAGAAGATTATTAAGACTTCTCCTAAATTTGTTAAAGTTCAACCTAGGAATTTGACTTTAAGGTCTTCTAAAATTTCTCTGAAAATGTCTTATTAAATTCTTAAAATAATATTGCTTAATAATATTAATAACTTTAAGCTTTGTACCTTTAAATCCCTCCCCAAAACCCTCTGCCTTATTTTCCTAATTAGGGCTGAAAGTCGCCCAACTTTAGGTCCAGCCATTGACAGGAAAAGACCAACAAATCAAGCGAAGAACATTGACAACGACAGCTACTAATGACCAAGACCAAGTCAGAGTTGGAGCCAAAGTCTAACTCAGAGTCAAAGTCAAAGCCAGAAGAGACGAAATCAAAGTCAGGCGCTGTCTCTAACATCAAACAAATGCAGTTGTTCTTCTTCCTGCCGGCCGGCCAGCTGCATTGGAAAATGGGAAAAACTGGAGGGAAAACAGAAGGAAAAATAGAAGAATGTCCGATGCAAAATTTACTTGCACTTAAGTGAAAACATTGATTGCAATGGCATTGGCTTAATTAACCAACCAACCAAAGCCGCCCGCCCCGGCCGACATTGACAATGAAATGGAAAACTATCAATGCTATCAGCTTCAGCTTCAGCGTCGGCTCCTGCTCCTCTTGGCTTGGAGTGGCTCCCCCAGAACACTTTCCGCTGTGGAACTCGTTACCAAGTTGGATCCGCCTATCGTCACGCATGGATCGCAAATTTATTTGTCAATCAGGCAAAAGTATGAAGCCAGTCGGAGCATAAAATACACATAATTGCATTTGGCCCCAGCCCCCGGCTCCCGCTTCCATCTGGCCAGCTCTGCTCTGCGTCCCGCTCCCAAGGATTACTCCCAGCGATAAGCCTCGTTTTTAAATCCAAGTCCAACTCCCAACTGCAGCTCCAACTCAACTTCAACCTTGCCTGTGAGTTTGAAATGCTCTCGTAATAAATTGAATTCACCTTTTGTGTCCGTTTGTGTTTGCCTTAAAATAACAACGCCAGAAACAGGGCCCTTTCGCTGATCTCTACACTAGAAGAAAATTAGGGGTGTGAAAATGGGAAAGTCAGGGAGGCAAAGAGGGCTTTCAAAAATATAAAGAAAATCCTGCTTAAATCTTGATTAATTTGTTAAGAAAATCCAAGAAAATCAAAGTTCATAACTAAGCCAAAAATGAATTAATTTCCATTCGGAAAGCATTTTTATGCTGATTTTTAGTCGGAAATGATTTCTTCACTAAGTTTGAAGCTTCTAACTTTAATTATAATACCCTAGAAGGGTAAATATTAAAGGATAAAACGTCTAAGATTATTATTAAGGCAAGTTTAAAATATATCAAGTAAAATGTATACAGGAAAATGTATACAAATTAAACAACTTTAAAAGCTAACAAAGAATTAATTAAAAATCTTCATCTCTTTAAATATATTTAATAAAGGGATTACCTAATTTCTCTCACTGCTTAGCCAATCTGAACCAATCCCATTGCCAGGGCTATTTCCATTTCCATTTCCATGACCATCTACATCTACTGGCACTTCTAAGACCCACACACGCATGTAGCGCTGGCCAACAATTGGCATAAATATCACTTTGCTCCCTTGAGCGTGTGGCAGGAGGTAGGAAGTTGCACCATGGAGGAGCCAGAGAAGCTGGAGGAGCCATGCCAGCCAGAGACCCACGTCCAAGTTCAGGCCCTTTTTTTAACCCAAACCGAACCCAAGGAAACGGCAGCAACGGCAGCTTGATAAATTTTATACAAGTTATTCTAACATTTTTACTCTTCACCGGCCGACACCCGGCCACGGCCCTTGGCCGCTCCGTGATTGAGTTAACTTCATTTGCCTGACTTGGCCGAGACAAGACACGTGCTGCCTTCTTGGCCAGAAACGCCACTCGCAGCAGCCTGCCACTCCTCTGTCCCCCTTGGCTGGGAGAGTGGAATTTATTTTATGGCTCCTTAGCCAAACATGTCAGTTATGTTTGCGAAAGTACATATCATCAGAGGCACTGGACATGCGTGTAGGTTTCCAGCTAAGATCCAGCCTCCGCGGCGACGAGGATCAGTGATGGCATCTTCCGAGATTTTTTTGAATAGAAGATATCCCCTAAATTTTGGGGGGATTGTTTAAAAATGTTTTAGTAATTTTTTTAAGATTTTTAAAACATAGAAAACTCTATAGTATTTATTTATATTTAATTTTTAAATCTTCTTAAACTTTCGAGGAGGTTTTATATATTTTTTTCCTTACTAAATAGCTTTTCCTGAGACCTGAACTATTTTCTATAGAACTCCCTGGACATCCCTGCCTAGAATGCATTTAAAGAAAATCTAAAAAAAAAATCCTGCTAAGAAGGAGAAGGAATTGGTGGACGTGGAGGAGGCTGCAGTCCCAGGAGACACAACAAAAGCGGCGCGCTAACAAATTTATGGCAAATTTTTATAGTAAAATCTTGAAAGTGTCGAAATTGTCCGAGAGCGAAAAGGAAAATCGCGGCCAAGTTGGGCTTTTGCCCTTTCTATGATTTTTCCCCCCACATTTCCTTGGTGGCTTTTCCTGCTGTGGGGTCAGAACGTTGGGCCTGTCCATGTAGCATGCCACGCCAATCGTGCCGCCGCCTTGTACTTGATAATGTGGTAATTTAGGGTCCCTCTGCACGCCTCGCACTCGTGTAAATACCATATATTTGTGGGGCTAGACAATTGAATATCTGTGTTGTGTGGCTACTTTTTTTAATTTAATTTGTTTTGAGGGGAGAAGGCTTAGGTTTAGGGGGGTTTCGTTTGGGGGAAGAAGGGAAATTGTTTCGGGTTGTTATACCTACAAAGTATTTGATTTTTGGGAGCTTTAATTTTAAAGAAATTGGTTAAAAACTTAAGAATTACTTTAATGACTTATAATTCTATAAGAAAAGGACTTTAAGTTAAGACAGAATCTGTAGTTTTTGAAGGTTAATTAGATTCAAATTATAAGTGAATATATTTTTCTTTGAGTTTGCCTTAAATGTTATGTAGTTTAAAGTCCACAAAATATTCTTTAATAATTAACCACAAATTAACAAGAACTGTGAATATTTTCTAGGTAAATATGCCAATCTTAATTAACACTTTGATACCTTTAAATCACTATTTGAAGTATATAACTTTTTGTAACCAAGTAAAGCCTCTTTAAAGATAAAATATAAAATTTATTCCTTAAATGTTCTTAAAACAATATGCATACGTTTTTAAAATTCCTAAATTTGTAACTCTTCTTAATAAATAAAGACCTTTTCCAGCTTACCCCTTTCCACTAACCAATTGCTTAGCTTTATGTTTCCAAGTTGGTAATAATTTAGCACCTTCATTCGCACCTTTTGGCCAACTGCATGGTGACTTTAGCTTCTGTTTCAGAATCCGCATCCGTCTCTGGAGCTCGTGCGGCGGCAGCTGTCAAAGCTTGTCAAGTGGCCCGGGCTCCAGCGGGTCCTCCTCCACAGATTTGCTTTATTGTTTACATATTCGCACATATCGGGCGGAACCAATGACATGTGTGACAGCAGTGACCCAGTTTTCCCAAACAGAGAATCGAGAACTCAACACCGAGAACCAAGAACTCTCTTGAGCACTTTGGCCAAGTTTCTCCGCCAAGGATTTGGAGCAGTCGCAGTGGTATTGAACCTTGGGATGGTTGGTTGGTCAAGTCGCAGATGGAGCTGGAGATGAAGTTGCTAATTGCATGGCGGCCGCTGACGTTGATCGTCATTTGTCGTGGGCTTGTGGAGGCTGCGGAGGGAACGAAGCGGGAACCAGAGCATTACCAAGTGGGAGGAAATGTGGGAGTGTGGCGGCAGCGTGGGTGTAGCCAGTCGACCTGTCACAATTTTTTGATTTTGAGCTTAGCTGACAGGTGGAACGGGGACTAGGCAGCGGCATTAATTACGCTGCAATTCGCTGACCGCTGACCGGGCATTCTAATTCGCATTTGCCCAGCAAAATGCGGATATCATTTAGGTTCTAACATGACCTGGGGATGCACTGGAAAATAATAATAAACATTTGCTTTCTTAATAATGCTATTACATTATTAGGCATTCATAGTTATAGCTAAGGAAGGAATTAATACTGATTATGACGCTGATCCTTTAAGAAAGAATGAAGATTACTCATAAAATTAAACTGTGATCCTTTTTTTAATATAAAATATATGACAAGCTTCTCCTAAACTAAATAATTAAGAAACTGAATTTAATTTAACGGACATCCCCTTATTTATATACGAATAAAACTACAAAGTAATTCCTTAACATCTCCGAATCCCCTTTCAAAGCCATCCATCAAATATCCAATGTTCTTGGGCAATAAAATTTGTTAAGTGCAGCCGTAGAAGTGGCTGTGGAAGCCGCAGTTGCATTCCCTTATCTTGTGTAATATTTTCATGTACGTGCCAGAGATTCACCTGAGAGCAAGGCAGGTTACACGTGTTCCCGATGATCCGCTCCTCCACCGCTCCTCACCCTTCATTACCTCTTCCCCCTTTTGCCCAATGATGATTCTTTGGCAATTCGTGTACTGCGGGCACACACGTTGTTGTGTCCTTAGATTGCACTTAACATCGATGTAGACACTTCCTGGCTGGAGCACACACACATCCAGGAGAAGGAGGAGTAATGTAGATTCGCGGGAAACGCCGATCGCAACATGAGTAGCCAAGGGTTTAATTGATTTATTTAAATGCCAGCCATTGGACAACACATATTTATGATGGGAACTAAGGAACTTAGCTCCTTGGGCTTCGATTACAGCCTGGCCTCTAGGTCTGGGACTCCTCTCCAGCTGATTGGTCTTGAAATGGAGAAATTAGAACAAGTGCCACTCGAGGCGGCTCGCAAAATCAACAATGAAAACATTCCCTCGACCGCAGCAATCCGCTAGCTTGGCATCGGCGTTAGCAATAAATTAAAGGCAATTTTAGCCAAATAAAATGTTAACGGTCTCGTCTTGGCCACGCTGAGCAGCCAGTCTCTCTGGCTTGGAGTTTGGTCTTGGACTTGCAACGACGGCATGGCTTGCCCTTTTTCAACCCGGCCGCCGCGGCGAACCGAACTCGGGCCAGACCTGATATGATGGACAATGTTGTTCCCCGAGTTGCTAACACAAACATTTGGTCAGGCTCAAGGCACTGTAAGAAAATAAGAGTAACAGGGAAATTGGTAAGAAAAACTATAAAATAAAAATGATATTTAGTTGGGGGAAAAAAAACAAGAAATGTAAATTGAGTTTCATGTAATTTCTATCATCTTCTCCATAAAGTGTAAATCATTTTTTCTGAAGCTTTTATGATATTTCTTCCAGTGCACATGCAGATGGCTTCTCTTGGCTTTTGGTATTTGTCACGTTCATCCATTTTGAGAGGACCACGTACACGTTTGAGGCATTGTTAATAACTTTATTCGTCGACGACGTCGTCCTACTTGTTGCTGCCAACTGCGAGGGCTGCTTCGAGGGAGGATTCGGGATGGGATGGCTAGATGAGGCGACAGCGGAGACGGAGGGACACATACCACCGTTATTTATGAGGCATGCTCAATTATTGGCAGTGACTTGTTCCTCATGGCGCCCGCATCGTAGCTCCAGCGCTGAGCTTCATGTACCTCCAGCTCCAGCTCCAACTCCAACTACCAGTACTCAGGTCCATCTCCATGCCCAGCTTAATCGGCCAAATCAGCTGAGTCTCCAAACTTGAGCTTGAACCTCCCAAAGCGGCAGCAGCAGCGGCGGCGGCCGGCAATTAAGTCACCGTTTTGCCGTTATGCAAATAGCAACAAGGTCAGACAGCCAACAGGTATTATTGGGTTTGGGTTTGGATTTGGCCGGGCTGGAAGGATCGGAGTGTGAGGGACTGGAACTTGGAACTTGGACGCGGAATGCGCTGCATCATCATTCAGCCAGCCCAATGGGGTTTCCTGTTTCGCATTGGCATCAGCAGCGCGGAATTAGAACAAATTGTCCATGATCAATGCGGGGTCATTGTAGCCAGAAAATGTTTACTTCTTTTGAGCATTGCTATTTGGTCATCATTATTCGGATGCGACCTGATTCTGGGCAAAGACCCTGACAAAGCTGCCGCCCTGGGAAGTCCACGAAATGAAATCATGGCGTTCTCCTAACCGCAGTGAAGGTTTTTTTTTTTGCACTTCTGTAGCGCCGTGAATACCCATTTAATTATGAGTTGCTCTCTGAGTCTGAATCTTAATCTGAATCACCCGCCTCGCCTTGGTGTTGATCTTGGTGAAAGTTCTGGCAAATATTTAAGCTTGGCGATAAAAGAAGTTACCCAAAGGGGAGATTACAGATGAAGGTTCTTGAAGCCACGAGTTGGTCTTTTAAAGTAATTTTTTTGTGTATTATAAAATATGGATTAATATATAGCATTATAATTTATACAGCTTTTACCAATATTAAGAAAAACAAACAACATTTTTAGTAGTCAGAATAAAGGACTTAAAAAATTCTTAGTACAATTATAACATTAAGAAATTTATTTATATATTTATTCTATTTTTCTTGATCTTTTCCAGACTATAAAACCTAATATTTGGAACGTTAAAATGTATGTTTTTAATTCAAGCAGTAGGCAATGAATATATTTCAAAATAAGAGCATAAAGATGCATTCTTTAGGGTTTAAATAATATTTCCCAAAACTAACAATAAATATTCTTAACTAATTCATTAACAAGGAAAGCTTTATTCTTGCCTAAATTACTCCACTCTTTTAATATAATATTATTAATATTTATTTTACTTTCTATAAATATTATTTTATAATTCCATTAAGAAAAGGCTTCTTCCCTACTAAAAACCAATAAATTCATTAACAATCCTCTAAAGAAACCATCCTTTTCAGACATCCATCTCTGTCAACCGAAGGACACTCTTTAGTTGTACTTTTATTGTGCTCAAAATATATATATTTCCCGACCAGAAATACCTTTTGTTACGACTCTTCTTTTTTATTACCGCCATTCATCCCCAGATTTTCAGTGTCCGCCTGCGGGAATTTCAGCAGAGTTTCAGCCTTTGAAGGTCGATTGTCAGCAGATCAGAAATCGGCAACAAATCTGGCTATGACGACTCCAAGTGTCTGACTTGGACTATCTGACGCATTGACGCGTCCTTGGCCAGCAAGCTTCGGCTAAACAATGAAATATGAAAAATTAAACCATTATTAACAGCGAAGGGGCCAAAACAGTGCACCGAGAGATCGCACAAAGGCAGATAGCTATATGGATATATCGGGCTAGGCTGCGACTTGGACAACTTGTTGTCTTTGGTGCAACACACAAAAGCGCGCAACTTGAACGAACAGTAATTATTATTATTTCTGATATATATATATGTGCAGATATACACCTACCTTTGTGTATATATATATGGGGCTGTTGTAGCTATTCCATTATTTCGCGCATGACTAACCAAATGCAATTCCGAGATTCCATTCTTTTTTCGGTTTTTCCTTTTTCTTTTTTTTTTTTTGCTTGTTGCTGCCATTGAATTCCTTTTGTTCCACTTGGTGGCAGCTCTAAACTTTGCTGTTGCAATAAGAAAAAAAAAACCACATAAAACTTGGCCAAAAAGCAACAAAATCGACAGTAATCGTAAATTTGTAAATCAGTTGCAAGAACATGTGTTTACACAGCCAGTGGGCCTTAAATGCGGGTCATGAGCTAATTGAATCGTTCCTAAATGCCCTCCTCTGTTTTTAAAAATATAATCTGACACACTTCCCCGTTTTATTGATCTTTCTTTCGATTTCTGTCTCAGTCCGATATTCTTGGCCGATCTTAGAAAGCGATTCTGTGGATGATTCGCGGAGGAGCAGCATCGAAAGCGAAATGGAGGGCAGGCTTTGGATGTGAAGAGTGGGCTGCCCACGAGATTCTGAGGATGAAACTGAGTCTGAGTCTGAGTCTGAGAAGTGATTCCAGGGCAATCGTTAAATAAAAAATAATCTTGAGTTTATCGTGAGAGAAATCAGTGTAAAGTGGCTGTCGTTAAAGGCAAGAAAATAAAGATGCTGTCGAGTGACAGATCAGGGATCAAGTCTTGAGGTTCTTGTTTTGACATTTAATAAAATAATTTATGGATTTAAAGTACTTAAATATTCTGTAATGTGTGGTGAGTAACTTGGGCATAAGCTTAGCGTAATTAATTACTAACAATTAACAAGTATTTTTTAAAGTTAATTAGAGTAATTCTAAAATTTGTGTAAATAAAACTTTAGTCTTCTTAAATGCGATTTATCAAAATTGTGTTTTATTTTGAAGGAAAGTATTGATTGCTTCCCATTTGTTCCATTATAATTTACAATTTCTAACATTTATTTGAATTACATAAGTTTTTAGCAAACTTTATAATATTTTAATATTGTTTAAAATGGAAGTACATGTACATGCATTTTATTTTAAAATACAATCTGATTAAGTTAGTTTTATAGACTTTTGCTAAGCTGTTTTGCTTATTTTTTATAAAATCATTTAGAGATTATATATTTTTTAGTTAATATTTTATTATATATATATATTTTATTATATATTTTATTATTGTTTTATACAGTATTATTACCTAAAATAATTAAGCAAATAATTAAACAAATGACTTCAAATTTCCTCTTCCCTGAAAGCCAAAATTAAAGCCCGCCTAAAACTATGCAATGCCAAAAGCCCAAAACCGATCCAAAATGTTAATTTTCGAATGCAGCAATTAAAAAAAAAATTATATACGAACTATGCAACAGCGCGCGACGGCTTAAGAGAACCTGTTTGCCACAAAAGCTCTCTCTCACTCTCACTTTCACAGACTTTATTATAAACAAATGCAAAAGAGCTAAAGTTAAAGAGAGGCTTAGCCATCAACTTTGAGCTTTAGTTCCCGTTGCCGCCTCTTCGCTTTAGACCAATTCACTTGGCCACTTTGGAACGCAGCTCGTTTTACCTGTTTCGCCTTTTGGTTTTGTGATTTTCAGCTTGGGGCCTTAACATTATCGATTTGATATTAATTTGTCGTTTTTTTTTTCAAGCTTTTTTATGCTATTTTGCAATGCACATGTCAGCAATGGCAACAGCGACAGCGACTCAAAGTCGGCTAAGAATTTGTTGGCGCTGTAATTTCGCCCCGGCTGAGATCGCTAATTAAATGCCAAAACAAAGGCGAGTGCGGCAGCAATTAATCGCCGCCCCTTACCCGATTTTATTACAGTGTAGCTGTCGCTGCCGCCGAGAGCAGAGATATGCAGATTATAGTCCGATTTACTCGATTATGCATACATAGCTGGGCTTGTAGCACAGTCTGATATGCCTTGAACTTAGCTGCATGGTTTATGGCTCTCGTGTCGAGTTTCCTAGTCGAAGGTTTATCCGTTTTAATAGTTTGATTTTAAGATAAGGTATTTTAATATTTCATTTTGGGTTTAATATTTGATTTTGAGATTATAAGATGTGAGGGTACTGGAAAATAATAATATTCTAAGTATAAAGAATATAAAATTAGTTTATAATAATGATGATTTTTCTGTAATTATTAAAATTTAAGTTTTGCAGTTTTGTTAGCCAAATAAAAACTAACATAGGAACGCTTTCCGATTGGAAATTAATGCTTTTTTGGCTTAGCTATGATATTTTAAAACTTTGGATTATCGGGCAGCAAACTTGCTGCGAAAACAAAAGACTTAAGCGACAAACGCGAAGCGATGCAAAATGCGCGGCAATCAGTCGCAGGTCATCTAGATTCCCAATTCCTTGTTTCTCTCTCTCATTTTGTATTATTAATGTTTATAAGATATGCAACATTTTTAAATGTTTAATGATTCATTATAGTCCCTTTCCTTCACAAGGGGTTATAGTTTAAGCTTTATTTAGTTACAAAAATTGAATAAGAACACAATTTAATAATCAATTTCACTTCAAAATCAATTAAAGCCACACTCATATTAATTTACCATTAGAAGGAACTAGTTCCAATCCCAAGCTCTGCTTCCCAGACCCCGCGAGATGCAGTTCGATCCACGTCAAAGTCCAGCGGACACGGGGTTGACACGGGCTGACAGGTCGACGGGGAACCAGCGACTGTGTTGTGACTCGCTGGCCACATCCACAGGCCACATCCAATTGACGTCCATTGATGCTGGCAGGTCATGATGACGATGTCAGCCCACGCTGTCATTCCCCGTGCTCCATGCCCCTGGGCCCTCCTCGAAGATATCAACGGTAGCTGAATGCACCTGGAACTGGCCAGAGGGCATGTCGGTGGCTTCTCATGGCTGTGACATTAGCGGGCGATTAATCAAAAGCGGAGACCGAGTCACAATCAAATTCCTGGGAAGTTCTTCAGGACACTCTCAGACGCTGAGATTCCATGGATTACGGCGAGCAGTTCAGTGGTTACTCCAAGGTCAGGCCCTGCGGTGATTTATGAGATGAGTGACAAACGAGTTTACTGACTGACCACCACCACAGGTTCTTCTCTTCAAATCAGAGAGCTCTTCATTTTCTGCTTTCGGTTTCAGTTTCGGTTTCGGCTGCTGCTGCTGCTGCGACCCGTTTTATCGGCATTAATTAAACTTGTATACACTTAAAACTTGATTAATTTCAAATAGCAACTAGCGCTTGGGCCATTTATCTTCATTAGGACCCTGGACCCGGGGCCAACACAGTGTGTGTGTGTGTGTGTGCAGCGACAAATGGCAAAGTGTGCTGCAAGTCGCTCTAATTAGTCAATTTGCTTGCTCTCAGACAAAACACTTAGACAGCGAACTTGCTGCGAAAACAAAAGACTTAAGCGACAAACGCGAAGCGAAGCGATGCAAAATGAGCGACCATCAGCCGCAGCTCATCTCGATTCCCAATCTCTTTGCTCTCGCTCTCATTTAATCCAAATCATCCATCAAGCTGTGTGAAATGAACACATCAATGGCCATTTTTGGGCCCGAAAGTCACAAAGACAGACCGCCCAAGCGAAAAACCTTGAACCGGACGGACGGACGGTATAAATTTGTCGGCCATACCGTCGTCTGCTAACGCATTTTTGTGTCGGCAAAATTTTCACATGCCTATCCGGGCCCGATTACGCAATCGGGCATATAAATTAGGTGACCATTTAGCTGGGATCTAAGCAAACCCGTCCGGTCCAAGCCTAATCAGAGCCGAAATCAAGCGTGGCAAATTGGAGCAGACACAAGTGCCGATCGCTGTTAACCAGTAAGCCGCCAGTAACCACTAAAAAGACAGCCAGCCAGCCAGCAAGCCAGCCAGCTAGTCAGCCAAGCAAGACAGCAGTTAGCAGTTAGCAGTTTTAGAAGCGAAAGCAAAAGTTTTTGCCACAGAAACCGCACCGCTGAGGGGCTGTTACCGCTGCTGCCTGCCTGCCGTCAGCTGCCGGACAACTTTTGCACATGCTTTTGTGCTGTGTCTCTTTAAGGGGTCTATAATTGCGCAAAAATAACTGAACAAGGCGATAGCCAGCACATTATATATATGTGCATAGATATATATAGACCAGCCACAAGTCCCGCTCTGACTAAACCAAACTGGACGCGACCGAACCCCCGATCAGCATTCAATTGAATTCGCCATAACCATTTCTGGGGGCTAAACAATAGAGTGGAAGTCTTAAAAAAACGAAATTAAACAATCAAATTTATGATAAAGAGATCGCAGTGGGGAATACCCTTACAGAAAATAATCTTAATAAATAAATAATGCATATTACTTTTCTCTAAACTCAAAGTTTAAGGTTTATAAATATTAAATTAAGTTGTAATTAATTAATTTAATTTCTGCTACAACAAACCCCTTTAAATAATCCATACACTCTCCCGAAAAAAGCCTGACCAAGTTGATTAAACAAAATTGTTTGACTTTGGGGCTTTGAACCGACAGTTCACCCAAGGGGTCAGGGGGTTAAATTCGATATTCGATATGAATTGATTGTCCGAGGAGGCGGAAAAGCCTCTCGTGAATTCGTCGACTCTTTTTTGGCCCTACACTAAGGTCGGGCCATAACCATGTGGATTTACTTTCTAATTACTGGCCAAAAACTGGCGCATTTATAGGAGTTTTCTGCTGCGGCGAGCTAATTTACGGCACGTCCAAAGAAGTCGGGGCAGCTGCCCAACAGCCCAGCTCAATTTCAAATTAAATTTGTATTCAAATAGACCGCAGACTGCAGACGGCTGCTGGTGCTGGTGCTTGGGCTGGTGATGCTAGTGGTGCTAAGACTGCTGCTGCTCAGCCACTCAACTGGGCAATGACAAGCAAATTAACCGCAACTGCCGCCTGCCGCTTGATGTTGCACCATCGCAGGCTCCATCGTCCGACAATCAGCAAACTGTCGGCTCCTACTGCTTGCTGATCTGCTGGCCGCCCCCATTACCGATCCCCGCCTGCTTCTCAGTCGTTTTATTTTTTTCTTTAGCTGCTGGTTAACTACTGCTCTCTAGTGCCCAACCCAACCCGGGGCATATAATTTCCAACACATAACCTTGAGCAAAAAAACAGAAAAATACGTGGCTGCTAAGAAACAGATTCAAATGAATTTATCAGCACTTGGTCTGGGGCCATTGTCTGCGGATTAGTTTGTGTAAAAATGTATCACAAGTGGCAGTACAGTGAAGCCTGCAAGTGGCGAGTTTTGAATGAGAAGAATGTGTTTGAAAATTATGATGGATAAGTGAAGGTTCTGGGAATTTCAAGAGGCTTAAGGGAAGACACAAAAACTTATCTCTCTTGAAATTAAATAAAAGATAGTATATGAAGTCAGTTACTTTTGTTTAAAATATATTTTAATACACTTTTAAGGTCTATCTGAATTTTACAAGATCAAAAACCATTAAATTATAAAGAACACCCCAAAAGAAAGCAGTTTAAAATAATTAAACGATACAAAATAATCTATAAGAAAAACTAAGCTAAGAAAAACTAAAATCTTTTGAACTTAAATCATTTAATTTCACCGCTAAACAAACGCTAGAAAAATAAAGTACCAATAACTGAAAATTAACCATCCTTGGTCATAAATATATACATATATATTCAATCGAATTGGGACTGTAATTACATTGATAAAACTTCAATTACAACCCTCCCCCCTGATCCGTGCTGCACCTGCTGCTGGGCCATCTAATGAGTTTCCCTTGGAGCCTCTCTCGCTCCCTCGCTGCATAATTATTATTAAAAGCCATATTCGGTCGATTATGGCCAAATTAATTGGCTTCGAAATACAGAAATTGGATCGTGGATTGACTGCAGCTGCAGTTGGCCATTGTCTGTGGTTGTTTGGCTTTTTATTGGCGGCTTTTGTGGCCTATGTGGCACCCGCACAAATGTTAAAATTCCAATAACAATTTGTAGTAGCAGGCGCCCGTTGGTCCGCATTTTTTTTTCCATTTCTGCGGCGAGTGCCCGAGTTATTTCCCCGCTCTGGATTTCGTAATGGCCGCGGCCAAGAGTCGCCTTTCACTCCCGGACAAAAGGCAGCGGCAGCGGCCACAGCGAGTCATTTCGGCCGTAATTTATTTGTATATGCCATGGAAATTAGTTCACCCGAAAGGGGGTTGGGGTTGGGGGCACAAAAAAAGGCTAAGTAATTCCCGCCCACTGCCAAAATGTGAGTGCCAGCACTTGACTCTCGGCTCCGGGGTCTCTGATCCCCTCCAGAAGTTGTGCAACAATTAGTGCAGCAGCAGCAGTCGCTGCAGGTGAAAGGCAAGCAAACATTCCATTTTGGCCCAGGAACAATCCTGGCCACGCGCTCACACTCAGTTAGCTCTGTACCCCTGCTCCCCCCTCGAATGCGGCTTAAATCTATTGAATATCACTTAACAAGGCGCAGCTGTCAGCGGTTACCATAATGAATGGTTCACGGCACATTGTCTCAAATTACATGATATCATTCCCCAAACGCAGTTCCACACACGTGACAGGGCTTTGATCTGAGATAGGAATGTACGTACATATAGAGAGATCTATCTTTGGCTATAAGGGGTCAACCGTTTCTGTTTTCGGCTGTTGTCGCTGTCAGTGGCCAGTAGCAGGAACTGAACACACTTTTCGGCAACCAGTAGCCCAGCGATCAGACCAGAGATCTCCGGTTGTGACTAGTCACCGGGAACAGCAACAACAATTGAGACACTTTTCTGGTTTCATTAATAACTCTTTTAATGTATTCATTTCTCTACCTGATCAACGACATTCTTTTTGGGTTTAATGTCTGAATGAAGTAGTTAAACCTTTTTAAAAATCAAGATAAGGCCACAAAGAAACATCAATTAAACTCACGAGATGGCCAAGAAAGTGACGTTGCAATTACAGAAATTAGAGGAAAAAACGAAGTCAAGTGAATAGGGTAAGAAACAGAAAGAAACTGAGAGCATCAAACACTAACGACAACAATTAATTGAAGAAAGTGAAATTAAGTTAAAGAAATTGCCATTAAAGGGAAGAAATTACTAATACAAAAATGAGATTAAAATGCTTTTAATTACAAAGTGAAATTTATTAAAGGAATGCTGGTCAGTAAATAAATGAATAATTTATTGCGGAGAACTTTTAATTTATTCATTTAAATTAAATATAATAAACGAAGTTGTTAACAAATTTATGTATTTCTGGAATTGTAGCAAGTATTTCCAAATTAATATAATTTATTAATTAATGAGAGCTAAAATATTTAGGGTTATAAATATCAGCCAAAAAGACAACTGCTACAAATTAATATGAAAAATGTAAAACATTTTAAACAGCAGGTTTGACCTGTTTAATTATAAAACAATTCAACTCATAACTTAAATTCAAAACCATTGTTTTATTTAATACTCATAATTACAGGTTGTCTGTGTTTTTTTTCGCCAGAATATTCCTTTGTTGTTTGCCACAATTTCAGCTCACAGAGAAGTCTGCTGCTGCCGCTGCTGACCGGTTATGCTGGGTGCCACAAGTTGCACTAACTTGTCAAAGGTCGCGGCAAGCGAAAGTGACTTTGTGTCTTGGCTCTTTTCAGGTTTTCTTTATTTTTATGGTTTTTTTTTTTTTTGCGAGCCACAGAAACCCGTTTCCTTGCGGCATGCCACAGGGAGAAAGACACTGGGGAAAAGATGCGGCCTCGTACAAGGCTCACAGAAGGCTCGTTGCGGTCGCATCGCTCTGACCTACATCCAGAGTCCTCCCTCCCCCCCTGGCCAGACCAGGTGGTGGCTGTGACTCCCGGTTCCAGTTCCAGGTTGCGCAATCGCCGCGAGAAAGATATAAAAAAGCACTTAGAGGCTAACCTTCGCATTGGAGGAGTCCGAGTTCGAGGCGGAGTCGAAGTGGGGTTCGGGGTCGAATGGGACAGAGAGCCAATGACATCGGCAAAGGTACAAAATAGCGCACAATCATTTCGTTAAATGATTTAATTAAGCTAAACAGTCGAACAACACTCCCTCCCATTCGATACATTTGATTCGGTTCGAGTGGCATTCAAGTGTGTGACACATTGGCGTCAAGTTCATAATTCGTAATTCACAATTCACAACTTATATTACTCCGATTTTGGACAAAAGGCGACCAAGTGGCGCTGATCGGGCGACATTGATTGCGATGATCTGGAGCCGAGCGACTTATGGCCGTAAAAGAACTCAGGCTCCGCTTTTGATTTGATTTCAATTCGAATTATTTCGATTGGATTCCATTGAGTTCGAGTTCGGTCCGGAGTTCTCCTCGTGGCGTGCAGAACTGGTCTATGGACTACCATTGCCCACTGTTTCCGTTTTGTTTCTCAAGTTTTCTGTTTGTTTTGCTCCAAAAGAATAAAGGAATTTTGTTGCCAATTGAATGATTATGCCAGGTCGGGCTTGAATGAGCTGCGAATGAGTCAACAATTGTTGGATGTCCAAGTTTATTCTAAAGACTAGGGGGATACCCCTTTTATGTACTTCTTTACAATTCATTTTTTGTGGGTTTAATACGCAGAATTTGTGCTTTTAATTGTTTGGTGTTTGGACAATACAAGTTTGATTTGCTAAGAAGATGAGAACTTTTTTGGGAGAAGAATATAAGTATGAGTATCAAAATGTATTCAAAATTAAGTTTACTATAGGGTAGAATATAAGAAAATAACAATACAACTGATAAATAAACAAAATGTTAGACTTTCTAGTCTGAAGGGTTAAATTCTGGCCAGGTATATGTGGTAAAATATTTGTAAATATTATTTGTTGAGCTTATTATAATATAATCTATAGAATAATAATTAATATTTAATATTCAATATACAATTTAATATATTTTCTTAGTCTTGACTTATAGGGAATCTAAATTTATTCCAAACTAAACATACTACTACTTACGTTGTTTTCCAATACCTGAAAATGTATTTTATTCTAAATCTTTATTACACATATAAATCAAAATAAAAACCATTATAAATCCTAAGCATAATGCTATTATTTGCAATCAAATTCAAACAAAAAACCTTTATAGAAAATCTCCTCCCCCTTGTAAACTTGTCTTTTTCTTGGTGCATTCATAAGTACCAAAGATTATTTGAACCCCTAATTATTTCTTGTTTCTTTGGCATCTTTGTTTGCTCCTCTCCATATCCATATTCCGCATCTTCGCTTGCCACCAGTTGGACTTGAACTTTGTGCGTGTGCTTTGCTTTTCCTTCTCATCGTTTTGTTTTCGATTCGTGGTTGTCAAGGCTCCGGAGGAGCTTGGCCCAGTAACTAACTGTGAAGAGCAGGCGGGCGGCACCCCCATATGGTGGCAAAAAATTAAATAATTAAACTATGTGTGTGTTGACCCCAAAGGCGTTCCGATTCGGGTTAGCAAATTGGCAACGCTTGATCGAAGGAGGCCCAACGCACACACCACAAAAACACAAACACACTTTTTAATTACCCGCCGCCGAGAGGTGCGGCTGCTGCCATTTGAACTTGACTTTAATTGGGTTTCAATAAAATAATAACGATAACACAGCACCTGTGGGTTCTCCCTTGTTTTGGGTTTGTGGCGCGGCCACAATTTCGTGTGTCTTTCACTTTGGTCTTTCACTTTTCATTAACGCGACCAATTGATTGGTTTGGTTTGTGTTGTGTTGTGTGCGGAATGTTATGCAATCCCCTCGCCACGACATTCCGCGATTTCCGATGCCAGAGCTGTCCGGGCCAATTGAATACGGATTACCAAAGTGTAGCAAGTGCAAAGTGAAGTCAAGACCTTGCGGCCTGCATATTAACATGGTCAATAACGGGGGAAAACTGCCAGTTAAGCTATATACGAGTTATGTATAGCGACAGCCATACGCCCCCACTTGGCAATTTCATCAGCGTTTATGACGGCATGGGATGGGACTTCTCCTCGGACGCACTTGGAAATGCTCATAATTTGATAATGGCATCAATTAAACTTGATTGCTGGCTACTCCGCTACGACGACTACTCCTCTATTGTGCTGTTTCTGCTGGTAATTAGCACCCAAGCGATATGTTTATATGACAGCAGTCAAAACTTCCAGCGTACAGGCTGTGTCATTAGTTTGCCATGAAATGAAGTCATATTTGCTTAGACAAATTAAATGGATGAACCTCTTCTTCTCGCTGTTCTCTTATCGATAAACAAGCGTAAGAAGAAGCGCGCAGTTGATCCAAAACAAAAGACTTGGGCAACAAACTTTGGCTTGAATTCATAATTTTACGCGCTGCGAATTTCTAGACAGCATTCCCAGCATTGTTGCTTCGTCTGTATATCATCATCATCACCATCATCAGTACTAGTAGCTCTGCGATCTTTATTTTGGTTATATATGTACACTTGCAGGTTATATACTTATCTCAGGTGTTTGTATAGCCTGCAATAAACAGAGAATTAGTGGTCACAAAATTAAGATATTTAAGCTTACTCGTAAAACACATAAAAAACTGAGGCATTTTTTTAAACACATTTGGTTTATGACAGGATAAATAAGACTAAGATCAGGCTAGCTTAATTTATTTATTAAATTAAAGTGTATAAGAAGCTGTAGAAGTATATTTAATAATTTTTATTATATTATTTAAATACTTAAAATATTTAAGCTTATTTATATTTAAGCCTATGATCCCCTGAAACGAGTGCATTTTGCCTCGTGTCACTCATAGTTTTTATTTTTTTACAATTTAATTTCCGCTCGCTAAACGGGTTAACCTGGCAGACAAGTTCTTGAGCTGCACTCATGCACTTGTTGCACTGGGAGCTACGCCACATTTATCTGTCTTAAATGCAGATTTTTAATTGCTTGTCTCATAAATTCCAGAGATCTGCGGGCGTAGCCATGCGCCGCAGGTAGTTTGACATTTCGACTGACCTTCAGAATGCCATTAGAACAGGCAGAGCATCTCGGATAAAAATAAATAAAAATAAAATCCCGTACCGTTAGGCCGTAACAACTCATCGCGATGTCGCGTCTGTCGTCTCTCGGCGGCTTTCAAGTATCGAAATGATAAATAAAAACCAAATTAATTGGCTGACCAAAATACACAAAAAATGCCAAAAAGAAATATGCTGATGATGTAATTAAGGCGTAGAAAGCGGTAGAGAAAGAGGCTAAAAGATTGATGGCCGGCGCATGTAAATAATTCTGATCGAAGAAGCTATGAAAACAAAAGACTTAGGCAACGAACTTCGTCTGAGAGATGGGTTCCCTTGACTAACTGCACTTGTCAAAAGCTGCTTCTGAAGAGAGTGTGGCATCAGAAAGAGCTTAGCAAGGGGCGTAGAAAAAGAGGCTAAATGATTCTGATCGAAGCAGCTGGGAAAACAAAAGACTTAGGAAACGAACTTCGTTCGAGAAATGGTAGAAAATAGGTTCCCTTGACCAATTGCACTGGCCAAGAGCAGCTCTTTAAGAGAGTGGTGGCAAAAGAGATTTCTTGCCACGAACTCTTTGTCCGGCAAAAGCTTTAGGCCAAGCTTTGGACACGCTAAATGCTATTAAGCCAACTTAGCCATGAGGCGACAAGGCGACGAAACAGCACAAAAAAAAGCGCCCAAGAAATACCGAACGTAACCGAACTTACGGTACGATCCGAGGCGAGTTAAGGTAAGGTAAGGTGAGGTAAGGTAAGGTAAGGCCGCCAGGTAAGCTCTGCTGGCGTTGCTGCCCCAACCAGCTGCGCTGTCGCTGTTGCTGCCGCAGCCCAGCTCTGCTCTTGAGTCTTCAGTCGAGTCGCGAAAGTCGTCGAGTGCGTTTGGTTCGCTGGAACGTCGGCAGTTCGGCACTAAAATTGAAGAAAAACCCAGCCTCTACAAAAATATACAATAACAACAATTGAAAAGCAAAGAAAACACAAAACTAAAATCTCTTTTTTTTTGGGGAAAAAAGAGTAAGAGTTCAGGCTTTGATCATCATCACGAAATTTTGTGTGCGCAGTCGTCATCGTCGCCGTTGTCGTTATGCAATTCGAAGTGCGTTCATAAAATGATGCCCGAGATAGCAACAATTTCGATTTAATTAATTTCTTTTGGGGAATTAGAAATTTTGTGAGTGTGCGGCGACCAGCGAGTTTAATAGACGCATAAATATACTGTTTCGGCAAATTGCTTTCGCTGCCGTGCGTTCGCTTCTCGATGTCAAAATTAAAATGCCAAATTAAATATTAAAATTATTGCAAACTCGTTTCCCACTCGACGACACACAACAACAACGCCGAAAAAGTGAAATTAATAAAGTGAAAAGAGCAGCAACGCGAAAGGAATTGTAATTGTAACACAAAGCCAATTACAAAATCAATATAAATAATAATAGAAAATCATTGTTACAGCATAAATAAAGTAAAGTAAAGTAAATTAAAGATAAAAAGTAAAGCCAGAGAGAGAGATATAACAACAGTTAGGGGCAAACACTTTTCCTCGAACGCAGCTCTCTGTCGTCGGGCCTGCGAATACGTAATCATTGGGAAAATATCAGCAATTTTGCAACAGTTTCGACACAACAACAACAGCAGCAGCAACAGCGGCAACACCAACAACTGCAGCAGCAGCAGAGGCAGCAGCGGCAGCAAACACAAAAGTAATTGAGCAGAAAGGTGAGTTGGGAGGCCAAGAGACACGCATGCAAAGCTGAGAAATAAAAAACCTTACAAAAAATGCATTAAAAATATACAGAGAAATAAGAGAAACCCTAGAGAAACCCTAAAGAAAACCCTAAACACCTGCTGCCTTCCTGGAAACACCGATCCCAAGTGTCCATTCATAATCACACTTTTTTCTCTAACTGTTTTGCCGCCCGACTTCCTGCTTACGCGTCTTTTTCTATAGTTTCTACGGCTCTTTGCCCGTTTTGTTTGTTTGGTGTTTGGCTGTTAGTTTGGCTTGTTGCCTTTGCTACACTTCAGTTTCATTTTCATTTAAATGCGAACACAAAACGTTGCTGGAGCTGGAACTGGAGCCGGAGCTCCAACTACAAGCCGCTCTCAAGGTTGACAACATCTCTCTTTGTTGGCTCGCTGGGTGGTTTTATTTTTTTTGTTTCTGTTTCTTCTGATTTTGGATATTTGAGATTGCGTATTCGCATTTGAATATTATCAACGAATTTGGGCAGTTTCGTAAATAGTTCCTCGAACGATTAGTGCTGAATTAGCAGCACAATGTCGAGTTAATTTGAGTTCAACAAACATCGAGTTTTTTCTCTGAGAAAAACACTGAGCAAAATATGTCTTATTGGTCTTAAAAGGAGATTATTCTGGTTGCTCTTGACTATTAAGTTATGTAAATTCGAATTTAAAACAAAGATTCATCTGAATGTCAAGCTAATTTGAGTTATTCATCTTTTTTGACTTTACCTGTCTTTCAGTCTTTAAATTTTTGACTCTTTTTGGTTTGCTGTATGTGCACTGGAGGAAATAATTACCAAATTGTAAGGGAAACTATTTATTTAGGAACAAAATCTGTTTAAAAAACTCAACAATATGAGTTCCCAATAAAAATATAAATATAAAATTCGAACCAGGCTTTACAAAAGTTATAACATTACTTTTACATCTCCTTTCATCTTCTAAATAATCACAAAATCTTCTTTAAGTTTTATTTTTCAAGTATTTGATTTCATTCGTTGCTTCCTTTAATGTTCTTTAAGTTATCTTAGATTAACTTAATTAATTGCTAATTTCTCTCAGTTTCCACATGACCCTGGCGTCTGAGCAGATGGATGAGTTTGTGTCTGCCAACACGCCTTCGAAAACAAATGCAGTTAATAATTAAGAGAGGCGGCCCAAAAAAAATGTGCAGTAGGTGTTGCCATTCCGATTCCGATTGCGACAATTGCCCCGACATATTGTATATATGTACGTTTACACAAAGCTGTATATATCTGAATAAAGATGCTGATGAAGAGCCCGAGCGGCAGAGGAAGGAAGTCGATGTCGGCATGAGTTTGCAGTTTCATTGGGCTTCAGCCTTAGCTTCAGTTACAGCTTGAGATTCAGATACAGACTCGGCTCTCGGCTACAGCTTCTCATCACATCATCTTTGCAGCTTCAGCTCGGCTTCTTTTTTGTGGGAGTCAATTAGTGGGCAAAATTTAAATACAAGTGACGAGCGTCGGGGCAGGGGCAGGGGCAGGGGCTGCCATGGCACCCAATTATGCATCCATAAATGTAAACAATCGTCGAAAAGACCTCTAAAGTGCGGTGGCAGCTACAAGAAAGCAAAAACAAAAACAAGAAACACATAAAAATCGAGAAGAGAAGTGCTGAAATCCGTGCTGGGCAAAAGTTCAGCCAGGTTCTGCTGCTGCTGCTGCTGCTGCATGCAGACAATACTTGTAACGTGGCCAAGAGAGCTAATGGGAAATGTCAGTCAGTTGGCAGACAACGTTGACTTCATTTACATTTTCCCAACAAATGGGTTCGAGTCCGAGAGCCTGAGACTGAGACTGAAGCTAAAGACCCGAAAAAAGGTCGCGCAATAAATTCGTTAAGTAACTCTTCCAGCTGCGCCGCCGCCTTTCTGGCTCCAAACTAGATGTTCGGTCTTGGCCAAATTCCAATAGAAGAGAATTTGCATTTGACCGATTAACCGTTCTTTCACTCTCTTTGTGCTTCTGGCCATTTCTTTTCCTTTCACGCTGCGCGCATATTTCATGAGCCATCAATGGCCGACGTTCCATTTTTATTTAATTCCAAAAACCATTCCCCACTCCAAATGGGAACCGTTCATTAGCGGGGAAAATGGGTTAATGTTATGCAGGGTTGAGTAAGAAAATAGCAATAAGAATTCATATGAACTTCTGTATATTCCACCTTGATTGTACATTCTTTCTTAAAGACCCCACACCTTCAAAAACCCTCAGAAAGCACTATTTTTAAGAGTGCGTGCATTCGGCGGTGGCTGGAGAGTTAATTAAACCGCTGATGAGGTCTTTGGCGCCAGCAAAGTGTGAAAGAGACATTAGGTTTGATGCCCAGGCACGTGTGTCGGCTGCTGTTCGGCGATTAGCCAGATAGATAGATACAAGATACAAAGATACTCAGTTACAAGATACCAGCAGTTAGATAGATGGCTATATATGTATATAGAGATGGCCTTTAACGCCCCGCCACCAGACAAAGGCATCTTTATTAAAACATTATTATTTCGCCTTTCGGCCCATTGTTGGCTGCCGCAGCGTATAAATTGCATTTTAAATACAATTTTCTGTAGCTTTTTCTGTGGGCCGATAGCTGACTCAATCAGGCGAACAAAGCGCTTCAACACAAATATTATGATCTTTCTGATTGTTACACACAAACTTCCGCTGCCGCAGCTTCATTATTACAGCCATTATCATTATCAAATATCATAACGAAGCTCTCAGCAAGCTGAGAAAGTGAAAACCTGGATGATTTTTTGATTGCAAGCATTTGATAAGCACTAAATGAAGGCAAGAGAAAAGAGATAGAGACGGCGCAGGAGAGTGAGAAAGAAATTTTGTCATTTATTGAGCCAACTAATGATGGCCAACGTAACACAGGTAAACAGAAAGAAAATGGTGGCTTGAAATGGATTTATAAAGTGAATATTTACTATAATAGAGAAAAAAGCTTTGAAAGTGTTAAATTTTAGTTCGTAACGTTTGCATTGAATTTAGTATAAGAAAATTATTTGTTAAAAGCAGAAACCATATTAAATTTCTTTCATAAATTCTAAGAAAACGAAATGAGTCAGGAAATGCCTAAAGTTACCTCAATTCGTTCTATGTTCTGGTAAATTTCCGGCTTAGAAATCTGAGGTATCTGAAGTACAAACTAGTAGATACTTTTTCTTGGTGTAGCTCTTTCTTTTCTGTTGTTTTTTGTTTTTACTAAAAGAAATCAGTTTCAGTTTCGTTTACAGTTTTCGGTTTCGGTTTCAAACTCACTCGGTTGTGGAAAATTTAGTGCAACGGCGGGCTGTCATAGCTTCAACTTCAGCTTAAATTGCTTCGTTTACACAGCTCTCTTTCGGGTTGTATCTACCTATCTTTTTCTGATCGTAGCCGGTCCTCTCTTTCGCTCCCTGGAAGCGTTTTGGAGCAGTTGAAGCGTGCAGGCGAAAACGAAAGCAGAAGCGGCCCCACAGTTGCAGTCTTCTTTTTTTTTCGTGTGTTGTTGAATTTCGTGTTTTGTTTTTTGTTGTGTTTTTCTTGTATTTTCGTAGTGTTTTTTTCTGTTTCTGCTTTTCACTCTAGTTGAAGTTGTAGCCTGTATTTTTTTAGCTTTTTTGGCCAGCAAATTGTTGCACGGACCTCGCTTTTGGTCAGGGCAAGTTGGAACGTAACGCGAAAATGCGGAAAAAATTCGCTACGTTTTAATGAAAGTGTCAACTCGTTTTTCATGGGATTTATGTTGTTTTTCGTTGATCAAAAGCAAAACTACTTTGTGGGATTGGAAATAACTTTAATGAAAATCGCGGAAAATACTACTTTTTTACGCAGTGTTTTTCATTTTGCCAGCAGCTTCATATTTATGATATTTTTGATCATATATGGAGATTTATGACATTTGTTGTTGGCTTTTTCGCCATTGCACATTGAAAATAAATTAAATTTGAAGAAAGTATGGAATTTTTTAATGTTGGTTTTAGCTTTTCAGTTGGGTTATAAATTAGTTTACTTTATTTATAGGGTTTTGGAGCTTGTTTGTGGGTTTCTTAAAGTTTGGTTTGATAATTTTACTAGAAAAACCTCCTAAAACATAAACATTTAACTTGTGGTTTAAATTTACTGTAGTTTTATGATGTTTTTTGTATTTTTTTTATGTACTTTAAAACCAGGAAATATTTATAGATTTTATTTATTAAATTATGAAATTCATGAAAGCTTGTAAAATAATAATATTATGCATTTTTATTACAATTTTATTATTAGGAAATATGATTATGGCTTGTGCGTTACACTTTAGGTAATATTAAATATTGCTGGCTTTAATGTTATTAGGAAATACTATTTTATTACAGGTTTTATCTTTATACAGCTTTATATCTACCATATAAACGATTTTTATTGAGTGTTTTTGGAATAAATCTTCCAATAAATCTTCTTCTGCTCTACCATTTTCCCCAGTTACGATTTTCCTTTGTTGCCTCAAGTCACTTGATTTAATGCCCCCAGAGAGGCTCTGAAAAGGTGTCAAGCAATTTGTAAATTTACATTTTGAAAGTGCATTAGCAACGAAAATCAATCAAAACCGGCCGAGGAGACATTCGAAGATCTACCAAAAAAAAAACCTAAGAAAAAAATTGAAATGTTAATTTTTCCATCCACATCTACATCTATTCCAACCATTCAACCATCCATCCATCCATCCATTCGCCCGTTTGTTTTTTGGGGGGAATTGCGCAAAGCGCTGACAGTTACATGACTTTGAAAAGTATCTTATAGATGCGCGCACACGGCAGACACAAATATTCATATATACATTTATATATATGATTTAACATATTTTGGGTTTAATAATTGCTGCGTGCCATGGGAAATATTTACTACTCGTATTTTATTTGCGAAATCGAAATGCACAACCTGTCGGTGATGGTGTGGTATCCACGGGTAGGTTTTTTTTTACCTGTTACCGTTGATGATTGGATCATGATGCCGTTGCCGATGCGCTCAGGTGTTAAATGCCAGTTCCGCAATACGATTCGATGTTAAATGCCTCGGATTTCGCATTATTAGCTTCCCGATGCGAGCAATTTTTGCATAATTGGCTTCGCGCGCACATAATGAAAACCTTAACCCCAAACGAGGAACTGAACCATAGCGTCTCGAGTTCCGAATTCAGCGAACCCCACGCCACTTTCACGCTATGCAAATTGAAGCATTTGCAGACAATGCAGGCCCCCCAGCCGCAGACAAGTGTTAGGAAAATATGATCAGCCCGGGCAGACGCTCCCTCGCCCACTCTGAAAACCCATTTTAATTTCAAGGGTCCACCACCTAGTGGGTAGGTGGCGAAGGGAAAGTGACAGGAGCAGCAAAGAAAGGAAGTTAAGTGTACTGCAACTCAACATTTATTTACTTAAAAAAACATAAAATATGAGAAATAGAAAGCATACTTGGAATTTCTTAGCCACAATCTCTAATCTCTTGGGATTATAAAACCCCCTAAAATGTAGACGTAATAATCTCAAGTTCAAGCCTTTATGGCTTGTGTTTACTACATTTCACACCTTCCAATTAGAGCCTCTGTTAACTTGAAGTGTTACCACATCAGGCTGATCACTTCGACAACAAATCGATAATTTGTAAAGCGACCTGCGGATATATTCTCGACAGAAAATTAAACGGATTACCGGGCCACGTTGAAGGCTTCCCAGCAGTTGGCCATTATTCTGACAACTATCAAATGGCCGGCTGGAGATTTCTTTCCATCTTTCTTTCTTTCCATCTTTCCCCTTATTTTTCTCCTTTCCTCACAAGTCAATGACTGCTTAATTTAATTTGGCCACAAATCAATGGCCACATGTATCGATTCGCGGGAACACTTCTTCGCTTGACCCCTGTGAAAGCAATTTCGTTACGGGCTATTCTGTTGTCGGCCAATCAATCATGTGGCATTCTTGGCTGGCATCTCTCTAGCATCTTCTTAGCTGCCTGCGAAAGTATCAAATGTTTTTTTTTGTCCAGCATCCCATCCCGCTTCATTAGCTCTCTGGTCAACTTTCATGTAGTTTCTGGTTACATAATGAATCCATTAAGAGTGCCAAAAATACTTTCTAGCTAAAATGAAACAGAGACGAAAACAAACTCATCATCATGTCTGACCTTAGCAGCCAAATTGGCCAAATGAATTGGCAAGTTTAGAGACAGGAAAATTATGCATAGACAAGCTACTACAGATGCTGTTGTATTTTTACAACTTTTCAGCTAATATTTGAAGTCTCGTGACGCACTGGCTGCAGTTTGAACTCGGCTCAAACAATGCAATCAGTAATCAGCGGCGGGTTTAACGAACTGCCAACTATTTGCACTCACCAGACTCACCGTCAAATAGCTGCTAACGACCTCTTGACAAGGCACACAGCCAGCCCAGCCCCATCTCCATCTGCCTAGGCCCAGGTGCAATTGCATTAGAATCATTTACATTCGCCGATTCAATTAATATGCAACTAGCGTTCACTCACCGCGCTCAAAGCGATTGTCATCATCAAAATTCTTTATTGATTGCCCAGCGTCGTGTCGTGTAGCTTCGCTCTTTCCCCTCGTAAAACTACAATAATTCATGACGCTGACTTTCATTCATAAAGTCCGACGTCGTTGTAGTTGAATATGCAGCGAATGTTGTCATTAAAATATGCATATATATATTTCCCTGCCTAGCCCCCAGTCGGAGGAAAGTTCTTTAGAAAGTTTCGTGAAACGAGTTTTCCGCTTGTCAATCATAAACTTGTACTGCCAACCCATCGGTGATTAATGGTGGGGAAAATTCCTGGGTATGTCTTCTCACATAAAGTAACTCGTTTTGTAGTTATATTTAAATATGTTTGGTTTTAAATATATTAAAAATTAACGGGATGGTAGTAGGCAGCATCATTCGGTGTAACTTAAAAGTAAACATTTGTCTAGCAATATTTTTCTATGCAGTTTTCGCAAGGTTAAATTAAAGTTTGTAATATATTTAACACATTTTAAAAGTTTTCTCATGAATATAAATACATTTTCCCTTAGAATCTTAAAGGAAAGTGAAATAAAAAACATTTTATTAAAGATCAAGGCAAAATTTAAAGGAAAAATCGACGTAGCTTATTAAATTAAAATAAAATCCCCAAACTAATGCATAAATCATCCAGCTGACTGTGAATCATTCTTATCAATTAAATATTCATATATATATTTAGCCTACATGATAAATACACCAGCAAACCATCTACGAGAATCAGTGGCTTTAAGCAAATGGCGTCATCTTTTTGGAATAATACCCACTGTGTGTGTGTGGGCAGAGAGTCAATGTCATCGGTTGAACACAACAAAATCTGAGAAAAAGAAGCCACCTTTGTTGTGGGAATTAAAGACACTAATAGAGCTGGCAATATAATGATTATTGAACTCTATAATAAGTAAACAAACCGATTTATTATTATTGTTTTCAACACATATTTTTCCAAATCCAAATATTTGCTCCTAAAATTATTGTATATTTTGCTTTCGAATTCGATTCGCCGGCTAAATGTCAATCGGGCAGGGGAGTTATTGAACCCAGCGGATCGGATATATATAAGCGGAAAATGTCTGCTTATAATTGAATATCGATTCGCGTTGTGGACAATTGTGAAAGTTCAACGAATCTGAAATTTAAATCCGAGTTCGATTGGCATTCGCATTTGAACTTGGCTTGTGGATGGATGGCATTAAGAAATAATCATCAATTGGCCGTATTTAAATGATTTGCAATAGCTTAAAGTCAGGTCTTGCCCTGGCTGCTGCCGATTTATTTATTTATTACTCTTTTTTTTTGTGAAAGTTGCTGCACATTGCTGCGTGTGCGAGGAGGGAAAAATGTATTATTTTCAAGCGAAAAGTGAATGCTGATGGCTTAAAAAATTTGCCAGCCTAATGGATGCTCACATTTTCCCAATTCCTGAGGCGCGCGCCGAATCGTTAACTGTAAAAGATCAGGGAAATTATCATGCAGCCAAATCAGCAAAGTCAACACGCACACACAGCGACCGCTAAAGGGGAAAAATAATAATAATAATAACAATGCACACAGACATGATGACTTTATTTTATGGCATCAAGTGGCATCCACCGTTGCTGTTGCTGTTCTGTTTACCAAAGTCCAGCAACGAAAACAGGCTATCCGCAGGCTGTGAGTGTGCAGGATATTCGAGCACCACTTGGCCACCACTCGACGACCTGGGCTCCGCCAGCTGCAGCTTCAGGTTCAGCTCCTCGCTGTGGGCCGTTAATTGTACCTGGCATATAAAGGAACTTAAACTCTGCTTTCTTGATCTGTCAGCGTTATTTGGCCAGAATTGTTCCGAGAACACCGACAGACCGACTGAGAGAGATGCCGTTTAAGTGTTTTAATTTGACGTGGCCCATAAAAGAATGCCTTGTAATTGCTGCTTTCTTCTGCTTATATTTTTTACGATTTTTTTGGGTAATTGGTTAAAAGGCTAACCGCCTGAGAGCTGAGAATTTTGGCAAGAAAAGTGCATTCCTGAGGAGTATGAATTTTTGTTTTAAAAAACAGATTTGGGTTTAAGATTTTCAAAGGGGAAATTTGCACATTATTTTAGATTTTTCAAGGCATTACATTTATTTGTCATTTATTTTAGTTTGAGAGAATTGTAAAAGATATGTGTACTTCAAGATATTTAACTTTAAAATTCTTTTAAATTACTTATAACATTTTTATTCTTTTGTGTATCTTCTTTCTTTAAGAAATCCCCCTTGAGAAGTTCTTCCTCTGTTAACCTTTTAAGAACTCTTTATTCCTAAAAATAAGTTGCACCTAAAACTATATCGTAGACTGGCATATCCGTGAGGATCATACAGTTAATCTCTGAGACCATAAATGACACTCAGAATGCAATTCACGTAATTACTCGCCGCAGAAAGCCAAACTAGAACACGTCTGTTGAATGTACGTGCCCGGCCTGAAGAGCTTTTGTCTGGACTATATGTACTATATACATGTTCTATATAGCCGAAGCGATTTCTGGGCTTGTTTTTTGTGTCGCAGACAGTGGCCCTTTTGTTGGCCATAAATAACAATACTTTAGGCTGGCATAGCACCACGACATGTGGTGTGTTTGTGTGTGTGTTTGCACAAAAGAAAATGCAGCTCAATAAACTGGCAGATACTGAGACACCAGAGACTTGTACAATTTAACGGCTTTTGTTGCATAAATCGGGCTGCAGCAGCGACAACATTTGTTATGCGATTGCAATCAGTAAGATATATACGTTTGTGGCTGGCGAAAAAATGGCGTCGATCGTTGACAATATTGTGTAAAAGCAAAAAGGCGATGAATATTTATGGCCAGCCCTTGCAGCATCCAAACAGATGGATTGAGATTCCGGCAGGCAGGCAGGCAGCCGGCAGTCAGACAGTCAGTCAGCCAATATAGCTGTCGATCAGTCATTCATTCGCACAGTTTCTGCAAAAAAGAAAGCAGAGACCGACAGCAACAATAAAAAGAAAAAAGAGACCCCACAATTATAGAGACTAATAACGAAGACAGCTAAAAATGTGTGACAACAGGTTAGCGAACCTCGCAGCACATTTGCATGGAGAAAGAGCCAGGGGCAGCGGCAGGGCTCCGAGGGGGAGAGAGAGATTACTTTCTTGCCGCTACACGCTTCGTAACCCCTGAAAGCCCCAGAGTCTCCAAGCCCCCAAGTCCCCGGATTCCCCTAGCCCCCGATCCCCCATAGATGCTTATTATGCAACCAACGTTTTTTCATCAACTTGACAAACCGAGCCGTGAAAAAACAAAGACTTCAATCGAAATACTCTAACAGCCGAGGGGTAAATACGTTTAAAAAGCGTTAAGAGTTTGAAACAATAGAAAGCTAATGGAAAAAGATAATGAATATATGAGCAGAGGAAATTATACAGTTCTGTCTGTTATTATTTTTATAAATATTTTAATTATTTGTGGTATATGTAATATTTGAAGGAAAACAAATTTAAACTTAAGCTCCACTGGAAGTCAAAGGGAAATAAGCATAGTTCTCATTTAAATTGTGATTAATTTCAAATAAACAAACCTTTGTGAACTCCAATAACCCATGATTGCTTACTTTATGATATTAATAAACCTACAACCGATTATAATGATCAACCTATCGCTTACAACCGCTGATAGATTGACACCTTGGGTATCACATTTCCAAAAAAGGTATTCCACACCTCAACCTTTACCTGTTAGTTTCCTCCCTTTAACTTACAGGTGATTTCTTCATTATTTACTTTTATTGTGCCCGTTGTCAACGTGCCTTGGATGGTATCTCTCACGGGGTTCGGGCTGATTCACAGTCTAAATACCTTCGGCGGGATCTCGGTTCCCCCATCTGCGATGCGTAGCTCGCACAACCTGATCATCATAACAAGCAATATCAATAAAAATTGCATGTTTTACATATAAAAGAACACAAGTTCTCGAGACTTTGGCACATAGAGACCAGCATGAGGAATACAGGAAGGCAGACTGCATTGATTTGTAGCATTTTAAGGCCTCTCTGCAGGCGGGATGACTGGTAAAAAAGGGAGTCCAGGTCATAAACAATAAGTATCCCAGGGAAATAAGCCAAAGGTGCGTTGAACTCGACACCAGGGAGGTGCCCATGAAGGTGTTTGCTTTGCAATTTTTTGGGGTTTGGATTTGGGTTCCGGGACAGCCGCCTGTCAGCACAAAAAGTGTGTGGAGTTTTGATGTGTTTGCTGTTCTTTCACCGTTATGTGGCGGCCCATCCTCAGATCTCCCTGAATATACCATATGTTTATATATATCTGTAATATTACGTATTTGGTTTATTAACGCGAATATTCACACAACCTTTTATGACTTCATCTCAATGTGTTTTGCTTTGTTGCAGAGGACAGAGACCCCAAGAACACACACAAGATGGTGTCGCGCCGAAAAATTCTATCACGTTCCCGCGACGATCTTAATCTTGACCAGACATTTACCCAGCAGGAAGAGGAGGAGGATGTCTGGTATCAAAAGGATAAACTATACAAGGTGAGTGCTTGCTACGAGAAACTATATAGCATTTTAAGTGATAAATTAATCAGCAATGGTTTCCATTAAAATTACCTGAAATAGAACTTAAATATCTCATAAATAACTCGATTATTTTAACTAAGCTATAGCAACTTCCACTTGATTAATAACTTATAATTGTAGCACCATAATGAGCATTTATTAACTTTAATACCCTTATAATCTTTGCGGTTAATATCAAACCAAGGAAAAAATACAAGCTTTTTGGGGCTACAAATCATATTAATGCTCATATTAAAATCGAATTACTTAACAACTATCTTAATAACGTGATTAATTAGTTTAGATAAATGATTTTCAACTCAAAAGAGCTTTGTAAAAAATAAAACTGCAGCCGAATAGAGAGATACCGCCAAGAACTAACGGCCCTGGCCCATCGACCATCGCCTGCTGACTTCCGCTTGGCTTGGGGCTTCTTAGACTTTTCCGACTTTGCCGACTTCCCTGCCTCTTCTGTCTTCTATGATTTGTGGCCATTTTCCTGTCGCTCATTCTCAGCACGTGCGGTGTGGAGTCCACCGCATTGAGGTCAGCATGAGACGCACTAACGCCGAGGTTTTGGTTTCTGTTTTTTTTTAGGTTTTAGGTTTTTTGGTTTCTGATGTGTTTGTTGTATTGACCAATTGCATTAATTACCGTTAGGCCATCGCATTGCGTTGTGCATTTTTAATTTGCCTAAGGGGCCCACTACTAGCCACTAAAAAAGCTGTACGCCATACGCCATTTGCCTTACGCCGTGCCAATGGCCAAAAGGCAATAATGGCAGCAAGCAGTGGGCCATAAAAGCGTTATGGGTTACCCTAAAGTTGGGACAAGCCCAGCACGAGCTCTTCGCTGCTTGCGGCTCGCTTCGATCGGATTTCGCTGGCCCCATCTTCGATTACAATACAATATACTATAAACTATATATTATATATATCTGCGCCTTGTTTATGTGTGGGAATTCCATTGATGATGCTGCCACCAACCCTTTAGTTTTTTGGCTTTTTGTTAAGGCTTGCTGATGCGAGCCAAATATCTAACAGTTTTTTATTTTTTCGGCTGGGTGTGTATGGTTTTTTTTATAGTTTTTTGGACGTAAAATATAATGCAAGTCAGCTGCGTTGGCCTGCGAGCTCTTTTAACTGTAGTTTTAGGGTAATTTTAACCTTTGAACTGTGCGGAGCGGTGAGTTTTTTTTTGGGGTAAGGTGGGTAGGTAAGCTTAAGTATACACATTTGTGTGCCAGTAAGACACTGAAAGGAAAAGTTAGAGGCTATATTTAGGGTGAAAATAGTTACAAGAAAGCGTAGAATGTTATTCAAATTTTAAACAAAAGTTTTAGCATTTTATTTTATGAAATATATATTTACTGCAATTTGTTTAGTAGCGTAAAAGTATTTTAAAGTAGTTTATGAATATTATTTTGTAAATAAATTTCCTTCAAATTAATACAGATTTAATATTTTACAACAATTTTTCTGTACCCCAAACTTCTCTTCCTGAAAAAACAATATTTCCAAACTCTTGAAGCTTTATTTTCAAACCCAAGTCTTTTGACCATTTTAATTCATTTTTGGCAAGCTGCCCACACACACAACTGGGTTAACTGCAGCCCATTCGGCCGCCACAGGCAGCCAAGAAAGAGCCATCAAACGCTGGCCATTAAATTGATGCCTTATTTCTAATGGAGATTTGCATAAATTGTGTTCACATCACCGATTCAGCGATTCAGCGATTCAAAGGCCTCGCCCAAAGTGAAAAGCGTGCAGCAGCAGCAGCAGCAGCAACAACAAGTCTCTCTTTCCGTCTTTGGGTATGTTGCAATTAGCGTGAGCGTGGCATCTATATATATGTAATTCCGTTTAGTCTGGGCTTCACACAAAGGCGTCCACGGAAAAACTGTATTTCCCATGATGGAAACGGCAACAAATTATGTCTGAATTTTCCTTTTGTCGTTTGTCGCTGCGGAGGTCGGGGAATTGTGGCCCTTTTGATTTCGACTTGTTTGGCTGCTGGGGGCGCTTATTGGGCAATTTCAGTTGTTGTTATTGTTGTTGCTCTGTGCTATTTTCAATATTGTTTACAAATTTATTATCTGGGAACGGAATGGAGAGCAACGACAGCAACAACAAAAACAAAATCAAACAAAAATTGACATCGAAACAAAAGACTTAAGCAACGAACTTGCATGCATCGAACTAGAATATTGGCGTAACGGAACAGATCCACACACAGAGAGTCAAATGAAAACGACAACTTTTCACAGTCTCCGCCGTTTTTCGTGAAAATGAAAGTTTTTCTGGCGTTTTCGCTTTTTTTTCCACTTCCATGCACACAACAGGCTTTTCCTCCAGCCTTCTTTCGCTCTTTCCTTTGTTTTCCTTCTCCCCGGGATGGGGTTTTTTTCTCTCTCTCTTCTTGTGCCTTGCGACGGCTGTTTTGGCACCCGTTCACCTGGTTTCGGTTTCGCTTTTGGCCCGGCCCGAGCAACAGGATTTGGCGTTGGCGCGAAATAAGCAGGAAAAACCACTAAAACGAGACAGGCAGCCTGAGTGTGTGTTTGTGTGTAAGCCCAAAAATTATACGACAAATTCAATGGAAATTTTCCTTTTCTTTCTTGCTGCCTTGCTACCACTTGATCAATGTCCAGGATCAATTGAATTTCCTGCTCACATCTTGATTGATTTACCATTTGGCGGAAGAGCTGTGCGCTGTGCCCTGGGCTATTATTATTATTATCATTTGTGTGTGGACCCATTGAAAATTCAGCTATGTGAGCATGAAATTTGCATAAATTATAAGGGGTCTCTTGGAGTTCCTCCAAGTTACGATTTGGGTTAGCCAAACAAATTGAAAATGAACATATCAATGAACTTTGGACACCTTTGACGGCAGCATCGGGGGCTGCTGCAACCTGTCACAAGTTGGACTTATCAAGACCGTAATAATTCTCGGCGATTGTATCTATTAGTCTTGGCAGACACAAAGCGACTCGCCGCCGACGCCGCCGATTGCCGCCGCCGGATCCCAAATAAAAATCATTTTATTAAATGTCAACTCTGAGCGTTGGGAGCATCTGTTGCAGCGTTCCTTTTGGGTAGTAAAGTGAAGTGGAGCTCCGGCCCGGAGTCGTGACTGCAAAAGTTCAACAACATTTTACACGAAAAAGCGCACAACCGCCGCACAGAATCATCTTCGGCAAGCTGCACGTGTTGCAAGCTCCATTAGGGGGGATCTTGCAACAGAATAATAGACTTTAATTGCGCCCACAGAACTGCGGTTTCACTGACGTCACACCGCCGTCTGGGTCGCATTTTTGTGGCCAAAAATAAAATCAAGCCAAGATCCGTATATTTCATGTTTCTGATTTAATGTTGTTCATATGCTAATGGCACACACACTCGCACACACCGAACCCGTTCCGAAACTCGTTCGAATTGTGAGCTAATTTCCATGCACAAATCAGATTACGTATACGCCGGGGAGAACACGCGCTTGTGGTGTGGCTGCCACTGCCACTGCTGCTGCTGCTGCTGCTGCTGCTGCTCGTAACTTTTGTTGCAACTTGGAAACTAATTAAAAAGTTTGCTAAAGAAACCACCGAAAAAAAAGCCCAAGTTAAACTCGGTGAACTTCGGCATTTTGAGGTCGTCTCTGCACGGCCTAGAAATATGAGATGGGAGGCAGCAGCCGCCACAACAAGTTGTAACCAGTTTGTCGACACTTGAGCCTACAAGATTCTTCTGCCGGCCAAGTGAAACCTGAAGTGAATCTGCCCAAAGAATCCGAATACGTTGGCATGAAATCAAAAGTGCTTCCAACTCCCAGACTCTCGATCTCGCGCCGGGGCCCCGATGTGCGCAAACGCCAAACGCAAAGGCAGAGCATCTGAAAAGGTTAACAAGTTTTACTACATGATTTATTTGCATTTTTAATGTGTGTGCCGCCGCCTGATCATGAGGCTGTGCTGCTGCTGCTGCTGCTGCTCTGCTGCCTCTGATGCTGATTTTGAATGACTGAGCTCTACGAGCTGCTGCCTAGACGAGTTTTGCCCAAATCGCTGGTAGAATTGTGCCCAAAAACCAAGCTAAGCCAACATTTTTGATGCCTGCTCACTCTTTGTTGTTCATATTTCTTGTGTTGTATTTTTCATATTTCTTATTTTTATTATAAGCCAAAAAAAATGTCTGAAATTGTGGGCATGTTGGTTACTGGGCTAATGGCTTTGTTTATGACGTTCTTTGTTCGGGTTAATTGAGCCAGCACAACGGTTGTCGAGGAGGGAAAATGCCCAGCTGTTGAGTTTTTTGGGGTTTTCTTTGAAAAATCATATGTGTGTGTATGGTAGGGAGCATGTAGTACGTTTTTATAGTGTAAACTGGGCTGAGGTCATAGTGAAAAACAATGCCAATAGGATCTTAATTTGATTTATAAACCCTTAAATTTGATTATCCATAAATCTACAAGCAATAAGTTCAGCTTTAAGCTGACTTTATGGTCGAATTTGATGTTATTTTGTTATAAGTTTAAATATTTTAAATGTTAATTTATGAATTATAAATTAGAAGCAACGAAGATTAAAAAGAGCAATCTAGTTTTGAGTCTAAATACCAAGAGATGCTCCTTCGTGGAGATAATGTTGAGATTAACAAATTTACATCCTTAAAAAAGGAAAGAAAAGTATCTAAATTTTCCGAAGAGAAGAAGAGATAATACAAGTATAAACCTTTTCAATTTTTGCCAAACATTTCCTTCTTTTCTTTTCCATTTACTCTAACATAAAACTCCCTTTTGAAATGCTGTCTTAGTAATCGATTAACAGCCCTGGAATTCAGTTACTGAAATCGCATATGTTTTGCACTTAGTCTAAGCCGGTTTATATAAGTCAGAAATGTAAAATATTTTCAGAGTGCACTTGGGCATGACGCAAGCTGCGAGCAGAGCAGAGCGGCAAAGGGGCGGCGTCGCGAGCTGCAATCAAAAGCCTTGCAGCACTTCAAATATCCAAGCATATAGGAGGTGTACATAGCTTTATGCAGTGCATATTGTGTTGGCCATAAAAGAGACTTCAAGCAGAGCAGAGCATAGCAGCGAGATATCGTTGTCTATAATTTTATATGTCTTACTGCACCACGAATGGCGGACTGAGGCCTGGTCTCTGGGCTGCGAGCTGTGAGCTGTGAGCTCTGTGTTCGTGTCAGCATTTGCTCCGATTTGATTTTAACTTTTATTTAACAAACTGCAAGACACAGCACACAGACTCAATGCTTGTAATGGCCACAAAAAGCAGCAACAAAAATAAGTAAAAGTAAAATGAGTGAAAAAAAAACATAAAATAAAAAACTTAAAACGCAAGCAAGCGCCCAACAAGGCCGTTCACTTTGGCACAAACACACAGAGAGAGACATGGACTTAGTCTTGGTCGACTTGGAGAGTGATCACGATGGAAAGTGAAAATTGCTAGCATTAGCCATGGTGCAGTCGTTATGTTTTTCCCTCGTCTTTTTCCAGATGCCCCGAAACAAGTTACGAATCTCATAGGATCAAATCGATTGATTTTCGGCGAATTTCTGCACATTTTTGTGCCCGACTTAATGGGTTTTGAAAGGATCGTTAGGTTAGTTAGGCAACTGGTAATGATAGGATCACCGATCGGGAAACTATATAACTTTCGTTTAAAAATATTGCTTGCTAATGGATGTGTTGGGAATTTAATGAGGTTTTTTTGTAATAATTATTGGAATTTTAATTGAAATGGAAACTTATCAAAGTTAAACGATTTTCAATTGAAAACGGAAACTTCACTTGTAAAATCTATAAAATTGTTTCATTCCAATTTAATTTCAGGAACACATTCAGGAGGTCCTGGACAAGTGGACCCAAATCGACGATGAAATCTGGGCCAAAGTGATCGTCTTTGAGCGGAATCGGCGCGTGGCCAAGGCATATGCACGTGCCCCGGTGCTGACCATTAATGGATCCGACGATGGCTTCGACGGCATGCGGTGAGTCGTTATCCCAGTCCCTTGTACCATCCCTTGTACCATCCCTTTGGCCATCTCTTGACCATCCATAATTACCCGTCACTACTTGCAAAAGGCAAATAAACAAACAAAGTGGCGCTGAGGCAGCAAAAACACATTAAACACGAGCAAACAAAGTGCCTTTGAACTTTACTAAAATAAAAAACAAAACAAAATAAGCATAAATATTAATGTATGTTCGACTATGGGCACTGGCAAAATGCTATGGCCTTGACCCACTGGCAAAGAAAATCCCCCCAGCAGGAGCTCCACTCTTAAGAGTCTTATTTCTTACTTGGCAGATGATAAATCACTGAGGGTATTAGCTTTATGATTAACTGTTTGGTTAAAGCTACTTGGAGTTAAAAATAGATTTATTTGGATTTAAGGAAAATTGGATTTTAATTTTTCACATAACTAAATCAAAGAACTTTTAAACAAATAATTTAATTTATAAGAAAATCTATAGAGTATTCCCTTCACAGCTTACTTCCAAATGCTTTCAGTTATTTTATAGTTCCCAAAACGTGCCTGTAATTCCCCTGACAAGTGTATTACCAACTTCGTTGCGAATGTGACGTTTAGTTGTAACCTTCACCGAAGTCTTGGCTTTTTGCTGTAATAATAAATGCCTGTTGATGTGCTCTCGAATGGGCAATGAATGAAACGCCCATCAAATTGATGGGCATCCCATTAAAATTTAATTCCCCCGCTGAACTTCGCTACGCAAGAGGCCTGTAAGTGGAGGAGAGAACCTTGCAAAATGCTCGCTGGCTGACCTTCCTGGGAGGGAAACAATTTGTGGCATGTGAAAAGCTGCGGGTCGAGAGAAGAAGGAAAACGAAAAAAAAAAAACAGAACAGACTCTCCGCTGCCGAAAAACGAGTGAAAATGCTTTAATAATTGCTTGCTCGGTACTCCTCGTTCGCTTATTTCTATGAAATGAGCGATTTCCGTTGTGCCAAAGCAATTTGAGTCAAGAATTCGTTGGTTTTTTTTTTTGGAGGTCTCTCGAACGGTTCTTGGTATCTGCAATTGCAGCAAACGAGGCCCTAATTAACATATTCCGCCTCAAAAATATTACTGTTGCGTGCCAGAAATTGGCAAATGCCAAATGCTATACGCTTTACGCTCAATTGCTGCGGCAATTTCGGCGGTTCGCCCCGAAATGTCAAGAAGTTTTCCGAGCAATTCAATGGATCGGCTCGGATCTATGCATAATGCATTAGGCTAAGTACGACGCCGGCATGTGCTGATTATTCAGTACAAATATCGGAATATATCAATTGAAATCCCAGGGCCACTCAGAGAAGAGGAGGTTGTTGGTTGGCCCAAAAAGGGCATCAAGTGCAGGAGGAGATCACGGCAATGGCAACAACGGCGGCTTCCTTTGTAAGTGGCCGCAAATAAAGTTGCTGCCAGCGAAATGTCAACGGCGAAAACACAAATAAATTGCCGCCGGGGCCAAAGACAATGAAGATGCGGGGAGATGCTGCGCCGAGGGAGAGGAGAGATGGAGTCGGAGATGGAGTGGAAAACAAATGAAATTGAAAATAATAACGAAAGTCATTCAATTCATTCAATTCGTTTTCGTTCGTGACGAGGTCATCACAGATTGGCCATGCAAATTGCTCCTGTCATGGCAGCTCTTTTCCCCCCCGCATTTTCCACTTTTCCGGCGAGGATCTCCGCGGACTACTACTTGTTTATGTCAACTGCGGGTTAAGTACAATCGGGGGGAAAACTGAACTGAACAGCAGAAGAGGCTTAGGGGGAAAAAAGCTTTGGAAAACTGACTTTGCATGCCGAGAGTGTCAAGTTAATCAATTGCCAATTGCCGCCGACTTCAAACATGCACACCACTTACCATGGCAAAGATAATTTATGGCCATGTAACCCCTGCTTTATTATGCTGTGTGTGGTGTTTGTTGTGTGTGTGTGGTCCCTAGACCCTTGTAGTTGTCATTGCCATTGTCTTGCTAGCCTTTTTGCTGGCCTTTTTTATCGCCATGGCTGTAACCGTCACCGTCTAGGGCCTGGGCAGCAGCAGCAGCAGCAGCTTGTTTGTTTAATTAGCCGCTGTCAGCGCTTGTTAGCCGCTACTATCTCCTCCGGCTTAGGCCGTATTCCATTTGAATCGGATACATCATCGCATACCCCGTACGTGCATACTGAATGCCATTTCACACGCAACGCTTTTCGTTGGAAATCTTGGCCAGTATGCAAATGCAAATATATGGAGCTGCAGCTGCGATGCAAACACCGATAGGCGAACTCTAACTCTAACAATAACTATAAATTTTGGGTTGCCTTCTGACAGGCTTTTAGCTTTAGCTTTGCTCAGTCTATTATTTTCTATAGGCAAAGACATTAGTTTTAAGATTGGCGACCAATTTAGGTGATTTTCAATTAACTGCATGACAATAAATAAAAATAAACATAAATCTAAGGCAGTCAGAGGGGGTTTTACTACAGGTTTGGGTTAGTTTATTCGCTTTAAAACTCACAAATATATCCTAAAATCATGTTCAAGTTTATAATGGTTAATTTTTAGTGGTAATTTCATTTAGTTTTATGTACCTCAAGGCTTAAATAGTAGCACTTGATACTTAAACCCAATGCTTTAACCCTTTTCCTTACATTTCCTATACAAAAATATACAATTTAAGCTCAAAAAACATGATTATTCTCTTAATTTAACTTAATTTATATCCTTTTTGTTATGTTAAGTCATTCCATCTTAATTTTATTCCCATTCAGGGCATTCACCCATCGATCTTACCCGCATTCATAGGTTAAATCCCATTTTTGTGAGTTGCATGCAATGCTTAGACAAATTTCCATTTGTGGAGTCTGCCTCAGCCAGCCGGCTGGCTGCATGTAAATTAATTAATTAGACTGACGCTCATGTTGCCTGGTGTTGCGAGTGTTGCTAATGGTGAGTGGTGTGGGCGCACCACACTCTCGAAGAGGACCACACGCACACCTGAGCAGAAACAATGAGCCGAAGTTGCTGCGGCGATCAATGATCTTCGAGACACTTTGAAGCCAAACAAGCGAGCGTTTAATTAATGGCCAATCCTTGGGGCCACTTGAAATTACACCGCCCCCCTGGGCAGTCAATTGAAATGGCGCCAATATAAATAGTTTAGCTTAGTTTTTTTTTCTATTTTTGGCAGCTTTTATGACAGTTTGCAGCGGAGTTTAGCTTTTGCGAAACACTTTGTTGCGTGGGCGTTGCCAATCGAATTTGCATGTTGCTGGGAACAAATGAAATGGAAATCAAATTATAATATCAAGCTGCGCTCCGGATTGCAACACATACACCAGGAGGGTGTTGTTGTTTCTGCTGCCTGTTTCGTGCGGAAAAAACTAAGGCGGGTCGCACCAAGGTTGAGATTTGCGAGCAGTTTTATTATTTTCCTTTTTTCTCGAACGCAATTTGCTTGGCCCCAGACAAAAGGCATATATTTTTTGTTAGGGCCCTGTGCTGTGCCTTTTTAGATGCTGAGTAACCGCAGTAGTGCCTGCCCAAGTTGCAAAAGCAAAAGCCAAAGCCACACTGTCATTGTTGCTGCTGCTGCCTGCTGCCTAGTGCCTGCCGCTGCACACGTGCCACATTTGTCAGGGCAAAAGAACAATGGCTGCGGCGGCCTTCGGGGCGCGATTTAAGGTGCGACCCCAAAAACTGGAGCGGGAAATGCTGCCTATAATTAGCCATAATCTAATTAGAGCCAAATCAAGCCAAACAAGTTCGTTTCCTAAGTCTTTTGTCGCTGCGTTCGTTTCTTGAGTCTTTTGCCTGACTTTTACTAAAGCCCATAAAATATATACCGTGTGCTCTGTATATATATGATATATATATATGTATATATGTATATGTATATATATGATATATATATATATATATCTTGACTATGGTATTTTTAAACTGAACCGGTCGCACATAGTGCCTTAACCAGTGGATGGACGCAGGTCAAAAGTTGCTCCCAACCACCGTTCCGAAACCAGTTGCCGTTAACTGCAACGTTTTTTTCTTTAATGGCTGCAACTGTTGGTGATGCCTTCCTCGAAGAAGCCCCCGGACTCGTCCTCGCAAGTGCAGCAACGTCCGAACTGACCCACTGCACACGTTTAACTTGAACTCCAAAATCGCCGCAGATTCCAGTTTGTCAAGCGGAGCGAGTTGGCTTGGTGCGACTCTCGCTTTCAGTTGCTGGGCCCCAATGCCTTTCGCATTTCCAGCTCATTTAGGCGTGTCAGGCCGAGTCCAGTCCTGAGACCAGACGACCTTGCAACCGCTATACTATATGTATATATAGATATCATGCATAAGTGCGATAATGCTGGCCACAAGCGAAGTGAATGTGCACAAGACATGCTCTGAATAAGTATGTTTCAAGCTGTCAAGCTGTGGGTTGGGCTCTTGGTTAATTCTTGATTTAAGTTAAATAACTTGAATCGATAGAGGTATAGAGTTGCCTAGTTAAGGGTACTTAATAATTAAAGCAATAACTTGATTTCTTCATTGAGATACATTTAAAAATGTGGCATAGTTTTAGCCGTAGAACCCTTCTCTATGACCTTAAATAATAACCCATAAAGGAAACTTTGCCTCTTGGTTCTGCCGCCACCCAACAGGTCTCTCAGCTGCTGGCATTCAGCCTTTAATAACATTTCGCTTTTTGATGGCTCGAATTTAACGAAGCATTTACCGAACAAAGAACTGCAAATCCGCTTTCGGCTGCCAGCGGCAAACAACCTTGAGAGCCACACATCAGCAGCACCAGCAGCAGCAGCCCCGTCCATGTCGATTTCATTTCATGGAAAACTTTGACACACATTTCAACGGTTTTTACAAGCATTTAGCCAATAAATCAGCGCCGAGCGGCAGGCGTTACGCGCAGAACTGAAGCACATGGCCAAATGCCAAAGCGATGCTAACGGCGATTGTTTGGCAGCTCTGTGGCTCTTCGTAGTTAGTGGAAGGTACTAGCTGCCGCTGTTCTGGTTCTCGCTGCTGGCAGCGCTTCATTATACAAATTAACATAAAACATAATAGTGACAGAGCGGCGTCAGGTGAGCGCTGGGCAGCGGCATCGGACAGGAGCAGCAGTGAAGATAACGAAAAGCAGACGGCAAATAGCAACAGCACTTGAAGAAAATATTGTTTTTTTAGTTCTGCCTAAAATAAATGTTATAAAGAAATGCAAACCATAAGAAAAACATTTCAAACCAAAGCAAAACGTCTTAAAATATAAATAATGAACAAGGAATAAGGCTTAAGCTTAATTTCAAGACTTAGTTCCTTTAACTGAATTATTTTCCAAGTGTTTCATCTATCCAGCATCATCATCATCATCTCTGCAGCGGCTTCTTGCCGTGGCCTTTTATGCAAACGACAATTACAATTAGCTTGGCTTCATTGTCTTGGCTTGGCTGCGGCTTCCTCTTGCCGCTTCTTGTTAGCATTTCTGCCGACATTTTCGGCGACCTTAGTAGCGAAGGAAAAACCAAACCAAAAATCAAAACAACAGAGAGTGAAGGCAAAAAAAAAAAAAACAAAAGTGAAACAAACTAAACAAAAAAAAAAACCCCAAACATTTATCATTCAGTTAAGGTGCAGAGCCGCTGCAGTCTCAGTGGTTTGTTTCAAGCCCAACTTTATATAGTCAGATTTATTATAAGCTTAGGCCATAAAACCTTTTTTGGGAAATGAAAAATCTGTGTGTCTTTATCCCGATTACAAATCAGTATAAAGATTAAGCGCAGCAATTTAAATTGCAAGAAATTTGAGATAATTGGTTGATTAATAGGGTTTTTTTTTAACAATAAGAAGAAATATCTTAGGTTGGTCTTTAAGGAATTCAATTAATAAGTCCGAAAATCGATCTTTAAACTAAAATAGGTCTTGAAATAAAGATTTTTACAAAAATTCGAAGAGTATAAATGATATCCTTATTTGGATTTGATTTACAGATGAAAAGAAACGAAGATTTTGATGGTTTTTGAATTCGAAAATTGAATAAAATCGCTAATATTTATTATATTTTCCTAAAACCCCATCTCATGTCTTTAAAAAACTCCACTAAAAAAGTACAACCTTAGCTTAATTCTTACACACTAATGACTCAGCACTCTGGTTAAACAATTACATGAAAAATTAAGGCCTTGGCGCCGAAATATGACATGTTTATTTAATAAACCTTATTTTTTGGGGGGCCTGCAGCTGCCGCAGTCTGCCGCATGTGGCATAAATCACTGTCAGTGCTCATTTGAGCCAAGCGATTGAACAGCGACCAAAGCCCAAAAGACCAAGCCAAGACCCAGACCCATGGCATAAATGTTTTGTCAAACGTTTAGTGTAACAAAATGCGGCAAAAGGGGGCCAAGAAATGTGTAGAAGTGACTCACTCACTCACTTACCAGTGGCGGCGGCGGCGGCGGCAACCTCGATTCCAGAAAGTGAACGGATCGGCGCCGCGCCAAGTGGCAACTTTTTCGATTTTGCTGGCTGCTCGATCCCATAATGCGGCAGCTGATTGATTTGCAATTAATAAAATGCTCATTACGACTGTCTAATCCCTAATGATTTCCCAATTCCACTTTATTTGCAGAATTGGACTGTGCGGCTTCGACAATCCGATGAGGGACCGGAAGACGGACGAGCTGAAGCGCGTCATCGGGCAGGTAAGTTTCGCCGGCTCGAATTTATGGGACAATCAAAGCGACAACGGTTTAATTAGCTTGGACAATAAACCCCGAAAATTGACGAGAAATCTCCATTAGCGGGAGGAGATGGTGTGAAGATTAAGGCGCCACTCCAAGCTTTTCTCTAATGTCTACAAATAAAAATCAAAAACTTAAATTAAATTGTGGTCTGAAGATAATTTCGGCTTTTGAAAAGAAAGTAATTTCACAGGAGACATGTTTTTTTATTTCTTCTTTCACTTAAAGCTTAGTTTATGTTAATTTAATTTAATATTCCTTCTTAAACAGGGCGTTAAAATCAAAATGGACGATGCTGGCAACATACTCGTCCGGCGGTACGCCAAAAGCAATGTCTATGTGAAGAGCACCGCCAGCAGTCCCAACGAGGAGACCTCCATCGGTGCCGAGATCTTAAAGCTGCCCAATCAGGCGCTCGAATCCGAAAAAATAGTCAAGGTGAGTGGAGGTTGAGTCGAGATCTGTAACCCACATCCACATCCACATCCATATATCCATTCCAAAATGCTAATAAGTACTTTGCATTGTTCTCTCCCTCCTCCCCCTCCCGCTAGCTCTTCGACATGAAGAAGTTCCAGTCGAATGTGAATCGCGAGCTGCAGCGCGCCTATCCGGATCGCCGGCGACTGGAGACGCAGTGCCTCTCGACGGTGGCGTTTGTCAAGTCGGAGAACGATGTCTTGGAGTGCCCCATCTGGGTGCTCATTGTCAATGTGGTGGCCATGGATATGCTGAAGACCAAGCTGCCGCCAGGTGGGAATTAATCTCTAAAGACTTTTACATCAACTTAACTGAAATATAAATTAATTAAATATTTTCCTTCTCAAAATGTGCAGTGCAACGTCCCATTGTGGACATCAAGAACCGCCCGCGCATTCCGATTCCCGACGAGGATCCCTACAGCGTGGCGGGCAATGGCAGTGGTGGCAGCTCGGGGAGCTCTGGCTTTGGCAGTGGCCACCAGGCACAACTGCATCCCCAGCAGCAGCTGGGCAAGCACCTGAATGGTAATGGTGGCGGACATGTGGCTGCCACGCGGGAACAGCTGCTTCTGCAGACGCAACAGTTGGCCCACAAGCGCAGTGAGAAGCCACCAAAGCTACCGCCAAGGGATAATGTCTATTCGCATGATCTGATTCCAAAGGTAAATAATATTTATAGGGAATTTCTTATTAAATTTAAAGATTTCTTGGGAATTAAAGTATTTAAAAGATATACCCTCCACATATGGGCTTGATGTTTACACCATCATTACACCTTACTTTTGGGGTGGCAAGCCAAGTGTGAGGGATTGGGCAAGTGCTTCATTTGCTGGCAAAGTGTCGGAACAAATTCGGTGGCGCTAAAACACGAGTAAGACACGCCACGCTGCCGGAGAGAAGAAGTGTGGCAACCTGTCCAGTTGGTGGGCTCCATGAAGCTAGTTAGTCTGACTGCCCATGCTTGGTCACATGCGCAATGCGGCCACCACTTGCAAAATGCAAAAATGGGTCTCTCTCCTACTTACGGTGGAGCTCCAGTGCGAAGACATTTTAGAGCCGCTGAGCCACCGATCCGCTGAGCCGTTGTGCCGTTGTGCCGTTGAGCCTCACTGAGCAATCGGCATTGCATTCAATTCAATCCAATAATAATATTCGAATTTCAGCAGCCACTGGCCGCAAATAACTGCAAACGAATCGCGTGTAATTAATATGCGAGGAATGCCGTTGCCGCTGCTGGATTTCAGCTGCCTCGGCGGCTTGCTCGATTGCCAATTGGGCCCAACGACCGAGTCAGTGTCTCAGGGAGAGCCACTACTCCGTGGTGGGGCGCACCTTGCGCAATGGCGTTGGGGGGAAACGTATGATAATCCCATCCCCTGGACTGACTGCTTTCCTTCTAACACCTCTTCATTTTATCTGTTTATCTTTTCAGCCGGATTACGATGACATTGACTTGGAAACTCGCATCAAACTGTCGCGGGGCAAATCGGACAAGGGAAAAGATAACAAGAAATATGGTAAGAGATCAATATCAGTCAGTTACTTAATGTTCTGAAGACCAACTTGGAATCCATCTTGATGACCTAAATTCCTTCTAAGCTGACAATTTATGTGGCACTGTTATTCTGTGGAGATTTGACTTAAATCTTTGACTTTTGTTGGGAGATGATAGCAAGATGGGATGGTATTTTGTAAGCAAAGATATTCTAAAGGTGTAAACTCATAAACAAGAAGTCAATAAATGGGTTTAAGAACCTTTTAAGTCATGAGATTTATAACCAGAATGATTTTATCTCTGGGAAATCAATGCCACCGAATAACAAGCAATTTTTAGTGAGTTTTTTTTGACAAAGAATCCAAGCTTAAATAGCTCCTTAAGTAGATCTCTAAATCCTTAATTATTACCTCTCTCTCTCCCCCCAGATGATCCCTACTATTGCGGCCTGAGGGCTCGAGTGCCGAACTTCGTCAAGTCCGGCAAGCCGGCCAGCGCCAAGGATCAGCGCGATGGCAATGGAAACAACATCAGCAACGGCGGCGGCGGCGGCATGAGCACTCTCAGCCAGAAGAAGACCTCGATGATTCACAACCACTTGGCGGGCATGCATCCGCATCACATCCAGCAGCAGCAGCAACTGATGGCTGCCGCGGCGGCTGCGCATGCGGCGCAGCATCACCAGCAGCAGCAGCACCATCAGATCTGGCAGACTCGCAGCTATGAGAGCGGCATAGGTATTTATAAACAGGGTGGGCCCAGCACCACCAACGCCACGACCATCCAACAACACAAATCGCACGCACTGCAGCCAACTGCCCAACCACAGTCACTGCCAACGGACCTAACAGCCACTCTGGCAACAGTAACTGCCACTGCCACAGGCAAGACACACAGCACCACAGCTCACAAAGCACGCAGCCACCTGCAACAGCAGCAGCAGGCGCCGCAGCATCAGCACTTGCATCCACATCCGCACCCGTTTCCGCACTCACATCCGCACCACAGACACCACCATCAACGGCATGGCTACCAATGCGAGAGGCACTCCCGTGCCCAGCAGCATCATGTCCAGCATCAGTCCCTGCAGCAGCAGCAGCAGCAGCCTTACTATGACAATCTAGAGGACTCTGTGGGTCGCCAGGTGTCGCGACGCCTGTCCACACGCCGCCCACCGCCAGCAGAGGGCACCTCGTCCTGCAACTGTGTGAGCTGCTATGCGCTGGCTCCGCTCTGCGGGGCTGTGCCTCCGCCACGTCCCCAGCGTAGTCTCAGCCAGCAGCAGTTGCGACGCCACCAGCGGCTGAGCGGCAGCCTGGTGGAGCCGGTGGAACTGGTGGAGCGGCCAGCGGGTGTGACCAAGTGGTGCAGCGAGAGTGATGTCTCGGTGCTGGAGCTGGAGCCTGCGGCAAATGAGCGATATGACGACTGCTACGAATACGACGACTTCGACCTGGACTTTGACCTGGACGACGACTTGGGCCTGACCAATCAACCGCCACGACGCCGGGGTACGGAGACGGTGGACCTGTATGTGGATCGCGCTCAACTAAGACAACTCCAGACGCCGGCAGTGCTGCGGCACAAGTCGCAGTCCACCGAGAGCTTTTTCGAGCAGCCCAACGAGGAGGGCTCCCTGTACATGTACGGCGGCAGGAAGCGCATTGCAGTGAAGGCGCCGTCGGCGGCCAACATCTATGACCGGGTGCGCGGCTCCACGGACTCGGACAGGGGGCATGGGCACCGGGCCAGGCCCAGTGGCAGGCTCAATTTGGGGGCCAGGATGCAGAACGGCAAACAGCAGCAGCAGCAGCAGCCACAGCCACAGCTGCCAGCGCCCAGTTGGCGCGGCGGCAAGCGACAGGAGCAGGCTCAAAACGCTGACAAAAGACAAAGATATGACAATGCCACCAGTAGCAGCCACAACAACAACAACAACAACAGCAGCAAGCAACACAAAAGACAGCTAACGAACGCCACGAAAGACAATGACGACATGTTGAAAAGCAAAAATTATTTCAATAGTAAAAACAAAAGTATAGCAACAGCAGCAGCAGCAGCGAAAGCGACAGCAGTCGCAGCAGCATCCGCTGCAGGAGGAGGAGGAGGTGGAGGAAAATCCAGAGGAGGAGGCGGCGGCATCGGCGGCAACCCAACAATGTCCCCAACATTGGCCACCACCACACATATGGCCGGCAGCCCAGCAGCACCGAACAATGCTCCGGCCAGCGGCGGACTGCCTTCGCCTCCTCCTCCTCCGACAGCGGTGGCGGCGGCCGCCACCAGAGCCGGGCGCAGTGCCAGCCGCCTTGACATCAGCGACATGGAGTCCATTTATGGCTACCTGAAGCCGCGCAAGCCGCGCAGCCTCAGCCTGAAGAAAATCCAAATACTCGACTACTGAATACGTTTGGGGTTGCTCAAAATCGAAACGAGGTTATATGGCACAGACATCATCGCTATTAGTTATTGGGTTTTTTTTGTTTCTGTTGGGTTGCCCTGCCCCCCGTTTTTGGGTCGGATCGGATCCGGTTGCTGTACATACAATATACCTGCCAAACGCATAATGGTTACTCCTCTTACTCTTACCCGGTGAACAGAACCACACTAAACTGTACGAAACCTACTAACTCGGCGCACCTTGGACCTTGGACTCCTTGGACAGTCACGAAAATCTAAATGCAATTTGTACATATCCACATTAAGAGAGGGTGTCCTTTGAAACTTAGGAGAAAGGAAAGTAATCTTTGGAAAAGCTAAAATAAAATTAAATTATCCTGTAAATATTTAGGGCATAGATTCAAAATGTAATCTAGAAATTAATTACTAAACTTGTCTTGGAACAAAACAATAGATGCCAATTTCTAAGCAGAGTTTAAATACTATTTTAAAGCTTCAATAATTTATAATCTAAGTTGTATTAATTTCCCAAAGATTACTTTACTATCCTTACCGATCAATCGACACCTTTCTCCTCCATATACAGACATATTCGCATATAAATATATCCCCTAAGATTGCCTCGCAATCGCTTTGTAACCGTGTATATCTCTGTGCTTCTTGTAGATTCGGAGCTTGTTGAATCACCTTACAATCACATCTACGGACGCCATTTACCGCTGCCAACGCGCGGCTATGTGCCCACACCACGCATGTTCATCGGGGAATGGGACTGAGCTAAGCGGCGTCGAGCTGAGGCGATCACAACACACCGCACCGCAGCGCACTTGGGGCGGGCTTTTAGCCGGATTTTGAGCGGCCAAGGCACAAACACACCACTTGCAGAGCTAATTTAAGTCAACCAACCAGCTTGAAATATTATTTACATTATATTAATTTAGCAAAATATTATGGTAAAATAATATTAGGCTAGGCCTAAGCTTAAGCGAACCGCAAACCGTTCTTATTAATTTAGAAGTACGACGACGACGACGACGACGAAGACAGAGGATATTTTCGCGCTTTCCCTAGCAGTTTCTGAGATTATGCACTTGCATGTTTACCCCGTTGTACGATTTGAATGAGAGAAATAGCCATTACCATTACGAGTTCAGTTAGCTTTTAAGTTTTTTGTAAATTTTTCTTTGCCAGCCTGCCGCCGGTCGAATCCCAATGCAGGGCTGTTCGGGTTTTTACTTTCACGGTTTAGTTTTCGGCTGAAATCAGCGGAAAATCGGTGGAGTGAAAACTCGAATGGGTCTGCTGGGTTTCCAATTGGTCGGACTGGCTGAATTTTATTTTATATGAAAATATTCTGTATTGTGTATTGAGAAAAGTAATAAAATTATCTTTCAAAACAAAAACCATTGTTTAAACTTCTACATAATCAAAAAAAAAAAAAGCAAATTAGCCCATTAATTGTATTATTATTAACTTAAGATTTAAATCGACCGTTGGAAAACGCTTCTCTATTCCATCACATGAAATAATCAGAGTCCCAATTCGGTGGACGCATGTGATCCGGATTTGGTCCGCGGCCTGCGTTCGGATTGAGGGGACTAAACGGATCGAAGCGAGGCGCTGGCCCGGGTCCCATATCTGGTCGCGATGGGAAACTAAACAAGTTACCAGGACCACCGCGACCCAGTGGATCCAGGTCTCCGCGTCCAATGTCCGGAAAGCCAAAAGGGCGAGGATCATAACCGTAAGGAGTGTAGGACCTAAGAGTGGAATAAATTAGAGTTAGGTGCTGCCAAAGCATTTAAACCGCTTCCTAAAAGTAAGCTACACTATCATAAGCCAAATTCTTGCTCTTAAATCGAGTTTTATACTTTTGGGAAGCGAGTAAATGCTAGCCATAACCGGTGGATAACCTTACCCGCCACGTCTCGGCTCGCTAATACGCAAAGGATCCGCACGTGGAGTGGTTGTGCTCGTTGTCGTCTGTGTGGTGACCTCGCGCGAGTTGCCTGTGAAGACTGGGTCTAGCAGCTCCTTGCGATAGCGATCCACAATCTCCGAGGCGGTTGGCATCAAAGCGTTAATGTTGCCCTTGAAGGCAACCACCAGAGTATCCGGGGTGAGACAGATATTGGAAACTTTCTTGGTATTGATGTCCATCATGTTGACCAGCAGGGCATCTTCGGTTATATGGCCCAGGAGCAGATACAGCTGCTTGTCATGCACGTAGCGCAGCGAGTACTTGGTATCGTCGTCGTTCCAGCTGTCCGGAAGTAGCTCGCTGCCCTCCTCTTCGGGTAGTGTTTTCTGTGGATGAATCAGCAATTTTAATTAAATATCTATTTCTGCATCATCTACTCATCTACTCACATCATCGCCAACGCCCACGCAGCGAAAGTTATAATGTTTGGTCAGCAGGAAATGGATGAGAGCTATCAGCACATCTGATTTCTTGTTGACATCCGACTGGATTGTCTTGAAGAGTAAATCCCAGCCGTAAAAGAAGTCGCCAGTCTTGGAGACCGACGAAGAGTCCATCGTGGTAACTGTAGGCTTTCACTATAACTGGTCAGGATCAAGTAAGGCCCAGATGAACGTTTTGCTTTTTCTCAGCCAAGGTGGAATTATTTTGTGCTTACATCTGTTCGTTCTATCGTTCGGCTTTGACTGCCAGGCGTCCTTGGGTTGACTGTATGTACTTCCAGTATAAACGTATAAATCCAAGATTACAAACGTTGTTGTTTCCAGAAAAATTACAAAAATGCACTATATATGTTTACATTCCTTTGTTTTGATCTTTTGAACTAGAGATGAGATTAAATTTATGACAAGCGATATTTTTCTAAGAAATTAAAAAAAAATATAAAGAACTTGCTACTTTAAAGTTCTGTACTTTTAAATAAATATTCTAATTAAATGTGTAAATATAAAGAGAGATTTCTAAATCAAGTTAATTATAAAATGTTTATGAGAGACGTACGGGTCTCTCAGCCAATTCCTCGGAGTTTCAGTTCTTGAAAAAAGCCGAACTACACAAAATCTATTCACTCATATCCACCGTGACCAATTACCTTCAGCTCTTAGATTTAAATCAAATCCCCGACTTTTAAAAAATGATTCGTCATTTCTCTTTAATTTTCAATGATTTAAACTAATCTATATCGATTGCTCGAATCCGATTTTGGTCCAGTGTGAACGCTCCGGAGTATTCGATAGCTTTATCGAGACATCAGCCGGGCGCTGTACACGTATGACGGAAAATTGCATGTTTTCGAGACGTTAACCGAGTGTTCCGCGCAGGAATTGTCCCAGATCCCTCGGAATGGGCATCAACGTCAGCAGGACGGCCGACCTGGCTTCCAACCAGTGGCTCCAACGCTTCGTGGGCCGCCAGCACATCGCTCATGATGACGAGGCCTTCTGGAGCGGGCTCCTTAACTATAACATTGTGCTGCCGGAGAACAGGTGAGCGAACACAAGCCCCATGGGCAACGTCAGCAACGCTAATCCGTCTCTGGTTTCTTGCATTGCAGCCAGGACCAGCTGAACCTGGACAGCCGGCTGGAGGCGCTGTGCCAGTCGTTCATCGGCAACAACCTGAAGACGGGCAACTTTGGCTCTCTGGTGACTGTGTTCCTGGAGAAAACCAGCGAGCTGCTCTCGCTGTCCGACCAGGAGAGCAACATGCACGTCTGGCAGACGTTCAACGCGCTGTTCATCATCCGCAGCCTGGTCAAGTACATCAACGAGACGGGCTCGGAGTTTCAGCTGCTGCAGCACTTCGAGGCGATGCCCAGCGCCGAGCAGCTGCAGGCGGCCCAGGAACAGCAGCAACAGACACCGCCGGAGAGTGCCAGCATAGCTATCGAGGCCACGGAACAAACGGCGTCAGCGCCTGTTCCAGTAATCGTGGACGGAGCCAAGTTCGAGACCTTTATTGATGCGCTGGTCAACCTAATTGTGGTGATTCCCGTCAAAGAGTTCACCTACCACCTGCACTTGGAGGCCGTCAACACGCTAATTACTCTTCTGTCGGTCCACCTCTTCGCCCAGCAGCCCACGGACAAGTCGATCGTGTTCCGCACCGTCTTCAAGTGCCAGCACGCCAACGTGTTGATGTCGGCGCTGCTGCACTTTGTGTCGCGGATGGTGGAGGTTCCCCACACCATGTTTGGTTCTAGCTCGGCCGGATCGTTTGTTTTTGGCATCGCCGAGTCCCTGCTTTCCATCTTTACGTTCCGCAAGCAGCCAGATGTGCTGAAATCGGGCCAAGCTGCCGGCGGCGGGGAACTCTCGCAGAAATTCCGGACGCACTATCCGCTGGCCAACCAAAGCCTGCTGCTGATCCTGATCCTGACGAATCATTGCACGGCGCAGGAGAATGCGTACCGAGCGAGTCTCTTTGGCTGCGCTGACTCCAAGGACTCGCCAAAACAGGGAGCCGTCTCCTTCCAGATCGACTTCTCGGCGGTGTATGAGACGCTGTGCCTAATCGTGACCATCGACCAGGCGACGTTGCTGCTCTATCTGCTCCTCCATCGGAACGAGCGCTTCTATCGGTTCGTCATGCAGCAGCAGGACTTGGAACAGCTGGTGATACCCATTTTGCAGACGCTGTACAATGCGCCCGATAGCAACTCGCATCACATTTATATGTCGCTCATCGTGCTGCTCATCCTCAGCGAGGACGAGGGCTTCAACAAGAACGTGCACACGATTGTGAGTAGCTCCAACGTCGCTTTTTGATTACCCGTATAACCTTTGCGTTTCCCCATTCCGCACAGATGCTTAAGAACATCACTTGGTACACGGAGCGCACCATATCGGAGATATCGCTGGGCGGCATCCTCATCCTGATTGTCATCCGCACCATACAGTACAACATGTTAAAGATGCGGGACAAGTACTTGCACACCAATTGCCTGGCGGCGCTGGCCAACATGTCCGGCCACTTCCGCGCTCTCCATCCGTATGTGGCCCAGCGACTGGTCTCGCTGTTCGAGACGCTGGCCCGAAAGCACACGCGCCTGGATGCGCAGCTGAAGGAGCCCGCTGACAGCGCCGTGTTTGTCAATGTGTCGACAACGCCGGAAGATATGCTGCAGGATCTAAGCGTGCTAGAGGAGGTGCTGCGCATGGTATTGGAAATCCTCAACTCCTGCCTCACCAACCAGCTGGTCTACTGTCCCAACCTGGTGTACACGCTCCTGTACAAGCGCAGCGTCTTCGAGGGCTTCCGCAGTCATCATGCCTTCCAGGATGTCATCCAGAACATCGACATGGTAAGCTTGGATTCTCTAAAATTGTCTTTGGAGAGACATTTTATAAGTTTTATATTTGCTAGGTTGTTGGTTTCTTCTCCTCTCGCCTGCAACGTGTGCAAGAGCAACGTGGCGAACTGGGTGTCAACGAAGTGCTCGAGGTGATATCGAAGGGAGCCAGCCAGTGGTCCAGCGATCGCTTGAGGGTAAATCAACCAAAGAATACAAGAAAAGCGGATAACTATAGATTGATTCTCTTTTTACTTGCAGAAATTCCCGGATCTTAAGTTTAAGTACGTCGAGGAGGACGCTCCCGAGGAGTTCTTCATTCCATATGTGTGGACGCTGGTCTGCAAGTACGGCTGCGTGCACTTCAGCTCCGAGAGCATCAAGAGCGTCACCACGGACATTGCCTGCTAATATTTACCCCTCGCTCCCTTTTACACACGCGCACACTCTGTTCCGCTTCGGTTTCTCCTAACACCCTGCGCTTTTCTCTATTCGTTTTCTGTTCAACCTTAAATGCCATCTACTTGGGTAACCCGCGCCCTAATTCCTGCCTGATTTAAGCCAAAATGCCGAAAGAGTTATAGCAAACGAAAAAGAAAACAAGGAAAGAGGCACATACACGCATCTCGAAAACGTTGACGATAAATTGAAACAAAAGCTAAACAAGCGAACTAACGATAATACCTAGAACTAGTTACGCTAATACTACTATAATACTGAGCGTTGCCACGCAATCCAATCGGAAAGCATTGTCCTGGAAACATGATCACATTTTGCTGCGCCAACAACTGAAAGCATACTTAGAGGAGGCTTAAGCTCCGAACGCCTATCGATCGACGGTTCTAATCAACGGGAAGAAGCAAATCCAATAAAAAACGTATATATATACATATTTAAAAATCGGAATATATATATGCATAGATATATTTACATTGTGTATGTTAGTCTATGATAATTAAATATTATTATTGTATTTAGCAATTGGAAAAGTCGATAAATTATATATATATATATTACTAAAGTTCATAAATGCATGTGGTTTCCCTGAGCTGTCAACTGGCTATCGGTGGGATAAGATAATGTTTTTAACATCTTAATTGTGTCGCTTCACCACTTTGCCTTATCTGCCAAGGAAAGTCCCCAAGCTTCTACAGAATTTGACGTGGCTAAGTTTATTATTGGCTTTGGATTTTATCAAAGAGAGAGAGAGCGAAGTTGATAAGAAAACTATATTTTAAGTTTATTATCTGGAAATGAAATAAGTTTATTGATATCTCTAGATACTTGGATATTTCCAATCATACGACGGTTTACTATGTTTGCCCCAAAGAGTGGGTTTTTCCATAAGCAAGCCATATTACGTATACGACTGGAGTACTCTTTTTTAGATAAACATTTTTCTTTCAGGGGACTTCGTTGTGGGGCTTTTTACTAAGCATATTTGCACTATCAGCGGATGCAGTTATGTGGTTGCAGTTTAATACCCTGTGTTACTAGATTTTAAAGGGTATATAAGCATTGCCTGATATTCAGAGTGGAGCAAGTAATGGTTATAGGTTTATAATTACAGTTCGATCATAATATAATTTTAAAATATTAAAAGAAAACTTCAAATTACACTAACAAAACCTACACCTCCTCGGAGATAGGCACCAAGAGCTAAACATTACCAAAAACCTTATAGTTTAATTACCAAATCGAACAATTAGCTTAATAATATAAGTATAGCTAATAGGTAGTTATGCACAACTAATAAATATTAAAACGAAGAGACTGCATCAACAATATTACGCATACGCAGTGTGGCTCGGCTCCTGGTTATTTTTTTATTTTAATTTATAATTTTTCATTACTCATAGGGGCTTCGGTGTTGACGCTTCATTATGCAAATTTGCACTATCAGCGGCTGACTGCAACAACAATGGTGGTGGTGGGCCTGCCATATGTACAACAATTACTATGTATTTTTCCCACCAGCACCAGCGCCAGCTTCACCGGCGAACGAGAAAAGCAAAGAACCGACTTTTACTGACTGCTTACATTAAAGTTCGTTGACTTTAGGCTGTTTATAGCAGAGGGAGGTTGGACGGAGGGGGAGGTGGCTTATTGTGGTCGGCCGATCCATGTGGCTACTGCACTTTTGTCAAGCCCAGAGCAGCCGTACGTGTCTCAAATAGGCAAGTTCCAAACGGCGGGAAAAATACGCATAGTAAACAATTGCAATAAAAAACAAAATATATAGAGATAAAAATTGCATTTGTTTTATAGCCTTTGAAAGCCGGAAAATTTGTTATTTGTGAGTTTTCCATGGCGTGTCGCTGCCCGGTGTGCGCTTAGTGCATTTCAATTAGTTGAAGCCCGCAAAAAAATTAACAAAAACAGCATAGATATTTGAAATTTCTTTGCTTCTCTCTCACTTTTTTTGCCTCTCATTATTATTTTTCCATGCTGGCTGCCTTTTGTTGCAATTGTTGTACTGGCCACCGGCAGCTATGCAGGTTAAAAAGGTTTATTGACTTTATAGCCGCACTTTGTTAGCCACTTGTTGGTGGATGTTGTTGCATTGTTGCATTGCCATTGCCCAATTGGCCAGAATTTGCCAGAAGCTTTGTGGCTTCGAAAAGTGGCAAAGAAAACTCCAACAGCCATTGCCCAAGTCCAATTAGATAAAAGCCCCCCCTGCTTCCCCTTCTTGGGTGTATGATTTGTTGGGTAAATTATTATTGTGAATTGGCAAAAATCATATTAATTATGTCATTGAGTGTGTAATATTTAATGGCATATAAATTATATTTTAATGTTGCAATAACTCATTTATAATCAATATCTTTACCCTTGGCAAAGGGTTCTAATTGTCTATAGACTTTAGTTAGTAAACTAAACTATTTTGTCTCGATTTTTTGAGACATAAACTTATCCCAAGAGTGCTTAAAAATAGGTCAATTATTTATCTAAAGTCTCTTAAAAATCAGAAAATTGGAACGGCTTTTGGTCAAGTTTTTAGTTTGTGCGCCAAATTCCTTTGGCAGTGGCCAAAGGCTTGGATGGAGCTGGGAGCCGGTCCAGGTCCAGTTTGCCGGTGGAGATGTTGCAACCAACAAACCATGGTGGAACTCCATTCAGCTTGGCACGGCCCGCATTTTCGCATTTTGTTTTGGCAAGCTGCTTCAGGTCATTGATCCAACCAATCGATGGATAGATGGAACGGATGGCTGCTGTTTGTTTACGAACCCATTTACTATTTATACGAACGCGGGCTCGTGGGCCCGCACAACAATAATCTTGGAAATTTGGCCCAGTGCCCAGGCCGAGCCCAGATCGATGCCCATAGCCACAAGTCGGGCGAGCTTTGGCCCTCGGCGAAGTTTCGCTTGAGCGACCTGCGAATGGACGAGTATTGGCTGAATTAGATTTCTTGTTATTTCTTTCCTTATTTCGTCTGGTTTATTGCCAATCCGGCTTAGCATAAATTCGCACCTTTCAATTGTTTATGTTTACTTGCTTCGGCTTTGGCTCGGATTTGGTTTCGGTTTCGGTTTCTCACCGGTTTGTTTGTCCAAGTCCATCTGTCCAAGTCTCCGACTCCGTACCGTATCCGTGCGTATTTTTACCGCTGACGTAGTGGTTTGCCTAGACCCACCTAGCCACCTAGCCACCACCACCCATTGACGTGATCGTGGTCCACTCATCCGTCCGTATTTGACCTTTGCTAGCTATGTATGTGATCTTGTTTGCTCTATCGATCGATCGATCGCATGAATGGGGGCTAGTTTTGCATTGAGAGCTGGCTTTGGACCATTTCCAAGTGAAATCTATGAAAGTTGAGCCGCCTCTGGCAATTGCGCCAACAGTATGATCTCTCGTACTTTTTGAGGCCGCCAAAATACATATAGTTTTCGCTTGGGTTTTAGGTAACCAATGAGCAATGTCTCAAAACATTGTTTATAAATATTCATTGAACCAGTTGCCGCTCAGCGTCTATCTTTAGCTTGGCTTTTAATAGTTAACTTGGTTATCAACAAACATTTGAAGCTGCCAGAACTGTCGAGAAACCAGATATTTTGGCACACATTTTGAAAGAAATAAACTGCAAAATTTATTTAAATTTTTAAGTCTAGGAAAGAGTTTAAAACGAGATAAGTAATTAACTAAACAAATACTATATCATTTCATTTCCGAAAGACATTAATTGCCGATACAAATACTTATTTATTTATAGAAATAGAGAAATAGAGAGCTTGAATAATTAATTTTTTCAGTTCGCCCCCTGGAAAATTCTATTACTTTATCTGCATTACAAAAACATATTAATATTTTGCTTACTTAAAAAAATAAATCCTTGTAGTTTAATGTTTTATAAAATTCTTTATTTAATAAAAATATTTTATCACAATAACTTAAGCTCTAGATGGATCGCTCGGAGGTGTTGGACACCCCAAAAAAAGTACATAATAAATGGGATCAATGACAGAGAAACTACATAAATATTAGGTAGAAAATAGAACAGTTAATCGCTTGGATTGTGATGTGTGTGAAGTTTAAAGTTAATGCTAAGTACAGTATATGCTGCTGCCTTTGGTTCGCTACTTTGCGCAGGTCGAGGGAGAAGCAGGCGCGCCTTTGGCAACACACACCGGCCACCGGATGCCGCCGATGGGCCCCCTACATGCCTTCGCAGGTGGACATGCAGTCCTTGTAGCTGGGGAAGTTATTCTCGTTGCCATCGCAGCCGCCGAACTTGAACTCGACGCACTTTTTCTGCTCCGGATCGTAGCGCCAGCGTGGGATCAGGGCCCGGCAGACGCCCTTGCGGGCCGGCATCAGACAGAACTGCTCCGGGTGGGTGTTCCGTCCAGTGTTGGCCACATCGTCCAGCGAGATGGCGTCAAAGAAGTCGCTCACATCGTCGTACAGATCCATGGGTCTGGCCTCGCCGCTTCCAGCAAGCAGGAGGAGCAATAGCGCCACAGCCACACTTCCCACTATGAGTCCTCTAAGTTGATCGCACATTTTGAATGAGTTTTTATTTTCTTGTTAACTATTTCCGTTCACAGATCTCTTTCACTTGTGTTCACCTGGCTACTTGCGGCACGCAACTGTTGGCTCTGCAGGTCCAGCTTTTGGTTTTATATGGCCACTGACGTGCCCGATGGCGCGCAGATCCGTAGTCCGAGGAGGGCGAACTCCCATTTAAGAGCTCCAAACGAAGCTTTTAGCTTAAATTCAACGCTCTTAACTCTCTTTAAACGTGCTCGTGATAGCTAAGTGCTTAGTATTTATAAAGTTATTTTTATTTATCTTAAAAATAATGTATTATCTTCTTAAACAGCATAAAACAATAAACAATTAACTTTTTGTATATAATATTAATATATTTTAACACAAAACTTCTTAAAAGGTTCAACAACAAATTAAAAATAACAAACAAAAGACTTAAGCAACGAACTTGCTGCAGAACCAATATAAAAAGCTTGAACAAAAAAACTATTTTATTTTGATTTTGTTTAGCAATGTTCTGAACAAAAATATATTAAAGAAAATTTTTAATTATTGCTATTTGCCATTTAAAATTTCAGAACATGGCTAGGTCGATTTTCCTGTTTATGCCGATCAAGAATATATGGGATTATGGGGTCGGAAATGACACATTTACTGGTAATATGTTTTCTTCAGTTTGAAAAGCTAATGAAATCTTTATAAGATAAATAAAAATAGCTTTATAAATTCATAACCCAGCTTCTTCAAGCTGCTCGGGATCAGTTTGTTGGCTTCGACTGTATTTTAAACATTTCGAGTATTGCGGTTTTAGCTATGATCGATTACCGATTTATAAAATTATCGGTAGATCGCATCACTATTCCACATCTCTACGTTGTTTTATTGTCAAATCTGGCGCCGGAATTGTTTAAATCAGCCTAAAATAGTAATTAAACGTTTACAATGGCCCGTGACTCGCTTCTATCCTGGATGCGGAATCTTGGAGAGAAGGGCCGTCAAAATGAACTGGAGTTACTGATTCAAAACAAACCCATAAAGGAGGTAAGAGTCCTTGAAGTTGTGCGTCTGAACAATATTTAAGATTTATTGTTTTTTAGCTAACTGACACGCTCTGTGCCACGATGTGCCGCAGCGAGGGGATAACCTACTGGAACTACTTACTCCTGGGCTTCAATCCGGATAGCCAGGAGGCACGAGAGAAGCGTTTCGCCTGCGTGCGCAGTTTCATGGACGGACTGCGGAGCATGGAGCTCAGCTACAAGCAGACCTTCGATTTGATTACGCGTCTGTCCCAGGACCTCGTCACCTTCTCCTCCGACCAGCTGGCCTGGATCGTGGAGCATTGCATTGATGGGCTGCGTCTGGGGGACGCTAAGTGCGTGGGCTGGAAGGATCTGCTGCCGGATGCCTTGTCTCTGCTGTCGACCAGGCCTCGGTTCCTACTCAACGGGATTTATGTGGAAGGAGATGAGTACAGAAAGACGACAGTCCGAAGTATTTCCACCATGCAATGGCCCTCCACAATCCTTACTCCCATTGCCGATATGTTCAAGTGGGTTATATATGTATAGTTTTTAGTTGTATCTTTACTTAGCTAATGAAATGCAATTTTAGGGAAATGAACCTCAGCAACGCCGAGATCGTGACTGTGCTAAACAGGTTTTCTGGGGCCCTGCAGGAGTTGTCTCCCATGGAGCTGCCAGCTCTGTGCTTCCAGCTCTTCTCCATGTGCACCACCGCCTCTCAGTTGATCATTCCACTGCTGGCCTTGGAGAAGTACTTTCATCGAAATTTTTACAAGCGTCTTTTCTCTGACATGTGCAGTAACTCCACAAACCTGGACAGCATTGGTGGGTCCAACTTTTCTGCTATTTAATTGGGGTTTTATAAATCTGAACCCTCTTGCTTTAGATTCCTATTCGGATAAGGAACTGAGGGAGTCGGAGGAAACCATATTGCATCATTTAAACTACTGTACCATGTACAAGCTAACGGAGAAACACTTGGCCATTATGCTGAGGGTAATTAAATATTTTGTATTATTTAACAAATTAAAACTTAAATACTTTGTATTTTGTACAGAACTTCCAGCACATGCCCGATGTGGTCCTTACTCCATTTATGCTCAGCGCCATTATATCCATGACGACCATAAACCGCGATCCAGAGAACGCACGCACCTCTCACTCCATTCTGCTGCCCTTTCTGCGTAATGTGATCAAAAATAACGAAGAAGAACGCACCTTGGCTGACTATTCCGTGTGGTATCGGGATACTCTGCAGCGCAAACAGGTCGATCTGCAGCAAGTTTTCGCGGTTCTAATAGACCAGAACAAGGATGGCAAGGATGTGATTACACCCGGCCTGGTTCACTTGATATTCTACTTGCTAAAATCCCATTCGCCCAAGATGCACACCTTGTCCATTACCTTCCTAACAAAGTTCATTCGAAAGCGCTTCATTTTTGGCCAGGGAATAATCAAGTTGATTTCTGAATGGATGATTGTATACCAGGATCAGAATCAGTTCTCGGGTGGGTTTTATATTTATATTTTATTTATAAGTGATTAAAATTACAGCTTTTTACAGAATGTCTCACCCTGCTGAGCGTGGCCGATACGTACACCGTTTCTGAGTGTATGAAGACCATTGAAAATGTTATGGAGCACATGCAGTGGGTAAGTTTGGCAAAGGAAAATGGGGTTGTAGGAACTATAGCTATGGATACTTTGATTTAGCTTTCCGGTGAGCAAGCCATGCGCATGATGAACTTTATTTTGCCCCTTTTGAAGATATCCAATCGCGTTCGCGATGCTTTGATCGATGTTCTTTGCAAGGCCATGAGCTCAAGGTGGGTTTAAAATTTAATAATGAATATAAAATAATTAAAATCGAATTGTTTGTTTTGCAGCGGCATTCAAAAACGTCGAATGGCCATTTATGGCTTCTGCATGATCCTGAAGCAGCTCAACAACAGCAACGCCGTGCGTCAGACTTCAAGTGCCACCAGCTTCTGCACGCAGCACAGTATTTCTGGTTACTCCATGATGACCCAGAACACGCTGGGAAGTCGCAGCAATCCGCAGCGTAACTTTGACATGCTGACACTGGAAATTATAGGAATGCTGCGAAATTGCTTGCAGCAGCAGTTTGAAATTCGTTGTACCCTTTATGAGAGTAAGTAAGAGAATAATTCCCTTCACCAAACATAATTTATAATTCATATCTCAGATCTTCAGAGGGCCGTGGAGCTGAATGCCAAGCTGGTGCCTCATGTCCTGCAGGTCATCGACTGGCACTTTCGCAGCTTTTTCGAAACGCCTGCAGCTGAAGATGCTGGCGATGATTTGGACACAGTTTTTCGCATTCGCTACGATCAGTTGGTCAGCGCCAGTGATGAACAACATATGGAGATTCAACTTAACGATAACCTTGGCCGACTGATCCAATTCGTGGCCAACTGTTTGGCCATCTTTGAGCGGGCACCAACGGGCTACGACACTCGGGAGATGAATCGCCTCATGAACTTTTGTGAGCAACGGATGGCGGCCAATCGGTTGCCTTTAGAAGACATTGTAAATGATATAGAGATCTGTATATAAATTAACACTAAGAACCTTCTTTTTAGGCGCCCCCAGCCACACACCTTAAGTGCGCCTTGGTGCTGCAGCAACTAAATATCATCGAAGGACTCATTTCCCACTTGTTGCTTCGGTCTAAACCGAAAAACGATGCTGTAAGCCAGATTCTGCCGCTATTCAATCAGCATCTGAAGCTCTTGGAGAATCTTAAAACCCTGGCCGGTGCCTCGAAGAAGAGCTTGAAGCAACCATCAAAGCAAACGGCCAACAATACTTCTCGATTTAATACCCTCAATCTGACCATGAACGGGATTCCAGTTAAGAGCATGTGCACGCAGCCGGAGAACATTTGGGATTTGGCCATACTGGAGAAGCTGCTGCATTTATTGCTTGAGTAAGTTCCTCATTTAATTTCTTGAAAGATTTAATTTTAAGCAAATATTACAGTGACGTTGTGGTCTTTGCTGCTCCCGAGAAGACCACTCTCCTGCGCTCAAATCAGCCTCTCGTGCGATACACTATAATGACAACTGCCCAGAAGCTGGAGGGCATACGCAAAGAGCCTGACTATAAGCAGCTTAGCTACAGCAAGCGTACCTTTAAGCAGCTGGCGGATATCACCAAGGTCATCTACGAGCGTTGCATTCGTCGCCTGCCCCAATTGTGGCGGGAATTCGATATGGCCAGCTCCGCCTTGGCCGCTCAGTGTTTTGCCGAGTGTCTTAAGACAGCCCATCAGACTTATCCGAAGAAGTTTCAGGAATTTGTCAGGGTATTTGGTAAGACACATTTAAAGTTAACTCTGATATATCCTACACAGATCGACTTACAGATATAGCATCCCTAAACAAGAGCAAGGAAGTTAATTACATTATTCAGGATATTTTGGATGAGTTTATGACAGAATACGGCAGCGATGAAGCCATTTGCAATGATGAATCAGTTGCCAAGGTGCCTGTTTACCTTTTGGAAGCTTTGGAAATTCTGCTGGATCACATAGAATTCGGAGAGCGGGCAGCCACTGAATCCTACACTTGGCTGCTGCACTTTTGCACCAAATACGAGATCCTAAATGACGAAATGGGCCTCGTACACCGAATGCTATTTACCCAGCGCCAGAAAACGCATTCGGGCCCGTTCTTTGAGAGTATTGCCAGGCAATTGGGACATGTTCTTGGCACCCAAAATGACAATTTGACCCTGGATTCCATGGATTTGAGCCTGAAATCGATAAGTACCGTGACTGCCGGGAGCTGTCTGCAGCACCTCTACGCAGCCGTCCAGAAGCAGCTGACGGATGTGGATTATTTTGTTACTAAAGCCAATAATTTGAACTACAAGTGCCAGATAGTTCCCGAAACGGATCAGATATACTGGCGAGGAAACCTGGATGCCATGGACCGTTCTATTTGCACTCAGATAATTCACATCTCGCGTACTCTGCTATGGCTGACGCACCTCTGCATTCCGCTGGGTTCCTCCATGGACGGTCTGATGAAGCTGCTGATCCAGCACTATACATGCCTCAAGAACCTTGCCAAGCACTACATATCCTGCTACTCGTCCGATGGCATCGTGGAAAATATTCGTAGCACCAAGTAAGTTTAAGCTTTACTCTAAATATCCTTACTCTTAAATTCTTTCCTTTGGTTAACAGATTCGAGCTGCTGCTGAGGGACGTGGGAAAGCAACTGCCGGCGAATGTTTATGAGCTTATTACCTACATCGAAGCGAACACCCTGGACGAGGATGCTCAGCAGCATATTAAGAAACGCAAGGTCCAGGCCGAGCGAGCCAAGATTCTGCGGGAGACACGGCTGATTCCCAAAGTCATTATGGTTATCGAGGACTTCAACAAGCACATTATCCTGCTGTCAAAGAAGACCAAGACCCAGAATAGGCTGACAGACTACCTGCACTTGGGCACTATGCGTGACTTTGATATCAAGTCGACCGATCTGAAGGCGGCCATAGAGCGCAGCTTAACGGATGGCCACAATATCTCCGAAGAAGATAGCAATGCCGAGGACCAGGAGGATGCTGCAGATGAAGATGCCCAGTCCACCACCTATCCGGAAGATCACAGTGAGGAGGAATCTGAAGCGGAGCCCGAAGAAGTTGAACAGCCCGTAGTTGTAGAGAAGAAGAACCAGCGCCGTAGGCGCGCTCCCAGCAGTGAGTCGGAGGATACTCAACCGAAACGGAAAAGAGGTCGCAAGCCCGCCAGTGAAAAGCAAGAATCTAATGCAGAGCCGCCACAAGCTAGCTCAAAAGCAAAGAACCCCAAAAAGGATTCAAACAAACAGCCCAAAAAACCGGCTCAGCCCGCATCAGATGAGAATAGAAGGCCCAAAAGATCCACAGAAAATAAGGAGGAAAAACAAAAGGCTGCGGAAGCCACAGAAATGGCAAAGCCGGCCAAAAATAAGCCCCAGATCAGCCGCCGACTAGGACTTGGCCGCACGGGGAAAAAGTAAGATTTGTTGTACAAGTTTTCGTTAATTTTTTCTTCAAAATTATAAATAATACAAGTCCAAAGTTGTGAACATTTTTCCACAGTAAACACAATTGTATAAAAAGTTGATTTTATTTTATGAAAAATTCATTTTAGGGGCTGATAAAGAATATCCCGCTTCGTACACATTTTAATACTGTAAAAAAATAGTTGTTAGTTGCCAGATATTGCATTATTAATATACATTTACTCACACTCTGATCATGGCCATGGCCAGAGACATGGACTTTTCCATTGCTGTCCACGGTGACTGTACGTCCGTCCGGTCGCTTCCATACCGAGACGTCATCATTCCACACGCCAGCTTGATCGTCACGTGCCACAAAATTGTCACCCTGTACGCGGCCATCGTTGATGCTGCGGCTGCTCCTTTGCACCACAAATCCACCGTTGTCATAGTCCACCGTGCGACCAGGACGCTCCACATGGAACTGGGGGCTGCGGCTCTGCCTTGAAACAACATATCCACCGTTGTCATAGTCCACCGTACGACCAGGACGCTCCACATGGAACTGGGGGCTGCGGCTCTGCCTTGATACAACATATCCCCCCGAACCGACATCAACAGTGCGACCAGGACGCTCCACATGGAACTGGGGGCTACGTGGCCTACGTGCCCTACGTGGGGCAGGGCTACCGGCAGCTACGGGATAGGGCTCATACGGATTTGCAGCAACCAGGCCAGGACCGCTGATTGTATGAGCGCCGCCTTTAAAATTGCATGAGATTACAAAAGAATTCGTTAGATCTGCATATCCATTGACTCTACCTGGTCGTCCAGTCTTCTTACGGTTCACATAAGTGTTGCCCTGTTCGTCTGTGTAGACGTGTTCCTTGGGCGCCGATGAGTGCTGAAATTGACCGGGCACTCCAGGCACCGAGTACGCGCCATCGTTCTGTCCTCGTATGTAAACCTGATTGCCTGGGGTTCCAAAGACATGGGGTCCATTTCGACCATCGTATGTGTGCTGGGGATCCGCCTCGGCAGCTACGGTTGGGAGTGATAAAACAGAGATTATTCTGTGCTGCTGCGGGGAGGCCATGAATGGGGTTGCTAACCGACGCAGAGGAGACCGCAAACGATCGGCACGAGTAGTCCAAAAAGATGCATTACGACCAGTGTGTGCTGAAGCTGAGCTATAACTAACTGGCTTGACTTGCTCACGGTATTTATAAGATGCTGCGCAGTAGTCGAAGATCAGGTACACATCCACAAATTAACAACACTTCTGAAAAATTCCCAAACGTCACCGCACCCTCTCGGAATCAAGAATGATAAGGGAATACGAGCGGGAATTTCACAAACCGATCGAACATATTGACCCACAGCAATCGCCGAAGCTGATCATTAAACGCATCACACGGGCTGCTTTGTCTACCAAACCTGATTGTGCATTTTGTAAACAATGTTAAAATCGATCTATCTAACAAACAAATTAAGAGACACACACAATCAACTCTTTTGATGAGACATAATTTTATGATTTACTTTGTATTATTTTGATTATTCTTTTTCGGAGGAGGCAGGAGCTAGTCCTCCGGCACCTTCCACTGCAACTGCTTGCCCCGTTCGTAGAGGTTTTTGAGGGCATTGGTGAACTTCTTGTCTGCCTGCAGATAAGACTTGGTCGCTCGGAGAAGAAGTGAGTTTAGCAAAAGTTGTTGTTACTTTCTTCTTCTAAATTAAATGTAATACAAGTCCAAAGTTGTAAACATCTTTACACAGTAAACACATATGTATACAAAGTTGATTTTATTCTATAAAAAATTCATTTTAGGAGCTGATAAAGAATATCTCGCTTCGTACACATTTTAATACTGCAAAAAAATAGTAATTAGTTGCCAGATATTGCAAAAATAATATAAATTTACTCACAACTTGTTCATGCCCATGACCAGAGACGTGGACACTTCCATCTTTGTGCACGGTGACTGTTCGTCCGTCCGGTCGCTTCCATATCGAAACGTAATCATTCCACACGCCAGCTTGATCGGGACCAACCACAAAATTCTCACCCTGTACGTGGCCACCCTTGGTGTCATCGTTGTCATAGTCCACCGTGCGAACAGGACGGTCCACATAAAACTGGGGGCTGCGACGCTTCCTTGGTACCACAGGGCCCCCGGAACCGACATCAACCGTGCGACCAGGACGATCCTCATGGACCTGGGGGCTTTGGCTCTGACTTGAAACGTCATATCCTTCCAAACCGACATCAACCGTGCAACTAGGACGCTCCTGGGGGACCTGGGGGCTTTGGCTCTGCCTTGAATTAACATATCCCCGAGAACCGACCTCAACAGTGCGACCAGGACGCTCCTCATGGACCTGGGGGCTTTGGCTCTGTCTTGAAACATCATATCCTTCCGAACCGACATCAACCGTGCGACCAGGACGCTCCTCATGGACCTGGGAGCTTTGGCTCTGCCTTGAATTAACATATCCCCGAGAACCGACATCAACCGTGCGACCAGGACGCTCCTCATGGACCTGGGGGCTTTGGCTCTGCCTTGAAACATCATATCTTTCCGAACCGACATCAACAGTGTGACCAGGATGCTCCTGGGGGACCTGGGGGCTTTGGCGCTGCCTTGAATTAACATATCCCCCCGAACCGACATTAACAGTGCGACCGGGACGCTCCACATGGATCTGCTGGGGGCTAAGGGAAGCAGGGCCGCCGGCAGCTAAGGGATAGGGCGAATAGGGACTTGCAGCGACCAGGCCAGGACCGCTGAATGTAAGACCACCGCCTTTAAAATTTCAAAAGTATTCGTTAGATCTGTATATCCAATGACTCTACCTGGTCGTCCAGTCGACTTACGGTTCACATAAGTGTTGCCCTGTGCGTCTCTGAAGACGTGTTCCTTAGGCACCGATGACAGCTGAAATTGACCGGGCACTCCAGGCACCGAGTACACGCCATCGTTCTGTCCTCGTATATAAACCTGATTGCTTGAGGGGCCAAACATGCAAGGTCCATTTCGACCATCGTATGTGTGCTGGGGATGCGCCTTCGCAGCTACGACGGGAGTAATACAAAAGGGATTATTTTGTGCTTTTGCGGGGAGGCCATGAATGGGGTTGCTAACCGACGCAGAGGAGACCGCAAATGATCGGCACGAGTAGTCCAAACAGATGCATTATGACCAGAGTGTGCTTAAGCTGAGCTATAACTAACTATCTTGATTGGCTCACGCTATTTATTTAGAAGAAGCAGTAGTCGAAGATTAGGTACACATCCACAAATTTAGCTGCAACTTCTGAAAAATTCCCAAAACGCGCGGTCTGGAAACCAAGAGTGATAAGGGAATACGAGCGGGAATTTCACAAACCGATCGAACATGTTGACCCACAGCAATCGCCGAAGCATATCATTAAACCTGACAATATCAAAGCCAAATATCTATATATATCTATAAATATCTAACAAACAAATTAAGAAACACACACAATAAGCTCTTCTGAGGAGACATAATTTTATGATTTACTTTGTATTATTTTGTTTATTCTTTTTTGTTTTCTTTTTTTTTTTTTTATAAAGATACACAAAAAGACCAGGAGCTCTATAGAAAAAGATAAACACATTGAAACATTAACATTAAATAAAAAGAAAAGCCGGGCTTGGTTGCGGGTCGGTGTAGCGTTTGTACTGATGATTGGCTTCGGAGGAGGTAGGAACTAGTCCTCCGGCACCTTCCACTGCAACTGCTTGCCCCGTTCGTAGAGGTTCTTGAGGGCATTGGTGAACTTCTTGTCTGCCTGCAGCTGCAAATAGTGTTTGTAGAGCTGCAGGGTGGTGCGTGCATCCTCGATAGAGTCATGTGTCTCGGACTGGATCTTGGAACCTGGATTTAGGCAAATATTTAATTAAAAAATCATGCGAGGCAACCGAAGTACAAACCCAGAAAGTGCCAGGCCAGGAATCTCAGGGACACCATTCGATGGTGCGGCAAATGGAATAGATGCACCGTGTCGATTATCTGCTCCGAGGGCACATAGATGTTGATAACTCTGAAGTCGTTTTTGAGACCATGTCCCACAAATATGACGCCCACATCGACCAGATACTTAAGCTTCTGGTACGAGTACTTGAGGGCCGTCAATCGCTTCTTGCTGAAGTTGGCGTCCAAGTCGCCGGGCTTAATGCCCGAAAATTGCGTCAGGTAGTCCACCACTTTCTCCTGCGTGGAGATGTAGTCGTCCATGAACGGAACTCCCTCATCCGAGCCTTGTCTGCAATTAACACAAGTGTGTTAATACAGAATTTTATTGAAAAAGCGGTGTGTGTTGAAGTGTTACCCCCGAATGCACGAAATGCGTGCCACACTCATGTGACAGGGCTTAATGGTTGCCGTTTTGCCATCCGGACGAATCTCGTTCTCCTCAGGGTTCAAGGTAACGAATTCAGCATCCATTGCGACCAGGTCACCGCACTGTGGCATCTCGTTCGCTTGCAGCGGCTTCAGAGTGGCATCCGTGCTTAGGTTACCTGGTATGGGACCTGCCATGTCCTGACAACAAGCAACCAAGATTAAGAATCTCTACTGGGAGAAATTCAAAGCAAACACACCTCTAGGAACGGATTAGTTAGGTTCGTAGGCGAATCGCCGCAGCTGCTCTCCGACGGCACGGCCAGCTCGTCGCTATCTGTGACAGTGGAGCTGGAAGTGCTTCCAGTCTCCGAATCATCCTCGACGCTCTTGTAGAACAGCACGCAGGGCATCTTCCAATCCAGAGTGAACCACACCGACTCTTGCGGCGACACGGGAGAAATGCTAATCAAAAAACACAAATATTTGTTTTAAATGCAAACCCAATTGTCTTTGGTAAAACCCACCTGAAATCGTTGAAAATGTACCATTGATGTTGGGGATCCTCAGGGGATTCGGCTAGTTTCATGGTGTGATATTGCCGATGGACGTTGATCAGGGAAACCAGGTTCTTTTGGGTGCCGTCATCCACTTGGCAGACCACCGCGTGCAGGGCGTACATGCGTTCATTGTCTCCGGTCTTGGCTGACAATTTCTCACCCTCCTCCTCCTGCTGCTGTTCGGATTTATCCGATTGAGTTTGTACCTGCAGTTCTCCTTGCTCGCTAATGTCCATGGTGAATGTCAGGGGAAACCAGGACTTTTGTCGTCCATTGGGTGAACTGTTGACGTTGCCTGCCGACTGGTTGCTGGTGTGCGATGGTGACTTCCTACAGGAAGAGTTCGTTACTAGTTCGTTATAGAGTTGTTATTACTAACCGATCGGGATGCATGAAGTGACAGTCGCTCCTTGAACAGTTGGCTCCATAGCGGCAAGGTTTGCTGGTGCTCAAGGATGCGGCTGCTTCCGTCGAGGGCTTCTCGTTGCATCGATTAAGCTGGCGCCTCAGGAAGCTAATGTCTTTATCGTTGTTAAGGCCACAATTTATGGCCAGAGTTTGCGGCAGAGATGTGACCTGAATTAAAGATTTCGACTTTAAACTCCTAAAAGGAAAGAAAGAATGAGCTGGCTCACCTTAACGCTCTGGTTAGTGGGAGAGAACTTCTTACAGTTCTCGCAAAAGGCTTGAATACTCTTCTCCGAGCTGAGGGACCGCTTCAGAATGGTGCCAAAGTGGAAATACTGCTCGCTATCCTTGACGTTGGTGGGATACGATAGGTTGCAGGCCAACAGGATGTTTTCCTTTGATTTCTCAGCCTGGCATTTGATGCAGCGATTGACACATATCTGCTTGGTCCCAAAGATCTTACTGATTTCTGTTTCGGCGTTTATCTTGCTGCGTTCCCGATCCCCGTCCTCTTTCGAATTATCATCTGTTAGGCCATGGAAGGAATAAGGTAACCCAGGGAGAGACCTATTGAAGCCTTTACTTACCACAAATGGACTCATACAAATCCGAAGATCCACTTGTTTCGGATGCTGGACTCGGGTTCTCAGCTAAGCAGAAACAAAGGTACACAGGTTAGTGATGTTTCTTATCGAAAATGCAAGTTAAGATGGTTACCAGCTGTAGTTGTTTGCACAGATCCGCTTGACGCAGAGGAGTTCTTGCTGGAATCGAAGATTTCGTAATGCATTTGATGCAGAATGAATCGGTTCCAGTTCTGAGAATGTGCATATATATATATATTAAATGTTAATAAAGCCAATCTGTCGCTTTAGTTACCTGAATAAGTGTGATTAGGTTGACGTTGGAGGAGCGATCCGTCAGTATCAAGCCCAACGCTGAGGCCTCCGGCACTGTGCGAAAAGAGCGCAGGAAATTGCTGGCCTGGCAGGGCGATGAAGCTGCAAAAAACGAGAGCATCAGCTGTACTTCACAGCAGCCAAGTTATCAGCTAGATGGACCCACCGCTACTCTTGTCCAGCATGTGAAAGAGGAAGCCCAGCTCGCAGGACAGGCAAAACTCCTTGCTGCACGAGTGCTCCATCAGTTTGACGCGCAGAGGCTCCGTGAAGTACAGGATCTAAGGGGGACAGACATTCGCATTATTTGTCTAACTTCGAGATGAGTGAGAGTATCAGTTTCTGACCTGCAACATCGCATTGCAATATGAATTGGGCAATGTGGCCTCCAGCCCGGCAAAGCATGTCTGGTTATGCTGCTCAAAGTCAAAGTCCTGCGTGCCCAGCTTTGTGTACTTTAGCTCCACCTTGCGATACCGCCTTGGAATGATTTTGACGCCGTTCTCCGTCTTGGCCACAGCAGCTGCTCCATTACCGTTCGTCATGTTCGCGCCGCCCTGCTCAATGATGTACGGAATCTGATTGCGGCGTGCGTTACGGGGATTCGGTGAGTAACCGATGGGTCCTTGCATTTTCATATTGTTCAGCACCTCGGGATCGATGGTCTTGGGCCTGTGGTAGCTGTAGTGCAGCAGCTCTTCCGGCCAGTCCGAGAACCACTGCGTGCCCGTTGTCAAGTGTGGCAGCATGACCGACGACAGCGGGAAGTTCGTGTCCGTTATGGATACCATCGGCAACTGTGGCACTACGTCTGCAAATTCGGTGTTGCGCGAAAAGGGATTGAACTGCGGCTGCGGCGTCTGCACCGCGGCGATCATGTTGATGTGTCCGGATTGGTCGCCAAATGCCATTGCCTGAGAGGAGGAGCTGATATCGAAGCTCAGGCACTGGCTGCCATTGGTGTTGATCTGATACATTGAGACGCGCGGCTCGCTCAGCTCCACGGTGTCCACCAACTGAATCTGGCCGTAGCTGGAGACGACGGCGAGGCGTGATGTGAGCGAGGGCAAGAACTTCAGCATCTGCGGATCGATCATCATCTGAATGGGGGAGATCAGACGCAGCATTCGCAGGTCGTAGACCATGAGGAATCGGTCAACGGCCAGGTTGTTCTGACGCCCACTGTAGCCGCAGGAGATCAGCAAGTTGCCCTGGACGCTGAAATCGGAGAGGACATTGGTGTGCGTCTTGATCGTGTGCTGGACACTCAGGCTGTTCAGGTCGCGCAAAGTCACCGTTCCAAACTGATCGCCGGCGAATAGGAAGCGCGAGTTCTTCCGCAGCACCGTGCAGCCGGCGGCGCCCAGATGCTCCAGTCGGGTTTCCTTCAGTGAGCGCATATCGAAGTCGATGAGGTCGTCCTGGAGCCCAGCCATGACCAGGCGATGTGGCGACAACTGCAGCATGCACACCATTTCCCTCATGTTGTTGGATCTGTGAAGACAGGAGCAATCCCTGAAGAATGGAAGCAATTTGTGAGCAGGACGAAGGCTTACTTATGCGTGAACTTGGGCAGACCGCGACGAATCTGGTGACGCAGCGAGGTTTGGGTGAGCACCAGCACTCCCGAGTCTAGGGTGGTGATCTGGCGAACAATGTCGCTGGCGTGCACCTGGAACGAGGTGTACTTCTGCATCGAGCTCGTGTAGTAGGAGGTGACATGGCCCTGCGGGAAAGAAGGCAGGAATTGAATAAGCAGAAACTAACAGAGACTTGGTACACTCACTCCCTGGTTGCCCATCCACAGCAGCTCTTCATAGTCGTCGAATGCCACGCTGGAGACGCCGAACTGATCCCCGCCATCGGCCAGCACGGGCACCAGCTCCACATAGTCCGGGTCGGTGGTGCCGATATTGAAGCCATTGAAGCTAGGCGAGAAGTGTCCGTTTCCGCGCGCCGATCCCGCCTCGTAAACACCTATTTGCAGAAACGTAAACACAAAACAAAGGAGAAAGCTCAGCTGTGAGTGTGTGCGTGCAGGCGAGCGGGGTCCGATAGCGGAGCCCTGACATACTTAGGATGTCCTCCGAGGCGCCGATTGGATCGGTGCCGCAATAAACGTAATCCATCGGCGGCACTGGACAGCCTTCTCTGGGTATTTATTGTATATTTTCGCCAAATTTTACGACCAAATCCTCCAGTGTTTTCTTTTTTTTTATTTTTTGCAGTCGTCAGTGTAACCGTGACCTGGAAACATCGGCAACATCGGAAACCTGGCCCACTGCGTGACGCGATTGGATTTTTGGTTGGGCATAAAACTGGTGTCTATCTTGGTCACACCGCGGCGGCATGCTGGCAATAGGCAAAATCCCGATCAGAATATTACAATTTTCGCGAAAAAGCTTTAAAACAATGGCTGACCTCCAGAAGATTGCGGATAACAACAAGCGGGCGGAAGCTCTGATCAACTCCATCGAGTCTGAGGCAAGTATATCCCTTCCCAGGGCGAACTTTAAATAAACATCTCCTGGCCACAGATCAATGCCATCCAGAAGCAGCTGGTGGAGCGGCAGAAGCAAGACCTCATCAAGGAGAACGCCCAGCTGGCCAGGGAAGTGGAGGCCGCCTTGGCGCAACTGGTGCAATTGGAGCTAAGGAATGGCAAGAAACAGATTCCGGTGCCCGGATCCCGCGGACTGTGCACCAGTGCCGCCCCAGAAGCTTCTCCGGCTGCAGCTGCAGCTAAGCCAGCTCCCGCTGCTGAGGCGGCCGCCCCTAAGGCGGTCAAAGAGCCCAAAGAGAAGAAAGTGAAGGAGAAGAAACCGGCCGCCGAGAAGGCAGCTGCCGCTCCAGAGGCCCCTGTAGACGTGGGACGCCTGGATTTGCGCGTGGGCAAGATCGTGGAGGTGGGTCGCCATCCCGACGCTGACAGCTTGTATCTGGAGAAGATCGACTGCGGAGAGGCTGCTCCGCGCACCGTGGTATCGGGCCTGGTGAAGTTTGTGCCCCTGGAGGAGATGCAGAATCGCCTGGTGGTGGTTATGTGCAACCTGAAGCCGGCCAAGATGCGCGGTGTCACATCGGAGGCGATGGTGATGTGCGCCTCGACGCCGGATAAGGTGGAGGTCCTCAGCCCGCCAGCCGGCGCTGTTCCCGGCGATCTGGTGCACTGCGAGGGATACCCGCGCCAGCCGGACGCCCAACTCAATCCCAAGAAGAAGATCTTCGAGACGTGCGCTCCGGATCTAAAGACGAACGGTGAGCTGGTGGCCTGCTACAAGGGTGCCGCTCTCCATGTTCCCGGCAAAGGCAACGTGGTTGCCCAAACCCTCAAGAACGTCAATGTGAAGTGAAGAGAGCCAATAAACGAGAACTATCATCACTGCCTGCAAGGCACTACTCAGAGCTATGAGATTTAGTTTTATTTCACAGGACAGCAGTACATAACGACATTAAATTTAGCTTTAACAATAACATATACATATACATATATATGTATTTTTTAATTAGGAAAGAAAAAAATATGTATAAATTCCTAAACAATTTGGCTGAATCAACACCGGTCTCTGGTCCGAGCTCAGCGGTTCCGTTGCTGTGGCGGTACTTGCGTGCGGAATATGGCGTTGGAATTCGTCTCCACCACTATCGTCTTCGTCATTATATCGTAGGCGGTGCGGTTGTTCTTGAAGAAGATCATGACGACGCAGATGGGGAAGAGCAGCGTCATCACCAGATTCTTGACCAAGGAACGGGCAAAGGCCCGCATCAGGCCTGGCGTCTGTGCCGGATAGAGCAGGGCGCGCATCGGCTCCCGTTGGGGCTGTAGCACAAACTGCGGCAGAGGGGGCCCCTGCAGCGGCATTACAGCCTCTACATAGTGGATGCGAATCTTCATCAGCGACTTGCCGGGCGTGGCCCCGTTGCAGTAGGTGGTCCACACCGCCTCGAAGCAGCAGACCATGACCTTGGTCAGGAGCTCGATGATCAGCAGGTCGGTGGACATAGTGATGAAGTCGATCGAGATATCGAAGAAGTTCATAAACAGGTCTTCCTCATCCAGCGTTCGCCGCATCGCCTCCTTGTCAAAGTCAATGTCGAAAAGGTTCACCACCCCGAACGTAATGATGATCTTCAGGATGAACAGGATGAAGATATCGATTGTTTCTGCCACTGCCCGTTTCCAGAAGGGCGCCACTACGTACTCATACCCGCCGACTCGCTGTATGGTCTCCAGTTGCTGCGCCTCGTCAAGCACCCGGAAGCGGTTGAAAAGCTGCGCCGGCTCTGGCGGTGGATTCACATTATTGGGAATGGGCGATCCTGCGGATGGAGGCAACGTAGCTGGTGGTTGGCCCAAGGCCACTGGGAGCGGCTGACTAGCTTTCTGTCCCTGGAATAGCTGCGGGTAATTGGCCAGCAAATAGTAGGGAAACATGGACATTGCGTTCTGCGCAATCGACGCCTGTTTGGCCCACTCCGCGAGGCTGGCGAAATACGCCTCTTTGGTGGACTGTTCCTGCTGCAAATCCGGCGTTGTCATCTCGTGCAAAGTACGGAATGGAATGTTTTTATTATGAATTTGTTGTATTTATTTTTCCAGATGACCAAAGTTGACGTGTATAGGCTACCGTGTCGGAGTTTCGTGGCGAATGGCAAGTCCGTCTATATGGATATGACACTGCTGCTGACACCGAATTAAAATTAACAGTATTGGTAACAGGGATAAAAATTAAGAAACAATTTAATTCGTAGTTCTAATAACTAAATTTAAATAAATATTTATTTATACATTTTTGGACAAAAATTTACTGACATTTTTTAGTCTTTACCATCAGAAAATTGAATAATTCAAATAATATTCCAATAATTTTTAAAGTATTTAACACTTTTCGCATTTAAATAAATGATATTTAAGTTTATTTATTGTTTTTTAGCATTTGAACACTAACAAAAATTATATTAATAATTATAAATTTAAAGTCCTTAAAATGCTAATTGGGACTTCATATTAAATCTTAAAATTAAATGATTGCCAAAAGTCATGTATATTCCGATTCCTTATTAAAATCCTTATTAACTGATAATAAAATATTGATAAATAAAAGAACATTTTTTTTCCATCATCAAAAATGTGAAAATTTAAAAAATAAATTTTAATGTTCTAGATTTACAAATTAATTATGCAGTTTTATAAATCTAAAAACTAAAAACTAGCATAGATAAGTTTTCCGAATGAAAGTTAAGTCAATTTTGGCAAAGTTATTAAAATTTTAAACTTTGATTTTACAATAAATTTGATCAAAAAATATCAATATAGATTTTAATTTTTTAGAATTTCAACATATATTTGCCATATTTTTCGCACATACCCTCTCTTCCCTCTTCGCCTAAGAGGTGTTCAAAATAGAGCACCTGTCCAGCAGCAGCAGTTTCGGATGGCCATGAGGGTCGATTAGCCTTGTGTATGGACTTCCCCCATTGTCCTGTTAGCGCTGTGCCGTCACATAAATAAAGTTAATAAAAATTAAAACACTATTAACCACATACAATTGTCTGAATATTTTATTATTACACAGTTCGAAGTTGTTTGATTTATTCCTTAGACATAGCAACTTAAGAATCGAATACAATAAATCCGTCGACTTCCCAGCCATGATGATATATATTTAAGATTCACATTGACAAACTGGCGCGAATACTTTTAGTTCCTTAGGGGACACATATACACATATCCGGGCCGTTTAAAAAGTACATTTTGCCAAATCTCTTCTACTTCACATTCACTCCTGGCGTGGACGATTGGTTGTATGCATGTGTGTGTATCAAATCCTAGCTAATATGTTTGAAAATAACATTTACATTTTGATTGGGAAGTGCGTTAAGTTCGTAGTTCAATTGTAATTAGAGGTTCGTGTGTTACACATGTATGTATTACGGTAATAATTGGAATAGATTTGAACGAGCAGACGCGACCCGATCCTCGGTGGTCATAACCAACTCATCCTTCACATTTAATACAGTGGCTTGCGTGACAGTTCATTCTCCTATAAATATACGTATAGTTTCGCTCATTCAAGAGTCCTTTCGCGGGACAACTAACTACAGACATAAGTTGGCAAGTTGTACAGATCATTGCAACACCGAGGGACAAGCACTCGTCGTGTCTTAAAATTAATTAAAGGAATACAACTACATAAATACACGACGTATTTATTGCCAGACATTTCCGATATTTAGGTTTCCGAATTGCTGATTCAGATTTGATGGTACTGAGGAAGCGGCGGGGCCGGCGGTGGCAGCAAATCCGCCAGATCCCTGCGGCTGGCCCATGTTCAGGCCACTGGGCAGAGGTTGCATCAAGTTCATGGACAGGCCGCCTAGCTGCGGGTGATGTTGCTGTGGTTGCTGTTGCTGTGGCACCGATCCAAACAGCGGCATCCCGCTGAGGATGCTCTGGTTCGTCTGCATCAGGTTCGTCGTAGAGCCTTGGCCTGCGGCGGCAAATGGACTACCTCCGGAGTTGGGAAACTGGCCGCCGCCGAAGTTAACACCTCCAAGGCTCATGGCAGTGGCGCTGCTAATGGTCGCATTGCTAAAGGCATTCGGCGCGGCCATCACTGGCGAGTTGTACATGCTGACCGAATTCGGAGGCGTCATGAACTGGTGTGGGATCTGCTGCTGCTGTTGCTGATGCATGTATCCGCCGGGCGCCATGCCCGTGAAGCCGCCAAAGTTCATCTGCGGATTATGCGCAGCTGGCGCGTTACCGTAAAGCGCGAGGATGCTGTCCTTGGAAAGCTTTCCAGACTGGTCCTTCTCGCTGCCTGTGGCGCCAAGCGATCCCTGGTTGAAGAAGTCCTGCTCCTCCTGGGCCAGCGAGTTGGGTTTTGCAGCCAGAAGGCCGCCTGAGTCACCGTTGCTGCCGTTTAGCTTATCCGGCTGTCCGCCAATCGTTTCGGCACTGAGAAAGCTGGTGAAACTTTCGTTTTGCAAATCTTGGCTGGCACTGGTTGCTGCCCCACCACTGCCAACGCCCATCGGCTTGGTGGGCGACGACAGACCCAAGAGGTCGCTTTCGCCGGCGCTGCTATTGGTGCTGCTGTTTAGCTGGACGCGCTGCGTGGTCTTCGGGCTACAGCCGCCGACTTGATTGGGTTTCGGCTTGGGCAGTGGGGCGGGCAGGGGGGCGTTCTTGGAGGCCGATGAGGTCGAGCCGCTGGCGAGACGCTTGTCGGCGCCACTCGACACCCCGCTGAGGCCCAAGCTGGCCTGGGCAGTCTTCTTTTTGCGCTTCTGCCGCTCCAGTTCCTCATCGATCTCCTTGGCCCAGTCTACTTTCGGTGGCGAGGGCGGCACCCACTCGCGGGCCAAGTACTTCTTGTGCTCGTACTTTGCCCTGATAAAGTTCTCCAGCGCAGTATCCGTCTGCGGCCGTCGGAATCCGTCAGGCAGCTGTGCCTCGTAGACGGCGCGGGCCCGCGAGTTGCCCATCTGCTGCAACGAGATTACCTGCTCCGGGGTCCAGGTGTCCAGGTTGACGGATTTGACGCGCGATATGTGCACGCCTAGGTTGCGGTGGATGCCGGCGCAGCGGATGCAGAGGAACATGCCTAGGTTCCAGGACGCCCAGCGGGGACCTGCGGAAAGAAGAGTGTCATAGTTTCATGATCACAAGATACTGTCACGGTCCCACCCTACTGGCGAGGCGATCAAGTGTTTATCTCGTCGCAGCACCGCCCCCACCTCCGTGCATCTTCTTCAAAAGCCAATCGCAAAGGCACACACACTATGTACATATGCGTACGATTGTGCGTCAGCAACTGGCGAATCTTTTATCAATGGCGCTGCTCCAGCGGATTTACCCACCCTTGGCGTCGCAGTCCACGCAATATTTGTTGTCCTCATCGCGGAGCATCTGGGTCAGCAGGGTCTGGCATTTCTCCTGGATCAGTTTCGTGCGCTGGCCTGCATTTGTGGAGCTCATTTTCTGCACTTGTTTCGCACTCCGCTTGGCCTTTATGTGTATGTATATCGGATGCGCTGCTTTGGAACGCGATATGCGACGTGGCGTGGACGACGGGAGTGTTTTTGTCTTATCTCTACTTCACATGGATGTTACAATACACCAAAATGACAATTTTTATAATGGAAACTACGAGTTTTATTTGCCGAAAAATTAGGGTTGCCAAAAACGTATGCAACTATCGTTATATCGATATGTTTTGGACAACCCAATGAAAAAGGAAACATATCCTTGTAAAGAGATGCCAGATTTTTTTTAAATCCAAATTTTATAAATATCTTGACGCTTGTTCAATTAAAAGGCGTTTATATTTTATAAACTCGCTTTAAATTAGTTAAACGTTTTCATTACCCAATTATTTAAAATCCGCCTTTGTTTAAAATATACCAAAGGAGTAAATATATATACCACAGATGCCAGTCACAATGTGGATACAAGATTGCCATTCACACAGAACTGAAGCCAACTTTCAAAAAGGTTGTTTACTATTGTGCCACAGGTTGAATTTAACTACCTTTTATCCAGCAAATATGGATGTTTTGAGGAAGCATCTTGAGTCCTGTTTGAATATACTGAATAGAGGAACCGGAGCAACAAATACCACTGGGTTAAACTGGTTAAATGTGCGTAAATAACAACAAATTGGTCGCAGGAAACTCACTTGTTGCATTTGCAGGATCTATGTGCCGCGCTATTGGAATTTTCCACGCTGGTCCACAGCTCCTTGTGTTCGCACAAGCAGACCGAATCCGCCGAAATGGTATGCCTGTGCCTAAGCCAGATTATGATCTGTATTCGCCAGGTGGAGAGCACCATGAAGCTTGGAACCGGCGCCTCAGTTAAGGTAGCAAATCTGAATCCTCATAAGAAATGAACAATAATTACATTGCTTTTTAAACCAGGCCAGCCATCAGTACTTCCTGGATCGCATTAGGTGGTGCCTACAGCGTCTGATGCATCTGTACACTCCAGGTACAGAGGCAGGGGTCCCAGAGCGCTCCTTTCTCAAGCTGGTGGACACTGTACTTGATACCTTGGCCGTCTTTACTTCCCAAAATGAGGAAAACACAGATGCCTCAAACTGTTTACCTTCACCTGAGGAGATCCTGGGCCTCAGCAACGAGATGCGCCTTTATATCGACCTGATCTTGGGCCAATCTCTGGGTTTCGCGAATGTGGCTTTGTCGCAGGACAAAAGAGCTCTTAGTGCCCTTTGCCAAAAGGTAGGAGTAAAACAAGGCACTTTATACTTACTATAGAGATGTTAATTTAGGTAATCCGGGAGTGCAATGCCTTCCAAGGCGAGTGCAAGCGGTCCAGTGCCGCCTCTTATCAATCCAATCTTAAGCTTAAGGCCATGACTTTAGAGCAGGCACTGTACCAATTGGAGGACTTTATCAACGATTCCCTGCTGCGGCTGGTGTTCACCTGCTTTCTGGACTTTGAGAAGTTCTCGGTGGACAAAATACGAACAGTTTTGATCAACAGCTCCGAGGATGATGCGGCGGCCGATGACTTAATTGCTGACTTTGATGTGAACATAGATCGTGCCACCCAGATTGGTATATTTGCCATTGCCTTTGCTCCGAATCTGAAAAGTAAGTGTAGAGAACTAGAAGCATCTTTAGAGCATTCTTTAATTAAATCTTGGTATCTCCTCAGTGAAAACCATGATGCGTAGCTGCCTTGCCTCCTTTGAGTCCCTGGATACCAGCCTGATACCGTCTTTGCAGGCCAACGGCTCCGATTTGCACTCTGACATTCTGGAGCAGCACTTCAACGAGGAGGTGAGCAAGTTTAAGGCTGCGCTTCAAGAGATCATCGACAGCCGCGCCCTCCTTGGGTGCTATCTGGAGCTTCTATCCTCGGGTATATCCTCGAATGAAAAGGCGTACGATAAGGAGCGATTGCAAGACTTGGCTCAAATGTCTCTGCTACTGCTCGAACACTTTCACCTGGAGACCAACCGAAAGGTTCTTGCCGAGACGAAAAACCAAGTGGGTGAGGAATACCTGCATCAGTTCGTCCGCATATTGCGCGAGTGCAAGGCTATCCTCATGTGCGCATCCCAGGTGGAGCCGCAGCGTATTATTAAGCGCTTCAAGATCCTGCGCACGATCTTGCGCAAGCTGCACGGCTGCATCGGAGTGGGAAAGCGGGATGAGGATGAATTGCCGCACCAAATGGGAAAGCACGTGTCCGAGGATACGATTGATGGACAAGAGACTGATGATAATCTGATTAACTTTACTGGCCTGACCACAGGCCAAAGCAGCATTCTCTACGACACTGAGCGTAGAAGTCGAGTGATTAGAAACCAGGACAGCAAACCGGCAACCGATGCCTTGAAATCAAAGCCTGGTTTACTTAGAAGTAAGTTATTTTCTTATAAATAATAAATAACTAACACAATTTCGTCTGTTTTCAAAAGGGGAAAGCTTGCGGACAGTCATGTTTAAGCGCCAAAATATAGCTGAGAGCAGAAAACTCTACAACACGATTTGCAACCAGTCGGCAGATCTGGAAATTACAGGTACTTATTAAGCATACTAATTACGTTTTTAGGCAATAAATTTATTAAATGTATCCTCCAGATATCCTCGATCAACTTACGGGAATGTCCAATGGCTATTTTGAATGCTGAAACCCTCTAGTTAGTATTAACTTTTATAAAATTAAGATACGCAGGACTAGGATTCAAAATTAACGTTCATCCCTGATGGAATGTCATAGGTCAGGCACATATACACGGAATGGCGACATACATACCGACATGTATGTAGGGTTTAAAGGTGGTTGAAAGTGTTCTCTGTCCGAAACAGTTTCGACTGTTGTAAAAGTGTAGAAATAAGGTCAATAAAATACTTAGTATCAAGTACACTGGAAGTACATCCTTGGCATTTGTGGGATAGGTGAAGCTGTGGAATTAATCGCCATCGATTTTCCGCGACAATCACACAAACAGGACTCGCTGCCAGTCAACAGATACACACGGCCATCGCTTGTGTTTGGCAAACAGTAAACAGCAATGAAAGCGGAAATCGGGGATAAGTTCACATTGGCCGAAGAAACCGAGCCACTGTCGTCATCGTTAACTCCCAAAAAGAGCAATCCGAGGGACAAGGCAACCAACAACCACCATGTGGTTCCCTTAGGCATCCTGGTCGTTCTCTGCACTGTGTATCTCATGGCGGCCGGGGTGCAGCGCAACTATAGGTACTACATCAGGCCGGGCGTGGCAGCCTTCGATCTCCCGGCTTCCCATCCTCCCCCGGCCGATGAAACTACAGATGAGGAGTTGGAAGCCTCTGGCGCATCCTCCTGCCAGCAAATGGACATATTTGAAAGGGAATCCGACCAGAAACCCTCCTCGGTGAACTTAATTTCAAAAAGACCCCAAGGTAAGGCTGTCAAGCGAACCAAGAGTGGAGCTGGGAACGGATTGGTGGTTAGTAAGCAGCCTCGAATAGCCAAGTCCTCGGACAGCGGAGGACGGAAGAAGGAGGCTGCGGCAAAGAAGAGCAACACGGCGGAGCCTATCATTTATCTGTTTGCCCTGGTATTTATCTATCTGCTCCTGAAGGCCGCTTCTGACATTAATCAGCACTACAAATCGGTAAGCATTGGCATTATCTCCTCTCTCTTTATATATTAAGATTCGTAACTATTACTTCTCTGGCAGCAGAACAAAGGGGACAAACGACTGCGCCGCTGCTCGCTGCAATCCTACGCCCAAGTCCACAAGCAAGATCGCCGGTCATCCAAAGGTATTTCACCAAAAACTTTGCCAAAATTCTAAGTCGCTGACTTGACACAATGTGTTACCGAGGGATCAAGTTATCAATTGTTATCCTAGAAATATCTAAATGTATCTATTTGCTGTGTACTGAACAAGACGATGGAGTTAAAGCCAAACCTTCTGAATTTGTAAAGCACTCACTGTCCACTCTTGAACGAGAGCTAATGTTTCTGACTTTTTTTTGAAAGACTTGTACTATGTATTTTAATCTCTATATATACATCTGTCCTACTACCGCACTTTTTTCGGGTTTACTACTATACTTACTATATGTGTGTCTTGTTTTTAATGGCCCACACTGTTTACCTCCCCGCCATCCCGCCCCTTCACCTCTCTGTGAAACTGTACTGAATGTCAGGTTGTATATACTCGAAATTAATAATTAATTATTAATCTGTCCTGTATGTGTGTTATGTAAGCGTAAAATAAATCAATTACTATGTGCTTTCCTGTGATCGAAACTTACGTAGCCGTGTTAGCTTGCGTTTCATTTCTTCCGTTTGAATGGGCTTCTCCTGCAATCTGACTACTGATCTCCATATCTTCCACTCCCTCCTCCTCCTCTGTGCATGCCAAAGTTACACTTGAGGAGTCACCAATCTTCCGGCGCCGGCATATACTGTCCGAGGTGCGGTCAGTGTCGGTGGATCGCTACAAGTACACCAACTTAAACGAGGACTACCACCACCATCATAGAGTCGCCTCTCCCTTGGCCACCAGACCGAGCATCCACTACCAGCACCAGCACCACCATCAGCAGCAGCTTCCATTTAGGCCAAATCCAGGTGACGCTCGATTTGGTAAAAAGAAAAACATCTTTTTGGCCAAGCCACAAACTATGTCCTCTCTTCCTTAGAGCCACGCATGAACCGCCGCTCCTCGGTGCCGATCAGCATTAACTATCAGACCGTTCACGTCTCGAGTCCACCGCCCGAGTTGGCCAGACGCGGCTCGGTGATAAGCCTCACGGATGTCAATGCCATGGCCATGGCCATGTCCATGCCCAGTGGAGCAGTTGCTGATCCAAAGCGTCGCGTCCGCATGATTAATCGCCATTAGACACACAGAGAGCTTTGAAGGCCCAGTACTATCAGGTCAAGAGTCCAGATCCCATCGAAACTGCAAAGAGACTAAGTATACTACCGACACAATAATTTTAAATAGCACACAAACTCTGTAGTTCTTCTTAATGCGTTCTCTTTTAATCAGTTAATTAATCAGTTATATATTCAAGTGTTTTATAAAAGAAACGTACAAAAGAATACTCCGAGGAGAGCGGGCCCATCCTATTGTACATTATTCTACTTAGGGCAAGACTACAAACAATCTTAGGCTAGCGTAGTGTTTAGTTTGGAATTCAGTACCTATGATGTTACCATTAACTACGAACTAACTACGATCTTGTGATGCTCATTACAATGACAATTACATACAGTTGCATATGTATCTGAAGGGTCGAGGGGGCGAAGGGTTGCGGCCTGCAAAGCGGATGAAGGGATGCATAAACTTAAATGGGGTTAAGGCGTCCGTGAATCTCGGGGGGCGGGCAGAGAGAGAGAGAGAGAGAGATAGAGTCCCAGGCGGAGGCACGACGTATTCTACAAGGATCAATCCACCGTCTTCATCGAATTTTGCGCTAGTTTCTCCTAGTTTCCATTAAATATTAAAATAAATTACGTATTTTAATTGCATGTGGTTGTGGAATTGTGATTGGAAATTCTGGCTGGATTCAGCTGAGCTCGTTGCCCTCGTAGAGGCTCTCGCAGCTCTCCAGCAGGCGCAGCACCGGCGATATGTCGTAGGGGTAAAGTTGGCGCGACACCAGGCGGGATATCTGCAGGCGCAGCCGGATGAGCACGCCCATCGCCTCGTCCAGCATGGCGCTGCCCATGCCGAAGCTGTGGCAGCTGTGCACAAACATCGTCCAGTTCATCCGAATGTATTTGAGCAAGCGCAGCAGGTAGAGCAGGAAGCAGGTCTCGTTGCTCACCAGCAGGTCCAGCAGCAGGTCCGAGCTGTTCGACGTCATCTTGAGGAACTCCAGGAAGGTGTACACCGGATTAAGCATGGCCACCAGCTCGGGGAAGGCGTTGTTGCGGAACGAGATGCCCGACGTGACGTCCAGCGTGCAGACCATGGCCTCGATCAGATGGTCGTCCTGGTCGTCAAAGAGATGGATCAGGATCTTGCTGAAGTGGCACTCCGGATGGAACTCAAGCGTCTGCTTGATGAATGTCTCCAGCTTGCTCAGCACATCCCGTATCGAGCGCTCGATGAGCATCATGTCCTGGAAGGCATCATAGTCGCTAGAGTCGATGGACGAGTCGGACGAATCGCTGCGTATCTCTTTCACAGTCACAGCTATCGACTTGAGCACCAGCAGCACCATCTTCTGCAGCAGCGTCTTATCCATTTCGATCAGATCCAGGGGGGCTCCTCCACCCTCTTCATCTCCACCGTCCCGTCCAGCATCAACAGCTGCTTGGCATAGGGTGATTGTGCCGTTGGCATATACCAGCGGCCTGCCATTATACCCGATCAGGCTGACCATATTGTCGGGCTGGCGGCGCGGCAGCGATTCGAGGATGCGGAAGCCACGCACATGGCAGACAATCTGGTGAGCCAGCTTGCAGGTCTCCTCGGGCAGCATGTCCTGCAGCGCCAGCGTGGATCCATAGCACAGGGCCTCGTTGAAGAGGCACAGCATCTGCTTGTACACGGTGCAGGAGAGACTGTGGCTGAGCAGCAGCTCGAACTTGTCCAGCTGGGCGTAGTAGGGTCTCGTCTCGTCGATGGAGAGGTTGGCCTTCACTGAAATGATGTTCTCCCACAGCTGCAGGAAGTTGAGCACACAGTGCTCGGCCGCATCCTGGTGCGCTGGCGCCATCAGCTCCGACATGTTCTTCACCAGCGTCGGCCACTTGTGCTCTAGCTTTTGGATGGTAATGCACTTCAGGTGCGTCGTGTCGAAGCTCTCGGAGTCGGTGAGCGTGACCACATGGCAGCCATTTGGCATGGACGTGGACTGTGCAGTTGGGTGCGATTCGTAGGAAACGTTCATTTCGTCGCCAAAGTGTCGTCGGTGCCTATCTCGGCTGTCCGGTGACTCCCGCTCCGTCTCATGTTCGCCCTCTGCCTCCTCCCGAAATTGCAGAGCAAAGTAGTTGGTTGCCAGCGGCTGCTCCTGCACGGGAAAGTGCATATAGCTCACGGAGGCATCCGTCGGCAGGGGAACAACGGACGAGGCAGCCGTCGCGGTGTTCGCTGCCGCCATCCAGTCGTCGTCCAGGGGATGGATTTCCATGTCTTTCCACTCAACGATGCGCTTAATGATGTCCAGGCTAAAGTGGATCTTCTGCACGGCCGCCTGGTCGAGCTGCTCGAAGTTGAACAGCTGGTCGACGATCTTCTGGAGCCACTCGTCGTTCAGCTCCTGCTTGGCAATCACCAGGAATGCGGCGAGCACGCGTCCCGCCAGGAATTGCACGTACGAGTTGTCGTAGCCGGCCAGCACGATGATCTCGTCGATGAGCTTGTGGTCGTTGCGGATCAGTGCGTCGCAGACGTCCATTATCCGCGTGCAGATGAAGCCCTTGGCGTTCTGCTTCAGGTAGATGTCGAACAGTAGCTGCAGGTTGGAGAGGAACTGCAGCAGCTTGTTGGTGGGCCACTCGCGGAGGTAGGCGATCCGCTTCTGGCCGTTTGTGTCCTGTGAGTAGTGCGATTGGAATGGCTTGCGCAGCGTTCGCTCTGATACTCCGCACAGGCACTGCCGCGTCAGCGACTGCTCGAATTCCAGCATGTCGTCAACGGTCGCCGCCGCTGCCGTCGTCGTTGCTGAGAGGCAGCTGCTCCGACTGCTGTTCATGTGGCTATTGCTGGTTGTGGGGCTGGCGGTGCTGCTGATGGTCAGCAGATCGGGCAATTTGGCGGCTCTGTCCACCTCATCCTTGGCAGACTCCGGGTCGGTGTGCGAGTGCGTGGCCTCCCCGTTTTGTGGCAAGATATTGTGCACCAGGCCGGACACGCCCAGCAGTTGGGCGTAGGAGGCCGCCCGCGAGCTGCACGGCGTGGTGGTGGGCGAGTTATTGGTGCTGCTGGGCGTGGACAGCGAGTGCGTGGAGGACGAGGAGAGCGACGAACAGAGGTGGCTGTTGCTATTGGCGTCCAGGGCGCCCTCCCGCCGCCCGTCCAGAATATCCGGCGGGGGCGGGGGCAGTGGCTTGGAGCCCACTTTAATCTGCTTCTCGATCTTTTGCCGCTTCGTTTGGGGCTGCTCGTTGTGCGTGCCAGCCGAGGTAGCCACCGTGGAGCAGGGACAGACGTCAACATTGCCGCTGCCGCCAGACGCTCCGCTGCCAGGGCCCGTTCCGGCTCCAGATCCAGCTCCGGATGTGGTGTCCATGCTCGGTGACGTACCCGACGTCCTTGGAATAGCTCGTGACCACTTCCCCACTCAGCTGCAAGCGAAAAATCCGTAAGAGCAGCGATCTAGGCGGCGGCACGCAGCCACATACCAACGAAACGAAGCGAACGAATGCCCAAGCCAAAAGCAGCAGCAGCAACAGCTTCCGTGCTACGCGCACACAAGGTTACGTGTGCAGACTGGATTCCTGGCTTCTCGCGGGGGCGCTTCTTCGACTCTGCTGGCTGGCTGTTGAGTTCTGGGGCGGATGCTGGTGCTCTACCAGCCCCCCGATGCATTAATTGCTGTTCCGGACATTTTAAACAATCACAATTCGGTTTTCACACACTTGTTGCTTGTTGCACTGCCCAGCGCCATGTCAATGTTTGTATTAGTTTCTCCACTCGCGCAGCACCTTTTGTTCGATTCTCGCAGCGCGTTTCCACGGACAATCTTTACTAGAAGACGCGGGGGCCTTTGATTGTTGCTTAAGAGCTGTTTTTATTTTGGTTTTATTATAGTTTGTTGGAAAAAACAACTGCCTTTTTCTAATTAAGATGGCGACGCGCACTTAATTTTTTAGCGAATTTCAGCGGCCTGGCAAGCCTACTCCGTCGTGCCTACATATCGTTTCAATCCTGATAAAATCGATAAATTGTACACTGCGTTGCCATATCGGAGGAATCTTGGCGCTTCGTTTTTAAAATGTTTAAAAGTTTTTAAAACAGAACGACATTTATTTCAATAAGATTAAATATTGTGCGATGCCCTCCATGGCTGTTTGTAAGAGGTTTATTTTTCAACAGTAGTTTTACTGGTGTCCAGATACAAAGATATAAGATATATTCACAGTGATACCATATGATTCAAACATTTCGCGCCGGCGAATCATTTCCTTTCAGAATTACATTTTTAAGGCACTTACTCGAACTTAATGGATTTATATTTTATTTATTACATTATATTATATTTTATTTTATTTATATTGTAATGTATTGGTATTGTACAGCCAGTTTTAAAAACACAGATGTAATGTACAAACCAAAACAAAAGCTTGGCCGACGTGGCAACCTAGTACTCGGTTGTTATTCATTTGACATTGAAGTTCACTAATTCCAGAAAAAAAGACGTTGGAAAATCGCTGTGCGCGAAGAAAGTACAAAAAGTCAGGAAACACGGTTATAAGTTAATACAACACTCCAAATCCTCTACTAACGCAAGCAATACGGCGAAGTTGTGGCTTGGCGCTCTGCAGATTTGTCGGAGTCAGATAAAACAGCAGCTACGATTCAGCTTTGCGCGGCCGGGATCCACGAACGTATTTAAGTGAAGTGTCGCGAGTGGCTATAGCAGTCCACCTGTGCTCTCTTTTCCGTTCGCTTCGTTCGACGTTTAACGAGACCTCCTATTCCGCCCACACACACCGCCTTCTAATCACCAAAGGAACATGGCCGGCGCACTGCCCCCACTGGCCCAGGAGCCCACCTTCCAGAAGCTGCAGGAGTTCTTTGATAAGCAAGGCAAGGACTTGAACATCAAAGATCTGTTTCAAAATGACCCCAAGCGGTTCTCCAAATACAGGTGGGTTTTTGGTTTTGTTGGATTACGAAATAGGGGTTTTTTAAGTTACGTGGGTATACCTACAAGCGCGCATATCCACACGCACCCAAGTTTGGGTGTATGTAGATACATATGTCTGCTCGTTTATGTATCCGCCATCAGTTATTCATTGAGCTCCGCACACTCCCGCCGCCTGCCAGCCTGACTTTCACCAAGGGGGCTCGAGTGTCGCCAGCCGATTTGTCCTTGCGTAAGGTCACAGCAACGACCTTAGCCGATAGCCGTTAGCCGTCTTCGCACTTGATCCGAGGTCAAATGATTGTTATTCCCCCCGTTTGTTTATCAGCCTGCGCCTGCACACTCAGAACGATGGGGAGATACTGCTGGACTACTCGAAGAACCGCATCAATGACGAAGCCTGGGACCTGCTCGTCGCCCTGGCCAAGGCGCGACGCGTGGACGCCGCCCGCGACGCCATGTTCACTGGGCAGCACATTAACATTACGGAGAACCGCGCCGTCCTGCACACGGCGTTGCGCAATCGCGGCACGGATCCGGTGCTCGTTGACGACAAGGATGTGATGCCAGAAGTGCGCGCCGAGCTGGCCCACATGAAGGAGTTCACCAACAAGGTCATCTCCGGCGTGTGGCGCGGCTGCACCGGCAAACAGATCACCGATGTTGTCAACATCGGCATCGGCGGCTCCGATCTGGGTCCCCTGATGGTCACCGAGGCGCTGAAGCCCTACGGCAAGGGCCTACACTCGCACTTCGTGTCCAACATTGACGGCACCCACCTGGCCGAGGTGCTGAAGAAGGTCAATTACGAGACCACCTTGTTCATTGTGGCCTCAAAAACCTTCACCACCCAGGAGACCATCACGAACGCCACGTCGGCCAAGGCCTGGCTCCTGGACTTGGCCAAGGAAGTAAGTTAAAGAATATTTGCATTTAAAATCAATCGAAATAATTGATTATCCTCATTTCCGATTCACAGCCTGAGTCCGTCGCCAAGCATTTCGTGGCTCTGTCGACCAACAAGGAAAAGGTCACCGAGTTCGGCATTGACAGCGCCAATATGTTCGGTTTCTGGGATTGGGTGGGCGGACGTTACTCTCTGTGGTCCGCCATTGGACTGTCCATCTGCCTGTCCATTGGTTTCGAGAATTTTGAGCAGCTGCTGGATGGCGCCCATTACATGGATAACCACTTCAGGTCGATGCCTTTTGAGAAAAATGTAAGTTAATGCCAGGCTCAATGAAATCTTAAATGTAAACAATTCTACTCTAATGGCTAGGCACCTGTTGTCTTGGCACTGCTTGGCATTTGGTACTCCAACTTCTTCAAAGCGGAAACGCACGCCCTGCTGCCATACGACCAGTACTTGCACCGCTTCGCCGCCTACTTCCAGCAGGGCGACATGGAGAGCAACGGCAAGTTCGTGAGCAAGGCGGGCAAGGCTGTCAAGTACAGCACCGGCCCGATTGTGTGGGGCGAGCCGGGCACCAATGGCCAGCACGCCTTCTACCAGCTTATCCACCAGGGCACCCGCCTGATCCCCTGCGATTTCATTGCCCCTGCTCAGACGCACAACCCCATTGCCGGCGGCAAGCACCACAAGATCCTACTCTCGAATTTCCTGGCCCAAACGGAGGCCCTCATGGCCGGCAAGACCAATGACGAGGCTCGGGCCGAGCTGACCAAGGCCGGACTGTGCGGCAATGAGCTGGAGAACCTGCTGCCCCACAAGGTGTTCGTTGGCAACCGGCCGACTAACTCAATTGTGGTTAAGAAGGTCTCGCCCTTCACACTTGGCGCGCTGATTGGTATGTCGATTGGTCATTTTCGCGTTCAGCAAACATCAATTAATCTCAATCAATTTTCGCAGCGCTCTACGAGCACAAGATCTTCGTACAGGGCATCATCTGGGACATCAACTCGTTCGACCAGTGGGGCGTTGAGCTGGGCAAGCAGCTGGCCAAGGCCATCGAACCGGAGCTGGACCACTGCAACGAGGTCTCCTCGCACGACAGTTCGACAAATGGCTTAATTAACTTCATCAAGGCCAATTGGAAGTAATTTCGGGGCACTTTGGCTTTTTGTTGCAAATTAAAATGAAATGTTCACACAAAATGCTCTAATTGTTAGTAGTTATTGAGACGTTATTGAGGAGGAGCCGCTGCTTATGTATACCCGTTCTCGGCACTATATTCTACTGTATTTATGAATCGGAAACGTTTATGTTTGCTTGCGCGTATTGATAAAATCTCATGTCGGAATTAGACCAACCAATTGGCTCCCTCTAAACTATTCGTTGTTGCACGTAGTTTCAAAAACCACAAATAAAAATTTCTGGAATTCGGTGTAGAAAACTGTGTTTGGAAAATAAGTATTGTTTAATTTGTTGTGGGCACAGAGGGAATTGCATTTCAACTTAACGTACAGTGGAGCTAGCAGCAGGCTAATCACCCATTGATACATCCGAGTCAGAGTCTGTCTCCGCTTTAACATCATCTGTGGCCAGATCATCGTCTGCCTCCAAATCATCATCGTCCGAAATACTCTTGGCGCTACCGCCTTCTTTCTGATCCTCCAGGTCGCTCCAGTTGTTCTCAGCCTCCAACTCATCGGGGGAATCCTCTGCAAGTGGACGTCGGTTTATTATGCGGATCTTGAAGCCGGTCTGCACTCTGCAGTACTCACCTGGTTCTTCGTCCATAACCAAGACTTTGCTGTCGTTTAAATGATTGTCCGCATTTCGCTGCATCTGATTGATTATAAGATTGACTCGCCCTGATATCCTGAAAGTAGGCCGTAGAAAAGATGTTATTTGGATGTTTGAAAAGTAGATAAACGATTTGAAAAATTCATTGTCAGCCCACCCGACACACACACAACACACACAGACATCTAATTGATTTGCAAAATTTGTTTTTTCCAAAATGGACTTTTTCTTCACCGATGTTTATAATAATGATTCGGAAAATTCCCTTCTCGGTGGATCGAACCATAGCATCGCATCGGGCATCGGACCGGGAAGTGCGCTTCCCATAACCGCTGTGGCCAGCATCACCAACCTCTTGGACAAGTGCAACAAGCCTGCCTGCAATGAGGACGCTGACATGCAGTGCATCATCGACCTGGTCACGGCTACCATCTGTGAGGCCAAGGCCATAATTGAGTCTGATCCGCGGGCTCTGTTCTGCTACAAGTATCCGAGGATAACACTATCCGATTTAAACATTAGCTCGTCAAACCACGATAATGTTATTGTGGCCAAAGACAGTACAAGTACAAGTGGAAAATCAAACTTAGTCTACGGGATGCCGACAGATTCCCTCTCAAGTGGGATTGCGCGCAAGGATCTAACAATTGATAACTTTGACTACAGCAATGCCATTGCTGACATTCGGGAATTTATCAGCCGGTGGACGCTGTCGCCGGATACCAAATGCGTTGTGACCAGCAATCCGATTCGCCACGAAGTTCCCGTCAAGGGCACCATTTTCTTTGTCGACGCCCATTTTTCACAACCGACGCCACGGTGTCCTAATCCCTTGGCGGTGGCCAAAGTGCGATTCTTCATGACCGTTTCGAAGCTATTGTTGGGAAGCTATCCTATTATGATCACATACCGCTTCGAGGGCTACAACACGCTCTACTACGTCCTGGGCGAGCGTGCACTCAACTTGTACCACTTCCAGCGCTTCTATATCGACACAATCCTGCACACCAAGCTGGCCTTCTTTGCGGCGATAGCAGAGTGCCGCCACGGCACCGTAGAGAACCCCAAGAACAACGTCAGGTCAAGAAAAAAGACACAAGGCCCGGTGCGAAAATAACTGAACCGCTCGTGGTTTTTTGTACTCACTGTAATGCCTCCGACAAGCACTGCATTCGCTGCTCTGCCACAGCCAGACATACTTCCAGCTTATCTCGCAGAGCCTCCTTGTCCTCGGACATCAGGACACTGGTATGGGTGGATGCCAAGACGTTTAGCCAACGAAGGGCATAGCTAACACTAAAACGGAAGGGAAATGAATCGAGTTAAAATTGTAATTGGTATTAAAAGTTATTTTCGAAGGTATAAAAACTCACTTCGAGTGCTTTCCTTGCAGTAGAATGGAGAGCTCGTTGACCAAAGGGCTCACGTATTCAAGCGGCAGCCGATCTAGTGTTAGCTGTATCGTTTCTGTGTCGTGCGTGCTCAGGACCGACTTAATCCTCCTGAAAAAAAGGGAACGAATCGATCAGTAACCACAACGGACGCCATAATATTCAGTAATCTTACTCCTTATCTTTGCTGTGCAGGGTCTGCATAAGCAGCTGAGTCCTGCTCTGGGTCTGCAGCTTACCGCCGCTCAGCTTGGTAGCATGAATCTGCAGGTGCTGCAAGCGAGCCTCCATAGGCACCTCGTTCTGGACCTTTTTCTGGGAAACGGGCAGGGCGCTGTTGTATTCAACATTCTTTTTGCTAACCACCGGCTTCAGGACCTTGGTAGCGGCCTGGAAACCCAGCTGCTCCTTGCCCTTCTTTTTCGCATACAATTTCTTTGGATCGGCGCGCTCAATAACGTTTAGTTTCTCGGCGTAGTTGGGGGTGAAGCGTTCGAACTGCAGCTGCTGGCGACTTCCGTAGCCAAAGAGGATTTCGTGCGAGCGATTTGAGTCGGCGACGAAGTTGGCCGCCACAGCCATGATGGGTTCCACTGTCTCAGTGCCATCCGATACAATTTGCAGGGATACCTTTGGCTTCACAACCTTCTCGGCGGATAAACTGTGGGAATAGGAACAAGAATAAGTTGGTGACCTTCCCCAACGATGATGAAATATTCATACCTTGTGACATTCAGCAGGTATATGTGAATATTTCCATTTCGCGTTACACTGGCCACACGCAGCTGGCCTTCGTCGCGTACTTCGCTTGCCAGGGAATAAGCTAGATCCTCCATAAGCAGTGTGCACGCAGAGGCCTTGTTCTTGCCCTTCTTCTCGATCTTCCAGAAGGAAATAACGCGCTCCATCTTGGCCGTGGTCAGCACGAATTCTGTGTTGTCTGCGTACACCACAGTGGCGATGGCGTTTATTTCTCCCGAATGTCCAGTGAACGTCTCCACTAGCTCCTTTGTCTTGACGTCGTACACCTTCAGCTGACGGGAACCCACGGCCAGAGTGCGGCTCTTGGGCAAATAGGCAATGTTCTGAGGCTTCTCCGGTCCCACTTGCCAGTCGGCAATGCAGCGTTCCTCCGTCAGTGACCAAACGAGCGCTCGGCAGTCTGCACCCACCGTGTACAGGTGGCCAGCATTGTCGTACGCAATCGAGGTGACAGGGCCATCGTGACTGTCACCACCAAGTGTGCGTGTAATCTGCAAGGCGGGAGGAACTCTATTTATTACATTTTATCGCGTTTTAAACAACATCTTGAAATTACCTTCGCCTCTGCCAGCGAGTATATGACTAAAGCTCCCTTCAGCGTTCCCATAGCAATGTGGAGTTGATCGCTGGCTGCATCCTGGCTCGGCAGACTCTTCCGCGACTTCTTGGAGCGTGGACCGGCCACAGAGACCCACGTGAGCGCCGTACACGGGCCGGATACCTGCAGATTGGGCGTGAACTCCTGTTTTAGCGTGTTCGTCTCCGTGTCCCATATCCGCAGAATGCCCTGCTCATCCACCGAGGCAAATAATTGGCCGCCATTGGGCGAAAACCCCAACACGTGCTTCTTGCCCAGCGACATGGTTCCTTTTGTTTTGTATTAGAGATGCGCCCGAAGAGGTCGCCATCGAATCACCGTGTACACTTTGAATCACCGTGTACACTTCGTGTCCCGCGTAATTCGGTAATAATAAATTTATTTAATTTTTTGCGAGATTAACAATGGTAATAAATATTTTTTCTTGCATAAATTCCTGACAAACTTAAATACACGAAATTTTTTAAAAGGGTGTTTAAGAGATAAAAAATTTAATTTAATTTAAATTTAAATATTTTTCCATTTTACTTAAACGCTAAGGAATTTAAATTAAATTTTTGTAACAATTACTTTAAAGTTTATTATTTCTATCCAATAAATATATAAATAAATTTAATTAATCAAATTATTTTCTAAATTTGTAGTCACAGTTTAGATATCGATAGAGCTATCGATTCCCCTCTCATCCAGAATGTTCGCAGCCATCAGACCGATTTGAGGTTATAACTCTAGCTGGAACTTACCGACTGACTCCGTGTGAAATTGAAATCTGTGTACAAAAATGGCTTTATCCGTTCCCAAAGCTCCCGGAGTGGCGCAGATGCTCAAGGATGGCGCCCGGGTAAGTGTAACAAGCTGAAGGCAAGCGTCAAGAAACCTGGCCGGCATCGGTTTCATTTAAATTCGGCTGAAAATGAAAACATGCCTTCGCTGGGAGGCGCGTGATTAGTCATCCTCATGGAGCCCTGTCGCACATCTGAACGAAAAATGACTAATTTGATGGATTTCTCCGTATCCTTAGATGTACAGTGGTCTGGAGGAGGCCGTCTACCGCAACATCAGCGCCTGCAAGGAGTTCGCACAGACCATGCGCTCCGCCTACGGGCCGAACGGCATGAACAAGATGATCATCAATCACATTGAGAAGCAGTTTGTGACCAGTGACGCCGGCACAATCATGCGCGAGCTGGATGTGGAGCATCCGGCCGCCAAGCTGATCGTCATGGCCAGCCAGATGCAGGACGCCGAGGTGGGAGATGGCACCAACTTTGTGGTGGTGTTGGCCGGCGCTCTGCTGGAATCCTCTGAGGATCTGCTGCGACTGGGCATTACCACCGCCGAGATCGCCGATGGCTATGAGAAGGCCTTGGAGAAGTCCCTAGAGATCCTGCCCAAATTGGTTAGCCACAAAATCGAGGACTACCGCAACGTAGAGAAGGTCAAGGATGTCTTGCGCACCTCGATCATGTCGAAGCAGTACGGCCAGGAGGACTTCATCAATGACCTGGTGAGCAAGGCCTGCGTCTCCATCCTGCCCGATGAGGGCACCTTCAATGTGGACAACATTCGCATCTGCAAGATCTTGGGCAGCGGCCTGCTCAAGTCTGAGGTAGTCCGTGGCATGGTCTTCAAGCGCTTTGTCGAGGGCGACGTCACCTTTGCCGAGAAGGCGAAGATTGTGATCTTCTCGTGCCCCGTTGACATCATCCAGACGGAGACCAAGGGCACGGTGCTGATTAAGTCGGCCGATGAGCTGCTGAACTTCTCCTCTGGCGAGGAGAGTCTGCTGGAGAATCAGATCAAGGCTATTGCCGAAACCGGCGTCAAGGTGGTTGTGTCCGGCGGTAAAGTCGGCGACATGGCCCTGCATTTCCTGAACAAATACGGCCTGATGGCTGTGCGCCTGAACTCCAAGTTCGACCTGCGTCGCTTGAGCCGCTCCGTGAACGCCACCGTCCTGCCGCGCATCACCACACCCAGCCAAGAGGAGTTGGGCTACTGCGACAAGGTCTGCATCGAGGAGCTGGGAGACACCACTATTGTGGCTTTCAGGTGAGTCAAACAAAGGATTACCTAGGTGAGAAAAAGCTTATGTTGATCTTAAATTACAGAAATGAGGGCAAGGACTCGCGCATTGCCACCGTGGTTATTCGTGGAGCCACCGACAACTTCATGGACGACATCGAGCGTGCCGTGGACGACGGTGTGAACAACTTCAAGTGCCTGACCCGCGATGGACGCTATCTGCCTGGCGCTGGTGCCACCGAGATCGAGTTGGCCACCCAGCTGTCCGCATATGCCGATACGCTGCCCGGCTTGGAGCAGTATGCCGTGCGCAAGTTCGCCAACGCTCTGGAGGTCTTCCCCAAGGCTCTGGCCGAGAACTCTGGCACCAATGGCACCGAGGTCGTCAATCAGTTGTACTTGGCCCACACCTCAGAGGCCGGCAAGACCATCGGATTCGACATTGAAGCGGAGAAGGCGGCCACCATCGATACCACAAAGGCGAAGATCTTCGATCTGTACCAGGCCAAGTTCTGGGGACTCAAATACGCCGTGGGTGCGGCCACAACCATCCTGAAGGTGGACCAGATCATCATGGCCAAGCGAGCTGGAGGTCCCAAGCCGCGACAGGCTGCCGGCAGCGATGACGAGAGTTAAGCGTAAGCGTCTCCTCTGTGATTCGTCGTATAACTATAACTAGTTTCTCCAGCTCCTCTTTGTATTTTCATAAACACGAGTCCCATGGAAATTATAAATTTCATTAACCCCTCTCACCCACTCAAGCCACATACACACCACCATGCACACAGTTTCTTGTATTAATAAAAACTTAACTTACGAAAACTGATCAGCCTAAGAGTCCTGTATTTTTGGTGAAAGAAAACAAAGTGGGGTTTTTTTTTTTTGCACCGAACCCGGTGCCACCGCTAGATAACTGAGCTAAGTAGTTATCGCCTTTTATTTTTTTTTTGGAATTTAAGCAAACGATTATTCATTTTGTTGAGTACAATACAATATTTCAAATGCTTATTCGCAGATACATTTCAATAATATTTGTGTGAGGACTCGTCCCCGTTTGCGTCGCAAAAGATTTGTATTAATTTTCGAATAAAATACGATCTCGTTGTCTCGCTTATCAATTGAAGTGAATAAAACGTGTTAAAGTGTGTTCGATCAATGATCATGACCCTCTGAGTGGTACGTGTGCCGTTTATATTCTTTCTAAATTTGTGTATGCTCTCTTTTAGTAGTTGAATCAAAATTTTCTGTGAATTGGGGGACGTGCATCGAGCCATCCGTGCTCCATTGGATGGTTCGGCCGTCCTCCAAACAGGTATTAACGATCGACTGTGATGAGGTTGCCACGTGAAGTGCCCGTTAAATCGAAAAACTGTTCTATCCGGAATGTGTTCAAGCTCGAACATTAAGAATGGTTTCCAAACCAACTGCAGTTTTGATTTGTAGTCCCCAAAAAAAATACGTTTTCGGAATGTCGGCTCTGGGCCACATTTTGCTGTTTGCTCACGACAGCAAACTGAAGTTCAGAACCTTGTATACAGGATTGAAAAAGGAAATCCTTTCTGTCTAAAAATGTGTGATTCTTAGTGTGCACTCTGTCCGAATTTTGTCACGTTAAGAACTAAACACGACGCCAATTATTGAATTACTAATTAAATGCAACACTGGAAGAACCGATCCGTTAAATTAAAATTACGTTTTTCCCATGAGTTTCGAAGTTTCGATACCCTATGGAAATCACAATTTCCTTTTGAATGGAACATGCAACATGGTATGTAGGTACGACTGTGTGTGCTCTCCCTACCGGATAATCATAATCTCATTCCAATACCGTACAAATATGCCCTATGCCATGTTAGATTGTATAAAAATAACTTGCTTTTGGTTTTGAACTTGCCTCTCATGCCAATTGCATACATTGCGCTCAACATATATATTTAGTTTTAGTGTGAATATCGTGTGGAAGTGGAGTTTTTGGTGTAAGATTGCGTGTAGAATGACTTTCTTTTGAGAGAGAGAGAGGGAAAAAATCACACATTCTTTTTGTATTTAGTCATTTCCGCTAAACTGGAGAGAAGCTGACAGTCTTCGGATTCATCGGATTCTTGCCGGGATTTATGGTTCAAAATAACGGAAATAATGGGTTGTTAACTGAAATGAAGTATTGGCCTTTAAATAAAACGTTTTCATTATTATCTGAATATATTTTCTGGATATTGGCAGGATTACGCCATAGTGAGAATTAAAATGGAGAAACTACAGGTCTAAAGAGATAAGTATTTGATTATTCTTTCGATTCTTTGGTATTATATGCTCTTGCTGCGTTACTGCAACGGTTCGTAATATATATTTAATTTGACTAATAAAAACTTGATAATAAACGCACTAAACATTGCGATAAGTTCAACTAGCTTGTTGTTTGTTTGTTTGCTGTGGGAGGCATTTCTGCTTCGTGTTAAAGCTTTTAAAGTAATAATCAATAAGATATTTGCGTATATTTGTCGATAGTTTCGATCCACGCGCTGGTGGTTAATAATAAGCTTCAAAATACATACATTTTCAATTCAACTTGTTATATTCTCCTTCTTCTTAATCTCATCTTGATCTCGTTATCATCTCGATTTTCAATATGTCAATTTTCATCTTCTTCAATAAATATATAAGAGATATTCTCGAAATAAGAAGGCAAAATATATGTATTTCTGTTTCTGTTGTTTTCTTCGTTTATTGATAAATTTGTATGTCGGATTACGTTGATAGTTGTTGGTATATAAGTATATGTGTGTTCCGGTTTATACTTCGGCTTAGGTAGTTTAGTAGTAGATGCTAAAGTCAGCGCATTAATTGTCGGTATAGTTGGGATATTCGTGTACATTAAACAGCGTTACTAATCGGGAAGGAAACAACTTTCTGATATTTTCATAACAAATGCCTCGATTCTAGTTTCGGAATTGGAATTGAAATTGGATCTGTTGCTGGGTTCCTCTATCTGTTTCTTTTCGGACATTACACAGGGTACACATTGATATATCGAGATATATATTCATAAATATATATATATATATATAGATTCCTTGCAATTGGAATACAAACTTCTTGTAACTATATTGCTTATGACAATCGTAGTTATTGTTGCTTTTACACAAAGATATATTGATCCAGGTGGCGTTGACTGGTACACACACATTCGCTTCTTAAATCCATCTTGCTAAACTAAAAATAAACTAATCGTCCGCCGGCCTTCCTCGCCTCGTTCTCCTTCTGCTCCTCCTCCTCCTCCTCCTCCTCCTGCTCCTGGGACATACTCCTTAAAGAACGGTGCAGGATGACTTCTCGCGGAACGGATTCACCTTCTGGCTGGTGAACCCAGTTAGAAGGTAATCCTCCTGCTCGTGCTCCGTGATGTACTTCATCATCTTGGCGCACGACTCCGAAACGGTCTGGCGCTCAATGGCCGCCTCCCGACGCAGCTGCTCCACGACGATGCGCTGCTGCTGCAGGGATGATGACATTACGTCCATGATGGCTGTCTCGGATAGGCCTATGGTTGAAAAGTTTCTCAGTGATACGGATTCTGGGAGATATGCAATTACAGGTTGGTGTGTATGTTGTGCTTGTGTTTAATAATATTATTATTTTTTCTTTCTTTTTTTTGTGTCTTATCGAGAACTCAGGGACTCTGAATGTTTCGGGGGATGGTGGTTTTGGATGGATCTTAATGGCTGGCTGGAAATAACAAAAGAGCGTTGCGGCATGGCCATGGTTTAGATAGTATCTTATTAGATAGTAACGTTTCCCACACGGTTACAACATTGATTTCTATGTTAGATGCCAGATTACAGGACAGAGACAGAGTAGTGGAAGGATAGTGTTAGATTTGATAGAACAGAGAGGACAGAGGACAGGCTACAGTGGTGAGTCACGCTTGCTTCTTGCACACATATTGAGACGCGGCGCGAACGGTGACCCATTCATTGTGAGAGCGGGGATTAGTTGAATCGATCGCATTCGCATTGCTGATTAAGTTGTTTCCAGAGCCTGGCTGGGAACCTTGACACTGTTCTGACCCCGTTGAGCAAGTGCAAGGCTGTTTACGGGAGAAGGGGGTCGGATTGCACATGGACAACAGTGTTACATATGTATGTATGCATGTACAGAAGAAGGCACTTTTGCTGTTTGGAAACACCCTAGTACATACACATTTACATATGTACTATATACTTTTCGGGCACAAATGAGTAGCACACACGACACACACAAAACGCATATGTTGGGACAGCTATCAAGGAAGGAGGACAGTGAAGACTTTGGCCAGATGCACACACAACACACAAGCTACAATTAGCACGCAATTCTAGTTATTTACCAGCTCCGGATTAAGTATTTTTTATTCTCGAACGCTACAGGAAATCGGTCAAACGTTTTACGAATAAAAAGTGGATACACACCCGAACTGAGGGTGAGTCGGCTGCGATAGTCGGGCGCGGCGTCCATCGATAGGCACGACTAGTGCGCTCGCCGCACGAGTGCCACCGCCAATAGTTGTTGTTGTTCCGTAAAAAAAAACATTCTGCCAAATTTCCGTACCGCCGCATGCTCTCTGCCCAAGAATGATGGCCAAGGACAAGGGGCTGGCTGTTGCCGGATCGGTGGGTCCTCTGCCGGCCACCATCGAATGGTCCGCCGAGGAGGAGCTGCAGCTGTTCCACGCCATGGAGGGACTGCGGCCGGTGGGCATCAACAAGCACTTTTACATGTCGGCTATCGCCCAGCGCTTGTCCAAGGCCCTCAACCGCGAGATGCCCAGCGAGCTGATATGGCGGCACCTGGGCACCATGTACAAACTGAAGGAGCTGGACGACCTCGAGTCGCTGCCCTTTCCCAACGAAGAGCGCGAGTTCAGTCTGCCAGAGCAGGATTACGGAAAGCTACAGACCAAAAAGGCAGTGGAAGTGAATGCCATCGAAGAGACAGGAACGGATGCCCCACCACCAGTTGCTAACTCCACTCCCCCCGCTGACAGCAATGGCAAAGGTGAACCTAGATATAGTATCTATCAAATCCCTGCTACAATGTTTTGTTTTCAGCTCCTCCTGCTGCCAAAGCCGCAGTGCCATCGAACCCCACTAAGGAGATCGAAAAGAAGACCAAGGCCGTGGATCTGCCGAAGCGCCCAGCGAAGCGCACTCGCGGATCCATGTCGAATGAATCCATCAGTCCCTCCACCACGCCACCGCCGGTGCAGAGTAACAAGCGCCGTCGCATTTAGGGACTACGAACTCTCGAAATGGACAATTGTTATGACAAGTTTTAGTTCACTAGCTTTACTGTACATAAATAAACGGATTTATTCTTCGAATTCGTTGTTGGACTCTTCGTTGGACGCGTCCTCGTTGTCGGACGAAACTCCACCGGTGGCCAGTTGCATGTTGTCAAGAAGCGACTTAAGGAGGCGCCGGTTCAGGTGATCCGTCTGCGTCAGTTCACGGGCAGCCTGGGGCGGGGCCTCGGCGTCCCCCGGCGCCGCGGGGTTTCCAGCTGGTGGAGTTGGTGACGTGGACATGGCATCAATGTGCTCCAAAACAGGCATATTTTGCATTTATCTGCCGATTCCCGAAAGGTGTTTTTATTACTTTTTCTGACGCACTCTGTTATTAATTGTCGAAATACTAATCGAAGTATCGATGCCTTCTGGCGATCACAAGAAAGAGTTGTCAAATAACGAATATATTTTAATTTTTAAAAATATCTTAAAATAAATAAAAAGGCTTTTATCAGCGCACAAAACTATTCATAGTTTGAATTTAATTCCTTAAAAAAAATTATTTTAAATATTTTCAGTGACAAAAAGCTATCGAAGCCAACCCAAGGTCCACCCCTAGTCCGACCCAGCTCCAATCAGACCGATTCTCCCGCTTGAATTTAACTTTGCCGGAAAATAAACAAAACTTTATTCGAAACATGTTTGAGCCCGAAACGGAAGACATGTTGCCCCGATCGGCGCCCAGGCCCAGTGCGGCTGTGCCCATGGGCCATACCAATGAAATAATCCGGCCCACTGTGCCAGAAGTGTCCATATTGTTCGGTCAACCGCCGCAGCAGCAAGAACCAATGAGGCAGATGCAGCCCGCGCAGGAGCAAGCTCCACGTCCTGTGCCCACTTTTGCCTCCTGGAAGAAGCAGATGCTGCCGCGGGTCAACTTTTCACCCATTCTGACCACCGAACTAGGACCACGCCCCGCGCCCAGCAGCTGCAACAACAACAACAACTTTGTTGCTTCCTCCAACGAGTACATTCCGATTCCCAGAGAACGTCCCTACACTAATGAACCAGCACCGTGTGGCATTAGCTCTGGAGGGATGTACAACGAGGCCAGGAAACAGCAGTTCCAACCAGCGCGACGTTTGTCTACTCCATCCAGCTCGGATGTTCTAACGATTTGTGCAGGAACCCAGACGGACGCCGTGAATGTAACGTCTCCGCGAACATCGTTGCCCTCGGTGGTCTACTCGGACATCGATGTCAGCAATCTGGTCAATAAAAACGACATGGCGGCAGTGGTGTCGCGTCTGGAAACCATGAGACAGGAACAGCAGCAGTTGAGGCGTCTCTGCGAGACTCTATTGGAGCAGCAGCAGGCGAAAGCTGAAGCCGTACCGAAACCCAGCAGGACAACTGCTAGCCAGTGCGATATTTTGACTTCCTCCAATAATAATAATAACCATGGTGGGTATAAACAATCAATAAAACGTTGAAAGTCCCTGTACAAATGATTCTTTTTCCAGGCAAGCGAATAACACCCATTATCCAGGACTACATAGTTGAGGAGGAGGAGCCTCCAGCGCGTTCAATTCCCCAGCAGTTTCAATCCCCACGTCCTGCTCCGCCCATGGCTCAGTCTACGGGCTATCGGGCAAATACCCCTCAAGGCCCAGGCAAGCGGATCCCTCAACTCGCCAAACCAAACACTGAGAAGAGCATGGTGATGAACGAGCTGGCCCTCAAGTATCTGCGGCAGCCTGTCGATGAGCTGATGAAGGATATGCGCTTGGGAGGTTCACCCAAGTCCCCCAATCATGCCGAACCCCTCCGGCAGATCGACAATCTCGCCCACTCGCCAGTGCAGAGCAGCAGCCCAAACGACATATCGAATGCGTCGTACAAGTATCTCAAAAAGTACCGCCTGCTACCCGAAGAGCAGCTGGACTATGCCCGATCACCACAATCTCCGCTGGCAGCGCCGCCGCAAATGCAACTCGATTTGGAGAACATCAGGAATCAGCCGAAACTGATGTGAATAGAGCCTTACTTTATTTGTTTTGTTACTATTTATGCGGTTTAAGTGGAAATATATATATTTTAAATACACGGAATAACGTTTGACACTCGCTCTGGGATGGAGCCATCCCGACTGCACCAACAACAAAGGCAACCACACACTTTGCTTACAAAAAACACAATATAGACGACAATATAAGTATATAAACGGACATCAGCTTGAGGTCCTAGCGTAGGACCAACTGCAACTCGGCAGCGGATTGCAGGAGCACCTTCAGGCCCTGCATGAAGCCGGCGCATTGGGCAAAGTCCGTGCCGAAGGCAATCCGGGTGTGGATCTCCAAGGCATTGGCATAGTCCGCAATTTGGATGTACTGAACTATCTGATTCAGATATTGCACCGTTGTGGGAGTGAGCTGTAGCAAAAAAATAGATATTTGAATTAATACTTATAGAAATAAGGCGTCTAAGTTCCTTACCTTGTTATCCCTCAGGCAGTCGTAGAGATTTTCCAGCCGCTTGACAACATCCACAAACTTGCGTTTTGTGCGCTGTTAGCAAAGATGCAAAATATATAATTATAATTTAATTAATAACAAAAAATGACGCTTAAACTCACCGGATCATTCGTTGCGCTCAGACAGCGATTCTTTAGCTCCTCCAGCACAGTCTGCAAGTAAATGTACTCCTCGGGTAGCGGTGGCTTCTCCTTGGGCGGCTCCGGCTGGCGCTGCTGCTGCTGAATGGGAGCTGGCTGCTCGGTGTACCCAATGGTCTGCTGCTGACCCTGCCAGTTCTGCTGCTGCTGGGGAATACCTGGCTGCAAGTTGAGTTGCTGCTGGGGCTGGAGGTATGATTGCTGCTGCTGCTGGGGAAGGTTGTTGTTGAAGGCAGCCGGATTGTAGTAAGCATTGGGCACTCCTCCTGCTGGTGGCGCATTCTGCAAGAAATATCTCCTTAAGTAATCTTAATTTGTGGAAAGAGATCCGTGCTTTAATACCTGATATTGAGCAGGATCCACATATCCGTTTTGATTTTGATTGGGATCCCCAGGGAACAGGGGATGGAAGATGGGCGCCGCACTTGGCTCAGCCACTGGCTTCGGCTTGGGCTGTGAAACGAACAGCAGTTGTAGACACATAATAAAGTTTAGTGTCGAGTTTACTTACCGCTCGCGAAGACTTGAGAGCTGGCGGATCGTTCCAGCCTGGCGGTGGCGTGGGATTGCGCTGCACATTCTGGATGAGCGGTGCTGGCGCCGCTTGTGGCTGCATCGTTTCAATTGGGCTCACGCCGGTCAGAAACGAATTCTGCGGAGTGGCACCCATAAATGGCGACGGGTTGTAAGCCTGAGCCGATGCTATAGGATTTGTGTTGAACGAGTTACTGTTGTAGGTTGGCACGCTAGCCGGCTGGGGCACGGGTCCAGGTGCTGCACCGCCGCTGAAGGGAACTGCCGATGGAACGGGCGCCGGAACGGGATTGTAGGGCATGCCATAGGAGCTGGTGGGCGCCGCCACAGAGGGATCCAGTACATATTTGGACCGTGCATGAAGTCCAGTTCCGCCAGATGGCGGTGGTGCTCCAGCTGCTGCTGCTGGCGGTGGGCCACCAGAGGAACTGGCATTGCTCAGCGGTCGCGGTGGGTGGGCCATAAGTTCTGGCTTGACGGGTTGCGGATTGAATATCTGCGGCTGCGGCTGGGCCCCCGGATAGGTGTTCGGCACCTGAGGCGCTGGTGCCGGCCAGCCCGGCTGAGCATACTGATTGGTGGTCGGCTGTCCATAAGGCAGGGGCATTCCCGATGGCTGAGGCTGAGAGAATGATCCCCGACCCCGCTGCTGCTGGTAGCCCAGATGAGAAGCTGCCGCTGCTGGCTGGGGCTGGGCGTAGTCCAGATTGACTGCGTTGTTGATGCGATCCCGCAGACTCTGCAGGACATCGTTCTCGCTGGCAGCTCCGCCACCCAGAGTGGTGATGTACTGCAGGGCGGCAGTGAGGGCTCCCTGCGAAGCCAACAGGCCACCGTACTCCGTTAGGAAGCTAGCAAAGCGACCTGCCAGGTCTACGGCAATGCCCTGCTGCTCTAGCGACTTGCACATAAGCATCACCACCTCGGCCAGGTCCTGCAGTTCGGTGGTGTTCGGCTTATAGCCGGCGTTCTGCTGCTCCAGTCGCTTCAGCTGATACCAGGCGGTCACCAGCTTGTCGATGCTGCCTGCACAGATATAGCAGAGCATGGCGTTGCGCGTGTACTCAACGCTGGTAGCACATTCGCTCAGCAGCCGGTCTCCCAGTCGCTCACAGATATCCACCACCTTGCGCTCACTGTGCTTCAAAACAGCCACCAAGGTCTCCTTCCACGAGTCCACGGTGCAGCGATTGACAAAGTCTAGCCAGTCACGGGACACCAGAGCGGAAATCACATGCGAAAGCTCGCTCTTCTGCTGCAGCAGGTAGCGAGTTTGGGTGCGAGTTAGTGTCTCGATGCTAGCGGTTGAGGCGATGATCAGAGCCTCCGGTATGCGTTGCGCCTCCAGACATAGCTCTACGGCAGCCTCCACATTGCCAGTGAGTATGGCTTCGGTGATCAAGCTGTCGGAGTCTGAAAAAGGTGTGATTTTAATAATGAAAGTTTTTAGTAATGAAAGCTTTAACATACGATCTCCACTGGGAACCTTAAACTGAGGCCTCGGAGGCGTGGCAAAGTCGTTGTGGTTTTGGGAATCGATGATGGCATTTCCATCCTGCGTTTGCTGTTTTGTAGAGAAGAATAATTAAGTAGTTATAGCTGACAACTTGTTGGTTTTATAAGTTTTCTGCAAAGCTGGCCAATAACAGTTGCTATTGGAGAGGGTAAAACGAAAAGCTCAATCGAAAACATTCCTCGGAAGGCCAAAACATACAGAAACAAAGAAAAAGAGCCCCGAATCCAAAGCATCAACTGTTATTTACTAGCTGTGCACTTCATCTTTCTAGTTTTCCAATGCTCCGATGGCAGATGTTAGGGGATAGCTCCTTACCGAATTATCAGTGCTATAGTTAGTACTCTGATCGCAGCCCTCGACCTCCGAAGAGTCGCTCTACAGCAATGTTGTTGCATGGCATGGCATGAATGTTAGTATGTTATCGAATAGAAATACATATATGGCGAGATGAGCATACGTGGAGATTGATAGTGCGCGTGGCAATGATTTTTTCGGGACTGATAAGGAAACAACTCATTCGAATACTTACATGGGTCAGTGTCGAGATGCGGGTCGTCAGAGTATCCACATCCGATTGCGAGTTTGTCTCAGTTTCTCTGATAAACTTGTTGAACTTGCTATCGATGTCGTCTTTATTGTAGCCTTAAATTATAACGAATTCTTTGAAATATTTATATTAATATTTGATGGTTTGACTTACCCAAGAGGTTGAGCATTTCCTCCTTGGGGTTCAGCTCAAAGTTCGCCTTGATAAAGTACCAGATGTAGCGACCATGCTGATCCGCAGTCTCATCGGCTCTCTGCCGGCAGTATTCCGAGTAGTTTGCCTCGGCCATGTAGCGTTTCAGGGCATTGGCACGCTCCACGAGAGCTGCCTCTGTGGTCAGCTGCTGCACCTTCACCTTCCTAGAGGTGCCATCAAAGCTCACCAGTTTGCCACCAAACTATTAGCAAAGGGAATTTGTCAATTTAAATGACTTCAAACCTGTTAAGGTAATGAACTCACCCCAAAGGCAACGCCACAAGGACGTTTCATCCACTTGGGAGCGACAGACAGGTCATGGTAGACCACTTGCGTCGTCTGCTGGGGTATTGGGTCCTGGGCAAACTGATCCATGCCCGGGAACGAGTCGGCAATCTTGTTGGAGGTCTGCACCAGCTGATGAGTGCCGCCGTGCAGGGAGTATATGGACACAGCTCCTTCCAGGCTGGCGCTGGCCACGAGCGCCGGATTGCGTGGGCAGAACTGAACGTCGGAGTACCACGAAGCGGTGGTGGCCACCTCCGATAGGATTTCGCCCTCCGGTATCTTAGTGTTAGGATTCCAACAGTAAATCCGGTTATCCTTGCCGCACGATACCATCAAGTCATTGTCCTGCAGGCACCACGACATGCCCAGCACTCCTCGCTCGTGGATCTGATATGTTTTCGCGGGAGCCGTGGCATATCGCAGATCCCACAGCTGAACGACTGGCGCCTGATCGTCTTCGGAGGCCAGCCAGACCTGCGTCGCCGCCTCCGGATGCCACTCGATCGCGTGCCAACGCACCCGCGACTGTGAGTCCGAGAGCTTTATGATCTGCTGGCTCTTGCGCAGATCCCAGATCACGCAGCGAGAGCTGAAGACAGAGGCCAGGATGTGCTGCACCTGCCGGTTCCACGCCACGTTCTTAACGTCCTCCAGCGGCTGGGTCTTGGCGCCGGGATTCATGTGGGTGGCCGGGTTGTTGAGGTCCCATATGTAAATCTCCGACTCGGAGGCGCACGAGGCGAGCAGGTTTGTCTGGAAGGGATTAAAGTCCAGCCCGCTGACAGCGCCCGTATGCTTGTCCTGGCGTGCCACCAGCGGCTCCTCATTGCCCGCCAGCAGCTTGGCGGCCGAGTATATGCTGATTTGGCCCGCCTCGCAGCCACCGACAATCAAACCACTGGGATGCGGCCCCACCGGGCTCCAGATAAGCTTTTGAAACCTTTTCAAACGAAAGCCGGCTTAGGGGGAATCTTTTATAGGCAACTCTTATCCAAAACTTACTTGTACTGGCTGGCCACGCTGGCCTTCAGCTCCAGGTCGTAGGTGGCATCGCTGAAGTTGGGCGAGTACACCTCCAGGGTGGAGCTCGCATTGGAATCAAATTGCTGGGCGGCGGTGCCGGCGGCCAAGAGTATCTGCTGCTGTTGCGCCGGCGACCAGGCGATGTTCACCGTCTTCTGCAGTTCCTTGATCTTCATTTTGCAAACGCCGTTCGAGCTGTGAGTGCGATCAATTACAATAATTAAATGTGTTAAACGCGGCTGCTATCGGTGGTGCAACATCAGAACGAAATTGTGTCACATCCAATTGGAGCGCGCCCCGTCATCACTTTTTTCCCCATTGGCATCCGGGCTGCATATGTGGCCCAATTCCGCCCGCCAGCCGCTAACTTCATTTATTTCAGTCAACCTTCCAACTTACACTCAATTGTGAATGGAATTTACAAGATCTCCCGCTGGAAAAACACTATCTCGGGCTTTAAATTAACTGGAAACTTTAATATTTTTAAGAATATACGGCTGGGGGCAGCCAGTGTGACCGGGACTGAATCAGTCCACCAATCGGAACCGAAGTGGAATATACCAAAAACGGAATGGAATATACCATAGAACAGGTTCCGGTCTCCCAGTGGGAAATAATTAAATTTCAACATTTTAATTGTAAATAATAATAAATATAAAGAAAAAACATTGAAATAAATTAAATTTTTAAATAAATCTATAATAAATTTCAAAGCCATTCGGATTCAATTCGGAATCAATGGTGCCCATTTAGATAATTCTGGTTTTAATTTTCACAATCTGGGAGCCCCATAGAGGCAGCTGTTGCTCTCGTGCTGATGAAACTTTGCCGCATTGCAAGTGCAGGGAACTCCGTCTGTGTTTATACGTATACAAAAGCCCAGCAAAATGTCGAAACGTGTGCAACCGGCGTGGCAGGCCCCCCAGGCGGTGGTCCGGCCGAAGCTGAAGCTGTTCAACAGCCTGACCCGGCAGAAGGAGGAGTTTGTGCCGCTGGACGGGAACAATGTAACGTGGTATAGCTGCGGACCCACCGTATACGACGCCTCACACATGGGGCATGCGAGGTGAGTCGCCGCCACATCAGCATCGAGTGCTTTGTTTCTTATCTCCCGTCGAAACACTTCCGTGCTTTCGTGCTTCGACTCTTTCACAGATCTTACATCTCCTTCGACATTCTCCGGCGCATTCTGGCCAACTATTTTGGCTACCACATCCACTATGTGATGAACATCACGGACATCGATGACAAGATCATCAAGCGGGCGCGACAGAACCATCTGTTCGAGGAGTATGCCAGCGGGGCGGGGAAACTGCCGCTGGATCAGCTCCTGGGTCAGCAAAAGGAGGTGCTGGTGCGCTTCCAGGCCACCTGCGCCAAGAACACGGATCCCGATAAGAAGGTGATGCTGGACAAGACTCTGCAACGGATGAACGACGCCGTGGATGCCCTCACAAAGGCCGTGAGCAAGGGAGACGCCAAGGAGATTTCCGAGAAACGGCAACATTACCTCAATGAAGCCAAGGATCCCATCTCCGAGTGGCTGGACTCGCAAAAGGGCGCCGAGATCAACGATAATGCTGTGTTCGAGGCTCTGCCACGATACTGGGAAGACCAATTCCACAACGACATGAAGTCACTGAACGTGAGTCATCGACGGCAGCAGCAATTAAGAGAGTGATTCACTTTGAATTCTTTTTTCAGATTCTACCGCCAGATGTCTTGACCCGCGTCTCGGAGTACGTACCCCAGATTGTGGCCTTCATCCAGAAAATTATCGACAACGGCCTGGCCTATGCTGCCAACAACTCGGTTTACTTCGATGTGAACGGCTTCGACAGGAGTGAGAAGCATCACTATGCCAAGCTGGTGCCGGAGGCATACGGCGACACCAAGTCGCTGCAGGAGGGCGAAGGCGATCTCTCCGTGGCCGAGGATCGGCTATCGGAGAAGCGCTCTGCCAACGATTTTGCGCTGTGGAAGGCAAGCAAGGCCGGCGAGCCCTGGTGGGACAGTCCCTGGGGCAAGGGTCGACCCGGCTGGCACATTGAATGCTCGGCCATGGCATCGGACATCTTTGGCCCAACCTTCGATATACATACGGGCGGTGTGGACTTGAAGTTCCCCCATCATGACAACGAGCTGGCCCAATCGGAGGCGGCTTTCAACGAGGCCGAGTGGGTTAAGTACTTCCTGCACACGGGCCATCTGACCATTGCTGGCTGCAAGATGTCCAAGTCGCTGAAGAACTTTGTTACCATCCAGGAGGCGCTCAAGAAACACTCGGCCACCCAGCTGCGACTGGCCTTCCTGCTGCACTCGTGGAAGGACACGCTGGACTACTCGGAGAATACCATGGAAATGGCTACGCAATACGAGAAGTTCCTCAACGTAAGTGGGAGATTACGAAGCCTCATTAAAAACTTATTTCATTAAATATAATGTTACCCCGTAGGAGTTCTTCCTAAATGTCAAGGATCTGACACGCCACGTGCTGTCTGAAGAGCCTCGCCGGCAGTTCGATGCCTGGACAGAAGTTGAGGCTGCATTGCAAAAGAAATTCGCCAGTTCTCAGGAACAGGTGCATGCTGCTCTCTGCGGTAAGTTGCCAAGTTGATTCTGCAATAAATATATAAACTTAATTTTGAATCATAAACAGACAACATCGACACTCGCAGCGCCCTCGATGCCATTCGGGAGCTAGTTTCCGCCTCCAATGTCTACATCAGAGACAACAAGTCGAGACTGAATAGCCTTCTACTGCGCAACGTGGCCACCTATATCACGGACCTCCTGCACGTCTTTGGCGCTATTGCCGGTCCCCGAGGGGGCATTGGGTTCCCCGTAAGCAGCGGTTCTGGTGGACAGGCAGCAGGCGCCGATTTGGAGACAACTGTGCTTCCGTATGTCCAAACTCTGGCCGAATTCCGAAATCTGGTGCGCGAGCAGGCCAAAGCCCTGAAGGCCTTTGATATTCTGAAGCTTTGCGACGATCTGCGCGACAACGTCCTACCCAACTTGGGCGTGCGACTGGAGGACAAGGACGGTGGGCAGTTCGCAGTCAAGTTGGTTGACCGCGAGTCACTGCTACGGGAGCGGGAGGCCAAGCTGGCCGCCGAAGCAGAGAAGGCCGCCGAGAAGGAGCGCAAGAAGCAGGCGGCAGCCGAAGCAGCGGCCGCCAAGGAAGCCCAGCGTCGTGTGAATCCAAAGGAGATGTTCCTCGGCGAGACGGAAAAGTACTCGGCATTTGACGAAAACGTAAGTTTAGTGAAATGGTTTCCTATTATAAAATCGGCTAATAGTTTTTAATGTCATTTTTAGGGCCTTCCAACTCTTGACAAGGACGGCAAAGAGGTTAGCAAGGGACAAATCAAGAAGCTGCAGAAGCTCCAGCAGCAGCAGGAGCAACGTTACAAAGAGTATTTGGCGTCCCTAAAAGAAGCCGCCTAGGATCAGATGATCAGATGATATTATCTTAGCATTTAAACCATCGTAAAACCTTAAAGCAAACCTTAAAAATTTACAATTTAGATTAATGCAAGAGATTTCGGTTCCCAGCTTAAAGCAATCGCAGTAAATAAAACAAATTTTGAAATAATTTAAACGAACTTTAAATGGTTATAATTGATATTTCGACTTAAAATAATTAAATCTAGATTTTAGCTGACAGTATACAAAGAATATAAATTATTCCATCGCTAAACACAATTAATCTCGCTAATATAACATATATACAAAGTTGTAAATGCAATAATGGGCATCCCACATGGATTGATTTATCTCTTAACGGAAACGAGATCTAGGTAAGGTCTCACTTGGCAAATAAACAAGTTAATACACCTTATGAGCGGATTGTGGCTTCAGTTAGCCCTAAGATACGTACATATTCGACTGCCACACAAGTCTTTGGTATATCTCCTTATGTTTCCCTGGAATGTTTATGGCGCTTACAGACTGCCAATGTCGTTGTAGCGCTTCAACTTGTCCGGGAAATTGTCGCGGAACAGGACAGGATCCGCCCGGAACTCCACCGTGCGCAGCGGCATGCGTCCATAGATCTTGGAGAAACGATCGATGCAGGCAGAACGCTCACGCATGTGATTTAGATCCGCCGAAAGCATTTCGGTATTGGTGCATTCGGGACACTTGAACTTCTTACGGGGAGTGACCTTAATGGGAGGATTGTTGGTTATATTGGCCACCAGGAAGTTCATGGCAATATCCTCGCAATTCATGTGCTCGTCCACCCAGTCCTTAATGTCGCCGGGCATGGCATGTGTGTACATGTGGCTCCAGTATTTGTGGTGGAAGGCGGCACCGGTTAGCACCATGGATATCTGGTTAGTCCATTCCGATTCATAGTGCCAGCGCATGGTGACGTTATCCCAGACATGAATGCGACTGGGGAAGCCCACAATGTGATCGGGAAACTCTCGCCAAACCTCGTAGCTAAAGGTCGAATGTGGTTAGCTTTAAAATCTAAATTGTTTGAAGCTGGACTTACCCAAAGTCTAGCTCATCTGTGGTCAGCATAATGATGTCATCGTCTATGGTTAAAATGGCTTCCGTTTCGATTTCCGGATAAGGGTAGAATCGATTCGACAACTTGTTCTCCTTGGTCTGCCGAATCTTCAAAGGCTTTGAGATGGATGGGAAGGTGGACACTGAAAGGGAAGCAAGTGTTGGCATTATGCCAAGGATTTATCTCTTTAAAACAATAACTTACAGTGTGGTGGAGACTTCTTCTGGTTGTTCCATATGACCAAAATGCTTTGCAATGAGGGAACCACGGCCAGCTTCTGGATAAGCAAGAACAGACTCTCCACGCGGTCGTAGGTTAGTATGACAGCAGTAAATCCTTGGGATTTCGGCGCCAGAGAAGGTAGAAAGAGTGGATTGAAGGTTGACCGGGCGTTCGTGTCGATGGCGTTCCACTGGCGGCTGCTTCGGGCACGTAGCGGGAAGATGCGACTCTCGAGCACCTCCAGGGCCGTCAGCGTCACAGTCTTTAAATCCTTGAAGTACTTGGAGTAGAGCCACTGGACTTGCTTCTGCATCTCAACGATTTTCACATTGGAAATGGCCTTCAGTTTCTGCATTACAGAATGCAGCTCGGACTCGCGAATGCGCACAGATGCCAGCGACCAATCGATCACGTCCTCGAAGGGCAGTACATAGTTATCCACGGCAATGACGGGAATGCAGCCCTGCGACATGATCTCTACCAAATCAGGCTGGCCCATGCGAAGACTCTTGCCCAGAAGGCAGAATTTACCACGCGATAGGAGGCGTGGGTACTCCAGGGACTTGTGGTGCTGCGACAGGGGGCAACGCAGTGAGAGATCCATGCTCTCACATGCTCCCAGAATTAGCATTTGTTCGCTGTGGGCAGAAGACAGCTCCCGCAGGCCCCGCAGGAAGCGTGGGAAAATGTTCAGTTGGGCAACTACCAAGAGGAACTTCCTCTGGGCCGTGGCATGGGCATGCTGATGTACCAGGCGCGGACTCCACACGGGAATGGAGACGTCAAAGCCTGGTCGATACGACCACGAGTCGAAGCCGCCGCCAAAGATGATGGCATTGTCCGTGTTCACATCCAGCACGGTGTTATAGGACGGAGCCCCACCGGGCAGCATATTAAAGATGATGTGGTTGGCGCCGCGATCCCAAAAGTCCAGTGAGGCCAGGGCAGCGCCCGCCAAGTGCTTGTCAAAGACATTCTGGTTGAGCAGGTCCAGGCTGGGCAGGAAGAGGCACGCCTCGTTGGGGTTAGAGGTGTAGTAGCGACTCTTCAGCACGGCCTCCAGGATCTGAAAGTACTCGCTGGACAACGTTGCCGCCACCCTGTCAGTCCGCTCGTCCACAAACTCCTGCAGCGGATAAATGTAGACCTTCAGGCGGTCATGCTCGCACTTGTAGATGTTCAGGCAGTCCCAGAAGGTGCAATTCACGTTCCGTGCCCGCTGCTCGGCCTCGGGGTTCAGTCCCACCTCCTGGATGTGCTCCAGGTCCAGGATAAGCGTGTGGGTATCCCTTTTTCCATGGAAGAATCCGTCCCGCGGGTTGTTGTTGGAGAGATCCCAGAGCAGGAAGCCCGCGCACAGGGCCACAATAACCAGCAGGCCATAGGTGAGACAGTTGAGGATCTGCTCCTTGGGACTCGAGTGCGATATGCCCCGTGGCTGGGTGACAAAACTCAGCAGATACTTTAGTTTATTCATTTTAAGTGCAATTTTTTCATTTTGTTTTCACGAAACAGTGTTACCCCACTGCAGGTGGAAATTTTGTCAGTGTTGGCAAATGTCGAAGACAGTTTGAAAAAAATATATAAATAAATAAAAAAATATATATAGTTTTATAATAATATTAGTTTTATTATTATTTTCCTATTATAACACTTATGTTTACACTTTTGCCATAATATTCTTTATTAGCTTTAAAACAAAAATAAATATGTGTTACATTATGATTTTGGGAAAATTGTATTTACAAAATCGGCACCAAAAACTAATGATCCGGCTTTAGGGTAACGCTATGTTTCGTGGCCTTGATATCGCAACTTGGAATATGTTCTTTTAAATAGGCAGAAATTGCCCCCATGTCCTTGACAAACATCATGTCGAAGATGATGAGTTGACGCAGATTCTTCAGCTCCGCAATTGCAGCTAGTCCAGATTCTGAGATGTTATAGCACCCGGATACCTGTAGTCGGACCAGGGAGTGCCTGATATGCTGCAATCCCTCCAGCCCGTCGTTCTCGAGGTGCTTGCAGTTGTGAAAGATGACCGTGTCGATGCATTTACAGCCTTTAAGATGCTCCAATCCGATTTTCATGATGGAGGCATTCGAGGCGTCCACAACCTTGATTTCGAACGCAGTATTCTCTGCGGGCAGCGAATTGTAGTCTTTCCACAGCCGGTTGGGACTACCTACGAAACGAACTCCGCCTCCGTTCTTTATAAGCCATTCTGCACACAGCCGGTTGGGACCCACCTTGGCCAAACGCTCTGCGTCTACCTGGTTGAAGGCGATGGCCACATATCCCCAAATGTCGCGGTTCTTGGGCCTGGGCTGAAGCAGTGCAGGATCCTGGGGCCTAAGTATCCTGGGGAGCAACCTACACAGTAACGACATTTCGCGGCGGCCGAACAGCTGGTACGAGTGTTGGCCAACACTCAAATGTTAACACTTTTTTAAATCGAAACCCATTTTTATATCCCTTTAATGGCAACCTTTGACATTAAAAGCTTTGTTAAATTGTATCATTTTCGGTTAAATATTCGAATTTAATTGGGATCATTTCAGGGGAAAAGAAAGAAATTGCAACTGTCTGAGATTTTTTTGGGAGAAACTAAATGTGGCAACACTGATGCGAAATTGTGGTATTTTCTGAAGATTTTCTTGCCCAGGTCTCGGTTACACTTGAAAACCAAAAATTAAACAAAAAAAAATTTCGTCGCGTTCGGTTGTGGTGCGCGGTGCTTTTTTTAAATTTTCACAACTGCAGGTTGTGCAGGTTAATAAATGAGATCGAGCCGTGCAACAGCGACCAAGTGGCCGAATCAAATCGATTTCAGTGAACCTGTGGCCCGTTGCCCCAAGGAAATCACAAATGTTCTAAACGTGCGCGTGTGTGTGAGCATAAATCTCGGCCAATAACAAAAAACATACATATGCTGCGGTTGCGATTAAGACGCCAGCTAGCCTTTGTTTTACGCGCTTGATAAGTGAACAAATTGCGGGCTTAGAACAAAACTGACCACGGGGCGGTAAACAAAATAGCAACAAATACAGTAAATCTCGTATCGTATTGGATCTCTCGTTACGTGCACTGCGCTCTTGTTGTCAATGAGTGCGTCCGCGTGTGTGTGTGTTGGCGTTTGTGCCTGTGTGCGAGCTTGCCGCCACCGCAATTGAAGAAAAACACACCAATACCAAGGCGGCAAATAAAAATAAGCTGTGCCCGTGTGCGTGCCGTGTGCCGTATCCGTGTGTGTGTACGAGCCAGACAAACAGAACGGCAGGCGGAATCTGACAGCCAAACATTTGTACATTTCCTTCGCACATCTATATATGCATATGTATACATCGTCGACGTACGTAATAGTTTGCCGCCGCAGACATTAAGGCTCTGTGCCCAGACGTTCTGTCCCGCTCTCACCTCTTGTTTACACGAACGCCCACACCTCGCCCCCGCCAGCGCCCTTATCCGCCGCTGTTGCTGGCCTTTGGAATAGGTGAGTAAATGCTGCCTAATTAAGTTAAAAATTGACTTTTGCCAAATTGCAGAGTCCCGCTCACTTCCCTCGCTCCCTTTGGGGTACAGTGGAGCCTATAAACTGTGTTTTATGTTGTTTATTTTAAACTTTCATTAAACTTTTTAATTTTTGATCACTAAAAACGAGTCTTGTGTACGGAATTTCGACTGTATTTCTGTTTTCTATTCTCCTCTATAACTCCAGAGGCACCCAGCGGTGCCTATATGCAAAAGATGAATGATATACAGGCCCGGCCATGTTAGATGATAAATGGCGCGCTATATTAAATGATTTATCTCTCTCTTTCGCTATGGCTCCCCCGAGTTCATTGTGCCTCCAGATCTGTAGATCTTCAGATCCCTCCTGCCCCACACAGCCCCCCGAGGGCTAATCTGTAGTATCTCGCGCACAGATTTTCTGATTTTTAGATTTGAGTTGAGTTGAGTTCAGTTGAGGTAAATTGCTGCCAGCACCGCACACGCGTCTACAAAAGGGGATTCAACAAAAGAAGTCTGGCCATTTAAGACTGGAAATGGACAACTTAAACCATCAATCAATTTAAAACAATTTAAAGGCCCTAAAAGTAGTCTTACAGATATCAAAAAAAAGGTTGGGAAAACATTTGAAATCTCTAAATTTACTTTAAAATTTTTAAAAACTAGTAGAAATGTTAAACTTTACCTAAAAGTTTATAGAAAACCCAAATATGTTAAATAACTATTAAAAGCTTTATCGTTTTCTTTGTATTTTCGCTTTATTGCATCTGGTTTTGCCCTTCAATTCAACTTAAAAACCCGCCCACAAGTCTATAGAGATTTGACTAACACCAGAATCGGTCGGATATCCCCTCGTATTATTTAGTTTTGTAGCTTTTTATCCAATGCTGAGTCAACCAACTGTCATTTCCTCAATACCAGTCACCAGTCCGCTGTTTGCCGTTTGATTTTCATTGTATTCCACCGCTTGAAATAGTCGGCTGAATCGTAATCGTTTCCATTGGCTTTAATAACTTTCCAGCCAGCAGCCATTTCTAAAATAATGCTCATTTTTTTGCACTCTTTTATTGTTTTTCGCTTTGTGCCAGTTTATTCCATTTTTTTCAGTTTGTGCCTTTTCTGTTTTCTAATTAGTTATAATTACACTTAATGCAATTTAGTTATGAGGTTCTGTTTCTATGCCCACATTCGTGAGCGCCTCAGCGTCAACGTCAGCCTCAGCCTCAGAGACTCAGACTCAGCCTCAGCCCGTTGTTCGTGCTGTTTCCATTTTTGCATTTATACATTTTAACATTGATGGGGGATTTTATGATTAGTGCAACTAGTTCGTGCTGCCTGCATTTTGACCGGGCTTTCTGTTACAAGGGCCATCGAAAATCGAGAGGGGGAGGAGTAGTAGTACCAGTCCCCGGGGGTAGGACGCCGAGCACACAAAAGCCCCATCGGACACCAGGCGTTGATGCAATTTGTAGCTGTAAGATTCGACTTGGCCCGATAAGTGAGCTGGCAGCTGGAATTTTTGCTCCATCTCCTCATGGTTTTAGGTTCCATGGCCCCATGCCCCCAGAGAGACAGCCAGATCGAGATTATTTGGTTCATATTTCTTGTCTTCACTATTTTAAGTAGGATATTTGCTTGGATATCTTAGGAACTATTGAGTCTAAAAATTATTCTCATGAATTTTCAACCAATTCTTAAGCTAAAGAAACAAGAGAGTACTTAAAAGTTTGCCGTTTTTTCCACCCATTAAGACTAAGCACAAGAATGAAGGCAAAAATGGTTGCAAAGCTTAGGCCATAATATTTATTATAAGAAGGAGCTATGCTCCGGCCATAAGCGAGGTGTGAATTCTAGTTAAATTCAGTATCACCTCCACATCATATGCATATGAGCTGCAATTTCAGCCGTAGATTATATCAGGTGGTCTCATAAATAAATGCATTTAATGCTCCGCTGGTTCGGCTGGATGGAAAGGGGGTTCTTGGGCTTGGTTTGGATGGGTCTCGGTGTTGGTGTTGGTGTTGGTCTTGGCCCTGGGGAACTGGGAACTGCAATTGCCGCAGATGGCGAACCGAACCATACCGAGACTTGACCATGGCATGTCGCTTGTCTCACGAAAGCATCTCCCAATCCCAATGATGAGGAAGCTCCAGCTACAGCTACAGCAACTCCAGCTCCAGCTCCAGCTCCTCATCATTAGCAATTTGAAATGCACTCGAAGTGTTCGGGAAGAGAGATCCGGAGGAGAGATGCCGGTCGCTGCGAGTGTATCCAATTATTTCAGCATTTTATGGCGTAAATTTCCTTAAACCCCAAACCATTTTTCAACTGAAACGAATCGCGAGAACCGAACAGAAAGAGAGACCCATGGAAAGAATAACGTATGCAGGTTCCCCCTGCTACCATGTCTTAGTCCCAAAAGGAGCAAAGCTCCACGGCAGCTACAAATCTTAAAAAGGCATCAAGATTATTGCACAGAAAAATTCTTTTCTTCACACCTCGACCAGACAGCCCATCGTCGTCGTCGTCGTCGTCGTCGTCTTTGCTCCTCAAAGGTCTGCCATGAAAACGAAAAAAATGGACAGAATAAGAAACTCAAAGAATTAAATGCGACTTCAAAGAAAGGTAAAGCAGCAGCAACAAGAAATATGGTCAAAACGAAGCTACGTCCGAGGGCCAACACCACCAACAATGGACATCATGTGCAACAACAATAAAAACCAATTTAAGCCGACGACCAAGCGAGCGACTTGAAGTGTGTGGCAGGAGTGTGGGGCATACACCATGGGATGCACATGAAAAAAATATGAGATCAATCTGAGGGGAAAAAAAAAGATCATATAAATTGGAATCTTGTGATAAAAAATTTGAAAGGAATTTGTGATCTTTAAAGTGGAGTTTATACTTTTCAGATGATATTTCTTGCATTAGTTTTACTTTAAATATTTATATGCAGCTTGAAATAATTTTTAAATATTTATTTCATTACAAAAATAGGTTCTTTTAGATTTTATATATTTAATAAATTCTTTTTTCACTGTGTACATATGGTGTGGAGTGCGGAGGATTCCTTGTGGGCTTACCTTCTTGTCGGCTTTCGTTTAACTGACGTCCCCGAACACCACAACAGGCCACAGCCACAACGCATACACACAATCAGTTTCAGAAATCAGATTCGGTTCGAAGTTGAATAGTTTCGCTGCTCGGAATTATGTGTGTACGTATGTATGTATATATCTTTGTCGCTGCCCCGATCTATTCTATGCTGGAATTATCTGTGTTTTGTGTGTGTTTGTATGTGCCTCGGCTACGTGCACAGCTGTAAGTTTGGATTAGGGATTCCTTCAAGGGTTTCGGCCTGACTGTGATCACTTTCTGGTGGGAGAAAAAAAAAAAGGGAAAAAGAAAAACATGTACCAAACATGTCAATGTCAACTTTAGGAGAAAAAAAAGGTTTTATTTTTTAGGGTATATGCAAATGGGATTTATATGCTTTTATTTAATTCTGTACGATTGACATTCTTGGGAGATCTTTAAGATAAAAACGATGAAGATTTTTCTTGATTGGAGCAAGGAGAAAATTTATTAAAATCATTGGACTAACTCCTGATTATGAAACAAGTTTTTTTGTATTATTTGTCTTTTCTGAAAAGTATCTAAACCTTTTAAATAAAATTCTAACAATAATGTTTCAGAAATTCCTTTTTTTATGCAACTCATAGGCTGGTTTTTGTCTCTTTTATTACTTTTTTCCTGGGATTATGGACTTTCTTGCCTTTTTCTAATGCCTATTTAACTTTATTCATTCATTCAGAACTACTATTCACCTTCTTTTTGACATCTATTCAGATTCTGTAAAAGATTGTCATATTTTAAGGACAATGGCAGGGCATTTAGGGTCAGTCATTGATGTGTTATCCTATTATTACCTATCCCAGGCACTTCACACGCACCCAGCCTGCTGGCCTGCTAATTTCCAAAGTGGCAAAAACTCTACAAAAAGGGCAACACAATCCGCTGCTTGAGGAAAAAACCCGAAACGAATCCCAATCAAAAGACCTTTGCTGCAAGAAACAGATGCTCCCTTCTAACACGCACACAGCCGTAAAATATATATATACACACAGATACAGATATATATTTGAACGATCATATCCAGTAACAATGCAAGTGAAATCCCAGAATCTCTTCCTCTTTGTTGCCCGGTTCTGCACGGGGCTGTGCTCCGTCTTTGGAAAACGAGGCCCAATCCAGTTTTGTGTTGTTTTTCTGCCATGCCCATGCCCATGCCCTGCTCTGCTCTGCTCTGCTCCCTGCTGCCTGCTGCAGATCTCCAGTTGATTTCGTTTTGGCTTTTCGGTTCCTGGAGTTTTTCAGAATTTCGTGCTGTGCCCCGGCTGTGCCCGCTTTTGTTGTTGTTGATGCCGCCGCCGCTTCTCCTCGCTTGGCTCGGCTCTTGTGTTTTTATTTTTTCTTCACACCTTCGAGAAGGCAGCCAAACTGAAATTTCAACGTTGACTGGAAATCCAATTCAATTCCCAATGGCGGTCGCGCACTGCAGGAGGAGAGTGTGGGAGCGTCAGAGGTGGACGCGGGCCGCCTCATCCTCCATCTCCTCCAACTCCTCTTCTACCCACAGCCGGTTTTTGGTGTTGGTGTCGCGCTCGGTTTTCTCACTTGGCCCGATCCCAAGCTGAAGCTGTGGCTGAAGCCCAAGCTGTGCCCTGGCTCATTGTATTTCGTAGGCCGCATTCTGGGGATCTCAACGACGACTGACAGCTCCAAAGCCTTGCGTTCTTTATTATTTTGTCTTTTCAATCTCCTTTTTTTTTAACACACTCGAGGGGGGGAGTTCTGTATTTTTGAGGATCAGAAGATGAAATCATTTGCGATTTAATAATCGAAATTTTAACATTATAATAGGAACTTTCTGCATTATTTTGCTATAAAATCTTGTTTTAGTTGTGCAAATATATCTCTATACCAAATTTCATATCGATCTAAGCTTTCTAACTTCTTTACAACTTTACCCAATTTTATATTAATTCAGCTTAATTGCACCTGTAGGAATCCCAGTAAGAATCCTTAACTTAAAGTATCTAAAAGTCGGTTATCTTATCATTATTAACTCCTTGTTTTTGTTTTTGTTTTGTGTGTAAGATCTCTTCTTCAGGATCGGTTTATTTCAGCATTTTTCTCTCTTTTCAGTTAAGATCCCTTGACAGTCGGCGCATTTTTCCTTCTTTCTCGCGCCCGGCTTATATATTTATTTTTTATTTTTTCGTTCTGCCGCTCGAGTGGAATACAATTTGACATGCTTGGGATTTCCATGAGAGCACAAAAAATCGGAAATTATTGCCGCTGGAGATTAATTTTGAATGCGGTGTGCTTGAGCTGCTCCTCCTGCGGCTTTCTGCTTTTATCTGATACCCAAAGAGATACTCAGATACTTGAATATACGAGCAGCTTAAGTCGGGGATTACATGTTGCCGTTTTGGTTCAAGGTGAGAGATCGGGACTTTGCCGCCATCGTGACAGTATCTGGGAATAAAAACATACATATATACGTGTACTTGGCTAGTCCAGCGAGGCCTCGGAGTTTGACAAACAATAATAACGAAAAACAGAACTGTGGTATCAGCAGCAGGGGTGAGTTTGTTTATCATCATCTGCGCCTGATAACCACCGAAACATTTCGGAAGCCCCGACTGGCTGCCTGCCTGCCTGGTGGTGTTTGTGTGTGACTGCGGTGGGTAAAATTGTGCAAGTCCGTCACTGGGTCTCAGGTGTGATATCACCACCCCGTTGAGTACATCATCGTAAAGGCTTTTTCTGGGAAATCAGTCGCAGCCGCAGGATAAGATTGTGGGGGAAATAATAATGTCAAATAGCTGGAAAAATACTAAATATTTGGTTCTAGGGGTGATCTTTAATATAAAGCTAGGGAATTTAAATTAGTAAATAATATTATTAATATATTTTAGTCGATTTTAATTTCCAACAAAACTGTACTAATTTATTTTATCCCAATAATTTAAATATTTAAATTGTCTTGAAAGAACCGAGTTTACTTTTATTTCTTGACCTAACAGGAATGTTCTTTGATAATGAAGTATGATTTATTTTCCCTATTTAATCTAGGAAAAGAAGCAAAATAGAGATTAAGCTCATTAGAATTTATTTGCGTCATTTGATTTGTAAACAAAAAGTATGATTTTTGCAGGAAATAAGGCCTTTAAGAACAACTTTATTTAGATAGAAAATTTTATTAATTCGAAAACCCTTAAAAAAACTCTTTATGCATTCGTTATGCATTTCCTAGTTAACAATTATCAAGGTTAGTTATGGGGCTTTCCAGGGATTAATTCATTCACCTGACTGGCCACCACACCCCAAAGAGAATAGATATGGGGGTCTAGGATATATTATTTGGCATATGATATCACACGCTACGTTCTTATCACTGACCGAGAGAGCGGCAACAACAATGGGAACAACAATAACAATAACAACAATAAGCATAAGAATTTGCGTTGCGCTTTATTTATTCTTTATTTATGTGCCTTAGACCAATCAAGCAAAACGGTTTATCATTGAAGCGATAAAAAAGACGTTAATTTATTATACACACACACACAATGAGAACTTATACAATGTGTATAAACCGGCTGAAGCAAAATTATAATCAAAATAATAACAATATCAATAAATGTTTGCTAATTGCGCAAAATTAAACGAAAAATTAAAACGAAATGTATTTACCATATTAATTCTTGTAACATTTAATTGAAATAAAATAGTTTTCCACTAGAACTAAATTTCGAGTGCTAATATTCGCTTGAATTATTCAGAAAATCCCTCTAATTTGTTGAAAATCTAGGAGTCGAGCCTGTAAAATGAACAAAAAGTCTGCAATTATAAACTCTATACGCTTTTAGTTGTTTAATTAGTGGTGGTCGCGGGACTGAGAGGCTGAATAATACGAGTGCGTCTCGCGTATCTAGAGTGGAAAATTAATGGCAACAAAATTAAATTTATTTTTGCAAAGAAAGAAGAAAACAAAAAAAAAAACAGCAAAAGCAGCAGCAATAGCAGCAGGGGGTGAGGAGAGGGCGGGGGCAGAAACAAGAGCAACAAAAACAACGGATTGCCAGACAGCCTGGCAATTTTGTTTCTTATTGGATTTTATTCGAGCGCACACGCGCGCACAGCCAAGTGTGCGAGTGTGTGTGTGTGTGCGAAATTTATGTTGCTATTTGCGTTGCGGCGACTGCGCTGCCCACTGCGCTGCCTCTTATCATGAGTTGTTCTCGCGACCGTTTTAGTTGTTTTCGTTGTTGTTTCTAGTTGGCCATTGCTGCTGCTGCTGCTGGCACGTTACCTAATTAGTTGCCGCAGACAGCGCGACGTTTTTACCTTTTACGTTGTTGTTGTTACACACACACACACACCGACATAGTAACGTGGCTTTGCGGTCGCTTTGACGTAATACATTACGACAATTGCCAGCAACGTCGACAGCGACGCCAACTGCACGCGATTTCCGTTCTCTGCCCACGCACATTTGGCTCCCAGCTCCCTCTGCTGCTGCTGCACACATCACCACATCAACAGTGACTGCAGCAGCTGCGGCAGAAAACTTGGCTAAAAGATACAGATACCAACAACCACTGCCAACAAACACGCGACAAAGCGCAGCTTCAAACGTTTTGTATTCCTCTTACTTGGGCTTTGGCTTTGGCTTCTGCAGCCACACTTGGCTTTTGTCTTGCGGCTAAAAAACAGACACAGTGGAGCTCTAAGGTGATAAGTAGATGTTAAAACCAGCATTAGGCCATGTTTATAGATCAAAGTTCTATAGATAAAAGGGTGTTTAGGCTCTTAAAATGGAAAATTTTTAATAATAACATTCACAAGTTGATAATTTTTGTTCTTAATATGCTAAAACTCAGAAATTACTCAGGATTTTAAATTTATTCAAAATATTTGCCAAAAAGAAAAGGTAATAAAATAGTTTAGTTAAATAAATTTATCTTTTATAAATAGTTACATTTTGTATACTATTTTTGAAGTCCAATTTTATTGCTTCCACATGCACATGACATTCATTTTGTATTTTTAGTCTGCAAAACTTAGGAAATAACATTTTAAATATGGAATTAAATTAAGAAAATTATTCTGAAAGAATTTAAGATTTAAAAAAAGGTTCACAGGCATGTATCTAAATTTATTTATACCTCTTTTGGTAATACAATTTTAAAAATTCATATTTGCAGCCTTAATTTAAAAGAAAAATAAATGAATTTAATCAAAACTAAACTAAAAACTATTTATAAATATTTATTTCCAATTCCCCTGCTTTATAATCAAAATATTAGACCAAAAATAAACACACTTAGTTCCACGGTGGCCACGGGTTTTGGCAGCATCTCGCATCGCTTGGATTGCAGCTGCTTGGCGACCCCACCTCACCCCAGACTACCCACCCACTTCCCGCCCAGCGCTTTTCCCCTCTCCTCCCTGCCCATTTTTCCGACCGCCCACTGCCGCCGCTTTGGTTGTTTTTGCCTTTTGACTCGATTTTTTGTCTTCGCCAACGAAAGACCGAGCGAGAAAAAAACACTTGAACAAAATGCAACAGTCAGCTTATTCACAAAAATATTGTGTATAGTATTATTTTTATTCGTTTGGCAAAGGTAATAAACAACACAGATCGAGGGGAAAAGCAAAAAATAAAACCAACGACAAGACAGAAAAGCCATTTGGGCGAACGAAAACGCTTTCGAAGCGACACAAAAAAATAAAAATAAAAAACAATGACAGATTTGAGGGGGCGACAACAACAGCAACACAACAATAACAAATCGACTTGAAAAGGCAATACCCAAAATTACCAATTTAAATGTTAAAATCCAAAGCGACGGCCAAGCCACTAAAAATTAAGTCAAATAAAAATGCAGCCACGGCATTTAGTGAAGTAGAATGCTAAATAACAAAAAAAAAAAGAGGGAAAAGGAAGGAAAATCTATACCCGAATGCAGACTATAGATACGATAATTATATAAACAACGAAAACCGATTGCCGATGGCCTCTATTGCTATCTCTATCTCCGCGCTACTCCCCACATGAAAAATGATCATCGGAAGATTCATTCGTACACACGTTGATCATGAATATGTGGGGGATACTCTACTCTCTATACCACACATATCTCTATCTATATATATGTATGTATGTCTGTTTCTATGTAGCATAAACATAAGCATGTGGCTGGCACTGGGGGGACCATTGTATATATCAATGGGTGTATTATCATATCAACATCATCAGCCAGCGGACAGGCGACAGCGTCGACATTTTGTCGTTTTTATAAGAAGACAATACCAGCGACCGAGCGTTATCTAATAAATTGTGAGGGAGTTGACAACGATGGACGGACGGACGAACGATGGACGGACCACAGAAAAATACAAAACAAGGCAAGAAATCTGCATTTTGGTCGTAAATACTGTGGCTGGTCTGTTAGCTGTCCGAAAATGAGTCCAGAGTGAAAGCCCCCCCTCGAGAGATGTGGGTTTTTCCCTCGAATTCCCCTCCGACTGCTTACAGAACCCGGGCTTATGTGGCTTATCAATATGCGAATTAGGCAAACGATTATGCATGCAAATCGATTCAAAATGGTGGCACAACGGTGGACAGAGGAAATTAGCAGCTCACTGCTGATTGGTGTGTGAAAATTGATCCGCGCAGATCGGAAGATAGCCCCCAGATAATGATTTAATGGCCCGCATCAAGCTTAGGATGTGTGTTTCGGCCTTCATCAAAGTGCTGCCCTCTGATCGATAGGTGCGAAATTGTTCGATAATGATCGATACGGCCCCAGCAGGCTTTTTTGGCCAGCTTATGCAGATTTAAGTTTAACGAAAAATAAGCCAAAGACTTGAGTTCCCTTTAAAGGTTTAAAAGAAGAACCTTGATAAGTTAATAATATTTACTTGGCTTCCCTTTAAATGGCCAATTTCCTGTACTCAAACATTTTGATTAGCTGATCGTAAACCCCTTTAATTGTTGCCCCTTTATTTTCTGGGACAGACCCAATATTTACCCCAAAACTTTATGTCAACAAATATGGACATTTCCCTCTGTAGATACCGCAATCGAAGACAGTGCAAACCTATTGATTAGATAATTCTGGAGAGTCACTAAATGTAGAGCGGGAAACGTGCGACAGTCTCCAAGATACAGATAGAGATACAGATACAGAGATACGGATAGGAACTCCCCTATGGAATTGGGGCCAGTTCTCTTGCTTGTCGCTTCGTCTGCCACTAATCAAAGCCTCTTCAGTTCGGACACTTGAGGTTTTCCTGGCCAACTTCGCTCGGTTAACTCGCCTTACTATATATAGACAGGGCACCATGGTGCAGACATGGAGAAAACTCTTTGAAGAAAATCTAGCTAGCTGCTGCTGCTCTTTTTATTTGATTTCATTACGCCTCGGTTCGCCTTTTCCTTCTATTTTCTTCTTTTAATTTTTTTTGTGTTGCCTCCGTTTGCGTGTTACTAAATTTGGTTGTCTGGGCATTTCTACGCGTCTCTGCGCGGCATTATGTGTGTGTGTGTGTGTGTGAGCCAGACCATTTTTAGTAGCCGGTCTATATACGTCCTGTGTGCCATGCCATATTGTATATGCCAAGTCAGCCAAGAGCTGCGGTAATTGCTAAGTATTTTTCTTTAATTCGTTGCTAGCCAGCCGCTCGCTCGCCGTTGCTGCCCTTTTTTAGTGGGTGTCTCTGCGGCCTGGGAAAGTGCTCCTCCAGCTCCAGTTTGGCATCCGGACCAGCGACAAAAAAAAGAAGGTGATAGCCAGCTGCCACGCAGCATCCCAGTTCATTATCTCTGCCTCTCGCAGTGTCACCGGATTAAGCGAAATAATTCGAAATAAAAGCTGCGCACGCTGCACAATTCTGGAGCAGGCGAGAGATGTTGATGATGAAGACATTAAGTCTGTTTTCTGTTTTTTAAATTCTGAATTCTGAACTCTGAATACGAATGCTTGGGGGCCTCGACGTCGTCGTCGTCGTCACCGTGATGATGATGATGTTTTTGCAACCAACAGCAGCAGCAGCAGCACTCGGTTTTGTTTTGTTTGCATTATAAAATCGTTGGCTCTGCGCGTTTTTTTCGCACAAAACATCCGGTCGTATTTTAATTTAATGAGTATAAATTCTGTGCTTGGCCAGAGACACCACCACTGGCACTTTCTGCACAATTATTGTTTATTTATAAAGCATGCAAAATAAATATATACTTTTGAGGTCTTTTCGGGCGGAACGTATCTAATAATTACGATTATAAATGAGTATTTTTATTAATGCTATTAATTAAAATGATTTAGAGCAAGCTTTGTATTTTATTTAGCTTATTTTAATGCAAATTTAATTAATAAAATTAATAAGAAGTCGAATAATTACGATTAAAATTATTATTCTTAATTTGGTAATTAATTAACAGGATTAGAGCAAGCTTTGCATTTTATTTAGCCTATTTCATTGAAAATGTAATTAATAATTTATACCATTTTGAAGTTAGACAATTTTTAAATATCTACTGAGGGTTGTATGACTTTGAAATCCACCAATTTATGTGTGACAAAATGTATTGCAAATGTTTTAGATACATTTTGAAGGGTTTTAAAAATCCTAAGGACTTCTGTATATTTTTTATACATTTTAAAATCAAATTCTTAGATTAAATTTGGAAATAGAGCTTATTTTATGACCCCATCTTATTTCTTTCAAAATTGCTTTAAAAAGTAGAATGAATTTCATCTTAAATTATTGAAAATATTTAAAATTAAGAGAAATATGCGATTTTCTTACAGAGTCTATATTTTACTGTTTTAATTTTTAAAAATTATTCCAAAACCCCAAGAAATAAATTAAAAATCAAAATCTGATCGTGTGAATTCTCCCCATCTTTCCAATTTCAGCCATCATCATGCAGGCGGTCCTCATAGCGTTTTTTCCGGCTGCTGGAAGCTGCTTTCCAACACTTGAAGACGCCGAGTGACATTCGCTGGAATAACGCGGGCTTTTCTTAATGCCGCCGATCGCTTCGAAATCAACGAATTTAAAACAGAAAAACCCGCAAAATGCACGTTTCGGCCATAAAGGGCGAGCAGCCAAGAGAGCAGCAGCATCACAAGAATGGTGATAATAGCAGCAGGAGCACTCATCGAATGTGCAGCAGCATGGAAATACTACAAAATAGAAGCAGCGACGCAGTAACGATCGATGCCAATGGCAAGTTTTTAATGTCATGGCGACGCCGGCGGCGACGATGCAAAAACAACGATAACGATTGCAATTACAACACTACAACTACAACCAATGATTTCAATAAAATCAATAAACTGCTGCTAATTACGTACATGCTGCTGATAACGGCGGCCACAATTTGTCAAAGCGCCGCCCAGTCGCCGTCATCGTCGTCATCATCGAACGGCGGAGCCACTGGAGGATCTCCCCTGAGTGCCTTTCTCAAGTCCGGCGGTGCCTCCTACAATCAACAATTGCCGCAGCAGCAGCTCTTTGCCATGCTCACACGGAATGGAGCTGGAGGAGCTGGTTCAGGCTCAGGGGGCGGCGGCGGCGGTGGCTCAGGTCACCGAGGCTTTCCCAGCGGCAGCAGCAGGCAGCATTTTCTAGCCCTCAGCGAAGACGACTCGGATGCGGATGTAGATGAGGAGGATATGGCTGCGCTACACTATCCTCTGGTATCCGCCTCGCATCCTCCTTCGGCTCCATCATCCGCGTCCTCATCGGGATCGCTGGACTCCAACGGTTTTGTGGCCGACGATGGTGGCCAGTACGAGCAGGCGGAGAAGGCTCTGGCCGCAGCTGCAGCAGCGGCGAAGGCGAGCAACAAGCACAACATTGACTGTCCCAAGGACTGCAAGTGCCTGGTGGTGATCTTCCAATGCGACAAACTGCATCTGGAGCGGGTTCCCGTCTTACCTGGCTATGTGCAAACTCTGTAAGTGATTCTGAACTTTACAAAAGAATATTAATCCCTGTTTTGGAGTGAATTTTGAGATCTCTACTCCTTACTTTTTTGCATACTTTCCTTTTGGTAAACTCCCATTAAACCATTTATTCCCTAAACCGAATTATTCATTCAGATTCATATCTCGCTTGGTGGCGTTTGACAAGTTCGACGTTATTTCAATCCATAAATTCATTGCCAGAGGGATGAAATGGCGAGCAACAACCCCACGCAGATAAGCTGCGAATATAGAATAAATTGCAGTGCGGCGCACAACCCTCGATTCCGACATTTGCCCTCAATTTTGGCCTCTTTTTTTCTTGTTCCTTTTATTTTGTTTAGTGTTTGGGGGTTGCGATTCTATCCTAAAGCTTTTTAATCAATTTAATGCATGGCAAAATTATGCAAACGCCGTTTGTTGTTGTCCTATCAGTGGCTCGGCATCGATAATTGTGGGATAATTATGTTGCATTTGTCATTTGCCAGGGATTTTGGGAATGCAATTAATTGAATTTTATCTATTCCACAGGCAACTGGCGAACAACAAACTGAATGACACAACCGTCCTGGAGATACGCAATCTGTCCAACTTGACTAAGCTGTAAGTTGAGTATAATATTTACTTTTAAAGTAAAAGTTTTTAATTAAACTTCCTTTATTTCTTAGCACCCTAAAGCGGAATCTACTGGAGGCCATACCCAAGTTTACAGGCCTCGTTGGCCTGAAACATTTGGTTTTGTCCCACAATCACATTAGCATTATCTCTAGTGAGGCTCTGGCCGTGCTGCCAGCTTTGAGGACGCTGGATTTGTCCAGGAATCAGATTCACAGCATCGAGGCCAACTCCTTTCCCAAGCCCAACAGTTTGGTTCATTTGTAAGTTTGAGGATGCAACGCTTTTATTGGGGATTATTATGTTGAGAGCCTTGTTAATTTCTCCTTTTAGGATATTGAGCTTCAATGAGATAGCCAATGTGCATGAGAATTCGTTTGAGGACTTGAAAAATCTCACGGATCTGGAGTTGACTAACAATCGTTTGAGCAGCCTGCCCATGGGAGTTTTTAGGACCTTGAACCGTCTTAAGAAGCTGTGAGTTTATTTTATAATTTTGTATTTTCTTTACTAAACAATTATTAAATACCTACACTTCCTTATTTTCTTGAATAAATTAAAAAATCCCTACTAATACCTACTCTTTCTTTATAGGGCTCTCAACTACAACCATTTGGAGATCAATTGGTCCACATTCCGTGGTCTGCTGTCGCTTAAGAATCTTCAGTTGAAATCCAACAAAATCCGAGGACTGCAGGACGGTGTCTTTCATGTGATGCACAGCATTGAGGTCATTGATTTGGCCATGAACCAGATCGGCTCCCTGTCTCGCCAGGGTCTTTTCAATCTCACCAAGCTGCGTCATCTCAATCTATCCATGAACGCCATATCCCGCATTGAGCTGGATACTTGGGAGTTCACCCAATCGCTGGAGCTGCTAGATCTCTCGCACAACGCCATCAGCGAGTTCAAGCCGCAGCATTTGGATTGCTTGCACCGCCTGAAGACACTCAATTTGGCCCACAATCGGCTGCAGTATCTGCAGGAGAACAGCTTTGATTGCGTCAAGGATCTGGAGGAGCTGAACTTGCGGCGCAATCGTCTGTCCTGGATCATCGAGGATCAGAGTGCTGCGGCTCCGTTCAAGGCCCTGCGCAAGCTGCGACGGCTCGATTTGCACGGCAACAATCTGAAGCAAATTAGCAGCAAGTCAATGAGCGGCCTCAACAACCTGGAGACGCTTAACCTGGGCTCTAATGCACTGGCCAGCATCCAGCCCAATGCCTTTGAGCATATGCAGCGGCTGAACAAGCTCGTCTTCAAGTCCCTGAACTTTATTTGCGACTGCGACCTGATCTGGTTTCAGCAGTGGCTGAAGAGTCGCTTCCCCCAGCAGGCCGAGCATGTGGTCTGTGGCTATCCGGAGCATCTGCTGGATCGCCACCTCAAGACACTGAGCGGCTCGGAGTTGGTGTGCGGTAAGTTTAGCTAATATTTCTTCTGTATTTGCAGTTTTAATAATTGAATTCATGCATTCATTTAGTGGACTCTCCCAAACCGAGACTGGAACAGGAACCGGACAACATGCTGGCCGTTAATGGAGCCAACATCACCCTGGAGTGCATTGCCAGCTCACCGACCGCTGCTTCTTTGGCCGCTGCCGATGAGCTAAAGATCAAGTGGCGCCACGACAACCAGCATGTCCAGGAGCGACCGGCGGCACTGCACGACGGGGCCAGCACAGAGACTCAGATCCACCACGATCCAAACACGAACCAGACCTCCATCTATGGCTACCTGAGGCTGACCAATGTGAGCTACGAAAGCGCTGGACGCTACCAGTGCGTGGTATCGAATGCCTTTGGCACCACCTATGCCCAAAAGTTCAAAATATCCATAGGAAGTGAGTAGCCAAGTCTTGCCTATCTTTTAATGCGAAGCCATTCTCACACGGACTTCTCCTTCATTCAGTTCATCCCACCTTCCTGCAAGTGCCCTCCAATCTCACGCTGGACGCAGGCGAAACAGCTCGGCTGGTGTGCTCGGCCAGCGGTGATCCCACGCCAGAGATTGCCCTGCAGAAGTTTGGCGGCAGCGAGTTTCCGGCAGCCACCGAGCGGCGTCTGCAGGTGATGCGCGAGGAGAACGCCTTTCTGATAACCAACGCCAAGCCCAGCGATTCGGGTATCTACACATGCACAGCGTTGAGCGCTGCCGGCGAGATAAAGGTCAACGCCACCCTGGTGGTGAATGGTAAGTTATCCCAAATCCTGACACTGAAAAATTGTTTAGTAATTCTTCACATTTTCTTTTATCAACAGACAAACCGCAGCCCAGCATTCCGTTGGTGCACCAGGAGGTGGTTGTCGGTCGGAGCAGTGTGCTCAAGTGCATAAGCGACACGGTGAATGCCGATCTCGAGCAAGAGCATCTGCATCGCGAGTGGTTTAAGGAGAACAAGCCGATACACAACTCGCCGACAACGCCTGACGGAGATCGCTATTATTTTTCGGGTAACAAGGAACTGCTCGTGATCCTCGATGCCCAGTCCAACGATGCCGGCCACTATAGATGCGAGATAACAGACAATACGCGCACCTTTACGCTCCAGCTGGAGCTGGTGGTGGTCAAGGAGAATCTCAACTGGGACGTCCTGTTGATCGGCATCATTGTGCTGACCGTAATCTGCATCGTAGTCGACTGCTGCATCATTTGGTGCACGCTGCGCTACCAAAAGCGTAAGCTTCGCATGAGCTTGGCTGCCGAACGACTGGCGGCCCGCACCCAGGCCAGTCTGCACTCGACGCTGGACAAGGATCAGACACAGCTGACCACGCTGAATCGCACTCAACTGAGGCCACACCAATCGCAGCTGGTGCTGGACGGCATCCCGCCACAGCTACAGCAGGGCCAATTGCGACCGCGCAGTCTGGCGGATCTCGACAATAGCCAGGCAGCCCACAGTCGCCTCATTGTGACCACGACGCCCTCGTACGAGCAGCGCTGCCTGGAGCAGGGTCTAACGCTCACCTACCTGCAGCAGGCGGACCTCGAGGCCCAGCAGGATCATCTGTCCAGCAAGGACTCGGGAACCGGCTCAGATGCGGCAGTCAAGCGCAGTTTGGAGGACTTTGTGGTGGCCATGCCCAACCACAAGACTCACACGGATGACGAGGAGGAGGAGGAGGATGATGACAATGACCTGCAATACGCTCCCACAAGGGCTCTCGGCATCTCCGAGTACGACGACATGGAGTTGTACGAGCTAAACCATGTGGCGCCGGAGCAGCAGCATTTCCTGCAGAATAACAATCACAACTACGACGGTGGCGGGATTGGGGCTGGGGTTGGAATCGCCGGCTTTGACGCGGTGGGAGCAGCGACGCCCAAGGTGCTGCCACGCAAGTGCGGCGCTGGAGCGGCCAGCGGAGGCGGCAGCTACAATGCTATCCAACCACAGTCGTCCACCACGGTGGACATCTAAGAAGCTAAGAAGCTAAAACCAAATGCGCAGGATGAGCATTAGGAGAAGAAGGATCTTATACCAAAAAAAAAAAAAAACTGGCGGCTGACCCACCCGCAGCCCCGCCCGCAACCCGCCACCCAAAACGAACAAAGACTGTTTAACTCGTAATTATAATTTGTAGACAGAGCAGGCGGCCTTATTGATGCCTTTTTGCTAAGAGAAAAAGAGAGAAGTAGGACAGCTAGAGAGAAACATACCAGTGTCTTCGTAATTTATGAAATTAATTAACTTTCTAGAACCCCCAACATCCGATAATCCCGTAGTATAAATACACTTTTCGTTTCGCTTGTGATATTATTTATTATTTCCGATTACACCCGAGTTTAAGGCGTAACACATATTCACCTCTGTACATATAGAAATCACTTAGGCCTTAATTATAGTTCGTATCTAGTTTGGTAAGTCAAGGAGCACCTCTGGAAATGGAGTGTGCGGAAATGTGTGTAAATTTAATGGATATTTTGCAATTCTTTATAATTTTTTGTTTGCTTGCAATTAACTCTTTGGTTGAATTTGAAATTACGTTTGCCTTGCGATTGGCCTTGACAAAATCTATAAATTGAAACGAAGATTAAAAATATTAAATAAAATGCATTATTCCAATAAATAAACGAAATATCTGTGGGTTTTATATTCCTACTTGATGGGTAAAAGCTTAAAAATGGTAAAAAATATTGTGTTGAGATGGGAAAACAATTAAAAATATATTTTTAGACATAATTTCAAATTATTTTGAACAAATAACAGACTCGCCCCTGAATTATTGCCAAGAAATATGACTAAATTATAGTAAAATCTTAGAAAACAACATTAAAACACTGCCAAGTTAAAGTTTTGAATATTTTTAGTTTGATTTTATTATTTGTAAATTGCTTTATGTAAATGCTTGGTCAGTTGGAATCCTCGGAGCTGTCACTGTACGCAGCCAGAAGGGACAGTCCAGCTGGAGCTGCTGGTGGGGGATTTGTGGCTTTATTGTCAGCTTGCCCAGCTGTTGTTATTGTCGCTGTTGGTGGTGGATTAGATTGTTTAGGAGTCACTACTGCTGCCTTAGGTTTGACCAGCACCAGAGGCGTCTTTCTTTTAACCAGAGGCTGCTGCGTGGCAGCTGCTTTGCTGGATGAAGTGGCAATCGGAAAACTCTGTGTGCTGGACTTGGCCTGCTTAACTGGGGGTGGGACTGGCAATCTGTCCCCCTCCTGCTTTTCCTCTTTGATCTCTTCAATGATTTCCTCGGCCACAACACGAGAGCCGCCCTCCGATTTGTTCTTAAAGTTGACGGATCTAAAGGAATTTGGTTAGTTTTTATGAGAAATAAGGACATGAAAACCAAACTCACTTGATAAACTCTTCGTCCTCGCGCTCCTCCCGCTCCTGACGCTCCCTCTCCGTCTCTCCCGTGTTGTACTGCTGCAGCATGGTCGTATAGTCCACCGTCTGCTGGCGTCGGTTCAGGTCGCGCAGCTCCTCCAGGCTCTCGAGCATCTCGATCTCGTTGCGCGACTGCTGTGTACGGTTCTCCAGGAGCTTCATCGGATTGTTGGCCTCCTCGTCGCGCAGCTCTTGCTCCTCCCGCCGTGCCTGCTCTTCGGCCAGCTTAAGGGCCATAAAGTTCCGGGTAGCGCCCGCCTCGATCTCGTAGTCCGTGTTCTGCGGATCCGTCTTGAACGAGATCTCCTGCAGGCAGCGTGTGCACTTGATGTAGAATCTGTAAATGCGGATGCCCAAATACGTCTCGTTCTCCACGTCCTCCTTGCGGGCATTGAACTTCTTGCCCTTGTAGATGTACTCGCCGCAGGTCTTGCAGCGCATGTTGAACGGAGCCATCAGTCGCACGGTGTACTGCCGGTTCTTGGCCAGTTTCATGCGCGGAATCTTCGACGGATCGAAGTCCGGGGGATAGTATTTCTGCAAGGCATCGATTGGGTTTAGCGGTACAGCTCAAGCTAGTCCATATTTATACTCACATTTAGCACTTTGCGCTCGGACATTTTGCGTTAAAATTTAATTTAATGCGAATTAATAAATATTAAATATTGTTGATTTTAGGATTAGTGATGCTACAAAATCGATACATCGAACATCGATGTTTTTACCGATGTTTTCAATATCGATGTTCGATGCATCGATGTTTTCAGCATCACTAGGATTACCGATTGGGATTTCGCGCCCATTTTTTCCCCATACAAAATCTGTTCCCAGTTACCGATTGGGAATTCATACCCGTTCCCACTTGCATACAAAATCTGTTCCCAGTTACCGATTGGGAATTCATGCCCGTTCCCACTTGCATACAAAATCTGTTCCCAGTAACCGATTGGGATTTCTTGCCCTAAAATCATCGATGCATCGAACATCGATGAACGATTACGATTACGTCATTCGTATTGGTATTCGATCGTTTTCAAATCCAAGTTAATCACCAGTTAAAACACTTATTTTTACGTTTTTTACTGTACTTCAGAATGTATTTCAAATTATTGTTAAAAAAAACTGAATGAGTAAATTAAGAATTTGTTTTATTTAAGTCTTATTTTTCTGGGGGTAATATTAATTCGCAGCAAAACAGGGGCACTTTTTAAAAATTCGTTGCAGCGAAACGGCTAAAGATAGCTTAAAAATTTAAATGCCACATAATAAAACAGCATTTGAGGAACTATTAAAAAATATGTTTCTTAAAAATAATGTCCTTTGGTTTGTATTTTCTTGGCAGGAAAAGCGTTCGTTAATGTTTTTCACCTGTGCTAAAAAATATGTAATAAATGCTGATTTATAAATCAGACAAAAACTAACATAGAAAAGTTGTCCGAATGAAAATCAAATAACTTTTGGCAAAGTTATGACATTTAGAAGTTTGAATTTTGCCATAAAATTGAACATTAAAATATCAATAAATTTAGATTTAAATTGCTTAGAATTTAATCACATTTCTGCCATATTTTCGCCCTAAACGCACATACCCTTTCCACCAAAAGACGTATTCAAAATAGAGCACCTGCCCCGCCAAATTCAAATTCGGTTAAACAAAAACAAGAAATTCACTTCTAGCTGGAATATATTTTTATTTTATAAATAAGGAATAGATATTTTAAAATAAAAACAAGGTTTTCCCAATAAAATTTGCAAAATTTATATCCACTTTAAAAGCTTTAGTTATGCTTTAAAAACATTTCTTTGGCTATAATTGCTGCTACGTTCTGCTCGTAAAATACGCATCCAATAAATACACAGCTCCTGGACATCACAGACATAAGTCTCTTCTCACAGGTTGCTGCTGCTGCTGCTCGTGGTGCCATTGCCCATTGTGGGTGACGAGGTGTTTTTTCGCAGGCCAGAGTATCGAGCCGGCAGCTGCAGAGTGGGCACATCGATATTATCGGCCGTTGGAGCGGAGGACACCTGGTCATCCGCCTCCCCACTGCCCACCTCCACGTCCGGGAAGCTCACCTTCTTGGGCGCCGCAAGCGTTGGCATCGTTTGGGACTTGGGACGCCCCTCCAGCTTCAAGGCAGCTCGAGGAATCTTCTGCTTCACCAGCTCATAGGTGCAGGCATAGAGGAAGGTGTACTGCTGCAGGGTCTGAACCATCTTCATGCGCTGCCAAAGGGAAGGAAAGGATTTGGCACAAAGATCTCTTGATGCTTGACAGCTTACCTGAAACCGCAGCTTCTTCACCGTCTCAAAGATATTAATTTTCGACTCGCTCTTCAGGCGCTGCATGATCAGATCCAGGCCAATGAAGGTGCCCGTCCGGCCCACTCCCGCGCTGCAGTGGACAACGATGGGCGAGTAGCTGGGCCGCCGTTCGGCCTTCACCTTTTTAACGAAGGTAATCAGGTGCATGGGATCAGCGGGGCAGCCGTGATCGGGCCACTTTTTGAAGTAGAAGTGAATCACCTTCTCCTTCAGGCCGTACTTGTCGTGGATCACCGAGAGTTCAGTGCGATCGTACAGCTCAAAGACCTCCTTGGACTTGATGGTGACTGTTAAGCCCCTCATGGTGTAGGGGAAGTACTCGTGGCACTTGATCTGTGTGTGCGAGAGAGTTGGCTTTCCACATTGGAATTTAAAGGTATTTTTTATTACTTACCATGTCATTCTCACGGAACTGGGTAACCTGGACAATGACCCGCACATTGTACTGCAGGACCATGCGCCAAAAGTCCATTATGCTCTCCGGCTTTGGTCCCTGCGTGGCGATGTACTCCTTTTTCCGTGGGTCTCCCTGCGGAATTTAAAAAGATTTAAAAGGAATCTCTCTAAATTTCTTATCTTCAGACTTACATCTATAAAAGAGGCATTGATATAATCCGATCCCTCGGCATCTATGTCGAGGATTACACGGTTCTTGTCGTCTGTAAGAAATAAAACATTTTTTAGATATAAAAAAACCCTTTAGTTTCGGGCTTCACTCACAGGGATATATGTCGGCATAGCGATTCTTGTGGCAACCCAACTCGGAGGCGGCATAGCTCAGCTCCAGAGCCTGCACGGTGATCTCCTTGAACTCCCGCGCCAGCTTCTCCGGCTTGGCCACCTCAGCATAGAAAATGGCAAAGTTTTTGGCAATCACATTTCCAAAAGGATCCTCTATGCCCTGACCAGAGTCGCGATGCCTACGCCAAGGATAAATCAGCTTTAGGAAAACCTTTAAAAAATCACCCAAAGATCAAACACCCACCAGGCCATCCGCTTGCGCACCCACAGCACCGCCAGACCAATGACAAAGGCCAGCAACAGGCAGCTGCAGACGCTCACCAGGATCAGCGTGACCTTCAGAGCCGCCTCCGTCTTGAAGTACACCACGGCGGCATCACTGTAACCAGATTTGGTGAACAGCCGCACCACCATGTTGTATTCCGTGTCCGCCCGCAGTGGCCCATTACAGAAGCGCTTGCCCTCGTTGCACTTGTCGGTGCCGATGGTAAACACTATTTCCATCGATTCCAAATCCACATCCCGGCCCTGCCGTTGCCTAGTGCTAACCACCGGCTGCCAGCGCTCCTCCGTCGTTTGGTATTGCAGAATGCAAGCTGGCCCTGTGCCATCGCCACCCGCCTGCTCGTAGTTCAACACATTGGGCCAACCGTCGGCGACGTTCTGCTGCAGTTCCGGCTCATCCGCGCAGCTCGAGAGCAGCAGAGCAACGTAGGTTATCTCCCCGGATTCCGACTGCAAGATTTCCGCCGGAAGTCGAACCACCGCTGACTTGGTTGGATGGTTCGTCTGCTGCGGGATAACCTTCATCTCGTCCACCACTTGCTTGCTGAGGACAGCGGGCACTAAAACGAACAGAAAGGTCAGGTTGGGAAGCCTCAGAATGCTGTGGGTTGGGACTCACATCCAGCTGGGGACTCCCATGAACCTGAGACACTTCCGCTGAGCTCCTCCACATCGAAATTCTTGACGGCCACCTGGACGGTGTATGCATACTGCGGCAGCATGCGCGTCTCCGTGTACGACATTCGTCCCTTGGGGTTCTCCGTGTCCAGCGTCACCTTTTGCGATAATTCCACCGGCTTGTAGTTGGCCCGGCTTCCGCTGAAGCTCAGCTGGAAATACTCAATTTCGCCATTGGACTTGCAGGGCACCGTCCAGGTGATGGTCACGTTGGCGTTGTACTCGTTGTTGATATACGACGGACCCTGGGGCACTACAGAGAGCTGGGTCACGTTGTCGGAGACTGAAAGGGCAACAGAGGCGTGCTTTAAATTGGTTTAAATTTTAGAAATAAATTGGTAAAGATATTTTAAGGTTTAAGTAATAAAATTTACGTTTTAGCTGGAAAATTATCCCTCACCTGTCGGCCGAGTGGTGCCAATTATGGGTGCCGTGTAATCACCCATTCCGAAATCATTTTGGGCCGCCACCTGCATGATATATCTCACCGATGGCGCCAGACCCGTGAAGTTGGCACTCAGATCTCCCTTGGTCTCCGGCTTGGAGTCCTCAACAATGGCAGGACAATCCTCGGGCACAAAGTAGCTGGGCTCGTGGCGCATCAGAAAGACCTGGTAGTACTTGATGGGACCATTTAGGTAGGTGGGCGGCTGCCAGGTGAACAGCAGGCTGCTCCGAGTGCTGTCATTGAACTCCACATTCTCTGGCTGCTCGGGAACTGTTAAGGAACTCTTCGTCATTTAGCTTCTGAATTAATTTTTTTAGCTTTGCTTACAATAAGTTTCTGTCTGCAGATTGTGGATGGTCTTCACGGGCGAGGGTCCTGCCACATTGTACAGCGTCACACTGCAGGAGTAGTAGGTGTACGGGGAGAGCGGACTGAGTTTGGCCTGGAAGCCTGCAAAAGGAAATCAAAATGATTCGCATTTTCACCGGGAGAAGCAGCTTTCTTTTGTTAATTTTTACCTCGTTTGCTGTGACCCTCGACGTAACGCTCCGCGGAGGGATTGCGCACCGATGAGGTGGTGCTGCAGTTGAAGAAGGCAAAGATGGTCAGACAGGTGTTGTTGTAGTCGGCATTGTTGGCCGACAACTCGAGGCTATGCGAAGCCGAACCCTTGCCCGTCAGCTGAAGAGTTATCTGTATTCAAAGTTTATAGAAATTACCAAGATATTCCTTCATTTTCATCTGTTTCTTTCCCTCACCTTTGAGATATCCACAATGGCCGGCCGTGTCTCCGCCGCCACCTGCCTTAGCTGTCCATCGAGGCTCTGCCTGGTGTAGGGAATGATCTGAATGACGTACACCTGGCAGGCCAGCAGATTGCTGAAAACAACGCTCGTGTTCTGCGTGGTGACACTCAGTGCCTCCACCTCTACCATCACATCGTCGTCCATCCATCCAGAGAGGCGGTAGCCATCAATGCACAGATCAGCGTAGATGGGCGTCAGCCAGGTCAGCTCCAGCGAAAAGGAATCGGGCAGCAATACGGGCTCCAGGATCTGCGTGGGCTCTAAGCGAAAGAAGAGTTTTTTTTACGCGTTTTTTTTAGCACTAAAAAATATGGTTTCATCACTCACGATCTTCGCTGACAGTGCCTTCGTCCTGGTACCTGGATCCGGAGCTGCCATTCAGCAAGATGGGCACTATCTCCACGGTGTAAATGCCACAAGGATCGAGGTTTTCAAACACGGCAACCTTTTCCAAAGTCACCAAGTCTGTGGTTTCATTGGCAGGCCGTTGGCTGGGTCCCGACAGCTTCACACTGTAATTGGCCACACATCTGGGATGATCCTGGGGCTCGCTCCAAGTCCAGCGCAGCTCGGTGGTGTTGGCGAGGTGCCGGGGCTCAAAGACAGCACTGGAAACTGGAAAAGCAATAAATAGTTGAAAAATTAAGATGATAAAGTAAAGTAAAACTCACCCTTTTCGGCGGATGTAAACTGCTGCAAGGCCTTGGCCGTGGCATTCTCGTTGGTAAAGATCTTAAAGGTGTACAGCTCGCATCCCTGCAGATCCGTCAGTAGATACTCCCTAAGCTTGCCATCGGCGGAGACATCACTCCATTCGCATTCAACTTGAGAGGATAAAGGGTTTAATATATATCATTCCCCTTTCTGTTTTTATTAAACAAAACTCACCACTGTTGTACTCCGGCAGCTCCGGCGAGCTAGGCTCTTCAGTGCTGGCCTCTGTGGAGGATTCCCCATCAGCAGACGTTGTCATGGTGCTGGGCTCTTCCGTTGTGATTGTTTCCGGCTCGCGAGTGCAGTCGTCGCGTCGCCATTTGAAAACATAATTGCTTATGCAGTTCTCCTCGCTGGGATCGCCCCACTTGACCACCGTTATCCCGTTGGCCAGGTTTGTGATATTCATGGATAAATCCCCGGGCTCGGCATACAGAGTATCCACATTCTGGGTGTCTTGATCCACCACTTGACTGGCATTGTTGTGGGTCACCAGGGTGATGGTGTGCGTCAGACACGATTTTACGCCCTTGAAGGTGTGGGTGCTCTTATCGTTGAGCTGCTCCGTGGAATAGGTGTCCGCTGCCTTGGCTTCAATCTTGAAGAGAGCCACGCAGGCGCGATCGGTGGTCTGCCAGGTCACCTTGATGGTATTTGCAGTGGGCACCACCGAGGTCAGGGTGGTTCTGGGCTCTAAAGAGAAACAAAATGTGTGTAAATCTTAAAAAAAAAAGAAGAGAATTCCTCTCCAGCAAAGCTGATACTTTCAAGATATTTCCAAACATCGGGAACTTATTTATAGAAATGTTTACACTCACGTTTGTACTCGGTGTAGGCATAGATCGTTTGGTCGGGAAAAGGCGGATTCTCAGCGACAAGTGAACGAAAGCTAACCACGCAGGTGTAGAAGGTGCAGGGATCTAGGCTTTCGCTGTAAAAAAACAGAGCTTTGAGGGATGAATCTGGCTTAGATTGGGATCTTGTATATCCTACCACACATGAGCCTCGTTGGCCTTGGTCTCTGTGCCGCTGCCATTGCGACAGGTGACACTGTCAATGGCATATTCCGTGCCATCGTTGATCCTGAAGGCAAGAGTATAAGCCGTGGACACCACATTGACCTCAACCTCTGAAAGGAAAAGGTTTAAAATTATTATTTTTCAATTAAAATTGTATAAACTATATCGAACTCACTTTCAGCAAATTCCTGACTTCCACTGATGGCATTTGCCGTCAAATCCGATTGTCCTTGTGCCCAGGCAATCCACAGGGTCAACAGGATAAGCCCATAAACCTGGATGTTTGATTTCCAGTGTGTGGTGTCCATCTTAGGACCACATTGCTTCTGGCGACTGTGCTGCTGTGTGTAAACAATATTACAAAAAATATTAATAATTAATTATTAAGCCCAGGGGAGCTGCTAATGGCAACCGGTTGTCTGTGGGATTTTCCACCAAGCAATAACCTCTCAAAAAAAATCAAATGCACATGCATCAAACTTAAAAATAAAACAAAAATAAACAAGAGTTCACTGTACGTGTTTTGTGCCTGTGAAAGGTGATTATTAGTGGTGAACTTTCAGATTCTGGAACATCCAGTTGCTGACCAGCTCAACATTTGTGGCTTTCCTTTTTTATTTATATTTATTTAAACACAAAGTCGAGCTGCCGCCATTGATTGTTGAATGTAAATAAAGCTCGAGGCAAGATATCAAAGTCGGGGGGGCTTACAGGCTTGCGATTCAAAACCGATCAGAAGTCAGAGAAGCGACCAGCTTAAAGGCTGTTCAATGTCAGGTGGCGGCGGATTCAGGGAGTATCTTATCTCGCAGGGGAAAGGCACTTCACCCAGAGAAGTGGTCAATACGAAGCCGATACAGATATAGATTATAATCTGCTCGTTGGACAACCCAATATTGCTTGCTATAAATTAAAACCCTTAAGGAGCGGCGCTGGAACACCAATTAATCAAGGCTTTGTTTGCAATCCCATCACGCAGCAGGCGCGCATTGATTGCGAATTATAAATAGATATAAACACTTTGGCGGCCGATATGCGAGGAGTAGTGCGTCATCCGGCGATCTATTAGAACGAATACCGCGAAATCGGCAGCACTAATTACTAATTTCTGCTGTCGTCGTCGGAGTCGTTGGAAGGAAGACACATCGCTTTCGAGCAAATAAAATTACATTTCTCGATACTTATTAATGGTTCGCCAGCCCAACACACGTTCCTTATCTAAAAAGGGAGCGCAGACAATTATTTTGTACGCTGCGTTGGCTTGTTTAAATAAATCGCTGCGAGTTCCAAACACCAAAGCGCCAAATAAGCCAATAATAACAATTTAACGGTTACACACACGACCCACCGACCGACCGACGCTTTATCAATGGCATATAATCAGTGTTGTCCAGATAACACTAGCATATGGCTGCGAGGAGGCCATAAATGGGTTTCGATTTTTGAATTCGACTGCAAACGCCATAAATAAAGGCTGATTGCAGTGGCCAATGGATTATCCTGAAACTGAATCACCGCCAATTAACGCACGATCGATTAATATCACTCTATCGGCTATCGCGGGGGTGTAATGCGAACAAATGACTGATTAAATCGATCGCTGATAACATTCCCGTACCGAAAATTTGGCAAATGATTTACATTATTCGGCAATTTGCACAATGAATTCGACGGCAGTAAACACTGCACCACCACCACCACCCTCACCACTCACTGCTGAAGAAAGATCGTTGGTTTTTGGGGTGCGCGCGACCGCGAATATGTTTCAGGCACCTGAATAATCGAAGGAATCGTCCAAATCAAATGTAACTGCTTCCGCTGAGCGTTTGTTGGGCACTGAGCGAATAATAATGTTTCTGAAGCTCGTTCGGCGCTGATAAGGAAAGAGTTACTCCCATCGTAAGTGTGTGAGTAAGATAACAACAAAGGCGATTTCACCACACTTGCTAGCAGTCTGTAAAGTAAACATCAAACGCTTCCCAAGTAAAATAGTAAAATCAAAGCAAAATATATCCAAGTTTATTTTCAGCCAACGCAGCCAAAGGAATTTTGAAAAATAACAGTTTAGATATCGATAGCTTAAACTTTTCGCCACTGTAATGGTTTGCTGCCACACTACTTTCTTACGTCAAAGTATTGTTATTGGTTGTTACGTTGTTCAAATTTTAAAAACGATATCGATATATTCCATAAGCAAAACTCTGTAATGCAGCTCTGTTGGATTACGTTGTTATCCGCATTCAGTGCTGCCAACTTTTGACCAGCAAAAAAAGCTGTTTTTGACACTTTCCGATCCTTCGCAATCCGTATCTGTACATTAAAATAAAAAATCAATATATTTCTTTTGGTTGAAATTAACACTTTACCTTATGCTTAGAATTGCTGTTAGTCGTGCTGAGACCCATTGAATTCCTTAATTTCTAAAAAAGCCAGAATTCCCGCTGTTTAAAATTCCCGCAATTCACTAATTTTTTCCGCAGTTCGCCGTCAAAAAAAGCCAGTTTTGACGGGAAAAAATCCAAATTGGCAGCACTCTCCGCATTCGTCCGCATTCTGCGTAATTCTTTTCAACAAAATTGAACATAAATAAATAAAGCGAGGTATAAATATAAAAACCAATAAGTTGATGTAAGTATGCGTGGCGTGGCGCATAACGAAATGAGTGATCGAAACGCGTTCGAACGCCCCAAGTTAACGACATTTTTCGCAATGGTGACTAGTGTGTAAGGGCAATTGGGAAAAAATGAAAAAGTGTCATATGTACGACATTGCTCGTGACAAAGTGTTAGTGCGCGCGTTATGTACCAAGAGAAATGAATAATTAAAAGCTCTGTGGAGCAGCCCCTATGAAATGTTGTGCGTTAAAATTACGGACATTTGTCCTTTTCCCATTTTGCATATTGCCTTTTGGACTCTCTTCATCGCGCCCCCTCTCTCTATCCAAGATGGCCGTCGTAACAGTATTTTCGTTTGTGGCGTTGTTGTTGTCATTGTGTTTGCTTTGTGTTTGTTATTGAAAAGAAAACGGAAAAGCAAGAGAAAGAGTTATGCAAATTATGCACAATTTGTGTTAAACAAAAAGCCAAACCAGCAGTGTGTGCAAGGCGAAATGAAAGAAGATACAAGAAAACAATTACATTTTTTTACAACCACCAGAAAGCGATGACACATCGGGTGCCTTGATGTTGGTGTGTGTGTGCGTGTGTGCCGTGTGATTTTTTGCGCATGTGTTGGGGCTTCGCTCGTCCTCCCCCTCGCCGCAGCAGAAGGCTGAACGATTGATCGATTTTTACCCAAGTCAAGTCGAGCCAACTCCCCGATTCCTGGCATAGTTTCGCCCAACACCTTTACCACCCGGCCCCCAATCCGAGTCCGAACCCGGGAGCGTGTGGCAAGAAATAATCCAAACCAGTTCTGCCAATGCAGAAGAAATCTCGTTTTATTTTCCTCACTGTGGTGTTGTGTGTTTTTTACAGTTTTTCCGTTTTGGGTTCTTTATTTTTTTAGCTTTGTTCATGGCCAGAGCATTCTTGGAGGTATTCGAGATCCGTTGTGTGTATGCCATTTCCCGGAATGTGTGTGGAAAGCGCTAAGACAGCCCGTTTGTCTGCCAATTGTTGTTATCTTATCTGAGTAGCTGCCTGTTTCCACCTGAAGGTTATTGCTAATCTCCCCTTTCTAAGCCCACCACCACCACCACCTAAAGGTTAAAGCCAGGAGTTTTCGTCACTTTTCCCTTCTCTGCAGCCGAGTTTGTAGTTGCATTCGCCGTGTGGCGTGTGTGGGCGAGAGTGTGTGTGTGTATGTGTGTGTGGGTTAATCAATGAAACACGCAAATCGAGTAAACAAGCAAAGCAAGTGCAAGGTCTGTTTGCCAGAGCGGGAGAAAGAGAATTGCACTCGGCCGCCTGTCGCGGAGGCAGAAAGAGAGCGCTGCCTGGCATCCTTATTGAGTGTGTGAGTAGGCTGCAGCCCTGGTCTCGCTCCCACGCCCCCGCAATCCGTCGTCTTCCGCGAGAGCATTTGAAATTCAAATATTAAATTAGCTTGGGCAAGTGCAGCAGCAGCAGCAGCAGCAGCAGAAGCAGCAGCAGGCAGGCAGGCAGACATTCCCATTGCTGCTCACTGATTTAGTAACATTTCAGGCGAAGCGTGCGACCCAAAGACGCCCCCTTTTCATTGTTTTTTTTTTTCGCTATGTGGCACAAACATACAGAATCGGAGGAAGGTACGGTTTCAATGCGCATGTCGTTGTGCTGGAATGCCTGGTTGCCACAACAGAAAAGCTGTTGACTCCGTCCGGCTTTCGGGGGGGGGTTAAAGGAGCCTCCCTGCCTCCCTGCTAACCCCGCTTAAGCCCACGCTCCATTTCCATTAATACGCGTGACGTTGGTGGCGCTCTTATTGATTTCCATGCGGTATATTTAGATGCGCAGTTAGCGGGCCACCGGTCCACCCACGAAATATTCTATGCATACATATTCAAATGTCTCGTCCCTTTCCATTCCATTCCAAGCCATGCCATGCCATGCCATGCCATCCCGTCCAGCAGCAGCTGATAAGCCTCACTCAGCGGAGTGACTCACATCTATTTGGAGTGCAAAGCGGCGGTTCTGGAAACTTGTTTGGTCAGTTTTCGGTTGTGTTTTGTCTTTTTTGCTAGTAGGAAAAAATCGTTAAATATCATTTGGCCAAAAATAATTTGAAAACGTCATTTCCTAGTATGTGCTGTGCGAAAACAGCTGCGGTTCGAGTAATAGCACTAAATTCGAATTGCTGTGATTGCAGTGATTATTTTGCTTATAAAATATATGTAAATAAAATATAACTGAATCAATCGTTTTAGTCAGGAGTCAGTTCCGAGTTGATTTAGACTTGTAAAAACTATTAATTTGCCCTTAGCTGTGTTTCTGTTCTGCCATCGCACACTCTTTCGCAGCCTTATTTACCTATAAGAAGTTGCTTGAACTACCGTTAAGTCCGGCTAATTGGCTTTGCCCACAGCCGGCCATCAGCCGGTGGTTGGCAACGCGGCCGTTGGCTGGCCCACCAAGCAGCGTTTTTGTTATCAAGTACGCGAGATATGCGTTCGCTTGTCGCTTTATGGCGTGCTATACCTGTGATTTGTCCACCTTGAGTTGATTGAATTGGTCTTGCAATGCCAAAAGCAGCACACACACACACACACACACACACAAGTCGCACTAATTATAGCGAAGCAACAACGACGACAGTGTGGCTTTGGAAGCTTAGATTTTCGCGATTGCCTGTCGAATGACCCTTGAACTTATTGATGACGAGTTCAGATTGATTGCAGGGCTACCAACTTGTTGTGCGCTCTGAGCTTTCCCAACAGCTTTTCGATTATTATTATTATTATTTGACGATGTCCCCTCCCCCCTTAGATCACTCAAAAATTTGTGCCAGAAACCGAAAACGGCTCAGCGATAATGATGATGATGATGCTCCCCGTAGGAAAAAACAGAAAATAAAAGAATATAATGACTAGACGAAAGATGAGCACAAAAAACACATATACTGTGGCAAAAAAAAAAAAAAATATAACAAAACCGAAATAAACCTCAAGAAATGTGGGTGACTTGCCCTCCATGAGAATTCAAACGAAACTCGCTGGCATTTTTGGCATTTAACTTTTGCGAAACCAATTTCCTGTCTCTGGCACAGCAGCAATTCATCATTATACAGTCCAACGTCTATAACTTGAACTTTGAGTAGTTGTGCCGAGTGTATACTCTACCAAATATAGCAAAATAATTAAGATTGAAGATTAATTAGAAACTGGTAATAATTTATATAGCTTAAACTAGTTGAAAACCCCCACTTTATGCATATATTAACCGCCTTTACTTTACTTTTCCATTCATTTGCAGAATTACAAGAATTGAAAGCGGTAAACCGAATCGAACGAGAGCAGAATAACAGGCCAAATCGGGGAACAGTATGAAAATGGTGTTGTCGCAACGGCAGCGCGAGGAGCTGTAAGTCAAGTTAATAATCTAAACTTTATTCCCTTTATTTAAATGTGATTTTTCTTAAATCTCTCCAGTAACCAAGCGATTGCCGATTATCTGGGCTCAAATGGCTACGCCGACTCACTGGAGACCTTCCGCAAGGAGGCCGATATCAGCACAGAGGCGGAAAAGAAGTTTGGCGGACTGCTCGAAAAGAAGTGGACGTCCGTCATCAGGCTGCAGAAGAAGGTGATGGAATTAGAGGCTAAACTGACCGAGGCTGAGAAGGAGGTCATCGAGGGTGCGCCCACAAAGAACAAACGCACGCCCGGCGAGTGGATACCGCGGCCGCCAGAGAAGTACTCACTGACCGGCCATCGGGCCAGCATAACTAGGGTAAGTTTTCCCTGTTTAACCTTCCATATTCCATGTGATTAACTAATGGATTCCTTAATTATTTATAGGTAATATTTCATCCCATTTTTGGATTAATGGTCTCCGCATCCGAGGATGCCACCATTAAAATCTGGGACTTTGAAACTGGCGAATACGAGCGCAGTCTCAAGGGACACACAGACTCGGTGCAGGATGTGGCATTCGATGCCCAGGGCAAGCTTTTGGGTAAGTCATAAATCTCTATTAGTTTTATCTTTAATATTAAACTAAATATTTCGTTTCTATTTAGCTTCCTGCAGCGCGGACTTGTCCATCAAATTGTGGGATTTCCAGCAGAGCTATGAGTGTGTCAAAACCATGCATGGTCACGATCACAATGTTTCCTCGGTGGCCTTTGTGCCCGCCGGCGACTACGTTCTGTCCGCATCGCGAGACCGCACCGTCAAAATGTGGGAGGTGGCAACGGGGTAAGCATGAGCAGGAGATAACGCGGTGTTTTGACAGTAACTTGAACAACCTGTTGATTTCTCTGCTCCCCAGTTATTGCGTGAAAACCTACACGGGCCATAGGGAGTGGGTGCGAATGGTGCGAGTGCACATCGAAGGCAGCATCTTTGCCACATGCTCAAATGATCACACAATACGTGTTTGGTTGACGAATTCAAAAGACTGCAAGGTGAGTGAGCACGCGCGGAGAAGTAGCTTGAGTTAACTTTTATTTAAATTGACTTGCAGGTTGAATTACGCGATCATGAGCATACCGTGGAGTGCATTGCCTGGGCGCCGGAAGCCGCAGCCTCGGCGATAAACGAGGCAGCCGGAGCTGACAACAAGAAGGGCCACCACCAGGGTCCGTTCCTCGCCTCCGGCTCTCGCGACAAAACCATTCGCATTTGGGACGTCAGCGTCGGCCTCTGCCTGCTCACGCTGAATGGCCATGACAATTGGGTGCGTGGCCTGGCATTCCATCCGGGCGGCAAGTACCTGGTCTCGGCCAGCGATGATAAGACCATTCGGGTCTGGGACTTGCGCAACAAGCGATGCATGAAGACGCTATACGCGCATCAGCACTTCTGCACCTCCATAGGTGGGTCCTTTGCCAGCGATTTGTATCTGAAAATACTTGAATTTTTTTAATATTTATTTCAGATTTTCACAAAGCGCATCCGTACGTCATTAGCGGTAGCGTAGATCAAACAGTTAAGGTCTGGGAATGCCGTTAAATTGAAAGGAATTCTCGGCAAAGAAAGGGTTCTTCTGCTTACTTCTCAATTTAAATAATAAATAAAGTTAATATATTGAATCACAACAACCCTCAAATACGAGCACACATACGAGCAGAGCAGTCTCAGCCACCCACGCGAAGGTTTATTTTCTTAGGCGCTTTCTGTGTCAGCGTCCGAATGCAAAATATAAACGTAACTGTATTTAAAATCTGAATTAATGAAACTGGCGAAAAACGAATTATTTATTTATGGTAATTGTACGATCCTCTAACTAAACTAACTAACTACCTACCTACTATATACGAAGTACATATACATTAATGCCTAAAGAAATACACACCAGCCTACGATTATCGTTTAAACCTTAAAGTAATGCCACGCCCCCCCTCTTTTTACCAAGCACAAGTACGCAGGCTCGCTAAACGTAGAGTTCGTCGCGAATGGAGAGAGTATTCATACAGAGATACAGAGATCCATCCACAACAATGTACCCGAGCACTCGCATACACTTGAGAAATTCAATATCGCCGTGTTGACGTGTTTGCAAAATATACAAAAAATACGCCGAAGAAAGTGAAAGCAAATGAAGAAAGTATTTCAGTTATTTGGACAACAACTTGTAATCACAACAAGAGCTTCGTTATTGAGAATTAACTTGCTTTTTACCATAAGTTTGAGGTAATTTTACGATAACAACGATTTGCTTCATTTTTTACTCTACACTACGAGTCCCGCCCCCCGAGTACTGTTTTGTGTTCTTTTTGTCGCGAAAGGATCTTCACACAAAAGCAACAAAATCTATCAAAATGCTTACAAGTTTAAGTTGGCTTTAAGTTCAAAATATGATTTATGTTTACGGTTTAAATACATAGTAGAAAAATGCTGCAAATTTAATTGTAATAGTTTGTTTAAGAGCAACCGCAAAAATATAAATATATATAAATATTATACTATACAATTAATTATTTGTGGAAACAAAAAGCAAAAAACAAAAAGAAAATGTTCATATAAATGTATGCAAAGAAACACCAGCAATTATAGAAGAGAATTTTTGGATTTAAAAGAAATCGAATTACGGAAAAACAATAAAAACTCGCTTCTTCAAGAAACCGAAAGAAAACTCAGTGAAAGAATGTTTGTAGTGGTGACGGACTGTTTATCGTCAAGGATTTAATGTAGAATCTTGACTATCTATATATTGCCTTCGATGTCAAATTTTGAAAGCATTTATTGTACTCGAAAATGCTACATTTGATGCACTCAATTTAACATAAGATATAGAAAAGCACTAAACAAACAACAAACCATAAAAACTCAATGCATTCGTCGCAAAACCGCTTTTGTCTCAACCAAGCTGCTTTAAATCGATGCCCTCATATAGTAAAACCGGAAGATACTACTGGCGATGTGTAGAAGTCGCTTAATATATATATATATATAACGAAAGTACTATAAATAAAACTGCAATTTGTTTTATTAATAACTAGATTGTGTATCATTTAGTATTAGAGCTAGGAATCCTTATTGTCTTGGTCATCAGAGTTGGGTTTGTCTGGCTCTTGTTCCCCTTGATTAGTGACTTCTCCATGCGATGCATCTGTCTTTGCTTCTGGTTCCTGTTCGGTCGTCTCTTGCTTTGATGGCTCTTCGTTCTCATCAGCAGACTCTTTCGGAACCTCTTCTGCTTCATCCTTTCCTCGAGCTTCTTCTGCAGCTTCCTCATCTCCTGATTCACTGCCACTGCATTCGGAGACCTCCTTGGCTTCTGGCTTCTTCTGGTCGCGCGGCTTCTTCGCCCGCTGCTTCTTCTTAAGCCGCTTGGCCCGCTTCTTGGCGGTTTTCTCCTCGGCTGCTCGACGATTGTCGTCCAGCTTCTGCTGATAGGCATCGTCCGCTGCTTCCCGGGCGCTCTGATTTTGTATGTTCTTCTGGCGGGCGTACTCCTTACGGCGCAGATGGCGGTAGACATGGAACTCGCCGGATCCCGCTCCAGCGCTGCTTCCCATCACGTTTCGCACAAAGCTCGGCACCGAGGCCATGTGGTCCCGTTCCCGGCGCTGCTCTGGTATCACCACAGGCTTATCCTGAATAATTAAAACACATTTAATAAGGAAAATGTTTAATAGACGAACTCAGCCAAACTCACCGGATTCTTCATGAGCTTCTCCAGCTTCAGCCGTTGCAGATCTGTGGCGGTTTTGACGAATGGTCGCAGGGGCTTGTCCTTGTCATCGGAATCACTGCCTCCGGATCCGTCATTCTTCTTCTTTTTCTTGGGCTTGTGTTCGGATTCTTTAACCAAATTTTTTATAAGCGACATTATTTGTTATTTTAATGTTTTAAGTGGCTGCTTGTCGGTTTGCTGAAAATACTTTGCCGCATATGGTTTTGGTAGTTTCCCTTTCGTACTGTGGTCACATATTTCCTAGGATTCAAATTTTCTTTTCAGATCCTTTGAATGAAATTACTGGTTGTGGTCACCGCGTAAGCATCCTGGAAATTATGTTTTCAGATCACGTGAAAAATTCAGAGTCTTGCGGTTTAAAAGACTGGAAATTTTAGTCAGATGAATGAGAAAACTCGACAAATAAAATATACCAGCTCCTGGCAGACCAGCTGGCGGCCGACTCCGTCAAGCGGCGTTTTCCAACCTTTCAGCCGTGGGTCATACTTTCAGCCGTCAACACAACATAGCGCGTTATTATATAGCGGATCGGATCGGCCAAATATATATCCGAAAAGTAGTTATTGTGCTGAAAAGAAGCTACCAAAGAGCAATTTGTCAGCGAACGTCAGACAGAATTAAATCTCGTTCGTAGTTGACCAAAAAACACTTGGAATCGATTCCAAATCCCCAACTCGGCAAGCGGTTAGAGTTGTGTAACACGGACGGGCCCGAGGAAGCAGAAGAAACGTGAACTAGAACTAGAGCTCTGTGCCCGCTGGTTAGCTAAGCTTGTTCTCTGTTCGTGGTTGGTTGTGTTTTGTGGTTGAGAGGAGCAGCAGGTGACCGAGAGGAACGACGGTATCGACATGGCGCTAGAGACGGAAGCAAAGAACCCGAGTGCGGCGACAACAGCAGCAGCAACAACAACGGCGGCAACGACGGCGACTAAGGCCAAGGAGAACAACAATACGGTCGGCGGCAAAAAGAATCAGAATCCCAATCAGCAGAACCAGAACTTGGTCAATGGCAATGGCACGGCGGCCGACGGTGCCGCCGTTGCGGCAAAGAAGAAAGGTGCGTTCAACTCTCCGGTCACGCCCCCTACCTCCCTCCGGCAGGGCACCCCACCCATAACCACCCCCACACCCCCCTTCCACCCGCTGCCATGGAGACTGCCTAAAATATTGTATTTGCCGCAAAACGCCAATCACATAACAATTCCCCCCCATTACGTAATGGATTTTTTCTCCCTATAATGCTTTAAAAGCGGCGCCCGCCATCTATTGCCACCCCGCCCGCCTCGTTTTGCCCCCCGAATACCGCGTGCGTTACAATTGCAAATGCAGGGGTATGTGTATATTGGAGTTGAGTGCGTGCGTGCGTTCAGTGCAGCAACAGCAGCAGCAAGTGTGTGCGAGAGTGTGAGCGGCTCTCTGGCATGGCAACGCACATGTTGTTCACCCGGCGGCGAGGTGTTCATTAACCCCCAGGGAGCCGAGGATTTCTCTGTTGCGTTTAACCTACAATTAACACGTGCTTGCCCCGAACTGCAGGCAGCCAAGGCAAAGGCACTTACACGAATTGCCCGACAATTATGTAAATCATGTTTTCTATCCGCTGCGGGCGCATCGCCGAAAAGAGAGCACTTCATCCTATCTCTCCATCAGTCTCTCGCGTCGACGACACTTTTGCTTTCTCCCGCTCTCGATCTCTGCCGGGAGATCTCTACCTCGCTCTCTGCGCTGTAATTTCGTGTGTTGCTGTTGAAAATAGCAAGTCTGTGTGAAGTCCATTTCCCAGTAGGAGAGATCGAAAGGAGATTGGATTATAATACGTTCTAGGACCATCTTCCAGAGTCCACATACATACATGAACCCCTCTCGGCCCCTTTTGGTCTTATCAGCTCGAATTCTGTTTGTTTTTCTGCTGTTTTTGTGTTTCATTTGCTGCCTGCCAGCCGGCAAAGATACACACAGGCACACACAGTGACCCCCAGAAGTAAGCGAGCATGTGGAATTGTTATGTAAATCGTATTGAAGGGAGTTGGGTTTTTCTATATTTCGATTTTGAGTTCTATAAAGTTGTTATTATGTAAGCGTACAATTATTTTAAACAATTTCATCATCTATAAAAATATTTTCATGTTATTTTTGTTCGATAAACTGATTATCCTTAACTTTAAATTGATCTTAAATTATTATTTATCTTTCTTTTAAATAATAAATCTAAAATAAATCTTAATAGGTCTCTAAAAAGTATGCTTTAATATTTTACATATTAAAAATCTTAAAGATATTCAAGTTTTCTGATCTTGAGGCGATGATGCCCTGAATACCTCACCTTCTCTGACCCCGTCTCACATAGAAAATACTTAGATTTAGGCTATGAATTTTGCTGTAAAGCATTTAAATAATAAAACCCCGGTTCAGAGTTCGCCTCCATTGCCCAGCCAGACTTTGACTTACAAAAATTTACATACAAATCTTCATTTTCTCCAAACAGGCAAGAAAAACCGAAACAAGAGTCCCCCAGAAGCCGCTGCGGAGAGCGTGGAAGCCGCTCTGAGCAACGGACACGCCGAGAAGGCAGCTGCTGAAGGAGATCCTGGTCTACAGAGCTCCGATTCCAATGCCAATGTGGCAGCTGATGGCGGTGAGAAGCCAGAGGCCACGGGCGAGGGACAGGCAGAGACGGAGGACATCGACCTGGATGCTCTGCACGATGTGAGCATCACGGTGAACATCAGCAGTCCTGGTGCGGAAACCCTACTGGTGCAGCTATCGAGCATGGAGTTGGTGCAGGAGATCCACCAGCTGCTTATGGATCGCGAGGAGACCTGCCACCGCACCTGTTTCTCGCTGCAGCTGGACAACGTGACGCTGGATCATTTCGCAGAGCTGAAGACCATCGAGCACCTGGAGCAGGGGTCCACCATCAAGGTGGTCGAGGAGCCGTACACAATGCGCGAGGCCCGTATCCATGTGCGCCACGTGCGGGATCTGCTCAAGAACCTGGATCCGGCAGATGCGTACAATGGCATCGATTGCACCTCGCTGACCTATCTGAACACGATCACTCAGGGCGATCTGTTGGACAAGAAGAAGACGCGCCCGGATTCTGTAGATTGCACACCTCCGGAGTATGTGACGCCGGGCGTGTACGAGCCACCGCTGCTGCCACTGCATCCCAATATAAAGAACGCCAAGGGACCGCAGGCTCTTAAGGTGCTGACCACGTCCGCCTGGAACCCTCCTCCCGGTCCCCGCAAGCTGCACGGCGACCTCATGTATCTGTATGTGGTCACCATGGAGGACAAGCGCTTCCACATCTCCGCCTGCTCCAAGGGCTTCTACATCAACCAGTCGACGGACGACACCTTTAATCCAAAGCCCGAAAATCCCAGCCATCTCAGCCACTCGCTGATCGATCTGCTCTCCCACATATCGCCCTCGTTCCGCCGTGCCTTCCAGACCATCCAGAAGCGTCGCACCATGCGCCACGCCTTCGAGCGGGTGGCCACGCCCTATCAGGTGTACCAGTGGGCCTCGCCCGTCCTGGAGCACACCGTCGACGCCATTCGTGCCGAGGATGCCTTTAGCTCCAAGTTGGGGTAAGTTTTTCGCTGCTTTAACTTTTCTTGATATTTAATTTCAAGCTGGAATCGTTTTAGTTTAATTTTACAACAAAAATCAGAAAATAAGAGTTAATTTCTTTGTAAAAATTTAACATTTACGATCTCTGGTTAGTTCCCTTTTAATGATCAATTGACGCTCTCTTTCGTTTTGCAGCTACGAGGAGCACATCCCTGGACAGACGAGAGATTGGAACGAGGAGCTGCAGACGACTCGGGAACTGCCACGCAAGACACTGCCAGAGCGCTTGCTGCGCGAGCGCGCCATCTTCAAGGTGCACGGCGACTTTGTGACTGCTGCCACGAGGGGCGCCATGGCTGTCATTGATGGCAACGTGTTGGCCATCAATCCCGGCGAGGACTCCAAGATGCAGATGTTCATCTGGAACAACATATTCTTCTCGCTGGGCTTCGACGTCAGGGACCACTACAAAGAGCTGGGCGGCGATGCAGCAGCCTTTGTGGCTCCGCGTTACGATTTGCATGGAGTGCGTGTCTACAATGCCGTGGACATCGAGGGTCTGTACACGCTGGGAACGGTGGTGATCGATTATCGTGGCTACCGCGTCACGGCCCAGTCCATAATACCTGGCATCCTGGAGCGCGAGCAGGAGCAGAGCGTGGTCTATGGCTCCATTGACTTTGGCAAGACGGTGCTGAGCCACCCCAAGTACTTGGATCTGCTGCGACAGGCGGGCAAGCATTTGAAAATCCTGCCGCATGCGGTGCTCAACGAGCGGGACGAGCCCGTGGAGCTGTGCTCCTCAGTGGAGTGCAAGGGCATCATCGGCAACGATGGCCGGCACTACATTCTCGATCTGTTGCGCACCTTCCCGCCAGACGTGAACTTCCTGAAGCTGCAGGACGTCCAGCTGAGCAAGGAGCTGGTCGATATGGGCTTCCCCATTGAGCACCGCCACAAGCTTTGCTGTCTGCGACAGGAGCTGCTGGAAGCCTTCATCGAAGACCGCTATGTGAGCTTCATTCGGATAGCAGCCGTGCACCTGCAGCAGCTGAATGCGACGAAACAGTCGGAGAAGTCCGACGAGGAGAAGCCAGTGCCAGCCTTGGAAGGTGCGGATAAGGAGGCCAAGGAGAACGGAGCCGAGAAGCCGACGGAAGCTGCAGAGGAGAAAAAGGAGGAAAAGAAGGAGCAATCCACTGCTGGCACCACAAAGTCCGCCGAGGCCATGGTTAACGCTATCCGGGAGGCGCAGTCCAATGTGGCCACCTCCAACGAGGTGCAGGCCGCCGAGGTGGTCAAGAGGGCGTGTGCAGCCGTCGGGTCCCTAAAGGAGAAGGAATTCGACTTCCGCTTCAACCCCGACGTCTTCTCGCCCGGCATTCGCCATGTGGACGGCGAGGAGGGCACCTGCAGTTCGCTGGCCAAGCAAAAGGTTCTCGTCCAAGACGCCGCCGAGTTCCTGGTTGTCAAGCAGATACCCGCCTTCATCAAGGAGCACCTGGCCCATGCCTCGCCGCCAATTGATGGCCAAAGTTTGACTGAATCCCTGCACAGCCATGGCATAAACGTGCGCTACTTGGGTAAGGTCATCAAGCTGCTCGGCCAGATGCCGCGCATGGACTACCTGTACAGGATCGCCATTCTCGAGCTGATTGTGCGGGCCACCAAGCACATCTACTACACCTACATGCAGAATACGGAGCCGCTGCATCTGTCCGCCGCCATCAGCCACTTCCTCAACTGCCTGCTGACCTCGGGACCAGTCAATCCTGCCGTGAGCAGCGAGGAGGCGCACAAGAAGCGCGGCAACGGCGGTAAGCACAACAAGCACAACAAGTCCTCCAAGGGCGGCAAGGGCCAACAGCAGCAGCAGTCGACGGGTGGCACTCAGAATGGCAACTCGTCTGGCGCTGGATCCACTGCCTCGGCCGCCTCCGACTGGACGCTGGTGACGCCCCGTTCGCTGTGGCAGCAGATTCGACGAGAGGCCAAGGCCTACTGGGACTGGGATCTCGACTGCGACTCCATGGAGAGCGCAACGACCAAGTTCGGCATCCTGCGGATTAGCCTGCTGCGCGCCTTCTGCCTGAAAGTGGGCATCCAGGTGCTGCTGCGCGAATACAACTTTGAGTCCAAGCACAAGCCCACCTTCGGGTCCGATGACATTGTCAACGTGTTCCCAGTGGTGAAGCACATCAGTCCCCGGGCCACGGACGCCTACAACTTCTACACGACGGGCCAGGCCAAGATCCAGCAGGGCATGTTTAAGGAGGGCTACGAGCTCATCAGCGAGGCCCTCAATCTGCTGAACAACGTTTTCGGGGCGATGCACCAGGAGAATGGATCCTGCCTGCGGATGCTGGCCCGGCTCAGCTATCTGCTGGGCGACGCCCAGGATGCGCTGGCCATCCAGCAGCGCGCGGTGATCATGAGCGAGCGTGTGAACGGCATTGACCATCCGTCGACCATTTTGGAATATGTACGTAGGACTCGAGGTCCACAAGGATCTAGTAATCTTGAACCCTTTTTGTCTTTTTACAGACACATTTATCGCTCTATTCATTTGCCAACGGACATGTGGGCATGTCCCTGAAGCTGCTCTACCGAGCCCGCTACTTGATGGTGCTCATCTGCGGCGAAGATCACCCGGAGGTGGCACTGATCGATGTGAGTTTACCTAAAGCCCTTGACCTGCTCCCCTACTGATAAGTTGTTTATTTTTTTGCAGAGCAACATTAGCTTGATTTTGCACGCCCTCGGTGAGTACGAGCTGTCGCTGCGCTTCATCGAGCACGCCCTCAAGCTGAACCTCAAGTACTTTGGCAACAAGGCCATGCATGTGGCGGTCAGCTATCATTTGATGGCCCGCACTCAGTCCTGCATGGGCGACTTCCGCTCGGCGCTGAACAACGAGAAGGAGACCTACTCCATCTACAAGTCACAGGTGAAGTACATATGGAATTCCTGTAAGGCTTTAGTTAATGTCTCCGTTTCTGTGCTTCCGTGATAGTTGGGCGAGAAGCACGAAAAGACTAGGGACTCGGCCGAGTGCCTGCGCCTGCTGACCCAGCAGGCTGTGCTGCTGCAGCGCAAGATGAATGACATCTATTCCAACGGCAAGCTGACCACCGACCTGCCACCCATCCACATCACACCGCCCTCGATGGGCTCCGTGCTGGACATGCTGAACACCATTAATGGCATACTGTTTGTGCAGATTAGGTGAGGCAGAAATTTAAAATACGTTATAGACAAGCTTACTCATCCCTTTCCCTCTCACGGATTACAGTCAAAAGGACATTGTCAAGGTGCGCAGCGAGATTGAGAAGCATTTCAAGGCCAATAGTGCCGAGAACGAGGTAAACGATGCCATCAAGTCCATTGTGGCTGCTGCCAACAACAATGGCGAGATTGAGAGCGAGGCCCCGAAGGAGGAGGATGCGCAGCTAACGAACGGAGAGGAGACGCCGGCGGCTTCAAGTTGAACAACACTCCAGAGGCAATGTTAAAGATAGTTGAAGTCATCCCAACAGAAGTCACAAAAATTTGCCGCCTGTTCCGTTGCATTGTCTGTAGCATCGTTAATCGTATATTTTGGGACTGAGCTAAATTAGATACAAGCAGGCGGCTTTCAACAACAACCACAACAACAGCAATGACCTGGAAACTGCAAAATCTACAACTAACTAACATCGCAATAAAAAACATAATTGTTTATGTTTCTCCTCGAAGGCTGCTCTTGTACTGCTCACACACACACACACACACGAACACACACATCGCATGGCATCGTATCTAGGAATACGCGTAGAAGACACCTATCTACAGATATCCACTCTAGGATATCTAAACTATCAGCAACAACACTACCCAGCATCATCCTACTGCAAGCAAATACCCAGCGGCGACAGAGAGCTGTCGATGTTTCAAGACGAGGAATATTTAGTCTCTAGCTCATACACACATACGTACGATCGATATATACAACATACATATATGTTTTGTTAACCATTTGCTGCAAGCCCGTCAAATGCCTTTTATAGTTTGTAATAAGCATTGTTTTCTGTTGAATCAACTTTACAACGAGTGCAACCACATATTTTACACAGTAACGTTAAGGTGCGCCCCAATTGGAACAAGAAGATGGATGAATTATTGAATGATGATTACGTTTTTGTTATACAACTATCATATATAGATATATGCATATATATATATCGAGAAATATACACTATATACATATGTAATGCATACACTTTTGGGTCCTTGGGCCGCAAGGACATTTAATCATGAACAAAAATGGTTTTTTATTATTCAAATGGTCGACGAAATCGGTCGATCAAATAAAAATTAAGAAGCTGCCAAAAGTGGACTTTGTGTTGTTTGGAAAAGTGGCAGTTTAATAGGCTAAACTTATTCGAGAACCTAATAGATAAATGGGTAATTGGTGGGGAATATTACATACAGTAAATGAATACTGGAATGAACATAAAAGTCTAAAAATGCAGATTTCTATTCTTACAAATTAAAAACATAAAAGCAGCTTCCTCCGTTCACTTTCGTTTTCTGCACTTGTTGCGTCCCTTTCGCCTCCTGCCCGGCGTTTTGTTCGGCGATTTCCCATTTTTCGCCGCCGTTGCCGCCTGCTGCTGCTGCTGCTGACCCGCCTTGGGCGCTGCTCCACCCGCTCCGCCAGCGTTGGAGCCTGCGGCGGATACATTGCTCTGCTTATTTATCCGGTTAGCTGCGCCCTGGCCGCTGACCTTTTTCGATGGCAGCAAATGCTGGCTAACCAGCTCGCCCAGGACGCCTTGGTGAGCCAGCATGGAGAGGAAGGTGCAGATGAACTTATCGTAGTTGTGTGTGCGTCGACTGGCGTCCACCTTAAACATATGTCGGCGGTCGTTCTCGTCGGCCAGATGCTGCTCATTAATAGCTATCTCGGTGTCCAAGTTCTTCAGCAGCGACTGCAGGTCCCGGGCGGTAAAGGCGCTCGGCTCCAGCAGCGTGGTGGGTGTGTCCGGGCGCTGTGAGTCTCCGTTGCCCGACTCTCCCTGCTCGTCCGCCTTCAGCAGTTTCTGCAGGGTTCCAGAGACAATGGCCTGGTTGGTGCGCAGCATCTTCAGCTTGTGCGTTATGGCGATTCTGCGGTCGGGCACTACAGCCATTAGGTTAAAGCGTATGTCCTGTTCCCCAGTGGCAATGCCCAGGCGCTCAGCCATCACACGTCGAAATTTGTCCGTCCAGTCCTCGTTGTCCTCCCATCCGCCGTGGTTCATAGGATAGGGCTTCAGGCCGTCCAGCTCAAACAACTGTCCATTGATGGGCACAAAGCTGACGAAGTGAAACGCCTCGCCGGTAAAACGGCAGCTGGAGACACCGGCCCCGGTCCGCTCCAGGCGGCGACGGGCCTGCGGCATGGCATGCGAGTTGTGGGCACAGGCCAGCTCCGGTGTGTTGCCAATGGCCAGGCCCTTGTTCTCGGGACTCATGCCTTTGGTGTGTGCCTTCAGGCGACTCAGGGTGTCGCCCAGCTGCAGGTTGTTTTCGTTGCAGTTTAGGAGAACGGAAAGCAGGGCATGCGTAGCACAGCTATTGGGCACCACCTGCTGAGCGAAGAAAATGCTGGAAATGGCCTCTTCGTCCTTCACAAAGATCTCTGCGGTCGTTTCCACAATCTTGCGCCGGGCCCGTCGCTCTTCGATCCAGCGAAAAAGGAAGATAAAGCCATAAGGGCTCTCGATGGGCTTCTGCAGATCGTACACCTCCTCCACCTGCACATCGTGACCTGACAAAGAGAGGAGTTTGTTAGTCGGTTGAAAAGGCGATCGAGGATCCCTTCTTACAGCCGAAATCCTCTAGCAGAAGGGTAAAGAGACCCGGGTCGGATTCCAGCTCCAGCCAACCGTCTGCCAGTTGGGCCATTGGCATGGTGGTTGCTCCGGATGTTGCTGCCAGGAGCGAGTTGTTTGGGACATTGCTAGCACTATTGCTGGCCGCGGAAGCCATTTGGGCCCCAGTTCCGCCTCCAGCTACGTTCATTTTATATTTGACAATCGTGTTTAACAGCCTTCCTTGTCTGGAATTAAGCTCTGATCCAGTTTAGAGCTGTAAGAACAGAGAAAAGAGCCGGTGTAAATAGAGATAAAACGTAGTTTGGATATGTTTAAAGACGCTTTGGCTATATCTTTACAACGAAGTATAAAGGTCCGTTTGAGGTAATTTCTAGCAAACAAATTAAAGCTTACGTTCTTGGGCACGTTTTGAGAGCTCCTGCACTTCAGTAAGTTCTATATTTTCCATAATTCATGTTTAATTTTAATAAAAACAATTTCCTTCAATTTTTTTCGTGCGAAAAGTGTGACCGTTGGGGATTTCTCCTTAAAAACTCGCGTTGGCAATTTATCCCCGTACACCGGAGTGTCAACGTTTCCAGGCGAATTGTTGGGAGTTTACAGTCAGCTGTTTATTCACGTAACTTTTACTTTTTGCTGGTGATCACAACTAAATTGTGCTTTATAGAAATGGTTCGCCCCACTATCGTTCTTAATATGGCCAAGCGAGTGCCCCTCATCAACTTCCGCAAGGGCGGTGGTGGAGCGGCGCCTGGCGCCCAGTCCGCAAACCAGCAGGCAAGTTCCCAGCCAGCAGGAGGCAAAAAGGTTAACTCTTTCAGTTCATTTACTACAACAAATCCCGATTTCCGTGTAATTTACTAATGACATTCATGATGTTTTCAGTTGGCTGGCGGCCCTGCCATCGAGGATTACGAATTGCCGGCCCGGTTCGCTCGCAAACCCATCGACCCGGAGGAGGCGGAGTACATCAACAACGGTGGACCTCCGAAATAAGCCGCAATAGGTGTTCCACTTGTACAATCCAATTGTGTTGAAACTCATATAGTCACCGCTGATAGCAATCACCCCTACAACCATATTTTACGCGTGCTTAATGTAAATTATACAAACCAGAATTAAACTACAACATAACCAAGATGCCAGGATTTTAAATTCAAGAACTGTTGGCTTGCTGTGAAGATACTGTACTGAAATTTTAAGAATGCGATTTGGTTAATCAATGTTTTTATGCTTTTCAAGGGAACAAAACTAAAACGAATGAAATTTCCACTTGATTTAATTATTATTTTGCCTATTCTTTTTTCCAGCCAATAGTACAGCTTTTAGCGAACTCTTTATTTTCAATGTTTACTAAAGATTTAAAGAATTCGTTTATACTTTATTTATAAATAATTAATTAGGCGCTCTTTAGGAAAGTTTTTTAAAAAACGGCCTAAAAAAAATAGCTACTTTCAAAGATTTCAGCTAGCCGCTTCCGTAAGCTTTTCCACGATATGGCCTAACGAAAGATGGGCACACTGCCCTGTTTATACAAAGAAGCAATATAAAAACTTTTCCACCAAGTTAAACGGACGTGCTTTTCCCACACGCGAACGATCGTCTCCGCTCATTTGTTTGTGCTCCAGCCCCGCCACCGCCGCCGCCCGCCAGCGATCGACCCCCCGCCCGTCCGCGTGCTTCGTAGCGAACAAAGAGTGGAAAATTTCCGAATCAGCTGAAAGCGAAAACCCTTTGGCGTTTATCGGGCCGGGAACACAGGGTTTCTAGCGGCCCATCTCCCCCCCCAACCGGATCGGCTTCGTCCCCCCCACCTGGATGGGTGTGATTCGTCGTAGTATGCAAGAGAACTGCGTCAACAAGGACTGTCTGGGTCTCCGCAAACGTGTCTGTGGTCTGCACCAAACCTGGAAGTGGCTGCACCAGACGCCCGCCCTGCACGAATACCTCATCTCGAACAGCTCCGTGGCTGCAAACACACAGCGCAGCAGCGAGCCCGCAGTCTAAAGTCCACACAAAGACCGACCAAAGCCATCTAAAACCAAAACGAATACAGCATAACGTAGAAGATAAGTAGACCCCGCACAACACATAACCTAAAGACGAGCGCACAGACAGCAAGAACATCATCAGCTGGCCATAAACCCGTCCCGTCAAGAGCTTTTGCCGACCAACCGACGACACACCGGTGACCTTGTTTCGCTTGCAAGTGCATTGCGCCGCTCTCCAGCACCTGGCAACAGACAGAACCCACACACACACACCTTCACTTCCTTGTGAGAGCAACCCAAGATGAGCGTGCTCTTGCGTCGCAATTCCAGCCAGCTGCGGCTGCTACTCTCGTCCGGCGGCCAGGTCACGCGCCTCGCCTCCACTGAGGGCAGCGGAGAGCCACCAGCACCGCCGGCTGTTGTCAAGCAGGAGACAAAGAAGGCCCAGAACAAGCGCCAGCCACCCCCCGTGGTGCCAGATTCCGAGATCAAGAAATCCGTGTTCATTTCGCAGTCCAGCGATGTCTTCACCAACTTGGCTCTGGAGGATTGGCTGTACAAGAACTTTGACTTTAGCCATCATCATGTCCTGCTGCTGTGGGCCAACGATCCGTGCGTGGTAATCGGCCGCCACCAGAACCCCTTCACGGAGGCCAATGTCTCCCGATTGGTGGAGCGCGGCATTACGCTGGCCCGACGCAACAGCGGCGGCGGAGCCGTGTACCATGATCTGGGAAACCTGAACTGCACGTTCTTCTCGCCGAGAGAGCGATACGATCGCAAGTACAACCTGAACATCGTGACCAGGGCCTTGTTTCGCGAGTGGGCCATCAAGGCGGAGATCAATGAGCGCGACGACATTGTTGTGATGAACAAGAAGGTGAGCAGGAGGGACGGAAGGGAGGTGCGATTGACTGGCTGTTATCAGTAGGGGATCAGGCGACCTCTTGCTGGCGTCAGTCCACTAAAATAGCAGCTGGGCAGTGCGCATCTGGTCTTTGTTTGGTCGGCCATTTAACCGAGTTTCGCCCTTGGTCTTGATTACAGATTTCCGGAACTGCCGCCAAGTTGGGGCAACCGAACTCGTACCACCACTGCACCATCCTGGCCAGCGCCAACAAGCTGCATTTGGGTGAGTCCCTGGTGCGGGAGAAGGCCAACTATATCAGCCGGGCCACTGCTTCAGTGCCGTCGCCCATTCGTAATCTGGTGGATGTGAACCGCACCGTGAATGTGGCTCAGCTGCGCTCCGCCGTGGGCTACGAGTACCTGAGGACAGCGGCTACGGCTCTGGAGGATGGCGGCAGTGCCCAGACAATGAAGCAACGCGGTTTTCAGCTGATCAATCCCACCGAGAAATGGTTCCCCGGCATCGATGAGCTGCGCGCCAATTATAGCTCCTGGGATTGGGTCATTGGCAAGACGCCCAGCTTCACGGTGGAGAAGGACCTGGAGGTGAAGGGGCATGACGGGGATATGAAGCTAAAACTGAGCGTGGAAGTGGAGGGCGTAAGTTCTTGGACAATGTGTTGCCTACAGAATTTAATTAATGTTTTGGCCTTTAGGGACTGATGAAGGAGATCGGCTTGCAGTTGCCGCAAAGCGAGCAGCTCGTTCCAGTTGTGACTCCCCTCCAGGGCAAGCCCTACAACGAGGAGAACCTGAACGGAATCCTGGGTGCCTTGAAGCTCGTCAACGCTTCGAATGTGAAGCAGGCCATAAATGGCTCGGCTTGATTATTACTGTTGTGTTAGCTCAAAGAAAAGCTAAAAAAAAAAGAAAGAAAATCAATATCCTTTATGTAGTTTTGCTAACATAGACGTAGTCCTTCCTTCCAAGAAAAATATTACTAATATAGTATTTAAGCGTATTAAACAACAAACCATATATACTTTTGTTATCCCGTTTTTGTATAAAAAGAACTGCAATAAAATGTTAAAACATTTACAAATTATACAAACATGAACATGAGGCGAGGATCGCTTAAAAAAAGAGTTCGATTTTTATTTCGATTAACCAATAATAAAAACAAAACGGATTTGTAAACATGAATACAAAGTTAACTCGATTTAAGGCACACTTGTTCGCTATCTTTTGACACAAATTTGTATATATAATATAAAGTAGATTACAGACTAAAAATATGATTGGAGGGACTCGCCGAATACTAGGACACGGGGGGATAGATAACAAGTGTGATCTGCGAGTCCCTTTAATACGACACAAATCGGAATAGAATAGAATAGCATCCTAAACGCGATGATTGCACTCGGGGGAAACGGACAAGGGACAAGGGGAGCGGCCTAATCGGCCTAGATGTGAACCGTTTGCACCAATTCCGGCAGGTTCTGGTAGTCTGGATCGCGGGCAAAGAACTCCATGAGATAGGCAAAGGTGGGCCGGTCTTTCGGGCGCTCCTTCCAGCAGCTCTGCATCACCGCATAGATGTAGGCTGGGCAGAGACTGGGCTGCGGCAGTCGCTCGCCACTGTCCACCAGCTTGATGGCATCCACATTGGATATTTCGCCGTACGGCGGAGCTCCCAGCGCAAACATCTCCCAAATGGTCACGCCAAAGGACCACACATCGCTGGCGTGCGAGAAGATGCCCAGATTGAAGCTCTCCGGGGCATACCAGCGTATAGGCCAGCGGCCGCCTTGCGTAAATTGGTACTCGGTGCTGCCGGGCCTCAGCGATCGCGACATGCCGAAGTCACTGATCTTGGCCTGCTGCCGGGCGGTCAGCAGTATGTTCCTGGCGGCCAGATCGCGGTGCACAAAATGCTGAGATTCCAGATAGTGCATGCCTGGCGATAAAACGTTTTAAATGTAAATAAATCTCCAGTTGCATCACCTTTTATGTACACCTACCACAAGCCACCTGGGATGCCCAGACCTTTAGCTCCGAATTGGCCGTGATCTCGGCTCCATGATCCAGGATATACTGCAGCATGGAACCCAGCGGAGCCAACTCTTGCACCATCATCAGCATCTCGCCCTTGGAGATGCCAATTAGCCGCACAATGCATTTGTGCTCCAATCGCATCATCACTGAGGCCTCGCGCAGAAACTCCTGCTTGTTGCTATGCTCATCGCTGAGCATCTTTATGGCCACCTCCACACGCGATGTTTCCTCACCAGAAGCGTTCCTCCTCACCAGCACACCGCTGTGCACGGAACCGAACTCGCCGTGGCCAATCTCGCTCTCCAACACCAGATTCTCTGGTTCGATAAAGAACCTCAGCTTGGCCGCCTCCAGGGCACTCGAGGTGGGCGTTGTGGGGGTTCCACTGCACTTCCGCTGCAGATAGCCAGCCATCTCACTCTCCGTGGAGCCTGTGGAGATGAGCGAGTTGATACGCGGCGCAGCTGAGGGCTTGGCCATTTGCTGATCCCACACCGAGAGCACGTCGACTGTGGGCTGATACCCATTGATGCCAGCCTGGACAGCGCGCTCACGCTCAATGGCGACGTCACTCTTGGTGAAATACTCAACTTCGGCTTCAGTCTTTTGGGCAATGGGCGGCGGCAGCTCCATCTCGATGGGCGTGTTGTTTCTGGGCACATTGTACAGCTCTCCGCCGGGTGCTGGGGGCACCACGAGGCCGCCGTCTGCATTGAAAGTGGAGAACTCCGTGGAAAAGGATAGGCTTTTCAGCATGGGAGCAGCTGCCTGCAGCTCTTGCTCCGTCCTGGCCAGCGACCCACTCACACTGCTTTCAGAATCGCTCCGCTTGCCCTTGGACTTGCTCTTGCGCAGGCTGTTCATGTCGAAGAGCGCCTTCTTGGGGCTGGTCAGGCGCAGGGTGTTGAACATGGAGCTGCTGTTCTCCTTCTGCTTCTTTTTCGCAATGGTCAAGGCGGGGACATGCGGATGGCCATGATGGGGGGAATGGGGGGAATGGGAGTGCGGAGACACGGGAGTGGGTGGCGTAGCTGGCGGAGTGGTTCTTGGCTTCACCGAGGATCGTGGTATGGTGGCAAACGAGGGCACCTCTGGCTTTGGCTGCGGCGGCACAGGGAACTTGAGGCTCACTGGCAGTCCGTAGGAGAACCGCATGAAGTGCGATATCAAATGCTCCAGACTGGGCCAATAGGGACCGTCATCGATGTACAGAAACTTGGACTACGGACGAGAAAATGTTTACTAATTTCCATTCTAATTGTTCACCTCTATTACTCACCCCTCCGGACTGCAACTTGACACCGTTCTGGTAGAGATCTGCCTGCGAGATACGAAAGTTCTTGACCATTTGGTCGCTGCTAAGCAGAGTTAGAACCAATCCAGACGCCGCCGGCGACTCTGAGTAGCGAACCAGAAAGCATCCAGAAGTGTCCAGTTGCGGTTGACTCACCAGCAGCTCCTTGGCATGCTTCTTGAGGATGGCAACGGCCTCGTCTCGGGTCAGGGTGCCGTGATACCACTGCTCTCTGGCCGTACTTGCCGGCGGAAGCTTATAGTTCAATAGGAACTCTTCCACAGGCGTTTGGCCCGCCTCCTTGGCCAGATCGAAGGGGAATTCACCCGAGCTGGTCCTCGGCAGCGGCGGGGCTTCGGCGAGTAGCAGTTCCTGCACAGCCTCCAGGTTGCCGTGCTTGGCTGCCTCGTGCAGCGGCACATACCCGTTCTCTATATTCCTACCCTGGACATTGGCCTGTGCGGCGATAAGGGTTCGTATAAAGCTGGCCGGCTTGGAGCGAGCTGCGTACTAAGGCGGGAATGAGATTATAACAAACATTCCCAGAACTGAGTAGAAGAGGATGACTCACGTGCAGGGGCTGACAGCCGAAAGAGTCGGAGCTGTTGACCTGGACCTTTGCATTGAGCAGATGCTTCAGGATGTCCTCGTCCGAGTAGAGGGCCGCCAGATGCAACGCCGTCTGGCCATCTTGGTTTTTGGCATCGAAATTCCGGTAGCCGCACTTGAGCAGCTCAAAGACCACTTTACTTTCGTTCTTGGCGGTGGCGCGGTGCAGCAGATTGGTCACTCCATGGCTGCGGGTATTGTGCGGCGGCGGGTCCCGGATCAAGGGCACAGTCAGCCTCGTGGGCAGCCCATTGGCCGCCTGCTGGTAGTAGTCGACCAGCGTGTCCAGTCCATGTAGGATTTTTGTCTGCACCTTGTCGTCGATGGAGAAAAAGGCATCCTCGCCGCCATGTCGCCTCACCTGGTAGTGGCACACCTCCTCCTGGCATAGAAGGCTCAGCACGAAGTCACCAGCCGCCGTGCTGCTCTCCCGGACGAGGAACGTTCCGTCCTCGTAACCTGTTGATTATTGCCACAATCAATTACAATTCATTAGGCTGCGCTCCCTCCACCACGCCCTCATATCCCTGCGCTGCGCAAAACGGCGTCTCGTCCTAGCACTTGCCTTGCTTGAGCAGATCGTCGGCCGCCTCGCGGGACAGGCTGCCGTGGTACCACTTCATGGGATCAGGATCGCGACTCATTGTTGGCCCATTTGCTCCGAATTCTCGACTTTTTGTTAATTTCGAGATCTCTTTTAGGTTTACTTCGCGTCCAGTGTGACCATTGGACGAGGCACTGATCATCGTTGGGTGGATTAGGTGGACAGTCCCAGGGCTGCACAGCACTATCGTGGTGGTAGTTTTTGGGACGATCAATGGTTACGGCGGGTGTTTGAAAATGTTTTTATAATAGATAATGTTTCTCTATATTGAGTTTAAATAGGTATTTATGAAAACTCTTCTTTTTTTAAATTATTTAATTATTAAAAACAAATTACAAAAACAATCCTTTAATTTTCCAAAGCAATAAATTAATGATTCATAAGTCAGCTTTAGTTAAACTAGATTAAAGTTCATCTATGACATGAGTCATAATTTATTTTAAGCTGTTTATTACGGCCTTGTTTAAACCCACTAAAATAAAAACACACACAAGTTATTTTATTGTTTCACTTTTGTTTTGTATTTAAATTTTCTTGATTTTTGTTGTTGTTTGTTGTTTCATTTTGTTTATTTTCATTTTATGTAGGCGCTACTAAAACAATGTATTTTAAATTATGGGCGATTATGTTAGATTAATTTTTGTTTGCTTTCTCCTCGAATTCGTTTGCCTTTGCTGTCGGTTATGTGAGAATAGTTCTTAAGCATTTAAAAAACGACTAAACGCTAGGATACACGGCATTAAATTAATACAAAAGTTTAGGTTATGATATATATATTTATAAACATTAAATGTTGTCATCCTTTAGACTTATATATGTGTTATGTGTTGTAGGCTGTAGTAGTTCCCTTTCATATTCTCTACAATGTACAAAAAAGCAATTCAATTCAATTCATTTCTTGATTCGGACTTCAGGCTCCTCGCTCCTCAGTTTTCGATTTCCTAGTAAGTATGGTGGCAACTTAAGCGACTAACTAACTCGGTAGATAGCTACATCATATACATACATACACGAAGAATACACAATTGACCCCCCAAAAACGATATACACTCAACACACACCACACACTACGCTCCGAGCAGCCCTAACAGAACTATAACTTATTGGCTAAATTAAGCTTAAGCGCTCAGCATTTATTGGCCTTGTATTCCAGCGCGACTTTAGTATTATTAATCATTTTCGAAACTAGTTAAAAACAAAGAATTTCAACTGTGTGGTTCAGGTGGTTCGAAATAAGGTTGCGTATAAAAAAATTGGTGGCTGCGACAAGGAATTTTGATGTCTTGTGTCCACTTTCTAGACTTGGTTCCTTGATTGCCATTATCGTAACTGTTTGGTTTTGCTTCTACTTCTGCTATTGATGATGGGCTCTGCCTTGGTCCTTCTGGCTTGGCTGCTATTCCTCGACGATGCCCCCGCGGTTGCTGCTACTGTTTCTTCGTTCCAATTATAAGTAACTAGATTCTAATGTAGAACAAAATGGTTAAACGTATCGTAATGTATCGAAGCATTTCAAGAATCCCATTTCATCTTCTTGGTTTCGTTATTAATGTTCTTCTGCCTTTACACATTTATGACTTTTTCTTTGTTGATATACGTGTGTGTTTTGCCTTATTAATTAGCTATTGAAGAGAGCTTTTGGGAAACTCCGTTCACAGTCTTGGATTTAAGGACATCGTTTTCATATGAAAAGACAGTTTCCTTGCCATTTTCGACGACCCTGCAGAGAGAGATAGAAAAATGACACCATTAAACGATCAGTTTGTGTGTGGGGGAGTTCCCTGTCACTTACCGCTTGGTCATCAGTTTTTTGCCATTGACAAACACCGTCGAGGTGGAGGTGCGCTTGACCCCAGCGCTGGGCCCGCTGGAGATGTGGGTGACATCACTGCTGCCATTGCTGCTCGACATCGATGAGAACGAGGTGAAGCCGCTGGTGGGCATAAAGAAGTCCATCATCGAGTAGTTGAGCATGGGTGGATGGGCGGAAAAGGGGCTGGCCAATTTGTGCTGATGATGGTGATGGTGGTGGCGAGAAGCACTCGAGCTGCCGCCATTGCGTCGACTGCTGCTCGATCCGCTTGTCGTACCACCATTTGAGTATCCATTGGCATCTGGAAAGAACGGACAGCAATGATTAGTGGTTAACCAGCGACACCAGCTTATGAGCAATCTGCTTACCTCTGAAAAAGTCGGCGAAGGGCGAGTTTACCCCAAAGAACTCACGGAACACTTCTTCTGGCGGTCGGAATACAAATGGAAAGCCGCCCAAAATATCGAAGTCATCAAAGTCGTGAGTGTTGTAGTGATGGCGGGTATGCGATCGACCCTGGCCGCGATCACTCAGTCCATCCTTGCCGTATTCATCGTAGATGCGACGCTTCTTCTCTGTGAAACAGAAATCAAAACGGGAATTAGTTTCTAAACTTGGCAAGTTATCCTTAAGGATTAGTAAGAAACACTCGAGCTGCTGGGGGGTTATCTTAGGCCTAACAAATAGCTTTTAGTTGCGGAAAAAAGAACGTAACGTAACAAACAGAATGCCAGTCGGTCAGTCAGCATAAAAAAAAAACACAAAGTAACCAAAAAGAACGCAATTCCAACGCTTCTGCTTCTGGCTTTACCAAACAGTTTGTGAAACGGCGTGCCCTCGAATATGTTGCGGAAGGTGAAGGCCTGATAGCGATTGCCGGACCGCCTGCCGGACCCCGATCCGTAGCCAGAGCTCGGATAGTAATCGTAGTCGTAGTCCCGGCCATAGGCCGAGGTTCCATTGCTTCCACCAGTGCGATAGCGGGAATAGGAGCTGCTGCTGTTGCTGCTCGCCGAGGACTTGTGCAGCGTGGCACGAGAGTCGTAGATCCTGCGCTTACGTGCTAAACACACACAATATAGAGGATCCCAACCATTTAACCTTTTCTAGAGGAATTGAAAGTAAAAGTTCTTCTCGATCTGTGGCACTTACCATCGGACAGGACTTCGTAGGCTTCGGACAGCTCGCGGAAGCGTTTGTTGGCCTCCTCCACATTGTCGGGATTCTTGTCTGGATGCCATTTCAGAGCCAATTTTCTGTAGCTGTTTGGGTGGATAGAAAATTAATTATTAAATACATTTTAAAACCATTAAAGACTAAATTAAAGCTCCCAGTCGATAAGCAGGAAACTTAATTAACTTCAATTCCCATGAAATTGCTAATAAAACAAAGGGGATTCACCCGAAAATAACAATTCATTCGATTAACGCATGGGTCAGCTTTCGGCCGGATGTCAGCAGCCATATAGGACTTCATTGGAAGCCCGTATGTATGGTCAAATTTCGCTGACGGATCATGGTTTATTTGTGTACTTACGCCTTCTTCACTTCACTGTCGGTGGCCGAGCGCGGCACATCCAAGACCTTATAATAGTCCACCATTCTGTGGCTTCGACTGTTTCCGGCGCTGCTGTTATTTACTCAGTTGCTGCTTGCTTGCTTGCTTGCAATTCCACTGCGATTTTCTGTATTATCTCGGATACCCGTCGGTCGACTGCAAAAGATCATTAAAGATTCAAAAATTATTAAGGGCTCTGGACTGATTTATGCACCGTTGTTGTTACTTTGGACAGCATTTGGCAGAACTCAATTTCGGATTTGTTTTTGATTTACTGGAAAAGCAAAGGCTAAATGGAAAACATAAACAAATAGGGGCAGGCAGGCAGCACACGCACACGCACACCCAAATCCGAGTATAAAGCAAAGTCAAAGACAGCTTGGTTTGCATTGGGCTGCCCCGCCGACACTTTTCGATTTTTTCGAGTTCAATGTCGTTCGAAAACCCCATTATGCCATCGCCCACACACAGACACACGCAAACTATGAAAGAGACAGCACAAGTACACTGGGAAAAGGGGGTTTAAATAGATCAGGGAGCAAGCAAGACAAGTGTTTGGGAATTTAATAAAAAAAATGTTTGAAAAAACTACAAGAAATAATTTTATAATCTAAAATAAAAATTAATTTCCCTCTTTATATAAATTACTTACAATTTAAATTAAATATTTTCAGTGTATACCACATAGAGGAAAATAAATAGAGTGAATGCGAGAGGTGGCAACAAACAAGGCGCATGTGTAGGGCGCTCAGTTAGCCGTCCATCAACTTTTGGGGCAAAGTTACTCAAGCGTTTGCCTCCCATATTCCCCTAGCCTCCGCTTCACCTTCTTTATCTCCCCTCATTTTCGTGCAAAATAGTCGCTAATTTTATTTAATTTGTATTGTTGTTGCCGCCGCTCTATGCCGCTGGTTGTCATGCCAGCCCCCTTGACATAAATTTGGCTTGATTTCATGCGCGAGTGTTTTTTATCAAACATTACAGCGGGGCAATTGTTTGGGGTTCATTGTTGTTTCTGTTAAGGAAAGTGCCTGCCTGCTGCTTGGCTCAAATTAGCCCTGCGGCCAAATGACATGACAATTTGCATTTACACAAAATCTCAAACTGAACTTCAGAGCTCCGCTGGTCGACTGACCAACATCTGACTTTATCGATGGGTTGTTTATGTTGCCAATGATGTGGGTTGTATCTTGGGGCTTGGTTCTTATGGGCGGCTCACTCAATTTGTTCGTGAAGATACTTATATACATTTATATATATTTTTTTTCTCATGTTTTTGTGATCTAATTTATGGCTTTCGATGCGGTGCGTGTGCGTAGCGTCTCATAAATTTGTCTATTAGAACAGATTCGAGCGCTAAAAACAAAACGGATTAGAGATATCTTTTGTACATAGATATATTTTATATATTATATACGTAGATATATATTTGGAGCTTTTCCAGAGATGATTAAGTGTCAAATTTTGACACTAAAAAGCTAATTGCTTAGTAATTTTCTTAGCAAAAAAAAATTCTTTTAATTTAAGGCTTACAAATTTAAGATTTTTGTTTGATTACAATTGTAAATTAAGGCAGTAGATACTTTTAATATCAAAAATGGAAACTTTCTGATAAAATACATCTTTAAAGCCAGGTTCCACCGAGATTTGAACTCGGATCGCTGGATTCAGAGTCCAGAGTGCTAACCATTACACCATGGAACCACCATAATGGCCAAGAGCCATTTTCCCATTTTCTGGCCACTAGAACCGCACTGCGCATGCTGCAAATGGGTGAAAAAGGGGTGGTGGCAGGACGAAGTAATACAAAGGCTCTTGAACCCGCGAGGGGTGCCTCAAGAGAGGGTTCGAATTTTCACATCCACTTTCGATTTCGTTGGCTGCATTTCCCTGCTGCTCCCACTAAATCCTATATACATATTTCTCAGATCTGTGGGATTAGTGCTTTCACACATGTTGCAATAGATTTAATACCCGCCGCTAGATTATAAATACTGAAATCGAAATCGAAAGAGAATTCTGCAGCTAGAAAGTAGAAATAACAAAGATAAATTTAAATGAATTCCCCTTATTTTTTTTTTTATTTATACAAACAAGTTGCTCCCCCTCCCGCTTATATACGAGCATATATAGATTGCTGCTGGTTATATAGAGACCGACCCATAGATATAGCCTCGATGTGTGCGTGCGTAGTTTATTCGCTTTGCGGCTGCCTATATACCTGTTGACATATTCGGCAAATTCTAGGTCGTAGGTGTAGGAACTTGTAGCATTGTCTAAAAGCAGCAAATGACGACGACGACGACGGCGACGACGGCGACGCGACTGCCGCTGACGTTTCTGCTGCTGGCCAGCCATCCGCATGACACACACACACACACGTCATAGGAGCTGAGGAGGAGCTGAGCAGGTGAGGAGACAGGTGGATCTGGATGCCAATGCCAGAAGGAGAGGAGGAGACAGAGGAGTCATTGGAAGACCAAGCTGCTTGCTGTGGCTTGAATTTCACTGCCAACCGCTGACTCAAGCCGCATGGAATCGTTTGGAATCAAAGCTAAAAAAAAAAAAAACTATCGACGAGACCATATCTCTGGTGGCAGTCACTCACTCACTCAGCACCTTGCCATCGTTCTGTGGGCGTCTGTGGCATTTAAGGCATTTGCCGGTTCTGTCAGACAGCTCTCGCAGGCCCAAAGATTGCCTTGATTGAAACTATCTTTCAGATGCCCTTGCACTGGCAGATGGCTTTATAGGAATTAGAGTTATATTCCTTAATTTAGGAGTTCCAGGAACTCTTCCAAAAGAAACACAGAAATGTTAATGAGGAAGCTAAGGCTTTTACAACACAAAAAACGCATAAAAAGCAGCCAGAACTGGTTTGTAAAGATCACACCAATTTCATCACTGGCATGATTCACTGTATGAGAAGTTCCGTTACAAATTGTGTTCTTTAGAGAAATCAGTCTTTACTGTAAGGTCAGGCCACAGATAAAAAAAAAAATCACTGCATAAACATTGCACAGAGCAAAGGGAGTTTATAATATTCTATAAAATGAATCACAAAATTAAATATTTGTCCAGCCATGAGCTCTTTTTTTTAAGGGCTTTTACGCAAAGAAATGTAGGTTTTTTGATAATCAAAATTAAATAAGACGTGTAATATATTTAGGTTTACATTGCAACCTATTCTATAAGCAGGAAAGCCACAAATATGGCTTTGCTTTTCAGATCCTTTGAGAATTCTGTTTAAAAGTAGGAAATAATTTACAATAGGTCAAAGAAAGAGTAATTTTGTATCAAAAAACTGTTTGTATAATACTTTTTAATGAATTTTACAACCATAAAGATTTATTTGATATAAATTATATGAACAGATATTAAGTTTGATATTTTCTGATATTTTAAAGCACTCCCAGATATTCCATTTATTTATTTTCTTACAATTTCCATACAAATGTTCCTACACTCCTTCACTGTTTATTTATTTATTTAGTCGTATCAAAATCAAGCGGCTTTAATCACAAACTCAAGGGACTCCGCCAAGTAACAAGTGTGTTTGGCAATTGAAATAAAAACAAAAACAAAGCAGAAACAACACACACACACACATGAGGAGCCGGGCTGCCTACATGGCTTTAAACCTGAACTCACTCCAAAAATTATGTATGCGGTTAGTCTGCGATATTTGTTGTTATCTCTCGGCTAGAGTTTTGTTGTTGTTTATGCAAATTACATCACCATCGACGATCGATATCGATATGATACCTGAATGTGTGTATGCAGCGGCGTTGCACTGAGATTTTCCTCACACTTTTCAATTTTGTTGGCGCTTCAATTAAACTTGAAATTGTGTCATGATAAGCAAACAAACAAGAGAGAGAACAGCGTGTAGTCAAACTCGATTTATCGGAAGATGAAGAGGAGCAAAAGTTGGTGGTTGCGTGTTTTATTTTCTTATAAAGTTTCTTGTTGCTGTTTTGTTCATTGGAAGACGAAGTTCGGTGTTAATTTTGCCATAACCTACATACACAAATACACACTTCTTGCTGCAATCACACAAACACACACACACGCACAGGCGATAAGAAAACGCTGCGCATTTATGGGGCTTGATGGCGGAGTCACGCAATCGAAGCTGCAGAGGGGAACAAGAGATACATATGGCCGGAGGGGCAGCTGCACTCGCACTTTTCATATTTACATTTGTCGAATTAACCAGCGATTGCCAATCTCGTTTTTAACTTAGTGTTACGTTCAGTTTCGGATTCGCAACTGTGCATTGTACTGCACATAATACGGAAGAACGCGGCGAAAAAAAGAAAAATAATAATAATGAAAACTTTTTCAGCCGCCCTCACGTACGCGGCTATGAATCTTTCAGATACGAATGCAAAGCTTAAATAAAAGATTCGTAGCTGCGGGATCGAAAGAGAGAGAGAGAAAGACAGAAAGAGAGCTCAGGAAAACACTTACTTAGTCAAGGCGAATTTGGTATACCCTATAAAGCAGGTTTTAAGTAATAATGCGGGGCAACAGGTGCTTACATTTATGTTGTTCTGCTACATAATATAAACATAATGTTTTATAAACATGATGTTTTAATGATACAAGTAACGTTGAGACCACATCGACTATAGTTTATTCCCAGTGCCTTGAGTTGCAAAGTTTAAGAGAATGTATAAACACCTCCTGTAAGGGTATTAAAAAGAAAGAGCGCTGCCCGCCCAGCTGACGGCATTGCCATGCCTGAGATTGTTTTTCCTATAGAAGAGAGACAACAAGTAAGAGAGTGTTTGCCAAAGCTCTCTATTTATTATTGTTATTGTTCTGGAGGGCCCAACTCACCGGAAGTTGTTACGCTGATTCTTGCAAAAATCGTTATCTCACAGATACCATTTATCTCTCGGGCCTTTTTTATCAGCAACCACCATAAACAAAAAGCTGACGCCTCAGATCACCTATTTTCACTGTTCCGCCGGTTAATTCCCCATTTCCAGCATGATTCACCATTTATAGGATTCCGCCGAAATCATTTCTCGTTTAGCTAAAACCCATTTCGTATATTGATTGTACATTCGATGAGGACTCATTTAAATAAATATGAATTTTATGGGCAAAGTTTATAACGCTCTAAAGGCAGCAGAGCGCTCAGCCGAATGTAAAGACAACAAATTTAAATATTTAATTTTAGAACTCTGGCGACGAGTCGTTGACGCCGGACCAACCGTGGGTAGAAAGTTCCTTTTTAAAAGAGGAATTTTCCAATTCCATAGATTAGGAATATATGGGCAATTCTCCAGACATGTCAACCGCAGCCAAAAAATTAAAAGTTAATAAAAGTATGTTTTTTTCGCATATTTGGGCAGGGAATCTATTGAATTTAACTAATGAAAGCCAATTTTATGTTTACTCATAACACATTTTGAAATATTTCAATGCAAAGTAGACACAGTGCGAAAGCACTGCTTTGAGCGTTTCTAATGCTCGTTTTGTTTTAATCCATTTTCTTAAAGAGAGTCATTGAGCATTGATATTCGCTCTTCTAAATCTCGATTTATATTCAAAAAATATGAAAAAAATGTGAAACAACCGATGCGATTACTAATAACGGCGAATTTCTTATGATCTTATTTGTCTTCACCAATGTCGCGTTCGACAGTGAAAAAGAATTCTAGTTATCGGTGCATCCAAGGTTTTTGTGCAATGAGCATCAAATATCGTGCCCAAACGTATATTTTGGAGCTTAAGAAGTTAAAAGAAAATTTGGTTCAATATAAGCAGCAATTCGAGTTTGGAACTTTTTTAAAGTTTGTCGCGTGCGACATCGTAGGTAAAAAAAAATTGTTTTTTTTTTGTGTTTTTTTTTAATATATTTTTTTATATACTAGTTTTAGTGGAAATGAATGCAGGAAACGAAAAAAACAAAGCCAATTGCAAACGTTGGAGAGAAAATATAAAAAAAGATGAACAAAAATTACAAAATTATAAATTGAAAAACAAGGAGAGAATGAGGAAAGCTAGAAAGACTGCTCGAAGACTGGCTAAAGGAAATAAAAAAATTATTGAGGAAAACCGCAAATATAATAGAACACGTCAACGGGAGAGGATGTGCAAAGCATACCTGGTATAAGCCAGATGCATTGGTTTGCTTGCAATGGCCAACAAACGGAATCTGGTAGGACAGCATATTCATTTAAAAATATTGTTTTTTAAAGATATTTTGTTAAGTTTGAAATTGATGTAAGAAATAATAAAAAAAATATTGAGTACATTAAAAATAATTTAAATACATCCTTTGCACTTCTCACTACTTAAAAAGAAACAAAAACAACATAAAAAGTATGATGGGAAAAAATGTCGCGTGCGACATGTCGCGTGCGACACAGATTCAAATTAAATTTAAAAAAAAACTACTTAATATTTTTAAGTCAAACAAAGTCTATTATTAAGATAATGCATTGCATAATATATTAAAATTAATTCCATTAAAATCTTTCGTCACGTTTCGCTGAAATCAGGGCTTGAGCTGGTTTGCGAAAAAGTGACTTCTATATTTGTCGCGTGCGAATACGTCACATTTTTGTAAATATCTTGAAAACGAATAATTGTCAGAAATTGATCTGAGCACCAATTATAGTGCTAACCAAGAGCTATACATTACAATTTTTATAAAATTAAAATAAAATCTTGTCGCACTTTTTTTTTCAGTTTGAATGCGTACGAATGTCGCGTTCGACATCAGAGAATTGCCCATATATATATATGAATATGTACCTGTTGCTATCGATGGACAGTGGGTAAAAATATTTAAGTAAATATTTAACCTTGAAATTATTGTACAAAAAATTATAAGGGCATTATATGAGATGAGAAATTTGGATCCTAATTAGTATTTAATGAAAGTTCGAGTCTCCCATTATCTAGAAAATATTTCAAATTATTTTTATATTGGGTTTTTACAGAGTTTACATTTATAATCAAGCTTTAAACTTTCTCCACTTATTTTCAGTTCTTAAAAAACAATAAAAATCTTAACCACTGTGCCGGCCACACCAGCAGGTGGTGATGAGAGCAGCCGGGAGGGAGGTGCTGCGCGAAATGTGTTGTGCGAAAAACGTTGAAAAGTTTATAATTTAAACTTTTTATATAGCAGCCGCTCACAAACACAAGCAATTTCAAATGTATCTTATGGGAATTTATTTATAGTTTCGGTGGGAAGAGCGGTGAATTGGTCATAAGTATTGCGGAAGGAAAATATTAATGCAGAAACCAAAACATTGACGTGTTATTTTTCGCGGGCGAGGGAAAATCGCAAGGAAAATGCTCGAAAAATTGGAACACAGGTAAATGGTCAGTAATTATTACGGAAAAAATAACACAAATTAAGGTGGCAAAGGAAAGTAAGTGCTTGAGGGCAAAGAAAACAAAAGGGAAGCCAAGGTGGAACCTCGCCAAATTGCACAATCAACGAGGACGGGTTTTGGCGGGGGGAAAGCAGAAGCAGCAGCAGCAATAAAAACAATGCAATGCCATGTGAAGCAACATCAGAGACCTGAGAAAAGCCACACAACACGGACACACACACGAGAGACCTAGAAATAGACTTGTGGGCGTGGGAAATAATCTATTTATAAGCCCACGCCCGCAGCTTTTCCCCATGCAACATGGAAAAGTGTTGTAAGTGCTCCACCAATGCTGCTGATTCATCCACAGCTGGCGATTCCCCGCTGGCAAAATGATTCCGAACTGTTGTAATATCATCAAATCTATTGGATCTGGAAACCCATAGCCCAAGGGGGGGCTTGCCCTCTCGCCTTCTTTGTTTGATTTTGGGGTAGCAAAGGGGCGTAGCCTGCCGAATCCGAATCTGTATCTAATCAAAGACCTTTCCAGCTCTTCGTTTGTTTGTTCGATGAATAAATAAAAAAAAAACAGAAAAAAAAAATCATTTTCAATGTACATTTCGAAATGATCTGTGTAATTTTTGTGGCCGCTGCGGTTCCGGGACCCTAGAGGCATAGAGGGGAATTGTTCTATGGGCGGGTCTCTGTGGTCATGTTCAGTTTGAGTGGCTTTTGGGGTTCATTACATGGACTTTATAGAGGCATAACTTACACGCCCAGGATTGGTATAAATTTTTAAATAAATAAATGGTTTTCTGAAGGCCTTAAAATATTCTGTAAAATATAATATTCTTCTGTGTGTGCAAAATCTTCCCTGTTTACATTGCCATATCTTCAAGTTACTATAAAATTCTTTGAAAATATAATAATAATCAGTATCCAAACTCACTTGAATGGGTAAATATTTTCAAGAAAAGGTACATAGATGCATGACGGATGGTAAATATTTACCGGCTATCACGAAGTCAAGGCACACACAGTCTGATCTAATATAATCAAGCCTTATGTGTAGATCCTCCTTTATACAGTCTACCAACTCTCACCCGTTGTGCGGGTGTAACCAACGGTCGTGTCCGAGTCATGCAGTCATAAAAACGCCAAAAACTAAATAAGGCAAGTCGAGTTTAATACCGTCACATAAAATCTGCCCACCATCGATCGAGAAATAAACCTGTAGCCCGGCGATCAGACAGACACACAGCCGGTGATGATCTCAATGTACGCGTTTGCTGATTTGTGGAATCATCACAGCAGCAGCCACTAAGCCCGACATCTCTCCTCGAGTTCAACGCTTCCTTGTGCGATATAAATACATAAATCTAAGCTAGTCATGATAGCCATCTCTTCACTGTCCATCCAGCAGAGCCGCGAGAGCTACTGCTACTGTTATGGCACCGAAAAAAATGAAGGTTTCAAAAAGAAAACTTGTTCGTCAAAGGATATTAAAGGATAGTTCATAAATCCTACTAAATATAAACCTAGATTAATGGCAAATATTGTAAAGTTTTTATTCTAACAAAGCTGAAAATTAATTCAAGTAATTTATACTATTTTTCCTGTGCATTTTACTGAACCCAAAGCAAGTCTGTTGGACAATGAACTACTTCTAGATGCCACACACAAAAAAAAAGAAGTCAAGCCTGGCTGCCTGCTTGCTGCAACTTCCACCGTATGTTGCATTGACAATGAAGTTATTAAAGCGCAAAACCACAGCCGACAAGCCAAGCCAACCACCTGAAGCTATTTTCATTTAGACGGCTCGGTTTGGGGCGGAAATATGTGATTAGCTGGCACTAAGGAAAAAATAAGAAATAAAGTTGGTCGGCGGCCAACATAAATGTGTCGTCAGTCAAGTCCATAAATCCACCAGATACTAAAGACAATTTTATTAGCGAAAGTGGGAAAGCACGGGAAAGCCAAGAGCTAAGGGCAGTGTGATTGATCGCCTGACTTGCCGCGGAGTTGCCCAATTTGTAGCAAGTAGCTCAATAAACTAGTTAACCTGCGGATTGCCATACATTTACCAATTAGATAAACCGCAAAAAGCCAGACAAAAAGCGGGCACACGAAGATGGGTTTCTCTATTAGCAAAACACTCATATTAACTTGATATGTTTGACTTAGCCTGAGGCCCGAGGGGAACGCAACAGGTGTTCCACTGTTCTAGTGGAGGGGCTTAAGAGCCGCCAGTCACGTAAAGCATTTTATTCTGCCGAGGGCTCCGTTGGATGGAATTACCTGCTCAAGCTGATTGCAACTGCTAGTTAAACCAGAAACTAATTTAATTTAATCAAATCAACTAGCGCAGGAGATAAAATGGTCTTCTTTTTATGAGAAACTGCCACACCATTAAAAGTTTATGTATATTTAATTTTAAAAAATATATAGCCGAGGTCACAATAAAAGTTATTTAAGCCATTTTAATTAATTCAGCTTCATATAGTTTATAATTTCATATTAAATAATTAAATTTAAAGCTTAAAGTGCACTCGCCTAATAATTACCAAACATCTGATGCAACTATAATTAAGTAAGCACTTCCTATGATGGCTATAAATTGTGGAAATGTTTAAATGAATATGAAATATATATATACAATCCCATGATTAATCCCAGCTTTAGCAACTTGTATTCATTATAAATTTATTTGTGACTGTTGAACATTTTAAAGGTCTTATTTAGCACAACAGCTTCTGCCGCCACTTTTCTTTATTACTTCATTAAATCTTCTAAAAATAATCCAGGCAGGCCTAACCTTTCACCCATTTGAATTTTCAAGTACAAAAAACAACAAAGAAAGCTATCTTTGAGATACACTTTGAGATACATTTTCAGGTTACAAAATCCATCATAACTAAGCGAAAAATTGATTAATTTCAATTCTTGGCTAGTTTGACTCAGCTTTCGATGATCAAGAAATTAATTGAATTACTACTGAAATTATGATACCCTGGAAGGGTAGGAAAAATTTAACTAGCCGCCTGCAAGGGTATTACAAAATCCAAACTGAGGGGTCAACCAGCCACTTGGAATGACTTTATGGGTTTTGCTTTCTCAAATTCGAGGCAGACGCTGCGTCGTCGTGGTCATCTCTGCCAGCTGCTGGTCGCTGCTCTGGAGTTTATGGTGACTTGGTCAGTTCGTAATGGGCTTCCAAGTCCAATTCCGACTCCGATGATGATCTTTGACGCTCACGCCGAGCAGATGACAAAGAGAAATACAGCCACGTCTTTTTATAGTTACTGCTGACCATTTTGTGTAGGTTTATTTGCTTTAGTAATTATTATAAATAGTTGGGAATTAAAGCCATAAAGCAAAATGAAAGCTGGGCGATGGCGATGGCGCTTGGCAGTGAAACGGACCGGCAGGCAAGTGGCCAAACGAGACCAATTTCCAAAGCAATTTAAATTAATTGAATGCAATAATCATAAAAAATAAGGAGTAGAGGCTCAGAGACAGTAAATTTGTAATTGAGAAGTAATTGCCTGTCGCAAAGAAAGGTAATTTTACTTAATTTGCAATCTGGGTAGGCGCCTATCGCCACAATTTAAAAGGTAGCGGCATCGTTTGTTAGGTGATAGTGCCAATATACACATTGTTTTAACCACTTTTTCCCATTTCCCCAGACTAGGCAATTGGCAATTGGCAATGAACATGACTCAGGGGTTAACACAAAAAGTATCTCAGAAATGGCAAGCAAATCGAAGCTAAAGAGCCGAGTTGGCAAATTAAATAAACAATGCGAAAGATTCAAAGAAGAGGTTGGTTTATAGGTAGGTAACAAGGTGGGGGGAATACAATGCAAAATCATATAAATTATTATAATATCTCCTGGCTGTGGTGGCCAGAGCCAGTTTCTCAAACAAAAGACTCTCCGCCGACTGACGCATCCATTGCTGCTCGCCTCTAATTAATGGAAATAGATACAGATACGGATTGAGATACTGAAAGGCAACTCTCAGTCTCCCTCAAGCTGCTGCGCCTCATTGAAGACCTTCGCTCTTCGTCTTGGCTTTACTCGGAAATCGAATCGAAACGAATCCAATTCATATATTCCAGTCTACAAATCCATTTGTTGGTGCGTAACACGCGCCAGCTTTTAGCTTGATCTTTTTGGGACTTTGAGTAATGCGAAGTACAGCGATATCGTGCTAAGGTTATATTTAGTTGCGAGCTGCAAATTAATTCGATCGGAAAGCAAAGCCGGAGCAATGCTGCTAATGAGCCAAGACCATTGCGAAATATGATTGTCATAATCATCATCAAGTTGCAATGCCAAATTCTCTAGAATTTCAAGGGAACACACAAGCAGAATTTCGCGGTGAAGTAAATCAAGCTAAGCGCACATACGGAGCTTTAAAGAAGCTACATAAGCAAAAAGTATCTTTAAATGACATCATTTTTCGGCTATTTGGATACTCAAAATTAGAGGCTGCTTATGGCGGGTCTCTAAAATAAACTAAAGTTGGGATAAATTCTCTTTTTAAAGTTCCTTTAGATTTGATATTGTGAACCCAAACGATATAAATTCAATAAAATACCAAAACAAGTTCATTACCCCCACTGTTTGCAGCCTAACGAGCTCTACCCGCCACCAAAAACTTAACCCAATTAATAAATTATGTTTGTTAAAGTTCGAGACACGTGTAAGCGATAGGCCCGCCCTAGGCTTTCCCACACACAATCCCCGCACAGAGAAAGCATTAACCCTGCCACATGAAGATGGACATGGGATATGATTATGGCGGTGCCTGTCTGCGGCGGCTTAGTGGATGCAATCTCTCCAAAACTCTTGAGCGGACAACAAGTGCTGCTCATTAGGGGAACCGCAAACAGCAAACAAGGCGAACCGGTTAATTTAAATACCCCAAAGACATAGACGAAGATGTTGCCGGGAGATCAAGTCAAAACTGAGGCTAAGCAGACGCAATGATTGATTCACCATGCACAGTTAGTAAATTAAACGAAAAGATGAAGTTTACAAGAGGAGATTTCCACCGCAAGACCGCATCGGATCGCAAGATCCACCTTTTCAATGACGCTGACAGGCAACAATTTTTATATGCGCTTCAAGTGCATCCGGACATTCATTCATTTATCTTTTAAAAGAAGCCACAAACGCGGTAAAATCGCCTCAATGGTCAAAAAGACCCGTTTTGGTAATTAATGAAAAATCATTTGCCGCAGCCAAATGCGCAGCCAAGTAAATGGAGCGGCATGGATTGCCGTTGGATTAGCTGAAAGCTAAAAATAATCAACGCTACCACATCAAATTGAGCCCAAAAAGGTAATGCATTTGCGATATGGCGGAATCGACTTGTATGTTTGCTTTTCACTTAAGAAAAGCCTACGCTTCACTCGTCTCGCAGAGAGCTTGCTGGAAATTCCTCGCTCGCTGGCTTCCATTGTTCACAATTAATTTCCACTCTGCCTCACAGTTCCCAATCCCCCCAATCGATCTGTTCTCATGTACGTTTTGATATAAAAAAAAAAAGTGAATTGATTCAAGGTGTGTATGTGCGACCTTGTTAGACCCTGATGAGATGAGTTTTCAGCAAACGATTTCCTCATCTTAAAAGTATCCTTTCTTTGACCTGGGACTCCCTTAAATATTCATCTCATCTTAGGTGTTTGTTTATAAGGGAAATATAAAATCTAGTAAAGCCCAAAATTCTTTCAATAAAATAGTTACAAATTGCCTTCATCTGCCCCACTTTTCGCCGCTTCAATCAATTTCATGTGCCATGGGCGCAGTTTGTTTAATTAACCAGCGCCTGCAATTTCCACAATGCTGCCGTTTGGCGCTTTCATTTCGCTGCCGCGAGTGTGACTTCTCAAGCGTGTGACCGGAGGTGAAATTTTTATTTTTGATTTTTGGCATTAGACCCGCGGAACCACTGCTGCAAAAAAAAAAAAAAAAAAGAAATGCCCAACTAAAAGAGTTGGCTGGCTGGATGGCTGGCGGGAGATGGCGATAAATGTGCACAGATACATTGCAGACCGCGTCGCGTCGTCTGGCCGCTTTAAATGGACAACTGGGAGTGGGTCACAGCTGCAACTGTGGAGCCTGCGGCGCATTGAGGCAAACGGAGCGATTATAGGGACCCACAAGACTTGGGAATAAGCTGCCGCCAAACCGAAACCAAAACCAAAAACCAAAACCAGTTGGCTTCCTCTTCGTCTGTCTTGCCAGCTTCGCTTTGCGGCATTTTCGATTCATTCTTTCGAAGCGTAAATATTTCAATTTATTTATTGGACATGCGTCTTCAGCATCGTATCAGTTTTCGAACACTTTCTTTATATTCCCTCGCTCCCCCAGTCCCCCCCCCCCTGGCAGATATATCTACATGTGTCATGCCTTGACCAGAAGAAACCCCAATATCTTGGCCTCGGATTGGGAAGCCAGCACGCAAACCTAAAATGTGTGTCAATGGCCTTTGGGCGCCCTTCTTTTCATTTATTTTCGGGGGCGGGGTAGACAGACTGGGGCGTATCCCCGTGCGGATTTTCACTAAAATGAAAACTAAGAGTGAAAACGGCTTGGATTTCTGTATTTCTTTTATTTTTTTTTTTTTTGCAGCAAACAAAGCAAAAGAGGTGTGTACGCTGATTCCAACTGCAGGCCATGCATGACCCGCGCGTATTAGTGTCCCATCCTCCGGTTTGTCTGATTGTCATGCTAAATGGGTGAGGTGAAACTACGACTGCGATTTTGGACGGCTGGGATCATTGTCCAACTCCCCTAAAGAGCATTGCCTGTCTGTCTGTCTGTTTTTTAGGTTTTTTTTTAGTTTTTCTTCTCTTACTGTCAACTGTCAAACGAAATTTACACGTTTTCCTTCCAGCTGCACCTCACGAAACTATCCAACAAGCGAGACTCGGAGACAAAGAAATGGGTAGTGCGTGAGGCTCTTTTTTAATGGATTGATTGTTTGGTAAAGTTAGCATGTTAATTGCCTTTATGGTGGCGATAGACGACAAAGCCCACTTACAAGTCAAAAGCCCATTACTGCTGAGTTCCCTGCTGTTTTCCTATTTTATCAGTTGTGTTCCTGGCACATCTTTACATGACTCTCACTCTGGCAAAGGAAAACAAGCTTTAAAAATGATTAAAAATATATTAGAAGTGGTATTAGTTTATGTCATTTCATTAACTAAAAGTAATTATTGATTTTTCTAATTAATATAATTGTTTTTAGCTCATACAATTTGGGAAAAGTACATGATATTTCTAAATAAAAGATTCCAAGGTGGAGTTAAGCAACGGAAATGATCGAAGGCTGCCGAAACAATTCAATTAAGCGCCTGCCTGCCTGCCTGCCTGCCTGCTCTTCCTGCACATCTGAAATATCAGAACCCAATCGGAGTTAGCTCCTCTACCTGCTGCTGGGCCCCGTCGTCTGGCTGAATGCGAATTGAAAACAAAACAAACAGAGCTTAGACTCCCCAACTCACAACAATGCGGCCGGGAGTTGGACGCGCAGGCGCGCAGCAGGGGCGCTTAATATGCAGCCAGCGTAGCAGCCAAGCAGCGCGCTTCCCCCTCAGTCCCACTGCCCCCCGTCCGAGGGGAGATGGAAACCCGTATAGACAGCAGCTGCTGTCTTTCGTTCTTGCTGTTTGCCGCTCCGGCTGTCGCTCCAACTGATCAACTGGTTTAACAATAAAAACAAAGCTGTGGCAGCGGCGTTGGCGTTACTTTAACGTTTAACAGAAACGAAAAAGTTGCCGTCTTTTTTGCTGCTTCTCTCACACGCTGCCATCGATTGTTGGGGCTTGGCTTTCTTTAAGGAAAATAGAAAAAAAAAACAAGACACAAACACACATAAAAGCTATAAAAAATGGTAATTTGTACGCTTTGCCTTTTTGTTCCTCGCTTCTTGCTCAGCCGTACGTCTCACACGCGCTTCTAATGTCTGGATACGACACATAATCTCATACAAGATCCAAGCCAACGGACGATGATGATGGCATATAAAAAAGCACACGAGTTTTTCAATTGACTTGGAAAGTGGCAGGCGGCAAGCAGCATGCAGCTAAATGGGGCGGACACCAGCGAAAAGTGGGCGTGTTGGGCAACAACAATGGCCCACTGTTTTTTTTTTTTTGTAGCTCTCGGCTTTGCCACACTTTTGATGAATTAGCCGTTTTTACCATCGAATGTCGGGGGGCCTGGAAAATTGAGTTGCAGCTGCATTCGGTGGAAAACAGGGTGGCAGGGGGGGAGGGGAGTTGGTGCCAAGGAAGTTCATTGAGCCGGATCATACCCAGCTGAGACTCATTAAAACACCACTTGAACCAAGCTTCGTGTTATACCGCCTCTAAGTGAGGGTCAATAAGTGGAGTTGTTGGCTGATTTTCGACTTGCAACCAATTGATGCCTTTGTGCAATGCAATTGGTGAGAATTGGGAGAGAGTGCTTGATTGATGGAGCTTGGCTTGTAGAGCTGTAAAATTGATTTAATCAACCAACAGAAAACTCACAAAAGGGGGGCTACGGGGGGGTTAATAAACCAGGCTCTCTTTTTATATGGTCTAAAAAAGGAAAAACTCTTTATATAATATTATATTACCACAAAAACTTAATATATTACACCTAAAAATATAATACAAGATAAAAGCTAGAATAACATATAAAAAATCACAACAAAGTAGGCTGCGGGGTTGGTTAATAAACGGGAAACTGTTTCTATCATATATGGTCTAGTTAAGGATAAATGGCTTTAAAAAAATGTTTAATTTATTAAAACAAAAAAAAAAAAGAAAAAAACAAAAAAAAATTTACTTCCCATACCGGGAATCGAACCCGGGCCTTCTGGGTGAAAGCCAGATATCCTAGCCACTAGACCATATGGGAGGCTGGTGGCTAGGTAGCAAAGACTCGTTATGTTTGCAAGCATTTGGGTTCTTGGCGTTCTAAGCAAACGAAAATAAACAAAACAAAAACTGGTCTAAAACAAAACAAATTTAATTAAATCAAGAAAAATAAATAAAAATTAAAAGAAAAGACTTGAGCTAAGTGGGCTAGGTGGTTAATAAACGCGGGTGGCGGGGAGGTTAAGGATAAATTTAATTTAATTTAATATAAAAAACAAAAAAAAAAAAAAAGAACAAAAAAAGGAAAAAAGTATTTCCCATACCGGGAATCGAACCCGGGCCTTCCGGGTGAGAGCCGGATATCCTAACCACTAGACAATATGGGACTTTAGCAAAGTCCCGTCTAGTTGGGTTCTCAGTTCTCTCCTTAGGAGAATGATTAAACATTAGTCCTGGGTTCGAAACTTCGGCAAGGGAAGTACTATATTTTGTTTATTATAATAAATTAAAAAGTTTTTAAATCCATTTTTCTGGGAAAAACTGTGCGTACGAATGAGTTCCCCAGTTATTAACCACCACCATCGATGTAAATATTTTTTATAGCTTCAAGTTATATCCGTAATTAGCACACTTGTTTGTTTTGGCTCTTGTTTGCTTTATTTCATGTTTGCAATTGCCTAGCGCCACCAAAATTGATGCCAATCGGACACGCTACGAAATAATTTCAGACTGTTTGGAGGGGCAAAGAAATGCCGTTGCCTTTCGGCTGGCTGACTGGCTGAGCTTGTCAATTGCTGATGTTTGCGCTTATAAAAAGAAGAAAAAAAAACGAAAGAAACCCAAATAGACGAAGAAGGGAAAAACGGTTTCGTTAACAACGGGCAAAGCTCAAAGAGCCAGAGTACTTAAGTTTTGTTAAACCGAAAATTAGACATGGCCAAGCATTGCAACATACTGGCAATAGCAGCAGCAGCAGCAGCAGCAACAACGACAATAGCCTGCCGCAAAACGTGTGGCAAGCAAAGGCAACAACAATAAAACGGACACAATGCCTTGACTTGACTGAGTTTTTAATGTTTTTTTTTTTTCTGTAGATACGGAAAATTGCTTTTTCATTGTTGGCAAACTTCGGAAAATCAATTTTTAATTGCAACAAATTTGAGAGCTCTGCGGGACCGACAGGCAAATTGCGCTCGGGCCAAAAAAGGCAAATTAACGTTTTTTGAGATACGAAAACAATTGGCATTTTGAGTCAGAAACCAGTTTAACGGTATCGAACAGCAGGCATCGAACAGCTGCATTATCTTTTGAGGAAATGCGCCGAAACATGTCAGAGGAGAGGCAATAAGTCAAAATCTCGACGAGCGGGCAGAGCCATTGAACCGCTGTAATTAGCATACGGCTGTGTGCGTGAGTGCAACAGAGAGGACAATAGGGGCACTTTCGATTATTGAACTTGTCAAATACTTCGCACATATGTATACGAACGAGTGTGTGTGTGTGTGTGCTAATTTTGAGAGTGTCTGCGCAACAAGCGTAACGGTTGCCTGGCGGCGGCCGTGGCATTGTTTATTGTTTTCAACTTACCTTTTTGCGATGCTTTTAGCTGGAAATCTTCTCCTCTTCCTGTGGTGCAAAGCGAAAAATTTATTTCATTAGAAATCTCTCTTTAATGCGAATCCGACACGATATAATAAAACTACAAATAAGTGTGTGTAAACAAGATAAGCGACACACCGCGAAAAAAACACGATATCTAGGAGGGTGCAAAAGAGAGCCGTAAATGCGAGCGAGAGAGAGACATCCCCCACGGCTTGTGTTGACGGAAACTCCTGGCGCAAAAACAACAACACCGACACGGGAATAGTGGCAACAACCACGGGCGCCTTATTGATTTTTTTCTACTCGCCACAGAGCACTATATTTCTTCAAATCAAACAACACGCTCTCAATTTATTTAGCAATTATTTTATTTGTATTTTTTGCAAAGCGAAGAAACACAAAAGAATTTCGCACACACGAACACGAAACTCACACCCACACACATGCGAAGACTTCAATGTCAACTCCACTTCTTTTGGCGTTTATAATTTTATTGGCACTGCGTGCGTTAACTTTTGGTTGTGCGCTTTTCCGCGAGCGTTGTGGATGCAATCGAATTACCGTCAATCTGCGAATCTGCAGGTGGAAAAACACAAGGTACGCGGGACTGTTGTTTATCTTACTTCGCCCGAAAAGTGTGCCCGCCTGCTTCAAATGTTGGAAACCAGAAAAGGCGCGCTTTTTCTGTGTGAACTAGAGATGCAAAAACATCACTATCGATAGTACTGATAGTACTCCAACATCGATTATCAGTCGGAACCAGGTAAAATTTCAAACAACCAATTTTACATATCTAAACGTTAAAAAACTATTTTGTATAATTTCATTTTTTAAATATTTCAAATTCAAACCCCTATTTAAATTAAAACACCTTTTTCTTGCCTAATATAGGTTATTTATTTAGAGAACGAGCTCTCAGCCCGAGTTCCTGTACCGTCTCCTGAAGCAGTGGCTCACATTGGGTTTGACGCCCTGGCAGCGGTTGTTCCAGGCCACCCAGGCGGAGAATCCCTGCTGCTTCCTGATGTACTTGGCGCAGGCAATGGAGTATCTGATGTCGTCGCTCAACAGCAGGCGGCAGGGCAGCCGGCAGAGATCGTTGGAGGGACGACCGTCCGCTGGCTTGCACCAGTACCGATCGTTGATCTGGAACAGGCCCCAGTCGACGGATCCGTCCGCATTCGAGGGATTGATGGCCTTGGTGTTGAAGGAGCTCTCGCCCTCGACCAGGCACAGCCAGTCGGGCAGCTCATTGTAGGGCATGCCATAGCGATAGAGTTGCCTGGCCAAGCTGCATCTGCCCACCTGACGGGCGCTAGCCGGTGGCGGTGATAGGAACAAGGATAAAAGGAGAACCAGCGGCAGCAGCAGCAGCGAAAACGGTCGCATCTTCGGTCACAGAATACTCGGTTTTAATTGGGGAACCATGGCTTTTATAGCCTGGCTTTGGGCCAATCTAATTTTAACAAGCACTCTTACTTGAGACAGCTCTGAAGTGTGGCCCACACTTGAGCATAAATTATGAGAACACTAGTCGGCCAGGTTGGGGAAGGTTTGGCAAACCTTTAAACCTATAAGTTATATGTTTTAAAATTAAAACAAATATAGATTCCCCATAATATTTATAATATTTTCTGATACAAAAACCACTTAAAACTAGAAAGTTTGAGGTTTATTTTGGCTTGTGCAGCTAACAATATGCCAAAGCTTTTAGCTCTTTAATTAGCATTTCAATAGAATGGAATGAATATTAATAAAAGCAGAACATGCTATAAATATAAATTAATGACTATTAACTTATGATCTTTGTTGAGTTAAAATACAAGAAACTATATTAAAAGAGTCCTTAAAGTATGCCACAAAGTTTTGTTAGAGAAATTCAACTCAGGGTCCTTGATTTTCTTGCATCTTAAAAATAATACTATGAACTTTTTAGAAACCATTTAAAAAACTTAAGATAAAGAAGGTCCTCAAAATATGGCACATATTTTCTTTGGAAGAATTAATAACAAGCTATTTTATAAGAATTTAACTCTATTCTTACTTTATTAGTTTCTTCATAAAAAAAACTACAAAAAAAACTACAAAATTGGTCAAAAAAGTATAACAAATTAAATAATACACCTAAATCATGCAGATCAGTGTTGAATCGACATTCGATTCTCGATCTTGGAGCAAGCAGGCCGATCGATCCGGCCAGTTTCGTTAATATATGGAGTGGGAATCGCGCGCCATTTAAGCGAGCGGGGCATCATCTGCCGCCTGGCCCCAGTTTCACTTTCAATGGGTTCTTTTGTGCTCTCAGGTATTATATAAGCATATATAACCATATATATTGACAGCTGGAAGGGGCTGGCGCACTTGAGATCGCGTGTGCGCGCCAACAATGGAACAATCAACCGACAGAAAAGTCGTTCAACTTTCGGACATCTCGTACAAAAATAGGCAACAAAATCACTTGAAAAACTATTAACTTAATCTAAGGTTCTGGGTCAACGAAGGTCCTGCATTTCCTGGTCGGGCAACGGCGGCGCATACTTGATATCCTGTTCCGCAGGCTGCTGATAGCCCTGCTTGGGCAGAAACTGCCGCTTCCTGGAGGTCGGGCGCACTACAATGTGTGCTACGCAGGTGCAGAGGGCGGCAATGGCAAAGTATTTGAAGCTTTCCCGTCCTCCCAACTTGTTGAACATCAGGCCGCCCACCAAAGAGCCAATGGAGAAGCCGAGACCATCGTCCATGCCGGCCATCAGCCCCTGAACGGTGGCAGAAGTGCCCGGAGGCGCCACCGCCGAGGCATAGGCCACGATGCAAGTGTAGCACAGGGCATAGGTGATGCCCTGGAAGAAGAGCTCCACGCCCACAAGGTACCAGGGATTCGGTATCCAGGCGATCAGCGACAGTCGCACGGCGTAGAAGAAAAAGCACATGCTCATGCAGTGAACATAGCCCAGCTTCTTGATGATTTTGCCACTGTAGAAGAAAAAGGGCACCTCGCCGGCCAGACACTCGGCTGCCACGACCAGTCCCTCGATCAGCTTGATCTGATCCATGTAGCCGGTTGCCTCGGCCACCTGCTCCAGGTGCCAGAACATAAAGTAAATGATGAAGGAGTCAATGATCCCAGCCATGGTGGCGAACAGCAGGAAGACGACAATGGGTGGCTGCCTTACTAGCTGCCAGACATCGCTCCAAATGGTCTCGGAACCGCCCAGTTTCGGCAGCTTCAGCTTGGACACACTCAGCAAATCCAGCAGGCTGAACACGCACATGATTATCAATGCGGGAGTCAGACTTTTGACCGCATCCGAAGTCCACCAATTGACCACAACGCCTGCCAGGAGGGCAGTGACTCCAAAGCCAATGGTTCCCCAAACACGCTGGGCTCCGTACTTGTCCTGTTCCGCCTCGCCGAGCAGGTCAAAGCAGCAGGCATCCGATATGGAGTTGGTCACGTTGAAGCCAATGGTTCCGACGAACAGCAGGAAGACATAAAGCCAGAACTTGCCCTCGCCATAGATGCAGGCACTAACATGCTGAAGCTCGCAAGTTGCAGTCAATCCTGCGGGCTCAGTTTCTGAGGTGAGGCAAATGTGATAGCTTTCGTTGCCATGGAGCATATTCTCGCTGAGATTCAGCCTTGCCTCGGAGGCCACAATCAAAGCTGCATATTCGTGCTCTTCCTGATTGCAAACGGCCTCGTGAACCGTTTGGCAAAAGGCTTTCGAGGAGTAGATCATGGGACTGCATTCGTGGAGGTCCACCGTTTGCAGCGTCACATTCCAACGGGCACTGCCCTCCTCCAGCGGGATAAAGTGCGAATTGGCTGGCAGGAAGTAAAAGCTGGCATAGGCCAGTGTCATGATGGCAATCAGCGAGATGAAGATGAATTTGCGCAGGCTCTAAGGAAAATTAAATATTTATTAATTACAATTTTATGTTTTCTGAAATTATTCTTCTCTTACCGTGAAATAATCCACAAGGAAACCCACCAGTGGCTTGGCCAGGACATAAAGTATGGGCAAGACGGACATTATATAGCCCATTACGTCTGGAGGAATACCAATTTGTTTGCCTATAACAGCCAGTTGAGGTAGAATGGGTCCCATGGCTGGAATTAGATTTTCATATTAAATTGTTTGTGATTTTCTCAATCGCATATAAACATTGCATCAGGATTCATTGTTACGTGTTTCGATAATGCCACAGATAAGAGAGTTATATACGATAAGTAGGAATATACCAGGAATTGATTACCATCACAGGCTAGTTCCATGGAATCCATTCTATTCTTGGATACCTCAAATCTATTTGCAAAACTCACCTGCCATGAAAAAGAAAAAGTGCGCCTTGATGGGCAGCAGACGCCTGTTGAGTCGCACCATTGTTAATTAATTAATTAATTAATTAATTAATTAATCCAGTCTGTAGTTAATTATAGGCGAAGCTCTGTTGTGTCCCAACAATGACACAAAGTATCACAGTTCAAATATGGCCAGCGGGTGCTCCACCTAGATAAGATCATAATAAGCGTCTGCCGTTCGACGTGGTCGTGGAAGAGTCTGTAAATAGTCAGCGAAATGGTTGTAAATTAGCAAAAGTTTAACAAATATCTAATCTGCTTGTGTCTCTCCCTCACAGCAACCGATAAGAGCCAGACTTTATGGTAGAAGGGCTGTAATAGTTAGCATAAAAGTTCACAGAGATAAGAGCAGAAAGCATAGGTCTCTTGAATCTTATCTGCGAAACCTCAAATTATATTAAAGCTCACAGAAAAGGCGATAAACAAGTTGAGGTTTTAGGGCCTGCCATAATAAATATGCCTTTGGGGCATTTCATTTGTCCAGATGAAGATCCCCACTTTGTGGCTTCAACTCAATTAGTTATTGGCTCAATTGAACTTGACTTTATATACACAGATTATGGATTTAAGAAAACAGGTTTACAGGCAAGTAAACTTGGCACACATAAATTTACGATTTGCGTTGCCAAACCTAACATTATAATTAGCCAAAGTTTCCGAACATTTATCATTAGTCAAGCACAAAATTACAAGCGTAGAAATCTCAAGAAACCTGCGATGGGATTTCTCTAGATTAACACAACAAGGAAACCCTAGTAATGATTCTGATTTAACCGTGTTAATTCGCTGAAAACAATGGCTTTTTGCACTGCCTAAACTCTAGATTGTCTATGGATTTGTTTATATAGTATTTAATTAATAATCTCGGAAACAATGAGTGCCTCAACACCCACAAGTACTGCTGCTGCTATTTTTCCCGTAAATCGTGGAGGAGTAGGGCCTTCGAACGCTGAGAGTGGCGGCCAGCGACTGAAGAAATGGCAGCACCAACGCCTTGCAGTTTGTCTGGGAACTGATAAGTCCGTCTGCTGTGCTTGTGCCGATAAGGAATCAGTCAATCATTTGGCACTATATAAGAGAGGGATATTGATAAAAGCCAGATTAGGCGGGATTCAAGTTCAGGTAGAAACCCTAGGAGGGGCAGGTATTCCCCGGCGCCCCTCTTCTCCGCAGACAGGTGCTAATCAATCAGTTGGCTATCCAAAAACCCCGCTTGACTCATCAGCTGTGCGTAGTTGATTATTATTCCACTGTTTACTCGCGATCTCGTTCTGCAGCTTGGATCGATCGCTGAGATCGAGTTTTACTCGCTGGCAGCGGAGAGGGCTGGCTTTCAGTCGCCGTCGATCTTCCAAAGCGCTAGGTTCGGCTTACAAGCTCCAATCCCATCCCACTCGACTTAATTCCGATCTCTCGCGGGTTGACGCAATCAAGAATGCATTGGCTCACACCGATTTTGGTGGGGCTGTTCGCCTCGTCCTTATCAGTGTCTCTGCTGTGCGCGGCTGTGGTGCCCCCGGACGATGGCAAATGTAAGTGGAACCCTAAAAAAAAAGGGGCGGTTTTTGGTTTTTTAATCACAAAAATATAAAACAATTTGTTTTGATTATTAATTAAGTTGACTGATAAGTGTGCTAGTGCTGGTGTGTGCAGTTCCTCAATTATTCGCTTAATAAAATGAAAATGACAAGTGTAATTAAGCAAGGAATAATTTAATGTAAAGTGTTTTATAAAGAAAATTAAACCAGAAAGATTATATGTGAATTTATAAAGAAGAAATGATTTTTTTCAACTATTTAAAAAGAAAAATTACACATTCTCAAGGAAGTTGATATATTAAAATTATTTGAAGATCTTTTACAATAATATAAACAAGTTAAATTAATAAATTAAATAAAATAAATAAATAAATAATTAATAAATTAAATAAATAAATTAAATTAAGAAGTATACCAAAGATTCTTGTTCCTTAAAATCCCCATTTAAGCTTTAATTCAAGTATCTAAAAATCCTTAAAATAATATAATACTTTGCTGAAATTCGGCAACTTCCTGCCCAGTCTCTTATTGCAATTAAAAATCCACAAAAAACTCAATTTATCATTATTCACTTTCAATCCCAAATGCACTGCGGGAGAGCAGCCACAGCAGCAGCAGCAGCTGACCTTGGCCACTCCACCGGACCGGCTGTAATCAAAAACCCGCTAGAGAGACAGTTTCACACCTCAACAAAAACAAAAAAAAAAAAACCAGTCCCAACCTTGGGGCTTGCGTGTGCTCCACTGCCCAAAAAGCAGCCAGGCTCAAGCCTCAACCCTGTGCCAATTCTGCGAATGCAACTCAAGCCTACCTTTAAGGTTTCCCCCACCTGAGGGGAATTTTTAATTTAAAAGTAAAAAATCCCCAAGATAAAATTTTTTTTTTCCGAAAAATGCAGGCTTAAAAAAAGCTACCTAAAATAAATATAATCATAATTAATGCCGCCTGTCTCGGAACAGGTTTCTTAGCGGCTCACTATATACTTAAATTTGGTGACCAAACTTAATATATTCTCTTACTCCTCCCTCTTGATCTCCTCCGCCTCCTCCTTAGTACGGGTTTGCGTGGTGGAATCGCGCGGCAATTATCGGAAAACCCCCAAGTTCTGTCCGCAACTGGAGGCAACGAGCAACATCGAGTGCGTCATCGGTGTGGACCGGCTGGATTGCGTGCGTCGCATCCACAAGGGCACGGCCCACTTTGGCGTTCTCACCTCCGAGGATCTGGTGGCGGCCCGATGGGCCAGCGTTGAGATCCTGGTGGCCAGCGAGCTGCGTTCGCACGAGTCCAACTTTGAGTACGAAATCGTGGCCGTGGTGGACAATCAGGCCAATATTCATACGGTTCATGATCTCCACCGGGCCAAGTTGTGTCATCCCGGCTACGGGTTGGGCAATCACTGGACGGAGGTGCTTGCTAATGTAAGTAATCGTCGGCGGAGTTGCTAGAGTTGATTTAAATCTTGTTTCTTTATAGTATTTTGAGGCCGCCATGGTTTCGAGGTCTTGTAATCCTGAGCTGACCGTCACAGAGGATCGTATTGCCTCCAGCTCGAGGTTCTTTGGGCCCAGCTGTAAGGCCGGTCCCTGGGTGCCGGATCCCAAGCAGGATAGCATCCTTAAGAACCGCTATCCCTCGCTCTGCGAGATGTGCTACGATCCCTCCAGCTGTGATCAGACCGACAAGCATTGGGGGCGACGCGGAGCTTTATATTGCCTGACCAGCGGCGGCGGTAATGTGGCCTGGGCTCGTCTCGACGATGTTCGGAGTCATTTTGGGGTGAGGAAATTGAGGAAATGTTAAAGAAGGAGTCACAAGTAATCATTGATAAACCTTTCTTTGCTTAGTTCTCTGGCATTTCGGCTCAGGCCAATCCCTCGGAGTACAGCTATCTCTGTCCAGATGGGCACCTGCAACCGATGAACGCCACACAGCCATGCGTTTGGGTTGCTAAGCCCTGGCCTGTGGTGGCCGCCCGTCGCTCTCATGCCGCCCAAATCCAACGCTTGGTCACTGGACTAACCCACGACGAGCCGCAGAGCTGGCAGAATGCTTTGCTTAGCCTGTTGGAGACATACCATGTGTTTACGGTGCCACTGGACAATGTGATATCGATTGATGATTACCTGGACCAGGCCACTGGCTTCCAGTCGGCTTACAGCTTCCCGGAATGCAATCCGCCGCGCTCCATCGTCGTCTGCACGACGTCCATCATTGAGCACGTCAAGTGCTCCTGGCTGCAGGAAGCCTCGCAGGTCTATGGCGTCCAGCCGAATATTCAGTGTGTGCGCACCATGGAGTTGGAGCAGTGCCTGGACAACACCAAGTTCAAGGGCACGGATATAGTTGTGGTGGATCAGGAGACGCGGGTGAAGGCGCAAAGGGACTACAATCTAGTGCCCCTGCTCTACGAGTTCTCCGAGAATATGCACAATCGTTATGTGACCATTGCCGTGGTTCACAAGGATACCAAGGTGGAGCACTTCAAGGATCTGCGCGGCACTCGGGCCTGCTTGCCGTCGTACGAAGGAGCCGCCCATCTAGCCGTCCAGGAGACCATAGTGAATGCCACCGGCAAGGTGCAATCGCTGGACTCCTTCTTCCACCGCGACTCCTGCCTCTGGCATCCGCATCAGGGTCGACAGTGCCCGCTGCACTATCAGGGCGATGAGGGCGCCCTGCGCTGCCTAGCCGAGGGCGGCGAGGTGGCCTTCCTCAGCTCCGATGTGTACAAGAAGTACGTGAGTGGCAATCTCACCGCCGACTGGGTGATGCGCAGCAACCACAAGGCCTTCCGCGTCCTTTGTCCTTATGGAGGCATCGAAAAGCGCTCCAACTTCGAGTACTGCTACCTGCACTGGACCACTCGTGGCCACCTGATGACGCACAATTCCTCGGTGACGCGGCACAACGAGATCTACAACTCGCTGCGCGACATGGATCAACTGTTTGGCCGGAAGTACAAGAGCGAGACGCGTCCGTTTACGCTCTACGGTGTCTTCGACAACAGGAATAACATCCTGTTCCGGGACACAACCGATGCACTGCTAGGCCGGCAGGAGCTGCACCGGGACAACGCCAAGCGGGGAATGGAGCACATCTACGATCGGTATGCCACAACGCAGTACTACAAGAACTTTGAGGAGAGTGGAGCCATGAAGTACGGCCAGGACAATGCGATGATGGTTTTGTTGCTTTGCTTCCTGGGAACATTGTGGATGCGATTCGCCTAGGCCCCAGGCCCTAGGCAACCGAGCTCAAATCTAATCTTATTTATTGTGATATTAAGCTAAATTTAAGTTAAGAATAAAAAGTAGCTTCAACCAGGGCTGTATCACCAAATTTGCGCTTGATTTTGAATTTGATTAATGATAAAAGTAGAGTAATCGATAAAATATAACACCTACCAGTACGATTTAACATTTGTTTTTTCTACAGGTTGTTGTTATGTTAATTAACAGGTTTTCGTTTGCCAACATTGTCATAGTTAACATTTGTTTCCAGCACTAACCGTCAATCAGCTGCTTTTGTTATTCCTGCTCCTTTGTTGTTGCTATGTGGGGTTGCCAAGGAAACAGGAAAACAAGGAAAATGTCACAACTGAGCAGCAGGATTACAATTGATTAAATTTACGTGGCATTCCGGCATTAAATTAAGCAATTTAATAAACAGTTTCGGTTAATAAAATGTCGAAAAATGCTACGCGAACCAGCAGCAAACCGAACGTAAGCCAAGCAGGACACCGAAAATCACTCAAAAGCTGGACTCAAAAGCACGAAAGTATCTTTGGCTTCCATTGATTAGTACGCAGTCAGCGGTTTCACTTTTTGCAGCTTTAATTTGCACTTCACAAAGACACAGCAGTCAAAGCAGCAACAGCTCGCTCTTCACTTTATCTTTTGAAACTGCCACAATCGCCGTTTTTTAATTGTATTCCACACGATAGCACCCACAGCGTTACTGCGAATTATAGTCCGCACCAGCATTTTATTATTGCAGCAGATATATGTAATAGCCTTCAATTAAAACTAATAAACGAACCGATCGCAACACATAGAGAAATTTCTTTTGTTTGGTTTAGGCGGCCAGTGCTGCAAGTGCTGATTATAATCAGGGCTGCAGAATCAAGGCAAGGCGGTTTGATTTTTTGATTTCAAAATTCCATTTAAATTACAGGGCCGAAGTGAAGTATTGCCCAGGAAAGCCACAAAATCACCGGCAACAAGTGGCCCAGCGACCACAACAGCCAGGGAATCAAAGGAGCGAAGATCACTGGTCAGGCAACCGGAAAGTCTGGAAGGTGAAAAAATTGCAAGGAAAACCGCAGCAACAACCCAGCCCTCGACCAGCAAAAAGCCGGTAAACACGGCCAAAAGCAAGGAGGCAAGGGAACCCCTGAGCAAAAGGACCACTCCATCCCCCGGAGCATTGCGTGCTAGCAGCCGGCTAACACCCACGACCAGCAACCCGCCCTCCAAGCCCTCTAAGGCCAAGGCCCCTGTATCCAAATCCAAGCCCAATGCAGTTCTGGACACTTACCACAGTGTCACGGTGGCCTCGCCACCGCAAAAGCGCAGAGAGCAGGCAAAACAGGTGGAACCAGCTGCCGAAGAGTCCCCACCTGCTCCGGCTAGAACCCGCACCTTCACACGCACCCTGCAGCCCGAGGAAGTGGTGATTCTCAAGCGAGAATCAGCCAAGCAGCGAAGCGAGGTGGAGAAGCCCCCGGAACCAGAGCCCGTCAAGCAACCGGTGGCCTTTGAAGTCAAGTTCGAGGAGGAGAAAAAGACCGACCAGGAATCCGATCACTATTCCGATGATTTTGAGTCCTACGAGTCGGATTTCGAGACAGATGCCAGCACGCCTGAGGAAAACGAAGAAGAAGAAGGAGATGACCAGAAAGAGCCACCATCATCCGAGGCGGATGGTGAGGAGGAGGAGGAGGAGGACGAAGACGAGCCAGAAGTGGAGGAGGAGGAGGAGGAGGACTCTGAGCCCACCCAAAACCCCATCACAGTGATTCAGCGCGACAGGGACCAGGAGCGCAAGCTAGACTCCGGCCACTACGAGATGCACCAGCGCCGGAATCCCCTGCAGCAGCAGCAGCAGCAGCAACAACTGCACTACGACAGCTTCGATACCAACTCCATGGCCAACTCAGACCAACTGGACTCTGGGATTAGCACAACTGGAGGTGTAGAGAAGCCCCGGAGTGGGGGAGAGTGCAGCAACACCTACTACGGCGGCTACTCCGGCTTCGTGTCCCATCCCGTGATCAGTCGCCGCGGCGAGGAGCTGATGGCTAAGCTGCGCTTCGACCAGCTCAACTATCACCTTTTCGAAATGAAGCCCCTGAGCTATGAGGGCTTCATGCAGAGCTACGGCAAGCTGAATGCCTGCCAGCTGGCCACGCAGACGGAATCGCCGCACATGGACGGCGAGTGCCAGACACTGGAGGTGCACATGCGCAGCAGCTGGACGCAGCATCCGCCGCACTATGGCGGCCAGTTGGTGCTCAGCTGCAGTGGTGAAGCGGAGAGGGAGATGGAGACCCCGAGAGCCCAGCCTAGAGATGAGTACGAAGCGAGTCTTGCCCGTTTGGAGCGACTGCATCGCGTGGAGCAGGCACGCTCGCAGCAGCAGCAGAGTCGAAGATTGGCCAAGACCACGGACCTGGAGCGACTTAATGCGTTTATTCACAAGGCAGCCCGTCTGATGAGTCGCGTTTTGGAGGGCAACAAGAACCAGAATCACACTGGCAATGCCAGGAATATTCCCCTCCAAACGGGACTCCTGAATGCCCTTCCTGTGCGTCGCATCTTTGGAAGCTCTGCTGGCAACGGACAACAACTGGTGGTCACCGTTCACGAATGCCCCCCGGAGAGCAACGTGTACAGGGAGGACTTTGCCAGCCTGCTGATGGTTTGGTCCCTGACCAATCCTGGCCAGCCTTTGAGGCTGCTCTCCACCTGGGCGGAGGTAAGCCGGGTGGCGCTCTGCAGCGAAGCTCCTGACATTGTGGTGGCCGGTCTCCGGGACGGCAGTGTGGCCATGTGGGATCTGCGCGAAACGCACAGCTACTGCTCCAAATTGGATGGCCATTTGACTCACTTTGCGGCCACGCAGTCGGTGGTGCCCATGCTGGAGCAAATGCATCAATTGCAGGAGGCGACGGCTGCCATGGACTTGGGAGCTGTGGTGGATGTGCGCAGCTTTCGTTCGCAATCGAAGGGCAACGGAGGAGGCATGGCCACAGCGGGAACACCGTTCAAGGAAGTGCAGGTGGGACATGGAGACCTCTTTCTTTATGTTTAAGCTCTAAAATCATTCCAAAATCCATTCCAGTACGCCGCTCTCAATGACTCTGGCCTGCTGACCATGTGGACCCTGGTGGAGGGCGCCTCATCTAGTAATACCAACGAGTTCAGCTCGCCTTGGGCACGGGTTAAGCTCCTCCAAAGCGCCAGCTGTGATCTGAGGAGCTACCTAGAGCGTCGGCTGCTGAAAAGCAATACGAGTGCCTATGAGAAGACCAAGAGCCTGTTTCAGGGCAACATCTACAGCGACGCTCTGCTGCGGGAGCTGAACGAGACCCAGACGCTGACCACCGCCCTGCAGGGACAGGGATTGCAGGGCATGCGCTTCACCAGCATCGATACTGGGTCCGATCTCATTTACGTCTGCACCAACCGCAATTTTGTGCTCTGCTGCACGCGGAGCCTGAAGCCGGAGCGCTTCACCAGGATTGCCGTGAACGAGAGCCGGTTTCTCTTTCCCACCTCGCTGTGTGTGCTCTCCAATGAGAGCTATGTAGCCGTTGGTCTGTCCAATGGCTCCGTGATGATACTCAACTGCAATCAGCGGCAAAGGCAGCGCCAGAAGGGACCCCAAAGACCGGTGACAGGTCTCCCGCCGGCCACCGCTGAGCCCGATCCGGAGACGGGCAAATCGTGTGCCATTCAGAACATTATACTCAACGAGCGGCGGTCCTTTGACCAGCAGGTGGACCCAGTGGAGGGCAGCAGCTACGATGCCAGACCGAATACGGCTTTGGAGCTAATTGAGCGACCCAGGCGCTCCTACGAACTGCGGGTCCTCGACCAGCAGCTACTCTTGAGCGGCAGCGGCCTGCGCGAGCATCTTGTCCAGGCCCTGATCCTCTCCAGCGATGGCTGGCGGCTCTCGGCTCTGGCCAATGGTGTGGTGCGCACCTACGACTTTTACCGGGACAGCGAACTTTTGGCCAACGGTGAACCGCCGACGGAGAGGCGCTTCAGAGTGACGGATATAGCTGGTGCTGGCAGCTCTGGCAACGAGCAGCACCTGCTCATCCTGGACTCTGCTGGTCAGGTGCAAATGCAGCCAACTGATTAGTAGTTTGTTAATTATTTTATAATTATTTATACGAGCTAATATGTTAAAATCATTTTTGCAAGCAATAAAATCAAACGAGCTGAAAATTGAAGATTAGCTTTTAAATTAATTATTTTTTTAAATTAATTATTTTTTAAAGGTTTTAGGGGTAATTTTAAACGAAACTCTTGCTTAATTTGAATCGAAAATTAATATTTTTGATTTTGTTTAACATTTAAGTTTAGTTTTTTTAGTTTTTCTAAAAGATTATGCAAAATTCCGCCAGAATTTCGATTAGTTCATTAACATATTTCTTTTCTTAGCTTTTTGAATATATTAATAAACAATCTAGTTAATTATTATATTATTAATTAATTTTCTATACATTTCACCTAAACCTTTGTTAAACTCAGTTTTCCAAATTTAAATTTAAACATTTATTAACAAAAATCGTTACGAAAACAAATAAGATTTCACTTATTCGCACTTCACTTTTATGTACAAATATCCACTTTTTCCTGGTCCTCTTTTGGTCTCACACCTGTCTGGCCATGGACAACATCCCGCCGGCGGCTGTGGTGGCCCCCAGGAGCTGTCGCACCGTCTGCAGCTCATCTCTTAAGGCCAGCACCTGGGCCCGCAGTATAGAGTTCTCCTGCTCAAGCAGTGCCGCCCGGAAAGCTATCCGATCCTCGCGGATCTTCCTAGCATCCCTGGACTTCTTGGCCGCCTCGTTATTCCGTTTGCGTCTCTCGTAATACTTGGCATCCTTTTGGGCATCGGGTATTGGTCTCTTTTCGCCACGAACCCGTCGGTGCATAAAACCCGGAAACATGCCGCCGCCAATGACGCCCACGCGGTTGAGCTCCATCAGGGGGAATTCCAGGGCCTGAAGGGCATGACTCGGTGGAGCAATGTACTCGAAGGCGGGGAGAGTGGGAGCCACCGATCCAGGAGATACCTTGGAACCAGGGATTAGGCCAGGGAATCCCAGGCTCGGCAGCCGGAGATTGTGAGGAGCAGGAAACGAATACGACGACGACGACGATGGCAGCCGCTTTTTGGGCTCAAAATCCGCCTCCAGATCGGAGTGCAGCGACAGCGTCTCGGTGACATCCAAAATGGGCGACTGGGCTGGCGAGTGCATCCTCTTCTTCGACATCCGTTCGCGCCAACGACCGCGTTGTGTCTGTGTCTAAATCCTGCGCTGAGTTATAGCCTCAGCCAGTCCTGGCGACCACCACCTGCCGCGGTAATTATAGGTTCTTGTCACACAACAACCAGCCACCCACCAGCCCCTGTGGCCATGTGGGGCTAATTCTAAGCCAGCCACAGAACTCCCTGGTGCTCCTGCTCCTCCCCCGCCGCCGGCTGATTCCACCAATCACGCAATGTTGACGGTAATTATTCGTCAAATACATGACACTTGGCCGGGGCCGCATGGCATTTATTTGTGCTGCCCGGTTACAAGGACTTCATATAACTGGTTAGCCAGATTACAAACCCCCAGTTGTCCCCCCCCCCCCCACCCGTGACTTGGCCAACTGTTATGCGGCGGGGGCGGAAAAAGGTCCTTAGCCGGCGCTGACCAATGAGCGTGGACGATGGCTTTGGGGGAGACCACAGGCCGGGCTATCGACCGGCATTTTGTGGGCGAATGTACCTCGATAAGTCACGGTAATAGTCTGAAAGAGGCGTGGTAAAATGGCCAAAAGATAAAGGGGAATCGGGGAAAATGGGCCATGTAGGGATAGGGAATATGGTATTTGGGATCTACATTATCTTTTGATTTTTATTGGTATTTTAATATAGGAGGATTTAATATTTATTTATTATAAATTTGTAGCAAGATTGCAAGACTTTTAAACATAAATTTAAAATCAAGCTCAAGGAAATGCTATAAAAACCAGTCAAAATATTTATTTACATATTTAAAGACACAGTTTTAAATCTTTTTTAAATCCTAAACACAAGGTTTTTGGTAAGTACTAAGATTTCCTTTTAAATAAAGACCAAAAGGATCGTGACTTTTTAATCCAAATATATTTTTAATTTACAAATTAAAGAAAGTAAGAAAATCCCTCCTTGATTATATATATATTTTTCAACTAAAATTGATTTTACAAGTATGCAGTAATAACCCACAGAAAATCTGTCATGTCAGCACAGCTCCATTTGGCCCATAATAGTAATCCATCATATCAAGACATCAAAAAGTTTACCCAACTTCAATTTGATCATCAGAATGACTCTTGAAAAAATCGAATAAAATTGCATGTTGTCCCCTGACAAATCCAGCATATAACCAAAGATATGCACGGGCTTCGTGTGGGTTTTTAACCCGCTCCTCTGTGTTCCTCTTTGCTGGTTGAGAAAGTGTCACCTGTTTGCCAAGCCAAATTGGCAGTTTGGCCCGCGGGTCTTCCCCCTTTCCGCCCCAACCCCATCACAACCGGAAGTCGCATCCTTATAACGTTTCATAATGTATGCGCTAATTTATTATCTGTTGGCAAAAGTTGGGACCATAGTTAACGTTAACCCTTTGACTGGCATGCCACCGATGTCGTTTATGGGTGTTTGGTGAGCCAGGAAATACTATAAAATGGATTGCGTGCCGCAGTGACATGTCTGTCTGTAACCCGGAAGAATAGAAGGAAGCAAGTGTCTAATATCCTTCAAAGGGTTGAGGCCACAAAAATCCCGAACGGAAAAATGTATGTTTTTGGGGAATCCATAAAAGAAAGACAATGAACCATTATCCCTAAACTCACCCCAGAGACCTTGCTAATGCATTGGGAGGAACCTGGCACTGGCTATTTATATATTAGACAAATTACCAGGTAATATAGCCACCCGAACATGTAATTGTTCCAATGTTTGCATTGTTTGGGTCAGTAATTGAAGAGCAAACCTCGGGGACAAACCGTTAATGACACCTCTAATTGGATGACATTAGCACCGAACTCCCGAAAAAGCGAAGCATGACCAAGTAGACGCCGCTCTGTTTGTCTATACACAAACAAGCATTGGTCCGTTTGTCAGGTTTGGAAGCAGTTTATATACATAAAATCCGAGAATCTCTCAGCTTAAAGGGAGTTTTAAGTAAACCATACGGAATGTGCGACGAAAGTTTGATCAGGGACTGTGAGCCCACCACCTTGCGGCTGCCCTTCAACACCTATCACATCCACTTGCCGCTCTATATTTTGGACATGGTGCGCATATTCCAGGATCATCCCAAGTACAGCGGTGGCATACAGGAGGAGCATATCCTAGATATGCTGGAAAAAGAGTAAGTTCTCCTGCCTAAAAATAAACTAAACTAAACTAACCACGCATAGACCCTTTGCCTGTGGCGATCTGGAGTCGCAGGTGAAGACCGCCTTGCTGGATCTCACGGCCAAGGGATTCTTACGTTTTATTAACAATGGATACCGGACTTTGGGACCCATTGCCAAGCTGGCCAATGCCCGATCCGTGCGCCACTTCAATATGACATGGCAGCGCATAGCGGAGCTGCAGAAGGCCAACTGCCAGCCCATTATGGAACCCGGATCCGCCTCCAGTGGCCATGGCACATATCGTGGCTCCAATTTGTAAAAGAAACACATTTTGTTTGTCGTTTATTTTCGTTGCATTTTGTTTAATGCGTTTTCAAGTTTGTCGCCCAGCCGAAGCCATCTCTTCCTCATCCACGAACAGTACCCACACTCCAACTCCACCTCCATATCAATCGAAATTTTAGGCGTCTAGTAATAAAAATTCCAGCAAATCCCAAGTTCAGGGTGGTTTTTGGCCATCACAATCATCATCATTATTAAGCGGAGAACACATGTCGTTCGGGGTTCAGGGGCCATCCTTTTGACACTTAACCAGGCTAATTACAACGGCCAGCATACCCTCCCTTACTCTGATGAGGACTGCGGCAGGTGTTGTGCCGGCTTCTGAAACTGATTTCCATATGACAATTGTTCTGTGCCAGCGATCCCTGATCCCTTGGACTCTTCATCCCCGAATGAACTCTGCCCCAAAATGACCCCTGGCCTGAACCTGGGTCTGGCCCATTTACCCTTTTGGCCGAAACGTTTAAATTGTCAACACCACCAGGACAATGGAGGACACGAGGAGGACCACCGGGGACCACGACCTGTCGTCGTCGTCGTCGTCGTCGTCGTCATACGAGGCAAACACGCATGGGATCTTGGACAGGTGTTATTTATTGCCTCTCTAATCGTTGCGGCATAATCTATTAGCGCCGCGCCGTCGGATCCACAAACGGTGTGTCCTTTGATTTTTTGCTTTTGCACATTAGTGGCAATTATTATTATTGTTTTAGTTCCCGAGGCACAGTTCTCTGATTACTGTTCCGCCGGGCTCATAATTGGACCCAACAATAAAAAAGACGGGACATTAATCAAGCGACTTGACATCGGCTTGTTGGAGAAGAAAGAAAGTTTATTGCATCAACGCAAGGTTTTGTTCTAAATCAAAAGTAAACAAAGGAAAAAATACATCTTATGGAGTTAAAAAGATATAAAAATTAAGAATTGAACTTCACATTCGAGTAGAAGAAACATTGTCCTACAACTAATCACTAACTTAATGAAGGAACACTAACTTTTGGTCAACATATTTGCTTAAAAAAAAATCAAATAACAAAAGTTTTCGTTTCAATTAAATTATAACTTTGGCAAAAAATCAAAAAACTAAATGTCTTAGAAGACAGAGTCTGCGTCGCTACGCTTTTCTTTGTTGACGGCTTCCACGTTGACGTTTCCCGGAAGACCCTCGCTGGGCTGAGCATAGCCACGCTGCACTAGCTGCCGCGGCAGATCTGCATATTCGCCCGTCAAACCCACCAGATATCCATCCGGCAGACGATGCCTCAGTATCACATCCATCTCCATGTTGAGCAACTTGGTCTTTAGATATTCCACACCCTCGGTGGTCTTTTGATGGCACAGATCAGGCTTCCGTATGACGCCCTCCATGTGGCAACTGATGGCCCGATGCGGCTTCAAGCTGTCCACATCATCGCACGGAGCCAAAGAGTTTATGTACACAAACTCTGTGTTGCCATAATCCACATAAAAGATCTTGTATTCGCCATCCTGTTCGTCCATGACTTGAGCCCGATAGAAGCAGTTATCGCTGTAGTGGGCCAGCACAATGTCCAGGATGTGCGGCTTCTGTTTGAACGTGCGCTTGTGGTCCGGCACATCTTTGTTGTCCCACACCAGTGGAGCCATGGCATCGGCCACAAACTGGGCATACACCTCAATCGGGCTATTAACGTAGGTAATTAGCATGCGAGCAGTGCTGCCCATCTTGTGGGGCATCGCGGTGTCGAACACGGCTTCGGGCAGAGCTGGGGCCACCTCCACATCCTTGGTGGCACCTAAAGGGGCAAAGGGCTCATGAACCAAGCGACAGTGGTTTCCTGTGAATAAGAATTGAGAGTATTAAGGTTGCCTGCCAAGCTAAGCATCTCAAAACGCACCTTTAAAGCAGCCATTAATCTTGGGATCGTAATGCCTGCAAATGCGTTGTTCATCCGTCGGCTTGAAGCCCAGCACCGCCTTAAGCGGATCACTGGTGCTGGGCCCAATCTCATTCAGCATGGCCACGGCCTCCTCGCTCAGCTTGGCAGGCGCTGGCTGTCCTGCAGGGACATCGGCAATTTCCTTTGAAACATTTCCAACCTGATCAGTGCTTTCCTCGCTCTCCAAAAGATTCGCCACGATGTCGGTGCCATTATTATCGAGTACGTGAAGCTTAACCGTCTCGTAGCTATACTTCTTCATGTTGGACACATTAAAGTTGGCCAAATGGCAGCGAATTGCCTCGGCCGGCAGCTGCTTGATGCGATCCTGCAGGGCGAATATGTTTTCGTTGCCGCTTAGGTGAATATGCTCTCCGTAGTCAAGCAGGTAGGCATCGTAGCCTCCGTCCTCGCCCCCAGCAATGGCACTGACTGTGGCGCGCGGAATGACGTTGTCCCTGGAGTCATAGACTGCGAAGATGTCCCCGTAGTCCGGCATCTGATCCAATTCACGCAGCGGCACCTGTCCCTGGAGCAGTTTCACCAGCGGCTGGGAGCCTTTATCCCACTTGGCCACATAGAAGCAATTGGTGGCGATATTCAGGTGCATCAAGGTGGCCGTTACCACAGAGTTTGTGGGAAAAGCGGCAATATTCTTGAAGACCTGCTCGTAGATACCTTCACTGGACATCTGAATGCCGGCTTTTGGTGGCAGCAACGGTCGGGTACGCGCTGCCATCGGAAATTTGGGCAAAGTAGCTGGCAAAAGCTGTGGAGCCGTTGTAGCTTGAGAAGGAGCCGGTTGTATGGGCCTGGGCTTTGGCTTGAGTTTCTCCGGCGAGGGCTCGATCACCCAGCTGGAGTGCATGGAGAATACGAGGCCCTCGGAAAACTTACTCGATTTTTGGTTCGGTCTATTCGGTGGTAGTTCCTTCTGCGCTGAAGACAAATCAATGGGCGCAAGTTGTTGGCCCGAATTTTCTGCCGGCTGCTGGACGCTCTCCCGATTTGGCGACTTGTCTTCCTTTTTATGCTCGCCGTTCTCTTCTATGGCGCTTATACCCGAAAGCTTTACGGAATCGCCTCGATAGGGGGGCTCCTCTGGCTTTTCGCTCTCCCGGAGCATTCCACCGCCTGGCCGGTTAAGTTTGATGTGCAGATTCATCTTTATAACATACGCATTTATCTCGCTGAGGCTGCTCAATAGCTGATCGTGCAAGGCAATAAGTCTGCCATCCACCTTTTCCACGTTCACCCATCTTTCCGCAAGCACCTGTCGCACGTGGTCCACCTCGCGCTGATAGGACGTAAGGTTGTCCTGCAGCTTTTGCACATTGTCGCCGCACAGCTTCATGACCGCCGTAACATCGTCGAGCATCATTTTAATTTCGAAAAGGAATCACAGTAAAAATTGAAGAAAGTTTAAGAGCTTCGCGGGAAATAAAGTGTGGACACATCTCTTTCAAAGGTTGGAACTAAAATGCTCCAAAAGAATGGAACTGGCGGAAATGTAAAATAAACACTTCAACGTACATTTTTAAAACGGAAAATATGTTTGGTACTTCTCTTCCTTTTGTGTTTTTATGGGATAATAATAGATAATAATAATAATAGACAGTTTTCCTTTTTGGATATTTCCTTATAGAAATGGTCACACTTGTGTGTTCTTCTTCTTTCTTCCCGCTTGCCAAAAAGCATCGCGGCCGCAAAAACAACAACAACGTGTTGGACATTCTGAATTTGGAAAATTAATTTGTTCCTGCACATCCTGTACATCCTGGTGGCCACCTAGTAGCCATAAAAAACACCACGCACATCTATCAACACATTGACTCCGAGCCAGAATGAGCGACAGCAGCGTGCCCGTTTTTGTAAGTTTTGTTTCCCGGCAAAAGGTTAACAATAAAATCAACTTGAAATTTAAAATTCATTTTATTTTTAGGAGCTCGGCGATCCCTTGTCCACGCTTGGTAACAACACCCTGACTGGCGTCTTTGTGCCGGGTAACAAGATCGCTTTGAGCGCCTACCGGCATGTCAAACACGACTCGAGGGATGAGCCCACCAAGACTGCCGGCGAGGCGCCCGTCCTCATCTACATGTCCCAGGAGTCGACGCTATTTGACGAGCCAGTACTGCGCAGTGTCCTTGCCGAGGCGAACGCCACCTTTGGCACGCTGCAGCAGCTGGGATTGGAGGCGTCGCGTGTTAAATATTTGAATATTTCTCGGGCGTACCGCAGCATAGTGCGCGCCTGTCTGGAGAAGCTGCACACTGCCAAAATGTCACCAGAAGTGCAAACGGATGAGTCGCGGCTGCAACGCTTCACCGATGCCATCATTGTGTTCTATGCGGCGGAATGCCTGTGGCATCTGTTCGAGATTCTGTACCTCCAGAACAACCAAATGGTTGTACGCCAACTGCTGGAGTGGGCTCGCTTTCATTCCCCACAAACCGAGGATCGCGCCACGGATCTGGTGCTGATGGAGGAAGAGGCCAGCGAGGCGGATGACTATTGGAGCATCCTCAGGTCGTTGATCCTGTTGGGCCAGGTAGATTTCGTACGGGCCATGCTCTCGCAGAACCGCAAGGCTGGACAGCCTGCATTTAAGGCAGCCGAATTGATCCTGAAGTCGATGCCCGTTTACGAAGAGGGATACGCCCTGCAGAAGTTCCTATCCCAGTGGGAGTATTGGCATGTGGACACAGAGCGCAAGCTCAAGGCCAATGTATTTGCCACTGAGCCAGAACTGGAGCAGATTCTATTGCTGGTCGCGGGCGACAATAAGGAGTGGGATGCCGGGATCAAGGAGTCACAGGATTGGTACGAATACCTGCCCGGATATCTGCTGTTCACGAAACCCACCTGCAAACCCTACGAGCTCCGGATTGCCGCCTCCAATTGGCTGAACCGCTGGACCTTGTTGTGTCCGGAAAAGCAGCTGCCCAATATGAGCCGCATGGTCACCCAGCTGATGGGGCACGACATCAAATTGTTTATATTCGAGGCTCAGAAGCTGAACGACACGCACTGGTTCTCTACGCATCTCATCGATCTAATCTATCATTCCGGCCAACTGAAGAGCTACTTTGATCAGCACAACATGTGGGTTTATATTTATTTTCATTTATTATTATTAAATTTGCTAATTAGTTTATTTTTTTCCTTCCAGCGACCTGCCCGCCCTGCGTCACTCTGTGATCTACGAATACGGCAGCTATCTGATGGGCTCGCACAATCTCTGGCAGCTGGGCATCGATTACCTGGACTGCTGCAAGCAGGAGGGCAAGGCAACAATAGAGCTGCTTCTGCCACGCATCCCCATACGCAGCGAACGGCAGGCCACCAAGCTCATCAATCTGGCCAGGCAGCGGGGACTTGTCAGCGTCGAAGAGGAGATATGCAAGGTGCTGTCAAAGCGTTCTTACGATAATCAGCGCTACAGTAACGCCCTGGAATGGGCCATTCGCTCCAAGGACGTTAGGCTTGTCACAGCCGTCGCTGATCATATACTGAAGCATTGCTCGGAGACCGGTAAGCTGCTGTGTGCCGACACTCTGGCCTACATTGGAGGTCGTATGTTTGTGTCGCCACGCCTGGTCTTCCTCACCAAGTACCATGAGTTCTACCAATTCTATCACAATCGCGACTTTCTGGTTGCCTGTGAGCTGCTGGTCAATCTATTGGAATCCAAAATAACCCCCAATTAGTGAGTATAATCAAGTAATCAGCCGAGAAAAGCTAACAATATCGTTTCCCACAGCTTCTGGCCCTCGTTGATCATCGATGCCCTGCCGCTGCTAGAGTCCAGGGATCCAAAAATCTTTGCCAAGGAAACGGTGACCATTCTGCATCACATTGAAACGGCGCTGGTGCCAATCATAGAGCAGGACAAGGACAAGCATGGCAATGTAAGTATTAAACTTACTAAACCATACAGTTGGCTATAAACCATACTTTTGTGACTTTTTTCCAGGACCACTCAGCGGCATTATTCAAGGATTATCGGGCGGAAAACATTGCCGACATCATGAACTTTATGCGCTTGGCCTGCGCCCGCAATCTGGCCAGGGCCCTGATCTTTGAGAACACAATGAAATAGGCTTGGCATTTTTATGTTTAGTGTAATTTATTCTTGTATCTTTCACTTTTCCCAATACATTGTGTGTAATTTGTTATAGATTGTTTGCATTGCTAACTTGCTGTTTATATGCTTATCTTGTGCCTCTTTGCTATTTTATTGTACCAACAACAACGCTACGTGACTGGCTGCTGCTGCTGCTGTCTGCTGTCTGCCGCCTGCCGTTTGACTAAAAGGAATTCCAAGCTGGAGGGAAGTTCACAAAAAGCAGCTCTCCACAGCATTCTAAACTATATACGAGTGTAAACGGTGTGTGTCTATAGGATACCTTTCTCTGGAATCTCTGCTAGGCTAGGCTGCGGCTGCGGCTGGGACTGGGCTGGGGCTGGGGCTGGCAAATCATATATAACTTAAAACAAGATTAAAATCAATCACTACCAAGTACTTTAGCTGCACAGAGGAGGAAGTTTACACGCCTAAGAACTATTTTAAACAACGCACAGAGCACAGGGGTAGTACATACATTTTTATATATCTGTGGGTATCGTATATAGTTACTATATATATTATTCTGGTTTCTGGTTTTCTTTTTTATCGTTATGAGAATCGCACGGCCTTGTACAAATGTTCGGTCACTACAAACGTACGGAATTACAATTAAACTCGCATGTCTCTTGGCTTGGCTTGGCCACTACTCAACCACACTCAACCAACTTGGCCAGCCAGTGTCTCGGACCGCCAACGGCATTATGTTTATATATATATATATATATAAAATGTATCATCATTTGCTTGGTAAAAAAACAAAATAAGAACTAAACTAGACTTAGATAAGTAGCCGCTGGGGGTCGGTCATCATCATTCTAATTAATGCCTAACAAACTTTGATCCTACTCAGTTGGCATGCCAAATTATTATCATTATATCATCGAACACACTAGGCAACAGAGGAGTATAATGAAACATTTATAGGGATTACATATGTTCCAATCCCGAACTGACAATGCACAGAATTTGTATGAATTTAATAAAGCAATTTCACTCTTGAAAAATGTGTTTCAAATATTATTTATAAAAGATGTAAAATAAAATAAATAATCACAATGAAAATCGCTTGGAATTCAACAATAAAACACATTTTTGAAGAGTGAAATTTTAAACTAAAGTTGGAAAATTAGGAATTCGAAAGGGCTAATAGTAGTTTCAATCAGCATTCCTTCAAACGGTGATCTTTCGTAGACTAGCATGAGTTAATTAAGTAGGTTTAAGTAGTATACTTTTTGCTTAAATTACATTAATTGGGGGGCAGAATTTCTTCGGAGGATTGGAAGCTGTCTGTCTGTGGCAGTTCGAGATGGAAGACCCTGTTGCCTAGCGCGCGGTCATTGAGGGATGACGACGACTGACTGCGCCGCTTGAGTATTTCACTTACGTTACGCCAATATATCGATTAAATATGCGGATCTAAGTGGAGTGAGTGTATGTCTTCTAATTATGCTTTGCCGTCGCTGCCGCAACAGCAGCAGCGGCCACGCTCGTCGACGCCGTGGCCGTGGTGGTGGCGGTAGCCGCCACAGCTGCTGTGGCAGCCGCGGCTATGGCACTGCTGCTGCCCGTGATGGAGCCCAGCCGGGAGAGCGATGGCTCCCGCTTGGGCGGAACGATCGGCTTGGTCGGTATGGGTGGCGGAGCGCCGCGTGCTCCCGCCGGTGGCACCGTGACTGGCGGCACGGCAATGGGCACAGGATGGGGATGCGGTGGTGTGGCCGTCTGGTCGAGAGCAGCTGCCGCTGCCAATGCTGCATACTTGCCGCCAGGCGCACGTTGAATAGTAGCCGTGGGCTGCATCTTGGCCGGCGAGGGAGAGGGTGGCGCCACTACGGGAACGGCGACGCTAGCAGCCGTCTCGGCCGCTATGGTTGTGGCTGCTCCAACGTTGCTGCTTCCGCTGCCGGTGCTATTGGCTGTAGTAGTATTGGTGGTTGTGTTGTGATTGAGGACGGCCGCCGACGCTAGTGGTGCCACGGCAGCCGTGGCCGTGCCCGTGGGCGCTGTAGCGATCCCAGCACTTCGGATGTTCTGGCCCGGCGCTATGGATCGAGCGATACCGGTCTGAGGTCCCGAAACCGGCATACTGCTCACCGTGGCGGTTGGCTGCACGATCTTGGCGATGTTCACCATGGGTGGTGTGGCACAGGCGTCGTCTGGAAAACGGAGATAATTGGGATTAGCATTCGGCGGAAAATGAGGGCACGGACTACACTGGATCTTCGGTTCACCGAAGGCGAGCTGTGGCCCTGGCATATGCCACGACATATTAGATAATAGAACACTGGATAACGGCTTCTTGCCAGGACCAAGCTGGATGTGGAAATGTGGATTCGGCATGGTCGTGAGATCTGGCTACGTTTTGGCTTTTACTCAGAGTGCTCCAAGTGGACTGGGGGATGTGCGAGCGTGCGGGATGGACGTGTGGATGTGTGATCTTTGGACTGTTTGTTGGTGCATCAGTGGTGTGCACGAGAAGGAACGTCACAAAACAAAAAACAAATCACCTTGCAATTGCGTAACATTTTTTCTAACAAAAGATTTCGGCTTCAAGAGGAGTTCGTAAAAAAAAAATAAGTAATATATAAGTAAGTATATAGAGTTCAAGTTTGTATATAGAAAATTATAAGGAGGGCAACCATATATATTTATATATAGAGAAGGTACAACAGCCAGTTTCCGGGGTGGGAAGGGCCTCGTCTGGCTCACTCACCGCTGAATTGTCGCGCCTTGGCGGCAGCAGCGGCCACGGACGATCCACTGGCCCCCAGGGGCTGTTGCTTCTTGAGGGCCTCGTGCTCGCCGCGAAGCACATTGAGCTCCTGCTCCAGCTCCTTGACTCTGTAAAGCAAAAAAATTAGAAATGATTTAGTTTAGTGAATCATTTAAGGGCTTTAAGATCAACCAACCGCATCTCTTCCTTTGCCAGCTTGGCCAATAACGCTTTACGTTCCAGCTCCATGGACTGGGTCTGTTTCTCCAGCTCCTCCTCCATGCGCAGTGACTTTTTGCTCTCCTCCTCCAGGCCCTCGGCTATGGTGTCCGAGCGTTGTTTCTCCTCCGCCAGGATTTGGGCCAAGTCCTCTGACCGTTTACCTATAAGTAAGTGAGATTGATGTTAGAAGAAGAGCTGAAGGCAGTGCATCATCCTATAAATCCCACCTTCTTCAATGTACTTCATCAAGATCTTCTTGCGCTCGGCAATCAGCAGCAGCACGATCTGTTTTTGCCTGTTGCGCTCGTACTCCAGCGTCTCCTGCAGCTTTTTCAGGTCCTTCTCCATCTTGGCCACCTGGGCCCGCTCCTCCTCCAGGTCCTGCTTCAGCTTAGAGCGCTCCATTTCCAGGCCATAGGTTATATCATCGCCCTGCGCCGTATCGTGCTCGTGCTTCCGTTTTTCCTCTTCCAGCTCCTGCAGCATCCGCTGATTGTTCTCCAGCGACTCTGTCAATATGTTCACCATGCGCACATGCGTGGCCCGCTGCTTGCTGACCATCTGGTACTGCTGCTCCATTTGCTGCTCAATGATCTGGCGCACCTCCATCTCGGCCTGAGCCGCCTGTGTGGAGGATTCCCGAGAAATTAGATTGCCATTCAGGGCGATCTTGTCCCGGAAGATGGCCGCGTAGGGATCGTTCGGCTGCAGCCGCTTGGTGCGCAACTGGGCGATGAGCTGCTTCACCCGCTCGTTCCTCAGGGCAGCGATGCAGACATCCCGCGCCTGCAGCTCCCCCTCCAGATAGTAGAGCATCTTCACCAGCTCGCTGTGCGGTAGCTCGGAGCGTGTGCGTCCGTTGCTTGTCGCCGGCGGCAGCTTGTGCACTACGCCCGGGCCGGGCTTCATCGTCTGGAACTCATGGTTGGCGCTCACGGTGTCGCTGCCCGAAGCGGAGCCCGAGCAGTTCTCAATGCCATACTCTGCTTCCGTCGCTGTGCCACCCACAAACCGGGCCGTGCTTCCCTCCTCTGCGAAAGTCTCCGCGGTGGCGTTATTGGAGTTCTGCTCCATTCTCCCGACTCCCCAACACCCGACTCCTCTCTTTGCACCTCACAGCATACACAGCAGCGGTGCGTCGCAGTTCGCTTCCACTGCCCCGCTGCTCGCAAATTGCACAAGATTCGCGGACTTGGCGTTAGTTCACTTCTAGTTCGGGCTTGGTTCTAGCCACCGATTCAGGCCAGCTTCATTTTCGATGGTTGCATCGCCCGGAAGAATAGACTCAAGGAATTCTTTGTTAATTTCTACCGAGAAAAATTACTTTGTGGATACTTTGCGGCGGTACTGCCAACTTGCAGCAAAAGGTGGCGCACGATAGAGCTGGAACCGCAATCGATGCGGTATCGATGGTGGCAATCAAAAGTATTCGATATTTTCCCGAGAAACTTTAAACTTTAAGTTTTCTAAATAATTAAATTAATTAATTAAATATATAATAGAAAATCCTTAAAATGTCATATAAAAATCCCAAAAAATCTCTTAAAATACATACAAATCAGTCAACAGTTTCATATATTTTTTATTTTTTAAAAACAAAAGGCTTTGTGGTGTTGTACGCCAGCGAATTCCTTATGTGCTTTCCCACTAAACGATCCGCAAGGGGTATCAAAGCCGGTTCCCGCTTATATATGCCCGCCGCATCCGGTGTCCACGCCCGCAGGCGACATTCAGAGTGCCCGGGCAGGAGCAAGCCCATCCAGCCCGCTGAACTCAGGGTAATATCACAATTTAGCCTTCCTTCGCTTTCGTCTTTGTTTTTTACCACAATATCGCCGTTCTTGCACTGTAATCCCGGCCAGCGTTGCAATCGAACATCCAAATCCTCCTCGCCAGCCATAGGAACGCCCAGAAAGGATTTGCCCAGATAGCGTTTGTACACATTTTCCGCCTCCTGGGTGTCTGCTATCAGTATGGGAAGGTGCGCCGATGCAAACACAAAGACTTTTAGCCATTCGAACTGCTTCTGGAAGCTTGAGGATATCTCCAGTAGATCTAGGCGGGCCAAGCCGCCGAGAAAGATGCTCATTTGGGGACGAAGGCGAAAGGCTCTGGGACGGATCATCGTTGCCGGCTGCAGCATTGTCAACTCGTCGTGGGTAAGCAGAGGCGTGAATTGATCTGGGTGCATCACCCCAGGCGTGTCGTAGACCCACCGCGCCTCCTTGTACTCCTTGCTGCGTTCGTTCAGTGTGGTTATGGGTCGTGAGCCACCGGCCATGGCAAAGGCATCACTGAGGTCGTCGCGACTAGCGAAGGTACGTCCCACGGCGGATGCTGGCTGGGCTGCCGAAGCTGCTCCAGTTTTCCTAGCGTCTTGGCGACGCATCTGGTCTATAGCAGCCCTTTCATCTCGCTCTGCAAGCAATCTCTTAAAGCGCATGTAAATACGATCATTGGATGGCCGTAAAATCGGAAACCGCAACAGTTTTAGCGTCGTTCCTGGCCAGGGACAAGTTGTGGCCTTTCGCACCAGATCACTCGCCTCAGGTCGACAATAGTCCGAGTTGAGCAGGATGTTGAACAGCGAGCTCTTGCCCACATTGGTGCAGCCCAGAAGATAGACGTCGCCCTTGTAGGCCCAGTTCTTGTGCAGCTGCGTGATCAGCTCCTCGATCCCGTAGCCGGTCTTGGCGGAGATTAGGCTGACATTCTTGATGTTCATCGCATCGCCACCGCCATGCTTGATGAACTCCCGCTCCAGAGACGCCTTCACGTGCTGCAGGTAGGTGTTGGAGTCGCGTGGCAGCAGGTCCACCTTGTTGCCCACCAGGAAAACGGGCCGTTTGGTGCCCAGCACCTGTTGCATGCCTGGCCAAATGGAGCTGGGGAAGTCCAGGAGATCCACCATCACGATGGCTAGCGCAAATTTGTCCTGAATACGCGATATTGTGTCCACATAGGTGGAAGGTGCCACCTCCACGTCCAGGGCAATGTTGTAGTGATGCAGGAAATGGCAACGCTTGCATACGATGGTCTTTAGCTCCTCCTGTGTCCTTCCACGGAAGATTTCACTTGGTATGTAGCCGGGCAGCGATTCGCTGGAGCAATGCAGGTTGGCGCCGCATCCGTTGCAGGGTACGTTGGAGGCGGGAATTTTGGGATCCGGAGTGCCTTGCTTATTATCTGTATCATCTTTGGCACCGCGATAGAACTCGTAATCATCCATCCAGTCCTCCGGCAGGTGAGAAACCTCAGGAACCGAGAAAGCCGGATTTGCCTTCACCTCCAGAACGGAGCTGTAATAAACGTGCTCGTGCTGTTTATACCGCTCCTTGGCGAGCAGCCACGCCTTTTGCCTCGAGCTCTGCCTCGCATCGGCGGCAGTGTTCTGCAGTCTCGCGCTCTCTTTATGAACATTTTTATTAATAAATTTATGTAAACGCAAAGTTCTCAACATTTTATAATCCAACCAAAGAATAAACTCGATTACGACATTCGATAATTGAGAACATATCAATTAACGATAATATCAATAACGTACCGCGAAAATCGAAAAGTTTGCCTAACTGAAACGCTCTCCTAAAGATTTATTCATAAAATTATGGTAGACAATGCTTAACATTTTTGTATATTCCTTAAAAAATTATTCAAAATTGTTTTAAAAGGCAAACCAATAAACTGGCTGAAAAACAAAACAAGTTTTTTATTACTACCCGCACATAGACAAGAGCTGCCTGTAGTGAAAGCAAGTGCTAGTGCTGGAAAGCAAACGGCGGCGGTGTTGCAAAGCGACACAAAAGAAACTCATCGAAAAGAGAAAAAAGAAAGCAGCGTTAGCGAGCGAAAGCAGAGGTGAGTCGAGAGTGCGGGACAAAAAAGCGTGTATGTATTAAAACTGAAACAAAAAGATATAGAGAAAACGTGTCCACGGCGCAATTAGCGTGCTCCTGCGGCCGAAGCCGTGCCATTTACGCATTGGTAAAAGTACAGAGTGCACGCCGAGCAAAGTAAAATGATTAGGAAAGTGTGGAAAAAAGACACAAGTGTATGTGAACGGCGGCTGTATGTGTGAGTGACGTGACTGTATGCGTGCAGTGCTGCTGCTGCTGTGGTGCTGCTGGTGCTGCGTGTATATGAACTAAAAAGTAACGCGGAGCGCGACCTAATTTGACAAACATATTACAATAATATTTGCATAAACAAATGCGAAGTAATTAAACGTTGGCCAAACAGGAACGCCAAGTACACTGAACCTTCGTTCCCGCTGCCGCTGTTTTTGTCTTCGTCCCCGCTGCATGCCACGAAGAGTTGCCGCCGCCATTGTCTAGGCCCTCACACACATTTCCCCCGATGCAATTTCTTAATGGGGGAAAAATCAATAGCTCGGAAATTAGACAACTATCCGGTCTTATTGCCCCGCGACGCGTCCGTGCCTCAGAACGAAATGCACCTAGAAGAAGCTACAGATAACCCCGGGCGCAAGTGCAAGCGAGATAGTTGCCGCCTGCCCACATTTACAAACACACTCTCGTTCCGTTGAAATTTCCAACCATGTCTGCTCTTCGTCCGTCTTTGTTGTTGTTGTTGTTGTTGTTGTAATGTAATTGCGAAATCATAACGGCAGTTGAAAGTTGAGAGCGCTTAGCCAAGTTTTCGCGCAAGTGTGTGTGTGTGTGTCTGTGAGTGCGCGACTGCACAAGTTAAGCTCTGGTGAACTCGGAATGCTCTTCTCTCCGCCTACACACATCAGCCGGGCCGCCAGAGTGTAGCGCATATGTGTGTCGCGTCAACAACTACTATGCCGCAAGAGGAAAACACATGTTGGCCGCACAGTGGGATGGAGCGGGTGCTGGCGGAGCCCAAATAACTAATGGATGTGAAGTGCCAATGGATTGTGATTCCTCAATGCAGCCGCCATCTTGGAGTAGCGCTTGTAAAACAACAACAATGAATAGCTAAAAATACTCGGCAGCTGCTGCGGCTGCAACATATAGATATGTTTTCGTCGTTCTGAGCCACTGTGCGCGAGCGTGTGAGTGAGAGACTCAAATTCAAATAAGCAATGCGAATTACTGAAAATGCAGAAATCGCCTTGAAAAGTGAAAGGCATTCGACTGAGCGAGCGCTACTCGCCGTCGTCTTTGATATTATTTTTGCCTTTTTGCTTAACCTTTGCGGATAGCTTCGCTCTTTGTTGTGGTTTTTGTTGTTTTTGGCTGGCGCTGGCTCAGCACTTTGACATTTTCCAACACACTCACACAGATGCGCCGGGCATTCCAACTGCGAAAAGCCCATTTCCATTACACTGCCGCTGCACATGCGCCCATTGCTTTTATTTTGAAAATGTATTTTCGGCTGTGAGTCGTCGTCGTTAGGCAGTGGCACTCTTTCGCAATTCTCCTTGGAGCTGTTCTCTCAGCTTGGCGGTTGCTAATTTCGCCAAGATTAACGTTGTTTTCATTTTCCCTTGCAGATTGCAGAAGCCAGACTGAATTGAACCCAGCTGTGGATCTAACGGTACACCTTTCGGCCACGCATCTAAATTAAAAGGAGCCCCTTGCCCTGCAATAAATCCCGCAGCGCGCCCCCACCAACCAACACAAGCTTCTTCATGATGTCGTCGGATCAACAGTTCTTTCTGAAATGGAACGATTTTCAAACGAATATGGTGACCTCGTTCCGTCACTTGCGCGACGAGAAAAGCTTCACAGATGTAAGTACAATAGCCAGAAAATCCGAAAAAGAACCTTCGCAAACCCTCGGATAGGACAAAAGCACCTTTCGAAAAACAAACCAAGTTACAGTCGAACCTCTCTAACTGGAATTCAGTCAGAAATAGATAATTATTTAGCTAGATCTTTCCAATTTAAATATTTTACCCTAAAAATTAAATAAAAAAAAGTTATAAGGAAATTGTAAATTAAACAAGTTGTAAATGTTGAAAGTTCGACTGTAACTGACCATTCACAGACGAACTGAAATGTATTCTGTTGCTCTTGGCCGCCCCTTTCCGGAGGTCAAACACCAGCTTAGCTCACCTTTCGGCCATTTCTGTCTGTCTGCCTACCTGGCCTCCTCAGACTCTTTCATTTCTATCTGCTTTTCTTCTACCTGTTTCCTTTGTTCTTCTTCTTGTTCGTGCTGTGCGTTTTTCTTTGTAGTTTTTTGTTGCTCCTCCAATCATTGTGTGTGCGCATGTATTTGTTTATTTTTTGGGGAAAATTTAGAACAGATTTAACTGACTTCTCAATGATTTCTTACAGGTAACACTCGCCTGCGAGGGCCAAACCTGCAAAGCACACAAAATGGTGCTTTCCGCATGCAGTCCCTACTTTAAAGCGCTGCTAGAGGTAAGTTGTTATTACTTGATAACAAAAAAAAATATGATTTAACTAACTAAATGTCATTATCGCAGGAAAATCCATCGAAACACCCAATCATCATCCTGAAAGATGTCTCCTACATTCACCTACAGGCTATACTGGAGTTCATGTACGCCGGCGAGGTGAACGTGTCCCAGGAACAGTTGCCAGCATTTCTTAAGACCGCCGATCGCCTCAAAGTGAAAGGCCTGGCAGAGACACCAAGTTCAATAAAGCGGGAGGGTTGATATTGGTATTAAACAATAAACAAAACAACAAAAAAAAAATACATAAAACACAGCAAAAAAAAAATTAAACAAAAACAAAAAGGAACTATAAGAAACTTATAATGTATGCAAGAAAACAAAACAAAATTCCAACAAGAAAAAAGAGAGAAAACCATAATGAGATCGACATTTGATATACAAGAAAGAAATTCATGTAAAAGTAAACTAGGAACACACACCACACCAACACTCTCACACACACACAAAGCTGACAGATAGAAATGATTAGCCTGTAAAGAAACAAAGGTGGTGTTTGCTCCACCTCTGACCCACTCATTCACATGACCTTCCAATTTGCAAAAACCAACGCCCCCACTGAACTTGATTTGAATTGTGTATTCATTTGATTTCTGCATAAAATAGTTTGTAATATATTATTAACAATTACAAAATAAAATGGACAAAAACACATCCACTCTGTATAAAAGCAACGATTATGGAATGCCCTAACAAAAAGCCTGAAACAAAACTAGAAAGCGCACTTTTGTAAAGTAATTAAAAGAGAGGGTTCATTAAAGTATATAAAGATAATTATAAATATAGTGTGAAATGTGCAAGTAGATGGATAAAGAGCCGGACCGGGCGCGAATATTGCAACACATTCGGTTAGTTTATAAGCCACTAACTAACTACAACAACCCCCAGACATGCCACGCCCCCCAGAAACAACCGCACACACACACACACACACACACACACACACACACACACGCATCCCTCATCTACACTTAAAGAATAAACAAAATAGAAAGAAATGCAAAGTTGTACTTTAATTTTTGTGTGGACTTTTTCAAAAAAACTTTTAATATAAACGAGATATATTTTAATAACAAGCGAGAAAGCGATCATTTCTACTTAGTTTAAAGCCAAGAACGATAGGGCGAGAATAAAAGGAAATGCGAGTAAAAGGAAGAACTATACTTGAATATTATTACATAAAGTAAAATATTTATATGTATGTATATGTATACATGTGAGCATAGATTTAAAAACTACGGTAAATAAACAGAATAATTAAAAACCAAAAACTCGCTGGAGCGAAGTGTGTTGTTTCCAATGGAATCTCTGCATTTATTTCTATGGTACTTCGTAACATGATCTCATCCTGATCTCATCGAACTCTGCTGCGTGGTGCACACAGTGGTTACGATTACGATTACAAATTAACAAAAATATGTTCGCTTACAAAGTAAATTAGACTAATATTTGATATATTGCCAGATGTATCGATCGCCGTCGTTATGGACCCGGGACCTACAGTTCCTAGTTGTTAAAACAGTACGCGTTGCGCGTATTCAGTTCAAATGGATCGGTGCGCATCTTCTGCTGATTATCCTCCACATAACGCGTCACATCCGCCACCAGATTGGGCCGCTCCTCGGCACTGGCGGCGCACGGTGACCAGATCTTAATGTCGTGATCGATGCCACTGGTGGCCACCATGCAGATGGTCGGATGCGGCTGCACGCAATTGACAATGGCACTGTCCGCCCGATAAACGGCACGAATTTTGCCCGTATCGCCCTCCCAAATGTAAAAGTTGCCATCATCTGAGCCAGCGGCAATGAACTCACCCTGGCTGCCCAGATAGTTGGCCTCCTTGATGTCCGTTGTGATGTTACAATGACCCACATACCGCTGCATATAGTCCCTGGCCGTTGAGCGTAGTTCGTATTCAGCGTCCGAGATACGCATGTAGCGGAAGCCATCCTCCATGGCCACGGGTTCTGGCTCTGTATTCTGCGACTGCCGGCGGTTCTCCTTGATGTCCTTATTCAGCATCTGCACGCCATGATTGTTGGCGAAGGAGGGAAATCGCTGGATTAATTCCTGCAGGCAATTGTCCGCATCATAGGGAAGATGCAGCTCCAGTAGAGCCCTTGCCAGACGAAAGTGGGCCTTGACATAGCCAGGATCCAGGCGCAGGGCCTCATGACAATCCCTCAGAGCTGCATATATGTCCCCGAACCAGCCGCGACGCATCAAAGCAGTGGCTCTGTTCAGATACAGCACCTCCCCTTGGGGGTATTTGGCCAAGGCCGCTGAGTAGGCATCGATGGCGGCCACCAGCTTGCCATTCTCCAAGAACTCGTTGCCCTGCTTCTTGTGCACCTCAATGCTGGAGGGCAGGCTGCGGCTCCTGTGAGGCACCTTAAATTGCTCCACCTCCGCCTCACCGTCGTGGGCGACGGGCGATGTGAAGGCAGGTAGTTCGTAAAACACCGGCGGAGCAGCACTGTTCAGGTCGTAGCGGTAGATGTGCTCGCAGCCCATGTTAACCAGAAGCTCTGTGCCGTTACCGTTAAAGGTGAGATAAGTAATGGCCCGGGATTCGTGGACAACGTTGCGCGTGATGTTCTTCACAATCTGTCCGGGAGCGTAGTAGGCAACGCAAGCCGAGAGATCTGAAAAAGATGCATCAGAATCAGGGATCAGCAATCTTTAGCTGGATACCCACCATTCCCGCTGCTGGAGGGTAGCTTGCGTCGATCGTAGACACGGGCAAACGGATCATTGGCCCCCACGGCCACGTATTCTGTCCGCATGGGATTTATGGCCAGGCACTTGGCCTCCGTGGTGCCGTCCACTTGATTGCCCAGCCGAAGGAGCCGCACGCCGTTGCCTTCCTCTGGACGACAATGGTGGGGCTCTCGCATATCCAGCTGCAGAATGCACCCGTCCTCGCCCGCAGACCAGAAGATGTAGGGCGAGTCCTGGGCGGTGGCCAGGCGCTTGGCCCGCATCAGGTGGCAGTTGCAGGAGAAGAGCGTTTCGTTGGAGTGATTGATGTCGTACACGTAGATGAACTTGTCTGCCGCACAAGTTGCCACGATGTTGTTGTTGTGCTTGGGCAGAAACTTCACCGAGAACATGTTGCCCAAGTGCTTGGTGCTGATCACATGGACGCGCTTCTTCCGAAACGGATCCCAGATCATCACACGAAAGTCATCGGAACCGGAGGCCAGCCAGAGCCCGTCCGTCGTCCATTCCAGGCAATTGACGCATCCCTCGTGGCCAGCGAGCAGCGCCTCCTGCTCCAGCCTGTCCACGTAGGCGGGTGAGGCCAGGAGACGCCGGCGGAGTAGCTCATCCTGCTCGTAGCCATACTGCTGCCGCTGCCAGTGCAGCGCGGAGGTGTTCAAGGGCGTCTGCTGGCGCTGATTGCGCGAACTAGAGTACTTTACGCGATACAGTTCATCGCTCGACATTATCTCCGAATTCTCTCGATAGGATTATGACACTTGTTTTTGTTTGTTTTTCTCTCCCTATCCGTTTAATTCATTTTGCATTCGGACAGTCCCCCCCCTTCGACCGACGACAGTTGTTGACACCTGGGCGCGGCGTTGCTAGACAACGTAAAACCGAAAGTCTGGCAATGCAGAGCGGGAACCAAACTTTTAGTGTGGCTGCAAACATTAAAAGACCGACATTTGTCGTTTTTTAGTGTTGCCATATATCGTCGGGGGACGGGGTAATATTACTATACCATCGCCATGTTTTGCCAGCTCTAATAAACTAAAGAAAACGAAAAAGATTGATTAATTCCGGCGACGGGGCAGAAAAGCGAAATGTCCAAGGAAAAAGAGGACGAGTGCGACAAGCACAAGCAGCAGGCGGAGGCTGAAGCCAAGTCGACGTCCAGTGACGATTCGGACGAGTATCAGTCGGCCGGTGAGGGCGAGGATGGTGAAGTTGGCGACGGTGATCCCCCTGCAGAGCGCCCGCCGACGCACGCACACCTGTGCGCGGCAGCAACCACACCTGCGGCGGCCAGCGATAGCACCACCACCACCGCAACCACAACACCAACAGCAGCAGCAGCAGCAGCGGCGGCACCTCCCTCGGCCACAATGAACGAGCCCTTGGATTATCCGATGCATCAGAGCGTGTTCGAGGACGACATCAAGTCGCTGCAGCGGCGCCTGTTAATGACCACGGCCCAGGACGAGGTGGGGCGGAAGGACAAGCACGGAAATACACCGCTCCACCTTGCCGTGATGCTGGGCAGGAAGCATGCAGTGCGCCTGCTACTGGCCCACAACGCCCCCGTGAAGATCAAGAACAACGAGGGCTGGTCCCCGCTGTCCGAGGCCATTAGCTACGGTGACCGCCAGACCATCACCCAGGTGCTGCGCATGCTCAAGCTGCAGTCGCGCGAACACATGGAGGGTCGGCGGGAGAAGCTGGTGAATGCCCTGCGTCAGATGCAGGACTTTTACATGGAGTTCAAGTGGGACTTTCAGTCCTGGCTGCCGCTCGTCTCACGCATCCTGCCCTCGGACATCTGCCGGCTGTACAAGTCGGGCGCCTCGATTCGCCTGGACACAACGCTGGTGGACTTTAACGATATGCGTTGGGAGCGCGGCGACATCTCGTTTCTGTTCCGCGGCGAGGCGCCGCCCAGGGACTCGCTGGTGCTGCTGGACAATGAGCAGGAATGCTTCCAGCGGCTCCGCTATGAGGAGTCCGACATGGAGGACGAGGTCGATGTCCTAATGTCCACCGACATTCTGGCCACCCAGATGTCCACCAAGACGATACAGTTTGCGCGAGCGCAGCGCGGCTGGATATTCCGGGCGAATCGCAAGGAACTGATTGGCGGGCAATATCAGTGCGAGATCTACACAATCCAGGGACTGATCCTCAAGCAGCGCAAGCGGCGCGAACACCTGTCCCACGAGGATCTGCAGAAAAATCGCGCCATTGTCGAGACAATCACCAAGGGCGGCACCAGTGGCAATCATCAGCCGGATGGCCGGCGCTCCAGCCTCAACAGCCAGCACACGGCCACGCCTCCCGAGACCAATACGCCGACGGCACCGAATGGCATCACACTGCCGGAGTTGCCGCGTCGCAGTTCGCTCCAGGCACCGCCCGCCACCACGGTCACCTGGCGTCAGTATCTGGACGCGGAGGTGGGCAAGTGCCCGCAGCTGGGCAGGCCGCCCGTCCACAAGCAGTCGAACAAAACGCTGCGTGCCACGGTGGCGATGAGCAAGGACTTTCCCCTAAGCGTGGACATGCTGCTGGATGTCCTGGAGGTGGTGGCCCCACTGAAGCACATCAACAAGCTGCGCGAGTTTGTCACGCTTAAGCTGCCGACGGGCTTTCCGGTGAAGATCGAGATCCCAGTGCTGCACACGGTCACCGCCAAGGTGACGTTTCAGAAGTTTGAATTTCGCGACAACATCCCCGCCAAGATGTTCCAAATACCGTCACACTACTGGGAGGATGTGCGACGCTTTCAGGACTTATGACCAGGCGACGGTGAAGCCGCCTCCTCTGCCGCCCCACCCAAGGCCAAAGCCTCTTCCTCCTCCTCAGCCGGATCAAGCGTCCATGTCGACTTGAATCGCAATGCGCCGCCGTCGCCCTCCATTGCGGAGTTCGATTGAAGGGAAAGCGAAAGGCTCGCGTCTACGTGGCCCCCAATTTCTGCCTGCCTGCCTGCCTGCCTCTGCCCCGCCCTCTAAATTGTGTCGCTCGTGGGAGTGGAGGAAGCTCCAGCTCCAGCCTCGAGCCCTGTGTTTGGTGTATGTATATGTTCAAGAGGACATCCCAAAACCCCCCAAAAAAAAAAAACAAACAAAAATTGCAATTTTCAAAGGGTATTTATTTTAGAGTAGAGAATCGATTGGCACTGCTGCAGATGTTTCAAATTCAAATGTGTGACACGCTCTGGAAATTGCAATTTTAGCTTACTTGTTGTATGTATATCTAATTTGTTTATAACTGGTAACATGCGCCGTGCATAACCAGGGCTAATATTACGTATTATTTCATAGTATTTATTTGTTAGACGCATCAACAACATTCGAGGATTGTGGGTGTGAATCACAAGCTCTTCTAAACAGAACAGCTGCCCTGAGAGCCAGAAGGTTCTACTGCCTCGATTATGGCCGGTAGTCGTGGCTAAGATATGACACATACCACACACAGAAAAGCAAAAGTAACACAATCAAAAGTTAGTTAGTCGAATGATCCGATAATGCTGGCCACAAAAAATCAGATTGTTTCCACACACACAACACCCCATTTATCATCGTATTTATATTGTGTACATCCCTTTCAGTGTTTAGTGCAATTTTCATATGTATTCTTAAGATAAACTAAGCTTGCCGGAAGTCTATTTTCGGCATCAGTTCACACACGTCCCTAGGCAATAGTCGCCCTCTCTCTGTGCTTGTTTCCTACACCAATGATTTCCTAATAGCCTAGAAATACTTTTAATTCAAAGGGCGCAAAAGTAAAACAGCTTCACAAATCAATTAAAACAAATATGTATACATTTAGCTCGATTTTTAGCCAATTGTTTAAACTTTAAAGCGTAAGACACAAAGCAGAGATCTTGCTTTGCTGTGATTTGCCTCCCCAAACCCAATATATATTCACGATTGTTTACTTAGCCCTTGGCCAGACATGCATTAATTGTGTATTTATGTACAAAACTGCCATTTATATTTTGTTCTTTCGGGCACAAAACTTTGGTTCTTTGTGTAGAATTTCATACAATAAACAATTAATCAAGGCCCCATAAGTGTTATATACACATATTTAGAACTTTAGTAATCAGTGTAATCCTAGATCCGACATAAACACAAAATCCTCACAAGAAGATATATAAAATCGATACTATATATTTAACTAGTTAAGGGCAAAATCGATTGAAATATAATATATATATTTATACATGGCCGCCACCCTAAATGTAATTTAGCCCCGAGCATTTGTATGAGCTCTAAAAAATAAATATATACACACACATCCTGCTGTAAAATGTGCAACCCAAGAACCTGAATGTGTTTTCATTTTTATTTTGTAAACAAAAAAAGGGGGGAAACGATTTCAAAAGGCGCGCGCCCACTGCCTTGGCACCTTGCGCAACATTGGCTTGTGCGTGGGAGGAGTCGTCTTACTGGGCACGTTTACCAACACTACTGTTCGCCAAATCAGCTGCTTGACTCACAGAATCTGGAAAATCTTTGCAAATTGCTAAAAATTTTGGTTTAACATCGTTTCGAGATCCCGCATCACTGCCCCAAGATGATTGTCTCGCGTCTGGCCCTTCCACTCAACATGGCCGTCCGTCGGATCTCACGCCAGGTGTCGGAGAACCCCCGAAGCCTCAACATCCTGCGTCGCCACATGTCGAGCGTCTATTTCCGCAGCGGAGCCATTAGGCCCAAGCCCGAAGAGATGCCATTCGGCCTGCTGGCCATCTTCTGTGCCGTCATCCCAGGTCTCTTTGTGGGCGCCACCATCAGCAAGAACGTGGCCAACTTCCTCGAGGAGAACGATCTGTTTGTGCCCTCGGATGATGACGATGACGAGGACTAGAGAAGCCTGTCCCTGCTGAGCCTTGCCACCCTTGGTGTGAAAGAGGAAGTGCATCCTAGTCGGGCTGAATGGAGAACAAGCGGCCAAAAGTCTATTTATTTATATTTATTAGCTCCCATTTTGCTATGTAAATCAAATCTCCTCCTCTACTCTTAAGATCATTAATGTTCTTGCATTTCACGTGTGCTTTTCCCGCTTTGCTACCTTTTTTAAATGATTTTTCAACAATGTTATCCTTGTGCTCGATGATAAGCTGACGAATGTTGATAGAATTAAATAAAGTTTATTCGATTATGCTAAAATCTTTGCCCTGAGTCTTGCCATTATATAATTGCTGATTAGCTGGGAACATATATACATATATACTATATATCTATGGGCAGATATTTGATATTTCAAATTTATTTAAACTGGATGACAAATAAATATTAAATAAATATATTTAATAACAAAACTAAACCACCAAAACATAAAATTCCTTAAATTTCAATCCCCTTTCTATATATAGTATTCCCCCAAAGAAGAGACTGTTCCATTTGCCGAAGTGGAATTTCTTTTATTGTAATTAAATTTGTTGGGTGTACAAAGGTATGCTGCTGCGCTGTTGCTGCTTTACAATTCTGCATTTTCATTACAATTTATTCAAATGGTTTTAGTTGTTGGGGGTTTTTTGCTTCAAAGATGCGCAATCATCAAATTTCAACAATCCTATTTGTTTTTAATCGTACAAATTATCTTCTTTATATCGCTTTAATATATAAGTATACATATTATAGTATATCTGCTATATATTTAAGTGTGTTGTTGTTGTTGTTCTCGTGTTGATAGTGAAAAGTAAAATTGGAATTGCCTCGAATCTTCGGTAAATCTCGCAATATCTCCCTTGAATATATTCCAATCCGGGTTTCGGTTATGTTTTTTCTTTTTTATATATTTTTTCTCTCATTGTTTCATGGTTTTTTGTTGGTTTCTGTTTGCGTTTTTTTAAATATTTTGCATTTTTTGCGTATAAATGGTTTTGTATGTTTTGCAATTTTTTCAAAGATTTTTTATTTGTTTGTTTATTTATTTATTAGATTTCGTTTTGTGTTTAATAAAAAAATATGAATTTCACACTGCCCCGATCGGCGATGTCGGCGACCTATACTTCCTTGCTTCTTTAATATTTTATATCGTATGTGTGTGTGTGTGTGTAAAAACATTGTTTATTTGTTGAATTCTCGATTCTCTTTGTAACAGAAGTCAAGGAACGCAAATAAAATCGCTTCACAAGTTAATTCTTTAAATATATAATGTATATATAGATTTCTGCAAAGTGTAATAATGGTTTTGTTTGAATTTAAATATTTCCTTCCACACTCTCTCATGTTGGATAATATAATAGTATAAACATAAAAATCCTGCTTGCAATTCGCCGCTCTTCAAGTTTACGCTTTAGCGTTTTCCTCTTGTTGTATTTTTCATATATGTTGTTGTTGTTGTTTGTTGTTGTAATATGTGTGTGTGTGTGTTGGTTGGTTGTGTGTGTAATATAGTTGTTCATTTTTTTGCATAGTTTTTACATTGATTTTACAATTTTTTTGTGGTTTTTTTTCATTTGTTTTTGTTTTCATTTAGCAACATCATGGTTTTACACACATGGTTCTTCTGCTGTTTGTTTTCTTCTTGTATTTTCTTATTTTTTTCTCAAAGTAGCAAAAACTTGACTCTCATATTTCTGCGGTTTTTTATCATTTTCTTTTCCTCATCTATTCTTCCCTCATATTTATCTGCACAGTTTGCTTTTACATTTTTTCGTTTTTATTTTAACTTTTTTGCAATTTTTTTGTTTTGTTTTCTTTGCTTTTTTAAAAGTGTGTTGGTGTTGTTGTGGTTGTCGCGTTTCTTTCTTTTTTAGAGAAAAAGGGACTTTAAAAAAATTACAATTCGCTTTCGCGTTGTTGTTGTTGTTGTTGTTGTTGTGGTAGGAAAAAAGGTGTACGAAAAACTCAATCTGTTCCTAGAAACGCGTGTCGTTGACATTCTCCAAATACAATTTCATTTCAGTTAATGCCTGAAAGCGTTTCCACTACATTTAATTTATGCTTTTCAATCGATTTATTTTGCAAGGATTTTCAGTTATACAAAATAAATTGAATCGGTTCTAGCTGGAAACATCTTACCGCTTTTCTCTAGCAAATTAAGCTCGGTTCTGTATAAAAGAATTCTTGCCTTCTTGATTACTTTTTCTCTCCTTTGCTTGATGTGTGTACTTGCGTAAATGCGTTCGAAATTAAATGATTGAAATTGTTTTTGCTGGTGTCCTTTGGGATTAGAAATGAAAAAAGCCAGAGTTCGTTCGTTCTTCTGGTGTTGTGTGGCGTTCCTTCTATGCACGCACCACTACTAGCATCAGCAGTAGTGAATGCGTTGTGAATTGTTGTTTATGAATTGAAATTGAAGAGGAAAACTGCGGGGATAAAATATATTCGAAATTTGAGATTTGCTTCCTTAAAGAGGGGGGGGTTCACAGTACATACTTTTTGGATGTCGAGTGTTCTTGTAAAATTTTCATCCGCTTGCTTGTTTTATGTTTGTTGTTGTTGTTTTTGTTGTTGGAGCTTAGTTGGCAGGCTCGGTGACGCGGTGCACCTGAAGCACCGCCACCGCCTCCTCCACCTTGGCCTTGAGCGCCTCCTGATCCTCGAGCATGTGCAGGAGCTCAGAGTTCTCAATCTCCAGCAACATGCCGGTGATCTTTCCAGCCAAAGCCGCGTGCATACGCTCAATCAATGGGTACAGACGCTCGCCGAGGATCTGTTTCTGTTCCTGCGGCTTGGCATTGGCCAGCAACGAAGCAATAAGCTTCTCGGAGTCTGCAGGAAAATACGAAATTGTTAGTAGTTCAATTGTTAGAAATGGTTAGCAGTTCAATTGGTGCAAAACACTTACTCTTTCCTTGCAACTGCTGTGGCATTGGCTGAGCCTGCTGCAACTGCGGCACTGGGGGATTGCGCATGTTCGAGGTGTACTTGTAGTTGGAAGCACGCTGCTGGGCGCCGCCAGGGATCTGGGCGCCTGCAATCTGCAAGTTCGGGGCAGCCACAGTCTGCTGGCCGGTAATGGCCCTGGCACCTGTGTTGCGCATATTGTTAGCCGCGGCAGCGGCGGCGTGCGTGCCCTGCACCTGCTGGGGCTGGGCACCACGTGCTCCGGCAGCAGCCGAGCGGTACTGTGTAGGAACCGCTCCGGCTGCGCCCTGGAAGCCTCCAGCAGCGGCGGCGGCAGCGCCGGCCTGCACGTTCTGCACCGCGGCGGCGGGACGTACCTGGGGCGCCCAGCGTGGTGTGTTTCTCATCTGAGTGGCCACCTGGGGACCGAAGAAGCGCTGGTTTACCGGAAGGGTCGGCACCAAGAAGCCGCCAGCCGTGTTGGGCGGGAAGATCTGTCCCAGCTGCTGCATACGCATGCCGGTCATGTGACGCATGTACTGCGAGGCGAGGTGAGCCTTGCGCTCCTCCTTCCTCTGGGCCAGAGCCACATACAGTGGCTTGCTGCCAACGACGCGACCGTTCAGTTCAGTCACGGCGCAGGTGGCCTCGTTGGGCGAGATGAAGCACACGAAGCCGAATCCCTTGGAGCGACCCTCCTCATCGGTCATGACCTTGGCCGATGTGATGGTGCCGTACAACGAGAACTCCTTACGGAGGCGCTCGTCATCGATCGTATCGTCCAAATTCTTCACGTACAAATTGACGCCGAACACGGACTCGTGACGCTTCTTCTTGAGCTCCTCGAATTTGCGCTTCAGCTCCTGCTGGCGCTCGGCCTTCTTCTGGGCACGGGCCACATATAGGGACTTGCCCTCGCCCATGTCCTTGCCGTTAAGGGCCTGAACGGCGGCTTCGGCAGCCTCTGTGGTTTCAAAGGCAACGAAGCCGAAGCCCTTGCTCTTGCCATCCTCCTTGGACATGACCTAGAAGTCGGATTTATGCTTGTACAAATATGCCAACTATGTGTTTCATTAATTTATTTCTTACCTTGTAGCTGGTGATCTTGCCATAGGGCTCAAAGAACTCCTTGAGCTTCTCGTCATCAAACTCCTCGGTGAAATTCTTCACGTAGACGTTGGTGAAGAGCTTGGCCTTCTCGCCCAGCTCCTTCTCGCGCTCCTTGCGGGGAATGAACTTGCCCACGTACACCTTCTTGCCGTTGAGCAACATGCCGTTCACTTTGTCGATGGACGTGTTTGCGGCCTCCTCGGTTTCGAAATGAACGAAGCCATAGCCCTTGGAATTACCCTTCTCGTCGGTAGCGACCTTGCAGCTAAGGATGTTGCCGAAGGCGGAGAAAGTGTCGTAGATGGCCTTATTGTCGATGGCCTTGTCCAGGTTCTTGATGAACACATTGCCGACGCCGGAGCGGCGCAGTGAGGGATCGCGCTGCGACCACATAATGCGAATGGGCTTGTTACGGATCAGGTCAAAGTTCATCGTGTCCAAAGCACGCTCAGCTGTGAAAGAAATGGAAAACAGAAGGATTTAATACGTTGTTAGCCTTGTAATTCAAACAAAAAATATATATATAATAAATAAACAGAAAAGGCTAGGATACTGTGACTCTTCTACTTCTGCACTGGCCATCAGCCAAGAAGGCAGCCAAGTGCATGGTAAGTCGAGCCTGGTCTTTCATCTGGCAAACTTTGAATCTTAGTCGTGTCAAAAATGGTTTAATCTGACCAACCAATGGGTAGAAGTTGCCGATTATTTTAAAATCTTAAGGTTCTCAAGCGTTTCCTACTCCAAAAGAGGGAAGAGCTGCTAGTTAGGGATTAGATAATGGAATGTCATGCTTCTACTTCTGTGAATGGTATGCGAAAACCCATCTACATGGTAAGTTACATATGTTTTTATGGCAACTTTGAATCTTAGTCGTATCAAAATAGGTTTAAATTGACCAACCAATGGGTAGAAGTTGCTAATAAGATTTAAAAAGGGGAATTATCCGAATACGAATCCAATATTTTAACAAATTAATGATAGAATTATGGGTTGTCATGCTTCTACTTCTGCAAATGATACACAAAAACCATCGGCATGGTAAGTTACATAGGTTTTTATGGCAACTATGAATCTTAATCGTGTCAAAAAGGTATAAATTCGACCAACCAATGGGTAGAAGTTGCTAATAAGACTATTAATGGGAATATTCATCTATAAATCAGATATGGGTTAGACTTATGGGTTGTAATGCTTCTACTTCTGCAGATGATACACAAAAACCATCGGCATGGTAAGTTACATAGGTTTTTATGGCAACTTTGAATCTTAATCGTATCAAAATAGGTTTAAATTGACCAACCAATGGGTAGAAGTTGCTAATAAGATTTAGAAAGGGGAATTATCCGTTTACTAATCCAATATTAGAGCAGAATTATGATAGAATTATGGGTTGTCAGGCTTCTACTTCTGCAAATGATACACAAAAACCATCGGCATGGTAAGTTACATAGATTTTTATGGCAACTTTGAATCTTAGTCGTATCAAAATAGGTTTAAATTGACCAACCAATGGGTAGAAGTTGCTAATAAGATTTAGAAAGGGGAATTATCCGTTTACTAATCCAATATTAGAGCAGAATTATGATAGAATTATGGGTTGTCAGGCTTCTACTTCTGCAAATGATACACAAAAACCATCGGCATGGTAAGTTACATAGATTTTTATGGCAACTTTGAATCTTAATCGTGTCAAAAAGGTATAAATTTGACCAACCAATGGGTAGAAGTTGCTAATAAGATTTAAAAAGGGGAATTATCCAATACAAAACCAATATTTTAGCGAATTAATGATCGAATTATGGGTTGTCATGCTTCTACTTCTGCAGATAATACACAAAAACCATCGGCATGGTAAGTTACATAGATTTTTATGGCAACTTTGAATCTTAATCGTGTCAAAAAGGTATAAATTCGACCAACCAATGGGTAGAAGCTGCTAATAAGATTTAAAAAGAGGAATAATGAGTTTACTAATCCAATGTTATAGCAGAATTATGTTGGAATTATGGGTTGTCATGCTTCTACTTCTGCAGATGATATACAAAAACCATCTACATGGTAAGTTGCATAGGTTTTTATGGCAACTTTGAATCTTAATCGTATCAAAATAGGTATAAATTGACAAACCAATGGGTAGAAGTTGCTAATAAGAATTATTAAAGGAAAAAAAAGCCTTATAAAGGACTGTCATGCTTATATTTCTGCAGATGATATGCGAAAACCATCGACATGATTTGGAACATGGTTTCCTCTTGCAACTTTAATTCTTAGTCAGACCAAAAGGACACAAATGGGCCAACCAATGAGAAGTTGCTTATTCTTCTACGTAATATTATCAGAAAACTGGAAATTTTAGCTGGTAAACCCATGAAAACAGTCCATGGTCATGCGTAGCCCTAACCTCAAAAAAGGTAAAGTTCACTAAACCTGACGGAATGCTGAAACATTGAAAATGCGCCGCTGGAATGCCTACGACAGGCTTTCTCGCACAGCGTAATGAGTCGTCGCCAGCGCATCAGTTTTTGTGCCATTGTACGCTTAATTCAATAAACAAATGTAAAAACAGCAACAACAGCTCGAAACTGAAGAAGCGAAGAAGCAGCAACTATGCGAACAGTGAAAGTTTGTTTTCGTTTTTTCTGTAAAACAAGATATTGAAGGGGCGAAAGAGAGGGGAAGGCAGAAAGAGAGTTCACTGACATGTCAAGAATTTGGAAGTGTTAATGAATGGAATGGAGAGCAACAGTGCGAGAAAGTGAAAGCAAAACAAAGGTAAAACGGCGTGCAGAAATTTAGTTAATGGCAAAATATAACCTAAAATAGATGGAGGCCAAGAGAAATGGCTAAAAACAATGAACACATGTTAGAGGCGCACGCATGTACATATATTATTGACAAATCTACGATTGTGTGTGTGCGTACGTCGCCGCTTGGAAACAACACAACAGAAACAGGAGAAGCTAAGAGAGGAGGAAAAAACCCAAATGGGCAATGAAACAACGAAGACGCAACTAATGGGCGGGGCTGCGATAAGCTGTTGTGCCAGTGCGGGGAGCGATTTTATTCCATCATAATTGCAATTTTGCTCACAAGCAAGACGGAAATTTCTAGGCGAACGATTGTTGAGTGGCAGAAGCCAGCTGTTTTGCCGTCTCCTCTTCGGTCTTCCGCCCCTTTTGTCACCCGTTTCCAATCTACAGTAACTGGAATTGATATATACACATACTCTCACTGACTCACACACACACACACACACGCAAGAAAGCAAGCATACAGGGCAGGCGAGAAGATTAACGTAAGCAGGCGATGCATGGTGGTACGAGTTATGAAATAGTTTGGAAGCAGTTTATCTGGCATTTCAGGTCCCCTTCCCATTAAACCATCTTTGCATTAGGTAGACTTTTTTATGGCCATTTGATGGCGATTTTTGCCACTGTACTGACGAGCATATCGGCATGCGGCTGCATAAGTGTGTGTGCGAGCGAGTGCGAAAACTGCACACGTGTTTTCTTTGTTTCGCGCGGGAGGGTGACTATTGCAGGGTGCATTTAACACGTATTGTACTCTGGGTCTACCGCCTTTGTGGCTCTGGCTGATCAGGATTACTCACCATCGGCTGGCTGCTGGAAGTTGACGTAGGCATAGCCCAACGAGCGACGGGTAATCACATCGCGGCAGACTCGAATGGACAGCACTGGACCAGCAGACGAGAACTTCTCAAAAAGTCCCGCTTCGTTGATATCCTGATGTAGATCACCGACGTATAGAGAAGCCATATTTGGTGATCAGGTCTACCTGCAATTAAAACTGATTAATTCCGGCTCCTTCGCTTGCAAATTTAACATTTTCCCAAATTTCTACGGACCGGATGGATTCGGCCAGGCAGGCGGTGAAATAGAAAGAAAAAAAGCGGCGTGGCTTTTGCTCTTCTATTCGTCTCTCTGTCTGTGTGTCCGTGTGGCAACACTGCATGTGACAGTCGGTAGACATGGCAACTCCGCATGTGCCTTGTTGTTGCTGCCGAGCTCGGGGCGCTCTCACCCATACAAGCAGCGTTACTCGTGTTGGAAAATTTCCACACACACACACACACACACAAAGACAGACACGCGTTTTACCTTCTTAAAATTATGGGAATTCCTTAATTTCAGCGAAAGTACACGATCGGTGGAACCTTCCCCGCGATTCTGCGAAGAAGTTAAAGCTTTTGCGTCGCCATTTTGACCTGACGACAACGCCAAACAAGACGAAATTCGCGAGAAAAATTCCACAATCGCTTTTGTCTCGCGTCGCTCCCCCTCGCCCAATCATCCTACCTACACGCCACACAAGGTACTTACTTTTCAAACACTTGCTCGAATTTTTTGCTACTTTTTACAATTTTTTTTGTTACGTTTTTGTATTTTTAATATTTTTTTTTATTTTTTATATATTTTTTCTTCACAAAAAATATGTGATAAGCCGTGTGCTGAAAGCGAATCCACGACCGCTCACTTAAACGGACTCTACACGACTCAGTGTTGCAAGTGGCAAGCCCGTACAGGCGGCCAGACTGCGCAAATCGAAACATACTGAAAGTGGCCGCACTGAGGAGAAATAAGTTGGCGCTAGTGGAATTTACGTGCAATAATTTAAGCTGAGTTAAGCACCGATTGTCTTTCAGGGTCCTAAACTTTATATATTTCCTACAATAAGCGTTTGTTAGGACCCTCTGCAAAAATACCAAGATGCCAAAGCTAATCAAGATTCCCGGACTACACGACTCAGTGTTGCAAGTGGCAAAACTGTACAGGCGGCCAGACTGGGCCGCACTGGTGGAGAAATTATACCAAGCTGAAGTTGGCGCAATTACGTGCAATAATTAAAAGCTGAGTTAAGAACAGATAGTCATTCACGGACCTAATTTATATATTTCCTACAACTAGCGTTTGTTAGGAAAACACTCAGGTGCCAAAGCTAATTAAGTTTCCCGGATCGCGGCAAATGATAGTCTGACAGCCTGGTCCCAACTGTCAATCTTGTAAAAAATTACTGCCAAAGTATGAATTTCTAATTTGAAACGCAATAAAAACGAAATTACACATTTAATACGTAATTTAAATGGCTGAGGAAAATGGTTTTTAAATTCTAAGTATCTTCGTTTGCTTAAAAATAGTTAAGATACATTTTCAAGTATTAGTAAATTAGATGAAACCTAGAGAAAATTTTTAATATGAAATACAACTCTGCTACATTTTGACGTTTAAAAATAAAAAGGAATACGAAAAAAAGGCGTCTAATTTTACATTTTTATGATTTTCCATAAGATTTTCGTTTGGGATCTACTTACCCAGGTCCCCGAAATTTTGTGCTGCGCCCAGAAATTGTTTTTCTGTATTTAACTGTTTAAACCGGCACTCAAAACAAGATGTTTTCTTTTTACGATTTTTGTAAAGGGTTTTATACGAAATAAACAACACTCAACACAAATTCGTCAACGACCGAGTGTATTTAATACATTAAAGTTTTTTTTTGTTGTATTTCCGGCAATAAACCTTTTATATTTTTTTTTGTCCTGTTCTGAGCGAAGGCTGCGTGCGTCCTATCTGGCATTCCGAAACCTAATGAGCGGCGACGTACTACCTGACAGGCTCCAAACTGACCTGTCACTGGGAGGCCTACTAAGTTCACCGAAAGAAAATCCAGCTAACACACAAGTCACAAAAGTTTGCAGTATTTTCGAAACATTTATTTGGGCATTAAATATATTTGTATTTCGGTTTATATATTGAGATTTTGTTTTGCGTTCAACTCAATTTTGATTTCCAATACTTAAGCGTAGAATGTATTTGCTTAATTCGTTAATATTTGTATCCTTTTCTAGTCTAATGGGGGCGACAAGTATTATGCTAGGTCCTAGATTTAATTCCATTTGTGTGTTGTATACCTCAAGTATGTATTTTTTGTATGTATAACATGATTTGTGTGTGATTTCCCGCTTTTAAATATATTTTTCGAAAATATACAAGGGGAGATATTTATAGCTAAAGTACGGATATCGAACTTAATTTAATTCATCTCCTCCTCTAATAGACATTATTTAATACGTTTTCTTCGTTCAGCAGCGAATGTTACATAGTAGGCTTTGCGGATTAATTATTTAATACTTTTACCAAATTTGTGAAAAAATTTTCATACAACAATTAATTGCCATTGCACAATATAACCTGTATTCAGTTGCGTTTTTGCATTTAGCATTTGGGCTTTACATAGTTTTAATGCCGAACTAATAATTTTTTTAAACATTTTTTTACTATTTTGGCAGTGGATTGGTAATCAATCTTTTTTTTAAACAGTAACAAAGAGGCCAAGAGCGGGCAGCGAACATTGATAAAAAAAACTATAAAGCATGTAAATGAAAATAATAAAAATAATTATAAAAAAAGTAAACATGAGTAAATGTGTGCCAAAGAGTCTAGTTTGTGGTTGAAACAGCTCCGATTGCCGTGGCCGCGGCATCTCCTCCCCACTCCACCAGGTACTGAACCTGCCCGTTTCCCATTCGCCGCTTGGCCCGGATGGCAAACGATTCGCCGGCGTCTATGCGGTTCATGGCGCCGCCGAAATACTTGTTCACCGACTGCTTCAGGTCCAGCATGGAATGTCCTGCGGATGCGCCACCGCTGCCGCCGTTGCTGCTGCTGCTGTTGGTTGCTGTCGAGCTAATGGAGTTGCGTCGACTCTGGCTGGGGGACAGCTTCTGTGGTCGCTGTCGTAGCAGGCGTCCGTGCGTCGGCTTTCCCATGGGTGGCGCAGGCGCCGGCGGCTGCAGATCTTTGGCATAGATGGGAAGGTAGTGGCTGGGTATGGGATTAATTGTTGTCGTGCTAATAACCTGTTTAAGGAGACACAAAAAATGAGTAAAGAAATCCAAAATGTTAGTTAAAGGAGTCCCTACCTCAATGGACGTGGTCAGGCGGCGGGTGCGACGTCTTCGCACCTCCTGATTGGGGCCAATGGTTATGTCTTTGGCACTCAGTCTTCGCTTGATCGTGCGCACCATGCGCGGCTGTTCCTTGGCGTTGCCTTTAAGCTTGAAAATGCTATTGATGAGCCCAGTCACTCCAACGGTGGCCCCCACACCAATACCTCTGCCCAGCGCCGATTTCTTTGGCGTGGCCATTAAAAAGGGGTTGTTCCTACCCAGAAAGTTGGCCGGCGGGGGTATGATGAGGTCCAGCGAGCTGGTGCCCCGACTGCTGCTCGAGTTCTCATCGGATGATAAATCACAGTTGTTGCGGTTGTTGTCGTAGCGTTTCGACAAGCGGAATGCCTTCCGTTTGCGACTGCTGTTGGCGTCCAGAAGCGGAGGAATGGGTGCTGGCAGTTTGCCGGGATCGCCATCGTTGGCATTGTCGTCAGCCAGATCAAGAGCTGTCGCCGCGACCGGCTCCGACTGTGCCTTTTGCAGCTTTACCTCATCCTGTCCATCGGCTTTCTTGTTGTTTGCTTGCATTTTGGCTTTCTCAATGATCTGCTTGATGGGAATCTCGTCCTCACTGGTCTCCAATGCCTCGTCTTCATCGGTATTAAACTCGTACACATCTTTGGGTGTTCTCTTCGGAGGCTCACCGCCGCCACTACTTGACTCCAAATCTTCCGCTGGCATCAAAACTAGATTGAACTTCTTCTCCAGCACCTCATCCGACAGCTCGTCTTTTGGCTGCAGGAAGACCTTGGGTGTGAGTGGTGGGCCACTGTGTCGCAACGCATAGAAGGCAGGCGCTCTCTTGAACTCTCGGCCGCACACGAACCTCTCGGAATAGTCTTTTAGCGTCTGCTTGATCCGCTCCATCAAAGCGGTCTCGGGCAGAGCGCGCCATTGTTCGCAGATGGGCAACTGGTGGCGTTGCTCGAGTATAAAGGGCCAAATGTCCTTCAGCAGGTGATGGTACTTTTGGTGCTGGTGCTTGCGCAGATTGTACAGTGCAATGTGGAGCACGTCCACCCAGTCGATCTGCAGGCGTCGCACATATTCCACGCCCTGGTTGCATACCGTGCAGCAGAACACAAAGAACCTGGAGGGGAATTAGGATAAGTAAACAGTTGTAGCTGGAACTCAGCTTGATCCTTACGTGTCGCCGCGAAGCAGCTTCCTCTTGAAGTTCTGCATGCACTGAGTGTGGAACCAGTTGCGGCATTTGCAGCATTGCAGCATGTTGTGGTCGAACTTGCCCGGCTTGCCGCAGTAGCAGTAGATCTGCTCCTCGTTAACCCGATGCTTCTCATCCCAGCTGAGCTTATCCGCCTGCGGAAAAAAAACCCAGATTAGCAACCTAATCCACATCTGCTGCTTCTTTAGCCAACTCACATGGTAGGGTAACTGTCGGCAAATCCCTGCTGGCTTCGTGATCTCGTGATTCAGCGGCTGTTGCATTTTCATGGGCTTCGCGCAGCGTTTGCAGTTCCAAATGCCGCTTCCCGTTACAATTTCGACGGTACATCCCCGGTGGTAGCCACGTCCGCACCGCTCGCATATTTCCACAACATCTTCGATGTCCGATCGCTTGCAGGCCACACACATGGGTCCACTGACAGGAGCATTCGAGCCATCCGAACTGGATCCGCTCCCACCACCGACGGCGCTGGTACTCGAGGCGCTACTGCCGCCTAGTTTCCGCAACTTACCCGGCTCACACCATTGCTCTGACTGATCATCGAACCGGATGAGAAACTGCTCCGATGTCTGCTCTATAATGGTGCCCAGGTAGAACCTGCCATCGTTGCACTTAATAAAAACATCTTCCTGCAGGGCGTAGGAGACAGCCGGCGGAGCGGGAGCTGGTGCAGGAGGAGCTGGTGGCGTTGGCGGTGTCGGGGGAGTTTGTGGCGTCGGCAGAACTGCTTCCTTGGCCTTGAAGCTCGGCTTCATTTGGCTGACGGTCTTGAGCAGAGACTGCGTGTGCGTTGGCAAAGGCGGTGGCGAGGGCGACGACTTGCCGGGCGAACTCATCGTCTCCGGCGTGGTTGGTGGCGTTTGTGGTGTCGTGGTCGTCGAATCCGGCTCATCCACAATCACAACAGCAGTCGAGGGTGTCGTGCCACTGCCATAGCTGCTGCTGGACACGGAGCTACTGCTGCAGCTACTGCTATCCGCCGTGCTGCTGTCTATGAGGGGCAGGATGGCCTTGTGCTGGATGGCCGGGATGATGGGCGACGGCTGCTGGGCCGTGCTCCGGGATGATGATGAGCTTAGAGAGGCGGGTGCCTCGCTGTAGTGATTATTAATGCAAATATTGATGCGGTCCAGCAGCACGGTCGACGCTGGCGTAGAGGAGTTGCTCACTGGCACCAGCGGCGGCGGCTGCTGTAAATGCTTGGCCCTTCCGCCGGCCGCCATAAGACCAAGCTGACTTGCTGCCGGATTTCCGGCACCCGGCAGAAAGTAGGACTGAACAGGCGCATAGATCGGATGCTGATCCTGCGGCGACTTGTTCAGACTGTATACATTCGGAGCGGTCGAAATTATGCGAATGTTGTTCCCCTTGTACGGCCTAGGCCCTGAGGAGCTGTCCACTACCGAGGCCGCCTGTTGCTTCGTTGGCGTGGCCTGCTGGGCAAAGCTGTTGGTGATCTGGATGGTGCTGGGATGTGTAGACTGAGCCTGCGGTAGGAACTGGTACGTAGTCATCCACTGCGGCTGCTGGCCAGCCGCCGACGGCGGTAAGTAGCCATAGGGGGCGGCCGTTGGTGCAGTTCCGGGGGCAGACACCGAAACCGGGAGAGCCGGCGGCTGCTGCAAATACGGATGTGGCACATTCGTTGGCAGCGGCTGTGGCGGCGGGTGTTCATGTTGCAAGTGGAAATGGTTGTTCATCATCGTAGGAGCCTGATACTGTTATTGAGGATGTGTATGTGTGGGCGTCTTAAGTGCCGATTCTTGTGTGCAGTCTGCGCTGAAAATCAGGACACCCTCGGCTGTGTTCGCCGGCTTTTGCTAGTTGTTTTCAGTTTTCAGTTTTTGGTTATGGTTTTCTGCTCGACTTTTGTTAATTAGCACGAGCACCCCGCAATCTGGCGCCTTTTTCAATCAATTTGTTGTTGCCCGCCGAAGGCAATACAATGACACTCGAGCTCTACACACGTACGGAGCTCTGGAAGCGGCGGCCCTTTTGTATTCGGTGTGTCTGTCCACATTCGTACTTTTCCACACGCACCACGGAACACATTTTCAAGCGCCGATTATCCACCATTCGACGTATTTTGACGCGGCCATTAAATTAGCATTGCGCTAAAATATATTCAGCTGTCGGCTTGAGGCGTTACCGAGCTCCATTCATCGTTAAAACCAGCGAAAAGGCTCTAAAACAAATCCATCACTTGAAAAATTAAAGATGAAAAATGGCTGTTCAACATATGCCTGCAGTGTTGGCCAAGGCGGAGGGAAACAATATCGATAATCGATAATATCGAACTCGATAGTATCTTAAAAGTAAATTATGGGCACTAAATAGAACACATTAGCAATTAAGTTTTATTTATTTAATTTTGGTTTATTTTAGCACAAACTTCCTTAATAAATAGTTCTCAACAAATTAAATATAACAAACCAAAGACTTAGGCAACGAACTTGACTGCACAACCAACAACTCAAAGCTTGACTAAATAAAACAAATTAATTTAATTTAAAAAAATATATGAATCTAAATAGGTTCCGTCGAATTTTTAATTTAATTATATAATTTATTTTATTATTTTAAGTTTGTTTAACCAAATTCTAGAGAAAAACATTTTGTTTTAAACTATTTTAAATTAAAAAGAAAATATAATTTTAAATTTGGTTTGCTAGTTTGTTAAGCTAAAAAAGCCAAACACAAGAATGCTTTCCGAATTAAAATTCATTTATTTTTGGCCAAGATATGATATTTTATTTTTGCAATTTGGCATTTAAAAAATCAGAACATGGCTAGAATTGTTCTCCCGTTTATGCTGATCAAGAATATATTGGGTTTGTGGGTTCGGAAATGACTTATTTAGTGGTAAACCATATTTTAAAATGTATACTGAAAGGGTCGGAAGGCCGAAAACGCCACCAAGCGGCCGTTGTTTGAACTACAGCTTGTGGGCCAGGGGAAAGAGAGCGATGGATTTGCTCGTCCTACGATCTTTCCCTCTCTTTCCATCGCCCACAATCAGTGCTGCTTTACATCACTACCAAGCGACAGTGTTGGAAAGATCTAGAAATACCAGAAATACCACCTTTTTGTTTCGGCCCAATTTACATTTCGATTTGGACTTGCAAAGTGGTGTTGTGGAGCCGTGGCTTTTCTGTAATTGTATTTCTTTATAGAAAATTCATTTAAGGTATTATCTTATATTCTCCCATTTGAACACAAACCCTTGGATAAATATATTAATTTATTTCTAGCAGGACTGCAACAGGCAGTGTAAACATACCAAAAGGACAGAGGCGCATTAAAGCAGCGGCAGCATATTTATTTAATTGTGCAAACAACATTTCAATCCCAGCTTTAATAACAGAAAACGGGTTAAGTTAATTAAAATTCTAATGATCATTCCGCAAATCGGGGTCAACGTTTGAATAATGAAGTTTCGCGCCAGAAAATACCAGAAGAATACCAGAGCCTCCGAGCAGACAGCTCCGATTGGTATAAATAGCAGCGAACTTAAGTCCGATAGGTTTTTGCCAAACTGGTCACGCTACGAGCAATAGCAATTCAACGAAGACGAAGAAATTTTTATTAATTTTCACTTGTGAATAAAACGTAGAAAAAAGTGCCTAAAACTGAACTATAAAGCAAAGTGAACACGGTGCCAACACACAGTGTAGTGAAAATACAACCGCGAAGGTGTTTAAACGCAGTTACAACCGCCGAAAACGGACGAGAGCTGAAAATTGTTAAGGTAGGTAGGCGGAGGCAGCAGAAGAAGAATTAGAGCTCTGCTGGTGCAAGTTGGTGGCTCGAATGACGCATTTAGCCATAATTGCAAACATCCGAGCTGCAGCTTTCACATCAAATCGCATTTATATATATACACATATATATATCTTACCTGCACACACGCACACCCCCACACTTGGGGGGGCTGCATACACACACTCGTGTTCCGAAAAGTGAACTGTGAACTGGAAAAAGAGCAGTGGTGTGTGTGTGACGTGGTTGTGAATTCATTGATTACATGGAATTACTCTCGATTTCAGGTTGCCGCTGGTAACTATATGTCCAGGTTGCGACAATCCGCCAAAGCCGTGCAATTCAAGCACGAGTCCACGGAGGAGGAGGACGACGACGACGAGCAGCCGCAGCAGCAGCAGCAGCGCGCGAGCACACGCAGGAGTATGCATTCATACGGCGACAACGGCGGCATAGGCAGCGGAGTGCCGGCCTTCCTGGCCAAGCTCTGGCGCCTGGTGGACGACGCGGAGACCAATCAGTTGATCTGCTGGACCAAGGTAACGCAGCGCCGCCATGTTGTTTATTTACCGCAGTCTCTCGTTGGCCCCCAAATATTTACTATTTACCCTTTTATCAGCATGGCAACAAAAAAGGTGCGTGCAGGTGTCTTCATCTCTTGGCCACCACTCTCTCTCTCACGGAAAAACACTCTCTCTTTAAATCTCGCTCTCTCTTGTTTTCCTCGTACGTCATTCTTGTTGTTGCTGTGCCTTGCCGCACGTATGCATGTTGTTTGTGGCCTGCTGCCGTTGTTGTTGTTGTTTATGCAATTTGCATGCGTACGTGCGTGCCCTCTGTAAAATTTTCCATCTCCTCCAGCTGTCAATTGAACAGCTCCGCCGCTTTCCATTAACCACGATAAGAGTAATTGGTTTTCTCTTAGCGAAGAGCAGCCTGATAAGCGGGCGATACCTTTTACAAGTTATATATAAAAGTACTTGTCGGCCTCTATAAGTGTATTTATAGTTAGATAGCAATAATTGTTGCTGCAAATGTTTGTTTGTGTAGAATGAATTGCTTATCGGCTTACCGCAAAAATATGTTTGCGGTATCCACATATCAGCATGACTCTCATTACGCTTCCTTTTTGCTTGCTCACTTGCAGGATGGCCACAGCTTTGTCATCCAAAATCAGGCGCAGTTCGCGAGGGAACTGCTGCCACTTAACTACAAGCACAACAACATGGCCAGCTTCATCAGGCAGCTGAATATGTGTAAGTAAATTCGAGATAAACAATACTCTAAGCAAAAAACTAACCAAATTGTTCTCTTTGAACCCACAGATGGTTTCCACAAAATCACATCCATCGACAACGGAGGCCTGCGCTTTGATAGGGATGAAATCGAGTTCTCACATCCCTTCTTCAAGCGCAACTCTCCCTATTTACTGGACCAAATCAAACGGAAGATATCGAACAACAAGAACAACGGGGACGACAAAAGTGCTCTCAAGACGGAGGCCGTGTCCAAGATCCTCAGTGATGTCAAGGTGATGCGGGGTCGCCAGGATAATCTGGACTCGCGTTTCTCTGCCATGAAACAGGAGAACGAGGTTTTGTGGCGTGAAATAGCCAGTCTGCGCCAGAAGCACGCCAAGCAGCAGCAGATAGTCAACAAGCTGATCCAGTTCCTAATCTCCATCGTTCAGCCGTCGCGCAACATGTCCGGCGTTAAGCGCCACATGCAGCTGATGATCAACGATGCCCCCGAAAACGATCGCGCACGCACCACCAGTGAGACGGAAAGCGAGGGCGGCGGTGGTCCGGTCATTCACGAGCTCAGCGAGGAACTTCTCGAGGAGGTAATGAATCCCTCGCCGGCCGGCTACACCGGAGCTGCGCTGTACGACCAGGAGAGCGTCTCGCCGCTGGCCGTCGAGCGTCCGCGATCGAATATTAGCGTCAGCTCACACAACGTCGACTATTCGAATCAAAGCGTCGAGGACCTGCTGCTACCGGGCAACGGATCCTCTGGCGGCAATCTCTTGACAGCCGGAGCTACCTCTCCGATTGCCTCCAGCCTGAGTGGCTCGCCGGCTCAGCAAGTTGTGTACACGGTGACCGAGGCACCCGACTCCCATGTCCAAGAGCTGCCCAACAGTCCGCCCTACAACGAAGACCATAACGTTCTCACCACGCCAATGGTGCGAGAAGAGGAGCGAAAGCGTCTTGAGCTTAAGGAGAAGAACAAGCAGCGGCGACAAGCCGGAGATCAGCAGATGGTCGATTCTGGCGCCATTCTGGTGGAGGAAGTTATGCCCAAGGCTCAACGTACACGCACCCAGCTCAAGCCGGAGACTCAGTCGCCGAAAGTGATGCCACAGCCCGTGCTGATCAAGTCGGAGCCAGAAAACAATGCCGGACTGCTTGGCCTAATCAATCCAACGAATTCTGATATGTACGACGTGAACTTTATCAGCGAGGACATGCCGACAGACTTGTTTGAAGTGAGTGGCTGGTTGACCGTATTTATTTCCAACTATTTCATAAACTTTTATTAATTGTTATCTAGAATCCTTCTCTCTTGCCCACTGGCATCGAGGAGGCTGCCAAGCTGGATCAGCAGCAGAAATTTGGGCAATCGACCGTAAATAATGGCAAGTTTGCCAACAACTTTGGAGTACACACCCCCAGTAGCAGCAGCAGCACTACTAACACTCTGATGGACGCCAACCAGGCCTCTACATCAAAAGCAGCGGCCAAGGCCCAGGCCCAGGCCACCGATGAGGAAACGGCGGCCATGGCTGTGGCCAAGTACACGGGTGGCGAGAATGGCGCTGCCAGAGATCCCAACAATGGCCACCAACTCCTGAGGATGGCATCAGTGTTAGTAGACAGCATTAACTCTCCATCCAAAGTGGTCAGCAATAATCAAGGCGATTTTAATTCTTCCTGTTGCAGTGACGATGTGCATGGCCACTTGGATAACATGCAAGATGAGCTCGAATCACTTAAAGATCTGCTGCGTGGCGACGGTGTGGCCATTGACCAGAATATGCTCATGGGTGTAAGTATGCTTTTTTATAGAACAAAACACTAGCTCTTAGTCTAGCTGTCCGTCGTCTGTCCGGCCCAAGGCTCATTTCAATTACGTTCTATATTCACCAATAGGCGCCTGGCAGGACGCCCATTTTTCAGCTGACCGAGGACGAGCTCTTACTAAAGGTCAGCGCAATGCGTCCACACAAATGCCAGGCCTTTCTGTCCGAAAATGTCTTTAAGGAGATCAAAACTAATCTTTTATTTTTACCTTGTTTATTTCACAGCTCTTCAACGACTCTGATCTGCTGGATAACTATGGCCTTTCCTTTCCCAATGACAGCATGAGCAGTACTGAAAAGAAAGGTAGGTTTGCAGCTGTAATTATTTCGAATTTCGCTAATTAATAAAAGTTTTCTTTAACTGTTTAGCGCCCAGTGGTAATGAGCTGATCTCCTATCAGCCAAACATGTTTGATTTGTCCGATATTCTGGACTCGGATGATGGCAACAAGGATGCAGAGGCCAACAGACGTCAGCTGCAATCGCAGAACTCTGTTTTGAATACGCCGCGGCACGAGTTGTAAATTGTAGTTAGTTTATAGTTGGCTTCAGACTCTTCATTATGTTGATTTTTATTACCCTCTTAGTTGATTCTAATTTTTAATCATAATTGTAATCATATTAATGATGCTGTGTGTATGCCTTATGCACTATATATATGATATATAGACTAACCTAACCAGTTCTTGTTTTAGAAAGACTCGAAAAATCAGTTAATATTTAGGTGTACTTTATATATACATTTATTCGGGGATTTTGCGAGCCTCGGCTCAGGTAAATCTGTGTGTTTTTTCTTTAGTTCGCACTAACCGGTCATTAGTTGATCGATTATAGACTTTGTAAGAGATATCGCACCACATAGAACGTACGTTTTACACATTACTTTTTATTAATCGATAATAAAGTGTTTTAAGCCGCTACGTTGGAGCTGCGAATGAAATCGAAACCGCCTCTTACTTAATTTAGCAGGAATTGTTTAGTTTTTGTGCTTTATTTTTATTTGGGATCATTGTTGATACAACTGAATAGATATGGACACTTACATATCATATCGCTCGTCTTGATAGAAACTAAAAAGACAACCTAACTTACGGACTAGCCTAGAAACTAGAAACGCGAACGCAGCAATAATTACAAATTCTTTGTAAATTGAGTAATACATAAAACTTGGGGTATACAAAATAGTGTCCACCCAAAGATTGTATTTATAATAACAAGACGAGTAATGGATCTTGTTATTATAGTCTTTGGTGCTTGTGGGGGGGGGTGTGATTGAGTGTGTATCCTGTCTGTGTTTATCATTTAAGTTGCTAATCAAAAATTGTACGTATTGCATAAAGAGAGTATAGAGCATCGCATCCCACAACCGGGGAGTCGTCCACTTAGGACTCATCCTTGTACTTGGCATCCTTCAGTATGTTGGCGAACTCGAACTTGACCCGTTCCCTCTCCGACCTGGGCATGCTCCGCAGTGTGTCGACCAGCGAAAGGCAATACAGTTCGATGGGATCGGTGAAGGATGACGGCGGTGGATTTGACGCAGCGGACGCCGCCGCTTTGCGCTTGGCCGGATTGGCCAGGAATTCGCTGGGTAAGGTGCGCCGCGTGGCCGCCGGATTGACCAGAAATTCGCTGGGTATCGTACGCCGGCTGGCCGCTGCCTTGTATATGGGTTCTATGGTCACCTCTCCGTTGGACAGCGAGCTGTTTTTCATGTGCTGCTGGTCCGGCGGCTGCTGGTCCTGCTGCTGCTCTTGTGGCTGGTCCTGGTCGTAGCCATTGCCCATGACTACCATGGGTGTAAGCAGGGGTGAGGAGGCCGGTGAGCTAACATGAGTTTGGTCCTGGTCGTGGTCATGTTCGTGACTGTGGTTGCTGCTGCTGGTGCCGTTGAGCGTCGCGTCAGCCTTGGGTTCCATGACCAGCTGCAGCTCCGGGACAATCTCGTTGTCGTCGCTGTGCGAGCCATCGTCGCTGTTGTCCAGCTCGATGATGTCGTAGCCTTCCGAGGCATCGATCTTGAGGTGCTCCGGGTCCGGGTAGAGGAAACTGTTGCTGTCATTGTCACTGCTGCCATTCTGTGCAGTCGCGTAGCTCTGGGATTTCTTCACGTTGTAGGTCTGGGCCGTGTTCTGCAGGAAGGAGAGATCTTCGGTGAAGCGTCTTTTCCGCACATTGGGATTCGCCTGGCCCGTCTCAATAGCCTTGATCTCTTGCAGATAGTTGTACCGTATGTTCTTCCATTTGGTCTGCAGAAATCGAGCTGTGAAGAAAAAGTGGAAGGAGGGTGGGTTTCAGCCGCAATCTACGCAGTGGAAATGGCTGAAATACTCACAGGAGGCGCCCAGTTCGGTTGCAATTCGATCCCATATGTCCACACGGACCGGATTACGGCGATAGTGCGGATGGCTGACATCGTAGATGGCCGGATTTGAGCGGACCAGCTTTATCAGGCGATCGTCTGCAAGCAGGATTAAGTGGGAAAAATCGTTAAAATCTGTGTTGTTCCACTTCGGCTTCGGGGTTCGCGTTTTACGTTTCTACGTTTCTTCGGCAAGCAACCCCTAAGCGTAGAAGACGCAGCCCAGGACAATCGTCCTGCTTTGGGGGTTGATTCTGCAAATCGCAACTGGCACACACAGGCCTTTCCTTTTCCACCGTGTACCGAAATCGCTGGAAAGGAAGAAAACCAACTTACCGAACTCGGGTCCTGTGGTCTCGCGTTCCGCGTAGTAGCGCTGCATCTTCTCTGATTTAAGTACCATCACCTGGTTGGAGTTCCTCCTACTCATTGTGGTTTGTCCTCCTTGCAGTCAGCTTTGATTTTATCCTATCGAGACTCTTGCGGCCATAGGCGGTAGCTTTCTTTTTAAGACTGCTCTCTCTCTCGCAGGCGATTCTAAAAGTTTATTATGTTGGGTCCGATTTACCGTTCGTTTCTGCGCGTGCTCTCTCTGATTTCCCAGTTTGTTTTCCGCGCTCTCTGCTGGAGATGTCAGCAGAATCGATTCTCTAAGCGATGTTTCGATATGTTTGGCTATCGACTTGTATCGGGGAAACCGTTATAAAATTTATAAATTAAAAGCAAACTGATCTTGCTGCCAGTGGAAAATTCTAAAACTTCAGAGAAATCCTAGGAAACTAGGGAAAACCTACCATTAAGCAAACATAGAATTTTCCGAACGACAATCTGGCAGCGTTGCGCCGAATATGACCAGGTGGCGCGGAGGAACAGACGAATCATCGGTCCCACTGGCATTCCAAAAAAAAAAGCGACTAACAACAAAACACGGCTTGGGCATTTTCCTCCGCTCGCGCCGCCCGCTTTAACACCGAACAGCACGTGCCCGCGGCCCCCGGGTCAGGCGAAAGATGAACAACGGCCGCTATGGAAGGTTCGGAGCACTCATCGGCGTCGCGTACGTGAGCAGCACCCACTGCCGCTTTCTGGTGAGTCCAAAAGCCGAAAATGCACGCACACTCGCGCGCATATACGCCGGACAGCTGACTCAATTTCTATTTCCATAGATTTACTCAACCAAGAATGCCGAGGTGCTGGCCTACCACGAGCAGAAGCTGCGCCAGATCGTCCATCAGGCCGGCTGGCTGGAGTATGATCCGGCGGAGATATGGAAATATATGCAGGAGTGCATTGAGGTGCGTGTAGCATAAGGAGTTATATCATCGCAGCGACTTATCAGACCCACTTTTTTTTTTTCTACTTTGCAGACTGCATACAAAAACTTGGTGATACTCGAGATCAACCCGCATGACATCATCGCCGTGGGCATCGTCAATCAGCGCGGCACCTCAGTGCTGTGGAACAAGCAGACGGGTCAGCCGCTGCACAATGCCATCGGCTGGTCCGATTGCCGCAGCAACGCCATCCTGAAGACGCTGCTCCACAATGTCCGGCACAATGTGGACTATGTGCGCTATCGCAGCGGCTTGCCCCTGAGCAGTTGCTTCAGCGCCCTGAAGATTCGCTGGCTGCTGGATCACGTTCCCTCTGTGAGCAGTGCCGTCGAGGAGGGCAAGTGCTTGTTTGGCACTCTCGACTCTTGGTTGTTGTGGAACCTAACCGGGGGCGTGGAGACGGGTGTGCACTCCACAGACCTCACCAATGCCCACTACACCGGCCTCATGAACATCTCCACGCAGCAGTGGGACTCGAAGCTGTGTCAGTTCTTCCGTCTGCCAATTAACATACTGCCACGAATACGTTCCAACTCTGAGATATTCGGCTATGTGCTAGAGGGTCCCCTGCTGGGCGTACCCATTGCGGGCATGATGGGCGAGCAGCCAGCCTGTTTGCTGGGTCAGCTTTGCGTGAAGGCGGGCCAGAATGTCTGCACGCTGGACGACAGCTGCTTTGTCCTGCTGAACACCGCCAAGGAGAAGCTGGACTCGTCCACTGGTCTCATAACGGGCATAGCGCACAAGCTGGGCCCTGAGGAGGCCACAAACTATACGCTTGAGGGCGCCATCTCCAATGCAGGCTCCACGGTCACCTGGCTGCGCGAGAGGCTGCGCATAAACACTGAGATTAATTCCAACGACAATGTGGTGGAATCGTTAAACACCTTCATCGGAGAGAACTCTATGATCTCGTCCTCCTGCTCCTCCTCAATGCTTAACGCCGAGTGCGGACTGGCGGCCAAGCGTTCGGAGATCACTCTGGTGCCGGCCTTTCATGGCCTGTACGCTCCGTACTGGCGGCACGATGCCAGGGGCATCATTTTGGGTCTGAGCAGCCAGACGACGGCGGAGAATATCACCCAGGCCGCCTACGAGGCGACCGGCTTCCAGATCTACGAGGTACTCCAGGCATTCAGGAAAGACACGCCCAACTGGGACCGTTCCAGCATGCAGCCTGTGCTCACATTTGGCGGTGATTACGCCGAGAACACGCATTTAGTGCAGTTCATTGCGGACATAATTGGCTGCATGCTGGAACGGCCGCAGACTACCTCGCCGGCGGGACTTGGCGTCATGATAGCCGCCGGCAAGACCATGGAGGTAGTGTCTCTTCAGTATGCCCTGAAAATGTATTCCCCGCCCACGGACGTCTTCTCGCCGACGACCACACAGAATCGTAAGTTTATCAGAGGGAAGAATGTCTGAAAATATAGTTATATATTCTTTTTATATACAGGTCGCGAGCTCCTTTATAGGCGCTGGGATTATGCGGTGAAGAGGTGCCTGAATTGGAACAACTACGAGACTTATGAGGCCGATGTCGAACTCTTTGGCCAACGCGAATTTGATACCAATTTATCCGTTCGTCGATCTTTACCCGGCAGCCTGTTCCTCACCACATCGTTTGCTCTGCTCCTGCTGGCCAACTATCTGAAGAGCAATCCCCTGAAATAGTGGAGAAGCAACAGGATTATCAGCAGCAGCAGCCAAAGTTAAAGTTCTAGTCAGCTTTCAAAATTTATTGTTTAGTTTAGCTTGTAATATCTTATTTAGTTCATTTGATATTTGTATATAGAATCCCATTAGTTTTTGCCAGAGTTGTACATCAAAATATTTGTGATTGTGATTCACCCCTTATATACACCACTATATATTCTACATATAAACATCGATATATACAGTTTCGTAAGCTTACTTCTGTCCTGTGCCTGTATTCCTTGCTTAATCCCCGAAGACAATTGTTAAAGATGAGCACAAAAGGACGAGTAAAGCGAGCGAATGTGGCAGCAAACTGTTGGAGATTGTGTTTTACAGGAGCAAGAGCAGGAGAAGGAGAAGGATGAGCACAAGTGGCCAGCCAGTGTTTGCCACTGAAATCCATTTGCCAGTTAATTAGCTGGCTAGGCTCCTTCGCGGAGCATGCATTCATTCATCACCTGCACCCAGCCACATTGAATGCAGCTCAAGTTATTGCGCTTATTGTTGACACGCGAATCGTTGGAGCAGCTCCTGTAGCAGCTGTGCCCGTGCATTTCCGCCTGCGGGCAATGTGCACCAGAACGCGACTCCAGCCCCGGCCCCAGGAAGTGGTAGCGGGAGCAAGGTGAGCCCTTGGCTGTTGTCTCTGCTGCTCCTGCTGCACTTCGTTGTCGTCCAGCAGGCAGCAGGCAGGCAGGCGAGAAGGCACTCATTCAAATGAGTTTTTATGCGCGAGCGTTTGCCAATTCCCCTACGGCCCAAAGTGTGAGGCTTATGATAAGCATTAGAGGGAGCTGTGAAGTGGTTAATAATAGAAAAACTAAATATTTTGTTGAATTAAAAGAATGTTTACTTTTATTTTTAATTATTTGAAAAGTGATTAAGTTATTAAAGTAATTAAATGTAGGAATGAATGATGAATTTCTATAGTAAACTACGTATCTATATATTTTCCATATTTTAAGCAACTCAAGTATACCATATTTGTAATAATTTATTTAACCATTTAAACAAAAATTAAGCCTTTAGCAATAGAAGCTAATACTGAACTATAGCAGGGATTAATTAAATCACTTATACATATATGTATAGGGCACAACTTATATAATCTAAAGCGGTTTAAACAATGTTCATAAATAATCTATATAAATATATATGAATAAAAGTTACAACTTGTTAAAGGAATTTAAAAAAACTACAAAATCTTATATATTTTATATAAATTGAGTTCCTGTTCTCATATAAAAATTCAAATATATAAATTAAACAAGAAATTACAATATATAAATAAACCTAAATGCTTAAACTTATGAAATATATTTGTTTAATTTAAAATTCAAAACAGAATTACGTGTGATTCTGATCGGAAGAGTGTGTTTTCTTTGTGTTTATTAATTTATTTAATTTATAAATCAATCAAAGTCTTAGTCAATGGATAAACCTATCCATTGTAGCTCACAAGAACAGCCTGCTATATCTCAGCTATGAATCTCAGCCATATATTCCTGTCCGCTGTCTGCCAAATTGGTTTGCATTCGAAGACAAAAAAACGTCGACGATGGGGAGCGCAGCAGTAAAATGTGAAATTTGTGCAAACACTGAGGCAAGTCAGTTCCTCCTTCGTTTTCTCCCCATTTACAAAAAAAAGAAACCTCTTTCTCCCACAAATCTCTATTGGCGGAAGGAGTTTCCTGGGGGTGTGGCAGACCCAAAGACGCGAGCAAACTTTGCACGTAGTCAATTTAAATAAATTAACACGCTGTTGTGTGTGTGCAGATAAGGAGTCCGGGCGGAGGTGGTTACTCCGCCGTGTCCCACTGTGCTGCAATATGCCAAAATACGAGAAATTGGACATGGCCACGTAGAAGCAGCCGGGACAATGTCTCTTGGTCAGGCTGGGCGGCGGGCGGAGGGTAACCGTAGCCACTGGCGGTATCAATGTCCTCTCCCGGGTGGTTTCCCTTCGGGTGCATTGCTCCGGAGAAGGGGGGTTGGGCTGGGCTGGGTGGCCATTCAGCCATTTCGGGTGTTTTGTGCGACTGCCACAACGCATAAATCTTCAAGTTTATGGCATCAATAAATGTCGGGGCGAAGTAATGATTTCGTCAAGTTCTCCCGGCCTTTGTGCAGCGGCACAAACCGAGAAATTCTACCCTCAACGTTGGCTGCATTCACACCCGGGGGTTGCTTCACCCGCTTGAGCTTCGCAAGGAGCTGGAGGAGGAGGAGGAGGGGGAAGAGGATTATAAGAATGAGGAGGTGGTATCGCCCTGCCAGCGATCTATATAACTGGGCAGCAATCAAGCTGTAAGACTTAAATCAGGCTCCACGCAGAGAAAGTTTATGGAACTAAAGACATAAATAATCAGATTTATTTTTACCATTTTGTAAGGAAATATATTTAAATATATTGAAAAATATAATAATTTATTAAAATTTCTTATAATTTCTTGCAGTGCAGTTCGTTTACCTTCGCCAAAATAATTTGTGGGCGTGTTGACGTCGCTTCCTTAACGAAAGGAGCTGAAAGGCTTCACACATTCGGCGCAAAATTTATTTATTGGGCGAAATTTGCGAGTAACTTTATGGCCATGGCAGTCAGAAGCTCATCTGCATATGGGCCCAGGAAGAGCTCGGCTTTATCAGCCCGGTTTTTTTTTTGGATCCCGAGCAGTAGCTCTGCTCCTGACACAAAGTTTTTACGCACTTTTTTTTACGAGGCAACAACACCCCGCCTTCGGTCGCATGGCAGGCCGTCATAAAAATGTCGTAAATTCGCTGAAGCGAAAGTTTCCCAACCGAGCTGAGCTCTCTCTTTCGGTGCCATCGTAAAAACCTTAATTAATTTTCTAATCAACATTTTGCGCCTGCATGTAAATCGTCTGATTTGCCGCCGAGTCCATTTCGAGCCAGTTCTCCCTCTGCTTATTTGTAGCATAATTCCAGGCGCTCCTCCTCCTCCTCCGGCGGAGTACTTGGGCTCCATTAGCCCAGGCCGGCCTGGTCTGGTCTGGCCGGGTTAAGTCAGCTGCGATATGTCAAAGTAAACGGCTATAAAGTCCCAAACTCAACTGGAAGCCAAGGGGGCGGGGCTCCCAAACTGGCGCCAGCAGTAAAAAGTTGCGTGCTCTGCGTTCGGATGATGATTCCTGGCATTGTTTTTGGTGGTGTTTACTTAGTTTGTTAGTTGGTATTTTGTTTTGCTAGTTTCGGCACAGCGAGAAATTTACTTTGGGATTTATAAGATATAAGAAAAGGATCTGACAAATATATAATATAATAAATATTTAAGCTTCAATTGCAGGAGATTTTAATTAATTTCAGAAGCTTGTAACGGGGTAAAGGAGTCTTACTAACCCTATAAATTATATATATTTTGGATCAGTGTTAACAGGCGAGTCAATTTAGGCATGAGTGGTAAAAAAGAGTTTTTAATACTTTTTTTTAAAGGGCATTTACAGAGTTTTTTTTAACCAAATACACCTTAAACCAGACGTAAAATTCCCCAAGTTATTTATATAAATTTAAGAAATAACCCAAATATAGTTAAGTTATTTCTCCAAGTGCAGCAATCCAATTGAAGATTATTAGGCAGAAGTTTCTGGTGGAGAAACCCCTTGAATTCCCCATCCAACCAACTCCGGATATCACTCATTCGCCCCGTCAGCAGCTGGAGGAGCAGCAGCAGGACTGCCCATGCCAATTAAGCGAGGAATTTCGGTTGATTCTCCTTTTTTTTTGTGCACAACTGCATAGCACAGCACAAATTAATTTAAATATTTAAAGAGTTTAATTATTTTTTAACTGCCCAACAAGGACAGAAGCAGGGAAGCCAGGAGCCAGGAGCCAGGAGCCATGGGCCAAGTGCCATGATCCGGGGCCATAACTGCAAGGCAACCTGCAGGGTTATAAATGAGGATGAGAGGATGTCGACGACGACGACGACAACGGGCAAACAGCCAAGCGTAAACTTAACTGACAAGTGGAGACTTAACTTCCCATAACAAATTGCATTCCAATTGCATGTCGGGAACGCAATCCCACCTCCTCCCGCCTCCTGCTCGAGGCCATGGGGCATAAACAAACACACACACACGGACTCCCATTCACTCACAGCAGTGTTCCTGCAGGACACCAGCCTTCTCGTCAACGTCATTGCTGTTAATTTAAATTGCTTTAAAAAATATATATTCCAGGTGCATGACACACACTCGCACTCACACTCACTGACTGGACTGAATGGGCAAAATGAGAACAGAAGCGAGTCCCATTCAGGGCAAATGGCAACAGGAGCAGCTCCTGGTTGGCAGTTTCCAGCTGGGAGCCTCAGGATCTGGTAACTGCGAGTCAGCCTCTTGAGTTGCCAGCGCGCCCACAGATGCCATGCACGAAATAATCCTAAAGGGTGTGAAAAAGTATGAATGCAGGCAGCCAAGATGCGGATTCAGGGAGTGGAGGGTGAGGCGTGAGGGTGACATGGAGGACGCGAGAAATGAGCGCGCTCGCTGGTGAAAGGAAAACAAAATTATGCAACTTGAAAATGGCAGACAGACAGACGCACACAATCCCGGCTCCTGGCTCCTGGCTCCTGCTCCTTGGACTGCTCCTCAGTTGCCATCTCAGTGGCAGCGTTCTGTTTTCGTTGCCTGAGTGAAGGCTGCCCCGGATACCAGTTCAGTTGCCAGTTGCCATATTCACCAACTCAGGCTGCTCCTTCTCCAACTCCTCTTTGGGTTCTCTGCTTCCCCTGTGGCTTGCTGCACCACTTGCCCACGAGAGCGTCTCAACAGAAATGCGCTGGGAAAAAATATTTAAATAAAAATACGAAGGAAATGCAATACTTTTGGGTTACATCTAATTATTTTAAATTAATTTTGAGGATATTTAAGTGAAGCGAAAAGCTAAACCTGGCTAAATCGAGTCGCTTGGTGAAGGCGAACGCAGAATTAACCTTGTTTATGAGCTTGAAAATGATTACTTTTCGCTGCTACTCACATTTTATTAAAGATATAAAGTTAGTTCCTTAAAGATGTATAAAATATTACTTATATAGTATTATTTATATCCCATTTCCTGCAGTGTAACATATTCATTTCGTTTGCTCTCTCGAGAAGTGAAATGTTTTTGGTTGCAGTTTCTACTTTGCATTCAATTAAATCCGGGCTCGAAGTAATTGCCAAGTAAATACGAGGAGGCGCCGGGAGCAGACTATAAAAATACTTGACAAGACAACTTTTGTGGGAAATTCTCAATGCTGGAAATCGGGGGGGAAAATTCAATTCAAAAAGAAACCAAAACCAAGGCGCCGCATTTTTATTATTGATACAATTTGCTAAGCGACACAACTTTTTCCCGGCAGCAAAAGTTCGTTGGGGTTGTGACAACCCTTTTGGCTCCTACTCGAGACAGGGTTCCTACGCCAGTTTATTAAAATTCAGGACGAGCAGCAGCAGCGACCAGAGAATGGGAAGGAAAGAAATTCCCAGAAATTGTATTACCAAAAATATGGCAAAGATAATATGGGCGGGGAATAGGAGCCTCGCCTGCCACATGTGTCGCCTTTAGGGGCCAATCGATGCGGCAGCAGGATGAGAGCGGCAGCTGAGCCCGCGGGCGACACTGCCTTATCCTGGCATTGGCATTGGCAATGGCAATGGCTTCCCCCACGAAGATCCTGTCGCACTGCGGTTCAATTCAATGATTTGTGGTCCTGGTTGCGCCTTAATTTATCCAGCAGAGACAATCGCCGCCTAATGGAGTGGGTTTCGCCCAGGCGAAAGTTTTTCAAATACTTTTTCCAGTTTTCAGTTTTCAGTTACAAAGTTTCGGGCCAAAATAATTTGTATGCGGCGGGGCGAGCTTACATGAAAAGTTTCCTCTAGGAAGGACTCCAAGTTAAGGCTACTTATTAAAATCTCCCCTTGGCCCATTGAGCAGGACAAGCACTTGGCATTTTCTTTGAGCTCACATGTGAGCTTACTTTTACTCTTCTTGCTTCTTTATTTATTTTCCTTTTCTTTTTTTTTTTGGTTGGACACTTCAGATGCATTGTCCTTTTGTTGGAAATGGCTGCTCTTTCCAAGCCAAAGGATTCTTCAGTGGAAATGTGTTGACATAGCGCTAAATTTTTCAGTTACTCTTGTTTGTCCTTGTGCTAGACTTTCTCCGACTTTCCGTTCGTGTGTCTGTCTGTCTGTCTGTCTGCGTTTCTGTGTGTAGTTAAAGTTTTCCACTCTCTCTCCTGGCTCCTGACTCCGAATATTTGCTCAGGACTAAGGGCCATGATCTACCAGTTAAATGCTGGAGCCACATATGTATGCGGGGGCGTTAGACTGTAAAAAAGGATTTGCGGCTAATCAAACAATTTGAATAAGGCACCAAGGCGGCATAGAGGGGGATTTCTCAAGGCATTTATTTATGGGATTTCTTAAAATAATTTATTTGTCTTAGGAATTAAAGGTGGAATTTTTTAAATGGGGAGAAGTTTGTATAAAATAAAGAGTTTTGGCAAGAGATTGTAATTATGAAATATTTGTATTTATTTTAAATTGAAAGAAAATAATGCCTTTGTTTATACGTAATTTTCTTAATTTATATAATGATTTTAAAAATAAAGAAATATTATAATTAATGATAGGAAATAATGATAGTCTAAGGACCCTCAACTTGAACAAGAAATAGGATCCCTAAGCAAATCCTTATAATTTGCCCAAACATTTTTGTATAAGTTACTAGAAATCACTGTATAAGGTTTCGAAAAATATGTTAATATGTTAAAATCTCGTAAATATAATCAACAAAACTATAACGTTATCGAAGATATTTGTAATGTTCTTCAAGGATTACTAAATCTCCAGCGATTTTCAAGGATATTATGAATATTTATGTAAAAATGTAACATTTTCTTTTAATTTTGCAACTGATTAAGGAAGTCAAAGTCTCCCAATATTATCCTGGTATTCAGTTTCATATTCCAGTGATAGTTTTTGTAATAATTTTTTAATAATTCATATTTCAAAATATATAAAAGTAACAATATTTATTATTAAATCAATTTCACAAACATAAATCTAATTTAAAAGCCATTTTTCCTATACTTCCTTTGTTTGCTTTATTATTATAATATTATTATTGTTGCCTAATCAAAGTCTCCCAGGTATATTATCCTTTTTGACCTTGGCAAACCCATAGCTTTGAAATGAAATATATTTCTACAAAACTTGCCTTCTGCCCAAACCCCCAAAAGATTTTCCATTTCACAGTTTGCAGTTACCCAACGTCCCATTACCTGTTTTATGCCAATGTGTGTGTGTGTGTGGTGATGTTGCCCCCAAACCCAATCTCGTTGAACTTAAATGCGAACTTAAATGCCCCGTGGAAAAGAAAAGTTTGTCTTCCGTGTTGTTTCGCGTGGCTCCTTGCCCTGCTCTATAGTCTCCATCTGGCAGTGTGTTTCAGTCCAGTAAACTGGCTCATTTAGCGCTAATTCTCACAAAATGCTGCAATCTCGCTAAGGGATAACAAGAGGAGCAGGCGGAGGAGGAGGAGGAGTAGGAATCATGGTGGGAGTCACAGTTTAAGTCGAAGGAGGAGCTAATGCCGCCTAACCGTTATTGCCATAAAAAGAAGATTCCCAAACTTAACGCAAAGCGACTCAATAAACGATGAGGCTGGGCATGGGGCACATCACCTGAACTCAGGCTACTCATGCTCCTTACTTCCTTCCTAACCCTTTTCCGCCTTAAATCCGTAGAGCATCAGCCGCAAAGTCCCCCAATGGACTGCCGATGAACCGCCGCCGCCACCGCTGTCGACTCCATTGAGGCGTAAGACTCTCCGCCGAAACTCCATTCCATTCCAGTTCAAATCAACTGCATTCCTAAGCCCTGTCAGGCATTTTATGGCCAACACGAAAGCTAAACTTTTGCCGAGGGAGTCGTAACCCAGCCAGTCAGCCAGCCAGCCAGGACACAGGTTTGCCCTTCTCCACTCTGCTCTCTCTCTCTGCTCTGATTCCCGGATCCCAGGATTCCGTTGGTTACCCTCTTGCTTAGCTGCGCTCGTAAAATTTTATGCGTTTTTTACCCGCCGCCCTACACTGGGCGTTGAAAATGAAAATTGTTACTCCACAACAAGCTAGATCCCTGACTCCGGCTGCTGCTCCCAGTGTCCCATGGCATTCAAGCCAAGTCGAGTGTCGTGTCGCCCGCCAGACGTGGCCAGCAGCAAGCACCCATGGGGAGGCACTTTGGTGGCCTAGGGATGAAAGTTTATCGTGGGGGAGTTTCTTTCTTTTTGCTTTTTAAATAAATATTTATTGGGAAACTCTTTACGCAACATACTTATTAATCTTTAACACTTTGTATTTTAAGTTTAAGGGGTTTTAGGAGAGGTTAAATCCTTTTTTGTAAGAAGTGAATCTGGAATTTAGTTTGGACTTAAATTTATATCTAAAAATATAAATAGAAATTAGATTTTACCTTAAATCTTCGGTTTTAAATAGTTTTTATTTTTTTCCAGAATATTTTCTGTGGATTAACAGCAGTATTAACATAAATATTTATCAATTTAAAATCAATTATTATACACAAAAATATTTTAAAGAAATTTAGAATGGATATTTTTAAGCTTTTAATGTTCCAAATGGATTTCATTTTTTTTTGTTACCTCAAAATCTGACTTTTTATAAATATAAACATTTTCTTAACAATTTTTTCTTTAAAATTATTTTTAAAATTCAATATTTTCCCCTCAAAAACTAGTAATTAATTTTATTGTTCAAAGAAATCCCTCATCTTTGCCATCTCTAGTCGTCCTTTACATTGTTTTTGTTGCTCCTTGCTTTTTATGACTTCGGGGTATTTATTTCACTTGAAGCACAGGATCGAGGGGGTTGCGGGTGGCTTCGTCCTGATGTTTCATTTCTGTCGTTTCGCTGGCTTTCTCTTTCGCCCTCTCTCTCTCGGGGGCCGAGTGGTTCCCCCCTCTGGCCGTGGCTTGTGCGTTAATGAGTCAACACAAAAGGCTCAGCTGTTTGTTTAATGCATGTTCCACCCCTTTCAGACACCCCTTTCCAGGTGGTTGTGGATTGTGGGTGGGTGGGTGTGTGTGTGCGCGTTTCAATGTCGCCTTTGTCTCCTCGTCGTTGCTGCTGCTGCTGCTGTTTGTCAAAATAACGCAAAGTGTTGGGCCAACTTTAAGGGGGGTTTCCCGGGATTGACACGAGCAAATCACTCGCCCTTGGATGAGAGTGGCAGAGAGATGGCTTACCCTCGTTTATCCCTAATTAGTTTTGTCACATCCGATTGACCTTTTCCTAAGCTTCCAGTGGGGTCAAAATATACAGAAAATAAGCAAGAATATGATCCAAGTCGGGGAATTATTTGTAATTGTGGGGTTTACTCAGTCAAACTTTACTTTTTTTGAAGTATTTCAAATATTTGTATAGTCATAACTACTTGTTATTTCAAGTTAAGGGCAATTAAAGTCATAACAACTCCTCGTTTTGCTTGAATTAATCAAGTTTTGTGGCGGTTGTAATTGCTGGCTTCCTCCTCCTCTTGAAGTTGTCTCACATTCGACATGCCCCAAAAACACAATTCAAAGTTTTTCGCTCTCACTAATTGTGCAGAAATTTTCGCAAATGAAAATGCCATAAAACGCAGAGCCCGAGAACCCATAAAATTCTGCATTTGCACGCAGCAGCCATATGATTGCTGGAGGTGGAGAGGAGCCTTCACGTTATAAACGAGTCTGCGATGTGCCTCAATTATGGGCCACCAGGATGCCAGGAAGCCAGTCGCGAAAACTTTTGCCTTTTGTGATGAATGCGAAAATATGTTTTTTTTTTTTTGTTTTTTCTTTTCTTTTCGGGGACTTCATAATGAGGCAACTTGGCAACGGATGCACCATCAATCTGCTGGCTGTGGAGTCACTTGATGGCATTGCCGGAGGAGGAACTCAAAAAACAGTTGCCGAAAATTTAATGCGTAATTTATTTGTGTCAGAGCCTGGCCATCGGTGCGTATGCGTAATGTTATGTGCAATTTATGCGTGCTTGTGTGGCCCAGGTAAAAAGGCAGCACACACACACGCACAACAATGTTGTGTATATATATGGTGGTGTAGGTCATCATTCCATTGCCTATGCGGCGTATGAGTAATGCACATTTTACGCCTGAATTGCCAAAGCCATTTTTGCCATTTTCCCCTCTCTCTCTCTCTTTTGCTCTCCTACTCTCCTACTCTATTTATTCCCTTTCTGCCAGGCTACCCGTATAAAATATTAATAAATTGAAAGCCATATGAAATGGCATTTTTATGTTTTTCTCTCCCCTGCAAGCCGAAGCTTAGAGGCCTTTGTTGCCATTTGTTTGCCGCTGCACAGCTGTCGTTCCATTACATTGCAAACATTGCGCATACGCCATGTATGCTGGATATATATTATTCTAGGCAGATTTACCAATTGCAAAGTGCAGGCAAGCTTTCGAGTTGAGTTACATCACTGCAAAAGGGGAGAAATAACATATTTTGGGGGGAAGGCTTAATGTTTTTATCAAAGGATAAACATTTAAAGGATGAAGCGGGGTTTGTTGCGTTTTCCCAATTGAATTAATGTTATATTATAAGAAATATTGGAAATTATAACTAATAGGGCATTATAGTAAGTTAAAAAAGGTGAAATATAATATGAAATTAATCTAGAGGAAATAGTTTTTGTTTTAGATATTTTATTTTTGTAATTTCGATCAATAATCTTTATTAAATTATCGATTTCTTGTACATAAAATATTTGTGAAATAGCAAATTAGTAAAATTTAATTGTTAGGGGAAAAAATATTGTATCGTTTATGGTTATAAAATATTGTTTAATATATTTATAATATTTATTTTTTAATATTTACATCACATCAATTACAAAATTAATATATTTCCTTAAAATCTTTAAACAATATGGACACAAAATTAATATATTTCAATACCTGCTGCAAATATGAAATCCCCAAAAATCCCAGAGAGAGCATTCCATATTCCAAATCCTTACCTTTCCTTTTACCCTTTTTATACACTTCCTTTTATTTTTCCTACTGCCGCACTTCCGGCTACCAACTGTTCAATCAACCTTTTTTCGTAGGCATTTGATATTCATGACAGGCAGATATATATTTGTACGTGCCCGGAAAAGCTAAGCAGGCTATCCCCTGGCCTACGAAAATGGCAACTCATTGTGTAAGAGCCGTGTTGTTGTTTCTGCCTGCCGCTGATTCAAATGCAAATATACTACATCGAATCCTGGCCGAAAAACTTTTCGCACGAGGAAACTTTTTGGCTACGTAGGCGCTGGGAAGGAAGCAGGATCCTTGGAGGAGTGTGTAGGGGCAACTTTAAGCCCCAATAAGCCAAGGCAACTTTACGGTTTATTGCCATGTTTGTTTGTCAATCGTTTTGGGGCAAAGATGTGGAGGCTAGAAGGCAGGCAGGCTGGCCGCCATTCAATAGGCGCTCATTTTTCAAATCAAGTGAAGTGTGAATGAGCCAAGTCCGCTGCTGCTGCTGCTTAGCCCCTGGAGAAGGACCCAAAGGACCCTCAACAAATTTGGCATGCCAAATGAAAAGCCTGTGTAAAAAATACGACTAGTAACCGAGGGAAAACAAAACGAATAAAGCTTTGACTTTGCATTTTCTTTTTGGTTAAATTTATTTATTTGTGTTTATTTAAATGTTTTGTAAACATGCATCGAAGCTTAAATGGCTAGTCATGAATTTGTTTTCGGCTTATGCACATATCTATATATATATATAGTTCTATATATGGATATAAATATATAACTAGGCGTACATATAATAAAATGTGTGTTTAACTTAAAATTTGGCTTAGTTTTTCCTCGCTCGTTGTGATGTGTGTTTAAATACTCACTAAATTAGCTTAAAAAGTGGCTTATAAAATGCTGATGATGGGGGGTTAAAAATTGTTGTAATCCTAGAAATGCTTCAACTGGTTTTTAAATGCAATATTGTGGCAGTTTTTATATACATTTTAGCTGCATATATATATTAGTTTTTAAGTTTACATATATATATGCAGCACCACGCAAATACTTTATATAAATCGTGTGTGTGTGTGTTTTTGTACAGTTATTGTTAAAATGTAGCCATTAATATATATATTAATATATCGATCCATGTTCCTTTAAGTACGCTTGTTGAACAGGCGCCCAGACTTAGACATCCATCGAGACTTAAGACTACTTTTCATGAAAATAATGCTTGGGCAGTTTTGAAAGACAATACTACGATTTACTTTTTGGCATTCGCTCTGTCAGTTCTGTTCTTCACTTCTCGGCATTCTGCATGGCCTTGCTCAGGGCAGCTCCCAATTGGCTAAAGGAGGGCCTTTCCTTGGGATTGGATACCCAGCAGGAGAGCTGAAAGTAAATGGGATTGATGGCGGAAATTAGTCTTTTTGCCAGCAGGTATTTAAGTCATCATTCAAAGGGAAATTAATTAATTTAAAATAACTTTATAAATAAAATGGGAAATATTAAAGACACAAATTTAGAAAATTATAGCATACTTTTTTGGTCATTTTCTACTTAACTTACCAATATCTCTCTTAGACTATCGGGCGTTGTATCGGCCACTGTCCACTCCAAGGTGCCAGCCTGGGAACGCTGCACCACCTGCTCATTGGTGAGCTCCTCGTGGGGCAGCTTGGTGGCCTGATTGAAGAGCTCCCACACAACCACGCCATAGGCAAAGATATCGCTTTTGGTGGTATACTCATCCTCCTGGATGCATTCGGGTGCCAGCCAGCGTACAGGGAGCAGCGTGTTGCGGTGTTTGTGGTATTCGCGGCTGTACTTGTCCTTGCAGAGAGCCGGATAGGAGACCTTGACAATAAATTCACTGGAGATGACACAGTTACGAGTGGCCAAATCCCTGTGGAATATAAAACATAATAAAAGTAAGGAAAGGTATAAAAATTGAGGATTCCCCCCCAACCCACCTGTGTGTAATCCTGGCCCTATATATAGCATCCATGCCGCGGGCAATCTGATAGGCCACAGCCAGCACCTGGCTGGTGGTCAGCGGCGGCGGCGATGAGGATCCAGCGGTGGCTGTATTCACCTTTCCAGCGGTGGCCAGCAGGAACTGCTTGAGATCACCCCAATCGGTATACTCCAGGACCATGTAGTGGGGATCCTTTTCGCGACAGAGCCCAAAGAGACGCACCACACCCTTGTGCGAGATGCCACGCAGCAGGTCCAGCTGTCGCCTGAACTCCTGGCAGGCCTGCTCATCCTTTACCTTGTTGAGAGCCTTAACAAGAACCAACTGATCAAGGCCGGTTTGATCCTGCTGCTGCTCCTGCTCCTCCTCCTTGATCTCTTCTATGTCATCCATGGAGGTCTTGGAGCGTCGCTTCTCGTTCAAGGTGCTGAGGGTGGTGCTTCCACTGCCACTGCCACCGCTGCCATTCTCGCTGTTGCTGTGCTGCTTCTCGGTGTCCGCATCCTTGTCAGAGGGTGAACCACCACCGGCCACCAGAGTGGCCTTCAGTTTGCCCACGAAAACATCTCCAAACTCGCCGCGTCCAATTTGTATGAGTTCGCTGAGGCCAGAGCGGGGCAAAGCCAGTTGCTCGTAAATGTGAGAGGATTTCTTGGAGGCTCGAGACTGCTGGCTGCAGGCAGTGTCATCGGATTTCTGGGCATCCCCGCTGGACTTGGACCGAGATTTGCTGTGCCCGTTGCGCTGCTTGGAGAGGCATGGCTCTTGCTCGGAACCCTTGCCATTAGCAGCGGGCTCGGGCTGATCTCCGCCAGCCTCCTTAGTACTCAGCTCATTCAGGCGCGCCTTTCGGGCCTGACGACGATATCGACACCACAGCATAAGACCCACCACAAGGACTATGTAGGCCAGGGCCACCGTCATGGTAATGAGAACAGCACGCGTAACTAAGAAGCCATCGCCGCCGGTTTCCTCGGGCGCAAAACCATCGCCGGCCGTCTTCACTACCAACTGGACATCCTCTCGCTTGAGTCCTGCACTGTTGCCAATGGTGCAGCCATAGCTGCCCTCGTCCTCCACCTGGACATTGCGAATCTCCAGGGTGCCATTCTCCAGGAATCTAAATCTTTCCCGATCCGTGTTGTTTTCGCTGAGATACTTCAGATCCTTGTCCCACTGAATGGTGGGCTTGGGATCACCAATGGCCTGGCAATGCATCACCACAGTGCCCAGCTCTGAGGTCTCAATGGGACCCACTGGCGGAACACTGAACTTGGGGGTAACCACCACATTTATGGCCACCGTGGCATTGATCTGACCCTGGGAGTTAGTGGCCAAACAGGTGTAGTTGCCCTTGTGCTCCGAGTTGACATTCCTGAAGATAAGCGTGCCATTGGCATCCACTTCCACTTGATCGGGCAGCGAGGTATTTAAGCCATCCTGCACGGAGATAAAATGGGGAGTTATTTTGATTATTTTCATATTTTTTATATAAATAAATATATATTTTTAAAAATATTTAAGGTAGCTGAAAGTTGAGAAATTTTTTTAGGTTCTTTTGGGCATTTTTAAAGCTCTTAAAACATATTTTAAAGTATTTCAAAAAATATACAATAAATATACATACTTTAATCTAAAAATCTAAGGCTTGTAATAACCTCAAGAACCCCTCCAATTTTCTTCCAGTGCAAATCAAAAATACAGATAGACATGTGAACATTGCCAACCAATTTGCCAACGTGTTCCCCTGCGTTTTCATCAAAAATTCAGCAAAACAACGTGAAAATAAAAGGGAAACACAACCACGTCGCACACACTTTGAACAGGTTTGAGCCGGGTTTGTTTTTTCGGCAAAATGAAAAACTTCTTTTGAAAGGCTTTTCAGGCCCTCCCATCTTTTTTAGGCCCAAATAGACAAACAGTTGCCGAAATTGGTTGGCCATGGCCAACATCTGGCATCAATGGACAACTGGGAACTGGTAACTGGTAACTGCCAAACTGGCAACTGGAATGGGTCAAGAGAAGGGTGCTTAGACTCAATAGAGTTTTGCATATGAAACGGTTTGTTTTGTGCAAGGAAAAGTTTGCCCGGCGGCGCGTTTCGCGTTTTTCAATTTGTCCTGTGACATGTGGCCATCATTTTCCTGGGAAAAAGGGAGGCAGAGAGGAAAATACCCAAACATGGCAGCATTCGAAAGCTGTCAAAATGAAGTACCAGGCAGCACCTTCAGGACGATGAGGTTTGAATAAACCAGGAAATTAATCTGGTTTTGGGTTTGAGTTCTTTGGAACTACAGAATGTATCTTCCGAATGAGTCATTTGACAAATTTTTAAGACCTTCATTTAATTTCGAAATAGAAAAGTAAATGAAATCCTTAAAAATATCCAAAATTCTTTTCCATTTCCTTCCCCAACACTCACCCTTAGCCATTGCACCTGCGGCGGCGGTGTGCCTTGGGCCTTGCAATGCACCTTGGCCACCACTGCATCCAATTCCAGATTCTTAGACGTGGGCTGCGGCACAAACTTGAGCTGCTCGATGACCTCCAGGATGCCTGGTGATGAGTTAATGGGAGCATGTCCCTCCAATTGCAATTGGCACTGATATTGCCCCGCATCGCTGGCTATGATGCTGGCAAAGCTCAGGGTTCCATTTTGCTTGTGCAGCACTAAACGTGCATCTTCCCTCAGCAAAGCATCCTTGCCAGAGTCTGAGGAGTGTCCTGAAATGGGCACCGAGCCACCCAACTCCACTTGCCTTAGGACTTTGCCATCTTTGCGCCACCGAAGTTGTATCCTCTGATTCTGCAGCTCGGCGGGCAGTTCATAGAGACAAGTCAAGGCCGCTGGTTCACCCTCCTTGATGAGCACTTGGGCTGTGGGTCCCTGGACAATACGCAAGTCTTCGGGAGCAACAGGCAATGACTCTAGCCCACCAGATCCTCCACGCTTGCCACGGCACAGGAAAGTCTGTTTGTTCCAGGACTCCAGCAGCTTCTGGTTCTTCCTCCTGGGCAGCCTGGGCAGGCATTTCACATTCGACTGATAGACATAACCCTGCTTGCTCATCACCCTGCCGGCTGCATTGGAGGCAGTGCAACGATATAGACCATCATCGGATGCAGTGGGCTGGCGCACAACCAGACGATGCTGATCCAGCTGGACATTCATCCAGCTGCTGAGCTTGGCACTGTTGCGATACCATTCGATCTGGAGCGGCTCCTGATCCCCGGAGGCGCCCTCCACGTGGCACTTGAGCAGCAGCTCGTTGCGATTGTTGCCCAGCAGCTGCACATTGGCCGAGTCGAGATCTGAAAGGGGGATAATGCGTGGGGATAATGTTAATAAAGATGCACTTGTAACTAAAATGGAAAGAAATATCTTAAATAATAATTTTTTGAGATATAAATAATCAATTAAATAATTAATTTGCTTGGCTAAAATATTTTTAGACTTCTTAATTTAAGTATTAATTGGGCTTCTGTAGAATTTTTCTCTCACTGTTTTATATTGGCTGGCAGTCCCTCTCGATCGACTGAGTGTGAGGGCTATAAACTAATTGAATTAATGCTTGTTTCAGGCAGAGAGGGCTGCTCCACCAGTTGCTGGAACTTAAGGCCACTCAAAGCGAATCCAAAGAAGTTATCGATCTGCCTGGGTGAAACCATATAGGCTGGCATTCCATAAATATGCATAATATATCCGGAAGATACATTTAGCCTTAATGCGTTTTCTTAGCTCCGCGAATTCGCTTCGTTCGTTCTCTCCTTTCTGAATTTTCTTCTTTGGTTATTTCTTATTTTTCCTGGGCAAAGTATTTCGCGGGGCATTAAGTGCATTTTATCGTCAGTTCAGCGCCGAACACGACGCTGCAATCTTTGTCTTTATCGCCGAAGCCTGGCAGCCCATTTAAGGTGCCGAGGAAGCATAAATTGAACTGTCAGTCAGTGAGGCAAGACCCAGACCCAGGCCCATACCCATACCCTTTCCCCATATGCATCTCTTTCCCCCTCTTCTGCCATATGTAAATGCTCCTCCCTCTAGGTTTTCCTCCTCCTGGCCAGACGGAACGGAATGGAACGGTACTTGCCAACAATTGCTGCATGAGAAAAGAGTTTTGTGGCGGAAAAGAAAAGCGCAGGTAAGGAAAAAAAAATATATACAAAAAAAAAAGACTGCAATGCTAAAGAAGAATGTGTGCTGCTCTCTATGTGCTTTATGCTTTGGCATAGGGTTTAATTTATGTTTTAGTGGCAGCTAGAGGCGCAAGGGGCGTGGCCGGTCATGATGCAGACACGCTAGCATACAGAATTGATGGACAAGAGGAAAATTATGCTATTTTTAATGGAAAATATGGGAGGATATTAACAGGGGAATATAAATTAAAAATTTTTTTATTAAAAATTAAAAGAAAAACATATTTTTCTAAGCCTTTTCAATTTATTTTACACAGTTTTTGATTTACAAATAAAGAATATATAATGGGGTTTACATTTATATTATTTTTATAAGAAAATATGACAGAAAAGCAACAGGAAAATATTAATCTATATTTTCTATATGAATAATCAAAAGAAAATACTATTTTTCTAAGATTTTACAATTTATTTACAACAGTTTTTGATTTTAAAATAAAGAAATACTTTAGCTTTGCCCTTTTAATATTTTTTAACCTTTAAAGCTTCTGTAAACTCTTCCTCTATATTTCCCTCGCTTTCTACAAAGATTTCCCTCTAGTGTAATGATATTTCTGCCCTGAGCTTTCCTTTCTATCTTCTGTCTGCCATCGTGCATCTGCTGCTATGAATGAGATACTTTTTGTATCTCGGAGTGATAATTGTCAATCGCAGGGCTAGGTTTCGGCCTTAAAGTTCTAATTTGGACTTGCCTATAAATTATTTAAATTGTTTTTGGTTGGGAATGTATACATATATATATATCTCACCCTCCCCCTGCCTTTGGTGGCATTATAATTTTCATAAAACATTTTTTATCTGCTCCTCGAAGAAGGAGAGGAGGCTGACTGTAGATGCTGATGTATGTTTTATGGATATTTTTCCTATCTGAATGTTTGCCAGGTCTGGGCTGCGGTTTGCTGGCCGCGTTAGAGAAATTTACATATGCACATAAATCTTGTTTGGGCAACGCTCCGGCAGTGCCGACTCTGTTTACTTCTCCGCCGAGTCAGTCAGTGAACAAAAAATGCCTCTACATATTTGTAGACACTTATTTGGTGGCACAGAGCGACAGCGACAGCAACAACTCAATAAACAGGGAACTGTGACTTCGTCTTCGTCTTAGTCGTCGTCGTCGGTCGTCGTCGTTGCCGTCGAGGAAGTGTCAAAAGTTTGAAGCGTATTTGTGTTCGCAGTCGCATGTTTGTATTTGCTTGGGGCACGTCCATCTCCATTTCCAGCTCTCCGTCTTCGCCTCCGTCTCTGACTTGGACGTTCTCTGAGGTTGGCCCTGTGGCACAAACTTTGGGTATATGTTACGACCAAAATGACAGTAGAGTGAACTAATTGGCACTTAGACAGCCTGCGAATGAGAGTCGAGAGTGAGTTTGGATGGCCAAACATCTGAGAGATTTGGCTTTGGATGGAGATGAGTCTGTATGTGTACCTGGAGTACCTCAAAAGCCAGGAAGGGAGGAGGAAATGTCTGTGAATAACATTGATCGTAAAATTGGGTTCTTGGTTTGGGTAAACAGTTCTAGAAGAATTTTCAATATACTTTTGGTAGGGTTTTCTTGAAGTGTTAATTTCTTTTGGTGAAATTTGAAGGTGAAAAGAGTGAAAATAGGATTTTTATTGTCAAGAATAAATATAAAGAGTAGGTGGGAAATTTATACATAATCAAGAATCTCAGGAATAAGGTTTGAAATGCCAAAAATTTAATTTTAATTTTAGTTTCCCTCTCAGAAAGAGGGTTTAAAATATTTTAATTTCATATTAAAAGCAGTTTTTAATTTTTAAAATATATATTTAAATATTTTAACACTTTTTTGATAATTAAATTAGTCATTTAAACACTTTTCTTAATTTAGTTTTTATTAAGATAAATGTTAATCTAAGTCTTGAGGCTTGTATCTCCATTGCCCTAAACTTCCAACACAAAGATATAACCCTGTAATAACTTCCGCTGTGGAAGATAGTATCTATCTGAGAAACCTATCTCAGTTAGTATCTTTCACTAGAAAACTCATAAGTAAAGATCTCTCCCTCTCTCTTGATTCTTATGTTCTTCATGCCACCGAGTGATGCTCGTAAATCTTTATCTTTTCCTCTCGGAACTAGAAAACCCCCTCGAACAACTCGTTTTCTTTTTTTTTCGCCACCTTGCCAGGTAGGAGAACCTGGGCCTAACTGTAACTCAAATTACGAGCTGAATGCCGCGTCTCGCTAATTAACGAGCCTCTCATTAGGCTGATGTATGCAGCGTCAGAGGCTGCAGATCTTTTGACACCTCCAGCTATACACTATATACCATATACTATAAACTCCATACCTGGGTTATGTGGGAGTTTCTGAAAGGAGGAGAGAACGCGGAGTCATCATTCACACGTTCAACGTGCCGCGGCGTGAAAAACGTGGAAAATAAAACTCAGCCAACGGCTCCAAAACAAAATAAATTTGTTAAAAACTTTTCGCTGGCTGGCTGAGGAGGAGGAGGAGGAGCAGGGCTATAGCATAAACCACAATCGCTGTAAACAATTGCTGGAATGCCGGAGGAGTGTGAGGAGTTTGGAACCCATAAAAAGAAAATAAAACAAGAAATAGAGACAGACGCCTTGGGTAAACAAACGGGGAAGTAAATGTCGAAAGGCGGGCGGGAATTATAGATATCGGAATTGACAGTCGGACTGAGACCCCTCCTGCTCCACCTCCAGCTCCAAAGGGAGAAATAAGTGTGCCGACTGCGTCTTATTTCGTCAACTGTGCCTCTTCTCCTCCTCGCATAAACCCCGATAAGATATCGCTGCACTGCTGCAGTTTGGTCTTTATCGGCTGACTTTTTATGAAAATATAATTAATTGATAATCGAAAATAGATTATTTGACTGGCCGGCACAGGCAGAGAGCTTGTGTTGAGTGGCTGTGTTTTCAGCGCTGTCATAAAGCCACTTTTTCACTCTTAGCACTCTTCCAATTTTCCACTTTCCCATTGGCCGGCCACCCGAGCCCCTACAAGTGGCTGCTGCTCTGCCTGCTTGCTGGCTTTCTGAAGTGGCCGTCAGTAATTGTGAACGTTAATGGACTTACGCAGCCCTCCGCCACTCCACACGCCACTCCATTTCACTTGAATTGGTTGCACAAAGCGGCTTACAAGTTATTGACCCATTTCACAAATTGCACTTCCTCTGGCGAATTTGCAAATCAAAATTGTTTCGAATGAGAACTATTTTCCAGCTTTCCAGCACACAAATCGATGGGATGAGATGAGATGGGTTTTCAGCAACGGCTACCATTTATGGAAAATTTATGACCAGCCGCAGAGGAATGTGTAAGCTCTAGGAGGAGCACTTGGCAGAGCTCTCCAGTGCGTTATCGTTGGATCTTTAATTAAAGTTGGCCGTTGGTCGGTGACGCTGTCTCAGCGCAAAATGATGTCCCCCCAAACGCTTTTCAAATTAAAACGTTAAACATTCGATTATCGCACACGGAGTCTGGTTTGGTCTGGTCTGGTCTGGTCTGTCCCTGTGCTTTGGTGCTTTGCCTCGATTTCTATTGACAGTGGTGGGTCCTGGTGGGTGCGACCTTTGCCCGGTTGCAAGGGCAGAAGTCCCCCTTTTTGGGTGAGCTACGCTCCTGTTGCTGCTGCTGCTGCTGCTATTTCCCTCTAATGCCTTCCCCAAAAAGTTGCTAATGATCAACTCGTGTAACAACAGAGAAAAGCCAAAAGTAAAATAAATGCCAAAAAGGAAAATAAAGAAAGTTCTGCAGGTTAGAAAGAGAGAAAGGAGTGCACATGGAGAAATATGATCCTTTTAGGAGAGGAGAACTGTCAGTTTCTTTAAATTAAATTACTTTTATATATTTTGAAACGAATATATATTAAGTTATTAAGGCTTGTATACTAAGCGGTTTTTTTTAAGATGTTTTAGAACTTTTTTCTGCATTTTTAAATGTTAAACGGATCTCTTCTTTGGAACCTTTAATGATTTCTGTTTTTAAAAACCCTTCGAATCTCTTTTTAACAACTTTAATATACTTGAAAACCTTTTAAAAATCTTTGTATAGAATTAATTAAATATCCTAATTTTTTTTCCAGTGTTTAGAAAAAGACAAAGAGAGGTTACACAGGCTAGCGCGCCAAAAAGTTAGCTATGGTTTCTGCTTGCCAACATCATGTCTGTTTTTCTGTTTTTCAGTCTCTCCGCCTGTCTGTCCTCGTAGTCATCGTCATCGTCGTCGTCCCCTTTAATGTTCTCTGAGCTCGGCTCGTAAAATTTTATGCGTTTTTCCGGCATTCACAAAATGAAAATTATCCGGTTCCCCCCGCCGCCGCCGTTGCCTTGCCGTTGCCGTTCCACACACCCCCGAAGGAATCCAGGGGAATCCGTAAAATAAAAACCCAACTTGCCAACTGCAGTCAACTTGAACTTGTGTCTAGAGCACAGATACAACCAACAGAGCCAGGATATATGTATATGGGGGTGCTGTGCCGATTTGAGGGTGGTTTTCGTCCTCGAAACCCCTTCGACGGAGAACCCCCAATGTGCTGGGTGCTGGGTGCCGTTGTGTCTTTGCATTTTGTTTGGTTTTTATGACTTTGCCGGCTTGGTTGGTTGCCATTGTTGCTGCTGCCGCTGCTGCTGCTGCCATTTCTCATTTTATGTTTATGTTTCGTGTTAATGTTGCATTTCATTTCCCTTTCCCTCCCCCGCCCCAGTCTGAAAGCACATTTCTTTTGCTCTCTCGGAGCTGCAGCTCAGCTGATATTCCGAGAGTCCAACAACCCCTTTTTGGGTGAGCAAATGTTTGGAATGTTCCCCCAACTGCTCGTGGTCGTCCTTCAGCCAGGACTCCTCAGCCGTCGTCTGGCTCTGGTCTGACTGCGCTTCCTTTCTTTCTTTCTATGCTGTTGGTTTTTTTTGGCCCCGAGTTGATTCTGAATCCTGGTTTTATTGCCGTCTGTTTAATTCCTCCACTGTCTGCTTAATTCTTTGTAGTCATCGGTTAGTTTCCCGGCACACTGTCAGCGTGTTGTCTTCCCCAGTTTTTATGATCCCAGCGAATGGAAGGAAGGATGGCTGAACTTTGTCACAGAGATTGCTTGCATTTGCCCGGATTATTTGTCTTTAATTCCTGGATAATGCGATACATCTGCTTATTTATATAGAAATCTGTGTGTTTTTTGTATATTTTGAGAGGTTTGTTTATATTTTCTTTTGTTTACTTTGTTTAATTCATGGAATTAACTATATTTCCATTACATTTAGGTATTTAGCATTACTTATTAGCAAAAGTATTTAAAGTATTTACTTTATAATCAGAGAGGCCAAGGAATTCATTTTATTATGAGAAATATTTTCAAAAAATGTCTAAATATATGCAAAATATTAAATATTTTGAGAACTCAATTACTATTTAAACATTTAAGAAAGAACTGGTTAAAAATTTACCATTGTTTTATAATTATTTCAATAATTTAAATTCTTATTAAATTCTTCTTTAAATTTTCCACTTCTTACTTACCCCCTCTTCCCCACAGCTTTTCCTCAATTTATTCTGCCATCGCAAATTTGTTAAATGTAGCAAGTGAAAATGTCACTTTTCCTCCCGCTTAATTGAACACTTGTTCCCTAGGAAAATGGAGACGAGAAAAGCCCGGCTAAGACAATGCAGCAATGCATAAATAAAATTGTTGAACGAACAAAAACTTGAGCGAAGGAGCAACGACACCATCCTCTCCTCCAGCTCCTTGCATATTTTAATAGTTTTCGTCTGCCGCTGCTTAAAAATTATGAGATTGATGGGAGAACTGGCCAGCAGGGGATTTGGGGCTGTAATCACATAACCCACTTAGCCTCAGCTGGCGCCAAGACACATCCCCAAAGCAGCTGCCTTTTGGGAAAGGCAGCAATTAAAATCAACTCCCGAAACTACAAATTAATTAGTTAATTAATTAGCTAAAAGCACTTGAGATGAGGCTGGTGTATAAATAGCGGCCCAAGGAAGAGGTCTCTGCTGGGTGTGTGTGTGTGTGTTGGGTGGCTTTGATCACAGCCACGGTGCCGTGGCCGTGCTGACAGCCCAGCTACAGATGCGGATCCCGGGACCAGATACAGATACAGATACTATCTCTCTCGCCCAAACACATGCACTCCAGATTGTGCATAAAAACCCGCGTTTTGTTTACACGAAGGGGGCAGGGCGGCGGCGGCGGCAGCGGCCAGATCGGGGAGCTGTTTTGTTAAATTTATGCATTTTTCTGCTTTAAAGGCAAATGCAACTAAATGAACATCAATCACGTGACGCCGCTGCCTCAACACGAGGCCAAGAACTGCAACTGCACTTGCTACTTGAAGGGAATCAACAGAGGCACTGCAGGAAAATGTGTATTATTTAAGGAGTTTTCTTTTAAGAAACATTGATGGGGAAAGTTTATATTTTAAAATAATTTGATGCAGTAGATTTTTTAAACCTTAAAATATATATTTTTCTACTGCAACATCACCAGGAGAGTCGATTTAGAGCTGTTCGTTTTCCTTCTGCTTATAAATGTTGCTAATAAACCTATGCAACATCAGTATGTTGCTAGACACCCATGCATGTTGCTCAACATGTTTCTAGCTACATTTTCTGAATCATTTCTATATAAACCTTATTTTTAAGCTATTTTGACATTTTAATTAACAATAAATTCAAAAATAATACAAAATTCTAAACACAAACATAAAAAACTATATATTTTCTTAGTTTTCTTCAGTGGATTGACTCTTCTTCTTTACGCTTCGTTGCCTGAGACTAAGCGCTCTGTGCATTGCACTGCACTTCCTGTGGCCCTTCGGCCAGGGGCTGGAATGGGGAGTGGTGGTAGTGAGGGTAGAGCCCAGGAGAAGGAGGTGCACAAGAACCTGACGTATGTACATCAAAACTTTCGGTTTTTATCTTTCATCGGTTTGTTGTGCTGCGTTTCGTCCGCTTCGGTTGCGATTTTATGCCTCTTTACCTTTGCTGTTGTCTTGTGGTTTGCCCAGATCCACAAAGGCGGTGGGTAGGGGGAGTGGTTGGAGGGGGCGGCAGGGGGTAGGAAGGAATGCCATTAAATGCAGCATTAATCAAATGAATTTGCCCCATGTGTAGTTATTACACAAAGAAAAAGGATGGAAAAGGTTTGGATTTATATGAGGTTTCAGGAGTTTCAGTCTTAAATCAGTAAATACTTTTAATATTTAATATTTACTATTTTTATTGAAAATTTAGTATTATTTATTATAGGTTTATACAATTTTCAGCTTAAAAACACCAATAAAAGCTTATTATTAATAGCATTAATATCACTCTTTTATAGAGAGAATAACTTCCCATGTACTTTTTTTAAAAAATATTAATTTCTCTTTTATTGTCTTACATAACATTTTTTTATACGTTTTGGATTATCTTTTTAGATATACCTTAACAGGAAAAAAAATAGGAAAAGGCTCTATAAACAGAGTTCTGATAAAAAAAATGTAATTAACATGAAGCCCCTAGTAAGTCTTCCCTGTTACCGGCTTTAAATAATACCTTTAAAAAAATATTTAAAAATTATATTTCTTCAAAATAAATAATACCAATAATGTTCTATATATTCCCTTTATCTAAACCCTCTTTTCTCCCAGTGCCATTGCCTGGCATGCAATCCAATTTAGCTTTGTTAATTTCGCCCAGCACAAAGTCAAAGATTTGCGGCCGTCCTTAACCATCAGTCAATTTGCTCATTGCGACCATTTATGGCCATCTCAATGAATACATGTTATATCTGGGGAAAGGGAAATGGGTATAGATATAGTAACTACTCACATATCACGCTCAATTTGGCTGGCGGAGACGCCTCCCTGGCGCCGCTGGCCAAACTTGTCGCGATGCAGACATAGTCGCCGACATCCTCCGGCCGCTGCACTGCCTCGATATGCAAATTGGAGCCGATTTGATAGACACGCTTGTCGTACGCGATCCGATGACCTGGAACACGTTGAATACTTAATGGGAAAATCCGTGAAATATATATAAAGTGATGGCTTACCATTATGCAACCACTCGTAGTGCAGTTCACTGGACGAATCCGTGGATTCGCACTCAAAGTCAGCGGATTCATTCTCCACCACCGACTGACTCTGGGGTAATCGCCGGAATTGCGATGAACTGGCCCAAACAGAAGCTGGAATAATGCCGGAATATATGTACAATGTTTTAAGAGCAATTTAAAGGAATTACAGGTTAAAGTTACAGCTTTAAATTGTGAAATGCTGCCGCCTAAGCTCATCACAATTATAACCCTTCGTCAAAGCCCTATTCGTATAATTAACTAAAAAAGTGCATTAAGCTTCATTTTGTTTAATTAAAGTGGTTAAAACAAATTAAATTCGCTTAAGCTGCTTAAATTACAGTGTTTAACGCAAATGTAATTTTGTTAAGCACTTTGCAAAGGGTAAAAAAAGTATACAAAATACTTGAAAAGAGGGGAAAAGCCAGCTGCAATGCGAATTATATGATGCCCTTACCTAAATCGAGGGAATAATATAAGAAACTTCATTAACAATTTAAGTTGTAATGAAAATTATTAAATGGAAATGTTAAGTTGAGGGTTTTATGGCTTAAACTTGGCTTAAATATATTATTTAAAGGGTAGAGTAGAGCATACCCAAGCCTGGCTGCTATATTTTTTATTTATAGGACTGAAGTTGCGTGTTCTCAAACAAAATTACAATATGTGTATGGAAAATAAAATAAACAAAAAAGTATCCACAGCTCTCTCTCTGCGCCAACATAATTAAAAGCCCAGAGAAAAGGCGGACATAAAAAAGCAGCAAAAATATATATAGTCCTTTATTCCAACGAGAAAATATGTTTATTTTTTTCTGCAAGCATTTTTAATTTATTTCTTTTTTGTTTGTTGTTGAATGCATTTTGGTTATTATATTAAATCAACAGCCGCAAATGCAATTCACCGCTGAGATAAATATAATTCAATTCTATGGTCAGGTGTGGCGATTGTATACAAAAAAGTGCATATTTGCATTTTAATGACGATTACTTAATGAGCTGGCAAGGACTCGAAAGAGTTTATCCTATCAAAAGCATACAAACAAAAACCACAAGTGGCGCCTAGCGAGGAGGGACGAGGAGTCAAGTAAATGGGCTCCACAGGATTATTGGCGAACCGCAGCCACAGTCGCAGTCGCAGACCGAAACTAAAAGCAATTCAAAAGCAATTATTTTTGATTATATGTTCAGATGTGTGTGTGTGCGGGGAACCAGGGAACCGAGAACAAGAAGAACTACAAAACGGCCACCATTATATTTGGCCACTAATTGGAGCAATTTGAGACAACACCTCAGATTGTGGGGACCAAAGCCAGGACTCCGGCTTGAACCTCCTCTGGATTCAATAAGCGGGGCCCCAGAACAACACCACCACCACCAGCAGCAACAACAACATCATTAAAGTCGTTCCGAGGCAGGGAGTTCCCCGGCCTGCCTTCATATCCCATTCGAGTCACATAGCCCCAGCGACGTGTTATGATACACGGCAGGGCGAGTCAAGCCAAAAGGCAGTTGCCCAGGCCTGGACCTCCTCCTCCTTCTCCTCCTCCTGCAGCTCCTCCTTTGTTCCCCGCTGAATCGATTTAATTTGCCGTGCGGAAAACGAGTTCCTAGGGGGTCGGAAGGAAAGGAAGGCCGGGCACAAAGTCAGTTACTGGGCGTCGATTAAAGAAATATGCGTCCCGCTCTCCAGTTCGTTGCGTCTGCCATCGCGCTGATTGCTCTGATGTGGGCACGAAATGCGTGAGAGGGGGCTGAAAGCCAAACTGGAGCCAGGAGGAGGAGTTGGGAGGAGGAGCTGGAGCTGAAGCCGGAGCCGGAGCAGCAAACAGAAAAAGTGTTGATGCTGCAAACATCAGCGACAGAGCTCCGCGGAGCAGCGGGCAGTCCCAGCAGTCGCAACTGCCCATCTTGATCTGTCTGTAAATATACACTGAGCGAAAAGAAGTCTAGACTAAATAAAGAAATTAAGTTTTTAATCTAAAATATTTCTTTTAATCAGAAATATATTTCTTTGTTTTGGAAGTCTTTATTCTTAAAAGTCTTTTACCTCAGAAATACTTTGCATTTCATTTAAGTTAATTTCTGATACTTTTTCTATTAACAACCAACTGAAATAATAAATTAATACATCTAAGATATATTAAAATTGTCATTAAATTAAACTTTACAACAGACAAACAATTCAAAAAGAAATATTCATTAAAGACAAACCACCAAAAAAGTCTTGATATACTTCAATAATTTATCTAGAAGTAACTTTTCTTTTTCCTTAAATTTTTTGTATTTCTCCCAGTGTATTATTCCTATTTGCCTGCGTGTGTGTGATAATTAGTTCGTTTGTTTGGCTCGAATAACCGAAATCAGCAAGTCAGCAGCAAGTAATACCCGTTCGCAGTGGACCAACTGCTGCGGCCGAGGCCTCCTCCTCTTGCTCATCAGCATCTCGAGATTTCAGATATGGACAGATCCAAGTGCCGAGTGCCACAAATTGTGCGGCAACATTTGTCGATTAAGCACAATGAATGCGAAATATTGTTGTAATAATCAGGCAACCCACTGTGGCAGCCACTTGAACTTGCCCCATGGGTGGCGTTTTGATTTGATTTTCTTTGCTGAGCAGCAGGAGGAGGAGGAGCAACTTCAACTAAACTGAACTGTCACTCTGGAATGTGCGGGGAATGTGTCTGGGAAAAACCTGGCCGGAAAACTGCAAGTCAACAGCCAGACAGGCTGTGAATGAAAAGTGGAAATGTGTCTGACAATTGCCCGTCAAATGTTTGATCTAGGGTTTTCTCTCGAGAGAGAAAGAGAGATGGACATGGACTCCTGAGTCTGCTTTGATGGAGTTGGAATTTAATTTAAAGGTTACAACAAGGCTAATCATTCGAATGGAGGTTTATTCATTCTTTATTCATGGGTTTTCCGGGGTTAATTTTGGGTCGTATGAGATTTTGTTTGAGGGAGAATCTTTAAGGAAACTTCTTTGAATGGACTCGATTTATGACTCGATTTAAATAGAGATAAATCCCTAAAAAGGTTAAGCAATTCTTTAATATATTTCTCCTTATCCTTCCGTTTTACAAGTTGCAGACTTTCGTTTGAGTTTTCCTATGCCTTCTAGCCAAATACCTAGCCAGTTGGTACAATTTGCAAGAGAGCTCTCGAGTGAACTTTCCGACTTGAGGTCTTTAAGGTTGCCAAAGGACGCAGACAGGACGAGGCTGTTAAGGGGGAGTTTTGTAGTTTTGCCATAAAGCAGCAGCAGCAGCAGCAGCTGCCCTTAATGTGGGATGTGGGATGGATGCTTTTTCTGTGCTCTCTGCTTTTGGCCTGGCATGTTGCATGCAGCATTTTGCATGCTTGAATAACAAATTATGACTGCCACACAAAAGGACTCGCTCTCACACACACACACACACTGGCAGCCGCATTATTTGCCATACAAATAATGGACCTCTGTAGCGTTGCACAGATTCTGAAATATGCGATTCCCCCTCATTTTCTGTGTCTGCCGGCTGGCTTTTGTTTGCGGCTGTTTGCCTTTGTGCTACTTAACAGTCAGCAGTTTTCATCGCTCACACACACACACACACACATGCGTCTGCCAAGGACCTGGTCTTGCATAAGAGACCCGATCCTGATCCCTATACCCAGTCCTCCGTCAGATCCCACTTGTAATCCTTGCCGTAAACTATATTTGATTAGCTGAAATTTTCGGCGTCGCCTGTCTCACTTCAAGTGGTTATCCTGATCCTTAAACTGCCAAGTCCTGTTTTATTTCAAGTGTGTGTGAGTGGAGACACTGAGAGAAATAGCTTTATAAAAGAGTTTTCAGAGAAATATTTTATTTAAAAATTTATTTATGCCTGGAAATCAATTTTAGGCTTGAACAATTTTAAATTATAGATGTTTTCCTACGAAAATCTTTTTTCCTTTTTAAATAATGGCAATTTTTCTCTCTGCATGTGCTCTTGACATTATTAGCCTTTCTTTTCCTTAAGCATTGCTTAGGTCCTTTGCCCAAACGACTTCATTTTGAACTTGGGCCGCGCATGTCCTCGTTCTCCTTGCCACCGGAGGAGGAGTCGGGTCTCATAATTTTCCAAAGAGGCTTCCTCTCCCGCTGACTTCTGGCTTCTTCTATTCGAAATTAGTTCTGCCAGCTCGCCGGCTCCCGGCTCCTGACTCTTAATTGAGTCATTTTGCACGCCGCTTGCCTTTCAGAAATTCAATTCCCAAACAGAAGAGGAGAGACAAAGGCTCTACCAAAATAGCCCTCACAGAGTCTAAGGAACAGCTTGAGCTATAGCTAGCCTCGGGGTTAATAGAGACCACATAATGGGTGGTCTGGCATGGAATTAGCAAAACACAAATGTTTAGCTTCCTTTGAAGTTGCTTCTCTAAGCGATCGAGTTGCAAAAAGCAATCTCCAAATGCCGACATCAAAACAAAACAAATAAAAGCGAATGCGAAACCCGGGCGAAATAAGATTCACTTATTTGCAAATGGAAAAAAAACTCTCCCCTCAATTAAGACACCCCCAAATGGCATAAAAAATATAGCAAAAAGAACCCTTCTAATTCCACTTACCCATCATCAAAGCCAGCGCCAGTATGTGAACTGCTGCCATATCTATAATTTGAAGTTTTTATCCTGGCACTTGATGGATATATCCACTTCTGTTTTCAATTAGCAAGTGATAAAATCGAAGCCACACTCGAAAACACACACGCGAATTGGTTATATAGTCGACGGATCGGAGTTTTACGGGCTTTATGACTGACAATCCGATGAATACACTCTCCAACCCACAAACACACGCGCACACACACGGGAGTTGTGCTGAAAGTGCCGGCCACTCGAAAATGCACTCAACGCATTTGTAAATATTCAATATTTGGATGCCAGACGACGACAGCGACGACGATGGCAACGGTGACGACCACGACTGCCCTTTTTCAGGGACTCCAAACACTGGAGATTGGGTCTGGAGGAACACTGTGGGCTTGGGGGATGGTTACCGGAGTCCGGGGAGGTTTTTTGATATTTACTGTGGACACTCAAATTAAATTGCTATTTACATAGTTGGGAACGCATGAAATGCATTTATCACCAAACAAACTCCACGGCTGTTTGTATTTGTATCTGTTTCTGTTGCTGTAGGAGGAATAGTAGTATCTCTCTGGTGTCCGCTTGTGTTTCGTGGTTGTCCCGGGTTTCCTCTTTATCAGCGAACAGATTGACAAGCGCGGCGCGGCGGCGGTGGAGTACGATATCTGACGGATACCGACAAAGGTATCTAGATACACAAAATGCAATGCAATGCTCGAAGACGCACCGCCGAGATACCGGAGTCGAGCAGAGTTCAATTACCCAAAGGAGAACGCGAGCGCAACAAATCAACTTAATTTGTATCCCAAAGATACAAAAGCCCAGCCTCGCATCAGCTGCATCCTTGGTTACCCCGCTGCATCCCGGCTGTAACCGGCTTTTGGTGGGTGATTCTTTCGGATAGTACTACCTGGTCGGTGTCGGTTTCGGTTTCGGGGGGGGGGGGCCGGCCAGGAGTCACGTCACGCAGCGAAACAAACACACAGAACGGATCGGATCGGAGCGGAGTATCTATCGAATCGAACTGCACGCGTTTGAAGTCTGTTTATATCTGAGCGGCCTGCCGGCTGTTCAAAGTTGTTGGTGGAAACCGGCTTTCTGGCTGCTCTCTATATTAAGAATACTGGGTTCAGTTGGTGCTATGTATGTGCTGCTCTCTCGCGGTGAGAGTTCCCAACCCCTGTGACCAGTATTTTGGGTATTGCCTGCGTTTTCGAAAAGTGTTGCCGAGCTGAAGGCCACCTTTGCTGGGCGCGTAAAGTTTGAAAAATAAAATAAAATAGACATTTCTGTAGATTATAATATTATTTACAGGTTTCTTAAGGTTTAAGAATAGAATTTAAGTTATCTTCTTGAAGGGTTCTTAGGGTAACGAATTGTTAAATAACTAAAAACAAGTTAAACTAGTTCTTTACATTTTTTAAAATCCTTTTATTGTGTTTGTATTAACTTTACTTTATTTTTATTAATTTAGAAGATTAATAACACTATTCATAATTCCAGCTAATGACTATCGTCTTAGCTTTAATTAATCAAATCCTATTATTACTTAAAATCCTAGAAAGATCCCCCTTTTTTATAAAATAATGCTATCAGCTTTCGTTAATCATAGATCTCGAGTCCATGCAAACCGCCAGCAGCCTCCTCCATCATCCTGCATTATTTCCCCGTCCCCCTTTTAATTTTCAATCCAAACAATAATGTGTCTTAATGACCAAACCAAAGAATCGGCTAAAATGGGTTGGTCGAGGGGAAGCAAGGGGGAGTAGTGGGCCACAGGAAAATCCATTGGTGGCTTGCTGTTTTACGAGCAGAAATGCGCTTTAAGAAACTGCAAGAGGCTTCTAATTATGTACACTTGGGGAAAATATATATTCAGAATGCAATTAATTTTAAATAAATAATATGGACAACTTTTAAACAGAAAATTCAGTTTTCGAAGTAAATTTGCGTTTTTAAAATGTCTAAAATATTTAACTTTTCAAGCTTAAAGTTTTTATATATTTCTGAATCTTAAAATTAGCTAATTTTCGCCAATAAATTCAAGGAATTTAGTTAAACCAATTAATTTTAATTATTATATTTAATTATTCCCGTATTTCCCTTGTTTAAAGTAACCTCAACTTTCGTCTTGAGATCATTTCTTGCGGTGCATCTAAGACAGACTGCGGCTACTGTGCCGATTATGAGCGTGTGCCCCTTCTGCTTTCGTGTGTGTGTGTTTTCCATTTTATAGTTTTCCGCTTGTTTTTTTACGAGGCCTTTCAACCCCGCACAATGGGAAAGGCAACCTAAGAGCCACAAAAACAATTGCAGCAGATCCTTCTGCCGGCGCTGACTGACACCCAACAGTCGTAAAATGCCTTTGCCATTTGTATAAACTATATATCCGGGTGGATGTGGATGTGCCAGTGGGGTGGTGGTTCCCCCGTTCCCCTCCTGCCCCGCCCCTGATTAACAGCCCTTTGTGATTATATCTGCGTGTGTGTGTGTGTGTGTGTGTGGTGTGCGGTTATCAAATGTTGGCCATGCCCAGCAGGGAAAAGGGACCAGGGTACAGGGACCAGAGACCATAGACGAAAGACCATCCAAAGTTGGGCCCTCGGCAGTGCGCTTTTCCATTTTCCATTCCCGAACGAACGACAGTTATTGATGTCATAAAGTTGGAGATTTATGCCATGCCCTGCCTGAATGTTGGGCTTATGTTTTATTATTTCTGTTGTTTCGTTTTTAGGCATGATTTTTATTTTTGGGGTGTCGTCGAGCGATCGAAGCAACCAAAGCTGCAAATGGTGTGTTAATAATTCTGCACAAAAGTTTTCTATTCCAAAGAAAGGGGTTGTGAAAGGGTATTATGTTAATTGGATATATAAGTCAAAGGATATCTGTATCCGCACGCTTGGGAGCTTACATCTTAATTAGCTAAGAGAAAGAATATAGGATCTCATTGAAATATTAAACAAAAGCTTCTTGAAGAATATTTTTGTGGTTCCTTTGAACTATTGCAAACCAGGAAATATTCCAAATATTTTCAGGAATTAACTTTCTTTTTCTATTATATTTTAAACGATAAACTATAATCTTAATTTATAAGAAAATCTGACCAAAAACCCTTTGCTATGTTAAAAAACAAATTCCAAAAATAATATTCCACTTTAAGATTCTTCGAACTATTTCAAACCAAGATCCCTTTCATCTCTTAAGGGATCTCCCCCGCTTTAGCCATTAGCAACCGATCCGTATACTATATGGATTTCCAAGTTATTATTTTCGAACTGCTTACCGTAACTCAACGCCTCGGAATCGTATAATTTTATGGATCCCATTCCAGAGTTGCAACGAATTCCTTGCAAGAATCACGAACCGAATCGAAGCTGAATCTTTTCTCTCTCCGCTGGCAAACATCAAACATTTGGAGGCATTAAAATAAATTTTAGTAACGCGGCCTTTGCGTAGACTAAACAAAATAAACATTTAAACAGCGCGTTTGAAGGTGTATTACTTTTTTTTCGTTTTTGGGAGGCATCGGGCGGGCGTACTTGTTGTAAACAAATAAGGCGAAAAAAAGTGGGGGAAAAATCGAAGAGGAGGAAGCCTCTGGGCCCCAAACAACAAGTTTTTAATGCATGTCGATGTCGTCGTCGCCGCCGCAGATCAAAGGCCTATATACACACACACATAGTGTGTGTGGAGGTGGGGCCATAGGATACCATACCCATCCATGGTGGAAATGCAGGCTGGGGTGGTCGTTTAATTGCACTTGCCGCTTACTTTTTTATCTCCGGTGCGGCATGGAGTAACCTGCGCATGTGTAGTTGCCTCTGGATACTGCCTTTGATGTGCGCCTGTTTATTCGAGCGCTATAAAAAACCATAAAATATGCATAAAACGCATAGGCAGCAGAAATAACCAAGCGAGAGAGAGCAGGGAAATGGATATGGAAATGGAAATGGGAATGGAAATGAAGCGATTAAGTGCAGACGCTGGCAATTGGTAGGGAATTGTCGTCGGCAATTGCGGAGAATTCACTTGATGATGGCCAGACCACAGCACAAGCACATATGACTTATGATAACGTAAAAGGGTGATTCCCTTGGGTAAGGAGAGTTCAATACGACAGCAAAGAGCTTTAATGTTATCATAAGCTGGCAATTCGTAGGGAGTTGTCTTCGTAAATTGTGGGAAATTCTTGACTTGGCAAGCACAGATGGAAGCACAGACTTTGATAACGTATTCTATTAATTAAAATAATATTTTCTTAATACCTATCTTTCACGAGAACCTTTGACTTTCGTGGTAAACCCATCTTAAAAATCGAACCACCATAAATATTACTTTTAAAACAAGAAACCCAAAAGTTAAGGTAATTTTCCTATAATATATTAATATAATCCTATAATATCCTTTCCCAGCTGTAAAGTATTTCTTTCTAAACTATTACTTTCACTTTAACCCTAGCCATATGGCTACATCCCTCTATTCCACCAATGATCTCCTTTAGATGCTTGCCTTGTTAAGGGAATCTTAAGAATTCCCTTGTATTCATTTAACAAAATTATCATCCCTGCGTTTGATGAGACACCAAAATGTCGAGCTACTATTTTACGACTTTCTATCCCAGGGGTTGAGTTTGCTTCCTAGGAACTCTCCAGAGCTGGCTGCTCCTCCGCTGTCGCACGCGCTCTGCTTTCGTCATAAAAAGCGCATAAAAAGCTGTTGAACGTTCATCCGGGCTCCATCGGCTTTACGGCCCTGCCAAGTGGGCACCGAATTTATGTTCAATGGTGGTGGCATCGAGGGATTTTACGATTCTACTCCCACTACTCCGCCCCATGGCCACAGTGCACCAGCAAAACAAAATAACAACAAAAAAAAAAAGAGATTGAAACGATTGCGCTATAAAATTGGGCTCTATGAGAGCCATAAAATATTTATTCTACTAAAAAATAACTGTACATGGGATATATTTATATATATATATATACACTGAGAGACACACACATGCATAAATAAGTATGAACTAGATAAATATAAATACAAATAGACTTCTGGGTTGGATTTCACAAGTTCCTTTCTTTTGATTCTCCACAATAACAAAACGGAGTAACACTCGTAGAGGGAGAGGTAGAGAATGAGGGGCACGGAGAGGGGCACGGGACCGAGATCATGGAAAGTTTCTCTCAGGAGCTAAGGCTCCATCTCATCCTACTCCTCACACAATGTCATCGGCCACCTGTGACTCCTGCTCCAGGATTGTGCTCTCCCGCAGTTTGCTCTTCAAATTCTTGCTGGAGTTGGCCTCCGTCAGGCAGGGCTCATTCTCGGGATGGTCATGCTCTTGGCCATCGGTGGGAGACTGCACATGACCATCCTCCAGCTGCACCTTGCCCAAGTGACGTCGATAGCGGTACCACACCTTCAATCCCAGCACCAGGACAAAGTAGAGGAAGGCCAGGCAAATGATGACGATTATTATCCTGGTCACTATCGAATTGGAGGCCGATTTGCTAGACCTGACCACCAGCAGGACATCTTCTCTCTTCAGTCCGGCACTGCTGCCAATGGTGCAGCCATAGCGTCCCTCATCCTCCGGCCGCACGTCCCTAATCTCCAGCGTTCCATTCTCCATTAGGGTAAAGCGCTCTGAATCCGTGTTGTTTTCGTTTAAATAAATCAAATCCTTGTCCCAACGAATCGTGGGTTTGGGTTCCCCAATGGCCTGGCAATGGATTACGGCTGTGCCCGTTTCCAACACCTCAATGGGTCCCTCTGGTGGTACACTGAATTTGGGCGCCACAACCACGTTAATGGAAACAGTGGCACTGATCTGTCCCTGACTGTTCGAGGCAATGCAGGTGTACTGGCCACGCTGCTCATTGCTGACCTGGTGAAAGATCAGAGTTCCATTCTGGTCGGTCACGTTGGCAGGTAGAGGCAGTTGGGTTTCCTGGAAGAGAAAAAGGGAAATGATAAGAGGATTAATTTGGGTATATTTTATGATTTTGTAATTCATATTTCGATTGAAATCTATTTGATAAAAAATAAATAACCTAAAATAATCAAAAACTTACTCTAGTCCACTTGACTTGTGGCGCCGGTGTTCCCTGCGCCTTGCAATGAACTTTGCTCAGCGTCCCCAGCTCCAGATTTTTGGACGTGGGCTGCGGCATGAACTTAAGCTGCTCAATCACAGTCAGAACTCCGCTAACAGAACTGGCAGCCACCGAGCCCTCAATGACCAACTGGCACTGATACTGACCGGCATCGCTGGCCAAGACACTGTTGAACTGCAGGGAACCGCTGTCCTTGCTGAGTGAAACTCGAGAATCCTCGCGCGGCATGGTTTCCAGCTGGGGTTCGCTGGTGGTGCTGCTCATCCGGCCGAGCTCTACTTGGCGAAGGGTTTTACTATCCTTCCGCCAGCGCAGGATAACGCTATTCTTTTGAAGATACTCCTCCGACAATTGATAGTCGCAGGGCAGTTGCAGAGGGCTCTGTTCCTTGATGGTAATCGCAGATTGGGGGCCCTTTATGATGCTGACATCCTCAAAAGATAAGGGGACAGCTGAGGGGTAGAGAATGGACGACGCGTTACGAAATACTGCGAGATGAGTCAGTCATGGGATTTAACTCACCGTAAGAGCAGAAGATCAGGCAGAAGAATCCCAGGCCGCAGCTCAACAATCGTCTTCCGTTCAGCTCCATTTCGGGCTGAAGAATTCTTTTGATTTCACTTCGGTCTTCCTTCTTTTCCTTTGCCTTTTTATCTTTCTTTACTTTTTTTTTTTTTTTGCACAAAACCGGTGTGTGTGCTCTTCTTTGCCTCTTGTTTATTTGCCGATTTTTGAAGGAATTCCGTTTTGCCTTCGTCGGATATAGTATTTTTCCTTTTTCTTCGCTTCACTTCACCTCACTTCATTTCACTCCGCACGGAGAGTGGAGAGCATTTGCTTTATGGTTATTTTTATGTTACGCACACGCGTCACGCTTTATTATCCTGCCGCAGACGCAGAGCCCGGGGATCTTTTCGAGCGATTTAACGACTATCGCGGACTCAAGTAGCTGCTGCTGTCTGAAAAGGCACAACCTTCCGCGTTCGGTTTCGGAACTCTACTAACGCCGGGCTAATTTAAGGCTGGCCATCGGAGCCAGTCGTCGTACGGTTCGCACATGCGCCCTCGAGTGTTCCCAGCAATTCATTTCCAACCAGGTAAAGGCAACTCTGAGGGATACTACTATTTGGTACACAACTACTACTAATTCTACTACTACTTTCGCAGCGATAAATAATACATTTTTTCTTTAGAATTATATTCCAAACTCTGCTTTGGAAATGTGTTTCTATATACAATTTTCACTTAAAACTCCTAAAATCAATATTACGGTTTATATTTGCTTTAAATGTTGTTTTTAATTTAAATACATATTTCTTTTACTTACAAAATTAATGCATATTTAAAGAATACATATTCAAGTTGCCGAAATATAAACAGCGTTTAACTGGAGGACATGGGTTACATTCATTATCAAATCTAAACTAATAAAAACTGCAACTTTGGACTTGGTGATTTTTACAATAAATTTTTAAAAGACTAACAAAAAATTAGCTAATTTATTATAATTTATATGCATATATGCTACTTGGCTATAAATACAATTTAATCAATCTCCTTGGGTGTGTGATATATATGTATATTCGAGCAAATCGTGAGAATCTTGGGCTTATTGTCGTGAGGAGTCGACTCTCCAGTCTAAAATTGAGGTATGGTCGAGACGCGATTGTACAGCGTCTGACGTTTGGCCACGCGGAAGGGGCAGCGGGTCATCATCTTGAAGACTACGGCGCCGCAGACCACAAAGAGGCCCCAAAAGACGTAGGTGAAGAGCAGGATAAACCGATTCGGTTGCCACAAAACAGTGTAGCTTAGATTGTAGTTTTCTACAACGAAAATGCTGAAAATCTATCCGGGAAATAGTGTAAAGCTGCTTCGAACTCACCCAACACCGCATAGCCCATGCCAATCTTGGATTTTCCCATGCGATAAGAGCAGGTGGGCACCATAATCTCCAGATAGCTGTGCTCTTCCTCCTTCAGAGCCTTTAGATCGAAATGCCGCACAGAGTTCTCATAGAAGTTTATCACCTTGGTGGAGGGATAAATAAAGATTCTCGATTCGTGCCAGTGGCCTGAGAATATGATATGTGGATCCAAATCGCTGATGATGGCTCTCAGCAAGGGCCCGCCACCGATAAGCAGCGGGGCATGCGAGACGCCAATCCGCAGGCGATCCTGATTGTGATCCCTATCCGGATTATTGAAGTCCAGAAGCATGCGGTTGATCTTGAAGAAGCGCAAGCGATTGTCATAGTCGAAGAGGTCCTCACTCATGAATTCGTTCTCGAAGCGCCTCTGATTCGAGTTGGATATGTAATCACCATTCTCGCCGCCGATATCATTGTCGCCCGGCACATGGACGCGCTGAAAATAGGCCGAGATCATGCGGAACTGTTAGGTGGTTAATAGGCTAAGATCTGCCTTAGCTTACCTTTCTATAAGCCTTGTTTTGGTAGATGCGTTTGAAGCGCTGCACATATTGCTTGTACTCCTGGGCGGTGGCTATGTTGCCCTCGTCCAGCAGATCGCCCAGGAAAACGATGATGTGTGGCTGGGTAAAGTGGAGAGCGCGCTCGAAGGTCTTTGCCAGGTATCTGTCCGAATCGTACCTGGCCAGCGGACTGTGCGACGAGCGATCATAGGAATTTCCCAGGATCTGCGGATCCGCAATGAGCAGCAGGCGCGTGCAGTTGTCTAGATTGTTTAAATACAAATATCCGAATAACAAAGGTACCAGGAGGAAACTGGGTTAAAGAGCGCTTACCCAGTTTGCAATCGATTCGCTGCCAACTGGACTGGGCCAGGTAGTACACGATGAACTCGTTAAAGAACACCAGCAGCAGCGTCAAAGCCACAAAGCCGCGACACACTAATCTGTTTCTTGGTTTACAGACAGGATTAGGAGGATATAATAACAATAGAACCCTGTTAGCACCAACCTATTTACTACGCGCAAGGAAGCCATAATCTAGGCTATCCTACATCGATTTGGAAAGCTTCAATAATACTCTCGGTTGTCCTCTGTCCTCTGCCAAATGCAAGTGCGTTACATTGCGTTGACGGCGTCTAAATTTAAACGTTCGCCTGACCGTGCAATATTTACGTAATTCTTGTCATAATTTTGGGAATGTGCAATGTGGAGCTGCTGCAAAGGGCGGCGGTCAACTGGCCAGCACCGCCGCCACACAAGTTTCAGGGCACGGGCTAAATTGGATTAGAAGACGGGAATGAGGCGCGGCAAGAACAGTGTTTTTGGGCTCTTTTTTACCTTTTACCGGTCTTTTAGCCATTCGCGCCATCGGCCATTCAAACGCTGTGGATACCGTTACACTGTTTGCCGGTTGCAAGCACAAATTATTGTGCAATTACGGGATGCACACATAAACAAAGATAACAAGCACAACAAACAAATCTAGGGATGGGAGCGTGCAGGAGCAATGAGAAGCGGTTGCCTCTGTTTCCAAAGCAAACACTTATAATATCTTATTTGAAAAGTATAAAAATATATATGTTTAAAAATAAAACCTCTTCTTAATCCATGATTACAAAGAGTTAGTGGTTTTTTTAAATAAACTCATTTCCCTGCAACACGAACTCCCGGCACACGACATTTGCCCGCCTCTTACACCAACAACACGTCACTGGCAGGCAGCTGATCCGATAGGCGTCTCCTACCTATCGATGGTAACATGGGCATTGCCACATTTCCAACCGCCATCTGGCAACGAGCTGTGCGTGGATTAATGGCGTGCCACTCCGCATAAATGCTCAAGAGTTTTTCTTTTTATTAACAACATACGCGCCGGAAAACCAAACAATCCCAGCGACTGAACATGTGTACATAGCGACATACACTCGCGACCTTAACCAGAGTGCAGTGATTATCCGGTGACGAGCTTTAGCGGAGTGCGATTGCAGCGGCTCGCAAAATTGCCAAAAAATTTTGCCGCTGCCTGGTCATTGTGAAAAGTAAGAAAGCGAACCCAAACAACGGCTCCGATTAGCATAAAAGGCTGGGATAGTGCTCCAGCAGAGCGGAGCGTGGAAATCCAGGTGCTCGTTGTCCGTTTTGTTGGCTGGGAAGCGTTGGAAAAAAGCGCTGCACCGACCGAATTCGCCAATGTGCGTGTGAGTGCTTCGCTGCGCTGCGCTGTGAATGTGTGAGTGGGGGGCTGACTGAGTGCCTGTGTGTGTTTATGGCTTGGCAATGCCACCCTCCTCCGATTTTTCACTGTTTGGGGGTCGCCGAAATGATTGTTATTACGCGTCCACTGGTTGTTGCATCCTCCACTGAATCCTCTTGGCTTGCAGGTAGCGGAAGCTCCCTCGGCGTTCTGCAAGGATGGCGGACATTGTGTACCCCACTGGCTGTCGGCCATTGGTCGAGGATCTTGGCACCGACGAGCTGATAAGGCGTCTCAAGGTGAGCTCTTGCATCCACCTATTCCTCCCGGAAGGAGATAATAACCCAAGAAAAAACCCCTCCTAGACCCTTGCCAATGTGCTGCAGACCATGGACCAGGACGACAATCTCTACCAGCAGTACATACCCTTGGCGCTGCATCTGCTCGACGACTTCTTTATGCAGCACCAGTCGCGCGATGTCCAGTTGCTAATCGCTTGCTGCGTGGCCGATGTCCTTCGTGTATATGCCCCCGAGGCGCCCTACAAGGAGCAGGATCAAATCAAAACTATTTTTAAGTTTTTCATCAAGCAACTGCACGGTCTGAAGGACCCGCGCGATCCGTCCTTCAAGCGTTACTTTTATCTGCTGGAAAATCTGGCATTTGTCAAGTCTTTTAACATGTGCTTTGAGCTGGAGGACTGCCAGGAGATCTTCCAGGAGCTATTCAGCACCATCTTTAAAATTGTGAAGTAAGCTGAGCGAATCGTTTTAACTGGGGGATTCTCAAATTAAGGCATATATAATTTATATCTTGCAGCGATCAGCACAGCGCCAAGGTCACCAATTTTTTCTTAGATGTGCTAAGTCCTTTGATCACGGAAGCTGATAATCTCTCGGTGGAACTGCTAGACCTTATACTTATCAATATTGTGGAGCCGCACAAATCGAACAACAAGTATGCCTGCCAGCTAACAGAGCAACTCCTGACCAAAACAGGCGACGCTCTGGAGTCCACCATCAAAATGGTAATTGATAACCACCAGTAAGCTTATATGGATTATATCTATACTTATCTCTTTTATCTCTTTTTTTAGTTCTTCAATCGCGCTTTGGTTATTGATAAGCCAAACACCAGACTGTCCATTACAAACAAAATCTACGACGTCATTTATGAGCTTAATCGCATCAATGGAGACTTGCTCATCTCAGTGCTGCCACAGCTGGAAAACAAACTGCTGTCCACGGACGATGGTGAAAGGCTGAGTAAGAAATCCTAAATTAAAATCCTTGTTTTCCATTATTAACCATGTATTTCCGCAGAGGCCACCACGCTTTTGGCTCGCATGTTCTCCGAGAAGGACTCGCAGCTGTCAAAGAAATATCAGAGCCTGTTAAAGATCTTCTTCGGGCGTTTCTGCGACATCACCGAGCCCGTGCGCGTCAAATGCGTCCAGTCGTCCATGCACTTTCTCCTGAATCATCAGCACCTGCAGCCCGATATCACCGAGAAGCTGCGGCTGCGGAATCACGACCTGGACGAAATGGTGCGCCACGAAGTGGTGATGGCCATTGTCGAGACTGCCAAGCGGGACTTCAATCTGGTGCTCGAGGCGCCCGATTTATTGGAAATTGTGCGCGAACGGACGCTGGACAAGAAGTACAAGATACGAAGGGACGCCATGAACGGGCTGGCCTACATTTACAAGCGTGCGATCTGCGAGCCCAACGAGCTGAGTGCCGAGGTCAAGCAGCGGGTGGACTGGATCAAGAATAAGATCCTGCACGGCTACTACAAGGTGGGCCTAGAGGATCGCCTGCTTGTGGAGCGCTTGCTTATCACCTGCCTCGTTCCCTACAAACTGGCTCCCGAGGAACGCATGAAGAAGCTGTATCACCTGCTCGGCGACCTGGATGCCAATGCCACCAAAGCCTTTGTGGAGCTGCAAAAGAACCAGATGAAGACCCGCAACACGGTCAGCGATTGGATCAAGCTACATCACTCGAAGGAGTTTACGCCGCGAGTGCTTAACCAGCTGAGCGCCAAGCAGGCTACCATTGCCAAGTGCGTTTGAAATATATGGTTTCTCCATTAAGAGATGGAGGATGGAAACTAATGCTCTGTCTTTACAGATTGCTGCCCGATCCCCTGAAAGCGGCCGAGTACCTCACCCAGTTTAGCAATCACCTGCGCAAGGATGCCCAGCTGCTGCGCTGCATTAACATTGTGCTCAAACGCGACGTTAGCTGCCGAGAGTGTGCCGATACGATGGGCGTTCTCCTCAAAAAACTAGGCGCCCACGTTCATTCCAATTTGTACTATAACACGGTCAAGATGCTGATTGAGCGCGTGGCATCGGTTATGGTGGACAAGGAATCCATCGGTGTGCTGATTAGGTAAGCCGCAAAACAAGCGATACTCAAAGTCTGATCCCACGCTAAATCCTCTTATCTCTGCAGCCTCATCGAGCAGTGCATTGAGGGCGGTCCCATGTGTGACGAGATTGGCATATCACGCCAGGAGGCGGGCGAGCGCGGTCTCAAGCTATTAAGTGTAAGTTTCCGTCATAAAACGGAAAACACCAGGCATGATAACAATATTCTTCTATTTTCAGATGCTTTCCTATGTGTTCTCGGCTCACTTCTTCACCGACACCTCGCTGCGTCACTTGATTTCCCTGCTGAGCTATGAAAATGAGTATGTCGCTCCCCTGGTGCTGAAGACGCTCACCCATCTGGGACGTTATCAGCCCCTGATAGACGATGCCACACCGGTCATTCTGAATGAGTTGGCCCCAGTGTGTCGGGACTTTGCACTGATAGGAACTCCCAAGCAGGCCAAGCATGCGGTGCGCTGTATTTTCGTAAATAGTCAATCATCGGCGGCCACAGATGGTGCGACGGGTGGCTCGGGAAGTGCGTCTACCACAACTCAGACGGTGCATCCCATTTTCAATGAGATAATCGAGGCGCTGCGCCTGAAACTGACGCCCAACTGCGAGTATCAGCGCACAAAGATCGTGGCCTTGGGCCACATTGCCTACAATATGCCGCAGGCGTTCCTAACACCCATCAAAAACATGATTGCGCGTCGCATTGTCAAGGAGCTGCTCATCCAGGAGGTTCCCGTGCAGCGGGATTACGAGCTGCCCGAGGAAAGCGACTGGTGTGCCCAGGAGGAACTGCCGCCGGATACCCTATGCAAGCTGGAGGCCCTCAAGACTATGGCCCGCTGGCTTTTGGGCCTCCGCACTGATGAACACGCTGCCCAGAAAACATTCCGCATGCTTGCCGCGTTCGTTAACCAGCGGGGCGATCTCCTCGGCCAGAACCGCCTATGCGGAGCCGAGAAATCCTGGCTGCGTCTTGGAGCGGCCTGTGCTATGCTCAAGGTCTGTGAGCAGAAAGGCGTGGGCGATCAGTATAGTGCTGAGCAGTTTTTGCAGCTTTCCCAGCTAATGGTTAGTGTTGTCGGCTCTCTCATACCACTAATCTATTTAGTCTCAACATTTTATTCTTATTTTCCAGGCTGATCCTGTGCCGGAGGTTCGGGAAATCTTTGCCAGGAAACTGCACAAGGGTTTGGGCAAATGTTTACCTAGAAATTGCCTGCCCCTGGACTTTATGGGCTTATACGTACTGGCTGGTCTAGAGACTGACAGAAAGTAATTATTATTTAAACCAGAATTTGTAGCCCTTAATTCCATATTGTTAATTAGATTGCAAGACCTGGTCCGGCACTATGTGGAGGCGGACGTGAACAAACGTCGGGAATATCTCAAGACTGTGGCGATGACATGTAACTTGTACCTGTAGCTCCATATGGACAGTTTTAATTCAAATCTTATTGCAGCCCCTGACAGCTCAACGGAGTCACAATCCGTGCATATCCTACCTGACTACATGCTGGCCTTCGCCATTCCCGTGCTGGTCCACGATCCCCGCTTCACGAACCACGAGGACTACGTTCAGCTGCGCAAAATGGAAAAGTGTCTGCGTTTCGTTCTGGAGCCATTGATGGCTAAGCGCGAATCGTTTGTCCACAGCTTCTACAAGCAGCTGCTGCAGCTGATAAAGGTCCGCGAGTTCAGTCAGGGCACGGACAAGGGCGACAATTATGTATGTACCTTTAAACCTAACCAAAGCTCCGCTTCTAAAATATATATTCCTATTTCCTTGGGTTTTTAGAGAATGTGGGCACTCTGCGATCTCGCCATGTACATTATCGACTCCAAATTCAGTCCATTCGATGGCAACACGACCACATTCTCCATGCCGCTGGCCCTGCCAGAAATGTATTATAAGCAGCCTTCCGTCGCCAACTTCCAGAACAACGAGGTCTATATACCGCTGGACGTGTATACGGTGGGCGCCAAGCCGTCTGGCAAAAGTGGTGCCACGACCACGTCACGTGCGGCCACAGCTTCAAAGAGGCCAGCAGAACCGGCGTCGATTCTGGATGATGAGAATCCACAGGTGAGCAATAAGGGTTTTGGCACACAAATCAGATTTCTTACAAATTTTGGGTCCCCTTTTAGGAGAACAATCTTTTCGACAACATACGGGCAGCAGACACCACAGAGCCAACGGCCAAAAGAACGCGCGCGGGAGCCGCCACAGCCAAATCGTAGAGGCTGTAGGGGGAGCGGGGAGAGCTGCACGAGCGAGCGCATACTTGTTAGTTTAGTTACTGTTAGTCTAGGCGCCTAAGTTAACTAAATATTTAAGTCATACGGCGGAGTTACGATAGTTGTTAAACCGACACTACCTACAACATGCACCAATCAGAACCAGATCACTCTTGAACCCAGCTTTCGGACAGGGCCCTCCTCAGATATTCCGATTTGCAACCCAATTTGTACCATATTCCATTTAGAGAACAAGAGAGACACCGTAGGAGTCGCAGAATGTGTCGTCGGATTTGTTAACCATATCGATCTAAAAGTAATTATTTATCCTTTTTTTCAAAGTTTTATCCTGTTTTTAAATTGTGACCCTTTTTGGTTGGATTTTACCTTTTTAGTTGTAGGCCTCATTGTATATCGAATAAAAGGAAAGAAACTGAAGTTGGAGTACGACGCGTGAAGTAATGAAAACGTAAACAGAGCCTTATTAAGAAATTAAAATTAACTTTTCTATGATCGTGTTTAACTTTTAGTTAATATAAAATACACCAAGATTCATGATACATAATATATACTTTATGAGCTAGACGCGACGATGCGAATGCATTCAAAATGTATTTGAAACCCAAGACCGAGAATGTTGTAAGGATTGGAATAAAATTATAACAATAACATAAATGAAACAAACAAAAAATACACAAACACATTTAACTTTAAAGACGTGTACATTTAACTATTATTACTGTTTTTCAATTATAAAGTAAATATAAAATTATTATTTGGAATGTTTTCTCCAGGGGAATTATCTTTAATTTTCAAATTTCATTTAACAATTTTCGCACTATCGATAGGCAAGTGCAACGCAACACATCGACGAGCGTCTTTTTGTTGGCCCACCACTAATTTCCAATTGCATTTTTCGGGGGTGTGCAAAGTATTTACGTTTTCTTGTTTTTTGTTTGTTTTTGTGAACTAAATTAAAAGTTTTGCGAACCAATTTAAAGCACAGCGAGCCAGGGGCGCTGTTGCCAACAAAGGGATTTGAACAAAGGCGCCTCCAATAACCGTAAACACCGGCAAAACAACAAAATGCAGGTGGAGGCAGACAGCGAGTGCCCTGACGTCACGCTCAGGGAGCAGCAGCCACAGCAGAAAAACAAAACCAATGGGATTTCCTCGGACGCAGCCAGAAGTAAAACAAACGCGAAACCGAGCGCACGGATCTATACCTCCACTCCGAAGACCTCTTATCCGAGACTCCAGCAGTACGCGGCCGTTGCGGAACCCACGGCAAAGGCGCGAGTGGGCGTGGTGGCACTAGCCTTCGATCCACGAATCAAGACTTCGGCCCTTCTCTTTGGCCTACTGATTATCGGCTACAAAAGCGTCATTCTAGCCAGTAAGTGTGCCAAGTTGAGGGCTACATATAGAATTATTGCTTGTTTATATACAGTGAGCACGACACCCATCTCCCCGTTTGCGGGGGTGGACACTAGAGTACTCTCAAGGCTGCAATTGTCGGCGGTGACGCGTACTCATCGGTAGTTTGTTTATATTTTTGGTTTATAAATAGTTTAAGAGCGTGTGATCTCATAGCTGTGTGTTTGTTTCGTTCGCTTTGTTGTTCCTCCTCCCCCTCAGCCAACCCCCCTGCAATGCCAAACGGCGAAATAACGTCTAAATAAAGAAGGCAAATGTGTGTTGCGCATTTCGCTTTAGCTAGAGATTCTTATTTGCATATGTATACATATTTACCTCAAGTTAGTCAAAGAGTGATTAGTTACTGCTATTTTTCCCCAGCTAAGAGAGTGATTAGTTACTTAATTGTGTGCCTTGGGCGGTGATCTATCTTGGGCTTAACGGTATTTGCCACCTAGGGTCACGCGACACATACATTAACGCAAGGCATGCATATGTATTTATGTGTAGGGGAGACGTACCGCTAGAGAAACCTTCAAGAAAATTCCCAATTTTGCAATTCCAAAGTCGTCAAGTTCGAAATAATGTAGGAACTCGTTCCACCCTCCTGAGAACCATATACTTTTTTGACGTGTTTATCGTGATAAGACTGATAACACACGGAAATCAATAGAACGCCATTCACCAGCTGAGATACTAACGAGCTATTTTTACAGTGCCGTACATCAGTGCCGACTCCATCCAGGTGTGGAGCCACCAGGTGCAGGGTCAGTGGAACGAGACCTTGGCATGGGCCGACAAGCACCAGCTCAGCGCCAAGCTGAGTCCCCTGTTGTGTGGCCTTTTAGTGTCCGCATTAGCGTACGGAATTGTGTACTTGGACAGCGCAGTGCCCGGCGTGAATCCGCCCTCGCCCTTCTCGCCACGTTCCAAGAAACGGTAAGTACAAACCAAGTAGACACTGACCTTTTGGCCTACGTTATTAACAATTTTGCTTTCAATTTGCAGTTTCCGGAATGAGAAGTCAGCCTCGCTGCACTTGGGCTACTTGTGCGCCCTGTCATGCGGTGTTTTCGTCGCGGGTTTCATGTACTTCGACTTGTATTCGTAGGAGCTGAGCACCTCCACCCACTTTCTTCCAATTAGTTAGATAAGATCAACAGTATTAGAGTTTAATCAGCCTCTATTTTGGAATTTGTATCAATTTGTATCCGTATCTATAGTCCTTGTAACTGTGCAATGCTCCTGGAGAGAAGCTACCACCAATGGAGCATCGTTTTGAAGCTAACTTAGTTCCTAGTTATAATTTATATAAGCTAAATACTAATTTCTTAACTTATTTAGATGATTTCTCACCAATAACTACTAAGAGAGTACAAAATGAAACATATTTCAATGCAGATTTCACAGGCCAGGCTAGAAAAGTTTATATTAATTGTCGCCTGGCCCTGAGAATCGCGAGAAAACTATATATGGCAACGAATTGCTAAAAAATAAATCACTTATGCACATTGTTTTGCATTAAAATATATGTGGTTAGATTTTCTAGGCGCACAAATTGCTGATCCCAGTCAATGTCGCTTACCTGGGCGATCTTGAACGTTTGCATACGATTCTCGCCGATGAAACGACCCACCAAATGGATATAGCAGCCTGTAAATGGTTTCGAGTTGAAGTAAAATATTTAATTTACATATCTCAACCACTTGCCTGGGGTCCATGACTCTAGGATGCCATCGAAATCATGATATATGCCCTGTAGAATGGGTCCTGAACCCTCGTTGCGGACCAAAAGCGTTCGCTCTCCACGTTTTCCTTCAATAATGCGTATTAGTTTTCCTGAAAATGCAATTTTAAAGGTTATTTTAAGGAAATTTAACATTTTAAGTATAAATCCTACCATAAACATTCCAAATGGCATTCAACTCCGGATACGTTTTATGCATTTTAAGGCAGAAGTCCACTCGACCAATTAAGCTTACTAAATCCCTTCCCGGCTTGGACATTGGGGAGCTTGGCAGCCCTGTTGGAGCTTTCTCATTCTTGGGAGGCTGCTCCGCCACAACTGGAGTCGGAACGTAGACGAACTCCTCCTTGGGCCGAGGCTCCACAAATCCTTCATACTTGAGCTTGTTGTCCTTCTGGCAGACAGTTAGCTTGGTTTGCCTGAGTTGGCTGCCATTTTTGCGAACAAGATCGGCGGCCGTTGGAAAGCTAAGGTTAAACTGCGAAGAATTGCTGGCCAATTGATTCTTAAATTTGGCCTGACTATTAAGCGGAATACGGGGCTTTCCTGGGAGTTGATAAAATGATTTTATTTTAATTTAAATATTTGTTAATTCTATATTTTACCTTTGGCGAACATTTTAATGAAGAGAAAATTCTAACGGATTTTTAACTGTCCTACATTAAGTGGGACCTGCCGTCACTAGCCTCGAAAATACTCAAGACAGGCAGTATTGATTAACTAGCAGATTAAAATATCGATTTTGTAATCGATTTCAGTTCCACCTCTAGCCTTGTCCACGCGAGTTATTTTATTTTTTAAACTAAATTTTGTTGATAGCTGGAATCTGTTAGGGAACCGCACTGACCTGCCATGAGCACAATTTTGGAGAAAATCGCGGCCATCGAGTCGGAGGTGAGTGATAGACGCAACACCTGCTGACCGGCCGGAAACTAACCTGTCTCGCATCCCATCTGTCCCCCGCGGATCCACCACCCCGCCGCCCGTGTCTTCGTGGTACCTGGGACTTCTTGGCGCTCTCCAGATGGCCCGCACCCAGAAGAATAAGGCGACATCGGCGCATTTGGGTCTGCTGAAGGCGAAGCTGGCCAAGCTGCGACGAGAGCTCATTTCCCCCAAAGGCGGCGGCGGTGGCACCGGCGAAGGTGAGTTTTCTGGCGTAAATTTTGCTCCACTTACTAAATAATGACCTCCAACAGCTGGCTTCGAGGTGGCGAAGACCGGAGATGCCCGGGTGGGTTTCGTGGGTTTTCCCTCCGTGGGGAAATCCACGTTACTCTCGAACCTGGCTGGCGTTTACTCTGAGGTGGCGGCCTATGAGTTCACAACGCTTACGACGGTGCCCGGCTGCATCAAGTACAAGGGTGCCAAGATCCAGCTGCTGGATTTGCCCGGAATCATTGAGGGCGCCAAGGATGGCAAGGGTCGTGGTCGGCAGGTGATAGCAGTGGCGCGGACCTGTAACCTCATCTTCATGGTGCTGGACTGCCTGAAGCCGCTGGGCCACAAGAAGCTGCTGGAGCACGAGTTAGAGGGCTTCGGCATTCGGCTAAACAAGAAGCCGCCAAATATCTACTACAAGCGGAAGGACAAGGGCGGCATCAACCTCAATAGCATGGTGCCGCAGTCCGAGCTGGACACGGATCTGGTCAAGACCATTCTGTCCGAATACAAGATACACAACGCGGACATTACGTTGCGTTATGATGCCACCAGCGACGACCTGATCGACGTCATTGAGGGCAACCGCATCTACATACCCTGCATCTATCTGCTGAACAAGATCGATCAAATCTCCATCGAAGAGCTGGACGTCATCTACAAGATTCCCCATTGTGTGCCCATCTCGGCGCATCATCACTGGAACTTTGACGATCTGCTGGAGCTGATGTGGGAGTACCTGCGACTCGTACGGATTTACACCAAGCCGAAGGGACAACTGCCGGACTACAACTCACCCGTGGTGCTCCACAATGAACACACGAGCATCGAAGACTTTTGCAACAAGCTGCATCGCTCCATCGCCAAGGAGTTTAAATAGTGAGTTGGATTTGAGAGGTTCCTTCGCAGATTTTGTTCTTAATTTGTTTACATTTTCAGTGCGCTGGTCTGGGGCTCTTCGGTGAAGCATCAGCCGCAGAAAGTTGGTATCGAGCATATCCTGAACGACGAGGATGTGGTGCAGATTGTGAAGAAGGTCTAGACTTGCGGTGCAACCGGTTATGCTTTTTGATTGTTCGATTGCATTTTTTATTTGGAAATAAAAAATATAATGTTCTGTAATTGAAATATTTTTATATAATTAATGGTTATTTCGGAACTTAAACAAGGTTTTTATTGTTAAAATAAATGAATTTTGTGAAGATTTGAATTTTAAATTAGGCGCGTTTTTAACATTTAGTTGGAATACATCGATCTGGCAATGTTTTGGGCCATTAAAGTGTGACCAAATGGTGTGGCCCAAAAAACCGCTATTTTAAGCATTATAAACTGAAACCTGGCGAGCTCACTTTTGTAATTTTTGAAATAATAATAATTACGCGATGGTGGAGCACAAGAAGGTTGATTCCAATGTGGAGACCATGACCTGGGAGCCCGGCGACAGCAAGGACTGGGCCACCCCCATCAAGCCCCTGGCAGAGAAGTGGAAGCTGCTGCCGGCATTCCTACAGGTTAAGGGCCTCGTGAAGCAGCACATTGATTCCTTCAATCACTTCATAAACGTGGACATCAAGAAGATCGTCAAGGCCAACGAGCTGGTGACCAGTGGAGCCGATCCGCTTTTCTACCTCAAGTATCTGGACGTGCGAGTGGGCAAGCCGGACATCGATGAGGGCTTCAACATCACCAAGGCGACCACGCCGCATGAGTGCCGTCTGCGAGACACCACTTACTCCGCCCCCATCACTGTGGATATCGAGTATACGCGGGGTACGCAGCGGATCAAGAGGAATAACCTGCTCATTGGCAGAATGCCTCTCATGCTGCGCTGCTCCAATTGCGCGCTCACTGGCAAATCGGAATTCGAGCTTTCCAAGCTGAACGAGTGTCCCCTGGATCCTGGTGGTTATTTCGTGGTGCGCGGCCAGGAAAAGGTTATTCTTATCCAGGAGCAGCTGTCGTGGAACAAGATGCTTACCGAAGACTTTAACGGCGTGGTCCAGTGCCAGGTTACCTCCTCAACGCACGAGAAGAAGTCGCGTACTCTGGTGCTGAGTAAACATGGAAAATACTACCTGAAGCACAACTCGATGACGGATGACATACCCATTGTGGTGATCTTCAAGGCGCTGGGAGTCGTCTCCGACCAAGAGATCCAGGCTCATATTGGCATTGATACCAGGTCCCAGAATAGATTCGGTGCCTCTCTACTGGAGGCCTTCAATCTGAAGGTGTTTACCCAGCAAAGGGCTCTGGAGTATATGGGTAAATACTCCTAATTCATTCCCTTATTCCTTGTCTAATATCTGATCCTTTTGGCAGGCTCTAAGCTGGTTGTAAAGCGTTTCCAAAGCGCCACCACGAAAACCCCTTCGGAGGAGGCTCGCGAGCTGCTGCTAACCACTATTCTGGCCCATGTGCCCGTGGAGAACTTCAATTTCCAAATGAAAGCCATTTACGTGTCCATGATGGTGCGTCGTGTAATGGCCGCCGAGCTAGACAAGACCCTCTTCGACGATCGGGATTACTATGGAAATAAACGTTTGGAGTTGGCCGGCTCCATGATTTCCCTCATGTTTGAAGATTTGTTCAAGCGAATGAACTGGGAGCTGAAGACAATTGCGGACAAGAATATACCCAAGGTGAAGGCGGCACAGTTTGATGTGGTGAAGCATATGAGGGCGGCGCAGATTACGGCGGGACTGGAGTCAGCCATCAGCTCTGGCAACTGGACAATTAAGCGATTCAAGATGGAACGGGCGGGCGTCACGCAGGTACTGTCCCGCCTGAGCTACATATCCGCCCTGGGCATGATGACGCGCGTGAATTCGCAGTTTGAGAAGACGCGCAAGGTGTCCGGTCCGCGATCCCTGCAGCCCAGCCAGTGGGGCATGCTGTGTCCCTCGGATACGCCCGAGGGCGAAGCCTGCGGCCTGGTTAAGAATCTGGCCCTGATGACGCACATCACCACGGAGGTGGAGGAGGCACCGGTGATGATTCTGGCCTTCAATGCCGGCGTCGAGGATATTCGGGAAGTGAGCGGCAATCCAATCAACAATCCCAACGTTTTTCTGGTCTTCATCAATGGCAATGTCCTGGGTCTGACGCTGAACCACAAGCATCTGGTGAGAAATCTGCGCTACATGCGTCGGAAGGGTCGCATGGGCAGCTATGTGTCCGTGCATACATCCTACACCCAGCGATGCATTTACATACACACAGACGGCGGGCGCTTGTGCCGTCCCTACATCATTGTGGAGAACTGTCGGCCGCGGGTGAAGCAGCATCACCTGGACGAGCTGAACCGCGGTATCCGCAAGTTCGATGACTTTCTACTGGACGGGCTCATCGAGTATCTGGATGTGAACGAGGAGAACGATTCGTTTATCGCCTGGAATGAGGAGCACATTGAGGAACGCACCACGCACCTGGAAATCGAGCCATTCACCTTGCTGGGCGTATGCGCTGGCCTGGTGCCGTATCCGCATCACAACCAGAGTCCCAGGAACACCTACCAGTGCGCCATGGGTAAGCAGGCGATGGGCATGATCGGCTACAACCAAAAGAACCGCATCGACTCGCTGATGTACAACCTGGTTTATCCCCAGGCGCCCATGGTCAAGACCAAGACCATTGAGCTGACCAACTTTGACAAGCTCCCCGCTGGCCAGAATGCAACGGTGGCTGTGATGAGCTATTCCGGCTACGATATCGAGGATGCATTGATCCTCAACAAGGCCTCGATTGATCGCGGCTACGGACGCTGCCTGGTCTACAAGAACTCCAAGTGCACGGTGAAACGGTATGCGAATCAGACCTTTGACAGGATTATGGGTCCCGTAAAGGATGCGCTCACCAACAAGGTGATCTTCAAGCACGACGTCCTCGACACCGATGGCATTGTGGCGCCCGGCGAGCAGGTTCAAAACAAACAAATCATGATAAACAAGGAGATGCCGGCGGTGACCTCGATGAATCCCCTGGAGGGTCAGTCTCCCCAGGTGCCCTACACAGCCGTCCCGATTAGCTACAAGGGATCTGAGCCCAGCTATGTGGAGCGTGTGATGGTCTCGGCCAATTCCGAGGAGGACTTTCTCATCAAGATCCTGCTGCGCCAGACTCGAATTCCCGAAATCGGCGACAAATTCAGCTCGCGGCACGGGCAAAAGGGCGTCACCGGTCTGATTGTTGACCAGGAGGATATGCCTTACAATGACCTGGGCATCTGCCCGGATATGATCATGAACCCCCATGGTTTCCCCTCCCGTATGACGGTGGGTAAGACACTGGAACTGCTCGGCGGCAAGGCGGGTGTTTTGGAGGGAAAATTCCACTACGGCACTGCCTTTGGCGGCTCCAAGGTGCAGGATATACAGGCGGAACTGGAACGCCATGGCTTCAACTACATGGGGAAGGATTTCTTCTACTCTGGGATCACTGGAGCTCCCCTGGAGGCGTACATCTACTCGGGACCCGTGTACTATCAAAAGCTGAAGCACATGGTGCAGGACAAGATGCATGCGCGTGCCCGTGGCCCCAAGGCGGTACTCACCCGGCAGCCAACGCAGGGCAGGAGTCGCGAGGGAGGCCTCCGGTTGGGCGAAATGGAGCGGGATTGCCTCATCTCATACGGAGCCAGTATGCTGATTATGGAGCGACTGATGATCTCCTCGGATGCCTTCGAGGTGGACGTTTGCCGGACCTGCGGCAGGCTGGCCTACTGCTCCTGGTGCCACTACTGCCAGTCCTCGGCTCACGTCTCCAAGATATCCATGCCGTATGCCTGCAAGCTGCTCTTCCAGGAGCTGACCAGCATGAATGTGGTGCCCAAGATGATCCTAGAGAACTATTGATGAGACTAACGAATAAAGTGTTTTGTTATTGTGGCAATTTTTTTGTGTATAAATAGTGTGCCTTTTTTTTGTTTTTGGGTTGAGCCAGAGAGTAGCCCGATCCATCCACGTCAGACTTGATACCCAGAATTTTTACCAGATTTACAGATAGTATAGAGCAATATGTCCACGTGCTCAACTTCGAAAGATGTGGACTTGATGCGCTGTATGCATTGCCAGAAGGTGATCCGCATGTCACGCTGTGATCCCGACTGTCTGCTGCGCCACGTCGAGATGGATCACCCAAGTAAATGCACTCTGGCCTCCAGGCCGTGCAAGGGCGGTGCAGAGCAAGGTAAGTTTTTAGGAAATTTATTAAAATTCATCAAAAAAATTAATTAAAATCCCTTCTTAGCCTGCGAGAAAGGCCAGAATTGCGAGACGTCCAGTGCCGAAAGTAAGCGAACCTTAAAGATATTTTAAATACAAAATTTATATCTGATATAAATATCAATTTTTAGCCAGCGAAAAAATCAAGAGAATGCATCAACTGGCCGCAGAGCATGGGATCAGCGAGGAACGTCTTTCGGAGATTAGCAGGAAGACGGGCCTTTCCGAGGAGCAGATGGCCGAAAAGGCAGAGGCATGTAAGTGCTGCCAAGGCTTGAATTCTCTTTCCTTAAAAATCCTTCCCTTAAATCCCAATTAACTTCCAGATATGAGGAAGAAGGGTTATGCCCCTTCTAGTGAGGTCTCTGGTGGTGGCGAGAAATCTTACACAACCACTTTTGCCTGCCAAACCAAGGACCCTTGCCCGCCCTGTAAGTGCTCGGAAAAGGAGCAGGCTCAACGCAGGCAGTGCTACAGGCTCTCCATCAGACGCTGGATGCCGGCGGATGGTTGCATCTTCTGTCCCTGCTGTGGCTGTCAGCGCCGTCCCATGATTAAGGCCTCCTCAGAGATAGCAACCTCCAAATGCTGTGCCGCCTGGATTGTGGTCTGCTGGCCCTTTTGCCTGCTGCCCTGCCTGGATAGCTCCGATAATCGGGAATATCTCTATTGCTCCAATTGTAATGCCTTTCTGGGTATTTACGATCGAGAGAAACGCTGCATCAGGCCAAGCAAGGAGTTCGTGACCTGCTGCAGCTCTGCCACGCCACCGGGCACGGCCAAGTAGCAGACAGAAGGTCCTTGTATTTTGGTATTTAAAATTTTTCGTATCCCCGTGGATTGGAGGAGGCTGCTTTGATCAAGTTTACACATATTGCTTTTTACGAAATAACGAAAATAAAATTAGGAAATATCCAGAATATACGAGGAATAACATTTAACATTTAGTAATTATTTTGCCATAAAAAAATATCCTTAAATTCCAATAAGCAGAATCACTTCCAAGAGCCTTCAGCCAAGGTTCCCTTTGGTGCCCTTATCTCGCTCACAAATGTCAAAGTGAAGAGGTTCAAACGAAGTCCTACTTGAATTTTAACGAGGTCCTGTTACAGGCGCCGTATTTAGCAGAGTCCTGTTAGCCAGCGAGCGGTCCTAAGCTGGTAACTAAAATGAGATTAGCGGCGTTAAAGCGTGGCTGTTATCCCTTTTTAGGGCGCTCGGCGCAAGGATAATTAGTTTTGTCTGCTTTTTGTTTGACAGTTGTTTAGGCCAAAAATTTACAAGGTTTTCGCAGGCATAAAAAAAAAACGATTAATAAGCGTGGGCAAGCTGTTGTTTGGCTTACAATTTGTTTTCCATTTGTTGTGCTCTCAAGGCTGCTGTTATCCTGGTTTTTTTTTGTAAGGAAAAAATAGGGCTTTCTTGATAATTGATACCTAATTGTTTTTAGGTTGTTTTAAGGGAACTTTCTTAGTTAATTAATATTTAATTTCGATTAAATTTAAGCTTCAATTCCAAAGGAAACTAATATTGCCAGTCGCTGATTTATTGCCTATTGGCTTGGCATCCTGGCAAGGCAATTACCTGTCACCTGACATCGAGTGACGAAAGTGCCTCAACCCAGTTTCCGGCAACGAAGTGTCAACGTCTCCGTGGTCAATGCACCGCGGTGCATGGGCACGTGACCTGCGAACTGTTTGCGCCACAGCACCATCCTACACCCGCACGCGTCGATGTCCTTGTGCGTCCTTTCAAGTGACCTGCGCTAAAAATAGTTGCCCCAGCATCCTCCTCTTGACCCCCTTCGCCGGCTGCTCCTTTTGTTGCTATTGCGTTGGCTGGGCTATAAAAGTATGTAGTTGCTGCATGCAGCATCCAGTGCAATGACAGCCAGCGGGGCAAGCTGCCAGCAGCAGAAGGAGGAGCAGCCTCTGGGAGGAGGAGGAGCAGGAGGAGGCAGCAACCGATGGCGCGCACAAGGATGACAATTTAAGGTTCCTTCGTGCCCTTCTCCGACTCGATCCTTCCGTTTCCCTCCATTAGTTTCATGATGGGCAGAGAGAGAAAACTCTGACAGAGTAAAGTTTAGGCTAATATTTAATAAAATGTATTATTATAATTATAAAATAGAAAAATGTATTAAGAGAATTTACAATTAAATCATTAGTTAATAGTTTTTTATAATTTCTTTTTATATTTGTTAACTGATTCTAATAGATATTTTTTCTTGGTGCCTCCAACTCAGTTGAGCTCAACTCAATCTGGGGGCCACCTTCCGGCTTTGGCTTCCTTTCATGTATTTTGGCCATTTGTCAAAAGTTTGCTTTTTTGCTCCTCTTACACTTTATCTGGGCGGTCTGTGTGATGTGTGCATAGAAATAGTATATAGATTTAAATGGGTGTTGGCACTCTGGCCAGTTCAGTTGAGCAGAAAGTTAAGCGTTGTCTAAAGCTGCTCTTTTGGAGGGAAAATAGGGGGGAAAACTTACGTTGATTGTCGTCAGGGGCCGGATATCAATGGACGGATACGTAGTCCTGGGGACTGCATCTCAATGGAACGATTGAAAGTGGCATTTACCTGGTGATTAGGCTGTCAAATTCACTCGCTTTCCCATTAAAGGTCAGTGTGAATTGTGTCTACAGGATTGTTCTAGGATGCTCTTTGCAGTTTCGGTGATTTGTTTGCAGGACTCTGTTACTAACATAGTCAGCAGGCACTGAATCAGAGAGATAGAGAGTCCTGCTAGAGTCGCTCCTTTATAAGCTCTCTTTTAGGATGTTAATTTTCGAGTGTTTGATAAATTTGTATACCCTCGCAGACTTGTTAATTTTGTTTTTAGCTAAATTTAAATTTAGGAAAATAAAATATTCGTTTTTTTATTATTTATAGAGTTTATTTATTTTTATTTATAGTATTTTTTTAAGCTAAAAGGAGTTTAAAATACGACTAGGTTCATATTTTTAAAGAATTGTAACTAAATAAATAATTTTTCAAATCCTGAACTGTTTTAATATTTAAAGAATACGTTTTATTTTTATAAAAACAAAAAATATATACAAAATTTAATTTTTCAGGAAGAAAAACACTTTTGAGTTAAGAATATTATTCAAAAATCTTTAAATTCTCAGTATATCTATACATATTTCTTGTAATCTTAAACATTGACATATTCTGCTGTACAAATTAATTTTTTTCAATCCACTTTCTTACATTTATATAGTTTTCTTTAGCCCTTTAAGTGATAATAATTATTTTCCTATTTTTAACATTTAATTTTTAGAATAACAGCCAGCTTACAGTGTGCAACAGAGGCAGTGCCTCTCGATGTTATCTCTGCCCCTGTTTGGGGCAAACTCTATAAAAGCCACTGGCCCCAAGCAGCAAATGCTCATATCAAAACCGGCGCTCTTCGCATTCAAAAAGCTTCCGTCAGAGCTAAAAAAACGCCACAATTTATTCCCATTTCAAGTGCAGCTTGCGGGAAGGAATTTCAAGTTTGTTTGCTTAAACTTCAGTGCTAAAAAAATCAAAAACAAATGTTAAACAATTAACCCAGCAGAGCAAAGTGAACTTAAAGAGTGAAGAAATATTAATAAAAGAAACAAATTAAAGCCATGGAGACGACAGCCGCGAATTCGAGTGACTCCAAAAAGCCGTTCAAAGTGAGTTTGACTTCAAGTTGCAACTTCAAGTTAACTTTTTACATTTCTTAATTAATTTGTTAGTTAACAAAGACGTTGAATACTTGAGCCAGACAATGAATTTTCGAGTATGCATTATTTTCCAGCCACCAGCCACCCATGCCATGCCCTTTTTTGGGCGTTGTTGTTTTGTGCTTTTGTTGTTGTTGGCCGCGTGCTGCGTTCGTATTTTTTTTTTTGCTTTTTTGGTTCTTTATGGAAACTGGGTTGAACTTGCAAAGAGAAAGGCTCCCCAAAAAATAAGGGAGTCTGGCATAAAAGAGCCAAAAGCTTGGATTATTAAGAGAGCTGAGAAAGCTCAGTAATGAGCCTTTACTGCCTTTGTTTTTGACTTTGCAAACACACAAAACTTGATGTGAATTTTTCATGTTTGCTTTTCTTTTTCCTTTATTTGCTTTTATTTGTATTTTTTGCATTTTCCTTTTTGTATTTTTCATGTCAGCGTTGGGAATTGTTTGAGTTTGGCATTTGTTTTGCCCGTTTGCAGGTCCTTTGTTGCCATCTAATTTGTTTATCTGCCGTTTAAACAGCACAAAGCCGTTTAAAGGATTTACCAGGCAGCGGGGGAATTTAAGCGGAAAAAATTGGAACAAAAAATTAGATTTTTTTTAGGGGAAACAGCTTTAGGAATATAAAAATTAATAGCTTTTCTGTAAAGTCTTTAAATTTTAGTGTTTTTATTTAAAATTATGTTAATAAAACAGTTTTTATACTTTTTCTTCTCATTAAATTTGTTATTTTTACTTTAAAATCATTTCTTAGAATCTTTTATTTTAACTTAATTAAATTTTTAATTTATTTAAAGTGCTTTAACCCTTAAAATTACTAATTTTTTAACATCATTTAAGTTTTTCTTTCAAAATAATACCTAAATAATCCAAAAAATTATCTCATTATTTTCACATTTTAAATCCTACAATTTTTCTCTGCAATTTTGTTCTTTTTGTTTGTCCAAAACATGTCCTTAAAGTAAAGAAAAACCACAAGTACAAGGAGTTCATGTAGTTGGCAGCACAAAAAAGAAAAACCAAGCACCACAAAAACCGCAAAGCTATTTAAATCGGCTTCGTGGCACACAGGACACACATCACATCACATCAAAATCCTTGGCGATATATTTCTGGAGTCATCCTCGGGATATCCAGCCAGTGACAAGATCCATTAAAATGTCGCCGCTTATTAAAATAATTAATTCAGAAAACCACCAAACACAAATCGGCTTAAAAGCTGTCAACTGCCCCGACAGCCATGAAAATGCCATTAAAATGCCCAAAAACTTTTTCATCTCCGACATGTCGGTGGCTGTAATTAGCAAAACGGCCACGCCCACAGCCACGCAGAGAATTTGATAAATAATTTATTAAACAATTTACATAATACCAGAGCATACTAGTTGGAAAGCAATTTAAAGTTGTCGCCTAATTTCCCCAGCGTCTTGGAAATCTGCTGAGGCCCATCAAATATTTAAAAGCCCAGCGACTTGTGGATCCTAGCTACGTCTCCATCTCCGCCTCCGCCTCCGTCTCCGTTTCCGTTTCCGTCTGAGATGCAGATGAATAGAGTCAGAGTCCCAGGCACGTAACAGAAGGATATAGGCAGACATTGGAGGTCGTTGCACGTGTGGCCACAGGACCCTGGGGTATCCATAGTCAAGCAGCTCGAGTTAGTTGTGATTTAAAAGCCATCATCCATGAGTCTGGCTGGAAGCGGGTTGAATCTGTTTTGGACACAGTGAGGGAAATAGGAAAATAGGAAAATTTGATTAAAATAAAGGCTTCATTTGTCATCAACTGGACTGGGGAATACCAGGAACTAATACATCAAATATATTTTAGACAGCAGTTGTTTCCAGGAAAATGGGTTTTCTGTCAACTTAATTTACTGACTTTTTGCATAATATTTATTTGCATTTTTCAGTAGAATTTAATAGCCATAAAAATGTGATAATATACAATTTTTTGTATTTTTTTTAATTATTTTAAAGTTTGTTCAACAAAATCCTTCTCAGCATAGTTTTCTTGTATATATTTTGCATTCAACTTGACTTCCTTTTATTAAGAAATTTACTATTTGCCATTTATGTTTATTATTTATAATATTTCCATTTACCAAAACCAATCATCTTCTTTATATTTTCCCCCTTAATTGAATTACGTGTTTACTCTTTTAGATTGTTTTTCTTTACCTAAAAAAAATAGTACATTTTACTTTAGTTGCTTGCTGATATTTGCCAGCTTTTGTTTTCAATTTGAAGGCAATTAAATAATAAAATAAAATCCTAATTGAATTGCTACCATCAGGAAAGAGAAACGACAGCAACTTCTGTGGAAATCCACTAATATGTTCAACTGAAACTAAAACTTTTCACAAGTTTCCCATGAAAAACTATGCTTTTGTTTTCTATAAGACCCACTTGTCTGATGCTTCAGTAGTTTGCGAAAACTTTTCATTGCTGCCAAGTTTTTCCGGCAGCAGAAAATATGATTAATATTTGACGCTGCTTCTTTGGCTGCTTTAAGCATTTATAAGATAATTTGTATGGGGATTGCAAATAAAATAAGACTTTGGAAATGGAGAAAGTCGTCTACAAATTTCATTTAGTCACGGCGCACTCTCAATAATTTATGAAGGACCTCGAGGAGTTGCACACGTTTTGGGGGCTATAAATTCCGTTGGGAATGCACTCGTCCTGGTCTAATTTATGTTTCGTTTAACCTTAGTGCTGAGGCATCATTTAACATCGCATGCAAGTTTAATAGAGCCTGGCAAAGACGTCGCGTCGTCGTCCTTGCAGCACTCACTTATGGCATCCTTCACGAGGAGCATGCAGCGCAAAATGCTGACAGGCATAGCTTTGTCGCATAAGAAAAAAGGATATAGTATGCATGTAGGGCAAATATTTGCGCCGCAGTTGGACGAGTGCATGTCAAACTGGGTTCAAGTCCTGCCAGGACATTTAATATATACATATGCATGTTGGCTGCACTTTAAGGTGACATTCCTCCTGGGATGTAGGAGCCTTCATAAATCTCAATTAGAGCAAATGGATGTTTGACAGCAGGACATGACGTGGGCGCAAATATTTTGCTTACTTATTCATTGAGTTTCTATTTTTTGCAGATAATCCTGATGTGTGTTTGGTATTTATTTATTCCGTTTGGCTTTCCATGGAAATTGTTTAATTTAATTACAAAAGCAAAGCTGTAGAAAAACTAGAAATTGAAAGAAAATAAACTACAGAAAACTAGTAAATAATTAAGTGGCACGTGAAAGGAGCTTCAATGACCACTTTAGCTCAGGCTTTTCATAGTTTTCCTTTCCAAAAAGGGTTCCAGTTTTGGGTTGTGTTTTCTTTTACAACTTTATATTTTCTTGTGTTTATTTTTTGGGTGCTGCTTGCCTGCTGCCTGCTGGTGAATATTTTATGGGCTGTTGTGCCTCCTCTGACATTAATTTATTATTCATTTGATGAGCGGGGCCATGTGTAGCTGTTACAGCCGCCTCCTCCGTTTCCGTAATTGCAAACGTGTAATGGTTTATCATTTCCCCTGCTCTTCCCTTGGCCAGGTCAAGGACGTAACTCGCAACATTAAGAAGGCTGTCTGCGCCTCCAGTCTGGAGGAGATTCGCAGCAAGGTGGCGGAGAAGTTCGAGAAGTCTGACCACCTGCCCACCATCCACCTGGACTCTGATGGCACGGAGATCGATGATGAGGAGTATTTTCGCACCCTGGATGAGAATACGGAGCTGGTGGCTGTTTTTCCCGGCGAACATTGGATTGATGTGAGTTCTTAGGCCTGCAAAACCTTCAAGAAATTAAATTTCAACCTTAAATTCTTAATTTAAAAGGCTAGCATTAGCCCAACTTATATTTTCTGCCTGTGACTAGCACTTAATTGGATAATTCGTTATATTTGCGTCCCTCTTTTATCTGCCATAATGACTAATTGCATTATTTTTGGGAATGCCAGGACTTTGGGTTGCTCGTGACCAACGGAAACCCAGAGAAACCGAGAGCTTGAGAGATTAAATTAAACGTTATCTTCACTCTGTTTACAGCCCACGCATTACGTGACTATAACCACTCCGCATGGCACTGATGTTGGCACTGGCAGTGGAGACCCCGCCAATGGAGGAGGAGCCGGTGGCGAGGGCGATACCACCGATGCCAGCAACTCGGAGTCCGCTCGCATCCGTCAGCTGGTGGGGCAGCTGCAGAACAACCTTTGCAATGTCTCCGTGATGAACGATGCGGACCTGGACTCGCTGTCTAACATGGATCCCAATTCGCTGGTGGATATCACGGGCAAGGAGTTTATGGAGCAGCTCAAGGATGCGGGAAGGTGAGAAGATGGAAAGCAAACTCTTGGGAAAACTCTTTATTAACTTTGGAATTTATTTTTCTCATCCTTAGACCACTTTGTGCCAAGCGCAATGCCGAGGATCGCTTGAATCTGCTGAAACTCCTTAAGGCTGGAGCCATTTTCTGTTCGGAACGTTATCCCGAGGATGCGGAGGCCATTGATCGTGAGATTGGACGACAGTTGAATGAGGCGGAGAGCGGACAGATGAGCACCACAACGGCCAGCAATACACGCACCATTGAGGTGGTGCAGTGCGACAATCAAAACACGACGATAACCATCACAGTGGGCGAGGCCACCAGCACATGTGTCACCGCCAGCAATGGCGGCACCGCTGCCGAGGTGGCGGCCAACGAGGCAAATGCCAATCTGAGCGGCAATCCCAATGCCAATGGCGACATCTGACTGCCCATCTTGGGCAGCCTCAGCAGCAGGTGAAGTCTGCCGGCCCAGGATTAAAGGCAGATGAAAAGCGAATCAAAATCAAGAAGGGATAATACCATATACCGACGACATCAGTCCTGCAACATTGGGTTAACATAAATCGTATTTGTAGCATGTAATTAGGCACTGCGAATCGAAGATGGAATCAATCGAGAACAAAGTCACATAATGCTTCATAGTTCTTAAGCGCAAATGAAAGTTAACGAACAAATACACGTACTAGAGTTAAAGATGAAAGATTTGAGATGAAAAGAGAAAGATTTGAGATCAACGATTTGATGAGAAAATGTTTTAGCAATCACAGTCAGCAGCAGCAGAAGACGAAGAAACGTATTAGCCACACAGAATCGCAATAGAAGAACTATATATACACACACTTATAATTATAATCAAAGGTTAGCACAATAAGTATTATAGTTGAGATTGAGACCGAGACCCAGGCAAAAGGAAACCCCAAGTATATCCCTGGAATCCTTTGATTTGCTTGTCGTGTGAATTGTGTTTAGGAGAAGTAGAAGAACGGAGACGCACATCAAAAATTGTTTTTAGACCAATGCCATTGTGAATGTCATTCGTTAAAGGCCAATTGAGACTGACTGTATTTATGTGTAATAGGTTTTTTTGTGGTTTTGTGAGAGCGTGTGTGGCTTGCGATGAGTTTGAGACGCTTCGATAGCCCCTCGGCCCTCGACCCGACCTGCTGCCCCTCTCCAGCCGAAGATGAATTTAAGCCAACAGCAAACATTGTTAGCGTATTAAATTTAAAAAACAATAAAGAAACCCACACAATAAAAGAGCAAAGGGAAAACTCACCACTTGCCATTGCCCCCCCCCCAATTGAAGTTTGGTAACCTGTCTACAATTTGAATAAGCAATAAATGGGAAACACGAAACCCAAAAAATATAAATAAAAACCAAAAACCGATTGCAAACCGAAAACAATTATTAAATCTAGTGAAATGCATACATCTTACAGCATACACAGAGCAGGCAGAAACTATATACACAAAGTAAAGGTAATAAATAAATGAATATTGAAAGCCAAGTTGATTGAACCAAAACTCGCTGGGCGGACGGGGCGGATGCGCAACGTTTGCGGCGTGTGCAACAGGGCGTATGCTTGCTCTTCTCTCGCGCGCTGGCAAAAGAGAGCAAAACAGAGAAAACAGGAGTCCTTTCCTTCTAATTGCATTACTCGCACCGACTCTCAACTTGACTCGATGCGACTCTTCCTTCGTGACGTCACTGCGGTATGACGTTTGCAGGTCCTGGCTAGCTGACACCATGCGCTGCCCTACTAACACAGTTCAAAGCTCCCGGGTGTGACCTAAATTTATGACGACAGCGAACAGTGAACAGCGAACACCTCACAACGCCCCCTTTCTTTGCTGGCCTTTCAGTGGGCGTGACAGCCTCTGGGCTTTTGATGAATTGAATTCTGGCTGGGGTTCCATCATCCATCCACCTCTTGCATATTTCAAATGTATCCTTATTAACGCCGAAAACCTTTTTAATTTGTACTCTCAGCAAATGTCTTTCTGCTTGATGTCCTTTGTGGGGCCCAAAAGCATGGAGCGGAAAGCGGAAAGCTCACAGAAATAAATATTAAAAAATGTAACCGAAAACGTTTGTTTGATTCTGACTGCTTTTGATGTGCGTTGCGGCCAAGAAATTGTCACACAGCAAGGATTTCCTTTTGAACTTCCCAGCGGCAGCAGCAGCGGGAGGCATTTGATGCTTAATCGAAACCAATCAGAGAAAACATGACATAAATATGGCAATTAATACAAGAATATAGAAAAATATAAAGAATTTGCTAACAAAATGCCAAGAAATATATTAAAAGAAAGGTCCTAAATATCAAACAAATTTGAGGAGGTATTTATCATAAAAAATACATTAAAGGTAAGCGGAACAGAGCCAGTCCTTTGACAAAAAATATATTTTTTAGCATAGGAAAAATTTGTATTCTTTATTATCTTCACTTTACATTTTTAGACACATTTTTTAAGAGTTTATAAAGTATGTAGAGATTTATAGAGCTTCCTAATCCTTGCTAATCTGTGTAGCTTTATTTATAGTTATATGACAAATTATTTACTAATCTCATAGTTTTCCCTTTAACTTTTCCCCTCTCCTTTCTCTTTTCTTTGAAAATCTACAAGTTTTTTAAGCCAAAACCACTCAATGCTGGCTTAATTTTTGGTAAATATCAAATCAGATTCCAGCACTTTATTCCATCGCCATTCATTCATCATCATTATTCCTTAATCCGCTCTTCGGCACACAAGCGGGGGGAAAATGGTTGGGTTTCTCCCAGGCACAAATGTCAAAAGCATTGACGGAGGCGACAGCGGGGGGCGTGGCTGGTGGGTAAACAACATATCGAGTGAAGTCTCTAACGAGTCGCTTTTCTACCAAACGAGCACATAATTCTCTACAATTTTTGCTGCTTGCCTTTTTTTTCTTCTTTACTTTTATATACATACATTTCCCCCGAAATAAATGTCAAGGCTAGGGTAAAGGAGGGGTTCGAGTATCCTTAGAGGGGCAAGGGGGAGGAGATGCGGGGATCCATGGTAAGCAGTCGCCGCTGGCTGTTGGGCATTGAGCTTGTGAGTGTTGCACATAAACAAGGCGCTGTGTAATAGATGCCGCCGCAATGGGCATTACTAATGCGCCCCGTGGCACATTCCCACCCACCAGCAAGGGGCGGGGTGTGTGGTGGCAATGCATGAGCTCGTGTGTGTGTGTGGGTGTGGGCGGGTTCATAATTGTGCACCCAGGAGCCACAGGCAGCCGCAAACTGCTGCTTAGATTGCCTCATTTGGATGTTTGCTTATGCCCCCCCCGGAAGTCATTATATGGGCGAGGATACAAGTTCACCGCGAAAAAAAATAAAATATATATATTTTTATGATGGAAATATTTTGAATTTTTAAATATATAAAATTGAAAAGCAACATATTTTGTAAGGTATTTTTTTAAAGTCAGAAGCTTATTATTTAGTGAAGGAATCATTTGCGACCCTATAAATCATATATATCATAATTAAAAAAGTTTATATACAGATTTGTTAACCTCTAAAAAAAACTAGCATAGAACAGCTTTCCGATTCAAAATTAATCATTTTTTGCTAAAGTTATGACAATTGAAAAACGTTGATTTGCCCAAAAATGAGCCCAATAAATAAAAACGAAAACGCCATCAAGCGGCCACAATTTGAACTACAGCTTGTGGGCGAAAGCAAATATCGGGTAGAAGTGTAGAAGGAGCAAATCCATGGCGATCTTTTTCTTGTTTTAAAATAACTTCCTTTCAACTTAACTTTCCAAAAATTCCTTTCGAATTTATATAGTTTTTCCTTGACTTTAAAATATTTCAAAATAAATAAATATAACAATTTTTTTTCAGTGTACCATTGCCCCCCAGTCACGTAGGCAACTGTCAGTAATGAAAATTTAAGCAACTTTGGCAAACACAAATATGAAATTAACCATTTTGTTTATAGTAATGCAGTTGTTGACGCTGCAGGTTATCCAAGCGAATGACCTTTGGCAGGGACAGCAGAAGGAGGTGGAGAAGGTGGAGCAACACCTAGGGATGCCTTTGCACCAGTCGTTGGCTCATCCTTGGCGAACACCCTGCATGCAGCAATGCGTAAAGGACATGCTACCAACCGCAGATCGTTCTGCGGAATGCCAACGCTATGAGCGTGAATTTGACTGTTCGCTGCACTGCGTGTTCCAACTACCGATTTATTGAGATATATATCCTGTGAGCATAACAAATACATATAGCACACACACACCGCCATTAAGCCTCAATGGAAACCCATTTGACGCACATAATAATTAAGTATGCCATTAATGGGCGGAATGTAAATTGCTTGTTGTAACACTCCAGCCGTGTTCGGTGTCTGGTTTCTTTCATTATTTCTCATTTCACAGCATTGCATTTATTTTAATTTAATTAAAATGTTTGTCGTTGCGTTTTTTATTTGGGATTTCGAATACCAAATACTTTTTTCTCATTTAATTTCATTTAGGACTGTCGACAAAGCGCTGGCAACAGCAGGCGCAAATATTTGCCATTTACCCGCATCGCAGGGGATTTTTTTTTGGTATTTGGCAAAAAGTGCATCGGCAAATAGCCAGAATACCAAAGGTCCTGGCCAGGATCGAAGGCCATTAATCATCGCCACATGCGACGACGAGAGCGTGTGTGACCTTTGCGATGACATGTGAGTTAATTAATCTAACTGGCCAGACACAACGGAGAGGAGGTCACCAGGCAGGCAAATTCGCAATTAAACATGGCAGCTGATGATGAAGGGAATCTGCCACGTCCTCCTTCCGCCGTTTACCTTTAGCCGGACGGCAGACGCATAAATTTCAATTTGCAACGCCACGAGTCCTGCTGGCCCCCACACCCGGTCTATGCATTTAAATTGATGGCCGTTGTTGTGTGTTGCTGCTGGTGCTGCATATGCGAAAAGTTGTTCGCGCCACGCCCCAATGCGCAATTAGCGGACCGCGGACCATAAATAATTTCCACCGAAAGCCTGCGGGAAATGGAAAACGTAAGGCGGAAATGATTGGCCAGAAGGGCGAATAAACAGATGACCCTGGCATTGGGCCTTAAATATGCACAACATGTTGTCGGCTCTCCTCCAATCCCGACTATTGTGTGACAATTGAATGGAAATCGGGGGAAAATGCAGTTAAGAGGAGACACCCAAATCCGCAAGGATTCAAATGGGAGCCGGCATCACGTTCTCCAAAAACCATGTACATGCGGCGTATGCTTAATATTTTCTGCGCTGAACAACTGAACCAGAGCCCAGATTCTATGCATTTTAAGCAGGCGAAAAATCCGGCTTACCAATAGTTTTGGGCCAATAAATCGTCATGGCTTTTGTCTGTTGTGCACCTTTGTTGAAAACTTGCGCCAGGATTTTAATTATGCCGCCCAGCTCATTATGCCGGAGTGACATTTTTTCTGGTGGCGTCGGGGGGGAGGAAGAGTTTCGGTTGCCCCAAATTGCAAACTTTATTTTATTGCAATTCTCAACTTTGCCCTTACTTTCAGGAAAGTTCAGGCTAAAATATTTATATTTGCTGCTAGCAGGCGGCCTGTGTGTGGCTGTGCTTTGTATATGTTTATCTTCTGCTTTTTTGTGGTCCTGTCCCCCGGTTAAGTGGAACTATTCGCAGCTGCTCCAGTAAACTTTACCCACTTCACAGGTCATAGAGTTCTAGGATCCAAGGACCTCCCTCTGTTAATACCTGGCACGCCCCGCGTTCAGCTAACAGCGACTCAACAGAATCCTCTCTCTCCAAAGTGTCCTTTTCTCTCTTTGCCAAAGCTCGCCGAAGGTTAGACTTTGTTGTGTGTCTTTGCTGTCTTTGCTTTGTGTGTTTGCTATGGCCGAAGCTGTCGGCAAATTCGACGACTCGTGTCCTTTTCGGCCAGGCTTATTTAAATACAGCACGCACAGACGTCTGGCAATTTATTCCAAGTTCGGCCGGCTTTTGTTGCACGCGGCAGCCGCTCGCGATCTCAAGTCGGAAATCGCGTACTTTAACAATAAAATGTGAACAATTCGGCTTTAAAAATTGTATGTGCCAGGTAATGGAGGGATAAAAAGGAGTTGAGCGAAAGTTTGTTGCATGTGAAGAAGAGTTTTCAGTGGCTGTGGAGGGTTCTTTGTAAGGGTTTAGTTTTTCTTGAAGGTTTAAAAAATATTTATTTAAAATAAAAAATATAAAAAGTTATATTTTTAAATAAATTCAGGGAAATTAAATGATAAAAGGATAAAAGAAAGCATTTTATATTTAAAAATTAGTTAATTATGAGGTAGCAAACATTTTTAAAGCAATTTGTTATGCTAAATAAAATTAAATAACAACTTGAACATTATTTTAAACTCAAAATTTAAAGCTTTAAATTTACTTTACTCTTCATTTTATAAAATAACAAAGAATGGGATTTATAAGACAAAACAAACAGCAAAAGCAAAGCTTCCTTCTTTGTCCTTTGTTTATGTTGGCCTTAAAATCTAAGCATTTTGCAAATGGTGAAACTTTTTTAAAACAAAATCCAGCCAAAGGCCGAGCATGGATTTTCTCAAATAAAAAAAAATACATTTCTTTAGAGCAAACTACATACATAACAATAACACAAAGTTTGGTAGTTGTGTTAGCCATATATCCACCCCCCCCCTTTCACCCCCCGAAAGTGCCATACAGAATATTTCAATTATCTTTGAAATTTGCTTGGCTTGTCGTAAATCATGCTTTCCAACTACCAACACAGCCAGTCCAAGGAGTCCAGAGACCTGAGACGAGAACGTTTCCGAGAGACACAAACACAACAGAAATGACAGAAATGAATGCAGCGACGGCGGCGGCGGCGGCGGCTGCTTCCGAGGAGACAAAGGAGGCTGGTGGAATGCCAACAGAGACCGAGGCAGCAGCAGCCACCGTACCTGAGCCCGAGGCGAAGCCTGCAGTGCCGCCGTCCAGGCAGCGAACCCTTACGCGCACCGAGGAGATGGACGCGGATGGTGACGATATCGAGCTGGATCCGGACGGGGACGATGCGGCGGACAGCATCACCTTGGAGCTGGCCTTATCGCCGCACAGCAGCACGCCCACGCCGCCGCCCACCACGGCGGACGAGGACTTTGCCCAGCTGGACAACAGCAAGCCCTTTAAGGTAAGGTATCCATGTCCTTCTGCATCCTTTGTGCCGTTGTGCCGCACGCTGACCAGTTCGTTAAGTGATTACTGCGGCGCTATTGTTACGCTTACGGGAAAACCCTGGAAAATAAAGAAAGAAAATGCTTGAAAAAAGTTTGAACGGGAACCCTTCAGTGCTCCGGCGGCCACTTCAAAGCTCGGACGTTGAGTAGCCTCATCGACATTTGGTGCTGCTGCCGTTGAAGTGTTGCTGCCGGTGCTTTATACGCCCTTTAAGCATTCAGCCAACTTTTCAATCCGCTAAAAAAAGGTGGGGGATGGAGGGCCCAGGTCCTGCCAAAGAGCAGGTCCTTCCTGCCAAACTCTATTTGCCTATAAAGTAGTATAAAGGTTCCAGGCGAACAGCCAATTTAGTGCACAGGGGGAAAAAGCCAAATAATTTGATTAGTTTACCTTTTTGGCGGGGAAATGTTTTTAGTTTATCACAAAAGAGATTTTAAATTGCAGTGTTAGGTGGATTTTTGTATAAAAGAATATTTAAAATGGTAATAAATTAGCTGGGGTTTTCTTTTGTACATGAAAATGTTTAATAAGGTTTAATTTTTTGATTATTTTAAACCCTAGAAAACCCTAGAAAAAACCCTAGAAAAGGTTATTAAAAACCCCAGAAATGGTGTTGAAATTTAAGCTAACAAATTTGTAATTTATAAATTAACAAATTTATACTGAACTTGGTGCCAAAATAAATATCTTTCTTACTTTTAGACACATTTTTTAAGGTTTTAAAATCGTTAAAGATCCTTAAGGCTTTTTGGAATATTTAATGTTTATTTTTGAGAGTATATTTTTAAATTATTTAATTTAAATTCAAACTCTTAAATGACAAAACTAATATTTAACCCATTTAAATCAGTTTTTTATACCAAAATCAATGCTGAAAAATCAAATTCAGCAAAATTGAAGCTTTAGCTTCCCTTTGGTTCAGTTTAAATTTATATTTTCTGTGTTTGGCTGGGCAACAATTGAAATTTAATTAAAATGTTCAAACTGTTCAAACTGGGCTGAAATAGTAGCATCCTAGCATCCGCATGCGGGCGCCAAACTGGCTCGTCTATCACAAAAGTCCACCCACCGCCGCCGCCGCCACTCAGCCATATCCGCATCAGGCCAGCAATCACCTCCAGAAGCCACGCCCACCTAGACTGGGGGGATAAGCGATAACGAGGCGGCGGCTGTACCCCTAATCGATTTATTGTGTGTTAACGGCATTAAAGCCACCGCCATAACAATATAAATCGGCCGTAAGATCAGCATCTGGCCGGCTGAATTGATGATGAGCAGCCCAGCCAAGTGGCGGCGGGCTGTAAATTTGCCTGGCGAGGGGCCAGATATAGTAGGACGTGGGAAGCAATTAATTGGCAGCTCGATGTGGCCGAAACGCGATGTCATTTGTCAGTGACAGGACTCGGAGCTGTTGATGAGTGAGCGCGGGCCACGCGTCGTATAAGTAATTCATGCGCATTTCAGCTAATTAATAAGCCCACAGTTTGGCTGCCATCTGACACGGGTCCTGTTCCATCGCAAAGGATATAGGTATTACAGGAAAAGCCCCTGCGGCCTTGCGGGCCCTCTGACTAATTGCTTGGCCAACTGCAGGCGAAAGGGAATTTAAATAAAGAGGTGATAATCCCAGAGCTATTAATATGTCAAAAACTGGTAGCACAATTTAACAATTCACTTTAAGCCTTTGATTCGTTTGAAAACCTTTATGATTTTGAGCCTTATTGATTGTCTAAGCAAAGCTAAGATAATTGGTTTGTGGCTTAGGAAAACATATTTTCTATTTAGTTTTTCGTAAAAGAAAAATATTTAAAATTCCCTCAAGGCTGAGTTTAATTGCAACTCACTTCTGATTTTCCTCTGTCCCCATTTTCTGCCCAAAAGGATATCCAGTGCCATACATATTTCGCCTGCTGCTCGGTTCGGAAATTAAATTCCGGAAAAACAAATCCCATTTGGGTTCTCTCAGGCTAACGCGTAAATGCGTTTTCCATGTCACAGTCCTTCGGAGAGTCGTCCACCTGTGTGGTCTACCTTTAACGTATGTTCGGTATTTCGGGAGAATGCAAATGGCTCAAAAATAAAGTCGGAGCAGCCGCAAAATGAAGAGATCCTTGGACGGAAATTAAATTACCAACAGCAGCAGCAGCAGCAGCATCACCAAAACAAACAATGGCGGCGGCGGTAGCGGCGGAGAGAGTAAACATTTTTGTTCAGACATTGCGTATACGCCACGTTGCGCATTAAGGCAAATAAACGAGCATTATTCATGTCCAGGCAGGCGTGCAACTTGACAGACAGACAGACAGACAGGCAGCCGTAGACGTAATAAGTAAGCTAATAAGTACGTGTAAGTGCGGAATGCTACATACAACAAGTACGAAAGCAGTTGAGGACTCATCACGGCCCAGGACATTCGAATGACTGAATGATGCTAATGATTTCCAGCAGGACACTGGGGAAAATTCCCAGAGATATTTTTATATAATTAAATCTTTGCCAAGTATTCTTGAGATTTTAATTAGAAAAGTTCTTGCAAGAGAGGCTTTTATTTTATAAAATTAAATCAAGTTCCCTGGAATTCTTTTATCTCAGCTTAGTTCCAAGTGTTTCGCTGACATTTTCATGACAATCAGGGGAAATTAGTGCCTCAATGTCTCCGATAAATGCCATGAAGCGTAGGACATCTGCTGGACAATGGTCACCGCAGGCGCACATCAAAGCAATTTGGGCTTTCAGGGCCTTTGGGCCATTCGATATTACCGAGGCTTCCATTACCTTAGAGCCGGAATGGGTTTTGGGTTTGGGTTTGGTTTTCACTCCCCCTCCTCCCATTGTGATGGACTTCAATTTGTTGTCTATAATTGCTGACATTCGCCCGTAATTTGCATTTCCTGACCAGGCCCTAAGTGCTATTAGGACAACAGATTCCCGGAGACACACACTCAGAGAGGCAGCTCCCTCATGGCAAATTCATGACTGCACCTCGGCTCGACCCATTGTCCTTGTCACGCTCCTGGCTTGTTTGTCGCCAGCTTCACTGATGCGGCTGATGCTCCTCCTGATGCCTGCTGATGCTGCTGCTAAGCAAACGAGGAATTTACAGGGACAATATTGACGTTAGGCGCTGGCAAACAAAAATGCGAGGGCCAGGCCGCACATGGCTGTAAATATTTACCTTCCAGCTATGCCTGTAGTACCTATGAACAAGGACCCCAAATTCGCCGAAAACTGAGACCGCAAATCAGGTCGAGACTTACCGCGTTGATGGAAGCAATTTGCTTGGCACTCGCACCGCCATTCAATGGAAGGAGTGACCGAAAAGTCAGAGTTCAACGGGGGCCACTTGGAAAGCAAGAATATACACATTGTGTAAGCCAAGTTATAATGACTTTCTGGCCCCGCACACACACGCACACACAAAGGCGAAAAACTGGCAAAAAGCAAACAAAGCCGCCGGGCATTGGCATCTGGCAAGCCAGACTGGGTGCCGCTGCTGATTGAATAGTTTCCCAGGGACCAAGGACCACCAATCGCAGTCGGCGAAAAAGGGCAAATACTGAATGTGGCAAGTGTGGCTTTAATGGGAGTCCCCCTTTTGAAATTCGCATTAAATGCACGATAAACTTTCATTGTTGTTGCTGACTTTCCGTCAACTGAACAGCAGCAGCAGCAGAAGCCCCAGACTCTGGCCAGACGTTGGCCATTTGATGGATTCCCTAAGCATCGTATAATTGGTTTAGCAGAATGTCCCAGACTGTCCCAGACTGCTTGATGGATGTGCAGTTGGGAGAGAGAGGATAATGATTCACATTCAGCTACCGATTAAATGCCCACAAAACCGCTTGACAGTTGTCTGTCACCTGAAGATCTGTCAGAGAAGAGGACACCTTCCTTAGGGCAATTTATCAGAGTTTCTGGGAGCCAACGGGGCGGATACGTAATGTCTGCATAAAAGAGGCGTTGGCAACTTTTTGACTTTGAAGGCAGAAAGGAGAACCTTTTCCAGCCTTTGCTTTCTTTTCACCTTTTTTTTTCTTGACCCACCCAACCAGTCATCCATCCATCCATTCTCGTCCTTGTTGGAGCCTGTTTGGCATCGACAGCATTATGCTTTAAATATTTTAGTAGCAATCTTTTAGGCCCAACAACCGAGCCAACAGAGTGGCTCAAGCAAATGGCACGGAGAAAAAGGTAAAAAGAAATATATATATAGAGTCGGTACCTTGACCTTCCGCCCATTGTCTGGGGCTTTATTGTTATGGCAAATGATAAATTGATTATTTGTAGCTGCCGCTGGCTTTCCCTTCCCCTTCAAAAATTTATGTATCGTCCTGGCAATTAACCTGATATTTTTCCTATACTTATTCTTATCGTTGTCGCCGCGCTTCGTTAGCTTCAAATTGTTTTTATTGGCAGCCGAGGAGGGTGGAGGGTGGCTCTGCCTTAAGGGGCTTTTGGTAAATTAAAGCAAACAAATGTTTAAGGCTTTTGTTTGTTGTTGTTTCGCTGGCAGAAAAGGAGAGAGAGAAAGGGAGAGTGTGAATTCAGTTTTGGCCAAGTTAATCCACATTAATTAAGCCCACAGAGATAAGGCTTTATAGAAATATATTTCTGCTGTATCGTTGCCATGCAATTTGAGGCTTGTCAGCATAAAATTCCTAGTAATCCTTGGCCACAATTTTCAGATCAAGGACATCACACGAAACATACGCAAGGCTGTGGTGGCCACAACCCTTTCGGAGCTGCGTGTGAAGGTATCGGCGAAATTTGAGCGGAATCAGCCGGCGATACACCTGGATTGCGATGGCACCGAGGTCGATGACGAGGAGTACTTTAGCACTCTGGAGCCAAATGCCGAATTGATTGCCGTCTTTCCTGGCGAGCAGTGGCGCGATGTGAGTGCACCATCACTCCCCATATATACCTTTATCCTTTATCCCTTATCCTGGCTTTGGCTTAACCCTTCTTCATCTTCTTTTTCCTCCCTCCTTTCAGCCCAGCGACTATAATGCCAATCTGCGTCGCACATCGCTGGATGCCCAGCGACTGCGGCGGCTGGTGAGCAAGCTGCAGCCAAACTATATCAACGATGATGACTTGGACAAGCTGTCGAACATGGATCCCAACTCCCTGGTGGATATCACAGGGCGTGAGCCCAAGGACAGCGAGTATTCCTCGCGCAGCGATACGGCACGCATGTCCACGGAGTTATCCTGTTAAGGCTCAATTTTTTGTGGTATTTTTAGTGTAAACGGAGCAGGACATAGGCAAGGAGCTGTGTGTATATAGTATATGGGAATTTGTACGAGTTTATGAGGCCAGCAGAAAGGCAGGAAGGTATTTTTGGAAAACGTTTTGATGGCCTCCGTGTAGATTCAAATCTAGAATGTATTTTTCGAGCCCACATTGTACTAGACTCCACCCTGAATGTCTATTATCAGCCGCTAATTGTTCCTAGACCAATAGCTGTGTAACGAGCCACAATCTGGAGAGCCTCAAAGGCCCACATCCAGTCCTAGATGACCTCACCCCCAATATCGCTATATCCCCCCCTCCTCAGAGGACGATCAACGAAGTGCAGCTTAGAGTTTAGAGTCTGTCTAAGCTTGTCTTGTAGTTATTAAACAAAAAAGTGAAATCAATAAATATAAATATATATTTTCCATAGCAAAAGTCCTTGTGAATGATGTCACACAGAAACAGTTTGGGTTGTTAGGGAGCAAAGTACTTACGATTTTACCATAATTGAATCTCAATTAAAACAATTAACAATTGAATAAACGTTCAACACACACTCACACACAAACTCACCTTTTTTCGTGGCATTAATGCTGCAACAATGATCCCAGGCACTATTTGCTGCACCAATCGAAAGGGTTATAGAAACCCGTATTTAACTCGATTTACATGGCAATTGGAAATTGTAATTTGTGACTTGTAAAAACAGAAAACAAAAAACGAAAAACGAAAAACTGTAAAAATAAATAAATGGATAAATGTGTGAAAATTACTTTTTATCGAAAGATTAAATTGTGTTTTGTTTTAAGGTGCAGAGTTTGGGGTATCCAATTGGGAAATAATCCAAGAAATCTTTCATTTTGTTTAGTTTTTAATCCCTTTATCGATTTGCTTGCTTAATACCCCTCCAGCTTAGCTTGAAAGTAACTAACTAGATATAGTTTTCCCGATTTAAAGTGCATTTTTAATTAACCCAGAAGCCTGAGCTCCTCCTCCATTCATAGGCACTTGCCTTTATTAGCTTACCAACCCGAATCCTGGCAATGCCAGACATTTTTAATTTCAATTTCCTCTGGCCAGCAGTGGCTCATTCCTCGCATAGAAACAAAAAGAGATGGAAACGAGGGACTCGACTATGTGAAACATGGTTCATAGTTCACTCACTCAACGCCCCGGGTGTTCATGTTAAAGTTTCCCTTTGCAGTTTGTGTGGAAACCCCTGCCCCCTGACCAGCGCTGAAGTTTAAATGAATCTCTCGATGGACAACAGTGGATTTTTGCCATAACAATCAGTCAAATCGGAAACCACCAAGGACCTGGCCACAGAATGCGACGAATTTTTAATACGTTTGAGGAGATATCTGGGCCGAAATGCCAAAATGCGAAAGGAAATGTGTTACACATGGCTGGTCTGTGGAAAAAAACACCGGGAAAAGCTGACAGATAAAGGCAAAATGTCAGACATTTCGTTACGGTCAACCTTCGGTATATAATTCCATATATATATATGTATATCTGACTCATATGTGTGTATGTTTAGTTAAGAAACTCATTTCTCCATGCAACTTTCTCGCTGCGAACCTTAAAAACTTTGAACGTGCCACTTGGGCAGGTGTGGCAAATAAGGTTATAGCCGCCAGTTGCGGCTTACATTAACAACCTGGCAGATTTATGCTCCAGTTATGCACTCCCAACAGCTCATCAGGGTTTGAGCCTGGGAATTTCCAACACCTGAGCTTCGCCGCAAAAATGCCCTTGGCTTAGCCCTGCTCCTTGCCAGTCGCGCAGCGGAAATGTCATTGTTGTTTCGAATCAAACGCATTAAAAATTTATTGAATTTATTTTTATGAGCAGGAGAACTGCTCCGTGGGGTTCTTCCTGCTCCTCCTCCTCCTTCACCTGGTGACACTGCACTTAAGCTTTGCTTTTTCCCTGAAAGGAGCTACGTGCATGTGAGGATGGGGAAGCCTCCTTCCTTATGCAGCTGTTTGTCTGTCCATAAAAAGCACTAACAGGCGCAAATCCTGCCACTTGGCAAATGTCAATCAAAAGCAATTATTAGGATTCAGAGATTTCGACAAGGAAAGCACAGAAAACTCTTTAAATAAATTCCATTTTCCTACTGTTTCCATTTCATTTTATTCATCGTTATACAATTCGTTCTAGCAACTAAAGAAAATACTAATAAAAATAATAAAAATATGCAAAATGTTGTGAAAATAATCGAGAGAGAGAAGGACGTAAATGCTCATCGACTGCCGCAGCTCCTGGCGAATTTCGGGAGTGGGAAAAATCATAAATGAATAACAATTTCCGAATAACAATTTCAGGATAAGGAGTCCGGGTGTCGGCAGGCGGATGCTCAGTAGACAAACTTCTTCTGTTCGCCGTATAGCTGCTCGTAGAGGGACGGCGGCAGGTGCTCGGCCAGGAAGATCTGCAGCTTCTCGGTGGTGGTCACAGGCGTGTAGCGGGCCATGGGGAAGGTCCTGGTCACGGCATCGATGAGGACGCGCAGGGTGGGCTGGATGTCGGATGCCTGGCAGGAATTGGAGGAGGATTAAACGCTCGTTAGCCACCGGACACACGGGGGAGGACAAGGACGAGAGACACTCTCTTACCTGGCGGGAGTACTTCTCCACCGAAGTCATGGCAGCCTCGTAGTAATCCTCACCGTAGGTCTTCTTCTGCTCGGAGGATAGGGCATTCCACATTTGCTTGGCCTGGACAAGGATGGCAAGAGAATAAAGTCGGTTCGAGTTAATGAGTTCTGCTTTTAGTTATTCCCCTCGCCGGCAGCTGCTCGTTGATAGTTTTCGTATCGTAAAAAACTAAAAGCATAACAGGACTTAACCACAGGGAGAGAAATAAGGGAGCTTTAAAGGTGTCCTGTTTATATTTTAAGAAGAAGATTTACAGAAGCAGAAAGGTAAGCAAGGTTCTTCAAGGACTTCAGCTTTCCCTTAAATATTTTCTTTTCTGAGAGATCCTTAACCCCTAAAGGATATTACATTTAGCTCCCCATTTCTCCCTCTGCACACACCCATTAGCCATTAGCTTCTTTTCTCACCTGGTCGCGCAGCTCCGTCTCATTCAGCCAGCCATTGCCGGGGGCAAACTCGCCGGCAGCCACCACGGACACATCCACGCCACGGGTGCGCATCTCCTGGCGCAGACAGGCGGCAAAGCAGTCAACGGCCGCCTGGGTGGCATTCTGGATGCCTCTCACAGGCGATGGGACACGATTCAAGCCGGAGGTGAGGAACACCACACGTCCATGGGCACGACGGACCAGCGGCAGGAAGATCTGGGTTAAGCGGGCAACACCTGACAAGGAACAAAATGGAAATTCAAATACTGCAACCCTAAAGAAATGGTGGCGCCACTCACCTAGCAGGTTGAGGTCCAAACTCTTGCGCAGGACACCGAATGGAATCCACTCCAGTTCACCCAAAGCTATCCAGTGAGCGCAGTGCACCACCGACCAGAGTCCTTGGGCGCCATGGGGCAGGTGCTGGGACACATAGCGAGCAGCTTCCAAAAGCTAAGGAATAAAACGGATAAAGGATAAACAGGCTAAGGGTGGAATCCTAAACTAAAAGCTTTCAAAAAGGGAAAAGCTTTTGCCGACTTACGGTCTTCTCCGAGGTGACGTCCACATGCAGCAGCTTCATGCGTCCCGAGGTCTCCTCCTTGAGTATCTTGGCCTCGTCCGAGTCCTCGATGGGTGTGTTGAAGCCAGCATAGACAGTGAAGCCGAGATCATCCAGTTTCTTGGCCAAATACCAGGCCAAAGGAGCCTCGCAGCCGGTGATTAGGACGCCTTTGCCAGAAGCAGAAACCTGCAGGGAGAGAGAAAGTAATGATAAATAAATAAATAAATAAGAGGTTAATTTAATGATTTTTTAATTTATAAATAATTTAAGGCTTGTTTATAATATGTTATATATTTAATTTAATACATGAAACCTTGAAAATATTTGCAGATTTTGGGGTTTTGTTAAAAGGAACATAACTTGCCTTTAAATTCCAAAATAAACAAATTAAAAATTATAAATTAAATTCTCGAAGTTTCTTATACTTTTAATTTTGTATAATATCTGAAAATAAATATTTTAAGACCCTTCTAATTATCCCAGAACTGGTTTCTATTGTAAAGATAACAGCTCAGTCCCAACTGGCACTCTCCATAAACCCGAAATATCCTTGTTTCCCTTTATTATAATTCCAGGAACTAGGTGTATTTTCATACCTAGCTTAATATTCAAACTAAAATTAGGATAAATTAAGCCCGCATCTATTTCTGGCCGTGTAATTAGCCAAGGTGAACGAGCCAATGCTGCGGCTGTTCAACTCTTCTGCCAATTAACGTTCAATAATTGTAACGCCAATTAGACAGGAGTTGCGGGGCTTGACAAAAGTATCGAGTTCTCTGATTATATACACTGAAAGGCGCCTTGTCAGATGTTTGACCTTTGGCCCACACCCGAAATGAAGTGACGTTTGTGGGCTTTAAGACCGGCGGCCACTTAAAAGTCGAGTCACAAACTGGGCTTAGAGGGCAGCCGCCGCCAGTTGGCAACTTTGTCAGCGGCGATTAAAGTTTGCCCCCTCCTCAGGCCTGGCCTGCTTTCGATTTCAAAGCGAAAGTCCACTGTCTCCATCTCCATCTTCGTCTCCATCTCCATCTGGAATGGGATGTGTGCTGGGCTGGCTGTCACAGATATTTGTCTGGGAAGACGAAGAGGAGGACGATGATGATGACGATGGAGAGTTGAAGTGGGCGAGCAGGAAGACGTGTGCTCGCTAAGACTTCCGCTTTAGACACGCGCTTCACTACAGGACTTGGAGAGGAAGAAAGGACAGAGGCCTCATCCTGATTCTGTGGGCAGGGATAGTGTCATAATTCATCATGCCATTAACCAATATAGTTCGCCTTTCGCCTCAAGTGGACGTCTCTAGTGTGCGTCAATCGAAGGACTCGCAGGGAATAGGCAGCCGGAACGGGAAAGGGAATGGGAGGAAAGGAGTTGGAGCTGGAGGTGGCTACTCATTGTTCGGGCTATTAAACCGTTATAAAGTGCTCGTAAAAATTGTTGAAAAAAAAATGGAAAGAAAGAAAGAAAGCGGGCCAAGACGGGTGTATTATTATTGGCCGTGCTGTTGACACCCATTAAGACTGGCCGACATTTTATTGTGGCCATAAGTGTTTGGCTTATCGAAATCTGTTGGCCGTTGTTTGGCGTTAATAAAAACACAAAACACTCGTGGGCGAAAAACCACTTCTCCAGCTCCTGCAGGAGGAGGAGTTCTTCCTCCTTCAACTCCTCCTTAAGCTTTGGCTGCTGTCTCTTGAAGTTCCTTCCAAAAGTTATGTTCTCTTCTAGTTTTTACGCGAAGCTACTTTAGATATAGTACGAGTATTACGTTCTTTTGGCCAAAACTTTGGTTCAACTTTTGCAGCATTCTGCCCAGTTTATTGCGGTTCAGCATAAATTACTTTAAACTTTGCTGGTAACTAAAAACAGCCACCGACTTAACGGAATTGAGCAATTAAAATGCAGCAAAAAGCTGCTATAAAAGGAAAATGGATAGAAGAAAAAACCAAGCAACTAAATGTTTAGAGTCAATTAAAGTGCATTGGAGGAAGCCAGAAGGAGTTGCTTCGCTGAAATCCTTTTCCTGCTCGGGCAATTATTGGTAAAAGCTGAGAAGATGCTTGTGACGGGTTGATTTCCCAATTTCTAAGCCATCAAATTAATTATAAGTTTAATAAAAGTCCAAGTTTGATTTGAATTGGTTTTTTGTTTAAGAAAATTACGTTTTCTAATAAAAAATACAGACTTCAAATAGGAAATTCAATAAAATATTGATTAAAGATGAGAATAATTGTTCAATAAATAAAAACTATTACAAATAATCCTGAATATCTTCTCTTTACCATTTAAATTTGACAAGATAGCTTCAAAAATCTGTTTGCTCTGCTGGCTAAAATCACATTTAACCCCATTTCCGCAGGTTTTCCTGGCTCAAAGCTTCCCCTTTTGCCCCCTGAGGGAAAACTACAAAAAATAATATCAACTTTCGACAGTGCAGTGCAGTTGGTGGGCTACGTGCAAGGCATAAAACAGCAGGACGACCGTCGACACAACCGCCTGCATTTTGCCACCTGCCAACTGCCACCTGCCACCTGCCAGTGTCTCCCTTCGCGCGCACCTGACATCGCACCTCTGGGCGGTCATGTCGGCACACACACACACACACACACACAGAGGACGATGGCTTGCGGTTTTTATAAAGCGCTCCCGAAATAGAAACCAAGTTGCATGCACCCCAAAATAGCACACAAAGCGGGGCAGGAGGAGCAGGAGGAGGAGTCGTGCATGTCAGACATTCCATTTAACTGAGCACTCGGGCGGGGGGGAAGGGGGTCGGAAATGCATGGCGAGCATTGGAAGCGAGTAAGTCAATAAGGAGGCAGTTACAGCTACCCATCCTGGGATATTTTAGCAATTTAAATGCATCCTTTATTGCATTTTAATTGCTGGCCAAAACTGCAAGTGGAGAAGATTTATTTGCTGGCCAGGAGGAGCACCAACAGCACCAACAGCAGCAGGTGCTATCTGCTGCCCCCCAAAAAACGTAGCATTTTACGCGCACTTTTAGCCGCAAACTTGATAAATGGCGGCGGTGCACGCGAATCCGGTTGCAGCTCATTAACTCCTGGCTTACGTACACCGCGGCGTATGCGCAATATTTATATAATGCATTATGCTGCGACGCCAAAGTTAAGTTAATGTGTAAACTGCAGCAAGTTAGCAGTTAGGCCAACTCCCAGCCACATCAAATTATGTGCCAGGGTGGTGGGTAGGGACATCCTTTTGCCAAGACTCGCTGCACGAGCTAGAGCGTGTGTGGGCGAACGGAAAGTTATGAGTGTAAAATGTAAACAACAATAAGGAGGAGTCCTGCCAACATGCGCCTTCATTTGCGTGAATAAATTTATGACTGTCCAGGGGAAGGACCAACGCAGTAAACACGTTCCTTTCCTATTTCGAGGATAATGCGGAAATACTCGCTGTCTCTGTCTGTGTGTGTGTGGGCTGAGTGAAATGTGTGAAAATATTTTTGCGGAAGCGCATCCAGTTGAGCTATATCGATAACCCATAAATATGCCCACAGCAAACGGCATTATTTAGTGGCATATATGAGTTTCTTTGAGAAAAAGGAAAGGTATTTCTGGAGGGTAAAAGGAATATATGGAAAATATAGAATGCTTTGTTAATTTATGGATTTTAAGATGAATTTTCTTAAAGCCAAATATCTGTAATATTGAGTGAGTAAAAGTTAGAACTCTTTGTCCAATTATTGATTTTTATATTAATTTTCTCCATGCCTTAGTTGAAAATACAAGCCAGGCTTATTGTCTTGACAGGTGTGACAAGCTGTGGGTGTTGCAGGTAAATTTTGAAATTGAAAAAGCCTAAAAGAAGACATTTAAAACGATAAAAAGGAATATAAAACAGGAGGAACAGAAATAGAAAATATGGGAAACTTTCTGTTTCTGTTCCTGAAAAACCTTAAAGCTGATTAATTATATTATTAATTAATTATTTTATGTTCATTGTTGATAATTATAAATTGTTACATATTTTAAAAGGTATTTTTGATTGAGAAAAAATTAAATAAAATACTTATAACATTTTAATTAACTTTCATTGACTTGACACTTGAAATGTCTTCGATTTTGTTGTTCTTTAAATCATTTTTTCTATAAATTGTACACTTTAATATCTTATCTCTTAATTTAATCCATAAACTAAGCTTTTATCTATTACCCAGAACTAAATTAACCCTAAATATATATTTCTAACAATCCAAATAATCCCCAGAAATTGATTAACCCCTCTTTGTGGCCAACCATAAACCAAGTTCAAGCCGGAAGTAAAATAATAAACCTGTTTTATTATTGTACTTCCTGTAACCAAATACGTATTCGTAATACATAAAATTCTCATGGAGAGTAAACAGATTTAATTCCCTGCCTGGGCTGCCATTGAACCCGTTCGATGAAGCCGGACTAACGTCTCGCTTATCGGTCCGAACTTTGCTTTTATTATCTTATTTTTCGCTCTTTTTCTGGTCATTTTTTTTTTTTTTGTTTCCCTTTTTCTGTTGCGGCGTTATCCTTGCAGACACATAAACCTCTCAAGAAAACGCGACACGCTTGACCGCTCGAGAGGCCCCGAAATAAATCTACATAAGCGAAATGGTGCAATCTTTGGAGACGAGGGGGGAGTTTAAGTGAAAAATGGCAAACAAACCGCATACAAATTGTCCTCGCTGTGTCACCATGCCACAGGATACACCCGCCCACGGACACCAAGGACTCCTTTGTGAGCAAAGGCGACGAAATGTGGCCAACAGAGAGAGAGAGAGAGAGAGAGCGAGGCCAAGAAATGGGAAACAAAGAGAGCTACGCACACGCATGCACGCATATTAAATCAGTGGCTAAAAATAGGCACCAAATAAAATACAGACTAAAGGGGATATATATATATATAAATATATAAATTAACTAAAAAATTTGAAGAGGAAAGGCGGAGTATGGCCAGTGGACAGCGCAAGACAAACCAACGAGAACCAACGAGCGGCGGTCGCCAAAAGTCATTGAACGTATTAAGCAGTAATAAATTAATTAACCGGAAAGTTAAAAACCATTTCTGTGTTTTGCTTTCCCCCACACACACACACACACACACTCGAACAGCACGCACGGAGTGTCCTGTGTGGCGTGTGGCAGGCACAGGTCCTTTGCCAACTTCACGCCATCCACAGACGACAGCGTCAGCATTAAAGGCTTTTCGCATTGCGCATACCACGCGTTGTACCACCGGCAGGGAGACCTAGGCCAATTTGCAGCTTGTTTCTCTGAATCGTATCTCTGCGTGTGTGTGTGTGTGTCCTGGAGAGCGAAAGTATTGGTAACAGAGGGGTGTGCGAGTATGCGATTGGTGTGTGTGTGGCAGACAGACAACACGCAAAGCTTTGACTTTGTGCCAAGCCAGCCATTATGGCAGCTCAGCCTGTTAGCCAACATCTCCTCCTGTGCGGGTGTTTAAACGAAGGATTAAGCTCCCCAGCTCCTCCAGGATTTTACCCAGCTTCCTTTCCGTATTTAAATTGCCATTGTTTCCGGTCGAAAAATGATGCCCCCCGGCAATGGTTCTTAATTAAAATATATATAGTTTAACAAGGACTTTGTTAGACGTATTTGAACAGAGATCCTAAGGACATAAATATTGAGAAAAAACTTACAGTTTATTATCTAAACTGAAATTGCATTTATTTATATTTATTTTACCATTTAAAAACCTTTTTTAAGCTCAGAAATAGAGTTACTATCTCCTCTGGAGGCCATAAAAATAGCTACAACCTGCAGCTGGCTGTTCATCCTGTTCCAGGATGTGGCATAACCGAAGTCAAGTCATTGGGAATGTCAAAGCGAGCTGGCTGCCAATCATGCGGCGACCTCTGACCTTTGATGGGTGCCAGCGATGGATGCACGGCTGAGTCGTTGGCAATTGGTTTTTAATTTAACTAAAATGCGCAGCGCAGCAAAAGAAGAATAAAATGGCCGCGGGGACAGGGCAACAGCGGGGGGCAGGGGGAGTTGTCAAGGCGATTTAATGGCGTGCAATTCTAGGAATTCTAAGAAACGCAGAGTCCCCCCCACCGATCCCATGTCCTTCATTCGCAGCCATTGTCAAGCCGGGCACGCCATTGCCATTGCTGAATGTCCTCAGTGTATTTATGGGTGTGCGAGTGTGTGAATCAACAGGCCACGCGCGACACCATAAAACCGAAACAGCAAACGGACCTCTCCATGTATCTGTATCTCGTAGATACCAAAAGGAAGGAGAAGGGAAGTGAGGGGGTAAATGGGTAAAAACAAGCGAACGAAACTTCGCACATAATGAGTTTTTATGGCCTGCCAGAGCTGCGACAGAGTCCTGGCCTTTATATAGCCTTCAGTTGTCCTGGGCTTTGAGCCACAGCTTCTGCTCCTGCTCCATCAGCGAGTCCTAATTGCAAATGCAGTTCCTCCCGTTGACAAACAGTTCTTTTGCTGTTTTTTTTCCCCTTCCATTTTCTGTGTGTGTGTGTGTGTGCACAACACACAAATCAGCGTAAAATTTGTCTAGGGCCCAAGTTTTATGGAGCTGTAACTGCGACAAAGTGTGCAGCAGTCAGTTGGGAACTCTGGGAACCCAAAGGAAGCTGTCGCTTTGCAGCAAAAAAAAGAAAAGGGATTCCTGGAAGCTAAGTAGATGGTTTACTGGGTAATAAACAGTGCCGGGCACCAGGACAATGTTTCAGATGCACACAAAAACTACAACCAACTGAATGCCAGATGTTGCTTTCAGGCACTGAAAGAAAGATGAAAACTAGAGATACCTTTTGGCAATTACATTACATTTTTTTAATAACCTTTAAAATCCTAGAGAAATCTTTAAATATTTAAATCTCTCAAAACTTCTGAATAAAATGTTAAGATTTATTTAATTAAAATTGAAAAAGTAAAACCCTTTAAAGAACTTATCTTACAGAAACCCTTGACTCCTTATCTCTCATTCATTTACTTCCTTGGGCAACAGGAAACGCCCCTTAAACATTGACCTTTTCCGCTCAGTGCAATGCAGTGGAAAGCTGGGCAAACTTCTTCTTACATCTTCCTCCACCCGAGTGCCCAGATCATGACTTCTTCGTAACCGAAAACCAAGGTGGATCAACTGCGATTTCACTTGGCTCAGATGGCTCACACAGTTCGTAACTTTCCGCAGTGAAAAGTTCAAGATCCCCGCCGCACTTTCAATTACATTTGAAGGTGGAAAAGGAAAAGGTGGAAGGATTTCAGGGGGGGATTGGGCGTGTTGCAGTGGGCGTTGCTGATGTTGAGCAACTGCTCATTAGCGTGGCTCACACGAAGCTATTAATTCAATTATTTACACTGTTTCTGGCAGCTGACAAGCCCCGCACCCATCTTCCCTGTGTGTTGTCTGTGTGTGTGTCTTGTTCCGGGAAACTGTTGCTCGTCGCTCGAGGTCCCGAGGCATGTTCCCCCGAGAATCGAGGGGTGGAAAGGGGTGGTGATGATGGCTGCCAGCCAGGGGTGGTGGTGAAGAGCGGTTTGTGGACTTAATTATGCATATTACGCCGAGTGTAATTTGCGTTGCGAAATGGACCCCAAATGCCGAAATCGAGTCGAAATATTCACAAGCAGTGCAGCCTCAAAGCCATGAAGCATTCTAAAAACTCAAAAAAATGATCAATCAAACAAAAGGAAAAGGGGGAAAGATTCTAAGAACAAAAGAAGAGATACTTAAAGGATCTTTATAAGGCTTGAATAGATATTTTTGAATACAAGTTCTTCGAAGGAATTAGAATTTAATAAATCTATAAATTATCCAAAAGATATTCCAACTTTTAGAAGCTTCCGAAACAATTTTTTTCTCCCCTAAAAAACCCAACAGACATTCCATCATCACTGACCAACTGCAGTTGGCCATAACAGCTGCAATTTTAGGTGAAAATAATAACGGATTTGTGCAGAGCCACAGGCTAGGCGAATGCGAGTGGGCGTGGCCGTTGCGTGGGCGTCAGCGTTGAGCATTTCATTAGCTGCGCATTTACATTTCATTGCACCCAATTTGTGCTGCCGCATCGCGTCAACAGTTGCCAACCCAAACCATCATCCTCTTCATCCTCGTCCTCGTCCTCGTCCTCGTCCTCGTCCTGGAATGTGTGCGTGCGTGTAATTTAATTCGACAGTCGTGCCATAAAAATGAAATGCACAACGTGATGTGCAAGGATAAGCAGGACTAGGATATGTCCGCATATCTACAAAAATATACATATGTATATATATTTGTGGCCACGCATGTTGCAAATAACTTTATCTACTCCGCACATGTAAATGCGGGCCAGAGAACAGACAACAGAAATCGGGTTAATAGTTGAGGCCTGGCCGGGGCCGAAAAGCTAATCAAAGGCAAGGACATTTCATGTCCTTTTTTTTTTTTGGGCCCCATTGGCGTTGACGCCCTCAACTCAAGTCCTGTTGCCGTGCCTAAAAATAGACCCAAGCCTGATTGGGAGTAGCTTCTTTACAAGGACGAAGGAAGACGAAAACGAAGACAAAAACGAAGACGATGTTATGCCAATAAGTCGGCGGCAGTTAGGGGAGCGGGTTTTGAAATTAAGCAAAGGAGGAACTGTTGGCCAACATATTTCGTTGTATTTATAACAGATTTTTGCAGAGGAGAAGGTTTTCCTATAATTGGAAATTATATAAAAATAGAAGAGGAATTGTTATGACAATAAGTTATCAAAGGTCAGTGAGTAGACGGATTTTGAAGGATATTTTCTATATTTCTGTTGGGTAATTATTTAGTATTTCTTCTGTATTTTGAATATGAAAATCAGAAGGAATATTAAGCGAATTTCTATTCAATTTAATAATAATTTTAAAACGTTAAATATCCTTTTGATTCCCTGTCGTGTTTCCATTAATGTAACCCTTCTCATATTCCTTTCCTGCTGCCACAGCCTTGGTTAATCCTTGGCGAAGCGGGCCAGCTGAGTCCTGCCAGCAAGTAATGCCTTCCTCTTTATCCCCTTTCTCCTACCGTGTCATTACTCCACCTCGTAATGCAGCTTCGTTGGTTGCATCTGCTGCTGTTGCTGTTAATTATCCTGCCGTCGTCCTTATTACCTTAATGTCGGGTTGCGCCTCGCGTTGAGTGCGCCACAGGCAGGCCACAATTGCTCGATCCGGATGCAGATGCCGGAGAGCCACGGACAGGATACGTACAGGACAATGGCTACGTGCCATGGGACTCGAAAGCAGCCGCGTGTAATTGCCAATGTCATTCGGAACAGCCAAGAAGGAGGGCTAATTAAAGTGCACACAAATTTGAATTATCTGCCGACTTCAGCGGCGCCACTGCACCACCTCCATCGCGATGGAGGTGTGAAATCGAGAGATGGCTGCCTCCGACACTCCTCCTCCTGCCATCGATTTGCCTGTATTACGTATACGCCGTGTGATAATTTGTGTAGTTAAACGTAAGACGATAAGACGGCTGCTGACAAAGACAAATAATCCCAAGGACCTGCGGCATAATTCCCACCAGAGCTCCTTGAAAGTTTAATTGAGCACAGGATGAGTACACATGAAGTTGTAATAAAATCCGGAGGCTGGTAAGCTGACTAAGTGTTTGCAGATGAAGTTGAGCTATATACATATATATAAAGTACTTTTACATTAGCTAAATTAAAGTTTAAGTCTGTCTAGTAACCCAGAAGAAGAAATGTTTAATGAATAAAGGATAATAGAAAGCCTGACTATCTTGCTTGCTATTAAAGAGCTTAAAATATAACAAAAACAGAAAGGTTTTCCCAGCTAAATAAATATTTATTAAATAACAAAACAACTCTTTTATTCCCACAAAATAACTCACAATATTCTTTTGACTTTTCAGATAATAAAGGATAATAATATAAACTATTTACGGGATGACCATTCCTGGTTAGTCTCAAGTGAGTCAAGACTCAACATTTTCCCTTCTTGCGAATTTATATTCATTACCAAACCCCTTTCTTTCAGCAAGTTTGGCTTGGGTTTCCCTCTGCCTGCCTGCCTGCCGGCCTGCTTATTTATTTGTTTTCATTTTCATTTTCCCGGCTGGCTGCCAGAGCTGCTCTGAAATATCAAACGCAGGCCAATCCGAAGCCAAATCCACACAGTCAAGGGTTTCCTCTCTGGTTAAGCATAAGTTGACGACCCCCTCAGTCCCTCTCCCTTCCTCCATATCCTTTGGCCGGACTATTTTTAGTGCCTCTGATTTGTTTTGCCTAGGATTCAAGCCCCTCTGTCGTCACTTGTGGTTTTGGCTTGGCACTCGAGGCGAGCCAAAGCGGAAAAAGAATGCTCACCCCTTGTTCCACACTCAGAAAATTGTGTATTAAATTGAAACTAAAGAATAGTTGTGAAATTTTCTTATAAAAAAAATAAAACTTGATTAAACTTTTACTCTGTTTTGCCCTAAAAAGTAGGCACCTAAAGTTGAGCGCTTTCCTTTATTTTTCATATTTTTTCAAGTGCATTTACCAGCAGACAGAGCCCTAGGCTAAGGCCACCCGTGGCTCTGTAACCGAAACCCTAAACTAAACCATGTCTACGCTCCACTCCGCAATCCTTGGTGCGGTTTAGGGATTACAGCGTCTGCTTCTACTGCTGTTGTGAAAGGGGGAATCCCCAAAGCGACTTACCTTGACAAAGTGGTAGAAGAGCACAGCTCCCACGGTGGCCAGGGCAAACCAGACAAAGATGGCGAAGGTGGAGATGCTGGACATGCTCAGAGCATGAAGCAGGTGCGAGCTGATGATGGCCGCGCCCAGGCACAGCAGGAAGGGAAGGAAGAGGCGCTCGAAGATGTCCCATGGAATCTCGGCTGATTTTTGCGGCAAAGCCGATATCGAACCACGGCGCAGGGAGGCTCTCCGCGAGGCCCGACGCTAATGGAGGATGGAGAAAAAATATATACATTTAGTTAGATATGTGGCATATATATATATATATCGCGATTTAATTATTCATTTCTGCGGCTACGCTTTATAAATAGCCCCAAAGACAGACAGAATGGCCGAGCGCTGTTGTTTTATCAATCGCGAGATGTTTGTTTGGCAAATATTTAAACAATTGCGGCGCGCAGTTTGTTTGCGTTTTGATCAATAAACAAGGCGTTTAGATATACATATATCTATGCAAATTATTGCACACACTTATTGCTTTTATTTTGAGCTGGAAAATTCACCATCAACAGATGGGGGCCCACTTTAAATTAATCCCTTTTGAGTGAAAAGGAATTTATGGTTCTTTCGATTTCTTTGGGGTTTTTTATCTACATCTCTGTGGGAGAGCTCATTAGAATTTGATAAGCTATGTGTTTTTTGTGTTTTTATTTATCATAAAATAGTTTAATTATGCCCAAGGTGGCAATTAAAAAACATAATTAAATGGTGATTTATGTAGTTCTTTAAAGAATTTCAAGTTGCCTTTGGAGAGGTTGGGTTTTATTTAAATTTTAGCTGGAAAAGTATATAAAAATGTATACTTTAAATACTAGTTAAGCATAAATATTGTTAAAATAATTATTAGAATTTAAATAAGCTTTACAGTTTAGATTATAAAATTACAAATACATTCCAAATACAATCTTGACTTCCCTTTGAACTTGTTTATTACAAAATTCCAGCTAATTAAAAATCCTTATTTAACTACCAGCCATAATTCTTTTAATTTCCTGTCTATAAACCATAAAATAAAAGTCTCTGCCTGCCAGATGAACAATATTAAATCAATTTATTGACTTAAGACTTCCGCGTGTGTTTGGCATTTTCAGAATTTCTTTTTGCTGGAAATTGGAAATCATTCAACGTGCCGACTGCTACTCTGTCTGATCGACATTCCATCCCATATATATTTCGATATTTGCCAAAACATATATCATTGCAATTTCATTAAAACTAACCCCTGGCTGCAACCGCAGGAACCCCAACGTCCGCAAGCACTCACGGATACGTTTCGTATCTATGACTGTGGTTTGCTTGCATTTATCAGACCCTAACCCACACACACTGACATTGACATATAGCAATTACACATGACGTGCACAATACCCTCTCTGGGAGGGGTCGGGGGAGGGGAGGGGATAAAGCCACAGTTGGGGGAAAGAAATGGGCTAAGGGGGAGCGCTTTTGGCCATTGGCCATAAATCAACGACAGTGCGAAATAATCAAATGGTGGCATCTGCATAAATACAGAAGCCAATTGATTTATTCGGCCTGAAAATAAACCAATTTCCATTTCGGCTTCTTGAACTCTTTTTCTACTATTTCTATACTTTTTCTACTATTTTCTTTTCTTCTTTTTGGCTTTTTTTTTTGTAAATTGTAAGGCCCCCTAAAAGTTCTATTTATAAGCACCGCGTGCTGCTTGGAATATCAAAAGGAAATCATCAACGATGTCAGCTTTCTGCTTGATTTAGCCGCTGCTTTCGTCATCCGACCTTGTTGGCCGATTTACACACAGATATGTTGTGACTAATGCCGCCGCCTCTGCCTGCCTGGCATTCTGTAAGTTTTAACGTCGACCCACTCGCCGAAATCCGTACGCTAAGATATACACATCGATGCCGGTTCAGATATATGTTTATATGGTATTTATGTGAATATTTCCCGCACGATTTATGTACTTAATGGGGACGCCCAGCTGCCAAGAAATCGGTGGATATAAGAACGACGTTTGCTTGGGTTTGTTGTCTCCAAGCTTCATATTTATTAATAAAGATATGGATATGTATTTTTAGAAGAAGATCAAATCGAATGGAAAATTCTGGCAATGCAAAAATGTATTTCAGCCACAAGTTGGATAATTTTCATAATTTCATTTCGAAAAAAAAAAAATTCACTTTTATGGAATGTCTAAAGGATGTTTGCTTGCTGGTTATATAAATGGGTTTAAAAAAGGCATTTATTTTGGCTTTGTTTTGTCTTTTTAAATCCATTTACATTGCCTTTGCAAGCCGGCAGACTTTTGACAAGTCAGTTTGGCCACCACTTAAGTTTTCATTTAGTGAAAATTTGCTTAATTTTGTTAGCCTCTCCTTGCGGCACGTACGTTGACCCACTTGGATCGTGGCCATTAAGTGAATTTTTGTAATTAATTTGGCGGCCCGCTTTGAGCACCGCATGACTTCCTGGCTGAAATATCCTTAGACTGCGGCCAAAATGGGCGTGGCTGGCACTGGAATTTGTTGCTTGGCCCTAACTGGGTTAGAAGCGTAAAGCCACCAGGCCAAGTACCAAGTTGTTACCACACTTACCATATTGTTATCAAAGACCTGCATGTTGTATTCGGGTTATCAAGTTTATATAGATTTCGATTTGTTACGCGCACTCCGCGCACTTCTCTCACGGTTTAGAGATCGGGATTTGGGTCCCCTGGAATTTTCTTGAGATTTTTTCTCGGCGGTTGTGGCGGCCGCTCGTGGCCTGGGCGCTCTGAAACACGACGTGGCACTAAGCGGTACGATCGAGTGCCGCCGGTGCCTGCAGCCGAAAATGTTCGGCAGGCTCTGTTGACGTCGACGTTGGCGCCTCTGTCGACTTCTGTTGTATTTCAAAATGCTGCAGCGGAATTGTCGTTTTGATTTTTTAAAAATATATCCGAATTATGTAGGTATGTGGCGAAGTGCGTGCGCGAGATACATATTCCGTTGTTAAGATAAATAAATATCACTCGCTCATACCTACAGATACAGATACTGGCGCGCAGATACATTTGTTGATCTCGCCGGAGATACATTTGCTTTAAAATGTCCCCCACTTTAAGTGGCCAGTTTATGCGCATAAATATTTATGGGAATATCGCCTTTTCACGGCCCAATACTTGCTCACTCTCTTGGTTTTCATTTTGTATTTTCACGTTATTTTCGATAACGTCACTGTCCCTGCTGCTGTTGTTTACATTTTGTTATTGTTAATTTGCAAATTGCATTTTTACTCTTTCTTTAAATGCCCTTTCCCCCCGGCCTCGCCACGATGCATTTTATATGCCTTTTGCCAGTGCGGCCAGGAAATTGGAAAATTGCATAAATAAACCATGTTAAAGGGGGAATTCATGGAAATTCATGGAATCCAATGTGTTCGCCAATGGCTGGCGGAAAAAAATCATTCAACTTTGGCCGCGAGAAATTGCGAAATGAAAATGCACTAAATGCCCATTTGCAATCTCGCTTTCACGATCCCATAAAAAGAAGAGAATAAAAATGCATGTTTGGGTGTAGTTTATTTATTCAAAATGAAATTATTTATAGTTTAAATCTAAATAGATTTTATATGGCATAGTTTGAAAAAAATAAGTGAATTATTTTTATATAGTTTGAACTTAAGTAAATTTAATTTTGTTTAGTTTTCAAATAAATAACGAGACATAATTGGGTTCTGTCTATTTATAATCAAACTATAAGTATTTCTAGTTCATAATATGAATAAATTAATATATATACTCAGCTTTCTATTAAGTATTTTACTTATGCGAGTTGTATTTATATTTATTTTTAATAATTTGTAAAATATATCAGAGTTTCTTTATTTAATTAAGCCTTTTTCTATACTCTTCCAAAGTGTTATAATTTTAGTCAGCAGCTTTAAAAACAGTGAAGGATTGATTTTCGACCCTATATTTCATATACATTCTTGATCAGCATTAAAAAAAGATTCTAGCCAAGATTCTAGCCAAGTCTGAATGAAAAATAAAGAGCAGAAAATTTTTAATCAATAAATTCTTGTAAATTTTTAAACTAATATGCAGATTTGTTAAGCTAACAAAAACAAACAAATTAAAACTAATTGATTTTTGGCTAAGGTATGCTTAATTTTTCATGGGATCTAGTGAGGAATTTAATGATAATAAACTTCGGCTTTACGAAGTTATATTCCTTTATTTTCTGTCTTAAAACATGTAGACTTTTATTTATAAAATTTTAAAATTAATTCATCCCAAAAACCCAATGCTTTCAAGCCCCTTAAGATATCTTAACTTATTTTTAAACATTTTCTTGTAATTATAAATCCCAATTTAATTACCTTCAAACCCCTTCAAGGATATCAAATAAGTCTTGACTGATCAAAACCCCATCCTCTTATAAATTATTTGCTTTAAATACTTTGCCTTTTTGTGTGATTTCATTTTATTGTTTATGCATGTTTTGTGCCAGACAATATATTATTGTTATGCACAGAATTTGTTGAGTAGCTGCTCTGCATGGATATAGACAGTGCCATAAATTGACGTCTATATCGGAGCTTTGTGGACATGTGTACCAAGTACATACCTATATATATTCCAATCTATATATACGTATGTACATATATGTGGAAAGAAAAATATTTACCGAATCACATTTGGGCCGTGCATCTATTCGATGCCGTTTTGTGTATTTTTTTAATTTTTTTTTCAAAAGGCGGCTGCGTTGTCAGTCACTGTAGCCAAATTAACAACCGAATTGTTGAGTCTTCTTGGCTTCGTTTGTGTCCCCAAAAAGATGTTGGCTTTAACCAAGAGAGAGGCACTTTAAAAATAGCCAGGCTAATGATCGAAGCCAGCGGATTGCTGGACAGCGCTGCGCACTTTGAGAAATACGAAATGAGATTTATGGATTGCGGTGCGTTGTTGGCTGTTGCCAGAAAATCATAAAAAAGCCCAGCCATCTATCAATCAGAAAAGGCCATTATTAATTAATAGATGGTTAGCGGCTAAGCAGGCTTTGGCTTCTCACTTTTCGTTGGTAAACAAAATTCAAAAGTGATTTCAGCAGCCTCAAAATGCCAAAGGGCAAGGGGTCGGCGAAAAAGAAAAAGGAGGTGGACTGGGCCGCCGATGAACACTTCCTCAAGGAACGCTCCATGATCTACATTGAGCACACCACCGAGTGCCCCATTTTCAACACCAAGGCCGATGAGTGCTGCTCCTTTCTGCAGCACAGGATTCCCGAGCGCAAGTTTCAGCTGGTGAAGAACAAGTACGGAAAGATAGTACCCCGGGAGGGAGCCTTCGAGATTGGCTTCTCGCAGAATGCCCGCACCTCCGTCCACCTGCTCTGGTCGGGTCTGGAGAAGGGTCCGCCGCGTAGGGACAAGTTCCCCACGGACTACGAAGCCATCGTTCCGGAGGTGCAGAGGGTCCTCAAGAAATTCTATCCCGACAAGGCGGTGGGCATAACCGATGACGAGGACGAAGACGAGGACAAGGATATGTAAATTCCAAATTTATAAATACATTTACCATAACAATAGCTAATCCAAAGCAAAACAAAAAAAAAGCAAACAATCAGCCAAGGAAGACCTGTTGGTGGAAACATCAACGAAATTGCTCTCATTGTTGCCTGACATCAAAAGCTTTGACAGCTCTTTTCACGAGCTAAACGCTCAAATCGACCAGAATAATTAACCAAATACAATACTCGCACCACAGATATTGTTTAGAATATGGATCTATATAGATGTATGCCCTGGGGGGACATTAGCGACGTCCCATTGTCTGCCAGTGAAATCAAAGTGCCAGAATCGGGGGTATATAGCATACTGGGGGGGGGGGGGGTGTAAAGGAGGGTGGCTGGTGGCACTATTCTGCTCTCTCAGTGTTGACACAACAAATAACCAAAACACACACACACACAATCGAGGGGGAATAATCCATACAATTCGAAATGAAAGTTAAATTTAAAACAATACAAGAGAAAAATGTGAAAGGCAGGCAGCTGATGGATACTCTAACTGAAAGAAAAAAGAGATCGTTTTAGAAGAGAAAAGTATTACAAGTTAATAAATATGTTAACTAAACATTTCACATAAATATAAGACAGGTTTGAAAGGTGGAAAACTGTTTAAAATATAAGTAAACTTTAAGAAAAAGTTTCAAAATTATAGAAATTATATTGTAACCTGAAAATATTTCATATTTTTGTTTGAAAATATAAAAATATACCTTAATTAATTTCTTTAAATTCAGTAAAACTATTTATTATTCACCTCTTTTTTCTTTAAAAAACTTTGCAAACTTCCTTGCCTAGAGTATCGTCCTAAAAAAAGGACCAACAAAAATCCCCATATATTGCGGATGAATTTGAAAATTGCAATGTGGCCACAGCAACAAAAAAAAAGAGAGAACAAATAAATTGGCCAACCAAAATAACAACGAACAACCAACGACTAGGGCCAGCTGAAATTTCCCCATTGCAAAGCATTCGCTTCCCCCGAAAGCCAACAAGTCGTGAAAATCCAGACCAAATTACATTGCGGGCCAGCATCCAATGACAATAACAAATACAGCAGGCAGCAGGCAGCGGGCAGTGGGTTACGGGATGACCCTTGGGAGTGGTACTATTCCGACATTAAAACTACAATCTGGGGGGGAAAAGTTGCTGGGAAAACAACAGAACTAACAGAACTCCCTCCTCTAGTTAGATGATAATAATCATCATCTGTGTGCTCTGTGTGTGTGTGTGTGTGAAATGGAAATGCTGATGCTGGCCAGAGTTTTCTTTGCCTTAACTGAGATCTGCATGCAAATTAGACTCGCTTGCAGATGGCTTTTTGATTGACTGTTATGCTGGCCGACTTGCAGTCATGTTTTCTCACACTAATTTGAATATCACGTATACGCCACGTTGAGCTTGACCAGGGAACATGCTAAATATATATGTAAAGCCAGACAAAGGCAAGAGGATAAAGCCAACTTTTAGCATATTTTGCAATATCCGTGGGGCGCACATCATTAATATTAATAAAAGGCTGTAAAAAATGGAGGCGGGCATGGAGGCAGCAGCCAAAAATACATCATAAAATGCGGAATGAGTGAGTGAGAGACATTTTCCCGCGACACTAAAGCGGGCCAATGATTTCCACAGACTTTTTATGCGCCGCTCGCACAAAGAAATGTCAACGGAACATTTTCTCGTGTCACAATTTATATATGGGCTAGCGTCTGGGGAAATGGGTTAATGTCCAGCCCAAAAAAAAATGGAGGATTGGGAGGGGAACTAGAGGTAGAGCTGGTGGATCCTAACCCCTGTCCGCATGTGGCAGCTGTCACTGGTATATCGAAGGGGAAACCGCACACGCCAAGGACAGGACGCAGGACGACTGCCAAGAGCCAAGTAAAAGGAGCTTTAATGGAAACAGACCGCAACATTTTGCATTAGAGTGCGAGTGTGCGAGTGTGAGAGTATTCGAGCGCCAAGTCTGGTGGAGGGAGAGTGGGCGTTGTCCTTTGGCAATCTAAAAAAAAAAAGAAGAACTCCTTTTGGCAGTTGCATCCGAATTCCCTGGCTGATGTAAAAATAATCTACGCAGGCTGCATAAAATAGAACCTCGATGCGTTGTGTTTATTTTTGAATTGCAATACACAAATTCAGCTACAGTTACAGCTTCAGTTTCATTTCCTTTCCGGTCTGTGTGACTCCTGCTCCTGCTCCTGCTCCTCCTGTGGTCTCCATTCCAGGCACGTTCGGCATCCCATCTATCGCTCTATCTTTTCCGTATCCCACATCCAATAACCCCCAGTTCCCAGTTGTAGAGACACCAAAGATACCCATCTGTGATCCGTGGGGGTGCAACAAATTGCAGCCGGATTTAAGGGCAATTTATTTACAAACCATGCGAGGCGATGCGATGGCGATGGTAGGCGATGCGAAGGCGAATGGCAAATGCCAGAAGCTGCCATTTTAGGCTTTGGCATTTGTTTTATCGCGCCTAGTCGAGGTCATGCACTTGGGGAAAAGTTTAAACAGATTTTCCAAGGGGCTTATAACTTGAGAATTGCTTAATTAATTACAATTATTTAGTTGCTTTGAATTTAGAACAGAAGCTAGGCTTGTTTCCTTTTTTGTTTAGAAGTCATTAAAAATATCCATTCTAAAACACTTTTTTTTAATATATTTCATCCATTTTGAGAAAAAACCCAACAAATTAAGTATACGCAGTGGTGTTATTTGTACTTGTAAGTATTTTAAAAATTTAGTAAACTGCCAAGAAGAATTATTTATGAAAACATTATACAAACCTCAACTTCATGATCTTTTCATTAACTTTTTAATAAAAAGATATATAAGTTTTAAATGTTTTTTGTTGAATTATTTAATTAGAAATAAATAGGAAGCCTAGAAAGTATCTCCTTTTCCTAGGAATATATACAAAAAAAACCTACAAAAGTTCTTGTTTTTAACATAAAAATTAGTAATAATAATAATAACAATAAAAAACCATTAAAAACCAAGCTCAGTTCCTTGATAATTCATTTCTCACAGTGCAACCATAAGGGCGCATGAGTGCTAACCCGGGGAAATCCCCTTTTAATGAGTCGCCCGGAGCAGATTGGCCTTTGGCTGATTGCACGCCTAACTGGTCTGCAGGATGCATTTGTCACACCTTAATTAACCAGTCGTTGCCGCTGCGATATATGCGAGGAAAGGTCAGGCACCAGCCACCCAGCTTTTTTCCATTTTCTCCGTTTTCTGCGCCCTCATGAACTTTAACCTATTTCCCCCGATGAAAACGAGATTTTATTTACATGCGTGGCCGCCATAAAAGGTTCGGTTTCCCCACAGCAAAGATGATGATGATGATTCCGTCGAAGCCAAAGCCAGACGGAGTCTGAGAAGCTGTCTAATTAAGCGGAAATTGGCAGCCGGAAAATGGGGTGCCCATCCTCCCAAGGGGGGCGGGGCGGTCGGTGGCTGCATCAAACGCCAGGACCTTGAGCTCACTCCCACATTGTTACTTTGTATATTAACATGAAATTAGTTTTTGGCTAAACACTAATTAAAATTTACGACACCTGTTTTGTTTAGAGAATATTTGAGCTGCGACTCCCGGAAGATCCCCGGGAGATTTGCCAAAAGCCGCCGCCTGGCTTAAGCTGAACATTAAAATGGGTAATCAGAGGATTTCTTGGGGTTTATTATGTTGTGTTTTATAAAATAAGAACTGTTCAAGTTTACAATTTATTTGTAGTATATATTTTTTATGAGTTAAAAACTTTACCTGTTGAATAAAAGGGATTTACTTTGAAATGTAACCTTCAATTAATCCTATAAAATATATTAAGCATGTAATTTTTAATAGACCATTAAAAATACATAAAGCTTGAACAAATTAATGAACATAAAATTAAATAAAAATTTCTCTGTGTCCCAGAAAAAATCTGGCAATTAAAACTCGCCCTCGGCATCCGTTTCCCCCACTTATCCACTCTTCGTTCTATAAATATTCGGATATTCGGATATACGGAGGCTGCATGGAATGCGTAATTGCTGTAAGAAATGATCTGAAATGCAGAAAGGCAATTTTACCTGGCAGCCAATCGTTTTTCTCATTTTCCCCGCAATAATTTTCATGGGAATAATTGGGCTGCTGAACGTTCCAAATGAAATGCACATTTGACTTTTTTTTTTATACTGACTGAGGCTTCGTTTTTATTTAATTTTTTACATATACTTCTGTTGTTGTCATATGTATATATATAATCTCATAAATTAGTTTGTTGTGTATATATATATAGAGAGATTTTTGTTGGTAATACATTTTTTCCTTATGCCGCAAACGCATATAATTAAATTTCAATATTAATAATTGTATTGTTGTTATTTTTAATGGGTTTTTGGTGTGTGTTTATGGGTTTCTATTTGTTTTTTGTCATTTTTTACTTTCGTTACTTTGAGTTGCAGCTGAGTTTGCTTGTTTTTTGGTTCACCAGTTTGGAAATATATATCTATATATATAGTTAGAGTCGTGGGCAAACTGAAGTAGGTTTAATTTATAACCATATATATATATACCACATGTACACATCTATATATATATATCATATATCTGGTAGTTGTTGCTGTAGTCGCTGCTGCTGCTGCTGCTGCTGGTGTCCTCCTGGCACACATACTATATAATCCATATATATTCCACACCCTCGCTGGGAGGACTCGCATTGCCCTGCCTTCATTTACATTATACATTTATAACCATAATAATAATTTACAAGTTAAATGGCTTAGAAATTATTAGTAGGACTTCCTGCGTGGGTTTACCATACATAAAACACTTTCTAATTAAAGTTAAAAACATCTTTTGTTCGGTCGCTGTTGTCGTTTGTTTGTTTGTTTGTTTGTTCTGTGTGTTTCGAGTGTCCTGTTTCTTGTTGGTCTATTTACATAGTGACAATTTCTAAATTACTTCATGTTTCATCTTCCTTTCATCTTTATATTTTTGTTCCTTATTTACATTGCGTCGATTGAATAAAATGTTTCGCAGACTTTTCTTGACTTTTGCCTTATTTAATTTGCATAAATTTTGTAAACAAAAGAACGTTTAAAGGAAACTTCCTCTCTCTTTGTTTTCGTAATAGTTTTGTTAAACATGTTTTAGAACTAATTTAGTTAAAATACATTAAATGTTAGTTAATATTGGGAACTAGTCCGCGTTTTTGGTGCATTTAAAAATAGTGCAAAAATACATTTGTCAAAAATTTTGGTGCATACTTTGAGGCGGTGCTATATAATCACAACAATTACGATTTAAGTGCATTTGCTTGTCAGTGTCGAAATGTGGGAGGGGGTGGTGAGGGTGAGGGGGCAGGGGGCAGGGTAGGTGCTTAAGGATCTGATTTCTACGCCTTCTATCCAAGGTGTCCGTGGGAAAGTCCGCTCAAAAGCTTCGGTTAAGGACGGATTGCTTCTAAGCCTTGATTGTGTCGTGTGCATTTCTTTTTTAGTTTTTTCCTTAGGTTTTCATTTTTTGTTAGAAGGGAAATGCGTGTGCGAGTGTTGGAGTTGAAGTGGGTGCCCTTCCGTAGCCGGACTCAAACACACACAATTCGATTTGCATTAAGGTACTTGTGACTACTTATACGTTTATAGCTCGAAAATACTCTTTTGATTCCATTTAAAAACTGGCCATTCCTGATCGGGTTGCGGGGGCGGGGGCGTGGGCGTGGGCGTCCCTGTGCGTCCAAAGCTAACGAAGGGGGAAGTACCTGGCTCGCCCAGGATACCTGCTGTACTGGGTGTCTGAAATTCGGGGTCGTGGTGCCGTGGAAGACTGATCTGCTTGCCCAAGGACTCTATCTCAATCAAGTGCGACATAAAATATATAGAATATATATGCATATATGTATAACGCTTTCTGGTTAAGTGCAATTGTGGTGCATTTATATAATTCGTTTTGATTTGGTATAATTATTTATCACATAAAATGTGCAACAGTGCAAAATTGTTTATGCTAATTGTTTGTCATAACTTTCCACGCTAATTGTTTGTCAATTTCGAACATAATTTACTGGGTGGTGTGTGTGGGGTGTCCGTGTGTTGTGTCATTTTTAATGAATTGCATGAGTTAGTAATGAGTTCAATTAGAATTGAAAGGATAATTAATGCCTGCAGAAAATAATGGTTAAATTAATGGCCTATTAATAAGTGAGAAGCTAAAACTAAATAGATTTCCCATTTCCCGCCCTTCTTGCCTTAAATATCCTTTGCCTCTCCTAGCTCTTAGCTCTTTTGGCCAAATTGCTTTCACAAACAATTTATTTTCAGCAATTTGCACACAAAACCCTGCAACACACTGCAAGGAAATTCGTTTTATTGGTGGCTTTCGATTGGTTTTTTTTTAGAGGAGTTCTTGTGCATTGTGTGTGTGTGTGTGTAGAGGTCAGCGTTAAATGCTCACCTGGGCTAGTTGTCAGGTGAGTTCCGGTGAGCGGAATAAAAGTGGCATTAAATTGCATCAGTGGCTCGGGTTGCTTTTGCATTGAGTGCTGCTTTTTGTGGCTTTCTCTGGCCATAAAAGCTGGCCCGAATCAATGGCAGACAACACCTGATGCCCATTGAAGGTCACTTTAGGTTCCAGTCTGATATCTCGTAAATCTCTGTTGTCCCGGGCTTTGCGTGCAGCCTCCAATGCCTCGCAAATAAAGTGTTTTGTGCCAGCAATTTGTGTTTGGAATAACTTTTCAACAATTTCCAGGTGAAATCTTAGACTTTAATAGACACGGATCTCTGCTACATCAAAACACATGTATGTATATATTTATGCACGATTAAAGTTTGGAATAAATCTTCTAAGCGATGGCCAACACCTTGGTGCTCAGCAAAAGCAGCAACATTATTAGTGTGGTTCTACTCTTAATTTAACTAACATTTATAAATATTCTCTTTATATGCGGTTATATTTCATTTAAATATAGCTTTTCCTCTTCTAACCCTTAGCTGACTGTCCCAAAGACTTATGTCCTGTCAAAATCTCTTTACCGAAAATATGCTTATATATCGCCTCGTTCCAAACATCCAAGTTTTTGTGTTCTTTTGGGGAAATAATTTCAAATTAATGCTATTCTCTGGATAGTGTTGAAAAGTTAATCTGACCGCCAAGAGTGAAGAGCTTAAGAGGGGAGGTAAACTTACCCACAGCACTCTCAAGGATGCCCAAGGACTCCTGGCATAATCTCAAACTTTGCGGGCGGTTTCAGGTGCACTCCATAAACTCAAAAGGCAAATATGTGCTCAATGTTTTAAACAATTGTCTTAAATAGTTGTTAAGTTGCATGCATTTTAGTATTTAACTTACTGCTGTCTGTGTGCCGTTTGTGTTTATGTTTTTCTGTTGTGGAAAAGTGGAAAAGTATAAGCTGAAATTGTGGTTAGAAAAATCAGAAATGCATGTTTGTGGTTGGTTTTCAGTGTATATTAAGTTGTGTATTTGTTTTCCATTTTCTCTTTGTCTTCTGTTTTTTTTTTTTTTTGTGTATTTTCTTGTTTTCTTTCCTCTTGCATTATCATATATTCGTATAATATATAATTAATTATTATAAGTAGTTAAGAAACTGTTTGGTAAATCAAAAAAGGGGGGAATTACGCTAAAAGAGAGATGCCTCCTGCACATTCGAAATCAGTGGGAGAGACGGATCCAGAGAGTTACAAAAAGAGGCAGGCAAAATTATTTACAGCAAATATACTAATAAGGAGGAGGATCAACTGGGTGGAAAAATCAATGAGAATCGATAGATCTTCACTTCACTTTCTCTTGAGTTTTCTTTTCTCATTTTACCTTCTGCAAATATACAAATACAAATAAATACAAGATCAAGGGGGTGTTGTCGAGTGTACTATATATTCTTAAATATATATATATATATATATATGTTTATACTTGTATATGTGTGTATGTACCTATGGTTGTGTGTGTGTGTCTGTGTGTATGTCTTCTTTTAACATTCAACAATTGTTTGTGTATTTTTTGTATTTTTCTTCTTTTTTTTATCAGCTTGTATTTGCTTCTTAGCAAAGTTGCCCTTCTTTTTTACTTGTTACTTGGTATTCAAAAAATAAATTTAAAACTAAACACTCTATAAACGTAGAACTTAAACATCTCAAAAAACACTAATTTAGATCGTAATACGTTTATTTACAAATTGTTACTTTATACACAATACTGTTTTTGCTGACGCGCAGGCTTAACTCAGGAAGTAAATCTTCTTCTATTTTTCAAATAGGCTAGAAAGGATCTTCTTATCGAATAGAAATTAAAATCAAGGTGTAATAAGAGTAAGAAGGATAATTAATGAAACGTCATTGAACGATCTTCGTTAGCATTTGGTTCTCAATTTCCAAAAATTAAAATCTTTCGGGTATTTCCGTTTCCGGTTTCGTTTATTTACAGTCCAACTTATGTCCCTTCGCTTTGTGGTTTGTTGTTGTTGTTTTTTAAAATTTCGTTCTTGTTCTTTGTTAGGATTATAGAAAAATAGGCCAAAAATATATGTATTTGTGTGTGTGTGTATTTTTCTATACCTTTTACCTCAAATGTGTGGCTGTTCGTTCAAAAATTGTGATTAAAATGTTTGTTTTTGTTCGTCTTTTGATTTGTTTGTTCGGGTTTTGTTCTTGTTTTTTTTTTGGATTTAGTTTGTGCATAATTTCAAGGATTACAATTAAGTCGCATTATACATACAGGATTAGGGTATTCGTCGTTATGGTATTTATCGTTCTTACTTAGAGTTATACACACGTTGTCTTGCGTTTAGTATTATTGTATGGTATAGAAATTGTTGTCGTTATTCATTTATATTTAAAGGTGGGTTATTTTGCAGTTATTTATTTATTTTCCATTTTGTTTTTAATATACTTTTACTGAATCAATTCAATTGAAAGAAAACACCAAGGCGGCTGTCTCCCATTTTATACTTTTCGGTTAATAACGAAGATCGTTGATATATATACTATATATATATATAAGGGGGGAGGGGATGTGAAATAAAAACTTATTCGTAAAACGTATTATACTTCTTTTATATAATTTGTTTGCCATTTTTTATACCATTTTAATGTGTATAAGATATGAAATTTTATTGCTCGCAATTTCATATGTTATTCCGTTTTAAAATAATTAAACATTTTCAGGTTACATGCAAATAAAAGGACACTATATATTTATATATTCAGCTCTTGAAGCAAATTAAAAATCCATTTAATTAGTGAGTTGATTGCGTGCAGAAAACAGAAAATCGGAAACGCAGAGGGAAATGCATTGTGTGTGAAAATCGTTCATTATCATTGTTTACTTCGCAATTCTCTGCCCATTGTTTTTTGTTTTATTTTTATTTGTTTGCATACACAACCGTTTACACACTTTAATTCGTAATTTTCGGCTTAAAAATTTGCTTGATTGTATTTCTTAATTGATTGATTTTGGGCGAATAATTCCCAAATCTGCGTTTCCGATTGGGATAGGAGCGAGGAAAACCATAAAGGATATAGAATATAGACTCGGGATAAAACCAGAAGGGTTCAGATTCGATTAGGGTTAGTGTTAGCGTTTTTACAAGCTTCTCGTTTCGCTTATAAGCTTATCGTTTTTATGTATATTTATAAGTCCATTGTTATTTAAATATACGTTAATTATGTAAATAAATTTACTTAACTACAGATAGCTGCCGTTTCCGTGAGAACTGTTTTTCTTTCAAACCAAATTTTGGGGGGAGGAAATTCAAATGCAAATCAAAATCAAAAGTCATATTTACACACATGAAAAACATAAATTTAAGTATTTAAATTCAAAATGAAAGCATTCAGAGATTCAGGTTCGAACGAAGGGAGTTTGTTTGTTAATGAAGTCAAGTCTTTTTCTTTATGTAAATGTTTGCCTTTTTTCTTCTAAATTGTAAATGTTTTGCTTTTGTTTTTATGTCGCTAATCTGGCTGTTATTGCATTGTATATAAGTATATTATATTGCACTCGTTAGCTTGTTCAGTTATCAGTTATCAGCAATAAAACCTAATGCAATATTTTCCTTCAATTGTATATTTGTTTGTTATTGGTATATGTATACTATTAATATATATATTTAATGTCGGTTTTTTTCTGTGTATATGTATATATAATTTCATTCTTCTGCTGCTCGCTGCGCTTGCCTTGCCGCCTTTTATTTTTCGTTTCGTTTTTGCTTGCTTCGTTTTTGATTTCATTTCTTTTGGTTTTGCATTTAACATTTAAACTTTAATACACGTATAATTAAATAATGTACACGAAATATATATTTCATATAGTAAGATATATTTATAATATATTTTTATTTAATGTATACTAAAAATAGTTAGGCCCAATTTTCATTTTCCGGCGAAACAAATTCCAAAATGAAAGAACAGCTTGGTTTTTGTCTTGTTTTTTTTTTCCCATTTTTAGTTGGTTTTCATTTTTCGTTTTGTGGAATTATAATTTAGCTTTAGTATAACTGCTTTTTGTTCTTGGGCTTTCATTAAGTTAATTTTTTAATAATAATAGTGTAATAATAATCATACCTTTCCTTTAATCGCTGCCTCATTTTGTTTTTATTTTTTAATTATCGCTTTCTCTTACTTGGCAATCCATTCAGCTTTTTGTCTTTATTTTTTGGTTTTTTTGCAAGCTGCTGCTGTATTTTTCTTTATTTTTTCTGGCTTGTATTGTTATTTTCTGGGGAATTTTCCTCTGGATTTTCTCTCTCGTCAAAGGACAGGCGGGAGTCTGTGTGTGTGTCTGTGTCGTGCGTTTCGAGTAATGTTTAAACTTAATAGACTTTTGCTTGACTTGTTTTTGGGGGAAGGGGAGGACACGTTAAAACTAATCTTTTGTCATAAATGTTTAAACTTTAAAGTGTGTGTTGTGTGTGTGTGTGTGTGGTGTGTGTTTGGTGGGGAGGGGTGGAGCTTAACGCCCTCGCGCCCAGCGCAGTAACGCATCCGCTAACACATCCAAGTGAGCCTTCGTCTAAAAAGAGTCCAAGAAGAACGGAAAAGGAAACTTTAGTTTCAAAAAATCAAGTATACGCAGGTTTCATTTTTATAAAATATTAAATTACTATTTTATTTATTATTATTTCATTTATATTATCCTTCCAACTCACCGTCTTGTAGAACATGCAGGATCTCCGGTCCTCGTCCTCGCCATCGGGACAATCAATGAAGCCATCGCACAGGACATGGTCGTCTATGCAGCGATATCTCCCCTGCCGGTCGGGTATTGGGCAGGCGAACCGCTCCATGCCATCCATGGCGGTGGGGCATTCTACAAATAAATCGAAAAAGAAAAGCCAAAAAAGGCAAAGTAAGTACGGGTGACAGTCAGTCAGGGAAGGTATCCATGGCTTAGCCCAGGTAAGAAGCCCCCAAACTTTACCCATAAATCGTTCAGGCTAAAACTTTTGCACACGCTAATGTCTGCCATGATTTGCGTCTAAATGTTGCAAGTTGCAGGAGGAGGAGAAGGAGGAGGAGCGGGATACCCGCCTCGCGCATAAAACTATGCTATGGATATTTTCCTTCTTGCTGCATTTGTTTGTGCGACGGCGGCCGCTTAGCAGGTTTTTCAGATTTTTCCAGATTTTTCTTTTGCTATAAATAGTTTCACGTCTGCTACTTTACTGCTCTCTGCGGCTGTGAGGCGGACGGAGAGGCGTGTGTTGGACAAAATCCAGGGTGGAAATCCAGGCTTGGCTGGCTTCGCTTCGCTTGCACCGACGCCGCCGCCGCCGCCGCCACCGCCATCGCCATCGCCACCGCCGTTGTGGCACAACAAAAACAAGTGAAATACAAACTTTATTTTTTGTGGAATTTCACTTTGTGCTGCTCGCCTTTTCTCTATTCTCGTTTACCATCTACTCTGCTCCTCTTATTCCTTTTTTTGTTGCCTTTTCCACCAACAAATACATAAAAATAAATCACTTGTAGGACATGTTGGCGCCTCCGGTTTAGTTTTGCTGCCACATGTGTGTCGGTGTCGGTGTGTTCTGGTTGCATGTTTGTGTATTGGGATTTGCTGTTCAAGTTGTCCATATAGGTTTTTCCTATCCCCACCCCCCCCACCCAAAAACCCTTCTTTCCCCCCGCAATTGCTATTTCCGCGCTTCGCTTTTGCTCTCGGAAAACTTTCCTGTGCTATTTTTGGCTGCATCCAAAAACTGTTCCGTTCGGTTATGTTCTGGTTTTTGCCACGCGACTCTGTTGCCACTTAATAATTCCCCATTTTAGTTCAGTTTTCATTGCCATAAAATCCATGGAGTATTCAATTAGCAGGTGCTACCAGCTCACATTGAAAAAATTATGATTTTTTAAGTGAATTCTGTTTGTTAAGTTGATTAGTTCAACGAAACAAATTTGCTGAATAATAATTTTAGCATTTTATTAAAGCAAAATTGTTTACAAAAGCATATTTTTGGCAAGGGAAATCATATGAATAATTTGTGGTGGCAAAAAAAAGTTAATTAGGATTGAAAAACCTGCACTTGACAGAAAAACTATGCGTTAACTTTGGCCTTAAAAAAGTTTATAATTTTAGTTAAAAGCCTGCAACTCAGTTAGGAGTCATTTCCAACCCAATATATCATATATATTGTTGATCAGCATCTAAAGGCGAATTAACCTATAACTAAATTTAATCAAATAATAATTCATCTTCTTCTTTGTTTAGTTTTCAATTAAGGAACGTGCCATGAGCTCACTTTAAATTAATGTTATTTGCTTAGAACATGCCCTGATCCTGGTTCTTGTCCTTGTCCTCCCACCTCCCACTCTCTCTCCTTGTAAACTGTCATCGTGCCAAGTGCATGCGATTCATTAACTCGTTTTGTCTGCCCGAAAATACAACTTCCGAGCACAAGAGCCCGGCGCCCTTCAGCACCTGTCGGCTGATGCCACATGCCCCAACTGATGATGCAGCTGTTAAATCACCTGACAAAGCATAAATGCATCGCAATGACAGTAACCCGACACTCGACTGGCTCTGGGCTGTGCTCCCTTTTTTTTTGTATTTTTGCACTGCGGGAATGCCGTTCCGGCGCAATGTTGTTCGGCTGTCAAAGTGGAATCAATTGATGATTCGCTTCGTTAGGCAGACGACTGTCTACCGCCGACTGCGTGGCGTGTCGAAGAGCCATTTGCATTGTGAAGAGCGGGACTGCTGCTGCTACTACTTCATCGATGGAGGCCATGATGGTGATGAGAATGAGAATGATGGTGATGATGATGATGGTTTGGTAAATGTTGCCGCCACAGGCGCTTCTCACGATTGCCATTTATCAACTTGGCCGGTCGCCGCATAATTGCATCAATGGATACTTGGGCACGTTTATATTCCAGCGAAGGAGGAGACAACCAAGTGCCGCAGCTTTATGCTGATTTTTGCATACATTACGCATACGCAGCGTTGTCGCGGAACCAAGAACCCCATTAGTTTTATTACCAAAAAGGAGCAACGGCAGCCAGATCCTTGTCCTTGTTGTGTTTTCTTTTTTCTGCAACCCACATTTTGTACTTTGAACTTAATTTCACACACAAATAACTTGCAAATTGTTGTAAAGTTGTACGAATTTTCGGTCCCATTCGGCGCTGGCATGCTCTTTTTCGGGCCAACTCAGCCAAGTTGCAAGTTACCAGTTACCAGTTACCAGTTTGTAGTTGCAAGTAGTCCCACCCACCCACTCAGTCAGTCAGTCAGTTAGCTAGCTACTGAGGCTATTGAACTTTAAATTGATTTTTTCGCTTGTTTGCTAGTTTTGCTCTTCTGCTTTCTCGAATTGCAACTAACTGGGAGAGGGGGGGTGTGTTGTGTGGGTGTGGTTCTGGGTTTAGTTCCTTCTCCGCTCCTCTTCTGGCGGTGGTGGTGCTTATCGTTGTTGCAATAAATCGAAATAAGCGACGCCACCTAGAGAGCTCTGGGGGTGAATGGCATACTTTCTGATGGACGGGACAAATTAAGCTGGTCTAGTTTTCTCATTCAAACTATGGGAAATATATTATTCAAGCTTTCATAACTGTGTCGCCTTAAATATTCGTGCCGGAATCACATTGATTTGAATTTTTGTGTACCAGTTTTCGGGGGAAATTTGTGGCTAAAGAGGTTTCTAGTTAAAAGAGGCATTTGAATTGAATTTTTAGGAATATTCTGGGGCTTTCCAAGAGCTTGAAAAGTATTTCTAGAGTGAAAAAGAAATACCATTTCTAATTTATTTAACAATTAATTATTGGAAGTACTTATTTCCATGCTTAAAACTTCTCATAGATCCAAGAATCTAAGCTCTAAATAATTTTGTTGGAATTTTTAAGAGCTTAAAAGTAACTTTTCAGTAAAAAAGAAATACCTTTTCAAGGGATTTTCAATTTATTTAATATTTATTATAATTAAATATTGGAAGTAGTTCCTTTCATGCTTAAAACTCTTCAAAAAAATTAAGAAACTAAACTCCTAACTGGACAGATTTATATTTAATGCCTTTATAATAATTTTATTACCACAAACCTTTTATTTTATAAACAAAACCAGATTGCAATCTCCTTACAAACTTCCCTTTCCTCTCCAAATTTCCTTGCATTTTCCATACTCCTTTATAAGAACTCTCACAGCTTTTACTCACTGGAAAACAATATCGCAAAGTAGATATAATCACATGTCAACAAAATCCTCTTGCAAAATACCAAATGGAAATTGTGAAACTTCTTATGACGTGCGAGTGCAACTCTCTCTCTATGCAAATCGAAAAACAGCAAACGAACAAATGCAGAGTTGGAGGCGACTGTACCCAAAGTTTTTGGCTTAAAAGAATCAACGCATGTTGACATACCAAGACAACAACAATGATGGCTAACAAGCCACAAGAACAGCAAAAGCAGCAACAATAATAAGGAACAACAACACGTCGGGTGTCAAAAAATCAAAAGCATAAAAAGGATTTGGCTGTTGCCAAGCCAAGGAGGAGCTAGAGCTATATCTATATCTATATCTATATGTGGATGTGGTCGGAGTTTGAGCTCTGAGCTGTGCGAACTCAGCCAAAAAGTGCCAACTGATGCTATTTTTGTCGCGCGACAGACAGAGAGACGTATACGTGGCGTATACGTAATGCAGGAGCAAAGCGCGAGTTCGTGGCGAAAAATAAGTCGCAGAAATTTGTAGCAAAGTTCGCGTAGTGAGAAAACCTTTTGCTCCCACACACACACACACACACACACACATACAGGGTAGAGAGATGGAAGCTGCAAGGAGGCAAAAGGAGAAGGAGAGCTGCAAACGCCTGTTGTCTCGTCAGTGTGGCGCCTAAAAGGCTGCCAACAATAATAACAAAACCCACGAAAAGAGAGCAAGCTGCACACAGTTGCATTTCGAGTAAGATAGTATGTGTGAGTCCTGCCAGTGTGTGGGTGTGTCTGTGATGTGTGTGTGTGTGTGTGTGTGTGTGCAGGAAGCGCCAGCCAAAGGAAACAGCGCGCAACGATTTTGCAGCAATAAATTGATAGTTTTATGTGGCGCACATAAACAGGAGCAGGACGAAAGGAGCTGGTAGAAAATACCAAGGAGAATCGCAGGGAATTGTGGGTGGTGGCAGATCCTGGATCATTAAACTTGCCTGCTTACTGGCTACGCCCCCCGCCCCCTCCATGCATATATTTCAGCCGTAAATAGCAAAGGACAATGCATAAAACAAAAGGCTGATCAAATTTATAAATGACAACTACCAAATTTATGGGCCTTTCCTCGCTGCTCCTTTCTAGGCCAAGTCAGGCCTCCTAACTCCCTGCTCCTACTGATGAATTCCTTCCTTCCTGACAATTTGTCCTGTTGCAAATTTCACTTTTTGGACCCAAATTATGCCCAGGAAAGCGTCTCTGACACATTTTTCTTTTCAGTCACTTGGCTCCCCCTATATCCTTTGGAGCTCCTTCAGACTGGATGGTCTATGGGCCTGTCATTGTCCTTCATCAAAAATGAATACACTGTGTTTGTCAAGTTTCAGCACGGACAACTGGACAGCCAAATTGAGGTAACTCGTCGTCGTCGTCGTCGTTCCGCTCCTGTCATAATTTGTTCGCCTTTTTCCCTTTTTCCTTTGGACGTAATAAGGTTTTGATTAAATTTGTTGCTCAAATGTATTTGTCAGGCGAAAATCTTTCGCTGTGTCTATTATTTTAGGACCTGATGGGGATCGCGTTTCCTTTTGGCTTACGCCAGGACTCTGGCATCAGCATCTCGCCTCCATTAATTTAACATATATTTTCTTGTCGCTCGCTCTCTCTCACCCACGTACAACAAATGGCCGCAGGTTAGATTTACTTTACTTTCTACTCCTCTTCGTCCTGTTCTTCCTGCTTCCCCCTATATATATTTTTTGTTTTTCTTTGAGGGGCGTAAAAAATACAGTAGCAGCGCAACGTAAACAGCCGCCAGGTGGCGAATGGCAGAGTGCTCCTTCGGATCGCATTTATTGTAATTTAATAAGCCTGTTTCCATGTTGCAAACCAAAAATTTGCTTTGACTACGAGCTGTGTGTGTGTGTGTGTGTGCCTGCAAGCTAATTGCCGTTTCCGCCCCCTGCCTGCCTGCCTGCCTGCCTGTGAGTCGGAAGAATGGCATTTCGGCGTCACTTCATAGTCATAGCTGATAAATCACACGGCAGCCACCGCAGCAAGAGGTCCGCCCACTCGAAAGCGAAATGCGACATGGGAAACCTTTTAGGACGCACTCACAGACCCGAAAGCGATTCCCACTCTGTCGTCCGTGTATCGTGTATCAAAAGGTTACGCCAAGTATCTAATTATCAGGCACTCGCCGCTTTAATAATTGTGATAAATTTTCTAGGGATCCCCGTTCTCGGCTCGTAACTATAGTTAATATGAAGCCATGGCGGCCATATAAACACTTAGGCACTCCATTGCCCACAACTGGCCAACATTTCTGGTTTATATGCAAATGTTATATCCTTGCCAGGCTCTGCTCTGCCTTCCTCTGGCCCTACACTTTGCATATTGTACCAGAGAACATTTAAAATTTCCCATAACTTAGGCTCACTCTAGTCCTGTGCCTCGGGCTGCCTGCTTTTGCTCTCTCTCTGTCAGAATTTCGCATAGTTTATGGCCCATTTATGTTTTAACTTTTTCTATTTTGAGGCAAGTCAGCACTTCTGGGATTCGTTATTTTATGTGGCATGCATATTGCTGATGATGGCAACAGATTCTACAGAAATTAAGCTTAATCATTGTCAGCTGGGGGGGGGGGAGTCTGAAGCTTGAGGGGCACTGCTAAAATTACGTATACGCAGTGTGGGTTTTTAATTTCGTTTGCTATTCTTGGATTGTTTGGTTTAAATTGAGCAAGTTTCATTTTATTTTTCATTATTTATGTATTCATAGGCATAATTAATGTATTATAGAATATTGTGGAATATTTAGTTGTTAAATAAAACCAGCTAAGGGAGCTTGAAGGTTGAAGGGACCTCATGACGTTACGTATACGCAGTGTGGGTTTTCATTTCGTTTGCTATATTTGGATTTTTGAATTGTTGCGTTTAAAATAATTAAGTTTTGATTTATTATTAATTATTTTATATAGTAAAAGGTATTATTAATATATTTTAGAATATTATGGAGTAAGTAATTATTTTCCCTGTTTTCGCTCTTTGAAATTGAAGAGATTGAATAGAAAACAAATAAATTTCCATTTTTTCCTTTAAAAAAATATTGGTTAAAAAGCTTAACACCATTTATATATTTTAAATTTACAGAAAATCTAAAGAATATATTTAATAAATTATATTTTAAGGCGCAGACAAACTCATCAATTTATTTCCCAAATATTTTTAGCAAAAACTCTTAAGGTTTATGCCAAAATTTATTACCAATATCTTTCTTATATATATCACACACAACCACAACTTGGCTAAGCAAATTAACAAAAGACAAACGTCTGTTTGGCAGATCATAGGAAAGTTTATTTTTTTGTTGTCCAAAAGCCGAATCAAAACTTACAACTGCCAGATGGAATTAAGATTGGCCTAATCTGCCTAAAAGCGTGCCAAATGTCCTTTCAACGGTTGTGTCATTAAAGTTTGCTTTATATATTTTAATTAACTCCCATCACACACACACACACACACACACACACTCAAAAAGAGAGATGGCTTTAAGGATACGGCTGAGGCTCGTCTGCCGGAGAACGTAAGAAAAGAATAACAATGGCAAAGGCAAAAGCAAATGGCCAAATATAGCAACAAATAAACGAAGCAACAAACCATCAACAGTTTAATATGCGACGTCTGTTCTCCGGCAGCGGGGAAAGAGAAAGAGAAAGAAAGGAAACCATCAGAGAGAGAGAGAGGGAGAGGGGCGAGGAAAAGCGGGGGAAAACTTCTGGGAATTGCTGCTTACACATTTGTAATCTTGTCTTGTCTTCGTTGTGCTGTCTCTGTTGCCACTGTGTTGCCACTTTTTAGGGAGTGCCGGGAGGCGCATTTCTATTTTTAGCCACTTTATGTGTATGTGTATGTGAGGGCTGTTTGTGTATTGGTGCGTATCCTTGCGGGCCTGTGGGTGTGTGTCAGTGCTGGGCATTTTTATATATGTATTTTTTGGAGAGAGCTTTCTTTTGGGTTACTTTTATTCCGTTTCAAATATTTATTAGATTCTGCGAAATCCTTTTTACTAAAAAATATCCTGAGAAGGATATCTTTTTTTTAAATCTCTGAATTTAATTGCATTTCCTATTTTTTTTTTATTCAAAAAATACAAAAACTTTTTTGATACAAAAGCTACAAACATATTTCAGAGTTTAAGACACCTTTTGAAATGTTTTAAAACTAATAAAAATTTTAAATATTTTTTATTTGTCTTTAAATATAACTTTCCCTTGGTTTTCTTTGTTTTTTGTGTGTTTTTTTGGCAACACTAATGTACACCTCCCTTTTGTGTGTGTGTGTGTGTGTCTGCTCACATTCGTTACGTTCCTTTCGCTGGCTCCTTTGGCTCACTTCCTTTCGCATTTCGTCAAGAGTAATAAAAACTCATATTTTTGTTGGCGCCTGCCCCCCATCTCCTTCTCTTTTTCTCTCTCCCTCTCTCTCCTTGGCCCGTTTTGGCCAAATTAAATGAATTTGTTAACGCGTGCTGGTTACTTTTTTATGCTGCCTTTGGCTTTTGCTTTCACGCATCAAATTGGCTTCATGTCGCGAAAAGCCGATCGATTGCCCACCGAGGAAAAATCCAACAACTTCCCAGCCAGCGAGTAAGCCAGGGGAAAAATCGAATGAAAAAAAAAACTTCTTAATTGGCAATTAAAAAGTGTTAAAGGCGTATCCCGAGACCGAGAAGAATAATGAAGGCCATTAAAAGTTTTTGTTTTTGCCAACTAAATATAGAATGATTGGGCAGTTTTTTTTTTGGGGTCCTCGGATTCATAAAGGGAATATTTGAGTCATCATCTGAGCAGGTCCTGTAATTAGTACAAAGTGCTTTTATGCGCCTAGATACATTTTAAATGAGGGAACCCTCCTCCGGCACATAAATTAATGATGTGAGTCCTGAGAGAGAGTGCCTTAATTCATGACGAGTCGATTGTAAATTGTAATTGTAATTACTTTAATTGCCACGTCAAAGGTCAGTGTTTTGTGTGTGTGTGCTTTGTTTTTAGTGGCGCAGTGCAAAAAATAAAACCACACAAAAGCTGTCCCTTTGGCCACAAAAGTGTTAAGGCAAGAAGAGCAAACAAAAGTGCGAATGGTTATTATTTGGGTTTGACGTCAAAGGCCTAAAACGCCAATTACAAAGCACACTGGCACACACACACACACAGAGCTATATATATATATATATATATATATATATATATTATATATATATAAAGTGTGAGCATAAAGGACGAAACACACACACAGGCTCACAATTGGCACACTACAATTTTAATATAGCATACTTTCATGCTGCAAATGACAACAAAAGCAAGGCTCACGCTCGCTCTCTCTCTCTGCTCTGGCTCGCGGCGGGTGACTTTTACTGTCTGTTTTTCCGCTGTGACCTCGCCCACCTGACCCCTTGAGTCGCCTTTGGCACAGTGGTCGCAGATCTTGGGAAACCATAGCGCAGCGCCTCTTTCTCTCAGCTCGTTAACCGCAATGTTGTTTCCCTTTTTTTTGTTTTTTGTATTATTTTTGGGCCGCAGCAACAAATTTTTATGTGTTTACCTTTTATTTTTTTTTGCCTCACGTAGCCGGGCGTCCCGGGCAAGGACGAGGCTTAGAAGCTTGACCCCTGGACGCACCTTCAACTTGGCTGAGAGCTCTGCCTCTCCCTCTCTGTTGTGGCCTAAACCAACTGATATTTTAGGCCAAAATGGCATTGGCCCTTGGCACTTTTGCATTGTTACACTTTATAGAAATCGCTGCCGAGAGAGGGGAAACAGACTCCCACTTATTTTCCGCAGGACCTCGAATCTTGAATGGAAATTCGAACCGCAATAAAATGTCCTCCTGCCCCCATTTGATGGGCTTAATTATGGGGCTGCTCTCGAGTTGGGCGTAATTGAAATGCGAGCTTGCTGCCACTTAACTTGTCAGATGGAAAATCAAATTGAATTTCAGCCAAAATACATCGCTCATCATCAATCTCAATAAACGAGGAGGGGAAAAAGGATGTTATCGAGGCTATTTATAGCCCACATTCTATGCATATTTTGTCGGCCCAAAAACTAAGCCAAGAAATGCCATTTTTGTGCGAATTTGCATTTAAATTGCATGGCGGCAAGTGTTTGCATAAAACAGGACAAAAATTTCCGTGAAACTCGGCTAAAATGAATGCAGCCAAATTAACTTTCCTTTGTTGCAGCCTCAAAAACCCGCCAGCCTTTTATTTTAATTTCAACAATGACTAAACTTAGTTACAAACACACACACTATAGCATCAACCGCACGCACACACCTATACAAAATTTATATTGTTTATAATTGGCGGTGTGTTAAAAATAAAACAGAGTCGCGTTATTTTTGTATGTGTCGACGTCGACCGACAAAAAGAGGCAGCAAAAGGCAGCGATTTGTATGTAAATCGCGGTTAAGCAACGACAATGCCACCCATACGCAGACATCGACACTGAGAGAAAGGATTAAGGAGACTTTGAATTCCAAATAAATCAAGAAATCGAGAGAAAGAAGAGTTTGGAGAGTTTTTAATATTATTTTAAAGAGTTTTTTCCAGATCTCTTGGGAGTTTTGTGATTGGAAAACGCATAAAAGTATGCTATGTTTATTAAATCAAGGATATATAGCATTCTATTTTTAGGGATTTAAGATATCTTAAAATTTCTGATTTAAGAAAATTAATTTTTAAATTTTTAACACATTTATATCTTATTTTATGACCCAATTTTTATAAATTTTCCCTAACTAAAAACCCACTCTAATTTTCCCCCTGTACACACACACTCTCACCATCGCCTGACTGCTGCCGGAATTCTCACATACATTTTAGGTCCTTAAAGGGGAAGGTAATCGCGTGCTCTGTGCAGATTAAAATGCGACAAAGCAACACGACAAAAAATATTTTAAATAAAAGCGCAGCCAGCGCGAGGAAGGACCCTAAAAAAAAAAAATAAAGCCAAAAGGCTCAGCGCACACAGAAAAGTCGAAAAGCGTCAAACGCTTGCGGATTTGTATTATGCATATATACCAACATATATACCTTATATATATATATTTATATATATATACCATAAAGAGGGGAAGGGGGGGTCGCATACCAATTAAGTCACGGCAAAATGCGCGACGGAAATGTGGAAGAAACAAAGCTGGGGCCCATTTTTGGCCTTTTTTTTCTGTCTACGTCATGTGGCATTCATTTCGCGGTGGCGTAAAGTACACGAAAAAGGTACAACACATAAATATAAACCCAAAAATAAATAGTAAATAAATTTTATTATAAATTTACATATTAAATAAAAAAGAAAACTATTTTACTTATTTTTTTAGCTTTCATAAACCTTTGATTTTTGTTATCCTTTAAATAAAATCATGCTTTTCCCTTTATGAAACGCACTGTTCGCCTCAGCAACAGCACCTTCTGTTGCGGTTGACATCCGCGAAGGCTTGAACTGCCGCTCCATAACAATGAGAAGGATAAAAGGCCACCACACCACCACCTCGCCACCACCTCCTTCCGCCTGATTGTCCTCGTCGTCATTTCCGCCTGGCTTGACGCCTTGAATAAATGGGTGAGCTTTGCTGGCATTTTCTTGTTTTTTTTTTTGTTTTCGCCAAAGGTTTTTCAATTTTCTTTGGCTTTTGCAACACCTGTTGAGCCCTGGCTGCGGCTTAACCAATTAATATCTAATTAAACCGAAGCAAAGCCAGGCTAAAACACATATAAAACGAAACGAAAGGTGCAATGAAATCCGCTTAAAACCTAATAGTCCGCAATCACGGAGGAAGCGTGTCTAATCGCTGCTGATAAGATAATCGCTCCAGCAGAGAGAAAAGGAATTGAACTACTAGGACATGAGTTTCTCTGCTTTCTCTTTGTCCTAAGGGACAACCATTTACTAATTGCCGGCAATGCAATCGTCTGTGAAAATGGATTTTTTGGGTAGCTGAGCTGCTAGTGGCTAAGCCCTCTGAATCGTTGTTTAACCCATAATTTCACACCCAGGCAATTGCTAATTGACCAGCCGACTCCCAAGGCCGTCTGTCTGTGACGTCAGCTGGTATCCTCACAGGACTTGCCAGAGAAAGAAAATGAAAAGCCAGTGCGAGGCGTCATGGAAATTAACCCAGAGAAAATTTATCTATTCTTTGAGAAGGCAGCTGCAAATTAAATTCGTGCAATTTCTCAAACGAAAGCCCGAGTTTTCTTTTGGCGCAAATCAAAGTAATTACAGGCGAGTGTGCTGGCAAGTGCCGGCCACGCCCCCTCGAGCTTTAGTCCTGGCCTTCTCCTCCTCTCCTTTTCACTGGAGGCCCGACCCGTCGCCGTCGCATTTTATTTATAAACGTAATGGTTATAATTTTGGGCCTGCGGTTGCTTTAATGATGATTATCCTGGCCGACGGGGCAACTCCCCGCGGCATTTGCGTCAGCTCACAGGCCGTCTTGCGGCCAGAACTTGGCGGCAATCAATGCCGCTCAATAATTTAAATTGCCTTTCCCCCCGCCGGAGAGTCTCAAGTTATTTATACAAAAATCTAAATACATTTGGCGTTTATTTCCGGACTTAGTCGGACGTCGGGGTAGCCGGCACTTTGCTCTAATTTCCCGGGGTAAGCATATTCCTGTTTGGTACGTGTCCCAGGCATTTTTGGTAAAACTACTTTTCGCAATTGTTTTCCTGCTGCCATTGCTGGCCATAAAAATTTCATGTTGCTCCTGCTGGTCCTGTCTTTCCTGCTGCTGCTTTTGGCCTGTGCCAAAAACTCATGCGGCAAAACAAGCCCCTCCCCTCAGGCAGGTGCGTCTAACTGGACATAAACATGTGCAAATCAACATAACTCGTGGAAGCCGGATCCCGGATTCCGGCACTCCCAGCTCCAGCTAGGTCCTGCCTGACTTCTGCCCGCTCCTGACTTCTAGCTCCTCCTTTGCTCCTTGCTTCCTCCTTTCGGCTGGCAGCTGGTGATGTGTTTGTTTGTTTACTTTCAAGTTTTTTGCTTTGGCAATTTTTCGCAAATTGCAAACTGGGACAGGAATCTCGAAAGGATGGAGAATCCTGCATTCCTGGCTCGGACTCTGCGGTGCACTGACAACATGTTTTGAACATATCACTTTTCTATATGGAAAATTATTTATAACTTTTGACATTTTTAGTGCTGCTTTGGAAAGGGAAAAGCCAAACAGATATCCTACTTTCCACGAATAATTCTGGCACATCCCTCCTTTGTGGCCCCTATTTTCCCAGGCTTTTCTCACAACATTATTAATATTATTTTTGGGAGAGAGATTCCCGCTGCTGGGCACGTAGTTCGCTTAGCTTCTGACTTTTCATTAGCACCAAGACAACGCCTTGGTCCGCTGACAACCAGGTGAACAATGAGAGGGAGCTGTACACTAAGCAAAAAGGGGGTATCCTTAATGAAAATATTACATAAAAAAAGAATAAATAGTCTCTGAATTTTAAGGCTTAAAGAAGTTTCTAGATTCTTGGAAGTTTAAGTAGCAGTTTTCCTTTTTAAAGTTCTTTTCCTTTATTTTTCTCTAATTTCTCCCTGTGTAACTTGTAGCCCAGAAAAGTTTCATTAAAATTGTTGTAGCTTCTCTTCGCTGGCTGCTCCAAAAGTTGCACTGTAATTTTCCGCACATTTTTTTCCCAGGCTTTTCGGACCTGAAGTAGAAAGTTTCTGCGCCACATCCCTCCACGAGTGGCTAAAAATAGGCATTGAAATTGTACGCAGCGGGGAGAGCAGAAGGTCCTGGATCCTGGCGAAGGCCGCTTAAACTTTTAAGGCAAGTTTATGCCTTGTTTGGGCGCTATGACAATAAAACTTTTGCTTTTTTTCAAGCTGCCTTCGTACCTGTCGTCATTTTTTCTGCCCCACGCTTAATGCCTTTATTTATATTTACGATGGACCGAGAGGTTTTATTGTGAAATATGCCATCTTTCTGGGGGCGAGGGGGGGGGGGGCGTAATGAAAAGTTTTGATTATGCTCCAAGCCCCACGAAAAAACTGAAATCCTGAGCTCGACTTAATTTCCGCGCGACATCCCCCAGCACTTGGCCAGGTCGCAGCCACCACTCTCTCGGGGAACAAAGGTGAGGCTAGGGGTTGGCTGGGCCAAGACGTCGACTGTCAAAAGACACAATGATGCCAGGTGGGGGGTTGGAGAGGGGCAGAGAGGGAGCCTTTGCCCGGGAAGAGCAGTCGACCCCGGTGACAGTTCCCAGACGGCAGCCACTTAAGTACCAAAGAGTGCGCACCTTTGGCAATATTAATAGCCAGGCGGAGAGGGTGGCAAGTGCAGCAGACAAGTGCATGGGGCTTCCTTTCCTTTTTGCGCAAAAAGGGTGGCCTAAACGACGAGGGATGTCCTGGCAACCAGGAGAGCAGGCAGCAGAGCCACAGAGACAGCAGCAACCCCAGCAACGCACGGCCAAGTGTCCGTTAAACGCAGTCAAAAGCAGGAGCAGCAGGGCTTTTCATTAGCCTGCCTTGGCATCCTTGGAGCCTAGAGCCCAGAGCCAAGAGCCGGCTGACATCCCTCCCCCGCACCGGCCGCCCCCATTTAATTTCCTGGCCAAACTCAATTTGAACTCTGACCTTAGCTGGATTTAGACAGCCGCACGCCGCCTGCCTTGGCATATTTTAGAAAACTGTCAAGCGTTGCAAATGGGTAAACAAGATGCTAACCGCCTGAAATAGGCCAAAGCCAGGCGGCCAGTGATGGGAACAGTGATCTAAACGGTGACTAGGCATATAAAATTAATACATTTCATTAAAATACAAAAAAATTCTCCAAAATAAATCAATTAACACAAAACAAACACCCCGAAAAGAAATATTAAACGTTTCAATTAAAATAATTTAGCTGTTGAATAACCCATAAAAAATATATAAATAATTCACAATCATTAAAGTACAAAAAAAATACAGCAAAAACAGAAACCAAATGAAGCCATCAATAACCTGGAAATGTATAAATCAATAACAAATACGAGTTAATAGAGCAATTAAAGTCTGGCGAATCGAATGACAGATGAGCAAAGCATTAATAAAAAAATTGAAAAATAATATTAACACAAAAACTCAATTAGGAATTTAATCAAGGCAACAAAAGCCTGAAAATTAAGCTTTAGAAATTAAGAAAATCAGTTTATTATTCCTTCACAAATCACTGCCAAGATACAGAGATTCCAATTGACTCAACTCTGGCAGGATTCAAATGTCCCACGCCCGACCCTTGGCACCCCTCCCCCTCCCTGCCAGCCCCTTGAGCGATGTCCATTCATGGACAACGATTCCCCCCCGTTCCATGTCGTTTATGGCCCCGGCTGGCTTTTGTTTTTCTGGCAGCTCTGGCATTGTGGCCACTGTCACAGCCAGGCCAAGTCCCGCTTCTGGACACCATTTCCACTCTCTACCCTCTCCCCTCTCCCCTCTCCCCTTGCCCCTTTCTCTATGGCCAAAACCCATTCACATTGTCATTCTGCCGTGTTTGTTTATGGCTTACGCAGTGGCTCAAGTGTTTGGGTCTTGTGTTTGCGTTTTGTTTAGTTTTTGATTGGAAAACAATGCTACAGAGAGAGAGAGTGCCTGAATGGGTGGGCGTCTGTCCGTGTGTCCTGGTGATTTTCCAGGACCCAACACTGATGCCCAAACTCGATTCGGAATCGTTATCGAATTGGCCACGTCACTTGCGGACTTGGGCCCTGAATAAATTATTTAGCTAGTGTCGCGCAAATTGAATTATGTAACAAGTCTATGTCGGACAGAAGAGTATATCAAGGAAAGTGCGTAGCAGCACCTTTAGTGACCTCATTACTAGGGATACACGGGGAGAAATTACTGGATTTTTAAGGGGGTTTTATTACAGGAAAAGAAAAGACAGCCATGAACTAGCTTCTTGTGATATTTTGATTATTTCTTTTACAAATGCAATAAAGTTAGAAGAAAAAAAATGTTCTCTTAAATTCATAAATAAAATGTTTATAATTTATATAAATGTTCATGTTTTTGTCTATATAAAATGTTTACAAATTTCCCTCAGTGCTGGGACTAGACAACCTTCTTCTTTTGCTTATTTTGTTGCCATCTAGATAATGGTGCATGGCTCTGGGCGCTATGGCGATATAAATACAGCCACAAAACACGGCAAAAACCTAGGAAAAGGAGACTGAGACTGCGACTGAGACTGGGACTGAGGTTGAGACTGAGACTGAGGCTGAGACTGGGACTAGGTTTGGGGCAAAAACTGGAACTATTGCCTGACTGGGATATAGTACATGTCGAAGCTCCTAAAGGTATTTCTTCAGCCAGCAGAACCCTCTGCTTTAAAAGACCCAACAGAATAGACACAAAGCCTTACCCTAAGTCTTTTGTCAACTCACCTGTGTGTCTCGGTGGAAGTAAAGCGACAAAGACAGACAATAAATTAAACATGAGAAATCTTTTGGGGCCCGGGAAATAAATTCAATTTGACATGGTGATGTGCATCCATTAGCAAAGTTCGTGGCTATATTTGGTCTACGCACACGACCCGAATTGACAGCCGGAGGTCATTTGGTGGAGTCACCTACTGGCATATTAATGCAGAAACTTCCAATATCCCAGCCAAGGATGCCATCTTGGCCGGAATATAAATCTTATTTAATTGCAAACCAGCTGTCAATTTCAACTAAAGCCCGCTGAGTCTGGATTGGGGTTCGGGGTTCGGGGTTCGGGGTTCCCGGTGACATCGCTTGACGTTTATTCCGCCAGCTGTGTAAGCCGCAGACCGCAAAGGGGGACAGAGAGGAGCAGGCTCTAGACATTGCGGTCTGGATTAAGCCACACCAGGCTGGATTTATCCAAGCTGAAGGAAAGTTGAGTTCGTTAGCGAATCGAATTCGTTTCTTGCAGCATTTATTTGTCCACCGGCCAAAGGTCAATTTCATTTGTCCTCCTTGGGGTGGGATGGAGGCTTAGAAGAGGGGAAATCCCCCAATGAATGCAGAACCTTCAGTTTTTCCTCTATTTTTGCCATATCTCTGCTTTGACAGGTGTGGCCCAATGTTTGCCTGGGGTCTGCGGCGGGCAACAAGTGTTGGCTGGCCTGGCATTTCCCCCATTTTCCACTTTTCACAGCTCCACTTTCAGTTCTCACCTGGCCATTTTCGACAACCGTGTTTGCTTTGCCTTCAGCCCTCTTTGGGATACTGAATTTTTCTGCACTGCAGGAAAGTGTTGAGGAATTGAAGGATTTAAAGGGGATATTATCAAAGGACTGGCAAGGGGTTTATATTATTTTTCAATGCTTTTTTCGACTGAGAAATTGGTTCTTGTATTTTCCATAACTAAGTTAGCTTTTGGTCTATAAATCCTTAAGGATATTGTACAGATTTTGAAATATTCGAAATTAAAAAGAGATCAAATTTTATGCAGACTTTCAGGCATTTCTTATTATAAATTCTTTTTGTAAATGTTGAAGTTTGAAGTGTTTTCCTTTTATTTATATTATAATGTTTCTCCCTGTGTATTTCTCCCAAAAAACACACACACATTTCCACTGCGAAAATAATGGCAAATGATTGATTGAAAAGTGTCTGCTGGGCGATGGCTAGGCGCAGAAATAATTTCTTTTCCTTTGTGTCTCTCAGACAAATTGCTTGTAAATTAAAATAAACAAAAGAGAAAGCGGCATAAATATTGCATAATTTGGAACCCAAAACCCAAGCCATTTCGCTTATTACAAAACCAGAAGGATGATGATTATGCAGGAATTTTCAGGGGGGAAGTAAGCTAGATCGATGCGACTGGGGAAAAGGTCAGCCTAAGGGAAGTTCGGGAAGAAAGGCTTTGCCAGGCTTTCTCTGGTCTTTCTTGGGTTGCCTCGGCCACTAGGTATACATCCTCTAGCAGCTCCTGCTCCTGCTCCTCCTCCTGCTCCTTTTGCTCTTCTGCTAAATTATGCATGCAGCTGTGTGAGTGCCAGAGCCTCATTATGCACGGCTGCTGCGAGTTGCCGGCCCGGAAGCCTTTAAGTAGGCAGCAGCAGCAGCACACCCGGCTTCCTCTAACCCCAATCCCCCGACATGGCCAAGAGCCCTCGGCTTTCTTTGCTACTTTTTCCGAGCTTGCCACTCTTTTTTCTTCAAGCTTTCTATATATTTTTTTTTATATTTTTAATTTCAGTTTTTAGTTCTGTCAGGCATGCGACAGGCTGAAGTGATGCAGCCGCCGCTTTAAACTAAGCCCTGATGCTGTCGCCTTAAATAAGCCATAATTTGCATTAGCATGACTATGCACTTGGCCACAGTGCCTCCACTCACACTCGCACACTCGCACACTCACTGCTCCAGTTTTCACTGCTCGGCCTGTGCTGAGTGTGGTTTTTTATTGCGTTTGATTTCCATGACCTGTGACGCACATGGCACATCCTTCGGCCCCATTCTAGGGCCCATCCAAAACTGGCAGCATATGTCATTCCTGTGGTATATGTGCGTTGCCAGCTAGATTTCTATATTCGCAATTGTTTTTGGCTTCTTTTTTTGGGACTTGCCCATCGACTGGTTCAAGGACACGACTCACTGCGTAGCTGCGTAGTCCCAGAGTCACAACTCTTTTGAGGGGGATTTGTTTTTTTTCGTATTTTAGGGAAAGAAATTCTATTAAACAGACTAAAGAAATCCCCAAAATCACAAAAGTTATTAGTTCAAGTTTATATTAGGGATTTCGATTGAAATATATTTTCACTTTCTAACAATTTCCATTCCTTTGAAGGCCCACCACTGCCGTCAGCAATTTATTGCCTCCAACTTCCACTTGCTAGATGGAAGCCCACGCGGAATTCAGTTTCAAGTTCTCGGTTTCATGCCCAGATCCCGTGGCTGTCATCATGCGTCATTTGCCATTGGCGACGTGACGATGGCAGAGCAATTTGAACTCACTCCTGGTTTTTACAGTATCAATTAATTCCGGCGGATCGATATACAAATAAATACTGTTTAATTAAAATGTTTTTAAATTGCAATTTGCGTGGTGTAAAAATTTCATTTTACTAATGCCAGTTTTCCAGGTTGAACAGGGGAATTTAAGGCATATTTACTTATTTAATATTGGGAAAAGAGTGAAAGAATATATAAAAAAAACAATAAAAATCTATATAAAATATTATAAAATTAATAAATTGAATAAATAATAAATTGATATATTTATCAGTTTTGTTGATCAATATTTATATAATCCCTATTTTAATTCATCCTAAGTTAATGCATTTCCTTAAAATTAAGTTGAAACTATTAAAATAAATATAGATATCTTATATCTTTTCCTATTCCCCCTTTCCCTTAGTTCTATAAACCCGTCCAAAGTATAGCCAATAAATAAACCATTATTCATATGCAAAGCAGGCTAATTACGGGTAAATCTGCCATCACTTGGTTCATTTTACGCTCACTTTGAGCTGAGACAATGTCCCATTCCCTGGAAAGGAGCTTGATGAATTAAGGAACTGCCTTCGCCCGCTGTCAGCCCCTGCCAGGATGCCTGCCAGTCTGTCTCTCTGCCTGTGCCTGTGTCTGTCTCCTGCTCTACTACATATTCCGCAATTCATTCATAAATTCCGCGTCAGCTCACAACTCATTAGGCACGAGATGAGAGAAGGATACCAGCCAGGAGCAGGATACCTACTATGCCCACTACAACCCACGGCTGCCACTTGATTGCATTGCATCATCTTTTGTGGCTAAGGATTCGCTCTCTGGCTGGCTCACTCTCTCGCTCTGCACTCCCTGGGGTAAATATATCATAAGCAAAAAAAAAACAAGTAAGAAGGCTACAGTCGAGTGAGCTCGACTGTGAGATACCCGCTACCCATACTTAAACCAGAAAAGCGTCAGTACGCCAGAAAAAACAATTAATACAATTTTGAACATAACGGACAAATGCAAATCAAGTGTAATATAATCACATGCATACAAGAATACATACACATGTATCTATGTGTGTAAAAACGTGTCATTATTGCATTCAAGCGGCTAATAATTTTTACCATTTATTAAAATTGCTTCTCGAATATCTTATAAGATTCTTTTCCGAACACAACCAAGAACGGATAAGAATATTTAGTTGGTCTAATTGGTCAACCAAATGAGGCATGCTGCCAGCAGCCGTTTGTGGCCATACAAAATTATTTCTTTAATAACTTCGACAATTTTTATCTGATCGCAACTAAATTTTCAGGGATCACACAGACTATAGTTCTTAATATACATACCGAAATTCGCAACTCTAGCTTTAAAATTATACGTTTAATACGCTTTTTTATGATTTGCGGGGGCGGAAGTGGGCGTGGTAAAAATTTGAAACAAACTTGATCTGCGTGCAAGCAAAACAAATACTGTCGAAAAAAAATTAGAGCTATATCTCTTATAGTCTCTGAGATCCAGTGTTTCATACGGACAGACGGACAGACAGACAGACAGACAGACAGACAGACAGACAGACGGACATGGCTAGATCGACTCGGCTGTTGATCCTGATCAAGAATATATATACTTTACAGGGTCGGAAATGCTTCCTTCTACCTGTTACATACATTTCCTGCCGGCACAAAGTTATAATACCCTTCTACCCTATGGGTAGCGGGTATAACAAAAAAAAAAGTCCTTGACGCTTCATTGACTAAAAAATTCTCACACACACACTCGCTCACTCGCTCGCCTCGATTACTCAGCCACATTTATTTGCCGAAGAGTTCTGCTGGCTTTCCCTTCCCTGCCTTTTCGCTTTTCCTGCTTTTCCTGCTTTCCTCTTTTCGCTCTTCATTACGGATGACTAAGAGCTGACTGGCCAAATAGGATATATGTATACTCGATGCGGGTCTCTAGTGTCTTATTATAGATTTCTCGGGCTAAAATCTTGGTCCTGTGCTTCATTATTGGCCCGTAGTTGATATTTATGCTGGCCATGTTTATTCAGCATCATGCCACGCAATCCTTTAGACACACATTTTGTTCAGATTTATATACTATATCTATATAGTAGGCATAAGTATGTCAATCTCTCAGACTGTGACGCAAGAAGAAAGCAAAACTTTTGGCCAGAGCTCGACTCGGGTGGCTGCTGTCGTCAAACTGGCTGAATGAGCGCCGCACCAACACCCAGACAATTGGCCTGGCTCAATGGCCGCCGCGTCCTTTACCAGATTCTGGCCACGCTAATGTAAATATTTTCCCCCCTCAGTTGTGTGTGTGTGGGCCATAATTATATATGCAAGGAGGAGGAGGAGCAGCAGTCGGAGAAGGCTGTAAAAACCCCTAACACAACTGACAACTGACTGGATGCTGGCTGGCACAAAGATGATGATGATGATGTCACCGTTTATTGATTCATGTCCTGGCCATTTCCAGCACGTTTCTGTTTATTTTTGGCCAGTGTGCATTAAGTCAAAAGGCTAATTTGCCGGGCCGAAACACAGTGTCCACCTCATTAACAAATTCAGTGTGTGGGCGTGACATGGGGCGTCATTACTTTCAGTTCATTTGGCCGCCAGGCTGGAGCTGGTGAGCTGGTGAGCCGCCTGCAATGCAAATTGGGCCTTGCCTCCTAATTAGCCCTGGGTTCAGGGTGTGGACTGCAGGACTTCCCAAGGGAGGAGCCAAAGTGACGGCAAAAATATTTTAGGCGCCTCCAGAAAAGGCCAAAAAATGTCATCCTGCCATTGGCATTGATGTGAATTTTTATATATATTTTTAAGAGAATCCTTTTTGTAGGTCAAGGGGCAATGTTATAAGGCAGCAAGTCTAACATATTTTTAGAGAGAATTTCTCTTTATTTTTTTCTTTACTTTCATAGTTATTTTCCAACTGGAGAAGGAAAGTCCTTTAAAGGCTTAATCTGTCCATCCTTAAGCCCCCCATCTAGTACAGCAATTTGTCTGATCTGTCGCTCCTTTTTCAAGTGCCTGGCCATTTGCATATCCATTCCCGATTATTGAGGCAGGGATAGGAGACTGGCTGCGTGTGGAACCCACAAGTTGAGGCAGACAACCTGTCGCTGTGGTGAAACTTTCCATCGCTGCATTGCGGCCGCCCACGCACACACAAAAGACGCGGAGATGGGGAAGAAGGACGAAGACCAGTGACAGGACTGGCTGACTGGCAGACAGACAGACTGATAGACGCATCTCCAATATCCATTTCCAACTAATTTGCGTAATATTTGACGGGAGCGGGAAGGCAGGACGTTCGGCTCGAATCGATGATCTTTTTGCCGCCAAGTGGCCACTTGAGGACCGGCCAGGCCTCAAATTACAAATTAAATCAACCGCCAGGACATGAGTGTAAGTGTGTGCGAGAGCGAAGGAGTACACACACACACTGAGAGACAGGATATGGGCGTGGGAGCAGGGACTTGTCAAACGGAGGCCGTCCTGTCCGGTTGCCCAGGACCCCCGGGGTGTTGTTACTAAATTAGTTGGAAACCGGACCAGCGGAGGATCGTAAATTGTGAACGCGTTTTAATGATGTCAAGTTGTAAACGCAGCCGCAGGTTTCCCGGGAAAATGTGTGTGATGGCTCTTTTACGTTTTTTTTGTTTTATATTTATTTTTGGGGTTTTCGGGGGTTTTTCTTTACGTTTTCCTGCTGCCAACTTCTAAAAGAAATAGTTATTTATGAAATGAAAATAATACTACATTTTCCTTTAAATTCAAGCATTTTAATTCCCGTTTTTCCGCCTAGATCACACACATTATGCTGGGCTACCGTTTCCATGTCCTTGCCTTAACCACATGTGTGCGGCTCTCACGATAATCGTTTTCCAGGATAAACACTTAGAGGAGCAATTGTAATTTTCCCAACTACCAGCGAAAGTGTGAAGTGCGGAGCGAGACGGCGACGAGGATGAAGACAAGGACGAGGACGACGACGGGTGGCAAAGCGTTGACGTTTTCACAGCTGTGGCACTCGATGACGTTATGCGGAAATAAACAAACACACACAGGCAGGCAGGGAGAAGAAAATGTGGGAAAAATCAGGGTAGAGAGTGAAGGGGAAAAGCACTGACAGCCATAACAATGAGGAAAATTGTGCAAACATGCGCATAAAATGAAAATTCATTGATTGTCTTCCTCACATTGAATTTTCACCAAAATCTTTCAAGTCAGTTTTTGGGGAAAATATGGAAAATCGAATAAAAAAAGAAAAAGCAGGAAAGGGAAAAGCTGGAAAAGGGAAAAGGCCAAAAAGCTGAAGAGCTAAAAAGCCCAAAAGGTATTTGCCATAAACTAATCCAATTTAATTTAATTGGCAAGGAAAACTTTATATTGTTGCCTCAAAATAAATAAGTAAATAAGTTTTGTTTATGAATAAAACAAAGAAATAAGTAAATGTTAAGATGCAAAGTCTTTCTTAAGATATAATATTATATTCCGCTTTTTTCTTGGGAACTTCCTCCACTAATTAAGATATTTTTGGGTCAATAAATTTAATAAATCCGCTCTATATCAAGTTTCCCCCAAAGCATAAATATCAAATTTAATACACAAATTAATTATAAATGTCTGCAACTAATGGCCGCAGCAAATTGAACAGAATATCAAATTGCCAGCCAGCCAGCCAGCCAGAAAGCCAGAAAGCTAAAAGCAGAAAGCTGTAAGCTGAATTTTCAGGATAATTTCGAGCCAAGGATTCAGAGCAATGAAATCGCATTTAGCTCACGGCCATAACAATGTCGCCATTAAACTTGAAAGTGTTAATTAAAAATTAAAATTGATTGTCAGTCGAGACCAGGCACAGGCACAGGCCAAGACCAAGAGCCGTTCCGATGCCGCACCAACTTTCCCTCTAAGCGTATTCCGTATTCATGGCGACCATCAAAACTTGTTGTAAAGTAATTTAGCCAGCCAAGTGATTAACAACGGCCACCCGGAATGGGCGAAAGCCAAGGACGAACTTCCAGTCCAGCCTCTCGGCCATCTCCTGCCGCCGCCGACTAATTTGCTAAATGCAATGGCCAAAAATAAGAGACTGAAAAGTTGGCTAAAACTACCGAAAATAGCCGACAAAAAGCTGCAGAAACTTTGCCATTGTTGACAAATGATTTAGTGACAATCTATTAAACGCCGGCTGATTGATGATTGATGAGCCGGCCGGGGCACACCGTTAGTCCGTCCCCCCCCTTTTGGCCAGGCTAAAAGGATTAAATTGCCAGCCTGCCGCCGCCTTGGATCATAAAATATGCAGGACACCGCCAAGAACAACAGGAACACTCGTAATAAATTGCTGTAAGCCAAAGGAATAAAGGTACGGAAATAGAGCGATTATAACGTGTCCTTGGGGACCTCACTGCGACCCCAAAAATAGCCATGTCAAGGGGTCAAGCCCGAGTTCCGCTCCACTCGATTCGAGTCGATTTCGAGTCGAAGTACTATATATTAACGCGTCATGAAACGCACAGATATTGGAAAGATATTGACCGCCAGCATTTGGTGGTAAATGTTGGCTTTCCTTAACCCGCCACAACACGCATTTGTAAATTAATGTTTGCTTATTATTTCCAGAAGTAATTAGGATACAGTGGGAAGGATACTATAAATTCAGGGAATTTTCCTGAATAAAATTACAAATATTTCAATACAAATATTATATTTCACAATGAAAATATTTATATAAAAATGAAAAGGAGTTTAATACCTTTAAATCTTAACCAAAATAAACCCTATAAAACCCAATATTTCAGGTACTCAAGTGGAGTTTTGATTGGCAGACAAAGGATACTATAGATTCAGGGAATTTTCCTGAATAAAATAACAAATATTTTACTAGAAATTACATTACATTTTTCAATGAAATTATTGATATTTGAAATGGGGATAACTTCTCTTGATTCTTAACAAAATATCAAGCCAAATATCAACCCAAATATCAAGCCAATATTAACCTATTTTTCAGGTGCTCAAGTGGAGGTTTGATTGGCAGACAACCGTCCAGTTCTGTTGGCCAAAGGTCACCGGTTCATCGAGGCTTGATTGCTTCGATCGATTGCCCTCTTTCCCAGGGGCCACCCTCAGGCAGCTAGCCTTAGGATATATATAGTCATAAATAAGTTAGCAACTCACCGATTTGTGGCACATCGTACTGCCTTTGACCGCGGGCGGTGCGCAGCATCAGCTGGCTGGCTATGCTGTGGGACATGGGTGGCTGCGCCGAGTAGCCGCCACCTGGTGATCCCACCGTTCCGCCGGATCTCTTGTGGCTGGGATCCTTCTTGTCCTGCGACTGCTGTTCCGCTGTCTGCTGCTGCTGCTGCTTGGGTTTTCCCTCGGCGACAGGGGAGTTGGAGGAGGAGGCACTGCCTCCCAGCTCGTTGTTGGGTTTCTCGTTATCCTTGGAGCCGGAGCGACTGGCGGGCTTCAGGTGCTTGCTGGCCGTGGCCTCCGAGTTGGCTGAGAGCGATAGCTTGCCGCTGCGCTGCGGCTTGAAGTGCTGGGCAAAGATCTGGCGCTGCAGCTGCTTCTCCGCCCCGGAACTGTGGCTGGCCAGTCCCTGGCCATTACGCTTCCTGGCCCACTTCTGCTGGGTCCTTATGTTGTAGCCACCGGGATTGTTGTGCATCTTGCCCGAGTGCATCGCCTTCATGGGGGCATCCCGCTGCTCCTGCTCCTGCTCGAAGAGCTGCTGCAGGGAGTCCGGAGCAGCCAGCTCCAGCTGCTCCAGCGTGCGATAGGGATTCTCGGGCAGCGGATCATCCTCCAGGCCATGATATTGATACGCATCCAGTTCGCGCAGCAGCTCATCCTCGCCCAGATGCGGCGGCTCCGGCTCCTGTTCGAGCTCCGAGAAGTCATCAAAGTCGCCGAAGGAGTGCAGCGGCTCGTAAAGAGACTCCGCCTGCTGCTGCTCCTGCTCCCGCTCCTCTGGCTGCACCACCCGGCCGTAGTACTTCACCGGCCGGTGCTCCATCTCCCTTAGCTGCTCGTAGTCCTCCTCCAGATTGAGTGGACTTGGCGGCTGCTTCTGGACATTGCCGAAGATGTAGCCGCGGGCAGCCTGCTGCAGCAAAGCCGGATAATCGCCCACATCGAGCTCCTCGCTGGGCTGCATCTGGATGCGGCCGGTGATGAAGGGATGGCCACGATGATTGCCCTGGCTCTCCGCCGTCTGCTTCTCGCGGGCCAGAATCATCAGCCGCTCGCGCTCCAGCTGGGCCATGTCGGCGATCTCCTTGTTCAGCCGCACGGTGGTGGCATCGAAGGCGGCCGCTGCGGCGGATCGGTGGGCAGGGCCACGCGAGGATCCGCCGCCCGGCGGAGATCCGCCCGGATGCTGCTGGTGCTGCTGCTGCTGCGACGGCGCCGTCTGCCAGGCACCACTAGAGCCCGGCGAGGGTCCGATCGGTTGGCTGGGCGACGATGATGATGAGGACGACTGGAGGCTTTTGGCCGCCTCGCCCAGGGAGGACTTGTCGCCGCTGTTGCCGTTGCCGCTCAGATGGAGGGCATAGAGGCCGCTCTGGACGAGCAGGACGCAGAGGAGCGTCTGGGCCAGCGAGCTGAACATCCTGCGTTTGTTGGTCTGGCGCAGCTTCTCGACTAGACGGCTTATCTTGGCGGCTCAGGGGATCGAGTGAGGGGTGAGAGTGAGGGTATAGGTGGTGAGTGGTGGGTGGCGGGTGGTGGTGGGTGGTTGTTGTGGTGTGTTGGTGAGGGCTTGTCCCGCTCTCGAGACTGAGACTGATAGTGTAGCTGCTTTTGGCCCAAGAAGCTCTTATGGCCACACGGCGCTCTTGTGGGTCTTCAGGCGCCACGCCACTGACCAACACTGGGCCTGAGGCCTAAGCCTGGCATTGCACAACACTCTGGAGTTTTCCCGACTCCTTTTCCGGGCCCCTCGTCTACGTGCGTTGCCCCTGTTTGCCAAGTTTGTTTTGCGTTAAGCTGTGAAGTTCTCTGCTTTTGCCTTTAGACAAAATCAATAATCAATTGTCTACTCCTGCTCTTTGGGGGGCTCCAAGGTGGAGTTGGAGTTGGAGTCGAAGCTTGAAGCTTGAACCTTGTTGGCCTCTGTCGTCGACCCTTCGCTAGTCAAAGTTGCTGCTGCTGGAATGACAACTAGTTGCTGTCCCCCGTCGGCTTTCAATTTTGATTCCACTATTTATAGCCACTATATCCTCGGATTTTCCTGCTGCTGCTGCTGCTCCTGCTGCTGCTTGTAGGCTTAGAAGCTTTGGTTTTTCCACGGCACTTGGGTTTTTCTTCGTTACGTTTTGAGCTGTTCGCTTTCTCTTTTAGATTTTACTTTAATTTACTTTTGTTTTTCGTTTAAAATGCAAAGAAAATTGATGTATATAATTTTTGTATATATTTTATTAGTAGTTGTAACAATATATTTGTTGTTGTTTTCTCCACCGCTTTTCGTTTGAATTATTTATTTAAATATTTGTTTTGTTGTAAGGAACTTTTAGCACTTATTTCGTGTGTTTAGCGCTCTCAGCTTGCGGCACTTTGTTTTCGATTTGGTTTCTTGTATTTAAATATAAATGACTTTTGTTGTTGTATATTAATTAAAACTCACAGTGTTAGCCATCAATTTTTGGGGGGGAAAAACAATTAACTGGAACTGATTTGCATTTGGTTTTTCTTGTTTAATAACTTTTCCACTTGCACTGGGTTTTTTCTTCTGGGATAGGAATATTTTTTTTGTGTATTTTGAATATTTGCTTTCGAAATATCGTTTTTGTGTTTTTTTTTTTTGGGAATTTGTTTTTAATTTTTTGGATTTATTAAACTATTTCCTTTGCGGGTTCTCTGTGTTTTTGTGATGAAAACTTTCCTTTGTTGTGGGTTAAGTGTGAGTTGGTGTGTTTTTTGTGTGTGGAATAGATTTCCTCCTTTTTTTTGTTGTGTGTGTCTCTTTTTCGGGCTGCCTCCAGAAGTGTGTTCCGCACGTTTGAACCGACGAGCAAGGACTCGTCGTATCGTCTCAGCAGGATTCGCCTGTTTGTCTGCCTTTTGCTTGGCCGCCTGACGCGTGTCCCTCTGCCGCGGTCGGCGTCGCAGTCGCTCCTCAAGGCGTTTCGTATTTCCACTTTATGCTACTCGCACACACACACACACACGCAGGACACACAGGACACTCACTCACTCCTCCTGCCTCGAATTTCACTTCTCGGCTGCTGTTCGTTTCGCTTGCTCTCTCTCTCTCTCTCGCTGTCCTTTGGCTCCTTTCTCCCGCTTTCGCCTGCTCCTGCTCCTACGGCTGCTGCTGCTGCTGCTGCTGCGGCTGCTACACTGCTCCTGCTGCTCCTACTGCTGCTGCTGCGGCTGCTTCCTCTTCAGCTCGGGGGCTTCAGCTCTTCAGCTCTACAGCTTCTGCTCTCAGTCAGCGGGAAAACTCGAGCTCGAAACGACAGTTCGCTCTGTACTGAGCACTCTGCCCGCTCAACCACTTGTTTTCAACCTGCCTCTTGTGTAGAGTTTTTCCCGAAGTCCCCAAGAACCGGAGAGCGGAGTCCAGAGAGCAGTGTCTTCTCTCGAGCCCGCCTGCTCCTGCGCACAGGGCACCTTTACCGGCATCGCCAACTCCCCCATTTTTCCCATTTTCCGCATTTCCCTCTAGCTTCTGCCACCTGCCACCTGCCACCGCCTCCCATATGATTTGCGGTCCCAAAAACTTTGCGTGGGTTGCACGAGTCCGCCGCATTGGCATCGGTCTCCGAAATTCCGGCGGGGAAATTCCCAATTTCGAATCCAGTTTGGCCCAACATCAGCTGCTAGGGCTTAGTCCTGAATTACCAACGATTCAATCACTTCCTTGACTGCATTTCTCACAGGATAAACCCTAAACTGGTGAAATTCTGAATAGGGAAAGTTCTATGAGTCCTTGCAAGTTGGGTTAGTCCCAAAGATATAGATAGGGATTTAATTGGGTGATTATTAATGGGAAGTATTTGAGGAGTCATTTGAAAGTCTGGTTTTATCATTCAGAAACTTAAAACTCAGCGAAAACGAAGGAGGATCCATAAATATGTTTTTTCAAGTCCTTGGATTTTAAACTTTGAATGCTTTTTATTAGCCTTTGTTGATAGAATTTCTATAATTTCATCTTGAATTAAAAGTTTAATAATTTATCTGCATATTATTTATATTTATTTATTTATTTTTTGTTATAAAAACCAATGCCTATTTACTTCTCCCAAACTCCTATTGAACTTGATCCAATTCTAGGAAAATTTATGCCGATAAATCGTCTCTTTTAGAGTCTGTTTATCTTAAATATTTTTAAAGAAAAATATATAATCCTAAACTTAGTCAAAGACATCCTTTTCAGATAATTTTCTAAATATACGAAGAGATTTTAGAGCTTGGAAAATACACCTTTCAGGCCTATTAATGTTATTTTAAAACCCATTACTCATTTTAATTACATTCTTTTTTATTAAAATAACTAAAAACAGATTGAAAAATTTTATATTTTTTGAATTTAAAGTAAGAAATTTAATAAAGAATCCCTTATTATTATTAAGTCTTTCCTATAACCTCCTGCAGATCGCTTTTCGCAGCCATTTTCGAGTCCTGCCAGCTTGCCCCTTCAAAGTTTCGAACTCCCTACAGCCCAATTCGAACTTTCTAACTTCGAATAACGATGACGCCCATGAGCGATGGAAAAACGAAATACGAAATACTAAAATCCGAAAGTGAGTAACCAAAACACAACTCACGCAGCAGCATCGAAATTAGAATGTGAATAAAAGTGAGCACATGAATTGCAAGTCATTAAAGCCACCGAACTGAGCCCGAATCCTGGCCCGAACCTACCTCGAGGAGACCGGGGGACACAGAGGAGAGCCGAGGGGCAAGCCACTCGGGTGGCAGCCAACATGAATGAAGGAGAACTCCGCTGGCTACGTCCTGAAACGAGAGGCGTCATCGTTGCTTGCAGCCTGTTTTTCGCTGTTCGTCTCATGCAGGATTCAACAGCTAAAAGCTGGGAGCACAGCGGGCGAGCAGAGGGGAGGGTCAGGACATGGCAGGACGAAGACGAGTCCTTTTTTGTCGTCACAATGTCTGTGGCTTTTACGTTTTACGAGCGGGCAGCAGCTATAATATACATTCGCTGCTGCCAGGCCACCAAACCGAATGATTTTCAAACCGAGGTGAGTCCTGTGAATGGAAAGGACCTGTGTGGAGAGTTTTGAATGGACGAGAAGCTGAGTAAAGGCAAGGTTTTTGTAGAAAATATTTCAAAGTTTAAACAAAAACCAGTAGAGAGTAATAAATAAAAACAAAGAGTAAATAAAATAAAGTAATAAGGAAGTTCATAAATTCTAAATTTATGTTATAACAAATATATTATTTAAATAAAGTATTTATCAATTAATAAATGAAATTTTTTCCTTTACAAACCCTCTTAAATATTTGCTTAAAATAATCCTTAGAGCCTTGCCAAGCCCAGCTTCCATTCATGGTGAAAAACTTAGCAAAAAAAAAAAAACATCTCTCCAGGCGAAAAGCCGGCTTGGACTCTCTGAATTTGTTGCACAGCTGCCTGCTAAAGTCTCCAAGGAAAACACTGGAAAAACTCTACAGGAAAACACAGTCAAACAGCAAACAGCTGAGCCCGAGGTGCCCCCCAGATTTCCCACAATTTCCTTCTCCCTGAAAAACGGTCCTACCACAAGCCAAATGCACTTGCTGGCAGGATGGCCAGCAGGATGTGGCAGAAGTGGAGGACGGTCGCAACAACAGATGATTCTGCCAGGCAAGGGCGCAGGCGCAGATTCGGGCAACGACTACGTCAACAACAAAAATCGAAGCTACGCCGAGTTTTCATTCAGGAGACGACGACGACGACGACGATGGAAACTTGGGGAAACCAAAACGCGAGCCCTCGAGCAGAGAGGTGGCAATGGTTTGGGTAGAGAAGGAAAATGGAAATGAGTTTGGGGGGAAAATCACCGCCTGGCTGGCGTCGTTTTTCAACGAAGCGAAGAGCCGAAGCGGAGAGCTACACACACACACACACACAGAGAGAGGAGGGACGAAGGCGATGGGTGCGCCGCACGACGATGACGCCTACGCAGCTTTGTGACGTAAGCAGGAGCAACGAGCGATGCCGCCGACTGTCGGCGACCCAAGCCGAAGGATCCTAGCAAGTGCGAGCGAGAGCACAAGTCGCTGCAGGCTGGCCTAAACCATTGTGTCCTGGCCGGTGGCTTCTTTTCTTGGTCCTGCGAATCATTCGCATTCGCCTTCATTGGCGATTCCACAGTTGGGCTTGTCACATGGCTTCTCCTGGTCGTTCTTTGCACCTTTGCACTTTGAACTTGGCAAAAAGAAAGGGTTTTGACACAAGGATTCTATGCATGTCCTTTAGAATGGAAGGTTAGATTTGGGCAGCTTGTTAAGGGGATATCCTTATGGGCTATAATTTGGGCATTAAGAAGAGAAATTTGTAGATATTTCGTAGATTTTTCTTTAGTGAAATTAACACTAAAATATAGATTTTTTAATGCTAAAATTCCTTTCTTTAAACATGTCCTTTAAGATCTGTGCTCTCCTTCCCCCTGAAGATGATTTATGATTCGATTTTAATTGCCTTCAGTGGCAAGTTCAATTACAGCCCGCATAAGTATGCTATGGTTCCTAATCGGATGAGCGATGAGCAGCGAACAAGGACCAAAGATCGAGCTGCTTTATGTTCAAGCTTGGCACTTGCGGATGACAACTTCCGCCGACCTCCTCCAAATGCCGGATTCCCGGCTTTCTCTGTGTGTGTGTGTGTTTGTGCTGTTGACATTGAAATCCGTGGGATATGGCCAAATTGCTAAAAATAGGCAAGCAGCAGCGTCGAGTCGTCGAGCTTTCCTTTTCCTCTTTTTTTCTCTTCTCTCAGACTTCGTCCACAGCCAAACAGGAAATTGCATGGAGTCCAGGAGGCGCTGCCAAGACGCCATCAAAGCCGTTGATTAAAAATTGAGCAGCAGCAAAAACAACAACAAACAACGACAGTAGCGGCGCAATAGCAGCAAATAAATAAATATAAATATGGTTCCTGGCCTGGTCAAAAGAAGAAAAGTCCTGTCGTTGCCAACGAATGGCGCACAAACAAAATCAAACTTCAAGGGTCACTTCCGCTTCAAATGGCAAATCGGGCTTATGTCTGCCGGTGCCGGTGCCGGTGGGGTCCCCTAACACCTCCACTCATAAAACATGTCTCCCGGCTTCTCCAGAATATTCCTAAATTAGTTTCCGGACAAAGAGTCCTTGTCGCTGCGAAGGATTTTTACAAATCGCTTGTTTCGCGCCGCTCAACTGGAAATATTGACATTTTCCGATTCTATAGAAAATCTGCTCTTAATATGTACCTGTAACAGAGTCCTTAAGTGCCAAAAGGGATGAATTACTGATTCAATGGGATGCCCATCAAAGGCTAAAGGTTCTTAGAAACGATTTGTAGTTTCTATGGAAATGGATTATGATGAAAAAGTGGGAAATAAGTCTGCAAATGAGATAGTTTTTTATGAAACCTTAAGCCTTAAATAATATCTTCCAGGATGAATAACAGTTTTCTGAGCAGTAATTTAAGATTTTAGAAGCTATAATCCTTTTTTAAATTCGATTCAAGTGAACTTATTCCTAATTTATTATTCAATTTCACTATTTTCTCCCAGTGCTTGCCCCCTTATCCTTGTGTAACGCTCCCTTGCCGGCAATATGCGCATCTTTAATGGGACTCCCGGACTCTGGCTTACAACTTTTTTGTTGCTATTCATGGCCTGGTCTCATGTGCACCCTAAAAAAAAAAACTTCTCCACATTTTCTGTCTATAAATAAATGCTTACCAAATTTTAATGCCAGTTTCAATGTCAACTGTTACGTATTTTGTCTAGCATTTGTCATACAAATTGGAGGGTCTCAATGCAGCCGCCTTTGGCCCGAACTCGATTTCCTCGAGGCAGTGCAAGTCGGTGCTTTGACCGGTTTTGGCATTTACGACTCACCGGAAAACCAAAACCGGAGACTGGGCAGAGGCTCCAAGCAAGGGCTTGGGTATCGCTTACCAAAAGTGGGTGACAATGGGCTGTGTCGGCGGTGACGACAAGTGGCTGACATTTGAGAAGGGTCCCACAATGACCATAATTATGCGAATCAAAACGGCACCGAACCGATTAAAGGACTCAAAGGATGGAGAGAGAGAGAGTGGGCCTCGAATCGATTTTAATCTACGAAGTGCAACAAATCGGAACGAATATAGATACGTGCTTGTGGCAAGGCATATTTTACACTAACCTGCAAACTTAAGTGTCTTGAAAACATCATTAAATATTATGTTTTTATTAAATTAATAATAGTTTTTAAATCTATTTACCAAAGAATGTATAAAATTGAAGAGAAAACCCTTGTAAAACCCTTTGAAAAATATTCTATTTTGTTTCTCTTGCTTTATTTTCCTAGAATAATTCAGAAAATAATATATAATAATTTTATAAATACACTTTCCCTGCTGTCTAGTGTTACGTTTTATATGCAAGCAATCGGTGTCATGTCGGGAAATCAATAAACAAACTCAACACAACAAATCGGGGCCCCGCCTCCGATTTGGTGGCGCGTGCGAGTAATCAAAATGACATTTCTCTTGCCTATGACGGCGCAATAAAGTATGCCGTAATATAATTCATTCAATTCACTGCCAACCAACCACCACATCGGCGGTCTATATATTACAGGTGGTTCGCGGTGGTTCGGGAGGGGGCGTGTTGCATTGATTTGTGCAAATCAGCTGCCTAATCGCCAGCCAGACGTTAATTGGATCAGGACACACACGCACCTGGGCCCCATCAACCTTGGACATTTCCCGGTCGCCGTGCAATCAATCACGCCCGATACAAATTTAAATAATATCGTAAAGTATAATTAAACTGGAGTGAGGGAGGGGCGGAGCGGTGCCGGGGAGATTAATATCCATGACAACACATCAAAGCCTGCTCCAAATAATTTATAATTAACCCAAATGGCAGCGGCCTGGCAGAGAGTGTTAAATGTAGCATATGAGCTCGGTGCCAGCCCCCACAAATTAACCCACCCCTCCTCCCTAATGGTGCTCATATTCATTAATTTGCAATTAAGCTAATTTAGATGGTCTTATTGCGACCAGAGATTTGTGGTTAGCCATTGGCCGAGATAAACAGATATGCGAGTTGGCTTTAAGCGGCCATATCTGACCTCTAATTCACGGATATTGATTGGAATAAATATGAATATTAATCTCTAATTTTGAATATGTTTAAAAGGAAAGTTGGAAAATGTCTTGTTAATATTTTACAATATTTTGTAGACTCGAATCTGAATAATATTATAATATATTTTATTATTTGAGTAAAATGTAGACTCCTCCCAGTCCTACAATCTGCTCATTTCTAACATTTATTTATAAAAACTTCAAAACTTCACTAATTAAAGGTTTAAAATTTCCGATTAAAATAGTATTTCAACAATTTTTTCCATATTTAATAATTAACTTAAATAAACTCAACAATTCCTATGAATTAACCAACTCAAATGAATAGAATTTTCAATTGAAAACTTTATGTTACCCCAAAAAATGGAATTTAATTTACATTTGGATTATTTGTTTAAGCAAATTGAAATTTCTGCGCATTTTCTCAGCTCTGGTTTATCGGGGGGGGGGTAAAACCCCAAAATGAAGAAATGCAATTTCCCAAAGCGAAGGAAAGAGGGAGCCTGCCAGTTGTTAAAATGCAAGTTTAAGGCAAGACGGAGGGCGGATGGGGCTACGGCTTAATCGAATTTCAACTGCAGCTGCTGTTTTGTTAGAAAACCGGCAAGGACAATGCTGACAATCTGCCCTTTTATGCAAATTCTACTCTGTGGCCGATGTGGCTGCCTCGGTATGTCTCTCAAATGAAACCAATTCAGAGCTGGCAGTTTAGCCTTTTGCCCTAACAAAGGATCAAGAGAGATGCCATTTAAAATTATTTTAAAAAATGTATTACAAATGGAAAATATTTTAATGAAGAAATAATTCAAAGCCTACTCAACTTTCTTCATCTTTTTTCAAATATATTAAAGTAAAAGTAGGCTTCGAGGTAAATGCTTTCTATCTTCTGTCGAATTTCAGTCACAAATCAAACAGTTTTCAAAGGAATCTCTAAAAACCAAAAAGCAGAAAATCAGGTAAAATATATGTACAAGAAAATTTACAAATTTATAAACTGATACTTTCCCCAAGCAACAGCATGCGCATCATTCGTCTCGAGTCCTCCGACTCGGTTGTCTTTGAAGTTGACTATGAAATTATCAAGTGCTCGGAGACAATTCGCAAGGCTCTGCAGGATCTGGGCGCTGAAGATGATGTTGGCGTTCTCCCTGTGCTAAAAGTTAACTCGCTGATCCTTCAGAAGGTCATCATCTGGGCCACTTACCACCAGCACGATGCTCCAATGGTCGTGGAAGATGAGCAAAACAGGGAACTCCGCACCGATGACATCCATCCGTGGGATATTAACTTTCTCAATGTCGACCAGAAAACCCTCTTTGATCTGATCCTGGCGGCTAACTATTTGAACATCCCAGGACTACTTGAAATTGCCAACAAGACGGTGGCCAATATGATCAAGGGTAAGACGACTGAGGAAATTCGCCAGATTTTCTCGCTGGTCAATGACTTTACGCCCGAGGAGGAGGAGCAGATGCGCAGTGAAATCGAATCCAGCCAATTTAATTAATTACAAAAATGTAAATTTTGTTTTCCCCCCTAATTAATTAAAATTTTTACTGAAAGTAATGTTATTTTAATTTGAAATCCTATAAAATGCGAATTTTTTTAGACTTGTGACAGCACAGGCAAAGTCCTTTTCCTTTGGCTTTTCCCACGCGACTTAGCAGTTGGAGAGGACTTTTGTGTGTGTGCCACTTAACGATGCGCAATGTAACTGTAACATTTCATTACTGTCATTACCAGTTGTTGTTGTTGTTGTTGTTGTTGCTTTAGTTGTTGTTAAAGTTATATCCGGTCAGCCTGCCGCCATTTTCATGATGACGTTGATGAGTCTGATATTTATTTGTTTGCGTTGTCGTCGTTTGCTTGATTTGTTCTTGATGACGAAAAGCAAACTTTTTCGGGGAAAAGTTTTTATGTCTGTGTCTCGACTTTGAGTTGGGCTTCTACTTCAGCTTTAGCTTTTGTTTGTACCTCTGTTAGATCATAATTATCCTTGTTGCTGTTTCGCACACTTAACTCGACAAGGACAAACTTGTAAATTAGCATAATGCCAGCTCGGAGATGTTCATAAATTAATAACCGCCCACGATCCGCCAATGAAACTTGCCCTTTTGAGCCAATCGAAAAAAGCAAGCAATTACGCCAACAAACAAAACATAATTCACTTTGCTGCTAGGGTTAAAGGGCAGCCATGCCCAGCTTGTTGCTCATCTTATCTATCGAATATCCTAATGTCTCTCTTTAACTTGGCCCATAGATCATTCGACGTAAATGTTTACCCACTGCTAGGAGGGCACCTTGTTTGAATTTCTGTTTCAGTTTTGTAGCCAAGACATCATGACATTTCATTTTCATCTCATTAAAGCCATAATGGTCAGTCATTAGACGAAATAATATAACAATTTGTTATGGGAGAAGGTTAGTTGAGTTGAGATTCATGGCAAGTGCTTATAAATGCATTTGTTTAGCTGGGAAATGACTTTAAAAATGCTTCAAAACTTAAAAGAAATTATTTAAGTAATAATTATAAACCTTTGACTATTAATTTGCAGGTTTAATACATTTTTCTATAAACAATTGGCATTATTTGTCTCTGTAAAATACCTTATCTTTATTTTATCAACTTAATTATTATAATTTACCTCCCTAAAAAATTAACACCTTTACAAAATCCTTCTTTTCTTTCTCCCTTCTCTTTCCTAGGTTCATGTGCCCCTTCCCAAACGTCTCTGTTGACTCCCATAAACCAGATAAATAGATAGAAAGATACTCTTCATGAATATGGAACAAGTCTTAACGCCTTCCACTTATTGGCCTCAATGCGTGTGTGTGTGTGTCTGTTTTGGATTATTTTTAGACTCTTATTTGCTTGCCACTTGAGCTGGGGGGTTAAATAAACCCCTCAAAACACCCCCCGCCTCCACCCGACACCGACAGCTATCCAATCCGTTGATCGATTTCACAGGCAAACATTTACTTATTTGCATTGCATGAACGCCCACAAATGGGCAAAGGATACGCAGGATAGGCACTTGCGAATATTTTTAGAGCGTTTTCGAAAATAAACAAAATAATGTAAATGCGTTTAGAATGCGCTCGCTCACTCTGGCCGTAATGCCGGCTAATTGACAACTTGAGAACGAACTGACAGGGGATTTAATTAAGCCCCAAAACTGTGCTCGAGTGCGTCTTGGGCTGGTCTAATCTCGTTAGCTTTAATTAGACTTGTTTATCGCACACAAATACTGGCTAACACATACGTACACATATGCGCATCTGCTCATCTGCTTTGATTGCAGGCGACACAATTTTGGCATCCTTTGTCTGCTCCAACGGAGTGGAGTGTCCTGCGTCCTGCGTCCTGCTGGGCACCACCAGAGCTGTTACAAGCAGAGACGCATAATGACAACTAATTGAGAATGGGGCCTGCAATTGTGTGGTTGTGTGGTGTGTGTGCGCCACATGCTTAACACTCGAATTATCTCAAAATTAACTAATCCCAGACCCAAAGCCGGAAAGCAAGTGACCAAAGCTATATTTCAGGGTGCACTTAGAGAAATTAGCTCTTAATTCTGTAAGGATTCTAACAGAAAAGAAGGCATGGATTTAGAATCAAAAGGAATTATGTCAAAAATTTGTTTATAAAATATTTATTATTTAAATTAAAAAATTCTGCAGATTTTAGGCAAATTTAAAGGTAGTTTAACATTGTAATCTAAGACAATCTAATGTTATTAAAACAATTTAAAATATTTATTATATAAATTAAAAAACTTAAAAGATTTTATGCAAATTTGAAAACATTTTAAATTGATTTTAATTGAACCATATTTGAGATTATCTTAACTACCTTTGAGCAGTAAAAATATATTTTAAATATCAATATTTTTACCTATATTTTCCCTTGTTCCTAGATAATGCATTACTATACCTTTTTTAGGACCCAAAAGGACCCGCCATATAACAGAAATTCAGCCAGCAAAATTAAAGACAAGTCCGCTGACCAAACCAGTCGGCATAAACATTAATTATGGACAAAAGCCAGTGGGATAGCACAATGCCTCAGTGAAATTTCCATGGACTTTCGGCAGTTTAATCAACCCAAAAGTTGCCCAAGGACTGGGCATAAGGGTGGGCGTGGTCATCCATTTTCGAGTGAACTAAACTGGCACGTACTCCTCGGTGGTTATTCTTTTTGGCTCATTCATTCTCTCTATATATATTCCCACTCTCCCCCCGCCCCCGTCCTGGGGTAAAGGTGAGCGCTAAGTGTGTGCTGAAAATGCTTTTTGAAACTTTCACTGCGGTTTGTCATAATTTGGCCCACACGTTTCGAACATAAATTTGCAAATGAGTGTGTTGGAGGAAATAGAGGCACAGTGGCATGAAAATGGGAAGTTATATAAGAAATAAAAGGATATAGTTTAGAGGAAAATGTGGTTTAATATGTGATATCATTTATTCCCACGCTTAAATATTTATTCTTACCGAATAAACCATTTTCTTGCTAAGCAGTTACCTGTATTTACCTCCTATTACCACACATTACATCTGCCTCTCAATATTGAATAATTCCTTAGCATAATCTCTTACATCTTCCAGCTTAAAAAACCCATAAATATCTGCCGCTGATTGACCTTCAAATGCACTCTTCATTTGCTCATATTTAAATCCAAATGAGGTAACATTCCACATGGATTTCGATGCACTGTGCCCACTCACCGAACCATTTTCCAGCTGAATGGTTTAGTTTATCAACCTGCCGACCGACCGACCAGGTGGAAGCTCCTGGCACGTACGTGTTCCCAGTGTTCCCAGTGGAGAAACCGGCACGACACTCTATAAGCATCTGCGGCCAGATGGCTGCTGATGCAATTTTCTCAGACATAAGGATTATGTTGGCGGCAACACCTTACGGAATCCTACAGATGTGAATCCCCGTCGAGGGCGGCATAACCCCATCAGCGGGTCTGGGATATAGCAAATCGATTGCATCGCGGGGACTGTCAACTGCAGAGAGTTCAGATTGCGAAGGCGGATGTTAGCCTGTCTCAAAGGAGTCGCCTAGAGAGACTCGCATTATTTACGAGCCAAATTATGGACACAAATAGCCCGGCTAGCGGCTAGCGGCTACTAGCCATAAAAGCGGAAATGGGCTTTAAATGAAATTTATTTTATTTATCAGCTGACTCATAAACATGCCAAAGGAGATGCACACACCCGCGCATCCTTTTGCCTTTTTTTTTTGGCAGAAGCCGGAAAATTTCCATTTGTAATAGAAGACTGTTCGAGGGCGTTTTGCCAGTCAATGGCACAAATCGAAAGCCGAAGAAAAAAAGTCACAAACATACATACATATGAATGGTCTCCAAGCCCGGCAGTTTTTCTTGGGCCAACGGGTCGTATGCGCAACCTTTGAGGGGGGCGAGTGCAATAGCTGCAAGCTCAATTGATTGAAAAGCAATTTGTTCCCGCCCACACACTCACTCGCCCTGACATCATACTTTGTACATATAGTAATGGCAGAAAATAGGATGGCAGTAAATAATATTCATAACTCGCAGCGATTATATCAGGGGAAGAAGGATATTCCCGAGATTCGGCATCCCGCTGCTTGTTTGTTTTATGCAACCGTGTTTTTGCGGCCCATTGGCCTGGCTGACAGCTAATGAACATGTAAGCATTACAGCCGGAAGAAGCCGATAAATGCCAATCTGAATTATAGCCTTAATCCGCACGCGCTGCACTTGATTCGTTTACAGAGAGAGGCAGAGAAAGAGAAGTTGCGCCCCCAAAAAATTAGGCAACGCGTGTGCTCCTGGCTAAGAATAGTTTTGCATTTTGCGTTTTGCGTTCTGCGTTTTACGTTTGGCTTTCTACGCTTGGCTTTCTCCTATCTCCGCACAGACATAAATTTCACACTCGCATAAATTCCATTAAGAAAAATCAGCAAAGCGCGACAGGCATACACAATAAGGAGCAACCGCAGTCTATGTACGAGTTTGTGTGTTGGGAAAAACTAACGGCGACTGACGCCCACGCTAGCTAGAATTTTCCTCGCTTTTCTCTTTCCACTTTTCTAGTTTTTTCTTTCTTTTTTTTTTTTTTGAAAGTGGAGCTGCTGCGTCAACTGTTTCCAGCCAGCGAGCCAGCGACACTGTCATAAAATGAAACTTAATGGCAAACGAGGGGAGGACGAGGAGCCAGCTCAATAGACTCGCTGCTGGTAGTACTCTTTTACAAGAATTTTCCCACTACAAATATTTGGAGTATGAAAACAACGGCAACAATAACACACACACAAACACACACACCCATAAAGGACGCCCACGCGAAAATCCCTACGACTCTCTGACTGCCGCATCCTTAGTATATAGTGTCTCAATGAATGATTTTTCAAGCCCCAATCGGATCCTGGCAAGCCAAGGACATATAGCGGAGGAGGTGGCTTACAGCGTAGGCGTTTGCCGCCAAAAATGCTGCCGGCTAATATGCAGACAACCTCAAAAAAAAAAAAAAAACTCATACCCCCTCCGTACAATTCGATTGTTCCATTGAGAGCAACTTTATGGCAGTATATATAGAGGGAGGGGGCCAAGGGGACCCACTATGATGTCAACTGTGGCTCAGACACGGACAAAACTGTTTGAATAACTCACTTAACTAGGATTTCCTGGAACTCAGCTAGCACCATGCCATTCATTAAGCATTTATATGATTTTCTGTTGTCTATGGCCAGGTGATATTAGTCATGCTTTCTACCCTTTAAATAATAATAAAATAAACTGTTTAAATATAAATACTAAACAAATTTATACTTGACAAATTCCAAAATCATTTTTTTATATATTTCTAAAGTTTATATAATGTTCCTTTCAATGTCATTTAGCTTTAAGGGTCTTCCCTTAAACTGATGTCACTGTGGCTTACATAATCATAGTTCGCGGTAAGTCGCGTTGATTGTTGTTTTGTGTGGACTTGGCTAATTGAAGGCACATACAAAGGTGAGTGTTCAGGTTGATTGCCAGGTGTTTAGATAGGTTGACCCGAGGGAGGGGGAGTTGAGTAAATATTTATAATTACCGCTGACGGCCGGTGCTTTCATTTGGGCATTTGCATATTTCAGGGAAATTCCCCCCCTTTAAATTCCTTCAAACATTTCCGCTGACTAATTGCAATGGTGTCTGTATAGCTTCAGGCTTATGTGTATATAATTAAGCGTTTCATTTACTTTGTAATATATATAATTATTTACCATTCACTTAACTCAAACCCTTTGGCTTGCTAAATGCCATAAAACCAAAGGGATATTAACCTTTGAGATACTATTTATTTCTGGTTAAGTTTACTGCCTAATTTGCCTTGCAGAAGTAATGAGTTTTGTCCAGAAATAGGATAAATAGGAATGTAAAAAAATATATACATAAAATAGAGTATACAATATATTTAATATATATTTATAACATTAGCAAAAAATATTCAACGATTTTCTTAACAAAGTTTTTATATTTTTATTAAATCAAAGAAAGGTGATTGAAGTTAATTCTCTGAATTTTTTAATTTATAAAGAATAGAATTTAATACATTTCTTTTCTACCAATAAAATATAATTTATTATTTACCTTAAAACAGTTTAAATAATGAAATATAAGTAATAGAGTTCAAGCAATTTTATAAGCAAACAAAAACAACTTTTTAACCCTTTTTAGGATCTATTTCTTCACCTAATAGACGCAGCTATATCCCTTTTTGGTTATCTATATCACCACCTATCTCCATATCCATCCAATACGCTAATTTCTGAACTTTCACTAAAGGTAACTCGGTGCCCATTGCCGATACTCTCGATGTGCGTTGACTTTGGCCATGTTGCCTTGCCAACTGCGCTTTTTGCTGACTGTACTCGAAAATTTGTGTTCAACTCTTGGATGTTGGCCAAGAGTGATGCTGGGTGACTAAGTGTGTGTGTGTGTGCGTGTGTGTGTGTATGTGCGTGTGGGCCAAGACACATTGACAATGGCAAGTCGCAAGCAAAAGAGCAGAGAATGCGGCTTCCGTTTGTGCGGAAGTCGTCGCCATCTTCTGGCATTTGGTCATCCTGCGCCCACTCGCAGCTGCCTCCAGCTCCCACATCCTTTAGAATCACGGCAAGAGCAGAGTGAGGAACGGAATGAGAGAGGTAAGAGGTAAGAAGGGCATGTGTTTTGGGCAGAAATTATGGCGGCATTTGCCACAAATCGTGCGTGTAAAATGATGTCATGATGGTGGAAGTGCATGCGTCAGCATTTGGACAATTGCTGCGTGTGATGCAATAGATACATTTGTATCTAACCGATGCAGATGAAGATGCAGATGCAGCCACAGATACAGATACAGATACAGATACATTTACAGATAAAGCCCAGAGCCCAGTGCAATGCCAACTGATGTCATCCTAAGGACAAAGAGTAGACATTTGACAGTTTTAAAATCATTTTGTCAGCCTTTGTGTATTTGCATATTTCATAAAAGATAAACCATAAACCCAGGGAAAAGCGACAGATGCAGACAGCCCACGGGGAGGTGGAGGATTGGGAAAGCAACAGTCGCCGCCCGACATCGTTTACTGTTCTCATTGCAATAAACTTGAGCACTTTGTGCCGTCTTGTCATGAATATTTGAACAACGCAAAACGGCGACGCTTTTGCGCCTCCTTCGTTGTGTTTTTCCTTTTTTTTTTTTTTTTTTTGTTTTTTGTCAACAACCTGAGCTGTGCTCCTTCTCCCTATATTTTCTTGTTTGGTTTTTTTTGTTGTTGTTATTATTGTCGGGGGGGCTCCCTTGGCTATTTATAATTTAGAAGCAAAAAAGCATTTTCGGTAATTAATTTTGTCAATTAAATTCTCGGGGGCAATTTGAATGTCGCATTTTCAAGGACACATGTGCCAACGAGTCCTTTATGAGTGGAAATGCAATGCTTTGAAGTAGGAGCCACCACTCTTACATATAAAATCCAACCACCTCATATATAGTATGTAAATATCAGAAGTTAAGACATATTGAGTTTTCCATTAGCATGAAAAGCTTTCTCGAAAACAAGGAAAAACATGTGGGATACTGCCATTTCTTAATTTTTTCGTTTCCCCCCTTCTGGCGTATGCGTATTTTTTTTCGGTTCGAAAGGTGTTGGCGTTGCGTATACGCAATATTTTGTTAGGCAAAAATAACAGGCAACTCAAGCCCCCGCTTGTGTGTGCGTCGCCTTTCTCGTTTAAATACACAAATATTTATATGTGTTTATACAAATAAATATTCGTCCCAGCTCTGCTCAGGCTGCTGCTCCGGCTGCTGTTTATTGAACCAAATAAAAAGGTTGACAAGTCGGGAGCAAGGCAACAAAGCAACAAAGGGCAAACTCAGCCATCTTGCCCGGTCCCACATGGCGTATGAAATTCAGGCAAACTCAATTAGCAAGTGCCAAAGAGGGCCCCCGAAAAACTTTTTCCCTCAGGAGCCAGCCCAGGCGTGGAGGAGTTGTCAAAGTTATTTCATTGCCGGCCAACAAATTAATTTGATATACGCAGGGGGACCGACCGACCGACCGACCGATTGTCTTCCCTAGCCTTCGGTCGGGGTAGAAGGATGTGAATAACCTGGAAATGATTATCTTGTGCTGCCTTTTTGATTCGTTTTGGCTGAAACCTTTTTAAGGCCAGACTTTATGCTTTATGTGAATGTATTTCGCTGGCGATTTAATGGTTATGCCTGGCATCAGGATCGCGAGCTCATCATCGTTATCATGGCCAGCGTCATGAAGCTGCTACGTTTGCCGCCGCCTCCAGCCGCCATTTCAACCCATCCAATCTCATCTCTCCAGCGGAGCGTGCAGCATGCAGCGCTTTCCACTAATTAAATCCACATTCGCCGCTTGGCTTGGGCTATATTTGATTTTACGCGCTAGCCGTGCTCCCCCGTCCTTCCCTTTTTTTTATGCTCAGCCATAAATCAACGCTGTTAAATCAAAGCGCAAAACCAAACTGACATGCATTACGTATTTATATATCTGAGCGAACGCCTGAAGGCTGAAAAGTGCTGCGGCATGTCAAGGGGCATGCAGTATGCAAATATTTAGATATATATGTATATACATCACATATAAGCAAGCATATACTTTTAACATAAATAAACTTTTGCCCTGGTTGTCCTTTGGGGGATTCACCATCCTCCCACATACATATACGCGATATATTATGGCCGACTTTTTTTTATGAGTTTCCAGATGCGGCGACGGCTTTAAAAAGTCATAAATGCCGCCAGCAGGCAATACATTTTACCGATAAATACTTAGCCCAAAGGTGGCTCGCTGGCTGGCTGGGTCAATGGGTTAAGTGTTGTCCTGAGAGAGGCACGTGTAACGTTAAGCTGAAACCAATCCCAAGCCAGCTTTTGCTCACTCTCTCACCTTGTCTAAGAGTCCACGCGCTGATGCACATCGTCAATTTTTAACGAGCATGTTTTACGTGACCTCCGGACCTCCTACCCATGGCTTTTAACATCTTGCTCCCCTTTTCCAACTCTGTGACGTCACTGGGGATATAGCGAATGTCATTTCAATAGATATGCTCTAAGGTTTTATGGCGGAACCTTCCTTTCCTTGGACATCTATGGCTTTTCATCGGAATCAGATTTAAGTCTCGCTCTGTTGAGTATGTCTACCATGTGGGTCAAGGTTCTCGATGATCCTTAAAATAAAGGATGATAATTTCGACTTTCCGATTCTTGATCAAAAAATGAAATTGTATATAAAGATTTTAGAAGACTTTGCAATGGATTTGTATACACAAAATATAGGCTTTCCTTAGAAATAAAAAATCTTTTTAAATTGTATTTTAACAATGCTAAATAATATATATAAATATTATTATATTATTTCTACTTTTCTCTCTATTCTATTTACCCTTTATTCTTTATTTCTAAAACAATCCAGTAATAATAAATAAAGTTATGTCTTAAGAAATTCTTAATGTTCTCATCAATGAAAATATTTAAATAAAATTATTTTCGGCATTACATTACTTTAGCTTTAGCTTTAAAAACTACCAATCAAAGGCATTTCAAAAACGCTTTGCACTCAAATTTGAGCCCCGAATAGCCATCAATTTTCACCACTTTTTTCCTGTCAAAATGCCACTCGTGGGAGTTGACCTTTTCCCAGTTTCCTGGCCGCTGGCAGCAATTAGCAAACACACAGATGCAGGACTACGAACGGGATAACAAAACTGAATTAGGGAAGAGTGTGCAGGCGAGTTTTCCAGCCGAATTGCATTTTCCCAAAAAAAAAACCCAATGTTTATGTGAAAATCTACAGGAACCTTTCGGTGTTACCCAGTGACCGTCGCACATCGCAAAAGACTTTCTTCGAAAACATTAAACAGAACACGAATTCGGTGGAAAAAGGGAATTAATTAAGAGCGTTACCTTTAGGAAAGTTGTCCAACTTTCGCATCGCAATAAGCGTAAATAAAACGCATGATGGAATATTTTTATATACACAAAAGTGTATACAAAATATTTGCGTACACTTTTCGAGACAGGGGGCGGGGGTGGAGGGGATGGACGATTGCTTTGTGCCTCTTCTTGATATGGAAAACGACGAGTGTCGACGACATCGTTTGTCGGGCAAATTGAAATTTTATTATATAGTCAGCTTATGTGCGCCCCTCCGATATTGTGTGTGTTGTGCCGTGCATAAAGCACATACAATAAATTCTCATTTTGTGTAACCAAACAACAACAACAACAGCAACAACAATGGCGGCAACAGCGACGACATCGAGATTAAGTTGAAGGAAAGTGGCGTCGGAGCAAAAGGAGGACCAGCCGCTTGATTGAATTGACACGAACCCAACACCACCTGCCACCTGCCGCCTGCCGCCTGCCGACTGCCACCGTTTCGGAGGTGAAACTACTCCCTCCTGGCTCCCCTCTCTCACCTTTGATATTTCAAGCGGGATAAAGAGCCCGGCTCAAAATTGAATGAAAATATTAAAAAATACGAGGAGACCGATAAGAACAGCACACAGCAAAAAATGTGCAAAAATAATGTACATAAATGATTCCCGTTGACTGCGCAATTTCATTTATTTGTGAATAATTTCATTTAGCCCATAATTTCATAACGCGCTGACATTTAAGCGAACGGATAAAGCCCTGCTGCTGTTGGGCTTTGTGCTCTGGTCAAATGATTTGGGGAATCCATTAAGCCCCATTCTAGGGATACGGATACGGATACCCTTTCGGTTAAGGGATCTGCTTTTGTTTGTTCTTCTGCCTCTTTTAATTTTTCCCTATGCCCAGCTACGAGGGATTCCCCTCAAGGCACAAACTTTGCTTAGACCCTCGAAGCCCTTTTGTCGAGTGGCTTTTTACGGCCGCTTCCTGGAACCCTTTTCCCACCTGTTGCTGTTCCTTAGCCCCCAGACGCAGAGCAATTTCATGCTCGTTTCTTTATTTTTTCGGCTGCTCTGCTCATTAATTTAAAACAAGTTGACTATGTCAAATGAGTTTTTCTCCGCGAGCGACAGGTGGAGGAGACTTGCAACTCGCGACTTGAGAGTTTTCATCGCGAAAAGGTCAGATCTGAGTTACAAAAGTTGAGGTTGCTGGATCCGATGCACTTGCCCCGGGACTGACACGTGGAGTGGCAACAGTGCACAGAAAAAAATAAGAAAATTTTATATACAAAAATTCCATTTCTAGGGTGAACTTCCGATTTAATTTAACACAATTTCAAACCCTACTTTCTACCACATTTTCCTTAATTTCTTATTTAAAAAAACGATATAAACTTTAAGCTCCGTGCATTGTTTTAGCCAGGAAAGTGCAATCTAGTGCAGGTGAAGCGACAGGTGTCAACGGCAGCTGCGGTCCCCATTGAAGTTGGAAGGCGACGCTGCTGACATTTACAGGCGCACGTGGGTGTAATACTCTTATCCCCGAATCCATTTTAAAAAAGAACTCCCTCCCATTCCCAGGACTCTCAAGTGCTTTAAACAGTTTTTTTTTTTTTTTGGGGGAAAGGTGAGTGCATTAAATATTTACAAAGTCTCTAGGAATTAGTCGAGCAAATAGCCGCAGAGCAAGGCAAATCCAAGACTGGCAAAACGAAACGTTGGTTAGTGAAAAGGAGAAAGGGCGGACCGAGGGGGGAATGGCAAATGAAAGGAAGCGGAAACGCTCGGGCAAAAGTCGAACGAGCAACAGGAAGTGAGGAAGATAGAAAGAGGAGACAAACAGAGCAAACAAACAGTCGCTCACACGCAGACCGACAACACACGTGGACACAACACTTTTATGAGGCCAGCAGCCGGCAGGCAGCAACAAAAGACAGAAATAATAACAAGCTGGCTCTAGCAGCTTGTCGGTGTCCACCTCGTCCTCCCACTACTATATCCTCCTAACCTCCTATTCTCCTGTCTTCTTTGTCGTTTACAGAAACAAGGCGTGACACAGTTGTTGCACTTACAACACCCTCAAACACAACGCACACACAGGCACAGAGAGAGAGAGAGGAGCAGCCTGGTGGCACACATCGGGTCAGCAGTCAGAGTTGACTCTTCTGACCTTTTCTAACCAGGCACATCCTTTGGGTTGGAATATATTCATATTTAGAGTCTATACCTTTGCTTGGAATATATTGATATTTATAGTTTTCATTATTACATATGTTTTTAAATATACAAATACTAGCTAATTTTTAATTTGGAATTTTATTGGTTTGATGTATTTGTGGAATTTTAATAATACATTTTCCCAGGTTTACTTACCAATAAAAATTAAATTACTTAAAAGAAAAGTTCATAAAAGCACTTTCCAATTTTAAAATAATTAATTTACAACTAAATAAAGGCATAAGGAACTCAACTAGTATGCATTTTCTTTTATTTCCTTTAAATTAAATTAGGGGAATCTTAATTTTCTCATTAATAAAATAAATACTTTGCATTGTCAAAAGTTTCCTTTCGGTTATAAACAATCTAACATAATTTAAACATTTTAAATCTTCGATTAAGACTAACCCACTTTTCAAACCTAAACGTTTATAAGCCCAACCTGTACTTTAAATTAAAATTAATTAAATTTGAATCTACATTAAAAAATATAACCTATTGTTCTGATTATCTTTTCTTTCACTTCATAAACAAACCAACTAGATAAAAGCCCTATATTCCATGTTCCTGAGATTATCCTTCAGTTCCTGTTAGATCCTAAAAGAGTATTACTTCTTAAACTACATACTCTGCCGCCATCACTGCCGGCACACATGGTTACTCTGGGGTCTTGCCTTATTTATAGAGCCCACCGTTTGCACATATATCCTGCCGGGCTTTGTGTCAAAGTCAGTCTGTCAGTTGCATCAAGTCGAGTTCACTTGGCTAAAGTTTCCTTGCGAGTGGGGACCGGAATGGAACTGCAGCCAAGTTGGACATCTGTTTGCACCATTGTCCATTGTCCACTGTCCACTCCGGTTTGCTCTCTGGGCGGGACACGGCTCAAACGGAGCCAAAGAGCATGGCTAATAACGAGTTGACAGAATGAAAGAACAATGAAACTGCATTTTCGGAGGAAATCGCCTTGAGCCACACACAGTACTCCATGGATTTCACACCCACAGACCAGATCATGACCAGAAAACGGGATAGAGCACCGCCCGGGCGAGCGTCATTTATACCAATTTGTGTGCCGGGTGGGTGGGCGATTTGACTGCTATTAAATGCGATTCCCTAACAAGTAACAAGTAGGTAGTAAGTAGTAGCTTGCAGTACGTTGAACCGAGAGCGAGCAGCTCAAAGAAAAAAGGAAATTGCTTATTGTGAGTCCTGTTTTCTTTTTATATCCTGACAGGGTATTTTCATTTTATTTAGAAGCTGGCAAAGTATTTAAGCATTAAACATCAAGTAGATCATGTGAAGAAGAATAACCCCTTGTAAAATTGTTAAAAATAGATAAACATTAAAAATTAAATTGTAATAAATTATTTAAACTTTCATTTCGATGTGCTCATTTGTTAACCTAATAGAAGCAAATTTAGAAAATCTTGCCAAATATAAATTAATGCTTTTTGGCTCGCAAGAGTATAAAATCTTCGGCTACCTAAAGTTAACTTTCTTTCTAATTTTTTTTATTTTTTGTATTTTGTGTGTGTGTGTGGCATCAGATTCAGGCTCTCGCCAGTTATTACTTTCTTTTTTCCAACGGCCTTGGGGAATGGCTGGGATTTGGCCATTTTGCAGCCAGTTCAATGCACAGCGGCGAAGTTGAAAGGTCGCCACATTAAGATTTACAGCCAGGTTAACTTTAGCCCACTAAAGTTTAAGACAAAGTAATCGTTTGGGTCTTAAAGGAAAGTAATTAATACGCGATAATCGTTTGTCTCAATAATCTTGAGCAGTAATTAAATTGAGTCAGAAAAATTTGCACAAAATAATTTAAAAGCTAGAGGATATTGTTTAATTTATAGTTATGGATTTACGCCAATTTATTTTTTCCAAATAATAAATGTAAATATTGACAACCTGCTGCTAAAGGTCAGTTTCGTGCGACCATAAACTTAATTATTTATTCAATCCATGAACAAATATTTACAACAAAAAATAGAGAAAAATAATTGAAAAATTTGCTTCAAAATTGGTTAAAAAATAATTTTGCAGGTTTGCGGCCTAAACTAAATTATTTATTTAATGCATGGAACTTTTAAAACAGAAATGGAGAAAAATATAATAAATAAATCAAAAATAATTTAGCAGGTTTGTGCATAAAACACACAAAATAGAAACACAACTTAACAAATTTAAAAACTACATTATTTTTATGTACTAAACCCAAAGTTAATTTTAGAAATAAATTATAAATTTTACATAAAGCGAACTAAATGGAAATAAAATTGTAATACAGCTTAAAATCTTTTACTAATACATTATTCTGTATTTAGTAAGCGCAAAATAAATATATAAATAAATTAAACAAATAAAATTTCAAGCTTTCTTGCAACCTTGCAACCAATGCTTCATGCAGAAGCGTTTGCTGCGATCGAAATGCGGTCACTCTTCACCGCCCACAGCTGATTTTCGCAATTTAAAATGTTGTTTACAAATTGAATTCCGAGGAAGTACACGCAATCCAGTGAGCTTTGACTGAAGTGTCAGACAGAAGGGAAACCAGACTAAACTACAACACCATTACTGTAATAGCAGCCAGTTTGCATATTTTTATTTTCTACAAATGATTAAATTAACTCATTACAGTCAATACTCGGCCATGGAATCCAAAGCCTGCAAATTTTTCGGACCGGACGACGGCGACTGTCGCGATAAGTCCGTTGGGGCTATATTCTTCGACTTCGTCACCAAAAACATGGCCATGCCCTCTGAAATGGGCGAGCTGGTGGCCTACGTGTTACTGATGGTTATCTCCTGGTACGCGATTGCCTTCGCCTTCAGGTTCATGCTGTCGCTGGTGAAGCCCGTCCTCATTGTGCTGGCCGCCCTGTTCCTGTTCCGATTCCTTCGCACCTTCGAGGGCGGCGAAATGAAGGATCTGTTCATCCAAATTGCTAGTCTGATCATGAGTGGCGTCTCCAAGGCTGTGGAGCTGTTCCTGCGTCTACTGGAGTGAGCCACTGCTTCTACATTCCATTCTTATAAATCCCATGTAATTGGTACATATGTATGTACATATCTATATGCTTTGTATACGATTCTAGCTAGATTCGCTAGGATTATAAATATATGCCAAATACTTGTACAAATGTACGTTTACATCTTGCATACGTGTACATACGAATGTTGAAATGTTTTGCAGATTTTAAACAATTTACTAGATTCTAGATTGTAAAAACTAAATCAGAAACACCTCTCAATGTACATTTTTATATTATAATCAAGAATAGCTTTGCTGTCAACAATTGGTATTAATAAAGTTTGCTGAACAATTTATTTGTTAAATGAAATGTTTGAAAATATTAGCTTTACAGCCGAAAATCTCCTTGGCAAAAGTTATAATTACTTCTCCTCGCACCACTCGTTCTCCTTGCGAACCTGCTCCTCCTCCTGCGGCGAGAAGTCGTTCTTCAAAGCGAACGTCTCGCGAATTTCTTGCGGCGACTTGCCCTTGATCATGTTGGCCACAGTCTTGCAAGTGACATCGAGCAGTCCCTGAATGTTCAGGTAATTGGCCGCCAGGATCAGCTCGAAAAGAGTTCCCTGGTCGACCTTAAGGAAATCGGCGTCCCAGGAGGAGATGTCATCGGTACGTTTTTCCTTATTCTCATCCTCCTCGGTCACCATTGGGTCGTCCTTGTGGTACGTGGCCCAGTGGAGAACCTTCTTCAGGATCAGCGAGTTGACGTTCGGTACAGGGAGAACGCTGTTGTCGGCCTCATCGCCCAGATCCTCGAGAGCAATTCGGATCGTTTCCGAGCACTTGGCAATCTCCTGGTCAGTGTCAAAGATCTCCTTGTCGGAGGATTCCAGACGGATGATGGGCATGCTGTCGTTAAGGGAAATTATCAGTTCATAACTCGCCAGCGCACACCCACTCTCGGTTATTTTTACCTGCTTTCGCGATTAGAAACTGTTTGATTTATTTGTGCTGGCAGCCGAAAACAAGTTTTTCTTTTCAAAATCCGACACAACACGGGTGCCACTTAGCTGTGGCCTACTGGCTAAAAATAATATTCCCTTGCCTTCAACTTGAACTGAACGAGTGCGGTCCGGTCGGTCTGCAGAGGGGAGCTTTAGTTGAGCGATTTCGTTAGTTCTTTGCCGGTCTGCCTGCTGGTGGACTTGTAAAAAATCAACTTAATACGTCAAAGACGAAAAGGAAATGTTGGCCAGTGTTTCCACTTGCGTGGGAATATTTAAATAGGACCGCCGTCAAAATTGGTAGTGTGAAAACACTGCGCTTCCGATAGCATTCAACAATCGAATGATTTTCGGCAAAAGCGCATAAGAATTCATAAGAATAAAAACATTTTTCTAACTATTATTACAAATTAAATTGTGGGTTTTTCCCTTCAAAGGCTATGAGAACGTCTCTCGAATTTGCAGCGGCGTCTTGTTCTTGGTGGTTTTTTTTTTACCATTTTAAAGGTCGCCAAAACTTGTGACGACACAGTGTTTACACGTCGGAAGTTTGATATATTTCCCTTGGAATAGGTAGACACTAGTTGTCAATTTCTTGTCGCATTGCGTTATTTGAGAGCAAAAAGCCGAAAAACTTGCGTGCATCAGATTTAGGCTGATGTCAGAGTGCGAGCGAGAAGCGAAGCCTAAGCTGTACGGAATATTCTTCAAAGAAAACGAAAATCTGTGCTTTGCCCAACAGAAGATTCAAATCAATTTGACTGCTTCTTATAAAATAACGAAGAAAATCAGGTAAAACTAATCCAATATTTGCTAGCAAGTTAAGAACTAATAGTTTTCCCAAACTACAGCATGCCCACCATTCGTCTGGAGTCCTCTGATAACGAGGTGTTCAACATTGACCTGGAGGTCATCAAGTGTTCGGAGACAATCTGCACGGCTCTCGAGGATCTTGGCGACACGGACGACTGCGGCGTTTTTCCGCTGCCGAACGTCAACTCGACGATCCTAAAGATGGTGCTACATTGGGCCACATACCACAAGGACGATCCAATTGTGGAGGACCCTTGTCCTTGGCGCACCGACGATCTCTCCTCGTGGGACGTCGAGTTCCTCAAGGTCAACCAGGGCACTCTGTTCGAGCTGATCCTGGCGGCTAACTACCTAAACATCCAGGGACTGCTCACTGCCGCCTGCAAGACAGTGGCCAATATGATCAAGGGCAAAACTCCGGAGGAAATTCGTGCCACATTCTGCATACAAAATGAGTGATTCTAATATGCATTCAAAAATAATTAATCATTCATTAAGACTTACTTAATGTAACTCTAATATTTATATTTAGTCATTAAAAGAAATAAAGACATTTCGTTCATAAACACAGATGGATTATAAAAATTAATTAAAATAAAGCTTATTTTCTGATTGGCGTTGCCACCCTTTTCTGTCTCGAGCATTTCAAAAGACCCGGTTGTTAATATATTGTGACCGCATCAATTACCCTCCAAAAATCCCAAAGAACTACTGAAAAAAGCGGTCACACTGCTAAAAAATAAATTTTGGTCGCTGCAAAACTGTTTTTAATAAAAAACTTAAACTTAAAAAAACTTAAGACACTCGCCGCCCATTGTCAAGACAAGAATTTGTCGGTGAAATCGCAAATTACCGGTGAGCACGTGCGCCAGGAAGCGGATTCGCGGCAGCGGCAGAGGAGCAAACAAACCGATTTTCCGGCTGAAAAAAACAGGCGGCGGCGTCGACACGCGGACCGAAGGATCCGATCCGAACCGGAGAAAGCCCCCAGGGACGACGGGTAGCGGCAAGGGAAACTGGAATGGAGCACAACATGGACGTGTACGACGTGAGCGACGATTTGGTGAAGAAGCTCAACGACTGGAAGCTGATCGGCATCATCTCCGGCAAGTTCAACGAGCTGAAGGAGAACTACCGCAAGGTGGACTTCGTGGAGCGGGCGCTGATCGATTTCAAGTACATGGAGAAGATCTTCCTGAATGTGACGCTGCGCGAGGACAAGTGCAACAAGCGGAGCGTGGAGTTCCGCATGCTGGGCAACGAGCAATTCTCACTGAAAAACAGGAAATACTTTCAGGTGAGTAGGGATCGAGACGCGTGTCCTGGCATTTTTTAATTCAAATTTTAATCAAACACCTCACATCACCCGACAGGCCCTGGAGCTGTACAACAAAAGCATATGCTACGCGGAGCCCAATTCGGAGCACCTGTCCATAGGCTATGCCAACCGGTCGGCTGTCCTCTTTGAGTGGAAGCGCTACCGGGAGTGCCTGGCCAATATCGTGCTGGCACGGACGGCCAACTACCCGGCCAGGCTGAGTCACAAGCTGGACAAGCGGGAACGGGACTGTCTGCAGCTTCTGGAGCAGCAACCGCCTGACGTGGTGCCCTACGAATTCAAGCTCAGCTTCGATCCGCACGCCCAGGTGCCGCATATCGCCGACTGCCTGGAGCTGCGTGAGACCGCCGACGAGGGACGATTTGTGGTGACCAACCGGGATCTGGTCGTCGGCGATATGGTGGCCGTTGAGCAACCGTTCTGCTCCACGCTGCTTCCGCCCATGCGGTATATCCGCTGCGCCACCTGCAAGCGGGAGAACTACCTAACCCTCATACCCTGCGACAGTTGCTGCTCCGTGATGTTCTGCTCGGAGGAGTGCAAGCAGCAGGCCACGTCCACCTACCACCGATTCGAGTGCCCCATCATCGACTTTCTGCATCGGATGTTCAACAAGATCCACGGCATCGCGCTGCGCACCACCCTGGCTGCCCTGGATCTCTTCCCCAGCATCGAGGAGCTGATGACGTTCTGCGACCAGCCACAAAATCAGCACAAGTGCGCCTTCGATCTGGACTACGGCCAGCTGACGCGGCAGGAGCAATATCGGGCCATCCACGGCCTGGTGACCAACCAGCACCTGCGCTCCGTCTCCGATCTCTTCCAGCGCTCCGTTGTCTGTGCCGTGCTCAAGCACTTTATTATCGAATATACGCCCCTCAAGGACTATTTGGGCGGCGAGGAAGGCATGAATTTCTTCACAGACCTACTCTTCCGGCATCTACAGACGTCGCCATCGAATATGCACGGCATTGACCTGGTGGAGCAGGTCAATGAGACAAAGGACGATCAGACGCACTCGTCGGGTGCCTATGCCTTCCTCTCGATGCTCAACCATTCGTGTGCGCCGAATACGTTACGGATATACGAGGGCACCAAGGCGTACCTATTCGTCCTGCGGCCCATTAAGGCGGGAGATGTGCTCTATGACAACTACGGGTGAGTATTTATGCTGTCAAAAATTATGGAAATCTTAAATTTATCTCTGCTTCCGCCACAGCGCCCACTTTGCCATCTTTAGCAAGCAGCAGAGACTGGACACGCTGTCCATGCAGTATCGCTTCGACTGCAAATGCGAAGGCTGCGAGCTGGACTACCCCACCTTTGGCCGGATGCCGGAAAAGGCGACGGTGCCGTCGGTGACGGACGATACGGACATGAAGTCTCTGGGCGCTTACAACTATGACTTTGCGGCGAGCAACTATCGCAAGTACTGTGACTTTCTCACGCAATATGGAGCTGCCTATCCGTGCGAGCAGATCAGTTCAGCGGAGGAGTGCCTGAAGATGGCGCTGCATATCATGGTGGACGCAGTGCCGCTCAAGGCGAAGATGTAATCTGACCCGCTGGCCGCTGAAGCAATCACCAACAACCACAACACGGACGAACTTTTCCTTTGCTGACATTTTGACTGCAAGAATCGTATTAGCGAGACACACACACACACACACAACCCACATACGCGAGGAGTAATTGATAACTAAACACATGTTGTTGCCATAAGTCTGTAGCATAGGCGCGGCAGCGAGATGGAGAGGATCACGGATCACAACCGAAACATTTTATATTTGTAATTGTACATTTCGACCTTTGATTATACATAATTTCTATTTCTATTTTTTAAATCCGCACCCAGTCTCCTCTCCACCCCACATTTTTACACAAGTCTTAAGCTCAAAGTTCTAACGTTGATTTATTTTTTGATCACAACAATGTCTTCGATGAAAACAAAAGCAAAACAAACAAACGAGAACTACTATACAATGCCCATGGTCGTTTTTATAATTATTTTACAAAAAACAAAAAAAAAAAACAAACTCAAAACTGAACGAGAAATACAATATTTTCTAACAGAACGCTCCTAAGGCATTTTGCTATACAAATCGAGCAGGTTCTGGTTCAGTGCCGATGATCCCCTGGACATTGCCATTGCCGCCTCACTGGAGGACGAGGACGGAGTCGTGGGCTGCAGCTGGACAAATTCACAGCCGGTGGTCGAGGTGGACGAGGGTTCATCGAAGAGGACACTGCCGAAGGCCTGCTCGAACTGCTGCTGAAACTGACGGGCATTGATGGGCTGCAGATCCTCGCCGCTGCTCGATGCATGGATGTTCAACTGGGCCGCCAACTGATCCATGCTATTGGGCTCCCGTTCTCGGTCTCGCTCCCGCTGCTGCTGCTGCTGCTCGGCACTCTTCACATAGATATTATCCCCGGCCGTTTGGACAAAGTCCGTAAAGTATTCCTGATCCACTTCCTTAATGAAGCTCCCATCCATGGCCTGGAAGCCGAGGCGTATCAGCAGGGAGATCTTCGTGTTGAAGCACTGCAGCCAGGCTCTGTTTGTCTGGTAGATGGACAGCTGTGCCTCCTCCCCGCAGGCATTCCAAAAGTCCAGCAGCGTGTTCTTTGTAAAGTCAATCAGCATGTGTCGCTTGGCATCCGGATACAACCTGTTGATCGCCTCCAAATGCCGGAAGGTGATCTCCAGCAGGTGGTGCTGATGGCGGGACACAAACAACTGCCACTTGTAGACCACCGTCATGAGGTTCCACAGCTTGGACATTGACTGCTCGTCGAGTCTCATTAGCGAGCAGGTGGCGATATCGTTTAGCATGAACTTGCAGTGTTCGGCGGTTAGGAGCTGGGCGTTGTTGTGCTTGGAGCCGTTCAGAAGGGAGTCTATGAACTTGGGTTCCAGCAGCACGGTGGTCACATCGTGTATCACTGGATGGGGAATTTATAGAGCGGTTAAGATTAAAAACTGATAAAAATATTTCTTGACCTTAGCCAGTCATATCTTGAATATTACAATTTTCCAAGGACACGTAAACCATAAGGAAAGGCACCAGGACGATTTGTAGGACCCTGAACTTGACTGACTCAGAAAGTAAAAATAATGCCCACCTTGAATCGACTTATCCTGTGCAATCTGCTGGGCTTTTAGCCGCTGATCGATCACGTAGAGCATCTCGCATCCCAGATTGACAAGGATAAAGACATTCGCCCGAGGATTCGACAGCTGGTGTGGACTGAACTTGGCCATTGTGTTTGGGGGCGACTTGAACTAACGGGCGGCGAATGCGAACTAAACATCTGAACCAAAGTCTTTGGGGAGCACGCAAGGCTTGAAACCCAAACCCGGTCTCGCGCACACACACCGATGGCTTATTGGATTTTTGGTTTCCGTGCGGACTGCCGCCGGCCCCAGGCCTGCACGGAGAGAAAATCAAATCGCAGAGAAAGAAGTAGACAATTTTATAAACAAAAAACAAAACGGAATTGCAAGTCTTAGTTGCACTTTTACAAATAAATCAATTAAATTATCAATCAATAATTAATCTACAAAAAAACTATAAATTTCTGAATGTAAATAATAAATTTAAAAATGTTTCTCTCACTGCACTGCCGCATTTGACGGCTTTATGAGAGCCCCGGGCAACGTCTTTCAGTGCAAACAATAACAAAAGCCAGTCCACGGCGACAGGACCACCGACAGACGTCAACGTGTATAATTATGGCAAGGACTCGCTACCTCTCTCCCTCCTTCACTTCCATGGAGCACTAAAATTTATTGATTTATAAATTTCCATTTCAAACGCAAGGCAATTATCATGGAAATTATGGCAGCAGGTTGAAAAGTTAAATCGTCACTGGCCCTATACTGCCATTAAGCCAATGTGGCGAGCTCCCACGAGCTACAGACTTGTCTGCCAATGTAACGGCCGCCGGAGTCAAGTGTTATTGTGGGTGGTGGGTTGGTCGCTCATCGCGAATGTGAGGCAAACACCTGCAGCGAAGGTCGGCCGGAAAGGATGCCGGAAGTTGTGTGATTCCCGCGCACCGCAAAGGCAACTTGATTTCCATAAACTTTCGAAATGGAAACGTTACAACAATTTCTTAAGTAGCAAGCAGAAAGGGAAAATGTTTTTAACGGTCACCAATTTCATAAAACAAATAGTGAGGTAATTAAAGCCAAAACTTGAAAAATAAAATGCTTATAAAATTAAGCGAAAAATGTATTTTAATTAAGGCAAACTCAAACAATTTTGAAAAATGAAAAAAATGTATTTTTTTTTTTACATTTAAACGAAGACCGCTAAATGATTCTCCTTCAATGGGACCAGAGTGGCACTAGAAAAAACAATCTTTATATTAGAAAATCAAAACATTTTATTTCATTTGAAACTGGTGATAATTGAAATGTTTATAATTAAATTATATTGAAAAGAATCCATTCATTTCTTCTGTATATAAGATATTTTTTTTTTTGATTATTTAAATTTGTAGAAAAAAACATAAACAAAAAACACGCTTGATAAATCCATTTCACGACAATTAGGGAATACATCTAAAGTAGAAAATATTCGTGTTAGCATATAACTTTTTTAAATATCATATATTAACGCACCTACCTAATCGTCGTCCAACAGTCCGAAACCAACAAAATCACCATTACGGTCGTAGGGCCACGAAGGATGCACATAGCCTCCTGCACGGCTCAGGGAGTAGTCCTCATAATCGTCGTCGTCTTCGTCACTTAAGAAGCCCATGAAATCTTCATCATCTTCAAACTCGTCGTCGTCTGTGTCCTCGGGGTCATCCAAGTCCAAGTCATCAGGATCAAAGTCGCAATCGTCGAATTCTCCTCCATAACAGATTTTCGATTTTTCATAAAGATTGTGTGTGCTGCTTATTTCGATAATATCCTTTGGTAATTTATCTAAACGCTGCCAGATGAACAGAGGATTTAAGTATTAAAAAATAGTAATTGTCTCTAAATAAAATATACATATTAATTAAGCTAATCTTAGGATTAAGATAACCGAAATAAATAAGCGAGAACCGAGAACACCCTGTATACAAAATACTGCAACTTGTGGGTGAAAAATACCGAAAAGTGTTTTTTGGTTTCAAGGTTGCCGACGACGCAGCAGATGATCGGGGATGCGGTCATATTGATTTCCATGGTCCAAAGGTTAACACAACACTTGACCAAACGCAACAGCTATGTGGAGGAACACGATCCTGAGCAGCAGCAGCAAGCTGGCGGCAGTAAGTGGGGGTGCTGCCACATCCTGCCGACGCCTGGCAGTCGCCACTCCGAGGCTAGCAAGCAGCCAGCAGCCGTCCAAGTCCAGCGAGAATGAGTCGTTCATGGCCAACATATTCAGAGGATCGCTGGTGGCAAACCAAGTCTTCCCCTACCCGGATGTATTGAGCACAGAGCAAAAGGAGCTGACCAACAGCCTGGTGGACCCGTTCGAGCGCTTCTTCGCCGAGGTCAACGATGCGGCACGGAACGATGCGAACGCCAAGATGGACGATGCCACGGCGGAAGCGCTGTGGGAATTGGGCGCTTTTGGCATCCAGGTGCCATCGGATTACGGCGGTCTCGGCCTGAACAACACCCAGTACGGTCGCCTGTGCACCATTGTGGGCGAAAACGATCTGGCACTGGGCATTACGATCGGTGCCCACCAGAGCATCGGCTTCAAGGGAATCCTGCTGTACGGAACGCCCGAACAGAAGCAAAAGTACCTGCCCAAGGTCTCCACCGAGAAGGTGTACGCGGCCTTTGCCCTCACAGAGCCGAGCTCCGGCTCCGATGCCGGTTCCATTCGCTGTCGCGCCGTGAAGAGTGCCGACCAGAAGCATTACGTGCTGAATGGTTCCAAAATTTGGATATCTAATGGCGGCATTGCTGAAATCATGACCGTATTTGCCCAGACCGAGCAGGTGGACCCCAAGACGGGCGAGAAGCGGGACAAGGTGACCGCCTTCATTGTGGAGCGATCCTTTGGCGGCGTGACCAGTGGTCCTCCCGAAAAGAAGATGGGCATCAAGTCATCGAACACGGCCGAAGTCTACTTCGAGGACGTGAAAATCCCTATCGAGAATGTGCTGGGAAAGGAGGGAGATGGCTTCAAGGTGGCCATGAACATCCTAAACAATGGTCGCTTCGGCATGGGCGCTACGCTGTCGGGAACGATGAAGAAGTGCATCGAACTGGCCACGGCACACGCCAACAATCGTGTGCAATTCGGCCACAAGCTAAAGACGTACGGCTCTATCCAGGAGAAGCTGGCCCAAATGAGCATTCTTCAGTATGCCACCGAGTCGATGGCGTTCACCATCTCCCAGAACATGGATGCTGGCAGCAAGGACTATCATTTAGAGGCGGCTATATCTAAGATCTACGCCTCCGAAAACGCCTGGTACGTCTGCGACGAGGCCATCCAGATACTGGGCGGCATGGGCTACATGATGGACACTGGACTCGAGCGAGTGATGCGCGACCTAAGGATCTTCCGAATCTTTGAGGGCACCAATGACATTCTCCGGCTGTTTATCGCCCTGACGGGCATCCAGTATGCGGGCTCGCATCTGAAGGAGCTGCAGCGCGCCTTTAAGAATCCGGCCGCCAATCTGGGACTGATCTTTAAGGAGGCCTCCAAGCGGGCTGCCTCAACGGTCGGCCTGGGCGGCACAGACCTCAGTGGTCATGTAGTGGACGAGCTTCAGCCATATGCCAAGAAAACGGCCCACTGCATCGACCTCTTTGGCCAGTCCGTGGAGGAGCTCTTGCTGCGCTACAACAAGAACATTGTGCACGAGCAATACCTGCTGACCCGGCTGGCGAATGCCGCTATAGAGATTTACGCAATGGTCACGACACAGTCGCGATCATCTCGCGCCGTCAAGCTAAACCTACCCACCGCCCAGCATGAGATTGACCTGACAAAGGCGCTGACCATTCAGGCATCGGAGCGGGTCATCAAGAACCTGCAGGCCGCCACGTCCAGGAGTAGTAAGGCTTTGAATGACAAAATGTCGGAGATAGCGCTAAATGTATTGGAAAAAGATGGTGTTAACACAACCGGAGTCTTGGATCAAAATTAGGAAACGAAACCTTTATACGAATTTCACCTCGAGACCTTTTCATTGTCTAGAATTCATTTGATAAATAAATAAATTTAATTGAAATAGTTTATTATTGCGTTGAAGTTCTTCTTCCCCATTCAAAGTACGCTTTCAAGTTCAATGTGTAAACAAACTTTGGGTCCAAAGTCTACGCTGGTTGTACGTCAACATGAACCTTATCATTTATGATTGCCTCTCAGCGAAATGAGTGTTTAATCTTTGATTAATATTTTGTTATATGTGGTTTAGTTTCACTAAAAAGGGGAACTAGTTGGGATGTGTGCATATCGAGAGAAAAAAACTATAAGTTGGCTAAAATATCAAAAAAACTTCTTTTTCTACTTTGGCTTTCTAAAATATATGTGAGAAATGTTATTTAATTCATTTTTTGTCAATTATATAAAGCCCATCTGTCAAAAAGAAGACTGTGCCGTTAAAAACCTATTTATATATCTTCATTTCATCCATATGCCTATTTTCTTTAATCCCTAAAAACAACCAAGGAAATCTTAATATAAATATATGCCCAAAATTTTCAATATATAAAAATAAAGAACACTACTTACGCCTTCCATGAACTTATCCAGATTGGCGATAAGACAGAGACACAATTTGATGGGCAGCTTGCGATGCATATCCTTATTGGCGATCTCCTGCCGAACACGAGACACAATTCCCATATCAAGTTCTTCGTTTACCTCTCTAGAATCTCTCAGGCCGATGTAGCTTAGCTTGGGACATGCCCCGAAGACCTTTAAGATCGCCTGTACGCAGACTTCGTCTACACTGTGTAAGACCAATTTTTCCAGCTTCTGTTGATTGCCCCTGCCGAAGGCATCGACCAGATCCGCGCCCTTTATAATATACGGCAGTGTGAGACTGTGTAATTCGCTCAATTTGGCAATGTTAAGCAGCACTTCCTTGTCGGCAATGGCGGTGCCTAAGATCTCCAAGTTCTCCAGCTGGTTGGCTTTGTATCTTACCAGCTGCTCAAAGAGCTCTTTGCGAAGTCCCTGCTTCATTATGATCGACAGGTGCTTCAGCTTGGGAAGCTGTGCTACAAATTCATATTGAATGTAACTGTAACCGGTCATTCGCAGGGTCTCCAGTTCCTTGCAGCAGCTATCCTTGATGCATTTTTGGTAGATTTCCAAACCGTGGGGATCTATATTCTTTATGTTTAACTCCTTCAGCCAGTGAAAGGTCTTTAGGATATTTAATAGGTTCTTGGCCTCGATATACCTGCAATCGCTTAGCGACAACGTCTCGATGGTGCGGGGCAACCTGGCTATGGTGTCGCCTACCAAGGGGCTGCCGCTAATATCCAGTGTCTTCAGCTTGCGCAGATTCGCCAGCGCCATGAGACTGCGGTCGGAGATATTCGACATGGGCAGCTGCAGCGACTCAAGCTGATGCATCTTGGAGAACAACTTGTACATGTAGCGGGCGGGCAAATTCGGGCAGACCATGTTTATGGTCTTCAGATTCCTGCAGCTGTCGGCCAGAAAGTCACAGAGGCGCTGAGTGCGATAATTCGGCATCACGCCCACTATCTCCTCCACATGTGCGCCGGACAGCCTGAAGAAGTCTCGCATATCCCACACGGTCATCTCTTCGAACCTGGACAAGTTAACGAACTTGTGCAGCCTGGCAGTGGCCATTTGGTAGACCGCCCTGAAGCGCAGGCAGGTCCTGGCAAAGTGCATCTGATCTGGCAATTCTAGATACGCCATAACATGCTCCAGACAATGGTCGTTCAGGCTCATAACGGGCGGCGGCGGCGGTGGCTTCGTATTCGGCAGGTAGACCGGCAGGTGACGGGGCATTCCGTAGGCATCCGGCTGATGCCAACTGTCGCTGGCCTGCACACGGAACTTGAGTCCGTTCAAATGATGAACACGGCTGTGCAGGGCCCTAAACAAGAACAGGAGATGTATCAGGCATGGGCGGCCGCAAAAAGCTGCTACCGCGAAACTTACTTGGCAGCATCTGTTTTCTTGGCATAGAACACATAGCCGGTTCGCTTAATTAGCTGTCCAGCGCGCCGCATATTCTTTGGCTTGAAGATCTGCAGGCGCAGAACATGGCCGTACATGCCAAAGTGATCCTCCAACATTGACTGGTTCAGCTGCCGGCGGGCGCGCGGAGAGGAAAAAACAAAGGATTATAGAACCGAAGCAACAGATGGACTGGCATACGCTACCTGTGGTGGCAAGCCGTACATGTGGATCTTCTGAACCGGAATGTGGTCCTCGGTGTAGGCCACGGAATCCTTAAAGTAATAGTTCTGTTCGGCTGCAAATCGAGAATTTTAATTTCGCAATTCTGTTTTGCGTACTAACCGGCTCAATGCCTGTTTTTTTTTTGCTGGAAACAACGTATTCATTCGCGAAACAAAGTAGATACTTACATGGATCTCTCACGCATTGAGCCATATTTGTTTAGCCTGACGGCGTGCTGCTTTGTACGATGAAATGATTAAGTTTTAGGAATTACAAATTTGACACTTTATTTCTAGCGCCTAGGCAGCCTTGCATTAGTGTGACCAACTTCGGCAAAAGTAACAATTGCGTCGCAGATTTTGGTATATACCATTTAATCTAGATTTATCGATATTCTTACAAAAAATTAATTAGTTTAATTTAATATTTAATATAAAGCTTTTACAATATTTTGGAAAATTGGGCGAAATTTAAGAAACACTTAAGATTTTATAATTAATTTGTACGTTTTTTAATGGCGACTAGGAAGATATAGTATAATAAGTTATATATCTTGGCATTTTGGGCATATAATTCCCTTAAGTGACATTTTGTGTTTTAAATTTTAAAAAATAGTAAATATTTCGCTTATTGTAATTTATTTTTACTTAAAACAATGAAGGCCCTAAAATTAAATACATGTTGCCCCTCTACGTTTCATGCCCAAAAAGACCACATTAAACAAGAAATTAAAAAATATTAAATTTAAATAAATAAATTAATTTGTACCACCCGCCCACTTTTAAATCACAATTTGGAATCAAAATTTATGTTGCTAATTATTAAATTGCCTTCCCAAAATCAATCAAAAAAACTCACGCACACATTTTCTTAGCTTGAGAATTTATTTTCGTTAACTTTAGTGCTTTTGAAAAGCGTACAACGGTACCTAATCCCTTTTTCTGGTAGAAAAACCCCTAAGACAATGATATAATTAAATATTTATATACAAAATGTACACGGTTGATTTACAATTAATAGTTGCTAGTTGATTTCAGTTGATTTGCGGCGTTGCTAAAGTCTTTTCCTTACAGATTCAAGTTAAGCTAGTATCGCTGCCAGCAGCAATATGTATGTATATGTTTCTCTTTACAATTTACAATTAACTAGGCAATAAATCGAAATATATATATATGTATATAGGGTAGTGTATATCGTTTAAGTTAATTAAGGTATCAATCTCTGGAGCTGTCTAGGTTCTCTCATGGTGAGCGCTTGCTGTTGGCCGTAGGTCATGACAGGATCCAGGAGTGTATAATACCTGCAAGGGAGAAGAGTTTAGGATACAAAAAATAAAAGCAAACATAAGATAATACTCACGGTTTTCGCCTGGCGAGAGCGTTATATGTATGTCCTCGCGACTCAGCACGGGAGCTGGAAAAAGTCAACAGTTTGTACAACAAATAGAGCAGCGAAGCTTGTTTAAATATTTAAATAACGTTCTTTATTCATTTACTCATTTTTAGGTGGCTATAAATAATAATAAACTCTGCTTTCGTTTCGCTTAAAGCTAGTGGTTAGAGTTAGTGTCTTAATTAATTGCCATTAACATACATAACATAAATCAAAAAGAAATAATTTAAAAACAGGTCTGCTTAAGCAATTCGTTGACGTCCTTTCGCTTTCGTTTCAGTGTCTTTCGGGGCTGAGCCATGCAGTGGAGGTAAAGCACCTGCCGCCAAGTTAATTTAAATGCTATCACAGTTTCAAAGTCGGAACATGCACAGAGCAGGAACAGTCGGAGCAGGAGGGAAGGAAGCGAGCAGCGAGCGAGCACGTTAAAAGAACTTTGTGATGGGTTACGTATGCAGGGCGTACGGTTGCTGGGGCGGCTGCTGCTGCTGGTCTCCAGTCCCGCCGCCAGCAGCTGCAGCTGCAGCAGCAGCAGCAGAAGCGTTGGGAACAAAGTGTAGCATACCCGGCTGAATCCTCACGTAATCACAGGCCTCGCAAATATTCAATTGCGGATGGTTTCGGAATGTACACATGTTGCAGGCCCACGAGTCCAGTGTCTCCTCCGCCTCGGCATCGGAATCCGACTGAAATTCCTCCTCCTCGGTGACCGCACGCTGCTGCTGTTGCAGTATCTCCTGCTGCTGCTGTTGCACTTGCAGCTGCTGCAGTTGCTGCTGTCGCTGTTGATGCAAATATTGCTGGAACTGATAGTATTGGGCATAAGTTGGGGGCGGCTCCTGCTGCAGCTGATGCTGAGGCGTCAAGCAGGCTGAGGTCGGTGCACTGCTGTGCTGCTGATGTTGGCCAAAGTCCGGTATTGGCAGCCCGCTAGTGGGCACTGCCGGCACCGAGTGGAGGCGCAGCGAATTGGGCGGCGCCTGGACCCGGCCGCCTGGACGCTGTCGTGGCGGCGGCAGCTGCTGCTGCTGCTGTTGTTGTTGTTGGCTGGCGGGTGCCGAATTCTGGCGATTCATGGAATTGGGTGCGCTACCAGAGCCCGAGTCATTAGCCTGGGGTTCTATTGGGAAACCAATAAATCATTAGTTTTGATTCCTTCAAGTTTGATAATTGAGATTTGTGCCTTACCATTTATCCTATTCAGCAGCTGATTGAGTTGCTGACAGTCCTCAGCCAGTTGCTTGATATCTCTATCCAGTCTTTCAGATTCTCCAACGGGAACCGGCTCCGTGAGAATATTGATCTCCTGTTCCAGCACGAGCAGCCGTTTCTTGTTGTCCCTCAAAGCATTGGCCAACTTGGCGCGACGCTGCTTCTGCCGTTCAATGGTGGCGGCATGGGCTAAGGAATAAAATATAAAAAAAATAAACAAAACTCAATTATTTTCCATTTAATGTTGAATTATCCGTATTCCCAAAATGCCTTGGCAACAAGTTGGCAAAATATTTTCAATTCCCAATTTCCAAATTCCATTTCCAATTCCAAATATTTCTACCCGCTGCTAGATTTATATATTTTTACTGGCTAATACCTCACATTTTATTACTCTGTTTTTGGCTGCTAAAAATAATCAAGCAATTCCTGCGGCCAGCGGCAACTTATATTTAAATAGATAAATTTAGTGAAAATGCGCAAGCAAAAATCAATCTAATAATAATTTATTCCTACGAAAAAATAAGGTAAAAATAAAAATACAAATAAATACAAACAAGAGTCGGTGCGATGCATTCGTGGCGGTGTTTTGATTTTGAATATTTTTAGACGCTTGATAGATTTTCCAAACGGAAATAGCCAGAAACAACAGCAACAACAACAGCAGCAGGGCAGTGGGCCAAGGGATCTGTGAGATCTAAGAGATTCTGCCAGATTCGCACATCATTATTATGCTGTCTAAATTGATCATTTGATTCGCTTGAAAGCAGCTCTTATCCAAATTCCATGAACGACATTTTAAGTGCTTTTCTCGTGATCGCGTCGCGTGATGATTAAATGTCAAAGTGTAAGTGCCTGACTTTTGGGCCCACGCTGCGTATACTTAATACTTTGGTGGCAATCAATTGCCAGAGATTTTCCTCTCTCTCTCTCTCTGTTTTCTGGCTTTTCTCCCACACATTTCGCCATGAACTTGAACGTCTCGACAGAGAAAGAGCGGTCAAAGCAAGGCGTATAAATAAAATAACAAAAAAGAAAGAAGAGAGCCAGCCAGAGAGCAAAATCTAGATAGCGCTGGCGGAAAAGCTACAGGGAAAATGGGTGAAAAAACATGGCCAAAGCGAGAAGCCAGACAAAAGACATTTCAATCTATAAATCCACCGAAAGCGTGGGCGTTGCACTATACATATATAAATATATAGAAATTATTTGCAAAAAGGGCAATTCAAAATGCAACAAAGTAGAAAATTATGCTAACTAATTGGAGGTCTATAAATATTAAGGCTCATGGCAGGGGGAATTACGTTTAATGAAGCATATAAAACCGATAATATATATCTTTAATCCATTTAGACAAAGGCTGTTAAAACATGTTTTGAACATGTCTCTTTGTTAAGTTCTGTTTGCTTTCACATTGTTGTGAAATTTAACTTTTAAACACAAATTAAATTACATTTTAGGATCTAAGTATACAAATATGACGTAAAATCATCTCATAATTTCTATCATCATCATTATCTCTCTATCTCTGTTCAATATTGATAACCGAATGACTTTCTTTATTGTATTTTATGACGTCAATTTGGTTTACTTTCATCTATTTAATGGTATGATGATCAGTGATCACTATTTCCCAGGTGGTTACCCTTGGCAGTGTCTCCCTTTCTACCCCGAAGCGTGCTCCATGTTGGCGGATCATAAGACAGCCCCGACAATGCTCGTTTGTTTCACCCTAATTCTATTTTTGGGGCGTAATTCGATTTCCTTATCAAGTGTAAACAATATTGGGCGAGAACCTGCGAACCCGATAAGCCAACTAAGGGGCAGGCAGGAGCCCCAACTACGACGTCGTCTGGATGGGCTGATAAGCTGTGGGAGCACAATAAAAACCACAATGCGAGGACTCTAAAATGAAAACAGAAGCTGGGAATACCCTTCTGACACTGGCAAACATTTTTTAGATTATTTGTATAACATTTTTCTGAACAAATAAGCCAAATAATAGTTCAAACAAACTGCAGAAATATTCAACACAGAGTTGGGTCCCTGATAAAGTCGATATTCGAAGTATTACCCACATTAAAAGCGATATTTTTCAATATTTATAATTTATTTAAATCAACATTTGCAATATTTTAAATATTAATATTTTACCCTGAATATAAAAAGTGCCTGAGAAATACCTCCCAAACCACATGTCAAACCTCTTCCCAAAACCACTATACCTTTTTCTAGAGTATTTCCATAGAAAAGTGTCATAAAACCTGAGCACTTGTCCATCGCACACGTGTCTCTAAATACCCCAGATTCCTGTTCTATATATACACACAGATATACCCCCCCTCATGAACTCACCTTCACGATCGCACTCCTCCAGCACTCCGACATACAGCGGCATCGTTGGGCTGCTGTCCACGCTGCTGCTCCCGTTGCCATTGTTGTTGTCGGTGACCACTTGGTTGTTGCTGTAATTGGAGGCCACTATGTGATTCTGGGCCTGCGTGGGATACGGGAATACATCCATTTGCATTTCTTCGCCGTGGCCATCGGATGCCAGCACTGCGGACGTGGCAGCAGGCGGCGGCGGCGGCGTGGGTTGATTCGTCGCCGGCTCACAGCCCACTCCGGTGTAGGGAACCCGGGGACGGATGCAGCCCGCACTAAAGACACTGCCCTCCTCTGTCACCGTCAGCTGGAAGTTCTTGTGAGTGCCGCGACGCGCGTCAAAGCTAACACTGGAGTAGGTGATCCCACTGCCCTGGCCACTGGGCGCCGGACCGGCTGTGATATCGATGGCGGACTGCGCCGGTCCTGTGGTTGGCTGGCGTAGGGTGAGATTGAGCGAGGTGAAGCTCTTGCGTCCGCCGGCAGCTGCTACTGGCGACGCTGCCGAGCTGGGCGAGGGTAGCGGCGGCGTTGCTATCGTTGGCGGTGACGTCGTCGTTGTCACACCACTGCTGCCGCTGCTGCTGCTGAGGAAATCGCGCGCGTACGGCGGCTCTGGCTGGAGCGTAATGACTGAGCGATGTCGCACCGGAGAGGGTTGCTGTGGCTGTGGCTGAGCCACGGTTATCGCCGCTCCCGTTGCCGCTGTAGGCGCTGCCGTCGTTGGTGACGATAAGAAGCCGGCTGCGTTGAGAGAGAGCTCCGATTCGCTGGAGCTCATGGGACTGGTGAGACAGGAGGAATCGTTGGAGAAGCTGCCAGGCTTGGGATTGGGATTTGGCTTGGGCGGCGGCGGCAGTGGAGGTGCACGGCGCAGCGGCTTGCTCAGCGACGTGGGTGTCAGCTGTTGCGGCTGCTGATCCCTCTGCTGGCGCTGCTGCCGTTGCTGGATCTTCTGCTGCAGCTGCGTGTTGACCTGCCGCTGCAGGTTGAGGGTGGTGGGTCGTGGCCTGGGCTGTATATTGGCCTGTGAGTTGGGACTGCCATTGGTCTGGCTAAAATCCGGCTGTGGCGGTGCTGCCCGCGATGGCTTCAGCGGCGTTGGAGGCTTGGCAGGCCTGATCTGTTGCTGCTGCTGCTGCTGCAAGACCTTGGCCGGATAGCTTTGCACTGGTATGGGGTGCAGGGCCAGCTCCTTCCTCAACATCTGGATGCAATTATCGCGCTGATGGCAATTCTCATTGACGCATTGCGTCACTATGGCATCGGGTATCGTGGGGAACTCCTGCTTCATCTCATGGAAGAGGTGCATAATACTAATGTTGGTGCAGTGGCAGCTCAGCTTGGCCTTGCCGGCGGCGGCGGCGGCTTCCTGTGGATGCTGTGGCTCCAGCAGCTCCAGCTGCTCATTGCTTCCACAGCGACTGCCGCCGGGACTATTGGGATTTGGATTCTGACTCGGATTGGGATTTATGCTACAATTGGGCTTTTGGTTCTGCTGATTCTTCCGCTGAAAGTGCTGGTTTATTGCCTCGGTTAGGTGGTTCCCCTGGCCGTTCGTTTGCTTGACGATCCCATTCACATGGCTCACATGGTGTTGGGTGTTGGATCCGGGCGGCATTGGTGGTGTGGCCGCCATTTTAGGCCATCATCTGTCACAGCTGGAGACCTGGGAAAATGAGAAAGAAGCACAGTTAGTCAGGTGCTCTAAACAAATCATCGATTATTCCATTGCCCGATTTAGAACATTAACTAAGCGGGCTAAGAGCCCTCATTTGCTTGTCTTTATGTTTTTTTTTTGTTTTAAATAATAAAAAAGCTGGGGAATAATAAGCAAAGAGATCTTTCGCGAAATGACATGGGATATTTAAAAATATTTATGACACAACTTTCCCGCTGTGCCATATTGTCTATATCTCGACGGCGACGGCAAATCCAAATCGCGGGGCCATTGTCAAGGATGCCAGAGATAAATTCTCCGTTCCGCCCCGCCAAAAGTTAAAAAAGAAACATTTATTTACATTCTAAACTTACATTTTTCTACACAAGCTGATAAGGGATTTATTAATAAATATTTATGTTTTTAATTCAATTTATTTATGGTTATATCTTTGTTTATATGGAAATATTTTGTTACTAATCACAAAATGTTTATATATTTAGTTTTTCTAAAGTTTTATATTCACTTTGCCACTCTTTTTTATCTAAAGCTTTATTTTCATGTTTATTGCTTTGCCAGCTTTCTTTGGTTTCTTTTTAAACACAACAGATTAATTGTTTTAAATTCCTTTTTTGATTTCTTTTGTTTTTATTATGAAAATCACACGCAGTTCTCGCGCTTGGCAATTTTTTCTAGAAATATTAATTTCGATTTCGTTGGGATTTCTCGGATCGAACGCGTTTGAACGCTTTAAATGCCTGCGAAGAACTGACAAAATACAAATATCAAAAAAAGCCTAAAGAATCTTCCCAGAAAATACAACCAAATTCTGCAGAAGAGAGAAGAAATGTTTATGAGAGAGACACAGAGAAAGAGAGCGTAAACAAAAAAATAATAATCTCAAAAATGCAAAAAAAAAATATATATCGAAATTCGAACTAAACAGGCAAAATGGAATTGTTTTTCACACCGAAACATTAACATTAACAAATAATTAATTACTGCGTGCGATGGTTTCGCGATCACATCAAGTATACGTACATTACACATACGCAGGGTGGGCCCCAGGAAACTGGGGGAAAAAAAAGAAGGTGTAACCAAATAAAAGAGCCCGTAACGAATCAATTAAATCATTCAATATTTTTGCCACACCAATACCAATATGCAAAAGAAATTTATGCTCTTTCTTTGCTTTTTTTTGTGGCTCTCTTGTATAAAAATAAATTTTTGTGTGGGTGTTTCCCACAGCCACGAAAATTGAATGAAATATTTGAAACGAAACAAAAAAAAACTACCTCGTACATATAGAAAACAAAAGCGAGAAATAAAAGCTACAAAAATTAATGATATGTTGAGGTGAAAGAGTTGAAGACGAGGGAAATTAATAAAAAAAAAACAGAATGAGAAATGGAAATGCGAAAGCCCATCAAGGGGGATAAACATTTAATGGCTGTCCATCAGCGTCCAAATGAAAATCGCTTAAATTAGACAATGGCTTGGCCAAGTATTAGAACCGCCCTCGCAGCTCAGCGACATTAATAACAAGTAAGAAAGCTAGGCAAAAGATTTCTCGACTTTCAAATACCCGGTGATCACTGACTAACTCTTTTAACTCGCAAGATTTTGAATAAAAATTACTTGAATTTAGTGTATTAATTACAAATCTATTTAATTTTGATAATAAATCAATAAAAATCAACTCTCCTGGTAAAGCTTATCAAAAAGTTAATAACTTTAGAGGGTTACAAATACTTTCCTTTAGTTAAAATACCCCTTTAACTATGTAGTATAAAATATATAATAAAAACCAATAATAAACCGAAGCCAAATCATGTCACAAATGTGATAAAAAAAAACCATTGGTATATAATTTATTTAAAATATAGCCCGATGGCGCCTTTAAAATTGGCCTGCAAAAAACATAAATAATAAATTATAATTTAACATATACATTTAGCTGCTGTTTCAGTCCCCGTTTCTTTGCTTATTTTTACGTTTTCTTGTTTTTATTCTTTTTGTTGGTGATAACAACAGACATTCTCGAGTTGGGAATATTAAGAAGCCATAAAAAGATAAACCTCAGACCAAAAAAAAATTATGAAAACAATTCCTCTTGTTCCATAAAATTCCACCATTATTCTGCGGTGTACTTATAGGCGGCGGGATGGATGAGCTTGTATAAGAAACACGTAAATTGCGATCTGATATTTGAAAATATTTAGCGTATAAATATAAACAAATTCTCCTTTTTTTTTGGGTAGGAATTTCACGAGGAAAAGAGATCTAAATGGGAGGGGGGTAAGGCAATGAAAATTCATTTTCTGTGCTCTTTCGATTGCTACGTTTGTCTGCCTTTCTTTCTTCATTTTTTTTTTATTTTGTATTCCACCAATCTTCCCCTTTTCTCCCCCAATTTTCCTCCTTCTTTATAGCGGGTGGCAGACAAACAACAACAATAATTATATAGGGGGCGATCGACTGCAGACGTAAACGACCTTCACAATTAGCCAGATAGATATAAAGATATATAGAAAGAGAGATATGTACATATATGCAGGGCAGATAGAAGAGATACACCCATACCGAGACGCAGCGCAGAATGCACAAGCCAGAAAATCGGAAATCGACGTCAAATATTTTTCACAGCCTTTTAGTATATATACGAAATTGAGAGTACTTCGTATGTGGAATGATAATGCCAAAGATATGGGTACAGTGCGTAGCAGGTATTCTAAAATAAAGCCATACAAGTTAATACTTAATTTCCCATTACATTGCCTTCTTTTGTATCATTTTTTTGGCATTTAGTTTTATGATTTATTTAAAGTCATTAATTCTTAATACATTTTTAAACAATAATTACTTAAATAATCACAGAATTAAGAGAAGTAGAATTATAGAAGGTTTTAAAAATCCATTTAAAACGCGAGATTTACCTTATTTTTTTTTTCAAAATAATAATTTCTTGTATTTGTTTGGAAATTACAAAATTTATATGGAAATAATTCATTAACCTTGAATTTTGTTTACCACCAGGTTTAAGTTTAACCTAGTTAAAAATTATAGTGCAACTCAAGAGGTAATCAAACTTTGTTCTATTTTAAAGTAACATTTTTTTAATATTAAAGCTTTTCCCCAAACGAAAATCGTTATATTTATGCAACGCACTGTTTTTTTTTGGACACTTTACTTATATTCCACAGGTAAAAAGATCATTTATCTTTTTTCTAAATATCATATTTTATTTTTTGTGTGTTTCTCGAGGACACGCAAAACAAACATAAAACCTGCTAAGAGCCATAATAACAACACAAAAAAAAAATATAAATAAAAGCAATGAGAACAAAAAAAAAACACAGTTCACACTGTGTGCCAAAAACACACAAATTGAAAAACAAAAAAACCCAAAAAAAAAGTTTACAAAGTCATTAAAATTATGGCAGAACACACACACAAACACGATTGTTTAGGTATTATGGATTGCGAGGGAGTGAAAATTCGATGGGTGGTGGCTGCGAAGGGGAAAACTCTTGTAATTAGTTAAAGCAAAATTTCCATTCATTAAAATGCCTTTTTGTAATATTATTAGGCGATGACGGGCAAGGGGGCGCGTGTGCTTTGGCCGATTTACATGGGAAATTGTCTTGTGGGATTTTCCAATGATTACATTTGGATTTTTCCCGAAGATCTCTAGAGAGAAAATCGAACATCTTAGGTAGGCTTAGGCTAATTGATCTTTAATACCTTACATTAAATTAATAATAATAAAAATTCATTTAAGATGTTTATTTTCTTCACTTTAGGAAGTATTAATTGCTTTTCAATCTCCCCATATTATTTCACTCTTTTTTTTATTAGGATTCCACCTAGTTTTATATTTGCTTTTCTTCTTGTTTGATTTGTAATTGTAATCCTATAATTCCTCTGTCTATCAAACTATTAAAACCAATCAAATCTTGGCCAGATCAGGAGGCTTAACCCAGTCCTGTCAGTTCCATGGGTTTTGTTTTTAAGGCCCGCCTCCCCGAAGACGTGAAGGTATCGATGCAGAGCATATTGACCGGAAATCTCGCCTGTCTGGCATGTCAAGAAATAAATATATAAAAATATAAATAACGAAAAAAATTACCAAAAATAAATTGCAAAAGGAACTACACATACTCGTACATATATTAAAAGAACTTCCCGCACCTTCAACTTGGATTCGGAACATATGGACAAAAATATTAAAACAAAGATAACAGAACGAAGAGGCTGAAGTAAATAACATGGAAAACAACTTTCACTGAGAGACGGGAAAAATTATCAAAAAAAAAATAAAATAAAAAACAACGAAAAGTATGTGGAATTGTGAAAATTATAAATCAAATGCAAAGACATGAAATGAAATGGAAGCGAGTAGAACGAACACACAAACAACACACAAAATACCAAAAGACGAAAAATGGAACGAAAATAATTTTATTTTGTATTTTGGTGCCTCGCCGTTGTTGTTGTTGTTGTTGCTTTCCTTTTGCTTTTCTTGCCTCGCCAATAATTTGAAGAGGCGTTTTGCGGAATTTTCTGCAGACGTCAGGCCTTGACGTCATTGGCGTCTTCTTCGAGAATTGGAAATGGGCATGGGAATCGGATTCGGAATCGGAATCGGAATTGGGATCGTTATCGCTGGAAATGGGTTCGGTTCGGCTTCGAATCCTTGACATGACCATGCAAGCCCCTGCATTTATTTATTTATTTATTTTTTGCCTTTGAAAAATGTGCAAATAATAATCAAAGCGGAGTTATTTTTAGGCTATGTCCAAATCCAAACAGGTGTGGCGCCGGCGGCTACGGCGGGGCCTTGAGGGGGAAGCCCGCCTTATCGCCAACGTTTTGTGTCTCCTCCTCGCAACAGGGGACGACACACAGACACACACACACGGACTATAGACTATATTTTTTATACAACACCTTCCCACAACAACAACAACAACAACAAAAATTGAACACAATTCCATGCAGCACCGACACGGCGATAAGATAGATTTGATATTCATGGGAAAGTTTTCATTGAGGGCGAGGGTAACGTCCACGGATACAGTATTCTCCCCAATGAGATATTAAATTTAATAATTTATATTCTATTAAAAATGTATATAAAAAAACGTTTAATGGCTGGAATACTGGAACTGAATTTGCTGATCTCTCCTCTCACTCTCGCAACCCTTTGCATGTGTGTATTAAACAATATCAACTTTGCAAATGCCGGGAAATTCCCGCAATTACAAAAAAAAAAAACAGTAGCATAAACAAAGGCGGAAAGCGGAACAAAAGCAATCATAACAACAACAAAGAGCGATCAGTTTTGAGGGCAGAGCAGCAGCAGCAGCAGGCACAGCAGCACAAGTGCAAAAGTAAACCGTAGCAAAAACAATGATCGCTTATTGTTATTGATAGCGGTATGAAGGTATGCATGTATGTATATGTGCATGAAAATCTAAAAGCACACACATAGAAAATCAATATTTGCACTTTACGATTAGAAAGGCAAAGGCAGTGGGTGGATGGTGTGGTATGGCGGGATGTACCCAAACGATTCGTTTACATATTTCCAAAAAGAATTAGGGCCATTTCAACGCAGTTTTGCTGTTATCAACGCAGGCGGAAATACGTACGTTCATAGATACGTCGTTTACGTACCATCCGCACACAGATACATATGTACGTGCACTCACACATGCACTCGAACGGAGCGTGCGAAAGAGACACGTAGATCGGCGAGTGGCACAAGATAAAAACCAGCTACGGCCAGTGTGGGAGCAAGAGAGAGAGAGAGGCAGGGACAACGAGAGCCCGAGAGTGTGAGCATGAGAGCGCATAAAAACAGGTGACATTGGCATCGGCACTACGCAATAGTAGATAAAAAAAAAACACACAGCAGAGACTGATTTGAAAAGTAAAATATTGGGAAACTTTGGAGAGCCCCTCCACCCTCACCCAAAACGCATTCACAACTTGTTGCCCGTGGTGTAAATGTGTTTATTTATTGCTTTTATTTTTGCACTACCCCACAGTGATCTATGTATGCGCGCGTATCTGTGTGTTGTTTTTCACAATTTTGTTATTTGCAAAGAGCAGCCATCCACCCACCCACACGAGTGCAGTTTGCAGGTGTGTGTGTATGTGTGTGTCAGTGGGAGAAACAGAAATCAGAAATTTGCTAAATTTGCATCCTTTCTTCCCCTTTTTACTCACCGAAATAATAAAAACTCCGCGCACGTAGGCTGTTTTCCGCTGCTGTTGTCCCGCTCCTTCCCTTTGTTTGTTTTCTGGCATTCAATATTGTGATTTCAATATTTTGTTGCTTTCACTGTGTTGCTCGCTGCACTTTTTTGGCTCGTTTAATTCCTTTGCTTATATTTCGTTTCGGCTTTCTCGCGCACTCAAACTCCACGCACAGTCCTGCGGATAAGCTAGGCTTTGTTTCAATCAATTAATTATTTTATTTGTCGCACTAAAACATATTAATTAACTTATTTTTCACGTCGTTCTTTCTCGCGATCACAAAACAGCAGTGTGACCGGCGCCGGGAAGAAGCAATAACCAAACAGATCGACAGAAATGTACTAAAATATATCCACGGATTCACCTGTGAAAAATATACCGCTGAAGCCAAGTAATATTTCAACTATTTAATTAATTTCAATTCAAAAAATCAAAATACAAGGCTCAAGCCAGTAAATTAAATAATTTCTAGAAATGTAAATACGAAAGTGCTCCTTTTAAGTTGTATTTTTAACAGCAGTGGTATTTTATTAAAATGGCGTATTTGACAGTGTTGCGTAACGAGGTACTTGTAGTGCTGTTAACGTGACGTTTGATTTTTGTTATTCGAAATTTTGATTCAATCATTTTTTCTCTAAAAGTCAGAAGCCGAACCGAAAAGCCTACAATGAAGACCACACCCAAGAAGAAGGAGATGTCCCTCCGCCTGCGGGAGTCTCGCCGCGAAGAGCAGAAGCCTGAAAGCAGCCAGCAGCAAGCGGATGACGATGTGGAGTCGGATCTGCCGATTAGAGGACGTCCATCGAAGAAGCTGCTTCTCCAGCAGCAACAGCAGCGTCGCCAGTACCAGGTGAATTTGGAGCCGGACATGAAAACGGTGGCTGCCGCATCTACATCTTCGGCACCCGGCGCTCGCATCAAGGCCCGACGCTCGCTGTACAAGAAGTCGGCGAACAATGGTGGTGCCTCCCAGAAGGGTGCCGGTGAATCCTACGTGATGCGGCTGTTCGAGCGCAGTCTGGACCTCTCCAAGTACGAGGAGAACACGCCGCTGTATCCGATTTGCCGCGCCTGGATGGCCAACCAGCCGCGTAATCCCGCCGTGGCTGCCTTTCAAACCGATGGTTCTCTGCAGATTCCAAAGCGCGAAGACAACGGTGAGGAGATCCTTGCGGGACTTCGCAGTGGGGAGATCAAGGTGCTAACTCAATTGCCAGCGCCAAGAGCCACCAAACTGCCCATAATTCCGCCGCGTCTGGAGTTTGGCAAGGAGGACAAGCGCCTCCAGAACGCCAGCCGCTCCGACCTGCTGGCTGCCAATATGGTGCGCTGGAAGAAGGTGCGCTCCCACTGGCTGAAGCATGACAAGAAGTACCAGCACGAGCGTTACGCCATTATTGACCAAATAATGGCAGAGGTTTGCAAGCAGAACACCACCTAGGAACTGATTGGGAGGACAAGGAGGGAGGATAAGATGATATGATGTATGGAAGCTGGAGTAGAACCTAAGAAATGTCTTGAATAAATATATAATTATTTTATATGCCTTAAATTTTTAATGTCTTTTTATTAGATTTCCATTTACATTTATTCCTTATTATTGATGGAAATTATGAAAAATGAAATAAAAACCATATCAGATAATCAGGCATTCGAAACAATAAATATTAAAAATAATCATTTAAAACACATTTCTTGTTATCATTGAAATGTTTATTTTGTATTTGTAGGATATGCGTTATCCACATGTAAAAGTGTCCTTAATATTGCTGGGATTTATGAAAAATGAAATAAAAATCATATTTGCAGGAAACTGGATAACATATCCTCAATTAATCAATAAAAATAAATCCAAAATCAGCCATTAGAAACAATAAAATTAAAAATAATCATTTGAAACACATTTCTTGTTAAAAAGTATTTCAACTCCTTCCTTAGTATTGCTACGATTTATGAAAAATGATATAAAAATCATATTTGCAGGAATCAGGAGAACATATCCTCAATAAATGTCGAAGATATCAAACCGTAAATCCAAAATCAACCATTCGAAACAATAAATATTAAAAATAATCATTTAAAACACATTTCTTGTTATCATTGACTTGAATAAATGTTTATTTTGTATTTGTAGAATATGCGTTACCCATTGCGGTTAAATTAGTTCTAAGTGCAGAGCTTGGTTTGTGATTTTTTGTTTGTTCTTATATTTTCCTCTCTTTTTTCTGGGTTCGGCAAATGCTGCTGGATTGTTCTGGTTCCGGTGTTTGGTGTTCTTGCTTCGGCTCAGCTGGCGTGCGCCTGTCCGTGCGTCCGTTGGTATACACAGCCACAGGCGCACGCACATCTCTCCACCGGGAGGAGGCGCCTACTCGACCTTGATCAGCTCCACGTCGAAGGTGAGGGTGGAGTTGGGCGGGATGACGCCGGGATGGCCACGGCTGCCGTAGGCATAGTCCGGCGAGCAGACGAGCTTGGCGCGCTGGCCAACGCTCAATTGGGCGACACCCTCGTCCCAGCCGCGGATGACCTCGCCCTTGCCGATGGTGAACTTGAAGGGCTTGTTGCGGTCGCGCGACGAATCGAACTGGGGACAGAAAAAACCTCAATTATTAGCAGAAAGTCTCAGGAATCCCTGGTGATCCTTACCTTGGTGCCATCATCCAGGGTGCCGGTGTAATGGACCGTCACCTTTTGCCCATTCTTCGGGAAGGTGCTGCCTGCGGGCGTACATGGAATACAAAAATGGATGTGTGTGAGCGAGACGACCCTAGTGTCGATGGTAATTTTCCGACTTCTGCACCGCATATTATTCTATATGCATTTCTGAGGTTAAGCTTGCCGGCGTTTATCTAGCTTTTCCAATGGAAATCCATCAATCGGCGGGTACTTACCATCTCCGGGAGCAATTGGAACAACTTGTACGCCCATTTCGAATAGTTTTTTACTGGCAAAATACCGAGCGGAAGAAAAAGCACGTTGCATTCGTCGCGTCGAAAATATCAGAGTGCCCGTTTTCGATTTCAAAGGCAAAAAATAATTTGACCAAAAAGTCAAGGAAATTTTAGTCACTTTTGTCGCTAATTTCTTATTGGATTTCATGAAGAATTTCTCTTTTTATGCTACGGTCAGACTGCTGCGTTCTTTAAAAACATTTACGAAAGTTTCTCCGGATTTCCTTGAATTCAAGCATTTTGCGCCTTACAAAGTAGAGTAAATGCAGAAAAGATGCCAGTAGAGCGCCGTGAAACTGTTTGAGATTGAGGGAAAGCACTTCCAATCAGAATGCGTGATGCTGCAGCGCATCCGGAGCCGGAACCGGAACCCAGCAGCAGTGAAGCAAATGGCAGTTGCCTTGGCCAGGAGGAGCAGCCGCCGTTGGCTTCGGCTCCCGGGTCCGAGCGGGAGGCCGAGGCCAACGAATCTCAGTGCACCATTTGTGGGGCGGTGCAAACGGCGGCTCTCTTGGATCTCCGCTCCAACCACGAAATGCACCGGCGCCTGAGCCGCGACTGGAAGATCCATGTAAGTTTTAAAACATATTTTATCACCGCGTGAGCTAATCCCCGGGCTTTCCTTACCTCTAGGCTGACGTAATCCGTTCCACCTTGCGGGCCATTTGCGTCGATTGCGTCTGCAAACTGAACATGCACTCGGAGGTGACGCGTTCCCTCATGCAGCGCATGCAACGGCTGCAGCGCTCCGGTGGTGGCACAGCCACCGTAACGACCACCACACAGCTCCTTAGTCCACCCATTGCTGATGCCGAGGTGTCCACCACTCAGGAGAACACTGCCGCGGTGCCAAGTGCACGCAGCTCACGCTCCTCCTGCTCAGTGCTGGAGGTTTACCTCGCTCAGCCCACCGAAGCGGTGGGAGAGAAGCACAATGCCGGTGCCGAACGCTGGAAATGGCGCGCGCGACTGGAGTGTCCGGAATGCGGACGGAGCTACTTTCGTCGGGATTTCTACGCCCAACATGTGCGACGTTGCTGCAAGCGAAGGACACTGCCGCGGCCACCGCGCGGCAAGTGCCGTGTGCGAAATGAAGCAGGAATCGACGACGATGAGGATGATGAGATGCCGCCCAGAGTGAGGCGCTCCTTGCGCATTTTCCTGTGCCGCCACTGCGATGCGGAGTTCGAGTCACTGACTAGTCAACGGCAGCACGAACGAGCCAAGCACCTGCAGCGCTTTCCCTGCGATCTGTGCGAGGCCCAGTTCGACACCAAATACGAGTGGGAGCTGCATCACACCATCTGCCAGGCCAAGAGGGAGGTGGGTGATAATAAATTACAGTTTTAGCTTTGATATACATTAATTTCTTGCTTGTTTCAGGCTCTGGGCATTTTGCCGCAGGACGAGGAGAGCGGTCTAGCTGCCCTGCCCTCTAGGACACGCTCTCAGTCCCGCGGCTGCTCTGTGTTCTGGGACAAGTACAATCAGCAGGAGGACGATGATGAAGCGGTGGAGGAAGATGAGGAAGGCGATGACGAAGATATGGAGGATGCCATGTATACACGCCGCATGAACTTCACCGGAGATTGGATCGTGAATCATAGTCGAAGCAACAGCAACAGTGCCATGAATCTATCGCTGATGATGTACGATGAATATGGGCTGGGCGAGACGCACATGACCACCGACAAGGAGTACGGTAGGGTGATGACTCTCGGTTCATGGTTCATGCCCATTTTCAATCTGTCTTTTTTGTATCTTTACAGATCTCTATCTGCTTGATTTGCTGATAACGCAGGTGCGACTGAACGCCTTCACCTGCTTCATGCCCGCCTGCGGCTATCAGACGGACAGCTTGGTGGCTTTGATGAAGCACGACTACCTCGAGCACTGGAAGATGAGCTGGTTCTACTGCCATAAATGCGGGGATGTCTTCACCAGCAAGTAAGTGGAGCAGCATCAAGGTTTTCTAGTGGAGTTTTAAATTTTTTCATCGCTTGCAGAGTCTTCCTGGACTATCATATGCATCGCCAGAACCGCGGCCTCTACATCTGTCACAAGTGTCGCGATGAATTCGAATTCCAGCACCAACTGGACCGCCATTTTCTGCTCCACAACAAGGGCATTAACTATCATTGCAATTTCTGTCGCCTGGAGTTCCTCAGCGAGGCCAAGTTGCTGGCTCATTGCAAGCGCTGCGGTCACAGTCCCAACGATGAGCCCAAAATCCGCATTGATAGCTCTCTGACCATCACCAATTGTCCCGTGGCGGAGTCTCCGCTAAACGAAGAGGATCTACAGCTGTCCAGGGTGTACAAGGAGCAAGAGTTGTATATACCCTGGGTCAAGGTGCCATCGCTGCGACCCAAGCCATTGCCGGATCACAAACCCTTTCGCTTTGCCATTGGCATTTGTGAGTTTGATGAACGAAACCCACCCAACTGCGTGGGTTGTCACTGAAGTTATAGGAGCTTATTAGGGATTTAGCGACTAGACTTTAGATAGCAGTATTTAGTGCGAATTAGTAGAACAAATGTGTATTTTTCTAAAGTAAATAAATGGAGGTAAAATCGAAGTCACAATGGAAGTTTGCAATTAACTTGGCTCTTGAAAAAATAATAATAATAACCCCAAAAAAGAGATTAACGTTTTTCCAAATAATTAATAAAGAAACTCATTCGAATTATTTGATTCTTCAGTCAGTTTTATTTAGCGCTCTTTTCGCAGCTCTTTTACATGATGAAAGTCGTGTGTGTTTTATATATTATAATTTAAATTGCATTACAATTTGTATTTACTTAGGCGCTATGTAATATAGAGTTCGCAGGTGTGTGTTTATAGGTGAGAGAACTATATGATTCTATGTACAGAGAGAGAGAGTTACTTGGTATAACAACATTAACATTAACTCGACCGCGAGGGGTCTAGAGGTTTATAATTAAAGAGCCTATTGCATTGCCCCCAGCGCATGTTTTCATGTTTGCCTTAAAATGTCTAAATTTCCGTTTGTTTTTATTGTTTAAGCCTAGTTTGTGTGGTTGGCTTAAAACTAATCAATTTGTATGGAACTTATGGCTAGTTTTTAGGGTTTAACTAAAAAGATTTCTCTTCAAATTTGAATGCGTTTTTGTGTGCTGTTGCTCGTGGTAGATTTTCTTTTGAGTCGCGGTGTCAGTCTTATAAATTCAACCCAGGACGATATATGTATGTATATACTCTTCCATAACAAGGATATACGCTAGTTGAGGTAGTTCAAGTGTTCGAAGAAGATCGAAAATCATAAACGTAAGGCGTTCGTTCGGTTCGTGTTCTATTATAAATAATCTAGTGCTAATAATTTTTAAAACAAATCACTGGCATTTTAACAAAGTTGTACAATTCGTGTGCAGCTGAGCCTCTTCTGCTCTGTCGTCCCCAATGGCTCCTCCAAATCCATCGACTGTACTCGCCCCGTTCTCTGATCCCCGTTCAGTCTCATGTATAAGTGTGGGTCTAGCTTAGTTTTTTTGTCAGTTGGATCGGCGGGGAGCTGATGATGGTAATGATGGCCTACGAGTGTCTATAGCCTACAGCCTACAGCCTATGACCTATCCTATGCCTACCTAATCCTACTCCTAGCTAATCCTAATCTCTGCTAATATTTCTTTTTCTTTTAGGCACAAAGTGATGATGCTGAACAACAACAATCTTAGCTTAGTTCTAGTTGTGGTTTTAGTGTGTGGGTTTGATTTCGTGGTTGACGACGACTGGGACTGGGACTTCTTCTCTGTTCGTTTAAAGCTTCACCAACGCTGGCTCGGCTCTGGTTTTGTGGAGAGCCGAGCGGGGGTTAAGGAAAGAAGTAACACAACAAAATGGGTGGTGGTGGTGGTGGGTTAAGGATTGAGCCTGGCCTAATCTAGGGAATCAAGGCTGTCCGCCGCATACTGCCAGGCCATGGTGAGCGTTAATCAGTCGGCCCGCGCCTGGGCCTGGCCCTCCTCGCCCTCGATGATCTCCCGCTTGAGGCCCATGCCCAGGGCAAAGGGTGGCGGCGAGTGTGGATAGTCCTCCTGCTCCCGCTCATGCTCATGCTCGTGCTCCTTGCCATTGGCACTGCTGGCATGCATAATCACCCCGGAGGCAGCTCCCTCCACCTGTGGCGGCTGCGGCGAGTAGGGCGATGCTGGTCGCTCCTTCCTCGCCAGCGACAGATCCTCCACATGCTCCTGCTCATGATCCTCCTCATCGTCGGCATCTTCACGCTCGTCCTGGTCGCGCTCTCGCTTGATCAGGCGCTGCTCATGCTTCTCCATCTCCAGGTCCATGGCCTCCTGGTCCTGATAGTGGCGGCCAGGACTCGGCGAACGCATGCCATGGCCATTGGAACGCTGATCCGTGTCCGCGGGACTGCTGGACATGCGATTGGCCGCGGCATGGGCAGCGGCGGCCAAGGCCATGGCATGGAGAGCCTCCCGGCCGGCCATGTCGCCGCCTCGATTCTCCAGAGCCTGCTGCAGGAAGGCATGATCCAGCAGGGCGGCCGCCGAGGGGGGAATGGTGGGCGGCATGCCATGGTGGGCGGGCACATGATCCCCCTTCGAGTCACGTTTCAGCTCCGAGGGATGCACATGCCCATGGCCATAGTTGTGGGCAGCCGCAGCTGCGGCGGCCGCGGAATAGGGGAATCCCTGCGAGGCCTCGGCACCGGGAGGACTACGCTTCGGGGTGCGATGGGTGCCCCTGCCCGTGGTGATGTTCAGCTTGCGCACCTTGTCGTAGAGGGTGCGACTGGGCAGGCCGTATTTGCGGCTCGCCTGGAGCGCACTCATGCCCTCGCGCACCGCCTGGATGGCGCACATCATGTCCGCCCGCGTGTACTGCTTGTAGCGCTTCCACTCCGGCTTCTTGCCGCCCGACTGGCCGGTCTCCTCCTCAAAGGATCGATCGGTGTATGGGGAAAGGGGCTCCTTGTCGCCGCCATAATCGGAGCCATTGAAGCTATGGTTCCTCTCACCGCCGCCGCCGCCGCCACCGCCGCCTCCACTCACACCCACTCCGCCGGTTGTCGGATGCTGGGAATTCTGATGCGGATGCGTGGGCGTCTTCTCACCATTCAGGATCAAAGGTCCGGGTTGCGAGGAGTCAGCAGGATTGGCCTGGGCCAGGACATTGCGCAGGATCGGTGTGTCACGATTGCCGCTGAGCAGCATGCTCGAGATGGCCGACAGCTTCTTGCGCTTGAGGGGATTCATATCGGCGGCGGATTCATAAACAGAGTTCAACATGGCAGCGGCAGCGGACGGGGTCATGGGCCACTGGCCCCCGGCTCCCGTCTCTGAAGATGGTCCCGTCGAAGGTGGCGCCGTCACATGGGTGGGTGTCAGCGGTGGCTCCGAACCGGCAGGACCTTGGCTGCTCGCCGGCAGCGACTGCGGCGGATAGTGATGACTGAAGGCGGGCTGGTAACCGCCAAACTGATGCGGCGGCGGCGGTGGTGGTGGCGAGCAGCTGCTCGAGATGGCGGCGCTGGGCGAAATGTGGGTGGATGTGGAGATCACGGACGAAGAGTGGCTGTGGCTGCCACCATTCAGGGGCTTCCCACCCGCCGTTGAGCTCGAGGTGGGCGTGGCACTGGCACTGGAGCTGGCATGATGATTGAACTTCATGAGGTTGTCGTAGAGTCCCTTGACCTGCAGCTCCTTGGCGGTGCGCAGGATCTCCGGCTCCTGGCTCTTGGTCACCGTCGTCTCGCCCGTGTACATGTACTGCAGCAAGGCGGCAATCTCGAAGCCCTTGACCCCGGGCAGGATGATGCTGCAGTGATCCTGAGGCACATCGCGCAAAATGTGCTGGAAATATGGCGAATTGGCGGCCAGGACAACGCGATGGGCCTGGAACTGCTCGTCGTCGACGACCAAAGTGCAGTCCACATAGCTGCCCACCTCGTGCAGGGCATGCAGGATCTGTACCAGGTTCGTCTGATGGTTATTCCAGCGCAGGCAGTAGGTCTGACCCACCTCACCGCCTCCGCCTCCGCCGCCGCTGCTGGCGACCGTGCTACCGGGGGCTGTGGGGCCGCCCATCTCTAGGTCGTGCTCCTCCTCCTCCTCCTCCTGCCGCTGTCGATGTCGGCGCCTGGGCTCTCGTTCCCGCTCGCTGTTCAGCCGGGAATGGTGATGGTGGTGATGCTGGTGGTGATGGTCGGGCTCCTCGTCGGGAGCGGGATCGCTGGTGTTGCCGGTGCCGTGCGGATTGTAGACACCGTTCAGGCTGGTGAAGGCGGCGCTCAGCAGCGTCGGCGAGTAGAAGGATAGATGCTTCCTGACCTTGAGCGCCAGTTTAAGGCCTACGGATCACCTGGTTGCCTGGAACAGAGAGCACAAAAAATATCCAATTAATACGAGTTCTGCTTCGCTTTTTCGTATTATTACTTTTTTTTTTGGCAAAGCAAATGTCAGGGGAAAAGCCATTTTCAAATTTCGCATGGGTTGCTAAAATCAACAGGAAATGCTGGAAAAACTTTGGGGTGGCGATGGCCCCCCGGAAGTCAGGTGTGCGAAAAAAGAAATATACAAAAAACCGGGGGATGGTCGCCATTTCCACGCATATATTTTTCCCTTCGTTTTTGGCGGAAAATCTTGCTTGTAAAATTTATGCCGCCGTCGCCGCTGCTAAACACCCACCCGCCCCCGAAGTTTTATGCGCCATAAAAAAGTGAAAGCGAAAACGGGGGAGTGGATTTCAAGGAGAGAGTGGGCCGGGTGGGCCTGGGAAAACGTGTAGGAAAATGGGGCGAAAAAAAATATGCAAACATCCCCTGAAAAAGATGTGTGTGCGCGTATTTTTCCGGCTGCTTTTCGCGCGTTTTACGTTTTTTTTTTACGCATACATATTCAAATCTATATGTATATAATATCCTGGCCTGGAATCGGGAAATGGAAATGGAAGGCAGACGCACACACACACACACACACACTCAGAGGGAATGAGGGAAAAATGTAACTGAAAAACTTGCAATAATTTTCATTGAGAACGCCATATGCCCTTGACTTCTCTCCGGGGCCTCCTCCTGTTTCGGTGCTCAAGTGGACGCCATATGCTGCCCGAAATCGCCGTCATATGTTGACCATCCGTCAAGGAGTTGGCATACCAAAAATCAGCCATGTGGCATGTGTGAATCTTGGGTTACCAACAGGTTTAGCAGCGGAGTATCTTATAGATACTCCCCCTCCGCGCTATATAATGGCAATCGAGGCTGAACAGGGAAATGTCAAAGGGGCGAGGCAGCGTAAAAAAAAATACACAAGGTATTCGCCAAAAAAAAAAATAAAAAAGGAAATCAAGAAAATGAAAAGAAAAAAGAATAGAGAACAAAGACCACAAACAAACGATCGCATTATTATTGTCTGCGGAAAATGCGCAAGAGATCGGATCAATTGTTGTCTAGCCATTGTCTGGCCGTCAGGATAATAATGGGCAACCTGCAGAGACAGAGAGATACCGGTCCCCGATCCTCCCTATTTTGCGCAACAGCTCCTTGATCAAGGAGCAGGTAGCAGGTAGCTGAGCACATTCGTCGCGCTCGTAATCGTATAATGTCATTTTCCGAGGGCAATGCTTCAACGCCTCCGTCTTATACGCACATTGCGCATACGCCACGATCGCCAAAAGCGGGTAGCAGCGCGAAAAGCTTGCGAGCGGAAAAGCTTTGGCTAACAGTGGGCTCCATATAACAGTGGCCACCATTTTGTTGGATTTCTCGCTTAATTAAAATTATCACAAGCCAAAAACCTAACTGGCCCAGCGAACGTCATTGAAACGAAATGCACTTGGGAGGTAACCGGTTTTGGGGGCTCAGGTTTTTTGGATCTGTTTTTTTTTTTTTGGGTTTCCAGTTTCCATTTTTTGTTGTTGTTGATTTTTTGGACACGTACCAGAGTTGGAGGATTGCGAAACAGGCTTATTGGGTCTTATATTTAATAAAATAAATTGTTTTTAATAATAAATAGGGTCATATTAGGGGTTAAAAAATATTTTTTTTTGGGTAGAAACTAAAATTTAAGTGTTAAAATGAGCTGAAAATTTTTGTATATTTGCTTGTTTAATTTTAAATTTAAAGAAACTTATTTCTGAGTATTTAAAAGGCTTTAAAACCCCATTAAATTGTATAAAAACAGTTCTTTATTATATTGTCTTAAAATTACTAATAGGAATGTTTTTAATTTAAAAAAGGTGTAAAAAACCAAATATTTATCTAATAAAAACGTTAAATAATTTCGCTCAACGACTGATTGTTGAAAAAACAAGCTTGAAATAATTTTAATTTGACTTTTAATATCACAATTTGTGCAAATTAAATAAATAAGTAATAATTTAAGTTGTTTGATTTCCAAATCTCATTGAAAAATATTCAAAATATTTTAAAAACTATTATTCCATGTGAAATCTTTAAATTATTTTTTATTTTCGCACACAACTTTGCCATTTATTTATAAATTAATTTAAATAAATTAAAATCTTACCACGAAATATTGAAAAATGCCGCAGTCTCGGGCACTTAATCGTAAATTTCCAAGTGTTGCTTTGTAAACACTTTTGTTTAAACTTTATTTTGCAGTTTTTAAAGCTGTATTTAATGTTGTTTTAAATTTGTATGATTTTTAGTGGAAAATGTTTCACATTTGTTTTGTTTTTTTTTTGCAGTTTTTGTTTTCCCCTTCGCACAAACACACACACTGAGCCGTACTACACCAACACGAGAGTTTGCCAAAGTTGCCAAAAAATATTAGATATTTTCCTTATTTTCTGTTTTTTATTTTAAGAAACTGCGACACGTTTAGCGTTTGTTTTTCAAAGTCGTTGAGTGATTTTTAGAGTTTTGCGTGTGGCACGGTGTTGCAGATTCGAGCGCTGAAACATGAATAAAACTGCCACGGTTTTCGTGTGCACCAAGTCATTGAAGACCAAATTTCCCGAGCGCCGCTAGAGCGGGATGGAGCTATGGGAAAACTGTTCGACGGCGGCGGGGAAAACTGTCCTACGCTCGCCACGTTTCCACCCTCGCGCTCTCTCTTTCACACCGTTGCAGTTTGCCGTATGTGTGCGTATTTTTTTTTTGCGCTTGCACTTGGTTTTGCTCTCGCTCTTTCGCTGTGTTGGTCGCCACTCTCTCTCCCTCTCTGGGTGCGTATGAGTGCGTGAGCGGTGTTGCCACAGTGCGTGCATTAGTGTGCGGCTTGCATATGGCGGCCGCTGTCATTGGACGTGCAGTGTGTGGGAAAGAGAGCGAAATGGTTGCAGTGTCCCCCTCTGGTTTTTTTTTCTTTTTTGGCGACTGCATTTTTTACTTGTCTATATTTTTTTTGATACTTGAATTAAAGCAGGTTGTGGCTGAAAAACTGGTCTCGCTCTCTGCCGTTTCGGTTACTATTTTATTCGTTACGTTACCCCTTGCCCCGCGCTTGCCTGCCTCACGAGTTGCGTTTTGCCCCCACTCCCGCCGAGGTCGCCATTTTGGAAGTCAGCCTTTTAGTTTTTCCAATGCGTTTTCGTTGCCTTTTTTCTGCAGAGCCCCGGAAAACCTCTTAGTTATGCAAATTCCCTTAAAAGAAACGAAAGATAAAGTAACGACCTTCGGCAACCAATGCGTAATTGAATGCATTTTCCGGCTGCAATGCGATAAATTTGCATACGTCTTCGACCTTCGACCCTTCCTTGGACGTTAACCCTTGCATTGCATTTATGTTTCTTCTGATTTTTTATGCAAATTGCAAAATAACGGTCGCCAGAGGGGATGAGGACAGAGGGAAGGAGGGGGTAAATTGGGAAAATTCAGGCATTTCCCAGGTCTTGTCATTGTTATGCAATTTATGCGATTTAGACACCTGTAGAAATGTCTTTTGGCATTCTCAAAATAACGGTCGCCCGAGGGTTTTTAGGGGTTAAGGTTAAGGAGGGTTAAGGGAAAAGGGTTGCTTGGATTTTATAATTTTTAATTAATTAATGCAAGGCACCTGTTGTGGAATTACATGCAGTTTAAGGCATTTTCAGATAAATACAAATTAAATAATATTTAAAGGCAGATATTTTGATATTGAATTTTTACTGGAAAAATGTGGAGATTTTCAAGATTTTATTTATTAAATAATTAATGCAAGCAACTGCATATAGAGACTTATGTCTGCTTGAATTTTCTGCTTCAAAATCTGTTTTCCCCAACAGATTTTACCAGAATTTCCCCCCAACTTGCTCCACTATTTGGCAATGGTCATTGTGCTGGCAGCCTGTACTCTCTTTTCTGGCCACATTTTCCCCTTTCCCCCCCGGGCTCAACTTACATTTTTTAATTGTTCATCATTAGGTTTTTCAGCGTTTCCTCTGTGCATCGACCCCTCGGCAGCCCGCTGCCGCCTCCACTTTAAGTTGCCAAACCCATTAATCATGTTTTCGAAAATTAAGGTCAACCGCATTTCACGGAGCAGCTCGCTTGCTTTTTTTTCCAACTGCATTTTTTGGTTTTCTTGTTATTTTTTCTTTTCATTTTGGTTTTTTGGCAGTGCCCAGCGAGATTTTGAGGGGGAACTCGACTATCTAAACCTCCAGCACGAAATTAGTTCGCAAGTGCATTCACCTCCCCGAAAAAATAAAAACTACAGAGCTGATAGTGCGAGAAATGAGTGTAAGTGCGGGCATAAAAAAAGCGGAAAAGTTGCCGCAACTCTGGAGCTCCATAATCTGTGAAGTCGGACCAGAGCCTCGGGGGCTTTACAACCCCTTCCCGGGCTGTAATCTTATCATCATTACTACAGACCGGCGACTGTCCATGTCGCAGTGAAAGTGTGGAAAATGCATTTACAAGAAGCCAGAAAACGCTGCCCATAGAAAATGTTTCGAGTTTTTTGCAGGCTAAATTCAATTAATACAAGAAATGTGTTTTAAAGGCAAGAGAGTTTGGTTAATTTATTGTTTTAAGTTGAAAAACTATTTAGTAATGAAATTGGGGTAAAAAGATCTTTAAATATCAACGCATTATTTTCATTTTAAAATACTTTAATATTTAAAGTATATAAAACATTAATTCAAAATCAATTTCAAGTTGATTAAATCACATTTATTTTGTTTTCAAAAACATAATCCCTCTTGGGTAAGCCGCATGTGTCTTGATCTTTGAGAAATTCCCTTAAACGGATTATCCTCTGGTCAGTGTGTTGACTTTGCTGACTTTTTGACTAACGGCTAAGGACTCTGCTGGCTAATTCCGGCTTCATGTCTTCATCTATAGATATTTCCTGCCGCTCATTATGGGGGATTAGCAGGGAGAAATCCGCAACATAATCCAACCACAAGGTAATAGACAGTTTTTCAGTTGCTCAATGAAGCTGAGAGATGCCAAAGGATCCTCTCTACCTGCTGGCAAACACATGTGTGCCAAAAAAAAAAAAACAAGGGAAATAATAACACAATTAACAAGTTCTTTGTTCTGGGTTAATCGCTAACTGCTGGGTTATCTCTAAACTCGTGTTATTTGAAACTAAATTTGCATTTAATGTTGATATTTGCAAACTGCACGACAAACCGCATGTTTTTCCATCATTTTCGCGATAAGTTATCAGCTTCATTGTCCACATTTTCAGCGTATGGTCAGCACGTGGTCATAAAACCAAAACCTTTGACCTGCTCTGCTTCCTCTGCATTCAAACTTTATGATCCTGGCGAAAGGGTTTTCAGTTTTTATGTATTTACTGCTTTTCGCAAAAATGTGCCAAAATAGTTAGCTGGAAACCCTATGCCGATTTCTTGAGTTTTATGATTCCCTTAACCCTTTATTTCTTGGTCATTATCATTCAGAGACTATCGTTAGTACTAAGATTTTGCATGCTGAAAAAAGGGTGAAGCTTAAAGGGAGTTTTCCAGGAATCTTTAGGGATATATTCCGCCTGTCTAAGGAATTCAATCAATGTTGCCTCTCTCATTTGTCATGCAAAATAAAAAATAAATGCAATATGCATAAAAAACTCTCTGGCTGGCATTTCCCAGGCACAACCCTTTGGCTGTTACTTCATTTTACCTGAGAAATGCAAAGGCAATCTTCAAAGGTGGTCTGAGTGCTGCTGCTGCTGCTGCTGAAGTGTCGCCTTTTCTTATTTTTGGGAGGATCTTTGAAGTAGCAGCGGCACGTGAAAAACTCTCCAAGGAAAATGCACCCAACACAAAGGCAATTAGCGTGGCTCAAAGGGAAAACAGGAGCCGCCGACATAGACAACGATTTGCTCTGGACAATGGACAGCCTGCGGCGAAGTTTTGGCTCAGTGACAGGATCGTTTGGCCAGGACCTGCCATAAAAATCGCTTCGTCTAACACTCACGTGCTAATGGAGGTGAAAATTCAGAGACGCTGTGATAGTGATACCTTTTTCTCCTCTTTGAAATGCACCGGAAGAAATTTTAATGGAGTTGGACAATAAAATAATATCTTAATTTAAGTAGAATTAATAAAAATATACTTGAAAACTTTTGGAAAGTGCAAAAAATGCTGGGAAAACTAAATAAGGCAAGGATTTGCTTAATGAAATTTATTGTAGCCTACTTTTCAGGGTTCTTAGTTATTTAATATTTTTTATATGGATTAAATAAGAAGAAACATTAAGAATTCTATGTTTGTAAATAAAAATAATTTTCCAAGTAGTTTTTATATATTTATTTATTTGATATTTTGATAAGATTTCAAAACATTTAAATGTTTTTAACATTGTCTTCATGGGGAAAAGTTATTAATAAAATTTATAAATATATTAAAGAAATGTAAATGAAACTAATGACATATAAATTGGATATTTTAAAGATTATGTTTAATTTCTTACACAGTTTACAATTATTTAAAGTGATTATTAATTACTTTTCTCTCAGTGCCTATCTGTTTACCCAAATTTCTCGCGGCGGAAGGGCAAAAAAAATACGAAAAACTATCTATCAGATACACATTAATTTATGCAGTTGTGTGCGTGGGCAGCGCAACAGTCGGAAAAGCAAACAAAATGTGCAGCCGATGAAAATTAATAAAAAAATGCAACAAGAAGACCACGAAAAACGCCGAAAAGCGAATACGAATACAAATACTAAAATAAAGAGTGAAAAGTGGAGAGGGGGAAAACATAGACCGAAGCAGCGGAGAATGGAGAATGGCTGGAAATTTATCGCGCGCGTCATTCGCCGCTGCAACTATGGAAAGTAGCACGTAGACGACTTCCAAAAAAGCCAGCTGGGAGGGGGAGGCGAATGAGGGGGAGCGCTACGCATGGGTCATTGCACTTTTGCAACGCACACAAACACACTCGCAGCGGAGATAGCAACATTTTCAACCAGAATTTGTGTGTGTAAAAAAAGGCACCGAAAATTAGGCGAAAGCAAACACAGAAAGACGGGAGAAAGAGCCCAAGGCAGAAGGCAAACAAGATATAGCGTATATGTGTGTGTGTGTTGTGGGGTGGGGGCTGGTGGGGGCAAAGGAGGAGTGGGGGGTGCTGTTCGGGGCTGGGGGCCGTCGATTGCAACTGCAACTTTGCATGCGTCGGCCATTTTGTGAGCGTTTTCGCTGGCTGAAGCAGATACAAAGATACTCTCGCGCAATAAATACACATACAGAGAGAGAAAATAGTGTGAGAAGTAATTTATTTATATAAATTTATATTAATAAGAAAAGTCTTTTTGTTCGTTTAATTCAATGGCAAAGTTTAAGTAAATCATATCATACACATTAAAAAAACACTATTAAAAAGTAATATTTGTAAGAACATTGTAACTTTTAGATATTTTCTCTATATTTTAAAACATATTTGTAAGAAAATGCCACTTTCAGATATTTCCCGAATATATTTAATATCTGTTTATAACTCTAGAACTCTTTCAGCAGCATTTACAACTAATAAAAGCCTGAAAATATTTAAATTAATTTAAATTTTAAAGGAAAATAATATATTTTAAGGAAAACATCATATTTTCTCGAAAAATGTCCCCTTCAATTTCCTTCAGTGTATTTACATATCTGTTTTTGGGGGCTTATTTCGACAGATATAAAACTCGTGTTTGCAATGTTCGTTTTTGGGAGAGAATGTCATATACCCTTGGTCTTGGTCTGGCGTTGCAGATACGGATACAGGGACAGAGATATACAACAGATACGAGATACATATGCTGTCCATGTAGCGCGCAGATACTCGCTGGCTAAAAATAAATATCATACATGTATAAAAACGAGCAATTGCCATGCCATTTGTGCCGCCAGCGCCCAGCGCCACTCGAGTGTGGCAGTTGCAGTTGCTGTTGCAGTTTGCCTCGCTCTCTGCACATGTGGAAATGGGAATGGGAATGGGAATTAGGGAAAACTATGGTAGAGAGGCCGGAAAATGGGAAACCGACTGCTGCTAACACGCCCCCGAAAAAAAGTACAGGCAACTAGAGCAGCCGCAGCAGCAGCAGCGCATGGGGTGCGTTTTGCAGCTCTAAATTTTTCCTAATTTTATTTATTTTTAGCAATTTTTGGAGGGAAATATCAAGTCAAGCATGGTGAATTTTCCACGTACCTTGTTTTTCCTTCTCTGCTATGTGGTTTTCATTCCAGGGTATCAGCAAGATATGAAGCTTCGCGTAGAACACGTTTTATAGAGTCTGTTGTAAAGTTATTCGACTCTAACCATAGTTTGATTCACATTTTCGCAAATAGTTTAGCCACGTTTTCATTGGTTTTAGGCTAAGCATTTTGGTAGCCATTCTTTGCTAAAGTTTTCACTGTTTTTCACTTAGTTTTTCAGAGGTTTTCATGGGGATTTCTTTGAGTTTTCACTGAATTTTCATAGTGCTTCCCGGCTCGAGGCGAACTCGTTGAGTTCGTTAGGCAAAATGCCGCAAAAACACACAAAAAAACATAGAACACAGATTCTGGGAAGCGTTTCGCGGAGCTTACAACGCAACCGCTTGGATGGATGAGTCTGAGTATCTGAGTATCTGCGAGTTTGTCGCTTATCCGTAAGGGCGGGGCAGGGTAGGCAGCTCGCTGGCCACATTTACATGTGTCGCTGTAAGTTCTCTGGACACTGACCTTGGGTTCACGGTTAGCCAAGGGACTGACACCGCCGTGTGTGTATGTTTTGCTGAGTTTCTGAGTAGTAATTCCCGGCGACTGACTGCCGATTCCGCTTGATTCTTTTCGCCGATTCTCCGCGCGACTCTCTCTGTGCCGCAAAAAAATGGCGTGTGTGTAGAAAAGCTTCGACTGTACATTGTCTCGCCAGTACATTATATACTTCGTCTATATACTGACTCATTGAGCAAAAAAAAGCTATAGAAAAATAGAAATAAATTCAGAATTCTGGCCATGGCAATGGGGGGTGGGGGGAAAGCTTACTCTCTGAGGAATTATCAGCGGCCCTTGGGGCCCACGTAAGAATTTTGCAAATACATAAAAAATAAATAACACTGCCTGCGATCGAAAACAACAGCAGAATCGAAAAAAATAGAAACTAAACCGCCAGTTGGCTTGTTTATCTGTCGAGCACTTTTCAGGGTCAGCCCTCCTCCTCCTCCTCCTCCTCCTCCCGCTTGATTATTACACAATTTTTTTGTTTACAGCAAAAAGCAGTCTCTGGTTACTTTTTGCTTTTGTTGCTTTCTGTGGCAAAATTTGTTGTAACTCACGAGCGTGAGTGTGTGTGTGCTGGTTCTCGCTGCCTCGTTGTTTACCACGAAAACAACAAAATTCGGTGGGCCAGGGTCAGATAGTGACTACGTGAATACGCGGAAGGACGGACTCAATGGGCTCAATGGCAAATTACAAGATCAACTTACAAGGGTCTGAGGGTTGCAAAAATCAAAGGTAAAGTGGGGTAATTCTGGGGGTACAGTTTAATATATAAATGCAATATTTAAACTAGTAAAAATCAGTTGAAAATTGCAGAAATATCTCATATTTTTAATACGCATTTAGCTTGAGTGTGAATTATGATGTGTTTGTGGATAAGAAACTAAAGATTATTTGCTATTTGATTAATTGAGATATCTCAGTTGATATTTCAGTTGAATAATAAATTATATTTGTAAGTTTTAAAAGCTTAAAAAGTAATGAATAATGATGGTATAAAAAACCATAAGAATCTGGCCTTTGATTATGAAAAAGTATGAAATAATATAATAAATACTATTTAATTTAGAGAGAAAACTAAGAATCAAAGAAGAAGAGGGGAAAAGTTTATAGTAAAGAAAGGTTTAAATTTATTTATTATTTAAGAAAAAACAATGTTAAGAATGGAAAATTAATGCAAATAAATAAAGAATCTATAAAATGTATAAATAAAACCAAGAAAATATCTAAGAAAAGTAATTAAACCTCTAAAAATATAAAAAATATGCCTGATATACACAAAACAAGATGAAAATATTATACATTTTTTATATCTGATATATTTAAGCTATGAAATGTAATAAAAAACCTAAGGAAAAACTAATTAATGATTTGCCAAAGCTCCAAAAACTACCTCACAGATAAAATATCTCTAAAACCATAAACCAAAGATACAAAATCCCAATAAAACCAAAGTTTCTACTCGATGTAAAGCTGCTGTAAATCGGAATTCGCTCTGCCATCAGACCCCAAAAAGCCACCAGTTGCGTCAACAGAACCACAGCCCAAAAATCCAAAAATCCACAAACACACTCGCAAAGAACGCAGATACACAGATACAATTCCATGCGAAAGCACGATAGAAATTGAGTAACAATAACAACATTCCCGCCGTCCCTAAACTTGAACTTGAATTCGCTGGGCAAAAACAGAAAAAGTAGAAAAACAACAATAAGTTTCAAGAGCAAAATGCCGGCAAAAAACGGAAAAAACAACGCAAAAAAACGCAAAAACTAGTTGCAAACAACAACAAAATTAGGTAAACAATTTGCCTACTCTCTCTGGGGAGCCGATTTGGGGGCCGATTGGGGCCGAAAAGAACCGAAAATAGCCGAAAACCTTCGGTTCCACGAAGCTCTTTTGTGCAAGCTTTCGATTCGCTCTCGCGGTTCGCAAAATTTACCCGAAATTCGCAAACCGACCAATCAGACAACGATTTTTGCAAACAACAAAAAAGAGCAAAAAGATAGCTTTTTTTCCGCTGAGTATATGAGTGCCAGTTTGCTGGCTTTTGCTTATTTTTGGCACAACTTGTATCGCCATTTTTGCGCTCAAAGATACATTCGCTTGGCGCCAAAAGATACTTTATCTTGGCGCTACAGTCGGTCGTGTTTTGTTGATTTGCGGCGATTAGAAGAATCGCTAGCTTGACCACGTGTCTGCTACATAGTTCTGGTTCGAAGAATTGAGAGAGAAGAGAATGGTGGAGACCAGGCTGGTTCTCCCAGGGGAGAATTCATGGGCCCCAAGAGCTACTAAGAGCTTTCTGGAAAAGAATAGCAATTTGGAGAACGTTTTCAGTGAGCAGAGCGGTGCTTATGTGGTTTTTAATTAAGAATTTATTTAACAAGGTATCATAAATTATATTTAAATGTAAAATTATATGTAAATAAAGCCCTAAGATTAGACCTTAATTGTCTAACTCAGCTCTCCAAAGCTTTAAATATAATTTTTCTATGATTAAATAAATATATAACAACTTTTTACAAACTGAATTGTCATAAGAACAATCATAAGATTGTGCAGAAAATATCTGAAAATATAAATTTAATTCAATCAAAACGAATAATTTTCTTGATTTTAATAATATTACGTATACGTTCTTTCCAGCTAAAACAAGCCAAAGTCATTTATTTTTACATTTTTTCTGCAATTTAACTATTTCTAAAAACAAATGGCAAATATGTTAATTAATCCAATAAATATAAAAACATTACCATCATAAACAATGATTAATGGTCTTTAGGCACTTCTTATTTTAGCTCAAAATTGCTTTATTCTTAAGCTTTAAGATTTTGCTTGATTCTTCAGAATTTTTGCAAGGAAAAGCTTTTATAAATACAATATTTTATAAACAAATCCAGCTGCCAAATAACTTAAAACTTACAAAAGGCAAAGAATTCTGCTTAAAATTCATAATTAATATCTGATTAAGCATAAAGTCAGCCAGGCAGCTAAAAGGCATTAGCCTCATCTTTATGAATAATAATATTATACAAAAATATAAATAATCTAGTAATAATAACCGATTTAAGCTCTGTAAAATTCCCCTAGAAATAAGCTTTATGCTTTATATTTTTGGCAAACCCCAAAGCTTTGCCAAAAAGATAATGCTTACACGATCCAGCTCTCTAGTTGAGTTACAAACCCGCGATTTGGATCACAAACCAATAATTAAATCGCCAGAAAGGTTATAAAATCCCAGGGAATCGCGCAGCCAATCTGTTCCTTTGTTCAACATTTAACCATTATCCTGGGGACCCTTTTCCCCCAATTTCGATGCAACCTGCGATTGCAACTGCGCGTTCCTCTGACTTGCAACATGTTCACCTTTTTCTTTTTTTTTTTTGTATTCCCTCGGTCCGTGTGACTTTTCCGTGTGATCCTCGGTCTGCGCCCCTTTTATTCTCTCTTCCTCGATCGAATCAAAAAGTTAACTTTTCCCAGGATTCTCTGGGATTCGAGGCGAGGATTTTCATCCCGCATTTGTGCGTGTGCGTCGGCTGCTGCATCCTGTTGCATGTCGCCCCCGTCCTCAGCAGCAGCAGCAGCACCAGCAATCGATTTGTGCATTCGCTTTGGTTTCGTCCTTCGTCCTTGCTGCCCTTTGTGCCCTGCCATAATTTCTCGTCATTCTTCTGCTGGCTCTTTTGTTGGGTTATTGAACTATTGCTGCTGCTGTCGGGGATCACAGGTGATAATTTTTCGGGAATTTACTGCGCCATCACTTGTCGCTGTTTGCCAGTTGGGGAAAATGTTGGGAAAATCCCACAAGCCGGTTGCCATCAATAATCGCATTAATTGCACAAGCAGCCAGGGTTAGTTTAGGCCTTCTTTTAGTTTTCTTCTGGGTCTATAAGAGGGATAACAATTAATAAATTAGTTGGGAGTTATTAAGGAGAGAATATTTATATTTTTAATATAATTTATGGAATTTTTCTTGCCAAAATATAGTGGGAAAATTTAAATAACAATTAATTGGGTTCAATTTCCTGCTTTAAATATTAAATTAAATGTTGAATCTGAATATTTAAATCTTTGAAACGTAATTAACCAATTTAAAAGCTAGAATATAATTCATATTCTGATACAGATCAATGTACATCTCTTAACCCCTCAAAAAATAGATATATTTCTTAGCCAAGCTAAAGGTTTGCCCAATAAATTCTCACACATTTCACACGTACGTTGCACGGTGGCGAGTGCAACTAAGTAAACAATTGCACGGCAGGTATCCGCATTCCACTTACTTACCTTTATATCTATGTACAGCTATAAGGTCCAGAGACAGGCGCAAATTATTTTGACAAGTGGCCGAGAAATTGTCTCCATTGTCCAGGCGAAATAACAAAGACAACTGTTGGGTTTCTACGGGGCTTCTTCTGCTGATATTTCTACTTCTCGAGAGATGCACATTCTGTAAATATATCCGAGTTTTGAAGAGACCTCAGAGTATCTCAGACTTCCCCAGAGTGAGTGACAGGCCATTATGGTAGGGATCTTCGACCAAGTGTCTTTTGCTATTAAATAAATATTGCAGCTCATTAATTACAATCAAAGTGCCACACACACGCACACTTGGAGGGCATTCTATCACTCAATGTCGTTTTGGGAAAGACAATCGATAAATTGCCGAAACTATTTCAAAAAACCCTTTTGTGGTTTTATTTGCATTTTTAACGAAGTTCGTAATATGTCAATTAGGGTTATTTTTTGTGAATCAAGTGACAGAGGTATTAATTATTAGATTAATTTAAGAAAGAGAGCATTTTGAACTTGATTTTAATAAGATTTGCATTTTATTTGAATTTATATTTCAATTATTAGCTTTAAATTGTGTTATTTAATAAGGAAATTATTCAGAAAAATAGCTTAATATGTCTAGTTTTTAAAAATATAAAATTTTATTTAATATATTTTTAAGAAAAACACATTCCTCTTGTCAAAAACTCTATAAATAGTTCCCCCTCAAAACTTCTATCGCCAAGTTAACTCTCCTAATTTGTAACCCTCAAGTGTGGCTCTTGCAGCAATCAGCTAACCACCAAAGGTCATTATAGCCAATTTAAACTGTATTCGCCGTTGGTGTACAGTTGACTCCCCGCTTGCTGTTTCTCTATATATTTTTCTAAACATTTATTTTTTCGGCCGGAAATCGCCAGCAATTGCACGTCCCACGTCCCATGTGCGTGTCATCCGAAAAAAACCACACACACACACTACGCACACACAACTGTCTATATGCGTTTTCCATTTCTTGTTCTTCTTCGGCTTTTCCTTCTTCGTTTTCCCTGCATAACAAATAATTAGCATTAACCACGCAATTGAGTCGCGGCGACGCAATGTTGCATTTAATTTTTCAGTCGGGAAAAACTCGCACATGCACATGGAAAACGGCTGGAAAATGAGAGAGATGAAGAGAGAGAGACGATAAAAACATTGGTGGAAATGTCAACAAAAATGCAGAAGAGAAGATAAACATTAAAGTAAGCAAAGAGGCGAAAGAAAAACAGACTTTGAGCTGCCAGAGTGGGGGCGGGGGAGAGAGACAGAGACAAGTGAGAGAAGGTGGAGATAGTGCGTCGTCGCCATCTTTGGCTTGGCTTCTTTTCTTGGAAGAAGGGGAAATTGGTAAAAACACAAACACACACACACACACACACACAGCGATACTCGCTTATTTGTTGCATGCCTCGTGGAGTGGCGTGGTTTCTAGGGTCTGAGGGGCCTGCACCAACAAAACTGGAGTCGCCACATCACGATTTTGGCCACGATCGTGCCGGGCTGCGCCCTCTATAAGAAAATTCAAATGCTGGCCACGCAGCAGCAGCAGCGGCAGAGATTGCATAATTGCCACGACAGCAGTGCTCGATCATCGAACCTGCCATTGAAATAATCATTTAAAAGGCTTTTTAAATGATATTTGTTGGGCTTTAATTATTAAGATACGAAATAATCATGCAAATGGTGCAGATATAGGGTTAATGTAGGCCGCATAATGTCGCAAGTACTTGCTGAGCCTTTTAATCTTTAAATATTTTATGAAGTTATGATTTTTAAGAGGCTTTAAGTAACCAATATTCTTCTAAATTACTCAATATTATTTAATTAAATAAATATTTATAATTCAAGCAAATAATACCCTAATTTTTGGCATTTTTCTTGACCCTCAAAGATGCATCTATTCATCATTATCCCCCGTGGACTGCATGCAATGTATCTCATTATTGAGCGTAGCTAATTTGCCCGCAGAGGTCAAGGAGTCAATACAGGGGCCAGTATTTAGCCTCCTCTCGCTCTGGCACACTTCGCAGGACCAGCAGGACGACCCGCACTCCAAAAAAAAAACAATACAAATACAATGGCTAAAGACAGATCCTGGCGATGCAAACGGAAAGTGAAACCAGGATCGATAGACAGCGAGCGACTGACACACGCTCTGTCCTTGTGCACAATGGCCTTCGAAAATGCGACAAATTCAAACAGTTTTTGTTTGGTTTTCAGTTTTTTTTTTCTTTTTGGTTCATTGTTCTAGTTTGAGTCAAAGTTCCCAGACGACAGACGACACATCCTTTGTAATTGGATCCTTTTACGGCCCCGAGATGCGAGATCCCTGCGCGTGTGAAGCGCGACGACTGCGCGTATATCTATTTTCATGTTCATGTTCATTTTCATTTTCAGTTTTGTATTTTTCGCTGCACATAAAAAACAGTGAAACTGAAAACGAATCCGAGGGATACTTTTCCTTTTCCACCCGCACTTCTAAGGGTCGCTGTCTCTGGCATTCGGCGTGTAATTTATGCCAAATATAGCCGCGATAGCAGCGAATGTTTGTCGATTCTTTATTTTTTTTTTGGGTGTTTACAGACATCACGTTTTCCCCGTCCTCAGTCCTTGTGTCCTTGTTTCCATATGGAAAAGTGACAGTTGCAGATCCGCTTGGCGATAAGAAAAGTCTCTGTCTGGGGGGGCAACCAAGGCTAAAGAATTTCCACCTTTTCTTGGTAAATAAGATCGTGCACAGGGAAAAATTGTAATAAATTGTAATGAGAGCAGGGAAATGGGTTTATTTTAGGGAAATCATTTTGTTATAATAAATTGATTATATTCTTTAAAATATGTTTATTTTTCCACAATGTTGAGGGCCTTAAAAATGTCTTTAAAATACTGGAATATTTTATTAGATTTGTAAATTTATTTTAAATTATTCTAGAGAGATAATAATAACACAAATTTTTAACAGAATTATTTAAGAATAAAAGAATATGAAAATAAGTTATGAATAATCTTTGAAAAAATCTTCTAATATATTTATTAAAGCTTTTAAAATTATACAATAAAATATTTTCATGTGAATTCCAAAAGAAAATCGTAGGAAGCCCTTTTAAAAAAATATCAACAAACCAAGTTTTCCTTCGAAGGATGTCAGCGGCTTAAATGGATTTTCTTCTTTAAAATCCCAAAAAAAAATGTTCTCAATTTAATTTTTTTTGTTTTCCTATTTGCGGGGGGAAAATGCGTAAGGACCAGGACAGGAAAATAGAAAAAATATGGCCCACCCTTGGAAACCGCAACGCGAAAATTCAGTAGAGCGGGAAAACACATTGCAGGCAACGGACACAAACACACGAACAGAAGCTCCGCTCCTCCGCGCCTGTCGCATTTTTAACGCTTTTTAGCATAAACAAGGACATCTATGGGGGGTTGCTGAATATAACCAAATTATATATATAATATAGTAAGGTTTCCACTGCAGCTTTGGCTTTATTTTCCGGTTTTTTTTTTCGGTTGCTTTCAACCCCTGGACGGCGGCTACAAAAAATTTGCATGCGGCCTGTCGCTTCGTTCTGCTGCGAAATTGCCAGATACTTCCACTTCCACTTCCATTTCCACTTTTCACTGCCACATCCACTTTCTGCTTACACTTTTAATAATGCACAATGCGTATGTGCGAGTGTGTGTGTGTGTGTGGTGCGTGTGTTGTGGCAGAGGCCGGGGAGGGTGGTGTCTTTGGGGTGTTTTCGATAAGTACTTTACGAGACAACCCTCGTTTTGCGGATTTTTTTATGACCCTCCTTCAGGGGCGCAACATCAAAGTTCATATCCTGCTTCCTGAAGGGAAAGGAGGGGGGGAAAATTCCCTCTCCACTGAAGTTTCCATTTCCCCGGGTGGTGCAAAAACTGAAAAGGTAGTGAAAACGCCTGGCATTGGCTGTCTCTGTGCGAAATTGCAATTTGCAAGGCGAGTCCTTGGTCTTTTGGCGAATCGCAGTGGCGATTTTGCAAAGTTTTTGCCAGGTTTTAGGGGTTGTCATCGACGGGGTGGTGACTTTTGCTAGGGGTGAGGGCTTGGGATTGGCGAATTATTGGTAAAAATACAAAGGGAAAGCCAATAAGAAGGTTATTTTGTCTTCTTTAAGGGGGTTTCTTTGGAAAAAGCTTATTTTTAAGGTTTTTTTTTCGTTTTTAATATAAACAATTTAACTTGTCAATGTAAAATGGGTTTCAGATTTATTTAAACTCATTAAATATTATATTTATTTTCCTTTTTGGCTCAAAAATTGGTCCAAAAGGATCAAATATATTTGTATTTTCTGTAAAATCAAGTTTCCAACGATTAGTTATAATAAAACTTCTCTACAATTATTTTAAAGTTATTATTAAATCCAAGAAATATTGTTCAACTATTAAGGAAATGAAGAAAAATAGTTTAGTTATATTCCTTTAACAATTTTAAAAGGAAATATATTTTAAGTTATTTATAAATGATTACAATTAATGACCTAAATTCTGAATTAATAAAATTTGATTTACTTTGATTTAAAACAGTTAAGAAAAGGTATTAAAATTGCAGTTAAAAATTTAAAGAAAATATGCAACAATTATAATTCAAAGAAACTGCCGAATAATGGGGTTTAATTAATTAATAAATAACAATAAACACAAGCTAAAAATCTTTTTTAACCTCAAAATACAAATCAACTAAATTATTTTTTTCCCAAAAAAAATTAGCATAATTAAAATCTTTGGCAAAGGAAAGGATATCCAAGAAAGTCTGGACCCTCCTAAGAACCCAAAACCAAAGTCTGCCTGGAAGAATTAACATAATAATCAAAGCAAATCAAAGGATGGAGGTCCCTTTTCTGGTTAAAATATATGCAAATGAGCGAAAATCAATCGAAGGCTAAATGAAAATCGATCAAAATTGATTTGTTGCCCGGTGTGCAGAAACCCAAACACTGTCCCTGCTGCACCCTTTCGATCACTTAGGAGTCTCGACTCGCTCGCCAGGACATTTGCCGAAGGAGCCACGGTAGGCAGCGTGAGAACGTCTCCTTTTTTGCACGCGTGATTTACATAATTTTTCGTAAATGTAAATTGCATGCACATCTTACATGTCCCTATGCAAATGAGCGGCGACTATAGCCGTCCCTGTTCAACCCCCTGCTGCCAGCCAGGACTCTAAAGGACCCTCGGCCTCAGGTGCGAGCGTGTCGGCATGCTGTGAGCAAGGCGCCGCTGCTGCCGTCCACTGTGCCCGTAATTAACCCCTGTCTCTCTGCGGCATTTCCCTTTTTCCCTAAGCATTTTCCTGCCCAGTTTTCTTCCTTTGGTTTTCACTTTCTCTCCTTCTCTCTCTCTCTCTCTGGTCTTTTGGCAGTCTTTCGCGAGGCTTCTTATGCAAATGAGAGTGCCGCATCCTCACCCCTTTTTCGCCAAGTGAAAATCTTATGCAAATTTCCTTCTCCTTCCGCTGATCTGCGCTCCAGTTTGACTGCAATGCGCCTCTGGGTGTCAGGTAGAGTGCGAACATCCTTTGGCTGCCGCTGCTGCTCAGATCGTGAGAAAGTTGGAAAATTTGCATAATTTTCTTGTGAAAATTCGCTGGAGTCTACGTGATCAGAGCAAAGACAGCAGAGATCGGAAATCAGAATGCTGACATCACAGATTGCAATTTTCCTAAATTTGGAAACAGGATTATTTATGGAACTTTATATATCCTTCCCATTAAAGTTGTTTTTTTTTAAGAGCTCTTCTTATTTTAGGTGTAATTAATATTTTATTATTTAATGATTTGTTAAACATTGAAGGGAAACTTAATAATTGCTATGAAAAATACATGTTAGTTTAGTCCTCGTCAGAGCTGTTGTTTTCCTCAGAACTGCTGCTGCTTAAGGATAGATCCTCGTTAAGGACATTCCCAGGAGCCAGGAAGAGTTGACTCTTTTGTTTTGATATTTTCTGGCCCTTCTTGGCCTTAGCAGATTTCTGGTAGCTGGTGGAAGGTGCTTCATTGTCATTGTTGTTCTCCTCAATCTCATCCTCATCTTCGTCGGTGCTGGAGTCCGCCAGAGTCTTGAACTGCTTCACTTCCTTCAGCTTTTTAGGTTTAGTCTCTGGCTTTACACGAGAAGCTTCAGCAGGGTGGCAGCCTTCCTTGGGAGTCCTGCGGCTTACAGGTGTCCTTCTTCCGGGTACGCATCCAGCAGCAGCTATTGGAACCCGCGGGGTGATACGAGTGATCCGCCCTCCAGGGGTACAAGGAAACATACATTTTAGACTTTTGGGAGTTCCCGAAACCATTTGCTCTCTGTTTTTCTTTGATTTTCCAGCTTTGGGAGCTAACTTTACTGGCGTCGATGGCATATACGGTTTTGGCAGTGCCTTCCTCTTAGTTGGTCCCGTGGCTGCAGTTCCTGCCTCTGACTGAGTGCTTGGCGACGAGGCCCACTTCCTCTTCCTTCCTCCTCTTCCACTTTTCTTGCCACTTTTGTTATTCCTCTCGCTGGTCGTGGGAGCGGAATTTCTGCGGCCACTCTGGCTCAGGCGCTTGTTGATGTCCGTCAGCTGGGACTCGAGGCTGTAGCAGAGATCTTCCTTCTCCACCGGCTGCATGCCTCGCAGCTTGATTTTGCTGTTGAGCTTCACTGCCCGGGCCACGGCCGCCTTCATAATCTGGACATTGGCCAATTCGAAGGTGTTGAGATCGAAGGAGAAGCCACCGTTAGTGTCACGTCCCAGAGTCTCATTGGAGTGGACAATGCCGCATATTTCACGCATGGCGCGGGCGGGAAGTGTGCAGAATAAAGTCTGTATGTTGCGTCGCTCCTCCTGGTCAATGGGATCCAGCTTGGGATCATCCTCGGACAAGCCCGCATCCGGAGTATCCACCAGAAACTCCAGGCCCTCGGTGGGGAGGTAGAGACCAGCGGGGATCTCCTTCTCCTCAACAACGATCGGAGCTGGATTCTGTCCATTATTTGGCGACTCCTGGCCAGCAACCGCCGACATGATGCCCTGCAAACTGACCTGAAACTGGGCCATGGTGGCACAGAAGGTCTCGGCCAGGGATTTCAATTTCTGGGGCTGCTTAAGGCACTGATTCAGGCTGTTCTGGGTGAACTGGTAGGCCAGCAGCAGGTCATTCGCTTCCGACAGGGAAAGGTTGATGTGGCTGCCCGAGGTGCTGACCCGTTCGGAGGTGGGAGCAGAGGTTGAGCTATTGCCTTGATAGCAACTTGGCTGATCGTAGACCTGCTCATAGATGGCCTTGGCCTGATCATGATACTTATTAAACATGCCATCCACATGCGAGCGGAACTCCTCGAGGGACTTGAAGAACTGCTTGTCCAGCTTGGCGGAGAACGAGTTCCATTTGGGTCCAAAGAAGTTGCGGGCCGTGGCATCCGCCTGATTGGTGACAGTCTGCAGCTTTCGCAGCTGATTGCGACACTCCTGCTCCAAGGCCCCGGTCATGGGATTGGACCTTATCTTGCATGTGGCCATGGGATCCTTGTTGCACGGCACCGGCGGTCCCTTGGGTATGTTCTTGATGGCCCGCAAAAAGAACTTCTCCAGCTGGATACCCTTGCGATAGACCAGAGTCTCAGGACGATTGAACATGTAACAGTTACGGATTACCAGACGAAAGTCGGCTATGGCCTCCTCCACGTCGCGATAGTAGTTGTTCTCCACCCGCTTGGTGATGGTGCCCACGTCCATGGGCCGATGGATGACGCTGTAATACTGGGGGATCTGCAATTCCTCGGTATCCACCGGGTTCATAAAGTCCGAGGCAAACTTCTTCTTGCTGAGCTCGTCCAGGACGTGCTTCTTGAAATAATGCAACTGGTTGGTGTACACGCCAGCCATCCCTGGCTTGGGCATCACCTCTGGCTGGACGCGAGTGGGAAACGCGAGTTTCACCGACAAAGAACTCTAACAAAAAATGAAAACAAAAAACACGGACAAAAATCTGTTTCTAGGACTTTTCCTGCAGGTTTTTCTTGCAAAACTCACCATTTTGCGTGGATTTTTCACCTTTTCAAGAGTTTTTCTTTGATTTTACGCTTTTTACTACGATTTTTCCACGAAATTCGTTTGGGAACTGCTTTGGGAAAGTTTTTAAAGATTTTCCGGGTCGAAGCAAAAGAAATATAAAGAAAAACTAGTTGTCAAAAGAGGAAAAAACTTGAAAAGGCCTTCTGCAACACTTACCAAGGCAAAGGTATTGGAAAATATTTGTCATGGACACGGAAATTCGTATAAGAAATGCCAATATTTTTATCAACACTTTTTAAGAAATTAATTAATTATTAAATCTTCTCAAAGACAAAGTCCAGAACTTTGCCATCATTTCTCACCCATCTCTAGCCTGGATTTGTTTATAAAATTTATCTGTAAATACTTCCATTGATTTTAAATAAAATTACCAAACTTAAAAGCTAAAAATTATAGTAAAGAATTTCTAAGGAAAGTATAAAAAGTCCTTGCCTTTATTTCGACCAACACTTTGCTAGGAAAAGTGTGGAAAACCCAGTACTATCAAAGCGATATTAATTAAAGGAGGCTCAAGGAAAAACTAGATTTAACAATGGCACATCAAAGGACGAAGGACAAAACAGCCAACAGCCCTTGTCTAATATTTTGCACCACTTCACAGGCTTTCAGGTTTTTATATATTTTTTTTTATTTGTGGGCGAGGAGAAGGAGGCGGGGGACATAAAAACTGCTTTTTGCAATTTACATCAACATTTTTATCCCACCACCACCACCAACCAGTACCACCTAGGAGTACAGCAACAACATGCTTTTTCTATTTGCCTACACACGGAAGTGTGTCCCATAAATATAAGGACACACCCACACAGCAATCCAACAGCCTCCTGCGTTTGCGTCTTTTTGCGCACTTAATTACACACGCATACGCTTCATTCCACTTTGTGGGGTGCCACCCGCCCCCTTCGAAGGATGGGTGTCCTTCTGCCCTGCTCCTGCTCCCCCACCTGCTTATCCATCTCTCTGGGACAGGCCCATAACGGAAATAGAAACGAAGGTGGCATCGGCTGGAAACAAACAAAAAAAATCAGACAAAATGAAAGCAAATATGGTTGCTCAATCAATAATGCAAATTAATGAAGTTATGGAAAGGTAAATCATTTATATTAAAGTTAGGGAAATATTATAGATTTATCAGGGTTTAATTTTATAAATAATTGATAACTAAATAACTAAGCCAAAAGTATATTTACTTAAGAGAATGCATCATGAAATAAGAAGATTATAAAGAACAGGAAACATATTTATAAATTTTAAGAAAATCAAACAGACAATAAATTTTGAAATAATAAGAGGATATTATATAATCTTCCATCTAAAATTATTATATCCACTTCACAAGTGATATTTTAATAATGCGAAATAGGATCTTAAGTTTCTAAAAGACATTCTATCATCTGTTAAAATTTATAAAGTGCCTACAACATGATTTTTATTACCAATTAGGATATAAATACATTTAATAAAATTTTAAATAAATAAAGAAAGGAAAGAAAACTATGAAATAAATAAAGAAAAGCTAGAAAATCTAAAATTAAATAACAAAATATTTATAATAAATATGAAAGCAAAACTCTTTGCATAAATAGTATAGCCAAATAGGCTTTAGGAATTTTAAAAATTTAATTAAAATGACTAGGCCTTCTTTGTAAATATATTTTGATTATCTGATAGATTTATTTTATATCTAATACTTCAAATATATTCACAAAGAAGGCCAAGCAATTTACTTAAAATATTAAAAATTGTAAAAATGTAAGCTTCGACAAACATAAATCTTTTAAAATATTTTAAAAATGCTTATGGTGAGTCTATGCTTTTAAAATCTAAATAAATATTTGAAGGCAAAACAATAATTCATTAAATCAAGAAAACAAAATAAATAACATTTAAAAATTATAACAAAATGTCATAGTTTAATTATAAATTTTGTTTATTTATTTTTTCAATACATTTCCTTCAGTACAGTCCTGTCTTCTTCCCAGACTCTTGACCAAGCTGCCTCCTTAGACTGCGAATTTGTTTCTATTTAAGGACCTCCCCGCCTCTCCTCCCTCTTGGTGGCACTCGGAAAAAGGGCGACTCACGCAATCGGCAGACGCAGGATGCCTCGACAGGTACGTTCTACCTGCCCTGGCCGAGGTGTCAATGTTGCCTTATCATCCCGAGACTAGATCCCATGCCCAGTCTGACCTCTTAGCCCCTCCTCAGGGTCCACGTCCTTGTCTATTCTTTTCCCTAATTTTATCTCTGACGGCGATTAATGCGAATAAATTTTATAGACGAAAATGTGCACTCGCATGTCCTTTCCTCTTTGTGTTTTCCTTTCGACCTTTTTTTTGTTGGTCCGCTCCCCCCACCACCATCACCAGCAACCACCGCTTTTCCTTTTGGCTAATGTTTTCTTACTGACTTTTTGTCTGGCTTTGGAGTATGTGACTTCTGCTGTTTGTCTTCGGCACCTGCAGCCGGGATGTAGGGACCCGGGGACCTGCAGTTGTTAATTGTTCGATCTTTGAATCCCCGAGATGCTTACGCGATCTTGCAGCTCTCAGGATCCCTTTTTATTTATTTTTTTTTTTTTTAGCAATTGCCGCTGACTCAGCATCAGCCTCAGTCCAGCAGCATCCTCCCTCCATTAGTTTAGGGCTTGGCTCGGGGATCGGGGAGCGAACTGGTAACAGGTACAGGCTGGCCAAGGGGAAACTGGTTTTCCAGCTTCTTGCCCTCGGTTTTCATTTCGTGGTCGCGACACTTGCAGCGATCTCCTCCATTGTTGCGATGTGTTAACCTTAAGCGATTTCTGACTTCAGGGTCTTTTGTGTGACTTTTCTTCAGATTTTCTGATGGGATTAGAAATAAAGGAAAGTCTTTTAGACGAATTTTAGATGCTCTGGGTGATGGTTTAGGGATTATAATGATAAATAAATGTGGTTTTAAGGGGTTAAGCCACTTATTATGGCCACAAAATAATATTATGCTAATTACGATCATCAAATTTAATTTATCAGCCTCCCATAAAAACCACAAGACCCCCTTAAAGGATATAAAAATATTCCCAAAACAAAAAAAACTAAACATATTTCTGTGGGAAAGGCCGCGAGTCCTGGCTGCAAGGACAAAAGGCCATATAGCCGATAGCAATCGCTTTCAAAAAGATGCAGGTCTTTGTCAGACTCTGGGAAATGCTTGCATTCCCTGGCATGTTTTTCCAGTTTCACAGTTTTCCTCGGTGAATTCGGCACACCCACAAAACTATTTATGGACTTCCGTTGATTGGGAATGGCGGAAAAGCTATGCACACACGCAGACACACCACACACTCACTTATTTTATTCGCGGCGCTCCCGAAAAATACAGACAAATTTGAGAAAAAGTCAATGACCCGCGGGAAAAACTAGGCAAAGCCAAAGGCAAAGACGTTGAAATGTTGCAATTGCAATTCACCCAAAATGTGCCCGCATGGCGTCCAATAAAGGGAAATTGATTGGGAAATTGTGAAAATAAATTGGAAATGCAAAAGAGGGGAGTGTGGAGTGTGTGGAGTGTGTGAAGTGTGCCTGGTGAAAGTCCAACAATTAAATAGCAAACAAATTTCCGCCAATTATTTGACATTAATTATGATCCATCAGCGAAGGTTGTGGGATGAGGGTCAGTTTGGAAGGAGAACAGGAGGAGGAGGAGAGGGATATCTTCTTGGCGAAAAAAGGGTTGCTTACCTAGTACGCTGTCCATGCTGGTGCTATCAGATTAACCATGAATCTCAATCAGAGGACCAGGGTTTGCGGGTTATGGTGGCTTGCATTTTGCCAGCTTTTCCCAGGGGGGTTTTCTTTAAAACTCTAAATTAATGCTTTCTAGTTTTCAGTTATTTATAAAATATATTTTAGAATGTTATTCTATTAAATTAGTGCCAAAAGCGAACGAAGGCTGTCCCTAAAACTCCTAAAATCTTTTTCCCATAAATTGGCTGCCTCGAAAATTAATTCCCCTGCACAATATGCTTGCCTGTGTGAATCTGTCAAGCGTTTCTTTCTTTCTCAAAGCCCACGAAAAATGCCTCAAGAGTCATTGACTTTGGGGGCAACAGAAAAATCGGGAAAATAAAGGCCGAAAAACGCATCTGCATGCGGTGCAATGGCCGGTGACGCTAGCCAGAAAATGAATAACAAAATATACAAAAAAAAAAAAAAAAAACCAGGGCCCAAAACGCCAATCGACCAAGACGCCGCCCCGCCCCTATGCGTTTTTCTTCGCTGACCAATTAAGCCATGAGAAGCTGCCCCAAAATGCAATCAAAGAAGGCCGGAGGAAAGCAAAAACCTCAAAATGAAACATTTTTCTCCAAGACCAAAGCCCCCGAAGAGCTCGAAACGCATTACGCGATGAGGAAAATCGGGTTTAGGCCCAAAGACTGACTACCTGTGCAGGTTTTTTAGAGGCCGCAAAAAAAAGACTGAAGAAAAAAAAAAATAACAGCAACAAAGGAAAAAGAGAGTCGTGAAAATGTTTTTCTTGCCAACGAGCCAAAGAGTCAGCATCCCAAAAGTCAGAAAATCAGAGACCAGAGACCCGCCCGACCAGATTTCGTATCGCCTGGGATTCGGTTTGGGTTCGGGATTGGGTTAGAGATTGGGAATGGCGGGAGTAGGAGTTGGGGATTACACACTTTGTGCATTTGCCGAGTGTGTGCGTATTATGACCATAAGTTTAGGGCCTGACCTCGACGCGAACCCTTGCCTCCTCCGCTGCCGCTGCACCTTCATCTTTTCGATTGATAGAATGCACTGAGGGAAATTTACTAAGGTTAATTAATATTTATAAAAATTACAAGATATATACTGCATATACCAAGAAATATCTTAAAGATTAAACAACAAAGAACACAGAACAGAGAGTTTCCAAAGTTCCCAAAAAGTAAACAAGCATCAATTTTATATTTTTTTTATAAACCCTAAAATATGTAATTCCTTAATAATAAACCCATTTTTTCTCAGTGCTTAGGTGACTCTTTTTATGGTTTGACAACTTGTAGGCGTGCTGAATCGCGGACGCCCCTCTCCCGGCCAGCGATTGGAAATGTTAATGGAATGGTGGCCAGGGGATTGACATTGGTATTGGGATCGGTATAAGGCACAGAAACGACTATAGAATGGTTATAAAAATCCCGATCGGGATGCACATTTTAAATGTGCAGCGATCTGCAGCGGCTGATAAAGTAAGAGTCGTTTCGTTTCAGGCCAAAGACCTGTTTTATGGCAAAAAAAAAAAAAAGACGAGGAGATCGAAACGAAAAAAAAACGACAAAATGAAATGCATAAACGTAAATCTCACAGCAGGTAGTCTCGCCAAGATGGAGATGGAGATGGCATCGGAGAACCTGCAACATTGCGCCGCCAAGATGATGATGATGATGATGATGACTTTTCGGTCTCCGGCGGCGACAATAAATTTCTCAATTTTCCCTTTGCTCTAGATTGCTGCCTCCTGATATATCAGTATATATATTGTCCTGTCTGCACATTTTATGCACTGCTTAAGAAATCCTTTTAACAACTGCGCACTTGCCAGGTGCATAAAGCGAGCTGAATGGTTAATCAGTCAGCGAGGAGCAGGGGTTAGTTTTGGGTTTTGATTTCTGCGTGGGTGATTTTTACCAATCCCCTGATTTTCTCGATTTCCCAGGGATTGCGCAGAGAAAAAAAAGGGTTCCTGCAGAAGATTGCATTCTTTTTGATTGATGGGGTACTGAGGATGATGCACTTGCCGGGGAAAATCAAATATTTGCATCATCATTTTCTTGATTTGAAATCTGCGGTTTGGCGAGTGTGTGAAAATCGTGTTTCGCTTGCACCAGCAGATTTTCCCCCCTTGAGTTTTCCGCCAATTGCCAGAGCTGCGGGTCAAAGGTTGCTCGCTGGGAAACAACAACGTACAAAATATAAAAAATGTACAAAACTAAAGAGAAATTCAAGGCAATTGGCAAAGGCGGGTGCTGATTGTGGTTCCATGGATGGCGGATAAGGAAATCTGTACTATTTCCCCGGAATAATTTCATTTTTTTTTTGCTCCCCTCTGCGAGAGTGTGTAGAGCGGATACACACACACGCACACTAGAAAAGTACAGAAAAAAAACACACAACAAAGTGCACCCAAATAGTTATCGCAAACAAGCGGAGCTCTCGGAGCTCGGAGCTCTCCGCGTAGACAACAGCACCGAAAAAGTTCATTGACTTTCGCATTTCGGAAATAACACAACGGCAACGCAACGGCCAAACGCATCTTTTTAGTGCGTTTATTGCTGCACTGGGGGAAAATGAGAGGGGGTTTTGGGTTTCAAAAAAAGGTATAAATATAGTTTATTAAATTATAAATTATCTTTGAGAAAATAATGAAAACTGAAAGATTATTTTCGTAAATTTTAAATTTAATATGCAGATTTATTAACTTAATAAAAACTGGCATAGAAAAACTTTCCGAATTGAAATTTCACTATTTTTCAATTAGTTTTTGATCGTTTCGGTTCGTTAATCGAATTGCTTACTGCATGGATATACGAATTTAAGCTCCTCAAAGCTCGACTTCTTACTATTTTTATGTATTAATTAAAAGTGTTTCATAATGTTTAAAATTTGACATATTTAAAGGCTTTCCATTAATCAATAATTGAATTTAAACTGAAATAATAAATAAATATAGTAGAAACCAAGTTAAAAACTCAACAAAAAATTAGAAAATTCGTTATTTTCTATTTTCTGAAATTTACAACTTTCTTAAAAATCTTTATAATAAAAAAAAGCAATTTCCTCCGAATTAAATTCCCAAAAAACCTCTCCAATTGTTTACCGTGTGCATTCCCCACACTAAAATAAATATGGCGGACAGGCCTGCCCCTCTTCCCACTCCCCATTTCCCTCAAAAAACAGCGTGCACAAAAGAGCAAACGCCAAAGAGTGCACACAAAAAATTACATTAAAGTGAAAATGAGCGATAACAACGCAAACACAAGCGCATAAAAAAAAATACAATAAAAACGCCAGCGCAGATACAGATACGGATTCAGATACAGATACTCATACACACACACAGAGCAGCACAGCTCAGCGCCACGAGCAGCAACATAAGAAGAACGATCGAGAAGCCCCATCAAAACCCCTCCTCATACATGCCTCTGGGAGCATTCGAGAAAACTGCACGGCCAACGCAGCCATATTTAACACAAACACAAATTGAAGTTATATATTTTATACAGAAAGAGGAGAAAAACCAGTCAAGATCGTTTCCCCTTGGGAAAAGCTGCCACTGCAGATACATTTAGAGATACAGATACATTCAGCCCAAAAGTAGGGTTCCGTTTCCGGTGTATTTCTTCGGCTGCAATTTTAGCTAAAAATTAATGCTGCCTACTTTTTGGGGCAGCCGAAAATAGCGGATAAAAGCGGATAAAACGGATATCTTTGGTTTTAGGAGTTTGTTAAAAAAAAAATTAATAATAAAACTTATAAAATAAATTGCATTTTTTTGTAAATATATTTTATTTATTTATTTTCTATCATTTTGTATCTTTTTTCAAGATGTATATCAATTTTTAATTGTTTTTTAAAGTCTCTGCAGTTTAATAGTTTTTATGGGTTTGATTTTTTATTTTAATAATATACAAAATATAATAAATTGCATTTGTTTTATAAATATATATTTTTTTATATACATTTTCTATAATTATTTTATTTTATTATTATTCAAGATGTATGCCAATTTGTAATTTGTTTTTTAAAGTCTCTCCAGCTTAATAGTTTTTAGGAGTTTGTTTTTTTTTTTATTTTAATAGTATTAAAAATATAAAAAAACCCCATTTTATAAATATATATTTATTGATATATTTTCTATAATTTTGTACATATTTTCCAAGATGTATGCCAATTTAATTGGTTTTTTTAAGTCTCTCCAGTTTAAACGAAACTTCTACTTTCAAAAATTTCATATTTCCTTCCTTTAAAGCCTTTTAATTTAATCAAAATAATTTTATCTAAAATATAAGTCATAAAAAACATTTCTTTTTGGTTTATTCTAATTTTTATTGTACACTCCAGATGTTTGTTGTTTTTCATATACTTAGATAAAATGTTGTACAGATTTAACAGCTTATTGATTTTGTTTTTATTTATTCTTTGTTTTGTTTTTTTTTAATATTTAATCACAGCTCCTGCTTTTCCGGAGCATCTTTGGTCAGCTTGTTGACCCTAAAGGCCTCCAGAATGTTCAGCTTGCGCAGCAGCTCGTCCTTCTTGGCCTCCGCCACCTTGCCGGCCTTGAGGCGTAACAGACGCTTGGTCTCCTCCTCGAGGAAGTCATAGCCCAGCTCCCGGATCTTCCGCATGTACACCAGATAGAACTTGGCACTCTTTTGCTGCTCCGGATTCTTCATCTTCTCCAGCCTTTCCTCAAAGATCTCGATGAGCGTGGCCTGCTCTGCATCGGGAATATTGGCATAGTTCTTGAGGCCATCATCGAAGTCCTTGATGCAGCCATCGCGGCCTATATACAGATCGGTATTGGTGCTCACAAAGGCCTTTAGGTTGTCCAGGGTGATGTCCATGTGGCTGGGCAGGCGGATGAAGTCATCAATGCTGCCCTTGAAAAGGAAGATCTCTGGGAAGTTCTTGTCGTCCACCTTGAAGCGATCACCCAAAGCCTGTCAGGGGAAGACAATAGAAGTCATTGTAAAATTATTATTGTTATTGACCAGAAAAACCTTTTAAAGATTCACTCAAAACATGAAATAATGTAACAAGTCAATTTTTTGCAACACAAAAACCTTTTTCTTAGCCACTTTTTGTGTGTTGTCTCCACGACGTAAAAATGAATAATTAATCACTGTCTTGCGGGTGACATTCTTCGCTCATCCACGAACGTGAAGCACTTAACTTAACTTATGGCTTGTAAGCTCACCTTGTTCTCCAGCTCGCCGTAATCCTTGATGCCCACGGTGGCCACCAGGAGATCCGTTGTGGCCTTATGGGCTGCCTTCGAGAAGGCGCCAAAGGCTTCATGCTTTTCGCCATAGGGAAAGGCTATATCGAACTTGACCAAGGCGTAGGGAAATCGCTCCACTGTCCTCTGGAAATTGATCTCGTCCAGGTCCACGCAGCCACCGCAGGCTAAAGCCCAAACCGAGGGCAGGGTGGCGTGGAGAACGGTTAGTAGGAGAGTCACCAAAATCCGCATCATCTTCGTGGCAAAAACAGAGACTTCTGTGAACTTGACCTTACAGTTGCCGGCTCTCAGCGCCAACTGGCTGGAAATCGTAATAAGGTTGGTAAGAGAAGCGGCTGTGTTTTCCTTGGCCAGTTTTTTTTTTTCGCTTCGCTCAGCACAAGTGTGTCGGTGCTACGCTTTTGGTTCGCTCTCGGAGCCACTCTGAAATTCTCTGTAATTCTCTAAAATTCTTACGCTTCTTTGGAGTTCTTTGGAGTTCTCTGGTTCTCCCTGTTATGGACACTCGATCGAGTTGAATGACACGTCAGTGTTCTGGCCGTCTGGACTCGCTCTCTCTCACTCAAAAACCGGCTATTCAGTTTTGGGCCCTGAAGAAGAACACTCGCACGCTGAGCTGTTGGTTCAGCTGTTACACAGCTCGCGGCAGGGAGATTTATTATGCAATGCCTGGCTATCGACGCGTGCTCCTCGTTTTTGAACGCTTCTGGTTTTTGGTCCAAATGTGGTTATAATTGTCATCCCGTTTTCAGGGCAACACCAACACTGATACCAAACTGATAGCCAAGTATCGCATTTTAGGAGGGCGGCCACTTTAGATCGTTTTTGGCCAATAGAGCGTGCCGCATGAAGCGCGGCAATTATAAGTATGTTTTTTCCTCTAAATGACAGGCAAAAGGCTGTGGCCGGAAATGGTAATTTGCAGTGGGACAAGGCTTTGAGCAGGTGTGGTACTACGACCTAGAAATACTCTTTCAAAGGGAGTAAAAATTTTAAGGGAAAAGGGTTTTTATATTAGGAAAATTCAGGTCTTCTCGAAATGTGTTTTATTTGGAAGCTTAAACAAACAAATGTATAATTTTAACACACTTTTCTTTTTATTTAAAAACTCTTAAGTCTTTTAAGATTTTCTTAACCCTCTTGCTAGTTTTTCTTTTTAATTTCTCAGCCGATGTGCCCTCTCCTTTGAAAGGGTATTAAAAGAAAAAAACTGGAATGAAAAACACCTGCCTGTGGCTGGAAAAACTAACCCCGGCTTTGCCATAATTTTCATTAGCTAGAAATTGACATTTTCCCGACTCCCAACCTGACATACTACCTCCAACTCCTAGGATCTACTCCCTCTGCTGGCTTTTCCTTTACCCAATCCTCCTGCTGCTCCCCAACCCACCGCCTCTTTTGTACTGGTTAATGGACATTTTCGGCAATTGTCAATTAATAATTCATGTGTGCGGCACACATGTTGGCCAGTGGTCAGACCCACCTCCTTGACGGCCAAAATAGTTGGTTTAGTTTTTCCATTTGCGGTTTCGTTTGTCCACTACGGAAAATTGAACATCACGGCACGCAATTCGGGCGGAAAAACCAAACGGAAAGAGGGGGGGGCCAAAGGAAAAGCGTTGCGAGCTTCACACGATCGATATGGCCTTTTTGGTGGTAAATTATCTTTTTCTGATGGAGGGGCGTGGTGGTTTGGCGGTTCGGTGGGTGGTGCGTCAGGTGCAGGGAAAAGCCTGGCTCAAAGTGCGCAATTTCGAAGGAAATTAAGTGCACTTGGGAAAAAAATGCTATTAGGAAAGGGATTTTTAGTAATGAAAGTGGGAATTTTCAGAAACAAGATCTTCAGCGGGTTGAAAATTTCGATTTCCATTAATTCCTCATATTTTTCTGTATGTTTTAAGACTAAAGACTTGTTTTTTTCAGTGCTTTTAGCTGTAGGGAGACCCTAACCCATGACTATTCCTGTGGTAATGGGCCCTGACATGCGTGTGTCAATCGCACAAAGGCCCAAAAATTACGCTCTATTTGGAATGCTGACTGACCTCTTTGGCCAACGCGAAAAAAATGGAGTCCAAGTTCGGTTCCATGGCGCACTTGTGTTTGCACTTCATCTATTATGCAGCAGCTGCCAAGCAATTTGCTAAGTACACCTGGCAGTGGCCCTCCCCCATCCCGAAAGAGGGAGTCCTTCGGCAGCTCTCAATTAGCTGCCGTGACGAGCCTTTTATTTTTAACACCTCCTTTCCCATGCGTCACACTCCCAACTCAAAAATCAGCGGAAACTTAAATTTAAAAGTATATTAAAAAAAAAACCCGGATATATATTTAGACAAATCATAGGAATTTCACGGTAATTGCCGAAGAGCAAAGAACCTTCAAACGAACTCCACACACTCCATGTACACATACTCGTATGTGGGGCATTAATAATATAAATTGTGCTGCTATTACGTTAGTTGGCGGGGCTCTGGGACAGTGGCCACTAATAACACAATGACCTTTACGCGAAACGACCCTTTTTACCTACCCCTCGGGATACCTATTGAGGGGGTTGGGCTCCGAGGGGGGGTGCTCCGAGCAATCGACATTAAAGTGATAAGCGCGCAAATTTCAGGAGCTGGCAGCCAGCGCAATCTTGGCGGGGAAATCAAACGATTGCGGCATTGTTTTTTATAGACCAGCCAGGAACAGGACAACACATCCATTGGGGTTACAGAACAAAAGGGGGGCAGTCAATACGCAAAGCTAATCGATCCCCATGGCCAGTCGAAGCTGCTGCTGCTGCTGGACAGGTGCTCTATTTTGAATACCTCTTGGGGGAGAGAGAGTATGTGCGATCAGGGAGAAAAATATGGCAGATATATGTTAAAATACCAAGGAATTAAAATAATTTTTTTTTGTTTCTGTTTCTGTTTCTTATTTGGATTATTGAACGGAATACTATTCTAATTATTTCATTTTCTGACTGTAAAGACTCTCGAACATAAAATATAATAATCCCTTGAGGAATATTTACTAAATACTCCTTGCATTTAATACTGGGTATTTTACTGGGTACCTTAACCATTCTATCGAAAACTACTTTTATTTTTTGGCAGCCCCGCGGTCTAATTATGTGGCCAGTACAATGGAGGCAATCCATGAATTTTTCATGGGACCGCCACGTATGCCACAAGACATGCAATGTTGGAGCCCCACAACAACTGACAATTTGGTTAGAAAATAGAGTTTTCGGGGGAGGAGTAGGGGGACTCTGGACTTTGGGCCCCCCGACTTGCGTAAGAAGCCACGCAATTTCGAAGCGTGGAAATTTCCCGGGACTCTCTTCAACTTTTTATTGTAAACTTTTCATTTTGGGGGCGGGGGAAACGGGGAAAAGGCTCATCAAATTTTTATACTCTGGCATAATTCCATAAATGGGCCATGGAATGACCCACCTGAAAAAGGGCCATATGTTCCTGCCACACACTCCAACCACCACCCCTTCTGAGCACCCTCTCTCTCACCCTCAAGTGTGTCCAAACCAATAATTCGCATGCGGAAAGTCCGAAAAAAATCAAAAAGGGGTTCAGCTCCATGACCAGTCCGGTCGTCAACATAATTGGTATTTATTGAAAATGCCCTTTTGGTTAACCCGTTTCATATCGAGTTCATATAAGCCATAACTGCGAGAGGCAGTGGTCCTCGGATATTGTGTTTATCGCTTTTCATTTGCATTTATTGCCATTTCCCATACGTGTGGCTATCAGAGGCGTTTAGCGCAAATTTCTTTTCAATATTTGTTTCGTGAGAAAGCCAAAAGCCGATAGCCGTAAGCCAATAAAGCCAAATGGCCAGTTAGATTTTTTGGGCCTGTCCAATTTGATTGCAAATTTCCTACCACTTTGGCTTTTTATGCCAACTGCGTGCAAGGAATTTTGAAAGCTATATCAAGGGTTGTGTTATCCTTTTCCCTGTGATGCCCTCCCTTGGCGAGTCCTTTTTCTCTGCTAATTAATAACTCGAATGCATTATTATGTGTCCTGCGCTAATTACGCTTTTTCAATATTTGTCCCCCAAATCAAATATGTTCACTCCAAATATTTCACTGTCAATCGGCGGCCTAATGATAATTTCCTGAGCGATTGGCCAGTTTACCTGTCCATCCGAGGGAAGGAAAATTCCATTAGCATGCCTATTAATTAGCCAAAAAAAATATACAGAGCCTTAAGTGGCCGCCAGGTGAGACGCCACTCGAAGTGGTCACTTAGGGGTTATACTCGCCTTGGATTTAATTGGTGCTTTACAGGGACAGGACTGTACTTCCTTTTTCGGAAATGAATCTGCACAGGAAGTAGTATAGGAAGATCTTATAACAATCAATCAAGAAAAACAGCTGCTTTATCTTTAGAGTTTGGAGTTTAAGGGAAATCTCTAAAAGAGATTTTAAAGGAGGTTTTTATAAGGCTTCCTGTGAGTATTGTGCTTCCTTTTGGAAGTTTTTCTGAACTTGAAAATAAATCAAGAATGTAATGAATATAATATGTTTAATAAAATATCAATCAAGCATTATATATTTAGTACATATTTTAATAATTTGAAATCGTAATTTGTATTCAAGATTTAAAAGAAGATATGTTAGAGGTTTTCTGGACTTTTTTTTGGTAATTATTAAGCTCAAAATTAGAAAGACAACACTTTAATTTCTTAATTTTTTCTCTCCCTTAGATAGAAAACCTTTCAATTCCATCCTCAGCTCGATCACAACCCCCTTTTAAATTTAGATTTTCCCCCCAAGATTGCACTCAACCAGCCATTTCCCCAAGTGAATTTCCACCTGGGGAAATCCTGGTATAACAGTTAAAGGACCATCAAGGAAACACAGCGCCTGCGTGGTGCTCTCTCCGAGCAAAAGGACTTCCAAGGCGTTAGGATATTACCTCCATCAGGCGAGGGTTCGGGCATTTGTTTGTAAACAAATGCAGAGCACGGCCTGGGAGAAAGGGTAAATGTGCTGCACTTTCCCAAAGGTGCTTCCCGTTCGCCCCCCTCCCCCACCTCCTGTCCCATAATTACCGCCTCCACTTGTTGCTCAACCACTTTTCCGCGGAGAGGTGGAGCAATTACTTAACCCAGTGGAGGGCGTACTCCCCGACAGACATGCAAATTGCAGTCTCATGGACTTCAAGCCGAACGCCTTTCCGCACATTTCGCATGACATTTTGAACATTCTTTTTCGATTTGTGCGACGCCCACCTGGATGAGGCTCCAGCTCTGGAATCGAAAACGGTCATCAAATCTAATTGGCGACGTCGCGCCGCAAATGCCTCGCAAATTGCGGGTCTGCCTTTTTTTTTTTTTTTGATTTTTTGCACTGATTCCCCGCGGAACAGGGATTAGGCTGGACAGAGACTCGATCGATGCATCGGAAGGTTAATGTTCCGCGGCTCGTACTTAGATATTCCATTACCTTGCCGGCTGCCGCGAAGAACAACAAAAAACTAAAACAACGGCCACCAACTTTGATGCAATAATTTGCCACAACTTTTCCAACGGCCTGACCACAACAACATGCAATATGCAGCAGGGGAAAGGTTCGTCAAAATGCATACACTTTGAGAAATAATTAAGAGGAATTTAAATATTAAAAAAAAATATGTATTAATAAGATGATTTATTAGGCTTTACAATATAATTATTTCAGTATTTTAAAGGCATTTTTGAAGTCTTTAAAGAGTTTCTGAAGGTAAGAGGAAAATTAAGCTGGATATCTTTATTAATGTAAGTCATAAAGAAAATTATTTTAATTTATTTAAAACCATATAAAAACGTACTATTAAAATTGTAATTTTGTAGATTTAAATAATAAATAATATACATTAAAAATAATAATAAAACTTTGGCCTGGCGTTGAAATTTCCAACAAGTTCCTTCACTTTCCTCAGATTCTAACTCACGTTTCCTAAACCATTCCAAAGCTATTATTTTATTTTAGTTTTCTTTATAACTTTCTTATATGAAAAACATTTAAAAATTTTCCTTGTGCAGAAACGTGCAATGAAATTTTCGCAAGAGGATTTTCCCAAAGGAGCGCTTTTAAAAAATGCATGAAGCGTGTGTCCCTGCTCGTTCCTAGTCCTAGTCTTCGCTTTAGCTTAGTCCCTACCAGTTATATGGACATGCAGGTGCAAATTCTTGGCAACCCCAGGTGAACTAACCAACTGACAGACTGACGAACTGACTGGCTGACAGACGACGGAATTGACCGCATGATTTTTCAGCATGTGAACGCCTTTCGGTTGGCATTTTATCGGCGGAGAGCGCGCTTTATATCTAAACTATGAATCAATGCATTAGTCAGTCACCTTGTACGCTCTACTTTAATTACGGCTTTTTACGCGGTACCTGCCCCTCCTACCCCCTTCTTGAGGGGAAACGAAAAAAAGCACCACCCTTCAACACGAGCTCTCTGCTGTTTTAGCCACGAGCTGACATTTTTTGCATGTTCTGCTGGCGAATTAAAAATTGCATACAAAAAATTCGAGCTTAAAACAAATAAATTAAGTCACGACAAGGGGAATACTGTTTGTGAGATTTTAAATTATTTTGGGGAAACTGGAGAATACTTTGTATATTAAATGAGAAATTGAGAAATAAAGGTGATATCTTAAGAAAAATAATGATAAGTTTTCATTTCGGTAATAATATTTAATACAATTTACTGAAATCCTGGGAAATATCTATAATTTTAATATCAAAAGTTGCTAAATATATGTTTTGCAGTCTGAATTTTATAACAAAATATATTAATATGTTTTACAGCTTTCAAAGATAGAAAATGTTCTTTACGAGCAGTAAAAACCTTACTTACTTGCTTACTTTATTATTATCTCAAGTTTCCTATAAATTATACCCCTAAAAGTAAGTTTTCCCTATAAATATACCCTCTTTACCCTCCAAAAACAAAGGGTATAAATAGCAAAGTGAAATTCCTGGCAAAGAACGTAATATTATTAACGGGGACTCGACCACTCGACAACCTACCAAAGCCATAAATATTGCATTACAATCGTTTTACCCCGAGTTGTCGCGCTTTCAGAGGTTCCTACCCCCCGCCCCTCCCGTGTGGGGCAGGGACCTCCTCTGGGGGAATGGGTAACTGCAATTGCGAATTGGATTTCATGTTAATGCAGAGTCCTTATCGCCCGGTCATGTGCTTGGACGGGTCGCAATGGGTTCATTTGTGTTCTATTTGGCCGGTAATTTCACTTAATTGCGATGACGTTGTTTGTGCAAAAAGTGTGTGTGTGTTGGGTGGGTAGAGGGGGTCACCTTCCTCCGACTTTCGGCCCCAGTGGATTGCTGATTTATATCGCCCACGAACTGCGTGGGGCTTCCATGGTTCATCAAATATTCAGCGACCCGCAACGATATCGAAAATACTCGCACGTAATTGTTTTGTGTGTACATTTAGGTTTTATTCTTTATTCTTGAATGCAATCGTGGTTTACAATATATAGAGTTCTCATTTGATTTCATTTCATTTCATTTCAACGTTGTTGCCTTGCACATTCAATATATATATATATATAATAGACGTAATAAAAAGTAATTATAAACAACAGTTGTAATAAAAATAAAAATAATAAACATGTGGATGCATCGGATACTTGGATACTTGGGATACTATTCTTATTGTTATGTCATGTTTAGGTTGTTCTGCTTCTTATTGGGGGTTCTTCAGCTTCAGAGGTCGTTGGTATATATATAAAGATATAGCCATTATATGTATGTATGTAGCTTGTATAAAAGGTGTACTGCCAGTGCGCTGCATTATGCATGGGTGGTGGTTGTGGTTGTGGAGGTGGTGTTCAATGTGTGTATGGTGAGTGTAGAGTGTGTGCGGGTTTACTTAGAAAATCCTCAGAAGTATTTTGTTTTTCCTTTTTTTTTTTTTAGAAATAAGTTTATAAAATCTACTGCGTTTGCTGTTGAATTTCGATCTTCTCTACGGTCATGTCGGGATTCATGGCCGTCGCTTCCTGTAAGGGTTAAGAAAAAGTTAATTAATAATTGTTATAAATTATAAATAAATAAAATAAGCAAGTACAAGCTCCTTGGACTAGTTAATCCTGGAATGCAAGGCTCTCTGGTTACCATTTTGGGCTTTAGTTACTCACTTGTATTGCCTCGGCCAAGGCCTTGTCATGATCAATGGGATCTCCATCGGACTGAATGGTTATCTTCTGCTCCACACGGGTCTCAACGATGCCATCCCGTTCAGTTTTGTACTAAATATATAAAAAATATGATTAATTAACAAGTTCCTTTAAAATTTTCTGGTTTTCAACACCTGAACCCAGTTCGAACAAGGACTATGCATGGAATTTACAGTGTGGCGCTGGTACATATACAGGAAATACTATCTTTGAGATACATAAACAGAGTCCTAGAGTAGGCCTACCTCTGGCTACTTACACACTCATCCTCATCGAAAGGGATCTGGGCTCCCAGCTATACATATATACGACTTACGGTAATGGTTTCCACAGTGCGGGTTTTGCTGCTCACGGTTTGGGTGGAGATGATTTCGCCATGTCCGGAATAGCCGGGTGTATCCTCGCCGAGAACCACACGGGTGCTTTCCACATGCGGTCCTGGTGTCGAGCCCGTGGCGGAGGTCGTATACAGCGGAGATTTCTGGCAAGGATTAGTAAGGAGTTTCAATATTAGCCAGGGAAACATGAAGGTTTTAAGGAATACATATGTGCAGGCATAGCTAAGAGAATGGGAAATCAAAGTGCCATGCTTGGACCCACCTGGTTATCTGTGCGCACCACACTGGCACCATCGTAGGGTCCGTCGATGGGCGTGCCCGAGTCGCCGGAGCTGGTCGAGGAGACACTGTCCCGCCTCTGATACTACGCCACAAAATTGTACAAAATCATAATAATAAACAATCATGCAAAAAACTAACAAAAAATACGGCCATGCTTGCTTCTCTCTCCTCGAACTTACCTGGTCGCCACTGGTCACTGTCGCCGTCGTCTTCACCTCCTGGGTGACAACGCGCTGCTGCTGCTTGGTGGGATCATGGGTGCGGGTGGTGGCCACTGTCTTCTCCTCCAGCTGCTCGGTCTTGGCATTCTTGCCCAGATCCTCGTGCGTGGTGGCAGTGCGGGTGGTGACAGCGGTGGCCGTGACATAGGCGCCACTCAGGTCGGTGGGTGTTGCATCAGCCTACGAGGTGGCAAGTGGAGTTGGAGTGGTTTTCATTTGTGGGTTAGTGCGTACATTATGGCAAAAAAGGAACAGTAAATACACAACAACACTTAAAGCAACAATAGGAAACGGCTAAAGGCGGAAGTTAGGCGGAGGCGGAAGTTGAAGTAATTTCAATTTGGATAGCAAAAAGCGCAAAAAGACAATAAAATAGGTGGCTCTGGCTTAGAATTTTGGGGAAATTTATGGAAATTATTTAAATAATTCAGATTTTGGGCTAATTTTACATTAATTCAAAGATTTTTATAAATTTTCAAAGGAAATTCTAAAGGAAAACTTCATAAATTCCATAAAAATCCCTTTAAAACAAGCCAGAAATTTCTCTCTACCAAAGATTCTCGTTTCTCAGAGAGCATCATCCCCTGTGCTAACCTTGTGTTCCTGCGTGGAGTAGGTGACCTCGCCTGTGCCCAGGTTGCGCACCTCCTCCTCCACGTTGTGGGTCACGCCATCGTCGTTCTTGGTCAGCACCTGCTTGGTGGTGGTCTTCACCACCGTTGGCGTGCTCACCGGCTTGCCCAGCTTGCCGCTTGCCGCCGCCTGAGCTTGGGAGCTGCTCAGCACAATGTCCTTAATCTGATCGTTGCCATACTGGGCGGCCATGTCATCATCGGAGCTGCCCTCCGAATCCCTTCGCAGGGCACCCTTGCCTATGTGCTTGACGCCATCGAAGAACTGCTGCCGTGTGATGGGCACCGTCTCCGTGGTGGTCTGCACCTGCTTGCCAAAGTGCGAGGGATCGATCTGGGCGTAGTTAAGGATTAGCTTGCCGGTCACCGGATCCGTGACAGCTGTGGCCGGATCAATGTCACCCGTATTGGGATCAATGTCGCCATACTCGCTCTTAATGCGTCCGGTCACGGGGTCAATCTCGCCGGTCAGGGTCATCGTGTGGGTGACGGTGGTGCGGGCGCCGGCAAAGCGCGGATCGTTGGGGTCCACCTGCACAATTTCACCGGTGACAGGATCAATCATATTGTACACATAGACGGTCTTATTGAAGAACTTAAGCACGCGGCCGGAGACGGGATCGATTTCGCAGGTGGAGGGATCGATCTCCTCGGGGCGGCCGCGCTCGTCCGTCTTCGAGATGAGCAGGATGCGCACGATCACGATCTTGCCCGTCTTGGGATCGACGCGGGCCAGCTTGGTGTACACCTCGCCGGACTCGGGGTCCACCTGGGTGGCCGCATACAGCGGCTCCCCGCTGGCGGGATCCACCTCGCCGGTGGCCGTGTATATCTTGCCTGACGTCGGCTCGATCTTGATCGTGTTGGGGTCCAGCTTGGTCTGTTTCTTGATCTCGTTGGTCTTGGGGTCCAGGTAGCCGTAGATGGTGATAACATAGCCGGTCTTGGGGTCCACACTGCTGGAGATGTACTGCTGTTCCTTGGTGGCGGGGTCGCTGGCACCGGTGGGCACCCAAATCTGGTTGGATTTGGGATCCACCACAATGTCCTTGTCCTTGGCGGCACTGACTTGGGTGATGGGCGCCTTGGTGGCGGGATCCACGCGCTGTTGCACAATCCTCAGCGAGATAATCCTGGCATAATCCTTGTCGGGCTTGTTGTTCTTGGGATTAACTTGGTTCTTCAGCACAATCTGTCCCGTGGTGGGCTCAATCTTGATGTCCCGGCTCACCGTCTTGCCGGACTTGGGATCATTAAAGGTGATGGTGTGCTTTACAAGATCAATCTGTCCGTATTTGGTGTCAATCTTGCCAGCCTTGGGATCAAACTGTCCGCCGGAGGTCTCCACCTGAGCCGTCTTGGCATCGATAATGTTCTTCTTCGAGTCAAACTTGCCCGCCAGCGAGGTAACCTCCACAATGGGATCAATCTGCTGGCCCACCTCAATGAGACGGCCCTGATTGGGATCGATTTTGTGCGTCTTGGGATCGACAATGCCCAGAATGGTGATCTGTCCGGTGCCTGGGTCCACCTTCACATTCTTGCTGACCACAATCTTGCCCGACTTGGGATCAATGGCCTTCAGTTCGCCGGTGCGGGTGTTAATCTCTCCATATTTGGTGTCCAGGAGGCCAGTGTCCAAATTGAGGACGCCCAGCGATCGCTCCACGTCCCCATTAACGGTGTCTATCTTGCCGGTAGCGGGATCAATGCGACTGGTGATCACGGTTAGCTCCACCACCGGATTGTCCTGCGGGGTGATGCAAACGATCTGGCCAAGCGAATCGTCCAGGCGTCCCGTCTTTGGATCTGCCACTCCCGAAACCAAATGGAGATTGCCCGTCTTGCTGTCCACATCGCCCTGGAACAGCTCCTTCTTGCCGGTCTTGGTGTTCAGGGCCTCTAGAGTGCCCTTCTTGGGATCAATCACACCGTACTTGGTGTCGATGAGTCCGGTGGCCGGATCTAGAATGCCGGTGGAGTGCTCAATGGTTCCGTTTTCGGCATCGATGCGCTTGGTCGAGGGATCGAACTTGGAGGTGATGACCATGATCTTGACGCGCTTCTTCTTGGGCTTGGCGGCGGCAGCAGCAGCAGCTGCAGCTGCGGCGGCTCCTGCGGCTGCACCAGCTCCTGGGGCACCAGAACCAGATTTCTTGGGTGAACCAGGCTTCTTAGCACCAGCAGCAGCTCCCGCAGCCGCAGCTCCCGCAGCAGCAGCAGCACCAGCGCCCGCCTTCGAGGGACCCACATAGCCAGGCTCCTTGTTGTACCGCTGCGACTCCAAGAAGTCAGCTGTGGGATCTGAGATGGGCTTGTAGCTACCCGGAGCACCAGAGGAGTAGCCCTGCGGACCCTTCGTGGGCGAATACGAGCGCTTCTGAGAGTCGCTAAGCGGAACAGCGGCGGCATCCACAGCGCTGCCCTGAAGCTTGGCCCGGGTGGTGGGCGAAAGCAGGGGATCCTGCAGGAGCTTGGCCCTCGACTTGGGCGACAGCTGGCCACGGTTCAGCTTGTCCTGGGTGCGCGGCGACAGCTGGCCGGCCTTCAGCTTCTCGGCGGTCTCCTTCAAAGTGTTCTCATTGCCGGGAGCATAGTTGAAGGCCAGGCCGATCTTCTTCTGCTGCGATGTGGGCGACAGCTGCTCCTGTCCATCGCCACCGGACTTTCTAGAGTTGGGATCCTGATCGTAGCGGAAGCCTCCCGGGGTATATGATTTCCTGGTGGGACTGGCATTGCCATCGGCATCCGCGGCATATTCATATTGCCGCGTTACGCCACCAGGAGTGGTGGAACCTCGGTTCTTGGCCGCATTCCTGGCCGCCTCCTCAAGATCCTTGTCCTGCTGACCATCGGCGCCCAGACCCGAAGTAACGACCAGACCAAGCCGGCCCACTTCCTTGTCCTTATCCTTGTCCTTGCCCGACTTATCCTTGCCGCCGTCCTTGGACGGTGAGCCGCTCTTGCTCTTACGGCCCGACGAGAATATGCCAACGCCCTGATGTTTCGTTTGGGTTTTCAGGATTCAAATCAAAAAATAAAACGAAAAGAAGAGGGAAGGGTACAAATTAAATTAGGAAAATAATATAAATATAAATCAAGAGGGTGAACTTGGGGATACATTTCGGGTGACACTACAAACTATCGTAACTTACGGGTTGAACTTAAGTGAGGTGATTTGGTGGTTTGGTTTTGGGTGGGGTTTAAATACACAAGGATTTCCAGGATTTTACAATATTTACACAAGGGCGGGCTCATTCAGTGCGGGGCTAATGCTTAGCTTAAACTTAACTCTGGGAATCTTAAAGGCTAGCCTAGGATTGGGTTGCTCCAGTCAAGTCAGAGATACTTACACGTCTGCCCGAGGACTTGTCCGACTTGTTGGAATCGTTCAGCTCGTCATTGCCTTTAAAAGAAGAGATTAAATAATAATTAATAATTAAATTTAATCAATTTATTCTATATTTTTTTTACCATTAACTGCCGAACCAGCAGCGGCGGCTGCTGCAGCTGCTGCTGCCTTGGCCGCCTTTTCAGCCTTCTCGGCCTTCTTGCGCTCCTCCAAGTCTCGCTTCTCCTTCTCCTTGCGCTCCTTTTCCTCCTTCTCCTTTTGCTTCTTCTCGCGCAGCTTGGCCTCCTTCTCCTCATCCTAAGGAACAAATCACAAATTTTAATAATTAAATGCAAAAACTCATAAAAGCCACAGTAAAAACATATTTTTTTGGGGGCAAAAAAGCCAACATGCTACAAGTTTACAATACAAGCCATGAAATTATAATGTTTGGACATTTAAACAAATAGAAATGCAATAAGTTTATGTTATAAATGTTACTTTTTTTTAGTAGAATCGCATTTACAGTGCCAATTTATGTATCGTGTGGACTGTAATGGTGTGTTTTGGCCCTAAAAAGATATTTACAGAGCTCGGGAGGGGGTTCGTTTAAACATTATAAAGACGGCACATAAAAAAACGAAGATAAGAAAAACTAAAATTAAACACTCAATAAAAAAAGAGAGATAGATTAAATGAATGCACACAGAAAACACAAAGTTTTGACGGCACAAAAATTACCATCAAGTCAAGGTACAGCTCTGTCGGGGGCTACCAGAGAGCGGGGGGGTTAAAGGTTATGAAATCAAAAGATATATAAATTAATTAATAAATCCATTTACAGATTCCCTAAACTGAACAGATAATAAACTCAGAGAGAGAGAGAGAGGGAGGAGAGACAACATTCGATAAGCAGAGCAGAAACAAAATAAATATATATTTATATCTTTTTAAATAGAAGAAGAAATCGGAGGAGAGACTCGGTGGTAGGTAGTAAAGTGTTAACCTGAACGGGGGGCTCAGCCTCGATGGCCTCGATCTCAAAGTTGGTCTCATAGTCACCCTCGAGGGAGCTTTGCGAGGAGGCCGAAGCCGTGCCGGTGCTCGATTGTCGCATCAACTGGTTAGTGTTTGGTTTTAGGGGGTTAATTTATATATATATATATATATAGTTCAGGGGGACATAACGAGCACATCGGAGGAGTCACATAATAGTTGGTAGTGTGTGTTTTTTGTTTGTTTGTTTGTTTGGTTGTGAGTGGTGGTTGGTTGTGAGTTAGTAACAAACCGAGAAGAAAGTACAAAAGAAACACTCTCATGGTTAAACTTCATCTGTTCATCAATTCATTATCTAATTAAAGTCTTTATCAGGCATTGATTGCTTAACCAACTGGCCAAGTTACCTTGTCCTTTTTGTTCTTGATGGGACTGCGACTGTGGGCATCGGCTCCATCGGCATTGCGGTCTCCCCGATGGTCCAAAGTGCTGCTCTTCCTAGCCACCTTCTCCTTCTCGGCCATGGCCAAAGCTAAAAAAAATAAACAAAGATTTTAGCATATAAATAAAGCCAAAGTGAAGCCATAACTACCATCCATGCTGCGTGAGGTCAGACGAGCTCCCGATAGAGTTCTATCGAAGGTAGGAGCTGTGCGATCCACGGGCGTGGCCCTGCTCTCGTACTGAGTGCGTCCCTTGTAGCGATACTTGGAGCCAAAGCGCGGAAACATGGTGGACTTGTTTTCCGGTTCCGGCGTCATCAGACGGAAGAAGGTGTGGTGCTCCACGCAGGACTTCCAAAGCTTCTTGGCGGCCCTATGATTGGCCAGCTTGAAGCCAATGGTGGACTCGTACTGTTCGAATTCACCGGGACGGATCTTGATGTAGAAATGGTGACGCTTATAGGAGATCTTTAGGATCTTGGGCCAGGCAAAGCGGTTGATGCGGAGTCTGTCGAAATTCAGAGATTAATTTAAAGGAATTTATGGAGATATATAAAGAGAGATGCCTACTTATCGCGGTAGACAAGCAATCCAGAGGCACACACGCCCAGCATGATGTCCACACCCTCGGAATCCTTGGCCGGATGCAAATCCACGCCATACATGGCCAGTTTCTTGGCATTCTCCAGGTAGTGAAGCTCCGCCTCTGCCGGCGATTGCCCCTTGTGGGTCTTGTGCAGATCCATGACCTTATCCTCCAGCTCTGGCGTCTGATTGGGGGCAATCTTGAAGTCCTTCAGGTAGGCTCGCGTGGGCATATCCTTGACATCATAGTCACCCATCTCGGACTGCACCAAATAGGAGCCCAACAGGGCGTGGGTGACAAAGGTGCAGGGCAGACGGCCCTCGAGGATATCATTGCGCACCTGCAGGCACAGGTGATAGCGCGTGATGTCCTCCTGCAGCTGCGACGGTTCCGGCGGGTAGAACTTGACGGCAAAGTTCAAGGGCCAGGGATCCGAGCGAAAGAACTTGGCCACCGGCTTCTCAAGATCCAGCCAGGTGCGTGGATCTGTGGGCGTCTCATAGGTCAGGCCAAAGTAATCCTTCTCGATGATGTTCAGGCCGGCACAGATGGAGTTGACCAGGTCACGGCCCTTGGCTTTGCGCTAAAGAGAGAGAGAGCAGGTTATAAATTGATTTAAAATTCTTGAAAAATATGAATCAACTCACATCAATGGTCACATCTAGGATGGAGCCATCCAGCAGGGTTACCCTGGCCAGGGCTGCCTTGGAGAATGATGAGGAGCTGGTCTTGGCTTTGCTCTTGGTCGGCGTTTCCGGCTCAGCGGGTGCGGATGGTTTAATTTCCGCCGGCATCTTGGCTTCGTTCCGGCTACGCCAGCAGCAGCTTGAAGGGGTCTGTGGGCAGGCAGAGAAAGAGTGGGTGAGAGTGGAGACTTTAGTAGTTAAAGTGGCCGGAAGTGCCCACTCCTGAAGCTCATGTGTGGGCGCCCATTTCGCTCATTAGAGAGAACAATGTGTCTGCAGTCTGCAAGCCATTAAAAACTAGAGCCTGGCGCCATCCTGCCAGATGATGATGTCATGTGTCATGTGTCATGTACTTTGTACTCACTTTTAACGGCCTCGAGAATTTCTACGGCTATAATTTCCAGCAAACTGCAATAGAAACACAGAGAAATTGTCCATTAAAAGTCGAAGTACGTACTGCAAATTGAATTTAACATTTTACTAGCGAAAGCGGCCACTAAAAAACACAAACACAAACTTTCAACAATAATCTCAGTTTGCAGATCTATTATTAAGTGGAGTGTACGCGTAATTAAGTCATTAAATATTGAGTGCATGAGAAATCCCACAGCCGCCTGTCCTTTTATGTATAAAAACCCGAGAAAAAACCAGAGATTGGGGACAGCTCACGTTTCAAGTTCAAAAAGTGACATAAGTCGGTTATATATATAGATATATATATATTAATACCCCTTATATAAGCCGGCAAATTGAGGCAGCGTCATGTTCTCAAGCTCTCTCTTTGGTTTTCATATCAAAACCCCTTCCGTTGTGGCTATCAACGTTCCGGCTCGGATGTGACTGAGGCTATGCAGGCCCCACCCAGTCAAGAGCCTTCAATCGACGCTGATCGGGGCAATTAATGGTTAAGGTTCTCCCTCTCTCTAGATGCCACAAATAACGATCAATTGGTGTTCGAAGCAATGACCGATTGCCTGGTCAATTTGCTATACAAACTCCCTCCCCCTCAACGCTCTCTCTTCTCTAGTGTTTAATTGATTCAGAGCCATGGATCCCCCGATCATCATGGAGAGACAAAAAAACAAGCTGAACCAGTTTTTGAGCAGAGGCTTCTTCTTCAAGGGGCTCACAGAATATCTTACACAGACCATAGCATTATCATACACAAAACATAGCAATTTTGTTTCTGTTTCACTAGAGAATTAACTCTCTGGTGGCGTCATCGAGCGCCACGAGAAACACAGACAAAAACCATCTAATTTATATTATTTTTTATTTATTTCAAGCAACACTGGCCAGACCATGTGTATGGCCATTACTTTGGCAGCGTTCTCGTTCCCATAGTTGAAGGTTGCGCATACGCAATGTTGACATCATCATCGTCATGCAGCTCTATGTACATATGTATGTACATTTTTGCAGGGCCTCTCTTAATAAATCCGATTAAGTAGCCCCCCGATTTGTGATGAATCAGCCGGTCAGCAGCATTATCTTTACAGCAAAAACCCAATAATAAAACAAAACAAATTAAATCGTTCGCAATGTTTGATACGTGCCAATGATTTATTTTCGTAACAACGATGACATCATCATCATCATCAACTGTAGCAGCATCACCACCAGCTATGGCTTCAAATCGAGAACTATTTCTAGAGTGTAGAAAATATTTGCAAGATGCCGATGCCGCCGACACCCAAAAAGATCGCCGAGCATTCGCCTCAATTGAAGGAGGTCGAGGTGAAATTCATCAACTGGCGCGCGTCTCTAATCTTCTTCATGTTACAAAAAAAAAACAGAAATATATATAGTATATTATTGCAGGCCAGAAAGAGATATAGCAGGCCAGTCCCAAGAATGTTTACACCCAAAAAAAAGGCCTAAAAAATTGGTTTTAATTGAAATTCTAGGAAATACTAAAGAGAGTTTAAAGTGGATAAAAGAGTTTCTACAAAAATATATTTCTTTATGATTTAATATTTAAATAATTAACTAAAGGAAATTGTATTTAATTTGTGGAAGAATCAAGCATATATTTATAAAGAAAATTAACTGGAATTACAGCCCTTAATTAAACATTAAATTAAATCAATAAGAAGCCTATTTTCCCGACTCTTTCTTTAGTTTCTTGAAGCTTATTTTACCCCTTTTAAATTCTCCTTAATTCATTAATTCAAGTACCCAAAACTCCCCCTTATTTTCCCTCTGTGCACATCTCAACTAAAAGTATTATTATTGTGAAAGTAACCAAGTTGTGTCGCCGCACCACAAAAGATGGCAATCTGCCCCGTCATTTCCAATTGAGAATCGGAATGAGAACGAGAACGAGTCAGTAAGTAAGTAAGTATTCCCTGGGTGCCTCTGGCTGCTCCCCTTTAATTAAGTTTCATTTAATAAAACGTAAATCAAATTCAATTTATTCAAACAGAGGAGAGGTCTCTCTCACTCTCTGAATTTATCCGTCAGATACTCTTGGACATACATATATCATCATCATCGGTTTATTATGTCACCTGGTGGCGTCACTTCACCTGGAATGACAGCTACAACTAGGGCAGGCTTCCCCTTAGCCATGGGTGAACTTAACTTATTCCAACGGAATAACAATTTCCCTTTTGGAAGGTGAAATGCATAGCTGAAAACTTATTCAAACTTGCCATTTTCCAAAGTCAACGAAGCGTTGCCAATAAATTGCATTTAAGGCCTGTAAAGCTTATTTCTTTATTATATATTTTTAACATCCGCTTATAAACACAGCGGCATTTCCGCAACAGAGAAATTAAGTTTGTAAATAAATTTAAAATACATTTTAAGCTGTCAGTTGGAAATTGTAAAAAAAACGAAAGTTAAAGGAAAGAAACTGTAAAGTAAAATTAAACTAACTTGAAGATTTTCCTTGATTTTTCAAGCTTTACAGATTTTATGGCATTTAATTTAACTTAAATAGAGTTCAAGAATTCTCCCTTTAATTTCGCTAAACTTCTGACCTTTTGAACCCATGAACCCCCCACTGAAAGAACTCCCTTCGATTTTCCTGCTGCATGAACATAATTATATGGATAATTATCGAGGTCTTGTGTACTTTTCGGGGTTTGCCAGCAAAATACAAAAACGCAGACTGGGAAATGCGTAAACATTTGCGAAAAAGTGGGTCAATCAATACAGTCCGATTAGAGGAGGGTGTGTTCCGGCCCGAGACTTGCAGTTAGAATCCGCCACTCGACTCGATAAGCCAAATCCGTTCCCATTTCGCAGCCTGGGAACCCTGAGACCAAGTCCAGAAGTGGATCAGCCAATGAAGGAGAACGGGTTTTATTTATTTTTTTTTTCTGTTTTTTTGCTAGCCACCAGTGGCTGCCACTCTTTCGGACAGCTCAAGTGACGGCTACGACTCAGCGGCTGACGAGTCTGTGTGTCGCTTGACTAATTACCGCTCTGATCGGCGCTTGGCTGCTGTCAGCGGGACATAACCACGAGTGAATCGCATATTGCACACCCACACCCATCACCCATCACCCATTACCCATCCACACAGCCACCCTGCAACTTCACCCTGCACCACCCATGCACCGCTTGTCAATGGCTATTTAAAGCATTTGGCTTTTGCCTGGCCAACGAACTCTGCTTGCAGCGAGTTGTGCGGGTATTTGTGCACTGGGAAAAGCAATAAATATTGTTAAAATTAAAACAATAATATCGGAATCTTATAAAGAAATTAAAACTATGAAATTTAAAAGAAATTTGTTAGAATTAGGGGGATTTTGTTTAATTTATTGCTATAATTAATTGGTTTTGAATGATTTTAAGCTCTAACAAAAACTGAAGAGGTTAAAGTTTTTAGCTTTGCACTGAAGAAAAATATATAATTTCAGTATAAAATATATAGAAACTTTACAGAAATAAATACATAATAATTTAAACTTAACAGCATTAAAAAAATATTTGTAAAATGTAGAAAACAAGAATTTTCAGTTTTGAATTGTAAAAATTGATTTTTAAGTATTTAAGATGATAAAGAATTACCCCAAAAATTTAGAAAATATAAGGCAATTTTATGTTTTTAATTTAAGAAATTAAGAAACAAGAATTATACAAATTTCCAAACCTAAACTTGAATTATTTCATAAACATTTTCTTAAGTAAAAGAACCCGAATTTAATTAAAATAAAAACCTTGTAAATGTTTAAGAAAAATACATCGAAAAATTCACTTAAATAAATATAAAAAAATATATTTTGTGTGCCTTAAAGTAACCTTCTTTTCGCTCCCAAACTCTCCCTTAATTTTAGAAAATAAAAACCTATTAAAAATATTAAAAATTACAACACATTTCTCTCTGCTTTATAGAAACCGCACCCACATGCATCTCCCCGCGACTTGATTTCTGTCCAGACGGCGAGGCGAATCGCGGAATCGGAGGACTGAAAGGCAAGGAAGCTTTGGGTAAACAAACGAGCTGCCGCCGCCAAGAGACGAGAATTTCGTCCACTTCAGTGCTCTGCACATTAATCATAGACCCATAGACGCCGCCATCGCCGCCGCCCTATTCCCCCCCTTCTTGGGGCGAAGTAAAAATCGATGCGACAGCAAATAAAAATAGAAAAGCGGAAACTCAGAACAGGAAGGAGGAGGCACGAGGCTGAGTAGCTTAGAGCTGAGGCCTCCTCTTCCGTGCGATTGAGTTTGTTGACAGATTAGATTGGTTTTTCCCCCTCAAACACCAGAAGCTTGGGACTTACCAAGGGGGAAGACTAAGAATAGCTGGCAAAATAGAGTCGTAAATTGCGAGATACTTTCGGTTATGAAGATTTTTCCTGAAGCTACACGATCGAGCCATTAGCTTGGGAAAGCTAGGTTTTCACAGAGGGAGAGTGAGAATCCGGAGGGAAGCCTCTCTCTCTCTCTCTTGCTGAGCTTCTAATAAACCCAAAGACACACCTTTTTTCGATGGGCTCTACACGCTCCATGCTCGAGTTGGAATTCAGGTTTTGGCTTTGCCACTCTTTTGGCCAGGTTAGCGTGCGGCCAGGTCGTTAGTGTAACGCTCTCTCGCCAACCAACCAACTCACCAACTCACTCGTTCTCCGATTTTCCACTCTGTACAGTTATTAGCTGGCCTGGCACTCCTCGTTTGCTTTGCTCGGTTGCTTTATCTGTTTGTCCGCTTTGCCCCCAACTTCTTGTCGGTTGGACAACCGGTTTCTAATGCAAGCTCTCTTTTGAATGCCTCGCTTTTCTTGCCACTTTTCAGGCCAGGCCAAGAGAAGCAGCAGCAGCAGGCTTTATGTTAATGTTAACCACTATTTGGGTCAAAGCCCACACCTCCCCAAAAAAAAAAGAAGAGGTAGAAAACTCCACGTAAACAACTGCGAAGTCTGCGAAGAAGAACCAAATTCCCGTTGCCAAGTCAACGCCCCAAGTTTTCCGGGGATGGTGAAAATCGTGTGCCCGTGACTCAGAAGAAGGGTTCACCTGAAGGGGGAGGTGGCGGTGGTGGTGAGCCACTGAACCAGTCACCTGCCATTCATAACTGGTGCTGGCCTTTGTTGTGGTGTCGCCCTCCCCCCTCCCCCTCCTCCTGCGCTTATCTTATCTGGCCGGCGTGTCCTTGTTTATACCCGATATCAGTTAGCACAGGCAGCAGAGAAATGCCAATGCGAAAAACTTTGACTCGATGTTTTGATAAGAGCGCCACGGCAACCTGATGGCTGCTGCTGCTGCTGGTGGCTATGCTCGCTCCCCGATCGATTCGGTTTCTATTTTTGTCGCAGTGACGTCTCAAATGCCGCGGGGATTCAGATATTCAGCTAGTGGATTTTTTGGCCTATGAAACTGCCACCGAGAATGCTTCTGGTTCCAAAATTATATTATATTTTGAGGGGGAAAGAACGAGAGAAGATACATATGTAGGCAGCCTGTGCATTTCTATTTATTTGGTGGGCTTTTTGAGGCTGTTTTTGGCCTAAGACCTGGGGAGTTATGAAAAGGCTGGAATAACTTTATGTTACAATAATTTTAATACGTTTTTAAATATCTAATAGGCTTATGAGGCGTTAGAAAGATCCTAGAGCTTCTTAAACTAGAGTTTGTGCCTCTTTAAGTGTGCAAATATCAGATACATTTTGTATTCTTTTTCTAGTCTTAGCTTAGGCTTAGTTTTGAGATACATTTCTAATTTTTTAAGAAGCTTTGTAAGTCGTCTAAGTAACAATATTTTGTTTTAGCCATATTCCCTTGATTTGTAGGTTTTTTTTGCTGCCTTAAAAACACATTTAAACATAAATTTGTAGTTGTAGTTATTTTACGTATTTTTTGCTGCCTTAAAAACGCATTTTAACATAAATTTTAATATTTAAACAAGTGTTTTTTGAAATCTTTCTTCAATTTAAAGAGTTTCTCTTAGGGAATTTCATAGAATTTATATCCCTAAATACCCATAAATGCTTTAAAAAGGTTCTGCAAGTATCTAAACCTCTCTAGGTTCCCCCTTGAAACCAAATTTGTTTCTTTTCAAACCAAAATTTATATCTTTTTTAGCTGCTACTCTCAGTATTTGTATCTTTTTCGAGTTCCCAAGTATCTGGCTATGCAATAGCTTTACTTAACGATCAGTGTGTGTTGGCGCGTTGCCCTGGCTACTGGCTAATAAGAATTTCCCACCCTTTGCTGGCGACGACATACGATTTCCCAGCCCCGCAAAATGCGAAGCAAAGGAGGAAAACACAGACGAAGGAAAAGTGGAGTAAGGCGAGTACAGAGAGGCGGAGAAGGCGACAATGTGGGGCGCGCGAGTTGACAAAAACAAGAAAACGTAAAGAATATCGTGCCAAAAGATACACTCGAAAAGCTCACAGATACAGAGATACACAGATACATGGACTCAGATACATTGCGTTGAGTGACTCTCTCTGGATAGAGCGAGAGCGAGAGAGAGGGCGCCTATGCTGCTGCTGCTGCTCTCCCGTGTATGTGTGTGCCTATGAAGTCATACCCCAAATGCGCTTGTGTTTGTATCAAAAAAAAAATAAAGCCACCGAAAACTCGCGACCACAGCCCAAGAAAAAAAAATATAATTAAGAAAATAATCAAATTAAAAGTCATAACCTACCCAATTAGCTTTGGGCTTTGGGAATCCTTTCTTTTCTGCTGGCCTTAGCTTTTCTTAATCCACTCCAAAGGATGCGTAGCTAAGGAGAATACTTTGCGGCGCGCTTAAACCGTTAATTTCTGTTGTTGTATTTGTGTTGTTTTCACTTTTTGTATTTCCGCCACTGCTGTTGTTGTTGTTGCACTCTACACTGGTAAACAAATTCTTAGCCACTTTTTTCTATTCGAACGCGAAAAAAGACAATTTGTTGTGTTGTTGTCGTTCGGTGAGTAGTCGTTGAATACCTGTTGAAAAGTTTTGAACGTTGAGTTTTTTTGAGTTTGAGTATGAGTAATAGAGAATGCAGAGAGAGTGGGAGAGAGAGCGAGGTAGAGGGTGGGGAAGAGGGAGAGGGGGGGTATGGTGTAGGGGTGGGGCGTGGGCGAAAAACTGCGCGAATAGTGGTTGCTAATAAATTAAATTCTGCATTTATTTATAAACCGAAACAACCGAATTGCGCGCCTTTCTTCGCTATATTTTTCTTTTCTCTGCGTTTTCTTTTCTCAGTTTTTCTTTTTTCACTTTGGCTGAGAATTCTAGAACCCAATAAACGAGCGTCGCAAACGTACCGTCTTCACAAATATTCGAAGTGCTGTGCACGAAGAGCAAACTGGTACTGTTCGCCCAGAGTATCTTACAGATACTCTCCGACGTTCGCTTTTCGATTTGCTTCGCTTTGAGCTGTTTTCCTGGCCGAGTGGAGCGTGGAAACAACCACCGAATGAGTGGAATGGATCTGAGAGTGATTTCTTCGTTGAGTGGTGAATGCCGAGGACCAGTGCTGGCTAACGTCAAAATTCGAATTTTTCATGGCGCCAGGGTTGAGTTTTTGATCTAAAAAATAAATTAAAACATCTTTTGGTTTAATTTTCAACATTTATTGCAATAGTTCCTACATTAATTTTAATGTATGTATCATCAAACTAACTTTATGAGCACTTTTCGCCTTTGATTTTTAACTTAACAGAGCATCTTGTCTATAAAATTGCTTAAAAATCAATCAGTTTTATAGAAACATAATTCAGAGTCTCGATAAACTCAGATTTAAATAGAAAATATATCTCCTCTAACCTTTACCGCTTGCGATACAGGCAGGGCTTCAGCGAGAACGGCTTCAGCTTGGTGGTCTTGGGCACATGTCGCATCTTCTTGAATTGGAAGAAGTAAAAGTAGTTGACAGCCACATCCTTCTTCACCATATCAAAGCCGCAGGCACTCAGGCATCGCACAAACTCCTTCACATCCTCGAAGCGCGATTGAATCTCCGCAATGTACACATTTCCATGCAGCTTCAACACTCGATTGGCCTCCAGGAAGAAGTCGTTTAGATCGGTGCCCATCAGGGAAAGGCAGTACACAGCCACATCCAAACTCTGAGCTTGCAGCGGAGTATCCGTGATGTTGCAGGCAATGATGTCACCCTTAGCAGCCACCAGATCCATAGAGAATACCTTGTTCGGCACGGATTCGGCCAGTTTTCCCTCGCCGCAGCCAAAGTCACCAATGACGGCCATCTTTGGCAGCTTCTTAAGAGTCTTAATGATGCGAGTCAGGGGATTGAGGGGCCACTTCTCCACCTGCTGACGGTAACCGGCATGATAGGCCTCAAAGGCGGAAGCATCCTTGCGGAAGAGGGCCTCCGCCTTGCGGCTGGTCACCGAGTAGAGCTGCTCGTTGATATACCGAAACCGACCGCCCAGGAGCTCGGTTTGGAGTTTGCTGGCCAGCGAGCTGGCCGGTGCAGGTGAGGGTGCCGTCTCCATGGCCTCCACTGCAGCCTGGGCGAGTTCTGGCTTCAGTTTCAGTTCCTTTTTGCCGCCTTTTGTGGCCTGTGTGGGCGGTCGCTGCTTCTCGATTCTTCCCAGTCTCACTTTGTGCATGGCACGGATGCCATCATCCATGTCATCGTCGTCGTCATCCGAGGAAGTGGGGGTGTTTCTAGAGGGGGGTGCCAGGGGTCCTCCGCCCTGCCGGTAAGTGAATTTGTCGGTCGCCTTGGGGGACTTGGCCTTTGCAGCAGTCTTGTCCCTCTTTTTGGGCTTCTCTTTCTTGGGTTTCTTTTTCTTTGGCTTCGTGGGGGCGGCAACTCCATTTCCCGCGGAGTTTGTAGTTTTAAAATGTGTAATTTCAGCTCCATTATCCCAGGACGGCACGGCAAAAGGCTGCATTTTGGTTGAGAAAAATTTGTAAACAAAATCGGAGGAACACGTGAAGGCAAATTAGTATGGCATAATGCCGTTTCTGAAAAATACCAAAGGCGCATTTATGAGTAATCCTTTAAGACGATTTCGGGGAGAGGGATTCTTCAAAAATTTTGAAAAATTTCTAATTTAAATATTAAAAAACTAATAAATTTAAGCAATTTTAAAGGCATAAAAAAGGCATTGTGAATAATAGTTTATCCAAAACCATAATACTCGCTAATAAATTATGTTTTTAAGTTACTTAAAATAATTTTAATAAAATGGTTTGGGAAATGGAAACAATATAATTTATTTTTGAATTTAAAACTTAAAAATTCGTGATTATTTTTAAGTATTTTCAATTACTTGTATCACTTTTATGGAATTTGTTTGCGAGAAAAATTAAATTTATTAAAAATTCCCTTTGAAATACCTTTTATAAAACACTAAAAAAAAAAACAGAAAATAAAATAAAAATAAATATAAGCAAACACTTCATTGATCTTTCACATACTTGTTTGTTTTTTATTCTTGCACTAAACTAGAGTTCAACAATTTTGTGGGCTTTATCTGGTATGCTTTCCATTTTTTTTCCTCTTTATTAGTTTGGTAATTTTCGGTTTTTCGCTTTGTTTTGTTTATGAACTAAATAACTTAATTGCTAGCTGAATATTTTTTACAACTGAAGTAGCGACGAAAAGTGCTGCTGCTTGGTGAAAGTCAGTCGCCCCTCTCTGGTTCCATCGCCTCTTATGTAGCTTATAGCCTAGAATCGTAACTATGACAATCAGTTTGTTTGAGAGACAGACCTTTTGAATTTTGCATTTAATTTAATTGTAATTAATTCGTGTTAATTCGTGTTGTTTACTAGGTTATAGAAAAGTCCTTACTGGCTAAGTTTTTGTTTCCCAACAAACCGTATATCATCGCATTTTTCCCTTTACCCAACTCCCATCCCGATCCCCTCCGTTGCGGTTCCTTTGAGCCAATCGAAAGCTAAAAACGTTGCGATTTACAATGGCTATATCTAAGATCTAAGAAGTACCTTTATTAGTGGCTAATTGCGGGGGAATTTGTGTGGCTAACTGCGTACCATAAGTGTATGTATGTATATAATTGGGATCTCTCCTACTGCTGCTGACAAATGACTATTTTGGAAACGTCGTATCTATATGGTATGTCGGGTAGGGGGAGGGGGGCTTTGTGAGGCGCGTGTACACAAAAATCTCTAACGTAACTCTAGCCGTAATCCGTAGATCATTACAAAGTTGGTTTTGTATAAATTAAAGCATTTCTTTTGTAATACAAAAATATAACTACAACGGAATCGGGGCAGATATCGTGTGATCGGCGAAAGATGCCTCTCGGCTGCCTCTTCTAGGTGCGTTTAAAATTGCGCTAAGTCTAAGCTATCTCGAACGCTCTTGAACGCTTCTCTCTATGATCAGTGATTAGGTCACTGCCTTAACCTACGAGTAATTAAATTACAGTTAATAGTTGACGACGATGGCGGCTGCGCGGATGCGGCGGCCCTTAAAACTTGGTTTTTTATATATATTTAAAATATAACATTGGATTAAGCGGGGCGTCTAAGTAGCTTAGTAGCTGGCCTCGTGCCCGGCCAGAATGTACAGATCGTGTCCCTCCTCGCTGCCCAGTGAGCCGGTCCTCAGCAGCTGGCTCTCCAAGGCCACAACCCTGATTAAGATAAAATGGCATTAGTTTTATGTGTTAAATTCTTAAATTTAAACTGAATTCTTACTTATCGCTGCCCAGCAGCCTGTAAGTGCGACTCATGTCCTTGATTTCCTGCGTGATTTCGCCATTGCGCAGCGACTTTCCCTGCATGCCATGCTTGTGGAAGGCCAAAACGCTATCCGGCAGGCAAACTGAAGAGAAAATAAATTATATAAAACAATGTTTAGTTCGATATTTGAATCTCTTACCAATACTGTCGACATTAAAGTCAAAGTTGAGCTGCGATACCATCTTCTTGTGCTGCTTGGGATTGCCCTGCAGCGTGACCACCTGCATTATATTGCCGTAGCAGACGAGAATGGCGTCCTTCTCCACCTGGTGCACACGCACCACCTTCAGCAGGTCGCGTCGCGGCACCATCGTGGCCATGGCGTCATACTCCAGGTCCTCTGAATGGAACCAGCTGGCACCTGCATGATATAAATTGTTATAAATAATCCTTAAATCATATTTTTCCTTCTACTCACTGTTCATGTTGATCAGCTCTAGCTTGAGGCAGCCGTTCATGGCCTTTCTCACACCCGTACACACTATGGGATACTCCAACTCGGGCGTTATAATCATCTCAAAGACAGGCGTATGCCCATTCTGGACACAGCCATGACCGCCACCCTGGATGCTAATGGCCGGCCACTCGCACTGCTTCAGCAGCATGAACTTGTTGAGGGGATCGTACCATTGCATCAGGAAGATGCCGCTGGGCGTCGCTCCGCACAGGTATTTGTAGCCATTGTACGGATTCCGGGTGACACAGCACTGCGTGCAGCCCTTCGTGTCCGGCACCTTGGTGGTTAGCGCGAATTTGCGGGGCACCAGACGCTCCGGGATCTTGTTCATGTGCAGCGAGAAGCGCACCGTCTGCTTGGAGTGCAGGGCCACTAGGTCGTGCCGATACAGCTGGCAGGATTTACCTGTGAGGAAAGGATATATCAATATAAGAAGGAAATACAATTTAAAAGAAGGCGCTACCCACCCGACAGGCTCATCAGCACATCCTTGATCACATACAGCCAGGTGGTGCGTCGCGGGAACAACTGATCGATGGCCGCGTCATGGAGCTCGTTCATATTGAGGTTATAAATGCCCTCCTCGGCGCCAATTAACAAATGCTGATCCCGTGTCTCCGGATGGATCCACGAGGCCGTGCAGTGGACACGCAACGGGCAGCCATTGAAGATCTTGGAGAAGCAGGCGCCCATATGCACCTTGGGTGTGGGCGGCAAGCCATTGGAAATGGGACGCGGTGGCGTGTGGCGGCGCTTATGAGAGCGTTTTGGAGGAACTGGAGGTGTGTTGTTCAACAGATCCGGTTGGGCCTCCTTCTCCACTGCTTGGGGATAGGAAAATGCATAAATTTCCACTTCACTTTGTAATTTTCAAGCTCAGTCTTACCTTCATCATCATCCTGGGTGCCGCCATCGCTGAGGCTGCGTGTCCGCGAAGACTTGCCCATGTCATTGATCAGCCCTATAAGCTGATCCATGGAGCTATGGCGACGAGGCGAGTCCTCCAGACCATTCTGAAGGGATTGACAGAAGGAAAATTACTTTGGGAAATGTTGTTTTGTGGCTTTAGGCTGCTCACCTGGTTGCTCTCGTGCCGGTAATCACAGTTGTTGCTGCCCGCTGCGCTGCTGGAGCCCGCTGGCGCCTCGCCCGAGCTGCTCCTCAGCAGATTCTGGTACAGATGCGAGGAGTTCGAGCTGGAAGAGGCTCCCTCGGTGTCCCTCGAACCAGACGCGGCTGCTGTTGCCGCCGCCGCCGACGTTGGGCAATTGGAATGCAAATAACCATCGCCCACGGACGATGGCATGGCAGCTGGTGGTGACGAGGCATTGCCCTCCAACTCGTGCTTGTCCAGAAGGCCATTGGTATTTGAGCCTCCAGCTCCTGCAGCGGCATGGGAACTGCTGCCATTGCCGCCGACTGCATCGCCGCTGCAATTATCGAGGAGTAGGAGGCGATTATAAAACGAAGCTGTTGATGATGACGCGGGACGCGGAGGATGAGATCGGTGCCTGGCCATGACCGTGCCCGTGCCCGTGCCCATGGCCGTTGTTCGCCTGCGATGCCTGGGCCGCGGCGGCCGAGCGATAGTTGCTGCTGTAGCGGAGATAGTGAGCCGCAGAGGCAGAGCAACCGGATCCGGAGCCGGCACCAGCAGCAGCAGCAGCAGCGGCGGCGGCGGCGGCATTATTCATTGCCACATCGGCAGCCACCAGATCATCGTCATCGTCGCCCCCAACATCATTGTCGCCGATGCTGGTGGTGCGCAGGTTAGACAATCCCAGGCCAGGGCCCATGCCCAGACCCAAGCCCAGGCCCAGGCCGAGGCCCACATGGCTGGAGCCCATGCCCATGCCCAGGTAGGCACTCAGGCCCGGCATGGAGGCCAGCGAGGCGGACGAGGTGATGCAGTTGGAGTTGGCATTGGAGGTCACCGAGCCGCTGGAAATGGACGAGGTCATTGGATGATGGTGCTGATGATGCTGCTGCTGCTGTAGCTGAGCCAGAGCCGGCAGATGCTGATGATTCTGCTGGTGCTGCTGCTGTTGCTGTTGCGGATGGTGGTGATTCGGATTGGGATGGTGAAGCTGGTGGTGATGCTGGTGGTGCTGATGGTGCTGATGGGTGGTGCTGGTGCCTGTGACTCCGCCTCCGCCTCCGCTGCTGCCGCCGCTGCCATTTGCCGCCGCCCCGCCTGCTCCCGCTCCTCCTCCTCCTCCTCCTCCCACAGCCGCTGCTCCATTGTGGGAGGAGCAGCTGCATTCGGTGGAGCCGCCGCCGCTGGTTGTGCCGGCCAGTAGTGGGTCTTTGGTGTCGTTCAGTGGCAAGGTCGCTCTGCAGACCATTTCAGACGGACGAGAGGGGAGAGAGAGAGAAAGAGAAGAGAAGAGAGGTTGCCGGTTGCTTTGAGCTTCGTTCAGCGATTTCTGGTGGGGATTTACTGAGGGGTCAGCGTGATTGGGTGGACTGAGTACTGAGAGTGGAGTTCTGTGTGAAGTTCTCTAGTGTGGCGGAGGAGGCAGGAGCAGCTACTACTGACCGCCCGGCTCATCCTGTTTGTCTGGGTGTTGCTTGGTTGGTGGCATGCACGAGGGGTAAGGATGTATATCGAGGGGAAACGTCTGATATCGATCAAAATATCGAACTTGTATCGAAAGTTCGATAAATTGATCAACAGAAAATATTGAATTTATTGATATATCGATTTTTACTGTCTTCTTTTCGATTAAATATCAATACTTTAGCGATATGTTGTGTCCTTACAAAGGACTTTATTCTATTTACTTGGTTCTTGTGTCTGTTTTTTTTTTCTGGTCACATGCAATCGAAATGATAAACTGCCCCTAAGCGGATTATGCTCTTAATGAAATTATTTGCGGAAACGTGTCCTGATGAAGTCCTAGTTTTTTGCGAGACGTGCGAGTTAAATAAATAAATAAATAAACTAATATGAGGCCATAAATTATGCATGAGATGCAAAGCATAAAATGCTCAAACATCCAATGGAAATGGGGAAAATGCTTGAATAGAAAATTGCCTCGCACATGAATGCACAGAATACAGGAAAATGTGGAAAATGTAAAGAGCGGCAGAGAAAGAGAGCAAGAAAAACAGAAACAGTAAACAAAAAGCAGCAGCAGCAGCACAACAACAAAAAATATAAAAAAAGTAAAAAGAAAATGCTGGGAAAATTAATTCTAAAAACAAAATGCGAACAATTTAGCCCAAAAATAAAACAAGATGAGAAAACAAACAGAATTTGCTGGAAAATCTCAACAGCTGCAGAGGAAAATCCAGAGAGGCGGAGACGAGGAGCCAGACTACTGACCCCAAGGAATCCCATTTTCCATTTGCCGAATTAGTTTTTGAGAGAATTTTCAGTTGATGTTAGCATAATTGCAATTTGTTTTTCATCGTATTTCCCGCCCTGAAGGCCGCTTTTGCCCCTCAATCAATATACAAACAAGGAATTGAAATCGAAATAAATGCTGCATATTTTAGGACACGGATTTCAGGGTCCAGGATCTTCTCCTCCTGGCTGGCTACGTGTGGCATTACTTTTTGTTTGCACTCCAGCTAGCTAGGGCCAATAATAATAATAACAATAAAAGCAATGTGACGGCCATTTGCACACACATCAAATAAATAAACAATAAACATGGCGGAAAAAGGGTGCCGTGCCCGCAGTGAAGGCAGTGAAAGGACCTGAGCACAAATCGAGCGACAACCCAGCGAGGCATAAATTTCTGACCGAAAATCTAAAGCAATTGTCCTATATAAATTAGTTGTGTATGTTTTTTCTGGGCAAATAATTGAGCCATCGATGGGGTCATTTCGGGCTACCCACGGTGCGTATACGTAATCTTGCTCTGGGTTGCCGTTCTCTCTGAGTTTTCAGCAATTTCTATGCGATAGACAAAAGGCAAAAGTTTAGGCAGAGAAAACGAACAATAAACCCACAAAACAAAGGCCTCTTTCTCCTCTTTTCTACGACAAAAAAAAAGTATATATATAAGGAAACAAGGAAAGTAAAAGAAGTTTGGCAAACAAAGAATGCCAAAAGTGGAACTAACTTATGGGAAAGAAGAACACAGCAAGCGTAACTTAATATGGTTTATAAATGGACGCAGAGGAAAGCGTAATGAAAATGTTGCTACGAAGAGTATTGGCAGTAATAAACCAAGGTGCCTGCTGGCTGCCTGGCTGCCTGGCCACAAGATGAGCTCCTGCCTTGCCTGTTCATAATGATAATGATGCTGCTGCTCCTGCTGCTGCTGCTACTGCTGCAAGTCTGACACGGCAGTGCTGTGAGTGTGAGGTGTGCGTGTGGCTGTGAAGGCTGTCAGGATACAGGATAAACTCACACAAATTTGCAAAGTGTGTGCTTGTGAAGAGGTGGCCAAGTAAGGAGCCAGGAACTTCGTTACTTGCCAAGATGAACTAAGCGTTAAATCAAAGTCAAATTAAGAGTTTTGCATGGCACAGAAAATATCTAGGTAAGGGATATTAACTAAGAACTAGAATTTTTAAGGATTTAAATTGGAACTCATTAGTTTTTGGGTTTATCCCTTGATTAAAAATCATCAAGTAAAATGTTTAAAAATTCTGTTTCTGTTAGCAGTTTGCCAATTTCAGGTTAAACCATTAATTTTCAAGAACTTTCTGAGGTGTCCTTGTGAGTATGAATTACGTTAGGTGGAAGGAGTGTTAGTGTGCTTCAATCTATGATCTATGTGAAGGATTGGGTGTTACACCAAGAGTGAAAGAGAGAGCCGGGTGGTTCATGTGGGGCTCGAGTCTAAAGGAATACATTGGTGGGTGTAGTTACCTTAGCTTCAGCTCCTCATCAATATATTGTAAGAGGCTCCTACAAAAATCAAATACAAAAACAAAAAAGAAGATACGGAAAAAAAGTCATAAAAATAAAATCAACAAAAGATTTCAAAGTGTTAGGTTTTGTTTTGTTTTTTTTTTTTTCATAAAAAAAAAATAATATAAAAAGAGAATAAATGTACAAAAGTAGGAAAAGTAAACGGAAGTTAGTTTTAGAAAAACCAGTACTTGAAAAACAGTACAGGAAAAAAATCAAAGCTACTCTTTCACAGATTGTCAAAAGCATTAATTAATTATTAAATATATTTGTATATATATAAACTGGAGTAATTTGTTGTATAAAATATATATTAGAGTGTGTGTTTTGCAGTGTTCAGCTCAGCCCTGTGACGCTATAATAATATATATTTAAGGACCTAAAAGTACTTCGCATTCTTACGCCCAATTAAACGCATCAGCTAATTTGGCATGTTCATAATTTTCGCCTAATGTCATCTGGCGAAGCCCATTTCCCCCACTTGAAGAGCCACATAAACGGGATATTAAAAAATGTGGCAATTTCTTGCTTGCTTTTCCTGCGCTTTTCCTACGCTTTTCCCCCTTATTTTAATCGTTTTTCTTCTTTCTTTTTTTTGCTCAGGCAATTAATAAGGCTCCCTTTTTGTTTGGGTTTTGCGCCACAAAAAAAAAAAAGAAAACAAAAAACAAAATGCGTAAACAAAAAGCAAAAAAAAAAAACAAAATAAATTCCTGTTGTATTTTCTGCTTATGACGGTTTAAATGAAATTAACCATGACGGCCGTCAGTCCACCAGCTAAGAGAAGAAAGGCGTAAGATGTAGGACCAAAGAAGCTTTTTGAACAAACTTTTTGGGCGCCACAAAGCAGCGGAAATTGTGGCTCTGAGGGAGGGGCGTGGCACTTAGCCAGCAAGTCGCTTGTAAGTAGCGCTTTTTGGTACATAGAAATTGGCGCAGCCGTTTTTATGGCTTCAAAATAAAAATTGAGAGACTAGAGCCGACTCGACTCGCCTGCATACATAGACATAGAGCCACCACTTGGCTTTGTTGTCTGCCTTGCTGGGCCACTCCACCATATTCAAGTGGCGGCTGCCGCAAAGTGTTTGCCACATAACTCAAATCGGGCACTTGCCAGGCGCCACCTCCGCAGCCACATCCCCTATCTGGGTTCCCTCTAATCGGCAGGGGAAGGGCGACGGAGGACGAGCTTATTAAACGAGCCAAACTCCTCCATCAGCGAGGCAACAATGTGTAATCATTTAAAATGACAAATGGCAGCTGCACAGAGAGAAAAAGGGGTTAAAAAGGGGGACTAGATTATGCCAAAATTCATATAAATATTTTTTTCTAAGCCTTGGGCTTGAATTTTCCCTTTAAATAATAAATTTCCAATGGTTTTCAGCTTCTTCTGCGAAAAATAATATAAATAAATAACCCAGAATCTCAAGAAATCTTAGTTGTGTTGCCTAATTTTCTCTCTGTTCTGCTTTTGCCTTATGGAAGCTGCATTACTGCGTGCCACGGGGCGTATGCTTGATGTGCCATCCATCCATCTATCCTTTGGCTGGCTCTGGGCACCAGTTAGCTGCGTTAATTGATTTCTTGGAGCAACTTTTTAGCACAGCAACAACTCCCAGATAGTTTCCCAGCTATCCTGCCCTTCCTGCTGTTGTTTTCTTCAATCTCCTCAGTGTTCCCGGGCGCTGAGGCAGCTCATTATTATTATTATTATTATGTTGCAGCCGGATCTTGCTGGCTGCTTGCTTTGCTCTACTCGGCTCCCTGCGTAATTACTTCTGGCCTGGCAATTAAATAGCCCACAAGTTTGCCAAGGTTCTGCCCAGGGAATCATGCAATGCCAGGTTGCAATTATACTTGGAAACTTGGGGGGGGGTAGCTCCTAGGTGGCTCTGGGAAAATAGGGATTCGCACTCGTCCATGGAGTGGATGAAAAATTCACAAGTTGCCGGTGGAAGCGGCGAACACGTAGCGGCAACTAAGCGCAAGCGTGTGTACAAGCCATGCCACATACACATGAAAATGCAGCTGAAAAATACGTAAGTAAACACATAGCTGCTGCCCGGGAAAACGTGCTTCTAAAAAAAAAAAGAAAACCAACAAAAAAACCAACAAAATATGGACTGTCCAAAAGTTCCGAGCAAATTACACACAGCGAGCGTGCTGTGGCCCCAAAAAAAGCGCAACATGCAATGCCCCCTGGTCCAGGCCAAACCTTAAAGACATGTTCATAATCAGGGTGCCGCTCAATTTCGGTTTGGATCGCCTACAACTATAAAGAGAAGAAGAACGGAAGAAGAAGTGGCTATAGAATGGTTTAACTAATGGCTGATGGCCTCCACTTCCCTCAGGACAAAAGGCTGACAGAAAAGCCTTTGGCTAGCGGGCTGCATTTATAGAGAGAAAGAGTGGAGTGTGATGGTGTGTGTGTCTCTGTGATGGTGTGTGTGTGTGTAAACTGAAACCGAAGTACCAAAACCCAAGTCTTGCAAGTAAGATAAACCATAGTGTTTCGAGAAAAAACTGTAGCATAGGGTTCAGTTCAGGCAGAGAGTTATATAGAGAAAAAACGGAGCGAAGAAAAAGAAAAGAAATCTCGTCCACTTACATGTCACTGGGTAACGTCTCGGGACTAGAAGATCGCTCATTCCTCCACGTGGAGTTCGTCATGCCTAAGAGGAGAGCAAAGAAAAGAGAAAATTTATATAAATTATTATAAAAATTACTTAAAAACCTAAAAAGAGCCAGCAAAGGTCTTAAAATATTAAGATACAAAGCAAATAATTGAGTTTGGATATGAAAATTATAATTAAACTTGGCAAAATTAACACAAAACATTTAAAAATTGATAAAATCTAAGAATGAAAAGGTTAATTTATAGTAAAGAAGGCTTGATATATTTTCATTTTGGTTTTTTAATATGTAAACCTAAGCCCAACAAGTCAAATTGCTTCAAAAAACTAAAGAAATTTAATCAATAAACATCTTAAAAATACCAAAGCAAATTCATCTTTTTAATGAACAATTAACTTTAATTAAAGCTTAGTTAACCTTTAAACTCACCTGTTTTTAATGTATGATTTAATGCTGGCACACCATTGGTGCGCGACGTCATTTTGCTGGGAATGCGCTGAGGCACACTGGCCACCGCCTTGAAGAAATAAAACCAAAGAGGATACATTAAAGAACAAAAAAAAGGCAAGCAGCTTCCCCCATCATTCACTCATTCGGTGACAAAAGTTTCCGCTTGGCGATAAAATCTCATAAATCAAAATCATATTGGGATTTTAGAAAGTGATGCGTGCTTTTCGCAAAAATATAACTAAGCTAAGTAAAATTTGAATATCTAAGACTAGAGAGGAGAAACTTATTTGCCAGCGGCGTCGGCTGCTTCGCAAAAGTTTTGTAAAACATCCAAAACAAATTGAAGATTTATGAGTTGACAGGAGCTGCCTCCACCTCAGACTTTCTGCTCCTTTTCCTTGAGAAAATGCCTTTAAAATCGCTCCTGTCTTGGTGTGTGCCTGCTGGCGGAATCATTAAACTTCAATTTGATTTGGCATTTGCTGCTGTCGTTAAGTAATGTCTAGACAGCTGCATTAGTTGTAGAAATTAATTAGGTCGCAGCAGCAGTTACGAGGCTCCCAAAAGTGTGTATCTAATGGCCCCGTAAATCCTTGACCAATCCTTGCCCTTCACTTAAGTCGCAACTAAAAGCGTAAATAAATTACGCAAAAAGGTGCCAAGTGGCTCCCGTACCTCCTCGTCCCCATCGAGATAGTAGTAGAACTGCTGGTTGGGGCTTTGATACTTTTGCAGCAGCTCCTTGGCCACCCGCAAGGACATCTCGCATTGGACAAACGGATGCTGCAGCAGTCGCTCGGCGGTGGGTCGCTTCTTGGGATTCTTCGTCAGCGCCGTTTTGATGAAATTGTGAAAGGTGGGACTCCACTTGTCCTTGTTGTTCAGTGTTGGCGGCTTGAAGCCGCTCTTTGACATCAAAAAGAGGGCACGCATCGGATGCAAATCGAACATGGGTGGCTGTAGTTCCGCCAGTTCTATTTTTGGGGATAATTATTTAATTAATTAATTAGTTTAAATTGCATTCAAAAAAGGAAGCTCAAGCTTTAACTTACCGATGGCTGTAATGCCACAGGCCCAAATATCACATAATTGATTGTAGCCGCCTTTACGCTCCACGGCAGCCACTTCAGGAGCCATCCAATAGGGTGTTCCTAGGGGTTAAAAAGAGGTTTAAATATATTAAATAAAATAAATAGATTTAATAGAACAACTATTACTGCTAAAGGTTCCATTTAATAGTCATTTTGTAATATATTTTTTGTCCTGCTAATTATGCAGCATTTATGCCGCATTTAATTTCATTGTCATTTGCTGGCGATTATATGCCTGTCATTTATTCATTTCATCTCGCTTGTTTTTAATTTAATTAGCGTTTTTTTTTTGTTTTATATCAATGCCTCCAAAATGTGACAATTGTGCAAAAATAAACAAATTGCTGAATTATGCAGAGAGGTAATCAAAGTCCCCCCCAGATTCTGGCAGCACGTTTTATGAGGAAGGCTAATGCGTCCATTACTCATACGCCATGTTGCAGCCAGGCAAGAATTTTGCGCAACAGCAGCAGCAGGAGCAGCTAACGTCATGGTAACAGCAGCATCTGTTGAAGTAGTTTCACTTGGATGGATGCCTGGATGTCGCCCCGAGAAAATTAATTTTCCCTCGAGAGCGAGCAAAGTCGTGGCAGTTAATTGTATTTTCAATTTAATTAAACCACAACGAAGGTGGAAAATCAGGTTTTCGGGGCTCTTTGATATATGGCCAAAAGACTTTTCGAGCCCCGAAGGCCGTCATCATTGTTTCCGCCAGAATCGAACTCTGAAGCTCCGTACTCTGACTCTGAATTCCCCAGGAACTTTCGTATGCATTTTAATTAAAGGGCAACACAAACACCGAGATATCGGTGGATATCGAATGATACACAAAAAAAAAAACACACAGAAAAAGCGAGAGGAGTAAAGGAAAGCAATTTCATCCGCAAAGTGACAGGAGCAGCAGCAGCTACAGCCAGTCAAGTATCATTTTGTTAATTGCTGTTGAACTTCAGGAATACAAAAAAAAAGGAAAAATAAAAAGGTAGGAAAAACTTCAAGTTGGATGGGAAAAATTAAAGGCGACAGGCTGAATGGTAGGCTGCAACTCTATTTAAGGCCAAGACGCATTTCCGTCAACTCGCAGCCAGGGAGACATTAGGGCCAGACCTCGCTCGCTCGCTCGTGTGTGTGTATTCATCTTTATGGCATAACTGCGGCTGGAATAAAGGAAATGCCAGAGCCAAATAGGGGGCGTAATGTGGTGTAAGTGGGCGTGGATGCTCCTCCCTGCCCATCGTGTGTGTGTGTGTGTGTGTGTTGCCATTGACTTGTTAATGACACTAAACACAAACGTAAGCACCTTTTTATTGAATAATAAAAGCGTCAGGCTGTCGCCATTCTGTGTTCCCCGTGACTCTGAGAGCTTTGTTTTTTTCTTAAAGCATTAAAAAAAGAAGATAGTACCTTTGGTAAATCGGGTAAGTGAGTGCTCGGGTTTTAAAATGCCTTTTAAAGGCTCTAAAAAATATTTAAATGGCTTTAAACATTTAGGATTTTCTATTTTCTTTGAGTGTTATGACTGGAAATATAATTTTAAAGCTGATTGAATGGGAAGTTGTCTTAAAAGATCAGTTTAACCTTTAAAATTTTAAACAAAAAGTACCTAAAAGTGGGTTAACATTAATTTTGAAAGTAACTCGAATTTTTAAGGTCTTTTTTGTAGACTTTTTCAAAGAGTCTACTTTGAGTTTGATCCTTAAATGACCTTCCCTATCGATGGCATCCTTGTAACAATCGATGACAGCCCAGCTACCAAACATTCATGAATGAAGTGCCAGCGATTCGGGGCTTGACCTCGTGCTCATATGCAGACAACAATCCTGGCTAAGGACGAGGTAAAGTCTAGGTGGTTGGTGTGGTGTGTGTACACACTTATCACCACATTTGTCACAGCAGTCGCAGCACAGCCACAATGGGTGAAAGCCAGAATGGCTGGGAGCTGAAGTGGAGCTCTCCCTCAATCTCCCTGGCGGAATGATAACAGTAAGCGGACGTCACATTGTTTGACAGCTTCACACAAAACAGGGACTGGGGAAAGAGAGGAGCAGGAGGAGGAGGAGGATAGTGTGCAGGAGGTTGTGGATTCCAGACAGCCTTTTCCTGACACTCACTACCCACCACATTGACATGCCACAAAAGATGCTCGCTCAGCTCGAAAACGTCATGAAAATGCAGCCAAAAGTGGCAACAAAGAACAAAGGGGCAAAGCGGCGACCTCAAGGTCGTTAAACTTGCTGCTGCCACGCCCCTAGTCGCTCTCAACTTTCAACTTTATATATACTATATATATATTTTTTTTTCGCTGCACAAATTGCAGGACATTAATCAGACAGCACACACTATACCCGGGACTTGTCCATTCAAATAAATCTTAAATCAAATTAGCGCTCTGCGAGCTTACTTTATGGCAGCTTTTCGCTTTTACGACAGGACTCTGCGACTCTGCGACTCTTCGAAGGACAAAAGCTGGCATTAAAAATTAAACTGCTTGAGCTGGCATAGAATAAATCCAATTTGGCGTAAATGAAATCAAATCAGATGCCGGTTTTTATGTGCCTCTCTCTCTCAAAATGTCATGAACTTTGGACTTGGATTTTATATTAGCCACAGGAAGAGCCTTAGACTGAGGAGAGAGCCAGCTGTCATAACTTAATTAGCTTGGCGAGTGTCAAAGGGTTGCGAGAATTTTAATTAAGTGCCAAGCCAAGGCATTTGAAATAATTAATTGTGAGCCGTGGACAGGACTTAACTGATGTCCTTTCGTAACCGCAAAATCTCATTTGGCAAAGTCTTGAAACTATAGAGAGATTTCTGTGGAAAAAAAGGGATACTGAGGTACTGTTGGCTCATGCAAATCATCGTGGCTTCGTCTGCTCGTCGCTAGATTGCAAGTTGTCATGACACAATCTTCCCTTATATATTTTATACAGCACATGGCCTGTGACTGATAAGTTGCTATTTACATTTAAATTGCGTATACCACACGTTGGCCCAGCTTAGAGAGTAAAAAAAAAGCAGAATTTAAAGCAAGGAAATACAGGGAAAATCAAGTTACTCTTTAAGTAAACCAATTTCTTAAAAAAATAAAATCTTACAAGACTTTAAACTGTTTATAAAATAATATAAAGTCTGCTCATATTTTTCTTAAATGCTTTTCTCTCCTTTAGAGTTATGAAATTCCTTTTGCAATCTCAGCTTAGTGCTGCACCAAAGCTTGAGAAAAATTATAAAAAAAAAAGAAAAGCTGAAATCTATTAGTGGCCAAAAAGTAAGCAGCTGAAGTGGAAGGAGCACAAGTAAGCAAAGAAGTTAGAAGGGAGCCAGTTTTTGCCAACAAAACTAAGACGAAGGCAAAGATTGCTCCACGAATTGGGGACATTTTTCAAAAATTATTTGCTTTTGTGCTTCACCGTTTTCCAAGGGAGAAGGAAGCCATAACAAAGGACTCCCTGGACGGAGCAAACAAAGACTCGTCTGGGTCTGACCACCTGCTGGTTTGGATACTTTTGTCCAGTTGGAGTAGAAGTCGTCCTTCTCCTGCATTTGAAATATTCCGCAAATTGAATTGTTCCCTCCGGAGCATAGCCATAGCATTTTGATTGTATCTGGGAAAGGCATTATAATGCTACTCCTAATTGAATTGCATTCAATTGGGGACTCCATTCAGGGAAGAACCACTCGGACGTATACTTGATTTTCTTCCTCCTCCTGTGCGTGTTATTTGTATTTGTGTTTAATTTTTGTGCTCTGTCATTTCTGACAGCTGTTTAGAAGCGTTAAACGCAATTGTTGCTCCTGTCAGGACACTCGGCTCTCGTTTTTCTGCTTTGATACATTTGCCTTTGTGCACACAAAAACAGGATCTCATAATGATAAACACTTTGTGTGACAGCAGGCAGGCTGACTCCCCAACTCGAATTCTGACGGTGACTGACTTCCTTCGTGGACGAGTGTCCTTGATGCAAAACGATTTCGCAAAATGAATGCTGAGCAAGCGGTTTTTTTCCAGTCAGCGGCTGTGACAGGGGAAAATCGATCGATCTGTTCAATCTGCATAAATCCACGAGAGGGATGAGTCTTTGAATTTATTTTTGCGAGACAGATAATTTGTTTTTTAAGGTAGAAACTTTTCCATATCCTTTTCAAATCGTAACTCAACTTTAAATTAACTTTAAACTCACCTATGAAGCTTTTTCTCTTATTAATTGTGGCTGTAATTTGCGCCGAGACCCCGAAATCCGCCAGCTTGACATCGCCATACTCCGTCAACAGGATATTTGCACCCTTGATGTCCCTGTGCATCTTGCCCATGGAGTGCAGGTACTCCAGTCCCTTGAGCGTCTCCCGGCACATGTAGGCTATTTGGACTTCAGTTAGGGGACCGGTGACCTGGTATATATCCTGCAGACTGCCACCGCCACAGAATTCCATGCAGATCCATAGCTTATCCCTTCGCAGGTACGATCCGTAGTAGGCAATGATATTCGGGTGCCGGCAGTCCCGCATCATGATAATCTCCTGCTGGATAATCTGTATATCGTCGGAGGGTTCCAGCTTGATGACCTTGATGGCGGCCAGCTCATTGCTCTGTATCCGTTTCGCCTGCAAGGATAACACAGAGAGAGAGAAAGGGAGAACGTCAAGTCAATATGCAAGTGAAATGGGAAAAAATAAAAGGTTAAGGCTGGGATTTTTCATTGGCTGCACACCTGCAGCAGCAGCATCTGGGGCACCTTCTTCTCCATTCCATTCCCCCCCTTCTGTGTTCATCTTCGCTCATGCAAATATTCCAGCTCGTTTTCAATAAATTTTTAGCCAGAGAGCTCGCTCTTGCACATAAAAATGCATTGTAACCACTTCACAATTTACCTTCACCCTCTACCCAGTATTTGCCTAGAACAATAAGGATAAGGGGGCAGGCATAGCCCACTCCCATTCCCACTAGGGAATCCGTATCATCGTCGACGTCATCAAGCGGAAACCTGCGAATGCCTGTGAGGAATATTAAAAGGCTGCCAGGCAGAATGCCAACTGGAAATCGGTTTCGATTCAAACTGAATAATGAATAATTATGAAGGGAATAAGTGGGTGCTTTGAGATTTCGCACCTTAAAGATATTTCCTTATCAGAAAGTTAAACCAAAAGCTTAAATTTGCCCAACAAATTAATTTCCAAAATCCCACGTAATTTACTAGCTTTGATTTTAGGATAAAAAACAGCCATAAATCACTTAAACACTAAATAAATAAAAGAGAAAACTGAACTGCAATTATTTTCCATAAATCCTCGCCTCTTGATTTGATAAATTTCCATTTTTAAACCATGAAAAATGCATTCAAGCCGAAAAAATATAAATAAAAACTAAAAGAATGTGTGGAAAAGGCAACTATTTTTGGGTTTAATTAAGATAACAACAGTGTTGGAATTAGTAAAGCAAATAAATAAATCAAGGGAAATGTATAAAATTAAGAGGTAAATGAATAACAAAGTCTTTTAGTTAAGAAAATATAATGGTTTTTGTATAAAATAATGAAATAAATATAAAAGAATAGGCTTTCTTTTTTTCTATCAATAATTTTATATATTTGAATGAAGATAATATAATTTAATCTATTTATTTCCCACATAAAAAGGTTTTAAATAGAAAATTCCATATTTAAAATTAAATAATTTTTAATTAATTTTATTAATTTATTTATAATTTAAAAAGGTTTTAGGTAGTAAATTCCACAGAAAAAGAAGGTGTTAACCTCTCAATACCTTAATAATATTTAATTTCTTGTAATTATCGAGCCTCCTTACAGCAGACACCTCTTCAATTACACACAATTATGACCGTTTGACCTTTGGGTACCCCTTTCCCCTTCCCCCGCACTCTAAGAGCCATTTTGCCTGATCATTAAAGCCCGACGAAATGTAATTTGGCCAGGAAGTTGCCGCTGTGACCAGTGAGTGGATGCCCATTTAAGAGCCTGGGCTTTACGCTTCAGAGCTCGCTGCAATAATTTCGCCACGGTTCGTTTGTATTTGAGCCAAGCGAGGTCCTTCAAGGACCTCCCACACACACACACACAGACAGAGCTTTGTGACAACAATGCATGTGTATGTGTGTGGTATCCACTTTCAGGCAGGCTTTTCCCCTTGTGCGTCTTCACCTGACTCTCTGCTGTTATCCTTTATCCTTGACGTGGGAGGGGGGGCGTGGAGGTAGACATCGTGTACATGATTCCACCATTTATCCCTGCGTCGTGTACGAAGAGTCTCGCCTCTCTCTGTGCCCGGAGAAGAGAGCTCTTATTTTTATTTTCGTTGCATTTATTATTCAATGCGGTAGTTGCTGGGCAGGATTGGGCTCCTGCGCAGGAGGAGGATACTTGTTTGCCTTGCCTTGTCTGTGCTGTTTTTTTTTTCGCAATGATATCTTGCTCGACTTAATGAAGATAAAGCGATTTTTATTGCAATGCAGCTTCAATCGAGTTTAGTTTGTTGTTGTTTTTTTCCCCTGTCTTTGCTTTTTTTTAGCTGATTGCTTGTCCTTGCTTTTCCGGTTTTTCCCTGCTGCATTGTTGCATTTTTGATGTTTTTATTGCAATCTCTCGGCTGGCATCCAAAATTGTTTGCCATACTTTTACAGCAGGCGGTCCCTGCCTCCGCCTTTCCCTTTTGCTGTTTCTGTCTCTATTTCTGGCTTTGTTTCTATCCCTCTCGGTCTTAGCCCTGTTTTGGATGACAGGCGGCCATCGTCGGCTTTTCTTGTTCCTCATCTTGTTTATGGTAAATAAATTATGCGTGATTTTTAGACAAGTTCCCTGCGGCTGCCTGGGGAGCAAAGATGAAAATGAAATGTGTTGAGGCAGCAGCTGGCAAGAGAGGGGAAAGAACCACCTCTTCCTGGCCAAAATCTCTCCCCGCCCCCCTTCAGCTGTGGTAAGCATAAAAAGCTGCTGATATGCACAAGCCAAAATAGACAAGGAGCCAGAGCCAGAGTCAGAGTCAGAGCTTCTCCTTCGATGGCTGGGAAAAGGAAGCGAGCGCAGCACATCCTGCCAACATCCAACAACAACTATCCCCGGCTGCCATCCTGCAGCCATCTCAGAGATATGCAGCATCAACAAATTTATAATGAGCTGTGCACAACGACGGTCGTCTTCCTCTTGCAAAAGTCCCGGGCAAAGAAACTTTTAATGACTTCTTTTGGGTTCAATTACAGGAGTCACTCCAGCGATTGATTCCTGCCGCACGCTTCCACTCCTTCGCCACGTATTTATTTTAATTAAAATTGTATTAAATCATTGTCTGTGAAGGCCATTAAGCAGCTGCCTCGTAATTATGGTGAAAAATGCAGCAGTAGTGAGAAGGAGCCCTGTAATGTATGCTACACCTTTTCACGCCACGCCGAGACGCTAGCAATCAATGGCCATCATCGACAGCGAGAGAGAGGGGGTTGGTTTTTGGGGCTTTTGGGGTTGACTACGCCGTTTCCTGTGCGTGTGTGTCCGGCATGTAATCGTTACAATTTCCGACATATGCTCATATGCATGAGCAGCCCAAGCGGAGGGCCAGAGAGCAGCATATATCCTGCTCCTGCTCCTTCTTCGGCGGAAAAAAGGGTTTTCTGCAATTTTCCCATTTCTCCCCACTGTCTGCCCTACTTTTCACATTATGTCCGTAATGGATATTACGCGTTAAGCTCGAATTTTCATTCCCGCATTGTTTGCTAATTGCATGGACAGACTGTGAAAAAAATAAACATATATGTACATGGATATGTGTACTATATGTGTGGTATATGGAGTGTTTATAAAGAACCCGGCGAATAATCCATCCAACAACTGCTGGGAATTATATTTAAAATGAAACAAAGAGTACTCTGCATGTAGAAAATAAATAAAATTAGCCCTGAGATTCGAGTTTCAATAAAATTCACATTGGAAATTCAATTAAACCCTCCAATGATGGCTGGAACATATATATTTTCTGCGATGAACATGTTATTTAAATTGGTGTAAGAGCAAAGGATTTATAGAATTTTTATAGAAATTACAAAATAAAAAATATTTAAGCCTAAATTTAAAGATTAATTTGATTTAAATATAACGTTTTGTAAGGGATTTTAAAAATTGCAGGATTAATTATTAATCTTCTGTATATTTTTCGTTTGGCTAAAATAGAAAATTTTCTATGATTTTAACTTTATGTTTTCGTACAAAATTTATACAAATCTGAAGAATTTTCCTAAGAAATATAATAGCTTAAATTATTGTAAAGAACATATTTCAATTTAAATCTCCTTAAATTCCTTTCCAATTTTATGTTTTGCAATATATATATTTTAACAAACTTTCTAGGTATTTTCTAACCACGTTTAACCTCTATATAAACCCTATACGATATATACCATATACCTTCACCAATTTAATACACTTTTTGTTTGGCCAACCATCTATGAAATGTGGCTCATTGAAAACTGGACACGCAGCAGGCTAAATTTGATTGCCGGCCGCTTCCGTGGAAAATTCATTTAGCGCTCAAAAAAAAAATTGAGCCTAAAATTGTTTTGGGCTAAAAATTGCGGAACTTCCGCTGTTTGCCCTTCGACCTGCCTCATTTGTTTTGCATTTGGATGGAAATAATTTATGATTTCAATGCGAGAAGGAAAAGGTCGCGATGACAACGGCAACTTAATTCAATTTATCGAGACATTTAAATGCATTTATGCTTTTTGCTCACGTTCAGGTTGGCGTACAATTGAAATTGAATTACGTTATTGATCGGGCATTTACTCAAAAATATATTTTTTCCCACTTGACGGCGGCCACTTGAGCAGAGACTTCCCTCCGATAACTCATATATATTTATATGTATATTGGCCACTCGAGTTTATCGATGAGCTCGCAATTTCCCGGCAATTTTCACGCAATGCCAAAAAATTGAATAGAGGAGGGAACAGGCAAGAGGCAAAGATTCTCAAGTGCCAGACAAGCAATCTCGACTGGGGTCTGGGTCACTGCCGAGAGACAATGCCGCCTGACGAGCGTCCATCTCTTATTATTAAGATTTTCCTTCCCTTTTTTATTGCATTCCAAGGGCGGGAAATTGAGAAAATTTGTCACTGGGGGGCAAGACAAAGGGCTAATGGTCCAAGGACTGACCAACAAAAAATATGCGGCAATCAATCAATCAAAATGCCCAAATCGATATATATACGGATGAGCCTGTGCAACTTTGTGGGCGTTAAATGATTTTCAGGTTTACACGGGGAGAAAATTAGGGAAAATTTAGAAAATAAATATAGCAAATTTTTGTTTATTATGAAATTAAAATTCAGAAAATTAAGCCTAAATTTAGAAGTCAGAGGGAACAGGCTTTATATTTATAAGCTCAAGGGAGCACTTTGTACTTTTTTGCTAAATTAAATTAAAGGTAAAATGTTTACCAAGAAATATTATTTTTTAGAAAATAAAACTAAACAATCTTGATTTGTTTTTTTAAATCTCAAGAGACTGCTGCTACTTTTTCAAACACTTTCTATTGATTTTTCTATCCCATTATTTTTGTTATCTGTAAATCTCCACAATATTTCCCACAAAACATTCAAAATACCCCAGAGAAATGCCTATAATTTGGTTAATTTTTCACATATTAAATTCGTTTTGTGCATTGAATCTCCCCCGGAGCCGCACTCAATTTTTGTTCAAGGGAATGGGACTATCCCAACTGATTCAACATTGCGAGAGCAATAAAGATAAAAATTGTGCAATATTTCCATTCAGCGCACAAATTCAGTGTTTCTGTTGGTCGGTGCCACGCCCACTCAGAGAACAGTATACCGCCCACGCCCAAATATAGAACGGCAGCAGTTCGGTGCTCATTTTAGCCTTTTTTTTTCGTTGTTGCTTCTTTGGGCTGCGTGTGTCTTTACGAATGTTTTCTGTGTGTTTCCCCGAGTATTTTCCGCCGCAAATATTTGCCATTTTTCGCTGTCGGTTTTGTCGGTTAATGCGGGCATTATGTCTGCTTTCCAAATTGTTTATTCGCGCATTTGGAATGTGTGTGTGTGTTTCCCGCATGCAACGAACTTTGAACTCGGTACCCCGGAAAAGTGCAACTGGAAAATGCCTTTTCAGTTTAATTAGCAGATAATCCACATTCGGACTTCTGTTTAGCGTTTCATTTTTGGGCGGTGAAATATGCGAATTGTTATCGCTGACACTCAATAAACAGTTTTAAAAGCGGGAAATTAAAAGAAAATATGCTGGGGAAAAGCGGTAAAATGGGCTGCCTGCTGCTGCCATGAGATAATATTCATAATGAGCATTACACTTGAACGCGACGGCCAGATAAAACGAGTTAAAATATAACGTCAGACTTTGGGGGAGGGACGAGGCTGGAAGGTGCAGCCTTTGCACAGACAGACAACAAAGATTTAATAAAAAATTAAATTAAAAAAAAAGAAGAAGAAGGGAACAAAGCTGACAACTGACAACCCTTCTGCGGTCGAGGGTACTTTGAACCCTTTTTGGCGGGGTCATTAACAAGGGGGTAAAGCCCCCCTTTAACCCTCTCTAGCCTTAATATCTCTTGGCTGTCACGTGACTGGCGTCGCATCGCGTTATTAGATCCATTATTGTTTATGATTTGCATGTGGAAAATGTGGAAAATGGCGAGCCAACGAGCAGACACAGCTGCCATTTTTATTTTCCACTTCAACAGCTTAGAAACAGAGAGAGAAATAATATATTCACCATATATTTCTCCTATGATTGATGATTATTAATGAGTTTTGATTAAAGAACAGCAGTGACACTGGAAAGGTATTAATCACTTTCCAATTTCGATTAAATTAAGTGGAAAAGGTAATTAGTAAAACATTAATAAGGTGGAAATTAAAAGAGGGTTGTTGTTTTTTTGGGGTTGAAATAAAATGTTACAACAGAAAAAGAGATTAATTGTGTTTAATAATTCAGGAATTTAAGGTTTTATTAAAAGAGTTGGAAAAGGGTAAAATCCATGAAGAACTTGAAGTTCTTGGCACACAAATAACTTAAAGTAAATAAAACACATTCATAACTTTTTGTTCGAACTATTTAAGTCCATTATTTTATGCAAAAAATATTCCTAAATTCATTTTCTTACAAAATAAAACCATCCATCGCTTGCTATCGCTCATTCACCTTTCCCAAAGCATTTTGCCTTTCATAGATACCACCGTATAAGCCCCAAAAAGCAGTCTTAGCCATATTCGGTCTCCATAGACATATATATTTCTGAATATCTAAATTTCAAAGCTCTGAGCCAGAGTTCTCGGTGCACAGACAGTGCCTCACGTAGCAGCCACAATTTAGATTTTAATGGCGAAAATGGCTTTTCGCTGCAAAACGGAATGTTGTAGCTTTGGACTCGGACAAGAGTTTTCCATTCACTCGCATGCGAGTCCTTCGAAGCGTTGTCCTGGTCAGTGGTGCTCCCTCGGTCCCCCCCTTTTTATACATAGTTCCGCCCGTGGCGCTATGCTCCAGTTTAGAGAGCGTCTCTTGATTAACCGTTGCCCAGTTATTAATGGCTTTCACAGTCGCCATCTCTTTGGCCCGTTCACAGTGTGTTTCGTGTTTATGTGTCACCCATGGCATCCATATCTGGTCCCTGCCCCTCTTTCGGCACGTCCATGAAAAGCCAGCGACAGTTCAAACAAGCTTTGGTTGCTTAAAACTCTTCACCACCGCAAGCTTACTTTCACTGAGAGAAATTTTAGAGAAAATGGTTTACTCAAAGGGGAAAAAGATACTTTTTTTTAAAGGGTTTGTGGGTAATTTTAGAGGAGATTTCGTAGTTTGTTTTTTAAAGGAAAAGGGGTTTATGTAAGCAGGAATATTTAGTTTTAAATTCCAACAAAAACAGCTCTTATTTCTTTAAAAAATATTTCCCACCAGAAAACTAATTCTCTTGTCATAAAATTTTCAGTTTAAATAAGTTTAAAGTTATTTCTTTCTGTGCAGCTACTTTGTATCTCTCGTTGTTGGGCCCCATCCCGCTACCGAACTCTGTCTAAGCTTCTGCTATTTGCTTTTAATTTCCAGCGTTTTCTGCACATCATTCTGGCTCATTCTCGGCGACAAGCTGAGCTGTGCCACCACCGGCACCACCACTGGACATTGTAGCTGGGACTGTCGTGGGCGTATATATTAGGGTCAGCGGCAACAACGCTTTGCCTCGCGCCGGTCAACAGGTTCAAAATTAGCGCTTTAATTTCATTTCGAGAGCTCTGCTCATAAATTTCAATAAGTGCCCGTCGAAAGCTTGGGCTTTCAATTAGAAGAGCCATGAGTGGGCAATATATATACTATACAGAGAGAGCGAGAGAGAGGAGGAGAAACCCCACTTTTACTCTGCCAGAAAATGCTAATTGAAAATACAATATCATTTAAATTTAAATTAGTTCTCGAACAAGGTCGAAACTGGGCACAAACAGTTAACGCCTTTTCCGGGTGAAGGTCAAAAAGGCAGGGAAAAACTTAACATCATCATCATCATCGTTGGTGCTGTGTATCTATTGCACTTGTCATAACACAGGCAAATCACGTATACGCCACGTATATGTAGGAGGAAACCTTTTTTTGCCTTTTTACGCCCACTTGCACCTGCCGTTAGTTATCAGAGTAAAAGTTTATCATTGCCACCAAAACTCCATCCTCCAGCTACTCCTGGGGGCCACAACATTTTTAACGAACTGGTTTATGCATGAGCTACTTTAGTCCTCCGCCCCCGACATTATGCATTGACAACATTGGGGCGTGGCCGTTGAAAGAGGAGGCATTAGCCTTCACCCATATACATGGCAGTACACAGAAAGGAAATACTAGACAAATCGGAGGGTTTAATTAGTTATAAGAAATAGCTTTAATTTGAAATATAACAAAAGCCTGATTACTCTTTGATATTTTATATATTTTTCTTCTAACCAAAACTAAGCTTCTGTGACCTTTTCTCCACCCTTTCCAAGTCATTATAAATTAGTTATTTTAATAATAAATACCTGGACTTAGGGCTTATAGCCAAAAGGGTTGCCCTGCAAATATGTTTTTCCAGGCCATTCGAGTGTTTATGTTATCTTTTTGCTGGCTTTCCAACAAGGATGTTTATGTTTATGTTTATGTTTTCCTTGACTATTTTCTTAGGGGGATGATGAACCCTTTTAAACCCCTCCACTTGCTGCATAAATACATGAGCGAGGGGCTTCACCTGCACCTCATTAAGTCAGTAGTCGCGGGCCAAAGTTCTGGCACATTTTGCATTCAGCTAAACTAATTTGCTTTGGTCGAGTGCCAGGCGCCTCACCTCAAGCACACACACAACACACACCCAGGAAACTTTACAGGTGACACAAGACACAGGACTAAAGATGCCTCCTTCAGAGAAGGAGAATAGTTAAAACAGATTCAAGTGGCTCAGCTTTGTTGCATGAATTAAAGTTTGTCCAACGCCCCCCCTACCACCATTTGCAAAGTGCTGCCGGCTTTTAGGCGTCGTCCCGCCGGATGTCCGCTGCTATAACGCTTTCGTGTTGCGACTGAGAATTAAGTGAGTTTCGGGGGGGGGGAGGGGGCAACGGGAAAGTCATGGAAATCCAACGCATAAAAACACTCTTTTTTTTATTGTACTTTCCTGAGCAGAGATCTCGGACCAGCGCTGTTTTGCTTTACGAGCAGCTGGTTTCGATGGTACAACGTGGCGTATGATTCATTTTTGCATGTGCTTTGATTTGTGTGAAAGGGAAAAAGGCGGGGGAGTGGGTGGCGACTACAAATTTGCCTTTTAGCGCCAAACATTTTTGTTGCCGAGCCATAAAAAAAACAACGTGCACGCTGCTGCCCGTATTTAAAAGAGAAAAATGGATGATTAGCTGTGAGAAAATTCATTTGGCCATAAAAAAGGCGTTCAGTGAACTCGCTGGAGGGAAAAATACTTTGAGAAACGAGCATAGGTAAGTTTTTATTTGCATAAATCTCAACTGAGATACCTTTTAGGAGAAGAGGCCTTCATTATATTAGGAATTTTGCCTTTAAAATTGTAAGTAAATAATGAAGGAGGCTGGATTTTTGTAATTATTTATCATTATTCAATAAAAAGGGATATGAAATCAACGATTTTATAAATTTGAAGTACTTTTTTTATAGAAATGGGATATTTTTTAAGGCTTTTTAAGCAAAGGAACTAAAACTTATTCAAATCATTTTTTCTTTAAACTAATTTAATGATTTTTATTAATTCTGTATTTATCTAGAATTTTATACCTTTTTAACAGGTTTTTCTGACCTTCTTTGAGCTTTTAAAATATTTTATTAATTAAAAAAATTAATTAATCTTCAACTATTTGATAATAAAACTACCTTTACATCAATTATAAACACCTCTTGTTTCTTTTTTTCTTAGAAGAAATCCAAACCAAATTAAAATCCTTACCTACATCAAGCCAATATCCTTGTTCTTGGCCAAATCTTGGCCCACCGGAAGCTTTCTGGGCCATTTGCCAGCGTCCAGCTTCAATTAGACGGCAAATTAGACTAAGCCAGGCAAGGGACAAATGAAATTGCTGACCCCAAATCCTGGCCACGCACGCAACAATCCAACAGGCCCCAGGATATAGGCGAGGATTAGGGCCAAGACTGGACTGAAACCGATGCCAATGCCAGGAAATGTGTGCGTGGGAAATGGGAATAAAAAAATAGAGAAAGAGAACAGAGAGAGAGAGATCCCCAGAAGGTGTGTGTGTGTGTTTTTGGGCAAATGCAAGGCTTAGGAGGCCGTGACAGGCGCCTGGTCACGATCCCGCAGGATAATCATCTAAATTAAATTATGCTTTTCCCATGCATATTAAACTACAAATCGCATGAGGATTACCCTCTTTCTTCTTACCTCTCCAGGCGGGTCGACGACTCTCGTCCGCCGCCGCCGCCGTCAGTGTAATGAAAATGCTCGCAAGCGTGGGGCTTTTCTCGGAGGGCTGCTCCTTGTCCCCCTTTTAACCCCTCAACCCCGTGAAACATCTTAACCCCTAGGCAGCTCTGGCTTTTGTCATGATGTTGATGGAATTAAAATAATTTCTCTTGGCAATTTTCTTGGCTTGCCTTTGCACTCCTTGCTACCTTTTCACCTCAAGTGTAGCAGCCTTTCTTGCCTGTCTGCTGTCACACCTGAGTGTACGTGTCAGTGTGTGTCAGTGTGTGTCAGTGTGTGTGGGCTTAACCCTCTACACTTAACCCCTCTGTGACGTTTGCTTAACTCAAATGCTAGCAACTATCAGCTGCGATTGAGCGATACAACATGCAGATGAAGTTGTGACTAGGAATTTGTGGTAGTGCATTGTGCTCTGCCGCTTTTAAACTGCACTGAGAACCAAAATTGAAGGGGAAACTAAAATATTTTATAAATTTTGTAAACTAAAAATAAAGCTAGCTCAATTTAAACTTCAACTTTTGGTAGCAATTTATTGAAACTCAAGCCTAAGGAATTAAAAAGACATACTAAATATTCCCTTTAACAATTATTTTCCCCAGTGTATTCGCTTAATTTCCCTGCTAGTGGCTGCCATGCTGAAAATAGCCAGAGAATGGCAACAATAACGTTGAACGGAAAACGGGAACGTGGCTAAAAGCGGTGCTAGCAATGCGTTTGCGGTCAGCTACAGAAATAGCCGACAAACTGGCGAATCGGCCAAAGTGAGAGAGAGTCCCGTCCCGTCTAAAAGAATTGGGTCAGTGCAGCGACCACAGCGACCGCTGCGGTTGCATAAACTCCAAACAGCAGCAGCAGCAGCCCCATCTGCCAGCTAGTATATCTCACAAATTTATCACCTTCACTCGCATAAATTGATAAGCAATTTGCAGCAGCTGGCGGAGGCTTCAATGCAATTGCCGAACGGGAAATACAAAATACGCCATAAATTTCCAGCTAATAAAGCAAAGTGCAAGTCCGGAACCCGCCCTTATCCCCATGAAATATTCATGGGCAGGGGGCACCTGATGACAGAGTGGCGGAAATTTAATTTATTTACCGCCTCTGACCAATGCCGGAGGTATCTTGCAAGGTGTGAGAGTGAGTGTGTGTCTGGCCTATTACTTATTTTTTTTATTGCCAATTTGTTGGTGTTGTAATCATCAATCGATGGGCACCAATCAATTGCTATAATCATAAATGGCTTATCGGCCAGCGAGCAATGTCTGGCGTTACGCATACGCCGTGTGGGGCAACGTCAGAGCACAGAGAGAGTGGAAAGCCTGTGAACCTTGGCCTCCCAAAGGGGGTTCTCTGGGATGGACCTCCTGCCCAACACAGCATTGCAAATGTTTTCAAGTCTCAAGGATTTCGTGTATTTCTCGGAAAAAGCCAAAAGAGCAACAGCAAATCTCTGCCAAAGTGGAAGCCAAGACATGACATACACAGCGAATGAGTGAGTGAGTGTTAAGGGCACTGGGAGAATTTATTGAATTTATTTCGGAGATATTTTCTTTTTAAAAATTATATATTTCAGGGGAAAATATTTATAACTTAATAAAAAAAATTATTTGAAATAAAAAAAAAAAGAAAAAAAATATTATTTTGAAGGTAAGTACTTCATAAAAAGAGTCTCTGAAAGTAGTTTAGTTTTTAGCTTTTTTTTAACCTTTCTTTCATATTTTTTATACAACAATTTCTCTCGCTATTTGTTCCCAGTGTACCTGCTCCTATCACTCCTTCGTCCTCTGTCTGTGTGTGTTTGTCACTCGCCTCAGGCGCAATCAGTTTCAAATTTTGCGTAGTTTACTTTTTACATTTCAAGCTGAAAATTGAACAAGCAGCAGGGGGGCGGGGGACCCCGCCGAAATTCCCTGAGGGAAAAAACTATCCGGCAGTAATCGATGCTCACAGAGAGAGAGAGGGGAGTGAGTGAGGGGGACACTGCGGGAGATGTTTGCCCTGCACTTGCAAATCGAATTTATGGCCAGGGGACTGAAATTGATGTGCTTCAAGGATCCCAGGGATTCCAGGGATCTGCAAGGTGGCCGGGAAATAGGGTAAGGATAGGGACATCCGCATTAGCCCAGCGAAAGGCTGCAGCTGCTCACCCAGCGCTGCGATGGGTTATCTCCTATATATATCGAATATCCAACATCTCCAACATCCGCATCGATGCCAATTTTGCTCCATCGTTTTTTAAACTTTCGCTAAATTGAATTTTTTATTACGTAAATATTGGAGTAGCTGCTGCGCGTCATTGTGCTTGCTGCCCCCCTCCCTCCCCTAACTGTTCTTGGTGTCTCTCTCTGTGTGTCCGACATTTGCCTTTTGCTTTTGCTCCTTAGCCGTCGCCTTGCCAAGGATTTTCGCACGAACGCCCACGACAAAGTGCTGGCGCCAAAAAGTATGCTATAATATTTAAAGCTCACGCAAGCAACCGAATTCTCCTTGTCTTTGGTTCTTTTTTTATTCCTGTCTTGTTTGCAAGGACTAAAGTATGTGTGAGAAATGCACAAAGCAAAAAATAGTTGTGGAATTTAAGACAAAAAAAAAAAAAATAATCTTGATAGGTATAAATACAATTTTTAAAATTTATTTATTTAAAATTTGTATTAACATCTATGAAGATTGTATTCATTTTGTACTACTAAATTACTTAAATAAAGTATTACTTAAATAATATATTTGTTAAAAAAATATAATATATTCCCAAAGAAAATCCAAGAAAAAAAATAGTTCATTCATTTGTCAATAAATAAAACAAAATTTTCTGTCACTTAATTATTTTATAATTCAAATAAAACCCACATTTTATTTTCCCTAATTTCCCTTATTTTAAATAAATAAGTAAAATAATAATATATTAAATGAATTGAATAAGACATATATTGAAATTATATATTAAAAGAATAATAAAAAGAATAAATTAATAATTATTTCATTTCCCAACAAATAAAACCTCATATTCATATTTTTCTGTCACTAAATTATTTCTAAAATTCAAATAGAACTCCAAATTATTTTTCCAGTGTAAATTTGCTCATTTTTTCGCCCCATTTTATGTACGATTTTTATGGTTTCACACAAAAGAACGCCTGGAACGCCTGGCATTTACCGCTGTATTATGAATTATAGAAAAGGATTGCCCAAATAATGTCACAGTCGATAAGTCGACCTTGTCCGCAACATCACCTCCCCTTTCCCCGCATCAGATGGCAATTCAATTAGCCGCAAGGCTGGAATACCACCAGCATTCGGCGGCGGAGCTACATTTATTTATTTATAAATATTCGCTTATCTTTTGGGGGGCTGTCGGGCGCAGAGAAATGCCTTTGATTTATGGGCTGGCGATTTGTTTCTTTTTCTTTTCGCATTGCGAAACAACAACAAAGAATGATATAAAAAAAGGGGGAAACATTGAGTTTTTCACACAAAGAGCGAGCCAGAGAGAGAGAGCCTCCAATTAAATGGGAAATGCTGCACATCATCATCATTGCCATCGGCATTGGCATCTTCCTATAATTATTATCGCTGCCATTGATGACCCCATCATCATTATTATCATCATCATTGTTCAATCGATTTTAATGCTGATTATGCTCGCTTCTTTTTCCTTGGGATTTTCCAAACAATTGAGCCAATATTCTAATTATTTTCACTTTGCTACTCGCAGCATCCGAAGATTTGGCACACAGAATCAAGCGATAAAACGCGTGCGGAAAATGTGAAGGAGCCTCAAGAGGCTGGAAGAGAGAGTAGAGAATCTGAAGAGCTGCTGGGGGAAAAAAAATGGAAAAACTGAAGTGAACAAAGCAAACGGTAGAGAAATTAGTTTGTCGACAAGACTTTGATTGAGATTGAGTTGAATCAAGGGGTTTATGGCCCTTCAAAAATGCTCACAAAAATGGCAGACACACATAATCGTTCCTGCTACTCCTCTCCTAGATTTTACTGAAAATGTTCTTGCATTTTTCATGTCCCCGGGAAAATAATGAATTTTCACGCTTTCCTCTGTTGTTTCCCTTTTGCTGTTTTGGCAACTTTATGTTGTTATTTTTGCAATTTTCACGCGATTCCGGGGCGTTGGGCCCCCAGCGTTTGCTCTCAAGCCAACCAACCACCCACCCAACCATCCCCATTGTCCGTTTGCAGTTTCCTGCTGACTTTGCCATCGACGCGTCGCTTGTCGCCCGTTGCCGGCGGGGAAATTGCAATTTAATTAAGCTGCTCGGCTGCCCGAATGGCCAGCCAGGCTACCACCACCCAGGACTAACCATGGAAAAACCCCCCACTTTACCATGCAATTTTCGGGTCGCAGTTCAAATAATTTGGCTCTCGTCGAATCTGCCGCCTTTGAAGTGCATAATTAAAAGCAGACTCCGGGTGTCCTGGACTCTGAACAGATTGGAATAGTTTCCCCTTTCCCAAGTTTAACTTTGATGTTTTCAGCTTACCTGTAAAGATACAAAAAAAGATAGAAATTATGATTAGTTTAGGTTGAGGAACTTTTCTAATAAGCTGGGTAAAAGTCAAAAAGGGTTCAAATAATGCCTCTGAATAAGGGTTATATAATGCCATTACGCAGATATAGGATTTCTTTGGATTTCCTAGAATTTCTGAGTAATTTTTTTCCTGCAAATTTCGCGCCGTTCAGCACTCCCCTCGTCGCGTTTTTGTGCCATCCATCAAAGCCAGCCCTGAACATATCGCCCATCGACCTTTTGCATATTTTTCTCCCAACGACCACGACTTCAATATAAACAAATTTTATTCGTTGAGGCACAACCAACTGTTTGTTTACTTGGCGAGCATTTTATTTTCGGAAGAGAGAGAGGAAAAAAAGAACCCCAAAGAAGGGGTACATCAGAAATTGTATTGGGAAAAAATTCTTGTTCGATTTTTTTTGTTTGTTTCGGAATGGAATTCTGGCATTGCTTGCCATATGTTGAGCCCCACAAAAAACTGATTGCGAGTTTCCATAAATTCCTGATCCATCCATCCATCGATTTAAACCTGACAGACTTCAGTTTTGGTTCTTTGCCGCTCATCATTAGCCAAAAAAGTTGGTGCCTGAGAACATTATCCTAATCGATGCTCCTGGGAGAGCTCTGCCCTGCCACTTGAACCACTTAAAAACTTTAAATTGTCTTATCGGTTGATGGCAGCCAAGGCAATAACAATAGCAACAGCAAAAACTAACCTCGATTTCAATATATAAGTTCAAATAACAGGAGAGGGACGAGGATTAAAGAGGGGATAGAACCGCAGAAACTTGTTTACACACTTCTACACCAAAATGGGGAATGTCCTGGAGGCACAAATGTGTTCATAATAATAGTAAAAGGTGTGAAAAAGGCTTTTGAAAAGGAAAATAAATGAATTGAGCAATAAATCATTTAAAAATAAAAAAAAAAATTATCGCTTCGTTTTTTTAAAAGCTTTTTAAATTAGTTTAACGAATTTTAAATTATTAAAATGATTTTTTTTTATATATTTTAATTTGCATTTAAGACCTGTAATTTATACAAATTCATTTACTACTTGCTTATTCACTTGAAAATTAATACAAATCTCTCTACCAACGTATGAAAATTCTCTATCGCAAAAACAATGCTGAAAAAAACTCGACAAAAACTCAGTTGAAAATGGAATGGACAGCGAAAAACTACGCAAAAATGTCATTTAAAAGTGTCCGCAAAACCATTGTGAAAAGCCAACGAATTTTCGGGGAAATAGAATGGAGAATGAAGGGAATTCCCAAGCTCAAACAAAGAACCAATTCCACCGCAAAACAGACAAAAGTTGGCTGGCTTTCTCCGCCCCCTTCTCGCAGCTCGCAAATGATGACAAATCACAGACAGACACACACACATGTAAATAAACTTATTTTGTGGCTAAATTAGAACAGCGACAGTTGCTAGGAAATAGGGACTAAAGTGTCGCACTTAATTACATTTGGTACCACACACACATACCATAAAGGCACAGATGATAAGGCGATGCAAATGCAATGAAAAAGTTGGAAAAGTTTAAGGAAAAACTAAACCCAATACATCAGCAAAGGCATCATCTTTCAAGTATTGCGCTAACTGCATTTCTGCCCTATGCCAGGCTCTATTGTTCTTGCAGGAGTTCAACGTCCTTGCCATCAATTAGAGAAGGAACAAGTTTCAAGTCTTTTAAGCTTTCAACAGCGAGAAAAGGAGTGTAATTTCTCAAGAGAAAATATATCGAAAAAGATTTCTAATCCTTGAATAATAAATCCTTGCGTTCAGCTTGTCAGTTGATTTGAAATCTCTCTAGATTAGCACTTGTCAGGCAACTTAAATCTGTTTAGGAATATCTTATAGTAAGTGATAAACTTTTAACTGTGTATCCTGGTGCCCATTACCTATTCCCAACTGCCGTTCCTGTAGCTCCTGCTGCCAAGCTGGTGCCTTCATTGTTATTGGCATTTTGGAGGAGCTGGGCTTGCGTGCAAAATTACTTTCCTGGCCAGGACGCGCATTTCCTGTTCCATTTTCTCTGCCGCTTGTCTGCCCCGGCTTCGTTTTGCGTTATTAATACAGTTCCGTTCTAGCCGTTTCTAACCCATTTTGTTGTGCCAGCACCAGCAGCAACGACGCTTTCTTCTAGCTCTATCGATTTTGGAATTTGCTGGGTTTTTTAAGCCACCCGCCGGGGCCGGGACCGTAAATTATGCAACGTCCGTGGTAAGCAGCTCGCATGATGTGCTCTGCCCCCCCCTCCCAGCACCCTGATTTACGACCACCAACTGTCCAGACCGGCAATTAAAACTTACGCTTCCGCCTCGAGGCCTTCGCTTTGATGGGAATCCCGGGGCAGAGGATCAGGAGTCGCATCAATCAAATTATACCTTTGAGTCGAGGCACAAACTTTGTCGAGCCGATTTTCCCAATTAGCAGAGGGATAGCTGAGAGGCCAGAGATTAGGCCAGACTGAGAGACTGTTAAACTGCGCCCCAAAAAAAAAGTTGCAGATTTAATTAAAACGAATTTAAAATTCAATGAAAGCGACTTTTTTTTTTAGATGCCAAGAGAGAGGAAGTTGGTCCAGCAGGAGAAGGTTTTCTGGGAAATCAAATCTATTCTGGGCTTAATTCATGCATGCTTTTACACAGAAAAATATGTTTTCAAAGGAAATTATTATAAGAATTTATTATAAGAAATTAGATATAAAATATATAAAAAAAAACTGTTGATAAAACATGGAAAAATCCCCAGAAATATTTATTTAAAATTACCTAACAAACTTCTGTAGTAAAGTAAATCTCAAAAGCTTAAAATATTTGCATTTCTGATTAAATAAATGTTAAGAACAAAAGAATTCCTAATCGAGAATTAAATTCCTTGCTTGTCTTGCTAAATCCTTTCCTAGAATCCTTTACCAAGAAGGGGAAGCTGTGAATGCAAATTCCAATTTTAAGATTTACACCAAAGGAATCTTCAATCAAGAATTAAATTCCTGACTTCAAATGGCGTTTTTCTCGCTGAAAGAGTTCTTTTCCTAGAATCAACAGGGAAATTTGTGGCAAATTGTGGAAGAAAAAGGAATCGAAGGAAGGAAAACAAACCCAGTGGCAAGTGGAAAGTGAAGCGGAAATGGAGGGTTGGAGGGGGGGAAAACTGCAAGAGGAGTAAATTAATTTTGGTGATGAAGGATTTTTCTAGCCGTACTCTCTCTCTGCCGCACTCTATGTCCTTTGTATGGACATGGTCAGTAAAAGGACTTCGGGGCTGGCCACAAGCTTCTGCTCTTCCTAATTGCCCCAGAAATTGCACGACGGAAATGGAAAATGAGTCGCAGTAAAAGGCAGCAAGGAGCGAGGAGCAGCTGTAATGAGTTCGATGAAAGGATCTCGCGGCGACTTTTTAATTGAACTCGCTCTTTCCCTTTCTTTTTGTTCCTCCCTCTTTGTCACTCTTTTTTGTTTTTTGTTTTTATCCCTACAATTTGTCAACGTTTCTGGCTGTAATTTCCTTCTTTTGCCCTGTGCCGGCTTATGCCTTTCGATCATGGTGAGCCTTTTAAACTAATTGAGTTCATCTTTTATTAATTGGCCCGGCTCAAAGCAGCAGCCAGCTTTGGGCTCAGACACGCTTTTCCGGCTATGCCTCGTAAATAAACGATTAGCCAAAGGGACACACACACACACATTGGTTGGGACATCAAAAATGTTACAGAAAACTCGCCCACAAATCAGACAGCCTCCTGATGAACTTTTTGACCCTTGGAAGCTGGCATGAACTCGCCGAAATTCCGAATTTCAATTTAGTTTTCTACATATTACCATTTAGCCCCAACCCAACCCCCTGCCACCACCTGGAACGCACAATTCAATTAGCCAAAACTAATCCCAGTGCCCAGCCAGCAGCTCCCCCGCACCCTTCTGTTTCCGTTTCATTTTTCCTGTAACTATCATCTATCATCCCTAAGCCAAGCTCCAAAAAGTATCAACTTGCCCGCCCGCACACTTAACCAAATTGCATTCCCAGGCCAAAATGCACTTGAAAATAATAATGGAAAAAATTAAAGAGAGAAGAAATATGCAGTGAGAGCTTTTAATTCAAGGTTTGTATATAATAAAATATTAAAAGACAAGTATTAGAAAATATTTTGGGAATTATTTGGGCTGGTGTAACATTTTGAAAGCTGAAATTCGTACCAAAAGGTAGGAAACTACATAAAGTATTATCCATCAACACTGGATATAAAAATGGTATCAAATTTCGATATAAAAATATATAAATAACTAAAGTTTTTGATGTTTAAAAATTGTATTTAACAATTTTTCTTTGTAAATATTGATATTTGAATGTTAAATTCCATATGGTTCTGATTTTTTAAATTCAATTTTAGGTTTGCCTTCTATAAATCCCTGTAAATGATACATTAATCAAGTTAAGCCTTTAAATATTTATAAAACTTGCTATATTAATAATAAAACTACAATAAAGGGTATATATATTTAATATCTTGGAAATAAAAAATTTATGTTGTATACATACGAAGGTTTTCTTAGATTTTATCATCAAAACTTGGGGAACTACCATTTAATTATATTTAATCTTTCTCCTTTAAACTTCCAATTTCGTAATTAAATTATATTTAAATTTCCCTTATTAACGTCTTCAATTTAATACTTAAATTATATTTAAACTTCCAGATTTAAACTCTCTCATTTCATAATTAAATTTCAAATTTTTCAAATTTTTCCTGGTGTAAAGTATTCACAACTCCTGGCCCAAAGTCTAGGTCTAAGGTAAGGCAGCAGCAGTGGCAATAAAAAAAAAATTGGAAAAGAAAAAAAAAACAGACAGCAACATCAAGTGCTGGGCAAAGTTTTTGCTTTGCATGTAAAAGTTTCGCAGCGCAGAGATACAAATACAAATACAAGCTGGGAGGATGTTAGAATGGAGCCATCAAAGCTCTCCTCTATCCTCCTCCCAGAGCTCCCTCTCTCGCTATGCATATTAGGTTTTCTCTGCCTGTTTTTCTGTTAGCCTAGTTTCCCCCATTTTGTTGTTTTGATTCCGCCGCCTGCCCCTGGAAAACATTTTCTACAAATTGAATATCATTTGCAGCAGCTGCGAGCGAGGGGGCTTTCCCCCTAGTCCTGGGAAACAGGCAACCTGGAGAAAATACTTTAATTACTTTTAGTCATCGGGGGCCGAGAGAGCCCACGTCCACCTTGGACCCGTTTAACGCCTTTCGTTTTTTTGGCAATCAAATTGAAAAGTTCAACTGCAAAAAGGACCAACAGAATTTTCAATGTCCCTCCTCCACCGCCCACTCCATTCAATTCACTGGGAAAACGTTGTCGAAATATTAACAAGTTGGTTTCAGATATTCAAGGGGTGTCCTAGGTCCTCTGTCCTGGCTGTGCTCCTGCTCCTCTCCACTTGACAGGAGACACGTGTAAAAAAGGTAACCCCTTACAACGAGGTGTGAGTGGGAGTTGGTATCTCATTTGGGTGCCACTTGGCCTTTGGCAACATTCAAGCAAAACGGGTGAAAGGTCCTTGTCCTTGTCCGTTACAATTTACATGGAAGGAAATCCAGAAAATTTCCGAGCCTGGCCACCCCAAAAACGAACTTTGTCACGCTGAATAAATCCGACCCTTTCACCTACGAAAAAGGTATCCTTTTGCAAATTGCCCAAGGAGGCCGACAGACAGAGTTGAGAGGGGGAGTGATGTGTTGGAAAATGCATTTTCCGAATTGGTTTTAATGCCAAAAAATATTTACACAGAACGAAAATTTAATTAAGAAGAGAATATTTTAAAGAAATAAATTGTAAAGTTGCAAGTTGTTATTTTTATATAAATAAAAGTAAAGGAATTTCTATATTTTATAGTATCTTTCTCCTTAAAACTGTATATATTTCCACTTTTAAATGGAATTAAAAGTTTAAAGCAGCTTAAAATCTACCCAAAAAGATAGTTTATCTAAACTTTGTCAGTCACTTTATTGCTCTTTCATTTATTTGCTTCTTGTGGCTTTAGAAGTAGGTTAAGTCTGTTTTCAGTAGATAATCATTAGCCAAATTACTCTTAATATTATTTCTCTGAATGCACATAAATAAATAGATGCACAAAATGCATTCACATGCATTTAGCATAACAAATTGAATTGATTTCCCCAAAGGGGGTTTCATTGATGGACTAACAAGTACAGAGAACAGATACATTTAGAGATACAGATACAGGTGAGATGGCTCACAGGAAGGATAATTGAACTAGGCCGGAAGTTGCCGGCAAAGATCCAGGAGTCATCAATAAACCATAATCCGCTTAGCAAACTAAACCAGGGACCATGCCCGGGGGAGGGCTTAAGAGGCGACACAAAGAGTTTGCTTTTCAGGCGGACAACGGGGCGCATTAAAGTTGCTGCATTTCAAGGCATATTGCGTATACGCCCCATGTGTGTCTCTAGCAGAATAAGCGCAATTAAAGCTGGGGTTATATAAATGGCAAACGTTGTTTTGTCAACATCATCATCATCGTCATCGTCATGAGCGTATGCTAATTTCCGTGTTTGATGCACAAGCTCACTCGCTCTTGGTGACTCAATGGCTGGAGGAGCGAGTGTTTGGGCAAATGAATGAATTTCAAGCACGGTTCCTGCTCTCTGGCTTAATATGCCAAGCGATAACATATTTGAGGAGGGGTCTGAAGGGGGGCACACACTCTCTGCGAATGCCAATGGCACACTTTCAAGCCCCGTCTGCTGCCAGGCGGCCATGTGTGAATGTGGTTGTAAATGCGCACTCGCATGTACTATAAGTATAAGTATACTAAGTACCCACAGACATTGGGATGGGGACAGGGAACGGGGAACGGGGAACAGGAATAGCGACAGAGACAGGGGCCAGATAACATCAAGGGAGCCAAGCTAATTGTTGTTGCCTTCTTGATTTTCTGGGGGATTTCTGCTAGAGGTGAGACCGTGAACTCATATTTATATCAATGGAGTTGAGTTTATTATCCAAAAATAAAAGTTTATGGGGCTTTTTAAAACCTGGTAAGATATTATATCTTTGTGACAGCAAGAGAAGTACTATAATCCCTAAAATATATATTTTCTTATACCCCCCAGAAAAGCTAAATCTATTTTATTTACTCACAAAATTCTTAGAGTTTTTATAAATTCAAAATTGCATCCACACTTTACTTTTAACCTTAAATTTCTTGACTAAAATTCTTCAATTAATCATTGACATGTTAACCACGTTTATAGCTTTGCTGCATAAATTAATTGAAAATAAATGATGTAAGCCCCATAAAATGTACACTTTACTTTATGAATTTCTAGAAGAACCTCTTGAGAAATTACTAAATCATTTTGTTCTTGAAGACTGCAGATAATAAATGTTATTCCCCCATTAAATTTGACAAGCCATTTCATATAATTTCCGATTGGAGTACCGAGTGCAGTGCAATCGTTTTCCGCCTATCTTTCACTTGTTGTAAAAACTCAAAAAAAAAAAAAACATTCGATTTATTTTCCCCGTTTTACATGCGTTTTGTCATTCTCTTTTTCCCTCTGCACTCACACACACCTGTCGAATGTCAACTTTTATCAACTCTTCCCGCTGCCTTCCGCCTCTCATCAATCACATTCGAAACGAGGCGGCGGCCACCACCCGCCGCCACCCACCCATTCAGGTCTCTCACCTGTTTGTCACCTGGCTAACGGCCCCGTCTCTGACTCCTCCTCGTCGAGGCAATCGAAACGTGACCATTTGACCAACGTGCCGGACATTGTGAGCCAAGAGAAAGGTGGCCAAAACGAGGGGAGAAGGGAGGTAACGAATCCGAATCCGTAACCAAATCTGAATGGTTGGGGGAAGTCTACAGTTCTTAACGGCTATTGCGTTTTAAGACAGCAAACAGTTCTGCCATAAATTCATTGAAAGTGCCTCCGACTCATAATTCAAGATTAAGCCCAGCCCAAGGAGGGAATTTGAAAAGTTTTCATTTTCCCCAGAGCAAAGTTCTTGCCATCATTCCATGGATTTGTATGTATATTTTCCCAACTACTATTTTCTCTCCCCCGAATATTTATCAGAGCTCCTGCCTACATTTGGCCATATTTCCATAAGATTTTCCTACATTTTATTATTTACTTTTTGGCGCCACAACAAAAAGGGAGGAGGAAGAGGATAAAGGGTTTAGTTGTGGAACTCCAACAGCCAGTTAACAATTTCCATTGCTTTTCAAATTGATGTTCTTGAAAATGTGGCAAGGGGACAACAGATGTTCCAGGCAATTATTTTTCAACGCACAGAGAAAAATATTATAAGAAAAGTATAAGGAAATATTAAAAAAATTAAATTATATAAGATTTTTATATTAAAAGGAAATTATGTTTGTCTCAACTTGAAAGTAAATATTTAAATAGGTTTAATACATAATTTAGAGAGAATATTCTTTAAGAGAAATTTCCTTACTTTTCATTCTCTTTATTTAAATATATATTTCCACTTTTTATATTAAAATAAAGATATCTTTGTCTCGACATACAAATAAATATTTAAATAAACTGTGAATATATTTTTCAACATCCCGAAACCTGATATTTCTTTTAGAGAAGTCAGCATTTTCTATATTTTTCATTTACCTTATTTAAATATATTTTTTGTTTAGATAAAAATAAAGTTATCTTGGCCTCTATTTTTCCTGATTTCCATTTACCATATTCAAATATATTTCCCCACTTACTAAAAGCTTATCAATCTTTAACAAAATTCTTTATAATACATTGATATCAGACCATATCTAAAGCCCAACTTTTTGATTTGATAAGAGCTTTTGTTGATAGCAGAAAAAAACCACCCAATTGATAACCAATATTATTCTTTAATTTCTCGCCGTGTGGCTATATTCCCCAGCTTTCGACCTAAATTGATAACAGAGAGCGATACCAGGGAAATTGATTTGCAACTTGAATGAATAGGAAAAAAGGGAGGAAAACAGCTTACCTACAGTATACCTGGGTGTGCTGCCATTTATATTCGAGATTAACAATCGATGCTCAAGGATTTTGGGTACCAACACAATATGCACATTTTTGAAAAGCAGCCAAAAAATGATTTTCCATACCGGAAGCAGGCAAAGGAAAACGCAGACGAGAAAAACATATTCAACCTGCAGAGGAGAGCCTGAAACTTCAGTTTCAATTTGCTGAAAAATAGAAAATTGCATAATTGAAGGATTCGTCGTCGTCGGAAAAACACAGCAACTGCGGTCAGGCGCCTCCTGCAGCTCTCACTGATGGAAATTCTTTTTTTTTTTTGCGCTTTCCCCGCCAACAACTGCAGGCACAACTTCCGCCCTTTATTTCTCGCTTTTGTTTCGGCATTGTTTGTGAAATATTGGTCAGCGGTTTTTTCAACTCCTCCTCCTGGTTGGTGGGTGGAAGACCAAAATTTCGAGAAACGTTATTATGGTTGCGCCTGCAACGTGAATTATTTGACAACAGTTTTGGGTTTTGCATTAAATTACGTAATGTTTTGGAAAAGGAACTTCATCAAGCTGCTCGCAACAGCCCCATAAATCACCGAGGCGCGTACTCAGCTTTTCACGCAGAAGCGCGACTTTCGAGAAAAGCTACGCTTCTTTCTGGCTGCCGCTTCATCATCATTTAACGCTCAGTGGTCGTCATCTGTCATCAGTGTAGACTATATAAATATATATACCTTATAGCTCACATTGCTCACATACATCTTCCCAGTTGAGCTCGACTTGAGCTCTCAAGGTCATAGCCTTAATTTTCTCAATATTTTCTTGGAAAGAAAAAAAAACGGGGGGGCTAGAACAAAGGTATTTTTAAGGGGGAAATTTTTATAAAAAATAGCAAAACTTTAAATGAAGAAGATTCTCTGCTTTCCTCTCCTGTCTTTGTGTCCTCTCTCTCTCTTTCGATTTAATGAAGCGCATTTCCCTGGCGCAAACTTTGAACTTGAGGCAAACAATGTTCATTATGGACCCAAAGGAAGACAACTCAAGAGGGGAGACCCCCGGGATGAAAGTGGAAAAGAGGGGGAAAACCCCTCAATGCTAGGCAGACAAAGGCCCATAAATTATTAGATGGGGCAAAAGCGTTGCTAAAGACTTTTTATTTGACTTGAAGTTTCCTCTGGCTCATTTCACTTCTTGTCTGGCTGGCAAAGTCGCCTCTCTTTGTCTGCCTTTCTGTTCCTACTTCATTTTTATCATATTTTTCCTTTGGCTAACTTTACCCTCTCAGCTTGACTTTTTTTTTCTTGTATTTCCCTGCTTTTCTGGCATTACTTTTTATGGTTCTTATTCCTCGGCTTTGACTTGTTTGTCAATTTGGCCGGCAAATGTGTTACCCATCATATTGCGCCCTTCTCTGCCCTCCTCCCCCCTGAAATCAACAAAGACCCCGACGACGACGACTCTACGCCCATTAATGGCCATTCCGAGTTGTTTCCGTACTTCTGTTTCACTTTTGACGTACCAGAAAAAAAAACATAAAGAAAAACAGCAGAAGAGCTAAGCTTTAAAGCATCGAATCTTAGTTGGGTCTTAAGGAAACTCCATTTACTAATTGCTATTACACATAAAAAACACATAAACTGGGGAAAAATATAGGTTCTTTTGAGATATTTGGGCATAAATTTTGATTGGAAAATATAAGAGATATTTATTAAATTAAAAACTCCTGAAATCACAACTTAATTACATAAAAAATTCAATTTAAGGGACTTATATTTTTACTCTTTAAAAAAATATCAAATCTTGGGAATTATTAGAATATTTTGGGGGTTTATTAAAGGGGTTTAAGCTTAAGAAACAGTTAAATTTATTCAATAATATGGAATAAAAATTATTTATTTATATATTTATATTTCCCTTCTCTGTGTGTAAACTCTCGGCAAGTCTCCTTCTTACATATGATGAAACCCTCCTAAGAGCATTCTCATTCTGTTTCTATAATTCTCCCTATTCCATCTCCCTACAATAAAAAAAAAAAACTTTTATTTCAAGCACAATTATTTGGCTTAATTGTGTTTCTGTGTCTACTACTCTTATTCCCATCCACTGGAATATCTTTCTATCTTCCAGTTTGAGTTTGTCAACAGTTTCGTCACGCTTCTCGCTTGTCTCCCCGCCCTTTCCCAAAGTCTCATTTCTCCCCTTTCTCCTCCTCTCTATATCAACCTCTCTCTCTCTCTGAGTGTGTATTTGCGGCCTGTCGTAATAATTTTAATAATTCCGTCATGTCTCCCTCAATTAAAGTCAGTTTAGTGTTTGTGCGGTTTTGCGCTCATCCCGGCATCCCGGAATTTCTGTTCGCATTTCATCCTCCGCAGCTCCTAGCTCCCTCCAGCATTTTGGGATTTCGTCACTCATTAATTATGCCCGGCGCCTGCAGGAGTCCTTTGCTCGCAGTTTATGCAAATTACTTTAAGGTTAATCATTAATTTTTTTTCTGTTTATTTTGATTATTTTGTCAACTGCTGGGGCGACCCTCGTCGTTGTCATTATAATGATTAAGATTGTTATGATGATGCGATCCTGCAACAGCCTTCGCCTGATGAGAATTACGAGTGGATGGCGGCTTAGGATTTGGAACCCAAGAGAACTCCTAATTAGAGGCCCAGCTGTTGTTGTTCCTAGGCAACCAGGAGGAGGCGGAGTCATGCAAATCGATTGAAATTCTGGAATTCACAGGCCACGTCCTTAATGATTGCACTGCCTCTCCTCCGGCCCCACTTTTTGCTCTCCCTGTGGTTTATGCACTTTCCCGGGAAACCACAAGAACTGCGCTCCTGCCTCACCGTAAATTGGAATTACACATTTTAATGGGAATTAGTTTGGGCTGCAAAGTTTTCCTGGCAGCCAACTTTTCGGCGGCTAATGAAATTATGCAAAAGCAACGAAAACAACCAAACAACAGGTCAACTTTTGCCCTGCGATTACCAGTTACTACTTCTCGTAGTCCCCCCCTTTTTATATATATTTATGTATGGGGGGGTTTTTGGGGTTGTGGTTTTTTTTTTTCTTTTTTTTTTTTTTTTTTTTTTTTTTTTTGTTTTTTTTTTTTTTTTTTTCTTTTTTTTTTTTTTTTTTGGTTAAGTAGCTCATTTTACTTGCATAATTCTACAAGTTTTTAATCATCTGCCACTGGCCGGCCGCAGGCAAACGTTGGGAAAGTCAAGTCAACTTTTTCAAGTGGCAAAAATTGAATGCAAATTTGGATGCCAAAGATTTCATCTCAAGTTACGGCAGCAACAATTGTCACTTTCCGAGGGGATTATTATATAGAGAGAGGATACAGAGAGAAAAACTGGGGGAAAATAAATGTGGGAATTTTGATACTTCAAAATTATGCTAAACTGCTAAAGGACAAGAAACCGTATTAAATCGACCGTTGCGATATTTTACGATATTTTTGGTATAATAATCGATGGTTAAAAGGAAAATCAATGATTGAACAAAATGTACGATATTTTCGATATAATATTAAGCGCTTTACATTTGTAAATATATAAAATTTAAATGTTACCCTCAATATGCTTCCATAACAAAGACTAAAACCACTTCAAGGGCTCAAAGAGATATCCTTCTGCCTTTTAGCTTTAAAATCTATTTAATTTTTGGTTACCAGATATGAAAACATAATTTATATAACAAAATTATACATTTTTTTCCTATTTTAGTGATACTTTTCCTTCAGTGCAACAGTTCACTGAACTTTGTAAAAAGTCAGGGACAACAAAAAGTGAAAAAAAAACATGCCAAGCGACATTGATAGCTCTCTTTTTCATCATTCAGCTTGACTTTGAGTTTAAGTTTCTGTTGTTTTTCTTTGTATTTTTTTTTGCAGTCACTTTGCAACTCTTTGGCGCCTGCGCAGCGCCCAAGCATGTGGGCTGAGTGCCACGCCCATCTCGGGGCAGCTTCAAACTTTATGACGGCATGCCAGAAATATTTCCCTCGTTTTATTTCAGCCTCACTTTATTCCTGCTTAGCTTCTTATGTAAGTTGGGTGTTTGGACGATGCCGCCGCTGATGATGATTTTAATATGGCAAACTCTCTGACGTTGCAAAGTTGCTAGCCAGAGAAGTTATAATGAAGGACAAAGTTTTTGCCAGAACATATATGCATATGTACATATAGAGCATATACATATATAGGGGGGGATAAGGAGAACTGCGCTGGCTGGCTGGTGGAAACCCGTCTAAATCCTTTTGCGAAATTGGCCAAATAACGAGCTAGAAATGCTGTAAACACTTCCCTTAGTCGTCTCCCCGCACCCCTTCATTTCATTTCCTCATTCCTGGCCTGGCATATATCCAATTGAAGTGACTTTGCCATCGGATAAGCCAAAGAATGAGTGAAGAAGCTGCTGCTGCTGCTGGTGCTGCTTCTCAATATTCAAGGAAAATGTCAAACGGAAATGAGCAAGGAAATGAAGGGAAAAACTAAAGAAACCGCATGGTGGCCACCGGTATCTCAGCTCCACCCACACTTTTTCAGCTTTCTTCGATTCCCTTGGCCGGAGAGACATTTGGAGCAAGATGAATGGTGACATTTAGATGCTGCACAGGCTATAACCAGGGTCAAATACGAAGGCAAAAAGCAATACACATAAAGAAAAGTCGAATTTTTCAAATAAATTTAACTAAATTCAAGAAAATATTAATTATTTTGAAGTTAAATGAGTTAAAAACCACTTTAAAAAGAAATAAACTTAAAAATTCGTTTATATTTAAATAGAAAATTATCAAAAAACAACCACAAAAATGACAAATTAATATATATTTAATATATTTTCATAATTAAGTAAATGTTCTATAATTTTTTCCGGAAAACCCCCTACAGACAGAAGGAAAAACAGCAAAAATAGTGGGAGAAATTAGCCCGTAGCAGCAGCTGCCACTTCCTAGGCCCTATTACCAAAGGACAAGCCTTGGTCTGTTCCCTTTTCCTGGACAAGTGACAAGTTCCAAAAAGCAAAATAACAACAAAAGCCAGGAAAGAGCATTCGCCCCATGGCCACGCCCACCAACAGCAGACAAGTGTCTGCCTACAACTGACCCTTTCCTTTCTTTTCCTTTCCTTTCCTGTCCTGTCCTGTCCAGTCCTTTTCCTTCCACAGCCTGTTTTTGAAAACCTAAAAACCCACCCACAACTTTAAACAAGGCAAGAAAAGGGGGGAAGGTATAAATACAACAGAAATGATTCCGATTTAGAGTTGGATTCCCTCTTTTTTATTTGACTTTGGGGACGACTCTCGTCTGCCTCCTGCCTGCAATATTTTTGATATGTTTTAAAGCGAAAGGATAATAGGGAAGCCGGGACCTGGATGGCTGGGCTGGGCTTCCTACACAGACAAACCCAATATTTGCACAACTGGGATTTTTGGGTTTTGTGGGGGGCCAGAAAAAAGGGTTCCCTGGAGTTGGGTTTTTATTTAAATTTCGTGCATTTGAGTTGATTTGGCGAGTGGATTAGTTTAGGCATGAAAGGATCCCAGATAGGGATTCAGGGGGGAATGATTTGGAGTTTTTTTTTTTTTTTTTTGCCGTCTGGTCTGTCGGCTCTACTGGGATTTTCCAGCAGCAAAAAGGGGGTTACAGGAGAGGCAGAACACGTGTCCCTGTTGGCCCTGTTCCCTGCTAATTGCGCCAAATTGTTGCTGTTCCTATTCCTGTTCCTGTTGCCAAATCTAACTCCCACCCCAGCCGTGTTAGGCTCTAACTCAATTAAGCCACCTTTTGCAACCCGAAAACAACGGTTCAAGCCCCCAAATAAACCCCACGGAAAGGAGTAATTATTCACACAACTGTGAAATTTGGGTTTCAGTTTGAACTGAATTCTAATTAATTCAGACAGGAATACTCTTAAATTTGATGAGAAAACTAAATTATTTGATTATTTGTAAAAATATATATTCAAGAATTAAATTGGATTAAGAAAAATATTGTTAAAATAAAAGTTTAAATATTTGTTTATATTTTTAAAATATTTTTAGGGTTCAAAACTAACTAGAAAAACCTAAACTAAATTCCTCATTTGTTAATACTTATTTTCGATTTATTTTAAACTATTTTCTGTATTTTAAACCATTATATTTTTTTATTTATATAAAATCTTTTCAACTTTCTCATTTATAATGTTTTTTTAATAATTTAAAATGACATAAACTAACTCAAAGTGTGGCTGATATCAATATCTGTTTATTTTGGCCGCAAGTCAATGAGCAGGCTAATGAGCGGACATGCTACACTAAACTATGTGCATCGGTAGTTAACTCGATTACACTGGCCAACAGCAACAACAACAATATAGGGAAATTGTTGTCGTTGGTGGAAAAGGGGTTGTAATATCAGAAACAGATGAACCAAAGCGAGAGGGAGAGAGAGATGTGCAACCAACAAAAGCATTGCAACAGTCAGCAGGAGGGCTTCGGAGTTTTCCCCCTCTAAATAGCCCCCAGAGTTACTCATTTTCCAGCTTCGCCCTCCAACAAGCTTTCCCCTCTCTATTCTTTAGCCTCACACACACACACACACACAACCCTCTATGCAGCCGCCCTACCACCTACCTCACCTCCCTTTTCCAGCCCGTTGAAGACGTGCAAATTATTGCCACGGCGGAATTAGGTCAACATGGCGACCCTTGGCAGCTCCCCTTGCCGGGCTTTGCCACCCCTTTTGGCGGAAGGGGGCGGGCTCCCTCACCCCTCCTCCCCTGCTAACAACCCAATCGTCACTTGTTTTGTTATGGCTCTTTGTTGTTGCTAAATTAAGGGTTGCCATTTGCCACCAAAACTCTGCCTACATTGCATAGATTGCAAAAAAAAGGAAAATCATTATTTTAGAAGGGAAATTTTCAAAAAAATATCTAAAAAAAATTTCAACCGAAAGCTGACATATTTAAATATGTCAAGAAAATATAAATTAAATAAATTTATTAATAAAATAAGATTTTATATTAAATTTCATATTTCTAAAGGAGTTTCCCCAATTTAAAGTGATTTTAGATAGCTTTAATAACGTCTTTATGGGTTCTATAGCTTTCTTATCCTTAAAATATATTTAAATTAATAAATTCTAAATACATATTTCCCTCAGTGATCCTCTGTCCCCCTCTGGTTTTCCTAGCAAAACTTGTGCGTTCCACGCGCTTTTCCCATTTAACATTTAAATGCGGCAAAGGCGTTGAAATTGTCTCCCAGCTGGCTGTTTGCCTTTCGCCCATTTGGCGTGTGGGCGTGTCAAGATCCATTTGCATATTACCCCTCAGAGTCAGGCAGGAGTACACGCAGGACCACGCAAAATCCCAAGGATCCAAGGAAGCTTTTGCCAGGGCGCACAAATCGGTGAAAATGCGAAGCGCGGTTGCGACAAACCCTTTGACATTTTCTATTTGTTTTTGGCGGGCTGGTTTCTGTTTTGTTTTCTTTTGTTTTGTTTTGCTTTCTTTTTTTCACCCGCCGCCTAGTTCAAGGCAAACAATTTTCGGCTAGTCTTAGTTCCTTTTTTCCCCCCAATTTTCCCCGGACTTTACCCCTATTTCTTGGTGTTTGTTTGTTGTCTAGGCCGAGACAAAATTGTTGGGCTTTTAGAGCAAATGATTTGGCTGTGATTTTGTTTTTGGGGTTTCGGAAAACACAATGGAAAATGGCAAAATTTGAGGGAGATAATAAAAGACATGGGGAGGGGAGGTTTAGCTGCAATTGCAATTGCAATTTGAGTGAAAACAAACCAAACAAGCAGCAAATCAGCAAACACAAACCACACACATAATACACCCATCGCCAGACAGACAGACAGACAAAACGCATCCATTTGTTCTATCGAGCCACGCCCACACATGCGTCGCATACGTGACCTCCTTCGAACGCAACCCGAGGAAACCCCCTCCGCCTCATATCTACACAACTCCCCCACGAACCGCCCATTTTCCGACCACTTCTGGAAAACTGGCGCTGCTTCAAATTCACTTCACTTCGTTCTTTTCTCTAGTAATTTTCTCTAGCCTCTCCAGAGCGACCTCGCACATCCAGAAAAATAAAGAAATAAGAAATTATATGAAATACAAGACTAACGACTATGAAATACCTGGTATTAGGGTTGCATTTCTTTGTGGAAATATTTTTAATAGTTAAATTTCAATTAATTAAATATTTGTATATAGAAATACTGTCTAGAAAATAAAGAAATAAGAAATTATATGAAATACAAGACTAAAGACTATGAAATACCTGGTATAAGGGTTGAATTCTTTTGTGGAAATATTTTTAATAGTTAAATTTCAATTAAATTTATATTTCTATAAAGACAATGATGTCCTGGCAGAGTTCTAAAGGGCCGAAACTCATTGGGATTAACAGGATTACAAGAAAATATCACATTTTTAAGGGTAAACACCCCCACATTTATCTACAAATACAGGGTATCAAGGAGAAGCCATCCACCCACTGCCCACTCTCGTTGAGAGCTTTGCGCCAATTTTTTCATGTTTTCATGCGTGTTGCGTGCACAACAAAATAAGAAACAGAAAAAAAAACAACCGACAAACAAAAACAAAATAAAAACCAACAACAACAATGACTAGGATGATTGTTAAAATGTGGCAGGGACAGGGGCAGAGGCAGCGGCAACAACAATGTGGCCCATTGTATGGCGAAGTCAAGTGCCTGGCAAAGGCAATCATACACACACACACACAAGAAACAGAGACCGATACTGGAAGCATACGCATAAAATATGTATGCTTCTATGTACACACTAGTATTTGTGCCAGTTTTCATTGCATAACTGTAACCTGGCACTTTTCCTTTTGTGCTGCCTCTCAAAAAGCAGCTCAGAGTTCACTTATTCCTTGTTTCTTTGCCTTACTTTTCTGCTTCCTTTAAAAATCCACCCACTCCCACCCCCTCCCTGCCTTACTTACTTTCCCACTTTTCCCACTTGCGTTTCGCTCTCGAATTTCCGGTAATGAAAACCCCGTGCAACATTCCCCCTGCAACCTCTTTGTCCTGGCTAGCCCACACACACACACACACACACCTCACTCACCTCGCAACGTCGTCAGGTGCAATTTATTTTCCTTCTAGTGCTCCTTCACAGAAATAAAAATTAAGTGCAGAGAGAGAAATTTTTGGATATGAAAATTTATGTTTTAAAATATCATAAACTTTAAGGATGTTTATAAAAATATTTGTTTGTTTATATTATATTTTTAAGATGGAAATTTTTGAGAGCTTATTAAGGAGTTAACTCGTTAACTCAAAATAAATCTTTACGGAGTTTCAAAAATATTTTAAACATAAAATTATATTAAACATAAATTTAAACATAAAATTCTAGCATTTGTTTTGTCTTAAATAATACATTTGTTGTATAAAACCCCTTATTTATTTTAAAATAATCATTGAATATACAAATTAAATCATAGTTAATACAGTTTAAACAATTACATTTATCTAAAAGCAGCCCCCTCAATATATATCCCATTTGTCTATCATTTTTCTAATAAAAAATAGTTTATTATTCACAATTTTGTTGATGTGTGCATTCATTTTTATACAGAAAAAAAGGATATAGTTGTGGTTGAGGGGGTTTTTTGGGTAGAATTATTTTTTAATTTTTTTTTTTTTTTTTATATTTTTTTTTTGGTGGGGGGGGTGGTAAGTTTTTTTTTTTTTTTGTTGGGTGTCGGTGGGTGTTTTTTTTTTTTTTTTTTTTTTTTTTTTTTTTTTTTTTTTAATATATTTATTTTTTTAATTATAAAAAATAAAAAAATAAAATTTTTTTTTTTTTAATAAAAATTTTTTGTGGGTGGTTTTTTCCTTTTTTATTTTTTGTTTTTTTTCTTCTTTTTTTTTTTTTTTTTGGTGGGTTTTTTTATTTTTTTTTTTTTTTTTTTTTTTTTTTTTTTTTTTTTTTTTTTGTTCGCTTTTTGTATGTTTTTTTTTTTGTTTTTTTTTATTATTATTTTTTTCGCTTGCACTCAATTTGTTGGATCATTGTGCCACTAATAGGAATCAACCAGTGAGGAGGAGAAAAATCGGCAGGGAGGCAAATTGGAGCAGTGGAAACCCAATTCCATTCATAATAGCGAATTTTTGCTCATTTCGCTGTGTTATTATTTCTATTGTAAATTGATATCGCAAAACGAGTTGCAAAAAACAAATGTAAATGGGAAACGAACCCAATGATGATTATACGATTGGCCTGCACTTGGCACTCTCAAGTGGTCGCTGATAACTGAAACTTGGTGTAAACAATGTGGAAATGGTGGAAATCAAACTGAAAATTACCAAAAAAAAAACCAATTGTTTTTCACTTGGCAAAGCTTTCAAGCAGAGGCATCTCATAAATTCCCCCGTTGCCAAGTGAAAATAAATAAAAGCAAAGTAAGAACCCAGTTGAAACCGAAACTTACGGCATGACGCATCCAATGGATGGAACTGGTAAAAAAAAGATACAGAAAACAGAACCAGACTCTACAGAAAGAGAGAGAAACACAGACAATCAGATGGCAAAATGTGGACACAGATGTGGGCAAACATAAATAAATAACACATTCGAAATTAATCCCCATAATCAATGCAAACGCGTGGCTGCTTATCGAATCAATTGGGGGAAGTCGAGGGCGGGGGAAATGAATCAAACTGGCAAAAAGCACTCATCTAATGGCTTTGAAGTTTCATTTTAAGGGCTTAATACTCAGCCACGTTAGCTGTGAAATAAAATAGTTGCCAAAGAACAGAAGAAACTTTGTTAAGTATCCATTTAGGCTCTATAAAAGCATAGCGAGAGCCATAAAAAGACATTCCAGAAATAAAGCAATTAAATTTTAATCGAAAGCACACAGCTTGCCAAATAAAATAAACCAAAAAACAAGCAATTAAATATTCAGTGTTTGTTATTTAACAGTTTGCAAAAACATTCAACAGATTTTCATCAAGTATTTTGCTGTTTAAACGCTTTATAATTGTAAAAGAAATGAAAAATATTGATTTTTTGTGTTAAATTAAATATATTTTGGGATTTTTATATGAAAGGAAAATGTTATATAAATTACAAAAGAATTTACGTTAGTCTTTCAACTTTAACTTAGTTTTTTATTGCATAGATAATAATCTAATCTAATAATCTGAAAAACAAATACAAAATATTCCTAATAAAATATATAGCTTTTTTATACCAAAATCAATTCAACAAATTTGTTTTATAAACGCTTTTATTGCCCTAAAAATTTTCATTTAGAAAATGCAATTTTGTGAAAATTTCTGCATTGTTTCTATGAATTTGAATCAAATCCCCAATTTTATTGAAAATTAATCAAACGGAAAGCAGGCACAAAAGCCTATAATATATAGATTTCCATAGCGTCATAAATCGAATTGAGGAAATCCCCCGAAACCAAAGGCTCACATTCCTACATATGCCACTGGGGGAAAGAGGGGCATCTTTACCCCTTTTGGCTTGCAGATGAGAAATACCACAAAATGCTCGTCGCCGGACTCGGTCGGTATATCTCTTCCCCCGATATTCCCTATATATAAATCCCCACCGCCTTGGCAACCACAATTGCATTATGCCACGCCCACCCTGCCCAAGGGCAACTCCGCTGGCATTTCGAAGCATTTGTCATACATATTTCCTCCCATCGACGACGGGGCAGTCGCCAAAGTAAACATGGCAACTTGGGATTGTGTTGTACTCGTAAAAAAAGGAACGCAGAAGCAGCCGGGGAGCAAAACTAAAATTGCGCATATTTCTGTACGAGGGGGTTGGGGTTTGAGCGGCAGCGGAGATGGAAGTGGCAAGCAGATGTACAAATGAGTGTGCCAGCGGGCTGGGGTTGGGGTTGGGCAGGTCGAAGGGTGCACATGCGTTAGCTGCACTGAGGAAAATGTACGTCATATCTAGTAATATACTAGAGATTTGGGGGGGATTTTTATGAGAATTTGAATAGTATTTTATTTGATTTATTTAATTTTATGATACGTATTTCCATTTTTTTCTTTCTTAATTTGATATCTAAAGATACATTTGAAAAATTGTATAGAATAATTTAGGAAAGCACAAAATACTACAGATACATATAGTACTGAAGACACATATGTTTATTACCTTCCTATATAATTCAGAAAAATTGAAAAATGTATCTTGAGTACTAAATGTATCTTAATTCTTAATTTTGATCATTTTTAAAAATGTATCTTAAGTACTAAATGTATCTTTAGTACTTTGTGCTTAGCTATCCTGTACTAATGTTATATTTAGGACTAAAAATGCATTTTAAAACATTTCCAGAAATATATAGGAAATCACAAAAATTAGTTAAAATCGAGGTATTTATATTATTTTACTTATTTTATTTATTTTGCTTCTAACTAATAAATATAATAAATCTTCTAGTTGCATTATTGATCTAGAAAATTATTTAGAAAATATCTCGCAATTTGATTTATTCTTTTCTTTTTCCAGTGCACTGCCAGCAGCTTAAAGAATGCAAAACTTGCAAAAAGAGTGAGGGTTTTCTGAAAACAGAAAAAAAGGCAAGGAGCATTCGAGGAAACATTCTAAATCACAGGCACACGCTTCGTTTTTGGATTTTTGGCGTTGCATTTTTCTTTTATTAAACCGTCTTTTAGGCATTCCCTGGCTTTTATGGGACCTCCCCTCCCTTAAACATACATAGTTTTGCAACTTACCTTGTAGACGTCACCGTAGGTGCCGGAGCCAATCTTCTGGATGAGCTCGTACTCGTCCTGCGGATTTCGCCGCGAAATGTCCGAACTGAGCAGGTTGGCATTATGGTGGCTGTGGGCGGCGGCCATCTTAGCCAGCTTGGTCCGCTTCCGTTTCCGTTGCCGATCGAGTCTTTGCTTTTAATCCAGTCTCTGTTTGGTTTTTTCTGTTAGCACTGTGTTCTTTTTTTTTTTTGTTTTCGGTTGGTTTATGGAGGATTTTAGATTTATTTCTCTTTTATTTTGTTTAGCACTCGTTGCAGGCGGATTTGGGGGACTTTTGGGGATCGAGCTGCATTTTTGCGTTGCTTCAGGATACCACACGCACACTCTTATGTAAGGTTAATGGGACTTTTGCCATACATGTACATATATATACATATATTCCTATAAATCGGATGACGAAGATCTGCAAAAAACGCACACAAACACATCGCACATAAGAAATTAGAATCGCAAAATTATGACGCAGAATTAAAAAAAAAAAATACAAAATTCAAATGAAAACAAAAGGCAAATAAAGCAAAAACAACAATAATAATGATAAACGTCACTGGGTGGTTAAGGGGGAGTGGGAGACGTATGGAGAAAGCGCGGGGGTGGAAGCGAGAAGGCAAGAGAACGTCTCGTCTCGTTTTCTGTCTGTCTCTCCCTCTCTCGCTTGCTCGCTCGCTGGCTCTGGCCTCAGCCTCGCCTCTTTGTTTTGCAACGCCGCCGCGGCTCTGCACTTTAATTATTATTTATTGGCATATGCACAGCGCACAGCACACACTTTCTTGTTTCATTTATTAAAATTCATTTCATTTGCAGCCGAAAAAAACACACACGCGACAACAACAAAAACAGCAGAAGCAGCAGCAGTGGCAACGATAACAACTACAACGCGAGGCGTGTCGCTTTGTCGCCCGTTGTTCTTGTTGTTGCCGTTGTCGTCGGATATTTTATTCGATGTAACTCGATTTCTAAAGCGACAGGAGCGCTGCCTGCATTAAATCCGTAATCCATACCGTTCACATATTACACGGACACGTGATTGCTGCGCAAATTTGGCCAACGTATTAATTAACAAACGAAAAATTTCACATGCACTTCGTCAACGCGCAGCCCACAAATGTTGTTGTTTGAAACAGCGATGGCAGTTTGGCTTAGTTCAGGCTATATCCGGCATATTTGAAATGCGTATGAAGCTTGAAACTAGCTTATGGCTTTAAAATCTCTAATTGCTTTAAAAAAGCATAATATTTTATTCATGATTTCTTTTAGCTACTTTTCGTTAATTTTCAAGAATTTCTAAAATGCATAATGTTTTTTTTTTGATTATCTTAAAAAATATTCCTTAGATTCTAAAACTCAAAACAAAAAATCACATTACCAATTAAGTGTTTTTTTTTTATTTAAATTATAAACTTATAAATGAATGGTTCACAAAAAAAAATAACCTAAAATATATAAAACTAACATTAAACAAAATAGGACTTCATTTTTATCGGTTTTTTTTTAATTTGCAAACGCAGCAACTTCAAGCTAAATTTTCAGCTTGTTTTAACTTTTTTTTCTCATTCTAACCCATTTGAGCACTCACCACTGGTAAATCTGAAAGAGACTGTGTTCGCTAAAGGAAATATTCCAGAACCCAACTTTCTCTCTCTGTCTCAGTATGACCAATTGGTAAGCGTATAACTGCCACTCTTCGCAGCTGTTCGAAAGGATGTTGCCACACGCTGGACTTTTATTGGCGGCAAGGAATTCGAATTGTAAATGTTTGGGTGAAAGAAACATAAATAAATACAAATATTGGTCTGCTTTTGGTTGTAGTTTTTTAATCATAAATTATAATAAACATAATGATAAAACTAAGTATAAATCAATACTTAGCAATGTCCTCGTGCTTACTTCATTTTCTTTAATTTAAATTTTCATAACATGAATTCATAAACATCTCAAACAGTTCTCAATATAAGCTTTCCCACAAAACAAGTATTTCTTCCCTCATTTATTGTTTGATTTTTAAATCATTAATACATACATACACTAGAATTTCATGAGTTGGATTCGATGTCAGCCGGTTCTGCTGCTCCTTGCGTGTTTCTTGGTCGTCCTTTGTCGTACGCAAAAAGTGTGCAAAGATGACATGTGGGTTGAACCCCAAGTGGTATTCAATGGCGAGCCCTTCGAGGTGTTCTGCAGATGCAACGACTCCAAAGTGGACCTGCAGAATGTGATCATTCAGGACGGCGATTCGAAAGAGAAGTATAACACCACAAACCACGATGAATACACTGTGATGCACCGAGAACCTCACACGTGTGGCAGGAAGTCCTACAAGATGCACTGCATGTATAAAGATATTGTACTGCGCGTGGCCAATATAAAGGTAGCGCCATTCCTCTATTTTAAGGACTATAAATGCAATTACGTTGCCAACGGAACGAAGGTGAACTGCTCCTTCGAACAGTTTGAATTCGCCACATCAATCCCGGACAAGAAATACTCGATGACCGTCGACGATGGCAAAAGCAATTCGTGCTCCCAGGGCAATCAATCCAGTGTGGTAATCTGCAGTGGCTCTAATCCTCCCAAAAACTCCACTTGTGCGCCAAACCCCAAGATCGAACTTACTATGACATATGCGGGCGCCTTTCAGACACAAATTTTCCCAATGACCGACATGCCACTGCTAGTGTGGCCCAACACCCAGCCGCAATTTATTCAGAACGGCACAGGGGTCTGGCTGAACTGGACGCACACTGAAAATGCGCTTCATTTGTCGCCTAATCAAAATTGGAAAGTTGAGGTACGGCCGCAAAACCCGAAAATTAAAGTTATGCGTTACGAAATTTTGGTAAATCCGGCCAATTTTACGATAAAACTCCTCGAGCTGCCCTATGCCTACCAGCTCTACACCTTCTATTTTCTGCGTCGATATAATACCACGGACGCTTTTTGGTCCCCTGTTTTCAAGACCAAGAAAGTTAGAAGCAATGCCACCGTTCCTGCTCGGCCACCGCATTTTATTCCCTCCGGATTCTACCACGATCATACAACGAAGGAACTCACCATCTACTGGCATCATTTGGACGAGCTGGAGCTCAATGGACCCAATTTTACATATGCCGCAGTCACGGACTCTGGGTAAGTCTGGAGCTCGAAATACTTTAAGGAAATTAATTTCCCCCTTTTGCTTCCAGCAAGGAGCCTTCATCTGTGGACAACAGCTCTGCCATCTTCAGAGATTGGGATTTCACAGTCAATGCTCTCATAAATGTTTGGTCCCAAAACTCTGTGGGAAGCTCGATGACCAATTTGTTTGACATACCCACTTTGATAGACTGCATTTACCGCCAGCCAAGGAATATAGAGTACCACGATCAAAGCCAAAGCCTGACCTGGGATCCTCCAGAGGATCAGCTAGATTTCAATGGCTATGTCATCTCCTGGTGCGACAGTTCACGGTACATATACTATGAGCTGTTAGCCGTGTGGGAAATTCAGTACGTGTTCGCCGAATCGATGCTCCTGTACGATTTGGGTTTGAGTGCAAGTTATGAAAGCCCACGAAGTGGCGGAATGTGCTGGCTCTTTAGCAATTCATTGTTTGGTGATAGGTCAAGTCACTCAAGTATGGCCTTAAGTCCGGATATTGCGGTTATGGTTGTCGTGGTCGGGATTATAATTCACAGCCTTCTACACTAGTCTACAATTTTGCAAGTTCTTTAAAGACGGACCTGGCTCTTGAGATCCAAACAGAGATTAAAAGGGTCAGGATAACGACTCTTTTGAATTTTTAAAGAATATGTATGTTATATAACGTATTTGGACAACTTCTAAATTCTGTATAAATGTCTAGTATATTATTTAAAGCAAACATAAAGCAGTTTTTAGTTGTTTATAATGCGTACCTTATCGGTCTTCAGATCCTGTGAAAAAGCAATCTGCAAGGGGGGGAAATAAGCAGTTTGGTAAACGCCATTTAGATGAATATGGATGCTTTAGCAAAAGCCAAGCTAACAAAGCAATTGCGCAACATTTAAATTCTTAGCCTAAAAATAACAAACAAAAGACTTAGGCAACGAACTTGACTGCAAGGCCACAGTTTGAGCTAGGAGAGAGAAAGAGAACGAGAACGAGAATAAGGAGTTTAAGACGTTTTTTAAACTAAAATACATTAAAAAAAACACTTAATTTGCAATGTGTTTTATTTAGTTTAAGATGTTCATGTATTATTTTTAAAATAAATTTAAAAAAATTTAAAATAAATTAAAAACTTTATAAATACAAACAAATTTTTAATTTTTTTTTCTCTCAGTCTAACTTATTTTAGGACTCACCACTGGTAAAACTTAAATAGACTGTGTTTAAATTGTTGGTAATACAATACTTCGCGATGTGCTCTTGCTGCAAGATTACTTTAAAATACTTCAGTTTCTTTCATTTAAATTTTAAAACTATAAATTAATTACGAAATGTTTCATTTTGTAAGAGTTGTATTTCTAAGGCATTAGATTGGTGGGTTTGTGCCTCACGAAAATCTCTGAAAGCCTATTTATATCTAAGCTCACTTCCCTAGAGTCTGGAGAGAGCTCTGGGAGCCTAATGAGCCTCCAAGCGCCTATTTAGAATGTAGATAAAAACCTCTTTTTATAAAGCTAAACATCTTAAACAGTTCTCAAATTATGTTTGACCAGAGAACAAGTAATTCTCCCCTCATTTATTGTTTGATTTCGGTTTTTAAATAATAAGTTCATAACTTAGAAGTTGGTCAGTCATGAGTTGGATTCGATGTCAGCCGGTTCTGCTGCTCCTTGCTTCTATTTTGATCGTCCTTTGTCGCACGCAGAAAGTGTGCAAAGATGACATGTGGGTTGAACCCCAAACGGTGTTCAATGGCGAGCCTTTCAAGGTGTTCTGCAGATGCAACAGCTCCCAAGTGAAGCTGCGGGATGTGTACATTAAGGCGAATCATTTGAAATACAAGTGGAATACCACAGCCAACGATGCACACACTGTGGTGCACCAAGAACCTTTCACGTGTGGCAGGAAGAACTTCAGGATATACTGCATGCATGGAGATGAAGTCCTGAGCGAGCTATTTGTAAGAGTGATGCCATTCCTCAATTTTAAAGTCTTCCAATGCACTGAAGTTGCCTACGGAAAGGAGGCGAGCTGCTCCTTCGAAGAGTTTGAATTCGCCGCCACAATCCCGGAGAAGAACTACTCACTGAGCATCGACGGACTTCCAAGCATTCCGTGCTCCAAGCGCAATCTCCACTCCAATTGGATTCACTGCAATGGTTTTTATGTTCCCAGAAACTCTAACTATGCGCCCAACCACCAGATCCAACTTTCTATGCAATACGGGGGCGTCACTCAGACACAAGTCTTCCCAATGACCCAAAGGCAAGCGCCAGTATGGCCCCTGACCCAGCCGGAATTTATTCAGAGCCCCTCAGGGGTCTGCCTGAACTGGACGCACACGGAAAATGTGACTCCTTCGTCGCCTAAACAAAATTGGAAAGTGGAAATACTGCGGCAAACTCCGAAAATCAATGTTAAGCGTTACGAAATATTGCTAATTCCTGCCATAACTCCTGTGATTTGCCTCTCCAAGCTGCCCTTTGCCTACCAGCTCTATAGGTTCCGGTTCAAGCGTCGATATAATATCACGGGAGCACCCTGGTCAATTGAGTTCGAAACCAATTCTATTACAAGCGATGCCACCGTTCCCGCTCGGCCGCCGGATTTACTTCCCAACGGCTTCTACCACGATCCGAAGAAGAAGGAAATCTCCGTCTTCTGGCGGCAGCTGGACGAGCTGGAGCTCAATGGACCCTATTTTACATATGCCGCAGTCACGGACTCTGGGTAAGTCTGGAGCTGGATATGCTTTAAGGAACTTTATTTCCCCCTTTTGCTTCCAGCAAGAAGCCTTCATCTGTGGACAACAACTGTGTCATCTTCAGCAATTGGGATCCTACACTCCCAGCTACCATTTTCGTTTGGAGCCAAAATTCCGCAGGTAACTCCACGACTAGCACTTGTTTGGAGGTACCCCTTCTGACCAACTCCGAGACCCGTCAGCCACTGGATTTGAGGTACCACGAGGATAACTACACCCTGACCTGGGAGCCGCCAGAGGAACAGCAAGATCTCACTGGCTATGCCATCTCCTGGTGCCTGGGTTCTACCAGCCGATTCCAGATCTGCAACAATCAAGAGTCCGTCCACTTTGAGAGGGTGCCAGGATCCCACTTTCAGTTCGAGTTCAGCCAATCGATGCTCCTGTTCAATGTGGCTGTGACAGCCAGTTATAAGAGCAAGCCAAGTGGCGGAATAAAGTGGATCCGTCCCAGTTTTCGCAAGGATGAGGAGAAGACCTCGGGTCTGGACTTGAGTCAGGAAATTGCTGTTATGGTTGCCGTGGTCGGATTGGTTCTTTTGGGCTTTGCCTTCTTAAGGAAACTGCGGAAAATGGCCAAAATCGAGGTTAGGCTGCCAGAGATTATGTTTAAATCGGTGGATATTGAGATCTCTAGTCCTGAGCCCCCTGTTTGCATCGCCCTGCCGGGTAACTATCCACCGAAAGGTATGCTTACCATAGACATACTGACCAGGGAATGTCCTGTCGAGGAAGATCAGGATAATAATTCAGAGCCTTCTACACTAGCCTCGAATTTAGCAAGTTCTTTGAAGAAGGATCTGGCTTTTGAGATCCAAAAAGATATAAAAAAGGGCACCCCAGGAAGTGAATATCTGCCGCTTAAGAATATGTATATAATAGATCGTAAAGCCTATTGAGTCCGACACTTGAGTTGTATTAATGTCTAATATATAAATTAAAGCAAACATAAAGCAGTTGTTTAGTTGTTTATAATGCGTACCTTAAGAATTAGAATTATTTGAAATTAAATGCTAAAAACAGTCGACGAATTACGTTTGTCGGCAGAGTAAGCTTTCCGCTGTTTTAACTTCCGTAAGTAAGTAAGTTCATTGAAAACGCTGCATCTGCATCAAATAATTTTTATTTTTAATTTATTTTATAAAAATTGAAAAATAATTCGTATTCCTAATTATTATTATAACACGAAAGGAAGCTAACTTCGGCTCACCGAAGTTGGTATACCCTTGCAGAATTTAAACAAAAAATTAAAACCGAAATTCTAAAATAATAATTAGTTGCCAAATCTCAAATTTGATGGCAATGGTTTGAAACACGGCTAAGCTATGGTTTTTTTATTTTCCTGATTGTTCCTATGGAAGCTATAGGATATAGTCAGCCGATTTTCATGAAATTAAAATCAAAATTCAGAAATACTAAAATATGGCTAAATATCAAATTTGGTGAAAATATGTTGAAATCTGACAAAGTTATGGTTTTTTCTTTTATTTTCCTGATTGTTCCTATGGAAGCTATAGGGTATAGTCAGCCGATTTTCATGAAATTAAAACCGAAATTCAGTAATAATAAAATATGGCTAAATATCAAATTTGGTGAAAATATGTGAAAAACTGACAAAGTTATAATTTTTTTTTTTTAATTTTTCGGATCGTTCCTATGGCAGCTATATGATATAGTCGTCCGATCCGGCCCGTTTCGACTGCAAAGTTTCATTCAGATAGCTTTAAAACTAAGGGACTAGTTTGCGTAGAAACGGACAGACGGACAGACGGACATGGCTAGATCGACTCGGCTGTTGATCCTGATCAAGAATATATATACTTTATAGGGTCGGAGATGCCTCCTTCACTGCGTTGCAAACTTTTGACTGAAACTATAATACCCTGCAAGGGTATACAAATATACATTTATAAAAATTTCAAACAGTTCTCAATATAAGTTTACCCACAAAACAAGTATTTCTTCCCTCATTTATTGTTTGATTTTTAAATCATAAATACATACATACACAACAAAATATCATGAGTTGGATTCGATGTCAGCCGGTTCCGCTGCTCCTTGCGTGTATCTTGGTCGTCCTTTGTCGCACGCAGAAAGTGTGCAAAGATGAAATGTGGGTTGAACCCCAAGCGATATTCCATGGCGAGCCCTTCGAGGTGTTCTGCAGATGCAAGGACCCCCAAGTGGACCTGCAGAATGTGATCATTCAGGACGGCGATTCGAAAGAGAAGTATAACACCACAAACCACGATGAATACACTGTGATGCACCGAGTAAATCACACGTGTGGCAGGAAGTCCTACCAGATGCTCTGCATGTATAAAGATATTGTACTGCGAATTGCCAATATAAAGGTAGTGCCATTTCTCTATTTTAAGGACTACAAGTGCAATTTCGTTGCCAACGGAACGAAGGTGAACTGCTCCTTCGTAGAGTTTGAATTTGCCGCATCACTCCCGGACAAGGACTACTCGATGACCGTCGACGATGGCAAAAGCAATTCGTGCTCCCAGGGCAATCAATCCAATGTGGTAATCTGCAGTGGCTCTAATCCTAATCCTCCCATAAACTCCACTTGTGCGCCAAACCCCAAGATCGAACTTACTATGACATATGGGGGCGTCTTTCAGACAATAATCTTCCCAATGACCGACTAGCCACTGCTAGTGTGGCCCAACACACTGCCGCAATTTATTCAGAACGGCACATGGGTCTGGCTGAACTGAAAATGCACCTCATTTGTCGCCTTATCAAAATTGGAAAGTGGAGGTACGGCCGCAAAATCGGAAAATCAAAATTATGCGTTACGAAATTTTGGTAAATCCGGCCAATTTTACGATAAAACTCCTCGAGCTGCCCTATGCCTACCAGCTCTATACCTTCTATTTCCTGCGTCGATATAATACCACGGACGCTTTTTGGTCCCCTGTTTTCAAGACCAAGAAAGTTAGAAGCAATGCCACCGTTCCCGCTCGGCCACCGGATTTTATTCCCTCCGGATTCTACCACGATCATACAACGAAGGAACTCACCATCTCTGGCATCATCTGGACGAGCTGGAGCTCAATGGACCCAATTTTACATATGACGCAGTCACGGACTCTGGGTAAGTCTGGAGCTGGATATACTTTAAGGAATTTCATTTCCCCCTTTTGCTTCCAGCAAGAAGCCTTCACCTGTGGACAACAACTGTGTCATCTTCAGCAGTTGGGATTCTGCTCTTCCAGCTACCATTTTCGTTTGGAGCCAAAATTCCGCGGGAAACTCGACGACTAGCACTTGGTTGGAGGTATCCCTTCTGACCAACTCCAAGTCCCGTCAGCCACTGGATTTGAGGTACCACGAGGATAACTACACCCTGACTTGGCTAGCCGCCAGAGGAACAGCAAGATCTCACTGGCTTTGCCATCTCCTGGTGCCTGGGTTCTACCAGTCGATTTCAGATCTGCAACAATCAAGAGTCCGTCCACTTTGAGAGGGTGCCAGGATCCCACTTTCAGTTCGAGTTCAGCCAATCGATGCTCCTGTTCAATGTGGCTGTGACAGCCAGTTATAAGAGCAAGCCAAGTGGCGGAATAAAGTGGATCCGTCCCAGTTTTCGCAAGGATGAGGAGAAGACCTCGGGTCTGGACTTGAGTCAGGAAATTGCTGTTATGGTTGCCGTGGTCGGATTGGTTCTTTTGGGCTTTGCCTTCTTAAGGAAACTGCGGAAAATGGCCAAAATCGAGGTTAGGCTGCCAGAGATTATGTTTAAATCGGTGGATATTGAGATCTCTAGTCCTGAGCCCCCTGTTTGCATCGCCCTGCCGGGTAACTATCCACCGAAAGGTATGCTTACCATAGACATACTGACCAGGGAATGTCCTGTCGAGGAAGATCAGGATAATAATTCAGAGCCTTCTACACTAGCCTCGAATTTAGCAAGTTCTTTGAAGAAGGATCTGGCTTTTGAGATCCAAAAAGATATAAAAAAGGGCACCCCAGGAAGTGAATATCTGCCGCTTAAGAATATGTATATAATAGATCGTAAAGCCTATTGAGTCCGACACTTGAGTTGTATTAATGTATAATATATAAATTAAAGCAAACATAAAGCAGTTGTTTAGTTGTTTATAATGCGTACCTTATCAGTCATTAAACCTCTGATAAGCTATCTGCGAGGAGTGAAAGGTTAGTTGATTTTTAATTTGCCATTTGAAGTCTCTAGAGCAAATTTAGTGTAGATTGCCTTAGATAAGCTGGGCTCAGAATTATTTTAAATTAAATGCTAAAAACAGTCGCCGAATTGCGTTTGCCCGCAGAGCAAGTGTTCCCCTGTTTTGACTTTCGTAAGTAAGTAAGTTCATTGAAAACGCTGCAATATAAAGCTATTATCAGCATCCCGCAGCACTGCAGTATCTGTGTTCCAAAGGGAACGATTCATAGAGTTCCCCGGCCTTTAGCTGGCCAGTCATGAGCTGGAAAGCAAAGCCGGCGGTTCTGCTGCTCCTCGGATTTTATTTGCACGTCCAATGTCGGGCAGAGATGGTGCAGTGGTGCCATGGTGACATGTGGAGCGAACCACAAGCGGTGTTCGTTGGCCAGTCCTTCGAGGTGTTTTGCAGATGCAATACCTCCCGTGTTCTTCTGCAGGATATGTACTTCAGGCACAGCCATTTGGAGCAGCAGCTAGAAAGTACACCCATCGATGAGTACACTATAAAGCATCGAGAAAAGGTCGAGCATCCCAGGCAGTTCATTAAAATTTACTGCATGGTTGGAGAGGATTACCTGGGAGAGGTCTATGTGAATGTGGTGCCGATCCTGAATGTGACAGACATTCAATGCCGTAAATATCCCAGCGACACAGAGGCCACGTGCCGTTTCCAGGAGTTGGGATTAGCCGCTTTTATACCCAAGAAGAGTTACTCCCTGAGCATCGATGGACACCCAAGGATCCCGTGCTTTAAGGGCGCCCGCTACTCGAGTTCGATTGAGTGCCGAGGTCTTTATATTCCCAGAGACTCCAAGTATGCGCCCAACCACCAGATCGAACTTTTAATGGAATACGAAGGGACACAACCAGACTCAGGTGTTCACCAAGACCCTCAGGGAAATGACGGTACCAGAGTGGCCCATGACTCAGCCCAAATTCCAGCAGGGCAACTCCAGGATCTGCCTCAAGTGGGCGCACACGAGCCACAGGGATCCTGTGGCGACCTCACAGAATTGGAGAGTGGAAATTCATTCTGAAAATCCGAGGATCAATCCCCTTTATAAGGAAATTCGTATAATTCCCTTGTTTAATCTAGACATATGCCTGCCCAAGCTGCCCTATGCCAACCAGGTTTACTGGTTCCGGTTCAAGCGTCGATATAATATCACGGGAGCACCCTGGTCAATTGAGTTCGAAACCAATTCTTTTACAAGCATTGCCGCCATTCCGGCTCGGCCGCCGGATTTACTTCCCAACGGCTTCTACCACGATCCGGAGAAGAAGGAACTTTATGTCTTCTGGCGGCAGCTGGAGGAGCTGGAGCTCAATGGACCCTATTTTACATATGCCGCAGTCACGGACTCTGGGTAAGTCTGGAGCTGGATATACTTTAAGGAACTTTATTTCCCCCTTTTGCTTCCAGCAAGAAGCCTTCATCTGTGGACAACAACTGTGTCATCTTCAGCAATTGGGATCCTACACTCCCAGCTACCATTTTCGTTTGGAGCCAAAATTCCGCGGGAAACTCGACGACTAGCACTTGGTTGGAGGTACCCCCTCTGACCAACTCCAAGTCCCGTCAGCCACTGGATTTGAGGTACCACGAGGATAACTACACCCTGACCTGGCTACCTCCAGAGGAACAGCAAGATCTCACTGGCTATGTCATCGCCTGCTGCAAACCTTCTACAAACCGATCCCAAATCTGCAACAATCAAGAGTCCATCGACTTTGAGAGGGTGCCAGGATCTCAATTTCAGTACGAGTTCAGCCAATCGATGCAACTGTCCAATGTGGCTGTGACAGCAAATTACCAGGACAAACCGAGTGGCGGCATGAAGTGGATAGGTCCAGGATTCCAAAGAGCCCACAAGAACGAGCCACAGACAACGGGTTTGAGTTTAACTCAAGTGATTGCAGTCATCATTTCCTTGGTGGCTCTGCTTTCTGTCGGCTTTCTTTCCTTACGGAAACTACGGAAAATGGCCAAAATCAAGGTTGTCCTGCCAGACATTCTGTTTAAGCCGGTGGATATTGAGATCTCTAGTCCTGAGCCCGCTGTTTGCATCGCCCTGCCGGGTAACTATCCACCGAAAGGAAGGCTTACCATTGACATACTGACCAGGGAATGTCCTGTCGAAGAAGAGGTTTCTCCAGATCGGGATTATAATTCAGAGCCTTCGACAACAAACTCCGATTCACAAAGTTCTTCAAGTGAAGAAATATCTAATAATGTTGAAGCAGAGACCCAAAATCGACCAAGTCCCTATGTCACCTTGGGCACTGGCTATGTGAGGGCTCCGTTTTAGGTTTACCGCACAATAAAACCCTTTGATTATTCATTTAAAAAACCTCTAATTCGCTTTTATTTTTGTACAATTATTATTCGTGTTTTTGTAGAAAATACAAAAAAAATATCAATGGGCTCCAGCACGTTGACACAGAGAAAAATGGGATTAAAAAACGAAACCAAAGAACATATTGCACATGGTGTGTGTGTTCGCGTTGTGGGCGTGTGTGTGTGTGTGTATAAATAAATAACGTAGTGTATCGGGTATCGGGTATCCTTCTGATCTCTAACTAGAAGTAGTATTTCGATTAAGGTTTCTTGGATTTCGGGGGATATAGTACTTAGGTTGATTCCCCTCACAGCTTTCGTATACTGCGATCAGCCGCCGCCGAGCTAAGTTTGGTTCTGTGGAAATAAATTAATGGAATTTATTAATATTTAAGGAATTTTATTACGAGCAAAAGTAAATAAAGTAAAAGAACAATAACAAAACAAGCTTAAAACTCTTTTGTTTTCAGGCCAAATCTTTGTGAATAAAAAACGCAAGCGAAAGGGGGAATTAGTGTCAAAAAAAACGGGCTTTAGCGAAAAAATCCTTTTGTTTTCAAGTCAAGTGTTAATTTAGTACACAACACAGTGGATAAACAGGAGCAAAGCAGCAGAACAAGAACTTCATGCGAATGTGGCTTACCCCGATTTCCCAGCTCAACTGAGAAACGCTCGAACCTCGCCGAACTCTAGCTGAACGAGAGATAGAATCTAAGAAGGAAACCCTGATCGAAGTATAACTGTGTGCTGGGAAAGCTGTTTTCTTTAGTTTTCTTTAGAATGGCTTTTCTTAATGGCCTAAAAACGTGCTGTGGTGGCTGGTTGGTTTGGTTGTTTGTGTGCGCTGAGACCTCGACCTCGACCTCGACTATCACTCACTGGTCATCCTGTTTGGTGTTGTTTGGTGAGTTTAATGCGGTGAGAAAAGAGCTCTAATTAGTGCCCAGATAGAAAATATATACACAAAATGGCAACAAAGCGGTTTGATAAATGAATATACGTATAGGATGGATCTGGATGCTTCAGCAAAAGCCAAGAGAACAAAGCGAAAATTTCCATTTCTTTGAAAGATAAATCAAAAATGTGCTCTTTTTTTTTTTTGGTAAATATATCAAACTGCATTTGGCGGACTCAAGGCGATTTGGGATTACAAAATAAGAAGAAAATGTAAAAGGCTTTGTTTTTAGTTAACTAAGTTCAGATCTCTCTCTGTGAGTACCGGAAATGACGTTCTATTTGGTGTGTGTGTGTGTGTGTGTGTGTGTTTGTGGAAAGAGAAAATAAAATATAAATAAAATTAGTATCAGGGGGATTTTTCTTGACAGTTAGGGACTTCAGAGGGAAGCTGTTAAGGCCTAAGCCAAGGCAGTATAAGTTGCAAGATGCGTAACGAGCTCTCTATCATCTTGTTCGTTATAAAGCCTTCAGTCTGGAGCATTTCGAGATCAACTTACAGTTCCATGGAGAGCACCGTGGGATTGGGACACGCCTGAGGCGCCCGTATGTGACACTGCTTGTGACAAATCAGCTGGCAGTCGCGGCACTCGTAGCCCTGCTTGCCGGGCCTACGCGGTATGGACTTCATGCAGATGGAGCACTGCAGGCCGCTTCTGTTAATTAAAAGATTTATTTAATATTTGATTTAATATTAATTTCATTATTATTATTATTTTTACCCGCTCAAATGCTTGGCGATGAAGGTGTGATCGTTGTAAATGTGCAGCTTGGTACCCTTGCGACGCCAACGCGGTCTCTGGGCAATGGCCAGCGGCACAATAAAGTGGCTAAAAAAAAAACCCATTTATTTATTAAATTAAATAAACAAAAAAAAACTCTATTAAAAACTCACCGCTTGATGCCATTCTCTACCGTCTCCAGCACTAAGGTGGAGGCCTCGTGCACATAGGTCTTGTTGCTGGCCGAGGAGAAACCTGAGATGGCCGAGGATTCTGAAATTGAGGAGCGGCGTGAGTGGTCGGTGATGGAGTGACCAATGCCCATGCGGGGTCCTGCGTTTTTATAGTTTTTTTTTTTTTAGTGTAAGAGTGGCACACGAACCAAGCACCCAGTTAGACCCATCGAAATCATATTTATTTTGGTTTTTATGAAAGTAAACGAAAAAAGAAAAGAATATGGAAAGTGTGAGTGAGATAATAATTAAAATAAATGTAAATTCATATTTAATACGTAATAAAAGGCCGTTCAAATACCAAAATCCAAAAATAAAGCCAGATATATACAAAATATATATATATATATATATATATTTAAAATAATGCAAAGGTGTTTTTGTTTTGTTTTGTTTTGTGGTTTTTCAGTGTGTAGGAACCATGGAATACATACAGATTCGTGTCGTGGGTCACAGTTCAGGTTAGCAGTTGATGGATACAAGAGTGTGTTAGGGGGGAGAGAAGATAAAACGAACAACAGATATAGATATAGGAACAGATATATGTAGAAACAGATTTCAATGCGATAAAGATCAAGCTTTAAGTGCTTAAGTATAAATTTTTGGGAGAAAAGCTATATACACTTAAAAATTAAGTTAAACTTGAGATGGAATATGAAATGAATGGGAGATATAGTAGAAATGTTTACTTATTTATATATATTTAACAAGAAAAATATTAATTAGCTTGTATATATATTAATAAAATGATTCTTTTAACTTTAAATTAGTTTAAAAAATATTTTACTTGAATTCTTCATTGATATAATATTAATAAGTAAATTAAAAATGTTTTACAAATAGAGAAAAAGTTAATAAATACAGAAATGCCACAGAAAACGCTTGGATTTAAAATTCTCAAATTAATAAGCTCAAAAATATTCCACAAATAATGATAGCCAGAAAATTTAGAGTAAATTTAAAGACGTGTAAAAATGTTAAATATTTTTTAGAAGATTTCAACACCTAAGCTAAGCGATTTCTTTGGCAAATCAAAACATTTTGTATCATAGAATATTTTATAAATTTACAACTTAATGAATGAATCACAGTAAATCCTCTACAAAATTTAGTAATAAATATTAAAACAAGAAACTAATTCATTTCAAAGCCTTAAGAAGTAAGAAAATAAAGTGCAGAGCTGCTTTTAATAAAGCATTTGTTATGTTAATGATCTCTAATGAGATATTATTAGGTAATGAATGTCCCAATGCCTGATGATGATGATGGCTATAAGCAGGAATTAGCAGGAGATCGTTTTTTGTCCATTAAAAGGAGTAGAGGAGAGTGCGTTAAGCTGGACTCAATAAAACGGTTAAATAACGTGGACAACATGGCGTAGCAGGACTCAGTGATACGGGGCGGTAATTACCAAGTGAATTGCTTTTGGACAGAGTAGTGGCACGATCGACAGATAATGAACGGGAAGAATCACCATTGAGGGTTCCGGTGGCTGTACGGGGATATCCGGTGGCTGTGGTCGCTGTATTCGAGTTGGTGGCTGATAGTGACTTATGACTGCTATTTTTATTATTATTGGGCTGATCGGCCGAGAGGGTACGTGTCTTGGAGCGGCTTAGCCGCTTCTTCAGGGTGCCAAAGAAATTACGTTTTTTGCTCCTTCCACGGTCCGCATCCACCACGTCCTGGCCATCGAGTATTAGGCCAGCATTCAGGTGTCCCAGCTGTTGATGCGAGGCGGCGCCATTCCTGGGCAGGCTGTTGTATCCACCTCCACCGACTCCTCCCGAGCCATTGCCATTGCCATTGAGGCTGTAGTTGTTGTGGCCATAACCACTGCCATTGGGCGATGAGGCGGCATTGGGCTGGCCAAACTGTAATTCAGGGAATATTTTAGTAAGGATAATAATAACTCTAAGGATCTAAACTCAAAACTACATGCCATGCCTCGAACCAAACTCAGCCTTTGTACTCACCTCCGCGACGCTGTCCTCGTTGACGGTACCATTACCTGAGTCGTTGAGTGTGTCGCCCTGACCGGGCTCCAACTCCAGCTTGGCCTTCTCCAGCTCAAGCTCGGCCTGTGCCTCATTGGCAGCCCGCTCAAAGGCCTGGGCCACCGTTTGATCCAGCTCGGTGGGCGACTGGATCACCTCGATTTGGCCCTCCTTGTTGAGCTCGACCTGAGGTCGCATGGCATTGGTTAAAGAAGCGCATTTTTTGTGGTTTTGTTGGGGGTTAGGCGGAGCAAAACAGAACAAGAAACGGTTTTGGTTATTAACTTGGCTTAGACACTACTTGTACATGATCAATGGAACCATCGTTATGATGGCCAGCAGGATTAGAGACGCAGTAACTCAAATAACTCATAAAAGAAAGTAAAGTAAAGCTCGAGAAGAGCGAAAGATGTCCAGGATCAGTGGGGGGAGATTACCTTAAATGCATTCGGGCCGGTCGAATTCTGGTTCGGGTTTGAAGACGGAAATGGAATGAAATAAAACGAAGGAAATTATAAAACAATATTAAAAAAATGGGTAGAAATGGAGAACGAAATGTAAGGTAAGGTTTTCGGTTGTATAAAATATTTTAAAATGAGTTTAAAAAGTTAAAATAATATATAATAAATTATATTTTTATCAAAAGAGATTTAAAATCAATTCAAATTGTTAATTTTCAATTGATTTTAAATCTCTGCTTTGAGAAACTTCTTTATTACAGAAGAAACATTACAAAAATGAATAAAAATTAAAAAAAAATATAAAGGAATATTATTTTATAAAAATATTAATAAACAAACTATATAAAATCCTATATATTTCTTATTTTTTACCACCAATCACTCACCCGCTGCACACTGTGTATGATCAGAGTGCTCTTGCTGGGCTGCCCGCCGCTGCCAGTGCTCGAGAGCGCTCCATCCTGCAGAGCCCTTACGGCCGCATCTGCCAGGTCGGCGCCATTTCGTATGTGCTCATTGATGGCCGGCGTGCTAAGGCGTAACGCCTCCTTCAATCGCTGGGGACGAACGCCAGCCGGAATCTCGGCACCCTCGATGAACACAAAGTCCACAGTGATGGCCCCGGAAACGGGCTGCGTTTCATAAGGACGTGGCTGCAGCTGCAGGAGTTGCGTAGAAGCAGGACCCACGGCCAGCTCATCGATGCCAACCAGGCCGAGACCCAGGAATTTGGGCGGATCAGAGGCTATAACCGGATGGTCATAAACCTCGAACAGGATCTCAGCCGATTGGGGGGAGAGTTCGCTGTGGATAAAAAAAGATTAATTAAAATAATGCCAGATTTTTGACTTCTCCAAAACTTACAAGAGGAAGTGCTCATCCCAGTAGGGCTTGGTGCCACGCTGGGTGCCTGTCTGGTTCTTCTGGGCCGGCTCATCCATCTCAATGACCACATACGGGTCGTGGGCATCCCTCAGGCCTTCACCTTTGACAATTTTCACAAGAAGCCGACGGCCAGATACCAAGTGCTGCGAGTCCCTGAGTCCCACACCGCTCAGATGATGCTCCATGTTGTGCTGTGTGGGTTGGAGGAGGACAACCATCATGCAATGAGTGACAGAGAATAGAGAAAGAGTCGGGGATGTCGGGGTCAGAGATAGAGACAAGAGTCGGAGATGGGGGGGCTCATGAAATTCGCCTTTCTAATCGGGGAAACAAACTAATGCGAGCGACAGTCACTTAGAAATTGTAATAATATTGAAAGTATTGATTGCCCTGAAATAAGAGAGAGAGCAAAGAGAGTTCTTTTTACTTCCGGGACAGGATCAATTGAGGACAGGATTCTCACAGGGCGACAGGGGAAATGCGACTGTGTTCGAGTCTGAGTCTGAGTTCTGAGAGATAGAGAGAAAAGGCGAATTCCATAAACACAGGAGGTCAGGAGGTGGCGAAGGTCGAGAGCAATGAGAAGTGTCTGTTTGTCTGTATTTTTTACAGAGAGTCTCCAATGAAGTTCAAAGTGGTTTTCTTGGCAATGACTAGTGGTGTACAGAAAGGACACAAAAGGAGCACAGAGAACAGAGAACAGAGAACAGTTCAACATAAACCGAAGGAGCTGACAGTCTTCTCACTGCTCCCCCGACGCTCACCGCCAGCGAGTCATAGTGGACGGGATAGATTACAGGCAGCTCCAGGGGCTCCACTTCGGCCCGCGGGCAAGTCGAGTAGATGGAGAAGTCCACCGGATAGATGGTATCGCGCAAAGCCGTCGTCAGAATATCGCTGATCACCGTCTGCAGCTGCTGTTCATCCTGATCCATGGCCTTGATGGCACCCACGCTGTTCATGGCAATGCGGACCTGCAGAAATCAAATTTAATTAAATAAAATATATAGAAAAAATCATAGAATTACTTACATCTGGGTAGCCCTCTACGCGCATTTCGCCCTTCAGGGTATTATAGTTCATGGGTATGGCCATGCGAGCCCGGAACCTGGACACGGTGACTTTGTAATGAGAAGTCTCCACCTTGCCAGCCTTCTGGCGGAACGTCTTGACCTGCAGCACTGGCATGGCATCGCAGTCAAAGGTGATAAGCTGTGGAAAATCATTTTATTAGTTAATGATTAAACAAAGATCTCTTTCTAGAATTACTCACCATATCAGCGGGATTGTTTTCATCGCAATTGCAGAATATATTATTCAATCCCGGAGCTGGGCTATCGGGCAGAACGCGCACCACTTCCACAGCCACGCCATGCTGTAAAAAAAGAGGGAAAGAACCGGGTTAGCTTGGAAGAGAATAAAAAGCAGCTTGGCTCCTTAGCTCCTTTCAGGTTTAGATTAATCACGAATTACGTAATTCAGCAGCAAACATTTTTGGGGCTACGATTCAGAGACGGGATAATGACTAACGATTGGCTGGATGCCGCGACCTTGGCCTCTGAATGGCTTCGAGCACGTAAAAGGCGATAAAAAATAAAATCAGTGGAGAGCATTATAGGTTTTTTAGAGGGTTTCAACTTGTTTTATACCCTGGGAAAATATTTAAGTAGCAAATTTACAATTAAAATGTTTATCAGGGAATATTTTCATTAAGAAAAAATCTGTTTAATTTAAACACAAATTCCAGCCTTTGAAATTTCGTTTGTAATACATTTTGTGGCCTGTAAATTTTTAAAAAATATTTTAAAAGTGTGTTTAATCTAAAAGAATTTCAATACCAAATTTGATAGCTATCAATTCAAAAGTCTCCCCGATTTTCAAAGTACAAGGTACATATTTTTTATAAGAGGCTACCAAAAACAAGGTTCAAGATACATTTTTTATGTAAATTTAAGATACAATCAGACCTTTCAACTCTCTATTTACCTGTCCCCTATATCAATTAATCATCACTCTCCTCACTCAGTTACTACAGGGTATAAAAAACAACACAAAAACTTAAAAACAAAACGCGTTTTGACATCAGTTACGGCTGAGCGAGTTCCCAGCTCGCCAGATCGCTGGGGAGGAGAATGGAAACCAAGGTGGAAGCCAAGTTGCCGAACATCGATTTCAAGTTGAATGTCGTGTGGCTGGGTTGGGGGCCAAGAACAAAGTTCAGCGACCGACGACCAACCAATAAAGACCAAGTCAAGCTCAGCCATGACATCAGAGCCGTGTGGGCCGTCTGGATGATGATGATGTCAAAGCTGGGAGCCGGTAACTATCTCTGTTCTGCTCTGCCTGATGTCATGCTTTTGTTTTTGGCGGATGGACTCACCTCCTCCACGGACTTGCGCAGCGTGTCATTGATGGCAATCACCCAGGACATGAGCAGCTCGTTGACGATGACCAGGTCGCTATAAAGCCAGCGGAACACTTGGCTAGTCCAGGTGACAGAGCTCTGTAAAGGATTTAGAAAAGGTTTTAGAATTATTTAAAATTTCTTAGGGTTTATTTTGGTTTATTTTGATTTATTTAAAGGGAAAGCAAGGAGTTTGTAAGCCTTTTTATATTTCTTTTAAAGTATTTTGTATTTGTTTTAAACAGAACTAAGCTGTTGGTACAAGTTTAAGCTAAAGATTTATCTTGGTTTTTAATGAATTTAATATTAAAATTAATTTTAAAGCATTTTATATCAAAATATAAACTTTAAAGCTGATGAAAATATATTAAAATTATTTAATTTGCCATTAAAAATCTTAAATATTAAAGTATTCTTTGATTTATAGCTAAATTTCAGCAAATATGCAAACTTTGACTTTACAAAAGCTATAATTATATGAAAAACCTTATCAAACACAAACAAAATAAATCAAAGGTCATGATAATCATGACTTTATGACTTTATAATTATATTAACCTTGTTTTTGCTTAATTTAAATGATTTTTAATCACTTTAAACTTCGATTAAACTGCTAATAATTTTCAGAATAAAAATACTTTAAACCAAAAAAAAATGTATAATGAAATAAAACAAATTTAAACCCCAAACTGACTTGCAAACCGATCTTATCACTCACCGTTTCCGGACCCACAACATTGGAGGGCGGTGGAACATAACGCTTCTTGCGATTCTCCGGTCCGGTGGAACTCTGACGCACCACCCGGCGCCGTGGACCCGCCGCACCAGCGGCTCCCAAGGGCCCGGCTGAGTTCAAAGGCGAGGCCGAGGAGCGACCACGGCCGCCAGATGAAACGCCACCTGCCAGTGGCTTGGACAGATCCTCCACCTTGCTCTTGGTGGCCAGCAAATCGCGCGGCTCCGAGAGACGCTTCTCCGTTTTGCCAGAGGGTGAGCCCGAAACGGATCCCGAGCCGGGGGCCACGCTGCTCTGGCGACTATTGGCCGCACTGGGGGACTTGTTGGCCTTGTTGAGATACTTGTGGTAGAGGAGCTTGATCAGCCAGACGGAGAAGAGGGCCAGAACGGCCCACAGGAAAATGAAGATGGCCAGAGAGTCCATTGTTAAGTCACCAATTCCCTCGAACGAACAGATATAGTCATCGATTTGATCTGCCAGATCCATCGTTCAGTTCCAGCGAGCGTTAATCCCACAGATTGTCGGCATTGTCGTTGATCGTTGTAGTTCTGTGGGATACAAACGGATGGGGATGGGATACGATTTAGTCAAAGGTGATGATGAGTGGTGGTAGTGGTGGCTCTCCCTCTCTCATCTTGGCGAGAGATATTTTTTTCTGTATCGGGTCGGGGCACAGCCATGAAAGATCCTCAACTCGTTCTAATTATAGAAAATGTTCATTTGGGAAAAATATGAAACGATTTTCACTCACAGAAATTCACAAAAATTGGTTTTCAAGTTGGTTAAATATACATATATATATAAATTCGGATTAAGACACCTAGTTAGTGTTTATGTTATTTAAAATATTCTTTAAATATTTTCTTAGTATAAATAAATAACTGAAGAAGGAAACGGAAAAACGGAACAGAACCGAACCGAACTGAACTGAAACAGAACTCAACTGAAATGAGCTGCCTGCAAAATTCGAATCCCCATTGGATGGTTTTTTGGGGGAAAACCAAACCAATGCTCTCCAAAGTGAGAGACATTCTCAGATGCTGCAGATGCTACAAATACTATAGATTTTACAGATACTACAGATACAGATACAAAATTGTATCTGCGCCGGCGCCTGGGGTTCGTGAACACTTGTTTTCCCATCGCATCTTCGTGACTTCCCAAGATTTTCATGCTTCTTCTGGCATTTATTGGGCCATTGGTATTGACGTCATAGTTGTGTGTCTGAAATGACGTAAGACATGCGACTTCTTCATTGTTTATAATGTGTGCCCTGCCCGTTCTCTGTTTCCCCATTATTTTTAGAAACCTTTCACACAGATTTATTAGAAACTATTCGAGAGAATTGGCATTCAATGGGGAGAAATACCCGTTGAACATTTGTTTTGTTTTTATTTTTGTTCTGCAATTTTCTTTGGCACTTGTTGCCAGTTAATATTACAAAAAGAAAAGAGAGAAAAATAAATAGAAAAACAAATAGAAAACATTGTTCGGTTCGTGCCCTCGTGTTGGCGAAAAATCTTGAATCGGAAAATGCAAAAAAGGCGAGCCAAGCAGCAGCAGCAGCGGCAGAGGAAACAATAACAATAACAAAAGCGCTATTTATGCTGGCGATTATCTGTTTTATATCATTTTTTGAAGCTTTGTTGGTTTTTTCCCCCCTATTTTTCTTTTATTTTCAAAATCAACGCACGCCACTTGTAAAGAGAGATAAAATAGAAATTGATTTCAGTCCAAAAAAATTTTATATTTTCATATTTTTGGATTTATAAAATACATTTCTGAATTTAAATTAATTTTACATTTATTTTGAAATTTTAAAAAAATATTTTAGGCTTTGTATTCCCTCTACAATTATTAAAATAAACAATAGAATCATTCTTTAATTTTTGAAATCATTCAACATTGAATTTACCAAAAAACCTCTAAATTGTTTTCCATTTACTATAAATATTCTTTGAAAAATTGAATTAATTAATTTTCCACCTCTTTTTAACTATATTTTTCCAAGTGTTTTAACTACATTCTTTTAGCTTTCTGCGCCGCTGATTTTCCACTTGGAAATGCCTTGCCTTTCCACTCTCTCTCCAAGCCAAGTACAAAACACTTTTCTAGCATTCTCAGCCACACACTGCCGCCTCGTCTATTGACCCCTCGCCAAATGTGCGGTGGAAAAGCCAGGGGGAAAGGAGGGAAAAAGGGTGTAAAAGAGGAGGGAAATCTAGAAAAGGGGGACGTTGCCAGTGAGAGGGCGATTACGAGAGCAACAAGTACTCGCGGATATTTTTAACCATTGGCAAAGCGAAAAGAATCAACTTGGTACCAAGTACCAACTTGGTACATATGTTCCCATCGGTTGATTGACAACCCGCGATCGGGGTATGTGTGTGTCTGTGTTTTCTATGGGAAAAGTGTCGCCCCAAAGTGCTCAATCCTTGGGAAAGTCTCCCCAAAATGCACACAGAGAAATAACTGACATGTGACTATAATTAGAGTTAGGAAAATGTCTGCATATTAAATCTTAGGGGGATTAAAATATTACCATCACTTTAAAGATATATTTTAAATATGTAAACTTAGTTCGCCAGAAGAAAAAGTGACTTTAAAATCTGAGAAATATATTTCTTTATTTTCCTTAAATATGTATTTTATTTTCCTATTTAAATAAGACATGTTTTATTTGTTATGAACTCAAATAAATTTTATTTAAAGTAGTAAGACTTTATTTAAATATTTTGGCGTGATTTGTTTATAAAAACCTTTTATTTAAAATGATTAAATAATAGCTTATAATCCCAAAACAAACATTTATTAAATCAATGTGATTCATTCTGGCTTTAAATTATATATATCATTTTATGCCTGACATCATTAATATAATTAGCATGGTTTTAAAGCTATATTTTCGTCATAAACAAATTTAATTTTCTGTTATAATTTCAAGGATTTTTTTAACAAAAATGTTTTTTGGCCCAACTATATTATTAATTTTATGACAATAATGCAGCCAATAATTGTTTAGGAATATTTTAAATACAGTTTCCAGATATTACATTATTTTTGTAATATACGTAGATCAAAATATTTTTTTGATAGATATATACCAGATATTCAATTAATTTCTTATAAAGTAAAAACTAACCTCTAAATATCTTTAAATTCTTTCTCAATTAACCTTTAACTAACACCTCTTTCCGCTCTGTGTAATTTCATATTTTCCCTTGCAACCTTAGACGACATTCTGCAATATTTTCGTGGAGTAATATTCGTGGAGTAATAAACTTGGTTCATATTCCCAGAAGATCCGCTGGGCCTGGGCCTGTGCCGCTGAAGCTTAATTAATGCCGACATGCAAACTATTGGCCAACAGGCCAAGCTGGGCTGGGCCGGCCCGCTTCCCAAGCTCGAATTTAATGAGCCCGGGCGGTCGTCTTTGGGGCTTGGGCAAGAACCGGCAACAGGTTGCTAGCAGCACTTCCGTTTTAATTGCACCTCCGAAGGGGCAGGTCAGAGGTGGCGGGTTGAATGGCCCCGAAACACAAAGAGAAAGCCTCTGGCATATTGCGTCACCTGTTGTCAGGCATTCTTTTTACTTGTTTTCTTTTTCTGATTTTTTTCTGAATTTTTTACTATTTTTTTTTGTTTTTAGAAGCAAAGGTATTCACTGGGCAAACACACTTGAAATGCACACAAAGTGCGCATTGCTAATCACATTCAAATTGCGAATAAATATTGAAAATGATTTCCGTTACCACGCCACAAGCTAAAAATAGAGATTGGGTAATCCAATCCGAAGCCAGGCATTCGGATTAAAACAAAACCACAGGCCTGAAGGTCGTCAGAAATAAAATATATTAAATAAATATAAAAAATAATAATAAAAGGGTGTCAAGTAAATAATCAAAGAAATGAATCATCTTATCTTATCAGTTGCCTTTCCACCTTCTAGCACCTTTAATTGCTTTAATGAATGGTTATTGTTTGGCCGATATGGATCTGTCCACCATAGATAGCACCGGGCTAGGGCTATAACCCTTCTTAATGGGTCAATAAAATATGTCTGAAATGATGACACGCCTCAAACACAATTTCCGAATGCCTGAAGCTTGACTTCGTCAATGATGTCATTTCTGTTTATACATATTTCTGGGCTATATTTTGCATATATATATTTGTGATATTTTTTATTCAAGTTGATAAGGCTTTGGAGCTTAGGATTTGCGGTAAATACTAAGAAATATAATCAGAAAATAAATTTGTGGTCATTTTTGATACCATTTGGGTTTATCTTTAAGCTTAAAATGAATTTTAAAATTAAGTTTGAGGTATTTTAAGAACTTAAAGAAATAGCTTTTTGTATTTATAACTACTAATACATTTTATACATGTTTTTAAAATTTTTTTAACACTTTTAAAAAATTAAATTTAAGACTCTTTTAATCAAATCAAAATTGAAAAGATTTTTATATCATTTGAATTTCATTAAATACAGTTTTTATAAAGACATAAACCTTTGATTTTAAGAGCTTAATATATAATTAAATATTCATTTTTTATACCATTTAACTTTAGATCAAAAAAGCTTTAAGTAATTATCTTCGATAAATATGCACCATATTTAATTACAGACAACTGGTTTTTATGGTTTTGAACTCTTAATACTACATCATTAAGCTCTCCTACTGATATTTCCTTCCCTTCCGCTTATTATAAAATTTAAACCAATTTTTTCCCCTTTGAATTGCTTCAAGAAAACTCTAATCAAAATGTCGTGCCTGAAATGAAATTGCATTTAATTTAGCTCCATTACTCGATTACTCTATTAGCTGCCGCCGAGATATTGAGAGCGAATGAACTTTGATTCGCTTTTCTCGTTTTGCAATTCCAAAGTGTCAAGGTTGTAGGTCTATTTTTGGGGCAAAGGAAATAACAAGCGAGCGCAGACGACGGGGCGTATGCTTGATATTCGCAGCAACATGCAAAGACATTAAGCATACGCAGTGTGACCTGCCAAGCAGCACAGAGACCACGTCAGAGGTCAAACACGCAGCAGAGAAGGAGAGAAACAATTGCGTGATGCAGCTTATACAATTTTCTGTGTTGTCGAGCCAAAGTTCACAGGCAGTAAAACAATTTTTACAGACAACAACATCACACACTCACAGTGCGAGTGAGTTTCGGGAACCTTTCGACTTTGGCCCCGCCGTTTGGGTGGGGGGGAACTTGTTTATTATCGATCGACACACGGAGAACCCTCCGATTGGGGGGACAGTCGAAAACATTACGCATCCCCAAGGAAAATTATTGATTTTCCACCCGCCTCAAACTAATCTCCTTTCTCTCATGAAACTCGGCTTTTGGGAGCGCAGTATTTGAACCTCGGGGCCAATTGTTTTGACCACACATAAGGACCCTGCTAAGGGCCAATGTTGCCCCCAGCAACGCTGAATTATTTAGGCCCTTTTTGGAATTGATTTGTCAACGAGTGTTTTGTTTCGAGCCAACGAAATCTCAGGGAAATCGTAAAAAAATAACTAAATGTTTGTTTACACAAATCACAATTTATTTTCCATGGAGAAAGCTTCGGCAGAAAATGGGCGAAAATGAGGGAAAAGCTTTGACCGGCAAAGGATGCGGAGAGGGAGTGAGAGAGAAGAGAGCGAGGAAAAGTTGGGTGGCTAAAAAGGTGGCGGAACAGCCACAGGGTGAGGCCAGAAAATGCAGCTGTCATAGGGCAAAAAAAAAAAATGGCTCACAATAAAAGGAAAGGAAAAATTGAAATAAAATATGACCTAGTTTTAGGTTTAAAAAATATTTTTATAAGCTTTAATTTAGTAGATTTTAAATATCGATAACAATTTTGGATTTATGAAAAGTTTAGCCTTAAAAAAAATATGTTTTTGTGAGCAAAGAAAATGTTTTGAAATATTTTATAGATACAAATGAATCTAAGTTATTTCTGGGCTTTAAATACTCTCCAAAAAAACTTCCTATAAATAATTTTATATTAAAATATAAGCTTTATTATTTTTCCCAGTGCCCTTAGTTTTCGCTTTGCCTAGTTTTCCCTTTAGCCTTTGCAGCGCCAACAGCCTGTGACACAGTTTCCAGACTGTTTTTTTGGGGTGGCTGCCAAGGACCAAGGACGCAGGACTCACTGGAGAGAGAAACCAACACTAGAGGGTTGGCACATGCAAAACACGCATTTTTCTGTCCTTTTATCGCCGCAGAGGATCGCAGGAAAGGAACGTCTTCATAGAGCCATTAAAAGAACACACCCAGAAAAAAAACCAAACCAGAAACCAAGCCCAGAACTAAGCTTATCCTTAAAAGGGGGTTGGGTTCGGAGGGGTTGTTTTCACTCACCGTTTCATGCAACGCAATTTGTAGAATGTTTTATAGTTGAGCCGCAGGATGTGGTGTTTCGTTGTTTTTTCGTGGAAGTAAAAATATGTATTTCATTATTTAAAAGGAATTTACAACCGCAACCGCAAATTTGTTTGTATTTTCTATGTTGTTTTTAGCCCTTTTTTTTAGTTTTCCAAGGTGTGGGGGAGGGGAATTTAATGCCCGGTGATTGATTAGTGACAAGAAGCTTATTTTTATATATTTTCGTCTTCCGTTTATGTGTTTATTTTTTGTGGGGGGAATTTGTGGGTGGCACGTGAGTGAAAATAAAAGAGGTTTCCAAAAATTTCTCTGCTATGAAAAGTGCAAAATGCAAATCAATAAAAAGGGGAAAACTTGGGGGAAGTCAGGGAAATGGGTGAAAAAGCTTGGCACACACAAAAGTGGTAAACAAAATGTATTTTTTGTTGTAATTTTTTTTTCTGTAATATTTTTCTCTACTCACACGATTGACCGAATTTTTTAAGGCCACGTTAATGTTAATTAATGTGTAAAAATTTCGTTGCAATGCCCACAAATAAAAATTAACCAAAACGCTGCCGATTATTCTCGTTTAGTAAAAATAATGCCGTTCCGTTTATTAATTTATTAATAATTAATTATTAATTATTGCTTCTTTTCCTCTCGCTTCAAGCGAGACAGCAGATACAAGATTCTTGTGGCGTTGGATTTTTTTTCGTTTTGTTGCTGTTCTTCGACTTCTTCTCTTTTTCTTTTGCTTTTTTGTTTTGTCACTCTGTTCGTTGCGAAGATGTCGACAAAAAGGGGGCGAACGGTGGGTGGCGAACAACGAAAAGGGGGAGAAGAGCGAGGCAATGCGAGTAGACGTGTGAAGAATTTTACAAACTTCCGTAAAATTAACTAAAAGATACAAGATACAATGGATCTTTTGTTAACAACAAGATACAGAGCCTTGAAATATGTCTAAAAGATGCTTTTAAATTTGAAGAATTATTTATTTTCTTTAATAAACATGGTCATAAAACTTGATTTTGATTAGGCAAAACTTTACTTTGAAGCCAAAACTTTAAAATAAATATTTATAACTTCAAAAAATGTGCTTTAGAAGCTTGGTTTTATTCTTAGAAATATTTTTATTGGCTTGGGAAAATATATGGCAATTCCTAGTTAAAAGTCTATTAACCTTTATTTATTAAAATACAATTTATACACATTTTGAATCAAATTAATGTTTTTAAAACAATATAAAAAGCTGTGACCTGATTTTGGAAGAACGTATCTCAAAGTCTACAGCTACAAATACTTAGAAATGCCTTTTGATTTACAAATTAAAAGATTAGGGTTAAGTTTCAGTGAAATTTTAATGGAAAAATAATAAAAACTTAGTTGTAGAAAATAAACAACGGCATTTAAACGTAAAATATAAGAAATATAGTGATTTTCTTTTAATAAATTGCACTCTACTTTTAATATTTACTAAAAATAAAGTGATTAAAGTGATCCTTTTAACAAAACTCTACACTCAGACCCTTCCTTGACCATTTAAAGCTCCAAAAATCGCTTAATTAACACTTGGAAGCAACACAATTTCAAATTATTCAAGTTCGAGTGTATTAAAATTGAATTAGCTTCAATGTCGTGGCTCGCTTCCGTCTGGTTTTTTTAAGTTTTGATAGTTTTTTTCAATGACTTCGATAAGAAGCCGCCGTTTGCTTTGTAGAAATTCAAATTATGTAGATTTTTTTTGTAGACTGTCGATTTTTTGTTGTATTTATTTTACACTGCGAGGCGACACAGACCGGAATTTAATTTCGAATTTAGTTCTTGCCACGTTACTGGGACACTCACAAATTCTTGTTTTCTAGTTCTCTAGTTTTCTCAATTTTCCCCCATTCAAACTTGGCCAACATTTCGAATTTTCCCCCCAGCCGCAACAACAACATGCCACAAAAGAGAGCCGAAAAGTAAGTGCGGGGGAGGGGAGGGGTCAAATCAGCTGTTATGTTTACAGCATCAATGGGAGAGCTCTCTTTTTCTCCCTCTCTCTCTTTCTTGCATTGTTGTGGCTGTGCAGCGCTTAATTTCGATTACAGTTCGGCATTTCAACAAATTTGTTTCATTCTGATAGAACAAAAAACACACACAGACACACACGAGCGGCTGGTTTAATCGTATTTCTGCAATGCTTTTGAAATATTTTGCTATATTTTTGCGGCTTGCTGCCAAATTTCCTCTACACATGCAACCGCAACACACAAACACACAGGCACAGTCACAGGCACACAGTTAACGACTTTGCGTTCGTTCCTTTCTTTTGTTTTCTCTCTTTTTAAGGCTTTCTTTATTTATATTTTTTGTCGATGGGCACTAAGAACAATAAAGAATTGTTGCCGCTATTTTAATTTTTATTCGCGACCCGCAGCGAACCAACCTTACTCGTAGAGTTTTAAAAAGAGAATCTGAAACCTACCCAAGAGCAAGCGCCGAAGCTCAAAAGTTTATTTGTGGCGGCGCACAGTGAGTGCTGTAGATAGATTGCCGCTGTGAAATTTTGTAACTTTTAAATTAAGTAAATTAACCGGGGGAATTAAATTGACATATTTTACATAAAATAGAAGAAAACTATTTTAAAAAGCACGTTGATAAATTTCGTATTAGCTTAGTAAGAGCGGGTCAGCAAACGTTACTAAACGTTAAATCATTTAACATTTGATTAACAGCAACAGTGAAGGCAAAAGCTTTTGTGGGACAAATAACAGAGCACTGTTGTTGCTAAGGTTAACTCATCTAACATTTGATTAACAGCAAAAGTGAAGGCAAAAGCTTTTAGTGGCAGATAACAAGGCACTCAATGTTGCGCGAATATTTGAATTTGAATTTGAATATCCGTTAGTGTGCTAACGCTGCGTTCGCATTCGTGCACACATACATACAGCACAAAACCCACTAACACATATGTATGCGTGTGTAAGCAATAATCAAAACAAAACATAATCAAAACAAACCACACATCGCTGTGCCGCCATGGCGCACACATACATACAGCACAAAACCCACTAACACATATGTATGCATGTGTAAGCAATAATCAAAACAAAACAGAGAGCGCTATGTATTGCGTTCTCTCTCTCTCCCCCCCTTCGCCCACAAGCCGTAGTTCCAAATTTGTCCGCTGGTGGCTTTTTCGGTGCGAAAACCCTTTCAAACCATCTTTTAAAATACGTTTTAACACAGGATGGAGTCATATTTGACCTACATAAACCTTATATATTCTTGATCAGAATTAATGGGAGAATCGATCTAGCCAGGTTTTGAAAATATAAATGGAAAATTGCAGATTTAAAAAATCATATCTTGGCCAAAAATTAATGAAATTAAATTCTGAAAGCATTAATGCGTTGGTTTTTTTCCCCTTAAAAAACGTGCAAACCAAATTTAAGGCTAAGATTTTTTTTTGGATTTTTAACAATTAAATAAATATTTAAAAAAAAATCCAAAAAAATATTTTTGTTTAGAACATGGCTAAGAAAACAGAAAGAAATAGTAAAATGCTTTCCGATTTGAAATTGGTGTATTTTTGGCCAAATTATGATTTTTCACATCCACAATTTTCCAATTATAACTTCAAAACATGGCTAGATCGATTCTCCTATTAATTCTGATCAAGAATATAGGGGGTTTATTTGGTAAAAAAAAGACACCTTCTCGTTTAAAAACGGATTTAAAAGTCATAATTTAAAAAAGTTATGGTATGGCGGTCATTATTACTAGAGCTGATGCGAACGTCCCAAAACCCACTAACACATATGTATTAGAATCTTAATACTTTCAGCTTAAACTCGATTTTAAATTAAAAAATTACTAAAGTGTCTATTATCCACATTAATAACCATATTTTCTTATTACAACGCACACCATTTTACAAAAATAAAACCTTGTATAGCCAAACAGCTGTTTGCTTATCCATTTATTGAGGAAATAAACTTTTAAGTCGTGCCAAGACTACAGACATTGGCCATTTGTTTACCTGCAAGCACTCAAAGAGCAGTGCTCGATCGAGTTTTTTTCCTTATTAAAGTTCAGATCTAGCTTCTAGGGATATCTTCATGGAGCAGCTCCTGGCAACAGGCAACAGGACGCTCAGCAATGGCGAGATGTTCGTGATGAGCAATTACTACTGTCCCTTGCTGCTGCTGCTGCTTTGGATGGCCACCATAGGTGAGTCTTGAATTAAGAGAAACTATTTTCTGATTTTTAGCATTCAGCTCACCTTTAGGCCTTCTTGTTTTCACCTTTTGGTACTGCAAGTTCATCAAATCGGAGATGGTCACCACCTTCGACTCGAGCAGCTTTGAGCTGCAGGAGGTGAGCGTTTTGCAGCACAACAAGGGCTGCACCTGCATGGACTGCCTGCATCGTCAGCTAAACCAAGAGCTGGAGCTTAAAAATACAACAAAGGGGAACTAAGTTTTAAGGTTTTACATTTAATTAATGTAATAACAAAAGTGTTGGGTCCTTCAAGAACTTAAAAACTAGTGAATATATGTTTTTGATTTCATTTGGAATGTGTTAACAGTAAGAAAATGTTTAAAAATATGAACGAAATTAGTAAGTAACTAAAAGTTATGGTTCTTCCAGAACCTAGACTTCATGGCACTCGATATTTTGGTGGTTTAAGTGGGCGATTCCCAAATACTTCAGTAGTTTCTTTCTTTACTTTCTTTTCACTTTTTTTCCTTCTTGGACAGGGTGAGGAGATCCTCGTGAATCGGCGAGTAGGTTAGCTTCATATTCCGCTCCTTGACCATGTCAGTGAACACCTCCAGCTCGGCATTCGAATAAATCTGACGGCTTAGGCCCATCGAAGGCATCTCAGAGCTTTCAAACTGTTTGATCAATTCCTCGATTTCCTGCTGGAACTTCTTTTCCTTGGCTGCCTTAGCAGAATTATCTTTAGGAGCTTCCTTGTTCTTTTTTGTGCCCCACAAGGCCTTGGACCACAGATCCCGGCTGGCCTCCTCGTACTTGTTGATACGCTTATCCAGGACTTCAATCTCTTCGTTGATCTCCTTGCTCGTCGGCTGCTTGGCATGCGCCTGCATCAGGATCTTGCGGGCTCGCTGGTACTCGCCCAGCGTGGTCAAGGCGCGAGCTTCGTGGAAGAGGGCCTTGCAGGGCGGATCGTTGGCGGTCAGGCGGCGTACATCCTTCATCACAATGCACACCCGACGGGGACGGCCCAGCTTATTGTAGCAGACCATGAGGTTTTGCTGGGAAACAAAGGAAAATCAATGATAATCCTGGTAAACAAACAGCAAATCCTTACGGAGAGGGTAAGCAGCAGGGCGGTTTGCTGGCGCTCCTCCTCCTCGTTGGCCAGGCGGCAGTAGTTCAGCGAATCGATGGCCTTTTCGAAGGAGGTGGCGGCGCAGCGATAGCGCGAACGCTTCACACAATCCTTGCCATGCAAATGCAGATCCTGCGCCTTGGGATACACCACACGGAACTTGTCGCGATCCTCCTTGAGTATATCATCGACAGCCTGCCCATCGCCGATCATTGTATAGTCGATGACCTCCACCTTGAACAGGCCGTCGGCCTTGGGCTTGATCCGAGGCGGACAGCCCAGCTCCCGGAAGAGCAGCTTGTACGAAATGATGAACTCGGCCTGCTCGTACGGACGCATGGTGCGCACGGCGGCCTCCAGGCCCTCGAGGACCATCTTCGTGCCGGTCTCGAACTCGTACTTGGTGCCGCGCAGCAGCGAGGAGTCGAAGGGGGCACCCACGCCCTCCCAGTAGCCGCTGTAGCGGATGGAAACACGCGCCTTGTCCGGCACCAGGTCGCGCTCCACATGGCCCTGGCGGATGATCCGCTTGAAGATGTGCTCGCCGATGGGCTGCATCAGGGAGCGCAGCTCGTCAAAGGGACGCAGCCAGGGCGAAACGAGGGCATCTGGGTCGGGCAGGTCCTCGCAGTCCTCGAATTCGTCGCTTTCGTCGTCATAATCGCGCTGCGTTAAATCCATTTCGAACTCGACGCCTTTGTCCACGAGATCGCTGGGGAAGAAGAGCAGATAAGGATTCGCGGTAAATAATACATAAATACGTAAAACAGTGGAAATTTCAGTACTCACGCAAAGGATACAGGCTCCTTGAGCAACTGCCGAGCGCTTTGAAAAGTCTCCATGGTTAAATTTTAAGTAAAGTTTGTTTTTTTACAGCGAAATTAGAAAATGAGAAAACGTGATTTGAAAAGGAATTCTTATTAAGCCGCCGAACAGCTGTTTGAGGAAGTGTAATCTGGCAGCACTATACGGACATGGCAGGAATGGCGTTGCCATACTAACACGATTTGTTAGTTGTGCTATAAATTCTATAAATATATGCTATAAAGATGGTGAAAAATCGTTCAAAAATAATATTATTAATTAATTAAATATTCGTTGTGGCGAAACTGCAAAGATGGATTACACGTTTAAATGTCATATATCAACACAATATTTCAGATATTTAAAAAAATTGGGCTTCTTTAAAGAAGTTTTCATTAGAAGCTATTAAGAATATTTTATTGTTGAATAAAAAACAGAATAAAATTAAAAACAATTAAAAAAAACAGTTGTTAATTTATATTTAAGTTTAACAAGTTAAACGTAAGGAAATAAAGCCACATTTGGCAATTAATGTTGATTGCAATATTAATTTTGATTGGAAAATGCAAAGAATTATAACTAATGACACAATTACTTTAAGCATCTCTAATCTCTCATTTAATTAAAATAACGATCGTTTGAGTACCTCGGGTCACTTATACTTTAATGAATGCATTATGTTCCTTTCCTTCCTTGTTCCATGAATGTTCCTTTTTTTTTACGAAACATATTTTTTAATAATTCCTCAAATGTTGTCAAAAACATCGAAAAACATCGATATTCGATGCATCGATGTTTTCAGGATCACCCAAATCCCGCCATTTTGCAAAAGTCAAGTTCGTCTTAGAAAAGTGTTAATTTATTGATATTTGCGTGGCTTAGAGCTAAAGTAACTAGTGAAATTGTTAACTAAACATAGTGTGCGCTGCTGTGTGGTGTTAGAACTCCTGATCGAGCCGTCGTTTGACGACGGCCAGCATTTTCAAGCGATGACGCTGTTGCAAGTGCCGCAGGCCGCAGCATCTGGCCAGAGGTGTCTCATCGGCGCTCCTAGAGAACCTGGGGCGCCTTGCAAATGCACTGGCGGATGTCGGGATGCTTCTTGTGGCCACCTTCTGTGCTGCGGCAGGCCAAGTGTTGACCATGTAGTCTAGCAGCGTGATTCCCAGCACCAGGAGCACCAGGCAGGCGGGATTGAATTGTATGAACGACAGAGGACCTTCTTCCATTGCGTGGTGTGGCGTGTGTTGGGTGTGCGGAGCTTCAATTGCGAATGATGTGCAAGCACCCAGAACGCACTGCATTTATGTGGAAACAGGTAAGTTTTCAATTGCACAGGTTTCCTATTGAGCAGGTACACACACACACACACATACATAAAAAATGTATATACCTGTTATTGATCCTACAGAAAGGGTCACACTTTTGGTAAACAAGATCATAAAACGTAATCCTTTTGTTTTGATACAATTTTTGGTTTAATAAAAAGGGTAAAGGATTTTATATTGAGCAAAACGTGTCATTGCGTGTGTGTAGTTTTTAAGATATTATGTATTATATTCGAAAATTCAAATTATATAAATTTAAACCTTATTTCAACATTTTTGCACATTTCTTTAATTAATTCATATGATCGTCTTTCAGTATTAGATAGAATTGCAGAAGCAGTATGGCGTTGGATACTGTAAACCCAATCATTTGAAGAAATTGGCTTCTGTTGGCCGAATAGAGGCCACAGACCTTTAAATTAAGCTGCATGCTGCTTTCGTAAATCAGAAAATCACTTAACTATAAATATAAGAAAATAGTATATATATTTTTGTATCTTTTCCAAATGCTAACTCACCTCCCGGGACGTTATTCCCTCGCTACATTCGTCTTTCGGCTGGCACTGATATCTTCGAGTCAATTCACACATGAAATCGTTGAGGAAAAAGTCCACAGTTCGCATCAAAACTAGTAAAGTGAAATACACTGCTAGAAATTTGATTCCATGATTCACCAAATGAATGCCCACGTAGCCGTAGATAATGCTGGACATTATATAGTCCAGTCGGCAGACGAGCATCTGAAGTCCATAGATCTTGTTTATTCTATGGGCCATGCGACCGAGACGCAAATGAAGGGACGACAGATTCCTGATTTCTTTTGCCGATGTCCTTCCGGAACCCAGTTGTTGGTTTATAAAATCATAGCCTCTGGTTACTTGCCAAAAGGAGGCAAAGTGAAAGTACTTGGTCAAGTATATGATGCTATATCCTAGGTTGATCAGCACAGCGTGTATGAATACCGATTTTAGAAAAAACATAGAAAGCACTGGACCGATGTTCAAGTAGGCGAATGTAAAGGACTTGAAATGCAAGAGCCTTTGCAGCTGCTGGTTCCGTCTCAGCCCAGCTCGCTCCATTTTCCGAGTCAGGTGATTGGTCAAGGTCTAATAAGTCTATTAGCAGGCTGTCCCGCTGGGATCGCGAGACCAGGCTACAGGCTACAACCGCATACATCACCATGTAATGAACAAACGGCACTAGGAACATCGTTCCGGGCAGCCAGGACTTCATTGTCACTCCATTGGCTATCTCCCAGTAAAACAAAGGCAAAGTACAGATGACGACTATGTTTAGGATCACGGCATATGCCTGGGTTATCCTCGATTGCTGGTACCTACCGTTGGCCAATCGATAGGAAGTCATGCCAATAAGCAGCCCAAAGCCATGGTATATCTCCGCCACAGTTGACATTTTCTCAAGAAAGCCCGCAACGAACTAAACCAGGAGCACTTTGGCTGCATTGGCATTCTCTAGTTTGGATTAAATATAAATAAGGTGATCTGTAACCGCTATCAGAGATGCACAGAATTACACAAACATAAAATTAATAGAAAGCCGTTCAATAGGCGTTAATCTTCCGATGAAATCGACTGATTCGCAGGCAAAGCTTGAAAACTGCAGCGTTGCAGGGTTCGTTTTCAGTTTTAGTTCGGCACCCGAGGACAGCAGTTGAAATGGAGAGAATACTCGGATTATTTCAAGGATACGCCCTACTCCTCGGGCTGACCTCCTACAAAGTGGTCAATGGCGTATATCGTCAAACTTGGCTTACGCAGGCCTATGCCTTGGCCCTCAATGTGGTCATCATTTGCATCTTGCCATTTGTTTGTTGGAGAATTGCCTGGGATATGGCTTCAGCACCCTGGCTGCCGGATATCATGTTTATAGCTCCGTTTATCCTATATACGGTGAACTATGCAAACATAGTATATATCCTTACCTCGCGATTCCATCGGGACAAAATGCTAATCGACCTACTGGACTTGAGTAAGGCTTTGAGCCGAAAAATGGAGCAAGCTGGCAGGAAAAGGAACCCCAAGCTACAGAGACTTTTAAACTTGAAGACCTTTACATTGGCTTATATGTGCGTGGCCTCACTCATCCCGTTAGCTTTCATTAGCTGGGAAAATTTGGATACTTTAATTATTGATGTTGCCTACTGCATCCTGAATGCCACCACTTACTTTTACTTTGCTTCCTTCTGGCAAATCGCCAGAGGCTTTGTGTATGTCCATGAGGAAGTAACTAAGCTTATTGTTGGCGAGTCAAGGTTTAATTCCGAGGAGTTAAAGGATCTCTGGTCATTCCATTCGACCCTTAGTCGCATGGCACACAGGATAAACAGGATCTATGGACTTCAGATGATCGTCTCACGATTTGATTTCGTTATATATACCATCATCTTTGGCTACGTGGGCATAATCTACCTGCATGAAGGCATAACCTTCATTAAGTTGTATGCGGCCATCATTTATTTGGTGCGAACAGTTGACTTTTTCTTGAATGATTTTATATGTGAACTAACCAGCCGATATCAGAGCCATTCGAAGCATGAATTAAGCGAGGGGATAATGTCCCAGGAGGTGAGTTAGCGTTTGGCATAAATATTTTAATATTAAAATTTATTTTCTTAATTATAGCTAAGTGATTATCTGATTTATGAGAGCAGCTTACGATTGCATTTGAAGGTTTGTGGCCTCTATAAAGCCAATAAAACGCAATGGCTTCGTACAATGGAGGTGGTGGTGTCCAACTCCATGCTGCTCCTGCAATTCTATTTGGTTCTTAGTGCCGGAGCTACTGAGAATATATAAGAAAAATTCGAAATTAAAATAATTGAAGTGATTGTTTTAAAGTTTTCCATGTGTTGACTAATTTTTCTGCCTTCGAGAGGTAGTCATTGCCTAGGGAATTTCATCAATATCCAACCATCATTCCAATTAAAAGCTGATTTTGATCTGTCCATAAAATAAACACTTGGCTTAATGGGTCCTCGCCAAGTTATGGTGGACTTTAGTTGCAGTGCGAAGCTCCTAAGCGTCGGTTCAGTCTAAAAATAACTATGCAGCGGATAGCTCAGTTATATAATGGATACATCCTGGCCATTGGGATGACCTCCCACATGAACATCGGCGGAAAATTCAAGCAAACAAGGATAACCCAGGCATATGCCCTGATAATCAACGCCTTCACCTTGACCCTGCTGCCTTTGGCTTTATGGGAAGCGTCTCGGATTATAACTGAGGCTGGGTGGATGCCACCGTTTATGTGGCTACTTCCCTACATTCTGAATTCGATAAGCTATGCTGTGATTGCCTATACCTTGATTTCAAGATGCTATCGAGACGCCATGCTGTTGGACCTGGAACTGGTTATAAAGCAATTGAATCGGGAGATGTTGCGAGCGGGAAAGCGGATGAACTCGAAGATGCGGCGATTATTTATACTGAAAACCTTTACTTTGACCTACTTGTGTATCGCCTACATCATGGCCATATTTATTTGGCAATGGGAAAAGTCTTGGGCGTATTTACTGAAGACATTGCTAATTAATACGTCCTTCAACGTACTCATTGCCAGCACCTATTTCTACTTTGTGTCCTTCTGGCAAATAGCCCGAGGCTACGACTTTGTAAACCAGCAACTTGAGGAGATTACCTCAGCCGAGTGGAGTGACTGTGGAGAGGAACAAGCTGAGGAACTTCGCAATCTCTGGGCTTTGCATGCGAATCTCAGCAGGACTGCCCAACGCATTAACAGGCACTACGGGCCACAGATGCTTGCCTCCCGCTTCGATCATTTTATTTTCTCAATTATCAATGGTTACCTGGGCACGGTCTACGCACACCACCAGAATACACTAACTATTGAGAAAATCTACGGATTTTTTATTTATACGATAAGAACCCTGGACTTTTTCCTCAACGACTACATTTGCGATTTGATGACTCAATACCAAAGCGAGCATAAGAGCTACATGACCGAGGGCCACATGTCTAAGGAGGTGAATTAATATTTTAGTGGGAGAGTTGAGAGTTCTCGGTGCTAAAAGCAAATTTTAAATTTCAGCTCAGTTCCTATGTGATCTATGAACAAAGCATGAGGCTCAACTTGCTCGTCTGTGGCCTTTATCCGGCGAATAGAAATAAATGGCTGCACATGATAGCCTCTATAGTCATACACTGCAGCTTGCTGATACAATTTCATTTGGTTATGAGCAAGATATAGAAGGTTTCGAGTAGAAAACTTTATATTATTCGATTTTTGTAAACCACTTGAATTCTTAATAAAAATAATGCAAGAAAATACTACTTTGGAAAATTATAAGATATAAACGACATTTAAAGACGTTTCCTTTACGATTGTGTCACAAAGTAAGACACTTAGAGTGACTTTACATCGTTGATAATGATAGTGAGTGGCGGCTCACAGGCAACTTAAAAAGAATTTAGTATCCAAAAGTCAGTTGCAGTTGCAGTTCCTTGAAATCGGTTGTAAAATGAAGAAACTACTTGCTCTCTGTCACATCTACGTTCTACTCATCGGCTTGACGTCCCATAGACTGGTGAATGAGAGGTTCCGGCAAACTAGGATGACGCAGATATACGCCTGGACTGTAAACATTATACTATTGGCAGTGCTACCCTATTGCCTATGGGTGGGTTCTGTTTATTCTTCTACGTTTGACATACTGCCAAGCGGCATAAAGCTGGCACCCTTCGTCTTGAATGCGTTTAACTATGCCATCATCGTCTACACTGTGGCATCACGGAGGGGCAGAGACAGAGTCCTTTTGGATCTACAAAAATTAACCATTCAATTGGATCGTGCCAGGACACAATATGGCACAGAGACGAGCCTTAAGCTACGGAAATTGCTCTACCTAAAGATCTTCACGGTGGCCTACCAAATGCTGGCAAACATTTTGGTGCCGTTTGTGTTTGAATTTCAGGAGTGCTTTCGTCTGGCCTCGCTTATTCTTAATTTTGGATTCAACATCTTGGTGGGATCCTCATTGTTCTACTTTGTGTCCTTCTGGCACATTGCCCAAGGCTATCACTTTATCAATCGGAGCATCGAAGAGCTGATTACCGGTCTAAAATCGCATTCAATTTCTCAAATGTGGAAAATGCACATGGATCTCAGTCGAACAGCGCGAAGGATAAATGGAAATTTCGAGACTCAGATGTTGGCTTTGAGGTTTAACCACTTCATATTCAGTGTTATGGATTTCTATGTGGTGGTTCTCTTTCTGCGCAGAGGGCTGTTTCCTTGGTATTACTTTTATTTTGGAGCCATTTTGAACTCGATACGCATGCTGGACTTTTACCTCAACGACTATATACTTGATTTGACAGTCGAATATCATAATATGCGCAGGGATTCTATTACCGAAGGCACAATGTCCAAAGAGGTGATTTTTAATGAGCTGAAATCGAAGTTATATATATTAAATATTGTCTTCATTTGCAGTTGGAAGCCTTTATTCTCTATGAAAAGAGTATGAAGCTCGATTTAATGGTCTGCGGCCTCTTTAAAGCCAATAGAAACAACTGGCTTCGAATGGCGGAAGGGATTTTGTGCCATTTCATTTTGTTAATGCAGTTCCGCCTGACTTCTAACTGAGTTATATAATCCTATAGAAGCTATATTTATCTATCTATTTGTTGTAAATCTTGATAAAATCACTTTAATTCATTACCAAAGCCTAATGACAGCAGTTGAGTTCCGAAGCTCGTGGACAAAGGACGTGGACGTGGCCATGATTAATTCGTTGGTGAACTTATACTTCAGCTATTCGCTGTTAATTGGCATAACTTCGCATCGCTTCATTAAGCAGAGGTTTTGCAGTTCCATATTTTCGCGTTACTATGCCTTAATTGCGAATATCCTCACCCTAACCATGCTGCCGCCGGTGATGTGGCATACACGGATCGCTTTTCAGGCCAAAGGGCACTTTCCACAACTCATTTTAATTACTTACAATGTGAGGTACCTGGTGACTTATTGTGTCATTGTATATACGATTTTATCGCGAGGATTTCGGGACACAGCCTTTAAGGAAATGGAGCCATTGCTGCTGAAGCTACTAAAGGAAGAGGAGCGCTGTGGGCGACAGGGTGTAAGACGATCTCTGTCGCTTCTGCTGCACGTCAAGTTCTTCACCGTAATCTGGTTGTGCCTCACGGATATTATTTTCTTGTTTTACTCGATTGAGTCCTTCCACTTTTTGATGATAGCTAGATTTATTTTCCTGAGCAATGCCAGCAATGTGTTGCTTATGGTGCCAATGGGTTACTTTCTCGCCCTGTGGCACATTGCCCGCGGCTTGGATTGCGTCAATCGACGTTTGGATGATATTATATCTTCGTCATTCAGATCACCTCGAGACCTGGCGGAGCTGCAGCACCTGTGGTCACTGCACTCCTCTCTAACCAAGACAGCCATCAGTATAAATAAGATCTACGGTCCACAGATGTTGGCCTCTCGCCTGGATAACTTTATATACGGCATAATCCAAGCATACTGGGGTACCTTCTTCACCTTTGGCACGTCGACACCAGTTTTATGGTTGATCCACGGCAGCCTTGGCTATCTAATGCGATCTCTGGACTATTATCTCATTGATCACATGTGCGATGTGATTGTGGAGTATCAGAACGCAGCTCGGCATGCCTGGAGCGAGCAACGCTGGTCAAAGGAGGTATTTTGTTCTAAATTTTAAAAGATAATTAAAAATTATATTCATTCTTGTAAAATTGTTTATTTTTAGATAAGTGCCTTTGTGACCTACAGCAATAGTTTGAAGCTGGAATTGTGGACTTGTGGAATGTATCAACCGAATCGAAGTCTGTGGTTTGATATGATCACCAGTGTGTGGTATTATATCCTAATGCTGTTGCAGTTTCATCTGGTTATGGGAAATTTAAAGAAATAATTATAAGAAATATGATTGTAATTGAGTAAGAGCTCTCTCTTTCGGGTCAAAAGTTCAAGAAATACCAGTTGCCAATGTTTTTCATATAAATAGAAATCGAAACCATCGCTCAAGGTTCTCAATGTTTTTGCGACTTTAAAATACTTTTTGTACACTAAAAATGTCATCTAACTTTGCCTAATTGCTAAACTTTGTTAACAATCATAGACATATTGATTTAGCTTAAGCTGCCATTAGAATGCCCTGCAAACTATTGTGTATTCCTTAATTATTTCCTGTTCGTCTGCCAAGAATTTATTATAACGATTTGAATGCTCACGTTTGAATCGTTCGCTTACGGGCACAATATATATGTATATATATATGTACGATATACGATGAATGGCAACAAAACAAGGCTCCTGCTCCTATGGCAGGAGCCAATAATTTCCTATTCGATAATTTCCAAATGAATGCGTTCAGCAAATAAATTCTGCTTTGACAGCACTCGCAGTTGAAATTTAAAACGAAATCACGTTTTGCTGTTGCATACTTTTTGGCGTATGCACATCTGCTCTACGTGCTACGTGATGAAAGTTGTGTCATAAACACACACACACACACAGTACACACACGCCGGCATTCTTAGCTGGAAAATTGTGGAACTGGCAGCAGGTGAAAGGGTCGAAAGGGAGGCATAAATAAAATGAAAAATAAAATAAATCAAAACATAATTTTTGCAATAAATCCGAAATAAAAATCGCTGTATCCCGAATGCAAATCTAATTCCTTTCACCCAAGTTTTTTGCAGTATTTTCTATTTTATTTTGCGGTTTCTACAATTTATAAGCGAGTTATGCAATTTTCTTTTTTACAATCGGCTTATAAGTAAATCCTATTTGCAAAATAAAAACAAGAACACATTTCAAACGTAATTTAAGGCTATATTTTTGTATTTTTATTGAAAAATTTTAGGGATTTTGGGTAACTCTTTGAATATTTAAATTAATAGACATTTAATGTTTTATAAATTGAACTTTAAGTGTTAAAATAAGCAGAATACATACTTACTCAGTGATTTTATTTATGAGTTTAACATAAATATAAAGTATATATTTTCTATTGATTTTGTAGACCTTAAATCATGCTCAATATCATTAGGCTTCTCTTGATTTTTATTTACAAAAATAAATCGTAAACCCTCAATCTCTTGGATATAACAGAGATAAATATATTAAAATATTTCCTTCATAAATTCCTCCACCTAAAAATTAGCAAATAATAATACATATTTATACCATAAACTATATAACTCTTAAATCTTGACGGCAATCAGTGGTGTTTATATATTAACATGATTTGAATTCGCATGGGGACACGTCAACGCAATTATGTTGGATAACAAGAGTCAAGATTTATTGTGTCCGCCGAATTCGAGAAGCAAACATCTATATATATATATATACGCACACGTAACGGATGCGTCGGCTGTACGCCCATTGCCGCCGTCATTGGAGGTGGGCGTGTCCCGTGTCGCTTGACAATTGTCAAAATCATCGCCATAACTCACGTGTTGCCAGCAGCAGAAACAAATGCATCGGGCATCGATGGAGGACGAGGAGGAGGAGAAGGAGGAGCGGGACCAGCCGACAATTTCAATTGAAGCAGATTTGCTCAAAATGCAAATTACGCCATGATTTACATTCCGATTGACATATTTTAGGCGAACAGTTTGCACTCCATTCTCGTTCCCTTCCCCCCTTCTCTCCTACTTGGGTAACGCCCTTTACGTGTTGCCGAAAAGAATCCTTGATTTAGTCATTCGACGACTGACGACTGGCTGACTGGCAGGATGTAAATTGCCTGGAATTAGACAATTGTTTGATTTTTCAAGGGGGTTGCGCTCCCTTTTTGAATCAGCAAAAAACGAGTTATATTTTTTGAAAGACATTTAAGTTATTATGTTTTTTGTGGAGTTTCTATTAAGTTTTATATATTTAAATTATTGTAAATTAAAAAGTCTTTGCATAATCCTAATTTTGTATCAAAATGACCTTGAATGATGTCCTTTGTCTGACTTAATCTCCAGAAATAGTGCAAAAATATCACAGAACCTTTACAGTTAAGCCAATAAAATTCTTATTTATATGAGAATTTTGCTGGCTGTGTCATTACTGACGGACACATATCCTGGACGAGGTCTTCTGGCTTCGCCATTGCCATGGCATCATAAAACTGCTGAAAGGACATAAACGCGTTATTCTATTATGCCTTTGCAAAGCCCATGACTTGCAGGCAGGCGCCGTCATGACTGGGAAAGGCCAATGGAGGAGGAGGATGCACATGACTTGGAGAGGACACAATGGATGGAACATCAATGCCAGAGCCGCGACATTGAATGGCCAGTGGCAGGAGCTGGGACAGTCTCGCTGGCGACCATCAATGCAACTTTCAACAGCGGCCAAAAGAAGCTATTCAGCTTAACTTGCATTCTCTGGTCCTTCCGCTGCTGCTGCTGCTGCTGCTGCCCCGAAGGACATACATAAATTCAAAAAATAACAATATGAGGATAAGATGTCCTCCAGATGTGTGTGTGCTTGCGACCAAAAGTCAGAGGAGTGACTGCTACGGCTAAGGACAGCTCAGGAAAGTTTTTAATGATGCCGCAAAGTCGTTGAACCAAGTTCGATGCACATTCACAGGCTTTGACCCGGCTTTGGCATCCTTCGAGGACGAAGGACATCCTCGAAGGCGGCTGCCTGCATTGATTTACTTGCGGCTCAGAGGGAAATGTATGCCACAGCTGGCACAGTGGCAAAACCAAATTTTTGGGGCCAAGTGAAAGTTCATTTTGAGCCACAAAAGTTTTCACAGCGGCAAGATGTTGGCAATTTTCCAGCTGCACAAAAAAATACTTTGACCTTTTAAGTGGGAAATTTCTTAATAAATTAAGAAAATTTAAAACATAAACCCCGAATATCCAAAAGATTCACAAGGGGAAAGAGAGACTTTGTCCCTTTCTTCCAACCATAAACAGAACACATTAATTTTTTGGAGTCACAAGAATTATTCAATCTAATTTATTTTACATTTAAAAATAGTTTTAAATTATTTATGATAGTAAAGCTATTTAGCCGTAGAAGCCACCGCCAAAACCACCAGCGCTAGCTGACGAGGAAGCTTGGGCTTGAGAGAAGCCGCCGCCAAAACCGCGATTGAAGCTAGGATATCCGCCGTATCCTCCGTAACCGCCGGGAAAGCCGCCATAACCCCCGGGATAACCGCCATAGCCACCGCCTGGATATCCGCCATAAAACTGAGGAGCAGGCACTGCCTCCAGGACACTGAGAAGTCCGAGAATCACAAAGACGAACACGACGACGGCAGCACGCATCTTGGCTAGTTTGGTTTATACTTTAGATCGGTGTGTTTGAGACTGTGGATCACTTTCGCAGCGGCGGCTCGTTTTATAAACAGATTTTTGGTTCGTGGTTCAACAACCTGCTCGTCTGGTTCTGGAGGCGGTGTCAGGTGGTGCTCCATTCTCTCCCATTTATCGAAAATGACACAATTCGCAGCAAAAAAAAAAACAAAACAAAACCAAATATCGATGACCATCCCCCTGGGGGGAGACCAGTTTTCTCGCAGATTTTTTGGGGGTTAACCTTTTCGCCAACTCACGAAATGTGGGATTTTGGGAATCACTCGCGCCGCTCGCATATTAGCATAAAATCAAATAAAATAAAACACAAACCAGCCACAGAAAATGGTGTGTGAGTTGTATAATTATAGGTATGAAATTTCGCTGGAGCTTTGTTTACGTCGGTTAGTCACACGCACACTTTGTATATATTAACTTTATATATTTATATAATACAATATGCTAATCAAGCCTGTCATTAATGGGTTTTCTATTCAATTCGCGGCTCTGGGCCCAAATTGATTGTCTGTTCTGGAAATACCACCATCAAATGTTTTTCCATTTTGCTTTATTTTTCATTTGAGTTACACATGTTAATGGATAGCTTGTTCTTTTGCGTTTTATTTTAAATCACTTTGAGATGGGGATTCCCTGTACTTAAAGCTGTCTTTCAGAAGCACTTGATTGTTTATGATTTGTTATAATTATTAAGTGTAACAGCCAAAACGATTGAGATGCATCATCAAATTTGTTAAAGTCAATAAACTGACCTTGGCTTATGGCAGAAGAGCTTCAGATTATTAAGTTTTTGTTATAGAAATATTTATTCCCCAACATAATTTCTTTGCGAGTTAGGAAAGTTATAAACATTGGTTTATTTCGTAGCTATTTTTTTATCTATATTTCATAACTATTTTGCATTCATTTTTCATCTCAATTTCTTATTTATTTTGTATTTATTTTTCATCTCTATTTCTTATTTATTTTGTAGCTATTTTTCATCTCTATGTCTTAAGCCATATTACAAGTTTTTTTTTACTAATTTTGTTTCCATCTCTAACCAGTTTATATAATTTATTAACTACTTTTTTATGCTCTGCCTATTGGCTAATATGAATGCAAATTGTTGTTGAAGCTCGAAGCTAGAAAAATTTTGTAAACAAACACAGTTGGCTTTAGAAAAGAGGGAATAGAATTGATATAAAATATATCTCATCATTCCGGTTCTCAAGACCTGCTAGCGTCGTCGTCGCCCAACAAAACAGGTCAACTGTGATTCACATATTCATAAAAAAAACACTAAAAACAAGATGAAAAAAAATGTTATTAAAATATATTCCAAATGTTCCCATTCTTAGGCAGCAAAAAAGCAGAATTTATTAAAATGTATTATCCATTTGTAGCCGTTAGAAATGAGTTTAAGGATCTGTGTGGTTCCTGTTTCAAGAGCCCGCTGAAGTGGATATGTACGGGCGTGATGCAGCCTAGGTATAAGTTTCTATATGAGCGAGGCGGATCCTTACAATATCTTTCAGTTGAAGGCAAGGAACATTTCTTATATGCTGTCCTTATGCTACCTGCAAGTGTCGGAGTGCTGCAGCATCGAACTACTCGATTTGCTCCTCGATCCTCTGCATAAATCATCTCAATAAATCAAAGAATTTATTCTTCAGCTTCAGCTTTGATCAGATTTCTCAAGGGGAATTGTGGCTACGATATTACCCTATCTCCCTATTTAATGAGAGCTTTATATTAATGCCAAATTAAGTGTGCAACTATAATGTAATCCTATTGCCTGTTTTATGATCTTTTCCTTCTCCATTTCATTGGCGCCTTCCCTCTTTTTATGATCCATGTGATGTATCCATCATAATGTGACATATTTTGACATCTCTCTAAAAAACCCAGAAACGCTTGACAGTACACAAATCTTTTCCTGTGTCGGCATGGAACTTAAGAAGCTGTCACCGAGATCACATCCTCAGCGATCGCATTTCCCTTTCATCTGACAATGTTGCCCTTGTCATCTTTATGCCACACATATGATGTGTGTGGGGACCTGGAACATGGCACGCATCTGCGTTGGGGCCCTCGTTCTTTAGGTGTCTCTTATAAATAATTGCTTTTTAACAGAGCCAGAAATTATCACCTAATTATAGAGCCCGATGACGGGGGACTCCATCTGTTGCTTTATACATTTAGTTGAGGTTAAAGGAGCTGTTTGCTTAATATAATTAATTAGTGATTGCAAATGTTGGACTAGAAAATATAAATAATTAAAATAAGTTTATTATATAAGGAAATTATTAGAAAAACAAGTTTTGCACGCTCATAATATCATATCTTTTGCTTCTTTAATAATAAAATGATGTTAAAAATTAGCTTTACTTTCCATAAATTTTAAAACAAAATCGTAAAACTGTGCCATTGATTAATATTAACTTTCCCATTGAAACAATTCTTCGTTTAGGTGAAACATTTATAAGGGAAATGGGAAAATACACACTCGCATAGCTCACACAAGGACCTCGTTTGCTCTGGCATTTCCGTTTGCCATTTGATTTGACAGGACGCGATGCGTGTGTGTTTGTGTGTGTGTGTGTCTCGTCTCCTGTTGTTGTTTGGCCCATAAATTTGTATTTCGCTTTAGAGGACTCCTGCAACATGTTCGCCTGTCAGCAAAAATGTCGTCCTACGCCCGGCAAACAATTTGCCGCATCGCAGCAGGAGCTGAAGCAGGAGCCGGAAAAGGGACAAAACGCATTTCTCCAATGCTTTCACTTCTCTCTGTGTTCTGCCTTTCAAACATTATTGCAATTTCGTAAATATTGTAAAAATGTTTTACGCTCGGAGCGCCAACGCTTTATGCAAATTAGCTGCACACACAAACCGTTCCACATTCCGAACGTTAATTTGCATTTCGCATTCGTGTTCTCCCAGCTTGTTTGGCTCTGTCATGTGTCCTGGCCTGCGGGATAAAAGGGAATTTTTATTTGCATTTAAATATATTACATACTTGTTAACCTTTTCTCAAGAGGATGGGATCTGAACTATAGTAGCTGGGGGTAGGAATCTTCCTCCATCTCCTAGTTTTTCCCCCGAGTTTTGGGAATGCGTTTGAGAGAGTGCACTACTGCTCACATATAGCCATTGTGCTTCTAATCTGTACTTTTAATTGCCATGGAAAACCGAGATTTCCACAATCTTAATCTACTTTGATTGTGGCTTCGCTTTTGCCAACGTTTTTGTGGCTAGGCAAAAGTTTTCCCTCACTGTTTGTATATGTGTCTTCGACTTTGAGTGCCTCGTCTTCGTCTCGCTTCGCCCGTTTGTTTATTTGTTTTGACTTTAATTAAGTTTTATTATACAAATTAACACATGCGGGTGGAAAAATATATATATACATGTGTAAACTCATCGCAGAACCCTTGAGCTCTGTGCGCGTTGATATGAATTTTTAATTAAATCATATTACTAAGTAAATAATTAAATAAGCCATGTCAATTTCATACGCCACTGACAGTTTAATAAATGGAAAACTTTTGCTTATTGGCAAGGAGATGAGAGCTAATTGCTTGTAGCTCACAGAATAATGAATTCAATCAACAATTTTCACCGTCTGGCTAAGGTATTGGAAAAGGGGCTTAAATTGGTTTAAACTATTGTGAAAATTTAGACAAGAATTTATAAGGCTTAGGCTTGATATTTAATAAGAATTCTATCTTTAGGTTTTTGGAATATATGAAAGAAGCTTGGAGTATGCTAAATTTAACCTTTTATCTAATTAAATAATTTAAATTACTTTATTTCTAGAAAATATTCTTTAATTTGCGATCTATTCTTGGCATTATATAAGTCAAAATCTTAAATATTCATTACTTAATTAGGGAAACTTATCTAAGATGCTTTTAATAGATGAATAAATATTTAAATAACCACACTTACCATATCCTTTTAATACCTAAAAAACCAAACCATTACTTCACGTAATATAATCCCCAATCCCGGCATAAATCCCCGATTTATGTTCTCTTAGAAACTGTTATTTATTCGGCATTGTCACATCTCGTTAAGAATCGTATAAATATAAATATTAGTCAGGTAGAAGAGGGGCGAGTGAATACATATATTAGTCTTAATACATTTTTAAGCATTAATGCAATTTGGCTAATTGAAATACATATAAGTACGTGTATGTGTTAACCTCGTGGGGCTCATTAAAAGGATGATAGCCATCAGAGCGGCGGATATGCGGCATTCTTTGCATAGTTGGCCGCCACACAGTAGTTGGTGGCTGCTCCAAAGAACGCCGAGCCGCAGAGCCCGTTGCCGGTAGAAGGATTTGTCCCGAATCCTCCATAGCAGTTCGTATAATTCTGGCACGAGCGCAGCTCCAGTGGCCCGAAATTCAAAGCGTATGCCCCATGAGGAGGAGGCGGTGGCGGTGCCGTCGGAGGATGATGGGGCAGATTCGCATATTTGTGCATATTATTGCTAATGGGCGCCGGCACCAGCTGAGGAGCTGTGTCCAGCAGGGGCCGCGAGCCCACGCTCCGCTCGTTCCTTCGGAATTTGGCACGCCGGTTCTGGAACCAGACCTGGAAACGGGGCATAGAAGTAATTGATAAAGGAATTAGCCGGGGTTCAACTATGCAAATTGCCCCCAAATTTCAAGCATGTTCTATATATGCCAGTGATTTACGGGCCTTAGCTTGAAGATATTAGCCTTCGATCTGGTTGCTTGAATAATTCAAGAGAGGCAAAGGTAGAATATTCATTTACTCATTTTATTCATTGCTTTAACCAGTAAATATATCATTTTTAATGGATCAAAAAATATATAAAGCTTTAAACAATGGTTTTTGCAGCTTAAACATGTTTTCCTTATGTTGACTTTCCCAAAAATTAAATCCATTATTTAGCATGTAACAAACATGTCCCTGATATTGTCAGCAATGAAAAGCGCTTACATTTATTTTGTTGAATTCAACTTTTGACGAGCAAAAACCAAGTGACCTAATTTTGCAGAAACTAACAAAAACTATCTCTGACTTGTTGCGAGAATTTTAAGCACACAAAAATCGATAGGAAAAACCAAGGGGAAACTCACCTGAACTCTCGCTTCACTCAGATGCACCTTGGTGGCCAGCTCCTCGCGAACGAAGGCATCCGGATAGTGCGTCCGTTCGAACACCTTCTCCAGGGCCGTCAATTGGGCCGAGCTGAAGGTGGTACGATTGCGTCGCGGTTTCCTTGAGTGGCCCACTGAGATACCAGCTGCTCCTGCTCCTCCTCCGCCACTTCCCGCTGCTGCACCCAAGGGGCCTGCAATCAGGGAGCCATTAAATAAGGAATTTTCACTTTTAGGTTCGTTGTAACGAATGCAAAATCTCTTTGACACTGGCCAGCGGGGAAAGGCGCTCGTAAATAATCAATAAGTGCCAATGGATATCAATTAATTTGGCAGCCTCTAGGAAATTTTCGTTACTTTTATGGGACTTGGGACATAAAATTTTGCATTCCGTTTGAAGATATCCCCACCCTGTCCTGCCTTCGGTTGGCCGGGGCGTAGGTCATAAACAAATGGCATAAACCATAAAATATCTTTTGACGACATCGGCGGACAGCTGTCTACTAATTTCGGAGCCAACACACATTTACGATCTATTAATTAAAGTGAAATTGTGACATTAAGCGGCCATAAGCGCGAGCTCTTCTCCTTTTCTTTGTGTTCTCGGCTACCGTTAATTGATTTTTCATAGAATTTACGTTTGGAAAACGTTTTACCAAAAATAATTAAGAGATAAATTTTCTGAAAAGGCGCCTGAGTTAAGATGAAATTAAAAGAAATTTGGTTTTCCCTGGGCAATACTTTAGTGAACAGAAAAAAGCTGTTAAAGTGTTATTTTTCGTTTAAATGTTTATATTTTTAACAAACTTTATAGATTTTGATTTATTTATTGAAACATACAGCACTCTCTTGAGCATATCCCATTTTTTATGTATTTTCTTTTACTTTACTTACTTTTACTTAATGAATTTATTATTCTTAAAACTATAGAAAATACTATATCAAAATCTCACAGATTATCCCTCCAATTCTCTTTGCTTCTCTGATTTCCCTTGAATATATCAATAAATAGCTTCTTCTGATTCCTCCAGTAACCCATCTTGTTTCGGAATTTCTTGACTCTGCTTCAGGGTGGCCAGCGCCTTGACTAGCCCTATCAACATCAGATATCCTCCAACCCACGCCATTTGTCTCAATTTGTCAGCCGAGCTGTCCAAGAACTTGGGAACTGCATCGTCGTAGATCAGCTCCAAGCAAACATCACACACACGCACGCACGGGGGGAAAGCAGAGGAATGTCCCCGGGGGATTCGCGGAGGCCGTTTAGGGAGTGAGCGAAGGGAAGATCTTTAATTTGAATTGCCGAACGAGCGATAAAAAACAGTTGCAGCTTAATAAAAAACCAGCAAATCGAAAGGGAAACCTCAATCAGATTTGTGCAGCGGCAGCCGCAAGGGGTGAAGGTTTTCGGTTTTTTGTTTTGGGGTGGGGCTACACAGGGAAAAATGTTTAATGAAATTTAAAAAAAAAATTAATTTTATATAGGAAACTCTAAAATCTAAAATTTATAAAGCGCTTTCATAGCTAGCAATAATTCTTTTGACGATAAACAAAGTTTCTCGTTCGCTAATGCTAGTACATTGCAGGGAAAGCGTAGGAGAGAGATCGAAAAAGCGAGAAAGTTCCCAAAATGGGAAAAGCCGAGCTAATGTTCTTTCTATATTTTTGAGAACTCTAAAGCCACTCCTGCAAGCTCTGATCCCTATTTTGTACTAATTGATTCGATTCCAGCCTAGATTTCCCCTCAGTGTCGCCCCGATGCAACTGGCACATGTTGCAATCCAATGGAGCGAACGAAAATAAACAGGGCAAGGAGGGATCCGGCGGTGGTGGAGGAGGTGGGCCGCTCTGCAGTGCGTGTGCTGCGTCTGGGACTGGTTACAGCCGGGACTGGCGTTTTATATGCTCCACTTGGAAATTATAGTCGTGGTAGCGTCAGCCACTCGCTAGCAGCTACCTCGGATGCTTCAAAGGCATGCGGCCACTGAGGGAATATCATGTCAGCTTTGATTACGTTTTGTCATGTTGACAATGTTGAAGTGTTGTCGGCTCGGAAATGTTTTCTCTGCCACGGCGAACCAACAAAAAGTAACAAAAAAATAGAAAAAACGAATAAAAAATAAAGAAAACTAGCAGCGACACGGAGCGAGAAAGGAATCGTAAGAGTTCCACGGATTTTTCCGTTTTTTCGGCTAGGATCTGGCAGGGAATTATGCTGAGCCTGACAACCAGTAGCGATATGTTGACAGTTGCCTCACTCTTTCGCGTTTGGGTTAAAATTGTGGCAGAAGATGGGGGCTTATAGGGGGGGTTAAGCCGCAACCGCAACACACAGGAAAAATGCACGGAGATGACATTGCACCGGCAACGAGCGAATGTCGCCCACATCTGGCACCTAATTGTCATCCATGATTTGCCTCTCAGCCATATCTCTACCGTATATACATATGTACTATCTGTATATGCTTACTTATTTATGTGTAATAATATAGATATACCAGAATATGCCGCCTGATTATGCAGTTGTGCGAATAATGTCATAAATTCTCTTGGCTCATCTTGAATTTATCATTTATGAATTAGGCCACAGGCGCGACAAGGCTCTGTTTCAGTTGGGGAATATTGCTTAAGCAGTTGGCTACCTGAACTCCTTAAACATTAGGGCTTTTGTGGCACACGCACTTGGGTAGGATATACATATATCTGGAGGAATTATGTCAATTGATAGGCTTTTAAAGTTGAACTAAGTCAAGTTTCGCTCAGATTAAAGGTAATTAAAAGTGAGGTACTCGAGGAACTGATGATATAATTGGGATCTTAATACTTTAAACACTGGTAAAGTTTTATTTTAAATTTATTTTGCACCACAGAAAATAACTGGGAGTAAATTAAATCTCAAAAAGCCAAAAACCACCTTGTTTATTAATATGTAATTGCTTACACTTTTATTTAATCACTTTTCACCTCCCGCAGATTAAAACCTTTATTCTTTTTAAAATTTCTTCTTTTATTTAATAATTTGATGTTTTAATTCACTATTTTCAGCAACTCACCATAATTATTATTGAGTTCCATGGCCAGTTTCCCCTTGTTATAGCCCTCGTGCTTCATATCGATGAGATTGTTCACGGAGAACCTGTGCATTTTATCCAAATCTCGAGCACTGGCAGGACCTCCTCCCTCCCGATCGTTCAGCTTATCCTCCGGCTCTAAAGTGTGTGCCGGATAAGCCTCACCGGAGGAGACTGTTAGCGAGTGCGTTGCCGTCGGACCGTAGTAAAAGTTGCCCGGATTGCCGACGGGCAGTGAATGCAATTGCTGCTGGTAATTCAACATGGCAAATAAAATCGAAACGAATTTAAGGTAAATCCAGAAACACTTTCAACTGATTTATCTTATTTTGTATTTTTTTTTTTGTTTAATTCCGAACTAAATTCCTTAGAATTGCCAAGAAGATTGATTGAATTAATTTGTGATCTGGTCGAGTGCCACGATTGGGGGCATCCTGCCTGCCGTGTTGTGCGAACTTGGTAATTGGATTAGCACACAACACATAAACGAGTTAATTACGATAATTGTCGCGACGATACTAAACCGTGCCAAAGTCGTGTGCCCACTGAAATTAGCCTCAAAAAAAGTCGAAAGAGTGCCTCTAGAAATCGAGAACATATGGCTGCCTCTCTGCTGTGGCGCCTAATTATAGCCCCGACGATCGTTCATTGGCTGGCAGCGATCCTCCTCCCTGCTGCTGCTGCTAATGATGCTGCTGCTGTTTGGTGGCCGACATTTTGGGGGCGTTGCCTGCTGGAAAAGTGCTTGAAATACGAGGTGAAAAGTAGCAACAAGTTTTGGGCATTTAAGTAGCAATAAATATACCAATTAGCCAGAGGGTTTGTTCTCCGTTTCCACATTGTCCTTGCTTGCTGCCTGTCAACACACAAAGCCGGACCATGTGTGTCTCTGTGTTTCGGGGACGCAGGATATGCTCTAGTTTCTGGGGCATAAATCTTGGTACGCACACCACCACCACCACCACATCTAGAGTTTGTCATCCTCCTCAGCTAATTTCCATAACCACAACATGTTGTTAATTTTCCACCGGCCAAACTGGAGCGATGGCAATCGGAAGGATGGGCGGAACTGGTTAGTTAAGTGCATGTCTTAGGATCTTTGTGCCATTGTGCACCAGCAGCAGCAGCTGTGTTTGACTTTACCTTTGGAGGTGTTTCTACACGGTTTCATGTGCTCCTTCTCAATCAATATGTTCCTTGTAGATGGAAGGATATGAAGATACGTTTAACAGGGATCAAATTCTAGTGGGAATAATTAATGGGAAATTTATTAAAATAAATTAATGTGTGGCTTTAGTTTTTATCGGTATTTTACTGAACATTTTTATAAATTGTATATATTTTTAATAAATTTCTATGTTTTTGATGCATGTGCGTGGGAGAAGTTGTTGGACTTGGACGCAATATAAGGAGTTTGCAAGATATACTTCTTCGATATTTAATATGTTATTTAACCTTTTTAAAAATTAGATTTCCCATCATCTTAAAAATATGTTATTTTAGTTAGTTTGCTTTTCGGTTGAGTGACTCTTGACCCAGTCCCCTTGCCATCCTGTGTTCTCCGTTCATTTCCCGATTTGTTGGCCAAACTTTCTGACTTAAATCCTCCGCTTTTGCCCGTCTCACTCGTATGAGAACCCACATCAAGGCCTTCTTTAGACTTAACTATCCTCCAAGTTTCCCCCGAGAGGGACTTCCGCTCATTAGTTGTCCCCTTGCAAAGCTCGCTATTAATATTCTAATATTCTCCAGAGCAGAGCAGCTCTGGCTTACATACATTTTCCCTTCCAAATTGAGCTGTCACAAAAGTTTATCCAAACTACTTGACACTTCGCTGCCGGTTTTTGGCTACGCTTTTCCACCTGCAAGGAGGAGTAGAAGCAGGAGCCGGAGCAGCCTCGTCCAGTTCGTTTCTAGTAAATTATCTCACGTTTTCGTGTGCGAAAAGTTCTTGAGGAATGTTGCGGTGTGTATTTTTAATAAAACTTCAAAGTTTCCCTACTTGCCACGCTTTACTATGTCGTCCCGCAAACGTTTTTCTTCATCTCTAGCTCAATTTTCCTTCCGTTTTTGGGGTTTTTCCCTCTGTTTTATTTTATTTTTTCTACCAAGCACTTGGAATTCTTTGTCACGAAATATTTCTCGCGTGCTGGCTGCTGCTTTTGCTGGCTCTGCTGGTGATGTTGCCAGTGTTTTGTGGGTGTTATCCATGTAATATGGTTACCCAGACAAACTTTAGCCGGCGAGAAATTCTTCTGGCAAGTCAGAATTCGAGGAGACAGTTTTAATGCTGTCAGATAGCGGCAAAGTAAGTAAACTTGTCAGGCTCCTTCCTCGCCCAAGAGATAGGGGTTGCCAAAATCGAATATTGTGTGGGGAAACTAAGGGGATAAATATGCGCAGGTTATGCCGATTATTATGTGAGACAGGTATTCATAATGCTCATGGGTTGGCATTTTTATTTTACAAATGGGAGTTGAGTGTTTGACGCGGAATTTATTGGGAATTGATGCCACATATTTAAATATCTGCATTTTCTTTGTATATTTATTTATTTCAATGAAAGTCAGATCTCGCAGCTCTTTTAATGTCACATTAGACCACTTCCTTAGATATTAAGATGACTTTTATCACAAATTAGAATAATATTTCACTAAAAACAAACAATTCTTTTTCTGTTAGAACCACTTCTGATCAATTTAAAAGCCTGGATCCTGAGATCATCAATCATAGCCAGTCGCTAGACTAATTGGAAAGTTTTTCTAGTTTCCCGACACACACACACACGCTTTTAACAATTGCAATATCGTTTGAACAACTCAAAAGCGAAGATTTGTCGGACTCTTCTGATCAATTCCAAAACCCGGATCACGAGATGTGCAATCATCATCAATCTTTGGCAGTCGCTAAACTAGTTTGACAGTTTTTCTACTTCCTTGACGCAAACACACACACACGCTTTTAACAATTTCAATTTCCTTTGAGCAACTCAAAAGCGAGGATTTGTGGGACCGGAGCTCCCCTTTGAAGTTCATGTTGTTTGTCAAGAAAATGAATTTCACTTGACGGCGATTATGTGGCAAGCATTTAAACTGTTTTCGTTCCATTTGTTGTTGTTCTTGTTATTGTTACTTTGCGCGAAAGTTTTGTAAAACATTTCCGATGTTTCAGAATATTACCGAACCAAAGCGGAACCGCAACGGCAGGCATGCAGGCAGGGAGGCAGCAGCGGAACCTGCACCAAAGGAGCAGCAACAGCAGCAGCAGAGTGTCTAAGCCCCCAAAATGCCAAACACGAATGGCACACGCTCCTGACAGAGGCAAAAACTGCAAAGGGAGGAGGGTGCAAAAGTTTTGCCTAAATCACTTAACAGAAAACAAGTGTTGGCATGTGCCCTGCTCCCCGCCGGACTTCCTGCCTGCCAGCCAGCCAAACCATCCCGCTCTTGTCATCCGCCCAGCACAAATATCGCAAAAGTTGCAATGGAAACTTTGGAGAATACCCAGCGGAGAGCCCAACGAGGGAAGGATTTACTGGACTGGGATTAATGGCTCACAATAATGGAGTATGTGGGGGTGAGTGGCTTTTAAAAATTCTCTTAAAATCTATAAATGCAACAAAAACTCCACTCGTAGTACGAATTGAAAAGTTTTTGCATAGTTAAATAATAGGATTCTAAGATTTTAATTATTTTAAATTTGTTTTCTACAATTTTCAAAGAAAATTCTCAAAATTTGGTCCCCTTTTACCTACTGAACTATTCAAACTACTTACTGGATATCAAATATTCTAACCCTGAGTCTATAACTACTATATTCTTACTTGACTGTTGTGTTGTTGCTTTATTCACGATGTGTACGAATCAGGCAGCCCAACCAAATTGACGGCAAATGAAATATAATAACAAGAAGTAGTAACCGGAAGCATCAGGCCCCGGCAACTTTGCTGCTTTTGCCTTCATCTGCTCTTGTCCCGCTTTTCGGGGCAGTGCGTAAACAGAAAATCAATTACATGGCTGCATATATAGGGATATATAGGGAGAGGAAGGTTGACAGGCGCCCTCTGGCGGTGGCGGCCGCCTGCAGCTGTCAATGGGGCAGGTCGAAAAGGCCAATTGATGGCTTTGAAAATGGTGCGGACGAAAGGGATACCTCAAGAATGGTTATAAAATGAAAATTTCATATTAAAAATGTATTATTTGTCATAGGTTAAATATTATTATAATTATTATTATGTACCCTTTATCACACCATTATAAAAAGGCCAGAAATGTGTCTCAAACTTTGTTAGAAAATTCTCTTTGAAATTAGCTGAGTTTGGGGGTGTTAGCTTCGAACTACACTTCAAAGGTTGGAAACACTATCTCTCAATTACAGAAAGAAAGAAAAATTACACTAAAATCGGTAGCTCACAACTTTTATTTCGACAACAAATTTAAAGATTTAAAAAACCTGAAAGAATTTTATAAAATTTCGAAGTTATTAGCTCACAATCTAATCAAAATTATGACCCAGAGCTCAAGCTCGTAACTTGTTCTCAGATTTAATAATAGATTTTTAGTTCCTGGCTAAAAGATATAAATCAATTACATAAAATAAAACTTCACATAGTTCAGCCGATATGCAAATTATAACATGTCATAAAATTCTTAGAAAGTTGGTCACAACCCCAGTGCACTCGTCTCCTTTAACGGGGTATGTATGGGGTGTGTAGGAAAAAGTAAAAGGGGGATTTACATTAATTACGGCACGCAAAAGCTTCTTGACTTTTATTGTGACATAGGCCTGGCAACTTACCCACTTCGCAGGCACACATATACATATATAAAACGCATGAATATTTTATGCTTCCCAGTAACCGGCAGTTTTAAAAGCCATGTTAAGAGTCTTGCCTTGACTTCGCTCTGGACCTTCTCTCATCCTCTGGCCCAAATGTCCATTTAGACACACAGTGAGAGCGGGCGAGGTTGGGGGCCAGTTGCCGGACATTTCGACATCAATTTTTCAAAAGCCCTAACCAAAGGCAGCAAAAATGTTGAGGCATTTCCGATTTTTCCTTCTTGTTTGCCCCTTAAATGGTTTGCATAATTTATGCATTTTTTATGCGCCAAAACATTTGAATTTTGCTGAGTTCTGGAGTTCAGACATTGAATATTTATCCAGCTGAGATTGAAAGGGATTACGAGCATCGACAGTATGGCCTGTCAATTGTGGAACCTGCTCTATCCGCACTTTAATGCATTTTAATTAGTGTTTTTCGGGAAACTCTCTAAAGGCCCTCGGGGCTCAGGGTTCCTGGTTCCTGGTTCCAGGTTTTGGGTTTCGGGTTGCCGTTTGTATCTGTATTTATTCATCTGTACGCAGTGTGGGCCGGGAAATTGGAATTTATGATGCCACGTCGGCAGACAACATGCAACAGCATCAAAAAATCCAACCGCAGAACACGAAAAATACCACAAAATGCGGTTTGGCCAATCCTGATGACGGGGTCATCCGAATAGAAGGTTCTCCATGTATACATCTCTCTCCCGCTGAATTTATGAAAATTATCCTTCCAACTCAAAAGTGAAAATTGGTCTCTTAATGGTTAGAGAGTAGTTTGTGTTTAAAATTTTTAAAGTAGACTTTAGAGCTGTGAAAAATGTGATAATCCTATATTTAGTATCGATGAAAAACTTCACAATACTTTTGAAAACAATAAATATTTACTTTTTATTAGTTTTATATTAAATATTAAAAGAAATGTACACAAAATTTAAATTTTTACATTGAATTTTTATTTTTTATGGAGAGTGAAGGCTCGTCATAGTATTAATCCAAAAGCAAACTTTCTTTATTGATTATTTTAGGCAGCACACTTCAACCTTCTGTGATAATTAAACTCTTGTAAGGCTTTACAAGTCGTGTTGAGCAATTTGTTTGTGAGAAATGCCATTTTGTTGATTGAGCACATTTTCAATCGACATTTTTTGCTGCGTTTGTATTTTTTACTGATTTTTTGTTGTAATATTTGTTGTAGTTTTTGTCATTCAGTGAGCTGCAAAGTCAGCAAGCATTTAAATTTCGCTCACGATTGTCTCCGGATGAGCAGTGCAGTGAGGGAGCTGCCTGCCTTCCCCGGAGCCAAGAAAGAAATAACGCGAATTGAAAGTCAACGTATACGGAACGGATGTACGGGTATTCCGTACTCAGACCCCATAACTCCTTTGCCTGCTGCTGCTGCTGCTGCAGCTGTCAGTTGGTAGGAAAAACTGTCAGTGCAATCAGATGCAATTAGAGCTTCCGCGATGCCTTATCACGGGAAATGAGGAGGGAGAGGCTTCTGCAAGAGAAATGGAATGGAAATGAAAATGGAAAACAGAGCGACAGGGAAAGTGATTGAGCCACTGCTCATCTTCATTGAGGAGACGTCAAGTCCTGGTCTTTGTCTTGGGGAAAACTCGTTAGCCGAGCAGGAGCTTCTTTGTTTAAAATGGGAAATAAGTGATTAATGGAGAAGAGTGTAGCTGCTTTTTAATTACTTAAGAATTTGTATATAATATTTATTATTTCAAATAAAAATGCAAAGAGTAATTAACGAGACTGTAATAAGCTTTTACCTTTTAATGCTTTAATTTATGTAAAATATGTTGGACTCCAGTAGAGCTCCTTAGAGTCTATCATTGAAAAATTCCGCATCTCCCTTGGAATGGCTTCCTTCGCCTTGTCCTGTCCGCGACGTCAATCCAGCTGCACTTGAGCTCTGCATTACATTTCTGTCGCATTAATAATGCGCCCTTCTTCAGCGTCGCGTCGGCAGACATCATTATTTTTTTAAAATTCAGTCAATGCATAAGAATGAGTCCCATATACATACCAAAAGCCATCAATCGACCGGCAATGCGGTGGTCCAGGACAAAGAATTAATGAGTGGGCGTAGCCAGTCGCCTTGAATTCTTTAAGTTTCGACGCAGCGCCAGAGTTGTACATAAATCAAGGAAAGAAAAACTTTTTGCAGCGGCAATCCCGGGGAATATATCATGCCAAGATTCTCTCTCTCTCTCTGTGTGCTCTCTTGGCCCGAAATCCACACGGCGAAGGATTAGGCCAGGTCGGGATGAAATACGGTCCTGAGGCGTGAGCAGATTTTCGCCACAAGCTTTATGGGCATGGAGGACATATAAAAAGGTGTTGTTTCTCGCCCCGTCTGTTGCCTTTTATGTCCCTATCACACCTGTGTGTGTGTGTTTATTAAAAGCCATAAAAAATTCATAAAATGCATTTCTCTCACACGAAACATGCAAAGATACCCCAAAAAACATAAATTGTAAAGCACGTTAGGGGTATTTAGAAGGGACTTATGGACTAATGCCGTGTGTCCTATGACGGATTACGATCTAACCTCAAACCCTAATTAAAACACTCGAGTTGTATACTTTGTTGGGAATCCATTTCGGACTCATTTCGGGCCTTTTATTAGATTCCTCTCATCGGTCCCTGCTTTATCTTATTTCTTCTTCGAGGCTGCTGGTCCTCCCTCACGCAAACCATTGCGGAAACGACGTCGTAGATTCTTCAGATAGCGCATCCTTCCCGTTCCCTGAGTGCGGCGTCTCTTGGCCTTAGTGGACCAGTTGAAGGAGCGTGTCTTGGCATCGGGATAGCCGCACTTCGAGCACCGGGACTTCTGGATGTGGAAGGACGAGGTGCCGCAGCGGCGACACATGGTGTGTGTCTTGTTGTGGCGCTTGCCAAAACTGGTCGTTCCCTTGGTCATCCTTCTTCAGAGAGTTTAAAACTGCTATGGGAAGTTCAAGATTCTTCACTGGGCGTATTGTTTGATGAGTAGCGTAAACGGAAAAGAAAGATTTTGGTAATGACAGCTAGAGAGGAAAGGAACTTTCGATTGTTTAAAAATATATCGAAGCCAAAAGCGCACAATGCAACTTTGGAATTTTGGAACAGGGGAATGGAACTGAACAGATTCAAAATTATTAAATTATTTTTAGTTTACTTTCAAACTTTATATGATAAAATTGTGTTTTTATGGAGAACTTTAAGTGTATTTCATGAAAATCCACTTGTGTCCAGGTTTATTAAAACATTTCCTGTTTTCCCAAGCAAAGGGACAAGCGGAATGAAGCATTTCCGTGCCAAAGCCTTGGGCACACGATGCAATGTAGATTTGCAAATTTGGAAAACGGAAATCAAACCTATTTGTAGAAGATATTAGGAACTTTCTTAATTAGTAACAATTACGTATTCTGAACAAAGCTTGAATTAAAAAAAAATTTTCCCACTGCTTATTAAGAATTCAAGCTTTCCGAAAATCGCGTTTCCAACTTTAATTTTCACATTCCATTTACTTTTGTTAACTTCATCTCCGACAAACCACTGCGGCATCGTCACGTAGACGACGACATTTGCCAATCGCTGCGAAATTGCGCGCAAATTATATCAATCACCGGGCGTAATCATTGAAAACTTATCAATTTTCCCTCCCAAAGCCAGACGGAGCCGCAGCAATCGCAGCGAGACCTTGGCAGAATGTAAGAAAATCAAATATTTATGATATGTTTGAGCAACATTTCGCTGCTGTGTTGCCTGCGGCAAAAGTAAACTACAAATTTTGTTCCTTTTTCGGCTGCATTTTTTCGTTTGCCTTGGCCTGGCATTTGGATTTATGTGCGTGGCGTTTGAAAATTCAATTTAATTTTCATTTTTTCGTGCTGCCTGTGGGATATCCTATGAATTTTTGAGGCCATTTTGCTCCCTGGCTCCTTAGCATATCCTGTAAGTTATGGCAGGGCGGGAATTGTGTTAGCTGTGGCCGGATGCGGCGCCGAGCGAAAGTGTTTATCTTATTACAGTGCACCAGGATGTCTGTGGCGAGTTCAGGCTTTGCTTCTCGGATGCTAGTTCAATCTTGAAAGGATATTTAAATCTGAAAAACTTCTAGTTATTATATAAAAAGGAAGCTTACATTTACAATTTTAAGTTTACTTCTCTGGCAACTCTACCATAAAAAGCAACCCTGAAAGAAAAACGTCAAAAAAAAAGGGAAAAATATTCGACGAACGTTTTCTTCTTTGGAACATGACTGACAAACCAGCTTCGGCGGAAATCCGTGCCTGCAAGGCCATTGTGAAGACCCTGTTCTCCAGTGCCCTCAAAAGGCTGGCCTGGGTTTTCTACGATCCAGTGGATGCCGAGCTTTTGGCCTTGTACGATTACCATGAAATCGTAAAGGAACCCATGGACTTGTCCACCGTAAGGCAACGCCTGAATACTGGCGTTTATCAGACTTGCACGGAGTTTGCCAAGGACATGCGGTTGATATTTTACAATACGTATTTGTATACGAGTCGAGACCATTTGTGCTACGAAATGGCCAAGCGGCTGCAGGTGATCTTCGAGGAATTGTATGCAGACGTCCATCTGATATATGGACATAAATCTGATGGGGAAGACGAGACTCCTTCGAGTCCCTCTACTGCTTCAGTGACGACATTATCCGCCTATGAAGATGATATCCCAACTAGCTCTGCCGTGTCCCCCTTCGGAAAGGGTGCGAATCCAATCAACTGGAGTCCGCCGGGTTCCTATAGTACTCAGGAGTGCGACAGTCCCTTTACCGCCGAAGAAGACTTTGATCTGCACGCCAAGATCCAGCAATTGGATGGAGAGGTGTTGCTTCATGTGATCCACTTGGTGCAACGCATGGAGGGTGCCGCCGCTTATGGTAACAAGGAACTGGAGTTTGACATCCGTCAGCTGAAGGTGCAGACCAAGCGAGCTATACAGGAATATTTGGCCAGCAAGGGGATTACGGGAAAGAGGATGAATCGAACGTAGTCTGAGACAGATATTTAGATATTCAGGAGGAAGAGGAAATCCTTGAAAGGATAAATAAACAATTCTTTTTGAAACCTAATAAGCCGTGATGAAATTTGCCATCGTATTACAGTTTATATTTATATTTGAGACAACCTTCTCAGTAACTTATTCTCAAGCAATATGGCAATTTGATTCATTCACCATTGATAGACCCCATTGATGTTAAAAATGTTGCATTGTTAACCCCCAGCCAAGTGCCGGATTCTGTGTCCCCGGATAACGACGAGGAGGAGCAGTGAGCTAGTGCCAATGCATTATGCTAAAATGTCTCCGGCTTCATCCGTTCGTTCGTTCGTTTGCCTGTCTGAGGAGGATACTCTTTCTCTACTCCTCTCTGGCAATGCAATGTCGTGGCCTGTTGTTGGCTGTCGGCTGCGGGATTAAATTGCGACTTATGCTAAGCGAGAAGAGGGTGATGGCAAATTGAATGGAAGCTCGTTTATATTGCTCGAGTTGCGGCAAGTATTGATGCTGTCGCTGGATTTGTCACTGTCGCTGGGATTCGCTGGGAGCAACCAGGACCAAGTTTATAAATGCCTGGCAATTGGCGGTACAAAAGGAATCCCCCGGCATCCAGGCAATTTCCATTACCAACTGAGGGACATTCCTATCTCTGCTCCTCTGGATGTGGATGAAACGGCCATTATTGGCCATTTTCTACAGCCCCAATTACACATGCCTTTGGCACTTGCTTGTGTTTATTGATGGTCCGAAGTTCCTCCGGAAAAATGCGATTATAGGGTGGTGTCCTCTTAGTCCCGCTATTGTGTTTATGAAAATGTGTCAGGAGCAGTTAATTTGTACTTCCTGTTTGAAGCTTACATTTATTTATTGCATTTATATCGTAACGTATTTTACTTTTTCTGTTGCAACTCCCATTGAACCAGTACAATGGAATGGGTAATAACCGAGTTAATCATGGCCATAAAAGTGCCTCTCTCCACCTTGTAAAGCCCGAAAATGTAGAATTCACTAGGAGCTCGGGCCAGCTGCAGCTTAAAACTATCAAACTGTTGGAGAAGAACTACTATAAAAATAAATATAAAACAAAATAAAGCTCCACTTACTGCAGCTTCCAATCTTTCGTCCAACTCCTGACAGAAAACCGTGCGCTCTGCCAAAACTTTGTGTATGCCATCTAGCTCATCTCTTGTCAGAAATCCTATATTGACGGTCAGAAAGTTATCCGCGTAGAAGAAAACCGTAGAGATGGCAATGAGCAGGAGACCCAAGTAGGAGGAACCCAGGCCACTGGTGTTGTACAGCACAGAACAGAAGGAATAGTAGATGGTGCCCATGGTGGACAGGTAATAGACCAAGCTCATGCTTAGGGATTGAATCTGAAAGATTCTCCACATCTCAAAGAGCATCCTCTGCAATTTGTCTTGTCTTTTGGCCAAAATTTCCAGTTCGTCGGCCAACGAGCAGCATTTCGTTGCAAAAACTCCTCCCCGACGATTGCGAATACAGCCAACGCTCGCGGCTTCCTCCATTAGTTTCTTGATATCTCCGTGCAGCAGAACGTAGTGTCCATGTACTACAAGTACACTAAAAAAATACTGGGCCACAATCACATTGAATATGGTGGAAAATGTGTACCACACAAAGAGGTTCGCGGCCAGGCCCAGGGTGAGCTTCTTTCGCTGAGCACTAAAGTCCAAAACCGTGTGCAGGGAGTCCGATAGAACACCAATAACGAATTTTACGAGTATCCCGCGACGATACAGCTTGATTACCTCGGGTCTCTCGCGAACCATTCGAGCCAATTGATTCCATAACCTGAGGATGCGGCAACGCTGACGCCACCTGCTAAAAAGGGTGAGCAGCACCGCCGAGTGCCGCACCACGGTGATTAGCAGGAAGAAGTACTCGTGAAGGAATTGGGCATGAGACCAGGCCAATCGAATGGAGCCATCGTTGAACTTTTGCACATACAGCAGACTGATGAGAATGCCATTGTGAACGGCCGCTAATATTGTGGCTCGGCGTGTGATCCTGGCCTTTCCTGTCCTCCAATCAACCTCAAAGTTAAATACTCCCATCACTCGACCGTACCAATAGAAGAACCGTAGAATCAACTCCACTGGGTCAGCCATGGCGCTCAACTGACTTTGAGACCGATTAAAGTGCGAACTCATTGTCGGGTTTCAATGCAATTTAATCAATATTGAGCCTATAGGGAAATGCTAATGAGTTGGTTATTAATTTGGGTTGCTTGCAATTATTATGAAAGGGAAAATATACAAGTATAATTTATTCTTTTTTATGTATAGAACTTAAAAATGTTGTATATCATATTGAATTAAAAGCAAGGAGTGCATAAACATGGAGTTGCCAACATACGCTGCATTAATGCGATTTATTTCAAATAAACCAAAGCTCCGAAGTCTGAATGGATTTCTGGCCAGGTTTAACAAAAAGCTATCGAACTGGAAGTAAATATTGAAAACTTCAGATAGTTTAATAGGTTTATATACTCACAACTGCCTCCAGTCTGCGATCCAAGCCTGGCTGTGAGAGAGTTCGCAGACCCAGCAGCCGAACCATCTCATTGTGGGCATCGAGTAGGTAGAAAACATTGTAAGAATTAAGCCCGCAATCAAGGTAGTAGAATGCCGAGTAAACTGCGCCGAAAACTAAAGCGGCTTTGGGCCATTCTTCAGTTAGACTTTTGTGCTTTATCAAGCTGTATACCATAAACATATTTGCCACCATGTTTAGATAGTAGGTGATGACCAGGCATAGGACCTGCAGTTGATAGGTCCTCGACAATCGCTCGGTGAAAGCCTGCAAGTCGGATTGGTCTCGAGCGATCCTCTCCAGACGATCGGCCAAGCAGCAGCATCTGGTTACATAAACCCCGCTACGATCGGGCACCAGGGATTGGATCTCGGCCATCAGCGATCTTAGTTCTTGGTTCATGAGTATGTAGCTCCCTCTTATGTGAGTCAAGGCTATGAAATAATGCGTTACTATGACATTAATAATGGCCGTTATGCTCATGACGGCCCAAATGCCGATGGCCGTTCTTAATAGTTAGCTGATTTCGCATCATAATCAGAGCCACAACAATCTGCATGGTCTCCGATACCGAGGCGGAGATAAACTTGCTCATTATGCTCCGACGACAGTGTTTTATGATGCCAGGATTAGACTGATAGAGGTGGCGGAACGAGTTGAACAGCCGGACGAAGTGCCGACGTTGACTCCAGCGACTGACCAAAGCCAGAAACACACAAATCAAGCGAAAGATCGCTGTTACCATGAACACGTACTCGTGCGTAGAGCTGGAATGGAACCAGGCACGGGTCATGACCTGGATATTTAGCATATTAAAAGCCAGTATGACGAACATGGCTAACTGGGAACAGGCCGCACATATTGTAGCTCTTCTGGTGGCCCGTGTTCTGCCCGTCTTTAAGTCAACTTCAAAGTTTATTACGCCCGTGAAGCGCCCGTAGTAATATGCGATGAGCAGGCACCATCTGAACACGTCAACCATGGCGGAACACTAAACCGAAGTGACAGGAACTGAATCGTATGCATGTCCCAAACCGTTGACTCTAATGTCCTGATATCTGCTAGTGATTAGAATGGGTTGATGATGATACGCAAATTGCTATCTGGAAACATGTCATTGTCATTACACTCTAAACAAAATATTAGATGAAAATATTAAAGAGTTATAGTTAGGAATGATTTATTACTAATTTTCAAAATTTTGCATATCATATTGAATAAGAAATATTGAGTTGGCTAGCAAAGAGTTTCCCATGGCAAAGCTGGTGAACCGATCGGTTTCAAAGACGCCAAAGAAACGAATGCGGAAAGGATTACGGGCCAGATTCAAAACAAATTGTTCGAACTGGAAGAAAAGTAAACAAATTAAGGTTTTACTACATATAATATTGCATATTTGTCTTACAGTTGCTTCCAAGCGATTATCCAAGCCTGGTTGGAATACAGTTCGCTGGTTCAATATCTTCACCATCTCCGCATGGACATCCAGCAGATGAAAAGCATTGTACGTGCTCAAAAAGTTATCCAGATAGTAAAACGCAAAGTAGGCTGTTCCCAGAACCAAAATAATATCCGGCCATTCTTGGGTAAAATTTGTATATTTGCCGGCGCTGAACATCATGTAAATATTTCCGACGGAGTTCAAGTAAAATCCAAAAAGCATGCATAGCGCCTGAATCTCGAATGTCTTCGACAAGCGATCCGCCAATGCGTGCAGCTCGGACTGTTCTCTAGCGATCTCGTCTAGGCGATCGGACAGATCGCAACACTTGGTCACAAAGACCCCTCTTCGGGTGGGCACCAAAGCCTGAACCTCGACCATAATCTCATGCAGCTGCCTATTGAGATTCATATAACTTCCCCTTATGTTGGCCAGAGCAATGTAGTATTGGGTTATTATGACATTTATATTGGCCGTTAGTGTCACCACCGCCCAGACTCCCAGGACAAGAGTGAAAGTTAGATACTTTCTCACCATTATCAGGGCCATAGTTAGCTGCATCAGCTCGATCACCGTGGCGCAGATGCACTTGGTGACAATACCGCGACGGCAGTGCTGAATCGCCTCCGGATTACTGAGAAACAGTTGACGGAACGAGTTAAATAGACGCACAAAACGACGACGCGATACCCAGCGACTGATTAGGGCCAGCAGGACGCACACGATCCGAAATACGGACATAATCATGAACACGTACTCGTGCAGCAAATTGGCCTTTGTCCAAACGCTGGACATCCAACGCATTTTCAGCATGTGAAAGACCAGCAGGGTGAACATAAATATTTGGGCTCCGGCCGCATAAATCGTGGCCCTTTTGGTGACCCGCGTCCGACCCGTTTTCAAATCAATCTCAAAGTTCAGGATGCCAGTAAAACGGCCGTAAAAGTAGGACATGTACAAGCACCATTTGACCAGGTCAGCCATCGTGTAGAACTGAACAGAGTCGCCCGGAAAGTAGCACTTGTCTTTGCCACGAATCGCTGGCTTTATGGCGCTGATGCTTGGAAGAGATATCTCGAGGAATGTGTTGACTTCGAGGGGAATCATTCGATTTGTAATCAGTTAATTTACTGAGTGCTTAGCCCGGACTTTGGTAGGTTAGGTATACATATATATCTACTCCCTCTTTTGGTAATTAATTCTGCATTTAAAAAGGTGCTGTTCTAAAATGCATAATTATATTGTATTGAGTGGCTGGTTCCCCTATTTACCTATGGTTAAGGGGGTACTAGTGGCCTTGTCTAACCTATTTCCAATAGAACAATGTTTAGCCGTCTAGAACGCACTAAACTAAATAGTTTTTATCTATATTTTCTCAGACATATTTCGCCAGCCATGGTGCAATCCTCAAACCTACCCACTGGGCATCAGGGTCTGAGAGGGCAAAGTGTTAAACATCTTGCACTGCATTCTTGTTTGCAGTGAGATTCCGCAGCTCATGGCTTGACAAACATGGCCCTGTTTCGAGGGGACAAAGATGCTGGCGATGATGCTGATGTGGCAGCGACAGCGAACTTCCATGCCCGCAGAATGTTTGCTCAACACTTATTTTTAGTGAAAGGCTCGAAGGCGTGTGCTAAGGAAGGAACGAGGTCTAGGTACGACGAGCCTGTAAACGGCGAAAATTGCACTGAGGCTTAAGGGGTATTCGAAACTACAATATTCGAGCTTAAAATGGGTAGTAATTCGTATTTATAATCAGTATATTCTAGATATTGCATATTTTTCGGACTTTTTAGTTTGAAAACTTTTATTTTGTGCTCACAATTCCTGCTGAAGCTAGTTTTTTGCCAAGTGCAGCGGCAGTTGAAACTGAAACTGAAACTTCGGCGTTCTCAAGTGCATATTAAACAGCGGAAGAGGGCGAGAGTGAGAGAGCGGAAGGCCCTCGGGTCATCATCTGCGGTTGATGCCGTCGAATTTCTAGAGAGTTTTGTTGTCAGCGAGGCCAGGTTACACTCTATATATAGCTATATCCCATTGAAAATGCAAGTTCCGCTTTAAAATGCACCCGATACTGCCACTACACATATTTCTCGCGTTCATTTAAATTTGTCATGGTCGAAATGCGAATGAATTTTTATAGTTTTGCATTTGTCATCCTGTCAAATGCCACGAAAATTAAAAAAAAGACAAAAAAAAAAAACTACAAACACCAGCGGAATTTCACGATTGCTGAACGGCGGGTGTCAAAAATGTTGTGAATTTAGGCGACAAATCAAATTGCAAAAAAAAAGCAGCTCGCTCGCTCAGGCTTTTAACTCAAAAATGCAAACCGCCATGCAAAAACGGAAGCGGATGCATGCGTTCAAAATGGTTTCTGATTGTATGAAAAATCCAAATGCCTGAAACTGTTGCATACTTTGGGGCTCTGGCTGGCATCGGAAAATGCACTTTCCATTCGAAATGCGCGAACGGATACCCGAGTTGATTAAGCATTGTGATATATGAACCATAGACAAATGATATATAACATAAGCCAGTGGTTTATTTCTGAGCTTTAGTTTTTATACAGAAAGTCGTTAGAAATTGCATGGAATTTGGAGAATATTTTTTCTGAACGATCCTTTTCTTGTTATAATTAATAGAAATTAATATTTATTGCTAACAAAATCTGCCCTGCCAATGACATTATAATTTCCCCTTCAAAATGTCTGCTCCTATTTTTCGTGGTAAACTCCGCCGCTTAGAGCCATCAGTGTAAAGTTGCCAAAGACATCTCGAAAGTTTTACTCTTTGCAACTCAAGTGCAGACGCCATTAATTAATATAAACGACGACAGTTTCTAATGTTTGCCTTGGGCCCCGGGCGGTGCTAATCACTTGGACCCACAGCCAACCGCATCCACATACCCAGTTACATTCACATCCCCCAACCCAACCCAACCATGCCGCGTTTGTTGGATGTCATTAAAAAAAAAAATGAAGCAAAAGTGCCTCTTACATTACAACCCATAATTTTCGCATATTAGTCCTGGCTGACTGAGGGCCGTCGAGTGGGGCCTGAGAGGAACGGGAATCATATGCACTTAACATGCAATTGCGTGCCGAGGACGAAGGAAAGGCTAGGGCTGAAAATGAAAACATTATTCATAAGCAGACGATGTCGACATTGGCGGGCCCCAAAGAGAGATCCTCCACCGCTAGCAAAGGCACGCCACTCTCCTGTTTTGGGGGGGCAGGAGGTACTCCGTCTGGTCGTTGCTTCTACTATATAGTATACACGTGTATATACCGCACACACTATCCGTTCACTAACAAGTCCAATGCCTGAGTAACTGTAAACTTTACGTGCCCACTAGTTAGGGTTTGAATGCACAGAGCGAAAAGGGAGTAAGGAAGGTGTTTGAAAACTGGAATGAAAAATTAAAGTTTCTTTCAACTTAATTTATTTTAATAATTAAGGCTTTGAAAGCTATATATTGCAATACTTTATGAGTCACTTTTACAAGAAACTCTTTATTTATTTATGAAATATTTTTAGTAAAACGTTATATCTAGTTTTTTTAAAGCATTAACTCATACTTTTCCCTTGTGTAGTTAGTGCTCCAGGTGGGGGACATTGAGCTTCGAGTGGCCTCGACATCTTAAACGTAATCAGAGGCGATATCAAAATCCCCCGTGTGAGTTTCTAATGAACTGGCGTGTGTTCCCGGCCAGTGAGTGAGTGAGTGAGAGTTCCTTGCCTTTGGTCCAATTTATTGAGCTATAAAGGTGTCAAAACGCTCTCTTTTTGCCGCACACCTGCTCTGCCCCCCCGCCCCACTCCTCCATATTTGTTCATTGTGAATAATTAGGAAGACGTTTGCGTGTGGCCATAGCCTCCTCTTGGTCTCCCACTCTCACCTTTTGGCATCACCATAAAAAAATCTCATTAGGCCAAATGTGTATCATAATGACTTTTCATTTACCTTTGCTGCCGTCGCACTCCTTTTCCCGGCTTACTTCCTTCAGGTTTCTTTCTTTCTCCCTTTTTTTTTTGTGTGCCCTGTTTGAATTGGGCTTTGGTAATTCATTAGGCCGAGTAAATGAATGGACACGGAGTCTCGTTGGGGAAGGAGGCCTGGATAGATTTCGTTAGTTAATCATTGACGTGGAGATTAGAGTTTTACCCCCCGTTGTTCGCTGTAAGTCGTTAAAGAATTTAATTTCGTCAGGGTTTTATGGGAGTTTTTGAAGGATCTTGAGATCTAAAGTTGATGTTTTCTAATTCTGTAAATAAATTAGCTTATATTTTCAGGAAATATTGGGAATACTATTAAAGAATCTGTACTTCATTTTAAAATTTACAACGTGAATTTATCCGAATTGTAAACTGAACTAAATTTCACCGATTTATTTGCATTAGCTGGCTGTTACTTCATCATCATTAGCATCAGCAAACTCCTCCTCCTGATCCTTCTGTGTGTTTTTTTCCACCCAAGAGGCGTATTCGCTTTAATTACATGCTAATTATCCAAGGATGACTCGGCGGAATCAAACAGAGCTGAATGAATTGCATTTTTTTGCGCTGTAATTCGGTGTGTGTGTGTGCTGGATTAATTTCCTTTAGGAAAATCCCTCCTTATGCCTCTTCTACTCCTCATCTCATTTTGTTAGAAAAATCTGTAGAGTGTGCAAAAACGAATTGAAGTCTATTTGCGGCCAAAGGAGACCAGGATCAAGGAGCAAGAAGGAAATTGTCAGCGGTGAGCAAAATTCACAGCCAAATTGGGATCAAGTTGTGGTTGGTCTCCGGCTTGAGTTGTCCTTGAGTGCTTGTCGGACATGCCTTCTGTTCGATTTCGATGCTTTTGTGGTCAGTGTGGGTGGTGGGTGATGGGTGATGGGTGATGGGGGGAGGAGGAAATGGAAAATGAGCAGGATGCTCTTCTGCGGACCCTTTTCACATGCATCGTGTGAAATATGCGGAGCACTCAGGAGCAGAAGAGAAGAGCCTCCAACCTTCTGCCTTCTGCCTGGGGGCAACTTTTGTTGTTTGTTGGTCAAATTGTCGTAAATTAGTTTTAACACCTGACTGAGTGGCTTTTCGAGTATCTACCTGGGTACGTGTGTGTGTGTGTGCGTTTTCCGATTCACTCTCAACAAGTTTCCTGGCCACTTTGTCTGTGGGTGAATGAGCAAACCCGAGACCGAACTCGAACCCTTTTCCTTTATTTTACAGTCAAACTTCGCTTTGAAATAACACAAAAGCCAGAAAATAAATTCATTTAAGGGGTTTCTTTTTAAAGATACCTAATAATATTTAATATTTAAGGCTTTTGCTACAAGAATATTATTTTTATTATGTCCTTCTTATCGAACCTTGCCTGTTCTCAAGCTCTGACCTTGCCATCTGGTTTTGTGGTGTGTGAAATTAATGTAAGCTGCTTTGTTTAGCCATAAACTATGTGCGAACATAGATTTTCAATTAAATTGAATGCTGAAAATGTGAAAATTCCGGAAACGGCTCGTTCTCTTGCTTTGGCCATTGACTTGAGTGGATGGTTGGGGTTTTCCGTAAGAGATTGAGGTTTGTCTCCGCTGAAGTGGTTGGGGTTTCCTACAACGGTTCGAAATTATCCAAAAAGGCTGCTTCCTTACTGAGTTTCTGGGTTTTCAATCATATCCGCCTGTAACGTATTCACATGGAAATGCCAGCATCTCGATTATGGGCTTTATGCCTCATCATTAATTACAAGGTACTCGTCGTTGTCGTCGTTGGGTCTGACTTTCTCAATGACTGACTTTCGCTCGGTTTTGTGGGGCTTTTTTCCACTGCTTTTTGATTTTGGTTCTTCAAGCGTTGAGGTAGCCGCCATTTTCCCGGTTATTTCCATTCACATTCACAACACACGACTCTCGCTGTGTATGTGTTTGTGTGCATTTTTCATTTCCGCTTTGTCGCTGCGGCATTTCCGTTCATTTTTCACATATTTTTACGCTGGCGAGACGATGACTTCACATGTGTGTGTGGGAAAATGAAAACTTTGCCTTTTTTGTCGTGGCTTGCAATTCATTTTTCATGTCACCAGCTCCTTCGGCGTCCTTGTCGCCAGGATTTGCTTTAAAGCTTTGGGTAATCCTTTTAGAAATTACATTTTCGCCGCTGCCTGCCTGCTTGCCTGCCATGCGTCGTCGCAGTTTATGCCTTTGCCCCCTCGTCCCCGCCCTCTTCTGGCCCACAACTACAATGTTGTCAATACTTTGAACAATGAGATGAGGCATTCATTTTAAGCGTTTCACCTGGGACCTTTCACAGAAATTCTTACACCTGGAATAAATGTGTGAGTGAGTTAGTTTTTTGCTTTAACCAAAAAAATACTATTTGTTTTCACTTTCGCTTCTGAGACTAAAGGGAAGGAAAGAGCCGTGTAATGAGCTGAGTGTACCCCGTTGGAACCCTTTCTTACAAGATCAAGTTCAAATTGTTTCCTTTTCCATTAAGCTTTCCATGTTTTTCCCTCTGTGTAGGGACAACCTTTTAGTGCTTGTGGCCTCTGAGCCTCTGATTTCGGACGGCCCTAAGAAGTCATAAAGCACTCAGTGGCCAACTGAAAGTACCCACAAATATTTGCCGCTAACCAACTTGCTGCCCCTGCTGGGCAAATCTGTCTGCTGGTCCTGTGTCCTGCGCTCCTGCGTCCTGCGTCCGATCTCTCCACATCTCACGTTCGTTTAGTTTTCGCTGGTTTTATGTGCTTTACTCTTTCGCCTTTTGATATATGGCCATTGCAGGCTTCGCTTTTCCACGTTTCCACCTTTCCAAATTGCCTTTTTGCACACAGGTAACCCACCCGATCTGTGTGTGTGTGTGTGTGTGTGTGTGAGTGTGTAAAACCGAAAGTGCTGCCATTTATTTTATTGCCACCTCAAGAGCAGCGGCAGCAGCAGCAGCAGCAACTCCAGCTGTCCGGCGATGAGTAAAAACTTTGAAAGCTGCCATAAAATAAACTGGCGACCGAACAAAACTCGCACAAACCCAAAAAGAAGCGAACAAAATAAATGTGAAAAAATGTGCAAAAGAAAAGAAAAGTGACCCAAATGTTGTATTTTTACAGTATTTGGATTTGTGCAGCGCATCGTGTGTTTTTATGATGGGATTTTAACGAAATTTGCTTGTCTGGCGAGGCGATTGAATGGCTCCTCCACCGGTGTACATCGCCATAAACCACCAGCCAGCAGTCATCCTGTGAAAGTGGGTGCACTGGTCCATGGATAGTCCAAGCTCAAGCTTTCTCTCTCCCTCTATTTGATGGGTTTTTATGTCACCGGGAGGCTATCGTAATGGGCAGCTTATTAGGGGCAATCAGGTGCAGTTGTCAGGTCATTGTCTTGGCCCTAGTTTAGCTGTTGAAATGCGATTGGTAACTGGATTTTGGAAGGTTAAACTGGGTTGACAGAGTGCCGCCTGCCACTATCTGATCTTTAAGCTCATAAAATATTAGAGTAAAAAATGCCCAGAGAAAACTTACTCTACACCTAAAAGTTATTAGCAAACTATAGTAAAATCATTGGCTTTTAAAATATCATGGAAACAGCAGACTTCAATTATATTTTCCATTAATTACAGACCAGTAATTATATCCCCTTATTGTTATTTCTTTCGCTTCCTTTCTCCCCCCCCTAATTTTATGCGCTTTAGCAACTTTTTCCTTTGGCTGGCTGCAACTTTTTTTGATGTGACATTTAAGTTGGAGACGGTGCGGTGGAAAAAAGTTCAAGATGATTCGCCCTTTCAGGCTAATGAATTTGTTAAAAACTTTGCGGCAGCCGGAAAACAATGCAGGCACAAAAAGGCCAAAGTTCCGCACTGATTCACTTCACTTTATATATGATATAAATATTAGTTACGAGTATATTCACAGCAGCAGCAGCACATACTCATAACCCAAAAAAAGGGAAACAATTTTATGGTTTTTGTGGCCAAGTTGGTTTTTTTGGTTGGCAGCACGGCTGACGGTGAAGGCTTCTGCTCATGGGATTATTGTGGGATGTGGCGGGAAGGAGAGTGCTTAACAATTTAGAAGGCCCTAATTGACAGCATTAGGATTCAGGAAAATTGACAGGCCCCCGGGCCGAGGCGAGGCGAGGCTCATAAGTATGCTTTAAAATGTTCTCGGTTAGTTTTCCACCTCCTCGCAGCAGCTGAAACATTTACAAATATTTTATGAGCACTTAACTTGGGACACTCACGCTCCCGACTGGATGGAGGGCTGAGACACGCAATAAAAAGTCAACAACGGCTTGACAGTGGGTGGGTTTCATCCCAAGGAGAGAGGTCGGTGCGCCACATCCAACTGGGAGATCCAAGAAGCTGATGCTGGTGCTGATGCTGCTGCCTGGAGCTCGGGACAAAAGTTGTGCGTGATGCTGCTGCTGCCCGGGATGATGACGATGCAGCATGACATGTTTGCCAAGTCCTAAATTAAATCAATTTAATAAGCTGTCAATAATGCAGAGAGCGAGTAGCGTGGGACAAAAGTAAACTAAAGTACAGCAAAGGAAAGTAAAGTTAAGTGAGTTAAATAAGCGGGCACAATGGAGCTCTTTGGGTGAGAAATTTAATTGAATCGAGAATGGGTATGGTTAAGGGAATTTCTTCACCTGGGATAGAGAGCCAGAAGCTGTTGGGGAGCTGTAGTTGCTGGCCAAATTCATTTAAATCCAGAAAGTAAATATACATACATCCTGTATAAAGTCAGAAATGAGAATCACTAAGTTGGTATACAAATTAAATCTTAAGCCAATCAAATGCAGAGTTTGCATAAGATTGTCTATTTTAGTATTACTAGGAATTACCCCTGACTTATTCCATGAATTTCTCATTAAATTAATTAACGAATGACCGAAATTCCTTGAAATTTTCCAAGGATTTGCCAAGTTCCGTCCAATTCCAAGTCCCCAGACATCTCATTATATATTTATACTTGGGTTATCTGGTTTAATTGGAGGTAGGCGTTAATTACATTACCTTTGATGACATTTACATCACTTGCAGTCATATTTCTATGTATGTATGCATAAATAAAGTCTATTAATAGAACTGACTAACGTGCCTATGACATGCCACATTATTTGTCAACCAAGAAACATTTGTCACATCATAAAGGAGGTCCTGTGCCTTAAAGCTGAGCTTTAAGTGCGGAAAACAAAACGCAGGAAAAAGCATAGAAAGGAACAGAAAATAGGGAAAGCCAGAAGGCAAATCTTTGCCAGGTTGTAGGCAACAGTTTATGGCCGAGGTGAGAGCGTGTATGTATATTTTCATGGCAACGTACGATATTATTTCTTATCTCGGGACAAACGTGATGTTCAACCAATGGTCGAGTTCCTCTCACTCTCGCTTGGCTTCATCTGTGTTCCTGTTTCCTCTTGCCTCTTGATTTTTCCCCCTTAGTTTACTGCTGCTACTGTTGGCCTTGTTGCGATTTCCATAACTATAAATATCGATTACCTTTGCTGTCAGGCATCGCCCCGAGTGCTTAAAGTTGCCATCAGACTCGCCCACATACACTTGCCCAATTTACAGTAGAGCCTCTCTATACATAGGGGATTTCTTTAATTGAATTAATTGAAAATCGTTCCAAAAACTTTATTAAAAATGGGAATTCAAAGAATTTGTTATTCGCTTTAAATACAAGTTCTGCTCTAGAGGCTCATTCAGTGAAGTAATAATTTTTTGTGTTTTAATTTCTACCCTGGTTTCAATTAGGGATATCGCACTGTATGCTAAGATAGGCAAAAACACAGCCACACACAGATAGAAACACACACATGCGAAACACCTCAATGGGAAGCAACTTGAGGCTGTCATTGTTTTCTTCCTCTGTTTCGTCTCCTTCCTCTTCCGCTTCCCCCTCACTCTCTCTCTTTCCTACGTAGTATCTTTGACGCTTTTATGCTTCAGCTATTGCTATTTCTCTTTTACTCCGCTTACACTTTTACCTGCCTTATTTTTCTCTTTGACAAATAAATTGACATGCCACATTGCGATAGCGACGAATAAAATTCCCACACACACATATTCACATGCACACCTACACCCACAAAAATACACACACACCCTTGCTGTTGTGGCAAAGGAAAAGTTGCTTTGGATAAATGAAATTTATACTCAAGCTTTTGAGTATTTTTTAAATTTAATTGCAAAAGATTGTTGTGCTTGAAATATTTTAAATAATTTAATATTTTTCTTTATTTTCTTTTTACAATTACAATTTTATTTTTTCATAGAAAATAAAGCAAAGGCAGAAAAGTGTCTATAAATAGTTTGTTGTTTCTTATTTTATTTGTTTTAAATTAAAATAAAAAAAGGTAGATGGTAATGCTATCATAAGATAGGGTATATCCTGTGGCTTCCTATCGACATTGACTCAGTTTAGAGGCGACATTTGAAGGTTGCTCTGGCGATGATGGTGCGTGAGTCCTCGTCCTGCCATTCCTTCGAAATTCACCTGCCAACCACCCCCTCTCCCCCCTAGTAGCTGCGTTCTTTCTTCCGCAACGAAAACAATGAAATGTCAGGCACGTACGAAAGAAATTCGTTTACTTCGACTGTTTTCCTTTTCTCTCGCCTGTTTCTGCCAGTCTTTATCCCTTCACTAGCTCACACCATTTTTCGGGACCCTTTCCTGAAGGATATTTGAGTTTTTTAAAGACATTTGTGACGGTATAAATAAATATAGATTAAATAGAAGAAAGCACAAGGAATTAATGTCAAGTCCCCCTAGGAAATTTCTCACATTGCAGGAAATATTATTAAAAGAAGATTGTATAATTTTTAAATAAATTAATTAAAATTATCTACATTTAATTTTACATTCTGTAAAACCCGCTAGAAAGGTATACAAACCTCGGCTTAGTTAGTTTTATTTTCCTTTTGCCGACTAGCTTGGCGAATTTGACGTGCAACGAGAACGTCGACGGCAGGAAAGAAAATAAATATGCCACAATATGTTAACGACAAGTCTGCCTTGGCCTCCGGAGGTCGCCTGCCGCGCCTGCCCAGCCTGCCACGCCCCTCCGACATTAGCAGGTGAACTACGTGCCAAGTTATACTTTCGGCGCGTTGCCTGTAAATAAATATTATTTAAGCGACACTAAAAAATTGTATTCGATTATTCAGCAAATGCTAAGATAAATGAATGGAGCCCCAGGGGGTGGCTGCCTAGCTGGCTGGCTGGCTGGCTGGCGAGTGGCTTACCACGAATTATGTGCAATAAATGGAATGTGCCGGCATAAATCATTACAGCAGATAGCTCTCTCTCTCTCCCAGTGTGTAGTTCTCCTTTTCCATTCGCATTTCGGGCCGAAAAAGTACGCAATCATTTTTCAATAAGCTGTATTAGCTTGTCAGCCAGCAGCTGGCGTTGCGTAGGCAGGCGCTGGTTGTAAACACACACCAGTAGTCAGTGTGAGTACGTATGTACATCAGCCCATATCGATGCTAGTACAAATGGGGAAAACATTCAAATATTGTCTCCTTTAGGAAAATGCCCGCGGGCTTTTTGTGTCGGCCGGTTTGTAATTCGATCGTTTGCCGTAGTCTATTTTGGGTGCTGTTCTTGATAACGATATATCCATAAATTTGTTGGTATAGGTTGTAAATGAGCATAATAAGGTAATCAGCATATTATGCCAAATTACTTTGTTGAGGTGACATAAAACAAATTGTAGAAACAATTTGATTTATTTAGTAGGACAAAAAATATTTATGTTTTTTTCTTGGTAACGTATAAACAAATTAATTTTTTTATCCAAGTTTACTAAAGATTGTTAGTATTGCCTATAAAGATTTATGAATTTAAATCAATTATAAAGAAATATCCATAATTAATGCCCCAAAAAATCACCAATAAATCCCCGAAAAGAGTACACCAACAAATTTTCTAAAATAATTCATTTTTCTGTAAAAATTTAAAGGAAAACCAATTTATTTTCATCAACAAAATATTTTTAATACAATTTTAAAATATAAAAAAAGAGATTTCTGACGAAAACCACTTTTTGGAACCGATCCATCCATCCTATAGTTTCCCATTAAGTGTTGGTGTACCGAAAAATTGCAATCACAACGTGGCTGTGGGTTTTTCCGAAAACGATGCAGTTGGCAATTGCCTAAAAAGCCCTGGCCAGGACGACGGCTGCCAATAAGTTTGGCAATAAAGCCGTACTTGCTCTCTGCAACCGAGAACCGACCATAATTACAAGTTAATGGTGTCCGCATGTAAGCTGTTGCCCGCCCGTTTGCCAGTCCCGGTAGTGGCTGAGCCTTGTTGGTAATAACTTTATTAATTACGTCCTCGGACTTGGCAGGACACTTGCAAGGACCGGGCAACAGCTGGCCGGCCGAAGCCGGTTTTTGTGTGTGCGTCGTCTTATTAATTTATTCAATTTCCCCTTTTTACGGCCACTCGGAGTGAATTAGCAGCTGAAAGTGCTTTCAGCACTCTCGCTGCTGCCACTTCATTTCCCTTTCAGTGCTTAAACTGAAGTTTAAAGCGGAAAACGTGGACTGGACCTTAAGCGTCTTGGTTTGGGATTTATTTACTTTTGTGGGATACGATTTACTTCCACTTTCTCCTACATCTCTCAATTTTTGCGCAGAAAATAAACTCACTTACAAATATTTAAAACTATAACAAATTCAACGCTTTAATGCCAATCGATGGCCCCTATAATTTCCTTTATTAATTTATATTAGCTGCCATTATATGTATGATATATATATTCCCAATTTGACCTTCTCTGCGGGAGCTTTAAATTTTTTATTAGTTATAAATGGCACATAAACTGTTTTATCCGATTATTGTTTTGTTTTAGCCCATCAATATTTTAGTATATTTGCAAGGGCACCGGAACATTGATTTACAAACTTTTTAATGAAATATAATCATATTTTTTCGATCCAGATTAATGGAAAGTAAATGGAGCGAATAAACCTGTTAATAAATGAAATATGAGCGGCCTTTTTTATGAATCCTTCTCTCGCAAATAGTGTAGATGAAAATTATGATAGCTTTTTACACATCGTTTTCGGCTGCAAATATGTTTACATAAATCACTGACAACTGTACTTGGGAGGCGGCGCCTCATCAAAGACCGCCGACTGGTGCCTAAGCTCTCTGTGGTTTAGAAACCCCCTTTGGGGGTCCAAGCCTCCTCCAAGACCTCCCCAATGACTCAAACGCTCAGCAGCCTGCCTGCCTGTCCACATATGGCAACTATTTTCCCGCAAATTGGTATAAATGATGGTGGATTAAGCCAAATGCTCACCATAAATAAGAATTCCGGATGGTACAAGGAATGAGAAATGAGAGGTAGCATAGAAACTTCTTAAAGAAGCTAGTGATACTCTGTAGAGTTTTTGGAATTGTTTTAGATGGTTTCTGAATGGGAATTAAATATATTTTGCTATCCCCTTTTAAATTATGTATTTTTAATACAAGATTTAAGCTTTAATATTAATATACCTATCAAGTAGGCATCAAAAACACCTATATACCCTTCTTTCATCATAGGGTATAGCACAAGACCCTAAAGCAAAGACATTCCCCCGAGGAAGGCCACGCCAAAGCAAAGCGCAGAAAAGTAGGCAATGATTTTTATTAATTGATAAGCATTTGCAACAAGTTGCACAGACACACGAGTAAACACACGCACACTCGCCCACAGCCCTGCGAATTCGAGTGAAAAGTCCTTCTCCCTGAATTCGTTTCATATTTGAGGTAGGATTTATCATATCCGATCATCGCTATGCGATAAGGTCCCCGAGGTCTTTGAGTGAAACTAGAGCACACACTGGGCCACTGAAAGGGAAAGCCATGTAGGTGGGAGAGGGTTCACAGAAGAGCTACATCAAAGCGAAAGGAATTTAAGGTTCAAAATAGCTGGGGAGATCCTTTAAAAATAGAAATTCCAGGAAGTCTTGAAGCTAAAAACGTCTGAATGCACAGCCAAAGCAAAGATAATTAATAATATTTTTGCCAACTAATTAATAGGAAAATTTTTAAAACTTTTTCCGCGGGCCATTCACGGCTGACTAATTTGCCGAGCCAACAAAGAAAGCAAAGCGAAGAGCGGAGAGACAGCAAAAAATGCATTCTTCAAACTTTGGTCAATACGCAAGAGAAAAAAAAAACAGAGGGGAAAGAAAGCACAAGTATTTATTCCTCAAAAAAAACTTTTTTCGAACTCCTGGGCCTGGTCCCGAGCACAAAGTTTGCGCTTTTCTTGGGCCATAAAGCAGGGAATATGGTAAGCAGGCAGTCGGCAAAGAAAAATGTGCACTTGTCAGCAAAAGAAAAGCGCAAAAGTGGGTAGGGGAAAAATAGCGAGGAAATCAAGGGAGGGCCAAAGAGACTTCAACTCGAACTCAAACCAAACAAACTGCAGTCGAAATCATTAAAAAAATGAAAGCGTAATTGATAAAGGGAATGTGCGGGCCGGGGGTTTGGGCCGGGATGCCCGAGATGCCTCAAGTTTATTGCGATGACATCGTTAAAAGTCTACCAAAGTACACTTCTCATGGAGTACGCCTCGTGTTCCTGCCACCCTGCAGTTCTTCTCAGCATTTCTCCTGCCCTTCCTTTCATTCTCTCAAGTGACTCTATTCAAGTGCCGAATTAGTGGCCACAAATTGGCCTGACTTTGGCCGAAAAGAGGAGCGAAGAGCGAGAGAGCGACTTAAAAGCGAAGCGAAAGATTCATTGCAGCAGATGGAAGATTAAGGAATGTGTGGTTAACTGTTTGGCAATTTCGTTGCCCAAAATTCAACACCCCAACCCACTGCCGTATCCGGCCGGAAAAACTTCTTGTAAAATGCAAATGAGGGAAATATATTTTTAGCCATTTGAGTTATTTTGAGCAAACTAAAAAGGCATTTCTCCAGGAAACAAAAGGCAGTCGAGTTGCCCAGTCAAGTGCTGCTGACCCCTTTCAACCTTTTCCACGGTACTTAAACCGAACTAACAAAAAAGTTCCCTTCTATTTGACTTTGCCATCGGATAAAGAGAGGGAAAACTATAAAAGATGAAGGGCAGCGGCGGCGGAAGATCCCTAGCCGGCCTGCATAAGGCATTTGCATAAGTTGCTGTTAACCCTCCCAGTTAACCCCCATTCCTTGCCGTTTTCCCCCTGAAATAAAAAAAAAGAAATTTTGTTTTTCGCGAAAAACGCTGCGGCGGCCGCAAATTAAATCGTCAGCAGAGCAAAGAATGGAATGGAATAAAATGGCAAACTTTTTCACTGGCAAAATATTTGTATATATTCCGTGCCCATAAACTAAAGTTGAAAGATGTTTTAACGTTTGAAATTTCCCCAAAGACAGGCGGAAAAGTTGCCCCACCACACACACACAAATAAATCAATACAATTTTGGCCTTCGCTACTGTTTTTGGCGTTTCCTTCGCCCTCAAGTTGTAAAGCAATCAAGTTCAATTGAATGAAATCTAACTTTTTTGACGTCTAAACCTATAAAAAGTACATAAACATATATTTATTGAGATGGTATTGAAGAGGCAAGCGGGAATTGGTTGTATTTTATAAGCTAAAGTTATGGTTTTCAAGGGGGGCAATAGTTGTTATTCCATTTAGGAAAGGGATCTTGGGAAAAATGTGTATTTAAAACAAAAAGGAATCATATAATTTGTAAAAAAGTAACTTCCAACAGTTGTTGTATCTCCCCTCTACCCAGGACCCACACTGATACCAAAGTTTTTGGCTTAATTAAACATATTATAACAGCTTTTGTATCTGGAGGGGGAGTCCCTGTCAGCGGAAGTGTCCAACAAAGGGGCAGTGGTGAGAGGAAAGTTTTCCACTTTTCCGTTGATAAGACAGAAATCCCTGTTACCCCTGCCGGACAACTTCTGTCCACGCCCAGTCAATGCCAAGTTCAAGTTTTTCCCCGCCAGAAGGGGTAAACAATATATAAAACAATAGGAATCGGGAGGGCTCGGGGGAAGTGTGATGAAAGAGGGTAAAACTTTTTGCTTATTTTTATGTCTTCACATTATTTTCGGCTGCTGTGTTGGCACTTTATTACATTTTGACAAACGGAAAGACGTTCCATTCCCATTCCAGTTTTGTACTCTCTTTTCTTTTTTTGTGTCCAACTGACATATGAATATGCTGTCGGGGGAGAGTTGATTGCTGTTTGGCCAAATTATGTTGTTAGAGGGGGGAAACAAGTGCCAAGATCGTAAAGTTAAGGCGGCAAGTTTCCCCTAGGAGCGGAAGAGCGCTGCGGAGGAAGTAAATTTGTGGCACCGAAGCGAGTCAATAAAGTTTCGCCGTCTCATCCTGCTTCCTTCCTTCCTTCCTTAAGCGTGCCGCTTCCGGCCGGAGTTTAATTTTCTGGTTTATTTTTGTTTTCCCTGCCGGGGTCTCACTCTGGCCATATGCTGGAAATCACATTTATTATTCAACAGCAAACAAGAAACTCAAAATCAAGTCGCTCAAGGCCGCCGCCTCATGCTGCTCCTTGCTCCTCCTCGTGCGGGCCAAGGTTGCCGCAAATTAAAATTATAAAAAGAAATCATGTATACGCATTACGTATAAATAAAATTCATACTTGAGCGGTACTTGGACTTGTGTTTGTGTACATATTTCGTGAGTGAAAGAGGCGGAAAGGCGGGCTCAAAGTCACGCGATTGTGGCCCAAAGTCAAGTGCCTTGCACAAGTTGCTTTCACTTTAGCCTGACTTTTTGAGTGCGTTTTCCATTTAATTACTGTTTTCTCTTTTGGCTTTTCTTTTCTTTTTTATTTTTGGTCCTTTGCTAGTAATTATATTCGCAACTCGGCCCAATCAGTTGAATGTCACATAATGGGGAGTGGCCTATTGATTGGTTTTCAATTAATGCCCTTTATTTTTGGCTGCGCTCCTTTTGATTTTATTTTGTATTTAATACAATCGCAATTGGAAGCTAATTGGAATAAGGCCTTGGATGGGTGAAAATAATATTTAAGGCTCAAAACAGAAGATGTTTTAAAGAGTTTAAAGATTATTTTATAATATAGATTATATAATCCTTGATTAAAATAAACTAAAACTAGTTATAGTTTTTCATATAAGCTTTCTTTTATTTAACATTTTTGCTACGCCAAGAACTATTCTAAGCAAGCTTCGAGGTAATTGACTTTGAAATCAGCTTCCTTTACGCTTGAAGCCCCTCTGTAAGATGCATAATCCACTTAGCCTTGGACATTTTGGGGCAATCAAAGGTGGCATGTGGCTCGAGGAGTCGGTGGAAATGTGTGCTGGAGACTGCACCGAGCAGACAGTCATTATGAGGTTGGGGAACCTTAATAACCAAACACATCCTTCCTGCTTGGCTGGCTCGCTTTTCCTCGGGCCGTTGGTTTCTTTTTGTCATTTTCATTTTCCCTGAATATGTATAGTATGTATATGTAGTATATTTTTCTTCGCGTTAGACTCCGGGTCCTGGGTTGAGGGGGAAAATTCGAGTCATGTGTGGTCGACATGCATAATTCAAAACGTGGCTGGGAAAATGTTTGTCCTGCTTCGAGTGTGTTTGTGTGTAGCCACTTTTTTTCATGTGGGTAATTCTTCGACTATGTGGAAATTTTTTTTCGCTTTTTTCCTCTTTTTTTTTGTGGGCCAACGCAATTTTTGTATGCAGCAAAAAAAAAAAAAAGAAGCCTTCGCCTTCTGTTTGACATATTTTTCACACACAGCGTCTGCTTGTTAAATTGTTGACGGCAATTTTGGGGTTAGCGTGACAAACACACACTGCCACATACACACGGTCACACAGCAGTATGAAAGGAACCCACCCACACAAGGACATGCCAGTGCAACCAACTTGATGTTTGTTAAGTTCCTTTGGCGACTTCTGGTATCAAAAAAAAAGAACTCTAGTTTAACAGTCTTTCTCCGATTTTTTCACACTTCTTGGTAGCTGAGGAGAGGGGCATTGCATCTTTATGGGAAAAACTAAACCAGAAAGCGTAACGTGGATGTTGGATATATTTTCTTTAGAGCTCATTGATTAAGTTCAAACCTTAAAGTCATTCTCAAGACTAAAGGGAAAGAAAAACGGAATTCGCTCCTTTATTAGCAAAGAAACCAAGAGAGAAATATATTCTAGCAGTCTCAAGAGAGCAAAAATTAAACTCGAATTAAGAGCAAAAGTGCAAAAAAAAATTAAAAGATTAAACCAAGCGATTTTCTCCAGTCCTTTCTAAAAAGGTTATGCAAGCCGTCTTATTGCAGTCTTTGAGGCATACAGGACCCTCTTGTGCGCCTTGCCAAGTACTGATTATTATGATTATTCCTCTATAAATAGCTATAAGTACAAAGCTTATCCTATGCGTTTCCCCTTATCCGTTAAGTGCTAAATATTGTTGGCTATGGAAATTGAAATTAAACCATACCCCAGCACATTTCCTTGTTGATCTCACACCATTTTTTTAATGGACTTCCACTGCCGCCGCCGACATCTGACAGTAGTGTTGGCAAATATGCAAAGTTGCTTTTTATCTTTGGCCATTTCTCTCCGACATTTTCCCCCATATATACCAGGCACGCGAAAGGACGGACAGGGCGAGGCGGGATTGAGAATCGCTTGCATGTTTAGCACTTGACGGCTTAATGGCGAACAATTTGGGTTAAGACAAGAGGGAACGCCCCTCACAACTGGACTCCAACTGGCAGCAGGGACTGGCCTGGATTAAGGGATATAACTGGATATACATAGCTCTGGCAAAGGCTGGGGGCTTAAACCGGGACATTTCAATTATGGTAAGAGGCCTTAAAGAAAGTCCCTGCCAAGTTATGGAAATTTAAATAACCAAAGAGCATGAGAGAGAGAAAGCAAAAGAGAAATTCAAACTAAAATAAAATAATAACAATCTCGATAGCCCCAACAAAAACTGAAAATAATCGTTTAAATTCATTTAATCGCTTTCCCCTAATAGAATGCACTCGAAAGATGAAAATCTCATTTGCCGGACAATTGTTTTAACTGCAACTGTAATTCGAGAAATAAATAATGCGCCTCGAGCAGGGTGAAGCGTCGACATAAGGGACTGGACAGCACAGGACAGAAATTGGACAAAACACGAACACCACCAATAGCCCTTGGCCAAAACAGGACAAACAACATAGCAAAAGGGGGGCTATGGGTGGCAGGATGGGAGACTGGCCAAAGGATTGAGCTTGAAGCTTAACAAACATGCAGCTGCCAAGAATTTATTGGCTGGACAATGACAACGACAAGGACCGAGCAGGACAATTATCATTGTAAACATTTTGCCATGACTCTGGCAAAATGAGGAATGCGGACACAAGCGAGGTTTAAGCTTGCTATTCAAGTGGGTTTTTTCTGCAGGTTCGAAGAGTATGTGAAAGTTTATTTATATATTTGTTTTATTTTGGAGTTTAGAAATGTATCAAAAGATTCTGCTCCGAGAGAGAAAGCTTTTTAAAGATCCTATTGGAATGGGTTCCATTTTCATAGCTAAAGATTCACATTTTTCTCAATAAATAAATTCAAATTAAACTTCATTAGTTAGTGAATATATGTATATAGCTTTAAACAGGTGAAGTTTACCCATTTTAAATATATTTTCTAAATATAATTTTTGTATGAATGAGGACTCAACCTCCACATACTTGACTCCCCCCCACCCAAAATCATCCTCCTGCTGAAGTTGAAGCCTCACTTGATCCCATCCCATCCATTCCATTAGCGTCTCTCACTCTGCTTTGATTGCCGCCAGCAAAGTTTTCCTGGGCAGCGTTTCAGTTTCAGTTACATTTTCCCAAAGAAAATTCCAAGGAATGGCGATGGCGATGGCGTTGGTTCTTCAGCGAGTTCTTCAGTTGCAGCCCTCGAGTTGCAAAAGTGCATTAGACACAAAGTAATCGATACTCGCTGGAGGAGCTGCCGAAATGCTTTAAGCTCTCCGCCATCCAACCAGGAGGAGATGTGTTTAAGCTATCTCGCCTGGCTTGGGCTTGGGATTGGGCTTGGCTTTGCCAAAGAAAATTTGTTGTTAAGTTTACATTCATAGGACTTATCAGTTTCCCCGAAATTGAAATGTTTGCACTTCGCTGAATCTGCGCGGGTTTCCTTCCGGTTTTGTTTGCCCAAAGCTTGTGGGGGTGTGTGTACAGTGTGTGTGTGTGCTTATCGAATTTACTTACTTATTTAGGTAGAGGAGCCCATGTTAATGGCATATTAGAAAGCCATATAGATGATGGGCGGCCTGGTTGGATGGATGGATGCTCTAGCCGTTTTAATGTCAGGTTAGGTAAACACTTTGCGAAATGAATTAACTTTAAGCCGCAAAATTTGTGCGTATGTGTGGGCGCTGTGAGTGTGTTTGTGCGGAGTGTGCATACATAAATGCTCGTAATTGTTTATTTACATAACTTGGCATAAGATTAAAGACGCTTTTGATTAACGATGCGAGAGACAGGAGAGACTTGAAATTAAATTGCAAACATTAAATGCTTGACAGCAGCTCGTCTTACTTTCGTGGAGTAACAAATAGTTTAAATTAAACTTTAATTTGTTAGAATTAATCTATTTGATGCTGTAGAAATATTTGCAATTAGGTAAATATTTCTTTTGCTCTATAAATATCCCGGATTAATTGCTTAAGAAAGCAAATAAAACTGTTCAACTTGAATAAAACTAAAACTCGGTTAAAAGCAAGCGGAAGAATATAATTTCGTTTATTAGTCTGCAAGCGGAAATGTTAAAGTTTTTCCACGCAAAGTTTCCCCGGCAAACAGAGCGTATGAGCAACGTGAGCCTCAAGCGGCAGCCTCTTAAAAACAACAATAAAAATTATAATAGTTAAATATAAATAATTACCATTTTGCATAAAATAACAGCCTTCTCTGGCACATTTCCCGATTTCAATTAGTGCCAAAATGCGAAGGAATAACAAAATTTGCTGCTTCATCCATATTCATTCAGCCTTGGAGCATTTATGTGCGGATTTGCGCGAAAAATGCCAAAAAGTTAAGCGCAAAGAGGCGAAGGCGAAGCCGGGGGCAAAGCCGCCCTAAGCCATAATTTAATATATTGACACAAAGCTTTGTCGTAAGACGTGTCTTGGCACCATCATAATCCCCAATATTGTATATTGACAGCTGTCAAAGGAGCCACTTCCCTCCTTATTTTCTCCTTCCTCCAAAAAAAAAAAAAAAACCTGCCAGGAAAAAAATAAGTTTTTGGCTTAATGCGCAACTATGCGGAAAATATTTGCGCTTAGTTTGAGTTTCGGCATAGGAAATGTAGTCACTCACACACATGAACCCACCACAGACGACAGCTACGTGTGAAGGACACGGCAGGCTACCGCTTGGAGTGGTGACAGCTTTAAGACGCCCGGGAATAACTGTCTTCAATGGGCAGAGATTACTCTCGTCGCCAAATTCAAATTAAGTCCTCGCACAATAGAGCCCTGTGCTCTGTGCGTTGCTAGGCTTCGTTCAAATTTATTATGTGGGGGAATCTTCTTTTAACGAAACGAAACTGAAAACGCTCACTGCCACCGCAATTTCATTTACTGTAGTTACCTTCTCGAGGGTGTTGATGAAAGGTCCTTAGTTTAACCTGTAGTTAACACACTTTAGTGTGTACTCTGTGGTTGCAGACGATTTGAAATTTAAGCAGACTAAATAAGTGTATTTTGAGTGTGAGAAAATAGGTTAATTGTTGGGGGAAAACTACAGATATTTCTACATATTTTTCTTATACTTCTTTCCCGCTCGATATAAGTCTTAAACCTTTATAATTTTCTGATTTTTATATTGTAAATGTCTACATTTAATTTGGAAAATGTATAATTTCAAGACGTTGCCTATTTATGGTGACTTAGGAAAACTTGATTCCCCGAACTGTAGAACGCATACTAGACCGAGGATACCTGAATCCTGTCTGACTTCTGTTTAAATCATTGGTGTTATTTGTGGTGTGGGTGATGGCATCGTTGGCTACTCTACCTTGCCCGTCTGGGAGCGAAGTAGATGAAGTAATTTGATAAGGTGACTGGTCCCCATCCTGGCTGAGTACATCTGGCACAGAGCTTCGGTTGGAGGCATCGGCAGGATTAGCTGGCGGTGTGTTCATCAATCGTCTTGGTATTAACGAGTCCACCGTCAGTCCCTTTACACGATCTGCATAGCGTAGCGTATTTAAGGTGTGCTCCACCGAATGCAAGCCAGGGGATATCATGGCTATCATACATGTCTTGACCTTTTTGCCGCCTATAAATGAGTCGCGCAAGACCTGGGTGAGCTTGGAGCCCCTGAAGGGCAGGTGGGCCGACTGGCGACCCAAAGCCCGGATGCACTCCTTAAGAACCAGCAGCGACTTGTTAATATCCGATCCCTCCAGGCGCGTCAGCCGATCGGAGGAATTATTGTCCGCTCCCCGCTCGTTCCCGGCCAGATCGATCAGGGAGAACTTGCCATGCGGGCGCTCGCCGTCTGGGATCGAGGATTTGCGCAGAACGATTTGGAAGACGGCATGGGATCGCGAGGACTTGGAGTTGGCTGAGGTCTGACCCGAAGTGCGGACACTGTTGCCAAAGTCGAGCAGGCACAGGACATCTTTGACCCTACTCACTGAGTTCTCTGTTAGGCCCACCACTTGAACCTGCTGCTGGCCATCCTCCAGAACCTTCAGCTGCGGCTTTCCCGGCACCAGCAGATCGAACACCCGCGAGCCGTAAATTTCAAAGAAGCTGCAGGAGACGCTAAGGTTCATACCGATATAGGTAGGCGAGTTCAAGTGGCTGAACACATCCTTGGTGGCCATGGCGTAGATGCCATCCAGAGAGTTCTGCTGATGCCTTTCGGAAAACTTTCCGCCCATAGTGTGGGTCTTGCCGCTTCCCGTCTGGCCGTAGGCGAAACAGGTGGCCATTCCGCCCTCGAAGATGTGACGGATCAGGGGACGGGCAGTGTGTTCGTAGACGGTGGCATTGGTGCATTCCTCGTTGAATGCATGGTCGAAGCGGAAACTATGGTTCTCCAGGAATTTCACCATATTGACGTGCTTTCGCGGCTCATGTACCACCAAGTGGTCCCGCGAGTGTATGCTTACCACGTCTAGCTCCGTCTTGTCCGCCAGCTCCTTTTGGTTGAGAGGTCTCTTCCTCACACAAACCATAATTTGGTGCTCCTTTGCGGGTGCCGTAGCCGTCCTCTCGGCATTTTTCTGGGCATTGCTCATCTCCTCACGATGCAGGCGAATCATCCTGGCTATCTCCCAGTTCGGATTGCCCGGATCCTCTTTCATGTGCTGCTCCCGCAACTGTCGCTCCCTGTTTTGGCGTTCGCGTCTTAGCTCTCGCTGCTGACGCAACTTGTCAATATGCAGGACCACCTCGTCCTGTCGATCCGACATTTGCTGTGACTCCACTTGGCGCGGCATAACCCCACCCATGCCACTCTTTCCAGCCTGATATCTGGGTGGTATGGTTGCAGTAGGATTGACCTGCAACCTGCTGTATCTTGGCGGATCGAAGATCTGCGGATTCATCAGGATTACCAGTTCCAGGGGTAGTTCCTTGCCCCGCACATTATTCCCCTCGGACCATTCTACTGTAACAATGTTATTCACGCCGCCATCCAGCTTGATGATGGTTCCCAAGTGGACGCGCCCATCGGAGCGCCGAATGAACACCTTCTGGGTGATGGATAGTTGATCCATGCTTACTTGTGGATGGTTTAACTAAAAATTTTATCAAATTCACTGCAAAATTTCCAAAAAAGTAATGTGTGTAATGTGGATTATATTGGGAATTATATTCCAAAGATTTGTGGGTTTTACTGGTGAGCCAAAAAAGAGGATACTGAGACAGGCTTAGCAAAGTATGGAATGTTGGGAGTTAGAAAATTAAATTGAATTTGTTTTCAGAGCTAAACTGAAAGCTGTCTAGTTTTATATTTTAAACGAATTTAGTCAGGATTTCTAGGCATAACAGTCAGGACCTTAGGCATGATTCCTTGCCAATTCCGCAAATGGTAAACAAAAGATTCTGGCAGCTTCGACATAAAAGTTTTATATTTTTCAGAAACAAAATGATAAACAAAAGAAATACTAAAGAGCTTTGAACCAAAACTACTCATCTCTTGGGATTAAAACCACTATTTGACCAGGAATTAAACTATTTTAACAAAAAAGCACTCGCCTATATCCTTCGCTTCCTGTACCCATTCCCAGTGATATCTATTCTAGCGAGGATTGTTTTAGCTATTTGTTCAATTTGAGGGCAAACAACAGGCAACAACAATAACCGAATCAACAAACAAACACCACCAAGGCTCTCTCTCGCTCTGCCTCGGTGTGGTTTCTATTTGCCAAGTGGGTGGTCATGAAATGAAGCATTCTTTTAGGCGCACAGCCGTGGAGGAGAGTGAAGAGAAACAAGCTGCAGATATACGTTTGCATAAGCCGAGACGTGTGTAACGTACCAAATTGTTATTTATTTTTTGAAGTGCCTGCGCTCTCGCTCTCCAAAGGTGTGTGTGAGTGCGGATCCTGTATCCTGTATGCCTGTAACCAGTATCGTGTGTTTTTGCATGGAGATGCATAGATACATTGCTCGATTGGGTACGTGCAACTTGTTTAGGTCTTCGGTGGCGTCTTGTTTGCCATTTGTCGTCGCATTTTGCCAAATTTACCGTGTAATTATCGGTGAAGGAGAACGCAGTCTCCTATATTCATATTATGGTTGCAACTTTGTTCCTTTTTCCAGCATGAAATTATTTAAACAGCTTGATGCAAGCAGTCTAGCTTGATGGTAACATTTTTATACAACAAATTTCTGTTAACCAATTGGGAATAATAAAAGGAAATTGGATTTAGTTTTTCACAGATAGATGTTTGCATCGATTTCCTACCAATCCATAAATTAAAGACTCCCTTCTTATTTGTTTCTGCCAGAACCTCTTTTCTAACTTTAAACATTTCAGCTTCAACATTTTACCAAAAATCTAATTATTTTGCCATAAAATCTTCCCAAATTTATTGCCCTACAATATTATTTTTTTCTCTCTCTGTCCAGGGGCACCACTCTGTTCTGGACCCCACCTGATATGCAAATTTCCATAGCTTTTTCTGTTTGCCTGTGTGTTTTGGGGGGTTTCGAGCGGCATATTTGTTTAGCCACAGTCCGAGGACAGTTGGCTATCGTTTCGTTTCGTGGGATTTCCATTTCATTTTTGGTACCGGCACGTAAGCTGGAATATTTGCTGTATGTGCTGGCCTAAACTGGCAAATCTAAAATGAACTAATATAGCCATTGAATTGGAAAACAGTTTTACAAAAAGGCAAAAAAAAATGAGCATATTGAAAATGGAATTTTGTATAAATCTGAAAAGCCATTGAACTGCATTAACTTTTTTGTGCATATTCCCTGAAGACTGATTTCATGGCTGGGTAATCTCCTCGTATATATTGTTTTGTGGATTTTTGCTTGTTGCTCTCCCCGCTAAATTGTTTTTCTAGGCCAGTTTCAATGATTTTAAAATAGATAAAATATACATATATATCACACACAATAATTGTCATTTGGCAGGGATTAAATGCTATTTGCTAATGTAATCAAATTGGACAATTTCGACAGTTGGACTAATCCGTTTACATAATCCGGATGCAATCAAGCCACCACATGGCATGTTCCGTTCCCCCTCTCTCTGATTACAGCCTTTGTCATTTTGATTTAATTATGCCTGAAAAAAAAGGAATAGCAAAGCCGAAAACTAAATGAATTGGATAAATTATTTAATAAAAAACAATTTGAATGACTTGCCACCAGCAACAAAAACGAAATAAAAGGCAAGCGGTGGCAGTCAACAAGCAGCTTAGTTGAAGTAGCTCCAGAAGCGTTGGAAATAGTTGAGCTTGGGTTCCTCCACGGGACGTGAATCCTTCCAGAAATAGTAATAAATTTCATTGCCCAAGCCTAGGAGTTTGTTCTTTTCCTTTTCTGGTTGCTGGACTGCAGCTTCTTTTCTGTCTGCCATCATTATTATTGTTAAAAACCCGATACCAAATATTAGTAAAGGGAGCAAAATTGGCTTGTAAGGCGCCATAATTTGAATTTTTTGAAAAACTGACATTTTAGGTTTTTTCAAAATACTTTCTTTTAGACTCTGTTTTTTTTTGCAGACTGTGAAGTTGTTAGTTCACTGAACTCTGACAGAGATCTGCTCAACAGCTCGACAGCTCCTCCAATGGTTGCTCCCATTTCCTCAATTTCGATTGGAAAGCACTACACACAGCCTCCTCGAACACAACAATGCCGGTTCGAAAGAAAGAAAAACTATCGGACATGAAGGAAAACCCACATAAATTTATACATAGCTGAGCCATTGGGGAAAAACAATGAGATGGAAAAAGGAGGGCCAGGCCAGGCCAGGCCGGCGGCTGGGTTTCCTTGCCATTCATATTCATCCGGATTCAGATCCGGATCCCCCCGGCTGAAGTGATTTCCGTTGTTTTTATATATATATGTATATATATATGTCGTACTTGGAGCGAAGCGGAGCGTTGGTGCATTCAATGGAGTGCACTCTCCGCAAAGGAATACTTGAACTGCAACCCAAGAAAAGACGCACAATACAAATGTCGAGGGGCTTTGTTTGAACATCGAGTGGGACTCCGTCCTGGCAAATACCATATTTATATGTTCCCTTAACCCAAGACAATGCCCTGTCCCAGTGAGAAAACAAATTGCTGTGCTGTAAGGTTTGATTTTAGCTCGGAATCTGGTTTTACTTAAATCTCATTATGCATTTAAAGAGGAGACTTCCTCAAAGCGGGAACGTGTTGCTGGGCAAAGTCATTGTTATTCTTCTAGGCTCCCTCAAAGCTGGAACGTGTGCATCGGATGGAAGCTGCAGGAAGAAATCATTATTATTCAGGGATCCCTTAAAGGTATTTCCCAGTGCTAGCTTACATGTCCTCGCGGGCCTTCATGAGAGTTTCCGGCAAACGGCTTAGCGGAGAATCGCCAATGCAGATCTTGTACACAATCGTAAAAAGGGGAAATCTATCAACAAAAGTAATAGATATCAACGGGAAGAAATTATTTATTAAATCTCAGGTCTTTACTTATCCTCCAAACCCTTTTTCTTGAGCATATGATGCACGAGTTCAGCTGTCACGGGGCCCAGGGGTTCATGTCCTGGTATAAGGATATGCTCCAGTTCATTCAGCGGCTTGCCAGTCTTTACAAAGGCCTCGGCCAGCTTGCGATTTCGATTGGCTAGTTAACAGAATATATATTTATAGATATATAATAAGCATATCGTTTTCTTTACCATAACAGCTAGTGACCAAATCGGATATGCCGCAGGACTCGAAAAAAGTGCCCATACGGCAGCCGGGATAAAACACATCAACAAATTGCAGCATTTCCAGAAATCCCCTCCTAATAATCCCCGCCTTTGTGTTCTCATTAAGCTCCATGCCATCCGAACAGCCAGCGGCAAAGGCAATGATGTTCTGCAAAAGTGAAATATATATTGAAATAATTTATATATATAATTCGTTTGTTATTCCCACCCTCAAAGTAGAGCAAACTTCGACGCAATCGGCATCCTCGGTGACCACCACACGGAATGTGGGTGACTTGAAAAGGTCATGAAGCACTCGATAGTACTTCTGATCGCGACAGCCCACAGTTCCTTCCGCAAAGTGGTCGTTGGCTATCTCATAGGCCAGATTACAACCCACCAGCACAGAGCAGGGAATCTGTAGGAAAGGGAAAAAATATAAAACTAGAAATATTTAAATATAAAATCCAGCAGAACACTTTTCCTTAATACCTTCAATTGTTTCATTATAATTTGTGATATCAACACAAATTGTCCATCATCTCCACGCTCGAAGCCTTTGATCAGGGAAACGGCATGCGCCGTGGGCTTGACTTTGCCCAGCAAGGTTTTGCAGCAGCTACTGACAAAAGTCGGGGGAATAGCAAATATAATAATATCTGCATCCCGAGCTGTGGCCACAATATCATCCACCGCCACCTGTTGTTACCGAGAAATGAAACATTTATTTTAAAATAATTATTTGTAAAACCCACAATATTTGGCGGCAGTTCAAAGTTCGGCATATACTTGGCATTCATGTGCGTAGTATTTATAATTTCGGTGAGCTTGCGACCATCTACTAGTTCTTCGTAAACATACATTAGGACCCTTTCATCAAGGGTCATCGAATTTACCACATTTCTTCCCACATTGCGGGCTATAGTCGTCGCCCAATTGCCCGATCCTATAATACAAATCATTATCTTGTCCATCTTGTTGAGAGAAAAGTTGGGAAAAGGTATTTAATTATTTTGTTTTTTAGTAATTGTGTATTTATAGTGACACTAAAAACTTGGAGGTGTATGTTTTAGGATACATAAAATAGTACTTAAGCCTGATTTTATGATCCTGGAAAATGGTAGGGGAGAATTATAGTATTCTTGCGTATCAACTTTTGCTTTTTAAAAATCCATCAAGACAATTTTCTTATTAAAAATAAGTTTAACGCTTGCTCTTCATATTAACTCCACTGTTAACCCAAAAAAAATATCCATAAATATATTAAAGCCTTCCACAGCGCCAATACACAATCAGATATTAATATATATATGCATATTTACAAGCACATAAGTTCCGTGTACACATATATTGATTGAGTGCTGGGCAAACAATTCATCAGTGTATCGGGGCGGGATAAAAATTACGTATACGTCACGTTCGCCAAACTGGCAGGGCAAATAATTAACTGTGGCAACAGTTTTTTTTTTCCTCGTGTCTTGGCTGGGACTGAGCGCCACTCTGTCCGTGGAATTCATTCATTTATGGTTTATTTTTTTACATATAAAATTAAGCTGACGCGGTGGAAAAATTTAATAATTCTCGTATTTATTTTTTAATTACGGCAGTTGGGAAAAAACGAAAAGGAAAAGCGGCGTGGGCCTCGGCGGCTGCTGCGTCGGTTATTTAAATAAAATATATCAAATTGGCAGAGTTAAAAAAAGGGCAAAGGGGCGAAAGTCGAAGTGAAAGTTCCAGCGAAAACGCCGTCGAAATCAATGTGCAAGAAAGTAAACACCGCCTGTGCTGTCCGTACAATCCAATCCAATCCCGACCAAGACTCCAACTGCAGAGCTGCGCCGCCATCCACTCGACTATGAAATCAAAATGGATGATGGGCGAAATGAAAATGGAATTTTTAATGAGTTGCTGCTGCTGCTGCTGCTGCTGCTGCTGCTGCCGAGGAGGCAAAGGCCAAACGAGAGCTGTGGTCGCCTTGCCGAGAACAATGGCGATGAGACAAAACGCTGGCAATGGGTGAGGGGGCAAGGCAAGGGGTTTTTTTTGGGGGCGAGAGAAGCACCCAAGGCCGCAGCTGCAGTCAAGTGGGAAGTCCGTCTGTCCGAAGCCACAAAATTGCTGGTCAACACTTTAAAGGACATTGCAATGCCAAAGGGAAATGCTTTTGGGTGTAAAGTATCCGTTCGAGTTGACATCAACTTGAATTTCCAATAGTTTTGAGTATTAATAATTTATTTCAAGACCTAAAGGGTCTTATTTAAGATTTAATAAATCAATAAAACCATATTTAATGGCAATAATTGTGTTTCAAAACCAATTACATTATTTACGCCTTGAAGAGCCCATTAAAAGCATAGTTTTGTCAACGCAAAATTCTCACACTCCAATGGCTTTTGCTTAAACAAATTAAGGAGCTTAAGTCGGAAATATGTATGTGCATTAGCAATTCAAAGGTGAGAAAGGGAATAAATCTAGCTAAAGTCTCCCAGGTAGCCCCATGAAACACTTGCAAAGTATTCTCAACATAATTCGTTTTTTATTCCGTTTTGGGACTGTATAAATTATTCTCACACACACATACACACACACTGCGCTCGTCCTACATTAATTTCAGTTTTTATTATTTTATTCTCTCAGCTTTCTTTTTGTTTCAACCATAAAGTAAACTTACCTTGGGCAGCCTGGACAGGGAACTCGTCTCTGGGATACACGAACATAAACTTTTACCACGATTTTTATGCTTTTCACCTTACACAAAGCGAGGAAAAGGGACGAGAGACGAGAGACAGTTACTCATATGATTTTGTGACTACAAAGTTGAATCGTAAATAAAATTATTCCATGTTTTTCGCTGGCTGCAACGTGATTTCGAGTGCCCGTGTGTAGGAGTCGGGAATTGTAACTAAACTTTCACTTTCACTTCCACTTTGCTCCAAACTTTTGCGGAAGAAGAACTTTGCAATCCTGAGATAAACTAATTAGCAAGATGTGTGTGCCAAACACACATTTTTGTGGTGTAAATTGAGGGAAGAGGAAAGAGAGAAAAGATTGGGAATTGTGAAAAAGCTTGGGAAATATTATTTATATGAGGAAATATTTTTATTTGCGGTTTAGTTTTTAAATTCTTGTAGGATTTTTAATTGTTGTTTTTAGGTTTATTGTTAATGCAGCTCCTTCTTAAGGATCCATTTAATATACATAAAGTCATCAATGATTCGCTACTTGCAGATCTGTTTAAGAAAAAGAAATCGAAAGAACCGCTGAATTGACTCCTATGAAAGACTAGCTGGGTTGAGGCCTAAAGTTTCAGCTCTGATTTTCAATATAATAATCTTTCACTATAGTTTCCCCTGATTTGTTATAAAAAAAACTTCTTCTATTGTAAAATTTATCCAATTTTCTTGACTTGCTTTCCATAATTAAGGGAAATGTTTAAAATGTTTTGATATTATTTTTAAGACAGAACATTTCGTCTTAAGTTGCCTTTTATGTTGGCCATTTACGCTGTCATTAGATAACTCTCACTGCTAGACCCGTTGCCGCTTTAAAAGGCATTAAATTACGCGCAAAGAAAAGTTTGTGGCCCCAAAAGTTGAGCTGGATTCGAGTGGAAATCAGATACAGATACATCAGATACTCACTGACTGCCCTTCTGCCTAAAGACGGGGGGATACAAAGCGAAAGCGCCGCAGTCTCAGGATTGCGTGTGAAATGCAAGCAAAGTTGGTTAGGATGGAAAATACGGGGGGAAAACTATGCAAACTGCCCGGGTCTAGAATGAAATCGAGATAAACTACTCACAATATTTACTTTTAATTGGAGAAGTTCAAAGAATAAACAAATATCAGGGGATCAAGGGATAGTTGAAGCAGAAGGAGAGGCAGCAAGATGCGGCAGTCAACTTTATTTTTTGTTTCTTCACGCTTTTGCCACTTTTTTCCCCTACACATTTGATGGCTTAAATGGAACACATTGTGTGTTACACTAAGACTAACTTTGAAACTAATTAATTTTGTCATTAAAATAAATTTATTTAAATTTCTTCGATTTATGAAATACTTAATAAGGACTTATTATAGGTATATATGTTTTTTAAGAAGCATAAATAATATATTTCTTACATTTTAGATACAGTTTTCGGCAAAATTCATTAGTAAATCAAACTGCAGCTCTCCCAGTGTAGACCATAGCCTAAGCTAGGGCTTTAATCCCGCCGATTCGAGTTCATTAAGCTCCTTAAATGCGGCCCAAAGTCGAATTAATATTCCAAACAACATTTGCCGCATTCTGTGTCCTTTCTCTCTCTATCTGCTATGTGTCTTGCCATTTCATTTTCTCTCGTTTGACAGACCCCGGCGGAAAGTTGAGCCGAAAAGTTCAAAGCAGGCACAAGTCAGCCAGGTCAGGTCAGGGGCAGAGAGGGGGCATCGTCTGCAGTTGGCTTTTAATGTTCTCTTTTGCGTTTCGGTTTTCTTTTCTTTTCATTTAATTTTTTTTCGTGCCTAAATGGTAATTAAAATATGCCCAGATGGTGTCTGGCAGATGACCACCATCAAGGGGAGGAGGTGGTATCAGGCGGAGTCCGAGTGGCCGGCGAAGGTCAATTGCAATCAGTGAGTTCTTGCGCTAAGCAAACACGGTCAAAGTGCAAAAAGGTCATCAGCAATTGCTACTTTTTCAGTTCTGCTTTGATTTTGTGAAGCTGCGACGACACTCTACACATTTTAATTGGACGCGGTTGAAGGCCTTTAAAGGATTTCTGGCGGGATCTCTTGACATTTTCATCTGCAGTTTATTTGTAGTTTCTACGAGTTATTCGAATTTATTTAGTATTTCTCTAGGGCTTTAAATTGTATGAACCTTTAAAGTATATTCTTTATACAAGCTTCTTTTAATACCTAATTGTTGTTTTTTTTATCCTTGACAGTTCTTTAACCGCAACAAAAACTTGCTTTCCCCCCTTATAGCCCTATGTTTTCCACATTTTCCGCCAGCCATTTAGCGAACTTTGCTGCCATCTTTCATTCATAATTTGTTAGTCCCCCCCTTTTCCTCTTTTATGTTTTGTTAGCTGCACACACACACATGGTGGGGGGAGAGCACAGGAAAAAAGGGAAAAGCATCAGACGCAGCTGGGCGACAAGGAAAACTGTGTCAACGCAGCCATTTGGCAGTCGAAAACTCCCCTCAGCCACCGCCGCTGAAGCTGGTGGTGCTTTCCACTTTGCTGTTTTCCCTGTGTCGTGTCTCTCTTCAGTTTTCCGCCACGTTGATGGCGACATAAATAGCACCGCTTGGTTGATGGCTTAGTCCCGCTTACCCCTCGGAAAATTCCCCATTTCCCCCCGCCGACGCTATTCGCCATTTCCCAGGTAACAGCCGCCGCCAGTCGCTCATAAATGTAAACTTTTTCGGCTAGTTACATGTAATTATGCCATTTTACTGGCGGAAAAGATGAGAGGACTTTTCCGCTCTGCAGACGGGATGAAAATCATCCTGCCGGGATACTGAGACTGATGCTGGGTGCTGGGTGCTGGGACTCCTGATGTCTTTTCACTTGATTGCCAATTTAATCGGCTCGCAATTTTCCGCCTTGGAGCCATGATTAAAGGGGCGTGGCCGTGTCTAATTTGTGTATCAGTGCAAAAAGGGGGATCAGATCGGATTTCATAAAGCGACGCGACTTTAAACGGAAAATATGTGGCGGGAGACCCTTGTCGATGCTTTTTATATTTATTTATTTTCACCCAAACACACACCCTTGAAACACACATAATTCAAATACGTGACATGCATATGGAAAGTGACTGCAGTTAATCTTCGCCTAAGCCCTCTGTGCCTGTCAATTGTCCATGTGGCCAGCTGGGTTAGCAATGTTTTTGGAAGAAACAATGTTAAATATATCTATCTATCTAAAAAAAATGCAAATAATATATTTATATGATATTTATTATAAACTATTTAGTTCAAGAAAAGCATATTTCAATGATTCATTTAAATTATTACTGAGGCTGTTATACCAAGAAAGCTTTTAATGCATAATTTCTTAAAGCTAAACTTTATTTAATTTTTATTTTCCAAAGAGTATATAAACTTCGACTTTAGGGTCTTCCCGTACTTGGTTTTATTTTAACACCCACAATGGTGCAACCCATATGGGTGTGTGCATCCCGGGTGTGTGTGTGTGGGCAGCACACTTGCATGTTTGCTTAGTTCACATGAAGTCAGTTGTTAAATTGTTGGTGGCGTCTCTGAGGCTTTCATACCCTCCATTACCACCGACTCGCTCTGTGCTGCGTGTTTCCCTTTTTTCCAGGTGGTTCCGGCGGTTTTCTGGCTTTATTCTGTGAGGTTTTCATTTTTTGTGTTTGCCACAGTCTCTGCTGCCTTTTGTTCTTGGCTTCAGCAAATAGACTTTAAATATTTTGTGCACTGAATTTATCTCCATGCTGGAGGGTGGGCGTCCGCACAGCCACACATTCACAGCCAGGTGTAAAAGATTTATGACAACCGAAGGTGGGTCGGTAGGGGAAATGTAAATACGATTCTTTTGCTTTTCCGATTTATACTTTTGGCTGTCAAATAAAGGGTCATTCATTGGCTATTTTCGGCACGTCTTTGTCGGGACGAAGGCGCGTGTTTGCCATCTTTTTCTTCGTTTTTTATTTTGACATGATCCCATAAACGTTTAATAAAACATAATATGCTTACATACAAAATATCCTGTGGTCAAAACTCGATTCGCTTGTGTGAGCAATCAAGATTGAGGTGGGATTTTAAAGCGTACTTATTGGGGCGGTGTGGGATTTTAAGACTTAAAGCTTATAACTAAAATTTTGGTAGATTTAGCTTTTACTCAGGGTTAATTTTGTTTTATTTTCTCATATTTTAAAATATATTTATGTGTTTAATTTACGTGCAATGCCTGGATAAAACTACAAAATACGATTTAGTGCAACGCGATTTGTTGGCGGAATTTGATTAAACTTTTTGCATATTTCACCGGCGAGCAAACCGGGAGAAATGTATGTACTCTATATATACATATACATATATATAGAAAACTTGAGCAATTTTAACTTCTTTCGCTTTCTGTTTCTTGTTCTCTTCGTTTTTTTTTGTTTCTGTTAAATATATGTATGGCTATGAATTTATAACGGAAAGTTTTGCATTTTGCAAATCATTTTTAACACCTGCGGCAGGGTTAAAGTTCAGTCAGCGTAAAAACTTTGCAAATTAGAAGAGGTCCTGCGCTGTGTTGCTTCCTCTGCTCTCCGCCTGTTCATATATTTATATTTCGCTCAGCGGAGATTTCATTTAAAATGAGTTAACCTCCTGTTAATGGTGCAATGATGAAGAATGAAAGCAACAAAAAAGCGCAAAAATTTACAAAATTCCAGGCATGAATCGTAAATTTGTTTTGCTGTCAGTGGAGAAGCCAGGGAAATAGCCCAGACAATGGGTAGGAGAACAATGCGTGTTTACACATTTATATATACCATAGTATGGGGTTAAATCGGGCAAATCAGCTGAACTGCTGACCATAAGCAAACACCGAAACTGAAGATTTATGGCCAACTAATCGACACAGGCAATCCCATAAATCTAGCAGCAGTTCGAATGTCAAATGGCCAAATGGCCAACAGGCCAGCGCCAGCGAGGTGAGTTTCCCTTTCGGCCAAAAGCCAAGGCAAATTAAAGTTCAGTCGCAATAAATGTTAATCGTTTGCTCTTTGTCATTCTCCTTCTGCCAAGTCTGGTTTTAACCTTGTTTTGTGTTAGCTTTTGAACTAATTTGTTAAGATGAGAAGCATATTAGATGGGTCAAAGGGAGGTGCTTGAAAAGAAGAGGTGCTGTCTTGAGATTACAAAAAGGAATTATGAGTTTTTCTTGACTCTTTGTTTTCTATTTCCATCCCAAAACCAAATGAAACTGCAGCAAAACTATAAAGTGGCTCAGTATCAGTTCCATCATTTGAAGCCAAGTCATTTGATTGGCTGTAAAGAGTCCACAAATTTTCGGATCAAGCTTCATGCTGCTTTCGTATATGATATAAGCACTTGTCTGCAAATAAAACAAATCTTTAGCAGAAGATTTTTTAATATAAATAAATTATTACCTCCTTAGACATCGTTCCCTCTTGTTCTGTGATCGAATCCCTACGTTTACTCTGATATTCAGTCGCTAGGCCAATAATATAATCGTTCAGGAAGGAGTCCAAGGTGCGCATTAAAAACAAAATGCCCCATAAATACGTAAAATAACAAGGCGTAGCCTTGTCGTTCCATAGGAGAATGCCAAAGTAACTATTCATCACGGTGAATAGGAAGTAGTTTAATCGAGAAGTCAGCAGCTGAAGGCCAAAGAGTCCATGTATCCTTTCGACTGTTCGACGGAGCTTGAAGTGCAATGCCCACAGGCGTGAAAGTTCCTTCTTTTTAGACTTCGAGTGTGGAATGAGCTCATCTATACGCTCATTGATGAAATCATAGCCTCGGGCAATGTGCCAGAATGCCAGAAAGTATAGAAATATGTTGACTATTACCAAGTTCACGCTAATGTTAGAGATTAGCGATGATTCCAGGGGTAAACCGTGAACAAAACTTGTCAACAAATGGCTCTGCGATCGGCAGGTAATTGCTAAGATCTTCAAATAGAGCACTTTCCATAGCTTTGAGCTGGTCTTTTTTCCTGATCTATCCATCTCGCGGTTCACCTGAGTGGTCAACCTTTGCATGTCCAAGATAATGCCATCCCGTTGGCCACGTAAGGCCAATGTGTAGAGGATTACGGCGTAGTGGATCGAATTAAGGATATACGGCGCTACTTTTATGAAATGCGGCCATATGGGCAGCGATGTATTGTACTTGGCATCTGTCCACAGGCAATAGGGTAGCGCTGCCAATAGGCCAAGGTTTGCCATCCAGGCATAAGTCTTCGCCATCCTAGTCTGTCGGAACCTGCCATCCACAAACCAATAGGAGGTCAGGCCTATGGCGAGGGCGTAACCGTGAAAAAAGGCGTACAATTTCTGCATATTTTAAACCGATTTCAAGGAGGGCTGCACTGCAACTGAAATGGGTTTCCCTTGAACTGACTTTTACTCATTATCCTTAAATTTTTATCGAAGATGTCAATTCAGTAAAGACGACGACACAATCCCAACTAGATCTAAGGTTCGTTTTATCAGTTAATATTCTAAAGTGGAACTACTATTAATAGCAGAGTTCACAGAAGGTGGAAATAATATGCTTTCAAAATGTAAAAGAAATTTATGGCATAATTAATTTTACAGCCAAAGCTGTTATTTTTATTTTAACAAGGTAATTAGGCAAGGTTTTTCCAATTCAAAGAATTATCCATTCCCTCTCTGGGGCGTATTTCTTCACTAACCTTAACTGCTTCGGTGTGGTGCAGGTGCCAGTGATGGCCAAATGTTGTTGAATTTATGGCCAATAAATTAAAAAACTTTTACACCGCCTTGCTGGAAGCGAAAGCAAACACGAAAGTGTGTACCTGGAAAGACATTTTGGCTGAAACATTAATTGAAAAACCCCCGGACTGGGGACCAAGTGTGGCTGAACATATCAAAGGTAATTACGAATGCCGTTAACAACGGTCAAATGGCTAAGACACCGCTCAGCCACTCCCACTCTCTCTTCGCTCATCTCATTATTTAGTTAATTATATGTTTGTGTGCCGGCAATTACAACTCAGATTTCATTGTTGGCCAAAAACCATTTTGTGGCCTACACTCCGGGGTTGGCCGCCATCAATGGGGGGATGCTGTTGATGACGGGGTGGCGGCCCTGCGTGCCCTCACCGCAAACTTCTAATTAATTTGAAAGGAAACATTTGAGCGCCTTGTGTTGCGGTCACAGTTGTCCTTGCTGGCCACATGAAAGGGGTCCTGCCTGGACATATGCAAAGCTCTGCTCATTAGCAGGCAGGACATTAAATAAACCAAACCAAGCCACTAAATAAAGGTTTCAATTTTTATTGCTCTTACTTACCCGTACCCCATACCCCAACCATAACCAAGGACCTTGCCCAGCTCCCTCTCTAGAATTTGTCAACTCTTTTAGACCAGCAGCTGCTGGCTCTTAACACATTTAATTAAGCAGCGGAAAAAGCCGAAGCGCAAATTTTCGCGGCCCAAGAACCGCACACAATGTGCATTAAACCTGAACCGAAAGTGAAATGGTCTCCACCAAATGCAACTGTTATTTTTAGGAATCCATTTCGGTTTGGCTACAGCCTTTCGATGGTGGCTAAAACCATGGCCAAAATGTTTGCAAAGCGGCTTGACAGCAGAGCGAAAAAAAAAAAAAAAATAACAAATGGCAAAGTTGCTTTTAGTCCTGCCAAATGTTGGGCAAAAATGTCGCTAAAAAAGTTTTTAATAAGCTTAAATTAGACAGTTGTATTTTTGCGATTTTATTTCAGTTTGAGCTGTCCCTGTCTTTAGCCTTGATGTGGGCTTTATATAAGTTTAAGCCGCGGCTTAAACAGAGCGGAAGCTAACTGCAGGATTCTGACAGAATTATTATTTGAGAAAATATGGTCTTTGGTTAATTATTTGCGGTATTTTTCAGTTATTCCTAACAAAGTTTATTAATTCGTAGTAACAAACTTGTAAAAGTTATATATTTGTATATTATTTTGCAAATATAATATCCTTTAAGGACCAAAGACCACCTGCCTGCCAGCCAGGGAGCCATGGGGTTCATTATAATAATGCCAAACGACCTGACATGTTGGCCACAAATTAAACGAAATTCGTTTGCCAGGAACGACGATAGAAACTGGCCAACAAAATGTCAGGCGGGTCAGGCAGGTCAGGGGGGGAAGTAGAATCAAGAATCAACATAACATAAGTAATTAACCAAGTGATAAAGAGCCTGGCCCCGTGGCAATACAAGTTCGGCATTCAAGACGACAACGAAGACGACGATGATGTTGCCTCGTCATTAGCGGCCAAAAATGTTGCATTTAGTTGTGGTCCTGATGAATATGGTTAATTTCAGTCGTATATATATGGTATATACAATGTGTGCTTGGTGGGAGTCTGGGAAATATGTATTTGTCCCTGGGCGGCGATGACAGCGCCTGACCAAGACACATTTTTCGTTTGTCCTCTAATTGCATATCTGAGGATGCTGATTATTATGGAGATGATGATGATGAGGAGCCAGTCGTACAATTACCAGCATCCCCCGCTGCGAGATCCTCGGTTTTGATGTCGTGGCCAGATGAGGGAGAAGTCGTCCCTGGCCGACAAAGGCCAGGCTTTAGTGTCTAATTAAAAGCAACAGCAACTGGCCTCTTAATTTATGCCCGTTGAGGGACAGGCTTCCCAGTAAAATCCCACCTCCCATTCAGTATATGTATGTATTTGCATTGCGGATGCGTAATGTTTTTGCTTTAAAAAAAGTTTACATCATAAATCGCACACTTGGACCATAATTCGCAGGAGATAAATAGGGCTAAATTAGGTGCCTTTGATATGGCTTTAGACAATGTGGTGCGCTGACTTCCTTTATTATAATTCTAGTTAAATTATAAGCCTTAAATACGATCATAGCAATCCTTGATTCATAAGTTGGCCTAACTGCCCTTCGAAATCCCTCACAACAAATTCAACCAGTCTCAGTCAAACACGAACGCGGAGAGTCAGTTATAATTAAATCGAAATTTCTAGTTTAGTACTAAATTTTTTTTTTGAACCGAAGTTTTTTCTTTTTCTTAAAACATGTCGACTGAACTGGTTATAGAATTGAATATGCGTGGACCGCAAAATGATATAGATGATATGATTTTGACAGACCCCGTTACAGAGGCGCCTATAGGTCAAGTTAACCCGAACTTCAATTTGGACAACGAGCGGTTGGATTGCGAGCGGATAGGTAATCTCAGAAGGCTAAGACTAAAAACTAAATAATTCGTACATTTTCCCCCCAAACAAAAACAGACGAGATGACAACAAGGTATACCTTCATGGAGCGACCCTCATTCGTTACCGTGCTTTTAAGATTTTTTGGCAATATAGTTGGTGAGTTGGTAGGATGATGCATTTTCCTCGTAATCTTGAACTAATGCATTACCTGCTCTACTTCATCCGCAGTCGACATCTTTAGGACGATCCTTAACTGAAAGAAGGCGATCCTTAACTGATAGGATACAGTATATGGGGTTTCAGATCTTGTGTGGCCACCAGTGTTTCAAATAAATCATATTGTTAGAAAAGCCAATACTCTGAAATGTATTTTACTGAATCTCTAGCCGCAGTAGATTTCATCGAATACGGGAATGTGACAATAACAGGAGCAGTTATCATACTCGGTCGCTAGTTCCGAAATTTCAGTGAGAAAATGTTCTACATTCTCGGGATTTCTAAACACATTCTTGTCCACATGGATCTTGTTTTCAATCAGAAAGTTCCAGCGTCGCATGCTGGCAATGACGTCGCCACAAAAATCGCGCTTGTTCCTCTCTGCCGACTTTTGGACTTTCTCCAGCACCTTTTTATATTTTTCTATGAGGGAGGGAAATGAATGAAAAACAGTGGCAAGAAAACCTCTTTCCCTCACTCACTCTGCTTCAATCGTTTCTTCTGTAGGACTCCACCCAGCTCCTTCTGCGCCGCATCGTACATCTCGATGATCCTGTACATCCGCTTATCCATGTCCTTGGATATTTTAAAGATGTCGTAGCATTCTGGCTTGCACTGGCTCCAGTACTGTGTTTGCCTCGTTGAAACCTTTTGCTGGCACGGGCTTCTCTTGAAGTCTTTCTCCTCAGTTTTCTGATCGGCCGCCTCGTTTCCGACTTTTTGTGACTTTATACGGCCATTGCGAAAGCGGAAATGGAGGCTGGCCAGCAGTTTCTCGACGCGCGACAAGCAGCTTTGGTAAAAGATAAAAAAAATCCTTGAAGACAAAATATAAATTAAATCCCTAAGACGACTTACTTGGAGTTTTTCAGAGAGTAGACCCCGGGTATGGCGTGGGTTCTTAGCAAATGGTGCAGCTTGAAGGCGACACAATTGAGCAGATCCTCGGCGGCACACACCTGCATTTGACGCAGACGACTGTTGTTGTGCACCGTCTGCCGGACTCTCCAACCTCGGATCTGGGCCTGGATCTTGGTGGCCGAGTCTTGGTAGTGACGCACTAGTCTCTCCTGCAGCAGGTTCTCCACGAAGCTGAAGTGCTTGTTCCGCGTCGAAAATCCACGCCACCAGCGCTGTATGGTGATGGCCGCTTTGGTTCTGTTGCGGAAAATGGAACGATTGTGGAAGCGACGCCAGCTGCGTTGGATATTGCGGGCAGCCTTGAATTGTTTATAGTCCAGCAGGAGCAGGTTTGTCCTAGGGAATAATATATATAATATTTGAGATGGGATTGTAGGGCATATTATCGAATTTTTGGTGCAAGTTGTTTATAGATAGATAATTCTTTAAAAACCTATCCTCTCACCGTGACATGACTTGAAGGCTCATTTGGGAACTTCGATTTTCATAGCTACAGGTCTCATCCAAACTCTGGTATGAATCACTTAAAAAAAAAAAGAGAAATGCAAATCCAATGAAATGTCTACATTTTCCAAGAGTACCAAAACTTACGTCATATCTACGACAGTTAACATTGTGTCGCGTCTGCTGGTTTCAGGAGTCCACAACATAGACGCTATTTAGTAATTATTAATATTTATAAATTAAATCAAATTAAAATAAACTGTGTGTTTTGTGTGTCGGGTGTGTTGTGTGTTTAGGTTTGAACTAAATGTTGTTTTGTGACTGACATCTCGATGGTTTATCGATGTAACGGAGCGGAGATTTCCGTCTAGCTGCTGGGGGCTATAATTTATGGCCGCAACGATTATTTCCGCATAAATCTTTAGGGTTTGCGGTCTATGCTGGGTGTCGTCCTGGTCTCCATTCAGGCGACATATATTTTATTTCGCCTGTGTATCAACATGTTTCCCGCTTATCGCGTCAGGGGTAAGCAAATTTATGTGTCCTTGCCTGGCCTCCCACGAGGTTTATTCTTTTCCCGCCATAAATATTCCCCCGAGAGACTTTTCACTTCTCGGTTTCTTCGGGGGCTGTGCATTTAATTGAATTGTATGGGGGGGGGCTGACCCATATTTGCCCACGAAACTGCATTCTCCCACAGCTATGATGGCTTCGCCTCTAATTGTGCTCGAATGCTGACAAATGGCCGAGGTCAAGTTGCCATAAATTCGGTCTAGCAAATGCCATTAGCCGAAGGAGTCCTGTCCTGCCACTTTAAATGAAAATCGATACAAAGCCACGACGCTTTCGCCTGCTCATTATGCGCCACAAATGAACCTCAAACACACACACACACACACACAGACACAATCGCAAACAAACGGGGCGGAAATGAAACGGAAATTCTCATTTATGGCGCCCTTGACGCCATTTCCCATCTACCAGCTCCCATTTCCAGTGGGCCATTCGCTCGTCCTATCTATTTGGCCCTGACAAGTTGGCACTGCTTCTCGCTGATTTCTGATGCAGATTGAGATTGCACAGGGCCTGATTGCTGCAGCAGCAGCCTCCATGAGATTTATGGTCCGTACCCCCCGTTGCTGACCCAGTAACTGATAACCAAAACTGGACCAGAAAGGGAAAGGGACTTGTTGTGCAGAGAGAAAACAAAGAATTTGAGAGATGTGTTTATATTTCAAAATTTTACATCGTACAGGAAAGATTATAAAAAATAAATTTCAAAACATTGAATATCTTTAAACACAAAATATATAAAATATTACAGATTTTGGTTAATTTTTATGAGAATTAAAAAAGGGAAAGAGTTATATATCCCTCTGGCAATTGCCTAACAAGGCGCGAGTCCCAGCTTCATCGATTTATTTGTAGCTTATTTTTTAAGACTTTTAATTTCCATCTTTTAGGAATGATTTTACGGATTGAATAGACCCTAATCCTAGGCCTTAATCCTAGTAATATTAAAATACTTAAATGAAAAAAACCCCTTACTATAATTTCTTTCTGTGTAAAATGCCCAACATAAAATTGCAGTTACCCTGAAAGAGAAAAACTTTTCACCTTGAGGTTTCGTTTTGCGGTTTTCGGCAAGGAATTGCCGTAAATTAGTTTTTACACCTGACTGGTCAGGGGACAGTATGTTGTTTGATCCCTTCTCTGGCAGCTCTCGAAGGGATTCTGTGTGTGTGTGTGCTTTTAATTGTCCTCCAATCAGAGAAGTCTAGACAACGAAACGGCAGCTCCCAGTGGCAGCTATTTATTTACAGAATGTGTGTTTGGGTTTGGGTTCGGGTTCGCCTGTGTGTAAATATAGAAGAACCTTTCTGTGAGTTTATGACACACAACACACCCACACCCACACAGAAAAGAGAAATCTAATTTGAAAAGTACTAACCCGTAACGAAGCAATGGCCATATATCAAAAGAAGCTGCTAACCCCAAAAAAGCAGCCGGCAAAGGAATTTACGAGCCAACACCCTCCAAGCATGATGTTAACCATAAAATTGCTTTGAGAGAGCCGAGGCAGGAGAAAAACCTGACACCACTTTAAGAAAGAAAACTCCTCTTTAGCTCTATATAGATATAGAGTTATCCAATGGGATTTTTCAACCTGAAAGAGCGACAACTTTCATGCCGAATTGGTGGGAGATGTGTGGCGTTACCTACAGATTTTATACAGGAATAATCGGGGGGTAATTCCCTTTCTTGATTATTAAAATTTATATGTAAATTGTAATTAAAATATGAAATAATGTCCTCAATGTCCACTGTCAATTTGTGTACCACATGAAGCTAAATCCAACTGGGTAGCTTTGAGTTTTCCGAGTCAACTGGAGAATATTAAATAAAATATTTATCAAAGTAGCTCTGCCGAACGACTTCGAGAAGGACTCAGAGAAGCATTCAAAACTTTTCGGCTATTGGCCTGAACGTTTTTTTTTTTTACATTTCTAAACAAAAACTTACAAAAAAATAGATAAAAGAGAGAAAATAAAAAAATATATATTATTTAAAAGGAAGAGCAGGCCATGCCTAGAACGTAAGTTGAAAGAAAAGAGCCCAACAAAACGAAAAGTCTAACAATTTGTCAAACCAAATCGAACTTCACACTCAACAGTAAATTATAGCAGCCAGATCGTATATATATATATATATATATATATATATATATATGTATCATAACCGAAAATTGTATGAAACATTTTATATGAAACGGCATTAATTGCACACCACTCCGGATATATAACATCCGTAATATATATGGATCGCATTCAGATCGGCGATAAGCTCTACTTCCAGAGAAGCGACGGACGCATGCAATCTGTGACCTGCATTGGGAAGAATTTGGAACTCGAGCTAATAACTGGCGAGTGGGAGGAAGGCTCGGTCTTCAAGGGCAAGGACGTGGCCATAAGCCAGCTGGTGGACATCAACCCACATATATTCAAGAAGGAGGTGGCCAAATCGCCGCGGCCATCGCCGCTATTAACAAAATTATTATCAAGAAAGCTCGGCACACCAAGTGCTGAGTCTTCGATTCCGAAGCCTCTGATTGGACGAGGAGGAGGAGGCGGTGGCCAAATGGAGTGCAGAAAGCAGCTCAGTGGCAGCCCTTATACGACAGATCGCCTAAGGGCGCCCACCAAACTCCCAGCCCCCAAAAGGTCCCTGATTCCGCAGGTGGCCGGCACCAATCGTACTGCCAGTGCTGGAGGCGGAGGCGGCGGCGGAGGCGCAGCCGGGGGCGGTGGGGTCGGTGCCAACACTGCACGCATCTCCCTGGCCAGTGTCCGTAATGCCAGTCCGATTTATGGACGCAAATCCCAGACCGGCAACACTGCAGGCGTTACGGGAGTCCAGCGCTGCTCCAATGTGGTCCACGAAGTGAACCGCTTGAAGGAAGAACGCGAGCTGCGTCGAGCCCGGCAGGCCGAGCAGCTGCTGGAGAAGGATGCGCTGCGCCGCCAGGACCCGGGCAATCCCAACTGGGAGGTGGCCATCATGCTGCGTCAATACCGCGAAACGCTGACCATCAATCCGCTGCGATCCCTAAATCCTCGTGGCGATGCCGTGATGCAGATCACCGTCTGTGTGCGTAAGCGGCCGCTGGGGCGGCGAGAGGAGCGCATGAGAAACATGGACATTGTCACGGTGCCCAATCACGATTCCCTGATCGTCCACGAGTTGCGCTACAAGGTGGACCTTACCAAGTTCCTGGAGCACCACAAGTTCCGCTTCGATTACACCTTTGACGAGGAGTGTTCCAACGCCTTGGTCTACGACCACACAGCTCGGCCCCTGATTCGGACCATGTTCGAGGGTGGCAATGCCACCTGCTTCGCCTATGGCCAAACCGGCAGCGGCAAGACCCACACGATGGGCGGCGAATTCTGCGGCAAGTCGCAGGACTGCAGCACTGGCATTTATGCCATGGCGGCCAGGGATGTCTTCCAGGAGGTGTCGCGACCAGAGTACCGCCAGATGGGTGCCAAGATCACGTGCAGCTACTTTGAGATCTACGGCCCCAAGGTATTTGACCTTCTGCAGCCCGATAAGCCACAGCTGCGCGTCCTTGAGGATGGCCGGCAGCAGGTGGTGGTGGTGGGTCTCAAGGAGACGCCGGTAACCAAGGTGGACGATGTCCTACGCCTGATTGAGCTGGGCAACAAGATGCGCACCTCGGGCCAAACCTCGGCAAATGCCAAGTCGTCGCGCTCCCATGCCGTCTTCCAGATGGCCCTCCATCTGCCCGATTCTTGGGGTTCCTACGGAAAGTGCTCCTTCGTGGACCTGGCGGGCAATGAGCGGGGAGCGGACACGCAGTCGGCGGATCGCCAGACGCGCATCGAGGGCGCTGAGATCAACAAGTCGCTGCTGGCCCTCAAGGAGTGCATTCGGGCGCTGAGTCGCCAGTCCAGTCACCTGCCCTTCCGGGGCTCCAAGCTCACCCAAGTGCTGCGCGACTCCTTTGTGGGTGGCAAGAAGAACAAGACCTGTATGATAGCCATGATATCGCCGGCCATGAACTGCGTGGAGCATACCCTGAACACCCTGCGCTATGCGGATCGGGTCAAGGAGCTGGTGGCCAAGGACGATGACTTCCAGGAACCAATTGAGAGATATGAAGAAGGCAGACAGCCAGGGCAACAGCAGCAGGAGTCAGACATATACGAAGAGGAGGAGAACGCTTACGAGGATGACGAAGTCGTTGATTACGACGATGACGAAAACGAGAACGACAACGACAATAGCCATTGCATAACCATATCATCGGACGAACCCAGTTATCCCAGCCCCCACAACGACCACAACATCAGCAGCGTCCTATCCCAATCCGATTCAAGTCCCGGCCAGACTTTGACGCCCCGCATCAAGATCCTTGAGGTGGCCAAGCAGCATGGAGCCATGATCAACAGTCTGGAGAGCTTTGTGCGAAACTTCAAGAATCTAAATTCACGAGCGAATTTCGAGTGTTATGTCAGCACCTTGGAGAAGCCCATCCAGGATCTGGCCAACATGGTGAACACAACCAGGAAGCTGGTGGCCAATTACAATACCCAATATGGGAGCAAGGACCACGACATGAACCGGAATCAGGAGGACGGCGACTACTAGTTGTGGCCAACGAAAGCAGCAACCTCAATACATATAGATATGTTTATATATTTCCAAACAAGTCTCCGCCATTTGACTTCTGTGGAGACCCCCGAACGACAGCCATTTCCTCGATACGACGATACACCAACAGTTAATGAAAATTCAGCCGCGAATCTAGTTTCCTTTTTTCCCACAACTCCCTCCATCTGTGCAGCACTCAAGTTTCACTTGAACTCGCTGAGGTAAAATAAAAACTTTTGCGCGGATGGAGTTTTCTTTTCTATTTTCTTTTTTTTTTTTATACAGCTTCTCTGTGCAGCATGCTGCTCTCTCTGATACAAATTTATGACCGTCCAAAGTGTAATCAACAACAAAAGAAACTGAGGGGGTGGTCGGTGGATTTGTTGTTAACTTGGTTAACTGGCAATATTCGCCGGCATCATGTGTAACAGGTTACGGGTGTAGAAGTTGCCAATAAAAAAGCAAAAAACTGGAGCCAAACTTTTCAACTGCAATAAAGCAAAAGAAAAAGAAAGCTTCTTTCTGGATTGACTTTCAGGGCGAAAAAGGTAACAGAATTCGAGCTAAGATAGTAGAAACTTTAAGATGCAATAGGTGTGTCTTGAAATATTTATCAAAAATGAGAGAGATGGAAAGTCAGTCCCAGAAAAATCACTTTCACATGGTAATTGGAAGATCTTTGTGTCAAGCTGCCCTTTGATGATAAAAGTCTTTGCTTTCCAGCTTGTATTTTGGTTGATTTTTAGATATTTTCTAGATCAACCCTTTTTAAGACCACACAAAAAACAAAAAATTAAAGCCAGAAAGCTAGCTTTAATTTATTTTCTTATAATTCAAAGACCTCACTTTCCTTTCTAAAAATATTTCCTTAAATTACTATGTGGAACCTTGTTTTCATTTGGATCGCACTCATTGAACATTATGGTTAGTTCTGCATAATTGTTGTACATATTATCAAAGATCTGTTGGTATTGGGCGTTCACCTTCCGATTGGAGGTGATGACCACATTTTCAAAGTTATTCCGAGTGCCTTGTATGGTCCAATTCAAGGAGCCTGTGATGATGATTCCACGTCGTCTCAAGAGGCGAGCCGCCTTGTTTCTCTCCTCTTTGCCCAGCTGCAGGATCCGCTGCTCTCCATCAATGATGGTGAACTTGTGGTGCATTATGGTCTTTATGGTGGCCACGCGAATGGGAATGCAGTGGGAACACAACTTTCGCACTTTGCCGCCGCGAACGCTTAGCATTTCGGCATCGGTGACGATGCGGATATTGACGCCCCGGTACCAGGCGGCTAGGACGGCGTCGAATATCTTTTTGCTGGTGAGAACTAACTGGGCAATATCCATGCACACCTGGGCATTGTCCATATAGGCAATCAGTTGATTCTCCCGGCACTGCTCGCAGTATTTCCTCGGACACTTGACGTCGTTGTGTATTTCGTAACACTTCAAGGGTTTGTTATTGAAGATAATCACATCGACGAAATCCGGTTCATCTTTGCAGGCGACAATGAATTGGCGACATTTTGCCAAGAATTTCTGAAACAGGGTCAGCACATGCAGCCAACTTTGGGGTCTATTTAGTTATTTGACTTTTAGGGAAATATAAACATTACTTACAAGAAAGTAAATCCTAGTTTAATAGCTTGCATTGGGATTTTTGGTCTCGCGATTAGCAATCTTGGAATTTTCTTATGAAATTGAGAAAATTCATTTGGAAAGGGGAGTTCTGCACGAAGATATAATTTATTTTCAAATTTGAGACAATGGAATCGGTACAAAAAAATATCTGGGTGTCAAAATTAGTAAATAAACTTAGAAATTGTTTTAAAACTACAAAAATAAATCAGAAAAAAGGAAGCTTTTAAATCGGCTTCTGAAAAATCCAATTCAATGATAAAATAAATTAAAGTAAATGAAGTAAATAAAACTAGAGCCCAGAAGTCAGCTCTACGCGAAAGTATTTGAGTTTCAGATTATTTGAAATAAATTAAATTGAAATTGTAATAATAAGTTGTTTAAAAATAAATTCAATTAATTAGGACATAAAATGTATAGAATTTTACAAAGTTTATGCTAATTTCTCAAATAAAAATTAAACCATTCCTTGCTAAACCCTTTTCAAAAACAATTTTATGAAAACTTTAACTAAGCCAGCAAACAAGACCCTTAAATAGTGCAATAGAAGCCGCTCAAAACTCTTGAAAAATGTAACTCGAATAACAATTACTTGAAATTTCATTAGGAATGGCTTACAAATTGTTTACCGAGTCGTGAACTTGCCTCGGTACATTCTTGCAAAACTTTAAAGTGTCAACGCTGATGATGACGAGAGCAGGATGCTTGCCGATGATGACGATGAAGCCCAACCGCAAGCAGCTGTAGACAATTTCCTCCCGTTCCCTGGGCTCCTCTCTCTCTCTATCTCTCTCTGTGCCCAAGTAAATGTAAAATTTTCCCCAGATGCTGAAAATTGCAACTAATTCCATGGAAACTTTTAGCCAGAACTTGCGCCACACACACACACACACAGAGGGAGATCTCTCATTTGGAAAACTTTAAAATTAGTTAAGTTCGAGCTGAGATATCCAATAATGCAGCCCCAAAATGTGAACAAACAAATTCATCTGCGACTTCAGACTTGCTTACATTTGAATGGCTCGGTTTCGAGTTTGGGTTTGGTCTGGGTCTGGATTTTGGTTTCAGTTCGGGTTTGGGGCATATATTTGCATCAACTTTTGCTTTGATGTGGCCTCAGATTTGCGGTATATGTGTAGAAGGGCGACTACCCACACAAAACTTGATCCAAAAACTTTCAATCAAATTAGCCCAATGCAACGCACATTGGCTGGAGGCGGGAATTTTGAGTAACAGCTAAGCACATTGCATATTAGTTAAAGTTTAATATAATTATCCATTAAAGGGGTCATTAAAGCATCAAGCAATTAAATATCTAAAATTAATTCCCTGTAGTGTGAATATGATATTGAAAATAATATCGATAGAATCCAGTCTGCAGTCCTTCCAACTTTAATTTCTGTAATGACTGTTGAGTTTTTGCAGTTGGTCTAATGAGGAAGCCCTTTTAGGAGCTCCCCGAAATACGTACTTTCCGCTCATTGTGGCTGTTGAAGAGCTTTTCTTTTTCCCTTTTTTTTAGGAGACAGGGGAAAAAGTGAAAGTGCAGCGCTGAATTTTAACAAAATTTATATGGAACAGCAGAGTAGCAGCAGCAGAAGCAGCAGCTGCGAACGAAGTTAAAAGGACAATTTACCTCCTTCCCTGCTGGGCTGCGTCTTGGCTTGGAATGCATGAAAGGGAAAAGCACAAAAACATTTTCACGTTTTGTCCCCCACCCTTGCCCAACTTTGTTGGTTTTTCCTAGTTGCCTTTCTTGCCTGCCTGCCTGCCTGCCTTTTCTTGTGGGTTTCGTTTTAAGCCAGGCCAAAAGCACTGCAATGCCAAAGAATTTAAGGGGTTGCGGCTTAGGGGGAAGGCTGAGGTGAAGGGGATGCTGCTTGGTTTCAACTCGAAGCAAAACACTTAAGTTTTAACCCAAATTGTTGCCAACAAAGCGGTTTGTCTAACATTCTTTTTGAGCAAAATTTTGTGAAAAAGTGTTTTTCCAACGAGACCGAACCGCACACACACACACACACACACACATACTCAACGTACACACAACGCACACACATGGGTTCTAGTCTTCTCATTCCGTGAACGAACATCCAAAGAGTAAACAAGGCATCCGTAGAGCTAAGGGCCAGCCTTGGATCTGCCCCTAAAGCTAAGTAACAATAAATGTTGGAGAGAAAGAGGAAAATTTAGCTAAAGAAAAGGGCATTTTTCCTGCAGACTGAAGATAGTGTGGGGGCAGGGGGATATCAATGAAGTAAAAGAGTTCTTATGTGGGATTTTGGGATGTCTTTCATTTTCAAGGAGTAGCATTAATGGTTAGGCAAGTGAAAGTAAAACAAAAGACTCGAAAGTGGAGAAGATATCAAGTAGAATAACCAATTATATTCTAGCCAGATTTTTTATTTATTTATCAATATTATTGAAAAGCGTTGAAAGCTGAATCTAAATATCTTATAACTATTAGTTTCAGCTTCAATTTCAAGAGATTTTTAAACCCATTAATAAATTCCTTTCATACCTTTTTAGTTTAATAATATTTAAAAACAATAACAAAGCAAGCATTTTAAAAAATTCAAACTAAAACAAAGAATCATGTCCAGCTGTGCAACAATGCAAATGGCGTTCTTCTGCCTGTTTGGGCCAACATAATAGCCAACCGTCTAACCCTTTTCCTCACATAAACATATTCCTCCCCCACCAAAAAAATGCACACTTCCCGCAGGGTGTTAGCCATGTCTGATGCCTCATGTCTGGCCTGCCTGCCAGCGACATGTTGACCTTAAAAAACTTGACGTGTTGCAAATGTTGCAAAACAACTCGAGGGCTTTCGACTTGAGCACTTTTTCAGTTCTGTTCAGTGTTCAGTGTTCAGTGCTCAGTGTTCACTGTTCGCTGTTCGGTTCGCTTTTGATGGCGATGGTGCACAGTCGGTCCGTCCCTGTTTGACGCACATGAAGTGCCGCACTTGAAATATGCTTTTTTGCCTCTGGCCAAAAGGGAAAGCGGGCGAGCGGGCAACGAGCGGGAGGGCAGGGTGTGGAAAATGTGTTTTGACAAGTGTCACTTATGCGTAGCTACTATGAAATATGCAAAACCCCGTTTCCCATTTCGTGTGTGTGTGTGTGTGTGTGTGTGTGTGGCTTGTTGCTATAATTGCAATTGAGGAAAATGCAAAGGAAGGATGAGCTATATGCGGTGTCTGTCTGTGTGATCAATACATTTATCGAGTGCTGAGCAGAGAAAGAGAGAAGCGACAGTTGGCAATGTGCAAAAAGGATGTAATTAATTTGCAACCAAGGACTTTGGCAATGACAATTTGAATGAACTATAAAATAAACACTGCTGGGAATAGTTGAGTGTAATGCCCAAGGGTTTAACATAGTCAAAAGAGAGAGAGAATGTTTTGCTATGAGTCAGCTGGGATGGTAAAAAATAAGCTAAAAGTATCCCTAAAATGCCTTTAAAGTATTTAATTAATTATATTTAACAAAAGCAATAATTAAATACATGTTTATTAGTTGCAAAAAGCAGGAAATACTTACTTTTAAAATCTTGTTAGCTCTCAAAATAATTGTTTTCAACTCTACAAGTTCCTTGTTGCTTTAAAAACCAACTAAACTCTGCATAAATATTATATAAATCTTATTATTTATGCAATTCCTACTAATTATAATTAATTTTCCATTTTCTTCATAATTTCCGATGCGGCTTAATCGAAAGATAAGCGCTGAATTAGAACCTCAAAGCATTTAAACCACCGCCAAATGGAGCCTCAGTCCAGGGCTTACTATATAAGCACAGTGCTAACTTTATAAGGAATAAAGAAGGCATTGAGGGGGGAAACACCTAATCTGCCACCGGCGCTGAACCTTATATTAAATCCATCCGCAGCCAATTGAAATCGCCCCCCGAGTTCAGTTGGGTTCACAGGCGGCAGCGGCAACGGCGGGCACTCCACAAATTACCAAACAAAACCGAATCCCCCAGTGGAACCAACAAGTTTAGAGCCAAAAGGCAGACGGACGGAGCAGAGATAACTCGCTGGCATTTAATATGCGAACCTTTTCCGTGCTTAAATTTCACAAATAGAGAGAGAGAGAGACCAAGGGATAGTTCGCCGCGCACAAAAGCCATTCGGTTCTCCTGGGACTTTGCTATAAATATTAAAGCAAAGCAGCACCGAATCCGGTGCAAGAGAATATTTAATCTATATATATATATATATATATATATTTTGATATGAATTTAAGACCGACAATTCCCTGGGCAGGTCAGTGTTCACTTGAGCTTGGATCGCGGCGTATACGTAATGCGCCCATTAATATTTAGGCCACGTTAAAGCCAAAGAGTCGAGCTAAAAACTTTAAAGAAATGTATGCTAAAGAGTTCCCTTAAACCCCCGGTAACCCCTAGGAGCCGCCGCAGACTGCTTGTGCTAGTCATTTGTCAGTGGGTTAAAGTTTTCGCCCCAAACTGGAGCAATGCTCTGTTAATTAGCATTTTACCGCAATCAAACGGGGTTTCTGCCACCCGAAACCCGACAGCCCCAAACCCCCAAACACCACTGGCAAATGGCAAAATGGCAATTGGAATGTAAACTGCGATAAATGTAAGGGGTTCTGGTGGTGCTGCTCCGCCATTCTGTATCTTGGCCATCTCCAGAGGAATTAACTTGGCTATATGGTAATGTGTAATTCAATTGCCCTTAATCATGAAATATTCCAGGCTTTCCCCCATTGGGATTGTGCTTATTATTTCTGTTTTGCAATGGAAAGAAATTAAGTGAAATTAAATGGGTAAAAACCCAAAGGGAGTTGTTGTGAGTGAGTTGGTGTTTTTTTGGCAAGGAAAGTTTTCATTGCAAGTTTTTTGTATTTCCTTGAAGAAGTGGTTCTTATTTGAGATGAGTTTCTCTAGCGACTCTGCTCCCACGAAAAAATCATATCATGTTATGTTCAATGAGTTAGCTTTATCGTTTCTTTTTAAGGAGTTGTAAGGACGTATTAATTGATTTCGTTTTCCTTTCCCTAACCTCCCTTACTTATTTAACATTTTATATTTGCAATTTGCAAGCTGGTTCCGACAATTGCCGCAACGAGTAAATATAATTCTTTCCTTTTGGCCAGGAATTAGCATAGCAAACACTTTGTAGTGTCGCCGCCTAAACCAAACCTTGTGTCCTGCAATTTTCCTGCATAGTTTTTCACACCTTTTTCCTTGTTGTATAGCTGTGTTAGGCGAAGGCATTCAGGTCAAATGCGTATAAATTTTAAGCCAAAAACACACACAGTCACTTTTCTGGGGAAAAGAGGTTGAGGTTTCCCTGCGAAATCAAAGGCAAAGGCTGGAAATTGAGATCGAGAATGGCAAACGCTTAGGAGCAATTACAAATTCCGGTTCTGTCATCCACGGCTCTGTCGAAGCGGAAGTCATTATCGTGGCAAACAAAACCTAATAGAGATAGGGGTTGGGGATTGGGGATGGAGCTGGGGTCCGCTCTTAACCCCCCAGTGGCCCCCGGGCTAACCGCAGGAACAACAACTGTAACACGCCATTACATACATTTGCGACAACTTGGATGGGTGCTCACGGGGTCGGGCTTGGGTTCTCTCTTCGTTCTTCGTGTGGCTATGGGTTTTGTCCTCATTATCAAGTTAATTATGTGTGTGTGACCGTCTTTATCCGGGAGTGTGAGCGAATGTGTGTGTGTATGAGAAGGTAATTACAGCAGTGCTTCCATTGTTGGCCAGGACATTTCGCCTTCGGATTACAGATTTTCGGGGGGTTCTTGGCTCTCAGTTGGTTTGTCATTGATTCTGCACTAAGAGAAATAATGGAAAAACCTTTGGAGTACCAGAAAATTCATTAGAAAAATTAGCTAGAAGTTTTAGGAGCTTGAGAAATTCTTTTTTTGGAAATTCTAAGCATTTTATTAAAGCATTTAATTTGCTATGGCGTAAAATTTAAAGAAAATAATTTCGTTTTTAAATGTCAAAGCGAGGAATAATAAATATACATCAATATTCGATCTGGGTATTTAAAAAAATCGTTTAAATAATCTTTTAAGACTTTTAAATGATCATTTTAAGCTCAGTACTTGCTTTAAAACTCGTGTTTCTTTATCTTTCATATGCAGTTAAAGCATAAACACAAAAGTATATAGTAAAATTAATAATAAAATAATATAAATAATAATAAAACTATGGATGTTGAAATTGCAGTAGTCCTTTAGTAGTCCTTTCTGCATTTTCAGTGTCTCTGTGTGTGTGTGCCTTAACGCCACCCATCCAATTTTCCGTCCCAAGTTTTGCACCTTTCGTTTCGATTGTAATTAATTTGCAAGGCGACTTCCCTAATGATGTGGTTCGTGGTCTATTTAAAGTGATGAATGTCTCCACATGCCGAGTAAATCTTTCTCCGCCCCCCCCTCTGTGCTAGACTATTTTTTGCCCACAAATATCTTAACATCTGCCGTGTGATATACGTACTTATATAAATCCTGTAAATATGTTAACCCATCATTTACACCAAATAATCAGGGATTTCGCATCTGTTTGTTGTCGTTTTTTCTCCCCCGTCTCCACCCCTCAGTTGGTAGACCCAACTCAACATTTCCGATCCTGAAGGTTAATTACATTTATCCAAAACGCAACTGAACCCGCAGGACATTGACTTAATTTCCCTGGCGTTTGTTTTTATTTTTCTTCCCCGTTTTTCGCTGTATTTTCCTTTTTTTCCTGTATTTTTGCCTTTTCTGTTTGCTTTTTAATTTTTTTTAAATGCTCGAAAAAAAAAGCCGAGACCAAAGTGCTGCCAGCAATTTCCTCTATCTTTCCCGCCACCCAACCCGCTTTCATCTTGATTTTTTTCGCTTTTCCGTAATGCTCGTTGAAGCGCCTAAATGGTAATTAAAAATTGTTGCATTGCCGCTCGAATGCGTTTGCTATTTATGTAGTTCGCAGGGCATTTCGTAATTTCTGGACAGAATTTAAAGGTTCAGTGGATTAACGTTTTTCAAGGTTTTTATTTTTCTAGATTCTCTGTGTTGTATTTCTTAGAATTTTATTGAAATTTTTAAGGAGGATGCTCTGGGGAATTGATTTTGGGTTTAGAAAAAATTTAAGAGACTTTACTTGACAAGCTTAAATGGAAATTTGGCCAAGAATTTAATTTAAAAAATTCAGGAAGGAGAAATTGCTTTCATTTTTTATATAAAGTGAATAAAATTATATAGAACTTCGATTGCATTAGTATAAAACTCTCCTTAGTCCCATATTCCCTTAACTTTTATATACATTTTTTGGACAGAAACTTTTTAAGCTTCCATAAAACACTTCAAACTCAAACTTTCCTCCCCCCTTTTTCACTACATTTATGGACGTGAAAACACCTTGTGCTGGTCTCCTGGAAATTGCCAAATCGAATGCATTGCCAAAATAAATTCTGATTTGACAGCAAATAATCGACACTGGAAAGTTGGCAAGTTTTTCGAGGTGTCAAGCCAAGCACACGTTCCAAAAGGACTTCAAAATGGGCCAATAGGGAGGTTGGGAAATAGCGTTAAAAGGGGAAAAAAGTTGGTTATGTAACGCTGCAGTAGAGTTGGCTTAAACAAGCGCCAGTTGCAGCTGCAGTGGGCATCCTGCGCATCCGTAATCCAAATCCTAATCCTAATCCACGCAATTCAAAGGGGCAAAAAACCACAGCAGCGTTGTGAAACACAAGGCACAAAGTTATGGGTGTGTTTTGTGTGTCCCCCCCTCTCCCAGTTGCTGTCCATTCAGGCATTGCGGGCTTAAATATTTAATTTCATTACGACAGGACCCCACACACACTCGGCGAAATGTAAGCGAAAAGCGGGTAGGAAGAGATATCAGGCATTCATCATTCATTGAAAGGGAAAAGAAGAAGCTGAAGGAGCGGAAAAAGGAAGGCAGCTGGAGAAAGGAAACATTTATGTGGCTTTCTTTATATATATATATGAAAACCCACAGCCTTCCTTTGACTCGGCTGCATCGTGAAATGCTTCGCTTTATTTCACTTCATTCTGCGCTTTGAGAGCTCGTTGGCAAAATGTGAAGAGGGACTCCTCCCCAGGGAGCTGGGGGTCTTCCTTTCTTCCTTCTCCCGCCAATTATAATTATGAAATTGCTAATAATATGTGAAATGCTGATGTCTTGACATACTCATCATGTCCTTGACGTGCCCATTGAAAGCAGAGTGACACAAATTGAAGTTAATGCGAAATATGTTAACCGATGTCGTCGTTGAGGCATTTCAGTAATTTGAAATTACAAAAGGAATTTATTTTTGCCGGCTTTATAATATATATCCTTCTTCTGCCTAGTTTAAAGGTTCTTCTTCGCATCCTGCGGTTGCTTTTGGTTGTCATGTCAAGAAAACTTACGTGGGAACCCAAGGCAGGCATTGCACTTGATTCTCCCTCCTTCCCTTCTCAAAGATATAACATTTTTTATACTCTTTGTATTTTGTTTTGGGCGCCGGCCATAATTTTGTCAATAATATTTGTTTGTTTTGGCCATAAATGCAAGTTTTTGGCTTTTATTAGTGGTTCCAGCCATTTGCCTTTATTTCGGCGTGTCAATGGCAGGGAGGGTGTCTCGGTATCCACCGATATTGATATACTAGCTATAGTCATGCAATGCGGCAAATGATAAACAGCAACGCCTTCAATAACAGTTACAATTGTGAACTCCTTGGACTGGGGAAGAGGTGAGCAGGTGAAAGAAAGGAAATTGCTTCGCTTTTTGGGGTGGAATGAGTGAATGAGGTAAGAGCCATACTATAAATAGATGTCTCAATGGAATTATTCCGATACATGCAATTGAAAGTGAAATGGATACCGAATTTGGCATAGCTAAAAACTGTCTTTAAGGTTTACTATTTCCTCATAATTTTAAAGCAAATAATTAAAGCCCAACGTTAAGCATTCAACAACTTTATGAATAATCAATGTGTCGTCTTATCAATTTTCACTGACCAACGACCAATGACCAATACAATTAGCAATAAATAAACAAGCCACACAAATGTTAAGCTCTAGATAGCAAAACAGCTGTTGCTTCTGAGCCCAGTTAAGCTTCGGCCATCAAATAAACGGAAATTGAGTCAGTATTTCTTGGACTCTTCAGCGGAATAGTAAAGTTCTTTTTACGAACAATATGTCAAACAGTGGGAACTTTACAGCCACCGACGGTAACTCTTAAGTTCTCAAGTTCCCCGGCTATATAAGTGATAAGTGGCACTTGTTTCAGGGTCCAAGGAGGAGCAGGCCCATAACAATCTGATGATGGTTATAGCCACCCTAACTTGGCTGATGCTAAGCTGCTTAAGTGAGATGATATTTTGCTATTGAATATAGTAATGTCAGGGGAGTCATGGAATTGCAAAGTATTGGCTAATTTGTATATCCCTAAAACCTTTCTATGAACACCTCTGACTGCTATTTGAATGGCATCATTTTGTTGTTTAATAATTATATTCCCTATCCCATAGCCCTCTTCATTTACTGCTGCAATTATTGGCAAGATTTGAGGCCACTATCGCGACGTAACCGTGAGGAAATCGAATCGCCTCACAGCACCCTCCTAACCGTGCATGATTAGCAGGGGAAAATTCTAACAAAGAAGCCCGAGGAAATGGCGGAAAAGGGCATCAGCAGCAGCAGCAGCACCAGCTGTTGGAGATCATCCTTGTCCTGGGCCTTGACACTGGCCATATTGCCCCTGTGTGCAGCAGCTTCCATTTCCATTTTCCATTTCCATTTCCGTTTCCGTTAAGTTAATTCCACACGACAACAGATAAACAAAAAAAACGAACAAAAAATATAAGAGAGAACGGAAAATTCCATGTGTTGCTATTTCCCTTTTTTCTGCGCTTCTTTCTGTGTGTTTAGTTTACATTTTCCCCGCTCTCTCATCTCTGGCCTGGCCAAAAATATTTTATTTCCCTCGGCTGCCAGGGCAACAAGCCGGCAAAGGAAGCCTTTCCGTCCGCCCTGAGATATTTGCAGCTCTCGAGCTTTCATTTCTTTTGCTGTGCGGGGGAAAAGTGAAAAGCGAAAAGCATCTTTTATGCAAATTTAGCAGGTGGGCGGCAGCGGCAGCGGCGGGCCGGAGCCAACATGACTTCCGCTCCTTAACTGGCTTAATGTTGCCCAGGTAAAACAGGTAAAAAGAGTTCAGACCGAGTTTAAAAGGAATCCCCGAAAAAAATGGCAAAAATTATATTATTAGATTTAAGCAGAAGAGAAAAGTTTAAGGCACAAAAAGCATATAAACCTTTGAAGTTACGTGTATCTTGATTTATGCATAGCAAAAGTCACTTACCTCTGAAAGCATATACATTTCTTAAGGAATTTACTATTGGGAATAGAATATTCCCTAGAATTGCCATTTTCTTTAATGAAAATGAAGAGCTTTCATGTAGAAATACAAATTCACATTAAAATTCATATTTTATTTGAGCATTTCTACCAAAAAGGCTTTTTGGTTTGAAGAAAATTATAAGATATGAAGACTTTTTATTTGGTTTTAACCGGAATCGAAAGATGTTAGAACCTTTCTAGCAATAGAAACAGAAAAGACTGAAATATACTCTGGGATTTCTAAGGCACAGAAATCTTAATAAATAATAACTAAGAATAAATTCTATAAAAAAGTATAATTAGTTTAGGCTTTTAACCCTTAATTTCCAAAAATATTTGCCGTCTTAAAGCCTAAATTCCCTTTAAGTACCAAACTTTTGTGCAAGTTCTCTTTTTCCCCTCCTCAGTTAAGTCGCAACAATTATCCGTAACCCATTTACGGTGGCACACATCATTACCATTCACCAATTCACCGCCGGAATCAACCCGTTTTCCTGGATTCCTCCCCTCTCAAACTCTGGCCTAAACCTTTAAAATTTCGTCAGACCAAAATCGATTTGGCCAAGGCCTCCTTCTGCCATTACATAATTCTGGCCAAAAGCAAAGCTAGCAGGAGTTGACTTCACAATCAGAAAGGGAGTCGAGGAGAGGATAAAAGGGAAATGCTGAGGAAAATCGACTGGCAAAGAGGTAAACTCTTGAGAAAAGTTTTCGCCGGCACCAAATCAAATGCCGATTATCGCCCAGTTAGTTGCACTCACAAAGGGAACCGGGAAATCCGTTGAATTGAGAGGGAGAGAGAGACAGGGGGGAGGTGACATGGTAGTAGCTTCAATTTCGTGGCCTGGCACGGCTCTGCCATCTGGTTTGAGGAGGAGAGACCACCGGCAGAAACCTACGACGACTGTTCACTCATTATCGGCGTGTTTGTTTTATGAAGGTCGTTTCCAACAGCCCGCACAAAAGGATTCGGGCCACGCACGCACAGACATCGTCAGTGTCGTCACCCCATTCCCCCCAGTCCTCCAGTTCCCAGCACCCTCTTCCATATTACCTCCTTTTTCGGCTCAAGCTTCAATCTTTGACAAAAAGTACACTTGGAAAATAGGAGAACTTACGTAATGGATTTGATTTCTATTTCTATTTATTATTTATTTGTTTAAATATTTAAAAAATAGTAAATACTCTTTAATAGATTTTCTTTTATAAATTATTCTTATATACCATTTTCTTTATACATTTTCGTATAGCAAACTTTTCCTGCAGTGCTTTTTGCTGCCATTTTGGCCATTGTTATCTGGTTGCCTTTGCCTTTGGTTCTTCATCTGCTTATACGACTTTTCCTCTCTTTGCATTTTCCTCTCTGTTAGCCAGTTTTCCCTCTAGCCTCTTGTGTTGACACTTTGCGTTATTGTTGACTGGTCCATCTCGTTGATATCTTTGATAAATCTCGGCTTTCGCTTGTCCAAGTAACCAAAAATTTGTCCCAACTTCAGCAAGTGCTAATAGCAAACACAGCAAAGCTAAGAAAGGAGAAGGAAAACTGGGCGGAAAAGGAAAGCCAGCTCAAGTTCATCATAATTGCTTATGACGATGAGTCGAGGGAAATCTGTTTCCCAGCCATTGGAGGAGGCTGCGCATTAAATTATTTCTCATTATTGACAGTTTATCAAATTGATTTAACAAACTGCCCCCTACTCCCGCCTGTTTTTGCTTGGATATTGTGCGATTTTCCTTGATTTTCCCCTTCGGTGTGTTGGCCCCTTTCGGAGGCAACTTAAGTGTTTGTGATAAATGTTATGGTTGTTTGCTAGCTTCTTTTCCTCCCTACCCCCTGCTCTCTCTATCCAAGCCTTAATGTGCTTTTGTTGCTTCTGGGCACTGACTGGTGTGCGTGTGTACAGTGTGTGGAATTTATGTAATGCCCAAAAGTTGAAGCATACTTTTCGTCTGTTTACTTAATGTTCCTGCTGGTGCTGCTGGCTGCTTCTCTCAACATTTTTAGTTAATTTTAGTTTGTTTGCAGAGGAAAGAGGACGAGTAGTTTTGCAAAAACTAACTAAATGTTTTATTAATTTAAACACAAAGCCGAAAGTTTTGCAGTTTTATGTATATTCTGTCATGTAATTCAGGTTTTTGCAGAGAGTCTTTGAGTTGTGTCCACTGGGGAAAAAGATATAATATGCACATTTATTTAATATATTAGGTCTTTGCTTGAGGTGTTTTCTGTGCTATTAATTATTACATATCTTCAAGAAAAAACTTGGTAATAGTTTTTCAAGGAAAAAAATCACATCTTTATATATATATTTTATTAACAACTTCTGTGTAAAAGTATTTTTTTAGCTCATGAAATCTCTCCCTAATTTATTTATAAACCCACAAATATTATAATTTATATTCAAGGTATTTGTGATGCTACAGTCCAAGGCAAGTGGCATAATCTGCTGACCGGAATTATCAATCAAAATGCAATTTCTGGCGCTGCCATGGCAATAGTTTGCTCTCATTTCCCTCCACACAACAGGAATATGAAATAATAATGCAGCGGAATTGAATTGAATTGAACTGTGAGCCTTGTTTCCTTCGACTTCGACTGCTGCAGGAGGACACTTGAGAGGATGCGTCGGTTCAAATCGATTGGCAAAGGCGGCTTTTAACAAGTAGATTTGATCCGATATTCATTTCCCCCAGCAAGGAAGTCGTTTGTTATATACAATATTGTTGTATTGTCTTGTCCTTGCCGGCTCATAATTAAGACCAGGCTGCCTGCCAGGATGGAGTGCATATCAAACACATCCTGGGGCATTTGGCTGCGTCTCAAGTGGCAGGAAGATGTCGCACCACGGGGGCGGGCTCCGCTTCTGGGTTTTCCACCCTTTTGTCTCGCTCAAAAATGCCATTGACAATGGCGACTTCTGTCAGGATTGTCACGTCCTTGTCACCCACACATAAAAAGAAACAGAAAAAAAAAAAACAAGGAAGAGCTGGGAAAATGCGAGGAGAGCAAACAAGCTTCTAACAGCGTCTGAAGAGGGAGGACAAAAGGTTTCAAATCCGACTGATTCCAGCCAATTTGTTTGTTTATTTCTGTTTGTTTTCCATAACAGTTACACAAATAATCCCTCAGTTCCCAGGCTGATGGCCTCCTGGTCACTTAATTGCCCGGCAATTTGCCAGCCAGGCCATTCTTCATGAGTTATGCATTATTTTCCATCTATTTCCACTCGACACCAAAGACAACTCTCTCTCTAATTTCTGTTTTGACTTTTACATAATTTATTTGCCAAAGGAGATAACTGAGTGAATGGGTCGGCCTTACATATTTTTCGAAATGTCATTGCCAAAATGTTTAATTAAATATTTACTTGGACAAACGTTGTAGTAAAATGTTGATTAATTATTTAGGATTTTCCCTTTGAGCCAAGGGAAAGGGCAACCGTTTACCATATCCGTAGATGAAATAGCATCTCGATTTTGGCAACTTTTGACTGCTGTTTTTGTTAAGAAACTTGCCAAAAGTTTTCCACCCACACGGGGACTGGCTTTTCCCTGATTTTCCCGACATGCCGACACTTGTTTTTCGGGACTGAGGTCTAAGTGATTTAGCCTAAACTTTTCCTCCTCCTCCTATTTTTTTTTTGTTTTGTAGCGGGAAAAACTTTTGTTGCTCTGCATAATCGTTGTGTCGGGCACGAGAAGAAGGATTTCCCTAGCTCGCTAAGTGCATTACGAAACAATCAATAAATTTACTTGGGAACTTAGAGGTAGAGTGTAGGAGAAGTTCAGTACTTCTCAAATCCAGGCAAGAGTCCTGCCTGTTCCTGTTCCTGCTCCATGTTTATGCGCCGCTTATGCTGGGGATTATGTGACATGTGGGCATACGCATATATATATATATATATATATATGCTTTATGCTATATTCCTGGCCACGTGCCTGAGCTTGACGCCACCGTAGTGCTAGCCCAGTTGAGTCGTAATTCATTTGCATAACATTAACGGGCAGGCGGATGCCATAACATGGCCCACATGCCAGGACTCTAAACTTGGGGGCCAGCAACCAAGTTTAAATAAAATATTTATGCCAACGAATTAACCGTAAACAGAGCAGTTCCGGGGCACCGACTGTGTGGGTGTTAAATTGGCTTACGAAGGGTCCTGTCTGCTTTATGGCCTTCGGTAAAACTGGAGAAAGCAGAGATTCCAGCATCCTTTTGAGTGAAAGGATATATACTATATTTGTTATTTAATATTTTGGCATCAAAAAGTTAAAGTTATGTGAAGAAATATTTAGTTTTTAGTAATGCCAAAGAAGGTACATACATATAAGCATCAAGTTGCCATGTGTATCTTTTGCTTGCTTTGGAAAATTCATATAAAACAATTCATTTAAAACATTATTAATTTACCTAAAAAATCTAGATTTTATTTCTGGGAGTTACCCAATTTCTCCCAAATCTTTTTATATACTTCTTTATGAATTCACAGCTTTATTTCTTGGAAAATCATTGACAAGGTTATCGATATTTCATATGATTGATCATTGATCTGATCACTTTACTTCTTGAGCAGAGTGGAGACAACAGCGGGGGCAGCGTAGGTAGAGTAAACCGAGGGCGAGGCCACATACGAGGCGGAGTACACCGAGGGGGCGGAGTACACCGAGGGAGCGGCATAGACTGAGGGGGCAGCATAGGCGGAATAGGCGCGGGGCACAGCGGCGGCATAGGTGGTCACAGGAGCGGAAGCAGCATAGGTCAGGGCCGGGGCAGCGGCATAGGTGGCCACGGCAGGAGCCACAACATGAGCCTGGGCAGCGGCGATGAAGAGGGCCAAGCAGATGAGGAACTAAGAATAAAAGGAATAGAGCATTTTTAAAGTATTAATATAAAGAAATATATAAAATAATTAAGGACAGATTGATTTGGAAATATTAAATGCCTTTAAGGAGCATCCTAGACTTCTCTTTAAAGCTCCAAACCTCTCACTCACCTTCATATTGATTGTGGTTTTGTTTTTTGCTGTTCGACGAACGTTCTTGAAGATTGGAAGTGCGTTGACTGATGCTGTTCTCCACCAAAACTCGGGTATTTATACCCCCAAAGAGTTCCAAATGCCAAGAACAAGTTCGCTGTACAACATGCGGATGTGGAATTGGTAGCTAATCCTCCCAGCATTCCGTATCGAATGGATTAGCATTGTTCGCCCGAATGTTTGTTTATTTTTACACTCCGTCAACACACAGCGGTGGGGAAGCGGTGGAATTTTCAGGCAGACAGACAGGCGGACAGACAGACCACCGACAGGTAATGAGAGCTTGATTGTTTGTCTGCGCCTTTTGGGTCAAGTTTGGTGACAAGCAAAAAAAAAGCGCTTTGATAATCGCGGTAAGCGAATGTCGAGTCAAAAGGGAATCATGAAATAATTACGCTCAAACAGAAAGCGTAAGTGGCCCTCCAGCTCTGGCAATCATTGTAATTTGCGTCATCGAAGTGATTTTCAATTGTGGAACTCTGACATTGACATTGAACAGGCAATTTATGAAATTATTGGCTTCAGTTCAAGTGTCAAACTAGAGGATCAATGATATAGATAGATAATGCTGATGGTTTTATTTAAATTTCAGCAAGTTACTAAATAAATCTTTAAACTATAAATTTTTGAGACTATAAAACGATATTTATCGACACTATTTTTGTGTGGAAACTAATGCTTATACTAACAATGAGTTATGCTTTTAATATATTTTTATTTTGAGATTGTTTTTCTGGTAATTTTACAAACCCTTTGACATATTTTTAAAATATAAAAAATAAATGCCAAAAGTACAGTCTCTGTCAATATACTTGGCTTTTCTGGCAACTCTTAAAGGTACAGTCCTTTCTATAAACTTTGTGTTTTTCAATTCTCTGGCAACTTTATTGCCTGCTCAGTGTGCGTGAAAATTATTTAGATTTTTCTGTGAAAATATTGCCAAGTGAAAATGCAGCGTCAAAAAGAAGCTTCTTTGGCGTCCGTAAAGCAAACGGAAGAGGATTTGCCGGAAGATCTCACCGGCATCTGTGTGCAGCAGAAGAACCTGCGCACTTGGATCCAAAAGGCAGTGAGTTCTCAACTTTAAACCAAAGGAAACCTGATTGAATTCCTGCCTCTTAGCTGGCCTACTACTCGCGTCGCAACTTTGACAACTTTGTTTACCTGCTGGAGGCAGCCATTGCCGGTTGCCTGCGTACCTATGCCTTCTACAAGGAGGATCTGGCCAAGGCCAATGTCCTGCTGGCTGCACATTTCACCAGGCAGGCCTACAAAGAGCTGGGCAGTCGCAGGACCGCCTTGCAGGCCAAGATCACGAACATCCTTCGTCAGCTGGATGGGATGAAGCGACCCGAAGACCGTCAACTCGTTGTGATCACGGGCTATGCTCTGATGCTGACTCCTGGCCGAGCCCATGAGGCTGATGGTCACTTCGTTGCCGCCCTTCGGCACGTGCCCAGCCATATTCCGGGGCTAATTGGACGCGGCTGTCTGGCCTACAATCGTCAGGATTACATTGGGGCTCTGGGATTCTTCAAGAGCGTCCTTATGCACCAGCCCCGCGGTCCGGCGGATGTTAGGGTGGGCATAGCCCATTGCTTCTTGAAACTGGGCAACCTGGACAGTGCCCGACGCTCCTTCGAGCTGGCCCTGGAGCACAATGGAAGGTGCCAGAACGCCCTGCTCGGCATGGCCATCCTGAAGCTCAATCAGCGCGAGAAGCCATCGATCAGGGAGGGCATTAATCTGCTCTGTGCCGCCCATGAGCTGAATAATCGCCATCCCATGGTCCTCAACATCCTCTCCTCTCACTATTACTATGTGAGGGACTACAACAATACCCCGACTCTGGCGGGAAACTCGTATATGCTCACCGATATTCCGCTGCTTCAGTCGCAGAATTGCTTCCAGATTGCCAGAAGTTTCCATGCCACCAAGCAGTATGATCAGGCCATGGATTTTTACACGCTGGCCGTGAGATTGGCCCCCGAAGGCTATGTCCTGCCCCAGTTCGGCCTGGCCCAGATGAACCTGAGGCGTGGTGAACAGGGTAAGGCCAAGGCCGGTCTCGAAATCCTACTGAAGTTCATGCCAAATCAGATTGATGCCACGCGACTGCTGGCCAAAATATATCTGGCCGAGAAGAGGATAGACGAGGCCATCAAGCTGCTGCTCAAGGTGGTGGAATCCCGCTCCATGTCCGGCATGCGGGACTACGACAGCTGGCTTAGCCTGGCCCTGGCCTATGAGCAGAAGCAGCGCTGGAAGCACGCCATCGAGGCCTACGAGCGGGCCATGCGGATCTACGGCGGCCAAGGCGAAGCCTATCCCATCGAATGGCTCAACAATGTGGCCGTCATCCAGAAGCTAGCCGGAATGCATCAGCAGGCGCTCGAGTCCATCGACGAGGCTTTGGCTTCGATTGCCACCAAAGGCGGCGACCACAAGGAGACCAACATGCTCACTCTGCGCTTCAATCGCGGTCGCATTCTCGAGGAACTTCATCGCTGCGATTTGGCAGCGATTGCCTACAAGGACCTTGTCGCTGAGTATCCCAACTACATCGACTGTTATCTTCGCTTGGGGGTGATGGCTCTGCGGCAGAACGATATGATACAGGCCATCGACTACTTCAAGGATGTGCTTAAGCATGACAGCGACAGTCTAGCAGCCAGGTGGGTGGGATAATACTTATCCTCCTCTTCTATGTGTTAACCATTTCCCTCAGGACATGTCTGGGCGGCATTTATGTAACCCTGGGCCTCACCACCCAGGCCATGTACTCCCTCAATGTGATCCTCAACAGCAGCAACAAGCTGGATGCCTATACCCTGGTGACGGTGGGAAATGTCTGCCTGAAGAATATTCAACGAAGCCTGGCCATAGGCGATAATGACTCGTCCAAGAGGCATCAGCAGAAGGCTCTGCTTTTCTTTGCCAAGGTAGAAATATATATAAATATTCCTAGGCTATGGTAAAATCCTATTTATTCCTTCATCCTTGCCAGGCCCTTGAGCGAGATCCCCGAAACTTGTGGGCCGCCAATGGCATCGGTGCCGCCTTGAGCAGCCGCCATCGTCAGTCCGCCGGCGAGGCCGTCTTCAAGCAAATCGTCGAGGCCGGCAAAATGTGCCCGCCTTCGGCCATCCTGAACTTGGCCCACATGACCCTGGATTTGGGCAAGTACCAGGATGCCATTGAGGCCTACAGGCAGTGCCTGGAGCACAGTACACTCGCCCATAATTCGGTGGAAGTGATGCTGGGACTTGCCAAAGCTTTGTATCTCTCGGGCAACGCCCCTGCTTCGAAATTTTGGCTCATTAAGGCGCGTCACCTGGTGCCGCACGATGCCATGGTGATGTTCAATCTGGGGCTGGCCATCCTGGAAGAAACTGATCAGTTGCTGGGACGCGGGCGTGCCAGATCGAAGGACCTCATGAAGGCTGAACTGGAGATGGAAGTGGCTCTTGGGTGAATTACAAATTAATCTAACAAAAATCTACGTTTCCTTAATAATATTTTGAATATTTTCTTTTAGATATTTCCACCACCTTGCCAAGTCTGTAGACCAAACACAGGTGCCGCAGACTGAGGCTGCCAACCAGGCCAGTCTCTGTCAGTCTTTGTTGGCCAAATTACCACCAGAACTGCAGCGTGTACGCGAGCTGGAAGTCCTGGATGGCGAACGAATCCGTTTGCAGGAGGAGCTGCAAAAGGAGGAACACGAGCAACGCCAGGAGCAGGAGCGTTTGCAGCGCGAGCAGGAGATGGCCAAGCGCCAGGCCGTCCTGGATCGCACCAAGAAACTATTAAGGGAACCCAACGACCTCGCACCTAGGAAGGAGAAGGGCAAGAAAAATGAGGAAGAGCAAGACGAAGGCGAAGAACGGGAGGGCAAGAAGAGAAAGCGTTCTTCAGCAAAGGCTGAAAAATCGGCCAAGAAAAAGAAAACCAACGAGGATGCTCCAAAGAAACCCGATAAATACAAAAGCAAAGAGTTCATAGACTCCGATGAGAATCAAACGGATGGATCAGAAGATGATTCGCCTGCCAAGTACAAAAAAACCTCGCACAAGGATTCGAAAAAGGGTAAAAAGAAGAACAGAAAGCCCATATACACGTCCAGTGAAAGTAGCGATGAAGAAACAGTAGAAAAGGATCAACAAAACTCCCCAAATAGGGAGCAAATGGATGTGGATTCTGAATCCGACTCCGACTCGCTACAAACTAACACCGCCAAGAACTCTCAAGACAATCCTAATGATGCCATGTCGCCCGAAATGACCATTAAGTATATGGAGGAGCTGCAAAGAAGGATGCAGGCGTCATCAAAATAATTATAAAAAGGAGAAAGAATTCCTAAGAGATAAAGTTGCATTGCAAAATGATTTCGTTAAGATTTATTAATTGCGTTTCGTTAAAATGCAGTATTTCTATGGGACACTGATTTTATGGCTTAATATAACAAAGAATGCACATATTTACAATAATAATCGTAGATTTTGTTATTGTGCCCCCTTAAAAAACTCTAAAAACTCTCCCGGCTATAAATTAGTAAACTAAATAATTTTGTAGAGCAGAAAACTGTCTACGTTTCCCACTCAATTATGTTCCCGAAATTGCTTTTAATGAATTTACATATTTGTTTCAATTTCGACTACGACTTCGTTTTCCTATGGCAAACACAAAATGATTCATTCAATTCACCGCTACACGTTGCTCTCTGTCCCAAGGGAGGAGATGACGGTGAGCACACATGTTCATTTGAATGCCAACTCATGTCGTGGGAGCCGCAGGACATCGCTGGGTGTCCTGCTTGAATTACGCATCTACTTGACTGCCACTTTGTAACTGTCAGTGGGAATCTAACGAAGCAAACCAAACCGAAACTGAACGAACCGAAAGTTAAATATTCGTTAGGCAAACGCGAAAAATGATTCGTGGATGGGGGCGGCAGCGGCTCATTAATATCAATTTATGAGCTGAGACACGAAATTAGTCTGTGACAAGTTTCGCCGCAGGATGTGGACAAACAAACAAGCGCACACATATCCATCCATTCAGCGATCCATCCATCCCGCTCCACTCCACATCACAGGCCACTCCACAGGCCACTCCACACATGTCGTCGTTGCTTTGTTTTCTGTTTTGGGTTATGGTTTGGGTTTGGGTTTCGGTTGGGGATGTGGATGTGGAGTGGTTTTTCGGCTTCGTCTGGGCTGCGTTAATTAATTCCAAAAGTGTATTGCGTGTCCTGCCAAAAGGACAAATATGCGTACACGAACTCATGTCCTGTGGTGACATGGGCTTGTTACCCGGCTGTCTCTGTATGTATTTCATCCACAAATTATGAAAAATATTTTCAAAATAAATCAGGGAAAAAAGGAAAAAGGCTCACAGAGTCACTGAGTATTTTTTTGGTCAGAAATTTATCGATTTTAGAGTCTAATATTCTGCAGTTTTTCCTCAAATTCGTAGTTTTCATATTTTCCCGTTAAATTCCCGTAAATTAGAGAGCTGGCGTGAGATTTAAGAGGGAGTTTCTTACCTTTATTTTTCCATTTAAAATTATTCATAAAAACTACAAATTTTATACACATTTTGTTCTTTATTTTTTTGTTCACTTATTTTCACTTGGTTTTGCTCCTTTGCAAATATTAAGTTTAATTGTACATTAAAAATGGGGAGCTGAACGTAAAGTACTTAATTATCGAAACACAAAAAATAAATATAATCAAGGGGGTTAATTAAGAAAATATATATTTATATAGTTAAACGTACTTAAAGAGTCAAAAGTCCTTAAAATTAAATTTCATTCTTAAGTTTTTCGTTACTTTTCTTAGTGTTTTTGTTTTAGTTTTGTTTTTCCAATTTATAATTCGAGTCACAATTCAATTTGATTTTGTCATTAAAGAAGCACTTTGCATGTTCGATGGTGGGAAGTAGGTGTAAAAACGGGTTGCAAGTTCGATGAAATTGAGTTGGAAAAAGGGGTTCTTCTTTTTCGGGGGCAGGTTATTGGTTTTGCGCACTTTAATCTTGGATACATACAGATCATTTATATATATATATATATATATTTATATTCGTACTATATAGAGCTGAAAAAGTAGTTGTCGACAACAGATGCTTATAAAATTTCATTCCACATTTAACAAAGTATGATTCGATGCACACATACACGCCATATCTATATATCGTATTGTATCGTATCGTATCGTTTATAATATATATATATATGTAGTTTTGCGCCTATTTCAGATGTCGTGTGGTTGTGCTATATGTTTTTCTTTATAGAGATATGCCATTAAATTCTGTAATTTTATCATAGGGATAGTCTTTTCGTAGATTCGCAATGTGACTAACTAAGTTCAATTTAGTTTAGGCTACAACTAGTTTAAGTATTAGCAGACCTGATCCTAAATTAGGTTACAATATATACACATCTATATAGCTTAACTTAAGCGATTAGTACTAGTTACTTTTTGTTTTGTTTTGTTAATTTCACAAGCATAGCTCATTTTGTTTCTGGTTTTTCTTTTTTTAGCGCACAAAGACAGATTCTCTTTTGAGTTTGTTTTAATTTTAAACTAAATAAATGCCTTGTTCTTTGTGGGTTCGAAAACAATGCTAAATCCTTTACATTTCTGGGCTTTAACTATATATTCGTTTAAGATTTCTAGTTTAGTTTTTCCAGCTGCTGCTTTTTGTTTCGTTTTGTTTTTGTGTGGAAGTCTTGTCGATGCAGCTTACCTACTATAATACAGATTTTGGGATTCAGTTACCTTCTGCGACAGTTCCTTAGGGGATTAAGTATATATTCCTTAGACAATGGTGGTGCGCTCGGCGCCCAGAGTGGTGGTGGTGCACGTACTGCTCCCCCCGATGCACACGATCTGACACTTGACGTCCTCTTTGGCTAACTCTCAGGAGCTCACCGTCTCGTAGTTCCCAAGGCCGCCGCTCATCAGGAGCGGCGACTGCACCCCCACGGCGCCCATTCCACCCAGCGTGGTGCTGTATGTAGCCGTCTGGGAACGCGGCGAGGTCAGGAGCGATTGGGCCGCTCCGATGGTGATATTGCCACTGGTCACCGAGCTTGTGAGCGCCGCTGAGATGCCACCGCCTCCATGGAGGCCATGCAGGCTGCCTGGATGGGGCAACGTATTACACGCCCCGCCGGCCACGAGACCACCTCCACCGCCACCGCCACTGCTGCTGCCGTTGGTCTGCAGCGATCCATTCGACTGGCCACCCAGCAGGGGCATTGTGCAAGTCGTGGTAGATCCATAGGGGGAGGTGGGTGAAGTCCTGGTCTCATACGCCGGCAGATGATAGCCAGTGGCTCCTGCCGAGGTCAACGTTGCACCGCTGCCGGCGCCACCTCTGCCCGGGATGCGGGTATAGATATTGGGGGGCGTCCGCGTGGACAGCAGGGGCGGCGGAGCGGTGTAAACAGGTCGCTGAACGGCAGGAGCACGCTGGGGGGTGTTATACAGGCTGAAGGCAGGGTTCGTGGTTAGCGATAGTTCACCGTACTGTGAAAATACAGGGGGAAAATAAATTAGCAAAGATTAGAAAATGATTTATAAACTTTTATAAATTTTTAAGTTAGCAAAAGGATTACCAATTCCAAGTATTGCCAGCAATTTACAAGCAAAGCCTTCTATCTTTTAAATAATAAATATATTTCCCAATTGTTAATGTTTCCGTACTTCAAGCTTCATGCTTTTAATTAAAACTAAAATAAAAAGCCCTACATTTAGCACAGACTTTTGATTTATTTAGCTTTTTAATTAGTCCCCCTCGGCCCCCCTTGGCTATCTCTCTGTAATTTTTGATGGCAATTCCCCTCCGCTTTCTCCCTTTTACACAGTTATGACGAACAAACTGAACTCAACTGAACTGAACTGAACTTCAACTGAACGCTGACGAAAACAATTTCTAATCGAAAAGTTGGCCAACTGACCCGCACAAACACCAGGAACTTCTAATGAGCTTGTTACGAACTCTCTTACCAACCAACTCGGAAGGGACGAAGAGGACGACGACCATACCAAAATTTACAAAAAGCCAAGCTAAACACAAAAAGCTAAACATTTTTGGAAACTTTCTGCTGGCGACGACAACGACTACGACGACTGGTAACAAAAACATTTTGCTCATCAAAATTTGATGCCCCACTTCCCAAACAATCCTCGAGACCCAAAAAATAAAAAATGAAACCAAACAATGATAAAAATTTAAGCAAAACTGCACTGGGATGTGGGACTGGACACTGGAGGAAAAGTTTCAGCGGGTCAGCAACTTGTTGTTGTTGTTGTTGTTGCTGTTGGTGGGGAAAACAAGGAAACTAATTTGTGTAATTTATTTACGGTTTTTGGCTAATTGAGGGATGGAAATATGTACAAAGGGGGAAAGAGAGCTCGAAGCTTGGAAATATTCTTTTGAGGGGAGGCGAACGAGTTTTCCTGTTGCTTAGGAAGTTATAAAGTTAATATAAAAGTATTTAATTTTTGGATTTTTAAATAAAATACTATTCTAATTATTATATTTTATGAGAGTAAAGACAGAACATTTTAAAAGAATAAAACAGGGACCGTAAATAATTATTAATGAATGTTTAAGAAGAGTAGATACTCTTTCAATACTTTATTTCAGTAGGATTAGCATTTATATATATATTCTTCAGCTAATTATATTTCCTAGCTGCCATAAAATCATTTATTTATTAAAATTGTTGACCTGCCTATGATTATTTGAATAAATAAAGCTATAGCGTATCCAAAAACAAACTCTCTTTCTGATATAACCCCTTCAAACACCTGAAACCCAACCAAATACACTTCAAGTCCCCATAAAACTAAATCAAATACCATATCAAACCATGGGAAAAGTCCCTAAAAACCCCCTTAAAACCCCCTTTAATCTTTGCCCAGCCCGAAATCGCTTTAAAAGCGAAAGCCTGAAAGCAGGCAACATGAGAACGCCTCTTTGTGAGCGGCGTGAAGCATTCACAATATGCAAACTGGAATCAGTAATCGGAAAATCGGGGAAATCGGACAGACAAAAAAAAGGAAAGAAAACAATGAAACTCACCTGTTTGCCAAAGGTGGGCGACAACGATGGCGGCGGCGGGGTGGCGGTATTAATGCGCGTCGGCGGGGTGTATAAAATCCGTTGCGATTCCATATTCAATCGGTCGAAGGCCTTCTCCTCCTGATGAAACTCGTCCTCGCTGTTGGCCTCCTGGGGCACCACATCCGGATTTTTGTCCTCCAAACTGGAGTGGCTGCCCATATTACGGGAAAGTGGCTCCGCACTGCCCTTGTCCGCCTCGGTGGTGGTGGCCTCGCCACCATTCCCATGCCTACGCCCACCGCCGCCCCGTTTGCTGCGGAATTTGATAAAGATCACCACGCAAATGGCCACCAGGATGAGTGTGGCAATCACACCGACCAGAGCCCCCAGCAGGGGTGTCAGCTGCACCAGCACCGCTGTCGATGAGGCTGCGCAGCGCATCCCAGGGAAAATGTCATGCAAAATGGAAAGCAGATATGGGTGGAAAATTGTGAAAAATCGAATGACAAAATGCGGACAAGCAGCCGGAGAACAATGGCAGGCGTAGAGCTCCAATGGCTGGCTGCCACCTGCCATCATTTGAGGGCCAAACAATGGGAAACACAAACGACCAATTAAAATGGCAAAGTGGCAACAGCAAATGCCAAAATAGTTTTGAAATATGTCAAAAAATATAAAGTTTTGGGTTTAAAATCAAAATATTAATTAACATTTAATTGGTTGGCAAGGAAAATGAAGATATTTTCAATCTTCTTACTTGAAAAATATGGTTAGGAACCTGTTGTTGCAACACTCACCTGTCCGTAGTAGAGGCGCTGACAGCGTACGTCCTCGCAGGCGATATGCCACTTTGCTGGCACCCTGGGCATTCACGGCCGTTATCCGGATGACGAACACCGAGTCACTGGGCAGACGCTTCACCGTAAACTCGGGATACTTGTAGGAAGCATTGTACAGTATCTGACGATTCAGTTCGTCGTAGATTTGGGCATGAAAATGCTGGGGAATGCCGCCATCGTAGCCGGGAATGCACTGAATCTGCAGGGAATTGGCTGTGGCATTGAAAGCCGAGCAGTTCTTCACGGGTTCGGGTAGATCTATATGAGGGAAATGGATAAAAAAGAGGATTATTTCTGGTTGGAAAAGGTTTTGGGAATTCATGAGATACTTCTTCGGGTAGCTTTTCATCAGGAAATAAATATAAAAACAAGAAAAACATAAACTAATCTGTCTTTGATAAACCCTAAAAATGTATTTTTTAGTCTGGAATTAATTTAGTTATAGTTTTAATTATTTTGACATAACATTTTCTTAAGAAAATACCTGTAAAAATTTTTTTGTTTTTTTTTTTTTTTTTTTGTTTTTTATTTCTCCTTGACTTTCCTGACTGCCCCTGACCAAAGTCCTTCTCCCCTCATCATTTGATGTGGCTTTTCCGTTAAAATTTCCGCTGGTTTTTGGGCCATGGCCATTAGCGTTGCTTTTATAAATAAATGATGTACCCTGGCAATTTATTGCATTTGATTATCAGATTATCGTGGACTGCAGCATCAACAGCAGCAGCACCAGCAAGCAAACATGCAGATGGCGATGGTAAACATGGCTTTTATTGCTGTCATGGACAAAACTGGACACACTCTTAACCCCTTGACAACCGTTGGACAGGCGCTGCAACGCGTTAAATTGCCACCTGGCGCAGGTTGTGTGGGGCGGCGAAGCTCCTCACAAATGTAAATAACGAGCCGAGATTCACTCGGCGGCATCCGTACGTGCTGCGTGCAACAATTATCTACTGACCAGGACCAGGACGCAGTGCGAGCAGCCGAATTGAGTAAACATGTTGGACACGCTCTCTCTCGATGTGAAATTAATTAAATTTTTCCTTTAATACTCTTTGGTAAGAAGAGTTGCTTAGTTAGGGAAATCTCTAGAGATGCCTTCAAAGGGTTTAAATAGATTTTTAAAAGGTTTTTCATAATATCAACTCACTCGAAAAGTATATATAAAATATTCTGCTTATAAAAAATATATATTAAGTACTCCTAGCTCATTGATCCTTTTTAAATCCCCTTTCCCTAGTATCTACAATTTATTATTTAACCCAAAAATTACAAAAAAGTGTATGTAGAGCTCTCTCCTACTCTTTAGCCGCTGACTTCCTGATTTCAACCCGCCACCCGGATGAAGCATTCTTTATCTCGCGTCTACGCTTGGACGGAGAGTGGAAAAACTCACCTGCCGGCTGGATGTGATACCAGCAGGGCTGGCTGTGGCCCATCGGACTGCTGGCCACGCAGGAAATGGCGCCGAAGGACTCGTAGCTATCCACATGATAGCTGTACACGTTGTTCAGCGGCGGAGCGGCGGTGGTGGTCGGGGGCGTGACCACGCTGCCACGATGATGCTGCTGCTTGTGCAGGGCCGAGAGTCTCTTGCGCTCCGCCAGCTGGATGGCCGCGGAGGACAGAGAGGACGATGGGTGATGCGTGTCCGAGATGGAGCCACCGGACTGGAGATGCTGTTGGTTCTGTTGCTGGGACGGCTGTTTCCGTTGCAGCTGCTTGTTGATCTCCACGTGGTTCTTGTGCACCATATTGGAGTAGACCATTTGTGTGTAGGGCAGCATCTCCTCCTCATTCTCCTCCTCCTGCTCGCCAAAGTAGTCGTCCTCGTCCTCAAACCTCACGGCCGCCATGCGTCCGTGGCGGCCATGAAGCAGGCGCTGCTGCATTCCGTGCGAGTGCTTCCGCTTGCTCCGCTGATAATATCCGTTTGGAGTCGCGTCCAGGCCGGAGGCCAGCATCAACGGAACAGCTCCCAGTTGGGGCAGCTCGATGAGGCTCTCCAGCGAGTTGTTGAAGTGCCACTTGTAATTTAGATTATCGAGTGGATTGGCGTCCACCTCGCAGGTGATGTTGATTGTCTGCTTGAGCGCGGCACGTATAATCGCTGATTCCGACTTGCAAACGGGGGGATCTGAGTGGGAGGAAATACACAGAGAAATATGTTTAAGAAATATATAAATAATAGGAATTTTACAGCTAAAAAAATTAGTTTTTAAGTAAGCAAAACTCTGAATAATTTAAGTTTTACTAGGTTTTAAATTTTTCTCTTTAAAAAGCTTTATTTTAAGTACAAATTTGACTTAATTTTTAATCTAAAAATAGAAAATCAACCCTATTTTTCTCTCTCTGTTCAGTTCAAGTGCTAAACTTAAGTGAGTTGTGTATGGCAGAGTTAAGGTGGACGTTGGTTTTGCGGGTGGCACTTACACTTCACATCCAAGTAGACTTCATTGCTGGACACACTGCCCTGCAGGTTGGTGGCCCTGCAGAAGTACTGGCCGTGCGAGGATTTCGAAATTCCCTGCAGGACGAGCGTCTGATTGGAGATGATGATGCCGCGGGAGGAATGCAGCTGCTTGTCCTGTGCGAAATGAAGGAAAATAAATATTATTCAATTAGTGGTTATTGTGGGTGTTGAGGTTTTGCTGTGCTCTGTAATTTAATTAGAGGAAGTTGTGTGGTAAACATGGGATTTAAGTTTACTTTTGAATGTTTTATTTATTTTCTGATATTTAAATAATTATAATACTCACACTGTGATACCATTCCACTCGAGTTATAGCCGGATTTGCCTTCACATCGCACTCCAAGTAGACATCGGAGCCTTTTAGGAGATTGTTTGGATCGAGGGGAGCTCCCAGATTCAAGTTGACAATGGGTGCATCTGCATTAAATTGAAATTCCTATGATTTTGGCTGAATCTTATTAATTTCAAGTAATCCTTACGTGTCACATTCAGCACTCGAGAGTCCTTGAGATGCAGCCCGGTATGTCCATTCCCCATGGTGGTCATCACAGTGGTGTGTCCTTCGTGAAGTTGCTGGGAAGTGATTCCAGCATTTAGGGAAATGGAGCAAACCACTTGTCTTTCGTTATCCTCGGGCACGGGTATCAGCATTAGCTCCGATATGGTTGTATTGCCATCAGAGGAAGTCTATATATTTTTGTATATTTTATACAAATTTCTTTTCGGGTAATAAAGTAAAACTTACGGATGCTGTTGCCCCTTTAACGGGCTGTCCCGCCTTTGACCACATAATTATGGGCGGCGGACGAGCTCCTATGGCCGTGCAGGTTACATGAGTCCTTGTGCCTGCCACTACAGCATGATTTAGTCCTTGCAAAAGCAGACTGAGAGGGGGAACTGTGGGGGAAAATAACACAAGAGATTAGTTTTTATGGTTAAACTATTTATTCCTAAAATGTTTATATTTCTTATTAATCATTAAAATATTAAAATATAATTTAAGTAAAGTGAGATTTTCTGAGCTATTTTCTACTTTAAAAAATCATATTTTAAAGATTCCTTTAATGGCTTTCACCTTAACCCCGTTTATTATTCACTAGTTACTCGGCTTAACCCATTACTGTGTGTCCTGTCAAGGCTGCCCACTGATTATCATTGCCATATTTAGTTATTCAGGCAGAAGGACATCGCGCAAATTCCGCTGGCTCTCGGTTCTCGTCTCTCTCGGCTGTCGCTTAATTTCCTGCACATCTATAGCCCAACCTTTATGGAAATGTTCATTATTTATGACACATTTTATTATGCCCATCACTGGATATATGCCGGAATAACCCGCTGCCCCACTCGGGGGACACACAATGCGATTAGCATAGCCACCCAGAGGCCCCGCCGCCGCATAACCATAAATGCAGGGATGTGGATAAATATGCGAGCATGCGGTGTGTGTGTGTCCTTGCGGTGGAATGACAAAACTTTAATTACATTAATTTCCATGAAAATGTCACGCCCACAAAACAATAATCCCACAGAGAGCCACCACGAAAACTGACCTTCAACTCTGGACGGCCACCCAGGATAAATTCTACAAATGGAAATTCAGAGGATACTTACGATTCATGTCGAGGATAACTTTCTTGGTCAGAGCCGGGACCACATGGCCATTGCTGGCCTGGCAGGTGTACATCTGAAAGGAGGAATAATGAATGAAACCTGATGATTTATGCTCATTACAATAATTGCCCGTTTACTAATAATAATAAAATATGGAACCCCAATATCGATGATAAATCAACCTGATCAACATTTAATTTTAATTGCGGGAAATGTGTATCGAACACGCAACAACAACAGCAACAGCAACAAGAACAGGACTAATCAATTATGCTTTCGGCAGAAGCACAAAGCACAAAGAGTTCAATAGGTTGGCCAGCTTGCAAGCAATAGGATCGAGTATCATAAATTCCCCTGCTGCTGTCCCCTCCAAGGTAATGTGATACTCTCACTCCTCCTTCGTTCGTTGGACATTTTATTATTGTCGTCTGTTGCCTGGCAATAAAAATATTTGCATAACTTTTGGGTTCGCCGCACAGCGCTGGCCAAAGTCTCGTTTCGATTGGAAAATTAGGTCATAAATTTCTATTTGGTTACACAACCGATATCTAGCCCTATATAGATAGAGGGAGTAGTTCTTTTAGGGTCTCTGGAAGACGTGTTTATTATGGCATCGAACGGTTTTCCCAACTATTGAATTTAAATCGATTGGAAAACCACAGGCTCTGAAATTTAAGCTGCCTGTCAGGTATATCTTTCTTTTTTTTTTAGCATTTTATTAAAGTTTAAATTGTTTTTATTTGCTTTTTGCTTGCTGCTTTGTGATGCAGAAATTTCCCATTAGCTGATGGCGTTAATTAGGTCATTAAATACTATATTTTTTTGTTAAGGTTTTGCCGCTTTAATAAGATTATTAATTTACTTTTTGTTCAAGTAAACAGTTTATTTGCTGTTTCAGGGGTTTATTTGCCTTGTTTTATTTATTAAATAAATTTATTTCTACCACTTTTTTCTTTAGTTCAAGTTATTTATGGCTTTAAACTTGTATTTTGACTGCTGTAATCATGGATTTTCTGCTTAAATATAACCAATTTTTCACACTAATCTCTTTTCTATCATATCGTCTGATATCTTCTATGATTTTTCCTGCCCCACAGTTTAAGCTAATAACTTTTGGTATTACACGAACAGCACTCAAGTGATTCCACTCAAGCCATTCATTCATAACACAAAGGAGAGACCTGGTCGGGTCAGGCGGCGGCTCACAATTTGTTCTGCGGCCAAAGAGGTTACAGGGAGAGGGGACTATAAGCCGGGTGGAGGCGGCGGAAACTGACGGGATCTGAATGGCGGGATTAGCGCTGCCTAACAATAATGTTCATTACACGGGCCAAAGAAAAATCGGCTTAGAATCAACAACAGAACACAGAGAGAGAGCCGAGAGAAGAGCATCGCATTGCTGCTGGAGGGGAATTCTCTGGGGGAATGAGGAGGCTTCCCTGGGGGTTAGGGACCACAGCCACCCAGGGAACAATTCCCAATGCAGGCGGTTGCATTTGATTTCCATTATGGCCCATTGTACGGGGCGCTGTCATTAACGGCAAAGAGGTGGCCCACAGACCAAAAGCTGCCCTTTTGTGGCCGAAAATAAATGGCCAACTGGCAGTCAAGAGGTGAGAGTGGTGAGTGGTGAGAGCTGAGCTGTTCACTTGGCTCTGTTCTGGCTCAAAAAGATAGCTTCAAGTGGGTTCTTGGATGAAAAACTAAAGAGTTTTAATTGTAAAAAGAAAATACTTGATTTCGTCAAAGAACTTTTCTTATTTTAATTAATTCACAAAATTGTAAAACATAATTTTATCTAAATTTTTGTATTTTTCGGACAGCACTGTTAAAAAAAACCAGAGGAGGAGGAGCATAGCTATTGTACTAGGAGATGCTTTGTCCAATGGTCGTAAATAAGGCTTACGATATTGAGAGCAAGCCTGGCTCGTCTCCCTACCCTTCCCTCTGCCTCTCCCAAAATAGCCTCAATAAAGACGACTGATGACTTACCGTTAGGAGATCCTTCCGCTGGATGTTTTTCAGGCGCAGGATATTGCGTACAGAGCCATCGGGCAGAACCTGAAACGAGTCGTCGATCAGGGCATGCTCACGCCACCAGGAAACCCTTGGCGGTGGCACTCCGCCGCTGGACAGGCAGGTCAAATCAATGCTGTCGCCCTCTAAATAGGGTCCAGCGGTTTGGTCTCGTATCTCGGCACCATGATGGTCCATAATGACGAGCTTGGTGGGGGGAACTAGAGGGAAAACATATTTATAATTATTTATGAAACTTGGAAACCTTAATTTCAATTCTTAACTCACCCAAAACTGTCACATTGATGCGCCAATTACGTGTTGGCGACTTATGGAAGTCCACACGACACTTGTAAAGACCCGCATCCGTGGTCTGAATATTCTTGATCCTCAGAGCAGGCGGTGTGCTTTCATAGTGGAAGTGAGCCTTCTTATTAAAGACACTCTCATCCGCCCATGGAATGGCCTGGGTCAGAGGACGGTTGCGGGCATCAAAGCTGTAAGTTAGGAGAAATGAAGAAATAAAGTCAATAAAGTTGGAAATAACTTAAGTTTAATGATAAAACATTCCATTTAAAGGGATAGCTACCTATAAATAGTACTAAATCCCCGAACTCTCCATAAAAATTAAACATTTTGACACGTTTCCATCATCAAAACCCACCGCCTGACACCTTCAATTACCTTCGATAAGGCGGTAAATGGCTTTAACCTGGTTCATTGATTTTATTGTCCAAACAATTGAGAGACAACCATCGGGCAGGTGAAATGTGTGTCAAATCCCCGGAATCCATACACTAAAAATGGAATACTTAATTAGCTGTTCCCCCTTCCCTTCCCCTAGAACGAACTATAGATAGAACTTGGCTTTTTATTGTTATTGCCAAACGCTTTTTTGTTCTTTATTTTATGGCCTTTGTCCAATGCATTTTGACAAAGTGCCGTCATTAAATGTCAACAAAAGTCCCTAAAAAAAAAGGTACTAAAATGCATTTTGAGAACTTTTGATTTCCATTTGGCTTTCGCTTTTCGTTTGCTTTTAATTTCCACATTTTTTAGCATTTTTTAAACGGTCAAGTCAACAATTTAAATTGGTTTCGTCTCTTTGCGTATTTTAATTTGATTTTTCTTGTTGTTGCTGATTTTTTTTTTTTTGCTATTTATGTTAATGGCTGCCACGCCTCTTTGGCGCCCACAAAAGCATGTTTTTCCTTTTACATTTTATAGTTCACTTCAATTAATTAATTGATCAATTTAGCGCTGGCTGTGCTTCCCTTTTGGGCTTAAGCGGATTCTCATTTTATTTTTGTATTTCCTTGATTTTGTTTCGTATTTTTCGTTTTATTTCTCTTTTTGTTTTCCAAGTGAATTACATTTTTGTGTTTTTTTTTATATCTGTGGCACTTTTAAGTAGCTTTAAAGAGCCCACAGAAACATTTTAATTTCGCTTTCCAGCGATAAAAAGCACATGCTGAGGCATTTTCTGGTTTTTATTCCTCCTGCGGCTGTGAGTTATGGGAAAAATCTGTGCGGATCTATAAAAGTAGAACTAAGTTTGGTATTTCAAAAGGAAAAGTTTAGCTAAAATTAGCTGGGGAATATAGGATTCCTTTGGATAAAAATAATAATTAAGAATTTAAACTTACTGCCATAGCTACTTGGGGATAATTATTACCTCAAATAGATCATAGGCCCCATTTTATACTCAACATGATTTATCATTTAAGCAAAAGCACTCGAAAGAGAGAGAGAAAAGCCAAACCCCAAAGATCGGGAAGTAAGTGGCACAAGATGGATGGGATATTTGTTAATGGATTTTAAACATAATTAAATTATGTAGAGAAGTAGACAAGCGAATGAGTGAGTGCTGGAAGGGGCACAACACAAGGTTATCGATGGGGTTACCCATGGGTTATCCCTGGGTTATCCATGGCAATTGGAAAACAAATTTCTCATGCAATTAATCTCTCCCGACCTTTTGCCAGCCTTTTGGCCATATTGAAATTTCCCTGGCACGCCAAGAAGCAGCACGAGAACAAAGCGGAAAATTTATGAAGTGTGGGAAAAGCAAATTAAAATTGATGGAAAACAATAAAGAAATGCGGGCGAGGGCGGCGAGTAGGAGGTGGAGATATCTGCATAAACCTCAACTTTATGTGGTCATAAAAAGTGCTGCTCCACCAACACCACCAACTGGTAATTGCATTCGAGGGCACACTGTACTGTCCACACAGCGAACTCTGACACTTTGGCTTGACATCATCGATTCTGAGGAACGAATTTAATGGAAAATGAAATAAAATTCAATTTCTGGTCTATTGCGCATCTGTCTACTTGAGACTCCACTCGACTTCACCTGCCACCACCCACTCTCGCCCAGAGCTTGGGTTTTCCAGGAAAAAAATTGCAAAAAAATAAAGTGAGTTGCCAACGAGCGACCTTTGAACCGAATTGCTGCTGCCAATCAGTCAGTCTCTATATATGGTTAAGCAGATATATATATATAAAGATATATATATATATATAGATATCTTTCCTATCTGCCAGAACCACCTACAGCTTCCCCTTTTGCTATTACTGGCGACATTTCCTGGCACACTGCCTCACAAAATGTTTTTCTTCGTTCCGTACTTTGTCCTCATGATGAGCTTGTTAAATATTGTTAGGGTTCCAGTTAAGCACTGGGGGAAAATTATATGAAAAATGGAAAATGATAAACTGGAAAATTATAATGAATAAACAGAAATTTTTATAGATCTCCTAAAATAATTATGTATGTGAAAAATCGTTCGAAAAAGCCAGAAAATTATAATTAATCTCTTGCTTAACACTAAAATTCCCCACAACTTCTACTCTAGACTTGGTAACAATTCTATATTTCATTATATTTTCTTTCTTTCACTTTCATTCCTTTAACAACTATAAAAAATATATATTTATTAGCATATTTATATTTTTTTTAAGTGACTGTGGGAGTATTTTGCCTTAACCCCACCCATCAAAAACCCCAGTCTACCCCCCTTTCTCCCACTCCTATAAAACAGCACGTAGGTTCTTCTCTGTAAGTAATGTTTATATCGTCAAATTCAACATAAATGCCTCACGTTAATAGAATTTATAATGAGCCAAGCCAGAGCCTATTTCGTGCATGTGCACCCCGATCCCCTCTCGTCCCTGAGAGTTTCAAGACGGGAAGCTTCTTCATAATTGCCTGGCATTCCCCGTGGAATCGAAATCAAATTCATTTTGGGTCTTTGGCTAATGCCAAAATATATCAGAGGGGCAGCAAAAAATAAGAAGAAAATTATTAAGTGAATTTCATTTAGCTGACACTTTAGCGGAGCGTTACTGTGAAACAATCCCCGGGGAGAGTACAGTGAACGGGGAATTGGCTTTTAAGCTTCAAAAAATGGATGATGTTGCGAAAGTTGAGTGAGAAGATGATGAGGAGGGTTTAAGAAAGATTTAAGCTAAAGCTAAGGAAGTGGAAAATGTAGGAAAAGGTGTGGAAAGAGTGAAAAGTATGGGATAAAAGTCTATAATATAATTAATTCAAGTATGTTAAATACCAGAAAAATGGTACTTGGCTTGAGAATAATTTATAAAATATTTGTAAACGATTTATTACTCAGTTTTTAAATTTTAAAAATATATATAAATGCTTAGAGATAAAATGTACCCCTTTTTTACACAACTTTCCACCTAATTCTAATTTATTTATAATTATAAATTGAACAAGAATATTTAAACTTACGTGTAAATGGGCTTTACGCTTCCCTCACGATACCAGATGACCAGTTGCACCTTATCGGCAATCTGTGTGCCCGGCACAAGATCACAGGGCAGAGCCACCTCTGATCCCACAGCAGTGAGAACCTCCGATAAGGGTCCTGAAAAATATGCATAAATATTTAAATTATTAAAAGGGGAATGGAATAAAATATTTAAATTATCGATATGGCTTTCGGCTTTCGGTTTAGCCAGTAGCTTCGGTGGTTTTCCCTTAATTGAAATATGTGAACTCTGACCTGGCCCTATCGCCGCCCCATCTTATCCTCGGGTGCCTTTGTCTGTGTGCGCCATAACTATAAATTGACTGACAGCTTGATTTCCCTTTGATGATAAAGCCCGTCTCGCTGAAAGGGTTAGAGGGAGCTCGAGAGCTCAAGTTGAACTGCGGCCAGTTCCACCTCCATTGTGCGGATTCCGACATGGAGACATCATCATCGTCACAGCGAGTGGCGCCTCTGCCCAGCCACGTTTCACCATGGTACCGAGCAGAGTTTTGGGGTTCAAGTGGAGGCAACAACGGCGACATCGATTCACCGATGGCACCGCGCTGTGCGTGCCGCCGCCCAGAGGGGGGTTATGCTATATACGGGTTAAGGTGCTGGGCGGGAGCGGCTGCGGTGAGTGAGCTTCAATTAGTTGTCGCCCTTTTGGAGATGGTTTCGTGACACGAAAAGATGATTAAAGGGTCCCCGTGAGTTATTTCTTCTTGCATAACAAATTTTAATTCGATGGGAAGAGTTTTATAAAGGCAGGAGTGATTTTTGACTCTCTCCAGAGTACTTCCTGTGTGCAGCAGATCCTATTTATAAGGAGTATTTATACAAAGTTGGTACTATATATTCATTTACCAAATTTCAGCTCGATTGAATAAGTATTTCAAGATTAGAAGTGGTATTAACTTCTTTAAAATAATTCCTATTCTTTCTTTTAAATTTATTTTCTTTTAAGAAATATACCATAATTTCTTCTCTATTCTAAAACCATAATTCTAAAGTTATAGAAATTTATAGAATAATAAAAATAATACCAATTAATATATCTCCAACACTCCTCACTAATTCTGGGTGTTGTCTAAAGGGCCCCCCGCGAACAACTTTGACTTGGGTTGTGTTGTTTTTGTTGTTGATTGGTATGTATTTGGTATTATCAAAAGGCATTGTAATTATACAAATTATATTTTCCATATTTTGTATTGCAACACCAACAAAAAAAAAAAAGCAACAAGAAATAGAAACAAAAACAACAGCAATATCATTAAAGGGCGTGTCGTACGTGCTTATATGTGAAACCCTCTCTCTCCCGCCATAACAGGGCTAGAGCCCCCCAAAGGGGAGCCCCCGCCGTTGAACGTTGACTGCCTTTCCAAATATTAATCAATATTTATCTAGATTAGCCATGTATGTACCTCCCCCAGCGAGTGCCTCTTCCTGTTTATTTGAACTGAAATTCAATTATTTTAATGCGTTCTTATTCGATTAATGGGCATTTTATAATGATTGGTAATGGAGTTTTTATGTATTATTTGTTTTTGCCAGAGGAAATTAGGCATAACACATAGGAGGAGTCAGTAGAGAATTCAAATTTTAATTTAATTTAAATTAAAAAGGGGAATTAGGAAATATGTTATAATTATTGGGTAAACGAGAACAATGAAAGCAATTTCTACTTTAGTAAATGATTAAATTGTTTGGTAATTGAAAGACCCTTAACATTATCGTGTAAACTTTGAACTATACCCAGACGAGTAATAAATTTTCCTAATGAATTTTCCTGCTCAAAGTTTCCCAATTTCAATCCCAGAATATTCATATATCCGAAAAAATCGTTTCCCATCAGTCTGTCTGCCTGCCTGGCATTTCCGGATTTCCGAGCCCCATAAGTAACATTTGCCATTAGGCAATCCGAAATCCTCTCTCTTTCCCTATCCATCTATCGATATGCATAAACACACTCAAATAAATTGGGGCCACACCACATGTGTGTGACTGTGGAGAGGAGGGAGTGTAGATGATGGCCCGAGGCGCCACAAAAATAAAATAAAAATTGAAGCAATTGGTAATCGGATGAATGATATAATTCATTGAGGCCAAATGCAATTTGTTATGGCACCGAAATGGAATGGAAATTTGTATTTGGGTCAACAGATCAAAGTGATTAGGCCTAACAGTGATACAGAGATACAGATACGAATATACAGATAGTTGGGAGTAAAAAAGAGTTCAATTGCTAATTGCAGGCGGCAGTGTGTTCACACACTCGGAAGTTGAAATGACTCTGAACTTTTGCAATACATTTTCCGATCTCTGGCCGACTTTGATGCTACGCTTCGGTGTCTCTGAAAAGATTTATTGTCGGACCAGGGGACAGAGCCAGTGCTATATTGATGGGGAGTGCATTTCAGTGTCTCTTTTTTTTCCTTCTATTTTTATTGTAGGCTCTTGGGCAAAATATTTTGACAAATTTCGTTGGATCTGTCGGACATTTGGCTGCTAATGGTGCGTGCCACAAATTTCCCGCATCATGTATTCTATAATTAAGCGGATCGGATCGGATCGGATCCAGAGCAAGATGTTACTCGTTCCGCGTCCCATGTTGTCGCCTCATAATTGTGCCACTTTAAGTGGGCGTCAACATGATCTGGCCAAGTTGTAGGCCTCGAAAAAAATACAGATGGCAGAAGAACTAATTTTTGTTTCTCCTTGAGATCCCTCCCTCAATTTATAAACTGTGAGGGAGAGGAGCCCCAGAAATTCATTCAGGTTCTTCTCGGAATATGGTTTCGTGTGTCATATTCAATGCTTCTACGAAATCCACACAATAAAATATTAAAACTCCTGTGTTGCCCAAAGGGAATTACCCTTTTTCCCTTCATAGTTTCCATCAGTTCACAGTTCAAGTCACAGAATCAAATTTATGACGGAAATAAAATCTTGTTTTTGATAATATAAAAGCGGATTACAAGAGGGGGGATTCTTTGAGATTTGTTACAGAAAATTCAATGCAGCTGGAAAATGTATAAATCAATATTCACAAATATATAGAAAGAGTGTATACATTTTTATTAAATTTAAAGCTCTCTTAAAATCTAAATTCAAGGCTTGAAGTATTTATTTTACCACAGGGAAAGTTTTAGCCAAATAAATTAAACCATAAATAATACAAAAGAAAGTTCTTTTAGCTTGTCAAGGATTTATAAAAACACATAACTTCCATTTGCGAAGGAAAATGCTATGAATGTATTGCCTTTTAGTTGCATTTCAGGAAACTCTTTGATAGAGTGAACTAGAAAATGGCTTAAAAAATTCAAAGGAATAGTTAAGAATCCACAAAAATTTAAGTATATCTAAATTTAAATTCAAGCCCTCTTAGAAACCAAAACAAAGCCTAGAAAATTATATTTTCCTCACATAAACCATTTCAACTAAATAAATCAAACCATAAATTAAACCAAAGAAACTTCTTTAGAGGCACAAAGATTTATAGAAACACAAAACTTCCAGTTTTGAGAGGGGAAAAATGCACTGCACTGCATTTTCAGTTGCATCCCCGGGGGGCGGAAATCCATCAAGGCAGCCCCATTCGCTAAGCTCATTTAGAACTTTTTGGGAAAACAAACAAAAAGACCAGAGAGCAGGCCAGGCCAGGCCCCGGCAATTATCCAGTCAATCAGTCATGCATTTGGAGCCCCATTAATCTCAGTTATTTATTTATTTATTTGTTTTGCCTGCAACTGTGAAAATATTTTGACAATAGCCTCAAGTGATCCGCGATCTCTCCGACTGTTCGCCCTGTCCATGAGGTAATTATTTAGATCATTTGTATATGGCCCAACGCCGCGGGTGCCTCCTTGGAAAACTCAGTGTGGGATTATTCTTTGAAGCTTTTTCTTGGCGCCAAACAAAAACGCGAGAAGAATAACAAATTGAAGAACAGCCATACGCGCTGCCAGGAAATAAATCAAATTGGAAATGTTTATGTTGCTTTCTTCCGAAAGAGATACAAAGTGGAACTTTACCGGATTCCTATTCCTCTATAACACCTGAACACCGATAAGCCAAGAAACAATTGCTGACGACAAATTGCCAATGGCTCAAACGACGTCATCAAACAGCAGCAGCAGCAACGATTGTCGTAAAATGTTTCTTTGACTGGGGACGGACTCCCTTTTATTTCTATATTTTCAGCATAACAACGGCAACAAAGTGGGATTCCCCTTGCCCTTAACCTGCACGTGACCAATGACAATTTGCGATCCACTGTCCATTTATGACCCCAGCCGTTGCCTTAGCCGGGAGTCGTTGTCGTTGTTGTCGTCGTCATTGATTTGAGCTTTAATATTTCCTGCAGGCTGAATGTCGAGGCGCCGCCATCAAAATGTCGTAGGCGGAAGTTGGAATGGCTGAGGGGCGGCCGCCGATGATGGTCGTAATGCCAATAATACGATTGCCGATTGGAGGAAGTGGGGAGGAGCGAGTGACAGGCTCACCTAAATTAAGTCCAAAATTAGCTGAAACTCAACTTGCCGACTTCTAATAAAGTTCTTTTGTTATTTCCTCTGCTGCAGGGAAGTTGTAAAATATGGAAAATATACACTCTCGTTAGACCCTCGTTGCCTTCTGAGTTATTTTATTTGATTTTCATTAGATTGACTTTCGGTTTTGGCCCTTGGCAAATTATTATTATTATGCATGAGCCAACATCAAGATGGTCTCTTCCTCTGGGGTATTTTTCAATTGAAAAGCGGGGCACTGAAGGAGGAGGGGAGATGGTTGGGGGGATATGCCCAAATATTGATGATATTGTAGGATAAAAAGGACCGCTTTCCCATAAGTGAGGTCAAGCTTTTTGTGGTGTTTGAGTGCGAGGTCAAGGTTGAAATTGTTGGGAATAAGTTTATGTGGGCTTGAGAGGGTTTATTTGGGTTAAGTTTAAGTTGGTTTAGGTTCTGATGGGTTGGGTTGGGAACTCATTCCTATAACTTGCTTTAAAAAGAGGTCTAAATTTAGGGGCATTTCCTTTTGAAATTTCAAGACTCTCCCCCGTCATTGTGCCTCCAAATAGCGTGTCTGACCCACATCATCCAGCCAATCCAACCATCCGTTCCGCGCCGTCCGGCTGTCCATTGCCCGCGCATAACCTTACAGGTAATTCTCTAAATTAATATTTATACAAACCCACCTACAGCCTAACACTGCCTGTTATATCGGGGGAAAGGTGGTAACTTAGCTTAACTATTTCTTTTATAATCTTGGTTGGAAAATCTAACGCGCTCTCGTTGCATTTCTGGCAGCCAAAACTAATTTTATGATGGATTACTTGGCGGGGTTGGGGGGATCCTCGTATATATTAAACCCCTAAAGCCACCCACCATCTATAAAAGGCACTGGAAAAAATAGTTTTCTTATGAAAATAATAAATAATATATTTGAAATTCCGCTTTAAGCATTTTTAAGTTCATTTTCAACATTAATTTGTATTATTTGTATTAAGTTGCAATAAATCTATTTCTTATTTCATTATAATAATTATTTATTTTCCAAGTTCCTTCTTAGACTTTATTAATAAATTTTTCAGTGCTTTTAAAAGCCCCTCGACTGTCGCCAGTGCAAGCGGTTCCACTTATCGCCTTTGCCCGGCTGTCCATCAAATGCAGCGCTCCTCCACCTTCGCCTTCGCCTTCTCCTGTTCGTCGCACTCCTCCACGGTTATCAACCCTCACCTCCTGACCACTATTAGAACCTCAAAGTGCATTTGCCTTTGTTGACATTTGTAAAATGCAAACAGAACACGCAAAGGCGATAGACAGATAGTCCGTCCGTCTGGAATTGTTCGGATAGAGATACGGATACCCGTAGACCAAGTCCAGGTCTCAATGCTCCGTGGCCATCACTCAAAGTGATTAGATCGTCGTCGAGTTGGGTAATCGAGTGTAGCGCATGAGATACACGAATGGATGGATGGATAGATATAGATATAGATGGATTCCGATTATGTGGGAGCTACAATTTGGGGTGCCTCTCTCTCGATTTTATTGGTGGGTTTTTGGGAATGCCAAATGGCATAGGAGTTCTAGCCCTGCTCCGAGTTCGAAGTTGTTTATATATTTACGATATTGACACTAGAAATCGTGACTTTTCCATAATGAACGGGATTTACACGTGTTTATGGCAGGTCATAAATGGTTCGACACCTCGCAGAAGGGAATTCCCTTCACCCATAACGCCCATCAACATGGCCTTTGGCTCTTTCCTGTCGGTAATTTCCTTTTGTAGTACCACCACACGGAGCAGAAGTCAATGCTTGGAAAAATAATATTTAAGCTCGAAGAGCACTCTAAAACACTTTTGAAGAAAGCATTAATGCTTTCTATTATTTCTAAAGTATGTATATATCTCATTATTTTTCCAAGTGCAACTTCTATTTTTCCGAGAGAACCTTTCAGACTGCATTAAGCTGTAGAACCGGAAAGTTCCCCCCTGGAAAAACACACCTGCTCTTTCACCTTTGACAAAGCTCAGACAATCAGAGTGCTTAAGTGCTGCTCTGCTCCCCCAAACAAATGAGACATCGTTTCAACTTTCGGCGAAAGTTTTCGCTTTAAGTCCAAGTCGTCCCCCCTTCGAGGCAGAGAGTGCACCCACTTCAAGGAGACCTTCGGCGAGGAGGGTTCCATGAGAACCTAATCGTGGTGGGACATGAAATTCATGCCGCATCGAATTACCTATCCTAGACCGAACAAGAAGAAGATATTATGCAAAATAATATATAATTTTGATAGCACCCAATTTGAGCCTGTCATAACAAGACCGACCGACCGACCTCCTTCTCCGACTCCCCTCCGTCGGCAGCCCAAAAATCGATATATGTAAAAAATGTTTGCATGACTTTAGGAAATTTAGCAAACTTTTTTTTCTTTGCCTTTTCCTTTGTTGTCCTTTTTCTGGTGTTTCCCTTTTGTGTGTGTTGTGTGGAGGGAAGCTTCATTGATATGAAAAATATCTTTTAAATGCAATAAACCAACGAGAAAACGATGAGAGGGGGATGAGGGGCTAAGAGGCGGTTTAGGAAAAACAAGACTCATAAAATTAATATGATATAATAAAGAAAAATTTGCAAGCTGCCAAAAGCATAACGATTGATTCTGAATTATAGCCCAGGGGAACGAAAACGAAAAAAAAAGAACTGGAGAAAGCCACATACAGTTGTGGCTAAGCCAGCATAATGGCTATAATATTGGGGTATAAAATGTATTTTTAAAAGATATATATAGCAAGTTGGGTTTAGAAAGGTTTATTTTTGGTTAAGGAAATTATTAAACAATTTTTAGAAAAAGAAACTAGCAAAATATGGCCTTAAAAGGGAAGGAGACTGTAATCTCGACTCTTTTCTTTTATTTTTTATAGTTTAAAGATTTGTCTAGTAATATTTAATTATTTTAAAATTAAATACAATATAAAGGATATAAAAAAGAGTAGTTGAAGTACCCCGGGTCTTATATTTGCCACCTCAACTGTAACTTGAAGGTACTTATATCGAGAGGAACCTCTGGCAGGAGGAGCAGGAAAAAATTGTGAATGAGGAGCCGAAATCAAATCGAATAAATAACACGCAGCCATACAGACGAGAAAACCCCCCAAGAAATAAAAAAAAAACAGAGAAAAGAAACAGCGGCAACCCAAATATGTTCAGCAATCAATGGCAGACCAAAAAAAAAATATATATATAAAGAAAAAAACTTTCGATGCCGCAAGGAATTTTCCAAGGGATTAGGGGAGCCGCGGTTTGGCGGCGGCGACGGGCAGCCACTTGCTCCATGCTCCACATGCAGCGAAATTAATCATGGCATTGTTCGGCGCTTTTCAAAATAATAAATACTTCAGCGCGACTATAAAATAAATTACTCAAAATCATTTCATTTCATTTTCGTTTCACAAACGCAACAAGAGAATAGAATAGCAGGGAACTGGGACTGAGGCTGAGACTAGGAATGAGAGGGCGACAGGGCATGAAAAGGGGAGTGGGAATATTGAATCCGGAATGTGGCATGTGGATTCTAAATCTACGCACTGGATCATGACAAAACATAGACCAAGAGAGAGCGAGGAATCGAGGGTGGAGGATCGAGGGACAGTTTTAACTTTTCGGTGTCGGTGTCGGTTTCCTCTCTGGTCTGCCCTTCCCTCGCACGTGTCAACTTCAAAAAAAAAAACGAAACGTAACGAAATGCCAGGGGAATTTGTTGATCATTAATAACGTGGCACAGAAACATTTTGGCCACTTAGGGAGCCATGAATGGGGCGGAACTTGGCGGCGGCTGCTCCCAGACAGTTGTCAGCGTCAAAGAAATAATAAAAATGCCCATGGCAAAAATTAATCACAGCTCCAAAGGAGCGAAACGAAAATTGTAACAAAAATGCGTTTATTTCCGAAAAAAAGGCACAGAAAGAAAATGGGGTAAATATAAAATTAAAGACAAGAGAAATTTTAACAGAAATGTTTTATAAAATAAATAAAACAAGAAGCTAAATAGTTATCAGCAGAAATATAAACCAAAATGGGATTTAGTTTTAAATTCTTTTTTTTATACCCGCTACCCATAGGGTAGAAGGGTATTATAACTTTGTGCCGGCAGGAAATGTATGTAACAGGTAGAAGGAAGCATTTCCGACCCTATAAAGTATATATATTCTTGATCAGGATCAACAGCCGAGTCGATCTAGCCATGTCCGTCTGTCTGTCTGTCTGTCTGTCTGTCTGTCTGTCTGTCTGTCTGTCTGTCTGTCTGTCTGTCTGTCTGTCTGTCTGTCTGTCTGTCTGTCTGTCTGTCTGTCTGTCTGTCTGTCTGTCTGTCTGTCTGTCTGTCTGTCTGTCTGTCTGTCCGTCTGTCCGTATGAAACACTGGATCTCAGAGACTATAAGAGATAGAGCTCTAATTTTTTTTCGACAGTATTTCTCATGCTTGCACGCAGATCAAGTTTGTTTCAAATTTTTGCCACGCCCACTTCCGCCCCCGCAAATCATAAAAAAGCGTATTAAGCGTATAATTTTAAAGCTAGAGTCGCGAAAATCGGTGTTTATATTAAGAACTATAGTCTGTGTGATCCCTGAAAATTTGGTTGCGATCAGATAAAAATTGTCGAAGTTATTAAAGAAATAATTTTGTATGGCCAGAAACGGCTGCGGGCAGCATGCCTCATTTGGTTGACCAATTAGACCAACTAAATATTCTTATCCGTTCTTGGTTGTGTTCGGAAAAGAATCTTATAAGATATTCGAGAAGCAATTTTAATAAATGGTAAAAATTATTAGCCGCTTAAATGCAATAATAACGCGTTTTTACACACATAGATACATGTGTATGTATTTTTGTATGCATGTGATTATATTACACTTGCATTTGCATTTGTCCGTTATGTTCAAAATTGTATTAACTGTTTTTTCTGGCGTCCCGACGGTTTTCTGGTTTAAGTAGGGGTAGCGGGTATCTCACAGTCGAGCTCACTCGACTGTAGCTTTCTTACTTGTTTATTTATTTATTTATTGTTCATTTGACAGTTTTATTTATTTTTGTATTATTTTTATCTTTCTACATTTTAATTAAATATTGTTATACATTTTTTGGTATGTTTTCCCTGCTTTATTGTTTGCTTTAATAATTATTTTCTGTATTATTTTCTTTCTATTTAAAGCTTTGGCAATTTAAATTGCAATTGAAACTAAATTCATGTGCATATTTTGCTAGATTTTCATTTCACTTTTCCACAGACTCGTCCTGGAAAAAAATAAAGAAACGAAAACTAGAACAGCAATATTCGTACTCCCCCCTTTTTTGGCTGCTATTATTATTTCTGTTTTCGTTGCATTTTTTTGCTTTTTTATTTATTTTTTTTTTTTTTTGTTTTCATTTCGGCGTCGCAGTCACTTCCGCTCGAAAAAAAACTTTTAGCTTTTGTGTTCCTTGGCTCTTTTTTTGTTCTCTATTTGGCTGCAGCAGGGAATTGTTTTTGGGCAATGGGAATATTTATATGTCAGCGCCCAGACTCGCTCCCTCGGCTCCCTCTACCTAAAATATTGCCTGCGTCTTGCCTTTTTTGTTTTTTAATTTGGAGCGAAATGTCAAAAAGCTACAGAAAATTAAGTAAACAAACTATAAAAGCAGATTATAAAGCCCCCATAAACATAAACAAGAGCTGCGAGGGCTCCACCTCGAGATATGCAAATCGAGGGAAAACGGAAAACTAACTTGAACCGTTGATAACTTCATTAACAAATTGGATCTGAGAGATGGAACGAATTAAAAGCAGGGGGAGCAGGTCCGTCCATCCAGCTAATTTGTAAATTATTCGTGAATATTCATGGCTCTCTAGTTTTTCTCTCGATGCGAGAAAAACACTTTAAAAGGCGTCTCATAAATTTGACCGGCCCTCCCGCGGATGTTTACAAATTAAATTACTTTTTAAATTTATATATTCACCGTTGAGTTGGTTTTATTTATGGCAGAGACTATAGTTTTTGCATATTAGCCCCCTAGGCGTTATTTTAATTTATAGTTTATGAATATAAATGATTTTTTACTGTCATAAAAGTCATTAGAACTCACTCTCCCTTTGTTTGTGTAAAAAACAAATGCACTTTACTGATTTATTTATACTTTTTCTAGCTTTGAATTTATTCATTTCCCTTTCCAGTCTTTCAACTGACTTTTCTTTGAGATAATCCAGCCATCAATCGGTTTTCCGGGGAATATTTATGGGCCGAGTGGCTCTAATTTGTAAATCTCAAACCCATCTCGCACAAACACACACGACGCACGACAGATAATTTGTCAGATAATGGCTCATCTATCAGTTTTGTGACAAGATTGATGGCTAGATAATGCGATTGATAAATCTCCATTATTTTTCAGCATCCTTTCTCTCCATTTTCCTCGAGTTAATTTCGAGGAAAAGCGAGTTCAGGAGTAGTAGGAGGAGGACTACCACTTCCACTTCCCAATCGACTTCACTCCTGAGAGACAATGATTTGATTTTGGCCATGTCACTTGCCATGTCATCATCATCCCCCTGGAGAGGTGATTTCTTTCCTGATTTTTCCACACGCCCACCATTTATCATGGGAAAAAAACTGTGCACAGGAAGAAATAATAAGGGGAAATGGGAAATTTAAATGGGGTTTCGAGTTTATCTACCCAAAAATATCCTTGGAAACGTTTTGGGATATAGAAACTTATTTTTAAAGACCCAAAAAAATATTAAATTGAATTTTTATGCCTTATATTTTATTTTTTCTTTTTAAAAATTTCCAAAAAATCAAATTTTTACTTATCTGATATTTTTATACATTTTTCTGAGCGTAAAACTGCCACCAACTAAGTAAGTGAAACTCATACAATGAAAACCTCTCTCATATGAGGGCCACGAGGAAAAATGTTGACGGCAATAAAAGTGTCCATTGATTGGCATCATCCGTCCGTCCGTCCGTCCCTGCGTCCGATAGAATTCTAACCCAATCACCTTGCTTCCAAGTCACTCACAGTTCGCATTGTGATGGAGATGAGGTGACAGTTACTTCCCATTGAAGGTGTGATCGTTAAATTGAAGCCACACGCCGCATAAAATAAAATTCCCCTTTCCAAAATTGATTTCGGATCAAATTTGGTGGAAACGTTTAAAGTTTAACGAGCGGCCCTTAAAGTATTGGATTTCTATAAATAAATACCCGGGGGTTTAGTTTATCTCTTAAACTGGTCAAGGGGAAGGGCTAATCTATTTTTGGTAAAGAATTTCCAACGTCTTGGTTTTATTTTGAACAAACACAAAACACACACAATTCGAATGAATTATTCCCTTGGGGCGCACATAATAACCCCTGATTACTGGGTATTCCTGTGACAAGTGGGTTCCATATCCAACCCCCGCAATTACATTAAAAATTTACCAGAAAGCAAACCAAATTAACCAAAAAATTCAGTGTCCCGTGTCATATAATTTTCTACAAATTACGAAGGAATCACCAAGAAGGAGCATACACACATATGGTATATCGATCAAAGGGATTACTATTGATTTCCCTGTGCAGTACAGACAGGATATTCCTGCTCTGTTTTTATCTACTTTAGAGGCACTCCTTGCTGGCTGCTTTATAAAAATAGTTGAAAGCATTTCCCAAAAAAAAGAAAAAAAGGGCAAAGACACTAACATAATAATACACAACAAATAACAAAAACAACATCAAAGCAAGGACCTTACTCACACACACACACATACAATTACAATCTCGACGGAAAATCGCTTATGCAGGAAGCACTTTTCTTGGTAGCTCAGATTTTCCACAGCGAGGAAAACTCTTATCCTAAAACCTAACGCTGCTACTATACATTTTTTTTCTTCCCTGCCACCACCACCGAGTGTTTTTGTGTGGGAACGTGATTTCAGCATAATTCCGTATATCAGCGCACAAATGGAGCATGCCACACGTTCGTTCCTCCTCGAGGAGGGGCAAAAGGCACGGGAAGGACACTCGTAGCGAAGCCACAGTCACGGCCACGGGCTCAAAAGAAAGGACACTCGCTGTGAGAGATATAGAAAACCAGACTAACTGCACTTTTGCCAGTCTGGCCTCCTTTCTCTCCGCAGGTCAAGTATTTTATAAACGAAAGCCAGAAAATTTTGCTGGAAATCTCCGCATAAATATGATGGGCAGGCAGGCAGTGGCGGCGGCGATGGCAAAGGCTCAAAACGTCAAGAGTGTTGAAAAAATATAAACTCGATGAAAAGGCCGACAGAAAAAAAAAAAAATACTTTGAATGATTTGTATGTGAAGCATATATGAAGATGGCAAGAAAGGTGAGATCAAAGAGTTGCTGAATATTGAAATTCAAAATATAGGCAATATTGGAAAAGGAAAGTTTTAGTTAATTTCAAGCTTATCCTTAACTTTCCCGCCTTTAAAATAAATATATTGGAAACTTAAAACGTCTGCAAATGTGTGTAAATTATATATTAAATATTTTATATAGCAAAAATGCAAAGACAATTTCCGTGTTACTAAAAGTCCACAAGATAAGGGCACTCTGGTACAACTTTGCAATTAAGAACCTCCCTTTCCCTGCTAATCACTTCTTTTAATTAAAAATTATTATATAAAACCCAATCCACCTTCCTTAAAACTCCTAAAACCAACCTCGCTCGACCGTGTTGCGGTCAGAGAACTAAAAACGAAGCGAAATCCATTGATTCATTGAGTGCCAATTTACAAATCGAAAAGGCAGCCGCTGCTGCCATTGCACAAACAGCAATCTCAAGCGAAATCGGAATGGCAATGGGGGGGCGTAGGGCGAATCGAAATCGGAGCATACACACACACTCACACACGGGGAAATGGAGAGCGGGTGGTAGGGTGTCCAGGATCGAGGGCTCTCCTCTACAAGGGGAAAAACATGAAAATCGAGCGCTTTAATATTTTGAGCCCATTGATTTTTGAGCTGCGCTCCTCGGGGCTTCGCTTCGAATGCATACACTTCCTTCACATATGTACACACATGTGTGTGTGTGTGTTTGCTTAAAATGTTTCCCAGTTTCCCCAGGATTTTCCATACAGAACATTTTCATTCATACATTCATTCATTCGGGCTGCCTGGCACCACCGCCGCCGCTGCGGGTGAGTAATTTTTCAAGTATTTTCCATGTTTTTCCAACAGTGTCTGCCCGGCTCTGTCCTCTGTGTGTGTGTGCTTAGCTCCCGTCGAGGGTCTATGGGTCCGTCCTCTGCCAATATTCACAAAAATCAAAGATTAAAATGAGCAGCGATAGGACCCAGGCAGCAGGACCTCTTTGTATTTGCAGGAGCGCTTAGCCCCGGGGTCAGGGTTTTGGTTCTGTTTCGGGTTCAGGATCGGTTTTCATTTCGTCACCAGATGCTGCACCAGTTTTACACAAATTATTGTACAAATATTTGACTTTCAAAAAAAAAGGAAAAGGAAATAAAAAACAATATAAAAAAAAGACAAAAAACAAAAGCTGAAACTCCCGCGCGCGCTACACATTTATTGAATTAATGGATTATTCCTGCGTCAAAACAGCTGCGACCTCTTCACGATGTGCTTTGTTTTTTATTTGTCAGTTTCCTCCTCCCCCACCACTACGGGGATTATTATTCAAAGCATTTTCCAACCTTTTTTTTTATTGATGTATACATCTATGTATGTATATTCTGGCAGGGAAATTGAAGCCAAAGTCAAAACCAAAGCCAATGCATTTAATTAGATTGAAAATTAACATTTTAATCCCTGAAAATTGTGTAGAAATTGAATCCCATTTTCGGTTTAATTCGACTAATCAAAGTCAATGAGAAGGAGAGTCTCATTTGGTTTGGACAGGGTGGAAAATCAATTTCAGTTTCAATTAGAATGTGAAACCTTTGATTGAAGACCCCTTATGACAGGCCATGACCACAGTTTGAGTTTGAGCTGAAATACTGAAAGTTTACAGATTGCTTATAAACTTGTGGTTGAGTGAGTGGCTTTGAGGGGCCTGAAAAAGACTTTATTACAAAGTATAGAAATGAGTTTTTGATCTATAAAAACAAAAATAAATTATATAGATCCTTTAGGACTTTATGATTCACCCTGAAAATAATCTTCTTTGGCAACAGAGTTCATAAAAGAGCTCTTCTGCTTTGGGAATATATATTACATTAATTCAATAAAATCCCTTGTGTTTCGAGGTATTATTACCCCTTCAAATTATATCCAACTTCTAGGGCTATTCCTTCCATTTTAGCACCCTTCCATAAACGACGCCCCTGACCCCAGTGCAGCAGTTAGAGGCAGTCACACCGTTTGCATGTTCAAATTACATTGAAATCCAAGGGAAAAAAAGGGCCGCCGCAATCACAAAGCAGCACAAAAACCATTTCACAATTTTCTGTTCCAATTGGCCAAAACACACACAAACACAAAGTGAGGGTTTTGGCCATTTGTAGGCTGGCGTTTAGTTGGGGGTTATTTTTTTATGGGCCACATGAATTTCAGTTGTGGCCACACACAAGAGAGAATGAGAGAAACCATGTGTGTGTGTTCCACAATTTGGCCAAAAAGTTGAACATTAAAATGCACTTGTTAACAAGTAATTTGTTGGGAATGGCAGATATTTGCTTATCGCAGCCATGAAATCAGTTTTGGCCAACTGAGAGAGTAAAAAAAGGTTGAATATTTGATTAGACACAACATATAGGGCCTCGTTAGAGCCATGAACCCTTACTTCCTGTGTGGGAAATTGTAACTACATACTCATGAGGGGGTTGGAAAAACAGAGCTCTCTATGGAAACAAGTGCATCCACTTACAATTAAGATTGTAATCACTTCGAATGGTGTTATAAATAAGTCAAAAACCTATGGACGAGGGGAGGATTACAAGATTACCATAACGAGGCAGCATCTGAAAGCACTTACGAGTCCTCAGACTGAGCCTTAGCCTCAGCCTCCTTCTATATCTCAATGAGCGACCATTCGGCATGAATTTAATCTTTATTGGAGAAGTCACTGTGCGAGTCAAGTGGGAGAGCAGAGAGAAAGTACTCGAAAGTAATGTTTCATATGGACTATCCCGGAGTCTCTCTCTGGCAGCATTCCGTTCCGACAAATCCCCGCAGGCGAGACAAAATCAATTTCAATCAAACAAATGCAGCGAGACGGAGAATGGGAGGCAGTCATCGTCGTCGTCGTCGTCGCCTTCCCGGTCTCAGTCCCCAGACCAAATCCACTCAAGTGAACCAATAAAAACATGAAGCAAAAAAAAATATAATTCCTTCTTTTGAAGGGGGGGGTGAAAATTTCATTCCCATTCCTTCTCGTTATTTTTTAGGCTGGCTGAGTCACTGGAAATGAAGTGCATGTAACAAAATAATTGAGAATAATCGAATTTAAATCACATTTGGCTTTGACACTGATGACAATGGCACAATGATGATCGTGATCACTCGAGGGGTGACTTTTGGGCTAAACAAGAGTGAGGAAAGTTCAAATTTGCCGCCGGTTCCACATGTCACAATTCGAGCGGAAAGAAAAGTGTCGGAAACAATATCGAAAAGTTACATTTGTTTGCTATTTTTTTAAAAGGGGAAAAATCGTTTTGATGGTAGGAGAGAATATAAAAGAGATTAAGAAATTGAAGGGTTTTACGTATTAATTTGTAATGTTTCTAGGGAGTTTTTTAATTATTTATATTTTAAGGCCTAATCTAAAATAACATTTAATAGTTCATATTTTGTACTGATAATAAAAATCACTGTTATTCCTACTTTTCCTTTAATTTGAATTTTTAGACTTTAATGTCATATTGTAAATGGTTTTCTCTATTTTCTTTTTATAAAAACCTTAATTTTCAACTTCCCTTCACAATCACTGTTTTAAAAATAAAATTTGTTAATTACTCAAATTTAGAGTCACAGCTGCAGTCACAACTTGTGAGTTAATTCCCCTGGGCATTTGCCATTGAAGCAAGACATTTATGCACGATCCCCGAGATCCGGAAAGTCAGAAAAAATGTTATTTCCCGGTTTTACCATTTCCCATTTCCCATTTGGCCCGTGCAATTAACCCTCCATGGCCGACGGTTCCCGCCAGATGTTTGGTCTGCTGGGGTTACGCCTTCGTTTTTGGATAATGGGAAAACTAAACGCAATCCCCAGATATATGAGTATATACATATAAACAAACTCATTGACATGTTCTCTAATTTCATTTGAATGTCCGTGAAATGTCATTATGGTGGAAAATCTAACCCGAGGGGCAAGAGAACATTTAAAAATGTTGCATTTTTCATGGTCTCTGGTTCGTGTTTTGTTTCTAAAATTTAATTTCTGGCTTAGTTTTTATCCAGCTTTAATTGAAATTTATGGTCACATCAAATAACACTCTTACCCCAGGCGAAAAAAAAGTGCTAATGTCTAAATTGCTTTTGTTTTATGTGTTGTTGTTGTGGCAACACCAACCCCACATTAAATTCCAAACATTTTCAACTGGTTTTCTGCGGTTACGCTGTTTATATTTCAATTGAGGTTTTCACGCAATTCGATGTGTTTCCCTCGGCTGTTTGTTCGTTTGTTTGTTTGTTGTTTTTTGGTTGCCTTTTATTTATTTATGCCGTGCTACTTCCGTCGAAATGTGTATCATAAAATGATATGGAAATGGTATATAAGAGTTAAGGGGTAACTCACCTTCGTCGGCCGTCGCCGGGTGCTGTTCGGCTTGGACCATCATCGTGGATAGAGCTGCGGTAACGACTAGAAGGAAGGCCGTGGCCAGCTTTTCCGCACTGGAAAATGTATCCATTTTGGGCATTTTCCCTTGGCTGGACTCCTCCTTCGCTTTACTGGAAAAACCTTTATTCCTCTGCTTTTCTGTGCGAGTTTTTCCTGGCTACCTTTTGGTAATTGCTGCTCTTTAATTTTCCTCCTTGGTTCGTTGTTTTTCCGTTTCACTTGATTCGTTTTCGGTTTTCTATTTTTTCGTTTTCATAAGTTGTTGCCCTTTGGTTCTGGCTGCAGTTTCGTGATTTTCTCGCTTTTTCCAGCAGCTGCTTGCATTTTAATTCTCATCTTTTCCACTTGATTTTCCCTCGATTCTCAATTCACTTTGAGTTCTCCATCACCAGTCCTGGATTGCTGCTGCTGCTGCTGCTGCTGACGCTGACATTTGCCACTGAAAATAGAAAATAACAAGGAAAGCATTTATAAACAATGGGAAACACACAAATTTTCACGAATTAGTTTTCATTTATGCACAATTTTTGGCATCGAGGGGAACGAACACGCAAAATATAAGAGCAACAAAATATTGAATTGCAAATCGGAATTGGAGTTATTTTCCCCCTTTTTTCTCTGGGAAATTTTTGTGGAAGGAAAGAAAATTTGGTAACCAGGAAAATCTGCATACTGGAACGTGTTCGATCATCCTTGCTTAATTACAAAATGCAATATGCCAGGAATTGGGTTTGGGATGTGACTGCAAATCGGAATTGAAATGAGACTCGTATTGTTCCCTTAAAAATTAAAGGGAAAATTATAGGAAACTCAGTAAAACTTTATTCATTTTTAACTTCAACTGTTGGGAATTAGGTGTCCCTTAAAGTTTTCTTAAGAATCATTGTCACTGCTTACTTAAAATTAAACTCACACCCAAAAACCTGACCAATTTTCACCTCTAACCAATTGGATCAATACGTCAACGCCTCTTCATTGAAATTCATCAGGAACAGAAAGTTTACAGACTTTGGACACGCCCCCTCGAAGAACACCGAACAAACAGGACTACAAAAGGTACAAAACCACACGGATATCCCCGCAGGATCCGGTCCGTTTTCCCGCCCCCCTCATTTCGAATGCAATTGCCCAGCACCGCACCGACATCGTGTAACCCAATAAGTTTAATGACGTTGCGCGCTCCCTGCTGCCTGGAAAATGACTTAAATATTTAAAATGCCAGCACAGACAGACAGTCGTCGGACAGGGACTCGGCAGACCCTGGGAGCAATATCTCTGATAGATTACAGCAGAGAGTCCCCCACAACCTTGGCAGTTGTGCTGTGCCGGGGGTCGGCGTGTAAATAATAAATAAATAAATATTGTTATATTTAACAACAATGTCGGACTTGGACAAATAGAGCCCTCAGAACGGGGTTATGGAATATGAAAGTACTGGGCGCACATATACTGGCCATATTTTTGTCAACCTTTCAACATGCCAAAACAAATTGACCTCAATTTTTTATTACCAGTTGGGAAATGCACAGGAGAAAAGTGAATTTTTTTGGGGGTGCAGAGAAAGGTAAAATATAACTTAATGCTAGCCAAATACAAGGATTTAAGTATCTGGTCGCCCCTTTTCTTTCTCTCGCTTTTCCCCGTCGACACTTTCCTTTCAGCTTTCCCTCTCGTTGTTGTTCCGTGTGTTACTTATGTGCTCTACTTTATTTGCCTCTATTCTTCGCTTTCTTGAAGCAATTTAGCAGCATTTTGTTTGGCCAAAAGGGGCTTACAACGATTCTTCTAATATAAACACTCACACATGCCTGGCCACAAGGACGCACACGCACACGGCAGGCTCACACAACTGTGGGGGGGAGAAGGGATGTAGGGCTTACATTGACACTTTTGCGGGTAGAGGGTGCAGTCAGGAGCGGAATATGGTTTATGGAGGGGCGTTTTGTGTTTTAAGAATATTTTTAGTACGATTTTTAGAGATTATTTGCAAAATCATATTTGGAAATTCATTTTTGAGCCTTTTTGTGTCCGAAAACTTCGCATAACATTCCTAGAAAAAATTATTAAAAATATATTTCTACTACAAAGAAGCTTGTTTAGAATATGTTTATTAAAATAATGCTTGGAAATTAGATTTAAGCATTTAACATTATCTATTTTTCCGGAACTAAAGCATTAAAGCCTCTTAAAAATTGTAACTACACATATTTTAGGCTCTTATAAGCCAGGAAAACTTGTTTTTAAATGCCTAAAAAAATTATTTCAAATATATTTGTAGGTCAAGAAAGCCATTTAGAGATTTCTTTCAGACATTATTGGCTCTAAATTAAAGTTAAGCAATTTATAGATTTATTTTTGAACCTCCCATGAACTTTCTCTGTTCCGCTCCTGTTTATTTTTCGTAAGCAGTAAATACTTAGAGGTGAGAGAGGGCAACCACAATTTTCAGTGGGGCAGAAGTAGCAGCAGCAGCAGCAGCAGCAATAGAAACTGAAACAGGAAAACTGAGGACTGAGAACCGAGAACCAAGGAAAACTGGCTACAATGCATGAGTTGCCATTCATAATATTAGCGCGACGAGGCGAGCCCAACAAAGGCAGCTTTCCACGCTTTCCACAGCCCCAAAACTTCACTCAACCCCCTCCCCCTCCGTTTGCAGATGAAGAAGGAGCCACAGGAATTGGTAAATAAGGGCAGGAAAAGCTCTGGCTGAGAAAGAGAGAAAACTACACGTGTAGGCAAAGCAATCAACAAGCAGGATACGAGTCGAATGAGTAACATAAATAATAAAACCCAAGGAGCAGGAGCCAGTTGAGGTGAAAAGGAGGGGGAGGAGGCGGAGGAGCAGGCTCAGACATTTGTATGAATGATGTCTGAGAGGCCAGGACGACGCATGAATGGCAAATGGCGAAATGGGTGAGTGACGAGTGGCAGGCTCGGCTCCTGCCACCTGGTCGGAGGAGGATGGCCTGCTTATTTATGCTGTGCCTATTGCTGCCACTCGAGACCCCAGCAGGGCAGACGTAGAACGGAACGACGTATCCTGGCCCAGGCCCAGGCCCAGCCAGTGGAATATGACGGCAAATAGAAAATATTTATGTATTATGCAAAACGGAATGCGTAGGAGCTTTGCCAGAGCACCAATAATGGAAACCTGTTGTCCGGGAAATCTAATTTTCGAGATTCCCACACCTCACGAGGAGTAGGGGTACTCTCCTCTTTAACCCATAACTCAGACTGGCGGAGGAGGAGCACATGGTTATTTAATTTGGCTATTCCTGCAGCAGCTACCCCAACTCCAAACAAAATAATGGCCAGGTGAAAGTGCAGGTGTAGGAAATGGCTACCAGGGGCTAGAGCCAACTCACCCACAGATAAGATATGGTTTGATATCTGGAAAGGAAACAAGGATTGGAAACAGGGGCTGGGACTGGTCTTGGTTGGGTGTTAAGTGTGCTAGAGATTAGCAGGGTAATTTTTGGGTTATTATCGGTTAGTTATATATTTTCTCGTAGGATTTATGGCGTTTATTCTCCCTAAATTAGTATTATTTCTTAAAGACTTTATATATATAAATAAAATATAAATGTTTTCACATAGAAAAACATATTTAACAAAGATTTTCAATAGATTTTATATATATAAGTAACACATTTAAGTTGTCATATAGAAAAACATATATTACAATGATTTGTATTATGTTCTATGACCTTTAAAAAATATTCTTTAAATCCTTGAAACTTGTACTTTTCTTGGGGTAATATTTAACCTACAACCTTTTACAATTTCTCCAGATTTTTCTTCTTTTCTTTCTGTTTTTTGTTAACATTTCTTTTCGCCCAACTGAGTGAACAATGCGAAAAATTCTTGGCCAATTTGCATAAGTGATTTGCTCTCCCTTTTTATTCCCCACAACTGAAGCTTTTGCCTCTGATCTCTTCATTTCGTATCCTGTGGAGCCTCAAAATCCCGCTGATGCCACCACCCATGTCCTTTTAGCCGTCTGCCTATCTGGGGCACAGGTGGGGCACCAGAGAGAGGGGCGAGGAGTGCAGGCCAGGAAGGTGGAAAAAAGTGTGTGCAAAGATATGTGAGAGTGTCAGCAACGTGACGCTTATAAATTTATGAAGAAAACTTCTCAGGCAGCAGCAAAAAAAAAAAAAAATATATATATATATAAAAGGAGGCAGGAGCAGCCCTCTAAGGACCTGCCCTTTATTTCTCCATTCAAGAGAACACACTGAGCTCAACGTGAGACTGGACCATGTCGCATTGACAGCTTGAACAGAGAGAGAAACTATAACTTTTGATTGGGAAATATTTAAGGAATAATTTCTTATATTTTGTTTATCGAAAACTAACTAATTTGTATCTCCATTTTAGCCAGAAATCTTTTTAATTATTTTTATATTAAATATTTCTCTAATTTCTTATAATTTATCAAATAATTTCTCCCGGTTTTATACTCTTCAGAGTTGGGACACTGAGACTGCAGTAAGTGAAATTAATTAAAAAGGACGAATAGCGTTAGTCAAGGATTGTTTGGCCCCAATGGGGGGTAAGGTGGTTGGGACTGCCACTGAGTTTCGAGCGTAAAAGAGATGAATGGACTGGGGGACAGACGATGAATGGGCAAAAAGATGTCAACACTTTGTTGGCAATGATGACGTCGTCACGTTGTCGTTGTTGTTGCTCCTCCTATATCCTTGTTGTCCTGTCTGCTGCTGGTCCTTCCGGCCACCAGCCAGCCATCCATCCATCCACATCCATTGTTACTGCCATTGTTTCATATTGCTCTTCTCATTCTCAGCTCGACTTGGCCCGGCTCTTGGCAGTCTGCTGCTGCTGTTTATGAAGTGGCCAAGAGGAACGACGACGACGACGGAGTGGCGTTGTTAATAATAGAATGTTACTTCTATTTTGGCCCGCTTCGCGTTACCATCTCCGTTCAGGCAAGCAGCAAATCTCGCTTCTGGTCTCTGGTTTCACTGAGCTCCTCCATTTTTTTTGCTACTTGTTTTTCTTCCACTTGAGAACTGAAGGAGTTTTTCACTCCTGTAAACTTTCTGCCACTTGAAACAGAGAGTCCAGAGAGAGGGAGCAGAGCAGCAGCAGGAGCAGAAATATCCTCATTTAAATAAAAGAGTTTAATATTTTATTTGACTGACTCCTTGGCTTGCAATTATTGCTCTTCTTGCCATTTCCGCTTTTAATGAAATCAAAAGAAGAACAAACGTTTCTGTCTAGGGTAATCCCAGCTTTTATTTGTTTTCCCAACTAATTGCACTCGATCTTTTCCTTTTGGGAAATTCACAGAAATTCAAATTCAAAGTTTGAACATGTTTTCATTTTGGTTGGAAAATCAAAAGGCAAATAGCCTGGTTATCAAATTCCAGCAAGCATCACAGAAATTGTCAAGCCAAACAAAAGGTTTGGTAAACATTTCCATGAATTTTATGCACATCCATGTTTTATTATTTTTTTTTACATATATGTATATATTTTTAATTAAAGCAAAAAGTGAGAGCAGTTATTCCGATTTCCCTGAACAGGGACAATGCCAGAGCAAAGCTCGTAAAATTTCAATGTCAACAATTTTTGCCCCACTCCCACTCCCCTCTGGCTCATAAATATATCCCATATATGCCCCCTGTCTGTGTGTGCGTCTGATCTGATTCTATATCTATGACAAAAAAAATTGTTTATTTAATGGAGGCAAATCCTCCAGCCTGGGGCTCGCCTCGCCCCCTCATCCCTCGGCTTTGAACCTGTTTACATTTTACTTTTTCAATGTACTAAAAATGCGTTTTTAGCCGACAGAAAAAAAAAACATAACAAACTGGAAAGGTGGAATAAAATTGGTTAAGGGAAAATATATTATAGAATTAGTTTGTACCCTAGAAATGGTATTTTTGAACAGGACACTGTCTGGGAATTTTAGAAATATAAACAAAGAAATGCCTATAGAAGCCTTTTGTTAAAGAACATAATTTTCAAAACTTAAAAGTACATATCCAAATCCAGAAATTTATATTATAAACAAGGACATATTTAGAAATGTATTTATTATATATATTTTTTTAATGGAAATTTGTATTACTTAAATAACAAAGCAAGGTTAAAGTTACCGATTTTCAAAATAAACTTCTTTAAATTAACAAAAATAAATAAATAAATATGCATTTCATTACCAATGACATTTTTCTGTACCCCTTAAGGTAAAGTTATAATATAATAGAATTTACTTCATAAACTTCTATAAATTCATCTAAAATCCTTAATTTTATTTCGGAAAATAAACAAATATTAAACTACAAATACATTATATTGCTTACAAAATTTGAAATAGCCCATCAAACTCTTTTACAAGCGAATGGTTATAGGGTGAAATCAGAACAGGATCCGATAAACTCATGGGATTTTTACTGTGGAGCAGGGACTCTTCTGCCGTAACGAGTCAAAAGGCACTCACACAAATATGCAGACACACATCTAAACATACACACGAGACACACACACACAAAGAGGGAGACTCGGAGGAGGTCGTCGCATATCCTTGGCACATTTCATATGGATAACAAATGCTTGGAAAATTATTTTCAAATGCGCCGCCAAAGCAAAAGCGCGCGGGGAAGTACACAACAAAAAAAGAGGTAGAGTCTGTTCCGCTCTTTTTTTTCTTCCCTTTCAGCCTTGAGAGTGTACCCCACAAATATTTTTTTACACCATTTTCCTCACACCATTTTCCATTTTCCCCCAAGGAAGCGCAACAGCAGCTACTTTGTTGCCTAATACAAGGGGTTAAAGCGTGTTTTATTGGCCGCGCGGCTTGTTTATTTCGTTTTCCCATTTTGGCTTCTTTTTATTATTACATTTTAAATATTTATTTCCTTTTCTGTTAACAAAAAACAAAACTGGAAAATATGCCAGAAAATTCCCTTAGCTTCCAGTTGACTTTTTGAGGCATAAAAAGCGGAAGTTACGCTGCGGTTTTCCCTGCCTACGCACGTGCCATCTCAGCTTTTTCCACCGCTTTCCCTCTCACTGCCTTTGCTTTGCACGTGTGTTAATTGGCGGTCTAGGTGTTTGACTGTGTGTGAGTATTTATTCAGGTGAGCAACAGGATTCGCCTTTTCCTTCAGCCCCCGTTTTCCTCCCCTCTTGCTTTTGGCCTGTCAACTTAATTGGCTTCGGTGTGAAATTAATTGGATTTCTCTGCTCCTTATCTTTGAATGATTTTTTTCTGTATTTATCTTTGTTTTTATTATTTTTTAATTACCATTAAAAAGTAGATGGGGGTAAAGCACAGATTGCATAATTGACTGCGATTTGATTTGACTTTAAATTGGGGTTTCCCAAGAGGTTTTCAGGTTATTTAATTTGAATTCCGGTTTCTTAGTTACTTATTTAAATTTTAAGTGAATTAAATTGAGGAGGAAAATATAGAATAAATGGTTTTAACTAAGGAATATTAGGTAACACTTCTTAAAGAGCTTTATTAATACAAAAAGTATGGCGCTCTTATCCTTTATTACATCAAATTGGCTACACCTTCCCTTATTTCTGCTTAACAATATAACTACCAACTAATGGCCACCATTTATCAAGCTATTAATAAGCTTTACTTCAAATGCTTTTACTCACTCCCTCTAGAAAAAAACACCACTATTAATATTTACACAAAACATTGATCACTCCAGTAAGTAGAAGGGATTTACATTAGCAAATGTAATATTTTCTCAGTGATATATACGAAGTGTTATCTCCGACAGAGTCCGGCGAATGTAAATTCCACCCCGACGACTAATGCAAAGTTAGTTAAGCGGACTAAGTTTAGCACGCGATCTTAATTACGTAGAAGGGCGAACTTTTAAGGGATGAGAATTGCGTAAGCCGCCAACCCCCCCTCTCTCGCTCTCTCTAGGTGGAGGCAAGCAGACAACACCACCAGCAGACGTAGACCACTTGGCAGGAGAGTTTGGGCCGCGGCAGGCACTTTATGGCCATAACCGAAAGTGCCATTGACTGTAGTCCCCGCCGCCATTCCCCTTACCTTTCCTTCGCTGCGATTACCTGCGGGCGACAACCCTAAAGCTGACGCCAGCCCCTGGCCACACCCACTCTCATAATGGGGATTAACTTTAGTCCCGACAAACAAAAGTCCTGGGCAAAAAAAAAAATACAGCAAAATAAAGGATAAAAGCATGTGCTGCGTTTTTAATGCCCTTTCTGGCGGGGTATTTGAATTTTTTAAATAAGTTTGAGAGCTAAGAAAGGCAGAAGAATATGAAATAAAAATGATATATTAACTTTAAAAAAAATTTCGACTATCTACAACCCCTAAATGTCATTGTATCCCAAGTTTCATATCAAGAACTATTTAAATTTTAAATAAATTCCCTAAAAAGGGCTGCTAAATATATCAATTATATACCTATAACATTTAAAATAGTATAAAATTTACTTATTAAAGTGTATTCCCGTTTTCGATTTCCTTTGCTAATTTAATTTGTTAAATTTTCTCTCCTTGTTTTTTTTTTTTGTGGGTCCTAAGTGCGACTCTGACATATGCACAAAGGATCACGCATGCAAAGAGGTGAGGAAAACGCACAAGGAGAGGGGAAAAGGGGGCTGGAAAAACCCCTAAGCCCGGCATGGAGGCGGAAAAAACTCAGCGGGACACGCACCACGCAAAACATTTTTCATCGTTAGCAGCCATAAAGAAGACAAAACCAGGCATCAGACCCCACTCTCTCTACTCTTTCCCTCCCGAATTTCCTCTGTATCCTGCCACTCTTTATCCTTGCCATATTCTTACCCCTCGGGAAACCCCTATTTTCCCCCCGCAACCCAACCAGACCACAGCTAATGCAAAAGCAAACATAACACCAGCGACCAAAACAAATTTGCACAATGCACCAAGGAGAGCAGGGAGGAGGGGGTGGGCAGGAGGAAAAGGAAAGAGGATACAACTAACACATGAGAACAGTTTTTCAGTTTTCATTTTTCCTTGTTTATATTTTAGTGACACTTTTTTAGCAGCTTCAATTTAACTTTTTTGGATATGTTTCAAGCTATCAGCAGTGATTTTTGGCAGGATTTATAAATGAGATTAATTTTAAGAGTTTTTTATGAGAGTTGTTGAAGTTTTTAAAATAATTTGTTAAAGTTTGTGAATGAAAGATTAAATGGGGGAAATTTTATTCTGTGAAAAAAAATTTTAAGAATTATTTTGGTGCGATTTTAATTGGTGGAAACATTGAAATTATAAGAAAATATTTAAATAAATTATATATGCTTAGAAATCATGTTTAATTTTGATTAAAAAAAAAATAGTTTATGGTCCTAATACCTTAAACAAATCCTAATTCTTCTTTTGAAACCCCAGCGTTTGCTGTCTTTTTCCTGAATCTTATATGCGGACAGTAACTCGACCTGTTCTCCCTTCGCATATTGGTTGTGCACACACACATGTTTTTGTTCTTTTTTTTTATGTGGCGCCAGCAGAACTCCCACACTTTTGCACTTATATTTTCCTGCTGCTCCTGGGTCCCCTTTAATGCCCCCTTTTTTTCGTCCAAGAACGGCTAACGATGGGGCAGCAAGGAAAAAAAAAAGGGGGAAAAAGGCGGCGACTAGGCGTGAATTATGACCTATTGAAACCTCAAACAAGACCCAGGCTCAACAACAACAACAACAACTCACTGAGTCACTTTTTCCCCCCTTGTTTTCCCCCGAAACACACACTCCTTTATTTTCCTTTGGGTCTCAGAACGCTCCTTGCTGCCGTCGTCCCCCTCTGATGTCTGCAATTTTTACTTTATGACTTTATTCTGTCCTCGTTTTATGCATTTTTTATGCCGCTCCGTTGCGGTTTTCTCACTTTGTTGGCCAACAAATCCACCAAAGAGCGAGTGAGAGGGTTAATATGGTATATACTTTAGCCAGCCAGGCTCTGGGCCTTTCCTTCATTTCCCCTCTCCTAGATCCTGTTTCTATTTGAGTTTGTATCCCTGCTGCATTATTTATGCATTATTTAGTTGAAGCGACAACTATTGGCTGTCGGACAGCTTAATGGGTGTAGGTTAATGGGTGCCACATGTGAAAAATGAGGTTTACTTCAGGGTTCGGCATATCTAAGGGAAATATTTTAAGGGTTATGCAGGTTTTTCTTTATGGATTTTGTAATAGAAGAGGGGTTTTGCGAGGGCTTTTTAAGGCAGGGATTTTTAGGTATTTACATTAAGCTTTGAGTTATTTAATGGTAGGGCTTTAAAAATCCCCATAACATCTGCTTAAATAAACCTGAGTAGGCTTTTGGGTGCTTAAGAAACTATATCAAGTTTATATAAAATTATATAATTATATTTAAGCAATTTTCTTGACAATTTCGAGCTCAAAACTATTTTTTTTAATATTATTTACTTTTGTTTTACCACTTTAACGGCTCTTAAACAATTTTCCAAGACCTAAAAACTAATATATTAAAATGTGTTTTATGTTTTTATTGAACATAACAACACGCTAAATAATTAAAATTCCTTTCTTAAACCATAAAGCGATTAAAAATAATTCACGTAAACCTAATGCACACATCAAGGCAATTACCAGATGTTAATTTAAGATCTTTGAACCAATTACCAAACCCCTTTGTTCTTGTTTATATATTTTTTTTATTTTTAATCCACACGACATAATCTTTGGCAAGCAAAATTCCAATTAAACTGCATCTGAAAAAAAAATGTGCTCGAGTATCCACGTGTCGGACATTTAGATGCAATAAAAAATATATATATTTGAAAGGAGACCGACCGCCTCGTGTCGCGATAAAAATCTAAACTTAGGAACTGAAACTAAACTACCAAAAATGTGAGAAGTAAACATTTTTTGTTGGCCACCCCAAAAAAAATGATGAAAAACAGACACATAAAAGTCGTGGCAGGTCGGTGGTTTGCCTTTAAAGCAATTATATATCCCAAAAAAAAAAAAAGAAAAGGGGAGTCTCAGGCTCCCGTCAAACGTAAGCAGCAGCAGGGAAAGTGGGGAAAAAAGTTTAAGTGAGGAAATTGCGTGCAAAAGGGAAGAAAATTTATTGGAAAAACAGGACGAGAAACGAAATTAAACACGCGCAATGGAGCCTCCCACGCTCCTGGCCTCCCAGCTCGCTGGGTGTGCATAAAAAGTCTGAATTATGTTCCATAATAAAAAGTTATGACTGTAAAATTTTTTAATTGCACATTTGGGAGTTTTTTTTTTGTTGTTGTTGCTGTTGTTTTTTATTTAATTTGAAATTCGTTTTTAGCTGCCAGACACCGCAAGGAATTTCACTTGCTCACACTCGCTCTCTCTCCGTTTATTTTCGAGTTTTTCCACCAAACAAATGTGTCAATATAGCCGGGGAAAAAGGACTCTCAGGAGCTCAGGAGCCCAGACAAAGACAAAGACAAAGTTTTGCCATTGCGGTTAAACTCAAGTTAAATACTTTAAGCAACGCACAGCAGCTGCAAATATATGTACAATTTTGTTTAATTTTAGCGCCAGCCTTTGTTCTAACTTGGCTGAGTGGCTGAGCAATTAAATGGCCTCAAGGCGAATGAGTTTCCCCTCTGAATTTTCCACAGAATTGTGATGACACTCCCTCTCCTCAAAGGAAATTGAATTATTATTATTGGCAAAGTTTGTTGTTTGATTGTTGCATATTCCAGGGGCATTCCCCTGGAAATTTGATAGATTTCCTAATAACACAGACGCATAAATATAAAAGGTAAACAAATGTGAAGACACTATAAAAAGAATGAGGTTTGAATTGCAAATGTTTATTCAGCCGCAGTCACAGGTGTGTTTCAGTGTCTGTGTCTGCCTCTAATTGATTTTTCAAACCATTTGAGACTTTTATTTGCAGCCAAGACCATTTAATTTAATAAATAGATTTTAGATTTGGGGTTTTCATTATAATTTAGAGACAGCAATTAGTGTGTAGCAGACCATTAAAATCAATTTCAACAATGTGGATTATTTGCTTTGGTTTATGATTTATGGTTTTGTGATGAATTTGCTTCTATATTTATTGGTTTTGTGCTTTTATTTAAATTGCATTATTGAAATATTTTCATAATTTAGGAATTTTTTATTAGGCAACAATGGAAATTGTTGTAAAATTTTATAGTAATAAAGGATAATTGGAATTTAAATTTCAATTTTTAAGGTTGCGAATTCAATGTTTTATCAGTTTAACTTGTATTCTCGCTTAAGAAACCTTAATTTCTTCTGATGTAAAATAAATGTTTTATCAGTTTAAATTCTAGTTTCTTTTAATAAACCTTAATTTCTCCTGAATTTTTCTTTTTTCACTGCTTATTCCAAGTATTTAATTTCCAACAGATTTTCTAATTACCCCTCAACTTAATATCTCCTCAACAACTTGGCTGAATCTTAAGTGGTTTCACTCTGCCAAAAAAAATAAACAAAATATCTTGTGGAAAGTTTTTGTTTTTTCTTCCATATTTCACTTGCGCCTCACGAAAAGCTGCACCCCCTCTTTGGGCCCTGTTGACATCTGCCGTCCATCTGCATTGTTGGCGTTGGAGTTGTCCCCTGGCTAATTTGCTTCTCTTTTGCTTTAATCTGGTCGAGTAAATTTACAAATTAATTAAAACAACAAACAAACGAGCGCAGCAGACAGAACGCGAAGAGCAACAGTCGTTGCGGGGCCAAAAGTCAAAAATGTTTAAAAACAAAACAAAAAAAATCTCAAAAAAAGCAGCAAAATTAAGGCACTAAAAACAGGAGCAAACAACACCAACAATGAGTAGTTGAAAAGGCCAAAAAGCTTAGGGAAGGGGAAAAAGGTGGAGCTTGAATTTTTGGTAGCAGGTTTCGGCTTGAAATTCCCAATCCCTCCTCCTTCCTGCCTTTGTTTTTTTTCTCTCCTTGTTTGCGGGTATATTCAAGGGACACCGCAACAACAATATGAACAGGGAAAATACACCAACAATAAATACAACAACAACGAGGGGCAGAAGCAACATTCAGACCCGTCGGCAAATGTAAAAAAGTCAAAAGTGGCGAGAGAAAAAAAGAGCCTTGGCAGAGGGACCTTTTTTTTCGTTGTGGTTCTGTTGGGCAAGGAAAAGCGCGTGGAAACGCACAGAAATAATAATAATAATAAAAACGGGAGCGGGAACGGGGGGAAGTGGGGTGCTAGGCGATTTCAGTGAGCCGAGAGTAAATTATAAATTAACGCTGCAGGCGACGCGAGGTCAACTTTTGGTGGCGTCCTTTGCTCCTTCACCTTCCTCCTCCACACTCTCCTGCTCCTGTTCCTTTTGCTCTTTGGCCGAGTTTTTTTTTTTTATTTACTGCCGTTCTTTGACTCTCTGTCACACACACAAACATACACGCAGGAATCGTGGCTACTATATGTTATTTTCAAACAACAAAAAATCAAGGGAACAAGTTATACGACTTTGGAGTTCCCTGGGATGAAAATAAATAACTCAAAAACTTAGCTATAGATCTTTACCAAATTTGGTATGTGACCAGAAAAGAAGGCTTTTTAATGATAAAGTCCCATTGTTTTTCTTGAATGCTATCAGTTTAAAAGATACGATAGGTTTCTGTGGAGTTTAAAGGTCAATGAAAGTCAATTATGTTCATCAAAAACACTTAATTTTTATTAAAAATAATACAAATGTAAAAAAATCTCTTAAAAGTTCCAAGAGAGCAACATTTTTATATTATTCTTACTCTAAAATCTGTTAATTAGTTTTAAGGAAATATAAAAGCTTTTTCTCAGTTTTAAAGTGCTTATTTTGAACGACTCTCTATACCTATGTTCCTTTAAGTTTACATATTTTTCCATACCCCATATATCTTTCGTATAATAACCCCTAAAAAAATACCCTAGAAAACAAAAAATGAAAACACGAAAATCTCACATACAATGGAAACTCGGCACGCGGCCTCAACTGACCGCAAAAAACACATAACGAGTGGGGGGAGAGCGGAAAAGCGGGGCCAGGGGAGTACGGGAAATGAAACAGGAACAGGGCCAGGGGTCAGGGAGACCTGAGAAGGGGAAGGAGCTCTGGACGGAAGTCAGGGAGCGTGGACAAGTGCTTCAATTGGCATTGGTGGCGATAGTAAATTTCCTCCTGGTCCTGCTCTCCTTTTTTCTTTTCGAATTACCAACATGGAGTTCAAGTGCAGCACGGACTAAAGGGGGATGAAAAGTGGTTGGGGTGCCCCATGAGATGACATGATAATTGAAAATAAGTTGAGATTTGGGCGAGAGCAAGAGGGAGAGCTTAAGGGCGAAACGGAAGCTGAAAATTCCACTTGCTGGTTAATAAAGTTAGCCAAGCGAAAGACCGGCAAAAATCACCAGTTTGCGGGGGGAGTTAATCTACAAAGGATTTGAGTTTTTATAGTTGAGTGAATACATTTTTTTTCTTTGTTGTAGAGGGGTTATAAATGGGATTAGTTTAAATATTTGAAGAATAAAAAGAAGAGAATATTTTTAAACTATAAAACTCCTAGGCAAATAAAGTTAAAAGATGAAAAAATAAAGAAATTAAATTAAATTTTTTAATATTATATTAAAACTATATTTTTTCGTCACTTTGGTGTAACTTTCATATAAAATACTTCAATTTAAGCAATTAATTTCTATACTTTTAACACTTTCATCACATTTCCAATGCTTTTCCTTCCCCCTAACTAGGTCAAACATTCTGAGATACTTTTCTCTTATATCTTTATCTAAAAAAAAAAACTTTTAAAACTCATAGAATATTCCTTGAGGAACTTGCACAACTATCCCCAAGACTGCTGTGGCTTGGGAGTTGCACTTTTATTCCAGTTCAGAGGGGGGATTCCTACGAATCCTTGCCCCCTGAGATTGCCACCATGACAAATATGCGGGAAACATGAAACTACATATAAGGTGTACCCCTACAGGGCAGGGGCGGGGCAAGCAGGGCACGAACCCCCCAGCAGGGAAAGGGGGCTGGGACACGCGTGCACAATTAAAAATTTCATTGAGTCGCAACATGGACATGAACGGACATCCGCTGGCTGCCTAGTAGATCCTTGGGGGGGTTCAGGTTAATATTCATGCATAATTTAATGCCTAGTTCGTTGTCATGATTCTGAATTTATATTCTAGATATGCAAATTACTTTGTTATTTAATCCTTTTGTGTAATCCGTGGGGCATCATTCCGCATCCCGAGCACCGAGTCAGTGGCTTATTTTATGGGCAACAACACAGGGATAACACTGAGCCACAACGAGCTGTGGCCGTTGTTGCAGCAGCAACATTTCACAGAGTGGATTATTTTTTTTAGAAATTTTAATAAATCTTGAAACTTTGTAATTAATTATTTTCTAGAATTTCTGGACTAATTTTTCTAGATTTTTTTAGGCTGTCATAAAAGCTTGATTTCTCGTTTAGAGTTTCTCACACGAAGTGGCCTCAACTCGCGACGATTGAACGAAGCACAAACGAACGAAGGATCTATCTCTTCACCTTTTTTCTTGTTTTAATTGATTTCTGATAATTTATCTGGATATTTTGATGGGATATTCTTTATTCGTAATTTATTTCCACTAAATCAAACGGCGCACGCCACACGCTCCGATCGAACACTATATTTATTTTGAAGGCGACACGAAACGCGCGCCCCGCTTTTCCGATAACCACAGCGTTTGAAATTCCCGGCAACACTGAACCCAGAGTATCTTGTAGGACGATTTTCTCTGTTGGGCCATTTCAATCCATAAGATACTCTGTACGATTACAGAGGCACAATTCTGTTGCTCTCATGGATGTTAACTAGCAATGTTAGGTAGCATATTATAACAATAACATGGGTTTTCGTACAGAGAAGGTGGTGGAACGTAAGTTAGACTCGTTTTTCTCGAGAGAAATGTTCTCTTTAGAGGTAAAAAATATTGCCTTCTTTTCTCTTTATGGAGAATTGAGAATATACCATTTATTATTATTACTCGCCTTGTGGATTGTGAGAGCAAAGCTGTGTGGCATGTGTGTTTGGCATAAATATTAATGTTAATTAATAATTTTATGTTACAACAATGTAAATGTCATTTGAATTTTGTCCCAAATTTATTTTTTATAGAAAGAATAGGAATAAATTAGTGACATTTTGTAGTTAATTTTATATAATTTCTAAAAGCCTTGTAAGAATTTAGTGGATTTTATTTGGTTTGATTTAGTAATTTAATAAATTATAAATAATTTAATTTTTTCAGCCAAGGAATATTTGTTTTATTAATTCAAATTTTGTAGGATTCTCCAAAAATGAATCTTCTTTTTTTATAACTTAAATATTTATTTAATCAACAAATAAAAAACCTAAGAGCTGTGGCTTACATTTCCCCAAAAATGACATACATTTTAAAAGAGTTCCACACACTCTCAGTTTAGAATTCTCATGTTAAGAGTTATGTGAACAATGAGAGTAACAGCAAAGACTCCGAAATAGGTCTGTGGAAGCCATGGACCAGCTGTTAAGGCTATTATGAAGGGGTAATTTGCGGTTCAAGTTTAAAATTTATTTTTAAAAATATTAGAAAAGCAATATACGCATGAACTAAAAAGGTTTTTTGTTAAATTATATTATAAAAAAAAAAACAAACAGAACAAAAAGTTCTCAAACAAATAACAACTATGACCTGTTAACTTAGTTTCCAACTTTATTTTTCGGAGAGACAAGGGGAAGTGGCAACCATTTTCGGAGTCCTGTTAACCATAAACATTTTATTGAAACTGACCTACGCCATTAATTTTTCCACTGCAAACTCGCGACACTTTAAAAGGAATTTAAGCCGCTTTCCATAATTATCTCCAGTGAGAATTCTTTGCACCTTTAATGCAATTTTATTGGCAGCTTAATTTTTTTGCATATCGGTAGGCAACGTCTATATGCAATGCACAGAATGTATGTTTAAATGCAGTGCAACGAACTTAATTACGTGTAAGTGGCCACATTTAAATTTAATCCCACAGAACGTTTCACCATTTCCCAACCCATAATTCCCCATTAAATCCGAGCGCCAAACAACAGATAAAATTCAGGTAACAAAAAACAAGAAATTAAATGATAAAAACAGGCAAAAGAAATACGAGAGAATGCAAAGGTTATGCATTCAGTTGAATCTGAAGGGGGACGACGAGAACAGAAGCCTTTCTCTGTTTATTTTTCGATTTTAATCTCGGATATCATCGATCGGCGCTGCGATGCAATCTGAAAAATGCGTTTTGCCCCAAAGTGGTACGATTTTTCTCGGGTTACGACTCTCGACTCTCGATTCCCAATCCGCCTTTTGTTTTTCGAAATGCAATTTGAATAAAAAGGCAAGACGAATGCGGTGCCATTCTAGCTTTTAAGGCATCGAAATACAATGCCCAGGAATGGTGGGTAACAATAACAAAAATAAAGTAAAAATAAAATAACATCAATTTTAATACCAATTAGGATACTTTTCTCTCTGACTCCAACTCCCTTGGAATGAATGACTGCAGTGAAAAAGCAGGGGAAAAATGAGAAAAAAGGCGGAGCAAGGTGCGTTGAAAACTGCAGAGGAATCGTGAAAAACAAAAGAAGTGAAACCTGTTCAGCTGGACACAGGGATGGGAGTCCTTATGGGTTTTGGGTTTATATTAAAAATGTCTTTTAGATACAAATTTTGTATTCAAATTTAATTTACTTTGATTTCTAGGATAGTTCTATTTAACTTCATAGAAGATTTCTGGATTAATTTCTTAATGATAGATTTAAAATATCTTCAAAAATACAAATGTTGTTGATAAAACATTGTATTAAATTAAAGAAATTAATGAAATATAATATAAACTATTTATAAAATATAGTTCACAGCTTCAAAAATACTTTTTTGAGCTTTAAATATGACCTTCTTCAGCCTATTACATAAACCTTAAGTTTAGGAAACCTTCAAGATCCTTTCGTATCTTTAAAGCTTCTTCTGAAATCCCTAAACCATGCGTGTCACGATTTCATCTCCAACCTGGGGACGAGGACAGGTACATATCAACTGTAAATCGGACGAGGCAAAAAAATATTTCAAACTAAATAAAGCAAAGCAAAGAGAGAAGCAGCAGGTCCCGACGCAGTTGAAAGATTAAAATCAGAATCAACGTAAACAGCGGCAAAAGAAAATAATGCAAATTCAGATGAGTATCAAAAGTTGAAGTTGAATTGTGCCCTGATGCTAGGGATGCTGGGCTGACAGGCGCAGGGCAGAGGCGTGGCACTGCACCAGCATCCAAACAAATGCCAGGACAAATGCTAGCCGGCGGAATAATGAAGATGAGAGACTCGACTCTCCTCCAGAGGCCAGAGCATTCATCAGTGGGCGGGATCTCCCAAGTTCCTGAGCAGCATTACACAGCAAAAAAAAAAAAAAAAAAAAGAAATAAAGAAAAAAAGAAGAGCCCTGAATAGACCCCAGGCCAAAGGTCAGTGAACCAGTGAACTGTGCTGACATGGACACGGATAGTACTGGTACATATGTAATCTGCTTTTACATATACAAATAAGTATCCTTAACGTGGAATCAACGCATATTCCCAGCAGTTGTGTTGGTCATCAAGGAAATGACAGGTGCCAGGGAATGGGAATAAATAGGGGAAAATATGCAGGGCAATGTTGTGTTGACATACGATACGTATCTTATTAATAAGAAATTATAATAATTATTGTTATAGAGAAGCAACCAAGTGCAAAAGGTTAAAACAATATCAATTACCATAATGGCAAATCGAGGGAAGTTGTGATTTTATGATGGGTTTTTTTTAGCATTTGACTTTTACTTTTTCTTCTTCTTTTGTTTTGTTTGCTTTTAGTAAAGAGAAATATAAAAGCAATGTTAGGTCTTTGACTGTACTTATTACAAATTGACTTTAATAAATAGAATTAGAAATAAATAGAAATAAATAGAAATAATAGAAATAAATTATATTCAAAGCACCACTAGATTTTTTCTTAGTGCAGTCAAAAGCGAATCCCCTCAACAGGACAGTTTGAACAACAAAATTAAGTCGGACATTTAGTTTGGATTATGCCAGAGAGCGCGGTACAAGAGTAAAGTGACGAGGCAGCGACGGCGGCAGTCGAAAAAGTCGAGTATTTCGAGCATTTCGAGCAGCTTAAAATGTGTTTTCCATTGTTCCCATCGCTGCTCTGTTCACCATTCTCCTGGATTATGCGTTTCGGCCTCACTGGGGGTCAAAGTTGACACGCATAGGAGAGAATGAGATCCAGACGGTGGCCAGTAATTCCCAAACAAACGATTTAAAAGGTTCTTTTGAGGTTTTTGCGGCAAAATATCAAACGGAAAACGGTTAAGTGGTACGAAATGTTTTGCTTCCTTTTAAATCGTCAGCTTTTTTCGGTCACTTAGGTGTCCTTTTAGGCGATGCTCTCGGCTACCTACCTACCCTCCCTCTCTCTCTGTCTGTTCATATAATCTGCATTATAATTTCATTGCTATCTCCTCACCTGTTACACTGTCTCAGGTTGCTTTAGTTTCGGTTTATCCGTCTGTCTGTCTCTGCTCTTTTTTCTTTATTTCTTTTTATTTTTTTTTTTTGAAGCCTGGCCTTTGCTGGCGCTTGATTTTATGACCCTCATTAAAGGCGTTCTCTCGGCTCGCCGGTTATTTCGCGTTGGTCCCTGGAAAACCCATTCAGTGGCACCGCTTTTCCTTTTGTTTTTTTTTACCACTTTTTCGGCGCTGTAGGGTGCCCACCAAATGGGTTCTTCGAACTTGGTTATTCGGGTTTCTGATTTCAGATTCTGGAATTGTGTAAAAGCGAGACAAATGGTCCTTGAGCCGCGTAATAGATCAGCGGAATAATCGTGTAACAATGTTCTCTCTCTGGCAACTTGAATAGCCAGCTAATGGTGTAAGGCGAAGGAAAACTAGTTCAGGAGAATCTTTGTAGGAAAAGATTTATTGCACTGAGTGAAGTTTAGGGTTTAAAAATAAAGAAATTATTGGATATAGAATTTATTTAAGCCTGGAAAATGTATGAGCATTGAGAACTTATTTCAGAAATCGGTGTTAAATCTCTAGAAATTATATTTTTAAAGAAAACCTTGTAATATCTATACCAGATTTCTTATTTTTTAGATTAAAGCAAAGATAAAACAGTCTAATATCTCTTTAAAATCTTTAAAAAATCCCCATTAAAATATATTGAATTTAAATTCCACAGAAAAAAATATCATAAACTCAAAAACTCCACCAAAATAAACCCTTTTCTTAATTTAGATTCCCCCAAAATACAGCAAATCCCAAACTCTTTCACCCATTTTAGCTCATTCAACAGTTTAGGCAAATATAAAACACAAACAACAAAATTCGACCAACAAAAAACATACAGAAAAAACATCACCAAAAGCATTTAAAGAGCACTCGGGGTTTTTTTTTTCGCATTTCTATTCCGCATTTATTATCGCCCGGCAAACAGTTCAAAGCGAAACAAAGCTTCTCCAATGATGTCGTTTAATGAATTTTTATCTGAGAAAGGAGACGCTGGGCTGAGCGCGCGGTGTGAACCGGGGGCTCTTAGAGGTCATAAAAAGGGTTCACAGACGATTTGCTCGAATTAATTGCGCTGCCATTAACGAAGCGACGTGGTACATGGAGGGGGAGTGGCAGCCAGGAATGGCAATGACAGCCGGGAATGGGTGTGGAACCACCCACCCACAATATCCGAGAGATCCACCAACCTACCCCCTAAAGCAGAAATTTCGGTGAAATTATTCTCGCTGGTAATTTGTTTTTTAGCCTTTTGTTGTTGACTATGAAGGGGAAATTACAAATTCGCCTGAACTGCACACAACAATATTTGTTTATTTGATTTTATTTAGCATGTTTTGTTCGTCTCTCTTTATACTTTGTTTATTTTTATTTTCATTTTTATTTTATTCGAGGGCCCCCGGAAATGTGAATTGAAATGCTGGGTTTAAGACCAAACAACACAAAGCAACAGGTTTTGGTTAATTGAATTCGACAAAAGGGTAGAACTTTGTGAACTTTACTCTCTTCTTTTTTTTCTGTTGGTTTGATTTTTTAAATATTCCAAAAGATTAACTGGGGGGATTTTGCAGGCTACTTCATTAAATGCTGCTCGATATTATCTTAATTAAATCTCTACAAATTAAACACACGCATCATGATGATGATGTCTATCTTGATCATTAGAGAGAACAAATTTTTATTGGAACCTTTCAACTGATAAATATATCTCTCGGTATCTTTGGCAAATTTATGCAGTGCTCGTACCTCTAAACTATCATTAGGGGAACACCTCGGAGAGACTCTTTCAGCTAATTAAGCTGGATAACACGAGATACACAAATCAAGGCGGTAAATGCGATAAAAAACAGAAGAGGAACAAGCTTCTGCAGCTACCAAATGAAGCTATCATCTAGGAACAAAAATGAAGAGGGGGGCATCGTTTAACAATAGTTTCCCCCGGGATAGGAGGCGTTGCTCTGGCAGGAGCCCAATAATTATCTACTACATCATATTCAAATGAAACGAGATGAGAATGCAATTAAAGATGCATAAGAGACCCCCGATTGGAGGGTTCACTCAACTGTGGCTTTGATTGCTTCATTTCAACCTCCCGCTCCCCACCCGATTACCTAACATCCCAGAAAGACCCTAACCTCGGACACAAGTCGCTTGACAAGATTCGGCGGGGCAGGAGAGATTAGAAGTCAATCCAGTTAATCCCCAAAGCGCGCAGCTGCCAGATCATAAAAATCAAAGGGGAGAACCCATTTTCAAGCCAGGTTTTGGAATTTTTATTGTATCCGCATCTTTATGGGCGTTTATTAATTACCCATCGAGGCATTGATTTTCATGGGACAGCAGCGGCGACTTCGAAAGAAGTTCGGGAATGAAAGAGCTGGCCTTCAAATCGAAGATACACCCAGTAAATACTCCTCTCTCTCTCTCTGTGGTAAATGACAAAGATTCAAGGCGTTAAATTAATTTGTGTCCACACAGTCAGGCCTCCACTCTATCCAGGTTCTGCTTGAATCTCCTCGCTTCTCCTGGCACAGACACACAATCTCCACCGTTTCGATAAAGCGTTTAGTTTGTGGTCGTCGTTGCCACTGATAAATCGTTCAAACTGAGTTCGAGTTGGGCTTTCAACGCTCTTATAGAGGCACTTAAAAAAATGTTTTAGATATTTACAGGATTTTAATAGAATTTTAAATAAGTTGTGCATTGAAATGAATATTATTTTAGAACTGAGACGCACAGAAAGATAATCTTAAAGTACCTTTATTTCTTTCTTCAAATTTTGGAGATAAAATCCGAAGCTGAAAATAATGGTTTTATTTTCTAGAGATTTCAGTTTTAAATTTAAAAAAATATCCACTTTTCTGTCACTGCATCAAGCATTTCATTAAGCCTTCGAGTATTGATGATCGGCTGTCGAGCGAATCACCAAAATCCCAAGATAAGAAAATACCCAAAGCGGATGCTCTCCGCCAACTTCTCGGGGAGATGTGAAACCTGAGAAAATGCAACCGTTGGTCGTTCGGCAAGATAAGAAGCTGGAGAAGAAGCTTCTCTTCATTGAAAGGGCATTAAGGCATTACCCGGAGGCCCCAGCTCCAAAAAAAAAAAATAAGCAGAAGACAGCAGCCAGAAGAAGGTGTGAATATGCTCGAGAAATGCCAGCGATAAAGCGTAAAGTTTAAAATTTTAATTAAGCAAAAAAGAGAGGAGAAGGAATCCCAATCCCGTGAATGAAGAGGAGGAGGACTCGGACCTGCTGAAGGAGGTGTCAGCTTTTGAGCGGCTTTAAGGATTGCAGCTTAAGTCGGTTTGCCTAATTGAATACCGCCGGGCACCCTTTTTGAGGGGGAGCCCCAAGGAGGGCGTGTCCCGGCATCCCAGCTCTAGATAACTTAAAGCGATTTCTTTGGCATTAAGCAGATGATATCACAACAAAGATAAAACAACAAGGAGAAAGAAGGAGAAGGATAAGGCCTGCCGTTGCCAAGGATTATGTTGAAGTTCAAGGTCGCAGTATAATTATTAAACATTATTTATTGCAAATTATTTTCCTGATACTTCTCAGGATCATAGTAGGAGGTCATAACGATGCGTCCGCTAAACTTGCGTCCCGTGAGCGCCTTCAGAGCCTTCTGGCAGTCCTCGACGCACTCAAACTGGACATAGACCTTGCCACAGCCCTGCGGCGATTGGGATTGGCTGATGGGGCGTGGAATCTTGAGGCTGCGCACCTCGCCATATTTGGCGCACTCCAGCTGAATGTCCGTGCGAATGTCCTGGTACTCCTCATCGTCCAGCAGCTCCTCCGGCAGGACCATATTTAGAAGACACAGCACCTCCGTGGCTGTGCCAGTGGTCAGGAAGGAGGCGTTCAATCCCGGCACCTGGAGCACAGGCAACGGCGGATTGTTCATAGCTTTGCCGGCAATCGAACGCTGAACCACCAGTTTGCGTTCACCCAGCTGCATGCCGTTCAGGCCGGCAATGGCCTGATCCGTGACCAAGGGGTCGACGTACTCGAAGAAGGCAAAGCCCTTGCTCATATTTGTTATCGAGTCCTTGATTAAATTGAAGCCCCGCAGCTGGCCAAAGGACAGCAACAGCTCCTTGATCTGTGGCTCCTCCAGACACGCGGGCAGGCCACCTATGTAGATCTTGTTCGGGGAATCCGGCACAGAGCTCGAGATGCTGCTATTTGACAAGGAAGTGACCGCAATTGGAGGATAGGCGGTGGTCGTAGTGTCCAGAGGTTTGTAATCCTCATTGCAGCTGATGGAGGCCACCGGGTGATAGTCGTGTGGCCGCCGGATCTTTAGATTCTGTCCGCGAAAGTTGATGCCATCGAAATTGATGGCCTGCGTGGCCTCATCCATTGACCGGAACTCGAGGAAGGCAAAGTTCTTCTCCAGATTGGTCTGGCAGGTGAGCACCGCATTGCCATCCCCCTGGTGCTTGTTCAATCCCAAAGCCTTGAGCTGCTGGTTAAAGAATTCCATCATGTCTTCCTCGGTGATGCCAAAGGGTATGTTGCCCACATACAAGCGACGCGCCTGCCGGGTGACCATTGCAATGGCTGCCGACTCCCCCGAGGGCTGCGCCTCTGGCAATATGCGCGAGGCTATCTGACCGCTGGCCTGCATAGCCTTGTACTGAATCGGAGTCAGGTGGGAGTAGCCCTCCGGCGGAATATCCCAGGACGAACGAAGACGTCCGGGACGACGCTCCAAACGAGTCTTCAGCAGATAAATTGCATTGGAACGCGTGGGACGATAGCGCGGCGAGGAAATCTCACCCCGAGCACGATCTCTATCCGGACGATTACGACCCATTTAGAAAATTATTATTTTTTTTTTTTTGGAAAATTTAAAGTCAAGAGTAGAAAGAAATATTTTCCACAAAATGTTGACAGTTCTCTCTGAGGAAAAACAAAGACCACTTTGATTTGAAAAATAATTTCTAAGACAACCTTGGGAATCCCCTGCAAGTTGTGTGACCTTTTCTAATTAGGTTTTGAAAAAATAAGCTTACAAAATAGTATTAAAAAATTCGTATTGGAAAGAAGTGTTGAAAATGTTTCCTTTGTTACCTTTCAAAAAAGGTTTTTGGTAGAATGTATTGAAATTCTGCTCTCAAAATACCAATTGAATATTGAATTTTTCTCATTTAAATTTTTATTGCATGAATGCCTATAATGTTCACCTTTAAGCCGATTAAAATATTTACCAAGCAAACATGTCAAATATTTAATAATTTGAATTGCCCCATGGCTCGCGTTGAAAGCTGCAATTAAGTCGTTTATCATATCAGAAAAACCGATTAGTTTTCAGCCTTCGCTCGTTGGCGAGTCGAGAAATATCTTTTGTCAATAATATATATAAAAATATTCACGTATCTGCGGGTGCAATTCCAGCGAATAATCGTAATCATCATAATTTTCGTTAATATCGCTAATCAATTATAATTAATTGGCAACGGATCGCCCGCAGGCGGAATAAATAGAGAAAAAGCAATTTGTTAGGGAATTTTTACTTTTTTTGGGGTTCGTCAGGGGTCTTGCGTGTGTCTCTATCGCGATGTGTGGTCTTCTCCTCACATCTCTGGCCTGTCCTCGGGGGTTCTGGGGTTCTCCAGAGATGAGGAGAGGATGATGCTGGCAGGGAATCCATCCGGCATTCTTTGGAAACGCGACAACCACAACGACTTCATTTGGAACCCAAAGGGGCGGCTCAATTAATTCAAGAAAAAGGCGACACAATAAAACTGTCAACTCAGATCGGACAGAAAAGAGAGAGGGAACCCAAAACGCGAAGAATAGAATGTAAACACTCGGGGAAAAATAATAATTTTTATGCATATTTGTTACATAACTGACAGGGATTATTAAATATTTTAAATAATGCAAAAAAAAATATAAATAAGTAAGCCTTGATTCATTATAAATGATATTAATGAGATTTAAATAAAGTACAAGAATTATAAAATCATATAAAAATGTTGTACACAAAATTTTTTTATCATTTTGAAGATTTTAAAATATTTTTAAAACCCTTAAACATACTTATTTGTGTAACTAACTTTTTTATTTCAACATTTAATCCTATTTAATGCTTCTAAAACCAATAAATATTTATTAAAATTATTGAAGAAATTTCCCCAAGTGCATTTGTGGCCATAACCAACTTTGTTGAATCGACAACCCAAGTGATAATTTATGTGGCGATCCTCTCGATCGCCTGCGGTATCTGCCAGCCAGCGATCCTTTTATGTAGATTTTCCCCTCATCAAGCAGGATAATGGTCTACTGTTTAATGGTTATTTGATGGCTAAAATGATCGCGCTCGGATAGAGAGATAAAGAGAGGAGAGATGTACATAAATATTCTCGGTCATGATTCAACGCCAAATTGACACCTGTAAGGTGAGTTGGAGCTGACTGCTCTTGCACACTAAAATGCAATCTCTGTGCGGCATTAAGCCTAAATTAAATATATTTCATCCAGTGTCCGAAAACCAATTAATTCTTTGTTCGGGCGTTGAGCGTTGAGCCTTGTTGCCAATGGCCAGAACCTGTCCGCAGGCCTCTGACAAACGCAATTAATTTGTCCATTTAAATTCAGGCAGCACGTTGGCTGCCTTTCTACCTTCCTTCCCTGACATTTCCATGTCCAATGTCCATGATGATGACGAGAACCTGGCCCCGAAATTCTTTCAATTTTTTCGATCACCAATTTTAATTTTTGTTCAATTTTTTATTTGAACAATCACGAAGGCGATAAATTAATTTTTTCTTTAACACACAAACAAGTCAATAAAAATTCATAACAGATTGTGAGCCACGTTTTGGGGTTCATACAACCATATAATATACATATATGTATATGCACGAAATGGAAATCAGTTAAGAGCCAAAAGCCGTGTATGCAACCATATTATGGTCATAAGGCTTGAAATTGGTAACTTTATCGGTTGCGGTTGTGTGGGAAAAAATATTGGGGAAAATATCAGGGAATATCTCAGTGGAGAGATAAGGTGAGAGAGGAGTTAAGGTTATAAAATTATTTCGTTCTCTCAGAGATTAAATATTTATTTATTAAAGTCTAAGATTTGAATGGCAACTTTGTCATATTTGTAATTTTCATTTAATTTAATTAGTTTGTTTAGGTTTCCTTTATCATAACTATTTCTTATTTTAATCTATAACTTTTTAGATAAATATATTTAAATAACATACTCTATTATCCCCTTGTTCTTTAATATATAAGCCATCCTTTATGCCTGTCAATCAATTATTTTTTTGTAAACACAAAACAAGGTCTCATTTTTATTTTGTTAATTACGCTCTTTTCCCTTGCCATTTTGTTGCGGTTGCCGCGACTATTATTGTACCGTTGAAATAACAAAAATATTCCATTGATATTTATTTTAAAATGTCCATAAATATTATGCTACCAATTGTTGTTTGCCTTTGTTTTTGTGTGACTTTTTTAAGCAAAAAACACTTCTGCATTAACCGGAAAAAGCGAGACCGCACAAGTTGAAAGAATTGCAAATGGATTTGGTTTGATTTTTGTATATCCCAGAGAGCCCCCAAGGCTAGGGCCCATGAGTCCTCATCTTTCCACGAATTCGGGATCCCCAAATAAAAGCCAACCGAATTTTATAATGAACTTTCAGAGTTCGGGTTATGGGGGTTCGGGGGCACCATTTGATTTGTGGCCGTAAGCGTGTGAACGTGATTTTATTATCAAATATTTTCCATGTTGTGTTAGTTTTAGTAAATTAAATAAATCATCGAATGGCAGCAAATAGCAAAAATTTCTTTCCCGCACTCTCTCTCTGCCTTTCGGTTTTGTCAACAAGAATATTTCAATTTATTTTCTGATGAATCAACAGAAACGTAAAACAAAAAATAATAAAAGCTGAAATAAAACAATTTTTGCATTCAGCTTTTGCCCTTTTGCCCAGGGAGTGAAGTGTGTGTGTGTGTGCAGTCCCTCAATTTTTTTTTTATTATTTCTTGTCCTGCTCCTGCTCCCATAAATATCTCTCGAGTGCATCCGCAACTACTTCAGATTACAGATTTCAGCATAACAATTTGTTTTTTCCCTCCACACACACACTTACTTATATATATAGTATTTTTTTTTATATATATTTTTATGCAATTTCTCGACAATTTGTCGGAGGTTGCTCGTCCCATTGCCGTTTCAGTCCTCTTCAGTTCTTTTTGGGTGAGGAATTTGCATCATAAATTGTCAGCAATGTCATAAAAAATATATATATTTGTACATGCTGCTGTATATACATTCCGGCTCTTTGTTTCTGTCGCATCAAGAAGGAGCATAAGGAGCAGCGGAGGGATATCTTGTGGGAGGACATTGACATTCAGTTGGTTCCTCGTAATTTCATTTTATTTCACATCAGTGAGAGGGAGAGGAAGGGAAAGAGGGATCTTGGCTGTGCAACTGCAGCCACATTAAGCCCCGGGATATATCTCCCTGAAAAAGAGAATTCCTAATGATATTCTGGCCCAAATTATCGGCTTAGAGTACGAATGGAGGCGGGAGTCTAATGCAGTTAGCTGAAAATGCACTTTGGCAAGGAGCACAGCTTTAACTATTGTGGGGTTTATCTGGTATTCCACTTGATATGAATCTGAGGCTTAAGTGGTTGGATTTCTTTCAACACTCTGGGTAAATTTTATTTAATTTATATTGTAAATTTATTTATATTTTAATGTATGATAAAATATAGATTTTATAACAAAATCTCCCTGTCTGTATGTTAATTTGTTATAATTTATGCGGAAGATGAGAGATTTCCTTTAGCTAAACACAAATAAAGGCTCAAAAAATTGATTCTCCATTTATTTCATTTAATAAAAAGAATTTGTTTTATTTTTTGTATATAGAAATATAAATATTTAATCTCTACAAAAACAAGTTTCTTTATCTTTTTGAACATTTCTCATTATAAAACCCCGAAACCCCCATCAACTATTCCCTCAATTAGTGGTTATCACTGGAAAAACCATTTCAAAAACTTGCCATAAATAACATTCAATGATTCAGAGATCCGGACTGAAGCTTTAAGACCCCTCAAAGCACTCCCTTTGCTATGATATATATTTTATGTAGAAATGTCAATAGCTATTCGATTCAAGTTGATGACCGTCTTCTCCACTTTTCCCCTCCCGTCGAACCGCAGGAAACTATGGAAAAGTCTGTTGTTTCAACCCCTGCGACAAGCCACAAAATGCCATAAAATGGGCATCTTCCCTTCTCTCCTCATAGTTTTCTTCCCCCCGATTTGTGGGGCCTCCCCTTTGTTGCCGCTGCATTTACAAAATTTATTTGCTCCCCGCTTTGCTCTCCCCTTGTGGAATTTAACCCTTGAACGCTTTTCTGAAATTGATTTCTATGCAATTGTTGTTTCGCTCGAAGACTTTGAAGGAATTTATGTTTATGTTTATGCCTTTTCCCTTGGCCATCTCAACATTTCTACCCTCTGCCCGACGAGATGACGACGACATCGTTATAATTCAATAACCAGATTCCTTCTGGAGGACCCTCCTTTGTCTCGGACAATGCGTTAAAATCAATTCAGAATTTATGCACTTTGGCTGGGTAATTTATTTTATGAATGTTTAATAATCTGTGCACCAAGTAAATTTATGACAATCGCATGTTAATTGCCTGCTTGGCGCCGATATGTCAGTCAACACGAAAGGGGAGGGGGATGGGGATGGGGATTGGGTTGGGTTCGAGGGGCTTTGGCCCTCTCTAAGCTCTGCTGCAGTCGACGAGTCGCTCACTTTGTTTACATTCAATTTCATAAGTGGTAGTCCCCGGCAAGGGTGCCCTTTGGGGGCCACGGAAAGTGCTCTATTGACCAGTGTTGACCCAACTCCCAACCCCTTTGGATATAAGCACTTGGCTGACATGTTGAACACATTATTAGAACGCCCTCTTGCTGACGAATATCGATTGGAATAATTTCCATCAGCCATTTAATGAGGGGAGGAGGAGGGAGGGCCTGCCTGAATAATGGTTGAAAGCGAAACTTTAACGGCTAAAAATATGGTCTAGAAATAAAGGGAATTATGTGGCACATTTGGGAGAACTTAAATAGGAAGTCTAGACGGGATTTATTTGGTGAGAGGGTGGCTAATGTTGGGGCTATGAACAAGCTAACATTTTGGGGGCAGAAATCAGAAGGGAGTCTTGAAGGGATGATGAAAAAGGGATATTTTTAAATTCTAAAAAAAAACAATCATATAATATCATATGTAAATATCCATTTAAAACCTATTTTAGAGATTTTCTAGTCAAAGAAAAATAATAAAACTATTAAATGTTCTTGTAAAAACCATTTAAAACCCTAAAAACAAGGACCTTCACCCCCAGTAAACGCTGTAAATCTGTGGAAAATTCGGTCAAAGTACTTTAACATTCTCCTGTCATTTACCTAACCAACTTCCTGCTGCTCAACTGAAACAGCAAGTGAAGGCTCCTCTTTGAAACTCCGACTAGTTGGTGACCCAGTTGGTGGCCGTAAATCGCCGGAACTATTCAGAGTCCTACGAAAGCCACTCCACTCTCCATCATCAGCTCCAAGAGCGACACTTGTTTGTCCAGGCGACGGCACAACGGCTGTCGCGTGGCAACCTCTGACCCTGCTACGTCTCTGCATTTTCCGCTTTGCCTCTCCCGATCTCGGGGCCACTTGGAAGAGCATGATTTATGAAAGCTCTACACATCATAAGCGGAATGCGTTTATCATTTTTTACACTCGAAGCCGAGGCTGCAGCTTGGCTGAAATCTTGAAACTCTGGCGACGTTGACAAATGACAAAAAACAGTCGGGGAAAATCCAGAAAAGCCCTGAAGTCCATCCCAGGCTCTTGGCTCTTAATTTGATCTCCAGTTTCTGTGGCTCTTGGAGTTTCAGCTTCAGTTTCAGCACGCGCATCCGGATTCTGTGCCCCTCGTGCCTTTGTCATTAAATATGCAATAGATTCCTTAGCCGCACGGCTCCGAACTTTGTTGTATTTTTGTTCTTCTTCGTTTTTTTTTTTTTTAAAGCATTTGGCCAGTCAGTGTCGCATAAATTATTCTGTTAACAAGTTGTGTCAACATCATCATTAACAACAACAACTACAGGCGGCGGCATAGCACATCTCTGAAATGTGAGACGACAGACAGCGGCCAGTGAAACTTTTCTCCTTTTTTTCTCGTATCTCTCTCCCCTGTAGATATATCTTGTTTTATATACATATATATATATTCCTCTTCTATTGGCTAATGGGAAACATGTGTTGCCACAAAAAGTTGGACATGCGAGAGCTGATTGCGAGCCGAAGTCGGGGGAAGGCGACTGGCGGCGACATTTGCAATGGAAATCCACAGACAAACAGAGAAGAGAGACTCAAGGTGAAATTTCAAGACATCAATGCGAGGAGATATGTGTGCTCCAGAAGGAAAACATTAAACTGAATTAGATATCAAAGAGGGGATTACATTAAGACTTAATATTTGCTCTTTAAAGTTCTTGGTTAACTTTAAAATATTTTATACAAGTTTACAAAGAATTTCCAAGAGTTTATAATACTTTTCAAAGCTGTCTTTATATTCTTTTCACCCTGACAAATCATTAATAACTCCTCTTTCCGGCTTCACATTTTGCAAATTCCTAGAAGTTTAAAGCATTTTTACGATCCACCCGACACTTGACCATTCCATGCACAACCAGGCAAACTTCCTACCACAAACTCCTCCTTCATCAATAAACATAGAATGTCAACGAACTAAGGAAACTTCTCTTTGGTTACTTGCCATTTGAGGAGTCTTAAAGACTCTAAAAAAGACGGTGCCTTCTAGGCAATTATCGGCAAATCGATTGAGGAAGCCGACGATAAGTCAAAACTTATTCCTCGATTTGCTACAAAGTGAAGGAAATGGAAAATAAATAACAAAAGAAGAGGCGCCTCTAACTGGCATTGGCCAAGTGTCAGGTAAATTCACAAAGAGTGCGCAAATATGAATCATATTTTGCGATCGCGACTCTCAACTTCCTGGTCAACAGCAGTGGCCGAGTCAATGGCTAATTGGATTTCCCGAATGGTCGAGGATTGGGTCGAGGTCACGTTTCCACGTCTGTTGACAATTGTTTTTGCCCGGCTCTCAGCCGCTGCTGCTCTCTGGTCTCTGTTGTGTTTGCTGCCATTAAACGCGTGCACATGCTACCCCCTCCTCTACCTCTACCGCCCCGTACCGGATCCCGAACCCATCCTGTTCCCTTCTTTCATCCATCCTTAGATGACTGCAGTTCGTGTCATTTCCATTGTGTGGTCTCGGCACTTGAAGAAAATATTATGAAGAAGTTCTTTTAATTTTGGGAACTCTTTAAAATAAATTTTAAAAGATTTATTAAATCTATTTACTAGCAGAAAACCAAGAAAAATAATTTTTATTGAATAAATTAAAATTTTGTAAAACTTTTTTATGAAAGTTATAAATATTTTTCCCAGTGCTCTTCCCTGGTGAGTGCAGCTAATCTTTTGTTTAGATGTTACATGGCACAAAGGCAGGGAAGAATGAGGCAGAGGTAGACCAGAGACCAGAGACGGAAGGGCAAAGAGGAACAGGAACAGGAACCGAGCTCTTCGCTCCCGCTGAGGCCTCAAATTAGGCACAAATTTCACTGGCCGAGTGTCAATTCAGATCATATCTGGGACGCACTCGGGCCAAATTGCACTGGCGACAGGAGGAGGAGGAGGAGAAAGAGGACATAACTGGGCATGCGATAGAGAAGACGACCATGTGAGGGATAAACGAACAGAGGGACACACCTACCTTTGTCCCGGATTCTGCCTGGGATTCAAACTCATTACCAAAACTTGGCTTGGGCAAAACCTGGGGGTCAATAATGGGATTTATTGGAAACTACCAGGAGGGACTACTGTGAGTCAATTTTCTATTGTCTCTCTTGGGATGCTGATAGTTGGCAATAAATTGGGTAAATAAGCATTAAGGGAAAGAATATTATTCTCTTGAAAATACATTAAACTTTTAAACTTCCCCGCAAACTGACAGGAAATCCGAGAATTTAAAGCATCAACTGTAGGGTCACAAGAGGTCAACTGAAGAGGCCTTTAAACCAAAGCAGAATGGCAAAAGTTAAACTCCAAAAAAAAAAAAGGAAACCAAAACAAAACAGGAAGCTGGAGTAGGAGGAGCACTTGAAGAAATCATGCAACACTGACCAGCAAACTAAGGCGGGAAATAAGGAAATGCGAAGTGAGTTAAAGGCTCGGTCTCGCCAAAGTGAAGTGAAGTGGCTTATAAAGGATTGCGTTGCCTGGAAGCAAAGTTTATTGTGCAATACGGGAGCAGGAGCAGAAGAAGGACAGGACCAGGAGCAGTAACAGTAGCAGGACCCCAACCCAAAAACCGAATAAACCAAACATAAAACTCACACACTCTGTCTCTCTCCCGGTTTCGTCTGTCACTTGTTGCCCTTCAGCCTTACTCCTCCCTTACTCCTTGCATACTTCACTTACTTACATCGCGATTTCTGGTGTATATTATGACCCGCTGGGTTTTTTGGGGAATAGTGATGCCCACATATAAGATATTTTCCAGTCAAAATGGGTAGTTATTTTTTTATTTTCAAAGATGTATATTTTACTTGCCCCTCAAAGGAAATAAAGAAATTAAATTGTTTATAAAATAGATAAACCTTTGCGAAATCTTTAACAACTATCTCCTAAAAGCAATGGAGTTTTTGGAGATATTTTCTAGTCAAAATGAAGAGTTATTTGTTTAATTTAAATGAGAAATTTTACTAAAAGAAATAAACAATTAAATTGTTAGTCAAAAAATAATGAAACCTTGAGGAAACCTATACAAATTCTACCTAAACGTAATCGCAGTTGATATTTCCTTCGAAATTTAATATCTTTTCTTATTTTGGAAGCTCAGAAATATTATTTAAAATAACTTTTAAAATAATTATAAATTAAATTCAATTAAATTTCATTATAATACCCTAGGTATAATTTTTCTTGCTATATATTTCGATCATCACTCCCGCTGAAAATGATAAATGAGAGCGGTGTGTGTGTGTGTTTTGGGGGTGGCTTGAACGAGGCAACGCAAAGAAGGATAAAACCGTGAGCAGTTGGTCCAGTGAAATGCAAAAATTATTGCAAAATGTTTTTATGACGAATGAAATATTCGTGGACTCTCACACAGGACACCTCCCACACCCGATTTCTCCTTTATACTATATATATACATTTTTTCGTGTTATTTTCTCTCCCGATATTTTTCCGGGTTCGCATGCACGCGTCGCTGCTTCCTTTTAATTTTTTTTGTTTTTGTATTTTTATTTATTTATTTTTACTTTTTTTTCTGCGAGATTGTAACGCATTGATGATGTGTGTTTGCTGTGTGTGGGTGCGTTTCTGCGATGGCCTGCTGAATCTGCAGCTGTACGCCGTTTTTTAAGCCTTTGGGCATTTTATTTGTTTTAAATAAAAGGCAACAAGCAGAAGTGGAAGGGCAGGAATCAGTTAAAATTGAAAGGAAATGTCCTGTGGAATGCAGAAAGGCTACGAATTGGGAATGCACTCGAGAAATAACTACTGGTCAATGTTGTATTGAGTCTATAGAAATTTTTGCTGCTTTGAAATGCTTTGTAAAAACTTCTTAAAATATGATTTAACATATAATTTCTTTATTTTCTTACGTTAAATTAAGTTAGTTAACTTTTTTAAAAGCTTTTAAAATGCACAAACTTGCACATTTTTAAATGTAATGACTTAAACCAAGTCTTTAGTCTGTAGGGAATTTTGTGTGGTTTTTACCAAGCTAATTTATTTATTTTATCAAAAAACTGATAGAGCCTCCTTTAGACAACATCCAGCCGGGCTATCTGCCGCTCAGCAAGAAAGCCAATTGAAAAGAAATAATATTTTCTTATACACTTTGAGTTGTAAAAGAAAACCTGCAGTTCCAGCAAATAGTAGTATATGTTGTCCTTGACAGCCACAGACTTTGCTCAAGGGATGTGGTCAGGACGAAGATCCACACAGAGGCCTTCCCCGTCTCTTCTTCTTCGTGTGCCAAACAATTGTCCCCCGCAAGGAAAATATTTGTATTTAATAAAGTCAGGCCAGAGTTGAGAGTCAGAGGAGGCCGCCCTGCCTGACTTTGCATACAACTTGCGGAATTTAATGTTGCCTGCGGACATGGCAATGCGACGACGACTCGAGGACCCGGTCCCCCGATCCAGGACACAAAAAATACACACTCAAATAAAATAAAACAAAGCGGAGTGGAGTGGAGAGTGGAGCCGAGCGAAGTGCGGCCAATGCAAAGCGTAAAAAAAATACAATAAAATTCGAACATGAAAAGCCTATTTAAAATGCTGACATACGAAATGCGAGCGAACCGACACTTGAGGGCGGCAAAATGGGAGTTGGAAAATGTCAGGCCCAAAAAAAAAAGAAGCAGAAAAAAAAAATAAAGGGGGTACGAGAAGGAATAAGGACTTGGCGGCATTACCATAAAATGGAAACAAAAGGAGCGGCAGGCTCAGGCTCAGATCCACTTGACTCGCCCTTCCCCTGCCTCTCCTGCACCCAGCGAAAATGCGAAAATATGAAAATTGAGTGAGAATATGTAAATGTAATGAAATATTGTTTTCACTGAGGAAAGTGGCATAGTCGGAGGACCTCTCGCACATGACGACCTTCGCTCCGTTTGCCCCTCAACTCTCTCCGCTTGTTTGGCCCAAAAATTTATGCGTAACAAGTCGGTGCTCCATTTATCATTTCACTCTGTGATTTACACTCTCGCTTTTGTTTTGTCTCCCCCAACAGCAGGAGCTGGAGCAGGACCTGGTACTCGTACGATCCTGACGGACTAACTGGGTGAATGAGTGACTATCTGTCGGGGGTATTGCAGCCGGCGGCTGGGGGCTGTTATTTAAATTATGAAAATTATTCAAACCGCAAATGGAATCATCATCATCAGTTATGGGGAATCTCTATCCTGCGCAGTCCTTCTGCAAAAGGAGTGCGAGGTTTCTCAATCAGACCGAAAAGATAATCCGCAAAATGGCAATCAAAAAGAAGAGGCCCATTTATATAAAAAATGCGAACAGATTTCTGTTGATTTCGTTATGCGGCCATCGAGAGCCCAGTGAAATGGCCTGAAAAACTTTCCCAAAAGCAGAGTTAACTTGTGGGTTAGATTTCTCTGGCAAATTTATTTAGTTAATAGAAAAAGGTTCTGTATTTTATATCAGCTATGAATTATAGTTGTGATGGTCTTTTCAACTAATTTGAGAATATTTTGATTTCGGTTGAGCGGAAAAAGCTGAAACTTTGCTAAGGGGAAGTTTAAGCCTAAAGAAATGGGCTATCAAAAGTTATCTCTATAAAGATTTAATTCTCTCCTTTAAAGTTACTTCAAAACCCATCTTAATTTCTGTGACAGCTGCAAATTTGAAGAGTCCTCTCTCACAAACGAGCTATTAATTATCTCCAACGGCAATTCACAAATATATATCCAACAGAGATTTTCAATCTCGGCCAGATTTCTCGTCTCTGTCACAATGCACAAATTGCGAAGAGGGGAGGGCGGGCCGGGTGTCTCAAATAAATTAAATGAATGTTAACCTCAATACGAAACGTCATTAATAAATCCCAGAGCAAACCAATCCAAATGAGCCTGCAGCTATGTTTGCGCAAACTGACATTTGACCAAAATGTTTGTCGCACACACACAGAGGGAGAGTTCACTCTGCACAAATGAAGAATGCTTGAAATATTTGGTCTGTAGGTAAACCCAACTCGGACTGCATAGATGGATGTACAGATATTTACGTCTAATGAGTTAATTCAATTAAGAAAGCCAAGCAGCAGCAGAGCCAGAAATGATGAGGAGAAGCCAGGTAGAGGTAAGAGGGACCATCGCATTTGCAATTTGACAGTTTTCAATTAGTCAAAGTGTCATTGGGTCATGAAAAGTCAGAGAGGTCAGTGCCGTTGGAGTCTGTTGACCAGACCACTGGGCTTCCCCTGCCCCCCCCCCTGCAGCCTGTCTGCCACACTTAACCTACCTACTTGGCCAATTTGGATTAGAAGCATCGACTTTTAAGAGCCCTTTGGTGGCACTTCAAGGGGGAATAGATTGAAAAAGTGATCAATCATATATCTTAATGGCCATGGAAACATGTGTAGCGAATTACGAAAATAATTAATCAATTAAGTCACACTTTCCACTCAAGTTTTCCTTTGCAACATGAAAAACTTGAATTAATTAAATTATAAAAGACATGCACACTTGAAGTTCGGATAGGGCATGGCTAATAGTGAATAGTTTGTACTATAAACTTTTTAGTTAAAACAAATAAAGTGGCCAAAGTTGAATTTAAAATAAAATCAATGTGGCCAGAAACATTTCTAATCCTTGAAAGAATTAATATAAATATGAAGCAAATATAATTTAAAGCTCTATTTAAAATTAAAAACTTTGTTAAAAATAATTTAAAAGTGTGCCCAAAAGTGCGACTAGCTGCTTTTTCTTGCTCCCTCTTCCTGTTCCGTGCCCAGGCTCACTTCAATTAGCTCATTGACACAAATGTGAAATAAATAAAATGGACACAACGATAGCAGGAAGAGGAAATGCGGGCAAGGTGAGGGTGTGTTTGTGGGGTCTGTGGGTGTTTGGAAATTGGTTTGTCACGAGTTTAACCCAGTGCAGTTTAGTCAGATCAGATCAGGCGGCAGACAGAGAGACAGTTAGATAGATATTCCCACACAGAATTCTGTCAACTTTGAGGTGAATAATTCATGAATCCATCCTGCTGCTGCTGCTGCTGCCCAGTCAGGAAAACGAATTGAATGCCAGGCACCGGAAAATGGCAAAGGAAAAACGACCAACGGTGTGGAGCGTGAAGCGTGTGGGCGGCGGGGTATTAAAATCGACATTGCTAATTTAATGAGTTTCCTTCTTGGCCGACTTTCTCTCCCCACCCAAAAGCCACCCCCCACTTTCTCCTCCATTTCCCCCCGGAGGCAAAAATAAACACTCGAGCGTTAATGCACGAAATATTTAATTTATACTTACATCAACATTGGACAACCTTGGGTCCAAATGTTTTTTTATGGCCAGTCAGCCGCCTTCAGATGACGACGATGATGTGGAAGGAATGTGGCTGGGCGGAGGAGGAGCAGCAGCCAAACGCCAAAGGCGCCAACTTCCGACACGGCCTCAGTTGGAGGCTAATAAAAATCAAATATGGGGGGAGAGCAGCCTCCACGAAGGTAGGAGTTAGACCAGGTGGAAGGACAACGTCAACGGCGACTGCTCACTTGGCCAAAAGCATTTTGAGTTATAAGCTGCCGCCGGCGGCGATGAAGACAAGCTTTTCAGCAGAGAGAGAAATATATATTTTAAGGGGTTTTCAATTGAAGAAGTTATGGTGTTTTTTAATGGCAGAATATCTCAGGTTTTAGGTCAACTTCTTGGTGGGTTTTATGATAAAAGGATTTGAGAATTATACGCATTAACAGTAAGATAATAATTATTCGTGGTCTTCATAGGCAGAAAATGTAATTTCAAATTTAAAAAATCAATTATTAGATTGTAAACAAACCCATAAGTATTATTAATCAATTCTAAAATATTTTCTAAACCATTTCACATATTTTCTCTTAGTGAAACTAACCCCGTCCATCACCTTAAGGTTGCCATAACACAGAGACACGAGCAAAAATCAACCTTTAGGGGGGCAGAGAAGGTAAAGGTAAAAAAAAGAGGGACTCGGCGGCAGGACGACCTAAAACCTGAAGCACGTGGCGATAAAGAAGACATTCACGGCACTTTGTTCGAACATTAAGTGGATTTAATGTAAACTTTATGTTTTCCTTAGGTTACGTGGTCGATTTCCGTTTTATTGCCTTAATTAAAAGGTCTTCCTTTGGCACTCTCCCCCCCCCTGGCAATCAACAATATTTATGACTATTTGAAATATTTATTTGCCCTTATGCCATTTTATGGTGGAATACGGGATATAGGGATACCTACATCCCTCCCAGGTGAGCTGCCATCAAATTGGAAAATGCGCTGGGCACAAAAATTAAAATCGCATTAAATTTGATGGGAGGAAAATTGTTATGACCTTTGGGAGTGAGATGTGTGTGTGTTTTTGTGCAAGACCCTAGATAAGATAGAATTACCCTTGGGCTTCATGGCCATAAAGAGTTTCAAATTAATTCAAATTAATTTCCCATATCGAAACCTTGCCTTAAGTTAAGTTTATAGTTTAGATTACATAATGAATACATCATCAACACCTTCTTTGGCAAAGAATCACACCTCTCTGTGGGTGTTTATGGCCTCTGTCTTATACATACATATATGATATAGAGATCAGTCCATAAATCCAAGCCATAAATCGACCACGCACAATTCGCTGAGCTCGCTTACACAGATTACGAGGAGGCTTTCTCGCATCTCAAAAGCTTATCTCTTGGAAACAGAGCGATAACAAAGGCAAAAAACACACTTTCATTTTCAGCCAGAGATAAGGGAGAAAGGGAAAAGGGCAGTCGGGCTTATAGCTTATAAAAGGTCTCAACTTCCAGAATTCCTCATAAAAATTGGATCAAGTCAAGAGAAGAAAGATGAGCTTGGGCCATAAAACCCAAGATCATAGCTTTAAGGCCATAAATCCAAAAGATTAAGTTTCCAGCTTTTCCGATCTTCAGTTCAATAGACTTGTCTCCGTCTTCATTTTCTTCTTGTTGGTGCAATTTTCCCCCCCTGAAGACATGTAGTAGGAAAGCAGAGCGGAAAACAAAATATTTATCTTGTGCAAGCATTTTGCTTTCCAAATCCACTTCCAGCTACAAAAATTGTTGTATATTATTACTTGGGAAGCATTTTACAACTTCTCTTGACAACAACTTTGGGCTGCTTGACAACCCACTTGTGGAGCTGCTGCCTGGCTCGTTGTTGAGTTGTGTTTTTGTTGTAGTTGTTGCTGCCTTGTGGACGGACGGACCCCAAGCATTCGTCGTTGAGGTAAAATGCAAACATGAGGTTGTAAAAAGCGACGGAAACTAAGTTACCGAAAGCCTTTTTGGATGCAGCAGCAGCAAAAGCAGAAGCAGAAGCAGTTGCTCAAGTGCTGGGAAGGCCAAGTGCTGGACCAAGAGAAGGGGCTAAGGGGAAGTGCACTTAAAAAAAAAATTTATTTTACATATATTTAATTAAAAGGAAATGAGTTGGGTATTATAAAACGTAAATTGTGTTAAGTGGAAAACATTTTTGTAAAGCAAAGAGCAGGCAATTTTTAGCTATGATTTACTGAGAAGGATACGGTAATCTCTGAAACAGCTGTCTCTATGGGTTTTTGCCAACTAAAAGTACGGTTAATAGTACAAAATTTTATTTATTAAAGTTTTAACTACAGAAAACTCAATTCATTTTCATAAAAAAAACCTTGTAGCCCTAGGTTTTCTTTTGTATTAATTTATATTAAATATTCATAATCGTATTTTATATATTTTAATATATATTTTATTCAATTTAAATAATTTTTCCAGTGCCTTTAAGGGCCTGGCAGCTGCCGCTTTAATGCAAACAATAAAGGCTTTACCTTCCACACGGCCCAAAAAAAAATACGAGAAGGAGCTATGTGAAAGTCCTGGCGCTGAGCACTCCTGCCACTTGCTACATCCCTTTTGCTCAAGCAGTAAGAAAGAGTGAGAGGGAGAGATGGAAAATGGGGATTCCCCCTTGGCTTGCTCGCTCGCTTAATTGCGTAGGTTGGTAGCCAACAGCAGCAGCAGCCTCTTCACTGGGCACTGCTGCTTATCTCCCCGCTCCCTCCAACCACTCACTCTGCTGCACACCTTTTTATGCCCCAACATCGTCGTCTTCCCTGCTTTCCCCCTCTTCTCCCCCTTTCCTCTGGTATGTGTACATTTTTACTAATTTACAACAATTTTCGTTGTACTTGAATACAAAATGCAACCGTTGCGTTTCCCCCCTCAACCCCCGACTGGCTGCTGCTGTGTCCCAGCATCATCCACTTGGCCTGTGTGCTACTTTATGGTGAAGTGCGCGAGGGCATTAAGCAAAATGTATGATGATGCACCTGGAATGGGGTGCTGGGTGGCCAGGGAGAGTCCCGAAAATAACAAGAGGGCCAAGAGAATAAGAAGAACCGAGATGCGAGCAACACAATGCGAGCTCAGAAAAATATTTAAATGAGGTTAAGTTAGTGCAACTATTCTGCTGCTTATTTTTGCACCCAGCAGCAGCATTCATTTTTCGTCCTTTTGCAGAAACCAGAACCCTTAGTTATTCCTAAGGACTGAGATTGCTAAAGAAGGGTGGGGCACTAAGAGAAAATATTTATTATTCCTAAAATACATAAATATAAAAATCAATGCCTTAAGCAAGATCCCTTAGAAAGGATCTCCTACCAACTCAACAGCATTTAAAACTATTTAGTTTATTTTCATTCAAAAGTTATAGTCTTTGCCAAGTGATAATATATTTTCTGACTCAGAAAATTTAATGAATTCTCCTTAGAAAAATATTTAACAAATAAAATAATCAATTTAAATACTTTAAAAAATATTTAAAATATTTTTAAAGTACAAAATTTCCTTCTGTGTAACACAGAAAACTTTCCCAAAAACATTTATGCTGCTTAAGGTGAAAAGATATATATGTACATATATATGCTGTACATATTCCTTGTTGAATCTGGCCAAGTTGCAAGGGTTAAATTCCACCATTCTATCGCTAATTGGGTCAAGTGTGTGCCCGTGCCCAAATCTCATGACAATAGCGACCTGTTACACCTTTTTGGAGGAGCAGAAGAAAGTGCAGAGGGGTGGCTGGCTGCAGATAAATGCAAACACAATGGAGATTACTTCCTCCCAGTTGCCTGAATAGATAAGTTTGTTAAATATTTAAGCGGCAAACAAAACATCCGCTGTTAGTAGAGAAACTACAGCGAAAAGTGATTATATTTTAATGGCAGAAGGACAATCAATAAAGGAGTTTCCTTAAATTCTAGAAATTAAATTTTCCAGATAATAATAATGACATAAGGACACCTAATGGTACATGTGAAGCTCGAGTTAAGCCTTGAGTGGCTGGAAAAAGTATTGCCAGGCACTTTAGCACTTAATGAAATTAAAATTGTTCATAACGCTTACAGCTGCTGCTGCTGCTGCTGCTCCGTTATCCTTTCCTCCTGCCAAGCATTTAATTTTCAGCACTTGTGCTTGAGCGAAAATTGCATAACGCGAAATGAATGAATGTCGAATGGCGAATGACAAAAGGGAAACTTAATACCCGGGGCCCCCGGGCACCAAGCTTTCTGTGTAAATAAGCAAATATGCGAATGTGCGTGGTGGCTTTCATTATTAATAAACAAATGGAATATATAGTATGCGAATCCGCACATACCATACCATACATATATTTGCATCTGTATTTACAATTGCTGGCTGTGTGCCTGCCTGGGGGCGGCAAACCGAAAATAAATGCGCAAAATAAATTGTCAAAGTCTCAGGCGAAATCAACAAGCGAATATCCTGCGGATATTTTGTTCGACATTTTGTCAGCTCGTTTACTCCCTCCGATGGGTAAGCCCAGAGTCCTGGTTTGGGGAGATAACAAGCGTAAGCCTTGAATAATGAATGGCAATTAGCGCAATTACAACAGATTGTCACAACTATATAATGCAGGGTCAGAGGGCAGACTCTTCTAACCAATATAATGTGTGTGCAGAGAGAGAAATGTATTTGAAAAAGCTATTATCTAGGGATTTCCCTTTCAAAATTCATTGTAACACAGCTTCAAATCCCCAGTTAGGAAGTTCATCTCTTCTAAAAGGATTTATAAAACAATATATATATATCTAAAATCAATTTTATTTGCCGTGTGCCATATATTAATACCTTCTCCTTTCCCTCTTACCAGTGTGTCCACCTGACAGAAACGTGTACATGCGCGGAAAATAATGTCATTTTATTTTTCGCCAAAACAACGTGCCACAAAACATGACAAATTGAATAATTTAACAAGGATTTAGAATGCGGGGGAGAAGGCGAGCCTCCTTTAGAAATCTTCCGAGGAATACCCTCTCCGAAAGTGGGTCACATACGCACCAGGGGGGGTCTTGAGCTGCACCACCCTCACTCATTGGTTATGCGCGTGTCGAATTTTGGGGCTTTTCGCCGCCAGGGGACCACTAGGGGAAAACACATAAATATTTATCCAGCGATAAAAGAATTTTTGGAATTTTCTCCTTGTTCCCCAGCTCGGTGTAAATAAGTAGCACAATTTGACTTGGTTAACCCGAAAGCCAGCTAAATGTTTGGGGTTATGTGTGGCCAGTGGATCCGCAAATGTCAGGGGACAGGACACAAACACACACACAAAACAGAGCAGTTTCTGAAGGTGTGTTCTGGGGTAGTTTTTTGGCCACCACCTGGAGTGGATTAGCTAAAATAAAACAGTTCTTGGAAAAATATTGAAGGGTTTATCTGCGGTATCTACTCCAATAAAGGGAGCAGTATATAGAATATCAGGAAATTCGGCTTACTAAATTAGGAAATAATCCTTTGTAAAAAGACTTGATACACCTAAAATTAGCTCTAGATTTTGAAATTCTCTCCAAAAATATATAATATTTCTGGTATTAAATTACTTCCAAATTAAATTCCAATTTTTCCTTTTAAACAAACACCTTCTAATACTCAATATACCCTCTCAATTTTTCAGGCAAGGATATATATGAATGAAATTTAGAGGTTCACCTGCCCTACGGCATTCACTGCATAACAATGAAAATTACCCCGCTGATGACGACAAAGATAATGGCCATGGCGATGGCGACGATGATGGTGTTGGTGTCTGATGTGGCTCTCCCCCTCCTCCTGCCAGGTGAAATGGGCAATCTCTCTTTCCGAGTCTTGCGTTCCCTCCTCACGAGCTGTTTGCAAGTCAACAGAGCGAGCTGCTGCAAACCTGCCCCCTTTTCACCCAACGCCTCTGTTGACTGTGTCAATATTGACGCAGACCGTATCTCTTTATGACATATTTTTTTGGCTACTGTCAGCAGCGTTTTCTGGCATTTCTGGGCTTTGTTTACATCCTCTCGTGGTCTCTGTGCCCTTTGAGCTGATATATATATTAGGGTACTCATACATACATATATATATATATATGGATGATGATTGTATGACTTAGTTTCTGGCAACCTTAAATCCCTCTTGTGTTGCCTGAACTTTGCTTTGATGTCTCTAGAATTTCTCTGGGTTTCGGGGTTAGTGGGTAATGCAGTTGGAATTCGTTTCGCCGAGGTGAATTATGACCCCCAAAGATGTATCTAATGACATGGGAGACGCACACAGACACAGAGAGAAATATATATGATATTAGAAGGAGTCCAGCGGACCCAAATTGAACTCATTGGCATTATAGACCCGTTGTGGGTTGGCTATACTCTACGAGAAAAAGTATGTTTCCGAGTTTTAAATAATTTTTTAAGATATTTAAAATTTTTTACCATAACTTCATAGTTTCACCATCAATCAAAAAATGTTTCATTGAGTTTCCTTAATTTTTTTTAATTTTTAAAAACCATACTGTACATTCTCTATAAAAAGAGAATCTTATTTTCGTTATTTTCCAAATACCCCTGGGATTTCCCCACATTTCTTTTGGGTGGCATTCAATGACTGGCACGCAAACTGAATCGGAAAAGCCAGCCCAAGGTATCTAGGGCCATAAATAAGTCAAATAGCGCCCAGTTTTGGAGCGGATCGCCTAGAGGACAGATATAGATAGTTAGTTAAATGGGCGGGGACATGTGTTAAGTCCGTGCAAAGTCCGCAGACAGTTCTTGGAAGCCGGGCGACAGTTCCATCACAACGGACCCACATATCAGGCCAGGCGACAAGTGAAGTGTCAGCCAGTGACAGGTGGTGGGTCTCTAACTCCTCCCCCCTCTCTACCCCATCAGAAATCCCCGCCAGAAACTCGACTCTAAGTGGCCATAAAGCAGGCAGATCACGTGAATTGGTGGCTAGGTGTCAGTGTGCTCGATCGATCCCCTGACAAATTAGAGGAGTTGCAAGGAATTTTAAATGACTCACTGCACAAGGATCTCGGATGTACGTGAGGGTATTCGATTACCCAGGAAAAGACCTGACCCGACCTCAACCTGATCGACAGGCAGAAATCGGATTGAATTCACTGGTTTTTGTTTCCGCAAACGCGGTGTAGTGACGATCGATTTGCAAAGACAAATTGTCCACAAAACTACCTGAAAATGGTTTGCGATTTTTAGTAGAGAAGAAGAAACCCACCGCAGAGTGACAGGCGACAGTCACAGTTGGAAACCCTAGAAGTGTACATGGAAATCATGGCCAATTCCTCACGATCTCTTGAGTTGGAGGTCTCGTATCGAATTTCAATGACGCGACCACATTCCGCGCACTTTGCAAGGTTTCGTAAAAGTAAATATAGTTTTTCTATTCAAACCGAGAGAAAAATAAATATTGTCACAAAAATGAAATATGGAAAATTGTAAAGAAAAGTTGAGATTGAATTCAATTAGAAGAATATTTATACCATAAAAATATATTTATACTATAAGAGATCTATGTTGCTTCCTAAAATTTTATTTAGTGAGGTTCTTAACTAGTTTCTTACTTGTCCATTTATTTCTTTATTTATTTACCCAATTTAGGACTTGATTATCCGGCTCTTTCTTTATTCATTCAGTTATTTTCCTATTAACCTTAGTTGTTCATTTATTCATTCAGTTTTTTATTACAAATGTTCTCTTGTTTATCGAGTTAATTACATGTTTAGAGGACTTAGTTCAAACTTTATTTAAAATAATGTAAAATGATATTACATTTTATAGGATTTATACTCTTAAATCAAAGCAAATATTACTTGATTTCCCCAAATCTTTACTGCAAATTTCTACTTAATTTTCTTCCAGTGCAGTTCCCTTAGTTCTCTACTAAATCCAAACCATCTGCACTTGGCATTGTTCCAGTGGCACGCTCTCAGCTTTGATTTCTGCTCATTTTGCTTGTATTTTTTTTCTTGCTTTATTTTCTGTGTGGTCAAGTTGCCTAAACGGGGCGCCCAGTGTGAAATTGGATACGATTTTCGGGGTACAAACTCAATTAATTTAGAGTAGGGACAGAGGATAGAGGACCAGAGGGACCGGATCGCATTTTGACATAATTGAGCGAGTTGGCGGGGGCGGAAACATTTCCGCTTTGGTGCCGACAAAGCTGCATAGAGCCGGGCTGCCACGTTCCAGCAATCGCGTCAATAAATCTCAATATCAAAATATGCTAAATGACCACCCGTATGGGGAATATGCCACAAAACATAGCACAATAGTTAGAGGAGTTGCATTCGAACAAAAAAAAATGCAAATAACTGCACGAAGTATCTGTGAGATACGCGCATAAATTTACAAACTATATGGTTTCGATATGGATGCGATAGGATAGCATATATCGTGTGGTGCTATAAATGCGGGATGGCAAGGGGCTGGGACTGCAACTGGGACTCGGATTCGAGTTCCAGTTCGGTCTTTTTAAATGCCGCTCTGAACAAACAATGAACCGTGTTGACAGGTCTCCGCTCTCAAGTCTTTGTGGTATGATTGATTTAACCTGAATCGACTGACAGGTACGACGACAAGCGAACTGAACTGAACTGAGCCGAAAGATATGGAAATCCACAAGATACTTGCACTTATGCTAACGATATATGGGGGACCTCTCAGTCTTTGTGTGTGTCTCAAGCGAAATTTAAAACGAACGAGTTATGCGGAATGTATCTCTCAGCCTAGTCGGGAGCTCGGTTCTGCCACATTGAGCAATCTATCAATCATGGATTGAATTATCCGTCTGTCCGGCTTCTAATAGAATTTACAGTTTCAACTCATTACCAAGACGATGATGATGGCAATATAATTATGCTCAAGACTCTGACGGTGGTCAGAAGTGCATTTGGGGGAAAAAAAAAGAAAACAAAAGCAGGAATGAATCTCAGACAAGCGCAGCGAAATTGATTGACAGCTGAATGATTTAATGAGCAGCAAGATAAACGATGCTCCGGGAAAAACCGCAGCGAAATGAATTACTTATTTTCATTTGAATTTCTGAATTTCAGAGTTTCCGAATCCCACTATCTTTGGCGGTCCATAAAAGATGCTTATCTCCATCCACTCACTGGGAACAGTGAATTTTTCCTGCGACGTCATGACGACCACGCATTTTGTGTCAACTTAGGAGGAGTGTATCTTTTTTTTTCTCCCCTCACACTCACTCTTTGGGGGATATCGAATTGATAAACTGAAAACGTCGAGATAGTTTGAGGGGATATCAGGGAAAGAGTAGTAGTTGGGGGCTTACTTTGTATGCATTGAAGTCTGGCCCCGGGGTCAAGCTTCTCTATGCGTAAAGCCATTCACCAGTCACAAAATGTTGGTTTAAGTGAATAATTTTAAGGAAAATGAATAAATTTCTTTTAGATAAAATATTTATAATTCAATATTAAAAGGTGATTAATAAATCTGGTAAAGAATATTAGCCTAATAAACCCTTGGAACAACTTAGAAACAATAGTATAAACAAGCCTTTTTTTTCACAAATATTATTTAAAACCATAAATATAAAATATTTCCAACTTTATCAGGTACTAATTTATTTAATTTTATTTATTTTAATTTAATTTATATATTTAAAAATCCTAATAATCTATATATTTATTTATTTCCTTACAGAATATCTCCACAACAAAAATGTCTTCAAGCTTTAACTCTCCTCTCTTTTTTTCCCACACAATATTCCCTCTTTTTTTTATTACCAACATTTTTTTTCTTGGCCTACTGCTGCGCCTTCTCATGTGATTTAACTTCTGTTTAATTTTCCATTAAATAAGTTTACACATAATTAAATTCGCCGCGCCATTTAAATACACATCTCCCAGCCGAGCGCAACAATTGCATTGAAAGAGCTTTTCATTTCTTTTCCCCCATTTTCATTGTTAATTTTTATGTCGTTTGCGTGAGACCTCAGAGGCGGCAGTCTCCCTGCCCTCCCCTCCCCACCTTAACCCCATAAAGCCCCGGCTGACCAAGGGCCACTTGTCGAAACGAAGACGAGGAGATGCCCACACGGCCCTCACACACTCACGCACGTCGGAATATAATTTATGTATCGGCCGGAATAATGCTTTACGATCGTGGCATGTCATTTTTGGTCTTTGGGGCGCTACCTGGCATCGAAAATTTAGTGTGGGATGATTTGGTTTCGTTAAAAAAAAAATCACATTTCAAGCCCAAAGCGCAGCTAAATTTATTTTGAATTAAAAATGATATTTATTTAATGTTTGGGAAAGGTTTTCGCAGATGTTTTTATGTAATTCAATTAACAAGTAAGAGAGAACCTCTATTAAAACCGAAAGGTTATAAAGGTTTAGATTTAGTGCTATGAAAATATCATAAAAACCAATCCCCCTCGCTTTCTACCAACTTGACAAATATTTGTGTTTTGTGTCTGTCAAAATTTTGGACAATTTTATTGCTTAAACTCGGGAGGCACACAGAGAATAACCCAGTGTTTCTCTCCCCCGGGGCACAGACGACGTACAAACTTTCGGAGACAAAAATGCAAAGTGCCCCCCACTAGGAGTCGCGATGCTATCAAAAATTCTACGTAAATATTGCACACTGAACGCCCTGGCCAGCAACCACAGTCATCATCAACCGCCAACCCTTCTGCATCATCATCATAATTATTATGAACCCCACTGCCAGCCCCATTTGCTGCAGCAACTCAAGGTCCAGAAGTACACCAGCTTCCAGAGGAAACTGACCAGCAGCGGATATGCCGATGGTGGTGGCGGTGGGGACTACCATCGGAGATTGCACAACTGGGATCGCCAGAGTTCGGCGCACGAGGAGCGCAGAAAGACAATACCGAAGCTGGTGTATCTGCACAATCCGTGGAAGTACCTGTTGACCAAGCTCAACCTGTGGAAGCTCAAGTGGCTGTGGGACCGTGAGTTTCGGGAATCGGAATTCGTCGATGGCGCCAAGCAGGCGGCTGTGGTCCTCACTGATATCATTCGGCTGCAGCAGGCGGAGCGAATCAGCGAGTTCACGACTCCAGTGGGCTTCCAGCAGATCACCCGGGACATGCTCCTGTCCCGCAATGACACGCGTCTCCAGTTGGTCCGGTTCCAGAGGGAGCACCTGCGCCGCGCCATTCCCATGAAGGTGGCAACGCGCCAGAACTTTGGCCGGAAGTACGCCTTTATCGATATGCTGTTCGTGGGATTGCGAAACACTAAGGATTTCGACACGGCCACCGAGGTGGTGGAGGTCAATGACATTATCCGGCGGATGGACAACGAACTTAGGACTCCGTCGCATGTGGTGGCCGTGCCGCATCGCATAGTCTTTGCCGAAATCTTTATCCGTTTCCGGCGTGATTACACCGCGGAGGCGCGAAGGGAGATTTTGGCGAATAAAGCCCATTCCCAAGCTCAGAACTTTCCTCCGAACCTGCCCAGTGACAGTGCTCCAACGGCGAATTTAAAATCATCATCGTCAATGCCCGTCATGAAATCCGCCATTAATGCCATGGACGCGGCCAAGACGCAACAACCTGTATCCCTGCTGGGTCGAGTGGCACCCGGCATGGACGATGTGGGCTGGTCAGTGTCGTTCTACAAAATCCTAACCTTTGACGTTCTCAACTACGATCCCCAGCCAGGAAGACACCAACACCATCAGTCTCACGATAAGCCGTAATGTTGTTAGTGCAAATCCAAACCGGATTAATTCGTTGTCTAAATTAAGCCCTCGGGTGGAAGATTTTAGACCTCAAATGAGGTTGGGCAACAAGAGTCTTGTTTGTGTTCTAGCAAATTAATAAAGCAATATTTTAGTTTGTTTGGGAAATTAATTAAGAATTTTATTTCAAGAAAATCTACGAAATAATGTTATAAATTCCAAATAAATAGAGGAGAAATCAAAGTAATATGTTGGTTCCAAAATGTATTTATTTATAAATTTCAGCTTATATTCCCTTTTATATATTTTTAACCCTATCAAAAGAGCCAATTTAAACCAATTTTCGCACCCGCTGCTTCTGCCCACAAGTTCACACCTTCTTTTTTGGGCCACACACACACACACTCGACACACAACGGAAAATATTTATACAAAATGATGTTGTAATGAGTCACATTACACGATTTGATCTTGTTAGCCGATGTCTGAATGTTATTTTTGTCGCTATTGTTGTTGTTGTAGTTGCTGTCTCGGCCGCCACATTACATTTATCGCTGGGCTCTAATTGGTTTTCCAACATCAGCTCTTGGGGGCTTGGAGTTTTTGGCCCGGCCTTGGCGTGACCCAATCAATTTAAATATTCCGAAATGATTGAAGGAATAAACATAAATAAATTGACAAATGAATGTATGTACAACGAGCTTGTCTCGCTCCATGTTTTTCTCCATCGTGCCTAACACATTTCTGCATAATTCGAACATGTTGGTAAATGGTTTTCAGATATTTACTATGACGGTGGTCCCATTTTGGGGTTATCTTCCCAAATCGGAATATGTACAATTAAAAAGCCATGAGGGCTGGGGAAAGACAGCTTGTGGCAGCGCTGATGACGTTGGTTAACTTTGTGAGGGTAAACACGGAAATCCCATAAAGATGAAAAATAAAAGCTAATCAGAAGGCTTAACCTGGGATCAAACATGACAGGGAAATTGTTTTGAATAAAACATTTTAATATTTTGACATTTTTTAGAGATTTTACATGGATAACTCACATATATTCGATATGTGTGAATGCAAGTTTAAGGTGATAAAACGTTATTTAATTACAAATTTAATGTTATATATTTTATATGATCATTTTTATCAAACAAAAAAGCTTCAATTTCAATTTAAATATTTTTTCTGAGTTAGATTTTTTAAGTTTAATAGTTTAGCTTACTGAATTTTAACTTGTATACCTAAATTTCAAAATTGTTACCTATTTTTTGAGAAGTTTAGTGTAAATTAAAGGTTAAATAATCATAATTAGCTATAAAAAAAACCTAAAAAAAATCATTATGAGGAAAAGTAATATTAATAAATATTTTTCTGAAATACTTCTGGTAAGAAAGGTTAAATAAACTAAATTTAGAACTTCATCCCACCCATTTAGCCGTGTTATTTTGACTGCACTTTGGCAGGATAATGGATAAAAGTTAAAAGTGACAGCAGGTCAGGCTCACACTTTCCTTTCATTTCATTCTCCCTCCGTCTGTAGACCATTTCCAATTAGTTGTCCAACAGGAAAAGCTATTTGCCCAAGTTAAATAAGACCCAAATCCCAATCCAAATAATCCCGGACAGTCAGGAGTGGCCAAGGAGCGTGAAAAACAGGACGCGGCTAAGGACAAGGACAAGGAAGCAGCCAGAAGAAAGAACCAATTCGAATAACAAGAAGAGCCGCCGTCACCGTCAAAAGGGAAAGAAATAATTTAAATAGGAAAACACAAACAGCTGTTGCAGTTCGGAGAGCCGACACTGTACTGGCAAAAGGGATAATCTCATTATAATGAAACGCAAGTTATGCACGCGCAGCCGGCAGCCGGCTGCCTCCGCTAGATGGCGCCGCCAGTCAAGGCGTCACTCAAGTGTCGCCCGCCGCCGGTCTCTCGCTTGGCTTAGGCGTCAAAAAATTTGAAAAATAAATGGAGAAGACAGGGTAGGAGCACTGGAGGAATAGGAGGCAAAAAAAGCTGACAAAAAGAACAACAAGCCGATGAGAAAGGAAACCGAAGACACCAGCTGGCAGAGTCTGAGTCCCCAAAGCTAACCGAGACTTGCGCGACTTGGCCCAGGCTCTCCTCCTTGAGCTGACATGCAAAGGCGGCCAAGAGTAAAGCAACAAATATAAAAAAAAAGAAATTATAAAAATTTATGTGCGTCCCTCCATTCAATCTCTGCGGCAGCCAGCTTCTGTCAGCCTGTCCGCCAGATTTGTTGTCCTTTTCCAAAGGATGTCAGCTGGCCGGTCATAAATAACAAATGGGAGGGACAAGAGTCCTTGGTTACCCTTACTGGGATTTACGGGGAGTTTTAAGGATATAACAATATTTAAGAATTTAATTAAAATTCGAAACTTTAATAATTTAATAACGATTCAAAAACATGAAAATTTAAAGTGGTAATATTATTAAAACCTTTAAATAAAGCTTAGTATTTTTAAGAATTCATTTATAAATTGTAAATAAGAAAACAATTTTAAGTTTATATTTTAAAAATGATTCTAAAATATGAAACATTAAAGTGCTAATATTTATAAAATATTTAACAAAGCTTAGTATTTTTAAACAATTAATTTCTTAAAAGATCTGAGGTAGGGCGAGTTTTTTCGTGGGGTTTTATTAACTAACGAAGGCTGGAACCTAAAAACTTTATTTCTCTTACTTTTAAATAGCTTTTTAATGTATTTAAAATTCCTTAAAAATTCAATGGCACTAGTTTTTTATATTAAAACAATTTTTAAGTCAAAAAAGTTTATAAAATCAAATTCTTTCCATATAAATTAGTTTAACTAAATACAACAAATTACCCTTTTTCTAGTTAACCTTTTCCCTCGACCCTTTCAACACAGAAAGATATGGAAAAAATTAATTATACAGCTTAGAAGGGGAGAATGGAGAAATGGAAGTCGAAGGAAATCAGTAAACCGGCTTAATTTCAAACTCATTTGCAAATATTTACCGGGCAAATCGCCAGACGAACCTAAAACCTAAGCCTAAATCTGAACCTGAACCTTAACCCTTTTTGGCGGACCCTCAAAAGACCGGATCCAAGGGAGATGAGTGTAACAGGTGTACGGTTGATGGGCTCAAAAGTTTCCAGCCCCAGTTTTTGTTTTCCTTTTTTTTCCAGCATTTTTTTCTCTTTTAATTTTCCAAAGATTAATTACAAGTCTGGCGTAATGAGAGGATTTCCGGTGCAGGATTTGCTGCGTCCTCCGCAGCAGCAGCAGCTCATATTTCTTGTGTTTAATAAAAATTGAATGAAATTTATGAAATATTCGCGCGATGTGCATAGAAATGCGTTCGTTTCGCTGAAGTCGAGGCCACCCACCCACCTGCAGTCTCTCTCTGTTTGAATCTCAGCCCACCGACTCGACTCGTTGATCTTCATTAGCGGAGCCGCCGTCGCCGTCGTTGCCGCCGTTGCCTTTGCCGGTAAAATGTCTTTATAGACATTCCCGGGAGTCGCCTGGGCCAAAGCTTTAAATTTATGGCAACGCATTTGCGGCGCGCGCTCTTAAGGCCATAATAACACAAAAAAAAAATCACAAAGAAAAAAGTAAGCCCAGAACCAAGAAAGTCTAGCTAATAAAGCGTCGGCGTTGGAGCTCCGTCTATGTTTATATTCTTTACCCGACTCCCTCCCTCCTTTATTAGTTCATTGCTGGGCTGAGACTGCCCCCGCCTGGCTCTTGTGCCCATATCCATTTACACTTGAATATTTATCGCCTTAACTTGGCCAAGAGAGAGGGAGGAGGAGAGACCCCCCCTGAGTGAGCCCCAATATGAAGTTGTCACATAATTCTCGGGACTAACAAGTCAAATGCGCTATTTAGCACAACATTTACAGAATGCCTTGAGAATTAGGCAAAGGAATGGTCACTTCAGGTGCATTAAGCAAGAGTTTTCGAGGACAGGTGGGCGCGCTTCAGTTGGTGTCAAGTATTCAAGGAATTTGCAGCAGGAATAACACAATAATAAATAATTAGTAATAATAATTTAATAACTAGGCAAGATTTTGTCAACAAAATCAATTAAACATCAAACAATTTTAATTAAGTATTCTTCTAGAACTATTTATTATGGAAAAGCCTAACTAAAAAGATATGAAAGAGTTGGTAACATTTAGAAACGGTTTAAGCCTTTACTAAAAACCAATAAAATAATATAAAATGTTTACTACAAATATAAAAAAAAAATAAAATATATTAAATATATCAAATCTACACTACAAAATCCTTAATTGTTATCAGAAAATCCTTATAATTTAAATAAGGTTATATAATTTTAGAATCCTCTGAATATAAGCATCCAGCTTCTTTAAAAAACCCGAAAAAAATCACCAAACAAAAGCAATAATCATAAATGCCAACCTTTTAGCGGTTAACATCGAAGTTAATTCTCGGCGGCTCCGTTTTAAACGAACTCAAAACCACAGCAGATGATTTAAATTTAAAAATTTTAAATGTTAAAGATCTGGGGCACAGTTCGATTGCCCTGCTAAAAATTGCCACTTGGCGCCAAAAATTTATTACGCTTGGCATGTCTCGTTTGCTGTCAGCGTTTAAGGGAATCTGCATAAATCGAAGAAACTTCCACAAAAATATTCTGTCTTTAATTTAAAACACATTTTTGCGTGGCCCCAGGGTGCGGTGGCAAGGCAGTGAAAGAAATATTCAAGCCTGAATAAAATAAAAATGAAAATAAATTCTAGAACAAAAATCCAAGAGAAAACATCCTTGGAAATAGCTAAAAAATTATTAATGATGAGAGTTCATATAAATAAATATAATTTGTATAAGAAATTGATATTAATTCACTGATTCAAAATATATTTTTATATTTTTTTTAATAAAGATTCGAAGCCCTTAAAAATTCTTTCTTTAAGTGCATTTCGAAGGCAGCACTGAGGAGAAACATTAAAAATAACGAAAAGCTAAACTGAAACATAAATAAATCTGAAATGTTTTATGCACTCAAAAAGCTGAACACACACACATACACAAGAGTTTCGAAAAGTTTTGTTTTGTTTTTTTTTGAAAGTTCTTTGCTTTGTTGTTGTTTTCTTTCCGTTCGCCGCTTAAACATGCAATTTCTTTTGGTTTTCGCTGCGTTCGATTGCTGCGGTGAGAGCAGGGGAAAGGGTGGGAAACCGGGAAAAGTCGCAGCAGCAGCAGCAGCTGCAACAACAAGCTGCAGCATCAGCACCACCAGTGGCGGCGACGACAAGGACAAAAGCCAACAATGGATTATTAGTGGCACTTAAGCAAACACGCGGGGCAAAAGGTCTGACCAGAACGAGGGAAGTGTGTGTGTGCCAGCCACAAGGATGTTGTGCGGAGTGTGTGTTGTTGTGCGACATGTGTGTGTGAGAGCCCAGACTTGCGGTCGTTGTTGTTGTTGCTGTCGCCTGATTTATCGCCAAGTTGTGGGCGTTTTTAATTAATTTCACTCTGCACAACAGCACAGATTTTCAGCTCATAAAGAACGCATTTTTATACAATATTTAAACAGCGAATGGAACAAAAAAAAAATAATAATAATAATAAGAATTGGTAGTATTTATTAAAGAACCTCTCGAGTACCCCCGACACTCTTGAGGAGTAAAGTGCCTGACGTGAAGTGTGAATAACATTTATTCACTAAAATCAAAGGGTTTGAGGGTTTTGAATGACTCAAAACACAGGGGAAAATAATGCAAAAAGAAAAATATATTCATTTGAACATTATTCATTGTACAATATATTCATTTGAAATATAAATCTTTCTAAATAAGCTTAGTTTATTACTCTACAAAATGTATTTCCCTCTTAAAATAATATTAATTAATTTCAAGTGTTACCAAAAATTCATTCAGTTATCCCGCCAATTAGCTGTCCCCATTCCACAAAGCTGTTCCCAATTTTTTTCCCTGGTAATTTTCCTAGTAATTTGATTTCCTAGAATCTGACATAAGGAATGCACTCGAAAACAAAGAGACTTCTGGCAACTTGAAAGTAATTACATTTTCTGCAGCTAATTTGGTGTTTCCTTTTGCAAAAAGTTTTCGTTTTTAGCTTTTAATTCTAATTTTGACGCAAACTCTCTCTCTCTCTCTCCGCTAATTTACTTTCAACTTGAATTTCTAGGGAATTTTCTGGCTGAGAGGAAAACGAAGTGGAAGAACCTCCAAGTTGCAACTAAAGACTCTAAACTTGGCGGCGATAATCTCGGCGAGAGTGTCACTTTGCTGATGTTTTTTGCACTTGAAGTTTTGTGCTCGAAAAGTGGGGATTTCCCCAGGGCTTTTCCCCAGAATCAATGGCTAAAAATTTTGCGCTAAACACTCACCAGAAAGTTTAAAGCCGGCGAAACCCGACCATACTGCGCTCCTTGGGCAACAATAAATTCATTTAGTCTCCAGCTCCGGGCTCCAGCTCGCCGGGTTGAATATGAAAATTGCGCGGAAGGAACTAATTATGCTGGGAATACGGTTGCACTATTAAATTTCACTTTGTTGCCTGCATAAAGTTCATTATGCGCCGCCACATTCAAATTAAACCCGTCCACATAATGAGAATTCTGCAGAAGAAGCGGAAGGATAGGGTGCCACCGGACTGCCTTTTTCAAAATCGATTTAAAAAATATACCAAAAGCAACGCGAGACAGTGACAGGCCTAATCGATGGTCCCACTGAACCCATTTCGAATTTTTGGTTTTTAGTTTGAAGCTAACTAAATGTTTGTTTAAATTAAGTATAACAAAAAAATGGGGAGAGAACTGCAAATAGCAAATAAACGGTCAGCACACCGAAATGGAAACCAATTAAAAACAAACAACAAGTTGGCTGTGTTGTGTTTGGCCGATGTGTCGTTCGTCCGTGTATGTAAATATTTTCATATCCGAACGATGTGCGAAAAGTGATTTAAAAGTTTAATTTTAATGGTCAACAAAGGGAGCCGCCAAATTGCTTGTATTTTTGGTGGATTCTAAAAAAAGAAATAGGAAGGGGCAAAACAAAAAATATGTTAAATTTAAGCCGGGTATTTTTAACAATATTTAAATATCTATGTATGTTCGTTCAGTTTCATTGTCAGGAATTTATTTACAAATGAAGTATTCAAACATTTTATAATAAGCAAGACTTTTTCTGTAAAAACTATATTATTTTTCTTGAATCAAAATCTTCATCGCTTTGTATATTTTCAATATTAAATTTTGAAATTATATAAATTATAAAATGTTCACACTTAATATTGTTTAAATTATATATTTACACTTAAAATATTTGCATTTCACATCTTAGAAAAATTCCAATCGTTCCCCAACAAAATTGAACAGTGTAAATAGATGCATTTTCGAAATATTTAAATAATCTGGCAACTCATCAACATAAAGTTCTTATTCCTATTTGAGGAATAATTGTGAAATCTTAGAATTTGCTTTAATTATTATTACTCTCTCGCCATGCTAATTAAAGCGCATAAATAAACCAATATCTCCAAGTTTTTCAGCTGTCCCGCCAATAAGAAGAGTGCCAGAAAGAGCCAGTTAATTGATTTACGACTTTCAATAAAATCGCAGAGAGGCAACTTATCATTACCGCCGCCAACACCGCCACCCACCACCACCCCTTTTTGCAATGTCGGCTAAGCTAAAACAAACTAATTTCAGGCTAGAACCGGGACCGAACCGTGGAGGGCAATAAAGTAAGTTAACGATCCCAGCAAAAGGGAAGGAGTGAAAACTGGAAGCAGCCGTGACATTGAAGAGCCCCAGCCGAAGAGTTCTTCAATTAGTGTAAACACAAACGATGACACTCTCCATGGACCAAAGACCCGAGAAGCCCAAAGAGCAGAGCCAATTTCCAGTGCCAATCTCCGGGGTCTCTCGCCTCGTCTCCAGACACTTTAATATTTAACGCCCCTGGGAGCCAGCAGCAGCAGCAGAGACCAGAGGAGACCAGAGACAACAACCACCGAGGAGCAGAGCAGAACTGGCTGGCGACAATGGGGCCCAAACAACGCCAACGAGTATTCCACGAATATGTTCGTGATCATAAAATTATAATTTATGAACAAAAAAAAAGCAGCACTGCAAGCTTATCTCATCGCGGGCATCGCCAAGTGCGCACATATGGAGGCAGGGCAGGGCGCATGAGATGCATCCTCAGATGCTGAGATGTGGAGATGCCGAGATGCAGATGCAACACCGACAACAACCCGACAACGTTGACAACGTTTGGAGCGATTTTGGAGCGCGGCTCGCGTCAATTTTTGTGGAGTGAGACACAAATAAAGGAAAGGCGATGCTTGCGACCCAAAGCACTGAGAGAAAATAAATAATATTTCAGCTTTAAAGTAAACAAAATGAGGTAAAACTCAAACTATCTTGAAATTCTATCAACTAAACCATGAAAAACTCATTTAAAATATTATTTTTACAGTGTTCTTGGTTAAAGATGCCAAATTTCTATGTTTTGGTGATTGTACAATGCAGGCAAAGCTTGAAACACAAAGAAAGAGCAACTCGAAATATGGAGTTCACTCATCTAGCCGCTTGAATTTAGATTCAAATGGGTAAGCTTTCTTCCTACTTCTTTCTCTCAATGTAAAAGTCCCTGTTTTTTTTCCTCAGATATACCCTCTGTCATGGGGGTGATTGTTGTTATTGTTATTCCGGTTGCTGGTGCCGCTGCTCTTTCGGTTTCCAGGAAAGACGCCTTGGGCTTTGGTTTGCTGGTTACTTGAACAATATTTTCATATTTATTCAGGCTCTCGTTGGACCTCTCCGCTTGACACATTGGATGGTAGCCAGGGCCAGGTCCCTACCAAAGCGAAACTAATTTGCGGTTTTGGTTGACCAGCGCGCGGCGAGTCAGTCGTCATCTGCAATTTCCTTTGCGAAAGCACAGAATCCCTGTGTGTTATTGTGCCACGCCCACTTGCCAAAGAGGGGCTTAATAAGTTAGGTCTTTTATTTTATTTTATTTTTTTTCGGCAGGGGAACAACGAAGAACCTTTTGGGGTCAACTTGCCCGAAGCTCCGACACACGCATCATCTTGTTGTGCCCCTCTCTATTTCCGTCTGGCGGGGAATAAACATTTTGTTTGGCTTCTCCGGCAGCTTAATTAAATTCTTTTCACTTGTTCCGAGTTGCCCCGGCTTCCCCCTGATTGAGAGAATTCAATCGAGTCTGAGTCTGAGTCTGAGCGTAAAAACAAATTAGTTTAGCGAGAAAACCGAAAGTTTATCAATTAGGTGGCCGCCGCCATGGCTGAGATTCTTTATGCGAATTGCATTTGATTGGGTTCTCGCTTTGATTGTAACCAAAATTTAGTCTAGGAATAAAGGGAATATATCTCTATATATTATGGAGATAGGTCAATACGAAGGGTCAGTTGGTTATGGCTCAGATCTGGCAGTTTTGTTGAGTTTTATTAGCGGGGGAGGAAACTTAGACAAGGTTTTTAATTAATTTTTTGAGTTTTGAGAGCTTTACTGAGATGATTTTGTGTTTTTATTTTAAAAAACCTGAACTTCCTAGCTAAATGTTTGATATAAAAATCAATATGAAAGCTAATTATATTGACTTAGAAAATAATTTTCTAAGGGTTTAAGTAATTATTTTCTATAAGAAATGTACTCTTAATTTTAAAACCGGAACTTTTAGCAAAATGTTTGATATGAAAATCAATATAAAAGGTATTTTTATAGTCTAAAGAATACCTTTTATATTGGTTAAAGTACAAATTTTCTATGGGAAATGTTAAAGGATGATCCTTAAACCTAAATATAAATGCTATTAATTAGATATTCTTGTAAAAACCCTAGCATGAAATTCATAAAATGCCTTGAGATATAAATCCCCACTTTTTAAAGGTATTTAAATCTTCGACTTCTCCCCACAAAGACTTCTCCTTTTGATGTAATTTTTTTGCAAATTATTTACTCAATTTTTATGTCGAGTCTGCTGGACTGCAGGATTCATTGTCCGATTTTCTGGGAGCCTTTGTTGAGTGCGAAATTAAAAATGATCGTCATCGAAGGCTCCAACCGAAGTCTGGGCCGTTTATTGTTATGGGTCTCTGCGGGTCTTGCGGTCTCCCCGGCAGGATCATAATTCACGGCACCAGAGAGTGTCCTCCATCCATCCTTCCTGCCTGACTTGACCAAGCTTCGGGGGCAATAATTTAAATGCGCTCTATTATTTATTTGAGCATATGTCAATGGAACTTATTTATTTATTCACGCCCAGCCAGGCAGGCAGGCAGCGACAATAAACAATAAAGTTGCCATCGTATAGAGATGCAAAAATGGACTCCGGCTGCTGGCTCCGTGTTAATGAGCAGCGAAAATTTCCACCACCCCAAAAGGGAGGAGAAAATTGGATAGGGAAATTGGGAGAGAAAAGCCCGTTTGGCGGGGGGAAAAAGGGGTCAAGGGTTTATGCCGCAGCGAACGCGCGTTGCGCTGACGTTAATTGACCGCAACAATTTTTTTCTTAATTTTTTTTTCCATGCGCCTCTGCAGTGTGCAGTAAATTTTAATGAAATTGCTGCCATTGCACACACGCCCACCGATATATAGGGGGCGTGGCCAATTGGCGGCGATTTTCCCCGCCGCCTCCCAAAGTGCTGATGACATGCTGTCAGCGACACTTCGTGCCGCTTGTTGCATGCGGCAAAAGGCGAGGCGAGAAATAAAACTGAAATTAAGCACACACACCACACACACACACACACAAAAAATTAAAATCTATAAAAAATATATACGACTCGGGCTTAATTCACGGTTCACTGGCCATCGGCTATACTATATACCATGAAATATATATAAATATTATCCTCCTATCCCCTCTGGCCTGACATTTTTGATGTTGCTGCATTTATAAATTAATTAACAACAATAAAGAAAGATAAATGAGGTAGATCGAAGTTTAAATGCCCTTTTTTCCAATTGGATCCTTGAGAATTAATCCCTTTTTTCTCAAAATGTAAGGAAAAATTAACTAAAACTTATTAAAATCAGTTTTAATTATGTAAAAATATTACTAAAGCATATTATTTAAGGTTTTTCCATTCGGTTTCTTCAAATTTCTAATTGTAAATAATTTCCATTTCTGTTTACATTCAAAATAATAAAACAAAACCCCGCCAAGCCTTCCAGTTCATAAATGTGGGTCATATTCCAGCATCTACATACACATATGTATGTACTTCCCATAAGAAAGCAGTGACGTTTCCAAGCCGCCAAGCCTTCCAGTTCATAAATGTGGGTCATATTCCAGGATCTACATACACATTTGTACTTCCCATAAGAAAGCAGTGACGTTTCCTTTGTTTACATTCGATTTTCAAGGTCAATTATCATAAACACAAAACCCAACAGCAAAGTCTAAGCTGCCAAGAAACCAAAACAAAGAAGAGGGGAAGAAATAATAATAAAATAAAGATGATATTCACTCACTCTCTCTTGTAAGGTGCGGGAGTGCATCTCAACACACACACAAAAAATCCAATGAGCAGATTTTCCGTTTTCCAAAGCAGATTTTCCCGCATTGATCGATTTCCCCACCCTCCGGAGGGCTGGCTTTTCACGGCAGAGCACAGAATCCGCGGGAATATCACCAGAGACGACGATTTTTCCGGCAGTTTTTCCGCCAAACGCACTTTTTTCAACCGCGCCACACGTTTGCCGACCGAACAATGCGAGTGTGAATGCAGAAATGCAAAGAGAGTAAACGGAATGCGGCAACAGGAAGCGAAAAGACGTTAGGCGCAGAGTCGTAGCAGTGGGGGTTACTATGAAATCAATAGAAAATTTAGAAATATATCTTTTTATTTTTGTTAATATTTTATGATTCTAAAAGTTTTTCTTTTTCTTTCTAGTATTGATTTCCGTGAAAAAGCGCAGTGGGGCAAAGACCCCCTTGCCTTATAGATGGCTACGGCTATGATTACGCGGGATGTGGAACGGTCCAGAGAGCGACACTCTCTTGCAGCTCAGCTCATCAGGTGGCCGATATTGGAAAACGGGAACGATGAGAGAAAAGGAAAGTGCTTTGCCATTTTTTGGGGGCTCGGCTGGAATGGGTTGAGATATCTTATTAGACCGCGCGATCTTATTAGATAAATATATCTAATTAGATATTGTTATCTTCTTGGATTAGTGTCTTATTGGCTTGATTTATCTTATTATATTGAGCTATCTTATTAGAAAATGGAAAGCTCATAAATTGCATGAAACTAAAAATTAAATTCCAAAATAATACAAAAAGAGCTTCATTTCTGAGCAAACAAAAATATTTCTATTAAGCAAGCTTATAAATTATTTTCTATTAATTTCTTAATGATAAATATATGATTTAGAAATCAGATTTTAATAAAGTTAAAACCGAAAATAAAAAATGTAAAGATAAAAATGTGTTGAAATCGGTAAACAATAAGTTTATTTTCTGCTTTGCAAACCTCTAACAAAAATGTCAATACCCTGCAAAGGGTATTTATAAATTACATTATGTTGCATGTCCAATTTCATTAAAGTTGCCAATGCAACAACACGGCAGCAATAAAAAAATAAATAATTATGCAGAGTGACAGTCGACAAGAAAGTGCTCAGGCAAAAAATAAGCAAAAAGTTTAAACTGGCAAAGTTTTTATGGCGAAAAAAGAGAGTAAAAGTTTTATAGTTTTGTTAAAAACTATTTTATGGTTGTTGTTTAAGCATAATAAATTAAAGAAAACTGTAAATAAATTTAAAATACACTAAGAAAGATATATAAAATTAAACAAGTTTTTACAATAATAAATAGTAAGTATTTTCATATGTTTATTTTATTTAATTTAGCTTTTTTTTTTAAGTAATTTTTGAAGTTTAAAATAAATGTACATTAATAATTATGCACAAAATGTTAGATAATATTCATTTAAATATTTATATTAGGATTATTTTTGAATATATAAAACGTTTTGTAGTTAAAAATGTTAACGAAATGTGGAAAAACCAAAAATCTACAATAAAGTAAGAAAATTAACTAAGAAACTTAACAAACTAAAGAGCTAAAATATTATTTTTAGCTTTTAAATATTTAAAAGCTCATTTAAAAAGCTAATTAAATGATGTACAATTTTATCTACTAATAAATATCCTCTTTTTACAACTTTAACACCTGCTGGCTATTTATTCAGCCCTCGCAACAGGTGACTTAAGCCATAGATAACCCATTTGTATACACAATGCACCGTCATATTTGCCCGGAGGCACCAAATACACAGATTCCGGCGAGTTAATGTCGCATTAAGACGGCAATCCCCGGCACTCGGCGTGCATATAAATCCACTCGCTCATATATATTCCAGCAGGAAAAAGGAGGAGGAGGCATGGAGGTCAGCAGGAGGCGATGGAGGCGCTGCAGAGATGGTGCAGATAAATTTTCATGTTGTCACACCTTGCAACTTGCATGCCACATAAATATATTTTCAACTCGAGCCGCCGAAAGGTGACACAGTCTGCATATTTGTGCAAGACTCTTTTTTTTTATGTTTGGTTTGGTGGAGAATAAGATGTCAGGTAACCCCAGGAAGGAAGGTGAAGGGGCAGGGCTCCTTCTCGGAACTTGCCGCATTTAATTTATTGGGAATTTTTGATGTTCGACTTTTATATTTTTTCGCCACATCTTTTTTACTCCTCACCTTATCGCCCCTGCCATTGACATTTTTATTTTTTTGGCAGAGATTGCACTGGCATATCGGGAATCGAATTGCAAAAAATATATATAAATAAAGGAAGCCGAAATATTTGCTTATCTCCCAAAAATATTGGTTGACTTTGCACTGAGCAACAGTTGACTTTCAAGGAGATAAAAGCAAGTTAAATGAAAAAAAAAAATAAAAATGAAAACAAAAATTGAGATTAAGAAATTTAAGGGGTTAATTTTTAGCGGTTTTCAGCTAATTAATTTACAAAAAAAAACTCTCGTAATAAAAGTTAATCAAGGTTAATTTAGGAATTATAATAAATAAGCATTTCAATGAGATAATTTGCAAATTAATTTATTTATCATTTAATTGACTGCCTTTAATAGAGATTTTATACATTATTTTGATGTTTAAATGTTTTATTGTGTAAACAAATTATTATACTTCTTATAGAAACATAAAAGAATAATGTAATAAGATAATTTACTGTTTAATTTATTAAAGTTCCATTTCATTTGATATTTATTTTGTTGTTTTTTGTTTAAATGTTTAATTTCCTGAATAAATCATCATACTGCTTATAGAAAAATAAAAGCATTATAGAGGTTTATATTTATTTTTCCTGTTTTTTGTTTAATTATATCATTTTCAGAACTAATCTTCATATATGGTATAAAAGCATAAGGTAAAGTAACATTGATAATAAAACAGACACATTTCAATAACTTAGAAAAATAATACTAACATTGAATATCTTTTATAAAATTATTTTAAGTTCTATACAAACTACTTTTGTTTAAACATTTACATCAAGATTAAAACCTTTCGATTAAAGTAAGCTGGTTGCCATACGTATTCCCAAGTACTCAAGTCTTTATAATATATAGTTTATTTTATTGTATCCAGTTACCCAGTGAAAGTTTTACAAATTTAGTTTATTCAGCAAACCCCCAGCAAACACAAACATGGTTAGAACCGTTACACAGGTCTATATAACGAACAATACCACTGAAAATCTCTCACGCAGTGAACTGTTGGAATGGATTAACCAGCGGCTGTGGTCGGAATTCTACTTAGTCGATGAGCTCTGTACGGGTAAGAAGTGGGTTCAGGATTCACCTGTAAGGTGTATTCATAAATTCCCATTGCAGGTGCCGCCTACTGCCAGTTGATGGACATGCTGTTCCCCAAGTCGGTGGCCCTGCAACGAGTCAAGTTTATGACGAATGTCGAGCACGATTTCTTGCAAAACTTTAAGATCTTGCAAGCTGGCTTCGACAAGATGGGCGTAAAATACGAGATTCCGGTGGAGAAACTGATCAAAGGCCGTTTCCAGGACAATTTACAGTTTCTGCAGTGGTTTAAAAAATTCTACGATGCGAATTTTGAAAATGGCAGCGGGGAGTACAATGCCAGGGCGGTGCGTAAGGGTGCCCCGATGGGTTTCGGCCCTGAAGTTGTGAAGGTTAAAAGTAATCGGCGATCCAAGTCAGAGGTGAAGCCACAAACAAGCTCATTGGCGGTGAAATCAGCCAAATCGCTCTCATACACCAAGGTATTGGCTCACATGCCCAAGGATCAACTTCTGTTAAATAAAATAAGTCGGAGGCTAATTTTTGAAGATCACCCTGAAGTGGGAGAGATGGAGATTCCCCCAAGCCAGATGGACCCGAAAAGTTCACTTTCCAATCAACAAAATCAGCTCTGCCCTACGGACTATCAGAAAAAGATCCAGGATCTCAACGAGGAGATACAAAAACTCGCCAAAGAACTCAAATTTAAGGACGAACGCCTCCATAACTCCAAGATAACAATTGATTTTTACCGTTCCAAGTGTAGCTATATAGGGATTCTATGCGAAAAACTTAAGGAGCACGAAAGAACCATTTCGTGTAAGCAAATTTATAAAATAACACGTGCCGCCAAGCGAAGTTTAAATGATTAACAATATTTAAGAAATTATTTACAAACTTTGTATGTCTTTATATCGAGAAGAGACTTTATATTCTAAATTCGTGTATTTGTTAATTGACTAAACACAGTTGCCATTTCAAATTAAGATCTTCTGTGACAGAATGAAATTGTATAAAATTCTACAATACCTAATAGAAATCTACAATAGTTTGTATGTGTTAAATACAAGAATAAAACGAACCAGTTTACTAGTGATTAAAATATATGATAAATTCTCAATATCTCTTATTTTTAAACTCATTTTTAACCCTTAATTGATCTCCTTTTGAGCTCCGCCCCAGCGATTAACAAGAAGTACCATCTACGTAGAAATCAATTAGCAACTGTCCAGGCAAAAAGGTAAAATCCAAGGCAGGCCACCCAGGAGTTGTCAATGGAGGAGCCAAGAGGCAAAGACCACACACACAACAACAACTGGAGCAGCACCAGATGAGGGGAGTGAAGCGAAAATGAAGCCTGGTCACGCACAAGATAGAGATCCCAATTCCCAGCTCGAAATATGAAATTATTCAAATGCAGCCGCCACAACATATAAATTCAAGTTAATCCGCACAGCTGGATGTTGGGATTAGCCCCGGGGGCTAACGAGTGAGTTGGTTTCTAGACCTGCTTCACTCCTCCTACATTTTATATAGAGCTATATATAACGCGTATAAGGACTGGCCCCGATGATGGGCGCCAGCCTTTAATCATTATTAATTATCCAGGGCGAGCTAAGAGTATAAATCAAGGGATTTTTCTTTTAGCGGGGCAAAAGAAGTTGCAAAACTGGCTGAGAAATGCGACTAATTACAGGGGAAATCATCAAGATTGTATTTAAAAGTGGCATCTTATCTCTCGATTCGTTTAATCCATAACTGGAGAGAGCGACTAATTACAGGAGAAATCATCAAGATTGTCTTTAAAAGTGGCATCTTATCTCTCGATTCGTTTAATCCATAACTGGAAAGAGCGCTTCTGAATACTCTTCCTGATTGGTTTCATCAGCCTCCATGGTGGCAGTCTTATATATCAGGCACATGTCCAGGTAATCATGCTCCCCCACTTGTAGCACCTTACGGGCCAGTTTCTCGGCCTCCTGGATATTCATGGACTCCTGCCAGTGTTCCGTCAAGTATTGATAGGCATCTTCCATGCCCCGATTTCCCTTGATGCCATACATAAGGCGTGTGGATCCTTCATTCGGTCCCATATTATAGATATGCAGTCCCTCTCTATCCTGGCCAGCCAGCAGAATATCCATAGACTCGGCCAGTTCATATTTGCGATACAACATCTCTTTCATCTGAGCAACGGTCATCTTTTGGTTACGATTTTGGGTTTGATAATCCACCAGGCCAGCCACCTCTTGGATTATGTCACGATAATAGTTGGTATGAGGGGCACAGCAGCTGTAAAGTAGGGATAGGTTTTAAATTTATCATTTATATATAAAGAAACCTTACTAGATGCGCTCATCCAACAGGCAAATAATATGTTTCCTCGAATTGGTGGCCAGCAAGACGCCTTCGCTACAAATTAGGCTCACTCTGTTGACTTCCATGGCAAAACTGTGGGAATAAAAATCATTAAATAAGATAAAGCCATAAATATTTGAGCCAAAAACATACCTTTTATCCTTAATGAAATCCTCAAAAGGCGATGAAGCAGCAAATGATCTGCAAAGAGGAATGAATATTCCAAATTGTGTAAGCGATATCTTCTCAACTTGAAATGAAAGACCAAAAACCCGACTGACGACCCTGAAACGAGTGGAAGATGATGACTATTAACCCAAGTGGATTAAGGCTAAAAGTGTCAACGCCTGGGGAGCCAAAAAAAAAACCTGTGTGGCCCAGCAAAAAGCATTGGATATCGTTGTCAATCCCTCCATTGTCGGAAAGGTAAGCGATATTGGCAGACCGAGGCTATCTGTCACCTACACTTCACCACCGATCCGCATCCACTGATGGTCATAAGATGATGATGATGATGATGAGCTTCCGCGATGGGCCATAAATATACACCAACAGCTTCTGCACCTGCGTTGGCCCTAAAAATAGCACCAACTTGTTTTTTGTTGGCCAAGTCAAGACCAGAAGGCCAGATATGGTGGATATTTTAACGAGCCTCATCAATTCCGGGCAGCGACAACGTTGTAATCGATGTGTTAATTAGCTTAGCCAGGGACAGGGATTAACTAACCTCAAGTCGCAATGGATTAAGCAGGGCGACGACTATGTCTATTTGCCATGCGAAACCTGGCAAAAATAAATGGTCAAGAAATGACATATAAGAGCCATAAGTTAAAGCCAACTTTGATGGGGTTTTTCTAATATTAATTAATTATATAAAAATATTAGGGTTTCCTCTGAGTTAAGCTTTAGATTTACAAAATTCCCACTTCAATTGGCTAAAAATTAATTAACGCAGTGAAAATGGAATAAGGTTTTCCATCAAAACAAAATAATGGCCAATAATTAATTGATGAAAAACATGTACAAAGGAAATTGGCTCATCATAAAAAGCGTTTATTAATAAAGCTAAATTATTTATAGGTAAAAGCATGTTAAAGACCATCAGTATCAATCAGTTTTAATCATTATTAGTGGCCAGATTTGTGTGTAGTTAATCTGCAATGCTGTTCCTACATACATATATTTTTTTAGACTGAGATAATAATCGCGTGTGCTTACATTATTATTATTATCATCGTACTCGGTCTCTGGCTGTCTGGAATTTAATTTTTTTTGGCATTTACAAAACACTTCAACCCGTTTTTGACAAGAGCCCGGCGATGACAGCAATTACCATACGATTTGCATGACGTTTATGTTTATTTTCGCTTTGTATTCTCCTCGTTCTTGACCAGGGGCCCAGCCAGCCTTTGTGCTCGTTTTGGCCACCAGACGACGACGACGAGTGCTGCTCAGGTTGATTTCGATTTTGACAGCTGCCTGACTCACTCAGCTGGTCGCATTTTCAGTTGGATTCGCATTTCATTAGCTTGTTATGGACCACCTACGGCCAATATGCTGACAGAGGAGGACTCCCCACCGATTCCCCCAAGTTTTTTTTATTTTTGCAGAGCTCCAGACCCACAGCGAAGCAATTAAGCTGCTCGAAAACAATCCCCCCGCCCGAATGGGGCAATTTAAGGTATTTACAAAAGCGTAAAAAGGTAAAGAAAACAAGACCAAGCCTTCGGACGGACTCCTTCCCAATCAAAACAAGACGAGAACCACTCGAGGCCCTCTTTGAAATGTCAATCGTTTGAGTTAAAAGGTAGCCTCCTGGTTACTACCTGCTTTTAAACTTGCGAAAGAAATATAGTTTTCCAAGAGGAATTTAAAAAAAGGCAAAGTTAAGATGAAGAAAGAATGTGAAAACCTTGTTTATTGGAAAAACTTTGGTTGAAAAAGTAGAATTGCTGGCTTTACTGCTTCATATCAATCACATCATCGTCATCATTGTCATCGTCCTGGATCTTGAAGTAGCGCATGGTAAAGGTATCCTTGGAGGTGGACACCATTCGCACCCAGTCGCGGAGGCTGTTCTTCTTGAGGTATCGCTTGGTCAGATACTTGAAGTAGCGCTTGGCAAAGTGCACGCTGCTGTTGATGACCAGCGTGGTGTTCTTGGGACGCTCAAAGTTCACCTGGTCGCCCAGGTTGTTGATCCGCTGGTTCACCTTGATGTGGGTCTTCATGTACTTCTCCAGGTGGGACAGGTCCATTAGCTGATCCTCCACCAGGCATGAGCAATCGAGAACGAAACGTTGCCACACCTTCTTTTTGGAGCCAGCGCCCTTGCCGCGCAGCAGCAGCTTTTTCGGTTTCTTCGGTTGCGTATTAAGCGGCGGTTTAGTGGTTTTGGCAGTTGGGTTTTTGGTCTTAGCTGCTTTAGCTTTTTCCTCCACTTCCTCCTCCTTTACAGTTTCCAGGGTAGCAGTTGATGGTTTCTTCAACAGCACGCGAAGCTTCTTGTGAGGAGTGGGGGCAGGTTCAGCAACTGTTGGAGTCGCCACCTTGGCACCAGGCTTGGCTTGTTGAGCTCCTGCTGGAGCATTGGATCGCATTTTCTTAGAGGCCACACTGCTAGACGATCCTGATGCAGGCACTGCCTGTCTCTTGGTGCCACCTGCCTTCTTGGAAAAATCTTCTGTCTCGTTTACCTTCTTCTCGAGACTTTTTAAGGCCACAGCCGGGGCTTTGGCCACCTTTTTGGAGTTCATTGGTGGTGGAGCCGGTGGCTCAGCCGCCACACGCGCTTTTCCAGCAGCTGCGGCGTTAGTAGTAGTAGCTGCCTTACCCTTGCCAGTTTTTGGCTTTTCGGGAGCCTTGGATTTGCCCTTGGGCGTGGCACTAGTTTTGGATGCTTGCGGTTTCATTTTCTGACAGAAAAAACAAGAATTCTGGGACAAAAATACAAAAAACTTTCAGAATTTGCTTACTTTTTCAAAAAATTGGAAGAGCACACGTCTTGAAGCACCGGAAGTGAAAAAGAAAAGAGAGATAGTGTGACCAAATTGATAAAAATAGTGAAGTTGGCTGCGCTTTAACGGCAAAGCTGCCTGATTTTACTTTTTTTTTGTATAAAAACTTGTTTACGTGAAATGCGAATGTCAATTATTGGTGTCCCTTTTGGCGGTTTATTGAAAAAAAAAACAGGAAAATAATAACAAGGAGACGAAAAAGGGAGTGGGAATATTGACGCTCTGGTTTTACGCTGATTAATTGGCACAAAATTATTATTCCTGGCAGCCAGGCATCAATTTACCGCAGCAATTTGTATTTTTTTATATCCAGGCTTTAATTTAAAGGCAGGTTTTAATATGGGTTAAGTTGTCCTTAACTGGAATCGATTTAATCTTGCGATAAATTAATAACTCAGCAAGTACTTATCTTGTGAGGTGACTTTAACCAACATTTCTCTTTTTTTATTCTCACGAATCTCCAAAGACCTTTCCCACAACCCAGAAGCCTGATTAAAGTCTCATCAGTTCTTTCCCTCTCTTCCGAAACAAACATTTAACTACCGCTTTAATTTATTTTTTTTGTTTTCACCCAAAAAAAGAAATCCCTAAATTGCATAACATATCGCTTTGCAACGAGCTCCATTTATCAAATTCAAATGGAAGAGCTGGTGGCCGCCAACTGGGATTTGGCTTGGTGGGGAAAGTGGGGATGCCACCTATCCTATTGGCTGGAGGGGGGGGAATAAAAACAAACAAAAAAACAAAAAAAAAAGTGCAAGGCAAAGTGAATTCCCGGGGAGCGTTTAATCAAAATTTACCGGCGAACGCGTTCGCTGACAATGAGAAATTGCAACAAATTCGCGCAACAGCGAAACCTTCTCTCTGTCAGAAAACCAGGCCCAAAGCTGGGCGGGAGCGAGTGGAGCTGAAGTGGAGGAGTGTCGATAGCAGCGCAAACAAAGCGCCGCAGAAAGACCAAAGAAATGCAGCGATCAGGTATATGCAGAAACTTAACCCTGGGCCTAGCTTATACTCTTTCAGGGGATAGTATAATTTCAGCAGAAATTATAAAAAGAAAGTTTTAGATTTTTTTAAGCTTATCGAAATAATCGAAATCAAGATTTTTCGATCATTTTTTATAGGGGTTTTTAAGTATTGTTGGCGCTAATTATTCCTTCGTTGTTTAATTTAGATAATTTAAATTTTTTTTTAATAATTCTATATGTATGCTGACTTTAGAAAATATATGAAAGTATTTAGTATTTAAACATTATTTTTTATCGATAATTAATTACTAGTATTTCACTGCGAAAAGTTTAGGAAAAAGTAAATAAAACTATCTAAATTCTTAATGCTTTAAGGATAAAGTAGAAAATGTGATCAGAATTAATTATTTTATTTTAAAGATATTTTTACGTCACATTTTAATTGTCTCCATCAATCAATCTATTATAATAATCTTTCAACTTCTTCCAAAAAGAGAAAATAATGGGTTTAAATTATTTAAAATTAACCTTTTCCATAATTTTTTAATTTCTTCATATTATTACTAATATTATTTATAATTTTCATTCTCAAACAAAAGAGTATTTCCTGCTTGGCTATATAAACCCAGATTTTTCCATCTCCCCATGAAGCTCCTGCTGCTAGGATGCTACTCGATTTCCCTGCCGCCGCCGACTGGATATTGTTTTCTGGCTTTATCTTTTTTTTTAGTTTTTGTTTTTATGCTTTTTTTTATTTTTTGTTGGCTTTGTATCGGTTGCGGATATGAAAAATGATGCCGAAACAATTTTTACAACCAAAAGCGCTCGCAGGCCTAACCTCGCATCCTCCGCCGTACCCTTCAAGTGCAACTCGCGGATTCGGATATTCGGAGCTCCACCCCGCCGCCTCCGCAGGTAAAGGCCTTCTCCCCACTCGAAATTGATTGATGGGCCGCTGCAGCGATGGGAAAACTGCACCGGTGGGCGTGACGCACTGCACCCAGCCAACCCAGGCGATCGGAACGGAGCGGAGTCGTGCTGGCTGGCTTCTGGCCCGAAATCAATCTGGCTAAACGGTAGCAAATGGGCGGATGGAAAACGGAAAATGGTATTGAGGGATTTGCCGTTGCGGAGGCGTAGTAGAGCTGGGAGTTTGCCTCGTTATGGATGCCAAATGGATGTCCAGGGATATCGATCACTTCGACATCAGGTGGGCAGAGGATCGCCGAGGAGTTCCTGGCGAGTTAACTTCCATGTAAGATTTGTGGTGCAAAGTGAAGGGGCATATATCTTATTTTAGGTTGGGAATGTAATAAGAAATATTTGCAAAATTATTTAAAGGTAAAAAAGATCATAAATGAAGTCATTAAACTTAGTGAAAAAATACTGTTTAAAGGGGTAAGCTTGTGAAAAATCCAAACAGATAAATTATTGGTTGGAAGTTATAAATAAAATTCCTTTCTGAAATAAATTCAACAAACCAATTATTTGAATATCAAATATTAAATCTATCTATAAAATATCACCCAATAAACCCCTAAAACCCCATTTAAATCAATAATCCCCTTGGCCTAAGACCTTATTTTATAGGCCAATAAATATGCAGAGTTAACCCAAAGCCCGATCAGGCTAATGAAATGCAAAACCGCCAATAGAGATAGAAAAGGCAAATCTACATTTGCCAATCGGCTAAGCCACAATATACGACTACGAACTATATAGAGCAAGTTGGCTCAAAAAAACTGACTCAACACACATTGCACATTCGCTGGAAAAAAAGGCCAAAATTGGAAATGTGCCAAGCGAGTTAAATAAACAGTTATTGAGTTGACTGTTTGACACTTCCCGCTGCGATAGGCGGCCAAAAGGAAAATGGGAAATGGATACAACACCTGGTGGGTGAGACTGCAAGACTTCGACTGCGACTCCAACTCCCTCGGCAGTCGCTCTATTAATTAAATTAAATTTCAATATAAATTCAAATGGGCAAAGCGTGCCCGCTCACGAGTTCTAATTGGGCGAGGAAAAGCGAGGAAAGCGGAAAAGACCGCCCATTGTGAGCCAGTAAGTCAGGATTGCGAAGTGGAATTGCGGGTGGCAAAGGCCTAATTGTTTATTTATGGAAAGGTTCGGTCTGGTTTGCCTTTCGCAACTCTTTCTCGGAGGGAACGACGGGCATCGAATTTCATTAATCACGCAAATGCTTATCGCATGGCCGGCAGGCTGGCACAGGAGCTTGGCCTCGCTTGGCTCCTATATTTCCCCGAAGAAGAAAATCGTGGTCATAATTTGTCTGACTTGCTAGAAAAGCAAGCGGCCAGCAACGGGAGTGCGGTGTGAATGCGAAAATGCGGCTTGCATGACCAGGCCAAACCCCTCATCATCATCATCGTCCTCATGGTGCCTGCCCACTGACCACTTCCGTGCCCGCCTTGCATTTCGCCGCAGTTCCTCTCACCTCTGATTATGTGATGCTTCAATTCTGGACCCATTTAGGGACAGAGGAGAGGAAGAGGCTGTAATTCTAGCTTTTTCAGTGTGTGAAAATTCTGTGGGAGGCTTTCGAGTGATGTGCAAATCTCGAACCAGGTTGCGATGCATTCTTTTGAGAGCTGCCAGCCTATGAAGGTGTCAAAAGTGAACACGGTGAGAAATTAGTAACGGTTTTGCAATATTTTATCAAGATTAATTTATATATTTATAAAGTATAAAGCTTAATTTTAGCTTTATTAAAGTTTTAAAAAATAAAAGAACGCAATTAAAGTAATTGATAAATTTCCCAAGCTAATATTTTAATGTTACCTTTTTTCTGGTACAGTCGCGGCTAGGAAACTATGCAGATTTTTTCCCAGTGCTTCTAAGCTTTCCATCAGCAAAGTCCCCTTTCATATCCTAGAGGAATGAGGCCCTTCTTTTATCCTATTTACAGTTCTGGCTGCTTTGTGTGGTCCATTACAATCACTTAAGTTGATAGTGGGCCCCCTGGCCGACCGGTCACATTGAACTTTGGCGCTGGCCCACTCTCTAAATTAAGATATTATCAGATCCAGGCAGTCGTAACTTATGTCATTTATGTCTGCGATATCTTTGGAACCGCCCACGACGCCCGCCACTTTCTAGAAGGAAGATTGCCTCCGGGAGAAAAAGAAAGAGAGCAGCCGCTGCCAGACAACCTGGCAGACACTCGGCGGGCTTCCTGGCTCCTTTTCGGCCATATTAGCAAGGCAAATTTCCCAAAAGGCCCTCTCTGGCTGCGATGCGCCAACAAGTATGCAATACAATCTTGAAACTCGAATAACGGAAATAAAAATTATGAGGCTGGAATATTTTAGCGTTGGCAATTTGCTTAAGAAAACCGTTACGAGAGCGAAAAAGGAACTCCCGGCCGGAAAAGTGGCCACAAGATTGGACCCGACTTTATTTTCTTTTTGTTTTTTTTTTGTTGTGGGAGCAGGAAATATATGTATGTGTAGGCTGTGTCCTTATAGCACGTGCCTAGAAGTCCGCCTCCAGTTTATTGTTGTTCTTGGGCGTTGTAATTGATAAGTTAATTTACATTTTTATTGAATGGCCAAAGCAATTGTTGTGACTTGTCGCCGTTGTGCTCTTTGTCACGAAGGTCAGGTCAGGACGCTTTGCATATATTTCCCACTCCCACACCCACCCACAGTTTTCCCCCATTTTCATGCATACCAAAAAATATACAGAATGTTTTATATGGGCGTCGTCCCTCTTCTCTCTGTGAGTTAATAAAACGAATTTGTGGTTTATGCTCCTAACAAGTCGGCCGTGTTTAATGCTCAATTGTGCGTAAAGTCTGGCTAAAAAAAAAGAAAGGAAAAATCCAACAGAAACAATTGCCGTATGTGACCACAGAAATGTTGTTGGAAAATCAAGAAATTAAATGAGTTAAATTGAGTGATCAAAGACAAATGGTGTTCTTATACAAGATTTTGCTATTGATTAGGTTTTTGTAGGTATAAAAAGACCTTAGCATTTCTTGAATCGATATTTATCGATATAATTTTTGAGAAAACTCCACTTTTAAAGTAATCTTGAAAAACCCCTATTTCACATGGGAAAGCTTATCTTTGCTGGTTTTTATAAGCTTGTCAAGACTGCCTAACAAAATTAAGGAGTAAATTATTTTTTTTAAGGACAAAACTAGATCAACTCTGCTAAATAAGTAATAATATAACAAAATAAAATATTCTAAAAAGGTATACAAATTGTTTACTAACATTATTTTGCATTTTAAGCATATGCAAAAATTTAATAAATACCCAAACATATTTTTTGAATCAAAAGCGAAATTAAAAAACATTTGTTTGCAGCCTAAATTTGGTACAAAATGAAATATTACATTGTATTTTGATATTGTATTGGTTACTTATTTCAATTTTGATTATTATTAATTTAAATGGCAAATTGTTTATATTTATATTTCAGCTCCTGCATTTTTCCGATTTGATGTTTGATGGCTTTTTGCTACTGCCGCTGCTGCAGCTCCCCGTATGGGTCGAGTGGCTATGCAAAGAACTGAGAATGCATATCCATTTCGTGTTCCATCGCCCAGTCGTGCATGAAAAGTTAACGAGAATTGATGTTCCATGTATCGCCAAGGCAAAACAAAGCATAAATTTCTCAGTAGCTGTTGCCAGTTTTACATGCAGTGGCGGCTGGCTCCAGCTCCTGCTGCTGCTGCAGCTCCTCCGAATGCAACTCTGCCGATATCGGACCAAGTACATTGTCCAAATATACATGGCATATATATACGTATATATACCGGCATTCGGCGAAGGTCCCTCCAAATGCCCCTCCATTTGTACTTTCCATGCCCTGGCTCCCCGATGCTGTATGTATTCTCTTGGCCGACGCGACGTTGCATAAATTTTCAGCCAACGAATTCAATTTGCGTAACGCATGCGGATGGGTCCCGTGCCCCGAAATGGAAATGGGTTGAGAATGGATTGGGATTGGTATCGGGATTGGGTTTTTCGGTACGAGCAGCAGCAGCAACAAGAACAGAAGTGGAGCAGAAGTGGAGTGGTCACAAGACTTTTACTCTTTATCCCAGTATGTAGTTGGTTAAGCCGCTCTATAAGCTTCAAGTGCTGTAAGAGCCTTGTTTTATGCTTAACTGGCTTTAAATTGTACTGTTAAAACTGTGAAAGATAATAAAAAAAAGTCACATTAAAGAAATATGAAAGATTTCAAGGAGTATAAACCTTTTTTAGGGTTCTTGGTGAACTTGACAAGCTTCTAATGAATATTGTTGTGATAATTAATGTTCCTAATATGGTAAAAACTTGAAAAATATGGCACAAACTAATTTTAAAGGAATTTTTCAATGAAAAGAGACTTCTTAAGTATAAGCTAAGCCCAAAACAAATCAAAACCTATTCCAACTATTTAAATTGTAATGTAAAAAACACAAAAACTAAGACAAACTGTACTTCACATTAATTACTTTTCCTCACCAAAGAGTGTGGCCAGGCCTCTATTTAAAGCATGCCCCCGTGTCACTCATTTATGTCGTGCCCCTCACGCTGACAACTCTGGTCACGGTCCCAATCAGTGTCGCGTCTAATCCGGCTCCCTGGAACCCCCTGAGCCCCGTTGAGCATGGGGAACCCCCTCCCGGGAGCCTTGGTTGCATGCAAATCACCTCGTTGACTTGTGGCCACTGTGGGTGGCAAAGGCAAACTGCCGCCAGGAGACTTAGACGTGTGGATCAGCGGGCTGCCGTCTCCACCGATTTGAGTTGATGAATTGCAGTTTTGGGCTGGAAAATGCGAACGGCAAATGGCAAGCGGCAAACGGCGAATGGCGGTCGACGACTCCCCTTCTATTGGCAGACCAAACCCAGTGAAGAGTTGGCGGAGAGTCAAGGAGCTGCATGGCACAGAGATAATCGCTCTTGAGCTGATTACGTGGACAATGGACAAACCGGGGAAAAGCGAAAGGAAAGCTCTTGAGTTCCCCGGATGAGTGGAGATGAGAATGTTTGGAAGATGAGCTTATAGCCAAAGGGAAGGGATCCTTTTTGGGGAGTAAAGTCTGCCGAAATATGGGTGAAAATAGAGGAAAAATCAAAGAGTTAGTATAGATATTGCATTATTTTTGTAATAAAAAATGTAGACAAATATCTTTACATAGAAATTAATTTAAAATTTAACATTCGTCTGGCTGACATTACAAATTTCCCATCTAATTCAATTACCAACTTTGATGTGGCTTTGAATTACAGCCTTTCGTACTGCCAAAATCCCTTGTTACCACAGCACAAAGCCTCATTTTGGACAAGTGCCTCATTGGCGTTCATCAGACCGATTATATTTCTAGCCCTTGGGCAAATTTACACCAAATTGAACCCGATATTTGTCCAGCTCATTTCCATATACATATAACCCATCGACTATTTCGCATGGAATATTTATGCGAAATGCAACTGACGAGGCTGGGCGGCGACGGCGGCAAAACCCAATTAAATTCCAATCAGTTGGCTCAATTAGTCACTGGCCCAAATCGAAAGCGATAGGGATAGCTAGCTGCCGCCGATCCAGACTGGGAATGAGAATCAGTATCTGTGGCAGCCGCAGTGGCAGCGGCAGCGGCTGTTGCGTCAATTGAGCGCTAACAAAGATAAATGGCTGAAGCCACAAAATTGATTTGGTTGACAGATGAATTGTGGAGGAGCCGCAGCTAGGCTTCCCCCCAGAATTTCCTCAACCTCCCTCCCCTTGGATGTCAAAGCTGGAACTGCAACTGTTCGTTCGGTCAATGGGAATAAAATCAAAAGCATATTTCTCAATCATTCATCGGGATGGCGGAAAATATTTCGAAATAAAATGGCAAATGCGGAAAAAGGGGCGACGAACTGGGAGAAGGAGGGTCTACAATAGTGGCAGTGGGCGTGGCACCGGCAGTAGCATCATCAGAATATCGAATGAAGCACTTAAATGCGTTTTCAGGCCGACTCTCATGCTGCACTGTCAAATGCAATTACGCATACGCCATGGATGCCCACGACTGAACAAAGCATCATTCGAGGGGTAAAAACTGGCGATAAAAGGGAACGAGTGGGAGAACGAACGGCTACTGCCAATTGACACTTTGACGCATAAATCAACTTTATTGTTTATTGATTTTTATGTTTGCTCGGCGTGTTTTTGTGTCATTTTATTAAATCTTTGTCTCCCCAATATCGGACCCGCTGGCAGCCACCATTTCATTTCAGGTTTGCCTCCTGTTATTTATTTGAATTTATGCGATTTAAATGAAATTGGGTTCATTGTTTGGCCCTGTTTGGGGGCGCATCACTCAATGCAATCAATGCATCAATATATACGAGTTTATATTGAGGCTCTGGACATGTTCAACAATTCATAAATCGATTAAAGATGCTTTATTTTTATGTTTTTCTCGCAGGGAAAATGTATGCCAGACAGCAATAAATAAATATGAAAAGTTCCTCGGGCAGTTATCCTAATGAAATCCATGCTTTGGGGCATTAGTTATGGTGATTTGTGGAGTATTTTGATGCTTGGCATTTATACAGATGGAAAACATTTTGAATAGAATAAAAATTGGGAATAAAAAAATATAGTTTAAAAATATATAAATCGTAAATTCTATGGAAAAGCTTAAAAGGTAGCAATGAACAATGATAGAATGAATAAATAGTGAATATTGAGAGAGTGAATAGATAGATAATGAACAAAGGAGCAAGTTAAAACATAAAAATAGAATAGAAATATAACAATTAACAGAAAAAAGGAATAAACATAGAATAAAGAACTGATAACATACGAAAAGAGGGGGAATGAATCGTGAACAAATAATAAAATAAACATAGAATAAATGACAGAAAGGAAATGAACACTGAGAAAATTAACAATGAACTAAAAAGCATATAAAAAATTATTAAAGAAACCATTTTAGGGAGATGAAAATTTAATAAAAATATTTAATACACTATAGTAATATAACTCCATAAAGTAAATTACTAAAAATATAAACCCTTTTTCCTCAAACTGCCCCTAGTTTTATTCTCCAAGAAAAAAAACTTTTGCTAGCATTTTCCGCTGATGAAAATCCTTCAGTTATTCAATCAAAGTTCAACCGAAACGAATTCATGACTTCGACTCCGGATGGCCAAAAAGTCAACCGGAAAAGCTTTTGAAATATAATGGGAATTCCGCAGAAACTTTTACGCAACGCAACTGTCAATGCCCCGAAAAACTTTGCCCTGCCGAAAGGCCAATCGTGGGCGCACATCCACAGACCTAGACTAAAATTAAAATTTAAATGAGCTCCCTGCTCCTCCTGCTGTTATTCCGGACCCATCTCCATCTCTCTGCTCCATATTGACACGTGACAAAGTTGAGCTGCCAATAAAATACTTACAAAGGGAAAAAACAGAGGCTCATGCCGAGCGCTCGCCCTCCGGCAATAGAATCGAATGACCGACCACCCCATCCCGTGACGCCTACTCATCCTCCGCATCCTCCAATTCCGGCGCCAAACTGAAGGCGTAAAATGTTCGAAACAATTTCAATAACCATTTCCTGGTTGCCAAAGGAAGAGAGCCAATAGAAGGAGCTCCATGATGGCGGCTCCTGCCTCCTGATGAGCGCCGAATGAAATGCTGAATTTAATTGAAAAAACGAATCGATTTTGCTTTTTCGTTACAGTTCTATTTGTAAACAAACACACAGCAGCAGCAGCGGCAGCCTTGGGTAATTGAAAATGCCGCAGGTCTAAATAATTAATTGTGTTTTTCTATATCTACATCTATATCGGAGGGTATCTGTATGTATTTTTGCGGCAAGGATAAACTTTTCCATTGAGCGAAACTATCACAAAATCCCGGCCTGGCAGGCGAGCTTCCTGGAGCCTGGACACAAATCTGTTGTCCTAATATGACACAGCCGGAAAGGGGACTCTGACTCTCTCTTCCTCTCACCTGGAACTCCTCCACCTGAGTTCGTGGTTCCGCTCGCATGTTCTGCTTTTAATCTGCGGGAGCGGAGAGCATTAACTTTCCAACGCACCCATGACACGTAAATTGCTTCACTTCGAGCTTCAGATGGAGCCGGAGGTCATGACGATGATGTTGCAACTGGGAAGGACCCACGGTCCCAGCTCTGCCCTGTTGCCTGCTTCCCTTCCTGGATTTCCCTCTTAGCTGACAGGGGCTTAGAGTTCCAGTTTTTCCGGGGCGACATTTTATGAGCATTTTTTTTGGGGCGGGGAGAGACAGGGAGCTAGGTAACATGCTGGACATGTCAGCGCGCCATATTGAGGCTGCTGCTGCCGGGCTGTGAATGCTACTTAGGGGACATTGGGCAGGAGTTTAACGCCATTTCGGTGACAAGGCACAAAAGCAAGAAAGGACACGGGAATATAACCTTTAAGATTGTCTTTAAAAAAGGGGAATAGAAGGGAAAGAGAGAAAGCGTTTAACTATAAACAATGAAGATTACATAATAAGTAATAGGGAGAAAAAGGAAGATATTTGATAGTTGTATCTTATTTATGAAGGTAGAAATCCATTAAATAAATAAAGACAATTAGACATAATCGAAATTGTTAAATATTTTAACAAAAATTTTAAAAATAAACTAAAAACTAGCATGGAAAAGTTGTCCGAATGGAAATCAAAATCCTTTTTGGCAAAGTTATGACATTTCGCAATTTGGCTTTGACCATAAAACTGATCTTTAAATTTTTCAAAAAAATGTAAGGGGCTCTTGCTCTTTAAAATTAATTTCATGCATTTAATTCACAAATATTTGCTTTATTTCTGCACAAACTTAAAATCCCAAACCAAAGCGGTAGCTCCTTGAACTCTGTAAAATGGTCTTCCTTGGCCATTTATTTTGCACTTGCTAAACTTTCTGACCAACACACACTAACACACTAGCCTGGCACCTCAATAAAACAATTTAAAAGTCATCGTCGTCAACGTTTTGCCCCAAAGAATAGCCACTCTCTGGACTCTGGCCCAAATTCCCGCTGACCGAGTGAGCTGTCAGTCTCTCCATTTATTTTGTTGCACATTAGCTTTGGATGCATGGATAGAGAGGAGCAGGTGGATGAGGGGAGGAGTAGAGTCGAGTGGCCTTCGGCCAAGAGAAGCCAGTGAGGCACACACACACACACACACACATGTGGTTCTGCCACATCTGTTTAAGCTTCCAGCTTGCTTTTGTCTTTATTTTTTTTTTCTTTGAAGGCAACGACTCATTCTTGTTGGCAAATTGGGCAATCAAAAAGTTTTGGTAAAACAGGTAAATTGATATGGCAAAAAAAGATTTTTAAATTGCTGAAGCTGAAGCTCCTGAAGCTAAAACGAATCAATGAATAAAAGTTAAGTGAAAGATATGGGTTTCTAAAAGAAAAAAAAGAGAACATTTAGAGTGCAGCTATGAATATCTTATGGCCTGCACTCACCTGTGTCAGGTAAAAAGGCATCTCTGCTGCTGCTTTCAAAAAAGATGGCCAAATGGCCTCTGTAACTCGGTTTGCAGGCGCTAAAAAAAAACACATTAAAATTAATTATGAGAAACACTCGACGCCATTTGCCGCGCGCTTCTTTTTTTTTTTTGGCAACTGCATGGCATCCATACATGTTGGCCAGCTTTTTCCGTCGCCCGCCTTTGGCATCCACCTCCTCCTACTCACACTCACTTCAAAGTTAATTATGTTGACATAGTCAGTTTCAGTAATTTCTTTCTTTCGGAAAACCCTTTTATTAAAATGAGGGGCGGTTGCAGTATTTTCCTGCTCGCTTTTTGTTGTATTTTTGTGCGGGGCAGGCACACGCCCCCTTTTTGTGCCCAGCAGTTATTAAGAATTCATGCCACACCCAAAGTTCCGCGCAAAGACGCCCACGGGTGGTGGAGGTGGAAAATGGGGGGGCCATCCAGATCGGACGACTGCCAAGTTACTCAAATTAATTAAGTTTCGCCTTTGCCAACATCGAGCATACGCCCCATTGCGCGACCGCTCACCCCCCCCCCCCCCCGCCTCCTAACCAGCCACCACCCCCGCGGGCTCTGCGGCGGTGCTTTTAAATTTTTCAAGTGACATTCGCCAGACATTGGCTCCATGTCTCCTTCATATTTTCACATTTTCTAACCGCAGTCAGCCTCAGTTTCCATTCGGTTTCAGGCTCCCTGCTGGCCCCAGAATGGGGATGAGGAAGCTTTTTAAAAAATTTAAAATTAATTGCTTTGGCGCAATTTTAATTATTAAAAAACTATTGATGGAACCGGAGAAAGAACTGAGAAGTTGCAGCCGGAAATAGGTGATGGGGAAAAAACGGAAACTATACCATATAGCGGGTAAAGTTTTCCCCTCTAAAAAGTTGTGACTTTAAAAAGCGTTTTTCCAAGTTATACAAAGTTGATGGATCGAGCCAAAAGGGAAAAGTATTTACAGTCAAGCTTGCTTAAGTTGAAATAAAATAAATTAAGAGGGGTTTTTTAAACATATTTTTGATACAAAATTTGGTTTTGTATAGATTTGTTTTTATAGATTTCTCAACATTTTCGGAGGCTTTAAATATATTTTATAAACAAAATTGGGTTTGATACATTTTTAATTAAAGTTTTCATTTCTCAACATTTTTGGAGGCTTTACTTTTTACTATAAAACCTCTATTAAACCAGTAAAGAAAACTCTGTAAAATCCTACAAAATAAATTGTCTCTTTAAAAAAACTCCTGTTCGATTTATAGAATCCCCACTGTAGTATCAATACTTTTTTGTAAAGTCTTTTGATGGCTTTGTTGTGTTTCCCCAGTGCGGCACGTTTCGTTTCGTTTGCAATTAGCTGAGAATAAAGTAAAAAATAAAATAAAAGAAGTGCCCACTGACAACATTTACCCAAATTAGCCGCTAAACACAGAAATAAAAAAGCCAACAACATCAAGTCAGTTAATTGGCCAAAAACAAGAAAGCAAAAAGAAAAAAAAAAGAATAGGCAAGCCAAAGCCAGAGCGAAGCCAAGCCATATTAGTGTCCGCGATGATGATGGCGGCAATTATACATACGAAGGAGGGGGGAAAAGAGGGGTATGACCCCCCCCCCAGTGGGTGGGGTTTCAAGTGGACCCTGTGTGTGTGTGCACGTGCAAGAGACCCACACACAACGTTGGCCAGCTGCGAAATTCAATTTGGTTATGCGCAGAAAAATTAGCAACAATTTCCTAAAAATACAATAAGAGAGGCCGGTTTGCCCTTTTATGCCACCCACCCACCTCCCCCTTTTGCATCCACACAGCCTCCACCAACAACAACAACAGCAACAGCAACGATGACAACAAACAAAAGCGACAACAGGCACGCAATATAATTGAGTGGAGGCCTAAAGTGTGGGTGAACAGTGTGTGTGTGTGCGGTGCAACAGAGAGGGGGAAATCCCAGAGAGAAAGAGAGGGGTGGTGAAGGGGGAAAAAGAAAAAAAAAATGTGTGTGCCGGCACGCGCTAGGAAAATGTAATGTGAAAATGGGCTTAGTTCGTTTAGAGGTTTGCCAAAAAATGCACTTTTCAGTTGGAAAAAAACTAACAAAAAAAGCTCAAAAGTCTAAAGAGATAATAAAAAAAAAATTTTTATAAAAAATATAAAACGTGCAAAATAGTTTTTCTAAAAGTTCCTTATTTTTTAAACTGTAGATTTTATATAAAAATACAATATCAATATAAAATAAAAGAACGAGGCTAATATAATACCTTTATAAGAAATATATAAAATGTTAGCCATAGGTTTTTCAAGAAGTTCCTAATTTTTAAATTAAAATTTATTATAATATGATGTAAATAATAAATAGTAATATTATTAAGAATAAAAGAATGATGAATATATAATATAATTAATTTTAAACTATTATTTTTATTACAAAAAGAAAGTCAGGATATTTTAAGATGCCGAATAAAATTTTATTTGTCCTGTTCGTCATATTAAATATTTATAAAAATAAAAATCATTTTGTTTTTTAATTAAACCTTTCCTAATTCCTCTAGTTTAAACAGGCTTTACATCTATTTTAAAGGCTAAATCCTTAACACAAGAGTCTAGTGCTTGTCCTTCTTTTCCTGCTCTTTAAATAAAATACAATAAATATCTAAATATATAATTATAAAATATCTCCACCTAAAAAATATATCAGGGCACATGGATTGTCGATATCCGCTGATCATTGGTGACCAACTCATTTATTGTTTCATTATTTTTTGCCCCGACGACAATGTTCCTTTCATGGGTAAGAGAAGGCGGAGGAGGATGAGGAGGCGGAGGAGAAGAGCTGGCCAATTTCAATTTTTGTTTTGCTTTTGTTTTAAGCATTGTTTCTGGCCGCTGCTGCTGTTGCAATTTCGAACATTTGTTAACGAATTTGTTTGCTTGTTGAACATTCTGAGCGAAGCGGAGCGTTCCATTGCCCATTGTTTGCTTTTTGCCCCGGCATTGTTGCAAATGACGTGGCAGCAGGAGCAGACTCCACTGTTCCACTCTGACACGCACAACAGCCCCCACTTAACACCCAAACGCCACTCTTAACCCGCCCCTCCGCATGGAGGCCTACGTGCCGCGATGCGTTTAAAAAACAATCAATTTTAATTTCAATTTAAATTAGTTGCCGCTGCAATTCGCCATTAAATTATTTTTGCTCATTTATGTATGCCACTGCCGTTGCCTTTCCCTTTGCCTTTTGCCAATTGCCATTTGCCAGTGTAAACGCAATTTAGCTTTTAGCCAGGCCTTAACTCTCTATTGTTTAATTTCATTTAAAACTAAACTGGGGAAAATGTTGGACAAAAAAGCAGAAATATATATACATATATAATTTAATATATTTTTGTTTAATTTTAAATGAAACAGTGGGTTTCATATTTGTAAGTAGGTGAGTTAAAGAAAATAAACATTTAAATAAAGTCATTTTGGAGTTTTAAATGTTTTAAAAAGTATTAAAGGTAACTTGAAGGTAACATTTCCCAAATGCCCTCTTCTTCGATCAGTTTTTCAGGCTTTACTTGCAGTGCTAATATGATAATAAGCGTGAAGCTTGATTTACAAACTCCACTTAAAAATAAAAATTAAATTAAATTAATTAAAGCTCAAAGCATTCAATACTTTATCCAACAACTTTACACGCTGTGCTTTCAGCTCAAAAAACATAAAAATAAATGTTTCCCGGTTTGTATGCATTTGAAATTGGATTTCATTTCTAAATATTGTTCACCCCTGAACTTTATTGCACATAGCAAAAGCATTTGCTAATTACTAAACATAAGCACATTAAAATGGCAAACAATGCGCATTTATGTATAATAAAGAATAAATTGAAAACATTTTTAATTTAAAAATGTCAGAATGTGGCTAATACAATTCTCCTGTTTCTCCTATTAGTCCTGATCAAGAATATATAGGGTTTATGGGGTTGGAAATGACTAATTTACTTGTAAAACATAATTTAAAACATATTGTAAAAGGGTCGCAAGTAGTACTACCAAAGCGCCATCTAACGGCCACAGTTCAAACTACAGCTTGTTTGCGAGAGCGAAAGAGAGAGAAAGAGTGTAGAACGCGCAAATCCATCGCGCTCTTTCCCTCTCTTTCCCCTCGCCCACAAGATGTAGTTCAAACTATGGCCGCTTGGTGGCTTTTTCGGTCTGACGACCCTTTCAAAATATTTTTAAAATTATTTTTAAACACGGGAAGAAGTCATTTTCGAGCCCATAAACCCTATATATTCTTGATCAGGATTAATAGGAGAATCGATCTAACCATCTTTTGAAACTGTAAATGGCAAATTGCAAAATTGAAAAATCATATTTTGGAAAATAGTAAACCAATTTCAAATCGGAAAGCATTGCTGTATTTGTTTTTTTAATCTTAACAAACCTGCAAAGCAAAATTAAAATTACCATTTTATTTTAATGTTAAAAAATAAAAAACACATTCAAAAAAATTATTCTTATCCAGAACATGGCTAAACAAACACAGCATTACCTTCCGATTTGAAATTTTTGTATTTTTGGGCAAATTTTGCTTTTTAATTTGTTAAATTTTGCCATAATAGCAATTAAAAATTAGGACCATGGACCATCATGCACATTTCGTAGCGAATTAAAAAGTTAGCTAACAAAACAAAGCAAAACCGCCGAACAGACAAATCCCGAATACGTATAATCAGCGGCGATTTGAGATTTGGAATCAAGTGTGGAGGAGCTTAACCCGCAACCTAAATCAATCTGGCAGATAAGGGACACACGTACCGAGGTGGAGGTGGAGGTGGAGATACGAATGTATCTCTGCCGCTGGCGCTAAACTACTTAACAGCAAATTTTGGGCGTAATTTACGTTCCGGCCCGAGGATGGAACAGATGGAACAGAAGGCATACCGAAAACCAGCTTCCAAATCGGAGCTGGAGCCACAAACATGTGTTGTTCCTTCGAGAAGGCGGGCATGGGGATAAATTATTGGGTGCGCCTTTCGGACTCAGGCCGACTCCACCTACTCGGAGAGCAGCAAAAGTATCTTTGTATCTTTGTATCCGGCAGCACACACACATCCTGCTCCTGCTTCTGCCTGCTGGCTGAACATTTGCGTATCTGCGGTTGCGTGGTCTCTTGGCCTGTGTTGATGTGTGTTTCAGCCAAATCAAAGCATTTAATGGCGCTTTTAATCTTGTTAATCGCCCCGACCGAGATTTTCCAGATAGTTTCGACTCTGTCTGGTTTATGGTGGGCGTGGCATGCGCCTATACATACATATGAGACATATAAACTTGCTTAGTTAAGTTGTGATAAGCCCCAAAGGTTTAGCAGCTGACCAAATCGATTGAAGGAGCGCCAGAACCCAAATTGTTGCATACTTGCAGAGGTTTTGGGAAGCAGAAAATACTTCAAGTCTCCTTAGCTAATCCCCCAGGCGAATGGTCTGGGAATAAAAACGAAATCATTTTATCCACTTTAGCGTCCGTCAAGGACAATTTTGACATGTTCAAATCCTTTTTTGCACAGAAAGTCCTCTCCCGGCTCGCTCTCGCTGGCACAATGAATATTATTTCTTTATGCAAATTTCATGGGGGAGCTGGCTGCCACTTGTTGGAGGTTCCATCCCTCCACCCCCTTGCCCATTTGCTTGATATTTTGTTGAGCAAGACAAATGATTTCCATTTAATTTATTTTCACTGCTCTTCTCACAACGCTCGCCCTTGCTCGTGGCGGCAAAAGGATTTAGCTGAATAAATTATAGGTTGAAATTGTTACATTTTTGGGGGAGAAGGAGAAACAGGAGCTAGCCGAAGACAAGTGCAAATAAAATAAGGGCACAAGCCGCTGACAAATGTTGGCCAAAAGTGGGAGCTACCCAACGAGGCTCCGCTGCTTTGTGCAGTCTGAGAGATATGCTAAAAGTGAATTTATCGCATCCCGAGTTACTTTTCTCAACAAGAAATGAAACGAAAAACTAAGAAACTAAGATAAGGGCTACTTAAATTGGATAATAATATAAAATTTTAATGTAAAAATGTTGAATTAAATTGGTTGAACTTTAAATAGTTTACAAATCATTCAAAATCTGGATATTTAAATCAATAATTTACTTGAAAGAGCTACATATATTTCTGACTCAATAAAATATATCAAAAATTATAAATTCTTAACTAAACTTCACATTACATAATCTTTAAAAAATTCTACAAAAACATAAAGAAAAGCTCTTCTTCCTAATTTTTGTTAAATTTTTTTCCCATTTTTCCTTTACTCTCTGGCCTTCCTTTAAGCCCAATAAAATCTCCCTTTGCCGCATTAATTAGCCCAAGAAGAGAACTTTGTCCATATCAGGTAGTTTAGGAGCTTATGCCAACATGGCCCGCTGGTCAACTGGAACTGAAACTGGCCCTGGCACTGGGATCTTCTTCCCCTCCAGACAAACACACACGTGTGGACCGACTCCCCTCCATCTCCAACGCTTCCCTTGCCCAGTGAAATTTCACACTTTGTCGCTTTGCATATGGGCACCTAAGTGGCGGCTAAATCGGGTGGGAAATCGAGGAGTTACAGCGGGCTACAGGCTACAGCAGGGAAGCTGCAAGCGATTACAAACGCGTCGACTTGTAAATGGCTGGCTGGCAGCGACTTTGGCAACGGATTGCGCCCAGGTGGTAGTGATTCTCTGGCTCTGGCTTTGGGTACTGGATTCTGAATTCTCCTCTGGCATCGCGTGCCGTTTTCGCGATAATGAAACCGAAAGGTAAAGCGCACAGAGCCCGTTGAGCTTCGAGCTCGCCAAAAAGGTTGGCAAACGGGCAAAGAGATTTAAATGGATGGAGAGTTCCCAGAAAAGAAATCGCTAGAATACAAAAACTGAAGAGATTTTTGATTTTTTGAGATTTAAGTCTATGATATTAGGTGATGAGTTTTATAAAAGATAGTGATATCCTTTAAGAGACATATTTTATTCTTATAACTCAAAATAACAGAAAGGTTTTCAGCTGGATTTGTAGCCGGGTTTTCTTAAGTCTTTTTAAACCTTTTTCAAGTGGTTTTTGTAAAGGTTTTTGGAGCGATTTTAGAGGCAATTTAGAAGCAGTTTTAGTGGACCTTTCTTTCCATAGTTTTAAAAATTTTTACGGCTGTTTTTCAGTAGGTATTTGGAATAGTTTTTAAGAAAGTTTTTAAATAATTTTTCAAAAAGGTTTCAAGGCTTTTCGCATTATCTAAAATACTAATCATAAAACCCTAATTACACTCTGTCGTTTTGAAATCACCTTAATTTTAACCCTTATTTTTTATCAAAATGAAAATAAAATCCACTTCCAAGTCGATACTAAGTGCAATCGCTGTGCCCTCTCAACTCGCTGGACTAATCAAGTGCGAATCCTTTTTGGGCCAACTGTAGGAATGTGTTTGTGAGACTCCCTTGGCGTGCTGCCTGCTGCAGAGAAGAACACAAAAAAAAAAGGAAGAGTCAGAAGGAGACTATAGACGAGGTGGAGCTGGCGATGCGTGTAACTTTTTCAATTAATTTGGCTAAGCTTGAGAGAAGTTCTGAGTTGAGCTCATGGATGGGGACATGACTGGGATCCGGGGGAGTTTGTTCGCCAGCTGAACTGTTTACGGCTGAGTTATTTCAAAAATGTTTTGCATATCAGATTGAGTCTCTCCTGGATCTTGGCATGGTGGCTTCGGGCGGCGGCACTTAAACGCCTTCGTTTTAATTTAATAAGAGCTTGCCGAGGCGAGGAGCTGATTCAACTGGTAACTGGTAGCTGGTAGCTAGTGGCGGATGGTGGCTGCTCTGCATCCCAAATGAAGCAACGTTGAGACTCCGCGAAAATCCACCATTCCAACGACTACGCTGCATGTCAAATTTGAATTTAGCTGCATTTTTACAACTGTTGCAAAGACTCTTTCAGTTTCCAGTTGAAGCTTTCAGCTCTCAGCTCTCGGATCTGCATTCGGAATCTGCCCGTGGCGGTGGCAGTGGAAATCGCATGTGAGCCAACTTCAGACAGTTGGCAATTTGCATAAATTTAGATTAGTGACATCTGACGTGAGTCTCTGATATGCAGCAGAGCCAGGCGGCTGGCATGGACAGGGACACAGACAAGGACCGGGACTGGGAATGAAGGCGATTGCCACCTCCTAATTCTCCGACCCAGATAAGACCCCCAGACTTCTGTTCTCCACCGACAATGGAATATGATTTATGGAGTGCACTCGAGATAGAGATGGAGATGAGGCTCTCGGGCGAGAGGCTGCGTGAAATTCAACAGCTCAAGTGGAAAATTAATCGCATGCAAGCTTATTATGAGCATTAGCTGGCTGTTTGTTAATTGTCGCCGAAAACCGGGAAGCAGCAGCCGCAGCAGGATAACAGCTGATGAACGGGAGCAGGAAGCGCCAACTTAAGCTGCAATGCACAAATTTCGAGCAATATTTCAATCAAACTTGAGCCGACAGAAAGCTTACCTAATTGCGATCGCATATGAATGGTGAATATAATAGCAGGCGGTGATTTCTTATCAGCTTTTACTGATTGGAAAAAGCAAGTGCTCCTACGATTCCATTAAATATATTAAGCTTAAAATCAGTAATTAAGGTTTTGAGATTTTCTCGGGGAAAGTAAATCATTCGGTATCGAAATGAGACTAAAAAGAGCAGCCTATCTCGGGGAGAGAACATCCTAAGCTCTCTCAGAGAGTAGCCTTAAAAAGCCTCTCTTGTTCGCTATTGCTTGTACATTTCAGGCAAAGCGTAAAGATAGAAAACACACAAAATCCTTATCCTTAAAATACTAGCCCAACATTAAAAATTCTTTAAAAATAAAGGAATGTTATTGAATACGATATATGTACCATATAATGCACATTTTTCTAACACATATCCAGAAATTATCGCTGCTAAATATGTTTTAAAAAGTTAAACCGAAGCTAAAATGAATTTCCATTTACTTTCTCCTTGTTCGCTTGGATTTTCTGTGGCAACTAAAGCTGCTCATCGAACAAAGAACCAACAAAAATTAAGAGGGAAAAGAGGAGCAGCCACCGAAAACAATTCCCCAGCCAATATGCGAAAGAGAATTTCAATAAAATGAACAGCAAACCAAACATTTGCCCCCCCATTCGTTCGGTCTCTTTCGCTCAATCTAGCCATCTCTGTCAGGAACGTGTGCAATCCCAGCGAACGTGCAAATATTTTAACTAAAATGGCGAGTGCGAGTTACTTTTATCTGCTTTGGCGCAAAAATACGAATCGCAATGTGTGTGTTACCAAACAACCTTGGCCCAGCCAGCGCACCACCCACCGCCCCCTGAACACACACACACACAGAAATTCCAGCGCTGTTTTTCAGTCAACATAATTTAACTACTTTTATGGGCAAAGTAATACGCCGCTAGTCGCTGGAAATGGGATTTGGGCGGAGGCGGAAAAGTCCACCTCTTGGCCCACTCAACTTTCAACTCGCTATCTCTTTCAGGCACAAGCTATACACCTCTCTTTCGGCTAATGTCAGTGCTGGCAATATATTTATTTATTTCAAGAGAAATATTTAAAATTAAATTAAATTAAAAAATAAACGCTTTTTAATCAATGCTAAAAATATCCGTAATTATACTACATGAGTTAATATTAAAAGATATGCCAGATTATTTATATTTAGTTTTTTTTTATAGTCGCTTAATCGTTAAAAAAAATACATTAAGTGATCTTAAAGGATCTCTGTACGTGATATTGTAAAGTTTCAATTAATTTTTTCAGCTTTTCCTAATCATGGTTTAAATTTTTCCTATATACTATTTCCCAAAATATTTCTCAGACTGTTTTTTTTTTTGTTTCATAAAGTTTATGGCTAAAACAGACTTGGCTCTAAAGCTTCCAAATTGGCAACTCTGCTTCAACGTGTTTCAGGCTTAAATTTTAGCATTTTCTTTCATCTCACGCGTCTCGTGTGCAAAATTCACAATGTATTTTACACACCATGTGTCTGCGAGTGTGTGTACTTGAACCTCCTGCCCATTTCTCCATCCAGGAACATACCCATCCACCCTTGGCTACGCCCGAGTTTATTGGCTTCGCAGCATACTTTGAAATTTACTGAGTTTCTCTTGTAATGCCTCGCTATATTGAAATTAATTACAAACAAAGGATGCGCCGCACAGCAGGCTGTGCCATGTCCTGGCCCTGCCTTTCCCAAGAGGAGCAGCAGCCAGGAGCCAAGAGGAGCTGTCGTGATGAAACGAATGTTTCGCCAGCGGGTTCTAATTCCTGATGTTTGTCTCGCATCAAATAAAACGCAGTCTTGGCATGATTTCTGCCACAAAATGGAATATTTAGAGAATACTCGCTTTGGTGGTTAAACAAACTATTTAAATTAAATTACATTTTTTGTATAAGCAATTTAATGCTTACAAAATAACTACAAAATAACAATTATAGCCAAATGAGTTAAACAAGTTAAGCGTTAAATTGTAAATACAAAAAAGTGAATGTAAAAAATGTTAAAAACAAAAAAACACACATAATGAAATTCCCAAATGCACAACATAGTTCAGTGCAATCTTATTTGCACTTAATAAATATTATATTAGCAGGGGGAAATATTACAAATATTTATTTTATTTTAAATAATTCTTTAAAATCAAATCTCTAATTTATAAAACCTAATTTAACGTATTAATCCCAGAGGAAATAGCTTTACATTAAGCTTTGTATTAATTAAAACCAAATATTTATTGACTTTCTGTTTGTTTTACCTTTTAACCCTCAAAATCAATTATAAACCATCGACTGCAATCAAACAAAAAACAGGAAGAAAAAAGGCGAAAACACGGACTAATTAAAAATGCTTTGGTTCTCTCTCTGGTATCCGATTGTGTAAACAATTTGGCAAAGGAAAACAACCAGGCTGGAAAATGAAGGAATTTTCTTGGATAATTGCATAAGCAGAAGAGGGAAATGCATTTGTTGTTTGCCCAACTTTTGATGTTGAAGTTCAGCACAAGTCGGAGCCGAAGCCCTCGCTCAAGGCCGCTGACAAAAGTCAACACAAAATGTTCAGAGTCAACACAGAAAGTTGCCAAAATATATATATTTATACATATATCCGAAGAAGAAAGAGAAAAAAACAATATTCGCATATTTGCACATTACAAATATGAGGAGAAGAATGCCGTTTGCCTTTGCCTTTGCTCTCGAAAAAGACAATTAAAACAGCTTCAATATTGTTAAGGATTTTACAGGACGAAGCTCTGGCATTTTTTTTTTAAGACATGCTGCGCTCTCAATTTAGCCAGAATTTGATTTGGCCCAGACGCACAGTAAAAGAAATCGTTGTCGTGGCCCTTTTGTTCGTCGGATGATGTCTAGCCTGAGATGCTAATGAAATTTGCCGCCGTTTATGGCGCTGAAAATGGTCCTGCCACAAAAGATAATGGTTGGTTGGGGGGAGAGTTTTTTTTTTTAAATAAAGCCAGCAGAGCAGCCAGCGATAACTAAAACAAAACATTCGATTCAATTTTTCGCAGCAGCTGTAAAAACGAAGCTTAAAATAGAAGCAGCAGAGATAATTTAATATGGGAAAATGATTTTAAACAGTTTTTATGATTTTATGATTTTTTTATGATTTTATGATTTTATGATTTTATTTTAAAGCTTAAACATTTAAGAATGGGAAAATAAATGTAATACTTATAACTGAAAAATAAAATAAAAAAATGTAGAAAGCAACACCACCCAGCAAGCAAGCAGAAACTCTTAATATAATCCTGAACAGAACCGAATTTAAAAGGGTATTCTAAGGACTTTTCTGAGGATTTTTAATATAAAGTATGCCTTAAATTTTACTAAGAAATTGTGTATATAAAGTGCCATAATTTTTACAACGAAAGAACCCTCTTTCTGTACCCTTTTTTGAGCTCAACTATAAATGCTCATAAAAACCTTTCAAAAACAGTCACAAAATTCTCATATTGCTCGCTCTTATGGCTATTTTTAAAACACTTAAATACATAATTAATTATTAACTATTTATAAAAATTAAACACAATTCCTCAACACTTAAAATTCGTTACAAAAATCATATAAATCGTATCCCCTCCCTTAGCATCCGTTGCCATCATCACGCGCTTTCGTCGCTGAAGCTGGCTTTATTCCAAGGCGTCGACTGCGGTGAGATGGAACTGCGGTTGAAATTAAAAAGGAGTTTAACCAAATTGCTATTGAAGTCCCGCGAAGCGAGTGGCAAACGGGGGAAATGGCTTTTGCTTTTGCTTCTGCGGTTTATTTCGGGCAAAGTGCCAGTTCACGGCAGACCAAACAGTTGCTACTCATTCAGTTGGCAAAAGAGGAGAGACCCCCCAACTGCAGTCGGGGGGAGGCCAGAAGAGCAGCAGAGAACTGGATCCTGCAAGGATGTTATCTGTGCGGTCTGGGCGACAGTTTAATTGGGTTAGCAACGTCAACGGCCTGTCCACTGCTGGATCATTGACGCTGACAAGGGCCGCCACAGTACTGGCTCCCTCCTCGCACCAGGGAGGACACCCACCCATGACTCACATTTTAAGGGAGGACACCCCCATAGACCTATCTGCCCACTGAAAACCCCCCATCAATTTCCCGACACCCTGCTCACTTTGGATTATTTCGTAATTAAACGCAAATGCAGAGAACCAAACTCGCTCTTTCAGCGCACTTTAAAATTGGAATACGCTTCAAGAGAGTTTAATTTAATTTAAAAAAAATAAAGATAAACATTAAGAGAAGAAGAATGCAAGCTAAATCCTAAGCAATGATCCTTTTTTCGAATGGATTTTCGTTAAAAAATTCATAAAATTACTGATTAAATTCAAGACGCTGTTATAAAAAGAATGAGTCATTTTCTAAAATCATAAACTATTAATCATATTTCCACTTAAGTTAGTTAGGGTATTAAAAACGTCCACTCACCGAAATACAGCTTTTCCCTGGGGATTTTTTTCCGCCGAAAAATCATCGAATGTGGCATTAAAGCCTGGCTGTGAGGCTTCACTCGTTGGCACCACATTTTGAAATTGTTGTTTGGTTTTTTTTATTGTGCTTCTGGCCATCCACATCATCGATTGTTGCTCTTGTGGCAAGTGTTGTTGCTCCCCTCGGTGGTTGATGAATTCACTGGTTGATTTCACCTGTTCCGCTTCTCGTTCGGTGCTTTGCGTTTGTTAAATGTTAATGACCTTGTGGGTGGTGGTGTTGGTGGTGGCATTTACGCCCAAAAATAGATAATGCTGTTTTTATAGTATCTGAAATTCAAGAGGAATTAATTACCAGTGGAAAATAAGGAATACGTGAGGAATACGTTTATACAAAACTGATATGTGGGGGTAATCTATCCGAATTGCAAATAGGTTTTCCTGTAATGTGAATTAATACTTCTAAGAGCTAGAAATAATTAAAAGATAGACTTTTGCAGTCTAAAATTTGTAAAGAATTAAAGAAACTGCATAAAAGTTTTTAAAGAAATTAAAAACGTATTCTTATAAATAATTTTAGTGATATTTTTCATAATATTTAAATCAAAATAAACCATCAAAGTAATTTCAGAAATATAAACCGCACTAAACTTTAGTTTTTATATGTTGTAAAAATTTGTTTATGTCTATTTAGAACCAAATAAATGTTATAATTAATGTCAACATTAAATACCTGTCAGAACTTCATCAACTTATTACTTTTAAAAACATTTAAACCTCAATTTAATACAAAATTAGCTTTATATTTGTTTTCAAAACGTAATACCTTTCAAATAATTTAAACGCTATCTTTACCTCAATTTAATCTAAAATTTTCGACAGCGCCTTTCCTAATCATTATAGGATCAGTTTTGTCTAGCTTTTGTCTGCCAAATTTCCCCTATTTTTTATTAGTTATACCCTTAATTTCGTTTCACTCTGATATTTAGTGGAAAAACCCACACGCCAATGAAATTTTTAAGCTCTTGTTTGTTTGGCCAAATTTTCCAAAACATTTCATTTCGCGGATGGAAAGTTTTTAACCCCCGTCAAGCTGCTTATGTTGTTTGCATTTTGTTAAACAAAAAATTAAATAACACCCCTCGAGGGGCGTTAAGTGCTATTATTTGTTATTTGGTTGGTAAATGCAACAAATGCAACAATGCCCCGCAGAACCACAATGGCGACGCGTCGACAAAAGCAGCAACAAATTGCAATATGTGATAGGAGAGGGCAGAGGAAGAGGGGAGGGAAGCACACAGGACACACAGGGACCTGCATCCAGGCGTGGCATCATAATTAATTCAAATTTAAATTTCCTTTTGGCGCATTGCACGCGCCATTTTACACCGCCAGAAATGGTGGGCTCGGGAGAGGGTGCAGAAATAGCGGGGTTGCGGGCTAGTGTTGGCGCGTGGGCGGCACCTGCCACGCCCATATGTGTGTGTGTGTGCAGCCCCGATGAGGGTTCCAGCATAATAAACTGTTTAAATATTTAGTCGAAACGAGTTTTTAATACTCGTTGGCGCTTTTAGCAGCTGCCACCAGCGGTCAGGGGTTAAAGGTTGCCGGGTCAACAAAAAAACAAAGTAAGAATAGGAAGCGAGAATGGAGAGCTGAAAAAGGAGCACAGCTTCCGCCATGTGGCAGCTTTTGAGAGACCCGAGTCCCGTATAATTACAGATTGCCACAGAAAAAAAAGAACTCAAAGAAAACAAAGAAGGAAGAGCACCCAGGTTGGTGGGTTCAGACCACTTATTAATTTATAATTACTAAAAAATAAGGTTTGCCCCTTTTTTTTTGGGTTTATTTCCTTTTTATTCTTATGGAGAAAGGCATAGTTGGAAAGCAGTGCATTTAAATTATTTATTTAAGCGAAAAATGTTTTAAAAACTGTGGTTAATAATGAAAACTATAGTCTTGTGTGTATTATGTAGGTTCTTCATAAGAGAAATAGATTAATAATGAATTATTTAGGATAAGGTTAAATATTATATTTAAATAATATAATAAAATTAATAATATGCTATAAAGTCTGTCTTAACCGGGTCACAAGGACATATAAAAACAAACTCTCTTCTTCATTCTCATAAATTAATCGCTTCCAAAGACAATATTTTTAAAATTTTAATAAAATAGAAAACGGAATTAATTGACATCGCCAGGAAAATAACTAATATACCCTAAACTATTCATTGTTTCATTAATTTATACCCTCAAATGGCTACTAAAATGATATTCAAAGAGTATAATTCTCTCTATCGCTCTCTTTTAGTCATTAAATTAGCATTTCTCCTAATATCCTTTCTGTGCCCTCAAAAACCATCAAATAATATTCAGCAGAAACTAATTTGCTGTTCATGAACCTAGAGAGAAGCTCCCGCCTCCATTTCATATCTCTGCCATTTTGGTGTGCACTTTCCAATTGCCGAAGCAGAAAACACCGAAAACCTAAAAACCAACCCACCAACCAACAACAAGAAAATTGTGAAAAGCAAGAAAATTCACACTGGCTGGAAAATACAACACTTATTTCCTTGCGCAATTAATGCGGAGAGTGTGTGTGTGTGTGTGTGTATAGAGCGGGGGCTTTATTAGCAGGGGGATGGGACAGACGAACGGACGGGACGACTGGCTGTCATTTGGCTGAGTGCCGTGGCATGCGGCACGATGCGATCTCCTCGAGCGGCGGAGGTGCGAAATGTGGCACGCATCGCATATCGTGGCCCCGAAAACCTGTCTAATGCATTTTTCGTTTGCTTATTTATGACCTGCGTAGACGACGAACAGCTGCCTGGGGCCACAGTTTCGCCAATAAATTTGCAAATTGCATTTGCATCTTACAGAAAAAAAAAAACAAGAAGCCCTCGACCTCTTCAGCTCACTAATTTCTCTATTAAATGGAATTTTAAACTTAGGATGTATTTCTATAACGATATTTTAGGCCATTCCAAGATAAACCCATGGATAATATAAGCATTAAGGTACATAGCGCCATAGATATGCATATTCCTTATATTTAAACTTATATTTTTGGGTAAACTATCTCGAGATGCTAATTTAATATGCTACTTTATTTCTATTTATAAAATGAAAGCATAAATAAAATATTCAACTTGTTTGTTATTATTAAATTTCATAGTTTCTCAAGAAAATTCACTTAATGTGCTTGTTTACATTATTCTTATTCTTTTCCATGTAATAAAATTTAAACAAAAACATTTAAAAGCTTTAGTTTTAAGTAAGGAATCGAATTTAAAATGAAAAATATACGAAGAATGAACTTAAACTTACATTCAATATCAATAATGAATTGAAAACGAAAATCATATCAATATTTCATAAAACAAAGAACTTAAAATTTCATAAAATAAAAACTTAAGGTAGGTAAGGCATTCCCTCGCAATTGCATCTCGAAACTTTTCCCGCAGCAGCGCCCGAAGGATTGCCCCAAACAACCGCCAATCATTCAAGTCCGTCAGTCAACGTTCCATCAGGATGCCTTCTCCTCTGCTCCGGGTCGTCGCCGGGTGATTTTAGCTAAAAATGGTCTTGGTTTTGTGCAAAATGCATTTCGCCCCGGCAAATGACGCGTGCCTCTTGTCTGACAGCCATTGTAGTTGCTGGTTTTAGTGGATCTTCGCTGGCAAGGACCCTCGACTCCTCCACCAGTGGCATTCAAACTGACAGCCGGCAAAACCCTAATTGAAATGGAGCTGAAGAATGAGTTTACCAGCCAGTCAGAGGCACGCGTAATTAGAAAATGAGCAGGGAAATATTTGCGGCAGGAAAAATTGATTTTTTTTTTGGAACGAGGCTAAGAAGGGAATGAAAGCGCTGATGTATGTCATGTTCGTGGCCATAATATTGCCTTACCTAATAGATTAATGTGTCAGTTAGTTACTTCATTTTGACAGACTTCTTGATGATCTCTATGTCGGAGTCATTGTCCCTGACCACCCCCTCGAATATCTCCCATTCGAGGTGCCCATCGTCATCCTCTTTCTCTACTGGGAAGCATTTTATCAACTTACGACCGCTTCTTAGCAAAGTAAAAGCACTGGGGTACTCTATAATGACAATTGTACCCAAAAATAAGGCCATATCCACGATGCGCTGCAGGTAGCGAACACAATACCATTTCTAGGATTGAAAAATTATAGAATTTGAGGGCTTAAACTTTAGTCAAATGAGAAATCTTACAGGACTCGAGGGCTTCCGGCTATAGACATCGTTCATAAAGCTGGCAGTCACGTACTGCATGGTAACAAATTCAGATAGCTAAAGATATAATGGGAAATAATAGATTTTTCTTAAATTTAAAGTAACATTACCCAGCTGTTTAAGTTAATCTGTCGCTAGAGACTATGCTTGCATTGCAGAAAATATAACTAGGGCAAGGAAATTCCATTACTCACCGTTTCCATGTGACTCATGACCACCACCGACTGATTGGCATTCGAGGCCAAGGCCAACTGGAAGGACACCATGAGTATATCCTTGATATTGTGATTAGTATAGTTCCAGAATATATTGGCACAATCGCCAGCAGTACGAATACAATAACGCACTCTGGTCAAATCAAAATCATCGAGGCTCTGGTGAAAATATATTTGAAAAGTATTAAAAATTATAAGCAAATGGCATTCCCTGATAATACCCACCACCCGCTCTGTCTGACTCTTCTTTAGGCTGGGAACCAAAAACCAAACGGTGTACTCGTTGGCCGTTATGTACTCAAAGATTTCGCGGATCTCATCTAACACATTCAGCACGAATTTGCGCTCGGAGAGGCGCACTGTCTGGTTCACCTCCAGGCACTTGGTGGCCAGGCGACACAGCACATCCTGCGGTTCCATGGCCTGGCGATCGAAGAGCTTGATGAAGTTCTCAAAGGGGCTATCGGAGTCTCTGCAAGAGGAAAGAATTATTAAGAGACAGAAAGTACATCTCATAACACCCACTTAATGCTGCTGTAGGGTTCATTCTCGCTCTTGATGACCTGCAGCCAGTTGCCGGCGCACTTCTCGTGGACAAGCCTCAGATAGTTAAACGAATGCTGCGAGCGTACAAAAAACTCCTTGTGGAAGCTTTCGATGGTCATTTCATCGATCTTGCCGTCATTAATCTGAACGGAGACGCTATTCAATGCGGTTGGGATGTCGAAGCGACGTGTAACGGTCACCTTGATGTTTGCGGAAGTGGAGGTGCGCTTTGCTTCAGCCGCTTTCTTGGCCTTGCGCTCCTCTCGTTCCTTCTGACGCTCCATGGCCTGCTTGGAGGTGCAGGGCTCCATATCCAGATCGCTTTCTGGATCATCCACTACCGGTGGATCCTGTGGCTGTTCTGCTCCCTCACCTGGGATCACCGCAAGTTTCTCGAAAGTCATTGAAACCATTCCCTCGCCTAAAACCAGACTCGGAAGCTGTTTCAAACTGTCGCCATCTGGATAGGTGAGGGTGGCAAGAAGTAGTATAGCCTGGCCCACTGGTGTCACAGCTGGCACATCCGTCGACAAACCCTTGACCTTTTCATAAACAATAACATGAACATTGTCTGTCTGCGAGAAATTGACTTTTACGTGGTCGCAGCTCAAACAACGCTTAATCGTCACCTTTGGGATTACTTATTTTGATTAACAAACTAAACCAACTAAAATAGGGACTTACTGATCGTATACTGATGTTGTGGGGCGTTTCATTGGACATAATTTTAATTTGAATTGCTTATTTAATGCTTATTTCACAAGAAAAACTTAATTCACCAGAAAATTTTACCAGAAAAGTACAGCGTAAAAGCGTCCTTTAGCGATAACGATATGCAAATACTATCGCGGATCGATTTCGTTCTTCCAAGTGTTGTTAAGCCGGATCGCAGCTTAACGTCCCAAAATACGATACTTTTTAAAAATACAAAATGAATCTGAAATACCAAAAACTTTATTAAGTAAAAAGAATTAAAAACATTTCAGTGGATGTTAAACTCCAAAGAGCCTAAAAACTTCTCTATAGTCCTACTAAATTGACCTGTTATTTCACCTAGGTTTTAATTTAGGGGTTAGTTTAAAATTCATTGCCATCCAGGTGATCTCTACCCACTAATTTGATGGGACTTTAGTGGCTTGGGGAATTACAAAAGTGACTTTGTATTTAGTCTATGGCTAGCTCCGCTTTTTCTATTTTGACCTTCGCTTAACGTAAATTTATGAATCTGCAGAGGAATCAACATTATTATGAGCCAAGGGAAGTGAGCCATTAAATTGGCTTGGCCAGGACCAAACACATAGACTAGGTGCATAAAATTAGGATTAACGGCTTTCTAAGTGCCATCAAATCCTGTCGTATACTGCCGCATCCTCCCCCAATTCCCCATAGCAGCCACAGAGCAACAATTAGTCCTCAAACTCACCATAAAGTGCGAGCTAACTTAAAAAAAAAAGCTTAAACAAACCCAAAAAAATTGTGATTTTCTTTTAATTTTTATGGCAGCGATTTTACGACTCGAAAAAAAGGCAAAGAAAGGGAAAACATTTCCTTATCATCATTTATATTTTGCAGGACTTCTTTTTCTCTCTTTTTATTCTTCCAATTTTATGCTCTCCTGGATTTTTAATGATGATTGCCTTTTGATTTTGTTTCTGTTTTCTTTCTTCTCATGGGGATTTATGACTTTTGAGGACCACACGTCATGCATTTAATTGCGATTTAATAACTGCTAAATAAACGCCAAACTTCTGTGCTAATTTTGTGTTATTTCGTAATGATGATTATCATTTTTTTTTGGAATTTTTAATGCACTTATAATGCATTTAAATTTAAACCCAACTATTTGGATATGTGTGGTCGCTGAAGGCTAAAGATGAAAATTCCTTGGCAGCTCGTAAAGCCAGCGAAATTATGGCAATTTAACGGACGACTGGCGATCCAACCCGAATGGCCATGCAATTAGAAGATGCCTTGGGCCCCGTAATTCCTGACTTTGGCCGAAGAAGTTCTTCCTGCAGTCCCAGTAGTCGTTGGGGCTTTATCGTTCGCATAAATTTTGCACAGATAAAAGCGCGAAAACGTAGCCCCATGTCCACACATACAACATTCTTGGAAGAAGCGAGGAAGAGAGAGGGGACTTCCCCGCATTGCAATGTCCAGAAATTATAGCAATTTGCTTGTCAAACTGTTGCCGACTTGGGCAATAAATCGTTGGCTTTATGGGGCCGCGAACTGAGTCGTCGTCGGCGCGGTGATCGCGATAGAGTTGTTTTAGGAATAAATTCGCCAAAAAGCCGGCTGGCGATCCTCGCGTGGCTCTATTTAGTGGTTCGTAAACTTGTAAAATGTGCAATTTTGTCGGCTGGCTTTTACTTAACTTGATCGCTTTTTTGTTGCCCGATTTTGCTAATTTAATGGTGCTTTGCCATCAGGTCCCTGGCCAATTGAATAGTTGAGAGCAGAGCCTGACGTCTTGGGGGCTCCAGATTGATTGGGGGAGTGATTGAAATATTGTTATAGCAACTTACATGGGCTGTGGGTGGTAATTTGTAATGTTTATTGGTGAAATAATGACGGGTAGTTAACCAAGACGAGGCGTAGAGGGAGTTATTTGAACGGAATGCTCTGGGCTATGTTTTCAAGTTTAAACTTTCCCATTATCGATAGGCATTGCCTTTGCGCGATAGCTGATCCTTATTTAACACTAGAAAATATCGTTAACTCGATAAAAATTTAAAAATTTCTATTACTTTTAGTTTCGTAAATAGCTTTTCTCCAAATGTTCATTCAAAAATGTAGCCATTAGAATTCAGGCTCCAAACCGACTAATGTGGATTCGCTAGTGCTTCCCCCTTAAACCCAACCCAGTGGCATTCTATTCCCAATCCAAATTCTGGCCATGCTTCGCATCTGCAATTACGAGCATTTTTATTGTCTCGCCGCTTGGGCCAGTGCTTGCACCTGCTGCTCCAGGCAGCTACTATTTTCAAATATTTTTCCAGGGTATCTCAAGTCGTTTTAGGTCCTTTATACGCCATTTTATTTTAATATAAAACTGTTATACTGATTAAAAAGGTGTGGCATCCTTAAGGTAGGATAATTTATTATCGATGATTTGCACAGTCCTTAAAGTGCGATCTCTATTTCGTGAAAGTCGTCGATCGTCAGCGAATTGCAAATTTCACCCTAAAATCTTGAAAAAAACATTTAAAACCAGTGGAAAAGTGTAGGAAGTAGTGCGTATAAAGTGATAAGTGTGTTAACTAATTAATTTCAATTATTTACTTGCTGAAACACAATGAAAATCTAATGAAAATGGAAATTGTAAAAGATGAGTCCGCAAAGGATACATACACAATTTTTTCACCCAATTCTTATTGGTGAGTGCGCTTTGATTTTCTTTTATAAATTGATTTGGATATTCTTGATATATATTGATATTGATATTATTGATATTACCAATTGATATTAAATGAAGTGCTGGGCATTATTTAGTCCAAGACCCAAAGAATTTTCATTCCTGCCAGTGGCTTCAAGTTGCCGAATCTCTCCCACGGTAATTCGCAATGTTTACGGTACATTTAATTTCATTTGGATTATTACAATATGCTTTAGGAGGCAACAATTTCGACTCCGAGCTCCATCTGCTGCTCCCCGGTTACTCCTCGCTCTATGGCTCCACTCCACTCCACTCTGCTCGGCTCCATGCTCCATTTGCCAGGCGGCGGCGGCCGAGAACAATGAGCCATGAAGCAGGAGAGAGGGAGGGAGAAGCTGGCGGGAAAGAGAAGGAAATAACCCACCTTGAATTTTCGGCAGGTGTACATAGGAAGGAGTACAAGGAGACATATTTCATTGTTGTTGCCAAAGTGTAATTGCGAATTCCAGACAAATGTGAAATTTGAATTTACAAGTTTAACTTTTCTTGTGAAATCATTTGTTGTTTGCCTGGCTCTTGGCTCCTGGCTCCTGCCTCTGTTCCTGTTTTCTCTGTGTGTGTGCGACTCAAGTGTGCATTTGGCAATTCTCGACTTAGTTCATTTGTTCCATTTCAACGCTTGCCAGGCAGCCAGGAGCAGAGGGAGGACCTCTCTTTGGATTCTACAGGGCCTCCCCGCATAAACAAATGTACTCATGTCGCGCTACTGCTGCTCCTTTCTCTAGTCTCTCTCAATTCTCAGTTCTCCAACTCCCCCCTATTTTTCCCCACATCTCTTTTTCCCTTCGATTGTTGTGCCATTTTTCGTTTGCCATATTTCCGGCTTGTGGTATCCTGGAACTGCAAGGAGTTAGAGGGTATATTTGTTAGGTAAAAAATCATATATTTTATTTGGGAAATTTTCACTTTTTGCTTTAATTTTACAAGGATTTTTTTGTTTTATAAAATACTAATAAAGGCTCGTTTTATATCATTTAAATATAAATAATAATTTAAGGAGCCTAAACTACTTTAAAAAGAATATCAACACTTATTTTGAAGGATCCAAAACAAAACTTAAGGTTAAAATTGTTTTTTAAAGCTTGACAATCGCTGAGCTTTCTTTTTCTTAAATAGAAATTGTCATAAAACCCTTGGTAAAATTTTTATTTTGTTTATATTTTATTTATTTCTGTTATTATTTTACCCTTTTTAAGAGGTACTCCCAAATCGAATGACTCGTTTTTAAAAGCTTGGGATTTTTGCATATGGTCTAAGCTGGGCTCCTTCTGTTTTGCTCCTTGAAGAAAAACATATGGCATGTGTTTGCGACAAAAGCTGGCTTAGGCTAGGATCCTGCTCCGGCTCCGGATCTTGAGTCCCGGAATGTGGCACCTCTCTCAAACCTGCCACAAAACTGCGTCGCGACGCGAGGCTAGGATATGCGAAATTCGTTGGTGCGCCATTCTTGTTTGGCTTTTGTGCACTTGGCCGGCTTTTTGTTGGCTCTATTTTTTTTTTTTTTTGTTTCTTTGTGCGGATGGAGGCCAGGCCAGGCTTTTGTGCCCGAGCGTTGTGCCGAAAAAGTTGCATTTCACGTCTTGTTGGACTCGGACTTGGTTCTCCTCATATTTTGTGTTTTCCCCACCAAAGTGGTGCGTTCCGGTTTGCCGCATAAAACACACTGCCACGCCCACAATCCTTCCAAAAGGCGTCTCTCCCTCCATCCATACACACATACGAACACTCACACAAATACAATTAGAGACTTGGTTTGTTGGTTCAACTTGTTTGCTTACATTCAACTTTATTTCACTTCTGCTGCGATGGTTTCTTTCAGCCAAAACACTACACACACACACACATACTATCCTTCAACCCTTTCCCGGTGTGTGTAGGGCAAAGTTTTTGGCCAACTTGGTTGCTAGCTGCTACTCCTCGTCCTTGTCGTCCATTGTGTTCTCCATGGTTGTCGGAAGCGCCTTAACTTAATTCTGACGCTAGATTTCTATACATCCTCCAACGAACGACAGAGAGAGTTGGAGCCTTGGCATTCTCTGTTTGCTTAAATGTTGTATAATTCACTGATTTCTCTGTGGTTTTGTTGCCATTGTTGGATTTTTGTTGATGCTTCTCTCAGTGCTCCTTCTCCCCCTTTGGGAGTTTTGTGTGTTTGTGATTACATTACGTATACGTACGTATACGCAATATGCGAAAGCAATTGTTCATTTTTTGGGGCTGTGTGTGCAGTTTTGAGACCTCAAAAAATAGAATAATTAGAGAGATTACAAAATGAAAAGGAGTTAAGAATGGTTAACTTTATTAATATCACAAGAGCCAAAGAGGAAAGTATGACAAAAGAATGGAAAAAGATAGTTTCTAAAGGGTGAAAATGTTTATTATTTTTTAGTCAGTAAACATTTTTTGTAATTTGAAACCAAATTTATTTTATTTTTCTTAAATAGAGAAACTAAAGAACACAAAGAACTCTCCAAGTTTATTAAAACTCCTTTCATAATACCCCAGAAATCAAAATTGCAATATTTCTTACATTAGGCTTATTTTCCTTGACCCAAATTATATTCTGACTCCCACTCCTTAAACCCATTTTTACTCCAATAAATTGCAATAAAATAACCAAAAATACGTAAGCCAAACCAAAGGCAATACCAATTCTCTGGCTCAAGTCTGCTGGCATCACCAACCCAAAACCTTCCTCAGTTTCGTTTTCCTCTCAATAGGAAACGTAAGGAAACAACTGAACATGGACTGAACATTGTAAATTGTTGTCCGAAAATTTATTGGCAGCACTTATCAGATTCACTCATAAATCTGCAAAAAGCCCGTCTCCAAAGCCAGGCGGCTGCCTCTCTCTTTTCCATCCTTTCGATGCGTGGGCGAAGAGCATCTGTGTGAGAGCACTGAGAGAAAATGGTGATAATGTTTGTAGAATACTTTAAAAAATAAATTACATTTTTGTAGTAGGAAAATTAATTGAAATTAATCACCAGACGAGTCGATTAAGATATATCATTTCTGCTTATAAAAATATAATTTTTTAATTCATAAATTCAGAAGATTTAGTGTTTTTCCTTTTGTCCTGTTTGTCGAATATTAACTCACAGATAATCTGAGACTAAAACTATATTAAATACTAAAACTATATCAAATTTATTTCTATTTTTTTAACTTTAAAATAAATTTATAAAAGTTCAAAAGTCTCATTAAAATTAAAATTTATCTCAGTGCTTCTGTGTGAGGGCGGCGAGTACAGCTGGTGGGTGGCATGTGCGAGGGACATTTATTTGCATGCCTCGCCCGATTTTTGGCCCCGCTCCCTCTCTCACCCCCTCCCTCGCTGTGTCCTGGTTTTTGGGGGTGCTCCACTTTGGTCGCACAATCCACAAATTAACATGACATTTTTACAAGCCAAACATGTGTACACATGGGCCCGAAAGTGAACCGAACCACTCGAAATTAATAGCCAGCAAAGCACAGCATCAGCATTGGGTCGCTTATTGGATGTGACTGGACATTCGGGGCGGACATTTATGGACACATGGAGAGGGAGCAGGCGGATCGAACAGGTTGCCATTTTATGCATCCATAAATTTAATTACTCAAAAGCTTCCCCAAAAATGTGGAAAACAAAAAGCCATTAGCTCAGGTGGAAAATATACAGCAGTCAGTTGTCCGACCTATGGCAACCCTTTGCCATTTTCATTTTGGCCATAAACTTGGCTCAAAGCAAGTTTCTCTTTTCAGAAATATTTGACGAATTTTATAGGTAAAATATCAAACATTAAATATTGTTTTTCCAGAAATATTTACAATCTTTTAAGGTGCTTAAATTCTTGAATTAATTATTGAAATTATATAATTATTCCAGAACCCAACTATCTCTTGGTTTCTTTTAAAACTTTGATTATGTGGGCCGATACGATGTGCATATTCAGTCAAGTTGAAGGTTTTTCATTGACAAAAAAGGAGACGAGACCTAAAACACGGCAGGAGGCAGGAGACAGAATCATGACAAAACATTTGGCCAACGAGTTTTTCATTTTCTTTGTGTCTATTTTTTTTTTTGGGTTCCACTTGACTAAGAATGTGAATGAAAATGAGAATGACGAGCGTACGTTGACGATGATGAAGTTATCAGGCAAAAAACGAGCCAAAAGTTGGCACAGTTTCAGGAAAGTTGGCACACAGTACCAGGGATCATGGGGAACCAGGACTAGGGGGCTGGTCCAGACTAACAACAATCAGTAAAAGCAGACTGCAAATTCTAAAACAAGGCGCTCAAACTTTTGCTCACTGAGCTGCAGACATTTTCGTCGCAATTTAGCTCAACATCCTCCTCCTTGGATTCGACTTCTCTCTCTCTCTCGGTGTGTCAATAGCGCAGGAATGGACACATGAACACATGGACCACAGGAACCAGTGGCAGTTCTAAAACACCAAAAGTACCACCAGAAATAACAACATCAGAATGAAGAACAGTTGACAACAGACAAGTTAAAATTCATGTTCATTTTAGCCACAAGTTTGTGCTTTTCTCGGGTTAAAACACAACATTTGCTAGACGTCAAACCGACTAACACGGAATGTACATAAATGGTAATTGACAAGCCAACAAAGCTTAAGTATTTTAAAAAGGTTTCAAGTGTTGTGATTTCTTTCCCCTCTGCTAAAAGTAAGGATAAATGTTTAGATTTTATTTGGGAAACCTTAAAGTCAATCTTTCTTTTCCTCTAAGGTTGTGACTTTATCTTCCAAATGTCTTAATAATTATTCAAAACACACTCAAAATAATACAAATTAAACTGAAAAATAGCAGCTCTCCTTATTTATTGCCTCTTTTAAGCACAAACACAATTGTTAAATAATAAACTATATGCAAGCAATTGCCGAGAATTTCAATTATTTAAATTGCGGTCTAGAAAACAAAAGAGAACTCATGGCTTGTTGGCAGCTTTCTCGGGCAACTCACCAATTCCTTTCAAAACAAAACATTTTCGTTATGTAAAAGTGGCCAGAATATTTTCCTGGTTGATATCTGCAGATGGAAAGTGTTTCTGGCACCTCACCTGGCTGACTGGCTGACTGACTGACTGACTTCCGTTCCGTTTTCTAGACAATAATATGACGCATGTATGTTTGGGCCAACATGCAGTTTTGCTGTGGCCCTCGAAAAACAATAATAAAATGGCTATAATAAATTTCTGTTCTGCAAAATATTTCTGGAACAATTTTTGGGGATGGATTGTATGTAGTATGCCAGTCCAGTCCAGTTTTTCAAGCGGAAATTGCACATTTTGCAGAAAAACGCTTTCCCAAAAGGGGATGAGATGTGTGGAGTATAAAAGGAATTAGGAATGCAATTTGAGGTTATGTTAGCAATGTGCAACCGGGCTGACTGTACCAACCCACCAACAATACAGGATTGCACTACAAGAAAAGAGGGAAAATGATGTTTTTTTAAATTAGGAAAATAAAGATTAAAAGGCATTCTCTAACATATTATTTAGTAGGAAAATTATGTTATTTTTTATTTCAAATTTGTTCAAAATTAATTAAATTTAATTAAATTTTTTTATAGTGCATAGCAGCACCCATCTCATGCTGACCACATCTGTATGCGCATTTGTTTAGATGAGAGCGACTTTGTATGTGTGTGTGTGTGTGTCAGTTAGACAAACAGACAGTTGGACTGACACTTGGACAGATGTTGGGATACGTACAGAGTCTGGAAGTTGGGGCCCCAGCTACGGCCTGACAGCTGGACTCCAGGAAAACCCCGCCATCCCCCTTGGAAAACCCTTTCGCCCAGATATTAATAGACGAAATTTGAGTATTGCTTCCGTCATGAATAAAATTTCTGCATCCCCCAAAGGCGCCATTGCATTGCACATCGAGGACGAGTTGTAGTAAGGCTCCACCACGAAAAACTTTTGACAATCCCTCCCCGGGCTCCGTTGCGGAAAACTTCTCATCCAGAGTTTTTCGGGGGGCCACTCGCATTGTCCTGGCTGAAAGAGAGAGAGTGAGAGTCGTCGTCTCCTCCATTGGCCAAAAAACTTTTCAAATTGTCCATTCAACGTCCATTCAGCTGTCCGTTTCTGTGGCTTCTCGTACTCCTCGTTCTCGTTTTTTACTTTACTTTTCTTTTAATTTTAATGATGCCCTCGGAAAAATGTAAAACGCTTGCGAGAAACAATTTCTGGTATGTGAATTCTATGGTTGCATTGGGAATTCTTATGGTTTTTATGTAAGGAGATGATTGTCCTGCTAGGAATTGGTATGCCTTGGGATTTTGTGTGTTTATTATAAGAAGAAATTTTTGGTTGAAGTCAGGGGTAAGACATTTGTTAATAATAATAATATTTATTATGCATTTAAAGTCCGGATTCCGCGATTAAAAACGAATTCAAAGAAGGATCTGCTGCGTGTCCTTCCCTTTTTTCACGCCTTGTCTGCAATGTACAAGCAATGGCTTACATGAAAGTTTCTTTTCTCTCTTCCTCAACTTCCTCACAATTCAAATATATTTTGAAATACAAATCCTCTAACAATTTCAAATCCTTTCTTATCTTTGTCACTCGTTTATTTCTTAACAAAAATCACCCGCAATAACTGCAATTCAATCGATATAAAAATATATTTGATTTAATCAATCAGAAAAGCAACTTTCGATTGAGCCACAAATCCTTACACCTAATCACCCAAGCAAATAAAGTCAAAAAGGCTAAAAAAAAATATTGAAAGAAAACGCAGCACAACGAATTGCAGAAAAGGAAAACCACAAAACGAAATGCGGTAACAGGCAAAACTTTTGCTGAATCAACTACTAAAAGATTTATGGTATCAAAATAGTGCCACATAAAATATTCACACCTTGGCCCCGGCTGCCAGAATCTAACGACTTTGTAGGGACAGAGGCAAGGGGGTTAACCCAACCGTCCAACCGACCAACCAACCAACCAACTGATGCCTTTGGCCCGATAAAGCCATTGTTTATACTCCGCACAGCGTCGGTCTCCGTGTGTGTGTGGATTGCATTTTGGCCATAAGTTGGCAACATTTTTTATGCGTTCATCATGCGGTCAGCATAAATTTTTCATCGTCGCTTTTCCTGCGTTCAATTTTCTTTTTCAAAACATGTTGCCAATTTTGATGCCTGATGGCCATAAATCAAAGTGCAAAAAAAATAGTAAAAAACTGAATTAAGTTGGCTAAAACAAATAGGCCAATTTTTTTATTCCACATTCTGTGTCTTTCGTGTTATTTGTGTGTCTGTTAAGGGTATTTGCTTGCGTAGGGGAAGAATATTTGAAACAAAACTCGTGCTTAACGCGGACATCTGTTAAAATTAATCAATTAATCAATTAATGATCCCGAGAGGGCTCCATCATCGCCAATGGGGGACCTTGCTTGGCGATTTTCCTGCAAAGGATATGGTTTCCTTAAAGATCCTTTTAAGTAAACAGGAAAACTCACCACAATTGAATGAATTATTATTCCCCTTGCTGAACTTCATTGGCTCGTTCATAGATGGCGAGCTGTGAATTAAGGATTGCTGGTGAGGCTTACAATAAGGACACGCCGAACCTCGCCGAGATCTACTCACTTCAGCCCGTTGCGCACATCCCGATAATGAAGGCCAGCGGGTTGCAGGTCGTAAACAGACTTCATCCTCAGTCCCTGCTGCTGCTGCTGCTGCTGGGCATGATTATGATGATGTGCTGCTGCTGCTGATGCTGCTGTTGCTGAGGATGGTAGTGCATCTGCGGCTGCTGCTGCTGCTGCTGGTGGTGGTGCTGGTGCTGTTGCTGCTGTTGCATCGGTTGGCTGTAATGCCACATGCCACCGCCGTTGCTGCTGGGCGACGTAGGACCGCCGCTGCTGGGCGATGTAGGACCTCCGCCTGTAACGCGACCTTGGTTTATCTGCGTATTGGAACCCGAATGGCCGTATTGCTGCATGGGCTGCATGGGCTGCATCTGCCCCATCGGCTGCATCTGTCCCATTGCAGACATGGGCTGCAGATCGGGCAAGACGGCATTCATCCCGGGCGCATCGATAGTTCCCATGGCATTGCCCATGGGCATCATGGTCATGCTGCTAAGCGGCGTCATCGCTCCAATTGGCAGCTGTGTGGACATGGTGGACACGGGCGTCATAGCGGCATTACCTCCGCCGGACATCATGTTCAGCGGCATGCCTTGCATGGGATAAGATGACATTGGTGGCAAGGCCGAGGGCATTTGCATTTGCAGGTTCATCTGAGGCGGATTCAGCGGCTGCACAGACATGGGCTGACCCTGACCCAGGCCGGGATTCATGTTCACCGGATACTGGGGGGCGCCCTTGACCTTAAGGGAAAGAATGGGTTAGCGTTTCTCTCTGGTAGTTGCTTTTCTTCAACAATTTTGTACCTTTGAATCGGCATACATGCCGTAATCAGCTTCGTAGGGCACAGAGAAAAAATTCATCTTTTACGAAAATCTTTTGATAAACCGAAAGGTGAAAATATAGAAAAAGTTTCGAGCACACAAATTTTTTACTACCAATTTTTAGTCACGAAAATTTTAGATTTTTTTGTTTTCTTTTTTTTTTTTTTTGGAGAGCTCTGTATCTTACGAGAAACGAAATACGAATGAAGATTAACAAAAGGCAAGATCCTAAAGTTTACAATCGAATGACATTTTGGGGTCAGGGCTTACTGGGATCTTGAAATTTTTGGGTTTTTGGGAATCAGAACTTGAACATTCGTCTTCGTTTTTTAAACTCAAAGAAAAAGAATCTTAAGAGAACGGAAAACTTATGTGATTTTTCCTTAAAATTCAAGCCTATTCGGTGCTTAATTTATTAAGGAAAAATTCTGAAAACAATAAAATAAAGGAATCTTTTTATTCTCCATTTATTTGATTTTTATTAAGTTTTATTTATAGGAAGTACTTTTTTATTTTCTCTATTCTTTTTATGAAATTTTATTTATAGTAATTACCTCTTGAGAATAGGAATTATTTTAGCAGCTCAAACTAGTTGCTTTCCGTCCCCTGGGGCATATCGTGATCAGACAGCTCTGTGGTCACCACGCCCTTAGCTTAAGCCACCAAGGATGTGTCCAGGACAATTAATTTTCTCCCCGGCTTGTCAGCTTATTGTTTATCTACATAAATACGAGAGAGGACAAACGACTAAGAGAAACGGCTGCCCGTGAGCTGGCGTGTCATTTATTCTGTCCTGTGCCTGCTCTGCTCCGTGCCTTGCCTTGTGCCATGACTTTCGATATCCTTGGTGGTGATGGTGGTAGTGCAGTTGCCACACCATTTATGCCATTAAGTCATTAGCTTTGTTTAACAAATAACAAACTGTCAATGAGTTGATTAACGATGTTTTTCGCATGAACTGCAATTAGCCAACGCCGTAGCCGTGGACGCTCGCTCGCTCGCTTCCCAGTGACAAATGGGTGTGATTTCGCTCCCAGCGGTGTTCCATTCGGTTGAAACTGCACTGGATGATGGCCAGGCCGGATAGATGGGCGGTGGGGGTGACAAGCACTCGTTATTGATGCGCCCCCAAGTGGCCGTCACTTGGCGGCAATAATTGTGTATTGTACTCGCAAGTCAACGGCAATAGACATAGTCATGGAGGAGCAGTCACACTCATCAAGCAGTCACACTCATCCTGGATTGCAGTGATGGCTAACTGGGTTATTTTCAAGCCAAGTTATAGATATTAAATAATATTTATTTATACTTTAAATCATTTTAGAAATACATTTCGTGATGTTTACTTGATAATAAAAGCAGGCAATTACATCACTTTGACAAGTGTCATGTCAGCCATTAGCATTGGCATCTCCTCTCGGAAGCTACTCTATCCTTAGCTCCCCATTTACTATACCATTCCTGCCTGTTCCTGCCGTCGACGTGACGCGCTTCATCACTCATTCGTTGGCTCCCCAGTTACCCACTTAGTCAGTGCTCCCTCCACTCTACTTGGCCACTCCAGCCCAACGCGGAGGACTGCTGGCGCCCCGGCTCATTGGGATACCATGCACTTGTGTCTCCTTCTACAGGAGCGGAGTAAAAGAGCTATGAAAAGGGTTTTTTAGCAAAGATTTTAGATGGTTTTAAGTATTATTATATAAAAATTGTTATATTAAATTATATATATTGGATGAAATATATTATAAGAAAGCTTTGGTTCCCTTCTCCTTATTAAATTCTTAAATTTTCCACCTGAATCCTCTCCTTCTGCATTACCGGAACGAAAGGTGATGAAATGGAGTTTTTAATAACGATTCTAGATGGTTTTAGGCATTATTAATTTTTAAATATTATATCAAATTATATATATTATATAAAAATACATTATAAAAACGCTTTCATTATGCATTTTCCCTGATTTCCTTTATTAAAAAATCTTGGTAAAGCAACATTGCCTTCTCCTTATTGAATCCTTAAAGAATTTTCCAACCTGAATCCGCTCCTGTTGCCACAGTATTTACACTGTAATTATTATGCAAAATGCAATTGACTCCATTATTTACGATATTGTTAAAGTTCGTGAGCAGAGTGCTAAATGGGTTGAACTTTCAATATATTTGCATGGCTAATATTCTCTCTATATATACATTTCTATGTGTATTTTTGTAATCCACACAAAATATATATAAATAAACTTGTGTGCGTGTGGTCGCTAATTGCCTTTGCCAGAAAGTTAATTACGGCAAAATTTGAAATTTTCAAAATTGGACTTGTCAAAAACATTTTGACATTTCCCCTCCGACACCCCGAACACCGCCCCGGTCACCCGCCAGCGGCAGGAAATTAGTTTTACAAACTTTTGCGTTTTGTGCATTTCGCACTGACTTCCAAACCAAAAAGTTGGCATTCATTGTTTGGGGGGCTTCGACACAAGGCTCATTATACGGCATAATAATAATGCCGACTATTAGCTCTCGAAAATATCAAAACAAATACTATTTATATTCAAATAAATGAGGAAATGCCAAATGGCAAAGGCCATTCATCAAATGGAAAATGATAGAGTGTCGAGTGTCCATTTGCATCACTTGCTAACATTTTGCCAATTGGCCAGGCCTAATTAAGTGCCATGGATGCGTGTTAATGAGCCCCAGTGTCCCGTGTGTTGAGTGTTGCTAAAAAATTGCATTAAAATTGCAGGCAAAAATAATTTGTGAAATTAGCTGGGAGAGGAAATGTCATCATTTTGTGAATTTTGATTTCATTTCGAGTGGGAAATTGAAATGTTTATGTTTAGTGGGTTTTTGTTGATGAAAAGGAAATAGAATCATAGAATCAGAGGGCAGTTAGTTGGATAATATTTAATTTACAAAAGGATATGACAATGTTTAAGGTTCTTTGTTCAAGTTTTAAAATTTTCCTTGCAAAAACTGCAAGACAAGCTCCTTGGCTCATTATAGCCAAGTTAGTACAAGAAAATGTGATGCTCTTCTCTGCTCCTCCTCCTCATTACTCATTAGACATGCACGTTGGGTCCAAAAGTCTTTGATTTAACACCTAAAAGTGAAGCTAGGAGCCAAGAGCTGGAAACAACAAAGGCCTCATTAATTAGGAATGTTAAGATGATGAAAACTAATCTGCTAAAAGCACACTCTTCTCGCTACATTCCCATCTGCATCCTTTTTGGGGGGATGAGTGAGTCATTTGTCTGCCAGGAAGCCAGCAGGATGCGGAGGGTGTGGCTTCGAAGGCGTCATTGTTTGGCACCGGTTCACATGCGCTTAATGCACTTGGAAGCCATGGCTTCACCTTCGACAATGTTGCTGGGATAAGCGCACACAGACGCTGGCAAAACACTGGCAACAAGGCAACAAACTAACCCGAACACCCGAGGCACAAGGACCCTGGGTGGGAGTCTGCGAAAGCAAAGGATACAAGCGACCATGAGGACGTCAAGCTGAAATCTGTGCAAATCACAAAATTGGAAAAATTCAAGGAGGCGGAGGGTAAGGAAGGAGGAGCAAGTACGGCTGTAAAGGCAGCTAAATGCCAAGCGAAGTAGAAGCCGGAATCAGAATCGAGTCCTCCATTAGAGTTGGCCATAAAATAAGCAACTTGTATCGGTATCGGGTGCACCACCATCACCGCCGCCGCCACTGGCCTCAAATCGGTTTTCTCAGTTTTGGCACCTAAAAAAAATGTGGAGTTTTGGAAGGATTATAAAGAAATATGGAATATTTTACGCTAGAAATATGTTATTTTCATTAAAGGCTTGAAATTGTTTTCCTTTTTAAAGAAATGCACATTCTCCTGCTTCTATTTTCACAAGAAATCGAAATAAATATGATATAAATCGGTATTTCAAGCTAGAAATTTCAAGACCTTCGGGAAGAGTGACATTTTTTGTTTATATATTCTATTTTTTTTTTGAAGCTGACAAATAACCCTTTCTTTTATTATTTTTTGTCCAGTGCACTCGTAAGCTCATGATGCCCCAATGCATGACGCTTGGCTGAGTGCAAATTCAATTAACTTGTTACAACACAAGCTCAGGATCAGCTTTGGCATCAGCATCTGCCCAGACGGGATTGGGATTTGTATCTACTGATGATGCTGCTGCTGCTGCTGCTGTTGAGCCTGTGCCCGAGATACTCAACTGTACTTTTACTGCAGTCGCCTGTCCGCCAGTCCATATCCCTCGCCAAACTTTTGTTGATTCTATTTCGAATTTTAATTCCAATCAAATTGCTTCTTGCGGTGCATTTATTTGATTTTCCGGCTGTCCCCCTCAACGGAAAATGCATTTTTCCTCATTCAATTAATAAAAGATTCCTTCGAATCCGATACACCACCGGTTGGCAAACGTGCATAACCAATTGACATTTTGTATTGGCCCAGAAACACGACGACGACGACGACAAATAGAGATGGAAATTTGCAGGCGAAAGTCATGAATTTCTTAGCAGTTTTCTTAAATGGAAATTAATAATCAAATGTCAATTACTCAATGGATTAGCAGAGACCGGAGGAGTAGAGTAAATAAATTCTGGGAAAACACTACTCTTAGCCAAGAACATGTTTGCAGTGAAAGCTTAGACAGGGATTTGAATGGGGATTATCGAGTTGATAGCTTTGAATATTTAAAAAAACAAGTAAATGCACTTCAACTTTATTTTATTCTGTTATTAAATCGATTTCACTTTTGCCTTACCATTACATTTTCTGACAAGAGATGCCGCTGGGTAAAAATTATTCCAATTTATTCCGACAGAACCTTAAAAATATACATACATATATTTCGCCTTCGTGGTTCAAAATTTATGGCCTGTCCCAATGCCCGCTGCCATTATGAATTCATTAGCACCTGAGGGCTACGCAAAATGCCCAAAAAAAAGAGGAATTTAAAAACAGAAGTCAGCACACAAAAAAGGCGCAGAAAACACAGGAAAAAAGGTCTCAAAGGCACAAAGTTCAGCGGGGGTATTTTCAGCCAATGTCAAGAGGCGAAAAAAATAGAACAAAGTCCGCTGAACTTGTGACTCTTTAAGGAGGCATCCTTAAGACCAGGCCTGATCCTGGGAATTTCCATCAAATAAACACTTATTTGCATATCAGAAAGTCACTCCCACAGAGTGGCTCTGAATGTTGTCCGAAACTGAGACTGATTTGCTGCACAAATGATGCGATCCGTGTGGTACGTGCTCCGCCGTTTTCAATGGCCACCACTTTTGGCTGAAACCGATGCACGTTCTCCTCGAAGCTCTGGCAGTCCCAACTGGCTGGATGCATTCGCAATTAGATGGGGAAAAAGCCGGCTGAGTGCGGTCTCTCAAGAACTTGCCGAGATTTTGCGGCGCTAAACAGCTAAATGGCCGTGACAGCTGCAATCGATGGGGACTCGGATCTGGACCTGGTCCAAAACCAAACCAAGCCGGAAAATTTCTTTTTTCTGCGACATTTTATGACGTCTGGCTTGTTTGCTTTGAACTCTCTCTCTCTCTCGTATCCTTGGCCCGTCCGGTGGGTCGGTGTCACCTTTAAGGCGTTGCCAGCAAATCAACGTCACGTCCTCCCATCCAAGACGTCCATAAAAAATGTCTCCGTGTCTGGTTCGCTTTTCCATTCGCAATTCTCCATTTCTGTGTCCGCACGAGTTGAGGAATAGTTTTGCTGACTGCTGCAGAAGTAGCCATCCCGAGGATACCCTTTTCCTCCCCCCCTCCATGTGTGGATGTTCAGGTTCGGCTACGTGCCTCGATCTGAGTTCACCACAGAGAGGAAGAGAGAGCTGCAGGCAAGGTCACCGGGGGTCACTAAATTGGGGGGTGGCTGCTGTATGTGGGGGACTGTGAGTCAGTTTATTTGTCGCAGTTGACAAATTGATATGAATTGGTTGAGAAATCTGTTGCAGAGGCAAGCGATACTTGGCCAATAATCTAAATAGTAAACTAAAAGTTAAGTTTAGATCGATATAATCTATATAAAAAATTGATTAATACCAAAAAGGCTGGAATTTAAGTACTTAAGAAAACAATAGAAATAATATCGATGAATTCAAAGTAATACAAATAATATCGATAACTTACAAAAAGCGGGGATAATATTGTGATATATATAATTTTTTATGTTTATCTGGCGTTGAAAATTTCAACAAAGTAAAGTTCTTCAAGAATTGTTGTTATAAATAAGTTAATAAATTCGATTTTTGTTGAATTTTGATTATCTGCTTATTTTTGAGACATTATCTTCTCACTAATCGATATTTATTTCTTGAAAAAATCTATTGGCAGAAGTGGTTAGCTGATTTTCAAGTGAATATCAAAAGATATTAAAACTTATTGCAAATTATAGATAAATTTATATAGTTAAGTATTTTTTAAAGTCAGTTAAATTCCACAGTAACTTTCTTGCTTTTCTCCCCTCCGTAACCTTTCAGACTTAATTACCTTTTTCATTCTAGTGAATGAAAACTTACCTTTCAGCACTTGAAATGTCAAAAGTTCATTGCATTTCCGGCTGAACTTTAAGCTGGTAAAATGTTTTTTATCCTTCTTTTTTTCTAGTTGTATTGATTATCGACCAAGAGAAATCGTCGTCGGCACATTCAATAAGTCAGAGTTCGGCATTTGTCATGTATTTGGAGTCGTTGGTACTTCCTCCTGATCGTTGCATCTTTAAGTCCACGTGTGCATCCACACCACGCACATAGCTTTACACTCCACCTTTGATTTGAGGCCCCCATTTCCAGCCCCGTTGCCGGTGCTGAGTGTTCGTTGGTTTGTTTCACTTCAATCAGTTGTCGGTTGACTGCTTTCGTTAAGTGCCATCTTTGCATGTGTCCATTGGGTCCGGTCCCGGCTCCGTGTCCCTTTTCTGGCCCCCTTTAACCCCCATCGTTGGTCGTCCGACACGCAATGCAGAACCTCTCCTCGCATCCCTATGGCCACATTGCAAATTATTTGGGTCTGTCACAGCCGTGATTTGGACTTTTGATTACTTGATTACGTTTGCAATGCGTTTCCTCTCCGCTTGCCGGGTCTGTCTGTGTGTCAGTGGACACTTGCTGAATCTTTCCGTTGGCCATCTGGTGCCCAGCCCCTATACGCTGGTGCACAGGGGGAAAAATAAGGATAATAGTTTGGTATTTTATCATATCGAAATGTGGCTTAACTTAAACGGGAATTTTAGGATAATTTTCTTAGTAATTTATCAATGAAAATGTTGATATTTTAATGGATATTTTTAAGTATTTATTTGTATTAAATATTTATAAAATGGTTTTTAGAAGCTTTCAAGTTTTGTAAATAATTTAAAAATGGCTATCAGCTTGTTTATAAATATGTTCTATCATTCTTTAAATTATTTCCGAATCTCCTTAACTGAAATTTCAAACACATATTTTTTGTGAGTGCACAAAACCACCGACAAACGCCATCATCGGATGCGGGCTGCCTGGCACTCGCTCGTCAATGATTTAAATGGAGGTCAAGTGGAGTTCTCTTGATTGACGCAGCACATTGAACGTTTCTCACTGGCACTGGCACTGGCACATCCTCCTACCAATCTCTCCCTCTTCTCCACCTCCCCCACCCTGTCGAGTCAATCTTTTAGCCAAAATGTAATTTGCACATTGATTACATGAAGAGAAAATGAGTTACGCTGCAATTTAGTGCCGCAAATGAAGTGAAACCGATCGGCAATTTGTTGATAGTTTTGTCCCCAGCTGCGTCACAGATTACAAGTCTATTGGGTTGGGGCTTGCAGCTAGGAACATGGAGCTTTGAACTTGGTCTGAGATGATTGGTTACTCCAATGAGTCATCATTGGACAGGAAGCCAAGTGTATTGAGTTTATCTTGTTTGGAAGATGAGCTGAGGTTTCAGAGATTTACTAGGACAAATCTAGGAGCTTGGGGAGTTGGGTTATTAATATAAAAATGTTGCCTTACTGGAAGGTATTTTTCTACAATTTTCAAAACTATTAAATTGAAGGCCATTCATTCTTTCTCGAACTCGTTAGGCATATTGTAGCCATTATACTCCCTTTGATTAATCTCTCAAAAAACCACCTTCCCGACCTGCGTCAACATTTTCGTCCCAAAGTCTTAACTCTTTTGCAAAATATTTTGTTGAAAAGATACCGCCAAGCAGACAGTTTGCTTGGCCAACTTATAATATACAGCCAGCTAGCCAGGCACGTTGGGCTTTAACCAAACAGAAAGCCGCTTAATTGCCGGCCATTTCACCGGCGGCCATGTTCACTCCTCTGCCGGCCCATTATCGTGTATAAATCAGTCAACACCCAGTCGCTCAATTTTCAACACTTGACTATTAAAAACTTTGGCGAATTTATTTAAGGTGGCGGCGGGGAGCTCGGAGAGCTACAGGAGAGCCGCAGGCGCCAGTAGCCTCCACTTGCGGAGTGAAGTTAATTGCTCGCTTCCATGTTGTTTATTCTTGGTATTTTAAAGAAAATAATTCATAAATTAATTTGGACATGAGCGAAATAATAATAATAATAAAAAAAAATAAAAATACCTGTGCTCTGCGGAGAAAACGTTTTATGAAAAATCACCTCATAAATTTTAGCAGCTACGTGAACACTGGCAATTATGATCGAGATGTTTATATATTTTTTCCTTACGCTTTACGTGACCAGGTCGGAGAATCAACATCAACCTTTATTTACTCAACAATTTGGCAAGAACGACAACAACCTTTTTGTTAACAACTTATCAAAAATGATGTCAAAATTGCAGCGCCAAAAAGAGCTGCTGGCTGCCTGGCTGGCTGGCATGGGTTAAGGTTAACCCCACCGTTGCCGCTGATTGGCATTCAAGCACTTCATTACAGCAATTGCCCCATTGAAGCCCAGCTCCCAGTGCGAGGAATTGAAATTTCACGCAAGTTGAGCACACAAGAAGGAGCTCCTGGCATCAAGTGTGTGTGTTTGGGTGTGTGTGGAGTTAAAAAGGGAAACTGCTGGAGAACTGGTGGGGCCATCGAAGGGTTAAACGGGCAAAAGGGGAAGGTGGCAACAAAAGAAAAAGGGAGTGCAACACATGCAAAGCAATTTAAATGTCGGCCATCGCCTGAGTACCTCCCTTCAGTCTGCACATTGAGAAATTAGGGGTGACTAGTAATTTGAAAATATTTAAAGCTTTGAAAGTAATTTTTTCTAAGCAAAACGGAGCATATATAAACATAATTTCAAACAAAAAACATCCTTACAGAAGAAAAAATTACAATCTGCATCCTTTTTTAGAAAGCACTCTGAGAGTTTATCAGAAACTGATATTGTACAGCTTTTAACTAAAAAAAATAAAATTAAAAAAAGCTTTTTCAAGAACAAAAACCAAATTTTTATATGAAGTATTAAAAAAAACTGTGCTCTTTGGAGTAAAAAAGAAAAAAACAGGACTTCACATGTTTTATGACAAATATTGCCCAATAAGAACTTCAAAATCCATTTATATTTTTTGTATTTTTTAAATCCCTTAACAAATGTTAAACATTTCCCATAGTTCTTGTTATACTTTATATTTTTTTTTATATATTTTTTTTTGGCCAGTGTCCTGGGCCATTGGACATGCTCCCGTTTTTGCATTGTTGACCGCTGAGTGATGCAGGTTCCCTTTTTACCAAAACCCCCTTTTTATTCAGCTTGTTTGGGGGCTCCTCGTTCGCGTTTTTCGCGCCGCGCAAGCCGATAATTTATTAAAGGCGATTATTATGGCCTGGTTCGAACGAGTTTTGCACTCGTCTGGGAACTGAGTATGGGAAAGGGACCTGGGAAAAGGAATAACATGGAAAAAAGGGGAGCAGGCAGACCTGCGTGTTGTGGTAATTTACTGCCCGCGGGCAGGGGGGCGGCTTAAAAGCAGGAGTGATCCCCATAGCGATCCCTGGCCCTGGTTGTACTTTGAGGTATTTACATATGAAATGTGTTAAATTGAGCTCTTTTTTAGCGCAAGTTTGTTTTAGCGAACAAATTGCTGGCGAGGCAGCCCTCTTCACTCTTCTTCCTCCTCCCTGGAATTATAGTTTCAACATTCCGGCAACTCAGACCGGCGGGGCCCTCACTTAATCGGCCGACGATTTGATTAAAAAATCGCACAATCATCGCATGAAGGACCAGTCCGGGTTGCGGGTTGGTTGCCCACAAAGGCACCCCCAAGGGTCCCTCTCAATGATGACGATGACGTCGTGGTGCTTGGGCTCCTTCAAACTAATGAAAAATTTGCATATCGCCTCCCAAAAGTGGAAAGTTTGTTTTGTTTGCCGACAGTCAAGGGGGCGTGGCATCGTAAAGTGCATTCAACTGGGCGAAACAATTTTTGTATTATTTTTTTTCCTAAACAGCACATTTGTGGCGCCGCCTCGCTGTTGGGACTTTGTGGTGGAAATTTTAATTGCTTTTATTTGAAATTAGAATTTAAGAGAGACGCGCCTTAAGCTGAATAATATAACAAACATTTCAAAAATATAAGTAGGATGAGTTGGAATATGAACATATTTTTGTTAAAGATATTGAAAAAGATTTTTAAATAAAAAAAATTATATAAAAGCAGGAGTATTTCTGGGAATAGTCTTTATTTTCTATATTATCACCTCCCTTTTCTAAATTTAGAAATGAAATCACAGAGAAATCAACCTAAAAACCCATCGAATAAATTCAAATAACTATCCATAATTAGTTGAAATCCTAAAACTAACCCAAAAACGTTAGTGGACAGACAACAGATATGGCCAAATATATATATATTTTTTTTTTTTTTTGGCAACCCCATTAGAACGACTTAAGTAAGACACTCAAATCAGAATTGACAGCGCAATCAAATCTACGATCCTTTAACCAGTTCCCACCTCCTCCCAGTTGATTTGGCCAATGGTTCGGGGAATTCCCTTACTCCCATTTGGTCACGGAGCCTACTTTTTATGGGCCGCAAAACTTTACGCAAAGCTTCCGTTCGTCCTTCCCTTTGGGTCTCCCCAAGGAAATGTCCAATTTGACAGCCGAGACGCCCAAATTGAAGACATGTGCTGAATTTTATGGCTTTTAAATAAGAAACCATAAAAGACAACAAAACAAAGGGACAGAGCGGGGCTTGGACACGAGGAAAAGGAGCAAAAAAAGGAGTCAACAAACCGGAAATTGTCAAAGGAATCAAACTAAACTGAAAGCGAAAACATTTGTATATTATATAAGGCAGGACACATCTATATATATATTTAAAAATAGAATGATAAAATTTTATGCGCATTTCGGGCAACGAAATGGAAAGTCCTTTGAGAGGGAAACAGGAATGTTGCAACAGGAAGAGAAATAAAATGGTTATTTAATTTTTTTTAAATGTTTTTGAGAGAATAAAATATATGCAATGATATTATTTTACACTTGAAAGTTTATGATTTTGTAAGGAAATAAAAGGGCTATTTAATTTTTAAAAATATTTAAGATACTCAAAAGTATGCAATGATTTTTTCGATACTTGAAAGTTTAGGATTTTGTAAGGATTATTATTTTTTAGACACAATATCTACATCAATTTCTAAGCCATCCACGAGTCAGTTATAATTTTATGGTTTTAAGACAATGAAAGCATTTCTTTCTGTGCAGATCTTGAGCACTCCATAATGAATGAACACTGTTCCAGGGCGACGCCTTCCTCTGACTTGGTTCAAATTACAAGAGCCGCCGGCCATGGCGATGGCGATGGCTTACTTCGTTAACTTTGGCCACAGGGGACCTTCGCAGGCGGGCGGAAATGGGGGTGTCAGGGGTCAGCGCGAAATGGTAATGAAAACAAACGAAACGAGACAAAAATGAAACGCATCTCTCTCTCTCCCTAGAAAATTTTCCAGCCAGAGTAACCGACCAGCAAATGCTATTTACACATCACAAAAAAAAAGAGAGAAATGGAAAAGCGAAGCTAGTAAAAAGGCGACAATGAAACGAATTCATGATTCTTTCAAGTTAAACGCTGCTGCCAGTGATAATGACAAGACTACAGAGGGAGAGAGGAGAAGAGGTAGAGGGAAAAATCCTACAAAAAAAAAAGGAAAATCTAACGAAGAAGGAAAACTACAGAGACAGTGAAAAGCCAACAGTTGGTAGTAAAAGCATTTAGATTTCACTTAAGAGAAACTAAAAATGCAAAACGAATGCCACACCCGCACAAAGCGATGATGGTAGAAAATGAAAAAGCCAAAGGTGTAAGAAAAATCGAGGTGGAAAAGTGGGTGAAAACCACAGTGAAATGATGGGTAGCAAGTGCTTTTGGGTATAAACTAGGGAAAAACTAGATGGAGAATGCTAAAAGCTTTGCAAATCTTTCTGTTAATTGCGGGTCGAGCTATGAAAATTGGGGGAACTGAATTTTCCCCCAGCAGCCCCTCAATTAAGGGGGAAAGCTACAAAATGGGAAAACTGCAAAATGATTTAAAATCTTGATTGTAGCCCAGGAACTAGAAGAAAAATCATGAAATTTACTTCGATTGCAGCTGACATAGGTAGAAAGTAAAAGCATTTGTTGTCCCCTTTTATTTTTGCCCTTTTCCGTTCCATTTCCTATGGCTTTCTGTCTCTCTTTCCCAAGAGGAAAAGCCTCTTATCGAAAGCCCAGTTCATTCCCTCCACTTATCCATCGATATAACCGATAATCGTTTGGTCTAAGCCAGGCACAAATCACTGAGATTTACCCATGCCGCCCCCGAAAAAAGTGTGTGTCCATCTGATGGGGAAGTGTATTAACTGATTTTTGCTATAGAGTTGGACTTCTTGATGATTGATTTATTTTCTTAATTGAATTATTTGTACTTATGACTCAAATTAACTTTAATTGGAAATTAAATCTTTTGGTAAAATTCTTTGATAAAATTAAATTCACTAGTTTAAGGGTAATATTTTTTCTTCTTTTCCTTTTCTAAATAAATCGAACTTGGTAGTTTATAAGTTTTTGAAATTAATTCATAAATTTAACTACCAAAAATAGTGTCTTAATAAAAATATGTTCCTAATTTGATTAAATATTTATCATACAATTTTTTACTTGTTGCTTTGATAACTAGCAATTTTGGTTACCCCCTTGTAAACTTTATATCCTTTCGTAAACCCCATAAATGATATATTTTAACCAGTGAACTATCCCTTTAACTCTTTTATTCCCTATCTCTTATCGCCATCTATTATTTCTTTCTGTATCAATTCCCTACTTTGTTTGTGTGTCTGTGCTTTTCTTCCTGTTTTGTAGTTGCCTCTCTAACTGGGGGCATAGTGTGACAAAATCGCTTGAGCCGGCTTAACGAGGCTTGTAATTGAATTATGCGATTTCATTGTGATTATTTCCAAAGCCCTCTCTCTCCCCCTTCGGGGGTCCCTTCATCGCGAAAGGAGCCTTTGGCTGGGTTGCCTTGTCACTTCTGAGTAATGAGATACATAAAAGTTATTTAAACTTTTAAATCCGCGTCGCTGCCTTTTACTTTCGCATTCCATTTCGTGCCAGGAAAAGGGGGAAGCTAAAAGCTGGCTAGTTAAACGTTTGAAAAGTTTTCCAACTGAGCCGCTGAAATGATTTGGAAAATTACAACAACTAAGGGCCACACCATCAGCTATCAGCCAAGGCTCGGCGAGAGGGTTCAGTCGCAGATCAGAGGAGCTGACAAGGAAATACAAATGAGTCGTCGTTTTTACGGCCGCCCCCTGAAGAATGCTGCTGTTGACAGTCGCTCTCGCCCCTCCAATTTTCCTATTTCCCCTGCCTCCCGCGTGCATTTTCCACATGCCAGAGGAAAGGGTTGATTGGCATTTCTCGCAGAGTAAGCAAAAGTTTTTTCCTCTTCTCTCCTCCTGTGTCTGTGTGTATATTTTTTTTTTGCAGCTTCTTTGTTTCTGTGGGTGCCAAAAAACCTCCCTCTGCCGCCCACACAGAGAACCTCTATTAAGCATTGGGGCACTCGGGGAAAAGAAATCTTTAAAATGGAAATTTTAAGTTTAATTTTATTAGTAATAAATACTATATAAAAATTCATATTTTTAAATTTTTAAATGTATTTTAAATATATAAAATATATAAAAAATATATAAAAATTTAAATTCATTTTAGGTATCATATAAACATAGCTGACACATTTACACAACCAATATTGTAGCTTAAATTGATTTTTGGGCTTCCAAAAGGTTCACCTTAAAGAACTCAAATCTTTTCCGTTAGCCCGTCACTTTGTTTTTCAAATAAATACGATTTTTGTTTAATACCAAAATATTTACTGCTTAAATGTATACATAACCAAAACTTCTTAAAATAAATTAAAGAGGTTTCATTAAACCCTTAATAAAGCCCAGCCTTTTCCAGTTGTACATCTGTTAGTTGGTTTGCCTAAAAAATTATATCTCAGGGACTGTAAGCATTACAGCTACCAAATTTGGTATCCACATTCATTTATTTAACATATATTTAAATGTATTTATAAATATATATTTTTTAAAATTTATTTTTATTATATTTTACTTAATTTCCAGTGTATCTCTTGCCGGCACATAGGCAAGTGTTTCATTTTTTGGCTGATTGCAAGGACCTGCCTCTCTGTACATCTCTCTCTATCTCGTTTCATCTGTGGGTTGAGAATGGGTGGGTAATGTTGATGGGTGATGGGTGGGTACTGGTACTGACTCCCCCCTGGCTCATTGCCTTTGTGGGCGCCTATTTGGCCTGGCTGTGTGTGTTAGCTCTCTGTCTCTGACGGCCTCCGACGGAATGCCGAAAATTCATTTGTATTTCAAAATCCCTTTTTGATGAACTCTACGTATCTCTCGGGCTGCTCGTGTTTGTCTGCCGGCTGTAGAGGATTTTTTCTTTTATTTTTTGTTTTTGTCTCTAGAACGCCAACGTGTTTCTCTTCAGAGTTTCGAACTGTCGCCGCCTTTGGCCTTGCTCTGTCTATTATGTTTTTACTTTTGTAATGCAATTGCTTAAAATGTTTAAATACACTGAAAATATTTCCGAAAAAGAAGGGAAAATATACAATTTAAGCTCGTACATAAAAGAGGCATCTAGGCTAGGTAAACACCGACTTTTCCCCCCTAGTTTCCCTGCTTTACCCACTTGATCCTTCCCCCAATACAGACGCCATAAATTATCATGGTAATGTAGATTTGTGCGAGACGCCAGAAGGGTCCGTATCCGGCGGAATCAGGACCCGGGACCCGGCCTCAATTACCTTTTGTCTTCTGGCCACGGGCAAAGGTACCCCATACCCGTATCCCCATCCGTATCCTTAGTATGTAGTGCTGCTTGCTCCTGCTCCTTGAATCATAATTGCAGTTTGCGGGGCGGATGGCCCTTGAAAAACTTTAATTGCTTTTGTGGGTGGGCAGCCTTAAACCGATTTATTTTGATTTATGGGCCGTAGTAGGTGCTTAGTGCCGCCCAGACAGGCTCCATTCTCATTTCCATTTCCATTCCCGTGAATTGAAGTTTCGCTTTTCGCCAAATTGAATCAATAAAGGCTGCAGGACAAATAAAAAAAATTAAACGGCAAAAGAAAACTTTTGCGATTATAATTTATTGTGTTTTTACCCCCGCAAACAGTTTTTTGCACTTGCAATTAATGTCAGACACACAGACGACGACACAGCCAAAGGATAAAGACACGAGACGGCGACAAAGACAGGGGGAAAAAGACGAATAAAAAACAATAAAAGCGAATTACATTAAAATTACACAATCAGCAAAAAGCAGCGGGCGAAAGGAGGAAAGTGGAAATGGAAATGGAAACCTTGTTACGCTGCAAAAAAAAATAATATAAAAAGGAAGAGGGAAAAAAGACGAGGAATTAAGACAGCTTTGATAATACGATTTTAAATACTCTCACAAAATATTTAAAAACTTTGGGAAAAGCTGGTTTAAAAAAATCATTAAAGGATAATAATAAATATATCGTTCATTTTACTACGAATAAATATTTTATTTCTACATTTAAATACTTAAATAAATGTTTTAATAATGGGAGATGCGTGGAAAATGTCATCTCTTTTATTTTATTTGCTTAAGTTATTTTTTAAATTGAATGAGCAAAGAATAAATAAAAAATAAGGAAACTTAAAATTATAAGTTAGATATTAAGAATACTCTGTCAAAATATTTAAAAACAATCACAAAAGTTTATTAGCATTTCAAAGCCTTTGTTTAGGATAAGAACATTTTTTTAGCGGATTGCTTTTGAACATTAAAATGGTTTCATTTCGGGAAATCTATGTATAGGGATTATTTCTTTCTTTTATCTAAAAGATATTTAAAACTTTAAAAAACACTCGGAAAACACCTGAACATATTTAATTACATTTCTCAAAGAGTATTTCAACTCCGTAATAATAAATTCACCTCCAACAGCTTTGGTAGCTGATTCCAGCGGGGAGTCCTGGCAACAGGTTCTTGGAACGCAATTGAAATTGTTGTTAAACGAGTTTTAATTAGACAGGCGAAGCTGCAGCAGCAGCAGCCGAAAGCGGCTAAGACAATGGGAGCCTCCAAACCAGGTAATTCATGGAAAGGGGGAGGTGCACCTACTAATGGTATACTAATTAGATGATAGTCAATGCGAATGATGTGCAAAAATTGTGAATGATGTCTGTAAGTGTGTGTGTGTGGCACGCCTCCCCCTCCCACCCTTTGCAGGGAAATCAAATCGGAAAATGCAGCCAAAAGAAGTTCGCTTAATTACTTTCTTTGGCGAATTAGCGGAGGCGGAAATGAACGCGGAGATGAGCACAGAGAGAAGGATGAAAGCGAAAGAGAGATTCTCTAGAGACAGGACCCGGCGGAGTAAGGGCAATAAAAGAGCTAATCACTGCTGATGGAGATTAGTGAGTGGAGGAGTGTCATTGGGGATGTGAAGCCAAATAACAAGGGAGGAGCCAGTCTTTGGCATATAAAAGCGAACTTAAATTGGTAAACTGAGAATGAAATGGATGGATGAATGGATGAATGGATGGCTGCTTTTAAAAAAGGAAATTTGAGTAATTTAAAAGTTGAGAGGGAATAGAGTTTAATTTTATGGTTTATTTATAGGATTGTAACTTGATATTTATTGATTAGCAAGTTTTAAACAAACAATTAATGAATTAAATCAACCAAAAACATATTTTCCATTCTAAACCCATCAAGAAAAACTCCCTTTTTTAAATATTCATAAAGTTTTCTAGGCAAAACTATTATTTTCTGTTGTAACCTCAACAACAAAACTCATTTTGCCACATTAAAATAGCCTTCGATTAATTCTATTAATTTCTATTAACATTTTAAAGTCACACTTCCCGCCTAAACCTCAGCTCAGCTTTAATTTTGCCCCATAAGAAGTCAACACTTAATTAAAGCCAATGAAGTAATTATCATGAATAAATCATGGGCAGGTTCTAAATGAAATGAATGAGCCTGGCCAGCAGCAGCAGCAGGCAGACAGACACCTCTGTCTTCTGTCCTCTGTCCAGTGCCTATTTAGGCTTGTTCTCTTCTACCCACAAGTCGAGGAGAGGTTGTCCAGCTGCCCCGAGATGGACCCCAAAAACGGACAGACATTTGTCGCTGGGCGAGATTGATTGAGCGTAACCTCGACGCGTTTCTCATTGTCGTTCGGAGGGGGCGGAGGGAATTGCTGAAATTTCTTGGCGTTTTCGCTGTGTGTTAAATTGCTGGAATCGCTGGGACTCTAGCTGTGGCCACCGATGCATGCCATCCATCTGGACCTACTCCTTTTTTTTTTTTTTTGTGTTTTGTTTTGCCTTCTTTGAGGATTGCGCGAGCTGACAACGGAATTGATTTAATGCTTTTTTCCACAGCCACGCAGCCACAGGTGGAGTCCAGTTCCAGTCCCAGTCTTGGCTGTCGTCCGCATCTCACAGATTCGACTCTGGCTCCTCTTAATTGGCCTCACTTTGGCGGTGCCTCGGCTGCCCGGTGGTTGGGCCAGTTTTTTGTGTCTGTCTGGCAGAAAACATTTTAATTATGGCCGAGTGATAGGAACAATCGTATGGGGGCAAAGGCGGGGTTTTGATAAGCGCATAATTGCCTTCAATTAAGACAGAAATAATATAAAAAGAAAAACTTGTGGGGACACCTTTAAGCTCAAGTTAATTGAGTTATCTACTTTAGACAGTGGATAGTTAAGTTTAGTTTTAATAATAACTTTTTCTTATTGTTAAAATTCCAAAGTAAAAGGCAACCCATTGGAAAAGTGTTTAGATTTTAGACACAAATTTAAAGCAAAAAATTATATCAGTCATTCAATCTGTTTTCCTAGTTTAAAATCCTCTAGAGAATGTATTTCCACATCACCATAAACAACATTTTATTGTCCTTAATGATTGACCCAAATTTCTAGACAAGAAAACTAACAGCATTCGAGTTCAGGTATCAAAGAATTTTATAGTTCCAATGACAAGCTGGAGGAAAATCCAGCAGCAAAACTCTGGGCATCAATTATACCAATCGAGTTTTCGTTTTAAATTAAATCGTGACATGTCGGCCAAATCTGTGTTGCCTCAAACCAGACTTTTTCCGCCCCTTTTTTAAATGGAAAATGCCATGTCCTTTGGCCAGCCTCTCTTTCATTTTCGACTCTGAAATTTTCATTTTCCAAACTAACAAACAAAAAGCCGGCGGAGTAAAAGGCATTTGCATTTTTCTCCCATTTTTTTTGTATTTTAAAATTGAAACATTTATTTATAAACACAGAGAGAGAGAGAGAGAGACGACAGGACAGGACAAGAGCCAGACCAGGCGGCGGGGATCGATAAATAAAAATAGGATAAAAACTGCAAACAAAGGACGAAACATCAAAAATGAAACGGCATTTCAATCAACAACCAAAAGTGTTCCATCGAAATGGATTGGTTGAGAGGGTGGTGGGCGGTTGGGGGGAAATGGTCACGGGAATGGCTTGCAGCAAGCCTGGATTCTGGTTTTTGGCAAGAGATTTTTTTCCGGCTGAATTTGGTTCGGTTTCTGTCCCTCTTCCAGTACCTTTGTTTGTTGGCCAGCAAAATGTTTTCACACCAACTTGGCCCAGAGAAGGTTTTTTCTGGGCATTTAGGTCTCGCTTTTGTGATTTATACCAATGCTTTTTGGCCATGATGCAGTGCATAAAAAGTGCAATCCACTTGTGTTTTCTTTTGGGTTTTTAATTAAAAAAGAAAAACGCAACTTTAATCAATCGCCATAGTTGGTAACGGAAATTGACGAAATGAAAGAGCCAAGAGGATGGCTTTAATGGTCTTTGCAGGGAGAGAAATATTAATTCAAATTATAAGTCATTTTAAATTAATTTTTGAGAGAAATTATTCTTTTATTAAATCTGTTTTTAGATCTCATTATCTTTTATATACTTCAAAATCATTTCCTTGTTCATTTCAAGATGACAACTCCTGTCCGGAGTTGGAGTTGGCCGAGTTCTCTTGTCCACAATTGGTTTTCCATCAAACAAATTGAAACACTCGCTCAGTCACTCAGTTAGTCAAGTTCTCAGTCAGTCAGTCATTCAGCCAGTCGGTCGGTCGAACGATTCTCTTGACTGCACTTAACTTAAAAACGTTTCATTTTATATGGGCCCCCGGCCGTTGGTGGCCATATCTCCGGGGACTTTGGCCGGAAGATTTGAGCTTGAGGGTTGGTGTGGCGTGGCGTTGGTGGTGCGGCCATAAAGTATGCAACTTCATTGATAACATTTATTTCAAATGCACTCAAAAACCACTCAATAGTATGAAATTTGTTGCAGTTTACCTGCAACATCTCCAGGGAGAATGTGTGGAGCGTGCTCGTATCGCATGTCGCTGGGTTTAACCCTGGCAAATGAGCAAACAGATGAGAATCATCGGCCTGAGAGTTGTTCTTGGGAGTATTCGATTGGGGAAATACCCTTAAAAGATTATACATAAGGGTTTCTATTGTTCTTAAGCATAGAAATAGAGATATAAATGCTTTTGGGGGTTTCTTTAAATAATATAAAAATCATTGCATACTTTTTTAAGAATTCTTGATGTTGAGAGACTTTTTCTGAATTTAATTAGCATGTTTTTAATAACTTTAAAATGAATTTAATATATATAAGATATATAAACCCGTATAAAAGAACTAAAAAATTAAATTAAAATATATTTTAACTGTTTTTGGGGCTTACAAAATATATATATACACAAATCATTGCATACTTTTGTGTGGCGATATTTTTCTGAATTTAATTAACCATTTTTTTTACAACTTTGAACTTAACTATTGAATTTAACATATATAACCCCTCAAAAACAATTGAAAATTGAAAATAAAATATATTTTAATTAAATTATTATTTATATATAAATCAATATACCAGATATTCGACTATATGCCCCGGGTCTAAATAGTTCTTTATTATATTTCCCACATGCTTTGCATGTCTGGACCCCCCTGAATACTCCCCCCTTGAATACATCCTGAAATGAATGTAACAATATATTCTGCCTTTGTATTACATAAATTTCATTGAAGTGCTTCCATTCATTTCCCGTTCGATATGCGTGTGTGTGCATATTATACACACAGCTCGATAAATATTTCACTGGGGAGATCAGGTTCGGCTGGCAAATTCAAGGATATATACTACATTGTGGGGCAAGGAGCAGCTGCCGCGTGCCCATCAGGTTGACATTCAATTAAACTAAACCCGGCTCAGGTCCCAAGAGCATTCTACAGGCTTCTACATACATATATATTCTATAACCTTGAGCTAGCTCGAGTGGGTTTTCTATTTTCTCCACAGAGATACTTACTCCTGTGCTCACCTATTCACCTTGGCCACAAAAAGATGGCTTTCTTGTTTAATTACTTTCATATTTTGGCCAGGCGGCTGCTGCAATCATTTATTTTGCTTCCGGAAATTAATTGCATTTAAGGAATTTTATTGGCAAAGCACACAAGCACGCTTTGTTCTCTGTTTGTATTTAATTGAACATTTAAAAATGTATTTATTTGCTTGCTTTTATTTTCTTTTACTCTCTAAATAATTCTGTGTAATTTAAATACATTTTTCAACATATTTTCCATGGCTGTGAGTTTCCGATTTCATTTACCATTTTTACCCGGTAATCCTTTCGAAATTAAATTACGCACTCTGGAAAATTTTCGGAAAATTTTCGGAAAATTACACACACACAAACATGAGTGTGTAGTTATTTCGTTTCCAATTAATGTTAGTTGTGTGTGTGTGCGCCGCCTTTAAACCTGATTATATATTTCATGATTCCCGCTCCGCCCAACTGAGCCATAATTTCCATTATAACTTATTGTCTTTCTAATTGAATGAACCGAGAGGATGAGCGGTTAGGGGAGGGGGGAGTCCTATAATAATGGCCTTGCCCAGGGCAAAAATCTATTCTATTCTATATATTCATTGTTGTAACTGCATACAATATGCCAGTTATTACACATGGGCTGTTTTTGGGAATTCACTCGTTTGTTGTTAGGCTAAAATATGGCCATTTGCCTTGCCAGGGTCGATTTTTGCATAAATTATATATTATGGAAGAGCAGGGAACTGGGCAAAATTAGGTTAACATCGTCAATGTTTTTGCCAAAATAAAATAAATAAAGTAGGGACAATATGTGACCTAGAATGCTGCTGCTGCTGCGACATATGCAAAAGTGCAATTTCATTAAATGCCTTCTTCGAAAAGACAAAACAATGCGAGAAGCGAACTACTGCTGAGCCGAGATAACAAATTACTTGCTATGAATAATAATAAAGTGCAGTGTCCCCCCTTCCTTCCCTTTCAATCTTCTTAGGGCGTAACTGTAATGAATATCAGATGACGATGATGATACACTGATGATGGGAAGCAGAGACAACGAGTCGACGTTGAAGTTGACAATGCTGACAAGCCGATGAACATAAAAGATATTTACAGGGGAAAAGAGGGTTTTCATTGAGGAACATCAGCAGTGTGAGTAGTGCCAAGAGGGTGTTCCAGAAAAGGCTTTTCTGTGAATAGTAAAAAATTATTTATAAAAGAAATAAAATATGAAGGTTCAAGGAAGTAAATATTGAAAAAGAATTCAATTTAAAGGTTTTAGGAAGAGATAATGGGGGAGCTTTTAAAGAGTATGCAAGATTTTTGTTCAAATATTTAAAAATAATCTTTGAATATTATTTTTTCACACATTTATAGGATATTTAAAAAACAAATAAACAATAAATAAAAGCTTTATATTTAATTTCACTTCATTTATTTTATTAATTGTATAATATTGAAAATTAGAAATCCCTTTTAGAGGCTTTTAAAACGTTTTCTGCCAAAATGTTTCACTTGCTGAAAAATGTATAGCATACATTTTCGGGTATTCATCCTTAAAATTCCACCATTTTTCAGAACTACTTCATTGCAAATTGCCAGTGCCAAACTGGGGAAACAATGAGTAAAATTTCATTACCGGACGATGGTACAGTTTTTACTACAGCGAAATGATGATGGGAAAGCGTTGGAAAAGGGGTAATAGAGAGGGGTGGGGACTTGGGGTAGTGGAAAATGCTGCTGCAATCTTGACGGGAATTGAAATTGAAAAGAAAATGAATGAAATGTGCCGCGAGAGGGTGGGAAAACTATAGTATAGCTCAGAGAGAACAGCTTACTTGGCTGAGCTCTCTGTGAAGAGGAGTCCTCCTTTCACAGTTGTCGTCCTTCTCATTGCCATTCTTGCTGCCTGTCAACAGGACTTTCAGAGGGAACCCCTCTTATGCCACCTCCTCGGTTGTCCTCTGGTTATTTGCATTAAAAATATTATTCATTGCAATCACAAGGATTTGCGCAAAAATGCCTGCAATGAGCCGTTGTCGCTACATAAAATGCAATTGTCAAGGAAAAAAAAAAAAGAAATACTAAAGAAGGACTAAGAGTGTAAGGACTCCTACTCTTTTGTCTTGAGCGGAATAAGCGGAATAATGATATATATCTGTGACACAGTTAAACTGTCATCTCTTGAGACACTTCAAATGGTTTTCAGGAAAATTAACGACACCAGGAAATCGATGGAGGACTTGTTTAAAAAAAAAATAAATTCAAATTGGACATTTAAAGATTGGTTTTTAAAGAGAAAGGGCTATAAATTATAAAAGAAATTGTTTTTGAAGAAAATCAATAAATAAAAATTAAATTCATTTTACAAATCAAAATAAATCTCAAATTTAAATTAATAAGAAAATCTTAATAGATTGACCCACTAAACCGGTTGTGATATCTAAGTTTTCCTGTTTTTTTTTTTGTTTTCTACAAATGATGTACAATAATTGAAGCGATCTCTATGGCCTATAATTAACTGGCTTTGATAGCTGATTTCCATAATTGCTTTTTGCTCAGGCCGCCTGGCAAACTAATTGCCGTGAATTTTCAGCAGATATCGGGACTAATGTGCAGTTGCCGCCAAAGTAGCAATAAATGGAGAACGTAGAACAGAGTCCGGAGAACACACAGCGACAACATCTATGAGGAGCTGCTGGCGGAGCAACTGCGACAGCAGCAGCAGCAGCATCAACAACATCTGCACTTTGATGTTGCCTCATGTTGCACAAGGAGCACGCGAAACATGGACTCAAGGGGAGATATCCAGAAGGCAGCAAGCAAACTGGCAGCCCAGAGCTGATAAATTGGAAGTGCATTTGACGCTGCTGGCGTAGAAGATGTTGCTGCCAGTGCACTGAGCGAAGGATATATTCATTTCATACAGAAATTATTTAAATATTTGCAAGAAATTCATGAAATTGTTGTTACTTAAGCAATAAATTTGAATTTAAGGGACAAGCTACATAGTATCATTATGAGAAATATGTAAAAAATTTAATATAAAACTACTTACTCTTTTTCTAAACATTCAGAATTTCTCACTGTGCATCCCAGTGGCTGTTGCTGCTGTTCCTAATATGGGCGATGATGTTGCTATTGCATTTGCATTCGCCGCTGTTCTTGTTGCAGTTGCAGTTGGTTTTGTATTACCTCTCACTCTCTCTCTTACTCCTGCTCTCGCTCTAACAGTTAATGAAACTGCCAAACGAGACATCGCTGCCACATCCGCTGTCTCACGAGCATGTATACCTCCCTCTCCTTCACCTAAGGCCTCCCTAAGCAATGCCTGGGCCAAGTGTTGCCGCTGTGCTCCTCCGGCCGGTGACAGCAACAACATCATCATCAGCAGCAGGCAGCAGCGGCAACACTAACAGCTCGATACACCTGGAAAAATATTACTACATTTAGCTTAAATATCAAGATTTGTAATAAATCTTTGATCTATGATATTTATTTAAAGTTTTGGTTAAGATTGAAGATCACTTTAATACAAGTTCCTTTAAACTGTCACAAACAAAGCTCGTACATTTGTATTTTTTGGTAACCAAATAGAAGTTAGTTAATATAAATCTCTGATCTTAGTTTTGTTGTACATTGCAGGCAAAGCATTGAGGAGAAAACGAAAAAAAGAAGGCTGAGGTTGTCTTAAACAAACAAAGAGAAAATAGGGCTTTACAAAGCTAATTAATTTTATTATTTTCAGATCATAGAAATATTTGTTTATGAATTACAAATTTATTTCTCCTACTTTCTCAATAGATTTTCCCAAAGTGTTGATACCGTCAGCAGTTGCCACGCCCCCTCGACTACACCCCACACCCCGGACAGTCACGCTCGCTTGTCAAACACTCTGGCAGACTCTTACGATCTCTCTCTTCGCCAGCTCCGTTTGGGTTCGGGCCGGGTGCCACCTCCCATCCATGGCAAAATCCATTTGCATATTTGCATCCTTATGCCTGACAGTTAACGCCGCTCGTATCCTCCGCCCAGCACCTCAGAGGTCCCCGTGCTTCTATCTTTCCCCTCTTCTTTTTTTTTTGCCTCTTCCAAGCGGCGCGCTTTTAACGACAAAGTGTGAAATTTCATTGAATTTGAGCTCGTTGACAAAAGTGGAATGGAAGCAACAGCAACAAGGCTGCAGCAAGGTGCTGCAGGTTGTTGCTGCTTGTAGTTTTCGCAAATTAATTTAAATTATAGTTTCGTTTTTACGTTTTGGAAACAAGCTTTTATGTTGGGGAAATTATTAAAAATGCAAAGGGAGGGGAAGCCAGCTAATTTGTTGGAAAAATATAGCCGCAATTAGTCTGTTGTCTGATTGTCTGTGGTTTTATGCTAATTTTGATATTCAAAAATCAAGAAAATAATGACATTCATTTCCTGCTCTGATTCAACCTCTAACGAAGTGAAATTTGTTACTTTTTTGCATACATAAAAATCAAGGAAATTGATTTGTATAATTTTGGCATTATTTTCAAGTTGCTAAAACACAAAGTTGCAAAGTAAGCAAGTCGAATTTTGATTTTTATGATTTTAAGGAGCTGTAAAAACAACTCTCCTGCTGTTTTCAGCATAAAAACCAACCCATTTTCGCAAAAACTTCCTCTTTTAAAACCTGCAACTCGATCGAATTTGCAATCATTAACGCCGCGAAAATAGTTTTGACCCATTAACCGATGCAGCCAACAGCAGCACTATGTTTTCCGCCACTTTTCCGCAATTCTCCTCGAGAATTCTCCTTATTTCAGGGGGGCGACCACACGACTTTGGCTTTAAGTAATTTTCTAATGACACCACAGAGGAAAAATGACTCTCGGGGACTTGGGGGTTACCCAAGTTACCGCCCCACTTGCCTCCACTGCTGCTCATTCTCCTGGCTGCTCCTGCTGGCGACGTTCATTAGATTAAAAGCAATTTACAGTAAAACTTTTTGCCACAAAACGCCTTCTGTCCTGATGTCCTCGCCCAGTTCCCCATTCCCGCTGAGCGGCTGGCGCTTCTTCACACACGTGCTGCAACTCACATGTGCCCCCAAAACGCCGTGCAAATGTTGCCCGGAACTCTCTCTGCTGCTTGTGGTGCACAGTGAAACAAATTTGGTACATTAGTTGGAAATAAATAGAAATTTTCACTTGTAATTAATTTTTGAAATCTGAGAAACGTTTTTAAAAAACAAATACAAATGAATGCATTAGTTCCTCAAAAATTTCTTCCTTTCAATGGAAATATAATTTAAATTACACAAAATCTTATATATTTTCCAAGAAAATGTATCAAAATTAATCTGTTATTATTTCCTGTGTAGTCATTTGGCGCTTTCCGCCTTTTATTTTCGGAATTCAACAAATTTGCGGATTTGGTTTGTAATTTATTAAATTTATCGCATGCTCAGAGCGCCTTAGCAGCTGGAAAAACGGGTCTGCTGGCTGACCTGCGCCTCCTGCTAATGTCTGTGGTTGCTCTACTCCGGAGTCTGGATGGAAACGGAAGAGTCTCCTCCAGCAGCCAGCAGCCAGTGGCATCTGCAACATTTGTTGATGACAACCCGAAAGACACAAAATGCAACATTTCATGAGAGAGAACACACTCACGCCCATTTAGGGGAGGAAGTCATCCGGAGCTTAGAAGTTATTATTTTGATTTATAGAAAAAGTTGGTTTGGTGAGCGAAAGTTGCTCGTTTATATATATATTCCCTCGCGGAGGAAAGAGGAGTAGAATTTTAGGGGATAAGTAGCGTTGAAATGGGTAAAACAAGAGCTCAGTCTACGTTTATTTGCGTGGGTAAAAATATGTTGGAAATTATCTTCTTTTTTTTGAAAAGGAAAATGAAAATGAGAAAGGATTAAAATTTAATTTGTTGGGGGGATATAATAAAGTTATATTTAACTCATGTCTGAATTTAATTATACATTTACTGAATCATGAATTTGACTTACAAATATCCCAAACAAAAATTCCGCACACTTAATTTAGTAAATTCCCTTGAACTTCCATAATTTTCCATCTCTACTTTCCTGAAATTTTCACACACTTGCCAGCTTAGTTTGCACATCCTCGGGTAGCTTCCTCTTTGTCCAACCACTGAAGCAGGGCTTCTCCTGTCCAAGTTTTGGTCCTCCCTCCGCATCTCTTCTTGGCCCCTTTTCCCCATCACAATAGTAGACATCATGAAGCTCCGAACAATCCGTATTTGAGATATTTTTCCAACCCAAAGCATTGATGTGATAAAGCCGTACTATGCCCCCCGAATAGGCATCCTTGCTGGTGGCATGATAGATGGCTCTTCGGGCCAAATCATAGGCCTCCTGGTCACTCAAGTCATACCGATAGCCCGTATCCAAGACACCGAGGGCATAGGGCGAACCACTGCCCACGGAAAAGACATGACCATGTGTCCGCATGCCCTCCGAGTCCACGTAAATCAATTTGCCGCCTTCATCATCAAAGCCGGCCAACATCATGCCCATGACCAGGCCCATGCCCTTGTATTCGGTGGATATATTGCAAATAATCCTGGCTGCCGTATCCACGGTCATGCGTTTCCGGTAGCGTAGCTGATGGAGACGGCACTCCTTGGCCAACACTCGATCCCAATAAACGCAATCGGCGGCTCCGCCAGCCAAGGTGCCCAGCATATAATCGTTTAGTTCTACGATTTTTTTCATTGTCTGCGATCCTATATATTGGCCAGAAGTGGCCCGGGAATCGGCACACAGAATCACACCGCCTTGGTACTTGAAACCTAAGGTTGTGGTGCCATGATCAAAGTTCATCTCGATGCCACAGTGAGCCAGAATCTTGGGCAGGTTCTCGGCGGGCTGAAAGGGGTTTCTGCTTATTCAAGATATTTTTAGGAATTTATTATTATGGAATACCTTTTCGAAAGGTGGTGCCATCAAAGCATAGGGATTCTCGAAATTACTGGTTGCCTCGCGAAACTGCTGCAGTTGCCATTCGGTTTGCAAATCGTCAAAGCGCCGCATAAAGGGCATTCGATTCATTCCGCTAACGAACTCCAAGGCCATTGTATGGGTTTCAGATTATTTTATCAATAAAGAGTATTGTGTTTGAGGAAAAGCTAATAAATAAACTGAAATTTTAGTGACTAACAACTCTAGGATGAAGATGTTGGGAATTTTAAATGGAATAAAAGAGTTTTTGTAGGTTTAAAAATTTATAATTAAGTAGAGTTTGTTATCATTTGGCTTTCATTGCGAAAATGATTGGTCATCTTTTTTATCTATCAATTAATCTGTATTAAAAATCACATTTTAAGATGCTGCTGATTCAAATAATTATATTTTTATATGTCTAGTTATCCCTAAATGAATTCCTCAACTTTATTATAACGTTATTTATATTTTCACAGTCGCTTTATTGTAATTAACTACAAAAATATATTTAAAGATGCTACTGTCTAATAAGATTATGTTTTATATCTCAAGCTACCCCAAACCATGGTAGAATTATACAAGGTAGTCCACTCGGAAAAATCATAGTCCCTTGCTATAAGTGCGAGTGAGATAGCATTAAATAGTAAGTGTCAGTGAAACGCCTACTAGGGCTTCATTAACCCTTACACGGGGAAGGGGCTAAAAGTTTCCTTAGTTATGACAAGAGTTGTAGAGTTTAGAATTTTATTTTAATTAGTTTTGAATTTGACATAATTCTTTGTTTTTGTTGTCTGACAGCCATTCTCTTGTTCAAGCTCCTAATTCTAAAGTATATACGTGTCTTAAAATAATTTTTTTTATATTTACACTAATATCGACCTGCTCAGCGGCGTTTAACAATGTATGTTTTAAATTTGTTGTTATTTTAAATGTGTCCTAACAATATTTCACAAAATATGCATTCAAGTTGTTTTATTTTGTATTTTAATGTTGATGAAGGTTTCATCAGTCCTCCATACGAAACCTCATCTACGTATGTAAATGTCGATTTTTGAAAAGGACTTTTTTGTTTGGGTTGGTTAATAAAAAATTTATTTTGGGGTTGGGGAAAAAGAATTTTTTTTGGGGTATTTTTTTTTCCCCCCCCTCACTTTTCTATTTTTAATCTTGGTTGATCTTAAAAGACAACAAAAATGATTTAAGTAGCTGACTTTTCACGGTCCCACAAGACCCGAAAACGTGGCTAAAACTCTTGCTCCAATAGTTAATCAGCGGATAGGCAGGGCCAATCTCCGTTGCCAGTGGCATTCCAAAGCAAACTTGGATCCGCTGATCACCCAAGTGGAGTCCAGCGGAGGTCACCAGCTAACCAGTGGGCAGTGTGGCGCCACCGCAGAGTAACACGACATTTTAATTGGACTTCTGCCGTCGTCATCGTCATCGTCATCATCGGCACCTGCGGAGATGCAAAATTTTCAGCCGCAAAATAGATGAGGGAACCGGTCAGAGCCCAGGCAGGGTAGGAAAGGAAAGGAATCGCTGTGGCAGTGGCAAACGGATTAGCCGCTAATTAAACGCCAATTGGAAATGTTTGCAAAACTGTTTGAGTCACGGGTCCAGTTGGGTCCGGGGTCTGGGTTTGGGTCTCCAGATGTATCTACACCCACTCCCACTCGTTCTCCCTCTTTCTTTCTCTCTCTCTCTCTCTCCATTAGTGGCCGCCATGTGTCACTGATCTAAATTTATGCAAATTGCCAAGGACTTGAACTCCACATTCCCATTGCCATTCCACGCAGTCTGCCAGCCAGCAGCCTGCACTGCATCACCCATCCGCCACATTGGCACTTTTCATTTTTGCACGCGCCTACAATTGCAGTTTGTATATCCTGGGACCTTTTACACTGAAAAAAAACGTACAAAATAATTTTACAAATTTGTAAATTTATAAACAGGGGTTAGTCCAAATTTGAAACCATTTAATGGCATAGCAACTTTGTCTTTCCAAAACTTTTTTTTTTTGTAATTTTAAATAATAATATTTTTCTTTGGTGTAATTTAGGAAAAATTAGAAAATCAGGCAAAGGGACATGAGAGTTATACAGAAAAAGTGTGGGAATGAGAAATCAAGCCATTAATTCTGGTGAAACACTCTCACAGCCGTCAGAGGCTTCCTGAAGATACTAATTTTTCTTTCTTTTTTGTGGCATAATTAAGAGTCTACAAATTAAAGAAATAAATCTTACTTGTTATATTAATTATAGCTAGATTTTTTACACATAAAACTAAGGAAACTTATTGCATTCCCCTGAGAACTCTTGAGTTGTTTGTCCAATTTTCTTTGAATATTATTACTTAGCCTTTTCCAAGGTAATAATATATATTTCAAATGCTTCTTAAAATGGCATTTTTATTGAATAATTTTGTAAAAGAGAAGGGCATCTAAAGTTCTTAATTGTACAGCTTCTATCTCCCCAAAAATCGCAGTACTTTGCTGGATAGTTTTGACTGCCAGTGCGCTGATTATTAAATCACAGGGCAGGGCCCAGCAGCAGCAGCAATCTGATATGCAAAATCTCGTCTAGCCCAGAGACGAGGCACCTACCCCACCTCTCCCTCACCCAGAAGAGCATCATCCAGCTCTTCGCAGCATCTGTCCTGCGTTAATTACAGCCCAGTTTTGTGCACTGGCAACAACTTGTTAAAAATTTCCGCTGCCAGTTTATTAGAGGGCAACTAACTAAGGCAGCAACGTGGAAGTATCACCATCAACCCATCTCCACCAGGCACCAGGCAGCACTCCATTCCATTCCAATCCCTTCCCCTTTTTCCTTGTTTCCCTTTTTTTCGCCTGAAGTGGCTGGCAAATTACTTAGTCTGAACCTGTTTTAATGACTAAGATGACGCCAAGTCAAGAGCGAGTGAGAGATTTCGGGCAAGCTCCAGAGTTTTCCGGCTGCAAATTATTGCAGCCGGATGGAAGGAGGAGAAAAGGGATTAAATTTAAAACGGGGATAGATAAGTTTTTAGGTTTTCTGCATAAAAGAGAAATATTAAAAGTATTAAGAGAATAAAATGATTATTTTTTAGAAGGAAAAAATCAGAGTCCTTGCATTTATTTGCATTTCCTTTAAAAAGTAATAAATATTCTGCATAACTTTGCTCTTAAAATCCACTTGGCCAACTTTTAAGCGATAAATAGAATAAAAAATAAACCACCTTGTTAACAAGCCTAAGAATATTCCCTAAATCTTTTCAAAGAGTTTCTTCTTTTAAGCTTTTGCGAACAAGACGCTTCTTTTTGAATTAAAAAAAAATATATATATAAAGAAAGTAACTGACAATAAAAAATAAACCAAAAAAGGAAAGTAAGCAAATCCGTTTTAGAGCAAGACTTTTGCCAAAGAATATTTTATTTCACTTTCGTTTTATTTACTTTTGCCGCTTAGCATTATTGTTTTAAAATCCTTCAAATCCGTTGTTTTACTGCTTATTGTCTGCCCTGCTCTCCGTTTTGGCCCAAAACTTTCTTGCCGGCAACTTTTAAGCTTGCTTAAGGCGCGCCCAACAAGTCTTGGTCGGAAAACCTGGAGAATCATGGAAAACTTTTCCCAGGCAGAGCGATGAATGGGAGCCATTGTGTAACCCACACCCAACCCATGGGATTCCCTCGGCCTCAACCGCCGGCGTCCAATTTGTAGTTCATCATCTGTCCCGCGGACCTGTCAAAGCCGTGCGCTAAATTTTGACAGAGCGCCTAATTGAGGGAGAGACACGAACGAGGCGGAGGATTGGCAACGCGCAAGGGGATTCCCCGAAAACAGTTTTGACATTTGCGGCGCAGGACGCGCGAGCGCTGGCGACGCATTTAATTTATTTTAATTGAAAAAGGTCCGCAAAAACGGATTAGCTTGTCGAATTCACTTTTCCAGACGTACTTTTTGAACAGATAAATATAATTTTTAGGCCTGAAATTACTAATAAAATATCGAAAAATTTGGCATTAAAAAAAGGAAACCAATTGGTAAAATTTTTTGTATATTAACACCTTGGTTTAGGCTTCTAAATTTATATTTAATTTGTGGATATTCAAAAATATTCACTATATTTTAGAAACTTCATAAAATTCTATACCTTTAAAACTTCTATATTTCTCAGTGCATCATATACACAGAAAGGCAAAGTTCAAAGTTGCGGCTGCAGAGAACTTTTGCGCCCAAGTTGCTTATTAGGTCAAGTTTGGTCTGACAGCTACGGCAAATCCGCCGGAATCAAAGTCAAACACAAGCCAACGGACGGACGGACGGATAAACTATTTCCACCACCACCAAAAGTATACAATTTTTACGATGATGCATTAAATTAAAAACTTTGCCAGAGGCTGGTACATGAGGGCGTGGCCGATGCAATGCCAGATTAAAATTATTTTCCTTTTTTTTTTTAAATGGAAAGTAATTCCCCAAGTGCGGCCATAAAACAAACTCTCAGCTCAGGGTGAAACTTTTCCATCATCTCCGTTTCGGAATCTCGACATCAACAGGCGAGAGGAGCGGGAAAGAGAACTTTTCTGTAGGTTTTAACGACTTTGCATTGGTTTTCATGGCCAAAAGCAGTCAAGTTTGGCTTTTATGGTTGACACAACATATTTTCCGGCGGCATTCCTTCTTGGCAATTGGCAACTCTCACATATCCGCAGAGATCCCCAATCCTAATTGTTGCTCCTCAGGATTTTATGGCACTTTGAGAGCCATTAATCCGAATTTGATATCTGCTTAATTAGTTTTCCCTGCTTGGCTTTTATGGTCGGCACTCTCGTAAATTTTCATGATCGATTTGCGTAGCCAAAAGCGCGAAAAGAAAGCCCCTTAACGAACGTAACACATCGTTTCGGCTCGAGTGGTCTTAAAATTTGAATTTAATTATTTTTAGCTAAATCTATTTTCTTCTGGTGAGATAGGGTTACTGGAAACACCTTTAAGAGTGACTAGATATTAAATTTAAAATCTTTAAAATCAGCTTTTATATTTCATTTTTATTTAAATAATTTGTAAATAAAATTAAAATGTGTGTAAAATTGTATTATAATTAGAATTACAATTATAAAATAAATACAAAATATTTATATATATTAAATATATACATATTAAATATTATTTTGGTTCAGTTTTGTTCTTCCAGCTCTCCATTAACATTGTTTTGTTGTTTTATTTTTTTCCTTGGTACCTTGGTACTTAAATCTCCCTTTCTTTTAATTGAACTTATATCCTTTGTTATTGTATCCTGCGAGTTTAAATTCTTTGTCTTGATCTTCGTTGGCTTTATCTCCTTGAACTCTTCATTTTCCTCCTCCTGATCGAATAGATCATATTTGAGGTGCGCCTCGTAGAATTCGATGAGCATTGGGGTAATCTTAAGCCTAGCCACATCGACGGGGATAAGCTCAGGCTTAGGCTGACCCCTGAACTTGATGCATACTAGGGTTTTATCATCCTGATCCACGATGGTGATCACTTTTTCGGCTTCCAGTCCGCGTTCAAAGCCATTGAGGTTCATTCTCTGAAAGAGAAAAAGGATTTGTTAAGTGAATCTTTTCAAATTATGTTATGATTCATTTTATATTATTTTTATAATGCATTTTAATAGCCATTTGTCGGAAAAGGTTATTTCCTAAAGGTTTCATAATAATTTTCCCTTGAAATGCTAATTTTTCTCTCTCTCACTTTGTGGTTATGCAAAACATAATATATTTTTCACATGATAATAAGTGTAAACAACTTAACAGAAAAAGGACTTCAAACAATGTCACACCTGCTAAATTTAAAAAAATAAACCAATCCTAGACATCCTTCTAGCCCATCATCAACCCGCAGCCAAGTTTAAAGTTGTTCTTAGCATGATTCATGCGTCCGCTTAAGGCCAGTGTAAAGGGCAAAGGATTCAATCGCTTCTCCAGGACACCAGAAATTATCCAATTTGAATCAATGGCCCCCTTAAAAACCAAATCGGCCTTTGGGAAATCAAACTGATAGGCCAACGTGGCCACCGAATCCTGCATACGAAGACTGGTCTGAATTTCCACTCCGACCTGAAGCTCATCGCCGGCCTTCTGGTAGTAGCAAGCATGCAGACCACCATGTCCCAGGGTCGCCGACCACACCGAGTTGTCCATTGCGTAACGGGCGACGGCGGAGATCAGTGCTACTTGACGGCCAGGGACACTCGGTCCGCACTGATAGGCCAGTTCGGTGCCCAGGGCGAGGGCCTGTGTCACCGACTGGAGATATTGGCCAACGATCAGGACGGAATTGGTGAATATGCTCGGGTTGGCCACGGTCAGCGAGGCGGTGAAATCCCTGCCGCGATAATCCGCCGATAGCTGCATGGTGGCCATCTTTGAATCCTGAATCTGGGAGCTGAACTTCCAACGCAAACGCGGTGAAATCTGTTGGATGACATTGGCATTCAGATTTCCCAAAGCATCAATGTCGGCCAGGATCACGGGATAAGCCTCAGCGGTGGTAGGATCGCTCTGCTTGGTGCCCACATAGGTGGCACAGAACCGATAGCCACTGGGCACATTCGGGCAAAAGTTAATTGCGTGCGACACTTGGAAGTGATTGCTTAGGCCCTTGTACAGCATGATCTTGGCACCCTCGAAGGTGTTGGCCTGAATGTCTTTGTATTTCTTGTGCAGCTCCTCAATGGTGCCGGGATTCTCCAGCTGATTATTGGCAAGGCTGCAGGATGTCGGCGATGACCCCCGGTTCGGGTAGAACCTGTTTTAGGCCTGAAGATGCGGCTAACACGTTCCCCATTTGTAGAAGTTTCCCAAACAAAAAAATGTATAGCTGCAAAAAATGTTGTGTCAAAATTTATGATTTATCTGAAATTTATCTTTGGGCAACTTTTGAAAAAGTTAGGCCACACTGGTGCAGCAATACAAAGGGGTAACAGACTGAAAACAGATTTTTTTTTAAGTCGGCAAAATACGTGCAACAACTACATATATAATGTGGCTTTAATTTGTTCAACGTTCATTTGCCGCTTTCAGACAGACAAAGAAGCTCTACTTAAAGCATACCATATCCAAAAGGGAACAGTTTCTGGCGGTGTTACTACCTTCCAAAGTTTCACCATGGCGGCTATGGCTGCTTTTCACATGCAACTCTGCCCCATGTGGAACGTGCTGGTTCAATGGCCCTTTCTTCCGCTTTGCCCCTTTCGCTCTTTGCTTTTGCTTTTCCGCCAACAAACAATGCGAAATGCACTTTGATTGCTGTTGACCAACAAACTCGTCGGCCAGGCACGCGTCCATCTCCGTGGAAAGCAACGCAGAGAGCAGCAGCAGCGTTCAGCCAGTGATGGTAATGACCAGAAAGAGCTGCTAATGTGGCCGACAGAGGCGGCCGCTTTGTTTGCACGTTTTCGCGGGGCTTCTTTTTTTCGCAAAAGAGGAATTCGTTGCGGCCTTTGTCCACTTGTGATGGGGAGCTACCCAAAGATTGCTCTGAATGGCATCTCCGGGATGACCGACCATCAAAGCTATCAGTAGCAGAGCGACATTTTGGCCCTGTTCAAGAGCAAAAGCAGAAAATCAATGGGTAACTAAGGAACCCTCCTGCTTCCGTTTATGTGAAGCTAATAGGGGGAATGGCACCTGCTTCAGCTCCTTTTATTGTCAATCCAGGCGAGAAATCGCATTCCAAAGCGATTGTGATTACATGGCGACTCACCCCTTTGATTATGGCCAGGTAAATGGAGACGACTTCCTCCTGCCTCCAGAAAATTCTGCACAAATAGCCAATTTGGTGTGTGTGCCAGTGATGGTAGTTGCTAAATTGCCATGGCTATATGGAATTATCGATATTTGCTATTACATAATTGGGCCATGTTTTTGTACAGTCAACGAATGTGAGTAATTTTTTCACTGCTTGCTTTTTTGTTTTAATTACCAACGGTCGCACCTGAGGCCAATTAATGTGGGAAAAAGTAAAAAATAAAAAAAAAGGCCGGAAACACACGAAGTGCCTGCAGAGGTAAAACATTTCAATTAATTGAATTGTGTGTGTCAGACCGATAGGCCGATGTTCATACATACACACACAATCGTGTAAATATTTTCAATGACTTTAATTAACCAAAAACGTTGCAATTAATTGACTTTGCTTCGCTCAATTTAATTAATATTCGTTGTTGTTGCCTATTTGCCAAAGGATGCACAAGCATTTAGCTGCAAATTAGGTCGAATTTTTACCCGCCAGGCATTAATCAAATTGTGTGAAAATTGCCTGGAAGCTTAAAAGTGTTACATAATTCATTTGGCCTTAAAAAGCAAATTCAATTTTTTTTGCTAACCAGCTTTATAAACAAATTTCTTTGTTACTTAAATCTTTGAAACATTTTTTGCGGTCGCCTAAAACTAGGCAATGAAATTTTTGAGACTTCATCCAAGTCCTGTGATAATTTCCCGGAAGTTTTAAAAATTCAGCAACATTTATTTTGGTTTAAGCAGCACTTTACCATAACCCTTGGGTTTTTCGCACATTTTCCCTTCTATCTTCCTCAGTTTCGGTGGGAAAACCGCTTAGGAAAGTGTCAGACGAAATGAAATTCTTTATTTTAATAATGCAAGTTTGCACATTTTTAATTGTGCAGCCGACAGCTGCAAGAACTTGGCTGCTCACTTGACCCACAAAGGTGCGGCGACCACTGCAGCAGGCGAGAAAAATGGTTGGGAAAGCGTGGATGGGTGGGTGTAAGCAAGGTAAAGGCGACAGGCGACAAAAACCGCGCTTGCCATAAAGGGACGCTGGCAAGGACATTACGACTAAATGTAAACAGCTTAATTAAAAAATAAAACTCCGCTACGGCACGTACAAGGAAAAACAACGCACGGGGTAAATCCCACACAGCGTCGCCCACCTGGCGGGTGGGAAGAGGCTTTTCCAGCAGCAGCCACACCGCACGTGTGTGTTGTGTGTGTGTGTGTGGCGCCGCTCTCTTTATTTGCTTAAATGCACAAAAGTGTTTTTAATTTAATTTTTCGTCCCACACACACACACATCGCTCTTCTCTACTTTGCTCTTTGATGCAGTTCCTAATTAAAACGAAAGTAATTTTTCATCAGCAACTGGGGTAAGTTAAAATAATTTTCTTGCCACCGCGCTAGGCGGCAGCCATTGAAGTGCTCATTAAAAATATTTCAACCCCGACGCAGGCAGTCTTAAAAAAATATCAACTAAAAAATGAAATGTTTGCCTTGTTTTTAGCAAGAATTTTGAAATTATTTACTGTTGGAGTCTGGCGCCAGTTTCTGTCGTCATCATCATCGTCAGCTGTTCGAGTGTTTTCCAAGTCGAAACTTTTCTTTTAAATATTTTCCATACTTATCCCCCATATGCTGGCAAAGTTTTATGCATACGCATTAATGTGAAAAGGAGGAAAAGCGTTGCTTGTGCCGGGTGGGTGGGGTGAAAATGGGTGAATCCCCTCTGAGGGTCCTTGGAAAATGCAAGTACCCTTGCTCCCTCTTTATAAGCATTAAAAGCAATTGCCAGGCAGGGGAGGTTTATTATAAAGTTTTTCATCCAATGACGATGATGATAACTTTTATTTTAGGTGAAGCAATACTTCTTATTTATTTTATGGGAAGATTTTCAAGTGGGAATTACGAAAGAGTTTCCTATGCAATAAATAAAATTACAATTATTATAATTTACAAGGACATTTTCAAGCTTTCAAACCAGCAAAATCCTTAAAAAATAAAGAAAATTTCATGGAAAATATTGTAAAATATTTTAAAACCAATTTTTATTACGACTCTAACTTTGCTCTTTTCTTAAAAAATACCTTGAAGCTTACTAGAAACAATGCAAAAAATAATATTTAATAAAATATAGAATAATTTATATAATTTTCCATAGAAAATAATAGAAATTTTCTATAATCATTGCCATAAATTTTCCCCTGTGTCAACCCTCGGCAACTAAGTGAGCCATGCAGTACATGTTTTCGCAATTTGCATGCCAAATTGTTTACTTCTTTCATTTCAATGTACTTTATCAATTTGAATTTGAGTTGAGTTGCATGTTCTGGGGTTCTCTTAGCTCTTGGAATTAGTTTCCCAAATGAAATTTCCGCCAAAGAAACCATGAAAAATTGCTAGAGATTTCCAAGGATAAGCAACAATTTGATTTAGCGAGTTGACTGCACTCGAATGTCGTGCTTAAAGTTTTGTAGCTTTTGGAAATGGGGTTTTCCCCTAAAAACACTAACTCAACCACCCAGGGAAACTCCCACATACATATGTACATATATGGCCCACTCGAAACACCTGAGCCAGCTACCTGATCCTCCGCCCTTCCAAATGGTGCTATCAAAGCCGGCGAATGTCTATTTAATTGTGTCTGCAACGGTGTCAGCATGTCGATGTTTGCCAAACGCCCCACGCCCCCACTTTCTAATGGCAGCATCAAATGCACTTTGGCCCATGGACCAGTTAACTGAAACATCTGGCAAGTGCTGACGGATTTTTATAAAGTGGCAAAAAGATGGCTAAATTAATTTAGAGAAATATAAATCATTAATATTAACAACAGAAAATAAAAACTAACTTTTTGTTTCAATGTTTCAACTGTTTCAATAAGCATATTTCTGGGAAGTATTAAACATCGATCTCTTCGATAATATCGTTTTTTTTTTTGTTTTTCAAAAATAAGTTGAAAGCCAACTTAAATTAAAATTAAAGTTCTTTTGCCATTAATAACAATTTTTGGGATTTCTTAAAGTATAAATAATAATTATTTAATTTTTAAATAATTTAAATATGACCTTATTCAGCTTGCCCCAGAAAAAAAAGGCCAAATTGGCCACACTGGTTGAGTCGCAGATGTTGCAACGTTGGGAGTCTGCGGTGCGGTGGCCACCACACCTGCAATTCGAAATGTGAAACGGAAGCGTGTGGATGTGGGTGGGCAGGTGGGTGGCAAATGAAGTCATAAAGTCTGATTTCGCCTGCTCATGCTCATTATCACGTAGCGATGTCGTGTAATCGTCATGCTCACGATAATGATGATGTTAACCAAGTGGAGAGATCGCTATTGCCTCCTCATCCTTCTTTGAGTGGTGTGAATCCCATTTATTTTCCTGCATCTGCGCTATGCTAGTAAACTTTCTGACCAAAACTGACACTTTCATGAAACAATTTAAAAAGTCATTGTCATCTCCTCTTTGCAGAGTAAGTCCCTACTTCCCGGCGCCTTTTTAACTGTCCTGTCAATGGCAACGTCATTTGTTTTGTTGCCCATTACGACGACTACGACGACGACGACGGTCAGTGTCCTGGCCGAGTTGAAAACAAAATGGTCATGGCTCCTCCTTCAGAGCTTTACTCCAATTGGAGCTGAAGTGTGTGGCAAGCACCATACATTATCTTTGATAGTATCACGACTTGGTCAAGCGTTTGGTCTACTTTACACCTCTTGTAAGCAAGTTTATAGGGTGTCTTCGACGCGTCCTAGGACTCTGTTTTGTTTGTGTCGTAAAACTTTTTTAACTATGGGAGTTTCGGTTATCCTTTTGTCTTTGCCGCTTACGTGACAGTGCAATTTCGAAAATATTTTCAAGTATTTTCCCTTCACCGAAATTGTTTTGAGTTATTGAAAAAGAGGGGGAAAAAAATGTTAAAGAAATTTAAAAGTTGAAAGAGCTTCAATGTGCATATGTTATAGACAACTTCTAATAGTTTTTAATATTCAAGAAAATTAATTCCTTACTAAACGGGGATTTATTTCTTACACCAACCATTATTTATTTAGGGTTTTCCCTCACTTTTGATTAAGGGACAATAACCTTACAGCAAATGTTGCAGAAATTCATTATTGCATCGTAATGACAGTAAAGGAAAGCTGAAAGGAGCAGCAGCTGAGGCACCAGCTGGCAATGGCTCCCAACAGTGTAATTTGTGCGAGCCAAAGCCACAGGATTTTATTGAGCGGAAAATTAAAAGCATAAAATTGCACGCTTTAAATTTTGAGTGCAGCGAAAACTGGCAGCAACAGAAGCCAACTCCACCGCACCCGCATCCGCAAAGTGTCGGAGCATGTAGCTCCAAGATTGCCACAAAGAAGGAGCCCTTTTCCAGCTTTCCCTCTTGGACTCACGCGCATACTAAATTCAACTTATTGACAGGCGCTGGCCGACGTAGGAACGTGTTCCGATAAGCGGCCAGGTGAATGAGTTGCACCTGTAACCTGACTGTGAAAGATTTCTAGAGTTGAGAAATAGCCACTTTGGCATTGGTTCAAGCATGAATCTTGCCACAGGAGCAGCAGGAACTAAACTTAATTACAAATTTATGACACATTTATGGCTTGGGAAGTTGAAAAAAATCGTATGGCGCTACGAATCTTATATATTGAAATGTGTTTGGTCAAACTTTGCTAATAATAAATAGGTGGCTGCCTCTTAATATCTTAAAATCTTATTTCATATATAGAAATATTCTGATAAAGAAATATTCAAACTTTGAGGGAACCTTGTTATATCAATATTAAGCAAATTTTTTTTTTAGTGACAATTAATTAGAAACCAAAATTAGTTGTCAAACAAGATTATAATACATTTTCTTTGTGGGTACCAAAAAGCCTTTAAGCTTCTTTTAGGAATCAAAGTAAAGCTCCTACTTGAAAGAGTTATCATTTATCGTCATAATACTTTATTCAAGTGTTACTACGCCCCATCCTGGGCATTACCGGCGGCATCCATTCGTCAAACACGGGTATGTCAAACATTGGATGATTGTTGAGTATGTCAAAGCGGACCACTTTGTAGGTGGAGATGAGCCACTGGCCCATGCATCGGTTGTTATCCTGTACGTTGCCCATCTTGGTGGCCGGCACCGAGTAGTCGCGTCGGTAGCGCATAAAGATCTCGGCAAAGATCAGGGGATGCGGTACCTGCAATTGCGTGGGATCCACATACTGATTCACCAGTTCGGCCATTGCACGCTGATCCGTTGAGGAACGGAAGTCATTGGAGCGGCGTAACGCCACATAGATCACATCTAAAAAGGCGAAACGGTGATTGTAGTGGCGCAGTAGCTGCACCTTCAACGGTATGGCCCGTTTGATGTGGTTCCTCTCAAAGCGCATCAGATCGAGCCGCCAGTCTGCCGGATCGTCCAGCAGGTCGTGCTTGATCTGCTTGAAGCCCATGGGCGTGCTGCAGCGCTCCACATTCCGGTTGCGTCGGCGCCGCACAAAATCGGTGAAGACAACGGCTGCCTGGCATGAGTTCTCCAGAAATTTGCTCTCCGAGAAGTCCCAGTCCCACAGCAGTTTCATTTGCAACAGCGAAAGTTTGGTGACCAGTCGGGTCAGGGGACTGTAGAAGTAGACCATCGATGGCAGGGATATCTGGCGATTCTCATCCTTGGGCACCACCACATCCAGTTCAATGTCCAGGCTACGGTTGGATGGAGCAGGATCTGGAGTTGGTGATGATGATGGTTGTCTAGCACCACGTGACCCATGGGCTCTGGCGGACGAAGAGGAGTCCCATCTGACTGACGCATGGTGCAGTAGGAGGCGCGGGAGGCAATGGTTTATCAGCTGCCTCATTCTCATCCTCATCATTACATAGCTCAATTTGGTTTATAATTTTGTCAAACAAAAGCCGGAATAATAATCAAAGTGAACGATATTCATAGGGTAGGTTTGTGGGTTTATGTAAAGAAGCACTTGGCATTGAATGCTCGGGACTCCGTGTGATAGGATCAGGGGAATAGAGACATTTGTCATTGCAATTAGACCCCCATTTTGGGTAGCTTACACTGGGAGATCAGGTGTTTTTAGGAAATGGGTGATTAAATTATAAATTTTTAGAGGGTTTTTCAAGAAATATTTTTAAAGAAATATACTATTTATAATATATATTACCTGTGTTTTGTATAGAAATCCATGAAAAGTAATAGATTCTTTCTCTAATATTATATTATACATTTCTTATTGATCAGTAAAAATTATTTTTAAGAATCTTTTCTTAAGAATCACATAAATTTCTTCACATTCATGTTAAAATTGAAATATATTAAGTTTTTAGGAGCTTTTTTTGTCATTTGGCAGAGATTAACTTATCAAAAAACAGAAAACTAATAAAGTAATAGAGAATTTTCATAAGAATAAATAATATTTATTTGTTCTTCAAATATATTCTCTAAATTACAATTATTTTGCATTTTTTTTAAGCTTCTAGTGTTAATTTGGAACAAAAATATTATCAATAAGTAGAACCCTAAAAAATATTCGAAAATTTGTCTTAAAATTAATTAAATGCATATGCTTATCCGATTTTTCTCAATGTATCTTAACATATGGGCGACACAACAATAAGGTTCTAATTGAGCCGACATGGAAGGGAATTAGATCCGCCAGAGAGAGAGAGAGAGACAGCTCCTAGCTCCCGCAGGAGCTGCTGTGCGCCGGCATTGATTCAACAGCCTGTAATTATCGAATGCATTAGCAAATGCAGAGTGCAAACTCCACCCACGCACTCACCTTTGCCTTTGCCTTTCCCTTGGCCTTGGCCCACCCCTACTGAGCCCACCCACCCGCATTTGGTTTGCCCAAGCGTTCATTTATCCGGTCCGGGATCCTGGGGAGAACCAAACAATGCAAATAGGGAGCCAGCCTGGCAGACACTCAAATAGAGCAACCTGAGTCCTTAGTTCCGAGTCCTGTTTGCCATTATTATTTCCTTGCATTGGGTTAATTGCTTGACAATTGATTTCGTTTGCAAAATATGCAAATGCTTGGCCATAATTCAATGAAAGTCTACCGAAAGTCAGAATACAGTTGCCTTAAAATATTTGTAATTATTTGCAAATAATTTAATAAAAATATCATAAGTAGAGCCTATTTCATGCCACCAAACTTGTAGCAAAGACATAACAATTACTAAGATGAGGAACGTGTGCAAAAAAATCGTATGGCGTTACGAATCTTATGTCTTTGCTTATAGACTTCGCTGTGAAATGTTAATTTCAATTATTTATTGAGCAGTGTAACGATTAAGGTGCATGTCTTTAGCCTGCAGCTATTATTTGTCAAGTTAATTTCCACAAATTAAGAGCCAAATTCTGTATTATTCTGTTTGTTTTGCCTTTGGAATGTTAAATTGATGTTGTCTAGTTCTGAGAATAGAAAAATCCTCCAGCAAAGTATGCAAATCCCTTACACGAAATCGTTTCAGTTTGATGCCTACAACGAAGGCCTTAACTATTCAGGGGATACAATGCCAAAATGCCAACCCATCCATGTTTGATGCCGTCGATTTATCAAACGAAATATGAAATGAACGATACGGGAATAAACCTACGACAATGAAGTTTGCCAAGGATATGAATAAATGCAGCAAAATGGGAGGAGGAGGAGGAGAGAGGAGAACGACGAGGAGATGATATCCTTCGTACACAAAATCCCCATGTAATCCCTCGGCCAAAACAGGGCACGGAGTTGTATCATCACAATAAAATATGTTAAGTAAATACGGAAGCGGAGGCAGAGGGGAAAACTAAACAATAAGCCAAAAAGTACGCTTGATTAAGTTTAACTTCCGGTCTGTTATAAATTGAGCATTTATGTGGGATTTGTTTGCAAAAACAGTTTCTACTTTACCAAGGCCCCTGCAGGAACGAAAAAAAAAGAGAGAGAAAATCTATGCTATCCATCCATCGGGCTGCCAAACGAGACAAATGTTTAGGCCAACACACACACACACATCTCGTATGTCTATTTCCGGCGGAAGTGGTGAATAAAACATGAAACGAAATAAAATGACGGGGCAGCGTAGAGGTGGAAAAACGAGAACTTTTAGTGGCCAAAAGCGAACATCCATGGGTCCGAGTCAGAGAGATTTCTGTGTTTTGTTTTATTTTTTTTTTCTGTTTTGTTTGGTTTACTTTGGGCGCAAATGGCTAAATTATTCCTGACCCGGCCAATCGAAGGGTCCAAATAAAAATTAAATGGCAAACATTTTACCGAGGCAAAACAGCAGAGCTCAGGGCTGGACACTCGAGCTACTCTGGCAGTTAATATCCGTAGATAAAATATTCAATTTCCCCCCAATGAATGACAAACTTAGGAAATAGCCAGAGCCAGGAGAGGGGCCCACCTGACGTGGCAAAGGGGACAACGATATGGAAATACATAGTCTCGATGGAAATGTCTTCATATATGTACTATTTCCGTTTATCAGATATTATTTTGCAGTTGCAGGACATCTTGAGTATGCTGAATATTATAATCGCTTGTTGTTTGCTCATTGAAATACCAATTATCCTGATTGCCTTGCCGGTCGTTAAGGGCTTCATTAACGATCTGTGCCGCAAATTATTTTACCAGGCTTTACACTTTGCTACGTTGGTAACTAATTTCAAAGCCAAGGCTCTAAGCCACTTATTTTGGCTGAAACACAAAGCTTCCGTTCCCACTGACAAGTCTCTTTTCCCTTTCTCCTGGTTCAACAAAGAATTTATTCCTATTACGATTAGTATTGGCATTACTATTTACCCCCCAATTATCATCTATGACAATAGTAAGCAACGGGCACGCTACCAAATCCATAAATGGGATCGCACTGCGTGGTGGAACCCATGCATCTTGGCGGATTGCACCGTGAATTCATGGAGCCGGAGCAGGGAGCAAAGCAGGGCAGGGTAGGGCATCTTCTGCATACTGCTCCGCCTCCTGCTCCACAACCGAATCCACATACAGCTCGACATGGCCTTGGATTACATGGCCTGTGCATTCTGCAGACCAAATCATTCGGGGGATAACAATAGTTGCACTCCGGTTTGGGCTTTTTCTTCTTCCGCTTCTTAGGCTTGGGTTTGGGCTCTTCTTCTTCACTAACTGGGCTTCTGAGGCGCAATTCGGATATTTTGGTCTCGAAAATCGCATCTTGGTGGACAGATTTCCTGCCGGCCTTCTGGGAAAGTTTCTCCTTTCTATTGGTCACCTTCACGTGAACAGTGCTCAACTGACTGAAATCGGAGGCCACTGGTTTGAGCACCACATTTCCCTCCGTGTCTTCTACCACAAACGTGGTATCCGCTACCTTTTTGACGTACTTCTCTTTATTTTTGGTGGCTTTCAGTGTGGCCACCAGAGTTCCATCCAAATCTTTTACCTTATCGGCCGCCGTTGGCTTGCCCCAGGAGGACTTTCGAGGTTTGCTCACCAACCCATTTTGTACCTTATTGACATATATTTCCTCTCTTGAGTCCCGCTGCTGTTTATTTCTGAAGGCCACCGACCGGTTCGAGTTTTTCAACAGACTGTGAGTGTCCGATGTTTTTCTTGAGCCCGGCTTCACATATTTTGGAGCATGGCTTCCACTCGAGACTCTTTTCACTTTGGAGGCATCTATTGGGGAAGGTCTACAAAAAAAATATAGTAATTATGATGCGATGGCATATTTGCATCACTTACAAAACCTTACTTGGGAGCGCGCTTTTTACTTTCACTGCTGTTCATGTTGGGGTTTTTTTTTTGCTTCGGTGAGAGCACTTCCAGGGTGACGGGTGAGAGGATCTTGGGTGAACGTTTGGGGGATAGTATCTCATCGGCATTTTCGACAACTGTCTTGGTGACCTCCTTTCCACCGGCGTCCTCAGTTGGCTGCTCATATTGGTGTTTAGTTTTGTAAACGCGGCGATCCTTAACTTCCGATGGCGAGGTATTTCCCGACGGGGGTGTGGTGACCAAGTTTGTCATTATTGGCTCCAGCGTCGAATACCTCGTGGCCTGGTCGGGAACTTCTATCGAGTCCGGATCGATTTCTTCAGTCAACTGTGTCTCGATTATCTGCGGCTCGTTGGGATTGGTAGAGTCCTTGCGAATCAGCACCTGTCGCTTGGTAGGCGCACTGCCATCATTCGGGACAACGGTGATAGTTTGGATCTCATCGACGACAATCTCCACCTCGCCGTTACGGTGTCGAATCTCCCTTTCCTGTGTCGTCACATCGACGATCTCAATGCGGTCGGGAATCGGAGGCTCAGGCTGACAGGGCATATCGTCGGTTTGGATGCCTATCTCGTGGGTCACCACGCACTCGCAGGAGCAGCAATTCCGCCTGCCGCACCACCTTTTGCGCCGTCTTTTTTCTCTACATTTCCTGCCATCCTGGTCCTGGCAATTATTTGGAGGATTGTCTGGCCAGCAACATCTCTGGGGTGATGGCTGACTGTCCGGGCAACAGTACCTCCGATGTGGTGGCGGATTCTCCGGGTAACAGCACCTTTCAGGTGGTGGCGGTTTGTTCTGGCAACAGCACTTCGAAGGTCGTGGCGGATTCTCCGGGTAGCAGCGCCTCTCAGGTGATTGGGAATTGCGGCAACTCTGAGATGGTGGCGGTGACTGCTGCTTTTCATAGCATCCCTGAGATGGTGTTGTCTGCTGGCTACAGCTTCTTTGCGATGATTGCCTCTGTCCACAGCATTTATAAGGTGGTGGTGGTAGTGGCGACGCCTGTCTACAGCATCGACACGGTTCCCAATACTGCCTAGACGATTCCTGGCTTTCCTGTTCCTCAATCGATTCCTGGTTTTTATGTTTTTTTCGAAAATAATCCTGTCCAGCATCTGGTCGATCAACTTTTGGCCCTTCGCAACCCTTGCAATCTTTGATAAGAATTCCTTGTTGGTTTCTTGAATAGACAGTGGGATTTGGCATCTCCGGTAAGCCCAAAGTCTCAGGGATTTTTGCTCTATTGGACATCTGCCCACCGAATCGAGTGCGAGCCCAGGGAGAGGGCTCCGCTAACGATCTGCAGAGGTCCGACATCGCCAATACCCTGAACCTTACCTAAGGACTAATCACAGATCACTTTTCGGACTCTCTTTCGGGAGGAAAGAGGAAACATTTAACAATTTTTTGTTTGGCGAAACATCGAAAAGGTTTTTAAGTGTCTTTTTTGTTTTTTAAGGCATCACCTGTAGAGCAAGGTGTGCTAGATTCCCAAATAATTAGTGATGCCACGATAATTGATATATTCGATATAATACGATATCGAGTTTTTCTTCTTAGGTTTAAAAATCTTTAATTCCGCTCAGTAACAAGACGATACGTTGCGATATGGACCATATTAAGTTGATCAATTTTCGATACGATAATCCTCTTCGTTATCGACTGTCAATCCGATACGATACGATATTTTCCAATAGAACTTGCGATACAATACGATATTTAAGGCAATAGCGTATCGAATCCTATCGCGGCATCCCTACAAATAATCCTAATTTGATATCCTTTAGGCAGATCAGATCAACTATGCAGTTCATAAGCCAAATTTATTAGCAGCATTTATGGAGGTTAAATTTCTTTAAAGAAGATAATGGTAGTAAAGACGTAGAAGGTCAAAATGAGGTTTTATTTAGGCTCAAGCTTTTCTTAAAATAAAAAAAAAACTAATTTTGCATATCCTTTTCTTAGCTTTCAATCAAAATTTATTACTATTACAATTACTATTTGTGTCTGAACCTATCAGAACGCCATGCAAATCGGCAGATCGGAAGACACAACGGCAGCTTGCGCTTTGGATATGGATACGTGAAGCAGGAATCGACGCAGGGCAAGCAAATGCTTTTGCGCTCCGCTCCGTATCCCGCTCCACGTCCCGCTCCACATCCCGCTCCCCATCCCATTCCACATCCCGCTCCACATCCCACATTATTTCTCAATCCATATCCCGCTTCATATTCCGTTCTAAATGGCGCTTCGCAGATCAATACAGGACATTTTATCTTCCTTCTGCAAACCACATCGTTCGAGGGATAAGGATTTTTCATATCCATTCTTATTCTGCAGGGCTTGGGCTCGGGCTCAGGCTCTGGCTCGGATTCTTCCTCACTAACTGGGCTTATGAGGCGCAATTCGGATATTTTGGTCTCGAAAATCGCATCTTGGTGGACAGATTTCCTGCCGGCCTTCTGGGAAAGTTTCTCCTTTCTATTGGTCACCTTCACGTGAACAGTGCTCAACTGACTGAAATCGGAGGCCACTGGTTTAAGCACCACATTTCCCTCCGTGTCTTCTACCACAAACGTGGTATCTTCTACCATTTTGACGTGCTGGTCTTTTTTTTTGGTGGCTTTCAGTGTGGCCACCAGAGTTCCATCCAAATCTTTTACCTTATCGGCCGCCGTTGGCTTGCCCCAATCCTGCTTTGTATTTTTGGAGAACTTTTGAGGTTTGCTCACCAAACCGTCATTTATCCTATTGACATATATTTGCTCTCCTGAGTCCATCCGAGTTCCATATAAATTAGGGGTATATCTAAAAAAAGAAAATAGTAAATATGATGCAATTATAAATTTTGGTAACTTACAAAATCTTACTTGGAAGCGGACCCCTTAGCTGCAGTGCCGTTACTATTGGAAGTATTCTTGGGCGAACGGATTTTGGGCGAACGTTTGGGGGATAATCGTTTACCTAAAGGACTTGAGGCTGTGGGAAAAGCGTCCTCTTCCTCACCGGCGTGCTCAGTGGTCTGCTCATATTGGTGGTTAGTGCGGTAGATGCGGCGATCCTTGCTTCCCGATGGGGGTGTGGTGGGCAAGTCCGTCAAGGTTGTCCTTATTTGCTCGAGCTGCGAATATTTGACGGCCTTGAAAGGAACTTCTACCGAGTCCTGATCGATTTCTTCCTTAAAATGTGTCTCAAATCGCGGGGGATCATTGGGATTGCTCGAGTTGGTGCGAGGGTGCACCTGTCTCTTGGTAGGCGCACTGCCATCATTCGGGACAACGGTGATAGTTTGGATCTCATCGACGACAGTCTGATCTCTGCCGGAAATGTGTCTAATCGCACTTTCCCGTGGCGTCACATCGAAGATCTCAATGCGGTTGCCCATCGAAACCTCAGACTTGCAGTGAGGTGGTTTACCGACGGTTTGGATGCCCACCTCGTGGGTCACGACGCATATGCTCTCGCACGAGTGGCATTTCAACCGCCTGCAGCTTTTTCTTTTGCGCAGTTTCTTAGGACCACATTTTGTGTTACCTAGGCAATTGGATTGATAATTTTCCGGCCAACAGCATCTCTCGGGTGGTGGCCAATTTTCCCAGGAACAGCATCTCTCTGGTGGTGGCGAATTGTCCTGGGAACAGCACCTCTGAGGTGGCGGATTCTCCGGGCAACAGAACCTCTGGGGTGGTATGTCTTGGCAACAGCACCTCTGAGGTGGAGGCGGATTCTCCGAACAACAGCACCTCTGAGGTGGCAGATTCTCCGGGCAACAGCACCTTTGAGGTGGTGGCGGTATTTTCTGGCAACAGCACCTCTGAGGAGGAGGCGGATTCTCCGGGCAACAGCACGACTTGCATGGTGGCGGATTCTCCGGGGAACAGCACGACTTGCATACTGGCGGATTCTCCGGGCAACAGAACATCTGGGGTGGTGGCGGATTCTCCTGGCAACAAAACTTCTGGGGTGGTGGGTCACAACACGTCTTACATGGTGGCGGATTCTCTGGGTAACAGCACGGGTTGCATGGTGGCGGATTCTCCGGGCAACAGAATCTTTGGGGTGGTGGCGGATTCTCCTGGCAACAAAAGCTCTGGGGTGGTGGGTCACAACACGTCTTACATGGTGGCGGATTCTCTGGGCAACAGAATCTCTGGGGTGGTGGAGCAGATTGCGGTTCACAGCACGTCTTACATGGTGGCGGATTATCCTGGCAACAGTACCTCTGAGGTGGAGGCGGATTCTCCGGGCAACAGAACCTCTGCGGTGGTGGCGGCAATGGCGGTTCACAGCACGAGTGAGAGCATGGTGGCTGTTGCTGCTTTTCATAGCACCCCTGAGGTGGTTGTGGAGAATGCTGACAATAGAACCTTTGAGGTATTGGTGGTGCTGGCCGCTGCTGTGCACGGCATTTCTGCGGTGGTGCTTGAGGCTGCTGCCCGCGGCATATTTGTGGTGGTGGTGCTGCTGCAGGCTGTTGGCCGTGGCATCGCTGCGGTGCTGGTGGTGGCGGCGGCGTCTGTGCACAGCGTCGACACAGTTCCCAATAATGCCAAGGTAATGGCTGGCTGGTGTAGTTTCCATAGTCTTGGAACTCTTGGGGAGGTGGCACCGTAAATTCGTGACTGTATTCCAGCTTTTTGTTTTCCCGATGAACATTCTGAGCAGCATCGAAACCAGGACGATCATATATTTGACCTCCAGAGCTCCTGCGATCCTTGATGGGTATTCTCCGATAGAGTTTTACAGTTGGATTGGAATTCTCCGCGGGACTCCAGGTCTCGGGCATTTTCGCTCTATTGGACATCTGCCAACCGAATCGAGTCCGGGCATACGGGCAGGGCTCCTTAAACGGTCTGCAGAGGTTCGACATAGCTAATGCCCTAGACTACTTCTTGGACTCTCTTGCGGGGAAAAAAAAGAGCAAACATTTAACAATTTGTTGTTGAAGAAAACATCGAAAAGGTTTGAATGTTTAATTTTTTAAGGGGGCACCTCTAGAGAAAGGCATTCTAGATACACAAAAAACGGAAAAAATAATCCAATTCCACGGGAATACTTCATTCTGACTCCACAATGTCGACGTAATTCACTCGAAAATCATTTCTAAAACATTCCCAGTTCCAAACACTACTGCCAAACGCGCACTTATATTTTTTGTATATAACGAAATTTTTTGAGTTCGAAATTTTTGTGGACGCCATGAGTTTCCAGAAGCAGCTGGATGACTTCAACCGGAAGCTGGACATGCCTCCATGGTATTTAGGCATTTCGATACTCCAGGAGGAGACCATTTACAGCATGCACGAGGCGCTGCGCGATGACTTTGAGCAGGGATCGGGCTCCACCATGTATCGTGCTCTGGTTGTTCTGGGCGTTAAGCCTGTGATATCCACGAGACTTATAAGGCGATTGGTTCAGCTCAGCAAGAACAACATACTGGCCTTCCTTTTCTTTACCCTCGAAGGCTACTACAAGACCTGCCGGCCCAAAGGCAGCAAGGTATATAGCGTTAATGAGCAACTGTTGATGATAGCCATGGCCAAGATCGATATGCTGCCCACGCTCCGTGCCCTGGATGAGATTCTACCGCCGCCCTCCAATCTCCAATTGCAAAAAATGAAAGCGACTAATCCAGCCGCGCGACTGAAAGCCCAGGTTCGTGGAACCAAGTCGGCAATCATCGCATCAGCTCGCCCCAAGAAGCTCTCGAATATTTCCCCCTATTTCCTGAAACAACCCAGGCCCGTTTCCCGGGTATCGAATGCGACCAATAAGCAGTCTGATTTTGTGGTGCAATTCAAGTTCTGGCCTCGAGATGGTCCGCCCAACTATGGCGAGGAGCCGGAAGAGCCCTGGTTTTCCAATTATCATCCCAATCCCGGCATGCGTTTAATCAAGAAGACCCTCTCCGAGACGCTGGAGAAATATTTCAAGTCTGGCCAAGACATTGCCAGCCAAAAGAACGAAGGTGATGACGCGGATGAAAAGAAGTCGCAGGGCACTTTTTGCCTGGCCCACAGGATGCAGGTGACGCAGGAACAGCTGCTAAGGGATGAGCTGGTGGTCAAGGCCAGGAATCGTTGCCTGGAACTCTTGGACGTTACGCAGCCATACAGCAAAATGCGCCAGAAGAGAATCCTGGCGCAGCTGGAGAACGACATCGATATGGTCTTGGATCGCCATACCCGGGAGATGCAATGTGATCAGACCAAGGTGTTCACCATCGAGAACATGGACTGCGTGCTGTGCCAGCACATGTTGGTATCACAGCCCTGGCCAGAGCCCAATGAGCAGGTGGGGCGAGCTCTGGTCGGTGAGGATTGCGGCATGGCCCACACGGCTGCCCTGGATAACTATTGTGGCCGAAGACTGGAGGGAGGCGCCGGCAAGGGGGTAAGTAGCATCAAATTATACACTTAAAAAACGATTTTATTAATTTAATTCTTCCAAAACAAGGGCAAGAAAGGAAAAGACAAGAAAGGGAAAAAGGATAAAGCTAAAGAGCCAGAGCCTCAGCCTCCAGAGGAACCCCCAAAAGAGGAGCCCAAGAAAAAGGTACCGGAATGGAAGCCACCGCCTGTCAAGCGCCGCCATGAACCATTCCGCATCACGAATATTGATTTTAAGGAGAAACTAAAGAAATGCCTGCCGCCGCAGAATGTTTCGGAATGCGAAGTTCCGCCGGCACCCAAGAAATCGGCCGTGTCCTTCGCTTTAGCCATGGGAAAAATCGGAAAAAAGGGCCAAAAGTGCGATATACAACAGACGGTGAAGAAAGTTGTCAAAAAGAAGTTCTTCCGGGCATCCAAAGCGAACAATCCATATCAATTCAAGTACCATCGGGTCTTCCAGTCCGGCCAGCCGAGACCCCTTGACCTCAATCGTGTGGTGACCAAGACGTTTGTCAAGGCGCTGAATAAATTGGACTCTGAGGATCGAGTTGAGGGCTTGATCAATACCAACAATAAAGTGTCAGAGACGCAGCTGGTAGAGGGTTTGCCGCCTCCGCCGCCACAGGAAGGCCAGCTGGAGGCAGTGGCGCTACCGGGACCGAATCTTCAAGAAAAGCTAAACGATGATCTCTTTGGGGATGACAAGACCGAGCGTGACAGCCGCGAGACTCTGGATCGTTCCAGCAACCACAGTCGGCATAGTCACATCGACTACAAGGCCCAGATTGTGGAGGCGGTGATGGAGTGTGCCAACACCATTTGGCACAAGCAGGCCGCCATTAAGCGGGCCGAAATGGAGCATCAGGAGCGGACAGTCAAAAAAAAGACGCCCTATTTCAAAGAGGAGGAAGTGTACGATCCGGACAATGTCGAGCAGATGAATCAACTGCTAAAGGATGGCCTCCGGATTCTGAGTCAGCAGCCACGTTATGTGCTGGCCAGTCTACCGGATAGCCACAAACTGCCCGTTATACGGGAGTGGATCAAGCGGCGGTATGGCAAGGCCTATACCCAAAAAGAGCTAAAAACCAACATGGTAGAGTCGACCAGGATCTTTGAGTTGGTCACCTTGGTCCAAGCCAATTTACCAATTCTCAATCTCCAGGGCCTGGAAAAGTTAACCAAATCCCAGGAGAACTTTGATCACTACAAGCAGATCAAGAAAACGGTGAGTGAACTGAGAACCTCCATAAAAAGCTATTCTAAAATTCCATTTTTTGTTTACAGGCCACCGATGTCAAGAGAGACTATCACAGCCAACTGAACGAGCAATATATGAACAGCATATCCTCCGCCTGGTATGCCATGGGCAACTATCTGGTGCCAAGCGGTCCTCCGCGCAGGACCTTCTTTGCCTACCTGGCCTCCAATCCGAACGAGATAATGCGAGCGAAAACTTGGAATGGAGATTTCCGAAACTTTCGCCAGTTGAGGGATAACCGCAGGCAGATAGAGAAGAACTAAGGGAATCAATATTTTGTATTTTAAAGGAGCATCTCACCGATCAGTAGCCATTCAAGTCCTCTGCCATCACAGCTCAATCCTCAATTGAGGTTAGGCCGCCGGCAAACAAATTCAGTTAATTATGCAAACCAGAAATATATTTTCATAAGTGTGGCCCCCACGCAAACCCTTAGGTCCCCAAGGAAGTTAATCTAATTCAGGCTTCGTGTAAACACAGTCCCTTTTTCCGGTGAATCATGTGGAATTTGTTGGCCAAAAGTCCTTTTTTTGAGATATATTAGGTCCAAGCATATTTATGGTCAACCGCTGACGTCTGCTATTTTACAGGCCTATCACATTTGCATAGAGAAGATACATCATTTGATGGCAAATATTTGTAGATTTTTCTGTATCAACAAGTTGGGTGGCTCTGCTCTCCGGCTGTTAGCTTGGCTTCCACTCGTCTGTGAGGGGAAGTTGCGCTATTAGCTTGCCGCTGTTAACTTGTGTTCCACACTGTCTCTCTTCTGTTACAGAAAGAGCACTAAATTGGATGTTAATCGGTTCAAGTCTTGGGTCCCATGTCTTATGGCGCTGTTAGCTTTAGTCTTGTGCCGGGGCTTGGGGGATTTGGATGCCTAAATGGTTGGGACTGAGCCACCGCTGGGTTAACACTCCACTGACCCACTTGCGGCCACTGACGGCTGACCTTTCGCACGCACATCGCAATTGCAGGATAAACTGCTGAGATGCGCGAACGCGAGCAAACTCCAATTAAAATCGAGTTACAATTTCCGTTTGGCGGCTGCTTCGTCAGCCTTTTTTTTTCGTTTTGCTCTGTCCTCCTCAGCTGCCAATTTTCTTGGCAATTTTTTCGCCTTGCCTTGGCTTTCAATTGAAAATTATGCATGCAAAGGCAATCTGGAATCCAGAACATAACAGACAATTAGAGTGGCAACAAAAAAGGGGGCTAAAAACAAGTTGGGTGTTAACTGGTAAAGTGGGGAGACTGAAGAAAATAGTTTAGGAAGCTGAGAGCGAAAAAATTTAAATAATATTTTAGTTGATTTTCTTACAAGTCCTTGCTTTTTTTAATAACAGAGTTAACTAACGATTTCAAACGCTTTCGAACAAGTAAAATCAGATTATATATAATATTTTTTTATATATATTTTATGTATTACTATATTTAATTGTAATTTAATTTTTTAAAGGCTTAAAAGCTTAACAATTTAACATTTTATTTGATTTTATAAAAATTTTACTTATAAACCATTTTCTTAATATTAGTTTCATGTTTAAAATAGGCAACCTTGTTCCTCTTTTTATTATTTATTTATTTATTTTTAACTTATTTATTAATTTAACTATTTAATATGGCCTCTCTTATTATTTCTCGCAGTGCTTCCTGCTTAACCCCTTAACATCAGATTCCTTTTTAAACTGCCGAAGCATTCTCAAGAGCTGTCTGTCGTCTGGGTTTTTGGTTTTTTTTTTAGTTCTCAACCAGTTCTTTGATTTGCTATTCTCTGCTAAAAATTTCCCTTTCTATTGCCGATTTCTAGATAAAAATCTTGTACGTCTTGGTTTTTTTTACCTCACATTTTTTTGTGATTTTTTTGTACTCGAGTAAAACTGCGACACTCAATCAGTTGACAGATGAAATTATACACCCAGAGACTGGGGACTGAGGCAGGTGCTAAAAGGATCGCCGCAGGGAAGGCGATGGAGGTGCTAGAGGAGAACGTGTGAGGCTGTCAGAGACAAGGACCAGCACCTGTGTGTGTACAAATCTACCTGGGCTATATATCCATCCCGCATCAGCCAGCCAGCCAGCGAGCCAGGGAGGCAATGTATGGATAAATATGAGAGCAAAAAAGCGGCAATATGAAAGCCCAGCAAAAAGTAGGGACTTGGGGGAAAGCGGAGGACTGAGAATATATGAGAAATGTACATTTGGACAGGCTACACACACACAGCAGAGGGATAGAGACGGAGACAGTCAGATGTCAAACATTCTTTTGACACTTTGTCATAGCATCTCCTCTCTCGGTGACACTTGTCAGCAGTCGGATTTCGCATTTCGAATTTCGCATTTCGGCGGAATGGAATGGAGACTGGCAGTGCTGCCGCAGTTGATTTATACTGCCATTCAGATCATACATAAATATCTCAATATATGTATGTATATTCATCTCGTATCTTAATAGCATTTACTTATGACATCGTTTCTAAATCGCAGTGAATTCAATTTCGCTAATGGATAAACACAAAGGCAGGAGGCTTCTCTTTCTTTGGGGAAGATAAGAAATCTGTTTTGGGTTTATAAATATACATATTTTTGGGGAAATTAAAGGGTAATAAATATTTATAAAAGATCATGGAATCAATAGGATTATTACAATAATTTATACCAAAATACTTGTCATCACCTGGAGGTCTTCAAGTTCTGCCCAAAATATGATAATCAGTTCCTTGGCAACTGTCAAGTTTTGCCAGTTCTTGAAGTCTTCGAAACCAAACTCAATTAGCCCACAGTTTTTGGCTATTTAACTAGCAACTTGATGGCCATTTATCAGGGCATCTAATCTAATCCTTTTACTGGTCAAATAAATTAAAATGGAAAGCCCTTTTCGGCAGCGCCACTAAATTACAGCAAAAAAGATAATTAACCTGTGTGGGGGGCTCTGGCTCCGCGAAGAGTGAGTTGCGAATGGTTTTTGCGGGCATTTTATTAGGTCTTCGACCCAAAAGAGACGATGGCGGCGGCGGAAGCAAGGACCAAGGATGAAGGAGCGAGAAATTACAAAATGGCGCAAATTATTGCAGGACGGCGACCGACCTCGTTGGCTATTTCCGTCGTCAGGCATTTTTCCAAATGAAGTTTCGCAAGTAATCATGAAAAAGGTAATTTAATAAAAGCAAAATCGAGCAACATAAAACTAATTTACGGCCTGAAATTGCCTGTGAAAAGCCCGAGTGAAAAACCCCAAGAAAAATGCGGCCACAAGATGAGGCTGAACGGCAAAACGGTTTTTGGCCTTTGAAGTTCAAGGTTAAATACACTTGGCCAGCTGGCCAGCTGTTGGCCGTTGGTCCAGCCAGTCGGAATAATGGACTTGCAAGCCAGGGGAAGGAGCTGGAGATCGATACAATAAGGGATAAGCCAGTGGCATGCATGAGCTCTTCTTGGTTCGAGGTCCTTGCAGTGACATAATTGCAGCGAGGGAGGAGCAGCTCTCAGGACACTCTCCAAACAGCAGCAAGGATTTCCTTGAGATTTTCCTTAACCTAAAAAGGCACAACATATTTCTTAGGGCTTTTATCTGCCGGAATTTATTGATATTTGTGCAAGCTTAAGGGATTTATCCTAAAGGGAAGTCTTTAAAGTTCAACTATTATCAAGTTAAATAATTATTTACTATTTATCTTATTAAGCTCTCTTAAAAAAGGGTTCTTCTCCCTTGACCACACACATGACCAAACAATTTCGTAGCTTATTTATTTCGCATATTTTTTTTATGTTTTCTACATTTTTATTTTCCGCTCTTTTGCTCCTGCTGGCTTGTGGCCAGCTCTGCAAAATTGTTGCCCAGAAAATGTAACAAGGCCAAGGAAGTGCAGCAGCAAATATGGCTAAAAAATGCTAAAGGACAACATGTTAAAGTTGGAAACTGAGCAGCAGAGGGTTCCTGTCACATTTTGTGGCATTTTCCAACAACATTTTTTGGCTGCTTTTGCAGCTGCGAATCCAAATCAAAGTATTTAAGCTGGAATTTCCATGTCCCTTTTTTGCTTTATTAAAAAAAAAAAAAACGTTGCTTTAATGCCAGTTTATGCTATGGCCAAAAAAACTGGAGCAAGCCAACTGGGAGACGGCGGCAAGTAAAGTTTTCTGGCCTACGCAAATGAGACCCAATTCCGACCAAGAGCGAAGCAGTGGAGCAGTGGAGCAGGTTCGAGCAGTAGGTCACCCGCCACCACCAAAGAATAAAAGGAAAAGTGGTGCAGAAGAGCGCTTAAAATGAGCCTTCAGGTTACCAGATGAATGGTCCATAGTTTAACTTTATTTGGGAGAAATATTTCTACAAATTCTTATAATTTCTTAGTTTCAATTCCACATTTGTTGTTCATTTTTGTGTTCCCCTCGATACAACCCTAGAAGGAAAAGCCATCTGTTTCCAAGGCTCCTCCACTGCCCCACACCAAAACATAATCTAAAACAGAAATGTTAAAATCCATTTTAATTTTTATTATGCAAATTTGCTCAAGTGCCATGTGTCGGGTCGTCCGGGGCGACGTCAGATTTTTAGCCCACTCCAGTCCAGACCCACAGAAGTGGTCTGTCCCACACAAACACACACACACACACAGAGTACACCCGGAACACACTCATGTGAGATGGGGCAAGTGGTTCTAGTCTAGTCGGGTTCGCCTTGCTCCGAATGCATAATAACATTATTATGGTGGAGATGCGGTTCAAATCGGAAGCTGGACTTTCAGAAGAACAGAAAAATAATAAAAAATCTCACAAAAAATAAAATACAGTAAAACTTGGATGGTTAAACATAAATCTAGATTTTAAAGACCTTGAAATTAACTTATAATGTTTTTTTTTATCAAGAATTTTGTGGAACAAATATTTTAAAATATGATTTTTGAAGATAATTAAAGCTTAGACTTAGCTTAATTCAATTTAGGATTTCATTTCGGAATTAGAACTGAAATGTAACGAAAAGAAATTTAGGATTTAATTTCGGAATTAAAACTGAAATGTAACGAAAAGAAATTTTGGATTTCATTTCGGAATTATAACTGAAATGTAACAAAGTTTAAACTCTGAAAATCCGGTTCAAGTTCTAGAATCTCTGCTGTAGAATTATGTCCTGCTCGATGCCCTCCCTCGTTGGCAAATGCGGCAAACTTTTTGCTAAAATAATTTTTGGGTCTAAAAATTTTGAATGCAGAATATTTCAGACTCGTAGCTGCTTCTGCTGCATCCTTTCATTTCTGACATGGCCAATTCAATTTGTGAAAATATGGCACAAAGGCGACGGCCACCGACACACTGCCACATATATAGAGATATATATATATATATATATCTATGGGATACTACCTCGTAGCTCTGCAGTTTGTGGGACAGGGAGAAGCCCAATTTAAACGCTTGCCGAGTGACACATGCTGGAATGGGAGACAGGACAACACACACACAGGCACACTCGGGAGCTGGGAGACAGGAGACGAAGCTGCGACAGGAGCCACATTGCTGACGACAAAGCAAAGTGGGTCAAAAAGAGGGCAAAAAAATGCGAGGCATTTCTCGCGGGTGTCACACACACACACACACACAGTCTCACAGTTCGCCTGTGCTCCTTGGCGCACATGTTAAACATCCTCGCGCCCTTGTCATGGCCTCCACCCAACGCCCACGCCCGCGTCTCTCCCTCGCCACAAAGGCCCAGCGGTGTCAGCGGCGGCACTTTGACATTTTTGGAGCAATGTGCCCTGCGGCTAGCGGGGCGGCAGGACGCAGGATCTGTGAGGCAGGAGGAGCAGGGAACCGAAAGAGCCGAGGGCAGGCTCTCACTCTCTGCTCGGGTGAAAGGCAAATCATGTGCGGCAACAACAAAACAAAGCGAATTCCATTTAAATTATGGTTAAAACGAACTTTAAATACACTAAATAATTTCTATACAAAAATTATGGTTAAAACGAACTAAAAATACTTTCTGGGAAGCAAATAATTCAATTTGTTTATGAAAAGAAAGTTTCTTTAATTTTTGGGAATTTGACATTTTCTGGAAAGGTGATGAAAAGTATGCTACAAAAAATGCAACTTCGCTTTTCATCATGTAAATATCATTAGATACTTTTTTATGAAATATTTAAGGGATTTTTAAGATGTTATAGTATTGAATTATAGAAATTGTTTTTAAATGTATTAACCTCTGAAAGTTGTTTTTTGGAAATTATTTTTGTGGCATTCCTTAGAGTTTCCTGGGATAGAAGATGCTTGATAAGCTATCATCTTGTTTTTTACTTATAAACCAATAATTTGATAGAAAGGACTCTTTCTATACTCGTATTTTATATATTCCATATTTTAAAAATATTTATTTATTATAATATATTCAATATTTTTTCATAAGAAAATCATAACCCTCCTCGTGGCAGTTAGGGAATCGCAATGCAACATGCAAATAGAATAAATGGAGCAAGACTGGCGGAGGAATATTGTGAATGGAGGATGAAATAGGGGGCAGGGGAGACGGTGACTCTGAGGGAACCACGACATTGATTTCGCATTTGGCATTCGCAGTCGCAACAGCGGCATTTGGAGGAACTCCCAGCACGGGGATTCCCCCTAGGGAAGAGCCGGGGCGCGCGCGGTGCGAATCAGTTTACGTATGTCAATGGCGTTCGTTTCCTTTTGTAATAAAATTTTATGAGCCGCCGTCGCCTCGGCATTGTCAATTTTTATTGTTATTGTTTCGGCAACATAAACTTGAAATCGATTAGAGGGCCAAGGGGAGGAGAAGGGGAAAGAAGAGCAGCAAAGAATAGGGAACAGGACGAAAAGGAACCACAAGAGTTTCGCAAGTCAAAAGCTCAAGTGACAAAGTTTTATTTTGATTTATGGCCCGGAATCAGGAAAGCGCATAGAACTCGTAGATTTCTCCTCTTCGCCCGCCAAAGAATCAAAAGTCATCGTCATTCGGCCAGATAAGTAAAAGCCAAAAAAAAAAAATAGGGAACCAAAAACCGAAAACTTGGCCAGCAGGCTGAACAAATAAATCACACAAATTAAACACAGAGTCCAATGCAATTTGACGTCGCAACTTGCAAAGTTCTTCCGCACGGCTGGGGTTCTCCTAGAGGGGGTTTCTGTGGGGTGGTTCTAGGGGGGTTTTTGAAGTGTAGTATGCTCTAATATTAAATACCCACTGTACCAAGAGTACTTCAAAAGGGTACACACTGTAACACTTTGTTGCAGTGTTTACGCAATTATAAATCCCGGTCATAAATCCTAAGTGGCCGAAATCCGAACCGATCGCTATGGCTCAGGCCATATGCAGAATGTGCTAGCGTCGGCATAATTACAACACGAGCATACTGCATGCATATATTCCTCGCGCTCCTCACATAAGAGTGGGCATATGTTTATATGTATACATAAGTATATAACCGTCTCTGCCGCTGCCTGCGAGCAGCGCAGCAACGAGACTTAGGCTTAATTAGAATTCGAAAAGAATACTATAAGTCAGATAGATTTGAACACTGTAAGCGGCACCATTGCCGCTACAAAAGATTTAAATGAAACTTTAAATAAAAAACTTAAAACTAAAAAGACCAAGACTTATCATTTTATTATATGGCGACCGTGACATGGTCTGCTGAGTGTAATGTGAAAAAATAAAATTATAAAAAAAAAAAAAAAAAAAAAAAAAAATGACGGAGCCGGGCAGAGAACTAAAAATCTTCGTGAAAGAGGTGGATATGCCCCAGGAGATGCAGAAAGACGCAATCGAATGCGCAAAAATTTCATACAGCTTCGAGGAAGATTACAAGAAAGCGGAATACATAAAAACTAAATTTGACGAAAAATACAGTCCGAAGTGGAACTGCATCGTGGGAAAAAGATTCGGAAGTAACGTTTCGTATCTGGACGGAAACTACATACACTTCAACATGGAAGAGCTAGCGATCCTGCTGTTCAAAACATAAGAAACTAGTGAAAAAAAAGGACAACAAAAACACCAGCAGACGAAAAGACACTAAGTGAACCGAGAGAAAAAACAAGTGATGGGCCGAAGTGGTGTTAAACACAAAATACAAAAGAGTAGCACACTTGAAGTGGCTACGTACAAAATCAACAAAGGGGAAAAGAGGAAGAAAGAAGAGGAAAAAAAAAGGAAAAGGGGAAGACACAGCAGATTGCGACTGCCTCTGCCTCAGCGTCGACCGCTTTTATGATGCGGCCAGCAAAAGTTGGTTCTTAGCCGCGGCTTATTTGCGCCCAGCCTTCATCCTCCGTTTCCGTTTCCGCTCCTCGGTTTCATTCTCTCTTCTTTTTTTATGCATTTCCCTTAATTGCATCAAGTTGGGGAATTGTTTGACCAGGGAATTGGCCAAATAAATTGTTGACAAAGCGAGTGTAAGCGATATGCCAAGAGAGAAGACTAAAGCAAGATGCCAGCTTTATTAGCTTTTCCATGATTCTATCTTGGATCATTAAAATCCTGGCAATTAGCCATAAAAATATATTGCTTGGCAGATTAAATGTTTCAGGTGAAATGGAATTTTTTACTTTTTATTTAAATACTATTTTTATTTGAGTTTTAAATATCATTTTTTGATAAGAAATTTGGTAATTTTATTGAATATTATGTTGCTTTTGGGTTGAAATATTAAGGAATTATTACTATTTCGGAGGAAATATATTAAAATACGTCTTTATAAATATTAAAAAAAAGGAATATGGAGGAACTCTGAAAGATATGCTACGTTTATCTCCCCATTATACCGTTGCAGGCTATTATAATTTCAGTCAGAAGTTTAGAACGCAGTGAAGGAGACATTTCTGACTCTGCCTCTATCTCTAATAATCTCCATCTTTCTTATTCTCTCTATCTCTCGCTAATTCTCTACTTTTCTGTCTCTCTCTCTCTCCCCCCTTATATTACTCTCTCTTTATCCTACTTTCTATGTCTATATTACTCTCTCTCTCTCTCTCTCTCTCGGTTTATCTCTAGAGAAAGTGAGATCACTTTCTCTCCCTCACTTTCTCTGATTAGGGACTATAAATACAGGCGCGGCCGCCTCACTGACCTCATTCTGTCCGCGACTGCCGCAGTGTTTACATCTATAGTGAAAGTGATAGTGATAGCCTTCGACCCCAAAAATATCACCTTACCAATGGAGATCATCTGGATAACCAGGAAGAACGTCGCTTTGCCTTTGAATAGCCAAATTGAAGGCACCAAGAATATAGTTTTAAAATTAACGGTATGACGGTATAAGGATGTGTATGGTAAGTTTCTTCCTTTCTTGTTTTTGTATCTGTTTAATTAAAGTACAAAAACAAACATATAAAAACTAATTCAAAAGAGTTTTCCAAGTGGAAATAAAAGATATTTTGGCTTAGTTATGATAATTTATTCAAAAAAATTTAATTTAAACTATTTATAAATTATAAAGAGCTTCCTAAACTACCTAGCATACTTCAAACTAAGATTATTATACCCCAACAAGGCCATAACAATTACAAACATACACTAGTTATTCACCCCAAAATCGCCTCTCCTTCGATTGCCAGGCTAATCAAGTCGATTTATCAAAATGCCCATTAACAATCGATAAATTCAAGTCGCCAATTTCCGTTATCTGTTATCTGGCAGCCGGGTGATTGTCGCCCACAACTCCACAACTCCCGGAGTTGCCATTTTCCGGATTCCCCGATATCCTGATTCCCAGTCCCTGTCCTCTGTCCCCATCGCGATGATGAGATGATTGGCTCAGCGCATTCACACGTAAGTCGTTTGTAATTTAGTCGAGTTCATAATCGTAATAATTATGGGTGGGTGCTGAGTGTGCGCTCTGTGTGTGTGTGGGAAATTCAAGCTTATGGCAAAGTACTCACTGCCTCGAGTTTCCGTGTCCATAACATGCGCAAATAACATAATTTCTGGCATTAAAATCAATTTTCATCTTTCCCCAGACGCCGTCAATTGTAGCAGCAGCAGCAGCAGCAGCTGCTTTTCCCTTCGGTTTTTCCGCTCAGCTTTCTTTTTCCGTTCTATTTGCTTTGAATTGGCCTGAACACTGGCATTGTCGTGAAAATAATGCAAATAGTAATTTCTGGAATTGCCTTTTTGGCCGCGCCACCGCCATAGTCAACTTCTGTTAGAGATTTCTGGCGGCCAAGGCATCATCATCATCATCATCCTCATCCTTCTCTGTGGTCTAATGACAATGGGCATCATTTTCATTCCCATTCCGAATTTATTCCGCCGTTGTCTGCGGTCTGGCGAAATGTTCGTCCCTAAAATTGTCGACCAGACAATATTTTCCACACGACAATCATAATGGACAGCAGGCTCGGCCGAGGAACTGCCATCTCTGACCCAACACTTTAAGCTTCAAGTTGAGCCCGGATATAGTTGAAATATTAAGGAAATACCTTGGGATTTGGGTTAACTTTTGAAAGTTTCTATTTTATTCCTTTTTAAGTAAAAGCTTAACAATATATTTACAAAGTTTTAGCTTTTATATTAATATATTTTCTACACAAAACCATTCAAAAGAAGGACACTAGCACTTTAATTTTGAAAAGAATCTGAAAGATTCAATTCCTTAAAGGCTTAACCAAAAGTGTCAAAAGCAAGACAGGATTTTGGGAGGGGAAAAAGGGAAAGCAGAGAGTGGGTTCTCAAAGTGAAATAAACATTGCAAAATAATATAAATGCGAAATATATATATATATAAATATAGGATAAGTAGAGCGTGCGGCGGCAGGGTGGAGATCCTTCTGAATGTGTGAAAAATGAAGGGAAATGCCGCGACGCTGAGGCGGAAATGAAAAATGCACGAGTAGGATGGAACGGAAATGCTACCAACGGCGATAAGAATGCTTAACAGCAGCAACTACAACAACAACAGTGACTTTAAGAAATAAAAGGAAAATAACAGAAAAAGCAAAAGAAGGTGGTGCAAAAAATAAACCAACAATGAAAAAAGAGTAATGCCTCAAGAGTTGTACAAAACATTACGTTTCCAGGAGTGCGAAAACGGAACTCAAGAAGGGTAAAAACAGCAAAACGAAAGTCGATTGCAAGTTAAATATTATGTCAATGAATGTGGGAAATTTGAATATTAAGTAAATATAGGTTTTTAATTTAAGAAATGTTAGGGAAAATTTAAGTTAAGGGATTTCTTTCTTAACTCTGATTATTAATTTAAAACCATGATTAATGTTTTGTTCTTCAAAATTTTTTTATCAGCAGAGATTTTAAGTCTCAGAATAGCAAATGTGTAGCATCCTTTGCACACCTCTTCACTGAATTAAAGCCCCTTTTCTAACTTTCAATCTGTCCAAATATTTTCACCTCTAGAAAAATCTTTAAAAATTCTTCAGATTAACAAAAACACTTCAGGCTCCACTTCTCTGGGGCTTTATATTGCCTAATTGGTATGGTTTCTCCCATTTTCATCTCGAAATTAGTTGCTTCTCCACTCGTGACTCCATTGGCTGAATGAGCGTGTGTGTCATTCAATCGCAGGTTGAGCGGCAAATTGAGGACTCCCGAGGACCATCCGACTTCGCCTGATTTGCTCTAATTGCGAGTGCAAGCGCCCGTGAATGTGAATGTGAATGCTTCTGCTACAGCATCCTCGAGTGCAGACCACTTGCACTTCCCATTCCATCGCCCAACTCCAGCTTCAACTTCGTGTGACCTCCTCACCTTGCAGCAAACCACTCAAAAACGGCAAGCGGAACGTGCCATTCGGGCAGATCATTACTTGCATAGAGAGAAAAATATGGCAGAAAAGTTGAAACGAAGTTTTTTTTAAAGGATTTTCTTTATGAACAATATAGGGATTATTTATAGGCTGGAAGATATTAAGAGTTGGTTTTTAAATTCTAAAGATAAAAATCAGGAAGCTCTTTTAAAGTCTAGAAAAGGGATTAATAGATCTTTCCTTAAAGCAACTTTAATTTTATAAATGTGTTTCTTTAAAGATCTCATATTTATAAGACTTCTCTCAGTGTACATTCACTCCTTTTGTTCCTGAAAAAGTCCTTCCATCCTTCTTCGTGGTGCCAAAAGTATTTGGCAGCGTGTCTATTTGCCTTTTTCACACCCAAACGCCAACTTTTTGGCTTTCAAAAGATGGTTGGTATTCAGTATTCCCCTGAACGAAACAAGGGGCTTGACGTTTGAGTTAAGAGGAGGAAAGAAATACAAGCAAGGGAGGGACACCGGCGAGACAAGAAATGAGTCATTAGGCAATAAGCAAAAAACAAAAAAAGGAAAAACAAGAACCCTGTGAAATTTGCACACGCGCTATCAATTTTGAGGCTCAAACAATGGGACATTTTAGCCCTTCTACGGGCTATTTGTCTCAGCGTTTTTTTCCCCCAGCTTTTCCTTTTCTTTTGGACGCGTGCCGGCAATCAAAAATAATAAACACCCCTAATTTTTGAGGACTAGCAGCAGCGACAGCGACAGAAGAATTGATGGCGTTGATAAGCAGAGCCGAGTGTCGTCTGTTCCCTCAGTTTCAACTCTGCTTTGGGTCTCTCATTAAAATCAACACCCAGCACCACCGCCGCCTCTGCCGCTGATGATATTTCAGAGCTCGTCATCGTCATCGTCAGCGTCAGCATCGTCGCAGCGTCATTAATATTTGGCGCTTAGGCAAATGCAGCCGCATGAATTGTGGCTAAGTCCTCCTCCAACTCCTGCTGCACCCACTCCTGGTGCTGATCCCACTCCGCCTGGGCAGCATCCTGTTTTTGGGGTGGAGTAAAGACCACCCAATGGTTGCATGCACTGAGGAAAAAGTACTTCCCATAAAGTTGAGCTTTTATATATCAAATAACCATTGATAGTTGTTATATTTAATTTGCTAAAATATTTATTAATTCTTTTTATAGTAATTCAAGAAAATTTCTCCTAATTAAACTCCATTTTCGCTCAGTCTTCGCAGAATGACGCATTGTTTTGTCCCATTTGAGGCAGGGAGCAGGGAGCAGGGAGCTGAAGCAAAAGCTACACCAGGAACCAGGACCAAGAGGAGGTGTAGCAAAAGCAACAGAGATTTGGATCTTTTGGTCTATTGTTTGGCAGCATCGAAATAATGCCGTTTCATGCATATGCATTCACGCTGCGATATATAGGAAAGAGAGGAGCAGGAGCTTGGGACTTGGGGCAGGGGCAGGGGCACCGTGCGCAGACAATCAAATTTGATGTCAGAATGTGCCGGCGAATAAAAGCGGTCTGTTTAATATGCATATATGCATCCGAGTTCCAGTTTTTGGTTCCAGTCTCCCTCCCAGTCTCCCTATTTTCAGACCCTCCTCGTCCTCTATGTATATTTGCCAAAGCGCATCAAAATAATGAGCAGCCGTCCGTAAATATGCTTTAAAATTTTACGAGTTGTCATGGGAGGATTAATGGAAGCTAAGCCCTATGGGAGGGTTAGGGATATATGAGGTTTCAAAATGAGTAAGGGAATGTATAGAGAGGAGGTTCAGAAATGAAATATGAAGCGAAATTAGAACGCTGGAGTTGGACTTTCAAGTGATAAAAGCTAATGATAAATGGTACAGGGGAAAAAATGTTGAAAATCAAAGGGTTCCAGGGAATTGAAATTAATTTAGACTTTAAGCTATATTTAATTAAGGGAATTAAGTAAAATTAAACCATCATTTAATAGTCAAAACTCAGTTAGATTGAAAATACCTTTTCGCGGCCTAATAATAATTTAAGAAATATGCATAATTCTATTAAAAGGAGTCTCATTTATTATTTATCTTTCCTTAAAATGCATTATATTAAAATTATACATCATCAAAGGTATTAAATCTCTAAAAGTCACCAGCAAACCCCTGCATCTAATGTGGTTTCAGGCTACTCCTGTCCATGTCCAGGTGCTTGGCATTTCAAGCCTTGGCCTCTCCCTATTGGTTTTCCCCTTCGATGCGTGCTAAAAGTGTTTTTCTTTGGACGCTTTTCTTTTTCCTGCTCAGCGCCAAAGTAAACAGAGAAACTCAACAACAACAACAACAACAATAATAGCAGAGGAATCAACTATAAGAAGCACTTAAAAGAAACACATAGAAGGAGGCGGCAGGAGGAAGGAGAAAGTGGCTTCGAGAAAAAGGAACTGGATGCTCTGTTGTTGTTTCGAGTGCTGTTTGGGCTTGGGAGAAGGGAGGAGGTTTACTGCCAAGGTCGTCGTGTCGTGTTTCATCCCCCTTTTCCCCTTTCCCCTTGTTAGGGGCCCAATCAAGAGCTCGTTGAGGTGGTCAAGTGAATTATAGAGGCATAGAGGGGGGAGGAAGCAGCTTGGGTTAACCCAAGGACTACGAGGGAATCGAATTTGCATTAGCATCAAGTGGCTGACACTCTCAATATTTATAGAGGTGTTGTCGAGCGATTCCATTTCGATGATTGCTTATCGATCTCTCATCGAAATTAGCCATAATAATAATTATTCATTCAAGTAAATAAAATAGAAAGGAAAAGGGTTGAATAGTAAAAAGGAATTACATTTTATTAAAATGTTATATGAAGGAAGAAAATCTAGTCAAATATATATATATATATTTAATAATTTTTTTAATATTTTAAAATTATTAATCAAACCCCTACATTGAAAATGCTTTAAAAACAAAAATGTTGAAGAGAAAGGCCACCATATTTCTCTCTTTTTCTTCAGCCACTTAAAACATTCTGATTTTAGCTACAAATAAATACATATGTTAATATTTAATAAGTTATTAAAATATTTTAATATTTTAAAAATATGAATTAAGGAAGTATTTTAAGAATGCATTGAAAACAAAAGGGTTGAAGAGAGAGAGTATGGCATTTGTTTCTCTCTTTTTGTTCAGCTCCCTGAGCCGTTGTGCTTTTAGCTAAGAAAACAAGCTTCCATGGCATTCATAAGGATCAAAATTATCCTTGGATTACTTTTCTTTAAACTGCTTACAATGCACTTGTACACTCTTACACGCAAAACTTACTAATAATGCCACTGCCACTGCTCCATATGGCAACCAGATGCCGCACACAAATTTAAGCTTTACAAGCGAGGAAAATGATAGGAAAATCGAGTGAGTGAGAGGGGAAAAGTGTGGAAATTTTCTGTTGCAAGTTTTGCAGCAATAAAATATTTGCAATTTAATTAAACGAAATTAAACAATCCAGCAGACTGCCAGCCAGCATTTGTGCAAACATGTGTGGCAATTGTGCTTGTGCTCGTAATCTAAATTTGTAAGTTGCCATCTCTTTGTGCCCTGTCCTGTCCCTGTCCCTGTCCCTGTCCGTCTCCCTTGGCCGGACAAGTGCAAGTTTTTGGGCCCTGCTTCCTACTTTTGTGGCAAAGTTTCCTTCGAATGTCTCACAGCCTGAAGGCGCCAGCAAGAAATAGTTTTCACGTTCTATTTCTTTTCCAGAAAATTCAAACAAAAGTGGTCCGGGGGACGGAAGCAATAAATGTAAAGTAAAGTAAGCAAAGTTTTCACTCTGATTATGATAAGGAGAGGCGCTGGTTGAGAGGGGTGGTTACAAATCGATTCGATTTTGGATTTGTGAATATGCAACAGAGACCGTCCACAATCAAAACATGCTAGCCAGTGCAGAAATATATTTTGCATAAATATTTACGCAGGCCAACCCACCAAAAGATCTGCACAAAGTCAATAAAAAAGGGGGCCAGAAAACTTTTTAATGAATTTATATTCGCCCCTGTCTCTCTTTGGCGGCATTAAAACAACAAACAATGGAGGTGGTTTCAACCAGAGCTCGTAATTTACGACATCAACAAAATGTAATACACAAGTTTAGACAATAAAAAGCATCGACATCCCAATCGAAAGGCAAACACAGGAGAGAGCAAGCCAGCAAGGACCTAGACACAAAAAACAAAAATAACAGGAAAAGCGTAGAAAGCCCAGAAACAATGGGGCAAAACAAAGCTGCCAGAGGGGGAAAAACTCGGCACTAATTGAAATATATATTTCCGCATTCAAGTTGTGATTTCCAAAGAAAACTTCTTGGCAGGCGAGCGAGAAAGGTGAAAAGTGCAATGAATAGATTTTTAGGTTCATTTGCGAGGCTTTAAAATGCATTTCCCAATGATGAATTCAACAAGTTTTTCAAAGGAGCTTAGCGTGAGCAATTACTGGGGGATTTTATGGGAACAATAAGCTTTACTGCTCAAATTTGCTTTTAAAAAATAATATTTATTTGCATTCTGAATTGTATTATACAGGTTAATGCTAAATAATCTTGGTTAAAATTGAAGAAATTTAATTTTAAACTGAAACTAAGTATTTTGTAAGAGTAGAAACCAAAGACAGCCATTTATGAAGCACACAAAACCCTTTGACTTCCTCTTACCTGGCTTCACCTTCTCCATTTCCTGGGCGCATTGTAATCACGTTGGCCAACTCTCCTTGGGAGCTGCAATTGGCCTGATTGCACACAGAGGGCATAATCGACAATCGGTTGGCAGGAATTGATAATCTAAACACTCCAATTGAATTGCAATTGCAGCTACACACAAATAATTTGTCTCGCTTAAGCGGGGCCATGACAAGGAGGGGCTCTGGTGGGGCGGCTACTAAGCATGTCGCATTCAATTAGGGCTAATTAGACCATTTTCCATTTTGCAAACGGACAGCGGCGAGTGCCTGCCACGTGCACTGAATTCCAAGTCCACACAGCCAAAAGATACTCCCACACACAGAGAGCAGCGAGGCACGCATCCAGAAATTCAATTTTAATGCGGCTATTACATAATTTGATCCCTGCCCTGCTCAGACACTGAATGCATATTAATTAACGTTCGAAATTTGATTGTGTGTGTGTGCCCAAACTGCAGCAGCAGCAGCAGCAGCTGGAGCTGGAGCAAGGATCTGCCGCCCAAGAAACCGTAGACCAGCTGAAACTACCAGAATTATCCTATACACCCTCGAAGGCATTTGGACATTCAAAAGAGCTAACCAAGCATAAAACTTGGCCACAAATTACTTATATATAGTACATTCTATGGCGCCCAGCAGCACTTGGAGCCATAAGAATACATACACTTTTTGAATGGAGAAATGGTATAAGAGAAATTATATTTAAAGTTAAAGAGAAATCTAGGGAAAATTTAATTGAAAAAGGAGAAAACTTAAATGGAGAAAATATGTAGGTTTAAGGTTTATGTTTTGAAATGTTACAATAGAACAAATTCCTGACAGGATTCTGGGCGGATTCTAGGATAACTCCCCGGGATCTCCGAATTTCTGGCTGCAGCCGCCTGTTATATGAAAATTTCTGGGGGCTTGTTTGGAAATTCCTGCCGGATTCCCGTTACATTTCTTAAAGGAAATAATGTGATAAAAATTGTCTCTGTTAAGGCACTGTTAAGTCCTTAGGGAATTCCTTACCCACTGCTGGTAATTTATATTTTTCTATCCATTTCCTATTCTTTCATATTTCCTAAACATAAACATGATATTGCACTATCAAATTTGCTTAGAAAATATATAATAAATAAATAAACAAAAATATTTCATTTCTAGATATTCCATAGGTACTCAATTTTCCACTGAATACAAATTTCCCAGATTTATTTTCTGAAGGATGTTTAAGTCCTGCCATTAATTTGACATTTGAGCGATTTTTAACAGTCTTACTCGCTCGTTTGCATTCAGGGATTCAATTAATTTCGGATAAATAAATAAGCAAAAAGTAGCACTAAAAATGCAGCCAATGTCCAGCGTAAATATTTAACATGCAATAATCCGGCAGTCAGTTTTCTGTGTCGATTCGTGCCGGTTCTACACGCTCATCAAGCTGGGCATCACATTTAATTAATTTAATAACCGCTTTTAACAAGCATTAATAGCGTTAATTTTTCTGACAGGGCCACTTTTCATTTGCATTTCCCAGCAAAATGCGCATATAGAGCGATGCATACGAAATGTACATACAGATGGATTCTCTTTGTGGTTTCAATTATGGGTCATCAATTGATTGATTCGCTGCCATATTTGCCTGAAAGAGAAATGAGTTCAAACTGGGGAATCATTATTTTTTTTCAGATTTGACTTTGGGGGAAGTTTTGTAATTGTAAAATCCAATAGATTTTGGTGGAAAATTAGTTGGAAATTAATGCTTATTAATTCCAATCAAGCCAGAAATTAATATTAAGTAAACATTTCTAAGGAATTTCATAAAGATTTTAAAAGTAATAATATTTGACATGGAATTTTATAATATTTAAAATATTTATAATGCTATTTACCTCCACTTCGATCTTTCTCCTCAATTAAAGAAGGAAAATTAATTTCTATATTAATTTCCAATACACTTTGTCCCTCATCTAAGCTCTCAATCTCATTAACTTGGCTCTCCAAGCTCTCCTCCAGGCAATTGTCAGCTGAAAGCCAACAAAGTATCCTGTCCAGAAGTCTGACTGCAAGTTGAAGTGGCTGTAAATGCAAGATTATTGCATAAGCCATCATAATAGTGGCCAATTGACAGATAGTTTTGCTCGATTGACGCCCTAAGTCTCACTTTTGCCAGAGAATACAATCCATTAACCCCTCTTCCTCCTTTCTCTCTCCTGGCACGTCAATTACAGGCGATTAATTTGCCTAATTGGCAGTCAGTTGTAAAGATCCCCGCCTCGATCTGTACTCCGAATCCAGCTCCAGCTTCCTGACAGCAGCTGGGAGCTGTTGTTGTTGTTGTTTTTGGGGCCGCCATTTCCATGTTCTTTCCACATGTCGTCATCGAAATGGCACCCAGGATGAGTACATATTTTGACGGACCCGTGTAAACGTCAAATGCCAACAAAGGGGAATCCTAGGAAAACGGAAAATGGAAAACAGAGGGAGGGAGGTAGTGTCCCAAAACAAAGGAGCTCTGCTGCAGATGGATAGTGTCGGTGTGTGTCCCGTGTCAGGCAATCCACCAGTCAAAGTCCTGACAAGAACCGTTTCTGACAGCCACGCTGGCCTCTCCTCAAGGCTCCCCCCATGCCCACTGCTCGCATTCCTTTCATAGGCGACTCCAAGATTTCATCGCCATTGCCTTAATTAATACCAAGAACATGGAACTTGACAGCTGCTTGCAGCCTTAGCTTGAGGTCTGTGGAAGGCTAGAATGAGGTGACCCAGGTGCCAGGCACCAGGCACCAGGCACAAGGCAAGCCTTTTGTAAGTCCAATAAATTCATGCATTTAAGGTAATATAATTACAAAATGTTTTATAAAGTTAAATACTTAATCTAACAGTTAAAAAAAGTGTAGTCTTTCTTAGATATATTTCCTCAAAGCGCGGCTGAAGTCACTGGCGCAATCGTTTTGCCATTGTTGATTTATATTGCCCAGATCGAGGGCCTCCTTGAGAGGTTCACTGAACACCTTGATGTCCTTCAACTGCTCATTGAGTTGCTCCAATTCTTTGGGTTCTTGAATTTGTCTCACCAACTGCAGCAGCAGGCTTGTCAGCTCCTTCTTTTTAAACTTTTCACTGCAATTCAATAATAAATTAATAATTTATAATAATATTTAGGATAAATAAACCCCAAACTTACCCCAAGATTTTCGCTTGGCTCAGTACAAGTTTAGTTGTCTGGGAAGTCAAGTAATCCCCACTTAAGGCTGTCTTTACTGCTGGTAAATAGCAATCCTTGATGGGTTTCTCATCTGATGCCAACGTAAAGTCCAGAAATTCCTTGAAATGATTAAAGTCTCGGCTGCAGCCAAGGGCAGAGGCCCAGATCTGTTGTTGAGCATGCATTGGTGGCATTCTTGAAGAGACCAAAGACCTTTTGGAACTCTGCCTCTCCTCCTTCTTTGAGTATTGAACAAAAGGCTACTTCACGAAAATCTGAGGGTATGTCCTCCTGGGATATTGCCAATTTCTTGGCCTGTTGGATGCAATCATCAACATGATAGTGGCAGGCCTGGGTGTAACCAAATCGCTCGAAAGATATATCCTTGGCGGCGGGCCTGCTTTTAGAAATCATTCCTAACTTGGAGAAGCCTTTGTACAAAGGTGAAATAAGCTGTTGCATGTAGACCTAAAAGAGAAAGGGTTTTAATTAAAGTTAAATTTTTAATATTTTTTTAGAATTCTTACCTTAAAGTCCTTTTTGTCCTGACCAGTCAGCAATGCGCCCAAGTCATTCAATAGCTTTAGAGCTCTCTTCCAAGGCAGATAATCCTTCTCGTTCTTGAGATAAGCCAGCATATCGAGTGCCCAGTCATAGCTTCGAATTCGAACCGAAGCCAAGGCCAGAATATCATCCACCAATTGAGCCCTGTTCAGCTTGTGGATTCCACCAAAGTTGGGATCATTTAACAGACTCTGGCTAATCAATTGCCAGTTGTGTTCATCATAGTTAACCCTGAAAATGGAACTAACTTGTGGGTTTACAAGAAGCCATTCATTGGAATTTGGGGGATCTGGCAAAGTCAAAACTTTTTGAGTCTCAGCAGGACACTCCAGGCTTGCCTGCGGAATAGTTTTCTCAAAATCCGGCAGGTTTTGTCTCACAAAACTAAGTGGTATCCACCAGCAGGCAGAATTTCTCTCAGTCTGTTCTGCCCTAAGGAATCTGGTTTGATTGATCGTTATCCTGCCCTTTGCCGTGTAATCCCTAATGAGGGTAACCAGCGGATAGCCACCTTGGAGTGTCCAAGTATCCATGGCTCTACTTAGATTAAAATCTGGCGAGATTCCATTGCCTTGCTGAGCAGCCTGCTCCATGGATTTCCACAAATCTGCCTGCTTTACATTTCCCAGAGCGTGCTCCCTCAAAAAAGAACGTATTCCCTGGTAGAAAACATCCTCTCCGAGAACCTTGTGCAGCATCCGAATCATCAACGATCCCTTTTGATAGACATACTCCGTGAACTGCCCCAGAATCTGGACAGGATCTTGCACCTCCTTCGAGATGGCTGGCATTGAACCACCCGAGTCTTTGGCAAAAAAGTCCTGTAAATCCTGTGCAATCATTGCCTCGCCTCTGCCCAACTCCGGCTGCAGAGCATCCAAGGCTAAGTACGAAAAATAGGTAGAAGGTCCTTCCTTTAGCCAAAGATCGTTCCACCACTTCATGGTCACCAGATTCCCAAACCATTGATGGGCATACTCATGGCCGGCGGTATAGGCATTTGAATCCTTTTTTGCCTGCAGATCGTCAAGGGGATGAAACGCCAACTGAAACTGACTGAACGTGACCAGGCCCCAGTTTTCCATGGCCTTAAATCGGTGAGTAGGAGCTATAAACTGATCGATTTTTGTCAGCGGCAAATTAAGCTGGAAAAGTTCCTCGAAAAAGGTGATTAATTTGGGTGCCATTTCCAAAGATTCCACTTCTTTGCGTAGCATATTTGGCTGCATCCAGTTATGGAAGGTTATCCTGTGGTTATCCGCAGCAGTGGTTTTATTTTGAAGATCATGAACAGCATAGGCCACCAAGTAAGTGGAGGTTCTTAGAAGCCTTTTATGCGTGCACCAAATGTAGTTGTCAAGGGTTTCGCTGGGAAAATAATGCAGAGAATAAAATTAGGCTTCCTAGATCCTGGAGATCTCATCTACTCACTGCTCTTGGCATTCCAGAACTGGCATATTACTCAATCCCGTGTAGTTCCTATGATATCCCAGAGTAATATTAAAGGTGGCCTTCCAGGAGGGTTCATCGAAGCAGGGAAAGGCCTGACGAGCGAATGTTGGTGAAAATTGTGTCACCGCTAGATTGCTTTTATAATTTTATTAAATAAATATTTAATTAGCCTTTAAAAACCCTATAAAAAGTATATAAAACTCACTGAACTTCCTTTGTTTTGTCATCCACATAGGAACTGTTGTAGTAACCCGAATCCGAGCCATTGAGTTTCGCTCCGAAATGCATTTCCAGTTGGTAAACTTCGCCCTTTACCAGTTCCCGACACAAGTGCAGGATGTAGAACTCGTAAAGATCCTGGGTTTCTATGCTCTTCACACAGTTTTTGCCCCGAAAAGAGCTCACTTTTGTCCTTTCCTCATCAATCTCTAAATCCTTAACATGCAAAGTGATATTCCAGGTAGTTTCTTGTGCCAGCAACTGGATTCTCACAAAGCCCTCGAAACGCAGTTCAACCAAGTCTGTGAGAATCTGTAAATCATAATGCTGAGGCTCCAAGGCCCTGGGCAAGCGATAGTCATTATAAACAGCCAGGATCGAGGGAACTATAGCCAGCAGGAGAAGCCCGAAAAGTTGGCTTAGCAACTTCATGCTGTAAAAATTCAAAAGCAAACATAAAAAAATTAGTTTTTGTAATTTTTCCAAGTCAATGTTGTCAAGGTTTTTGAGGGGCGGCTCAACCAGGCCCATTAAAATTGGGAAACCACCTGTCCCTCCTCCTCCTCTCCCTCTGACACCTTGCCGCAAGGTGTGCCACCTGTCCAGGACCAACCGATTCAAGCTCCGCTTTATCCAGCTAATCAATGGAATCAAAGAACGCTACTGCCTCTGGCGTCTGCGCCGTTTGCTGGGCTTAGCCTTCGATGAGACGGGCTTCCAGGAGGGCACCCGCCAGGCTGCAGCCACCATGATGGAGGCGGTGCGTCTGTCAAACTGGCTTTGCATCCGCAGCTGCTGTACGGAACGCGGCTCGGTGGACATTTATGGGATGGCTCAGGGTCAGGGCAGCCAGCGTTCTGCCGGCGGCCTGATGCGTTTCCAGAGTCAGCATCTAAAGCACGCGGTGCCGCTGAAAGTGTGCCGCCAGTGGATCGATGGACAATGCTGTGTCCTGGTGGATATGCTGTTCGTTGGTCTGCGCAATCTCCTGGACTTTGACACCAAGCAAGAGCAGGTGGAGTTCTTTGAGCGGCTGCAGAGCTTGCTAACCGAGTTGCAGGCACAGAGGATCAGCGAACCCATACAAAGCTGCCTGGTGGCCACCGAAGTAGGACTTACGTTTTGCAAGAAGCTCAGGAAATTAGAGGAGGATTCCGAGGATTTGTTTAGGAGTGCCAGCAAAGACGACGCCTGGCTAATTGACTCCTACCGAATGCACCACCTCAAGTTGATTAGCTTCAGTCCCGAAGCCCGGAGATTTCGTGTTGTTGAGTTTTTGAAACCGGTTTAGCTGGTGGAGGTGGAGGTGGGGGTGGAGCTGGAGATGGGGGGCAGTACGTGAAGGTGTCGCTGTAATTGCAGTTCAATGATCTAACCTTCCAGCCGAATAACTGAATAACCCAAACAATATAGGAGACACTCCTCTCGCTTTGATCGTTATTCGACTCGAGTCTGAAGCGAACTGAATCGCTAGGTGGTTACCTCCCAAGTATTTATGGAATTTCTCTTGGAATTCTCTGTAATTTCTTTTGGTATTTGGCAAATGGAAAAATTAACAGTAGATTTGTACGAATATCTTTGGGTTTTATAATATATTTGGAGCTTAAAGGTGTTGTTGTATTTTTGTAGAATTTTTTCTACGAGTTTTTAGGGTATTTGGTTTTGTAAAAATATAATTGAAGCTTAAAATTGTTGTGTTGTTATTTTCAAAGAATTTTTAAATTACCTGGCAAATATTTGCTTATAGAACTTAAAGAAACTTACTGTAACATGAGCTTTTTTGTTTAATAACTTTTTTTAAAGCAAAACTCTTGAGATTGATACCTAGTTAAAAGCTTAATTAGGGTATTCCAAATTCGTTTAGCTCTCTTATAAAAAATCAATTACAGCTAACTGCCTTTTATTAATGCTAAGAGATAGAGAGAGAAAGAAGAGAGATCACAGATGATTTCCAACTGAAACAAAAGCAAAAAACACTGCAGAACAAAACATTTGTCCCTTTTTAATTTGCTCCCAAACGAAAAAGTAGAGTAATTTGTCAGGACGAACTCCTTAAACCCTGATGCACGCACATTTACACTCCAGATGCTCCCTCCGGCTCCTCTTCTGCGAAAGAGTAAACTATTTTTCGATGGAAACCGAAAAGGATCCGAGCAGGACGAAGTCGAGGCGAAATCACGGCGTGTCGCTTTCGAATGAAAACATAAAAAATTGAGGGCTTAATTAAAAAGCAAAAATGTGCTGCGATTTTCCGCTTTTTTAACGCCAACGGCAGCCCTGGCCCCTGGCCCAGGACCCGTATTTATATCCTTGCTATGGGTTCCCCAAAAAAACGAGCAAGAAAAAACATTTTCCGGGGCTCTAGGAGGAAAAAGCAGTACTACAAGTGCAAAAACTACTTGCTGGCGACTTTTTATGTTCCGCATTTTCCTTGCAAGAAGTAGCAGCGGTGTAGTTCCTTTCGGAAAATTTCCCCGGCCGGGTCTCATGTGTCTTTTTATTCCCTCCTTTCTGCCCCTCCCTGTGTGTTTCCTTACAAATTAAGCTTTTTCATTGCGTTTACTTTTTGTTATTCGCCGCTTTTTTTTGTTTTTGGCCAAGACCATGACTTTTGTTGTTAATTAAAGTTACGGCTAAAAACGAGCAACAACTCTCAAGTGCTCATTAAAATTGAAATGCGACTGCTGCTGCGACGGCTGGAACACAAAGCCGGCAGGCAGGACCAAATGTGTGCCAAATAATGATGTTCCAGGACGACCAGCAACAACGACGACTACTAAATGGGATTCCAAAGGTGGTGAGGTGAAGTGGTGGGTTTCAATGTAGGCAGAGTTTTGGGTAAATTAAGGATCAGGTATTAAAACTTTAAATTTTAAATATTTAAAGATAAATAATCCTTTACTAGACACTTTTCCTATCATTTAAATTTAAATTAAAATAAGAAAAATCTTGCCAAAACATATAAATCAAATTTTCTATTAAAAAGATTAACTCAAAAGGAAGATAAGCTTACAATTTCCTTTACTTATGTTAAATTTGTGTTCTTGTGGCAAAATGGAATGTCCAGGAACTGACACTGGGATGGGGCTGTGGCTCTGGCTCTGGCGGCACCACTTTAACCACGAAACCTTCTGGAGTCATTTGTATACCTCGAGTGCCGGGTCCATATATAAATATGCAGTACTCTCCGCCAGAATCAGGGCAATTGCAGGGCTTTAAAGTGCTCCTTGGCAGGCCACATAAATAAATGTTTGCACATTTACTTTACAAGGAATCCTTGTGTTCCTGCCCTGCCCCCCCCTTTGCAGTTACCAGTTTCCCGGATTGCGGGTGTTGTGTTCGCTTTGTTGCTCCCAGCACGTTCATAACTCAACTCCTGCTGCTGCTGCTGCTGCAAGGATTGGAGGAGGATATGCCGGAGGTGTTGCTTCCCAGACGCTTTATTTACTTGCAATTCGATGCTCGCACAAATCCCGAGCAACTTTCGAACTGCATTGTTTCTTTGTTTCTTGCCGGCCCCGCCCCGGCGATATTCTCTCCAGAGAGAGATTGCCATAACTTTGTATAGTGTAATGGCAATGCAATTGGATAAATTTGGCAGCCCAACGAGCTGAGTTGCACCCATCACCAGGGGGGAAAAGGGAATACGCTACTGCTCCTTCCAATTGCCAAGCGCCGCCGAGTCAATTTTGGGGCCAAATCTCATGGGCGGTCAAAACATCAAGGCTATGGGGGGATGATGCAGTGGACTAACTGGAATGGAATCCCTGCAATCACGTCCCCAATGGGCATCTTAGTAGCTAACAGGAGGATTAGGATGAACTGCAGGATGCGGGAAAGCCGGTCTGCAGGCGAACTAACTGCAATCTAATTCTCAGTGGGCCGAGGAGGTCGTTTATCGGCAGGACCTGTGAGAAGGATATCAAGGGGAGGCAAAGAGAATATTAAGTATACGTCTTGGAAATTATTTAAACAGAAAATATTTATTTTTAATATATTTAAATAGACTTTAAAGTGATTTAAAAGGGGGTTTACGGGGAGAGTTTTCATTTTTTTATATTTGATATTTGCATTTCTGATTGATTTCTGATATTAGTTTGTATTTAGCAATGCAAATATTTCTAGTAAAAATATTTCTTATTATTCACTTTAATTAAATACATATTTTTATATAAATTTATAAACATATTATGACTTACTTTTATTTTGTAGTTTTTATTTTCCCATAATCAATACAAGATATATATTCTTCCCAACCAAAGTTCACCTTTCGATTGGAAAATCTATGTCGTTCGTCGTAGGGCCATAAGCTGAGCCGACAATGCACCAAGTGCGACACGGTCCCGGCTCCATTTTCAGGGCAGTTAGCAGAATGTCACGTAGCAAATGCGACAGCGTGGTCAACATAATGAATGGGGCGTGAAGGGTGGCCACCCACGAACAATACAGCTGCAGCTGCAGCTCCTACTCCTACGCCTCCTGCTCCTTTCATGAAGCCTTCCGCGCTTGGAGCAGCGAAAGAGTGCAGCGCATGCTGCAGGAGCAGGTGCAAGTCCTGTTTCCCTCGAACAAGTGTCATAAACTTGGCTTTTTTCTAGACAACTGAAAAAGAATGCAGAGGGATTATTAGAAAAAACTATAAATATTTATTTTCTGGGAGGGTTCATGAACAGTATTTATTAAACCATATTTCAATTTGATATAATTTTTTTAATAAGTTTTAATAATTTGCATTATTTAGGTTTTAACTTGTATCTTTTCTTAACCATTTTGATACCTTTGCGGGGTATTATTAGTTTCAGTCAGAAGTTTGCAACGCAGTGAAGGAGACATCCTCCTGAGCCGAAGTTAGCTTCCTTTCTTGTTTAGCTTGAAAAAGTTATTCATTTTGCACAGAACTTTAGCCTGTCTGTGGTATCCATTCCATGTGTCTGGTGTCCACTGATTGCTCTGGCGGGCAATTGCAATAACCTTTGCTCGTGTCGACCATGTCACGACATCTCTCCGCCTCGGTTTTTCGTTGGGAGCCAAAAAGGGAAACCCCCGTCAGACAGTGTGTGTGTGTGTGTGTGTTGGGTAACTCGCCTTCGAAAAATGTGTCGTCGATGTGCACGTGACATTTTCGGATGCAATTTGCAATTTGATTTTGTTCCCCAGAGAGAGAGAGAGAGGCCTCCCCCCTTGCTGCCGTTCCAAGTTGCAGTTTCAGTTTGTTGCCTAAGTTCAAGGATCAAATTGATTCCCTCGACTGGCAGCAGGTGTGAGCTGCGGGATGCGTCTTTGCATTGTTACACTTGACCAATTCGGATTGCAATTACACACCTGACTGTTTCTTACCTCCCCCTGAACCCTCTCTCAGTTTTTGGAACATGACTTTATGGGATGAAAAGGAGACTGAAATTGCCGAACAACGATTTGTGTGTTGGCTTCGATGGGGTTTTTCCATCTGTTTTCTTTGTTGGCATTGCCACTTTTTTGTGTAGCAATTTGTGGGGATTATTTGTTGAGTTCAAGAAAGTGAAAGAGAGACAATTAGGAGCCAAGTGAACTGGACAGGACACTGGGTTAATTGAAATGTACATATTTTGTTTATTGTTTTTCACGTTCAATTAAATGTTAAGGCTATACAAGTAGAGTATATCTTTAGTAATCAGAAATCATTATTTTTTAATGGTTAAAGCTTAGATTAAACCCAACTGTTGGGTCCCTATATCCTTACGAACTCACTTGTGACGCCTTTGAAGGATAGGCGACTGATATAGCCCCACTTCGGAGGGCCTCAACTCGCTCGATTGACCTTTGGTGAGTGGCAAATGGTGTTGAGTGTCAGTTGGCTGCTACATGCAGCTACTCAGGCTCAATTTTCCGCCCTCATCCCGAGTCCTGGGGCATTCGATTAGTCGTCGTTGGCAAACCTAATTGAGGAGGCATCAAGTCTGGCCTGGAGGAGTTTGTCAGCTGGCTTACATTAGTGTTTCCAATCAAGCACGCACAACACCAAACACACACAGTTTTCTGTGGAGCTGTCTCTCAAACTCACTAGCAAAGATGAGCTGGAATTTGTAAGGAACCATTTCTGTCTCTCTCCCTGGTGGTGCCTATTAATTAGGATCCTTTTTACTTGCTAGCCTTTCTCTGCTTAACCAACCCAGTCTGATAAGGAGCCCCTCGACCAATGCTATCATTAAGTTTTTGGTCAAGCCGCTGGACATTGAGATAGGCACCGCTGATCAACTTTTTATTGGATCTCGTCGTCGGCGAATGAGAATCCTGTTTGCAGAGGATGCAGCCTGGGAAGCCGCCGAGCTGGAGCGCCTGGGCTTGAGCTGCATCAGGGCACCGGACTGTTATCCTTGCTGCACGAACTACCAGAACTCCATGATGAGAATATAGCATCCCTTAAAGGGTTTAATATATCAAAAAGGTGTTTCAAATTTATTTTCGAAGGTTCTTTCGAAATGATTTATACTTTTAAAAGAGGAATAAAATAAACATTATTGTGGCTGCAATTCTTATGCATAATATGATTTTTTTAGGGATGTTTAAATGTGTTAATTTTTAGTGTTAAGGAAGCCTTAAGTTCTTACCCAAATCCTAACTTTTAGAGCATCAATTTAGGATTTGTTAGTAAACCTTATTAAGCAGGCATCAAACTAGGCCTAGACAAGTTTGTCAACAAACTTTCAGTTAGTGTTAACAATCACACACACACACACACAGCTCCAGTTACATACAAAAAAAACATGCAAAAATCCTCAAATTTGTAAGGTTTCTCTTGAAAAAATCTGTCTCGTGTTAGTTAATAATGAAAAGTCCTATTTCCTTGCTAGTCTTTCTCTGCTAAACCAACCCGAGCTGCTGAAGAACTCCTCCGGCAGTGCCGTCATTAACTTCTTTGTCCGGCCAATGAGCGTTGAGATGGCCACCGCCGATCAGCTTATCACCGGAATCAGGCGCCAGCGGATGATGGAACTGTTCAAGATGGATCGCGCCTGGGAGGCCGCCGAGTTATCCCGCCTGGGCTTAAGCTGCATCAAGGCCCCAGACTGTTATCCTTGCTGCACACGTTACGAGTGCTCCAAGGCGAAGTTTTAGCTTAGCAAATGGGATTTTAAATTATTTCATCATTGGTCTTGTGAAAACAGTCAGCGATTGATCAGTGTTCAGTGGGATGCAACACGTACAACTTTTTATTTAAATGAAGACAATATTATTTCTTTTCTTTCTGTTGGCTCTCAAGTCAAAAATGATTCAAACAAGAATGAATAATTAAAAGAAAATAATAAATTTAAAATTCATGTCTCCATGTACGGCTCCAGAACAAGCAGAAGCTTTTTGTTTATGATTGTGTTTTGGGTCTCTTTTGTTTTGAAACGCGACTTTAGTGTGTGTATTTACAATTATCGATGATTAAATTTTAGCCATTAAAGCTAGAGCAAGGTTGGATCTTTGGGACATCGTTGAGGTGGCCGGCTATTCTTGACTCCTGGCTGTTGACACACTTTTATTAGCTTTGATGAGCAGGAAAACGCAGCCTGGACGCAGTTGGAAATTTATGTCGTGCATTTGGTTTGGATTTTTCGAAGGTGAAACTAGTGGCCGTTTAAATTAATAATAATAATAATGACTTTAATAATTTAGTTATTGATTTTTTTGTTTTACAATTTTCTATATTTTATTTTAGAGGTTTTATTGGTCTCAAATTTATTTCTAATATTTATAAAACTAAAGGTTTTCCATTGATTAGAATATGCCTACAAGCTGCAATTTGTATCTAAGTTCAGAGGAGGTACATATTATACCATGTACCAAAGGTACAACGGTATTATAGTTTTGTGCGAGGGATTTTCTGTAAGGAGAGGGGAAAAAAAAAGGGTTTTTTTTTTTTTTTTTTTTTTTTTTTTTTTTTTTTTTTTTTTTTTTTTTTTTTTTTTTTTTTTTTTTTTTTTTTTTTTTTTTTTTTTTTTTTTTTTTTTTTTTTTTTTTTTTTTTTTTTTTTGGTGTTTTTTTTTTTTTTTAATGTTTTCTTAAGATATTTATTAATAATATTTATTTATTTTATATTCCCTCTCTTATTGCAATGTTATATATTTATTTTTATTTCAATAGCTTTCTATTCAGCCTTTTGAAACACCTTTTTTTATTGTGGCCGCGTTTTTGCGGTCAACTGTCGGCGGTGTAATAAATTGATTCTTTGGGCCTTGTCTGCGGCCATTAATCTATTTCCCGGGCAGGATGCGCCGCCACGCCCCCCAAAGCTGGATTTGTTGTTCATTGTTTAATGAATGGCAGAGGCAAATTTCGGCGCCTTTGTTTTCGGAGATAAAACCCTTTTGGGGCGGATCGTGTTTTTTTTCGGAGGATGGAAGGGGAAGGATTTGTGGCGAAACAAAACACAACTGATTATGGCAGCGGGAACTGGCCGAAACTGAGGCCTAGCCCAATAAAAGAGCCACTTGCTCGGATTAATTGAAAGCCAAAAAAAGAGCGAGTTTGGTTTCGAGGGGATTTTCCTCCCCACATTTTTTTTTTTTTTGCTGACCCTCCTGCAACCGCTCCTCCATCATCATTTGTCATTGTCAGCTAACGGAGTGTGATGGCCCGCTCCATTTTGCACTAGATGAGATAAGAAGAGAACCCCGGACCGGGGCCATCACCGCCTCCCATCCGATTTCGCTCAGTGCACTCGGCTGCACTTCCGCGCGGAGCTCCCTTCCTGACTTTTCTTTTCCGTGTGCATTCAGCGATGCGCTAATCAAATTATAAATCGTGCCCATTGGAAAGTCGTTCGATGCAGGGCAGCCGGGATTGAGATTCGACATTGTCATCATCAGCAGAAGCTGAAGCAGCAGCATCAGCACGGGGCAATCATAACTCGCACAAAGGCCACCCCAGGCCATTTTCCCACTTTTTTCGGATGCTTTTCGAGGTGCGGCGGGGCGCCGTCATAATGGCTGTTGTCGGGACAGTTTAAAGTGGTTCAGTCGACGGTCCAATTGTACTCTTTCCCCGTTCAGTAAAGCTGGTTATTAGTATTTTCTGTGTTCCTCATCGAAGGGGTACTCTACAGAAGGGTTAAAATTTTGAATTTAACTAAAAAATGGATCGATTTTTCTGTAGAACTCTTAAAAATTTCCCAAACCACGAATCCCAAAGCTCCAGTTCCGCAAGCTAAACCCCTGCATAATACATCCTTTGCTCTTGTTTAATGTTTTTCCACGAGTAATTGGAAAAAGGACATTGAGTTTGGCGCAATGAAAGGAAAGGTAGGGCAGGCGGTTGGCTGTGCGGGGCTCAGGTGTTGGCCTAGAACATTTCACATGGGGAGCATTAAACAATGCCCATTTCTTTAATTAACAATTTGCATTTGCCGTGTTTTACCCCCGATTTCTTTTTTTTTTTTTTTGTGTTTTAACCCAAGCCTTGTGCTGCAGTTAATTGCTGTTTACTTTGGGCCCCGCTGTTGTTTTATGTGTTCACTTGCAATAATAGCGCTCCACTTTTCACATACAAAATATCAGGCGAAAGGGGAAGGTAGGAAGGTAGGGCAAGGGTGCAAGGAAATAGATATAATCCCAAACTGAGGGGCATTCCCCTTGCCTTTGTGTGTGGCATCTTTCTTTGCTAATGACTCAAAAATCCCATCCAATCATGCAAACTGCTCGGAACTCTAGGACTCGCCTTACGGCCGGAGATAGTAATTTATTTCTTAAAAAGTGAAATCCATTAACACAAATTCTTTGAGCCACCCATCCCATCCTCAGCTAGAATCCTTTAACAGCTTGCTCGCTCCCCTGCTTCCATATCTGACCATTCACGTGGCAGTCCTGTGCTCCGGTTTTCCGGCTTTTCCGCCTTGAAAAGCAGCTAGAGAAAAATTGCAATCACCTTTGTGATTGTGCTCTGCCTTTCAGCTTTATCGCTTCGGCATTCAACAGTTTCCCGCTTTTGTGCACTAAAAGTATTAAATTTTCTTCAAATATTCTCGGTATTATATATACACATGTACAAACATACATATGTATGTATGTGTGTATGAGAATGTAACTCCAAAGTCCATTCCATTTTGTGGGGGATTCCCCTTTTTCTTTTTCTGCTCGTTGCCCACGCAGAAAGTCACTTTAAAATCTCTTTGACGTTGGCAGCCCTTTATGGTATTTTTAGTGCTATTAATGTTTAAAAAATGTTTTATTCTTAATTTGGGATAACAGCATTGAAAAATCATTAAAAATATATTCTACAAAAATTAAATTTGAAAAAATGTATGATTATAATTTTTATTTATTATTTTTTACAATAAAAAATGCATTGGCTAGAAAATTTGATTTCCTGGTAAGAAGTAAGAATATTAACACCATGTCCATGAATTTATATGAGTAAAACTAGTTTTGCAGAGTTTTGATTTTTTTTGTGCAGAGATTATATTTTATTGGATTTACATGGTTAAAAAATAGTTTTCTAAATTTTTTGCATATTTCACCCAAGTAGAAATTACATTTTATTGAATTTACATGATTAAAAAATTGTTTTACTGAGTTGTTTAATTTTTTTCAATAACTAACCTAAGTATAAATTATATTTTTATCTTTTCAGAGTACTTGTTTAAATTTAATATATTAGAATATTAATACTAAAGTACTTTAAATACCGAACGTTTTAAAAAACAAAACAAGTTGGCAGTTTCTCGGTTACAAAAAAAATAATAAAGCGGCAAAAGCTGAACTCTATTAGTTCCACGAAATTTTTGGTTGCGATCGAACGCATGGCTTAAATCTGCTTTCCCAGTCCATAACAAAAAATTTTGCAACATAAGCATATTAAGCAGCTGCCGAACCATAAACGCTTTAAGGTAAACAAAATAAATATATTTATAAATAGATCGAATCAAGTTACCAAAATTAATACGTGATTTTTGGCAGACTATGAAATTGTGGGTGATTTGGTGCGCTTTCAGCGTACTCGCGGTGCCTGGGTACTACGCCTATTCCGGGAAAGGCGGCGGACCCGTCCAGCAGACCGTGGACATTATTCGCTTGATCAAGGAGGTCACCGAGACGATCCTCAAGTCATGGAAACTTATCCAGGAGTTACCCGTGGCGGAGGTCACTGCGGGAGCTGTGATCTATGAGCATCAGCAGAAACTGCTCAACCAAATGGAGGCGGTAAATGGAAACATTCGGCGACTGGCAGAGCAGGAGGCTCTCAGCACCGCCCTGACCATCGAGACGCTGCTACGGAATACACGGGAACAAACGATGCTCCTCACTCGAGTCGCGCAGCTGAAGACTCTGATCAAGTTCGTGGACATACGCTACTCCCAGCTGGCGGACTACGAGCAGCACAAGGACAGTTTGGAGCCGAGCACGCTGATCAAGTTCTCTCGCTGGAACGTGGATCCCGGCACTGACGCACTGTCCTCTCAGCTGGAACTGCTGCATGACTGCCTGTACGGCAATGACCCCTTGGCCATTAACAGTCAGAATAATACCTACAGCTCCTTGCTCTCCGATCTGACAGCCAGCTTCGAGGCGGCACCGGAACAGATGTGCGTGGCTCAGAAGTCGGCCCAGCAGTTTGCCTACCAGCTGTTCTCCACGGCCGCCTTCACTGAGCTCAAGGGATACGCCATGATGGAGTACTCGTGGATGGTGCTGCGCCACTTTAAGCAGGGTAACTTTACACAGGAGCTGCAGTTGATGCGAGAGCACCACCAGCGGCGTTTGGCAAAGGCACAGCAGGTGCTGCGGGAAGTCATGTCGAAGAGCGGACGCGTTTACTGGCGCTGTGATCCCAGCGGACAGGAGAAGCATGTGGAGGACGAGACCTATTCACGCGTGACACGCCTGCTGCAGGGCTTTGTGGAGAACGAGATCAACCTGGGCGAGGACCATGCCTGCTGGGGAACCTGCGAGGATCACCACAATACCCCTGCCTTGGGTTGCTATGAGCCGGAGAAAGAGCTCTGTGGCCAGCAGCCCGCCTGCAAGGGAAAGCTCTACAACTGCGGCTTCATCGAGTCGGATATGTCCATCTGCCCCTCATCCAATGACTCTCTGCGGCGGTACGAGTTCATATCCATCGGGGATGGGGTCACACTGGGCGAAAAGGGGGAAGGGGAGTGCAAGAACAAGGCATTGGTGCCCTCCTCCTGGTCATACTGGCTCTTCTGGCGCTGTCACTACTGCTTCTGTCTGTGCGACGAGCCAGGTCCGAAGTCCGATCGCTACTTCAACCTACGCGACTCTGTCTCGAATTTCATGCTCAACATGATCGTAACCGGTGTCCGGTTTGTGAAACGCCACCGTGTGTTTCATCTGCAGATACAGCAGGGCAAGCTGCTGCCCCGCGGTGCTATCAATATCACCTCCCTGGAATGGCAGTCCCTCAACGAGGTCAACCTCACCGACCCAGATCTACGGGAAGGCTACGACTATCACACTCTGAGCGCGGACAGCCGAGCCCTGGACCTGGATGAGATCGTGGCCAATGCCACGCACCATGCAGTCACTGGCGTACGTTTCCGTCTTCTCAACAACCGCCTGAACCTCGAGGTGCGCTTCAGCCCCTTCAACTTCTCGACTGGGCTCCTGCTGGACCCGCAAACAAAGAGCTATTGGAAGGGAAATGTTAACGCCCAGCGCCAGAAGCTGATGGTGAAGGATGGTGATATACCCACTGCCTCGGAGTTGCCGTCGCTACCACTGTCTACTACCAACCAGTTTATGGAGTTCACCAGCTCCAGCCAGCAGAAGGATGCAGCCCAGAATACAGTGCCATTTATGGATGTGCAGGAGGTGGTTCCTCAGCCGCCGGTTCCGCTTGTCGGTCTGGGTATCTATCACAAAGGTCGATCCGGCTACGGAGGCTTCTTTGCTCCCAAGGTGGTGACTTTTGATTTCTCCAAGAATCTGTTGGATTCTGTGAATTAAATATTAAGGATTTTTTTGTCTTTACACTTGACCAAGGAGCACATGTTAGAAAGCTACTGGGAGCTAGCCATAAGGCAAGCCATTAATCTTCAACCAAAAAAAAGAACTAAGAATATAGTCTGCCATATGGTATAGAATCATGTAAACTTTATAAAACTTTATTAACCATAAAACTTTGTAATAATCATCTCGAATACTAGAAATAATGCCACATCTTCATGGCTTTTCTTACTTGGTAACTTATATCTTCTTTTCATAATTAATAATCATCTACAAATAATTTGCATTTCAATAAATTTTTTTTGTTTTTTTTTTTTTTTTTATTTGGGGGGGTTGGTTTGTTTTTTTTTTTTTTTTTTTTTCTATTTCCTCTGCGCATATTACTCCACATTTCCATAATTGCCTTATTATATGTACATACCTTTGCAGGGTATTATAATTTTTATATATTCTTAATCAGAATTAATAGGAGAATCGTTATAGTTATCTTTTGAATTTGTAAATGGCAAATTGTAAATTTGAAACATCATATATTGGCCAAAAATTCAGAAAATTAAATTCTAAAAGGATTGCTGTTTTAATTTTTTTCCCCTTAACAAACATGCAAATCAAATTTAAAATTAAACTGTTTTTAATTTTAACAATTTCGAAAAAATTCGAAAAAAAATTTGTTTTTCAGAACATGGCTAAGAAAACAGAAGCAAACACAGCAATGCTTTCAGATTTCAAATTGGTGTATTTTTGGCCAAAATATGATTTTTCAAATTTGCAATTTGCCATTTATAATTTCAAAACCTGGCTAGATCGATTCTCTCATTAATTCTGATCAACAACTATATAGGGTTTATGTGGTCGAGATATGACTCCTATTCATCGTGCTAAAACGTATTTTAAAAGATGGTTTGAAAGGGTCGTCAGACCGAAAAAGCCACCAAGCGGCCATAATTTAAACTATGGCTTGTAGGCAAGGGGGGACAGAGAGAGAGAGCGCGCGATGTGTTTGCTCGCTCTCTCAGGTTTCGTTTATTGCTTACACAAGGCATACATATGTGTTAGTTGGTTTTGTGCTGTATGTATGTGTGCACGATGCGAACGCAGCGTAAACAACTTAAGGCTTCGATCGACAGGTCGCGGGTTCGAACCCACACAAAGACGATTATTCAATATCGTTATTTTTTATTTTTTTTATTATGAATTTAACTTTTTTTAAATTTATAATAGATTTAAAAATACAAATTTTAAATGGATGCTTACGTGATACAAAAACGTAAGGTGGACTTATTTTATAATTAACACATAAAGTGTACACAAAGCCATCATTCATAAGAGTGTCAAAGTTTCCTGCAAAAATAAAATAATAATACACATAAAATCAAAACTCGTTACACTAGTTAACACCTTACACTCACAGGCAATAAAATTTTGAAATTAACGTTCCGCTGTCGTGCTTACGTCTTTTAACGTAACGACGCCACGGTGAGAAACGACTAACGCATCGCCTTGGCCACATCTGAGCTTGGTCTCAATGTCAATTGAAGTTGGAATTGAAAGGCGATTGCTAACCACATGTTATCGGAGCTTTTGCGGCGCGGCGTCCAACGACCACAGCACCTCCTCCTCATCCAACAACTGAGCGAAAAACTACTTTTGTTTGGGGCAACCGCATTCTACTCACAGACTCCGAACAAGATGACCGACGACATTGCCGTAGATGCTGCCAAGAGGACGGCGGCTCGCACAGCCGTGGACCAGTGGGTGACAGAGGATACCAGGATTCTGGGCATTGGCAGCGGTTCCACCGTCGTGCACGCCATCCAGCGCATCGCAGAGCGCAGGTGGAAGGAGGGCGAGCTGGCGGATCTCATTTGTGTGCCCTCGTCCTACCAGGCGCACCATTTAATTTTGGATTACAACCTGAATCTTGGCGACCTGGACAGGAATCCCAACATAGACGTTGCCATCGATGGAGCCGACGAGGTGGATAGGAAAATGGTGCTCATCAAGGGCGGCGGTGGCTGTCTGCTGCAGGAGAAGGTGGTGGCCGCCTGCGCCAAGAATTTTATCGTTGTGGCCGACTACACCAAGAATTCGGCCCGCCTGGGCGAGCAGTGGTGCCGCGGGGTACCCATCGAAGTGGCCCCGTTGGCTTATGTGCCCATCAAGCTCCAGATCGAAGCGCTCTTTGGAGGCGAGGCCTCCCTACGAATGGCCAAGGTCAAGGCCGGACCGATTGTCACCGACAATGGCAACTTTCTGCTGGACTGGAGGTTCATTGCCAATCGAGAGTATGACTGGGACGAGGTCAATACGGCCATCACCATGATACCCGGCGTCCTGGAGACGGGCCTCTTTGTGAATATGGCCCACAAGTGTTACTTTGGCATGGCCGATGGCACGGTCAAGGTCCAGAATAGGTAGACTTTCTTGATTTTCATTATATATCTATTACGTTTTTCTTCAATAAAGTTGTGAGCGGCCATTTTGAGCACTCTTTTTCGCACTTAATGAATATTCCTGGCCTCCAAAATGAATTTTGAACATGTTTCGGGCTTCTTTAGTTAATAAATCGAATGGGAAATGTGCGATATCATTCATTTATCACAATTTATTGTAAATGGAGCTACTTATAAGACATTTCCCTTAAAATTTAATACTCCAATTTTAGTTTCGTCGCCATAAACTTCTTTACAAAATAAACAAACAATATCGTGAATGTGCAGTTCTTTCTGTGTGTGTGTGTGTGTGTGTGGGGTGGTATGATCTACAAAAATTAATTTAAACAATAAATAAACTACTGAACACACATATCGGGTAGGCTGTAATTCTAGAAGGCCTTCTTGCTCCTACCAGGCAGCACGGTCTCCTTCAGATACTGAAATAGGGACAGCAGGCCCTGTTTCTTGTTTCGCGAAAAGTAATTGCTGACAACATCAGGACTGCGTCGACTCTGATCGCTGACAGTGGTGGGCAGGACGCTGTCGTTGGCGCTAAGCGAGACGAACAGGGCGAAGGGCACAATCCACATGCAGATGGTGAAGTAGGCCAGAACCTTGGGTTTGAAGAGGACATAAATTTCACTTTATAGATAAGAAGCACCGATTTATGCAATCATTCCACTAACCTGCGTAAAAGGCACATAGACACTGGTGAAATACTGAAAGGCCAGGAAGTGATTGACCACCAGCATGGCCAGGGAGCCCAGCAGGGGAAGCGACAGAAGGCGCACGAACGGGAATCCGCCCATAATGGCCAGGTGGAAACCCTGTGCCACGAAGCCGCATATGATCATAGTCCATGGCAGGTCCTCGAACAGCATCAGCAGGATGTACACAAAGATGGTGAAGCTAATCATGCCGAGAATGCATTTCCGCGCCGCCGTCGTGTACTCCTCCGCCAGCTCCGCCAAGTAGTAGAGGCCGGCCACTGAAAGAAGAAAAAATATTGGACGTTGGCAGCAGACAATGACGCGTCGTCGCCTTACCTATGGACAGGGTGAGAAACACAATCTGTATGCCCAGGGAAATCCAGCCCAGTATGTAGAGGAAACCCATGATGTGTACTTTAGCCGAGAGTCGGGCTATATAATAGGGTAAATTGGATATATATATATATATATATGTATAAGGAGGCGGCTCCAATCGGCCGACAAAACAAAACAAACCAATTGGTGTGGCTGTGACGGAACGAACTAAAAAACGCTGGTCCCTCTGTCGTGGTCCTCGGCTATATGTATTTCGTCGAACGCCAAATGGTCACATAGTTGTGCAAAAAAAAAATAAGAGCGCGTGGTATTTTCTGCCGCACGCTTTATATTTCGCCAGTTGAAGCAACGCTTCTCGGCGCCTAAAACCAACCAACTAACTAGTTAAGCGGCTTGTGCTAGCTGCCCAGCAATTCACATCAAATGTCGGCAGGCAATGGAAGCGAAGAGGAAGCCGCAGAGGCTACGGCGGCGGCTGAACGCGAGGCGGCGTTGATGGCCGAGGCCGTGGCTGTGGCCTATCAGAGCGAGGACGAGGCTCAAGACCAGGCTGCCCAGGCTGCTGCTGAGGAGGAGGAGCAGGAGGAAGAAGCTGGAGAGTCAGCAGCCGATAATCAAGAGGGCGAAGAGGAAGCCCAAAGCGAGAGCGGCGATGGCGGCGAGAATGCCGAAAATGATAGCAACGACAGTAATCCCGGCGAGGGAGGCGGCAATCCAGAGGAGACCGCAGCAGCCGATCGCCGTCAGGCCACCAAGAAGGAGCTAACAGTGATCATTGACAAGTGGGAGCAGCAGCAGACACAAAACGGCTACGATCCCATACCCACTTTGAGGAGGTAAGAAAAAAATAAGAGAATTCTCCAATCAACCCAAACTTTAACCCTAAAATCTTGCAGCCTGGCTGAGATCTTTGAGCGCGAGAAAGATGTGTATCGGCGCAAGGACCCAGATCCTCTAGACACGCGCCATCCCTACCGAGCGGATCCCAGCTGCCAGTACGGACTGCTGCTGAAGCTGCTCTTCCGCAAGGATGCGTTCATGAGCAAGGTAAGTGGAGTAGGGAGTTTGCTGCACTTCATAGCTCTGAGACTAACCAAACTTTGTAGCTTCTCTGCGATTATCTGCGCGAGAACTACTTCAGTCGCCAGGGCGTGAGCCGCAGTTCCCTGGAATTAAACATCCTAGCCTGTCGCCTCATCCTGGAGCTAATGCCAGGTCTGGAGACCACCGTGGTCTTTCAGACCGCCGACGACGATGGAACAATCAATCGCATCTACAGCTGGGCAGAGGACAGCATTGAACCGCTGCAGAGCTATGCTACCGGCCTTCTGGCAGATGCCATGGATGTAAGCGACATAACCATCAATTATCGAGATCAGAACATGCGCCTGGTGCCCAAAATGATCAAGCGTCTGCACATGCTGCTGGCTATCAGCAAGAGTGCCGCCTCCGAGGCCAATAACACATCGCTGCACAATCAGTCGGCGGACAGCAGCAGTGCGTCGGCGAGTATGCTCAGCTGGGTGGCCTGTGCCAGCAACCAATCGGCTCCCCAGTCGCCGCAGCACAATGGCAGCGGAGTGGGAGTGGGCGGAGGAATGCCATCTGTGCATGCCGATACTTCCAATATGTCCATATTGTTTGAGAACAGCCGGGATGCCTTTCCCGTGTCCAGGTACTACAAGCGCATGTATATTCCCATGCATCCGCCAACGGCGGACACCAGCCAGATGCTGATCATGCGCTACCTGACCAGTCTGGGCGAGTATCAGGAGTACCTGGCCATGGCCTTTGAGAACAACGTTATGCAGCTGATCTTTGGCTATCTGGAGAACCTGGATCGCCGTGACACCTGTCTGGCCTACGAGGTGCTCAAGTATCTGGCCTCGCTGCTCTGTCACAAGAAATTTGCGCTGGAGTTTATCGCCCACGGTGGCCTGGAGGTGGGTTCTTTACTCCTATCTTTGTGGAAATAGATATATCATAGCTTTTTTTTACTTTCTGCAGCTACTTTTGAAGGTTCCTCGTCCCAGTTTGGCCACCACGGGCGTGTCCATAGCCATTTATTATCTGGCCTACTGCGAGGATGCCATGGAACGCATCTGCACCATGCAGCGTCCGCTAATCTCGGAGCTGGTTCGCTATGCCCTGTGGATCTTGGGGCGTTGCCACGACTCCTCCAAGTGTCATGCTACAATGTTCTTTAGTCTGAGCTTCCAATTTAAGGTCATATTGGATGAGTTTGATGCCCAGGATGGACTTCGCAAGCTCTACAATGTGGTGAGTATCGATTAGGGGTATAAAAACGATGAAAAACCCGAACTAATTCCCTGTTTTTCCACACAGATCTCCGTGCTGAAGATCCTAGATCCCACCCACAATGACAGCGACAATGATTCGGAAATCAACGAGGACCAGGAGTGCGCCTCGCGGCAGATGGTGCGCCATGTGTGCGTAGCCCTCAAGCGCTACATGGAGGCGCACTTCTTCTACAAGTACAACAGCTTCCTTTGCCAGCATTACGCCAACTCCTCGACACACTTCTTTAGCCAGAACCCCACAGTGGCTGCCAAACTGACTTTTGATCAGTTGCATGACCAAATACGCACTCTCCAGGAGCACACATCAATCCGCGCCCAGTGGCAGCCGGTGGATCAGCTAATGAAGCTGGGCGGCATCACCATGCTGCTGAGAATCATCGCCTTCAGCTACGATTGGATGAACACGGGACGCTCGGAGACGGTGCGCTCCGCTTTGGATGTGCTCAGCGTTTGCTGCATAATCCCGCGGGTTTACGTCGTTCTCTGCGACCGTCTCACCATGCTGGACAAGACCACCACATCGGGATTCTGCTCAGTGCTGGGCGCCGCCGCTGGAGAGATAACCACGGATGCAGAGGTGCTTAAATCGGCGCTGGCGGTGCTTTGCCACTGCGTCTGCTCGCCGATTATCCGCAATCCGGACAGCAGCAGCGCCGGCGGCAGGCTGATCAAGTTTGGAAACTCGTCGCGCAAGAACAAGGCCAATAACAAATATGCCGAGGAGCTGATCGAACGCGTTTGGGAGTCAGTGTGCTCCAATAACGGCATTGTGGTGCTGCTTTCGCTGATGCAGACCAAGGGACCCATTACGGATGCGGACTGTATACGCGGCATGGCCTGCCGGGCCCTGGCGGGCCTCGCTCGCTCCGATCGCGTCCGGCAGATTGTGAGCAAGCTGCCGCTCTTCGCCAGCGGACAGTTGCAGACGTTGATGCGGGATCCCATACTGCAGGAGAAGCGAGCGGAGCATGTCATCTTCCAGAAGTACGCCCTGGAACTGCTCGAGCGTGTGTCGGGCAAGACTAAGCCGCTGAACAATCCATTGGATCCGTCGCTCTCCAACATGCACAAGGCGAACGTCATTGCCCAGACACGCATTCAGTACAACAAGCAGCAGCTCTACCAGCTAATCTTCGAGCATCTGGAGAGCAATGGTCTCTCGCAGACGGCCCAGATGCTGCAGCGCGAGGTGGGCCTGCCGCTGCAAACGCCGACCACACGAAGCTTCCACCAGTCGCCTTTCGATTACAAGACTCTGCCCAGCAGCGGGAGTAGCTCGATATCTCGGAGCCGCCTGCGCAGCCGCATGCAGGACGTGAATGCGGCGATTATGGCCAGCGGTGAGCCGAACAGAAGTTTCAGCGAGGATCCCTTGCTAGCTGCTGTGGGAGCTGGAGACGGACCTAGTGGCAGCAGCGGTATACCGAACTTTGGATCGCTCAACGCCAGTAGCCAGACGCCGCCCATCAAGATCCGGCGAACAGAACGTCATCCGTCGATAAGTTCCTCAGTCAACCGCTCGAACATCATTCAAAAGCACATGATGGAGCCGGGTGGCATGGCCATGGGCCTGCCCGACGACCTGGCCCAGCCGCATCCCAATCGCGTCACCCTGAACACCATTGTGACGGAATATCTCACCAATCAGCATTCGCTGTGCAATAATCCGGTGATCACCTGCCCCCAGTTTGATCTTTATGAGCCGCACAAGTGCCCCGATCCCCGCCCCAGTCGTTTGCTCAGCTCCAACTACAACCTCACCAGCCGACATGCTCGCACCCAGGCGGGCTTCAATACCAGCCGCTTCGATCGCCGCTATGTGCATACCCACTTCTCGCCGTGGCGCACCATTCGTTCGGCGGACTATGAGGACTTGGAATTCACCTGCTGTGACCTGGTGGGCAAGTACATCATCGTGGGCACGCAGCAGGGCGACGGGCGAGTGTTTAACTTGAACAACGGCGTGGAACAGTTCTTCTCGAATTGTCACAACTTTAGCGTGGATGCGATCAAGGCGAATCGTGCTGGAGATTTGGTCATCACCTCCAGCTTCTGGCGCATCCCCACCAGCATCCTGTGGTCCATAGCCGACAATGAATTCAAGCTGAAGCTGCGCCTGCCCGATGTTACCTACTGCGAGTTTAGTCAGACCTCGCAGGATCGCCTCTTGGGCACCCAAAATGAGGTGAGTTTTATCAATGAGAAGAAGTATTAAGATGGGTAACGGCCAAGCAATTTCATAATTTTTCCTTTGCAGTGCGCCACTTTATATGACATAAATACAGGAACCAAGGTGTCCACCTTTACACCAACCATCCCAAATTTGTACACCAAAAACCGAGCGACTTTGTGTCGCACCGATGAGCTGATTTTGTCGGGTAAATATATAAGAATTTTTAAGATTTTAATTAAGATTTTAATATATTAAACTATATAATATTTTTTGTATTTCTCACAGATGGCGTTCTCTGGGATGTGCGTTCGGGCAAGGAGATTCACAAATTCGACAAATTCAATCAGTGCATATCGGGTGTCTTCCATCCCAACTGTCTGGAGGTAAGCCTTCCGTCTCACCTGTATTTTTTTGATGGATAATTAATTGGGTTTTGCAGATCATTGCCAACACGGAGGTCTGGGATTTGCGCACCTTTCATTTGCTGCAAACGGTGCCCGTGTTGGATCAACGCAACTGCACCTTCTCGCCCATGCATGTCATATATGGCGCTGGGTTGGGTGCGGACAGGGACCATGACTCGGAGACAACCACCTATGATACAAGCTTCAATGTGCTGGATGCCTATGATTATTCTAGCATTGCTACCATCGATGTGAAGCGCAACATCAACGATCTGAGTGTCAGCGCCAACGGCGGACTTATTGCGGTCGTTGAGGACTACAGCGGCTACGATTCGAAGCAGGAGACCTACGTGAAGATCTATGCGGTGGGCGTGAAGAAGGGCGAGCGGTCGGAAGAGGTGCGTCCAACTGCTAAGGAACTGGGCAGCGAGATGGCGGACGCACTAGCTGCGCCGCCGTCGGAGCCGCATCAAGCGAGTGCCAACGATGTCGGCGGTCATTCTTCCATGTTGGAGTTTGAGGTGGCACTAGCCGCCGAGGAGGAGTCCCGCCAGATAAATCCCGCCGCCGCTTTGTACGCAAGTCCGAATCTTTCTCGCCAGCATGCAGCCAACAGCTCAATTGTTGGCGTGCGACGGCGAGCACGTACACTGGGTAGCAACGGGAGCGGGAGTGGCCATACGAATTCACATCTAAATCCGAATCTAAATGCCAACGCTGCTATCGATCTGAGAACCCTAATGCGGCGTATGGATGATATTGAACTAAATATTATGTCTATGCTTGCAGGAAGATGATGATGAGGTGCCCGAATCTGATGAGGACGGATCGGATACGGGCTCTGACAGTAAGTTATTGCCTTGAGTCGATCCTACAATGTCTCACCTGGATGCAGCATTTAATTTAGGTCCCGATTTCATGGGTTTCCCCATGCTGCGACGCCACCTCAACGGCAACGATGAAGACGACGAGGATGATGATGATGATGGGGATTTGGATGATGACGATGGCGAGCTAATGAGCGACGAGGACATAGACGTGGATGATGATGCGGATGGGGACGAGGATGCTGAAGACGATGTGTTTGACTATTTCGCCAATGCCGACAGCAGCTCAGATGGTAACTATTCTTTATGCCTTTTTTAGACTCTGTTTGTGTACGACTTGAATTTTCTCCCTAGATTGAGATTGGTTCCTCCTCCCGCTGCCCAGTGTCTCGTCTCACGTCTTCTCTCTCTCTACACACCTGTCCTGTTGCTCGTTCGTAATCAACCACCATAGACCACCAGAGACATCTCGTTGCCAATTTAGGATAATACTTTTAGGGAGCTCCTAGTTTGTAAGCCTGTTACTCCATGTTATTTTTCAATTTTGTACAGAAGGAAAAAGACACGGGAGGAAATGAATTGTGAATTGCAATGGCGACTGTGAGCATCAAATTTGTCCAACAATTTCGATGAGAAATGTACAAACACAAAAATGAGAATTGCATACAACTTTTGCTATAAAAAAACAAATAATAAAATGTAATCTTGTTGGAATTATATCTTGTTTCTGATCTGAAATTTGTAGCAATATTAGAAATTAGACGTAAATATTGGAAAATATTTAGGATTAGACGCTAGATTTTGAAGATAGACAAGGGCTTAAACTCGATCTTTGTTCTACTTGGTTTTAATACTAGTTAAATTTACTCTTTTGTTCAATATTTCTGTTAAATAAGCCAACCAATAGGTTATTGCTTAATCTAGGAGTAGAGAAACGGCCTAGCTGGGTCACATCGCGGCCCCCTGCCTTTATCTTATCGCCTTAGTTGACGCTCCAAGTTGGGCAATTAGCGGCCCAACCTAGCAGCAGTTACTCACTCACTGGCATTGCGATGACGTTTGCTCTACGAAAATCGACCCGAATCTCGGCCCGAAATCCTTCATCCGATAGATAAATATGGTGATATTCTCGGGTCGTTCATTCGCCGTTCCGCCGATCCCATTCGATCAGCGTTTGTCCGTTTAAATTGCAAATTCAGTTTCTGTTTGACAACTGACCGACACGCGCGTGCTCCGCCAACAGCTCTAGACGACTCCAAGAACTCTGGAACGGCGGAAATGTTTGTGCTAACTAAACCCATCGGATGTTTGGCCCTGCTGTCGGTGTTGGCTCTTGGCTTGGCGTTCGAGGAGCACCCACACTTTTGCATTGAGACGGAGCCGCTGCTGCTCTCGGAGATCGATCGGCATGTGGTGATGCCCAGCGAGAAGGATCTGCAGTGTCACATTAAGGCCACCACGCTGACCCTAAAGGAAAAGGTGAATTACCAAAGGGAAAGGCACCTTTGGAGTGCAGTTTTATATAATTTTGTGCTAATTTATGCTTTGGAAATGACAAATGCGCCTCTGTTGGGTTTCGTTTAATACAGTTTATGGGGGTTTTCTTTTATATTTTATTGTTTTAAGGTCTTCAAAATGGCATTAAAAATTCCCTTTAAGATATATTCCTATTAATATTCCTATTCCTAAAAAAATTCCTTTAAAAATTAAAAATTTAAGTAACTTTACTTTGATTTTTCATTGGTTTTTCCATTTAAAACCACTTGACCTTCCATCCCCCAGGCCAAAAATGGCAAAATCTCAGCACGAAGTGTTGGAAACAAGTCTCGCTGATCGACATCCTTAAATGAGTTGAGCCAATGCCAGGTGCTATGGCCATAAATGTGCCACCTCGAGTGGCTATCAGCAGCCAATTCTTACTTATATGTTTTCCAAATTGAATTAGCTTTTGGCGATAAAGCAAAAAGCAGACAATGGTGCCCCGCGGAAGAGTATAGATAATGCTATTCCGGCGGCCAAGATAAGTCCAAGTACTACTACCACCTTTATCTGTCTCTAATCCGCAGGCGAGCCTCATAGACACGCTGTGCACGGATCATGGCTCTACGACGGTGCATCACGACAATCATCACTTCCTGCGGCTGCACAACGGCGAGCTTAGTGGACGCGGCGCCCAGAAGGAGCTGTGTGACAACAGTGCCAGCTCGGTGCTGGCCTGGGTGCCCTATCACACCGTCCTCAAGAACTATGCCGCCGAGCTGAATCCCAAGGAACGGCTGACCTACATAGCCAAGGCCACGAATGTGGAGCGTGAGAAGACGGAGCTGTGCCACTTCCGGCACACGGATCTGGTCAATGCAGTGACTGACAGCCTCTTCACCTGCGTGGTCATGATATTCGGGGACAACTTTGTGAGTGTTTCCTTTGAAGATTAACCCAAAAATTCTCTCATAAATGTTGAATTGTCTTCAGTATGGTCTGGAGGACAACATCAATGTGCTGGTGGAGCTGGAGCCGCTGATGTACCAGCTGCGGAACATAACCTTTCTGCCCTGGCGCAACGTCACCAACAGCTACAAGATGAACCTGGGCGACAGTGTGCTCCGGAATCCAAGTGGCGAACGGAAACCCATCTATGGCAGCCTCAACTACGCCTTCGTGGAGAAAATAGAGCTGAACACGAGCACTGTCTACCGGGAGGAGCATCATTTGGCCAAGTTGCCGCTGCTCTTCGAGCATCGCGGTTCGGTTCTGCAGCTGGACGAGCACGGCGTGGGCGGCTTGGACGTGACCGAGAAGGCGTACTTCGGGCGAACTATGGACGCCAGGAGCGAGGTAAAGGTCCAGGTGATTGGCCAGTGGGTTGACCAGCACCGGGAGTTTGGCGCCGACATCTACGAGTACTACGGTCACGGATTGAGGCGCTACAAGCAGCCCCTAGCCGGTGCCCGGCTCACCTTCATCCGTATTGACAACACGGAGCCGGTTTTCCAATCGCCCGAATCGAATAATCTGGCCAAGGCATCGCTTTTCCGAGAGCATAAATCGGGAAAACTGAAGGAGGAGCGCAATCAGACTGCGGGAAACTTCACCGAGTGGGAAAATTCGGAGTTGGACTCCGAGGATGAGCCGGGCTTCTACGGCTGGTTTGTGGTCTGTGCTCTGCTCCTAGCATTCGCCGTTGTGGTTGGTCTATATCTCCTGATACGCTTGCACAGCCGGCGGAACAAGCAGAGGCAAATGTACGATCTGGCCAACACAAATGTTCCGGCGCCAGCCTAAAAATCTATTTAATTTTAAATCATAATTTACGCCGAAAATAAACAGAGATCAACAGGTGTTCGTTCGCTCTCCGAAATGTCAGTTCGATTGAATCGGGTTGGCAGGTCGGATGCCAAAAATCCTTGCTTTTTCATCCTCCTCTTTACGGATAATTAAATAGTGTTTAGTCGGGTGTAGAACACACGGTGAAAAGTTAAACAAAAGTAAATGAATAAATTAAAGTGAAATGGTTACATAGAACGTGAAAATAAATGCAAAACACAGCCAGGGGAGCAGTGGCCGGAAGTTCGAGGCGGTCCTTGGTTGAACACCGCCAAGCTGCAGTTAATGGATTGAAGAGAAAAGGTCAGTCAGCTAAATTTATATTCATATGTACAGTATTTTAAGCTAAATGGTTTAAAGCACTGGCTCTTAGGGGGTTCATAAATAAAATATAATATATAATCAAAATAAAAACAAATAAATATTGCGACCGGCGAGGCATTAGTACCTTTTCGGCGCAAGAGAGTTGGCAGGGCCCGCGATTGCAACACGCCTATCATCTCACTCACACACAGAAAAAGACAGAAAGACAGAAGCAACTCGCTGCAGAGAAATTCATTCATCTCATCGAACTTTATTAATTGCGTTAGACAGACATCTAGTTATTTCATTCGTTTGGGTCGCAAAGTGACCCACTGCTATGACATTTGTTTTGGTTGTCGCATCCCGCGTGTGCCGTCTACCCCCGACCATAAATATGTGAATTTCTGTGGAAGTTTTGTGTGACGCGGCCATATTTGACGAAGTTTTGTGTGTTTGGATGTGGATGTGGGGCGAGCTGCGGAAATTATATAAAAATTGAGCGCAGGTAAGCGGCTGTGGCGGTCAAATATTGCGCCAGTCGAGGTCCCGGGGAGAAAGGTGCATCGAGTGCGGGAGTAAGTGAATCAAATCGCGATTCAAGTCGTGGATTATGTATTTGTTTCGTTCTTTGGAACCTGAAAATATATGATTTTTCGCTCACACCAACACTAAGATGGCAAATTGTGTATAACACTATAGCTGTCTCTGTTTGGCTCAGGAGCTACCAGACCTCTAAACGGTCCCTGTTGTTGTTAAAAGGAACTCTCGGCCTAACAGCCTAACAGCGCTGTTAACCAGCGAAGGAATCTAAAATCCAAAAATCGAAATTAATTAAAGTTAATTTTTGGCGGCAAACAGGGGACTCGGTTGCGATGCACCTTTAGGGGACCAATATCTAAGGGTGTGTGTTAATCATTTCGGTTATTGCAGCCGTAACCCTCGAGAGCACACGCATAAACACACAAAAGCACACACGAAATGATGGACCGCAAGAAGGCCTTGGAACTGGACAAGATCTGCCGCCTGTGCATCTCGGAGCGCAAGGAGATGCGCCCCCTGTTCAGCGAGAAGGTGCCCGAGATGTTGATGGACATCACCAACGTGCAGGTGGAGCCCACCGAGGGCTGGCCGGACAAGATCTGCGTGCAGTGCGTCCACTCTGTCAGCCGGAATCATGCCTTCAAGACGCTCGTCGAGCGCAGCGACAAGCAGCTGCGCGAGTATATCAATGGCCTGACCGTCCGTCTCGTAGCCGAGGAGCAGACGGCGGCGGCCAAGCAGCAGGCGCTGGAGCGCAAGCAACAAAAGCAGATCCAAAAGCAGCAGCGGCTCCTCGAGGAGCAGATTCAGCAGCAACATCAGCAACAGATCCTCCAGCAGCAGCAGCACCAACAACAACAGTCTGCTCCGGCGGCCAAGCCCAAGCTGAAGCCGTTGCTGAAAAAGGGATCGCGCCAGCATAAGCAGCGACATCTGGAGGCAGCCCCGGTTCCACAGCCGGCACAGCCTCCACCGCCACAGCAACAGGTTCAGCTCCTGCCAGAGCCTGCGACACAGCAACAGCAGACGATACAGCAACAGATCCAGCAGCTGCAGCTGCCCACCCTTCAGCCCGCTCCCGCCCAGCTTCTGTCCACGGCCGCTGCCACCACAACGATGCCGCAGCAGATTCTACTGCCCAACGGCCAGTTCATAACGACGGCCCAGATTGTAGCGCCGCAGCTGGCGCAGATTATCAGTACGGCTCCGCAGGCTACGGCCAACGGGGCAGGCACCGCCGCCCAGTCCCAGTTTCTGCCCCAACTCCTGCAGACGCCGGGCGGTCAGACGCTGCAGATTGTCCAGCAGCCCAACGGCACTCAAACCCTGCAGCTGGTCCAGCTTGTGCCACAGCGGACGCTGGCGCCCACCGGAGTATCGGCGGTTACCACCACCACAACGACATCAGCGACGGACATGGGCCATGCTCACCACAGTGGCGTTTCCCTCGCGGATGCGGATGTCCAACTGTTGGAGGATGGCTGCGAAGTTGAGGACGAGGATTTGGACGAGGTGTACGAACAGCTGGACAGCAAGCCGGAACACAGCTACGAAACCATTGTGCTGGACGATGACCAGCAGCAGGACTTTTTGAAGGACCACCATCAGCCGCAGCAGCAGCAGCATCATCACCACCAGGTGCTGATCGACGAGGATCTCACGCAGAGCGAGAGCCAGGAGCACGAGTATTTTGACGACCTGGAGGACCACCAGGAGGCGATGGACGAGACGGAGGCCGACATGGACGAGCAGCTGAAGCAAGAGGAGGAAGAGGAGGACACGTTCATCATCGAGGAGATTCAGCTGGAGGACGACGACGAAATGCTAGAGGATCCCGATGCCGAAGCCATCAGCCCCTCGGACTGCGAGTACATTACCGACGACCACCATCCGCATCTGTCTGGCGAGGTGGACGACGTGGAAGATGCCGATCTGCAATACGCCATCATGGAGCCGCCGGACGGTGAGACAAGTGCCGAGATAGATCAAGCCTTCCTCGAGCATGAGCAGGCACAGGCGCATCAACAGCAGCAGGAGGAGCTGCAGAGCATTTCGCTGGAGAACGCGGTGGTGGAGTTTAGCCAGGCGACGGCGGATGCCTTGGTGCCGCCGACTCTGAATGTAAGTTCGCCGAGTCCCACGCCCAAGCGGGCCAAGCGCAGTCACCAAGCGGCTGCAGCGACAGCAGCAGCCACCGCTGGAGTCACCCTCGAGCCCTGTGACCACCAACCACCCACAACTGGTCATCCGGCCATCAGCAGCAAGCTGGCGGCGGCCAATTCCCGCCAGCTGGTGCAGACGGCCAGTGTTATTGCCGCCGCTGGAGCGGACGACAACTACGAGATCGACGCCAATCTGGTCACTGAGTTTATACGTCAGCACACATCGCCGCTGGGATCGGGCAGGTATGTGTGCCACTTGTGCAGCACCGAGTTCCGGCAGTTCAAGGGCCTGCAGAACCACATGCATTCGCACACCAACTGGATTCGCGCCAACTGCAAGAAGCAGCCGCAGTGCGAGATCTGCCTGAAGAGCTTCAAGGGCCCCGGCATGCTGCGCATGCACATGAAGACGCACGACGCCGAGTCGAGCACGCCAGTCTGCACCATCTGCAATCGCACGTTCAAGTCGAAGGCGATCCTGTATAGGCACCGGCAGACGCACCAGCAGCGAGCCTATTGCTGCGGCGTGGCCAATTGCCGGAAGAACTTCTCGTCGGCGGCGAACCTCAAGTGGCATGTGGAGCGCAAGCATCCCGAGGTGGTGGAGCCGCTGTTCAAGTGCGGCGAATGTGGAACTTTGTACGAGAGCGTCGATGCCCTGCAGATGCACGTTGAGACGACGGATCACACGACGGACGTACAGGTGATGGGTGCCGGCCAGCCAGACGACGAGGCCTTCAGCGGGGCGGTGAGCATCGTGAGCAACGGCACAGAAATGACGAGCCTAATGGCTGGCCAAGGTGGTACGACATTAACGGGAGCCACTGGATCGGCCGGCGACACACATGCCGTGGTAGTGGGCTCCTCCGGTGAGGTGTACTTTGTGACGCAGGCGTAGCCAGCGGAGTATGCCGGTGCAGTGGCTACCGGCGAGTGCCTGCTCGGTATCTAGATGACCACGTAGCTGTAATATACAACTTTATATATATTTTTGTACTAGCAATTAGCACAACTTCACAAAAATTATTGCAATCCTAGATTTTTGTCGTAGATCTTGTCTAGTAAGTAGTAGCTCGTCTAGGCTAAGATTCACTCGAATTTTGTAAGCAAATCCCGAAAGGGGCAGAGGGTAAGAGGCAGTTCTGACCAGGAGGATCGACAGGAGGAACGCCAAGCTGATGCATGTAAAACAAATCCTGCGGAGACTGTGTGCCAGTTTTTTTTGTTTTTATTATTCTAATTATCATCTTTTATTATTATTTTTAAAGGGGTGCCCACACACAAATCTTGAATCACTTTGAAATTTATTTAAAAATGTCTTTAAAAGTAGGAAATACTTTATTTTTGGTTAATATTCTTGAACTTCGAATGCACTTTTCGTTAAAGGAAAAACTATTATTTTCGTGGGCACTCCTCCTTTTTCGTGGGAAATTATCAGACTGGCATATGTATTTTTTAGGCTAAAACTATAAACGTATTTCGGCTTTCGGTTATAATTGTTGGGCTTTGAAAACTTGTAAAATAAGTGAAAAGAAAATTGTTTTAACTGCAAACAAAATAAATTAACAAAACCTCTTATAAAATCCAAAAACATGACTTTCTTTGTATTTATTTTTAAGCATTGTAATCCAATTGTGTGGAGAAGGGGGGAAAAACAGCAGAAACCAAAACAAAATTGTTGAGCAGCAAAGAGAGAAAAACAACAATTAAGCCAAGGTCTTGTCGTCTATTGATTCCCAATTGCCACGTGTGGCTGATAGGATATAATACCCATCCGATGGAAACTCGATAATAGCAGCTACATAAGCAATAATGATGTAAATAAGATAGATAAATTGATATTACAAAATATTGTAAATTTGATAAATCAATAGAAATTGGAATTTCATTTTTAAATATTGATATTTTAGCGCTCTGCAACTCTTTATATTATTTTGTGAATTTTACAAAACCTTCCGGGGGCTATGTACTTTCCCATTTAAAATTTCCACAAAATAATCAGTTATTATCAGAGCCTCGCCTTGTCACATGAAATTGATAATTAATTAGCAAATAAGTTGCATCAATTGGACTAACATTGTGACAGCAAAAATCGCCAGTCTCTTATTTATTTATTTTGTTTTCAGATTATTTATGGCGGTCAGGCGAGTGTAATGATAAGATAACCAAACTGCCAGACGTTTTATGTTTTTTGACTCCGCTTTTTTTTTTTAATATTTTTATTTTTGTTTGTGATTTTTATTACATATTGAACAATCATTTTCCATCCAGCTGTTCGTTCGGTTAATCAACTGCGGAAAAGCCGCCCCTCTTTGTGACCTGCCCCCAAAAAAATTCCTTGTAAATAAATTATAAAGCGTAAATAGAAGTGCGTCGCACTTGGGTAGTTACATCGATTTTTTGTGGGCTTTTTAATAATTAAAAGTCTAGCTTTTCCTTGACTGCAACTATAATTTTTTATGACCTTTCAAGAAGGGTTTTATAATACATTTTAGGTATAGTTTTTAAAGGGTAACTTGGGTATGATTTTCTTATGTTAAATAAATACGAATAACCCATATATTTCAGTGTTTTTCAGGAGTGAAAAAGCTAAAGCTTTTGTTTTCGGGTCTCTGACCTTTAAATCAAGTATTGAAAATGTATTATTCGACTGGAAATGTCCTTGAACTTTGATCCATCACAAAGAAAACTTGGCACACGCAGCCAAAATGCATGACAAAAAAATGGCTAAATTTATATATAATTCTGGTGGGAATTTAAACTCAAAAAACCCTGTTTAAATTCTCAAGAAATGAGTTCTTTGTATTGCAAATATTTGTCAAATGAATACATACTTTTAGCCAAAGGACACACTATCCCTCTTTTGCAGGCCAACAGTTGTTCTTTTATTTCAAATTTAATTGATTTGACATCGGGGAGAAGTGGGAGGGTTCTTCGTTTCGTAATAATTGCTCACAAATTAATTTCTTTGATTCAGATTCTTGTGCTTATTAATGCACATTATTTTGGCATTATTAATATGCGTTCGTTTCGATTCGTTTATTTCAATTTTTAAATGGGGAAAAACTGCGACGTCACAGAGGAACAACATGCGACATTAGTCACGCCAAGGCTGAAAAAGAAACTAAATTTTCAGCGACCTTTCCGAATTTCCAATTCTATAACGCAATTGGGAAATTGGTGTGTGAGTAAAATCCAAGGCGCAGTGTAATTATAATTATTAAAAATATGAGCATTTGCTGAAATATTTGCTATATTATTGCTATAAATATTATTAGAAATGAATATATTATATCTAGAGAGAGAGTCGCATGAGAAAATATGATCATTTTTATCATCAATATTTCATGTTGAGCTTTTCTATTTGATGTTTTTGATTATTAAACCAATATTTCATCTCTTTTTCTTGCTTTCTACCTGCTAAAATGATTATGGTTTTGCATATTTCATTTAAAATTCTACATTTGATTTTGTTTTTCAGTTTTTAATTCACTTATTTTCTTAATACATCTCCATTTTCCTTTTCCTAATATTACTTTGGAATCTTATTACATTTCTTCTGAATGTTTATTCTGAAAAATCAAAAAGTTAGCTTCATTTTTGTTTATTCAATCTCTGAACTGAATGATATTTCTCGAGTCAAAGTCTCGCAATTCGATACCCTTTAAGATTCTGCCTTTTGAAATTTGTTGAAAACAAAAATATTTTCCCCGCAGAACGAGTTGGGGCTCTGTTTGTGTCATTAAACTGACCGACCGACTGACTGAGTAAACAAAAAATCAAAAACAGCCACAGCAGCGGGAAATTATTCCCCAGAATGAAACTGAAAGCGAAAAATATTAAGTATTGTTTAGAGGATTAAATAATGTTTACAGATCTTTGGCGTTGATAGTGATCGATCAGCGATCGGTTATAGTGCTGAGATTTACCAGACACTGGCCTGTAATTCTGAGAGGGCCAAGTAAGGCAAACAAAGGCACACTTGTTAGCCATTTTCAGTGGGCCAAAAACCCCTGCTACGCCCCCTTTAGTGTTGCCGAGACGCAGCCGCGCATTGACGCAATTGAAAAGAATAACAAAATTGTTTACTTGGCGCCGCCAGCCGCTTGGCAAATAATACCCATAACTTGGCTTATTATTAATAACAAATTCTGGGCAGTGATTTGGGGTTTTTGTATTGTTTCTGCGTACTAATTTTTTACCTGAAACAAATTTATTTTGATTTAAAATCAATTATTTTGAGAATAACAATATATTTTGTTAAATTATTAAGGGGCTAATATTTTTTTGGCATCTAATTTACAGCAGAAATCAGTATAAGGTTTAAATACAATTTTTAAAGGGTTTTAGGGGATTTAAAATATATTAAAATTATATAAAATATGTCAAAAGTATGATGCATTTTTCGTTTTATGTGCTTCCCATGAAGAAGAAATGATAAAACAATGAAGTCATCAGCCTGATATATTGCCTTTTATGAATCATTACAGCTTGAAAATAAATTACTCAATCAAGAAAATGTGTATATTAATAAATTGCATTACATTTTCTCTTAATATTTATTACTAATAATAAATAAAAAGGGTATACCAATTTCGTTGAGGTTCATTTCCATATCTTGGCGCCTTTCATTTCGTCACGAACCTACATTTCACACGTCGAATAGCATTTTTGTTTTGATTTTTTCACCAAGCATTCCTCTAGAAATTCTATTTGGCCCAAAGCAGAGTCCATAACCTAGGCTATAAAGGCTTTTTATTAAAATTAGGGAATAACCTCGCTTCGATATCAAATCTCACCTTGGCGAGCTTTTAACGCTGCATCTTTTATCTACCTACCATTAAATTAAGGTTGATTCTACCTCAAATACACCAAAATCCGGGCAAATACTCTTCAAATATTTATATAATTTCGTACAATTATAGAACTGGCTGCAGATCGTGGCAAATATTTTTAGCATTATCGTCGCCGCTGCTGCTGCTGCGGCGCAATTTCAGTTTCATTTCCGATATCGGAAAAAGATATTCCCCAAAATTTAAAGAATAAAATGGGATATATGTATATAAGTATGTATTTAATGTGGGGCACACGAGCTCGATCGCTCCTCTTGTTATTTCGGATTGGGGCGTGTGCTTGACATTGTAGATCCATTTGGTCATGAATTCGCTATTCGACGGCATCGTCTGGCGGAGAATCACTTTTGGCTGATTGTTCATTTCGTCTGGCTGTCGGCACTCGAGCAAAGAATTTCTGCATCTCAAGGCTCGCTCATGATCTGGTTAGATATATCTACAAATTGTACCCCTTGAAGTCTTTAAACTGGGTGAAGGATATAGATGAAAGTGCAGTCGTGCCTCCCGTTGTTCTTATTTATTTGAGATCCTGCTCATATGCTAAGATCAATCAGATAATTTAATGTATTTTTGATTTAAAATTAAATAAGGCAGATACAAAAGCAAAATCCATACATTGTCGGGTATAAAAACTGTTAAAAATCTTCGGGGAAAATTTCTTAAAATTTTCTTTATGCTCTATTTTTATTTCTTTGTCGAAACTCTATAACCTTAAGGGTAAAAATTATAATAAATTATCCCTAAATATGACTTTCTTCGTTATAAATCGTTCTCTTATATCTAATATCTCCCTAAACTCAACTCTTACCCTTTAAATATATCTTTAAAAACCCAAAAGTAAGCAAAAAATTAAGAGTAAATGAACCATAATTATCTGTTGAGTGCCTGGGAGCAGTGGCCGCCAAGGGTTTTATATTGGAAAAACGTGGCTAACCGGGCTAGAAACACATGCAAAGCATATTTATCATCGGATGCCGGCAATTGTGATTTGGCAACTGGCCAGAGGAACACAGACATTCCGCCCACAAACAGCTGGGAATTGGGAATGGCAGCGATTTGGCGTGGTCAGTGCCAGGGTATTGGAATTGTGGTAACTATTTCGATTGGCCCTGAAAACCACGTCTTTGTCAGGGGCGAGCAGCATTCCCGGGCATTTTTTTGTCTTCTATTTTCCTCAGAATTTCCCCAACTTTCCCCCCACCGAATGCGGAAGTGTAGCCGCCGGCAATGTGGTCATTCGTAGCGCCATCGTTGGCATCTTCGATCACGGCATTAACTCGTGGCCATTGTTCCGGTAACCGATGACGTCGCACAGAAAGATTCTCCCTCGCTCTCTTGTTTATTTTCTAATCAAAGATACGAATACGAATTGTATCTAGATATTTCAGGAAATGCTTGGCATAGTCCGAAAAGTAAAATTTCTAGAATTGGGGGAATTCTTCTCGCCCCAAAAAGTGAGAGAGAAACGTCAAAGAATCGAATACTTTTTGGCTAGCTTACTTTCTATTCGTGGCACTTCAATGTCAGGGTCGGTGTAAAAAGAGACCTGTTGCAGTCTCCGCCTACTTAGTACTTGTATTAAATGCTAAAAACCTACTGAAATGCTAAAATGCCGTGTCAACGGCTTGCCCGCCTAAAAATAAACAATTTTTCATTCAAAAAGAAATTAATAAAATTTCAATTTTCAGCCTGCCAACAGCAGAAAATGCCAAAGAATTCAGAATATCAGCAGAGGCGTTGTATAAGTTTGGGAATTAGTTTTGAAAACTGAATGAAATTTAAGGGGGAGAATGGGAATTTTTAAAGGGAAAATTAGTATTGTTTATTTGCAATTAGTTTTCATATTGTTTCCTTTGTAATTCCATTTTTTTAAGTTAATAACAGTGTTTTAATTGTGATTCGTATAATATGGGAATTAGTTTTGAAAACTGAATGAAATTTAATGGGGAAGAATGGGATTTTTAAAAAGGAAAATCAGTATTGTTTATTTGCAATCAGTTTTTAAATTGTTTCTCTTGTAATTCCCCCTTTTTTCATATTGTTTCCCCTTTTTAAGGTAAGAACAGAGTTTTAATTATGATTTATGATTCATTGAACTATCAAAAAATCTGTTCTGAATTGCCTTTAATTAATTCAACTCAATTGGATTGCTGACTAATGGAAATCAGCTGATAAACTCAATTTATTCGCCGCTTGTGATTCATTACTATTATTGGCCAAACAAGTAGGTAAACGACGTTTAAAGACGGAGGGGCAATCTCTCCGATTGTCGCCGATTGTTTTTGTTGCAGCTGTTTGTCGTTTTCAATTAGGCTGAGCAACTGGCGCGTGTTTTCAATAATACTTACCATCGATACAGATTACTGAAAAACAGAAAAAGTGCACCAGCAGACAGACAGGCACGCAGAGGAACGATCTAAAACTGAATCCCCGAAATCGCCTCCTGGCACGCATTTTGCTCTCTAAATGCAGGCCCAAGGCTTACCGACATGTCCTTGCACCGATGCTGCACCTGCAGCAGGCAAGCCGCAAGGTCGTCCGTCAGATAAATAATCTCGTAACTTTTGAGTAATTTATTTTATCTTAAAAATTTAATTGGTACCTTAAGTCCCAGTGAAATCCCCAAAATGATTGATGCTAATGTGGCGGCAACACCTCCTGAATTTCATTGCCCACAGGCTGAGTGACAGCTTCCCTTTTTTTTCGCCTGTCACCCAAATTGGCCCACTCTGGCCGAGCATCCGGATGAGTAAGCCATTGCCAGCGACAGCGGAACAAGCCCCAAAAAAATATGATATATATAAAAACAAACATCAGAATTTAAATAGTCATATATATTTGCCCAGCTAAAACATACGTGAATATATATACCTTGAGAGAAATCTGCCACAGAACACAAACGATAAAATGTTTACTAAAGTAAATTTGGATTTCAGGCGGCATTAAAGCGATCAAAAATTTAATTAATGACAGATTTCTAATAGGAATTTAGATGGGCTTTGAGTGCCAAACACACACGTGGGCCATAAATAACAAGTAAGGAATGATGAATCCTAAAAATTCTTTAGAAACTGAACTTTGTCCTTAATTTATGAACCATTCGAGGCAGCCTCTTCCTCCTTACTATATGCATGTCATAGAAGGAAGTGGCCTTGCCTTTTGGCTGCATTCAAAGTCAATGTCAAGGATGTGTGTGCAGGCTTCCTAGAACAATGGCAGAGGGGCGAGGCGACAAACGTTGTGGCTGGTGGCGCCCACTTGCCCACTTATTATCCTAGGCCTTGGCAGTGGCCTTCCCAACCTAGACTCTCAAGCTCTCCTCTAAATAAATTATTCATGGGTGCAGCACTCTAAGGGATGGGTTGAGGGCGCTGAAATTCAGGCCAACTGGCAGGCATAACTCTTATCGGATATATGGATGGGTTTCAGGAGAAGGAGGAGAGGACAAGTTTATCACCCATTTTGGCTACTGACTGATGTAAAAATACCCCACTGTTGCGTCACTTTTTGCCATTTAACCATTGAAAAAGGAAGCTTTTGACGTTTATTTCGGGATGTGTGGGATGGAAGCTCACGCGATATTATATTCTGTGAGCTCTGGTTTATTACCTTTCCTGTAATACTAGCGACGACGTCGCCGGCAAACACTTTCGATAATGGCAAACTATCTGCAGCAAGTGTAATTGTATCTGTATCTTTAGGTTTCGTGTTACGTGCCAGACACTTGGTTCTCCGATTGCTGGGAAAGTTCTAGAGGCTAGACTCTAAATCTAGCCAAATTCTTCAGTGAAAGCTGGTCTGGTTGCCATAAAACACTTAAAACAAGTGAAATTCCTGACACTTGCTGATTAAATCGCAGAAATTCTTACGTTTCAGTTGCATTATCGAGAATTTCTAGCTCCAAAAATATAAATTTTGATTTAATATTGATGACATTTAAAATTGTAGCAGACAGATACTGATGATTAATTTCTTTTATTAAATTTAGTTGTAATTTTTAAAGTTAGATTCCCAAGAAACCAAGTTTTTTAAGATAACCATAAAATAGCTGATAGGAAACTATAGATAATATTAGTACAGTCAAAATATAATCCCTAAGACTCAATGATTAAATCCATCGATTGCTGCCACTTGACAAGCAGTTAAGAGCCTTAATCTCTCGCCGATTCCCCCAAGAGGCAAGAGCTTCCCGGCGACCAGGTATACCGATCGAACCTATAGATTCCATTATTATGACCATTATGGAATGGAAAATTCTGCGATAAGATGTGAACGATAACGGCAAACGGAAGGTTTGTCAACAAAAGAGCAGTTGTTGGCCATTGGCCACTCCTCCCCCTCCCCCACCTCCTCCTCGTCCATCGTGTGTTGTGTTTTCCGATTTTTTGCCTTGGTAATTTAATTAGGCCGTTCTCCATTCATGAGTCCCAATTATGCGGAAATCGCCTGAGAGCCCCGGTACTCTCTCAGTGCCAAAAACACTATATATGGACGCTTCCGCTAACAAATATTTGCTCCGGATTTTATATACCTTAGCAAAGGGTTATTTGGCTGCAAAGTGAAAAGATACTGGGAAAGATACATAAATAAATAAAGTATCTCAAAGCTACTATTCATTCTGAAGCAATCTAGTCCTTCTTTGAGTTTCCATATCCGAATTTCCATTACCTTCTAGACCTGTAAAGGTCTATGCCCACCTGCAAAGGGTATACGAGCTTCGGCCTACCGCAGTTAGCTTCCTTTAATGTTTTTTATACGACAAACAGTGGGCAGCCGGTGGAGATTAAGAGGAAAAAACAGTTTGCCTAAGAGATTTCCCATTGTTTATTGTGGTCTGTCACAAATAAATTGGTTTCTTGGAATCGCTAGACTGGATTTCCCAGCTTAAAAGCTGGAACGGGCGAGCTGAGCTCTATTTTTAGCCAAGTATCTGTGAGATACAATCTAAGCCAGGACACTGTTGCCAGGCCAAAAGCCCCAAGAGCTCGGCTCAATGTCGTGTCCTAAGACAATTTGTCATCATCCCAATCCCCAATCCGAAATCCCAGGAAAATCAGTCGGAAAATAGGAAAATGAACTTGTGGGCTTCGAAAAGAACACGGCACATGGTATCTCTTCCAAAAAAGGGTGCGCGGCTGAGAATGAGAGCGTGAGAGAGCTGCTGCACAGAGAGAAATTCTTGGCTTATTTTAATAATATACAAGGTCTTACAAAAATTATTGTAAAACTGCCATTCTCCATTATGAAACTTTAAAAGAAAATATAATTAGCAAAGACAGTAAATCTTTATTTTAAAATTATTGCAGATACTTTTAAGCTTTTTGGTTGAATTTCTGTAAACAAATATTTTGATGTGTACGCGCTCTCTGAAATAAGTATCTGGAGAGTAATGTATCTCAGCTAGTTGCCTCGCTCGCACCCAAACAGCCACCGCTGTGCGGGCGAACAAGTGCTGCAGAGGTTGCTAGCCGTCTCGCTTCCGCCCATGGCACAATGAGCAGCGATTCGCTCACCCTCTCTCAGCTGTGGAAGAACCTATAAATACAGGAGCAAAGCGAGGCAGTCGAAAAAAACTTACATTAACATCTGACGCGCGCTCCGCAGCAAACGAAAAGTGAAAAATTGTGTGACAAAGTGCAAAATAAGCCACAAAACGCGCATGAGAAATCAAAATTAATTGAGAAGCATAAAATTGTATACATATCGGAGCACCCACTGACGCGTGTGTGTGTGTGCAAGTGCCAGTGCTGTGAGATTTTCACCGTGGAAAATGCAAACTGAATGAAAAACCCAGCCAAAGACAGCCAGCAAATTGGAAAAGAGTAACTCGCATTGGGGACACGCAGAGGTGTCTCAAAAAAGGTAAATTTATTGCTCAGAAACGACGCCAGAAAGCGATTAGCGATTTTTGAACTGCCTGTGTGTGAGTGTGTAATTTTGGCATACGTGTGGCGCGAGTGGAGCGTGTGTGTGGATTTTATTTAATTTTTTTTTGTGTATGTGCACTGTAAAAATAGCTGAGGCAGAGCGAGAGGGAGAGAGAGTACACTTCTCTCTTTCACACGCAGAGCCAGTTTCAAGTGGCGTTTCTTTCTTTCTTTCTTTCCTTTTTTTATGGTGTTTCTTTCTTCTTCTGCTTCTTCTTGCCTTTTGGCTATCATCTCTGTTTTGTGGTTAATCTTTTGTTTTGAATACGTTTTATCTACGTCTGTTCGGGGTTCTGTGTGATTTTATGCCTGCGTGTGTGTGTGTGAGTGAGTAGCTGATATTCTGCTGCTAACTTTTGTTTTTGGTTTTGTTTTACTTTTTCTGTTTTTTGTTTTTTTTTTTTTTTGCGACCACGTAATTCTCTTAGATATCGAACGCACAGCTGCTTTTTGTTTTGATACGTGAAATCCGTAGTCAACCTGCTGCTCGGTGTGAACTTTGTGATTAAAAAACCAAAATGAAAACAACAATAACAAAACTGGTTACTGGTGACGTATGAAATAATCAAAGAAACAGGCGAATATCTGGGCGTTAAATTTGTAAAAAATCCCCAACTGAAACAAGTAGCAAACTTTTCCATTACACTGCGCGCTTAGTAATGACTAATTGCAGTTTTAAATTGCTTATTTCAGGCTCAAGTGTTCAGTTTGGCTTGAGTTTTAATCGCATTTGTTTGTCGCAAGATTTAGCTTTCGTTTTGCGGTTTTTATTGTTTTGCTTTTCTTTGATAACTGTTGTTTTTCGTCACTTCTCTATTTAGTCACGGGGCGGCTATTACTTAAAGTTATATCAGGGTCTTAAATAAACTTTAATTTAATTTTTTGCACTTGAAATAAATTAATATTTTAGCGTTCAAAGTGCTGGGTGAACGAAATAATTTTTATTTCATAAAGTTAAGCTTAAAAAAACTTTTAAATATTTATTTAAAATTCAAATTTTATTCCTTAATTCTTTAATTACATTTTATTAGATGCCAAAACAATTTCAATTTAATTATTTATTTTGTATTTATTGCTGGGGATTTCCTTGCATTAGCTGCGCCACTTTTGTGGATTTTGTTTTTGTTGCCAGGCAGCCCCCGATTATTACTGCAATTGCTGGGATTGCTGGGCAGAGGCTTATCAATGGGCGGGCAGAGTTCACTTATAGATGAGAGGGAGGGTACGGGGTCCAAACAAACAAAGGCAGGCCTCCTTTTTGTGCGCTGCGCTCTCATTTGAATGCCAGAAAAAAGGGGAAAGAAATAACAAACAAACAGCTCTAATTCCGCCTCGTTTCGCTTTGCTTCCTACTTCATTTGCAAATTGTAAATTGCAAATTCAGTGAGTTTACTTCGTCGCTTGGCAGGTAACCAAAAGCCAAACAAATTTGAGTATGTTTACTTGTCGAGTTCAATTTCCCCACAAAAATACATATCTTTATATCTAGGTAGCTTTATATCTTAGTATCCTTGAAGCTCTTTATCTTAGTATCTTTGTATTTATGTAGCTTTATATCTTTGCAACTATGTATTTATGTATCTTTGAATCCCCTTTGCATGTGCAACTCCTATTTCGCAGCCAGGAAAATTCTTAATTCCTAATTTTAGAGTTTTTATTAGGATTTTACCTGTAGATATTTACAAATATTTATAAAAAAGAAAGATACAATTTCTATTTTTTTGCTGTATATTAACAGAATTTTAAGGATTTCTACTCAACACATCTTTTTATATTCCTTTTTTTTTGTAATTTTAATTCCCACAGTCATATAAATTGTACTTTAAATTTCTTTAGATTTCTTTTAATGTTTTCCCTTGCCAAAAACCAGATTTAAATTGGGAACAAGACGCAATATGAAATGAACCCACTGCAAAGGCTCCCCTCGAATGTATCAAATTCGATCTCTGAAATTTCAAACAGCAAAACACACATTTGTTAGTATGTAAATTAAATTGAGCTAATCAATGTTTGTTTAGCTGGCAATTCACACTCTTTTCCTTTGTGTTTCTTAATTTTTTTGTCTGCCCTGTCGCCGAGTTGCCAAATTCAACGGATCGGTGCTAAAGCGAGGCTGCGCTTTTTCTGTATTTATTTGTAAGCTCCTCCTATATGTATATCGAGTGTGTGTAATGTTATGTATCTTTTGTGTCGATTACCTTTTGTTGCCACACAGCTGGCAATGTGTTTCGCCTTTGTTGGAATTCTAAAAACCAGCTGACAGCTGATTTTGCTATTTACCTTCCTCTGTTTCATATTCCTGCCGACTTTGTTTTGATTTAGATTCAAAATTCAGATTGATTTAGTTTTGCTCTCTGGACAAAGTCTCACCGCGGACAGTTCCCCAGTTCCTTTGGCGCAGTTGCAGCTGTTTGGGTTTCAGTCCCCCCGGTTCCGTTCTCTGTCTGCTTTATTCGCTGTCGTTGACCCACTTTCAGTACCTACACCTTATGTACACCATATACAAATATACCATAATACGTGAATACACACACAAAAGTGGAGCAATCGGGGAGTGAGGCAGGCAGGCAGGCAGGCAGGCAGATAGTTTTGCGTCGCATTTACTTACTGCCTTTTGTATTTAGGTTTCCCCCCAAAAGTTTTCCCAGCGCGCATATTTTTTGCTCTGTTTTTTTTTCCTCCAACTGATAAGGTCGTTTCCCGATCTTTGCCCGATCTTCAATCAGTTTCAATTAATTGTTTCAGATTAGCCTACTCACAGGATTGTGCACTAATGCCTTCCGTGTTCCAATCAATTTTCGCGACTTTCGCTTGACATTTTCCCGGCTGTTGAGACATTAACGGATGGCCCCTGCCGCTCGTTCGGGGTAAACACTAATTTATTTAAAGGCTTTTGGCTATAAATAACACTGTCGAAATAGCCTTAGCTCGCTTGGAAGCGGCGATAAACTTCTCCGTATTGTTTTCTGCGGCGTAGACAAGAGTGAATCACCTCAGCGAGAGTTAACGAACCTATCTCGTCAGCGGAGGAGCACTCGGCGGTTAAGTGCCTTTGGTTGGTGATTCCCCCCCCCCTGGAAACTAGCTGGTAACCAAGCTCTAGAGATCTCCCAATGCCGCCGTCTGGTCTGGATTACTACAGGTTCTCAGCAAGCTGCATTTATAGTGTGTGTGTGTTTGCTATCTTTATGACGTCTGCAGTTCCCTATTTGCATTTCTAGTGATAAACGGAGGCTGCCGGCCAGCTGATAGGCGTGTCTGCAACGCAATTCGCAATTCTCTGATTATAAATATAATTTGCCAGCTTGCTAATTAGAGAAGCTATGAAGCTATCAGCTCTGGAGGTCCCTCTCCTCTCTGGTACTCTCTGTGTGCACGTGCCTCACGCTTGACCAGACTTGGCTGCCATCCCCCATCTTTCCAGCCTGACTTGCAATTGTTTTCAATTAACAGCACGCTTCATTAAATGATTTCTAATACTGTAGAGCTCGGTTCACGGGCTTACTTGATTGCCATGTATAATGGAATGGGTCTATTGTTGATTGCCAATTGAGATTGGAGGCAGGGGGGATCGCAATGGGTGGTTCGAGTGGATCAGTCAGTCGCCCAGTGAATGATCTAAAGCACATACGAAATTTGATAGGACCACAAGTGTTATTGATCTCTCCCGCCGATTAGCTGAGGTGATCAAATTTTGTGTTGTGCATTTTAAATATATTTTAAACAAATATTTTTCAAGGTTTCTCTTCAAGTTTTTACATCTGGAAAACTTTAGTTCAAGTTTAACAAGTTCCTTTGATCCGCTGCGAGAATTATGAAACATCTGGTACACATTCCGATCCCCCTACTTGATCATTCGTCATCAGAACAACCGCAGGCCGGAACACAATTTGCATTCGACGTCTGGTGTCGCGTGGCGGAAATGACATTGAACCCGGCGGCGGCGGAATGCGTTCCGAATGCACTTGCTCCGATCCGCTCAGAGAATGTAGACAGTGGGGAACCGGTTCTCAAGCAGCAGTTGAGTGAACGTTCGCTTGGGCATCATAATGATGATGATTCAGATTGAGATGATCAAGTGTGCGGCAGGTTAAGATAATCGCTTATTTAACCCAATTAACAATGCAATTTATTGAGATTTAAACCCATTTTTCTTCTCTCTCCATTTGCAGACAGAACAAAGGAGCAACGTGCCGAGCGGAAAGAGCGGCCAGCAATCGTTAAACTGTTTAGCGCGGCAGGGAATGGTATATTTCTTGGGGGATTGGGGCATGGGAGATTCTGACTTGTCGTCATATCAGCAACATGTTCCAAATATACAGCAGCAGCAGCAACGCATCCATGGACGTGACTTACTCCTTCATCAACAGCAACAGCAGCAGCAGCAACCTCTGCAACAACAGCAGCAGCAGCAACCTCTGCAACAACCTCTGCAGCAGCAGCAGTCCGCACAACAGCAGCAGCAGCAGCAGCAACAATTTGTGGCACAAATCTCTAGTGGCCTAAGCCAGTTGCAGTCGCAGTTGCAGTTTGCCAGTGGCTCCAACTTCCTACAACAAGGCTCGCCATCGTCTCCCACATCCCCCAACCAGCAGCCACTCCCATCCCAGCAGCCGCAGCAGCAACATGTTGGTCCTGTCAGCAGCAGCAGCCTGGTTACAGCCAATCTCCAGCAGCTGTCGGTGAGCAGCAGCAGCAATAGTAACAGCAGCAGCCACAACCCCACCAAACCACAACACCAGCAGAAGCAGCAGCAGCAGCTTCACTTACTACCAGATGCAGCTGCTACGCCTGCAGTGCCAGCCAAGACGCCGCAGCTGAGCAAGGATCTTCTGGACAATGAGGATGAGGTGGCCTTGCATCCGCTCTCGAATCAGGTGAGTGAGATTTCCAAGGGGCTTACAAAAACAAAAAAAACACAATCAAACTACCAGTCTCCAGATTTAGTTGAAATTAAAAAACCGCAAAACCATTACAACTTTTTGATCTCGTTGAGTAGGGCGCAGTATAGGGACTGGCAGAACTCCTCGAGACCCGAGTAGGCGTTCTTCTCGATAAAGGTTTTGACCACCGCCCACACCGGCTTGAGAAACTTGATTTTACCAAAGACTTGCACGTCCGTGTGCTGTTCGACAGTTGCCTTTAGACAATAGTGAACCTGGACGACAAATGTATCGGCATAGGGTATATCCTCGTTCTCGGTCTCGACATCGATCGAGTACAGCTGCCCCGCCTGGCTGCATTCGCGCATCACTTGCGTCTCGATGACTTTGGCATTTTTGGGTCCGATATTCCCTTGCAGCGCCACTGTCACCGTAACTGTCCGCTCATCCTGACCCTTGGCATTGCGCCTCCAGGTCCCCATGCACAGGTCGGTGTTTTTGCGGCGCTCGTGAAAGCCCTCCATGAAGGCTGAGGGGCAGAACATCAGGTTGAATAGGATATCGACACGTGTTGGAATTCTCTCCTGGAGCACCTTGCGTCCCTCGTGGGTGGCACTGCATCGCGCGGTTAATTGTTCGGGCTTTAATTTATCTGAACGAAGACGACATTATCATTTATATTTTTGGGCAAGTGCTGGATTTTTGCTTACCAACTGGCAGTGATATAGTTTCACGGCTTTGGCGCAGCGTAGATCGCGCCTTGGAAAACGTTTTTCTTTTTCGTTTTTCGGTCTGCGTCCCTTGGGCCTGTTTGCTATTTGTTGTATTACTCGATTGCCTCCTGACTGGTGGCAGCGACTGCTTGGTGCTCCGCGATGCCCTGGCTTGGAGTAATGGACCTGAGAGGTCACCTGGTACCGCACGGGAGGCGGTATTACTCATGCTCGGGTGCTCGGATTATATGTTTCCCAAATATCGGCTCTAGACGGGACCAGTCCTAGACCAAAGGTTCATCCTTGTCATCTTCAGTCAAAGCATTGTCTGTGACGCCATAAAAGAGAAAAGAAAAGAAACTCCATTAATTTTGTAAAAAAAAGTGAAAGGTTTAAAGGCAAAGTGACTAAGATTCAGATGATTTGTCAGGAAAAATGTATACATTTTACTAGCCAAAATAGGTGACGTCGTAGGAGGCGGCGACGATAAGATATCAACCATAGTCAGGGTTAGGGCCACGCGCCTTTATTCCCGCAGAAATTCATTAGATTGTGAGGTTTTTTGATAGTGAAAAATAATGATAATTAAGCTGTAAGAAGGAAAGTCACAAGCGAATATAAATTGTATTTTATTTTGAGGAGATTTATCAGGTACTCGACAGGGGATTATATTGTTTAAAACGTATCATAAATTACACTTTAAATGGAGGCTAAAAAAGACAGATTATAATTTAAAATTTTTTGTTTTAAATATTATTTTTATTTGTATTAATTCTTTACTATTTTTTTACAGGTCGGAGGGCACACTCGCCTGTTGCTGCTCAACCAGTCGACGGTGATCAAGCCGCTGAATCTGCGCGAATTGGATTTCTACCAGAACATTCCGCAGGACATACTGAAGTTTGTGCCCAAGTACAAAGGTAAGATACCGACTGTTTCTCCAAACCGAATCAGAAACCGATCAGATCAATGCCAGTTTTATATCTATCTATATATATATCGATTCTGTCGAAGCGCTTCATTTGCTCTTTCGTTTCGAATTAACTAATCTCGTTCTATATATATTTGCATATAATGTATATAGAATGAAACATACTGAATCGCGCAAAAGCATTTTGTCATGTGTCTTGAGTTCTCAAATCGCCAATGTTTTTTTTTTATTGAATCGAAACTTTTGTTTTTGTACTAACTCTCAACATAAAAAACAAAAAAAAAACTCAAAAAAACTGTGCGTTTGCTCCTCTTGTATCTCGTCCCTAGATAAAGCCAAGCAATCGCATTCGAATATCATTTTTATTTTTAGTATATTCTCTCTCTAAAAACTATAAACTATATATATATTTATGTGATATATCCTTAGTCTGTAAGTTGTTGTTTTTACTGAAAAATGCCAATAAAAGCCAAGCACAAAAAAAGAAAGCAAACAAAAAAAAGAAAATAAATACAAAAAAATGAAAAGAAAAGACTGAAAAAAATATAAAATATGTAGCTAACAACAAATAGCTTTAACGATTTGTAATAATACAAAACCAAAAAGATCGAAAATAAATAAGAAACAAAAAACGTGTTATATAGCCGCCACATAACTCTGACTCGACGACGACGACGCCTGGAATAGTCTATATATATAGTCGCCAGGTCGCCACCGCCCCCGAACCAGAGACCTTTTTCCGACACAAAAACCCTTTCATGTAGTTAGTAACCAAAAAAATATGGGTAAGTCGCAATACAAAAGATCTAAAAACAAAAAACAAAACAAATACCAAAGAAAACTACTCCAAAACCCGAAAGTAAAGTTAATCAAATAAAGAATCGCCACAGCCTATAAGTTCCCCTTGAAGATTGTACAGTTTTTGCAGAGAAAATATAATGAAAAAGATGCGTAACGCCCTTACAAGCAGTTAAAATTGCCAGCATTTACATTATATTCTCTCTGGTTTTGGTGGAAAACTGAACAATATATTTGAAGAACCTTTTTCTCCCCGCCCTGATGATGATGACGCACTCCCCCGATTCGGTATTTATAACTTAGAGAGAAGCTGCTGGCCGGATCGGGGGGCGTGCGCTGCCCCGCCACTACATGTACGTCTATGCTCGTATTATCCAAAGGTTCGAGAGGAGGTGCCTCTGCCTGAGACAGACAGACCCGCTTGCGATCTGCCGACGAACCACAAAACCCGGGACCGGAGACCGGAGTCCGGAATGTGTCCTCCTACGTGTCGGGAAAAGGAGAAAATCAAAGCCGACAAAAAACGTGTAAAGAATCTGTCTGAACAAAGAAAATCGAGTATTATTTTATATGTGTTTGCTCAGTGCTGCCTGCCTCTGCCTCTGCCTCAGCCTCAGCCTCAGCCTCCTCCATTCCCTCGAACGAACGTTGGTTGTGTGTTGTTCTGTGTGTGTAGTCGTCGTCGCCATCCATCGTCCAAACTCAACTCCACTCCGCTCGTCTCTTTGGATCTTAGGATCTAAGCTCTCTGTCGGTTAGAAAGGCAAAGCCAAAGCCAAAGCCAAAAGGGTTTGTATGAATAAAACACATCTATTTTTATATATTTTTACATAAAATCTTACGATAATGCTAGTTAAGACGATCGATCCCACTCTCTAAGTACGATATAAACTATATATAAAACTTGTAAATTGTTTAAGTTGAGGAGGAGTCGAAGGAAAAGAGAATGGATGCCCTTTTTGTTTATTTACTTTTGCACTTTGTTAAGGGGTCTTCCTCTTTCTCTCTATTCTGCACTTAGATTAGGAATAGGATTAGCTATATATTATCTCCATTTAACAAGTCATAAAACTTACAATCCGTTTAAATCTAATGCTGGAAGTGAAAGCCAAGATAATATATTAGGCAAGTTGCCTAAAGCTGTGAGCTTTACGCATCTTGTACCTTTTTATATTGTCTCCATTTCCTCTACTTTTTCTGTCTGTTGAAACCATTTCGTGTGTCGTCTGCTAAATTGCCATTTATGCTAATCCAAAAACAAAAAACAAAAATAGGGAACCACTGCCGCCTTCATTATCCACATTCTGCGCGTAACCCTATAACCCCATCTCCTCGCCGTGTCGATTCGATGCTAAAAACTACATACAACCCACAACCAGAGATGAGTTAGAGAAGATGATGATGATGAGTGTGTGTATGCTTCATGACAGTTTTAGTAATCTTTGGCCCTGGGTCGCTTCTTGTGTCTTGTTTCAGGCGTCATGCAGGCCACCACCATGGGCGGAGCCAAGCTGGACAAACGCTATTCGCCCAGTTTCCGTGATGAGGCGGCGGCTGTGCCGGTGCGAAAGATGAGCGCCTCGAAAAGGAAGCGGGATGAGGTACTTAGGTAAGTCCATCTTAAAGGAAATCTCTTTATGAATAGAAATTAATCCTAAACTTGGTTTTCTCTTTGCAGAATGAAGGTGCACAAAAATGGACAGGCAGCTGAGGTAATCAAAAGCATCTCCCAGCTGGACAACACCAATAAGCAATGTAAGTCTTTGTTTATCTTTTCCTCTTGATAAATATCCCTAAAATAAACCTTTTCTGCCTTGCAGACTTCCTCATGCTGGAGAACATCACCTCGCAGTTCCGCAATCCCTGCATTCTCGACCTGAAAATGGGCACCCGCCAGCACGGCGACGATGCTTCGGCTGAGAAGCGCTCTAAACAGATGGCCAAGTGCGCGGCCAGCACCTCGGGCTCGCTGGGCGTGCGACTGTGCGGCATGCAGACCTATCAGGCGGATCTGGAGCAGTATGCCAAGCGGGACAAGTACTGGGGCCGTGAGCTCAACGAGGGCGGCTTTAAGACCGCCCTGCATGACTTTTTCTACAACGGCTTCCGGCTGCGCATTCGCGTCATTCGCAAGATCCTGCAACGCCTGCTGCAGCTGCGTCGGGTTATTGAGAAACAATCCAGCTACAGGTTCTACTCCTGGTGAGTAAAATAACCAAAAAAAGTGTCTAAGAAGCGAAACTAAAAATCTATGGCTTTCTGTCTTTTCAGCTCCCTGCTCATCGTTTACGAGGGCTTCGAGGAGAACCCTATGGCTTATCCGCCCTCAATGGGTGTGGACGAGTGGCCCGAGGAGGCTCCTAGGTCGGCCACCGTGCCTGGCACTGTCTTTGACTATCATCCAGAGAACAGCATAGACGAGGATGAGGATCTGGACGATGAGGAAGACGAGGCGGGCCATGAGGCTGGCGATGAGCTGGAGCCGCATGACACAGACGAGGATCTGCATTTGGTGGCAGCAGCCGACAGTGGTAATGCCTCGGCCACCAACAGCAGCACAGGCGGCGATGCCTGTAACTACGATGCGGATGCCTCTAATGACTCCAGTTCCATGCTCAATTTGGCCACGCGGCGACACCTGCACAAGCGCGGCTTTGCGGAGGCAGCGGCACGTGGCGTTAAGCAGACAGCCGCCAGTACCACCACCGATGAGGAGGAGGACGAGGAGCCGCATCCGGCTGCCATGCCGCCGCCACGTAGTTGCGGTGTTATGGCCGCCAAGGCGGCAGCAGCAGCGGCTGCCGCGGCGGTAGCTGGACTGGCCGGCAAGGGCCAGGGCCAGGGCGCATTCATTCCAATCTCCGAAGAGACAGTATTCCTGGATCCAGAGCCGGCGCTGCCCAGCGTGACGACCACCTCATCGCCACATTCCGGTGACTCGTGGATGAACTACAGCAGCAACAGCAGCGACGACTTCTCCGGCCTGTCGGAGCAGATTAAGGCGGTGGCCAGTGGACGGCAGACGGGCAACAATAGCAGCGATGACGCCAGCTCCGACTACGAGAGCAGCATTATTGGGCCCACGGAGGCCATGTTCAAGCGCTACAAGTCGCAGCAATCCGAGACCGCCTCCCCGCCCCTCACTGCCGGCAATTCGAGCGTCTCCAACGGCACCACCACCGTCCGCTCGCTGGTCTCGCCCGCCTCCTCCAGCGCCTCGTCCCTCAAGTCGGTTAAATCGGGCGCCGTGAAGCGTCTGCGCTGCAAGGACGACGACGACCAGACAGCGTCACTCGGTGAGTGTGAATCGCGCGAGGCCAAGAAGTCTACGATCACGTCGACACCAGTTTCGGCTGTATCCTCGCCGGCTAAGACCGCTGCCAGCGAAAGCATTGCCAGCCAGCAATCGCGGCTCTCTGGACTGCTGCTGGACAACAATGATCAGCAGCTGCGCAACTCAGCCCTGCTGCTGCAGCACAGCTCCAAGTCGCTGGACATGTCGGCGCCGCCCACCGATGACAGCCAGTGCTTTGTGGACGTGCGCCTCATTGACTTTGCCCACACGGCCTTTGTGCCGCGCAATGGCAGCATGCTGCCGACGCCCCCAGCTGCCCCAGTGCACCATGGACCCGACGGCGGCTTCCTCACCGGATTGGACAGCCTCAATCGCCTGCTCAACGAGATTCTGGCCGAGGAGCGGATCTAAGAACGAAGAACCATGGGAAAGAGTACAATTTGATTTCAGAAATACCTAAAAGTGCGTTGAAAATTATGAAAAAGAAAAGAAAACAAAACAAAACTAATCTTTAGAAATTCGAAATGTGATTCAAAAGCAAACAAAACCTATTTAACAAGCCGGATATAATAGACCTTAAATGTTGTAACTTTTTAACTTTTAAACCAAACAACTCGTAACTTAAGTACAGTAAAGCAGCATTTGTGGAGGAAGGAAGGAGCAAGGATGCAAGGATGAGGTATCAAAGAAGGAGAGTGTAACAGTCGCTTCCAACAACAAAAATTTAGATGAAAAGTTAATAATAGTTTGAGGGATCCGCTTCACAGCGGATCTAAGATTTAACCTATATATGGTGAGACCTATTAATATTGTATTGAAGGCAAATCGGGCGTTTTTATACAATTTAGCCATTACAAAACACTAAAACAAAAAAATAAACAGAAAAATACAAAAAAATAAATTATAGATGATGCAAAATGACAAAGAAAAGCGACAGCAAGAACGCAAGGATCAGTATTTCGTTGAATGTAAACTATGCTTAATGTCTCTTAGCCCGTTTCCTTTTCCAATTTGTAGCGACGTTTTGAAAATCGCCAGAGTTTACTATATAAATATAACTGAAAACAAAAAAAAAACACAAAACATTTTTAAGTTAAAAGTTAAAAAGAGTGAAGAAGTACGCTATTAATACATATATATTATATAGATCCTACAAATACAACAAATATTACTATTACTATATTGTGTAATTAGAGAATTAAATGGATAAACATTTTGATGTATATTTTCACTTACGCACGTTTCAAAAAAATTACAACAAATGTTCTACATACTTTAATGAAAATAAATAAATAAATGAATAATCATTTTTAGCCTTTACTTTTACAAATTTATTCCAAAGTAGCCCAGTTTTTTTACGTATTTTTTAAAATTTAACGTATAAAATCGATAAATCAGCCAGTTTTTTGTGGTATTTTTTAAATTTATACTTATAAATCGATAAATCAGACAAGCCTTTGTGGTATTTTTTGTTAATTAATTCGATAATCAGCTGTTCTGGGGCTATCGCCATTCGTTCATCCCTAAGTCAAGTGTACGTATTTATTGTAATTTTATTTTTCTGTCCATTTTTTCATAAATAAACATTGTTAAGGTGGAATAAAACTAACCTAAAATCAAGAAAAGCAGGCTGCGCTTCCTGTCTAACAATTTCGCAGTTGCCAACACACCTCTAAGCTTGAGAAACGTAAACATTCTTATGTAATTCTTAGGGGCTAGAGGTTAAACTGCGCTTTCTGGAGTACACCGCTGACACCGCTTCTTTCTTTAATTTCAGTGCATAAATATGGGCGGACATCATCACGGTGAACCCTACACGGTGCCGCATGCCTCCACCTACAAGGTGGAGAATGTACCACAGCTGGTGGAGGTAAAGGAGGCGCTCGGCCGCCAGGGACTGAAGGATCCATGGCTGAGGTAGGTTCCGACCAGAAATACTCTTCCAAAATTTACCTTTTACTTCGCTACAGGAACGAAGCCTGGCGCTATGAGCCCAAGGCCTTTGGCACACACAGATCCCGCCTGACCACCTTCATGTTCCGCGGCCTAGGAGTCGGATTCTGCGCATTCCTGGCCACCGTCGCCGTCGAGTATGGCCTGGGCATTGGCAAGGGCCAGGGCGGTCATGGACATGGCCACGATCACGATGAGGGACACCATTAAATAGTTAAATTGATTAAAGTTGGTCGAATCTGTTTATTCGCAGTACATATACGGGATTTCACTAAAACTAAGAAAGTCTTGCGATCAGTTGATGCGAGGCTTTAGCTCGTCGTAGCACGAGCGCAGGAAGATCTGGGGCTTCTTGGCCGGGTTGAAATACTCGTGGCCCTTGGACCAGTCGTAACCCACAGCGTAGGCAAAGATCTGGCCGTTCGCATTGAAGCCGCACTTGGTGATCGACTGATCCATGGCCTCGCTGGACTTGAGCTTGGTGCGGGCATCCTTGTCCCAGAAGCTGAAGGTGCCATCGGAGCCGACAGTCACCAGAGTGCCGTGTACCGGATGGAATGCAATGTCATTCACGGCATAGATGTCCTGGAAACCCGTAGTCCCTGTGGTCCGATGGCACTTGAATGTGAAGTTGTCTTTGGGATTCGCCGGGTTCACATACTGAATGGCCACGCGTCCCTCAATGCTGCCCAGGGCGTAGCCAGTGGGCTCCTTCTTCTTGTCCTTAAAGATTGATATGGTGCGATGCTGATACTTGAGCGGGCTCTCCTGCCGCTTGTACTCCGTGGGGCTGTTCTGCAGCGAGTATATGATGAGGCCTCGGTTGGCGGTGCCCACCACAGCCATGGGATAGTCCACGTCGGCACAGTAGCAGCGTTCGGGCAGGTTGATAGCCATCATGGGATTAGGGGACCGCGTGTCCCAGAACTACAAAAAGACAAGATTTTAATATGTTTTTATTCCTTTTTTATTCAGTTTTTCTCACCTTCAAGGTCTTGTCCCAGGAGCCGGTCATCAGACATGTGTAGTTTGTACCCTTGACCATGTGGCACGTCCTCACCGGGCCGTCGTGGGCCGCCACTTGCATTACTTGGTCGGAGGCTAGGTCCCAGAGCTTAACCTGCTTGTCGCACGAAGCCACAAACACCTTGCTGCCGTCGTCTGACCAGCACACGTCCAGCACCGGGCCACCCATCGTTTTCATGGACTTGGGCACTGTGGCGCCATTCTGCTCTACCTCCCAGCAGCGGACGCTGTTGTCCCAGCTGCCGGCAATGAGGAAGTTCTTTTGCAGCGTGCTCGGGCTGAATTCCAACGCGGAGACAGAGTCGTCCGGGGGCGACGCCACCTCGAAGTCGTTCATCCGATTGTTGGATTGCGTGGCGCCAAACATTATCTTGTGCTTCAAGTGTCGCAAAATGTTTGTTTTATTTCAATATCTTTCGGAGATTTATTATTTTTTGTATTTTCCCATTTGCACCAAATAATGCAATTTTATCGATAACTATATAGACGCGCTGCCAACTTTGGACAGTGAAAATACTGAAAATTAATCGATATATCGATCGTATTAGCTAAAAAGCTATTTTAAATACTAATTAACCGCCAAATTTGAATTCAAATTTAAAAAGGTAATAAGTTTATTGTTAAGTTAATTAATTGAACTCAACCGCTTTTAATTCAAATTTAAATTTAGCAGTAATGCATTTTTTAGAATTTTATTACAGAAAATGTTAATCTTGTTGTTGTAGTTTTTTTTTGCCTAGAAAAGTGGTCGCCGAGCCACAGTGCACAATGAATTTTGGTAATGTTTGTACGGCTTTTGTATTCCACTGTCACCTGAAACTAAAAAAAATCCCCGAGAATTGATATTCGGCACTGGAAAGTAGCCGTAACCAAGGGCACCCCGCACGGTCAACCCATTTAAAAAGCGAAATTTAATTAATTAATCGGAATAATGATAAAGATATGTACTATGTACTTTTTTAATTTTATTTTGTCACCTCAGAAAATAGGTCATTGGTCAGTCCGGAGATGACATTGCATCAGAATCGGAATCGCAGTGATTAATAAGCCATTTCTCGGAAGTTGTGACTGGGAAGCTCGAGTAAGCATGAGATAATGGAGCCCCCAGTTGGTTATGCTCAAGACAAGCAATGCTGTCTGGGTAGTTTACACGGCTCCAGGGAAAAATGTGAAGTACTTTGAGGTCAGGGGATTTTCTTGACATTATAAAGGAAAACAGTTTGTTTTTAAAAGTTGATTTAATTATATATATTTTGTTTATTTTGTTTTTGGTTATTATAGTTTTAGTATTCATTCGCGGAATGAAGCTCTGGCATTTTGTTCTTTGTGCATGGATTGTGGCTATAAATATTACATAATTATTATTATTATTAGGCTAAGAATGGTCATGAGGAATATTTACATATATATATTTCTTTATAGACTAGCGACGTGGCGTTTGGGTTAATACTCTATTTGTAGCAGTCGGAAGTCACAGATAAGACTAATTGCAGTCGGTAGGAACTACTGGGCAAGAGTTGCAGCAATACGTTGGGATGATACACTAATCTTTGGCCTTTGACTAGAGATCTAGCTCCTCCTCCTTGGCCTCCGCCCGCTTCTAAATGCTCACATTAATGGCATTCTTGATCACAATATTCCCAGACACTCCATGCTCAATGGTGAGATTGCTGTCGATCTCAATGCCCTTCGAAGAGGCTTGCTCCTTTGGCTTGTTCTGAGATCGCTTGCTGGGCTGTTTTTGCTTCTTATTGCCGCTCAGATCCAGAGACCTGACCACCTTCAACAAACCATTGCAGCCTGTATAGTCCACGGCCTGCTGCGGCGACTCACTGCCCAGGTAGATGCGTCCATCGTTTCCGGTGTACTTCAACGAGCCGCTATTGCTTTGGATTTTGAGGCGGGTGGCGTTGCCAATGATCTGCAGGTTGCCGGAATTGCTGACTATCCGTATCCGGTTGCCGTTGCCAATGATGCGCAGATCCCGTGAGTTGTTCTCGATGCGATACTCCTTGTGATTGCCCACCAGATCCTTGCTGGCGTAGATAGTGGTTTCCGGGGGCGAAGTATTCCGTTTGGTCTTGTTGCTGCCGCTGTGGGGGGCTTTACCCTGCGCCTTCTGGCATGTGGAGCAGTCGTCATCGTCGTACGAATCGCTGGCCGAATCGGTCTCTATCACACGAACGCCCATGTTTTTTGTTGTGTGTGAATTGTGTGTGATTTACCTCAGACTTTTCGCTGTTGTGGTTGCTGTGTGGTGTTTGTTGTTTCTTTCCGCTGCTAATCACTCGCAAAAATCACCGTCTCTTCTACGCTTTTTTTCGGTTAGCTCATTGTCCGGGTCTATCTCTCTCTGCTTCGAACTCTCCTTCTCTTTCTCTGGGGGAACTCGCCGTCTGATGAGCAAGCACAGCTGCTGTTTAAGGTCAAAATATCCAATTTGTGTGGGGGGAACTCCCTGGCTGGTTCTGTACGTATTTTACGGGTTTACTTTCGCTTTGAAATCGCGGAAATCGCGTCTGGTGCTGCTGCTGCTGCTGCTGTTGTGTGTTTAGGGAACGCTGTTGCGTTGGCTATTGAACGATATCGCCGAGTGGGGAGCCGCTTTTATACCAGCCGAACGGCTCTACGCCGGGGCTTTTTTATTTTGCCAGAGGGCCGGCACGGAAATCACCTCGTAGGCATGAGAGTAACGAATTTTGAGACACTCTGCCACTGGCAGGGGGGAGACACCTTTGATAAGGTCTTCTTTGGGCCTTTTGTTTTTGGCTTTTTCGGTGTGACTAAGCGCCAACACCACCTGTTGGTGTGGCCCATTGTAAGGGGTTTGGCTATCTGTCTCTGCCCATTGGCCAGGCTTATTCACAGCTGTAAGTCCTTGGAATTTTAAAGCAGAAACTCTTTTTTTACACTGAGAATGAGAAATTGGAAACAGAAATTAATTAAATGGTTAAAAAATTAATAAATAATTAATTCAAATAAATTAAATAATAAATATTTTACTTAAAATATAACGAAATGTTTCGAAATATCACAGTTAATGTTTTTTTTAGACTTTTAATTCATAAATTTGTTAATTTTTTATTAAAAATGTTTTTAATTTTAATGAAAATTACTAAACAATTAATATTAAAGTGCAATAATTATAGAAAACTTAATCTTTATGCCTCAGAAATCAATAGTATTTATCTATGCACTGTGGTAAATAAGAACAAATTAATTTTAAGGCTACTAAACTGTATAAATATGAAATATGTAAGCCATATCCCCCCAAGAAGATATTGAATTGTTAAACCTTTAAAGTTTATTTAATTTTCTATAATTTACAACACCTAAATTGTATCCCAAAACTCATTTCTCTTGGTGTAACCTATAATAGTTATCAGCAACCGAAGTGCAGTAGAAATTCGGTGGGGATTTTTGGCCAACTTCCCCTGTTATCAATATTGTTAAGTCCCTTGATATGGGTCGTAAACGTGAAGCCAAAAAAGGCCACATAATTAGACGAACCTCCCAACAAACAGCAACAAAAAAGAGGGTAATAACCCTCAGTCAATCGAGATGATAAGACGATAAAGTTTTCCATGCCAGAAATGCTCTCTTTGATGTAGAATACTTGATTGATATTCGAAGCCCAGTTGCCAGGTGATACTATGAGATACAAGATCGAGAAATCGTTTCCTCGAGACTCGGGTTTGTTTACAAACAAAAAAATAAGCCAGCAATTTGCACAATTAACGCTCCAAAAAGCTTCTCATTTCCAGCGGCTTCTCCAGCTCTCCAGCATTCGTTTCAAGTTCAGCTTTAGCTTCAGCTTCAGGCTGGGTTTTCGTGTTTTCAGTCGGCTGCCAAGATCCGTGGCGAGCGGATCTGGGCACTATAATACAGATATCAAGATCGCGCCATTTGAATAAACACAAATTGGAGAAACGAGAATGTAAACATTTGTGGCAATGCGGGGAAAGCACCGAAGCTATAGTATATAGCCTATAAAAAGGTATAAATAAAATGGTTTGCACTCACCAACAGCTGCCCAGTTGCGTAAAACCTAAACGTAAATGCGGACTATTTATTTTCTGGGTGCATTTTTGTTGACAAATCAATTATTATTATTATTATTATTATAAAATGATTTATTTGCTAGATCGCAATTTTAGGGCATTAAACGGGGACTTTTTCTGCAGCTATCTCGACACCAGCCAAAGTCGAAAAAGGTTATAATAAAAACCTTACAAATCGACAGATGTTATATCAGCTGAATCGTAGTATCTGATACGCTGCCTCAATTACAAAACCTGTAGCAAAACCAACTAACTACTGGGTGTGTAGTATAGTAAATACACCTGGAATATATGGAGAAATGGTGGCGAGCCCAGAAAAACCCCCCCGTGGAATACTATCTCACCTATCTAGCACGCTTCCTAATGTCGAAAGTAAATATATAAAAAAATCACCGATGCCCAACGGGTTTTATCTGCCATTTGGGATCAGAGAGCAGTGTGAGGCCTTGTTTGTTGTTTCCCAAGTTCCGAAATTAAACAGACTTAATGTTGACAGACAGTTGATAAGGAGCTTGCGTTGCAGATAAACTAATAAATGACCTCTTAACTTGCCAAATAACAAGTACAAAAATCTACAGGGAAATTAGTATGTTAGCGTAATTATAATTTAATTATAATTTAAATTAATATAGTATTAGATATCACGACATAACATAGGGAAGTTGTTAAGCTAAGGCGTATTTTGTCAGAATTATAAATACCAAAAATAAATAAATAAAATAAATATAAAAATAAAGGATAACATAAAAAATATCTATAAAAATCAGTAAAAAAAACAGATTTTTGCGGTCTTCTAGAGGGCATCAAATGGCCAAAAAGCAACAGACAGCAAAAAGTCATATATATTCCGATTCGTCATTTAATTTTTAATTTATCTGTAACAAAATATCAAATAAAACAGACAAACAATTTTTTTTTCAATTTTTGAAAAAATAATAAGGGGTTACATCATTAAAATTGTCAAAATTTAAAAAAAATTTTAAATGTTCTAGATTCTAGATTTTTAAATGCAGATTTTTAAATCTACTTAAAACTAGCATAGAAAAGTTGTCCGAATGGAAATTAAATAATTGTTGGCAAAGTTATGACATTTGGAAATTTGGATTTTACCATAAAATTGATCTTAAAAATTTTCAAATTTTATAAAAATTTTTAAAAAGTTTACCTAAAAAAACCACATAGAAAATTACCCAACTATCGGAAATAGATTCCATCGCTAATATATTAATTTGTTGTGAGCTTTTGGCTGTGAAACTTTGGCAATGATTTCATTTGTAAATAAATAAATAGAAACGCAAACCCAAAGACTCAGACCCATTAGCTCTTGGCTGAAGTAAGTGAAACACATAATTAATAATCATAAAACTCTAAAATATTATTCATATTTCAGAATGACATCAAATTCCCACATTTTAACTATTGGAACTGAAACCAGTGTGACTCTGGACAAAGTCACAATCTCCAAGAACAGAAAAGCCTTTTTCGATTTGGAATTTGAGAAACGCATGCAGAAAATTCTACTAAATGGCGAAAAACCACTCACAAAAGAACCTAATGATAAATTAATGCAAAGGTTTGCCGCAAATGAATTGAAGAAGAAACAAGGCCAACACGATTATGATTTTGGTGCTGGCAAGAATGGATGGTTTATAGATGTATTAACTTTTGAGCCGAAAGGAATTCTCCGGCGGCTTCATAATAAAATCAGTAAGGACCACTGGGTTACGGATAATGTGGCAAGATTCAGCAAGGATTCAAGAGATTTCATAGTGCAAACTGTTTCCAATGCCTCTACAGAGGAGGAAATGGAAATCTATCAATACTTGTGCTATCTAAATTCTATAAATAAGTGAAATAAAAGATATTATTTTGAAGAACAAATGCTTATTGCCATTCACCTAGATTTGTAAATAAACAAACTCACAACAGAAAACAGCTGTTTGTTAACATTCACCCCGAGATGTCAACAAATAAGTCCCACCACTAATATTGAGCTTTGTATGTAAGCTTAAAATGATTTCATTTGTAAATAAAAACAAGCAATATAAACAGCAAAATTAATCATATATAAGATAGAGTGTATCAATCGGGTAAGAAGACAGAGTATTATTTCAAAACTCTCAACTTATTAAGGTATTTTTCAGAGCCCAACATGACATCCAGCTCAAGAGTTTTGGCCATTGCGACTGAGACCTCTGAAACATCAGATAAGCCTTCCAAAACCAGTAACCCAAAGGCATACTTGGAGTTTGACTTTGAAAAACACATGCAGAAAATACTCCTAAATGGCAATAAACCACCAAAACTAGATGATAATTGCATTGGAAGATTCGCCGCCACCGAGATAATGAGAAATGGCAAACAGTATTACGAGTTCGGGCCAGACAATTTTAAATCTGGAGGCATAATAAGCGGGCCTTCGTTTGATCCGAAAGGAATTCTACCGCGGGTTAAGAATCGCATCAGCAAGGAGCAGTGGGTTAACGAAAACGTAATTAAGTATCGCAAGAATTCATCCCTACATATTCAACAAATTGTTATGGAGGCCTTAGATGAGGAGCATATGGAACTCTATCAATATTTATGTTATCTGAATGAGAACTACAGTTAAAAGAAGTCTGTAATTAACATTAAATGGTAATTTATTGTACCTTGGTTTTATATTATACAGAATTTTCAATAAATAAACACGAAATTTATAAAGATCGTGAAACTAATCCGAATATTTACTTGTGGGTCTAACTTTGAGCTTTTTGTTTGAACTTTTTGTGAAATTTAATGCTATTATATATCAAGAAATCCATTCACTCGCTGTTTAGTATTCGCAGAGCAGCCGGAAGGGAACAACATACTAGTTTAGCCATGGATAAAGTAACTCCCGACACATTTCCTTCAATTTTAAGTAAACTAATGCTGAAAAGCAGCATTCCGCCTGGTCCCCCAAAAGATAATATTTGGATTTACACCCAAATCCTGTGTTTCCTGTATATGGAAAAGCCTGCTGCTCGAAAGCGCGTCTATCATATGTTCCTGTCCACCGAAAAGGACCAGCAAAATGACTACGACCGAGTACGCAAAATGTACGAGAATAGAAAGGACTTGCGGATAGTAAACCAGTTAACGGAAAACGCACTCTGCGCCAGGGCCCTGTATCGAAGGGTTCAGAAAATGTTTCCAGAGGCTATTTGGAACAAGCAGGGAAATGTTTTCGAGGTGGATATGACAGCAGAAACCGATATCTGGGCAATATCTAGAAGACTAAATGCGAAGCGGAACGAGGAACATGAACTACTTTTCAACTACATAAAATATCTGAGCGTTACAAAGGGATAGATATTAAAAATGTATCATAATATTTAATGAAAGATAAATAAACAATGTAATAATCTATAAACATATATTTTTTAACCATTCCCCTGAGATTGTAAACAAAAACCATATGACTAATGTAGGAGCTTTCGATGTGAACTTTATGTGAAATTAAATCAGTTTGAGTTGAGCAGTTAAACTTTTCGTTTCTCAACAATTCAGTATTTAAACAGACGTTGCAGTAGAAAGTACAAACATCAAAAAGAGGGAGTCATGGAGGAAACTGTGGAAAATAATAATCCTAGCCCTGTGTCATCAGATTCAACAGTGCTTAAGATATCCGGAAATATGGAACCACAACGAAACACTTTCACTCCACCGCCAGCACAAATCAATCCAACATCCTTTCCATTGATTACTAGTAGAATCCTCTTTAAAAAAGACGTTCCACCACCAGCAGTCCCTATTAAGAATCCATCAGATTTAGACCAATTTCTGTGCTTTCTGTGCCTGGAAAAACCAGCTATAAAGAAGCGAATGTACCACATGTACATCTCAAACAATAAGGACTTGGAAAAGGACACGGAAAGTATACGAAATTTGTACGAAAATAGAAAAGACCTAAAAATTGTTGATCGTATGTTTATGCACACAATTTGTGCCCGATCCCTGAGCCACAGAGTTCGAGATAAGTTGACCGATGTGACTTGGCATAAGCATAAAACTATTTTTGAGGCTGACTGGAATGGAGGAAGGGATGTTTGGCATTTCTCGGAGAAAATATACGAGTTGCATTACGAGGAATTGGAAAAGTTTTTCAATTTTATAAAGTTCATGAGTGTCACGAATAGCTAATATAATAAAATAATAAATAAATGTTTGAAAATCACCTTAAATTTGTTTATAATTGTACAACAATCAACTTTGTTTACATTTGGTTCGTTTTCAAAACAGAAACATATGCTTTTTGCCATTCTCAATCATCGCCAACATATCATCACTAATTTAAAGCTTTATTTGTTGTGAAATATTTGCCATTTCGTGTTTATACAAAACAATTCGTCTATTTAAAACGTTGTCTTTAGTTCAGCAAATTTCAGTACTGCCAAAGACATTTATAGATAAAGTACAGAATCCTCCAAAGCAACAGCAGTATAACCATGGAAGCCGAGGACTCTCAACCCAAGACTGAGTCACCGGTGCTGAATATTTCCGGAAGAGTGAAGCGAGATCCGGATGCTCCCCGTAAAAGAGGCAAAAAAAGGCAGTTCCACCTCCAGAGGTGCCCAAAATCAACCCCACAACATTTCCAGGGATCCTAAGCAGGATCCTGCTAAAGACTGACGTTCCACCTGAGAAGATAAACGCTGCAAACCACACACAAAGTCTGTGTTTTCTCTGCCTCGAAAAGCCGGCCAGTAGAAAGCGCGCCTATCACATGTTCCTATCGAACGAAAAGGATCTGGGCCAGGACTATCAGCACATGAGGCTGCTGTACGAGAAGCGCAAGGAGTACAAGTACGTGAACAACATTACCGCGGAGTGCCCCTGTGCACGAGCCCTATACCGCCGTGTTCACAAGGAGTTCACCGACGTCCAGTGGAACAAGCAGGGCAACGTTTTCGAGACGGAGATGATTGGGCACAGCGATTTCTGGGGCATTGCGTTGCGGACTGAGGAGATTGAAAGGTTCTTAAACTACATTAAATTCTTGAGCACTGCAAAGAGCTAAATATAAACTTTAGATTTAATATTTCACTTACGCCAACTTTGTATTAGTTTTTCTTTGTATTAAACCGCTTTCTGTGATTAGAGTAACTTTCTGTAGCTTATCTTGAATTGGGTAAACCCGTAGTGACTCAGCAGCTGCTCCAAAATGTAGCCGTTTGCGGCGAAAAACACGGCGCCCTGCAGCCCGATCCAGTAGAAGGTGTTCCACGTGCGGAGCTCCAGCAGATTGGCGGGCAGCAGTGCCACAAATAAATAAATATCTGAAAAGCATCTTAAATATGTTTATAATTGTAAAACAATCTTAACAGAAACAACATAATCAACTTTGTATGTTATTTTATAGTTCAACCCAAGCAAAATTGCCATTCGCCATTATTTGTAAATAAACAAACTCACAACAGAAAACAGCTGTTTATTAACATTCACCCCGAGTTGTCAACAAATAATTCCCACCACTAATATTGAGCTTTGTATGTAAGCTTCAAATTATTTCATTTGTAAATAAAAACAAGCAATATAAACAACAAAACACAAAAGAAATTTGAGAGTGTGTATCAATCGGGTAAGCTGAATGAGTATTATTTCAAAACTCTCCACTAATTAAGGTATTTTTCAGACCTCACAACATGGCATCCAGCTCAAGAGTTTTGGCTATTGCGACTGAGACCTCTGAAACATCAGATAAACCTTCCAAAACCAGTAACCCAAAGGCTTACTTGGAGTTTGACTTTGAAAAACACATGCAGAAAATACTCCTAAATGGCAATAAACCACCAAAGCTAGATGATAATTGCATTGGAAGATTCGCCGCCACCGAGATAATGAGGAATGGCAAACAGTATTACGAGTTCGGGCCAGACAATTTTAAATCTGGAGGCATAATAAGCGGCCCTTCGTTTGATCCGAAAGGAATTCTACCGCGGGTTAAGAATCGCATCAGCAAGGAGCACTGGGTTAACGAAAATGTCATTCAATATCGCAAGAATTCAATGGTATATATACAACAAATAGTTTCGGACGCCTTACGAGAGGAACAAATGGAAATCTATCAATATTTATGTTGTTTGAATAAGATCCATAGTTAAAAGTAATAGAGAAATCTATAGATAACTTAAAATGATGATTGATTTATATTGTAAAGGATTTTTAATAAATAAACACGATATTTATTTAGATTTTTTAATTTAAATGTATATCAGGTTTAAGTTTGAGCTCTGTGCGATATTTAATAAAAGATGAACGATTTATAAATCTGCCATCATAAACATAATATTTTTTACCCATTCCCATCAGATTGTAAACAAAAACCCCCTATGACTAATGTAGGAGCTTTCGATTAGAACTTTATGTGAAATTAATTTGAGTTGAGCAAGTAAACTTTTAGTTTCTCAACAATTCAGTATTAAAACAGACGTTGCAGTAGAAAGTACAAACATCAAGAAGAGGAAGTCATGGAGAAAACTCGTAAAAATAATAAACCTAGCCCTGTGTCATCAGATTCAACAGTACTTAAGATATCCGGAAATATGGAACCACAACGAAGCACTTTTATTCCACCGCCAGCAAAAATCAATCCAACATCATTTCCAGTGATTACTAGTAGAATCCTCTTTAAAAAAGACATTCCACCACCACCTCTTCCTATAAAGAATCCATTGGACATTGACCAGCATCTGTGCTTTCTCTGCCTGGAAACGCCGGCGAAGACGAAGCGAGTGTACCACATGTACCTCTCAAATGATGAGGACATGGAAAAGGACACGGAACGTATACGGAAATTGTACGAGAATAGAAAGGATCTCAAAATTGTTGATCGTATGTATTTTCTTACACTCTGTGCCCGATCTCTGTGCCACAGAGTTCGAGATAAGTTGACCGATGTGACTTGGAATAAGCAGAAAACTATTTTCGAGACTGATTGGGTTGGAGAAAGGGATGTTTGGAATTTATCGAATAAAATATACACGTTGCATTACCAGGAATTGGACAAGCTTTTCAATTATATAAAGTTCCTGAGTGCCACGAATAGCTAATATGATAAAATAATAAATAAATGTCTAAAAAGCAACTTAAATTTGTTTATAATTGTAAAAAAATCAGCTTTGTTTACATTTTGGTTCGTTTACAAAACAGAAACATATGATTTTTGCCATTCTCAATCATCGCCAACAAATCATCACTAATTGAAAGCTTTTATGTTGTGAAATAATTCCCATTTCGTATGGATACAAAAGAATCCGTCCATTTAAAACGTTGTCTTTAGCTCAGCAAATTTCAGTACTGCCAAAGACATTTATACATAAAGTACAGAATCCTCCAAAGCAACAGAAATAGAACCATGGAAGCCGAGGACTCTCAACCATCGCCATCTACCAGCACCACCAAGACTGAGTCACCTGTGCTTAATATTTCCGGAAGAGTGAAGCGAGATCCGGATGCTCCCCGTAAAAGAGGCAAAAAGAAGGCAGCTCCGCCTCCAGAGGTTTCCAAAATCAATCCCACGACATTCCCGGTTATCCTAAGCAGGATCCTGCTGAAGACTGACGTTCCACCTGAAAACGCACCGAAGATAAACGCTGCAGACCACACACAAAAACTGTGTTTTCTCTGCCTCGAAAAGCCGGAGAGTAGGAAGCGAGCCTATCACATGTTCCTATCAAATGAGAGGGATCTGGGCAAGGACTATGAGCACACTAGGCTTCTCTACGAGAAGCGCAAGGAGTACAAGTACGTGAACAACATCACCGTGGAGTGTCCCTGTGCACGAGCCCTCTACCGCCGTGTCCAGAAGGAGTTCACCGACGTCCAGTGGAACAAGCAGGGCAACGTTTTCGAGACGGAAATGAAGGGGCACAGCGATGTCTGGGGCATCTACGACCGAGTGTATGCGTTGCGGACTGAGGAGATTGAAAGGTTCTTAAACTACATCAAATTCTTGAGCACTACAAAGAGCTAAATATAAACTTTAGATTTAATATTTCACTTACGCCAACTTTGTATTAGTTTTTCTTTGTATTAAACCGCTTTCTGTGATTAGAGTAACTTTCTGTAGCTTATCTTGAATTGGGTAAACCCGTAGTGACTCAGCAGCTGCTCCAAAATGTAGCCGTTTGCGGCGAAAAACACGGCACCCTGCAGCCCGATCCAGTAGAAGGTGTTCCACGTGCGGAACTCCAGCAGATAGGCGGGCAGCAGCCACAGCCCCTGGGCGAGCAGCCAGAGAATTAGCAGGCCAAAGCACCGGCGCCACGACAGCAGCTTGAAGTTGTTGAGGCACAGCGGTAGGATGGCCAAGTACCAGATGAAGTACTGCGATGTCACCACCGAGTTGTAGGTCACGACCACAAACGCTACGGCGAAGATGCAGAACGGCAGCGTTTGCCGAAACTGGCCAAAGCTCAGGCTCAAGTACAGGATGAGCAGGAACTGCGGCGCCATCACCAGTATCTTCAGGATGAGCGAGGGTTCCACCGCATTCGGTCCGCTGCCCAGATACTGCAGCAGGAACTGCAGCGAGAAGTTGTGGCGCGGATCCTTGCGCACAAAGTGATACAAGTAGGCCTCATAGATGTATTCCCAGCCGTACATCCTGTAGAAGGTCCCGGTGAAGGCGACCAGGCTGACCAGCGTTCCGATGACCAGGCACAGCTGTTGCTTGTTGGGCCGTAGGATTTGGCCCAGAAAATCCCAGGGGGTCTGTGTGAGACGCGTGGACAGCGACAGATAGTAGGCCAGACTGAAGAGCAGCGGATACAGCCGAAGATGGATCACCAGGCCGTGGGCTAGGCCGGCGCCAAATATCAGCCAAAGGCTACGCGATCCCTTGTGCTCGGCCTTCATCAGCAGATAGATGGTCAGGATGACGAAGAAGCTCGAGAAGCAGTCACCACTGCCGCGCGTAGAAATCACAGCGGTTAGTGGATTGTACAGCCAGAAGCAGGCGGAGGCACGGGCCAGGTTCTCGGGGTGACTGCGCTCGTCCAAGGCGTCCAGCGACTGATCTGACTCCTGCGGCCGGTTGAACTTGCTGAGCAAATGCTGCACGGTTTTTTGGTACTGGCTCTTGATCTCCATGTGCACCAGGCGATAGATGAGCGTGGCGATGAGCAGATCAAAGGTGGCATACAAGAGCTTGCCCCAGACGGGATGGAGCAGGATGTTGAGGGTCTGTAGGTACGCCATAATCGGACTGTAGCGGTAGGTGTGCCTGGCGAAGGGCGTCTCACCGGCCAGCACCTGTCGCGCCCCGTCCGTGACCACTTTGTAGTCGATGTCTGTGTACGGCACGGCGGACCGGCTATCGTGTATTTGTCCGTAGCAAATCAAAGCGATGCGCACCATCGCCGAGATCAGGATGTGGATGCGAAAGCTGGTCTGCAGGATGCGGCGACTTAGTCGCTGCAAGCCCGTAGCATTCGCTGCCTTTGTGTTCGTCATTTTCTAGGTTTAATTTATTGGTTTTTGCTTACAGTTTGGTTTTCATTTCCTGGGCGCTTTTGCGAATGCAGGCAAGGAACTCTTTGAACTCGGCGTCGCAGATCTTGTGTTGGACATTCAGATCCCGCGATACGCACACCGCATAGGCCGTGGCCTTGTCCGCGCACTTGGTCAGCAGAAGCGGGTAGTTGCGCAGACGTTGATTGGCCTTGCGCACCGATTCCATGCCGCTCAGCGCTTGTGCGGCGGCACCTTAACCTCCAGCGGTGGCAGAGGATCGGCTATGAAGCAGTCGTACAGGGGCTTGGAGAAGAATATCAGCAGAGAGCCGGTGAGGAAGGTGATTTGGAAAAGGCGTGGATTCCGCTGGATCCACGAGCGTTTGGGCAGCACAGCCGTGCGCCGGCGTTGATTATTGGCCTGTTGCTGTTGTTGCTTTTTGTCTAGCAAATCTTGGATTTCCTTTGGAGGCTTGTATTGCGGTGTGGACATTATTTTTTACTGCCAAAAGGAAAGAATTAGAAGTGAAGCCTGGCCTGAGACCGAAAACTCTATTCAAACTCACGACTTGCCGGAAGGTTGATTTGTTTCTGGCAAATAGCGCTTCTCCAGATCGATTCCACTGCAGCAGAGTGATACCTTATGCCACTTTAGACAGCACTGTCGCATAGCCTCCAGGACATCCAGGCATCTATCTTCCTGGTAATTATTCTCTGAAATCATCAATTCGCCGGATGAGCTGCTTACATAACTGAGAAAAATGCGCTCATTGCGAATACTTACTGCTCAAGCAGTCTTGTATGTGACAGGCGTATGGTTTGCAAGGATCTTTGCGCTTGGCAGACATGAAACTTTCGCCTTATTTCGTTTGTTTTCCACCAAATTGTTAAATGTTAAAAACACAGGCTGCTCATTGGGGGGGTTCTTCTTCTTCTTTCTATTCAGTCACAGTCCCAGCGGTTGCTACGTTGCCAGACACAATATAATTTGCGTAACCAGATTGCGCAAAAACAAGGCAATGGCAATAATCTGTTTTAACTAGTAAACGAAAGCAAAATAAAAACCAATTAACAAAATAACAACAATCAGAATTAACGTATGTCGAAATCAAACAAAATCTGGTTAAATAATTAAAATAATTTCAAATGTTTGTACTTTTCCCAGTGAATGGCGCCGCCTACTGTGTGCACAGCTGCCATTCACCCACGCGCACAAACATTGAAGGAACTGTTCTTGTGTGAAAAACACACACACAGGCATTTGTTTTATTTCGCTAGGACTTTGGCGATTACTTCACAAAACAGCGCCATGCCATCGAAGAAGAAAAAATATAACGCGCGCTTCCCGGCGGTGAGTAAAAGGTCCCGGCAGGCGGCAGGAAGTGGTCGGAACGCCAAGCGTGTGTCGCTCCCTTGCCGCGGCAGCCGCAGATGGGTTATCAGTTTTTGTGCGTGCCCCTGTGTGTGTGTATGTACACATAGCATACATACATACATTCATACGGGCATAATCAGGGGCTCGAAGAGCCCGAGAACCGAAGAACCGGGTGTGATTGTGTCCCTTCTCCTCTCCCTCTCCCGCAGGGCCGCATCAAGAAGATCATGCAGAGCGACGAGGAAATCGGCAAAGTGGCGCAGGCGGTGCCCGTTATCATCTCGCGCACGCTGGAGCTGTTTGTGGAATCGCTGCTTACGAAGACGCTGCGCATCACGAACTCGCGCAACGCCAAGACGCTGTCGCCATCGCACATGCGGCAGTGCATTGTGTCCGAGAAGCGGTTCGACTTCCTCAAGGAGCTGGTGCGAAACATACCCGACATCAGTGTGGCCGAGGAGGCCGCCTACAATGAGGATGATATGCTGCGCAGCTCCCCGGAGGATCAATATCCCGATTCAGACACGCCATACGATCTTAGCCTGCCATCGACCTCCATGCGCTCGCAGCCCAACAATGGCACTGCGTCCACGGCTGCCTACATGCGCTCCATGAGCCTAAACGGTGGCGGCGGCGGTAGCGGCGCAGGCACCAAGCGCCACCAGCAGCAGCTGCAGCAGCAGCATCCTCCCCACCTAAATCCCACCCACACCCTGCCATCCAAGCTGGCCCGCTCGGAGTCTACGCCCGCCTACACGCCGGGCCAACGAGGACGGCCGCCCAATTCCTATGCACAGCACCACAGGAAGCAGCCGCCGGTGCAGCTTGACACCGCCATACCTGCCCCGATCTGCAGCTACGAGCTGAACAAGCCCATCGTCAAGATCGACTACAGCAGTGTGCAGATGCGGAATCTCTGCACACCGGAGGCTGCCGTTTCCGCACCAGCCTCGGACTCAAGCGCCGCCTTCAACTTTGATATCGCTGCACCGATTATCAATATAGATCTAACGAATATTGTGGCTGCCGGAACTGGAGCCGGACCCGGAGCGGCAAGCAGCAGGCCGACATCAATTGGCTTTGCGCCGGCGGAAAATAACAATGTGAACCAAATGGCTGGAAAGAGCAGCGCTCCCATCATTCCAAAGGCCACTGCGGCACCATCAGCGACACCCACTGAAACCATTTTCGAATTAGACGAAGACTATGACAATATTTGATTAGGATCCATGTGAAAGCGCTTTTAAAAATAAAAATAAAATTTAAATAAATTATTGCTACATTAACACTGTACAATTAGGGTAAGAAAATTAATTTTTGCAAAATAAAGACCAAGCTGGATTTTAAGCTGAGATTCTGTGAAGTTTTCATTACAAATCGACAGAGTTTTCTCTTGGTGAAAGCTTTCAAAATACGGTTTCTTCTAAAATAAGTACATATCATAAATTTTAAATATTCAAAATTTCCCACAATGTTTGCCTTTATTGAGGACATTAAGATGCCGCCCCTGGGCAACCAGAAATCCTTTACTCCCATCGTTCCAGCCGAATATATTGGCAATGTTGCAGCCTATATCTCTCAAATCGAATTCAATTCTGATGTACAGACAGCCCTCAGCCTGCAGAACACTTTCCACGGCCAGTATAGTATTCAGGCTTGGAAGCTGGAAGAGCGGAAAACTGCGATAATTATGCGTTTGGAGGAAGCCAAAGCCAACTTTAAGCTGGTCGACGAGTTCATACGCAAGTCCGGCGAGGAGCATCAGAATATGATGCACATAACTTACGGGGTTTTCAAATGGGTTACCATTCCGCCAGTGGAAAAGGTGATCCTCCAAGCGAACTCCAGTACTCTCCAGATGGAATTTGGTCTCCCAGAGGCTATAGAGTTTCTCAAGAAGGAGATTACCAGACTGCAGCAGCATCGGCTGCAGATTGAGCACGACATTGACTATCTGGAGGATCAGGTGAATGCCATTGAGCTGAATATAGCAGTTTTGAAGAAATACGAAATGAGAAAGCAGCAGCAGGAAATCGGAGGATGTTTGGCATCAAAAAATTAAGTCATTTGAAGCATTTAAAATTTAGAGTCATATTTGAAATTATTTGTAAAATATTGTAAACATAATTTTGAATTATATCTCAGAAATAAAAGACGGAAATTAACTTTAAAATTAATTCTGAAGTGAGCATTATCATGTAAGCATGTACATTTTTAATGGGAAATCAAATGTAGCTTAAAATATGCACTTTAAAAATATAAATCACATAAAAAACCTTTTCTATATTTATGTAAATTTAAAAATAAAACCTACAAATAAACATATAAAATAAAATCTCAAAGGAAGCCCTTTTTTTAATGATTCAATCTACAAATTTCCTAAAAATTTATACAACTTTAAGAGCATAAAACCCACCTAATGACTCAATTGTATACAACTGTCTCTTGTTCTTGGGGTTTCCCTCTTTAATACAGTATATAAAACAACTATTAAGTAGTTGCCCATTTAGGTCCCCAAATCCTTAAGGAGGTCAAGAAATCGGGACCGAGCGTAGGATCCTTGCCTAAGTGTGACCTTTATTTGCCTATGCCTTTGCTCAGCTATTTATAAGCGTATACACATCATAATAATTATTACTTAATTTCGCTTAGCTTGGCTTAGTCATTGTGCAATCCCCTTGGTCACAGTCAATTACAATTACAAAATAAATGCCTTTCAATCCCCGCCGTTCCTCGGGCAACCGTAGCAAGGAGTAGCTACATATTCGCACACGCAATCCTGCCACAATTGATATTAATTTGAGGCCTCCGATGTGGGTCAAACTCTGATGGACTCTTCCCCCTCGCAGGACGACTCCCCCCGTCCCCAAAAAATATGACAAAGCAGAGGAGCTGCTACCTGAGGCTAAGTGGGAAAATCTTTTTGCAGGTGAAATTACTCGCCGCTCCCGAAAAAAAGCAAGGTGAGCAAAGGTGCAGTTCGGAAATTATATGAATTTTTGCATGGGTTTGGCATAATTGATTTGGGTCAGAGAGGGACTTGTATGAGATTAGCCAAACCCAAGATTAGATTGCATATGCACTGGGGGAAATTAAGGGGACAATTTAAAGTTTAATTCTGTTATTTTGTTGTTCAGAAATATATATTTTGTATTTTTCTAAGCAAAGAAATAAAATCGAAATTAAATAAATAAATAAACACAATAAACAGAATCTGGAATTAATACAAAAGGTATCTGAGAAACCTGGTAATTTAAGCCATAAATTAACGTTAAAATAATAAATAAAATGAACAAGAAAACTATCCAAAGAATTAGAGAAATGAACCATTAGACACTGAGCCTTAAATACACCTTATAGAACATTGAAAATGAAAATAAAACCAGAAAAACATGAATAACTTACAGGCCTTTTAGTAGTTTCCCCTTAATTCCCTTTAATAATTTCCAATTCCAATTATTATTTCAAGTGTAAAAAGGTGCAGCTAGATTAAATGGCCTAAAACCAGCTAAGTAAAAGCATCTCAACAGAAGTTTTTGGCCAAGCAAATCGAATTCCCCGTATAAAAAATCCGATCTCCGCACACACCTGCCCCAGCGAATTCTTGGACTTTGCTGTCCCGGGTCCGTCCTGTCCACCTGTCTTGAGTCATGGCAAAAAAAAAAAAAAAAAAAAAAAAAAGTTTGAAAACAATAAAAACAACTTGCGGCGCGCCGCCAGTGCCAAAGTTTTCATGTCCAAGGCGTATTTATGTCAACCGGAAGTAGGTTTACTGACCCACGTAGTATACCCGTAGCGACTTCGACTTCAACTTCGTTGCTTCGGGGCGACTCGACTCCTTCGTCGTGGTGGTCAGCCGCCAAGGAGTTCAGCCACAGCGCAGGACGATGTATAAGAAGGTATTTGTCCGCGGCGGATTAGTTTTTCAACGAACGGCGAGTGCAGTTCATCGGATCGATGCAAATGCGAATTCGTAACGGTAACGGGCCTAAGCAAAAGTTTAAAAGTTTCTTTGTTTTTTTATACAAAAAAATAATAAAATCTACAAGTTATTAAATTTATGTGCCTCGAAAACGGAAAATAAATCAATGTTTAAAACATGAAAGAAACTTCGTAAAAAAAAAACCCAGAAAAACCTGAAAACAATTAACTCTTAGATGTCTCTAGGAATTCCCCTGAATTTGTGACTACTCCGTGACTCCACTTTTTGCTGGACTTTTGGGGTTTGGGCTTCTTTGGGGCGCTCTATCACGACATTAGCCAAGGATATTTCTCCGGCACTGCCACTTAAAAGTCCCCCCTTTTCACACACATATCACCCTGTCTATGTCCATGTCCGCCTGATGTTGCAACAGTGCCCCAGGTGGCTAGGTGGCAGCCTAAGCTATAGCTGGAGCTGAATAGCCTCCTCCTGAGGGGCCTCCACCTAAGTGTTGTTGACTCTTGGGCCCTGGCACAAGGCAAAAGCGGAATTTGTTGCGGTTTTGACCCTATTCCCAAAGCCAAGGAAAAAGTGCAGTGTACTCCGGCCTGGCTTGGGGCTGCATACATTTATGTTTTGACTTTAGGGGGAGTTTTAGGTTTTGTTTGGAGATTTTTTATTAGCGGAAAAATTAATTAAAATTTGTAGAAAGAATGTAAACCTATGGAGTATAATTTTAGAATATTTAGAATTGGAAAAACTAAGCTCAAAGCAGCTCTGTAACTCTGATGCAAAATTGTCTTTTGTTGTTCGCTTTATTTATTTCAAATTTAGCAAAAAAACCCCAGATTGGATTTTATTAAAATTATTGTAAAGTTAACATATACAATATGTGGCTAAAACTTAAATAAAACCAAACATTTAAGAAGTAGATGTTAAGCGTACAAAATTCTTTAAATTTTGAAAAGTTTATTTAAAGGCTGCTCAAAAAAATGCTTAAAAATAATACGATGCAATTAATTTTCATTTTAAGAATGTTTGTAAAGCCAAATTTTAGCCCTATTTAAAATGGAGTTCATATTTCTTGAGTTGCTAATAAAAAAATACTTTTAACATTGTTTTAATAATATTTTTGAGTGCCCTTTAAGTAGAAATATAAAGCACTAGTAGTTAATTCGTTAAATTTTAAAGAAAATCAGAGGCTCTTATAGGCAGCTTTATAAAGATTTTTAATATTTTATGACATGTTCTTGGTCATACTCTTAAAAGGATTTGAAAGTTATCAAGATATGTGATGTAAACCTTAGTTTTTAAGTCACGAAATTCATTTCAAATATTTTGTTTCATATTTTTGAGTGTCCCTTATTAGAGATATTAATCACTAGGAATTTATCTCAGAAATTTATCGAGCAAATTAGAATTTATATAGTTAGATTTATAGTGATTTTAGTTTACTAAAATATACTCCTTTCGGACATAATTTAAAAGGATTTAAAAGTTACTAAAATGTTTTCATGTAAAGTTAAGTTTCTACTTCACAAAATCGATTCCAAAAAGTTCCCAGAACATTTTTGGTTACCCAAGAAAATATGTAAAATTTCTCTGATAAATTAATACATTTTTTGGGTTTATATAGTTATCTGCCACTGTGCATGCGGCTTCATTAAGTGTGCAAAAGAAAAGCCTTTCAAGTGAAATGAGCCGTAGCAATGTGCGTGCTGGATGATGGCCATGCGTGTGATCACTTTCATCGAACCAATTTATCTATCGGGATAAAAAACAAAAAAATATGAAAAATTAGCGAAAGCCTGGGCCAATCCAAGCCAAGTGCGGTGTGTGTGTGTGTGTGTGTTAAGTGTGTGGCACATCGCGTGCCAGAGACATACCAACAGGTGTCACAGCCTGCCTCATGGCTGTTCGAGGGGGGAAATAATCAAAAGTTGTCTAAGCAGAAGAAGAGAAGGCTAAAGAAAAGCCGAGCGCAGATGAGAAAAACAAAAACATGCAAACAACAAATGCAGCCAGCCGCCTAGCGTAACGGCGAAAAGCGGAAAAGTTGCGAAAAGTGGCAAGCGGCAAGCGGCAAGTGGAAAAGCCGCGGCGAATTGGCTTTCAGTGTTTGCCAGCTACACCTGCGTGTGTGTTAGGTGTGTGTTATGGAGTGTGTGTGAAGTGTAGGCAATATTTCTTTTGAAGGCCCTCCTTTGCTCACTTGCCATCAGTTTAAGTTAGGCAGCGGCCGCGTTCTTATTCCCGCTCTGCGTTTTCCCATTTATTTATATTTTTTTGTTGTTTTGCGGCTTTTTGCCAATTACTTACACATTTTCTGCCAAAGAATTGAATTGAATAAAATTGGAACTAAAGTAAATTATATAATTTTAAGAAGTTTAAAGTCTGTGCCAGTGTGTCGTCCTTGCCTTAAGGATCGTTATTCAAGTGTGACCAAGGCGTAATGAGATGCAGGAAAAGCTGCGTGTAATGCGGCACAAAGTGTTCTTTTTAGGCTGTTAGCGGATTCGCGAATTACGGAATTACCAGGGCCAAAACACTCTGCGGCACGCGTCATGGCCACAACACGGCCGGTCTCCCGGGCCAAGTCACTTCCTGTGTTTTTGGGCCCCAAAATGTGTGTCACCGAAATTCAAGCCTCGGTGTCGGCGTCGCTCGCCCCATAAAATGTAGGTTAAATATTAGGCAGAGAGGAAAATCAATGCGAACAATGGGGCCCTTCATTTACACCTTTCTAGCCGGTGGGGGGGGGGGGGAGCTACTACGTCATTCCGCGAAAATATCTGCGTACCGGCGCTAGGCTCCAATTAAACCCAAAACCAAGCCGGCGGCTATAACTTCCACATCTCGGAATGGTTTTCGGGGTAGTACCACGACGACTTCAAGTGCAGTTCACTAATGCGGCAATTGGCAACATGCAATCTTTGCGGTGCAGCCAAGCCGAAGAAGCAATCCAATCTGCCTCTCCAAACTCCAAGCTCCACACTCCCCTCCAGGCTCATCAGGTTTATGCTCTCGTTAGCGCCAAGACAAGCGTTTTGGGAGCCGCTTTTGGCTCTGAGGAGGTGGTGCATTCCTTTCCTTTCCATCCATCTTTTTGGGGCGGGTTTATCAGCACCGCACACGCAGCTATTTATAGCAGTGAAATGGCATTAGAAAATATGGCCGTGCAATAATAATTACTCGTCTATTTATTTGCCATTTATAACCAGTGATGCTAGGCTCTATGTCGGTCTATATGTTGTACCTAATTAGTTATTTAGGGTAAAGTAAATAAAGTGTTTTTACGGGGAATTAATTCATTAAAAATGAAAAGTTTAAGAGAAAGTATTTTAATAGTAATAAAGGGGGAAATAACTTAATTATTTATTCAATTAGATTTAATATCAATATGATAAATAACCTCTTGAGTTACTGCAGCAGCTGTTTTTATTATAAATAAAATGTTGCTTGGTAAGATGGAAAGTTTTTCAGGTGTTTAAATAGTAATTAATGCTTGAAATTTAATATTTTTAGAAAGAATGTCATAGTCCCATTAGAGAATATTAATTCTTTAATGTATACTCCTTTGATAAACATTTGCCATGAATCAAATTAATTCTTTTAATTCATTACCCTTTTGATAACATTTTTTATAAAACAGAATTACATATATAATTCTGTAATTTCTGTAATAATCTGGCTTTGAATATATACAAAAATCCCAGGTGTTCAAACAGTGATTAATACTTGAAATATAATATTTTTAGAAGGAATTCAAACAGAGGGAATTAAAACTTGAAAGTGAATATTTTTAGAAGGAATGTAATTGTGCCATTAAAGATATTAATTCTTTAGTTCATTCACTTTAGATAAACATTTGTCAGGAATGATATTAATTCATTTATTCGTGTCCCTTTTAATAAACTTGTTTATAAAACAGAAATATATAATTCTGTGTTTTCTGTAAACATCTGTAACCATCTTTGAATATATACAACAAATTCTTGATTTTTCAGCTGTTTGAACAACAATCTAAGCCAACTGGTATTATAAATATTTGTAATACGTTCTGGCTTACAGATATACATTACAGATATACATATATGTTTTAAATAAAAATTAACATATTAAAAATACGCACACAGATATTAAGAATATTCCTAACTAGAAAACATTTTCCTAAAGAATTTAATTGAGTAAAATTAGTTACATAAAATCAAAGATAAAAGTCCTAAAAATCCTAGCTAAAAACTCTAGGTTTTCGTTATCTGCAGACTAAGTAAAAACCTTAGGGAACCCTGTGCTTGGGTACTACATAGATCCTTGGTACTTGGTTAGGTTTTAGACCTGTATGTACCTTTATCCATCTCTATGTTTCGGCAATAAACCCCGGCATTGTGGCCCCTCCAAAGGCTCCTCCCCTCTCTCTATCCGCCGCCTAAGCTACCCAGTTTTCGAAGCTCCTACTGCCCTATACCCTTCCCTGTAAGCCGTAATCCTTGCTCCGCATTCCCCACTCCCCACTTCGCGCCCAGAGAAGGCTTCGTCGCGTGTACGTCTCTCTGAAACAGCCAAAGGACCCGGAAGGTCTCGCGCCTGGTCGTCGTCTGTCTGTAAAATCCGGCTGGGCGAGAGCTCGGAATGAGTGATTTTTAAATACATTCTGTTGCTTCGAATAAACAGTTCCGGGCGTCATTGGTTTTGTGTGGCACTTGAACTGAGCCCAAGGACAGCGAACGAACGCCAGATCCTGCGTGGATTTTTGTGAAAAACAAAACAACAAAAAAAAAAGAAAACTATAAACAATGGAAAGTAAATCGTAGTGAAACGCAGAAGGGCCGGAAAACGGTTAGCACCAATGTCAAGCCATGCAGCAGACCCTCACGTACTCATCATCATCATCAACGCCATCGCCATCCCCCGATGTGATCCCAATGCCCGCGCCAGGAGCAGGAGAAGCACCACCGACGCCCAATCTGATCCCAACACCGCAGCCAAGTCCCCGTGCCCGTCCCCGATCCACTGGCAGTGGCCGCCGCCTCCAGCCGCCGGCTGTGATCCCGGTGGACTATAGCTATCGCACCCACTCCCTGCTCTCTGGCCACTCGCTGATGGCTCCCTCCACGTTTGCCTCCAGCCTGCGCCCCGAGTCCGAGGCGGATGCCCAGGCATACAGCAGCCTGTTCGGTGATCCGGTGCCCCCGCCACCGTCGTCGTCTCACCTCCACTCCGATGACTACTTTGGCTCGGCGGCCTTTGAGACGCTACGCATGGGTTCGGTGGAGGTGCCCAGTTCGGAGGAGGATGCCTTGCTGGCTGCCATGGCGCTGAATGCCTTGATTCCCGGGGCCAGGGAGCGCATCTTTCCAAGTGTTCCTTATACGAGGGGATCACTGCTGCCGCAGCTACAGCCGCCCGACATCCAAATCTCTGCCCAATTCCAGCGGTGGCTCCAGTTCCGAGCACCTGGGATCCCCCAATTACCTGCTCCTGGCCCCCGATGATATTCTCAACAAGCCGGATATGTACGATCTGGAGAATGATATCGAGGAGGAGTACAGCGTGGTGGGTCAGAGGCTATCCTTTCAGGATGGCGAGGAGTCGTCAAGAAGGAGTCCCAGTCGGCAGGAAACTACAGCCAAGATGAGCATTTCCAGCATTAATACAGAGGATCACAGGGGGTAAGAACCAAGGAACCAAGATCCTTGATCCTTAAAACCTAATCTCTGCTTTATCCTTAGCCTGCTCAGTGACGCCTACTCCAGCCGGGATTGGTTCCGTCCAGCGCCACAGCATTTTCCCGAATTTACGCGTATTCCCCGACTGCGTCCCAGCTCCAAGATGATCATGTCCATGAAGCAGGACGAGGGTCCGCTCTCCCCCTTGGCCACCATGATCCAGGACATGAATAGCTCTAGCAGTGGGGGCGAGGAGCGTGTGGCGGCTCCAGGCTCTGCCAAGGAGAAGGTTTCAGGCCAATCAAAGGATGTGGTCCTTTCCCCCTTGCAATATTTGGAGGAGCAGATGGGCAGGGAGATGGGTCAGTGTCACCGGCAGCTACGGGGGGATTATGGCCTGCCACCACCGCCAGCTGCACCGCCTCCCCATTGCCACAGGACGCCGCAGGTGCAGGATCAGGGCGATGATCACAGCTTGAAGAGATCCATGTCGCCCATCATTATCAGGGATTCCATAGCCATGGGAGGGGACTACAGGTGAGGAAATCTCTATTTTAGAGAGTTGAATTCATCCTTAATTTGAATCCTTTGAATCCTTTTAGGGTGGACCAACCGCGTACCCACAAGAAGACTGCTTTCACCATCCTCTCCTCGGGTCAGCCAGCGACGGCAACGGCGACTCAAAGGCCAGCTGCTGCCACCAGGCGACATGCCTCCATCCAGTCGACATCGACGACGACTACCTCATCGCCAGCAGCGGCGGCGGCGGCGGCGTTGGTCAGGCCCCAGGCCAGTCCTCGCCGCAGATCGATCTTTCCAGCCGCAGATCCTCGCCTGCCCGAGCTGGGTTATCACCAGACCACAGATGACTCCCCCCGGCCCTCGGTGCAGTTCAATATGAGCGGCAGGCTGAGCAGAAGCAAACTGGCCACGCCCCAGAAGGGAATCCTGCAGCAGCGCGACTCGCTGACCTCCTCGATGGACACCTTCACGCCGCGAAACCAAAGCAGGCGAGGATCCACCACCAGTTTGGGTCAGAAAATCAAGAGTTTGGAGGCCCTGCCGCAGATTATGGATCCCTATCGCAGCAGCTCCATTCCCCGCCTCCACTATGGCTCCCACATGGAGCTGGGTGGCCCGGAGCCGGCTGTCTTTCCGCCCGGCGCACTGCCGCGTCCCCTGAAGCCAAATCTGAATCCCACGCGAAGGCAGCGCGGCCTGCTGAGGATTATCAACAAGGAGGAGCCGCTGGGCGGCTCGCGTCTGCGGCTGCCACCGACGCCTCGCTCGAATTGGGTGAGCCTGGATGACCTGAGTAGGCCCTCCTTTGATGCCGGGAGCAGTCTGGCCACAAAGTCGCAGGGTTTCCAAGGGCAACGCCGCTCCAGTTCCACCTCACCGGAACGGCGAAGTTCCACCCAAACAGCCTCGGATCGGAGGAGCTCCAACCTGAGCAGCGTCACTGCCACCACCTCGGACTTTAGTTTCCGCAGGCCCACGCTTGCCACACTGCCAGCTGCCCAGACTTTGAACCGGATGCGTCGCAAATCGGTGCAGGCACCGAGTCCCAACAGAATTCCCAACCGAATTCCCAGTTTTAGTCCAAGGAGGCAGTCAATCTATCAAAGGGATCACGGGAAGGTGGCCAAGCCCAGCACATTGTCGCCCATCATAGGGACGCCCAATAAGGACAGCAGCTCGGCGCAAAGTCCCACTCACAGATCCTCGCTGATGGGCGGCACCATGGACAGCCAATCGGAAGTTTCCACCACGCGCAGGGATTCCCTTTCAAGGATTCCGGTGCGAAAGAGTCCTGAATCTCGCTCTAATTCGCCGCCTAAGGATTTGAGTTTGGCAGCCTCGGGGAGGAGTTCCAGAGCCAGCGTCGGACGGTCGCCTTCGAGGGGCTTAAGCAGCAGATCTCCCTCTCGAGGGATGAGTAGCAGGTCGCCCTCCCGAGGCCTGAGCAGCAGGTCGCCCTCCAGAACCATGAATCCCAGCAGGACGCCATCGCGGGAAAGCGGAAGACTAGGCCTAGATTCCCGCTCGGCTTCCAGGGGTCCCACTTCCAGGCCAAGTTCCCGTTTGGATCAGGCATTGGGATCCCGCTTGGAGTTGTCCAACTCCCGCCAGGATATGTCCAATTCACGCGGCAATTCCCGAGCCAACTCCCGTCTGAGCATCAACTCCTCTTCGCTGCGATCCTCCAGCATTTCGCCGGCCACAGCCATGGCTAGGAACCGAAGCTTGCGCGCCACAACGCCCGGCCGCCGGAAGTCCATCTCCTTGAGTCCCACAGGCAGGCTAGAACGCCGGAAATCCATAAGTCCTGCAGCCTTGAGTCACTCCCGAAGGTCTTCCAGTCGCACTGGCAAGGCCGAAGTCCCGCCGGAGATTCTGTCGCGTAGGAATTCTCGCTCCCGCATTCCCACCAGATCATTATCCCAGGTCAAGGCTGCTGCATCCAAATCCCCGCCGAGTTCGTCCAAGAAAAGATCGAAATCACCGGAGAAAACCAAGTCACAGGCCACAACGCCTCGAAGTGGTAGAGCGGCAATGGCTTCAGCCACCAAGGGAAGCCCGAAAGCAAAGCCCAAGATCCCTGCAAGTGCCAAATCCCAATCCCAAAAAGAGTCCTCCACAAAGACACCAGCAAAGCCTGCGGGCAAGAAAGTCATTGCAGGAGTCAAGCCACCAACAAATGGAAAAAAGTCCTCCAGCAAGGGGATTCCCACAAAGGATACAAAAACAGAGAAGGGCAAGGAGAAGGAAAAGGATAAGGAAAAGGGCAAGCCAGCAGCCAAAGCCAATGGCAAGGAACCCATAGCTGCAGCCAGGACCAAAGCCCCAGTAAATAAGGCAAAGCCAGGTGGAGCAACCACACAGGAGAGCAAGAAACTTCCTACAAGCAAGGCCCAAGGCATCACCCTGGAAAAGGCAGCAGGAAATGGTTCCCATGCCTCAGCGGATATACCTCCGTTGGCCGCCCAAGTGGGCAATGCTGTGCTCCAGGCGGTGGAAGCTGTGCCAGCGGTTACCAGCGAGGTGAATGTGCCCTCAACGCCTGGCGGCAGGGGATCTAACATGTCCAAGCTGGTGCGGATGAGCTCCAGGCTGAGTTTGCTGAGCAACAAAAATCGATCGGATTCGCCGCAAAGCAGAAAAGTGGCCACTCTGCCGGAACATGCCAACGAAAGCGAAGGTGAGTTATGATTTTATTCCAACTGAAAACCCAGTTAATCCTCTTCTCCTCCAGAAACTGGTGGCCACAGCTCCCTGCCCATGTCCAATGATGCGGCTGCCATTCTGGAAAAGTCACAGAAAACCCTGGAAACCATCCAAAAAACCGTTACCGAGGCCACCGACGAGATCCACAAAACCATCACCGAAAATCTCACCGATTTGAAGAGCCTGGAAAATGACCGCCTGAATGCCGATCCCTCACCCACCCCCAGTTCGGCCACCATGGTGGCCAGGCCAGGTGAATCTGCCTCTCGCACTGGCACAGCCGATGGCAGCATTGCTCCCCAGAGCTCAGGGGAACAGCCCAAGTCCCCGTTTCCCCCAACGCAGCCCATTGAGGCCTCGGTTTCTGTGCTGCATCCCAACGAGAGCTCCGCGGAGCGGATAGCCAGTGTCCCGGAGGTGGAGTGCGAAAGTTCGGATATTCCCGCACCACTAGATGCTTCCGAATCGGAACTGGGCGAGGGTCATGATGTGATGCCCACCCCGGAGAGTGGAGCGGACTTTAAGGTGGACGCCAAGCGTCGATCGCCAGACGGACAGGGTGGATCAGCGGCGGGAAGTGGTGGCATGGCCAAGTGAGTAATATTATTTATTATTTATTTATTAAAAATAAAAAATAAAGCAGAGATCTGGTTAGGAGTTTATAGATTTCATTAGGCAGAAGCTATATCCAGCAGCAATATCCTTTTGCTGAGGAAACTATATTTTCTGGGGAAAGCGCTTTGTGTTTCTCTATTTTTTAATACATTAATTGAAATGTATTATATTCTTTATTAAAATTCACTAAAAAGATATCATAAAAAGCTTACATTTTTTATCAAAATTTATTTAAAAAAACCACACATAAAAGCTTTGTGTTTCTATATTGTTTATAAATTAAATTTTATTTAATTTATATTCTTTACAAAAATATTTTATATTCCTTATCAAAATGTAAGATAGAAAAAAATAAACATAAAAGACTTGTGTTTGTCTATATTTTTTTATGAATTAGTTGGAATCTTATATATTTAATTTACTTTATCAAACTTTATTTACAGAAAAACCTAAAAGCCTTGTGTTTCTCTATTTTTATAAATTAGTGGGAATATTTTATATTTATTATCAAGATCTTTACAAAAAAAAAGACATTAAAGGCTTCTCTGTTTTTTTATAAATTAGTTGAAATAGTTCTTATTCTTTATCAAAATTTATTTATAAAAATGGCTTCTGGTTATATATTTTTTATAAATAAATAAACCCTGCGTATCTCTGTTTATTTGTTTCTTTATCTGTTTTTTAATTAGATGGAATATTTTATATTCTTTATTAAAATATATTTAACACAATATTATAAATGATTTTAAATTTGTATAGCAAATTAATTAATTAGAGGTATAAAATTTGCCTGGGATACAGGTTGAATGTCCAACATTCCCGAAAACCACTCTTAAAAATCCTTGAAAATTAATTGAAACTCAAAAGACTTTAGCTTGAGAATTTACCTTAAAGAATCCTTGAGTTCTTGACTCTTTTTTTGTCACCAAGGAAGCCCCTAATGTGTTCTAATGTCCTCATGTCCTTAAGCCCTCAAGTCCCCCATGACCATTATGAATATTCATCATTCAAACATCAGTCCAACTAGCTGGTCAGCCCAAGAAGGATTTGTAATACTAACATTTTGCCTCGAGCCTAAGGGGTTTCCAGTGGAGCCTCTCCAACCCGACCCCAGCCAAGGCTTGCCTAGACCTGGCCAGCCAATTTACATACAGGAAACTCCTAGAGGAATGGGTTTACGGGGGGAGGGAAGTCCTAGAACAACAACTATGATACATAAAACTTTACAGCGCCGTGTGGGCTGGAGTTCCGTGCTTAAAGCCAGGCGGCACAGGTCCGTCAAGCCACTCATAAGTGCGTCAATAAATTGTGAACCCAACACGACGGAGGAGGAGGAGGAGCAGGAGACCTCCTTTAAGGAAATCCGTTCGCTGGCCTGTCGTCGTGGTCGTCTTGGTGGTCGGTCGGTCGGGTCGCGAAGCAGAGTCGGCGAAGGTAACGATGTCCTTCAATGCATTGTTTTGCCAAGCGTGCGAGCGACCAGTTACAGTGGCCACTTGCCAAGACGCTAAGGGAATTCCCCCTTACAGGATAGAGTCCTTCCAAGGAGAGTCTTCACTGTATACAGTATAGCGTGCGAAGAAAAGTATTTTTTAGCTCAAGTTTCGTTTGCCGCAATAACAAATCAGTTTGGGCCGGACAATCGCGCCAACCGCAGCGCCCCAGGGAAATCCCACGGAAAGTTATTTTCCTCGAGTGTCGATGATTTGCTAGCAATTAATACGAAATACTTGAAATATTCTTTTCGGATAATTCGGATAATTCGGATAATTGGCTTCCGTTTCGAAATGCTGAATGGAACGCCAAAGAATTCGGTGATTTACACGGTGGATCTGGCCCAGGACCCGTTCATCGATGGCGACAAGTACTTCTTTAGGTAATTAAGATCCAACAATTATAGCTTATCGCCGAGAGTCATCATCTTTCAGAGAGAGTGTGTATGGTGACCTTCTTAGGCCTTAACTTCTTTTAGCTTTTGACTTACTTTACTGTCTCAGTTGGAGTCGCAGGTCAAATATATAAATTGCCGACCTCCAAATTGCGTTTGGTCGTTGGCTCGTGTGCACACGGAACGGAACTACGGAGTGCCTCAACCTATATATTATATACACGTGAACACATGGATCCCATCAAGAAATTGTGTAAGCGTCCGAAAATGCCGTCCCAACCACCACGACGTCTCGTGACATATTTTTGTGGGGCTCCCGTTTGGGTTTTTACATTCAAAATCGACCCGAAAACCCCCAACTTCATTATGCCAAGATGAAAGTTCAAAGTGCCAAGAGAGATGTGGCAAAGTGCACAGGCTAATGCATAATGCATATTGCTTATTGCAGGAGTTACATCCCAAATAAGGGTTCCCCTTATATGGAGGCAATCCATCCTGGCTAATTGACTTCCGAAGGTGATTATAAAGCCAAGTGTGAAGCGAAGACCCTCCCACACACACACAGAGACTTGACCTGAACTTTCCAATCATACAGCACTTCCGGTGCTTGGCACTTGGCCAATCCCTCAAAAGCCATAAAAGCTTATATCCGGTCTTGGCGGACAGTCAAGGACAATGGCTAAAGCCTTGGCTTTAAGCTAAGAGACTTCACCTTGTCATAAGTGTTGAAGGAAGACCTTAAAAAAATCCTTAAGAGAAGAAGCTAACTTCGACTTGCCGAAGTTTTTATATTCTAGAAGTTTGCAAATGGTATTATTAGGAATTTATGAAAATATAAATAAAAAGGAAATTCATTAAAATTTGATTTTAATTTAAGGGGGGGGTAAGGTTTGTAATTTTTTTTTTCGAAATTTTTTTTTTATTTTTTATTACAATTGCACAAAATGTAAAGAATATTGTGTAAAAGTTGCAAGTCAATCAAATTAAAATTAACAAAGTTATAGCCAATTTAATGGAGGTCGCTTAGCGTGCACTGCATGTGCTCACAAAACTTTGAAGCGCTCTCCTCAAAAGTAGCATTTTCCAAGTCGGTGAACACTATTACAGAAAATCTACTGATCCGATCGATTTGAAATTTTGCACAAATATAGTTTAACTAATTCTACAGGTACTCACGTGGCCCTTTTTTTAATTTTTTTTTTAATTGTATTTTTTTTTTAACAATTTATCTTTTTTTTTTAGTAAAAAATCGGACTTTTTGCTTCGAAATGGCATAAAAAATCAGAAAAAAATTAAAAAAAAAAAACGCTTCGGTGTTACCTCGGGACATTTATCCCTTAAGTAATGCAATTTAGTTTTTTTAAATCGCGTGATCCTGTAGGCTGTAAGGATGTTCACCGCAAACCACCTTTTTTCGATGGCGGCTTAGGAAATTCTTAATAGCTCTTAATTCTCTAATTGTTTCTTAACAAAAAAATACTAATAAAATAGTCGAAATATTGTGTTACTTTATGGTGTTTAAATTTTTACGATAACTTTATCCGTTTCGCCACAAAAATTTTTTGAAAAACGGCCATTTTTGCACCGAACAAACCTTACCCCCCCCTTAAATTGTTTAATAATCGGCAATGATAATTATCAGAAACACAAATCCTAAAGGCTAAGTCTTGGCTGTGAAAAAACCCTTAAAAAATGAAGGTGACAATAAAAAAGCAGTGAATTATCTTCACTCACCCTGCTTTTGGTTGTTTCTATTGCTGGAAGTGTCTTTTTCTCCATTCACATTATTATAATTCATAAATTTACACATAAACACAAAATAAAAAATATAAAAAATAAATAAATAGGCCAAAGAAAGTAGCACATTAAAAAAAATAAACAAAACAAATAAAGAAAATTCATAAGCCAAGAAGGAAAGTAACAGGACTCCTCCAAAACACTGGCACTGCCATTTTCTGTTTCACTTGCACACTGCCTTCTCTTTGGCCAAAAAGAAAACACACAAACACAATCTCACGGCTCGTACACAAACCCGGCGCAGATCTTCGGCGTTCAATTCGAATTTTCGCTGATAGAACACATTCCTCACACTCCGGATGGCTGGCTTTTCACCGCAGGGCACAGCTTTCGCGAGTATCAGCACCAACGTTAATTTTCCCGGCCGTTTTCCCCGCTTTTCCGCACTTTTTTCCTTACCGCTGCGCTTTTCCCGACCGAACAATTGGCGAATGAAAAATGAAAAGGGAACTGAGGACATTTTTGGTAAATTGGCGGGAAGCAGTGTGGTCAAGAGAGCCACACTCTTTTCGATAGTTTTTATGGCAGTTAATCGATCGATCCTGATTCTGGAGTAATTTCTTTGAGCTTTTGTTTGGTTAACTTTACAGGAATTTTAAGTGTAATCTCTGATCTTCCCCATAGAGTTAACCATCCCTACTCAATCTACTTCATTTCAGGAGCAGCAGTCAGGAGTTCCTTGAGGAGAAGGACAACAACAATGTCAAGAAGCGTGGAGGCCTGTGTGGTTGTTGCTCCACGCTCTTCATGCCCTGTCGCCGATCCCGATGCTCCCGTTGCTGCCTGCGGAATCGTGACCGGAACCAATCCGCCGAGAACCAACCCGTCCTGTGGAGCGGCAACAGCAGCGCCACCACAGCCACCAATGTCCAAGTGATTGACGAGACCAAGCCGAAGGGGAAGAAGCGAGTCACCGAGTGGCTCAAATCCTGTTGCTGCTGCTGTCGGAGCTGTCGCAAGAAGCCAGTAAACAGTGTAGAGGAGGAGCCGGATCCTGTCCAGACAGAGGCTAAGGCGAAGAAGCAGAAACAGGAGACCAACATGAGCAGCAGTCACACAATGGGACCAAAGCCACGCAGCAAGTGCGGCCTCTGCCTGAGCAAGGTGTTTTGCTGTCGGTCGGTTAACAAGGTGGATCCCACCACCGGCGATGAGACGGAACTGAACAGGTGCTGCTTCTGCATTCCGTGTCGTCGCGGCGGCAGCAGGCCCAACAAGAAGGGCAGCACAGTGTCCTGGCGCGATCAGGATCCAGAGATGGGCATTAAGCCCACCGAGTCGTCGGTGGTGGAAGGCGCCTCCGAGGCAGCCATGTCAGCAGCCACAAATGCGATGGATAACCAGGCAAAGGAGTGAGTGGAATCAATAGGGATTTATGTATTATGAATATATTATTAACCTTGGTTGCAGGGGCTGCTGCAAGCGTTTCTGGCTGATGCTTCTGTGCTGTCGCAAGAAGAAGCGTCGGGAGTCGAATGCGCGTAGGCAAAGCATCAAGGCGCCGCCACCAAGCGAGGCAAGTGTTTCATACTCCACTCCATTATTCCACAAATTCATTTACTAATTCAAATTTCCTGCACACAGGACACACGTAAGAAGCTACACAACGACCTGGTGGAGTACACATCCAAGATGAAGGGAGCCATTCCAGTGCTGCCGCTGTATTTGGCCTGGTTTTGTGCCTTCTGCAATGTCGTCTTTCCAGGCTTAGGTGGGTTTTTAATCATATTTCGGTTAATCATTTCGATAATGAGTATTTCTCATACAGGAACCCTGCTTTCGGGACTCTTTTGCCTGTGCGTGGGCATTCCACGTTTCTCCCAGTTCGACAGCGCCCGGGCCAGGATTGGATCCTTCATTATCAACATCATAGTGGCCGTATCCCAGTTCTTTTGCGTCCTCTTCTGCTTCGTCGGCTGGGGCTGGTCCATCTGGTGGGGCACCATAATGCTAAGATGTGCAAGTAAGTTTGGGTATATCTTCTCCTCTATAAAATCAGAGATTATAACAAAAACTTTATTTAATTTCCAGAAAAACTGAGCAAAATCAAAAAGGTGGAACGTTTGGAGCTGGAGGAGGAACAGCGCCAAGCCAAGCTGGCGGAGGAGGCGAAGAACGGTGATGCCGAGGCGGCCAAGACATAGTCCTCCGATCACGGATATAACTAAGTTGCTTTTTATACCATTTATTGTGTACATAATTTTGTACAAAAAACAAACCCCGAAACCATGTAGATTCCACAAACACCATGCACTTCCACATGAACTTCCAGGTTAAGCGAAATGGAACAGAACTTCCTTTGAACATGAAAAGCATGATTCAATGTGTAATTGAAATCATTAAACTTCCACTAAAAATAACGACATTTTGTGTTTGAAATTTAGTTTGGGAAACCGATTAATGTAAGTATATCGATGACAAGGTGTTTCTATTTGGGTGCGTTTTTAGTATTTATTTAATAATTAGCGTGACCGTTTCCCATTTGTTTTCATTGGCATTTTTTAGGGCTATGATACGGTCTTTGTGAAACGGCGTTCTGTAAAAAAAACACGACGTCAACTTGCGAATTCGAAACAATTTCGCTGTAAAATATGTCGCACCTTGTGAAAATGGAAAACGGCCAGAGCCAGACCATCCAGGAGATGCTGGGCTGCATTGAGCGGTAAGTACTACTCGAGTTTCCCCGCCCAACATTCAGCACAAAAACATAACCTCTCTTTCCTCCTCCCTGGAACGCTCAGGTACAACCCGGATCATCTGAAGACCCTGGAGGCGTATGTCCAGGACCAGGCCAAGAACAACACCTACGACCTGGAGGCCAATCTGGCCGTGCTGAAGCTCTACCAGTTCAACCCGCACATGCTCAACTTCGACATCACCTACACCATCCTGCTGAAGTGCCTGACCAACCTGCCGCACACGGACTTTGTGATGGCCAAGTGCCTGCTGCTGCCCCAGCAGATGAAGGATGAGAATGTGCAGACCATTATCGATCTGGCCGACATTCTGGAGCGGGCTGATTTCACTCTGTTCTGGCAGCGCGCCGATGTGAACCGGAATATGTTCCGCCACATCTCCGGCTTCAATGATTCGATTCGCAAGTTTGTTTCACATGTGGTGGGCACCACCTTCCAAACTATTCGCAAGGACCTGCTAAAGGAGCTGCTCGGCGGCATCGAGGACTCGACGCTGGAGAGCTGGATCAAGCGCAACGGCTGGAAGCACCAAGGCCAGGGCATTGTGGTGGTAGCCATGCAGGACGACAAGATCAAGACGAAGAACATTACGGAGAAGATTGAGTTCGACAATGTCGGCGCCCTGATGGCCCAGTGCCTGTAGAGTGTGTTGCATGCCACGTCCTTAGTCCTGTCTAAATTTCTACGAATAGTAATTAACGAAACAAAATAAAGAGCCTGTAGTCTACGTACAGCTAACCACTTCGTTTTATTCTGCTCCCGCTCTCGGACACTCTTTGCTTACAGAACTAAGGAAACCCTAAAGGTAGGCGTTACAAAAACTAATAAAGCGCTAAAAACTATTTCTATGACTGCTTCTTGAACTTCTTCAATATGGGAAATATCTTGTCGAAGGCGTCGTAGATCTCCTGGCGAACCTTGGCGCCGGTGAGCACCACCTTGCCAGACACGAAGATCAGCAGCACTATGCGAGGACGCACCATACGGTAGATGAGGCCAGGAAAGAGCTCCGGCTCGTAGCTACTGAAGTTGCAATGGGTGAGGACTAGGCCCTCCAGGCGTATGGGGAACTTGACGTCGCAGGAGCCGACCATATTTTGAATTTTAAAATCAAGGAACTTGGCCTGCAAAGGGAAACGGTTAAAAAATACCCCAAATTCAAGCAAGAAGTTGATCTTACATTAAATCCCAGCTTCTGTATAATTCGCGCGTACTTGCGTGCCGCCAGTCTGGAGTCATCCTCGCTCTTGGCGCCCGTGCACACCATTTTTCCGGAGCTGAAGATGAGGGCAGTGGTGCGCGGCTCTCGAATTCGCATAATAACGGCCGCAAATCGTTTCGGGTTGTACTCGGCATTCCTCGCATGCAGCGCTATCTTCTTGAGGTCCAGCTTGCAGCAGAGATTCACCGTGGAGACAATGTTCTGCAGCTGGGGCACAATGCCGGGATCCGCCGATCCCGGCGTGGCCGGTGTCATCGGTGTAGAGGGTCCCATGGTCTGGTGAATGTTGCTGAGGGCATCGCCTGCGCCTGACCCAGCTCCTGTTCCACTACCGCCCACGCTGCGCTCACTCATGGGCATCATGTGCGACATCATGCTCTGCGGCGTCTGTGGCTGCATCATGGACTGCGGCGTGCTACCGCCACCTCCCGGCTGCTGCTGCTGATAGGAGGCCGAGGGCTGGTAGCTTTGCATCTGCTTGTGGGCCAGCGGCAGCGATGGTTCGTGGCCAAACAGCCCGCTACCGCTGCTGCCACTTGCTGCTCCGCTGGCATCTGCCTGTTGCTGCTGCTGTTGTTGCTGCTGCTGCCCTGCTGAGGATACGGGCGCAGGCATCACCGGATCCGGTTGCGGCACCGCCGGCGGATGATAGACTGGATTGGCCACGATCTGCTGGTCCGCCTCCATCTGGTGCAGCGGAGTTCCGATGCTCGGAATCGAGAAGTTGGGGCTGAGCATTTGGTCCATGCTGTGGCTGGTTTGGGGTCTCTGCCGGCTGCTGGGGGTGTCTTACTTCAATGGGGTTGGCTTAGTGGTTGCACACTTGACGCGAGCGGCAACTATTTACGGATATTTTTGCATTTAACTTGAATTTAATTTCGTGGTAAAAATAATGCAGCTTGAGGGAAGTGTGACCATTTTATGTGGTTCGAAAAATCCCTGGCCAAACGCCTACGATGGGAAGAGAAATGAGCGGGAGAATGGCCCCAGGGCTGGCATAGGGAAGCGGAAACTGCCAGAAAGAAAGTTTAAAGTTAATTTTTTAATTTAATATTTATATGTCACTTAATTATATTATTTATAAGCTCTTTTAATAAACTAAAAAGCTTAAGAAGCATAAGTATTTGTTTAGTGAAAAGGTTTTGATAACAATTTAAATAGAAAGTTACATGTTGTTGCACTTAACGAGTTGACATATTTATTTCTTTATACAATTTTAATTAGAAAAACATTTTATTTTACATTTTAAGACTTCAATTTTAATTTCTTTAAAATTCACATAAGGTATATAAACTTGTATTTTGTTTAGTACCTTTAGAAATATAAATTTTTTCATTTTGTTCAATTAAAAAAAGTTTAAACAATTATTCAAATTGGTAACCATTTTTAACAACCACTTTATAGTGCGATTAAACTTATAATAACTAATAAAACACCGCCCAAGCTCAAGTTCACAGATGAAGACGACGACGACGATGACGATGACGAGTGATGCGTGTAGGTGTTCCCCTGCTCATCCGTGTAAACATGTCCGCCGCTGGCGGGTGAATTCTGGAAGGTACCGCCGACGCCTGGCACCTGATAGGGTCCTTCGTTCTGGCCCCGTATATAGATGCCATTTCCCGGCTGCCCGAACTGATGTGGCCCGTTCCGGCCAACGTAATTCTGCTGCGCATTTGAGGCTTTTCGAGTGGGAATAGAGAGTTCAGTGAATTGTACAAGTTGCCAAGCTTAACTTACCGGCAAGCGCTATAAAAACAACAACAATTAGCAAACGCATGAGTGCAGTTTCCAGGTTCCAAGCTCGACCTCAACTGAGACCCGCTTTTGTTATTTAAAATCTATTTATTCAAGCCCGCGGGCGAAACCCAAGCTTTTGTCAATTAACAGAGTCGGGAGAGTGAGAGATTGCGGGGTGAGATCACTTAGAACATATCACTTATTAGAGAACGAAGCTTTTCTATATGCACCCACACAGATACAATTCCAATTAAAATCGGGGAAAGTGTTTTCTAAAGAAAATAAGCTCAAGAGCACCCAAGCCAAAAATACCCACAGCCAATGCAATTTTTAAAATTAGTTCACTAGCTTTTTGGGAAGAATTCTTCTCTTAGGAGAAGAGTGCAATATATGGCCAAGAATCATTCTCATTTTATGGCTTATATAATATGCAATCAAAACAAAACGAAATAAATAAGTGGGAGGGCAGAAAACATTTTCCCCCCAAAAAAACATAGTGAGTTTTTCAAAAACTGCTGTTGATTTTTCGGTTTATTTACTAAATTTTAGTTTAAAAAAAAACATGGAAAAAATATGCCAATTCTTTCGCAACAACTACGTGCTGGCCAACTGCGAGGATGCAATCTACAAGAAGGCCTTCTCCTTGAACTTGTCCCACTACCAGATTTCCCAGGTCCCCGACATCATAGAACAATGCGAGACGCTGCTGAAGCTATTTCTCAACAAAAATAAACTGACCAAGGTTAGGGGATATATATGCGATATATGTATTCTCAGATTTTATATTATTCCCCACAGATCCCCTCCAGCATTGGCTCTCTGGCGCGCCTTCAAGTGCTCACCTTGGACTACAATAAACTGGATGAGTTTCCCGACTGCATTTGCCGGCTGGTCAGCTTGAAGTTCCTCAATGTCAGCTGCAACAACATTGTTCGCTTGCCCCCGGAACTGGGCTATCTCACGCTGCTGGAGACCTTTTGGTGCAATAACACTGGACTCCGGGAACTGCCCGTGGAGATACGGAATTGTGAACGCCTCGAAACCCTGGGAGTACGTGGTAATCCCCTAAAGAAACTGCCCGAGACCATGGGTGCTTTGTGCTCACTCCGCTGGTTCACCGCCGAGAATTGTGAGCTGGAGGAAGTGCCACTGACCTTCGCCTTGCTGAGCAACCTGGTGCATCTGAATCTCAAGGGCAACCGGCTGAGGCGACTTCCCCGAATGCTGTTGGCCATGCAAAAGCTGCGGTTCGTCTTTCTCAATGGGAATTGCATTGACGAGCTGCCCACGAGAGCGCAGCTGGAGGAGTTGCGTACGCTAAACATGCTGAATCTTTCCCAGAATCCCATTAGCCATCATTCCGAGCTGCAGCTGATGGCGCTAGTGAGTTCTTGGATTGGATACTGTTTAACCTGTGAGGAAATCTAGATCTTCCCTTTATCTTCACAGCGCCAGACCAACCTCTATGTGGACCGACCACCTAACCAGGAAGAGATTGCCTGCGAATGCTCTTCCAGCCGGGCCAGCCTCAATACCCAAGAGCAGCAGGAGGAACAGGCGCGAGGCGTGGGCGATGACTCTTCCGATTGGGAGAATAGCGTGCGAACCAGCGAGCTGGACACCACGGATGAGAGCGGCCTGGAGGCCAACATCGAGGACCTGAGCGTCATGCTGCCGGAGATGTCGCGTTTTGTCACCACCTTCTGAGGGAATTTGTATTATAAAGTGGCTGCTCTCATAAATCTTGGGTTTATTTATTGTCTTTAAATGTCTTGGATTGTGTACATAATTTCAAGGAAGGCTTGAAGCTAATTGGTGTCCTTTGTCACCTCCTGTGGCATGTAGACGGTCAGGAGGTTCTTGCCAATCTTCTCGTGAATGTGCAGAAACTTGGCCACGCAGTGATCAATGCACACAAGCTCGCCTTTGCCTAGAAAATAAGTAAAAATTAGAGAAAAACTGCAAATATAGATGGAAATTGTATTCTTCATTATCCTTTAAGAATTTATTATATCTGTTTGGGTTCCAAGAAAGTAATCCCCTTTTCTTCCACCTGAAACTCACCCAAATCCGGTTCGGGATAGCGAGAGGGAATACACTTCTTATGGCAGGCATTGGCCATGCGATAATACAGATCAGACATCGTCTTGACCTCCAACTCCTGCATTAGCTGCAATTTGGCCTGGTCAGCTGAAGAATTTATTTGGGGCAAAGACATGTTTGCTTTAAAAGATATTCCCAGAAAATGTAGAAAATATTTTTATAGTAAGTTTTCTAAACGCCAACTGAAAATTCAAAGCCTGCTTAGTGAAATGACAAAAAATCTTTAAAGGTTTGCCTACAAAATATTTTATTTAATTACTTTATTACAAAATTATCGAAATCCAATTTTACCATTTAATGACACACAACCAATTAAAAAACCTTTAATCCAACGATTTTTTAAAATATCCTTGGCCACCAGCAAGTGCATCAAAACCAACATGAAACTTAAGACCAAAAAACCTTAAATATTAATAGGAATTAGTTTAAATAGGACTTGATATTGTTTATAGGAGTTACCTAGATAAAATATTTCCTCTTTTCCACAAGAAAAACCTACTAACTTTTGAGCGTAGGCCACAAAGGCGAACGTTATACCAATAAGCTGGGCAGTAACTATTAACCAAAGGTACAAAATATGAAATTCCTGTAAAAAAATTAAATATATTATAATGTCTTAATCTTAATCTTTATAATTCCAAACACAAACCCTGTAATTACCCAAAACCCACAGATATCCACTCAAGCCGTAAAAAGCCGAGCATCCCAAGTATAGATAAATGGGATAATTTGTACATTCATTCCAAGAATCTAAAGCAGTGGTTTGGATTATTTCATTTCTTATTTAATTTTCTAAATAATAATAAATACCAAACTTTATGCAATGCGCTAGACACTCCAGATAACACGGAATAATTGACAATGTCAATACATAGTGAATGATTAAGGCTGTCCAGTTGCAAAAACATGACACCATGATGAAATCGCTAACAAAAACCAACTAAAACTGGTCAACAAAGCCCCACAATATGTCCTGTAATAACATTGTGGCTTAATTATTGTCATTACGAAAAGCTGTTTGTTTAATATCCTCAATAATGTGTCTTAATTTTTCACCACAAGAGTGAAGTGGAGAGAGTGAAGGAAAGTAAGTGAAAACCGACCAGTTGAACAAAGTTATTAGCATGCTCGAAACGCTAAGAAATATCAACTAAATATGTTCAACAAAGCCCCTCGAGATGTCCTGTTATAACATTTCTTTTTTTATGAGAATAACTTTCTCCTACTTTCACCAAATAGTCACTGTTTCCGGTATTTCAAATGAGGTTTTAGAATTAACATTGTCAAAACCATTAATGTTATCGAGTTTAAAAGTCTATTTTATATTTTCCATTTCAATTTATTTGTTTAAATTAGAATTTTAATACATTTATTCAGTAATGTTTTTTTAATATATTTAAGAAAATAAAAGTTGCACCTACAGAATTTACATAACCGCCACAATGACACACCAATCGATAAAATATCGGAGCAGCTGCATCCCAAACACTGGCCACACTTCCCGCCCGGCACTCTGTTTACTCAACTCATTTTATTTCGTAATTATAAAGGCCATATTTTATCAATGAATTAAGATAAGCCGACGAGCAGCTGCCGGCAATGACTTCACAGATCTACAACCAGAAGAAGTTCGTGCCCACGCCGCCCGAGAAGGGTTCGTTTCCCCTGGATCACGAGGGGCTGTGCAAGAAGCAATTCCTTCTCTACGCCAGTTGCCTCCGCAAGAACGCCCAGGATACGAGTCTGTGCCGCGAGGACGCCAAGAATTACCTGGCCTGTCGCATGGACAATAATCTTATGGAGAAAACCGATTGGTCCAAGTTGGGATTTCACGAACAGCAGCCAGCCAAGGAGGAGGAGAAACATTAGGAGTTTAGGAGTCACTATGAAACCGGAACGCAATGTTATGATAGCGGCCACGGGGAGCGTGGCCACCATTAAGTTAGCCCAGTTAATCCAAGAGCTCTCCGACGAGCGTCTGCCCTACAAGTTTCACCTGAAAGTCCTGATTACAGAGGCGGCCAAGCACTTTTTTGAATTGGAGCAGATACCGGAGAATGGTGGGTTATCTAGAGGGGTATTATTATGTTTTTCATTTTTAATACAAGTTGTTTCTTATGGTTTGTAGTTCCCATTTACCACAATCGCGATGAATGGATCACCTGGAACAAGCGAGGCGATCCTGTGCTGCACATTGACCTGGGCAAGTGGGCGGATATGCTGGTGATTGCCCCGCTCAGCGCCAATTCCCTGTCCAAAATGGCCAACGTAAGTCTCAAGGCTCTTGTGAAATATCTCTTATCTATTTTTGTATCTCTTTTATGGCAGGGGATCTGCGATAACTTTGTGATGTGCGTGGTTCGGGCTTGGGATCTGCAGAAGCCGCTGCTCTTTGCCCCCGCAATGAACACACGGATGTACGAGCATCCCATAACCAGAGAACAGATCGATAAGCTCACTAGTTGGGGCTACAAGGAAATTCCCTGCATCAGCAAAACCCTAATGTGCGGGGATACTGGCAATGGGGCCATGGCGGAGGTGCCCACAATTGTGGAGGCGGTGCTAAAGGCCTTTCCCTCAGGCAGTGAGTTGGAAACTTAATGATCGTTAAGCCAAAAATGGTTATATATATCGCAGAATATAGTTTTTTTGTTACAACATTTACATTAAATTAAATGGAATTGAATGGCGTGCCTACAGATCAACCACCTGCATGTCCTCGAGCGAATTGTTGGCCGACTGGCTGATCAGCGCCTTCTCGGAGTCCGTCAGATTGATGAACTTGTGCTTGGTCTTGAGCTCCTGCTGTATGGAGGAGAGCAAGTCGGGGGAACAGCGTCCGGGCTTCAGGCAATGCTCTGCTCTCTTATGTTCTTGTGATTCTTCAGCTCTAGCTCCCAGTACCTCCATCTTGGGCTCCACAATGGTTTCCATCTGCAGGGACTGACGCTTGCGCCGCATTCTTTTCGAGCCTCGGGTAATGAGCACCACTGCCGGCGACTCAAAGGGTAGAGCCTGGATCACTGTTTGTAATAATTTCGGTGGCGTCTCAGGTGTTTTGGGATTGCCAATGACCACATCCGCCTGGAGGGCACTACGTGCACGCTCTCGTTCTTCCTCTCGCTCGCGGGCAGCATTTTTTCGCATTAATTGACGAGCTCGCTTTTTGAGAATGGCCTGCGCCGTGGGATAGTAGGCAATTACCTCATTCAAGTCCGATTTGGAGAGAACAAACAGGTTGGAATAGCCCTTGGAGCGCACATCTGCTGTTCGACGATCGGCTCCATTGATGCCCAGCAAACTAATTTCACCAAAAACGGAGCCCTCGGTGAGGGTGGCAAGAACTATGTCGCTGCCGGGACCACCCATCACCTGGACTTGGCCAAGCTTTACGATATACATTTCTCGGCCCACCTCGCCCTTGCGGCAGACAAAGTCGCCCGGGAGAAAGGTCACGGCTCTGAGTTTGAGGACCAAATCACGCAGCAAAGCCTCTTCGCAGTCAGCAAAGAGTTGGACCTTGGACAGGGTTTGAATGTGTACGGAGATGGCAATGTCGGTCTTGAGATTAATGGGCAAGGCATCCAGGATGTTGGATTCATCTGAAGGAGTACGAACAAAAACTATAATTTAAGGAGTTTCCAGGGTGTTAAGCAACTCACCCAAAGTTCGCTGCTGCTCCCAAGTAAATTGGAACCACATCTTCACCCGGGATTGCACCTCCTGCGAGAGATTGAGTCGCCGCATGTACTCTAGGGTTTCATCCTCTAGCTGCCTGTACTCATGCTTATTTCTGGTGGCTGTGGAGATAATATCCCGGATTTGACCAATGAGAAGAGCGAAGACAAAGACGCCCATCAGCCAGGCCACCGTCATGAAGACATATTCTCCCTGCCTTTCAGGTTTAGGGTTCTTTCCTATGGAAGTTGCCGTCTTGGTGGCAAAGGCAAAGCATCGAACATAAGGATGACCCTTGCCACTGAACACCCAACGATTCTGGCCCAAACCCTGGTAGTCACTGTAGGCGTAGTACAAAGCAGCGGTGATGTGGATCATGTAGAGCATATAGGTGAGGGTCTTGGCCACGCGAACCTGTTGCAAGAAAAGGGGTTTTAATTTATTTTATTAAATAATTAAACGTTTTTAATGAAATCTTACAAAATGTGGTGAGGATATAACCCGATCCAGCAGGCGAAATACTTCCCAGAAGCTTTGAATTTTAAAGAAACGAGGAAATCGCAGCCAAACAGCTCCAGTGCCCAATTTAAGGTAAAGCAACTCCAGAGGAAGCAAAGCCAATAAATCCAGCTGAAGGTGATATTATTTTAATTATTAAAATTATAAGCAAAAATTCATTAACTAAAATTACCTTAAACTGCAGCTTCCTCATATAGTTCTTCCTGGTCAGGTTCTTGTTCTTCACCCAGAAACCCTCGAAGAGATACATCACCCGATGCTTGAAGAAAACCACATCCAGGAGATAAATGATATCCGCACAAAAGTCACAGGCCAGCCAAATGTTGGTGTTCTCCTTGGTCTGAAAGGGGAAGGACGAGCGCAGCGGTATGACCCAGGCATTGTACAAGAAGGACAGCGAAACCACACACAGCCAGGAGATGTAGATCTTGCCCTGGGGATCCAGAGTCCTCTCATCATTGTTGGCTCCGCACAAACTAGAGCAGAGCCAGGCATTCGACCTGGTGGTGTCCGCCTCAAAGAGCCTGCCACGGTGATGCGGCGACTGACCCGCCGGCACCAAACGCACTTTGTGCTCCGGCGATGGGTGCAGGCTTTTGGTTGGCGGCGGCGATGGTGAACTGGCTGTGCTGCTGGACGATGGAGTGGGTGGCAGCTCAATCCTTGACTTGACCTTGTTGGCCCGAGCAGTGAAGCGACGCACCAAGTGGCGGACCTGATCGCGCAGAAACTGCTGACCCTGAGAGTCCAAACTCCCGGCACTGCTGGGCTTCCGGTGCTCCAGATCCATATCCATATTAACTTCTGTTTCCGGCTCCTCAACAGCCACAATCTCGCTCTCGTTGATGGACGGCGTTCCCTGGGCCCGCTCGTTGCGATCTTCGTTCTGTAGCTCCGGGGATTCGTTGTAGCAAATCTGCACATCCTGTTCGTCCTCGTCGATAATGGGAGTCTGCTGGGAGTCTGCCTGCTCTTCATCCTCCTCCTCCTCTTTGGGCAGAACCACCTGTCCCGTAGCAGCAGCCAATTCCGCGGCCCTTTGTAGGGCTATGGGATCGGGAGCAATCTCTGGGAGCACTGCTGCTCCTGGAAGGGGTACCATCTCGAAGCTCTCCGGTTCTAGGACTCTCCTCACGCTATCCGGACTGACCAGAGGCTTCTCATGCCGCAGAATGTGCTTGACCAGAGCATGGGTGGCACCCACATTGTTCTGATGTTCTGTGGACTCCACACAACCGATTCTGCCGTTCCTAAAGTACAGCCTGGAGTGGTAGAACCTGGGGCTGCCAGGACGATGGCGTCGTGGCGGAGCCTTGTAGGCATTGATCTTGTAGGTGACCCTCTTGATGGGGCTGGGCGACTTGTTCTCCTTGTTGGAGGCGGAGCTTAGGATCTGTTCCTGCTCTTTTTCCTTTTGAAGCAGCTCCTCGGTGGCGCTGACAAACTGCTCGATCTCCTTGAGATCCTTGGTGATCTCCTCCAGGCTGCGTCGCACCTGGGCCTCCTTCTCCCCGGGACTGGAGTAGCGACGCACACTCTCCGGCTGCTGCCGCGTGTTGATCACATTCCGCATGAAGGCATGCCGCTCCAGAGTGTCACAGAACTTGGGCTCCCGTCTCCTCGAGGAAGATGACTGAGAGCTGGACGAGCCAGAGGCAGAGCCTGAGCCCGAATTGGGTGCGGTGGCCATGCGCTTGAGCCGCTGATGGTTGTGGAACTCGTCGTAGGCAAAGTTCTCCAATATATTCGGGGATGACTTAAGCAGCGATGCACTTGCCTCCGGTTCGAGCTCCTCGCTGGGACTGCTGCTCACCTGCGAATGAATTCACGTTCCAGCGATTGAGGGTCGTCGTTGGTTAGGTTTTTTTTTAAAGAAAAATAAATAAAAACAAGGCGAACCAGCCAGGCGGCAGCACGCAATTGCAATAAAAACAACAAAAATAGCGGAGGGGGCCAGCAGGTGTGATCCGCATGGTAATTGCGCCCGCACAAGCGCCGCTTGGAACGCCAATAGCTCATCTATCTATTTACTATATCTATCTGTCTATATGTCTGCTTAGCTATCTTGTATATATTGGAGCCTGAAAGGAAGGCAAGTTCAAAGGAGTAACTAAGCTCTCCTTGAACTCTCGAGTCCTGCTGTCAAAGCTACTTTGAACTCAAGTCTTGAACTTTGGCTGAGGTCTGCGTTTAAAGTTAAGGTCTTTGTTTAAATATAAAAAACTTGGGGAAAATCCTTAAAAAAAAAATCTAAATAAATAATAAATAGCCATATTAAACAAAAAAAAATAGAAAATTAATAAAAAACTTTTCTAGGAAAATATTAACTATAAAAGGAAGAAAAAACGAATTAAGCTGGTCAAGTCATCTCCCAATTTTTTGCTTTATATTTTGAAAAGTTAAAGTGCTACAATTTAAAAAGCTACATAAAAATTTAGCTTAATAAATATACGAATGTCTCTAACAAATTCAATTTTCTATATATTTTTTTTTACATTTTTTAAAGATTTAAAGGATTTCTAGGCGTTGAGTTCTTCAAATGAATCCGAAATGCATTATTTTAGAAAAGCTTACACAACTTTTTAAAATCTTTAAAATTTTTTATAATTTAAATCAATAACATGTTATTTAAGAAATAATAAAAAGACATAATAATAATAAATAATGAATACTTAACCAAACCTTTTAATCTAAACTATGAAAACTTTGTAAATAAATTTGAAATCAATTTGATTTTCCTTTTAAATAAAAGCTCAAAATAAATTGTAATAAAATTAAAATATTACACAAAACCCTTAACATATGTACAAATAAGATATTATATAAATCTCTTAAAAATGTTTACCACCTAAAATCTAGAATATTTTTGCAAATGAAATTAATTGAAATACAAAAATTAAACCTCCAAAAAATTGTATTCATTTTAATAAGACTTTTCTCTCTCTAAAAATAAATATAATAAAAATATCTATAATTATCATAAAACCTTCAACTTTGAGCTCCTTGTTTATCCCCTTACCCTTTCCCTGTTCCTTAATAAACTTCAACCCTTGATTAATATAAACAATAACCTCTTTGGGCCATTAAACTCACCTTCCGAAAGCGTGCCATGCTGGACATTGTGGCTGCACGTGAAACCAATAGTAAGTCCTAGTTGCTGTGAAGCAAGTTCAGTGTCGGCGGGCTCAGGGTTCAGGGTCAGTCGTTCTGTCCTCCTCCTCCTCTTCTTCTATAATCAAGCGGGAAAGCCAGAAACTCGTTTAGTATTGTGCTTGGTGCGTGTTGCACATGGCGTATGATTAATGTGCTGCGTAGACACGCAAAACGCAATGCACTTGACCTTATCCGAGTGTTATCTACGCTGTTAACTATATGTATGATATATACTCGACGGACGACTATCAGCCATATGCTCTGTATGCTCTATTGATTTTTCCAGCTGCAGAGCCTGTTTCTCTATTGCTTTTCCTTTGTTTTGTTAAAGGGAAAAGCTCAACAGGTGGTTGACTTTTTCTTGTAATGTTTACTTACTTACTGCGTGCTTTTTATTTGGGATTTCTTAGTTTTTCCAACTTTAATTACAATTTGGAGAACATTTTTAGAGAAAACTTAGTTTTTATACTGCCTGGAGACAGGTTTTTCCTTTCGTTTAAAGAGTTCCTTCTAGAATCCTGGCAGAGGAGGATGTATCACCCAGTCGCCTTTGGCGAAGAAGATAAACTGGACAATGAAGCGCGGCACCAAAAAGTAGTTGGTCCAAAACAAAAGTAACGCAGGCGCTGTTCGAAGGCATCCAAAAATTACAGTGGGACGTGAACAAGGGAAAATGTATATAAATTTAAAGGATAATGAGAAAAGAATATGTTTTTTAATTAAAGATTACTAAGTACAATATTATAAAATGAAATAAATATAAAGCCAAAGAAACAATAAACAAAACTTGCCCAAGAAAGTAACAAAAAGACAGTGTTTTTATATGTATTTTGAATTTTGGGGCAAAAAGCCTGCCTTTTAAACCATCTTTTTATAGCCTCTTTTAAGCAGAAGCAAGATAATACAATTATATAAATATAAGTAAAATAAATATATTGCTAAAAAAAGATTTGTCTTGAAATAAAAAATGATTCCTAAATTAAATAAATATTTCCTCAAAACATCTATTAAAATCCGTCAAAAACCAAGCTCTCTCTTTGCCAAAAAAAGCTCTATGTTGGCCAAGCTTTTACCCAATTTTCCCACAAAGCCCCTAGAAAATGCAACTCCATCGTTTTGTTTTCACAATTCTTTTATATATATTTTTTTGTTGTTGTTTGTGGTTTTGTTTTAAATATTCCACTCAGCTCTACATTCACAATTACATATTTCTTCTTCTGCTTCCTTTTAAATTACATAATATATATATTTAAATATATATATTTATGCATATATATATATATATAGTTTAAAATGTATGTATATATATATATAACTTTGTTGCTTCCGAATCGAAGGATTCGAAAATCCAAATAACTTGATGCAATCCGAAAGTGGCTAAAAGGGGGCTCGGTGTGTGTGTGTTTTGATTTGTTTTTTAAGGAGAATTAATGACATATTAATTAATTACACATATGTAATTACATTTATACGTACAAACCTAGAATATATATCTATTTATGTAGAAGTTAAAGAACAGTGGCTAAGGGTTTTTCTTCATTTTATGGTTTATGTTGGATGTGTGTGTGTGTTTGAGTGCATATTTAAAGATTTAAGGATCTTAATTCATTTTCTTGTTTTTTTGTAGATTTTTTTATGGTTTTTAATTAAGTTTTTTTTTGTATTGTTTTTTTTTTTTGTTTTGTTTGTCACTTAAAAAATTACATTAATAAAATGTATTTTAAAACTTATGCAGAAAAAACGTTGCCCATTTTACTCGCTCTCATCCTCTTCCTCCTCCTCGGAGGACTCTTTCTTCTTGGCCTTCTTGGCAGGCTTGGCGGCCACCTTCTTTCGCTTCTTGGGCGCCCCAGAGTCAGTGCCGCCATTGGCCTCGTACTCCTTCACCGCCTTGTTGTACTCCTCCTTTTGCTTGATGGCCTTCTGTTCCCATTCCTGGAAATATATTAAAGGCATTTAATATATATTTAAAGGTAGATAAATTTGTGATTTTCTTACAGTTTTGTCCTTAAGTCCACGCCACAGCTCACCGCCACGCTTGGCTATATCCGTCACCTTGCTGCCGGGATTATCCTTCTTGATTTGTTCACGGTTCTCATTCAGCCACAGCATATAGGCCGACAAGGGGCGCTTGGGGCGATCTCCGCTCATATTTGTTGGTGTTTTCAGTTGACTTTTTAATGGGTTTAAAAGCGAGGGCTAAGCTCTTAAGCTGGCTGTAAAAAAAAAGAGGGGAAAAGAAGGGACATTTTAGTTAAAAATTACATTTTTCTCTTTGAAATCATTTTAAACCTTAAGCTCTTAAATATTGTTTTACAAAAAAATATTTATCTTTTTTAATATCTTTTAAAACCCTCTACCTTTTCCCTCTACCTTCTACCTCTGTGAAATAATTAATAATTGCATTTTCGGCTGTATACGAACATGAAATCAGTCATCAATTAAATATGCCTGCCTGTGCGTACACAGGAGCTGCCCCCTCCCAACTTTTAATACATAATCCTTGCAGCTTTATATATATATATATATATATAATAGCCCCCTGGTACATACATAATTGCTATTTATGACAGCGATACTATGTACATTTCCGATTAATTGTGGCTGCCAATTGCCCCTATGTACTCCCTATTTAATTGGTTTTATGTACAAGCCAAAGAGAGGTCATTGCCCTTTAAGGAATTTTCACATTTGCAGAGGCACTGAACTCGAGGCAGCGAGTTGTTCTCCCTTTTTCTAGACACAAATCAGCTGGGGAAAAGGGGGGACATGCAAATGAGGCAACAACGACGACGACACTCTGGCCCCCAAACAACATGGCCATAAGCCATGCACTTGACCCAAATCCAGAATTCAGCGCAAAATGCACGAGACATCGACAGGCAGCGAGCAAGCGGGGGTCCTGGAGCCAGCATAACGACGTGAATTGGGTTAACAAACGACTCGAAATCGCTGTGAAGGATGCGGATGGAGGAGCAGCAACGAGGCATCGAGCCACCGAGGCACCGAGGCCCCGAGGAGAAGCTGCCACAAACGCATACAGTGAGCGGAGGGGGGCTAGAGGGGTTTGTGCAGGAGTGTCGCCATCAATCAGGCCAGGCACGCCTTCCCCCTACCCTCCTCCTGTGCCTGCACCTCCAGTGTGTGTGTCCAGGAGCAACAGGGAAAACGGCGGCAAAATTGTTGCTAGTTCGACGCATAGAGACAGACGGATGGATGGCTCCGCACATTGCGGCAACACGTGATGCAGCCAGGATAAGGCCTCCTCTCCTCCTTGCTGAAGGCTAAAGGGGGGGGTGGGGGTTGGTGTAGTCCACCTAGAAAATCGAAAGCGAAAAGCTTGCCTCTCCCCTCTCTTCCCTGCCTGTCTGTGAGGCTGTACATATATATTTTGGTTAGTTGTTGGCCCCCAAAAATGCATCTGTATCTGTATCTGCTCTTCTGCGCTGTTAACTTGTCCCTTTGGCTATGACAAAACAAGGCGAATACATTTTTCAAGTGGCAAAACATGGACAGGAACGAAGGATATATGGGTGTTAGGGAGTAAACGGACGTTAAAAAGGGGTTTTTTAGGTAATAGGGAAGGTAGAGAAAAGGATTATGCTTAGGAAATATGTTTATATATTAAAAATATACAAAAACTTTTAATGATATCAAAATAAGATATTTAAGAAACTACTTTTAAGGGTATTTTATTTTTTAAGCAAGTAAAATTTACTTTTTGTGTACTTTTTAAGCCAAACATTTACGAAAACCATAGATTATTATCAATTTTTTTATATTAAATGCTCATAAATAATTAAAATTTTTATTTCATTATAAAACTAATGCATTTTTTTATATAATTTAATACAAAGTATTTATTTTTTCATAATAAAACATATTATTCAACCCTTTAAATATCATTTTTTTCTAATAAACTTGTAATATTTCCCTTATTTTTACTATGAATATTATACTAAAATCGAAATCTTAATATTTTCCATAATAAAACTCATCATTTAATCCCCAAAAACAGATTTTTCCTATTCAAATTTACATATTTCCCTTATTTTTACCATAAATATTACGCATACGCAGTGGGGACATCACTGTAGCGCACATTACGCATACGCAACGTGTGCCAAAGATGGTAGCGAGTGTATATATTATGAAAGTACACAAAAGGCACACACAAAGGACATTAAACGGAATACCAAATGAAGGGGCAGGAAGAAAAAAACCGAAAAGCCTGGCCAAAGAACTGCCCATTTTTGTCGATCTAAAAATTGAATTGGAAACAGTGGCAACAGCAAATGGCAGCGGCAGCAACTGAGGCAGAGGCAGAGACTGCAGCGGAGGCAGAGGCTTCGACAGAGCCTGGAGCAGAGCTGTTGACTGCAGCAGAGGCGTTGACGTCAACTGAGAGGCGAACTGACAACGCTTATCTCGGCCGAGAATATGTGTGTGCTTATGGCGTGTATTTTTAATGCCCCGTTTGGCGGCGAAACGAGGCAGGGAGGCAGGAGAGGCAGCCAGCAGCAGTGGCAGCGGCAGCAACCACCCAACACAGCCAGCCAGGACGAAACACAGCCAGCAGGACGAAGCTTGTGCGCAGAACCAGCATTTTAGGGTAGATACTTTCCCAGGGATTTGCGCACTGGAAGCCAAGCGGCCTTTATGTGCCTGTGTCTTTCCCTTTGGAGAGCGAACGCTCTGAACGCACAGTGGTGACTTTTAACGGGGTACACATGCCGAGTGGCATAACGACCCTTCCTCGTTCTGCACTCTGTGCACCCCGCGTTTCTCGCTGTGTATGTACAGTCGTGGCAAAAATTAAAAGGGTACGCCATTGCCGCTGCATATATTATAAAGGCAAAAGAACGCCACAGATGGCGCCTGTGCTGCTGTTTTTTATAAAAAAAAACAAGTCATTAATTGTGAAAATTTAATGGCATTGATATTCTTAAAGAAATATGCTTTAAATGTTGAGTTTTACGCTTGCTGCAGTTTAATTTAAAACATATATATAAAATATAGGTTTTGTTGTTGTTGAAGTTTTATATTTTCTTAGAAATGCAATGGCAAAATTAATCAAAATTTTATTGAAATTTTTAAAATACCATAAAACCGATTTTGAATAATAATAGAAAATAATATGGATTTATGTCAAGTTTTAAAGTAAATTTAAATTAAAGCAAAAAGTAAAAGACATTTTTGTTTTCCAAAAATTTAATAATAATAAAAACTTTAATTTGGAAACATATACAGCTATTATACGACGTATAATAGTACTTTTTAGTAGAAGTTCCTTTTTAAATATTCCTTTAAAAAATCCCAATTCTATAAAATATTTCTTTAAAGCTTCCTATTTATTATTTTGCAGCTCTCAAAAACTATATATCTTTATTCTTATTTTTGCAAATATCCCTTAGAAAGTACCTTTACCTCTACTCATTTTCCTAAATAGCAAAATATCAGCAGAAAAAGAACGAAAAACCTCAAGATCGCACGAGACCTTTGACGAAACTACCGCTATCTCCCCCATAGATTAAGCCCTATATCTTGCTAGCTCGATTAGGTGGCACGGAAGCACGGAAAATTGGCGCGAAAAGTGCTTTGTATCTGAAAAATTCAGCCCAGAGGCAAAGAAGAAGAAGCTTAGCACGCTCTCACTCCCTCTCTCGCTGTTGTGACTGTATGTGTGCGAGCGGGGCGGACTATATAACAAAACTTTTGGCGCCATTTTTAGTTTGCACTCGAGACTGCAGCACGCAAAGCGCTAAAAAACAATAACAAAAAAATAGAGGAAGAAAAATCAAAGAAAAAAACACGCGCACAGCGTGAATAAAAAAATACTAAACAATCAAAAGTCAGCGAGGACAAGTAAAAGTGAAAGGGTTAAAGAGTAAACGGAAGATCTTAAAGGATCAAAAGGATATATGTAAATTAAAATTACCGAACAACTTTAGTTTATAGCGAAAATGTAAACAATATAAAATAATTATTAAAGTTTTATCAAGTGGAAAGTCCTTAAGTCCTTGTGTTTAATCCCAACAAAGATCTCTTCTGATCAACTGAATAATTTTCCCTTTTTCCTTTAATAAATATTTAAACCCAGAAAATCCTTGCAACAAATTAATAAAACCAAAAACAAGTCAACACAGGATGTGCTTGTCCTCAGCTCATCTCCCAAAACTAAGATTGAGCCACCCAATTCTCACCCAAAACCCAATTTCAAACTGCCTTCAAAGCCCCAAAAAGCCATAGTTGGCGACAGGTGGGTGGCCCTTGCCCATATTTTCCATTTCCCCAAGGTACAGGATATCCGAAGCCGATCGGAAATCAAAAAGCGCCCAGCAAAAGCAGGTGCGACGGCCAAGTGACTTGCATTCGGTGTGAGGAAATGAACTGGTAGAGTCAACAAAGACACTGGCCAAACCATATTTTGAACTTTGAATTGCATAAATACAATATTAGGAGGAAATTATAATTTTAAAAATATTTAAATTAATCTAAATAGGGCCTTAAAAAATATATAAATATAAAAATGAATATAAACAACTATTTTGAGGCAAAAATCAAAGCCATTTAAAAATGTATCTGAAAGATGTATCTGTTATTGTATTTTGTGTCTAAATAAATTAAGGTTCAAGTCTAAAATCACTATAATTAAATACCTTTTTATATAAAATGTATATTGCCAATTTTATTTAATTATTTTAAATGTTATGAAATGCAGTTAAATCTTTAAGCTGATCTGCCTTTAAGCTCATTTTAATAATTTAACCTAAGTCAAGTTTCTTTTCATTATTAAATTAAAACTTGGAACAAACTCATCCATAAATATATTTCATAACAATTGTTACTGAAATTTATACATAAAAGCATTGAAACTCATAATCTCATTTCAATATTAAATGTATTTTTAAAACAAAATCACTTCACAAGAAACTTACTTGAGGAATTAACAGGAAACGGGATTTAAATATTCAAGACTTTTTAGTTTTATTCTCCCTAAAAATCATAAACAATAACAGAAAGTTATTCCTATTTTTAAATCACTTATTAATTCTCTTAAAATTACATAAATAAATCCATTCCTTTAAGCACATGACTTCATTCAAGATTTACACTTGGATTTCTTAAACCTTAATCACTTAATCACCTTAAAAACACCTGTAAAGCCCAAGAAAAATCTGAGCAACTAACCAAGTAAACAAGGTTAAATATCAGTTATTTCTTGCCCAATTTCCTAATTACTTAAACACATAACATAACACATAGAAGTCAATCATTCGGTGATTATTATTAACCGGATCGACTAATTTGCCGACGAGTGTAAAAATGCCTCACACAAAAATCGTATGAAAAATGCTCATATTGCCCATATCTACGTACGTACTTTGCCTTCTCCTGTGTCTCCGTGTGTTTACTTCACTTTATACTGGGATTTTGTATTGCGACTGGTACTGGGCACTGGATACTGGGCTCTGGGCTCTGGGCTCTATGCTCTGTGCTGTGCTGCCTCAACTGCCTCTACTGTGAAAATCGCACTGAAATCGAGTCACTGCGACGGCGACGCGTCTATAGGAAGGCGAACTGAACTGAAATTCAACTGAAGCAGCTGTACCAGGCTACTGAGCTATAGCAAAACCCAACCGAAACCGAAACAGAAACACACAGAGGCAGCAGCAGCAGCAAGCAGGCAGGCAGGCAGGCGGTCGGTTGTTGGTCGGGGGAGGGTTACGGGGCAGAGAGGCGGGCCAGCGAGCGAACAGCGAGACCATCAAATAACACACAGCACAGCACAGCCCAGAGCAGAGCAGCCAGTACGTCGTACGTACAGGCAGGCATACAAAAGTATCTGTATCTGAGAGCGACCAACCAACACACGGAGCCAGAGCAAATTCCCAGTTCGCAGCTCTCCTCGACGCCGCACAGCCAAGGGGTAGGCGACTGTAGTATGCGCACAGTGGCGTCGCTTCGGGTTTGCATTCATCGTGCCATATAATTTGCGTGGACGCACACTGGCGGCCTCTGAAATTACAACCAGCCGAGAGGCAACTCTCCAGTACAGCGCATGCACACTGGAGGCAGGCAATATTGATGGGGCTTTCTAAGAGCTATTTTATTTAATTTCTCAGAAACTATCCAAGGAATGGGGGCTTAAAAATTAGCATTGGCATTCTTAGGACTTGGGAGAATTTAATGGGACTATAACAAAAATTTTATAACCGCGAAAAAAATCTAAAATAAAAAGTTTTTAAAAAGTTTTCTCAGGTGCATTTGTCTGAAAATTTTCTTAAGCCTTAAATTCTTCTTAAATTTTGTCATTGTTTTTGTGTTGGTTTTTTTTTTGTTTAGAATTTTTTTAGTTTTAAACAATACAAAATAAATAAATACATTTAAATGTCATCTTTAGTTCATACTAAATAATAAAGGAAATTTTAATTTAATATTATTATTTTTCTGATTCAAATAAAAAAAATAAACCTTCAAAAACTCTTTAGTTAATTTAAAATTGTATATATAATTAAAGACAAACCCCTCTGCTTACTAATAGACACTTAAAGAAAATAATTTATCATAGAAAAACACTTTAAATGTGAGAGGAGGAGGGGGGCTCCTACTCTACTTATGTTTATCTGAGGGCCCCCCAACCGCCATACGGAATCCATAAACATGCGCAACTTGGCCGACTATTTTTGCCGCGACTGTACGCTGCCCATATAAAAAGCATGGAGCTGAGCGCTGAGCGCTGTGCGAACGAAATGCCAGTAGTATTTGGCGGCGCCGCTCTGCCCCCACCACAGTTCATACCCCTCCCTACCCCCTCAGTCCCCTCTCTCTCCAGAAACCACCTTATATACATATATATATAAAGATATAAGTATATAAAAGCTTAACTGCCCGCCCACCTGTACCGCCCTGGCGTCCCGCAAACAAATTTAAAAAATTAAATAAAATATAAAAAAAAATCAAGTGCTTACTCCTCTTAGCCCCCCAGTACTCTCTTTCTCAGCTTGCCCCTCTCTTGGCATATACAAATTTCACAACTTTTTGAGTTTATAATTGTTGTTGTAATTTTTTTTTTTTTTTTTTTTTTTTTGAGTTAACCATTAAATTGTGTGCGAGTGATTTTTCCATAAAATATTTAACCTACAATATTGATTTGACATTTACACAGAGCCCAGAGATATACTCGGAATCGATTGGGTAATCAGCAAACGTTGATAGGAAATTCAAAAAATAACCGTCAATATATTTGGCGCGCGCCGCCCTCCATTCAAAAATTGAATCCCAATACGAGAACGTAGGCCACAGCCAAGAGCCAACAGCCAACACTCTCCTCCACCAATATACATTTATATATGGCAACCGAGACTATAGCCGTACTATAGTGGAATAACCCACGCTGCCAGGCACTAAATTGGGGTCGGTTTTTGGTTATATTCTTTGCGTCTTTTCTGTTTTTTGCAAAATTTATATAATAAATGGCCACGCTGGCGCTGGCCAAGATACCCAATAATTAAGGCAATACAATGACGGATCAATCGTAGTGAAACACTTGACACTCACCCGTACGAAAATGTCGCGTAATTTGCGTTTTAATTGCAGGCTCTTCACCCAAAAATTGTATCAGGCTGCAGCTCGCTTTCAGCGTTCAGTTCAGCGTTCAGTACTACGTTCGGTTCACTTTATAAAATTTTTCTTCTTCCACTAAAACTCAAGTCGCTGGCTCGCTTGGCTGGTACGTAGTACAGCTTTTGCCTTTGGAATATCAAATACACAGAGTGAACGCCAGGCCATAGAGCCCATACAGGCCAGCCAGTCAGCCAGTCCACCGAACGAAGCACGAGAACGACGCAAACGCAGGCCAGTACGAGCGCCAGTACCGAGTATCTGTATCTCGGGCTATGCTGTGCCTGTGTATGGCCCCGAGTAGCTCACAGATACGCGTCCGTGTGTATCTGGCCCGGCTGGTCTGGTGGCGAGGCAAAGCCAATGTATGGGTAGCCCATAGCTCGTTCGTTATATGAACGCACACAGTACAGGCAAGCGTACTGCCTGGGCCAGCTGAAAGTCGGCAGGGAGCGGTGGTGGTGAACAGTGGCGGTATCGTATCGCCCAGCCAGCAAGCCAGCAAAGCAAAGCAAGAGCGCCATAGCCAGAGCACCGAGACCGAGCACACACAGTATGGCTGCCCCGGCCTCATGTTCGCTTCTTTGGCTCTCTGGTCAAATTTTTAACACTCGGATGGGGTGTACCTGGTATGCCAGTCGGTAGGAAATTCTATTTGCTTTAAAATGATATATAAATTTTAGGTAATTTCTCATTAGAAATGACTTATTTTTTACATTTTATCAATGTTATTACTTGATTTTAAAGGTATTTCTAGGTTTATGGTAAAATTTTGGATGGTTTCTTACACTAAAATAAGTTGTATCTACGTATGGGGGTTTTTGGGGAACTTATTTATCTATTTAATAGCATTTAAATTTTCATTTAAATTTATAAGTAATTATGATATTTTTTAAATAATGTATAAATGGTTATAGGTACTTCATATTCTGGTTAAATTTTGGATGATTTTTACCACTAGGATGGATTGCATTTTGTATGGAAGTTGATAAGGAATTCCATAAGCCCCAAAATAGTATCCACATTTTTTTTAATAATTAAATAATTTGTTGGAAATTTTAAGAAATTTATGTATATTATCACAGATTTTTTGAGTTAATTAAACATCTTTTTATATCTTAGGTGAAATGTTTTTTTAATGGAAATAAGAAACGGAATTAAATCATTAAGTTAATGTTAAAAAAAAATTGTTAAATGCTGATTAAATGGTTCATTGGAAATGCGAAATATTTGGACGTTTTAGTTTTACAAAAGTAAACTTCTTAGCCTTGAAGGGAAAAGTAGTAGAAATGGAAATCATTTATATTATAATGTTTATAATATTTTTAAAGATTTAAAACCTTTTCTTTACAAAATTTTATTGTTTAAAGAAACCACTAACTAACTAACTTATTCATTATTTTCTTGAGTAAGTTTATACAATTTAAAAACTTGTCTGCCATAAGTCCCTGATATTAAAATAGGTAAAAAATTATATGTTTAAATTAGATATGGTATTACTTTCTCTAAAAAAAGGGACTTAAAGATTTCAAAGTATTTCAAAAAATCTGTAAAATTTAGCAAATGCCACACTTAATTTTAAAAAATTCTAGCATCAATGAAATCTACGAAGAAATATGGTTTATTTATTTTCTTTAATGTTGTCACTAATTTAAAAGTATGTTTTTAATTATTTTAGAAAATAAACATGGATTAAAAACATAAGTATTAAATGAGTATCAAAATGTTCAAGTCCTAGTTTATTTCTTAATTGTAAAATTTGAATTTTTAATAAAGGTCCTCAAATATTCGACCTAAAAACTCAAAAATAATCCTAGGTTCGTCAGTGAAATGACATCAGATGTTGTGGTGTTGCAAAGTCGGCTCTATCTTATCAAGGCAACTGACAATCAGTCGGACGAATTGGGGCCACCGAATAGCGCAATCCACAAGTCGACCAGTCCCGCCTGTTTTCCAACAGTTCGTTCCGTTCGGTCTTTCGGTCGTTCTATAGAGCGAGTATCTCGCTCTATAGAGACGCTGGCAAGGCAGGCCACAGACCGCAGTACAGCAGGGCAGCAACGGCTGTAGTTTGGCTGAAAACACGAACGAAGGCATTGGAGAGGCAGTGAGAGAGACAGAGAAAATGCGAAACAGAGAGGGAAAAACAGACGGCCGTTGTACGTGTCGTTCCACATACTCGGGCGACTGTATCTGTATCTGCTGCAGCTGTAGCCGTAGCTGTATCTCAGTATCCGTAGCTGGCCGAGTGCGAAGTAAACACAGAGAAAATCCATGAAACCATGAAATCGAAGCGCCCGCTCCGTTTCAGTGTAGGGTGTGTGTGCCAAGGCAGTGGGACAATATGGTTACGAATTAGTGGATTAAACCGATTCTGGGATATGGGATAGGGATAACTGATGGAGTTCTGGGATACTTTTTGGGGGAATATCTTAGGGAGAGTTTATGGGTAATTAATTTAGGGTATATTTGGGTTTGGGGGTCTTGAGATGATATAGGCCAACTCAAACAGGATTAGGCATCTTTATAATCCACATTTTATATAGAAACCATGATAAATTATTAACTATTATTAATGTTTAATAGAAAGATATCAAGAAAAAAGTTTGGGATTGAAGGTATCTTAAGAAATAAATCAAGAGAATAATATCAAAAGAAAGATATTAAAAGCAGATATCTTAAAAAGATTAACATCATAAGAAAGTACCATAAAGTTTAGGAATTTATATAAATTATCTAGCAGAAAGATTCTCCTTTAATCAAGATCTTAAACAAAATATACAAACATATCCTTTTCTACCAAAGCCAACTGTATCCTTTGATCGGACAAGCAGGATAACAAACTTATTTTACAGATCATTGACCTCGCAGAGAAAACAACTGAGCGTTGCCTATAAAAGAAGGGGTTGCTCTGTCCTTCCCCTCCTCCTCCTTCTCCAACTACTGTATCTCCTTTGATACATATAACCTTTATATATCCCAGATTAAAGCATAAATATATATTTTCCAAATTCCTCCGATTTTTGGACCCTTCGGTTCCACCGTGCCCAGTGGGTTCGGTCGATTATTATGGCTGTTTGTCGTCTCATTTCAGCCGTGTCTGTGTAACACACCGAGCGAGAGTCAGAAAATATATCCAGGGGGATGGGCGGTATGGCACTCGGGAGGCTATATAGCTTGGTGTTGGTTTCGTTTGCCGTTGCTCCTGGGGAGGTGAGACGACTGCCGGCCTTTCGGTGGTGGCAATTTTCAAGCAGGGGCTTCGCTCCCGGGCGGAGTGAAGGAGTACCATATATGCAAAAAACGAACGAAAAGCTAACGAGCCGAGCAGCCAGAGGGGAAAGAGGGGGGACGCATGAGGCGCACAGTTGACAGGATGTGGATATAACGAGCCGCCCTGGCATGCATGTATATCAATTACAACCGAAGACGGGATGCTCTAGGAGCAGTAAAATATCCAGAGAGGTTTATCTATATCTTGTTTAGAGAATTCTAAGATCCTTTCTGATGGTTTAACATTCTTCAAAAACCTGTTAAAGGTGCCTGATAAGGTTTCTGGCTTATCAGAGTCAGACAGAGCCTCTAGCACACTTAATTCTATCTTTTTTCAACAAATTTTTAAGGACTAAATCCATTTTAATATTAATTAATATTTTTCAAAACAAATTCCTAGATTTTAGACTCCCATCATATGCTCGTCATACTCTATAATAAACCCTGGCACGTTCCTTCTGGCTGCCATATTCTGCAGCAACTTTTCATCTTGGTAATGGCTAAAGAGAAGTATGCAGAGTCCCGGTTCTACATCGTCCTGCCTGCTACCAGCAGCAGCGACCCTGCTTAGCCAGCTTAGGTTGATGATTCCTGCTGCCTGGACTTGGAATACGTATTATTGCCTGCGAAAAACACACACACATCCCCAGTCGAGCACAGGACCGAGTATTTTGTGCCTTTCATGGAACTAAACCGAGTATCCTTGTGCAGACAATCAGGAGACTGAAGTGTGCACAGCAGGATGCAGCAGGCAAAAGAGTCCAGGAATATGAACTGTGCGGACTTCTTGCCACTGTAGGCGGGCGCACTTGTTGTTGCCTCTCCTCCCCCCTACCACCGATTGTTGCGTCGCCTTTTTATATCCTTCTTGATGCAGTATGCTTGCCATATGGACTAAATACACTTTGGTTTTCGCCTTTACCGTTACGTTTTTTAAATGTCTCCGGGGCGGACAGAAGGCATAACTTATTTTGGCGCTTGATCGCTTGAGAGTAATTAAAATGTCCTGTTTTTGAGATGTGAAAACTTTATAGCTTTTGTGGTGAAATTTTTCGGTAGCCATATTATTTAGCAAGTAATTATTTTATTTTAGCTTCCTTATTTATAAATATTATGCTGAAAAATATATCTAGTTTTTTTATTTCTTGTAAACATTTTATGTAAATCTATAAACTTTTTACTTCAACTTAAAGCTATAACTTTTAAGAGAATTACTAAAATTTAACAGAAAAAATCTTTCTACTATCCTAGATATAGTATCTTTCGCCGGGTTTCTTAATACATTTTTCTTATATTTTTCAATAATGAAAATGCCAGCTTACTTTTATTTTATTAATCAGGAATATATTATATTAAAAAACATATTTTTTTAGATATGTCAAAGAATTTCTTGGTTTTAAGGCTTTACACTATATATTTTGATTAATTTATGGGCCCTTTCTAAGCTCTCAAATGATCTATTCTTCTGATCCTTTGTAATCAGTTTCTTTGTATATTTATCTATGAGCTCCCTCTGCTGCTCACAAACGAGATGTTGTTTAACAGGTGGCAGCAGCCGCCCGCTGGCTCAGGCCCACCTGCATACATATCAGAATGAGAATATCGAAACCTGAAGGCGTCAAGCGTTTTGCTCATATGCGTTCCGTTCTGGTTCTGTTTGGATCTCCCTTTTGGCCCCCCATTTACTCCTCCTCCTCCCCACTATTCCTCCTTCTTCCCACTCCTCCTCCCTCTCACTCCTCCCCCCCACCACTTTCTACCACCTCTGCTGCCAAACAGCTGATGCATGTTCGCGAAATTCAAAGGGGAAATGCTGAGGAGAGAAAGAGAGAGATGGCCTTTCGCTAAATACAGTGAAAAGGCAATACAATGGCACTGGAATGTAGCTCTAGAAATAATAAAACATGTTCCCTTCAAAGGGTGCCCACTGTGATTCGTCTGCTTCCACACTATGTTATTGTTGCTTTCTGTGGGTGTTGTGTTGTGTTTGGGTAAAGCTCGCCGGCCGCTAAAAGCAACAACAGCAGCACAAGGCAACTGGACGATACGGATAATATTCCCCTCTTTCGGAATCCACGGCCAAGTTCAGTATCTTCAGCACATTCCATGGTGCCTATTATTGCAACCGAAGCTGGGAGAACACGAGAGCAACAGCAACAGGACAAGGAGCGGGAGAGGTTAAGGGAGCAGAAGCAGGCATTGGAGGAACCAGGAACCAGGAACAGGCACAGGACTCCAACTCCTTTGTGACCCAATTTAAAGCGAAAAGCGCGAAAGTGAAGTTCTAGGTGTTTGTGTGTGTGTGTCTGTGAGTATCTGTGTGGGCGGGAATGCACTGTTGGAGGCGTCTCTGAGGGAAACTTAAATGAAATGACAATGAAGGAATTTAAGCGAGGGAAATAATAAAAAATATTAAATAAATTATAATAAATAAAAAATTATAGAAAATGATGAGTATAAAAAATACACATCTAAGCAGAATGTTAAATCCATCTCACTTATAGGCATACATTTTCCTTATATAAATAAATTAAAAAATTAAAATCATTAATTTGTTTGGTCTTTAAAATGTTTATTTTTATTCATATATAGCTTTGTTGTAAAAACCCATCATTTTGTTTAGTTGCATAAAATTGACTTTGAGGGGAAGTGGAAATATGAGCAAGTAGACTTGCTGTTTGGATCTGATTTTCAAATGTTTAATGTTTCTGTAACCCAAGATCTTTAAATAAAATTTAAAAACATTTTAAAGAATATTGTGTGAATTTTCTAAAGTACTTTTAAGAACACAGAAAATATTTGTTAAAAATACGATCATATATGATATCCTATAGATATAAGCATTGATATTACAATGTACACGAAACCATTGGAATATTGCTGAAAATTATGCTACAAAATTTGAGAGATTTTTGGAAATTTCATATTAAAATTTATAGATATAATAAATTATAATAATACAAAAATAAATTGATCTAATTTAATATTTTATATGTATGACCAAATGGCCACCCCTTATACGGTTACAACTGTAATTCGGAAAAAGGATCCCCAGTCTAGGTCTAGGTCACTGTGCAAGTCCCCAAGCCCGACTTCGCAGGGTGGGGTATCCTTCGTTAGGGTATTCTCACATGTTGCGAAAATCCGCTGCAAAAGCTGATAAGCAACAACAAGAACAATAACAGCTATGCATTTTGTTGGGTCGCCTGTCATCGTCCGGTTTCCGAGTCTCAGTTTTCTCTCTCCGTTGAGCATTTAATGAGCCCGACACACACACACACACCCGCCCATTTGCGTGTGTATGCGTCATGCCTGCTGAGAATTGCCCAAATCGCCCAATAAAAAGATATATCCCCAAGCGAACTATATAGATATATCTGCAGATGAACATATGTAGATACATAGCTTGCATTCAAACAATACATTACATCACTTACGCGTAATTTACACATTTCATTTTACACAGATACTCGGGAGAGATTGACAGCGACATAAAGAGAGGGAGAAAGGCCGAGCGCTGGCGTTGACGTTGACGTCGACAGAGGCAGAGAGCAGAGGTATCTTTAGAATGTGTTGGTTTGCTTTGCAGTGCTGGTACAGTACGGTTTTGCTCCGAGTATTTGCTTCTCTGCTTTTCTGCTTTCTTCCGGCGGCGGCGACAGTGAGCAGCCGCAAATTAGATCCAGTTGGCACTGGAAATGATCGTAATTTAGGAAAATTAATGCGCTAACTTCAAAGAGCCACTAAAAATTTATAAAATCAAATCCTTAGTTTTAAATAACTCTGTTATTTATGCTTATTATTTCAATTTTAATTCATTTCAACAAAAACTAACGATTATGTATGGAATGTTTATTAATTTATCATAAATTACTAAATTCGAGATAATTATTCAAATTACACTTAATCTTAAGACTTAGCTTGACGCAATGACTTAAAAAACAACAAGCTTGGCAGCTAAGCTCAGAAAATTCAACTCAAAGTTCGGCCTTCTTTAGCATAGCTTAATTTCTAAATATATGAAATGGTCCTGGATATCTTACATGACTTCGGATCATATTCACAGATCTGTTTTTGTTCTTAAAAAAATAAAACACAACAATTCAGGAACAAGGAGATATCATTAGATCATTCCAATCTTTCTTATATAGTATTCGATTTTGAGCTTCAAATTTCAGTTTGTGGAAGTCCAAGACATTTTGCTAACTTCTCTTAGTTAAACATTTCAACATCGTTGGCTTGGCCATTAATCTTACGACGCTCCATTGATATCATATACTGGATCTTTGACTGAATTACCATAGCATTATCAAATGGCATATTACGAAGCTGGGCTGCAACGCTCAGGCCGAAGAAAGTGAATTCATCCTCGCCACGCATTCCGAAGCCCATTCCCAATCCTAGTCCAGTTCCTTGCCCCAAACTAGGCACAGATCCAAGTCCAGTTCCTTGCCCCAAACTAGCCACAGATCCAAGTCCTGGTGTAATGGCTTTGCTCTGCTCCGACATAGAGACGGTGGCGGCTGGTATGGGATGTGGCATCTGCACTGTAGATGGACCCGGATTTAGCTCCGCTATCTTATCTAACGAGGGCGGAGGGGTTGGTGGCTGCTCTATCATCATGGGTTGGGGTAGGACAGTAAAAAGAGATGGGGCTGGTGGCGCAGGAATCGTATCTGTAGAGTCAATATCTTCGGGATCCGGTTTAATCTCAGTCTGTAGCTTAATAGGCTTAAGTCTGGTGAGGCGAATCTGCAAGCGCCTCAAGGGAGGAGCTGGCTCGGTATTTTTCTCAGCCTGAAAGAAGATATAGAAAGAACAAGCGAAATATTTATAATTTTAATTATTTATGATCTATAATAATGAACTATATTATTTAAGATCTATAGATAACTCTAGAAGATATCTTACCGTGTCAACGAACTCATAGAGAAACTCGTGAAGCGGTGAAAACCACGGAGCTTTCGGCGTATAGCCCGGCATGGTACGGATCTTCTTCAACTCCTGGTGGTAGCTAGTTCGTAAATTCTTGATCTTTATCCTGATGCCTTGGATGGTGATCAGTGATTCCATCGGCTCTGTATCGGTATTCATTCCCGCCTGTATGCGCCGGTAAGCGGCGTTTCGAGCTCGCCGCAAGTAGGGACGCTTGTTCCACAAGCACGGTTCCCGGCCGTACAGCTCCACGAACTTGAGCGTGCGCTCGTCCGAAAAGCGAAAGGGCAAAGCAGCGCCCCTTGGCGGTATGGACATTGCTGTAATCCAATGGAAAACTTTGGATCTCTGGAAGGGCTGCTATTTCCGGAGTCCACTCTGGAAAAAGCACAACAGCAAGAAAGAACGAACGCAACGTAACCTACCCGTACAACTGTTTCGCGCCAACTGACGCTTTCCAAGTTGCTTTCTACTTTTCTGCTTTGCTTTGCTCACTCCCACTGTCGTCCCCGCCCTCTCGCCATCTCACTCATATGATGCTACAGTTGATGTTTTGACTGGTTTTGTGTTGCTTTACTCTCAGTTTGCGCTTAAAGCAGCAAAGCAGAATAGAAATGAATTGAAAATCAATCTTAAGGCAACCTTTCCCTATTTTAGGAATTATTATCTACAAAAGACTTCTTTTTTTCATTAAAAAGGTAGAAAAATAGCATATGTATCTTCTATACCAGAAAATTTAGATAAAACCCTTGAAACTAACCTGTAAACCAAAGTATTTTTCAAAGCCAAATCCGATTGCAAAAATTTGCTGATTTTGTGCTTTCTTGCTTTTTCGTCGCTGCTGCTGCTGCTGCTCGCTCACAGAAATGCACCGCGCAGGTCCGTTTGGCGAGAGAGCTGGCTGGCCGAAACAATAAACTGCAGCCAAAGTGCAATCAAAACTTTATTGCAGTTCATCTGCTCGTTTGTAATAGAATAAATTGAAGTTGTCATAGAAATTATACATATGCAGTTTTTTCGCACTCTCTTGATGTGGCGACCACCCGCTCTCTCTCACCCTTTCTCTCTCTCTTGGGGCACCTTGAAATGAGATGAGAATATGAGAATGAAGGAATGATCGACAGAAACCACAGAGGCGGAGGTAATATTAGCAGGAGGGGTTTAACAGGAGGGGTTTTGCAATTATTATTATTATTCTCCCCTTTTACAATCTGGCTGCAAAGGAATGCAGTTTCCAGGTATGTAGGTTTCATCATCTGCCCGTTATTCTGTTTTTTTAGTAGCTTCCTTCTCCCTTCCCTTCCCATCTTTCATCTTGGCCTTGCAACAACAGCGCGTGACATCGTTATCCTTTGTTCGGCCGCGAAGGAAAAACTGCAGCGACAATTCCAGGATCTATTTTACCGCCACATCCTTTGTTCGAATTTTCCGGAGGCTGTTTACGTTTTCACCGTGGCTGTGGGAAAATGCCTGCTATGCATCTGCCGCCTGCGAAGCATAACGGTTATATAGGGTATTTTTTAATATCTGAGAATATTTAAAATATTTGCAGTTTATATATTTTATTTTATTTTATAATTTAATATAGAAAAAATATTGAAATATTGAATTTATTTATTACATTTTAATTATTTGAAATTTAATATATGTTTATAAAATTACAGCAACATATTCATTTGCCCGATTATTTTGAATAAAAATAAAACCAAAATATTATCATAAAAAATTAGCATACATACATATGTTGAAATATAAAAAATATAATAAAACTGCATAATATTCTAATAGTCCCGATTTGCATATAATTAAAATCGAAATTCTGATATCATATAATATGAGCATATTACATAAATCAGAATAGAAATACATATGTATAAACCATTTACTTTAAACATAACATTTACGGAAATTAACAAATAATGAGAAAATATTTATTAAGAATAGAAAATATACTCACCAAAATTATATAATCTTATGTTTGCATTTAAAATACCAGCAAAATGTTAATTTTAGAAATTTTTAAAGTTCATTTTTTCAAATTTTCCCTAAAAAATAATTATCTTTTACAAGAGTATCATAAGTAAAAGTATTAATAAGGTGAGTGCCAAAAGCCACACAAAATGCTTACAAACTATAAAAATACATTTATTGCATTACATTTTATTGTTATCTTAGATTTGAGCATAATATTAATAAGTAAACAATTTTTTGCCAGCAATTTTGTATGCATATAAATTTTGGCGCCATTTTTAAAAAGCGACCCTCGGTCGCCTTGTGCTGTATGTACTGCTGAGAGCAGCGACCAAGGCGAGAGCGCTGGATGGCCTTTCTTGCTAGTATGCGTATGAGGAAAAATTCGTAGATACTGCGAATTTGGTAGGCAGCCTCCCAAGAATCGTTTGGAAAACGCATTTAATCTGAGCTAAATTCTAGTTGGTCTATTATCACGGCAAACGCATTTCCTCCTTAGCGTTTTATTTGTTTTTACATGCCATTTATCGCCCTCCGTTTTGCTCGCCGTCGCCGCCAGAGAGAGGGAGAGAGAGTGGCCGACCGCTCTCACCAACACAAAGAAAGCGGCAGCGCTGCAGCCGCGCTTCAGCCGCGCTGTCGGCGCCGACGTTACCGCCAATCCGGCCTGTTTTCTACCTACTCGCTTTCGTTCTGCCGACAGACGCCTGGTTCCGTACAGTTTAATTCAACACTCGAAACGAACAAGGTTGGTTTTCTTCCCATCGTATCCCGAACATTGTGCAAAATATAACCCAAAGAATATACAAATAGTTTGAAAGAAAAGGACTTGGTGCATAGTTGAAAAAAGAGTGAACAGGTTTTTCCAGCAGCGATTTAAGTCAGAAAATCAAAGTTTTTCCCTCGCCACCGGGCTGCTCGTGCAAAAGCAACGAAGGTGCTGTACCACACGACTACGAATCGAGGGGAGAAAGCAAACGGCAAAGGCAAGCGTTGCCATTTTGGCTGCGACTTCGACTTCTTTTCTTTGCTCGTTGCTTCTTTGGTGAGCTGTCGCCTCAAAATGGCCGCCACCGCAATTTATTTCCACGCCGATTTTTCAGTTTAAATTGCACGCCAATTGTTTATTAGACGCCAGCGAAACGCGCGCCTTTTTCCCTATTTTTTTTCATATAAGATATTCTTTTGCTGCATTTGTTTTTACTCGGCATTTAGCGCGTTTCTCTTTTAATTCGCCGGTTCGAGAGAGGAAGAGACGAAGAGAGAGCGAGAGCGGGTCCAGAGAGTACAGCTCTCTCCGTTGGCCTTTTTCAGTAAAGTTAATTTGTTTGTTTATGTTTTTGCCTATAACAAATCAAAAATCTTTTAAAATTTGTAACTTCAGCTAATTGCCAGTGAAAAAAACCTCAAAAACCACGCAACTCCCTGGCGGTCTCTTGCTCTCGCGAACATCTGCCGCCGCCAAGCATTCCTTTTTTTCGCATCTGCCAGCGTCGACTGCGCGGCGGCAGAGGTGTACGTGTGAGACCGCTCAGCGGCCGCCTTCGTTTTTGGCTGTCGACGCCACCTCGTTCAGTTTTATTCCAGACTCAGCGACAAAGGTTGGTGAACAGAAAGTTTAACGAAAACGGTCCAAAAATAAAGTAACTTTAAAGAATCATTTACATCTTTAATAACTACAAAGTGCCCACTTCGCTAATAATTCATTAAACTGCTAGTTTTTGCAATGCTGCTGAGAGAGAGATAAAGAGAGCCACAGAGAGCGTCCGTCGCACACACAGACACACAATCATAAGCTGAAGCACGTTGAGTATTGAAGCCTTAATATCAACTAAATCGCGTTAAAATACGGCATTTTAAGGCCAAAATTGGACTTTTCCGAAAAACCTGTACCTCAAAATGCCTTTTCCAGGGCATTTTTCAGTTTTCTTCCACCTTTGAGAGCGCGCCGCAGCCTGTACCAAGCCAGCATAGGCAGTCATCGCATACAGAAAAAGTATGTGTTGCCATTTCGCCGCCTTTCGCACTCGCCGTTCTGGCAGCCGTCTGCTGCCCCCGTCACCACCATGCCCTTACAAGCCCGCCAAGCAATTGCATTTTCGCCCATTTATTCATATTCTGGCCCAGGAGTTCAATTAATTTCATATTAATTATTAAGTGGCGCGCGTTTAGGCAGATAGAACACATCATAAAAGCGAACGCGCGCGCGCGCATTTTTTCAGTGTGGTGAACACACGGACGGCCAGAGAGTATTGCTGTCTCGTTCCGAGTCGCCATTGCTTGCGCCGATGGTGGCTTGCTGTCCCGCTCCCCTGCTGCTGCTGCTGTTGTTGCTTTGCTACTTTTGGTACAAGGGAAAGAGAGAACATGGCGCGGTGAAAAACAAACTGAAGTGTGCTCTGTGATGCCCATAACATTTTGAATTAAAAAGTGCTTGGGAAATATATTTTTGGCCCAGGAGTACAGTTTTTTCAGCTTAGAAACTATATGGTTATTTTCTGCGAGTGTAAATACCAATTTGTATTGTATAACTAAAGCATTTATTTATCTTTTATTTATCTTTACAGCTCGAAGCCAATAAGACCTAGTTGTAAAACTTTGTTAATTAGTATCAACAAATAAAACAAAACACAATCTAAATATGGCCGACAAACCAAAACGTCCTCTCTCCGCCTACATGCTGTGGCTCAACAGTGCACGCGAGTCGATCAAGCGCGAAAATCCCGGCATTAAGGTGACCGAGGTGGCCAAGCGCGGTGGTGAATTATGGAGGGCAATGAAGGATAAGTCGGTGAGTACCATAAACCCCATATTAACCATAAGAAAGTCCACTAATTAATATATTTTCTCAATCATTAGGAGTGGGAGGCCAAGGCTGCCAAGGCCAAGGATGACTACGATCGGGCCGTCAAGGAGTTTGAGGCCAATGGTGGCAGCAGTGCTGCCAATGGCGGTGCCAAGAAGCGCGCGAAACCAGCGAAAAAACCATCGAAGAAGAGCAAGAAGGATGACTCCGATGAGGATGAGGATGATGAGAGCGAGTAAACGCAACTCTCCTGATCACATCCCTCCAATATTCATCACCAAGTCATACACAAAAACCACAACAAAACAAGCAGCAGCAGCAACACCACACACAATCCCCATCAACAGCCACATCCCCGAAGAGTCCCTCTGTAATTCATTTCTAAATAGATTAGATCGGACGCAGCATGACGGCGTTGTCGTTGTCTGTCCTCTCCTCAAGAGCAACCACACAGAGATTGTGGTTGTAAGAACAAAACAAAAAATCAATACGAGAAAATCCCCGATCACGAAATAAGCTAAATTGTATTTATACATTTATGAATTTAAGTTTATAGTGTAGTCGTTTCTTTTATCGTAAACAATATGCATACAAAGAGAAAAAGAGGACACAACCAAGAAGGAAGAAAGCAAGGAGAAGAAGGTGGAAGTCACACATTTCGCGGTGATTTCCTCCCCTTTTGTTTTGTTTCTGGCGGCGGCCCTCACCGGCGCCGCGTTGAAGGAAAATTTATCTTGGATATAAAAGTTGTAAAGTAAACGATAACATAATTCCATTAAAAATAAAAATTATAAAAAAAAAAATACAATTGGCTCCACATATTGTTCATACTTGAATCGATCTGTAATTGGTAGAGATCTCTGGGGGTGCGGTATTGAAACATAAAACACAGAACACAAACCCGCAAATGAAACAAACGAAATTTCGCTCAGGTCTTTTCGTCATTTTGCATGAAAAACAAAACGTCTTGTTAGATAAAGAGATGTAATTGCATTTAATCGGTAGTTTTAATTGATAAATATACGTATAATTTAATGAGGAAGCCCAAACAACCAACAAATAAATAAAATAAATACATTTTTTTAAAATGCGTTGAAAAAATCATGTTCTTTGATTTTTAAGGGAGAATTTATAGTCTTGGAGAAGAAGGTGATTAAATTTTATATTTTAGGCTCGGCAGTTTTGATTTTTTCACGCAGAGGAGTTTTAAGGGAAAATGTATTAATTAAATTTGTTTTATAAAAATTTCAGTAATTATAATGAACTTTGGATTATTTTTCTTAGCACTCAAGATTTTAGATCGATATTATAGATTCTTTCATATAATACTTTTATTTTGGCAAATTAAAGAATAAAATAACAATCGTTAAGTCAAAAAAAGATTAATTTCGGAATAATTTTAAATGTAGGAAAACAAATTTTCGCCAATTGTCTATCAATATTTTACTAATAATTAAAATTAATTAGAATTTTAAAGGATGAATCGAAATATATATATATAACTTTTACCATCTTATGCCTTCAAGGAGGCCATATTCAATATTTTTATATAATACTTTTTTAAACAAATAAAATTTGCATTATTATTTGAAAAGATAACCAAATAAAAAGCTTTCGATCTCATAGAGTGCACTTTTAGAATTCTTACCTTAAGCCTTAAAAACAAATCTAAAAGAAAATAAGCTAGGTTTAGAGTCTAAACTTTAGACAAACACAATATCATAATTTTTTGGTATATTAAACGTTTTATTTTAAATATCATCATGAATTCAATAGCTACACTCTAAAATGACCTCTCGCTTCCTGGTAGTTTATAGTTTTATGCAAAAATCAATGCAATGATTCTTGTGGGATTTGCAGTTTTCTATATTATAATTTATATTCAACTATTTATCGTATGGGATATCGCATACAAAATACCATTAGAGTTCTTTCTTGTCTTCACTTTGGGATTAACAGATCTATAAACATAAACACACAACCCGATTAAAAACAATATCTATTCAGTGCAATGGGGATGATGATCGAATTCGGGGGCTGTTTGTTGTTCAGGTGAAACACGTAGAGATTAAAGCTTAAATTTAGAATGGTGCCAGGTTCTTACAGATTAAGTAGGGTTGCCTTTGCTTTGGACTTGTTTTTTGGGTTTTCCACGGTGTACAAAACAGAACGGTGTTGCGCTTATTTATTATCGAGCTTAGACTACGAAAGTTATATGGCAAAACGAACAAACGAAAGTCTCTCTCAGAGCCTTTCCACAAAAATCAAAGAAACTAGGAGGGAGTCATAATTAAACGAAAGAAGCTGTGTCTCCATATATATATATATATAGGCTATTGTGTGTGTGTGTGTATATTGTGGCCTAGCACCGTCTTCGTCCGTTTATCCATTCATTTAATTGCGATTCAGCCAGAATATTGTCTTGAGAACAAAGTAGGCCAGGCCCAAGCAATACACAATCTTCTCTCGCTGCGTACGTTGCTCGTTGTTGATCTCAATGTTCAGCACTCGGCGATTCAGCTTGGCTAGCTGGCGTCTCAGATACAGGATCTCCTCATGGGGCGTCAGCTCGCCCATGGGTGTGCCCTCGCGATGTGACAGCATCGATGCATCCAGATTGTTGTGCTGCTGATTATGCAGCGAGCGCTTGCTGGCACTGCCCGTGGTCAACTGGGGATGAAAGAAAAATCGTTGGATTAGTGGATATACTGATAAAGGATACGTTTTTGTACCATATTTATTTGATAATAAAATATATGGCAATTCTAAATAAGTTATTTTTATATCAAGAAATATATTTGTGTCATATTGACACATTTTTAAATGATTTTGAGGCTTAAGGTAAATAATGGAAAGCGAAAATATGGATATATCGATACTGTATTGAAATTTGTTGCAAAAGTCGAACCATTACATAGATAATTAAAGCAAAAAACCGATTTAATCTTCATTATGGCTCAAAAAAACTAAAAATTTTCAAAATACGGGAAAAGCTTTCCCCCTTTTCCTCTTGTGTCACATTGGATTTCCCCATCCAAAAGCTAAACTTCAAATACTTCATCCAAAATTTTCGTATAGAAAAACAGCCACAAAATTTTACAGTCCGTCTAATATGACAACCGCTAGCAATCGTTCACCCTTGGCCTTTGGCGAAGTCGATGTCGATGGCGATGAGCTGTCCAAGCTGGAGCCAATAATCAGTGCCCTAAAGTGCGAGCAGACGGGCCACATCATGGAGGCGATTCTCCTTTACGAGGAGAGCACCTTTAAGCTAAAGGAAATGGCCGAGGCGGATCCAAGTCGAAGGCAATTGTGCGGCAAATATCTCAAGATGTACGAGGCGCGGGCCAAGCAGCTGAGGGATCAGGTGAAGAGTCACCTGCACGCAAGTCGCATGCTGGATCACATCAGCATCGAGCGGGGAGCCAGGGGCAAGAGCTACCAGCGGCTGCTGGGTCCGTATCTTGACGACAGCGTCCGGGAGGCGCATCTCAATGAGCCAAATCTCACGGAGCCGCAACACTTTCGCAATCTTATCCATTTCTTTGAGATTCTGGTGAAGAATTGTCGCTATCTAAAGTACATTCGGCTGACCACGCGATCCGATGTGGTGGCGCCGCAAAAACAACAGCAGATCCTGCAGCAAATGAAGAATGACCTGGCCGCTGGCAACATCCAGATGAACTACCAATTGGACGAAACCCTGCACGATCGCAAGATTGTGCTCAGCTCGGGCGTTTTGATCAAGATTAGCAGGGGCCTGCACTATTTTGATCCAGTGCAGGAGGGGCTCGGGTATAGTTTGGGCCTCTGCGATTTTGATTTCCGCAAATGTCTGGCCACCGAGGTGGACATTTGGAAGTGTCGGGCATTTGCCAAGAGGCCAAAGGATACGCTGGAGGGCGAGGATCGCGCTGAGAGGCACGGCTACTCGAGCGATTAGGAGAGAGTGAGAGTGATAAACCCCTTGGAATTAGGTCAGTCACTGGCCTTATCGCTGGTAAAAGCAGTACTAGACTTTAATAAACACAGCAGTTTCTTAATCTCTCAAACAATTCAATGGGCGGCAAGCGAAACCTGATCGTTATTACCATTTCTGGTGATTACATTTCGTCATATTGTGGGTATTACACCAAAGGTAGGTGCAATAGCAGCGAGGAAATTGGAAAAAACTCAACGAAATTGAGGAATTGTTGCTGAAATTGTGTAGGAATTACTTTTAAATACTTTAAATCAAGTTTAATTATTTTTCTATACCCAAAGTTAGCGGTTATCTGTCAGAAAGTGAACAAATAAATGCTTAAAATTTATGCAAATCGAATTCCGCTTCAATGACAAACAAAGAAGGTCAATGACTAATGGATACACTGCCACTGTCTCCTTATCATTGCTAAATTTAGGCTTTAGAGAGTCAAAAATCTACAAACAGAGAGTTAAATCTCACCTGGGAGTCCGACTCCACCGAGTGCGTATCGTTGGCATGGAAGCCCATGCGTGCAGTTCCATTGGCCCGTACATACTGTGTGGCCGGGTGTCCCGCCTCGTCGTCATCGTCCTCATCGCCCAGATCCTCTCCGTAAATATTATGGTGTCCATTTGGATGCATGGGCGAGTTCTCCTCGGAGGCCGAGGGAAAGTGATGATCTGTCAGGGTAATAATACGCGGTGGCGTCTGGACGCGCACCAGACCAATCGACGGGTTCTTGGGCAGTATGGAGTTCTCCAGCTGGATCTCACGCGGTGCCGAACGCGTCTCCAAGTGCTGATTGTGTCCGAGGACCACGATCCGATCCGGGACATTCATGTCGATCTTGTCGTGATAATTCCAGGAGCTTATGAGCCCATTCTGGTTGGACAGCAGCAGATCCTCGTCCGAATACTCGCCGGTGGCCTTGATGCGCTTGGGGACGCGCATCTTGTCGTTGATTTCGTGGGCAAACTTGGCCTCCGTGTAGAGATCATCGTCCAGGCCATTGAACATGGGCGTGGGCGACTGCGGCGTTACCATGATGAAGTCTTCTCTTCCTGTGTTCCTTTTTGCCTTATTCCTTTGTAATCGTCGTTATTCGCTTCCCCTTGGCTTTGCCTTTGGTTATTTTAGTTTTATTTTTGGCGAAAAGAGAGGAGTCGGCGGTGAGAGAGACGTTTTCATAACATTTTAATTACCAGAATTTAGTTTGCGACGCATTTTTGTGTATTGTGTGTGTGCGGTATGAGTTATACTCACAGTGCTCTTTCGATTGACAGGAAAATGTCCAGAAAATAGGGGAAAATCCGTATTAATTTACAATTTTTCGCCTGCCTTTTGTTATGTGTGAGGAAGCAGTGTGACCAAACGGTAGGGCTCGCGAAATACCGAAACTGGGCTCTTAGCTCCGCGGCAGGCGTTGTATCGATTCTTTGAACGATATCGATTGTGTTGATATATATCGTGACCAGCTCTAGCCGACTGCAGACGCGCGTCTTTTTTTATCAAGTGATTTTTCGGAATTAACAGTGTATTAACGCCGCCAGCGAGCAAAATAATTGTTAAAAACCTTAACTAGAAGTAAGTTTTAAAGTGTATAAGTGTTAAAAGTTAAGCGGCGAGTGTATAAAACGCAAACTACAAGCGCATCACAAGAACCTCACTTTGTTGGTTGGGGGAGGGGAGAGCTCTGCCAGCGTCGCTGCCTGCAGAATGTACAGTCGCGGCAGCGACGTCGCTTTTCCTTTTCGGCGCGCAAACAAAAATAAAACTGAAATACTTAAATAACTTTTATGGGTTGTGTGTGCGTTTGTGGCTATAAATAAAATATAGAACACGCCGGTACAGCATTTAAAAACTAATATAAGTAAATACATTTCATAACTTAGGTAGGAAACACGTTTTTTTTTTTTTTTTTTGGTGGCAAGGAAAGAGGTCCTTTGGGCGGGAAAATATTTGTCTAGAAAAATTTGTTTTTTCTTGTGAATTTATCACTAATTTCATTTATTATTAATTTTCTAGGGATTCAAGGCAAATCCCTGATCATATATCGCCATGGACCGACGCCTAAGACGCCCGCGTCGCGCGGATGAAGTGGCGGGAGCCGCAGGAGCTCCCCTCTTGCAGTCCACACAGCCCACCCTGTTACCGGTGACCCGGCGGACGGGTTCTGTCACAGCAGCAGCTGCTGCAGCAGCTAACGTTGCCACTGGACCCGCCACACGGACACGTGCCTCGCCATCGCGCAACAAGGCACCGCCTTCACCGGACCTAGGGCCACGCACTCGCCGCTCCAGCCGTCCCAGGTCATCGACGGGTCCACTAACTGCCTCCTCGCTGCCCGTCAAGACTTCCATAAAGGTTCGCACGCCCATACGCGAGGTGCCAGAGGTGAGTTTTTAATCGGAATTCTTTCTAAGGGAGTCGGGGGTACTTCTCTTATCAGTTCCAAGGGCTTGGGGTCTCAAGGGGAGCAGCTTATCTGGAGATTACAATGTTTACAGGCCTTTTAAAGTACAGAAATTGAATTTTTTTTATTAAAGATTAAGAAGCTACTTTGGGCATATTTAAAGAATATGCCTGAAATTACAAGAATCAACCTTCCTGGAAACACCTAATTAATCCCCACACTCTCTTGTATTCCCCTCAGGTGCCTTCGCCCGTGCGTCCGTCCACGAACAGCAGTTTGCCTATAACATTGACTACCAACACATCCAGCAGGGCCCCGAACAAGTCCTTTAACACAAACTCACTGAACAGTGGGAATTACATAAGCAGCAGCTCCATCACAACTACCACCACCACCTCGGAGCGCATCGAAATCCGTGCCGAGGGCGATAGCGAGGTGGACACGGACTCCTTGCGCAAGCGCATCACCGAGCGACTTCGGCGATCGGTTTCGAAGACCATCTCAAACTTGGCTGGAACGCCAGTGACCAATACAGAGGATGGCGGCAGTCGCTACAGTCGCAGTGTGTCCAGATCGGTGTACGATGATGAGAAATCCTCCAAGAGGAGCTACTCCACAGGCGAAGAGGATATCGAGGAAGAGGAGCTGGAGGAGGAGGAGGAGTTCCGCAGCTTCAATGCCACTAGAAAGTCGGCCACGCCAGCGGAAATTTCGTGTCGTCAGTTGAAGGCACCGCAAGAATTTGGCGGATGGCTGGGTGCCTTCCTCTTGCTGCTGCTGGTGCCCACCGCTGTGTACTATCTCACCTGGAGCTGTACGGCCAGGAATGCCTGCCAGCTGAAGCATCTCAATCCGAGCATTTTGCTGGACGTAAACTACCTGACGCGCCAAGTGTTCCAGCCGCATGTGGTGGCAGCCTTTGCATCCTACCATGTGGTGGCCTTCCTGCTGGTTGCCCTGCTGCCGGGACGCCGGGTGCATCTCACCCGGGAGACCTACAAGTTCAACTCGCTGGGAGTGGCAATTACTTTCCTGATTGCCGGCGGCATTGCCGAGTATCTCAAGTATCCGGTTGTGACTTTTGTGCTGCGTCACTATTTACGCTTCTGCATTTACGGACTGGTCGGCGCCTTTGTGGCCGCTGCCTGGAGCTATTGGCTCGTGGACACCGCCAAATACAATGTGCTTCGTCAGACACTCACCAATGACTACGGCAGGAGTGGGAGCTTCGTGGTGGACTTTGCGCTCGGCAGGCAGCTGAATCCCAAGTGGCTGGGCCGTGTGGATTGGAAGCAGTTCTACTATCGCCTCTCCCTGGTGAGTACGCTGCTGTATGCCGCCTGCTACATCTACCAGACGCTGGTCTGGCCCCAGAAGCCGCAGCTGGCCGAGCAGGAGGGCAATGTCTATCTGCATGTGGCCAAGTATTACTGGAACAATGTCAACTACGATGCGGGAACCTTGCTGTCGGCCAGCTGCCTTGTCTTGTACGTCCTGGACGCCATCGTCTTTGAGCATCACTTGAGTTCGTCCTTTGAGCTGCAACACGAGGGCTATGGCTGTCTGCTGCTCCTGCGCTATGCCGCCACTCCCTACCTTCTGACGTCTGTGACCAAGTACTTCTATGAGCAGCGCGTGCCCATCGCCTGCTGGTATGCTCCGCTCGGCGTGGGAGCCCTCCTGTGCCTGGGACTGCTGGTGAAGCGCTTTAGCTGCGCCTACAAATACAAATACCGACTGAACGCTCAGAGCCCGATCTTTGCCAACATCGAGACGATTCACACGTACCAAGGCAGCCGTCTGCTGCTGAGCGGCATGTGGGGATGGGTGCGACAGCCCAATTATTTGGGTGACATCCTGGCCCTGCTCGCTCTTGCCGCTCCCATGGCCCTGCGTCCTGCCTGGCCCCCTGTACTGGGACTTTTACTAATTGTTCTTCTGCTGCTGCATCGCGCCACGCGTGCGAATGCCAGGAATCAGGCGCGCTATCACTCGTCCTGGCAGCGCTACAGCACACAGGTGCGCAGCTATATCCTGCCTAAGATCTATTGAGAAGAAGCAACTACGTATAGCGGCCATTTTTATATTGATTTTTAATTTGTTTATATCTTTTATGTTTCGAATTTGTATATATAAATACGTCTTCATATTCAGACCATCAGATTTCATTTCATCCCCCATTGAATAAGTACAAAATTTGATTTTCTTTTTGCCGACGATCATTTTTAATAATAGACACTTACCCTTCACTCTGACATAAGGTTAGTTAAAGTAAAAGACCCCCCCCCCCCAACACCATCTAGCTGTACGAATTTATGCGCTTAAGATCTAGACACCTTACAAATCTTCATTACTTTTTAACACTTTATGCTTACGCATATAGGCATTACTTTGTAAACACAATTATCTATATAAATAAATCTAAGTTTCTATGCTTAAAAGAAACTCAAAGCAGATGGAGTTATTATTTGGGTTTATAATCTTGTAATTATGCCAATCGAATAGCATTTTCCACGCTAAATTCCTAAATGGGTTTGGTGCTAAATGGATACTTTCCGCTTATGTAAAATGAATATATATATATATATGAGGAATGAAACTCTATTTGTTTCATCAGTTTCCGAAAATCTTCTCATAGATCAGGATGCGTTTTATTAAATTGCTATTATTATTATGCGCTCTTTGCCAATTTGTGAGAGCTAAAGCCCCGTGTGGAAAACCAAAAAAGGGAAAGGGAAATAAAAATATTAATAAAATAAACATTGGGTAAAGTAAGTGACTAAATCTAGTTAATATTTGTATTTAATATTATTAACCCTATTTTAAATATTTCAGAGACATACTAGAAGTGCTTTCACAAATATTCCGCCCCCAAGACCAGGAAAAATAATATTGATATAATATTCCATTTGGCATCTGATTTTATTTAATAAATGTAAATCTTCATGGGTTAAAAAATTTTTGTTGTTTTTTTTTTTTACCAAATATAGATTTAAAAGCCGTTAAACCATCAATATATTACAAAAATATATATTTATTGTTTTGATTTTTAAATATTTATAATCGATGTAAGCCCTGTAATTAATAGTTTTTCATACACAATTGTAAATATATAATTTTTTAATTTTTAAACTAATTTATTTTTTATAAATCTTTAATTACATAACAAAGCCAATCAAATTGGTTCTATATGCTAAATTTAAAAATATTTCTGTGCTAATTTACCATTTTCCGCTTATCTAAAATATTGTATATGTGAAATCAGTTTTTTAAGAGCTTCTCATAGATCAACATGGGTATTTCTTGGCTATTATTATGCGCTCTTTGCCACTTTGTGAGGGCTTTACCTATTAAATGTTTTAAAAAACCTTGTGATGAGCTCCCATATGATATTGTAAGTGACTTGAAGCAGTTAATATTTAGATTTAATATTATTAAACGTATTTGATGTGTTTCAGTTTCCATACTAAATTAAAGGAGTGATTTGACAAGTCTAGCTACTGATCTTAATATTTATATTAATATTCCATTGTAATATAATATATTATTTGCTTTTATCTGATATATGTATAGTATATATAAAATACCTTAATCAACACGGTCTTAGAAAAACTTGTCAAATGAATTTTAAATAAATATACATATGAAATATGCCAGGAATCACAACTTAATTATTATTCATTTAAGCAAGTGGCTTGAATCTAAAATCTAGGCTCCAGATAATCTCAGGAATCAATTTTCGCTTAGAGCTTGCCAGACTTTAAGGTCAGAGCACACCCCCCAAAGATGATTTCTGGTTGAATCTGAATACTAGAAATATGATGAGGCATATTTCAGGACTTTCCACATCAAAACTACGCCCGACGATGATGATGATGGATGTCAGGCCAGTGAATAAAAGAAATAACCAAAGCTCCGTAAGCTTTGGAGCGCTATTGTGGATGAGAGATTGGTGTCTGTCTATAAAGTGGACGACTGTACCTGGCCAAAATATAAACTATTTTAGCTGGGAGTACGTCTGTTCTTCAACGCTGGGGAATTTACAGACCACATCACCCGAGAAACTCGGAATAATTAATTACATATGTAAACAATGTTTACTAAACACCTAGAAATTGTTTCTGATGTGAGGTTTATTTATATTTTTATGTTTAATTATTTACAAGTTCTGCTTAAATAAAAGTAAGCTGTTATTATTAATCCATTCCATAATCAATAAGTTTGAAATTAATGGAAATTTGTAATATTTTTTAATAGATATAGTGTGAGGGTATTAAAACCTTAGCTAACATAGTAAATCTTAGCCACCTTCGTGACTCAGCTTGGCAAAAGCTTCTTCTGATGTCAGCAAGACAAGCACAAAGCTTTTTCGATTCAAATTGAATGCCCTGTCCTAAGGTTATAATAGTTTCAGGCATCAGGTTTGCCAGAGATACATTTACATGACTAAAAAAAGTAAATAATTAGTACTGTATATATTAAATTTTATCTATTAAATTATTGATTAAATTAGTATTCTGCCAAACAGTATTTTACTTTTAAGGTAAAATTAAATATGGTCTACGAATAATAAAAAAGAAAGCACCTAAACTTCCTTAAACTAAACTAAACTAAAATTGTTCAATCTAAAAATAATTAATTACTGATAATATCTATATGATAATATCTGTTTTTAGTTTTATTTGCTCGTTTTTGTATTTAGATACATTTTTAGCCAAGAAAGATACATATATAAAAGGTATCAGCTACATCGAATCCTTTTCATTCGTTTCAAGAAATTTAATCTCAAGAGTACTGATAATTCGTTATCTCTTTTATTTAAGGATTTCGCTTTCTCCTTTTGCTATGCTTGGACCTTGTTGTCGTCACCTATTCACGGCGTCATATGCCGGTTTTGTGTTGTGTTGTCACATGGCCAATGAAACCAGGACATAAGGAACTCTGGCCAACTCTGGACTTCACCAAGGGGGTTATAAATGTTTAATGTTGACATAATTGAAAACAGCGGCCACTATGAATTGCTTTTCCATTCGGTCATTTTATGTATTTAAATTGTTTTCTAAGAACGCTTTTTGGCCCGGCATATTGAAGCATACTTTTAGGACGGATATCGCGACTATCTGTATCTCGTTTTGGCCAATCCACCCTGTGACGAGGGTGCGCGACCTATCATCTTTCCTGCGTCACTCCTTCATTGTGCCTTCTGGCTTCCATTTTCCGGTTTCAATGTCAGTTGCTTTGGCTTTGCGTCGCCGGCTAGTCGCACTCCGTTAACTCGAACCGTACATGCGCAGGAGTTGGCCGTGAATGGGACTGCAGTAAAATAAATAATTCGGGCTATTTGTGTTCTCGAATACCACTCGCCGTGCCAAATTGTCTTGTGATAATAGTCGATCAATTGCTCACGCCCCGCAGCTTGGGTGTATTTATAAAGCAGACATCTGAATATACAAACTCGTCTCCCCCCCTTCGGTGACACTGGCAGACGACGGGTAAACAAACAATTTCACTTACAGAATGTTTACTTTCCCTGTTAACTCTGGAGTTAACAGCTCATGTTACAGACGGGGCCTTGGGTTGCACCTGCTGGGCTATTGCATTATAAACACAAACATAACAGCCAAGGGGATGTAAGAAGTATCTACAGAATGTTTAATTTTCATTATTTTGGGCATGTTAACGTAAGGCAATGACTTAACATGTATCGCTTTTATCAAAATGTTTCTCTTATTTAAAATAACATGTTTACATTTGATTTTAAAAGGACTTTAAAAAGATAATACAATGTTATTAAACATTTGTTTAGCAGAAATACCTTTAATGGGACTTAAGAGCATTCCTCTTTATAGAAGCTCTTGCATAATTTACATGCTATACCTATTAATAAGAGCTCTTTTCATTGTTATTTACATGAATGGGACTTAAGAGCATTCCTCTTTATAGAAGTTCTTGCATAATTTACATGCTATACCTATATTATATTTACATTACATTTAAAAATACGCATTTAAGGATCAAAAACAACATCCTAACTGCCCTAGAATCCTTAAAAACCAAGAATAAATGCCCTAACCGACTTGTTTAATCTTTTAACTTTCATAGTGGATGATGCATTCTAGCAAAAGGATGTCATCATCTGTATCTAATCGTTTGTATATCTTAGAAGTCAGAATGCACTCCTTCCCATTGACGAGCCCCCGAAAGTCGCACTGCGCAGATAAGCGGGCCAAACAATTTGACTTTGTTTACACTTTCCCATTTAGTTTTATTGTTCAATTGGCATAACATTGTGACCTTTTGGAATGCCGAGCCATCAGCATCAGATATTTTCATTGGCTGAGGAATATATGGTAAATTAAAACGATTAAATTAACATTTCCGCCCCCCATTTGTGCGACATTCCCTGAGGCAAGTGTAAATCTGGTCACTAACTGGACAAGTTGATTCAATTGGATTCAATTGCTGGGCTGACCACTGGATTTTCTCAAAGTGTCAGGCTACAATTGAGCCTTAAGTGGCCTAGGGCAATCAACTTGGCATTAAGAATGGGTGGAAATGGCTTTGATGTCGAAAGGAAAAGTGAGCAGCGCCAACGGATTATGTCAGATCAACTTATCGCTCATACGCCCTGTTGTACGCTGCGTGAAATCCAAATAATTCCTATGAAATATAAAGCAAAATCAGCTGAAAACATAAAAATAAACCAAAATTCATATATGTATATGTTGTTTTACAGTTGTGTGTGCTTGACGAGCCCCCCATATATACAAGTTTTTATCTAGACATCCTCAAGTATGCCTCGTATTTCTGTGTATTTAAAAACCAGTTTTGTTTCGAAATGAAAAGGGGAAGAAATTTCGAATCACTTGATTTAATCGAACTTTGCGGAACCCTTTGATGCCTATATTTAGCTTGTGATCAATGTAAGTCCCGCTTGGAGTAATGGAGTTGTTGGTCCCATGTTCCCCCGTACGATAATTATCTCGTATCTTTTGTTTCTCTTCAACACCGTGCTGGTGTGCTGGTTGTATGTGTGTCTGTGGGCCCGAGTGATTGCCCAAAGGTCACAGCCGAAGGTCGTTGGTATTTCAAGATGAAAACGTGCTGTTGTTTAGGCGAAACTTGGCAGTTTCCCGACTCGCAGTCTCGCACAATTTTTGGAACAGGTTTGACAGGCAAAAGGGTAGCAAAGTTGGCAAGGGCACCTTGGGAATGACTGAAATATGCGACAAACATATTCAATATACACTCCCATGTTAGGTTCTTAAACATTCTGTTTTGCCGGTAGCTGTTTTTGCTGTCAACCCGTCAGTTTTACAATTCACCTGCGAATTGCATCAACAAAAAGAGAGGTGCGACTGAGGGAGGCAACATGTGAGGGGCAGGAAAGCGAAGCCAAAGTTCGCGATTCGAGGAAGAGAAGTGGTTCGTAGAGAGTGCCCTGCCGGCTGTTGTACTCGTGACGCACATCAGACACACACCACTGTGGGTACGATCGGGCAAATGTTTCTCTCCACTTCGTGGCATGTGTGGGTTCGAGGGGTTTTTTTATCACTAACGAAGAGAACCATGAGCAGGCGGTTCTCCACACTCTTGGCCATTATCTCACTTACGTTCCCCACCAAGCTATCACTTGTACACTGTCACCGGGAGTGTTTAACAATTGGCAAAGAATAAATAATAAATATAACTAATAATAAGTGTGAAAGCCAATCCACAATTTCCATAAATTGTACATGAAAACTACACGTCTGATTCTTAACTGTTCAAATTGGGGTTCTTCTCTAGTTCACTTTTTAATTAATGTCAATAAATATTAAACTAAATCATATTAATATAATAATACCTTTTAAGATTTTTTACTGCAAAAATTAAATAAACTTAGTTACCCTTGTACAAAATAGTTTTTTAAATAATTTGTTTCAATTTCAAGTTAAAATCAATGAAAATAAATTTTCAACTAAATTGATATTTATTTATTTCCCTTTTCATGCCCCACAGTGCACTGCTCTCCGATATATACACGAGTTTTCGCACATCCGCTCGCTCTCAGTGGCGTTGATATCTCAGTTTTGGATATATAACGCCGCCAAGAGACTGAGGCCGCCGTACCGCTGAGCAAAAACTATTTAATAAACGTAGGTTGCACGGCTGTGATTAGTCTCGTGGCGCGCTCGAAAGCGGAACAAGTGGACCGACGCTGGCGAAAATACGTAACGTAACGTCTGTGATCGAAGCCAAGTGATAAATGCAAACAACGCACATTGGCAGCCAGTGATAAACAAGTGGCAGACATAAACAAAACATTTTAGCCATATTAAAAGCTGTGCTCCCATCTCGCGGCCCTGCTTGCTTTTGGAAACTACTTATCGCAACGTCCCCGAGCAACATTACTCGCCGCACGATGGCCGACAAAGCGGGTTCCTCCAGCAATCCCAAAATGAACGGCAATGGGTGAGTTGTTTGAGTTTCTAGAAATCGTAGAATAGCTGCCATTGCATAAGTCTGCAGACTGCAGAAAGTGCACTGCCAACTGAGGACATCTGTTGTCTAGCTGCCCGCTTTCACTTTCCTGCCCGCAACGGCAGAACTGGCAAATGTCTCGAGCGAATGCCAAGAGCTGTGCGAGCGCATATATAGCTAGATATAGTTAGTAGTTTTTATTTAAATCCGCCGCTATTTTGCTATTTTTCTATTTTGCTATTCTGTGCCAATGCCACTATTTTTCGCTTTTGTTTTCTTGTTTTTATTTTATCTCTCCTCACGCACGCTTTTACGTTTGCAAATCAGCCGGCGAGCCAAATCTTATATTTATTTCTCATTTATTTGTGCTCTCTGTCAAGTCATTTGTTAGTGTTTAATGAGTTGAGATATTGATTTGAAAAGAGGTTCAATTTAAAGTATTTTAAAGAGTAAAATAACTGAAATAATAAATATGAATTCATTTTGGTAAATTAAAGGAAATAGCTAAAAATAAGTTCAAGGATTGTCTTTATTTTTAATGAAATTTGAAGTAATTCTTGTCTCTAAAAGAATTTTCTTTTAATATTTATATTATAAACATTAATTCCTATTTATATCTTAACATCATAATATTTTTGGAACATTTTAAATTAGTAATACGTTTACCAAAGCATTTTTATTTTCCATTGACATTTTTCAATCAAGGGAATAATTTTATATTTTTATACAAAAATCCATAAATCATATTAAGGTTGTAATATAACGTAGGGTATACGCCTTTCCTCTAATTAACACAATCGCTAATTATTTCCATTTTTGTTTTCGGTCTGTGTGTCGTTGACGGGGAAGAGTGCAAATATATTTATATTTCCACATCGTTAGAAATTAGTTAAAATATCAAAAGAGGTAGTAGCCCCTGCATGTGAAATCTTTTAAAGAAAAGAATGCAAAATGTAAAACAAATGTGAACCTTACCATTATTCGTGATAAATTCGAAAAAATCCGGCTGCATTAACAAGCAAAAATTAATTTACAAGTAGTTTAGTAGTTAGGCACGTGTGTTGGCTCGAGTCACATATTTACGACCTTGGGCCGTAGCACCTTTGGAATTTTAGTCAACTGCAACGTACATTTGGAGAAGCAAGTAATTTCTGTTATGGGAAAACTGTCCAAGTCAGGGACACAATTACCTGTCCAAGTCAGGGACACAATTACCTGTCTAAGGGCTGAGACCATTATTGGTTATTAGTTCCCCGGTGCGCCCTCTTATCGATCATTATAACGAGCCCCTCCTGATTGCGTGGCTTATCTTTTTCATTTGTTTATTTATATTCACTTTTTCACAGTCCACTTTTGGGGCTCAGCCAAGATGTGCTGCATACTTTTAAGTCAACGTTGAATAGTGCTGAATGTACAATGTAGAATTAAGGCACTGCTTAGGCAGGGAAATAAACCTTTAGCAGAGTTATTTCAATGATTAATGATTCAATATATGTATATGTGAAGCCCACAAAAATCCTTTAAATTTTTCCTTAAATAAATAAATTATCCTTGGAGTTACTATGGCCCATTTACCACATCTCCCTTTATATTTAGTCCCACTTTTAATTGGAGTTTATAAACAATATTGTTATTTATAAGCGCAAGCCTCAATTTTAATACAAGAAATGAAGACTTCACTTTTTTTTACCTATAACACTTTGCTAGAAATTCCAACACTCCAAATAATTACCACATTCTTAACGGATTCCTTTGTGATATAACAAAAAGAGCTCGTTGAAGCCGTTGAAATTTACATAACAAAAAAAATTACTAAATAAATCATTTGTTGTGCGCACTCATAATAAATTATACATCTGTCAAAATATATATTTTTTAAGCCAGAACCTTGTTATATATATTTTCTACAATGAACAGCACGTTTTTAATTTTATTTTTCAATTTAATTTACTTATTGTTAACCCATAAATAATAACAAATTACTCTTAGAAAATTAGCGGAAAAATAATATGGCGGAACAAATGCTGCAAATGGATTGTTTAATCTTTTATCAGCAGTTGTGGTTTGTTAGTTAGTTTAGATTTTTATTCATTTTTCCGCTTTCCGTTGGACGCTGATCTGCGATTGGTTGTGGCTTCGCGGGGTGTCCACTGCGTATACGTAATATTTTATGCATATTTAAATTCTAGGTGTAACCACTTGTTGAGCCATCCTAATCTCTTTACCAGATCTCTCGGAGAGTGAATATATAGTCCATTGGATGCTGATCAGTTATTGGTTGTGGCTTCGTGGGGTCTCCACTGCGTATACGTAATATTTTACATATATTTAATTTCTTGCTGCAAGCAGCTGGATTGGTAATCCTAATCTATTTAACATATCTCTCGGAGAGTGAGAGAGAGTTAGTCCATTGGGCTCTAATCTCCGATTGGTCATGGACTAGCGAGTATCCACTGCGTATACTTAATATTTTGCATATATTTAAGTTTTAATTACAATCAGCTGTTGAGCAATCCCAATCTCTTTACCAAATCTCTCTGAGAGTAAATATTTCAGACCGTTGGACGCTGATCTGTAATTGGTTGCGACCTGGCGGTGTGTCCACTGCGTATACTTAATATTTTGCATATAATTCAGTTCTAGCTCCAAGCAGCTGTGCGCTCGGGGAGTATAATGGTATAATAGTCCCGCTATAGCACTTATTGTCTTATCAACCCAGACACTGACGGACAGCGCGAATATTTATTATCTGTGCAAAGATCCCCTCTAGTACATTTTTAATTTCAAGCTGTCAGTAATCACTGTTCACATGAATATATTTAAATGTCTGCCCCGACTTCCCCACTTGCAAAGTGGCCCTTACACTTTAGTTACATGTAAACTCAATAGAATCAGGGGATGTACCCATCGCCGCAGAATTAGGTGAGTGTGGTTTTATTGATACATATTAAAGAGTTAGAACAAGGGCAAACAATCTTGGCTTACTCTATTTTCAGCCACTTTTTATTCATTCCTATCTAATACATTTTAATAAGTACTTCTAAAAATTCAATAAGTTTATTGTTAAATAACATTTGAGTAAACAATCTCTTTGTCAAATCAAATATTATTTATTTTGCTATTGCCATTAGGTATTGATAATACACTGATATATGATGGGGCCATAAATACCAACTCAATTCCTTGGAGTGCAATTCTATCTTATCTAAAATCTTGTCGGAGAGAAAAGCTTAAGGGAATCGAGCAAAAATATTTACGATTTCGGCGATGTGTCAATTTGCCAAATTTTTCCATTATTTTATTTGAAAAAGCAAATTGTGAATGAATAAATTATCGGCTTTATAATTCCCCTTAAACATTTTATTGGCTATCAATCTGTCACTCATCAGATGTGAGAATTATTTATTTAAGTTTGCAATTAAAAATATAAAATACAGACAGCAACCAACCGACAAATGTTGCTGAAGGTTCGGCTTACATCTTAGGGCCATGGGAAAACTTGGTAATTCGATTCTGTCCAGAGTTTGGCGTAAATCCCAGTTAAATTTGAATCTCCATCGCCGGGCCGAAGGCAGTCTGTTTGTAGCCTTCAAGCTCTGAACATCGTCGATGTGCTGACGAGCAGCGTTTTCTGATTAGAACTGGGAACACATATAATCCGGGCATATACCATATAGTAATCAGGTGTCCAACGCAGATAGTGAGCGAGTTATAAAAACTCGCGCTCAGCTGAGCAAATTGCCAATAATAAAAGTGTGTGAAAAGCGAAAACAAACTGAGAGTTAATTGGAAAACAGAAAAAATAAAACAATTGTAATTTGGTGAATAAAAATGTTTGTAAATGCGATCTCGGCATGGGACTTCCAAGTGTCTGAAAAACAGCAAACCGCGAGCTGAATATACAAAAGCAATTAAATTATAATTTTCAATACAAATTGTTGTGGTTGCTGACATTTTTCCCCTGATATCTGCTGATATTTTCCCTGCGTTTATTCCGTTCGCATTGCAAACGTAAACTCGTGTTATTTATGCGGTGTCAGTGATCTGTGGTCCCCGGGTACTTAACATTTAAGCGAAATGCTGGACGGAATAGCTCACAATTCATAATAGAATATATAACGTTAAGCATCTAGTATCTGTTTTGTTTCTGAGTCTCGTTTTATCAGGTTTACAAAATTAATTGCTTTTAATAAAATAAATATTGATAAAGAATTGGGATACCAAAATGCTAATCCCGCCAGACTTGATGATGCACTTGTCGCGGCTGCCAAACCTGTTCAAACATATATATATATTTTCTATAGCCAGAAATTTTTGAAACTAATTAGCAAGTTAATTTATTCTCTGGTGCGCTTTTAATCTTCAGTGGAACCTCCCAGTGATAAAGATAAAGTTAAAGACGCAGTTGTTAACCAGCAGGAATACTTTATTGCAATAAACAAGACCCTTGATCAAAAATACTCAAAGAATTCTCTTGTAATCTGCAAGATTAAGTTCAATGTCTTGGTTCTCTGATAAGCGATCGATAAGCCTACTCAACATGGCTAAGTACTATAATTGTAGGTCGAGTACTTATTTATTAATGGTTGCTGTCAATCTGTAATTGTTGAAAGACATATAGAGATCATATCCTAGGCTAGGGATTTTCTTCATAAATTAAATCTAATCATTATTTTGAGCATATCAATGACCTTTAGAAGGTCTTTGCGTCTGTATTTGAACCGTTAAGCAAAGCGAATCGTGCAAGATCTAAAACAAGTTAATTCAACCCGATGCAGCCTTCTTAATTACATTTCCAGTTTTTTGTATTTGTTTCTCCGTTTTCCTCTCGAATGTTTAAACATGTCAGCGGAGTGTACCGCACCGTTGTGAAGTTCAGGTATTTGTTTGAAATTTTTTGGCTCAGCCATCAAACGGACCGTGCCTTATTATAGCTAGTTTAGCGATTAACTAAAGCGGCAATTAAGCGAACGCGTTGAATGGCCCACATAATGATTAATATTGTCCTTGAATGATTTTGGCAATGTTTTGTTTTCTAGCCAGTCGGCGGGCCGAGTTCAAAAATCGGAATCGAAAGCCCGTTTGGGCTTTTGTGTTCGAACAAAGACGTCACATTGAAGGCACCCCGGTCACTTAGCGCTTACCCCGATGACGACAATTGCGATTCATAATCGAGATCTATATAAACGATTTTATAATTTCATTGGCAAACATAACATAATAAACCAGATGAATGGTGGGAGTGTGAACGAACATCCCCATTCAGGAAACTTAATTATTGCCTTCACGTACTTGAAAGTCCCTACTAAATGCTTGCCATTCGAATCTATAGTTCTGATATCATCTTTTGTGTGGGGGGTCTCGGCTGCATTTTTATTATGATTTATCAGGAACTAAAGGCGGAATTTGTTTGAATCCAAGCTATGCGGAATCGGAAGCCCCGCTGGGGGGGAATCCAAGACCAGCAATATTCAAGATACAACAAATTTTTAAATTCCCAAAGGTAAACTGTTTGGAAACTCATTGCACGTAGCATAGCCCAGCTGTTGTGACTGATATTTGTCATCCGCGGTTACCTACGTTATTTATTTGTTTAAAAAAAAAACCCTTACAGCCGTACAAATATTGGTTTTATTATGTTGGGCTCCGTCATGGCGGAACTTAGATAAATGTTGTCCCTGAAGAGAGCCAAGCTGCAGTGGGTTAAGTAATCCAGTTCTCCGAGATCGAACTGCCAGAGTTAATCGTTTCGCTAATGAAATCACGAAATGTTAACGCGCCAAATCATTGATTCAGTTGCAACTGCAACAGTTCCCGGTGGTCCGCTGTCGTCACAGAATGTCAGAACAATGAGGCCCGAGGCTGGAGCTTCTGGTTCTCATTCTCTGACAGGTTCTGGACCCTCACTCCCATAAGGTTAAATTAAAATTGCACAATGGTTCCGCTTATTCGGTTTCCCATTTGTTGTTCTGGCGTTATATCATCGCACTGCACAGAGCCCATAAAAAGTAATTCGTCATAACTTAGAGCCACTTAATATACCTTAAAGATATTATGAAAGAATAGCCAGATTCCGAGATGCTGGAATAGAAAGACTTACAAGAATAGAAGTCACAATCTATTGACCTTTTGGTTGGAATTATGTTATATTTGGATTCGTTTATATATAGCCGCTATATGCGTCTTACGTTTCTGATCTTGATTATATACATATATATATCCATTTGTTAATCTGCGAAAGCAATCCTTATTCAGCAAATCAGTTCAATTAAGACTCGTTAGGTCCATACTACGTATATAGTTATGTACGTAGAGCGACATTCATCCGAAACGTCGCAATTCCGGTCCATTATTTGGGGCCAGACACACGTGCCGCTAACGCGGATAACCCATTCTAATAAAACAATATCTGAGTTTATATTTAAAGACATAAGAGGGCGACCCAGTTTAGCATGCCGAAATATAATGCAAATCAGTTGCTTATCCAGAGATATGTTTAATGTATTTCAGGATTCTTGATAAGAGTCTTACAAGCAGGTTACTTTGATAGCCAAAACATTTTTAGCGGAATTTTCCAATCTATTTGTAATTGGAACACTGTTAATTAGCATTTAAACTAGGCCTAAAATCCCCGAAAATGCTTGGCTATCAGCACAAATGCCTTGGCATTACAGTGGGACCTTCTTCAAACAGAACAAGGCGAACTTTAAATGCAATGCACTCGATGCGGGTACCGGGTGGATTAGCGCTTATTAATTATAATAATGGATAAATATATATTTCAAGGCAACACACAATGAATATTCTAAACTCATGCTATTGATCCAGTTACCCAGCAGCAGATGCATTGCCAGGTTCACGAGACTCTGTCTGTGTCGGTTTTAGTTTTTTAGTTTCGGGCCACTTTGACGTTTTTAAAAATAGACTGAACGCGCCCCCAAGCCACGACTAGTTAGCCACCCCGCTCCACCCCCATTTGGATCCAAATCCGAATCCGAAACCGACAACTTGCCGCCTCCAGCTACCCACCCGAGGCGTCTACGATCGACAGTCGTTCGCTTTCCGATCGCTCGTCGTCGTCGTCGTAGATTTATGTATGGGGCGTTTTCTTTTTTTATAAAAATGGAAACAGGCGAAACAGTTAGAAGTATTCTTGCGCTGACTGGCGCTGGTTGTGCTTGTGCTCAGCAGATCGTATACGGGGATCGCGAGCATATCCTGTCCGCATAGGGATATATGTGTATATCAGCCAGAGAACTGCAACAATTTGTACTTACTTAAAACTCAGACACCGCTTTAACCAGCTGGAACCTAAAGTAATTAGCCTTAAATAAGCAGAAAAGAGTTCCTAAAGTGCTATGACCAAGTTAGTGACCATCCAGCTGCTCCTGGCGAGCTGGAGTTGCCTGGCACTCCTTGCCCAGGCAAAATCCATCGATGCCCCCATCGACTTCACCACAGACAATGACAATGCCATTGCCAAGGATGTGGACACCGATCCGTTCGATAGTTGGTAAGTGAAATAGAATGGCCAGCAGACTTCCGGACTCTGATCTTTAATTGATGGTTCTCCGAAGCGTTCATGTATGCAAAATACCAGCTAGCATTACTATATACGAATATATGAGTTCAGCTTGAGTGCTTTCCTTTCCCCAGTCCCATAAACGTGACGAGTTGGATATTCGTGCTTTAGCTATAGTCGTATCTGAGATCAAGAGATTCGATTGAAAGATAGATACTTTAGACAGGTGTTCACTTAGCCAGCTGGATACACGGGCTACAGCGGCTTTAAATCTATTTAATTTGTGAATTATTTGCACTAATTAATGACGTCAGTAGTGTGTGTGTGTGTGTGTACTATATGGGAATAGCCAGTGTTATGCTCTTTATATGGCGGCCATTAGATAACTTACGTAAGTCAAACGGGAATTACTTAATATACTTAATATTTAATATGGGAGGAAGTGACCAAGAATATGTGAGTAATTAGAAAAAGTTTGAAGTCTGAATAATTTCAAGAAAAGTTGTATACTTTGTATTTAATTAAATATCTGGTAAAAACCTCAAGTTACATATTGTTTAATATCTTTATTTAAAACGTAATGCATGAGAAACAAATCCATTAAAGGCACAATATCCCCCATCTATTTAATATTCATATTTCGTTACCTTTATAAAATTTCTGCAAATATTATTTTGCATTAAAAACACCTGTATTTGGACAACTCAAAAATTGTGTTTATTATTTAATTTCCAGCCAAATCTACTGTACTGGTGACCTGCTGCACACCATCCAAATGGCCAAGCTGTTTGCGGACTCAAAGACCTTTGTGGACATGAAACTGAACAATCCGCCAGCCAAGACCCTCGCAGACTTTGAGGCTATGATGGAGGCCAAGAACAGGACGCCCAGCAGGGAGGACTTGAAGCAGTTTGTCGATGTAAGTTAACGCTGCTCCTTGGAGCTCCTCCTTGGGAGCAAATAAAAAATGCAAATTGCCTTTGCAGGAGTACTTCAGCCCCAAGGGCACCGAGCTGGATGTGTGGACGCCCACGGACTGGAAGGAACACCCCAGCTTCCTCGATTTGATTTGCGATCCGGACCTAAAGCAGTGGGGCATGGAGCTGAATAACATTTGGAGGGATCTGGGTCGCAAAATGAAGGACGATGTCCTGAAGAACCCCGAGTACTACTCCATCATCCCGGTTCCAAATCCGGTCATTGTACCCGGCGGGCGTTTCATCGAGTTCTACTACTGGGATTCCTACTGGATCGTCCGCGGGCTGCTCTACAGCGACATGCATGACACTGTCCGCGGGATGATCGAGAACTTCATGTCGATCGTAAAGAGGATTGGTTTCATTCCGAACGGTGGCCGAGTGTACTACCACGGCCGCTCCCAGCCGCCACTACTGACCGGAATGGTCAAGTCATATGTGGACTTCACCAACGACGATCTGTTCGCTATCAATGCGCTGGAGGTGCTGGAGCACGAGTACGAGTACTTTGTGAACAATCACTCGGTGCAGGTTAAGGGTCACAACCTGGCCGTTTACCGGGACTCGTCGACGGGCCCGCGGCCAGAGTCCTACAGCGAGGATGTGGAAACGGCCGAAAAGTTTGATACCGAGGAGGCCAAGGAGGATCATTACAGCGAGCTCAAGTCGGCGGCCGAGTCGGGCATGGACTTTAGCTCCCGCTGGTTCATCAATGAGAAAGGCACCAATGTGGGCAACCTCACACACCTGAAAACCCGCTCCATTGTGCCCGTCGAATTGAACGCCATTTTGTATTGGAACGCCAAGCTGATAGCCGAGTTCCATGCAAAGGCAGGCAACATTGAAAAGGTCACCGAGTACGAGACCAAGGCGCAGAAGCTGCTGCTGGTAAGTGAATAATGTCCTGAAATCCCAAAAAATATCACTTTTTAAAATGACAAATTATGAGCATAAATTCCACGAGATTTCTTTCGTCATAACTGCAGTTCGTCACATAAAATAAATCACTAAATCATACTTTATACAGAAATTTAGAACTCATCAATGCAACTGAAAAGTGACTAAAATTATTGAAAATATTATAATGCAACACAAAATTTTTAAATTAATAATGGGTTTCGTTATCCATCTTGGCAGTCATTTTTATTTGAAATTGTTCTTCTCAGAATTAAATAAGAAACTAACTCAATTTGAATTTATCATTCTTTCAGGGCATCCAAGAAGTACTGTGGAACGAGGAGGTCGGCTGCTGGCTAGACTACGACTTGATCAATGAGAAGCCGCGGAACTATTTCGTGCCCACCAATCTCTCGCCGCTGTGGGTGAAGGCCTATAACATTTCCGACACCGAGAAAATCTCCAAGTCGGTACTGAACTACATTGCGGAAAATAAGCTGGACTCATTCCCTGGCGGTGTTCCCAATACTCTGTACCATACCGGAGAGCAGTGGGATTTCCCCAATGTGTGGGCGCCGATGCAGTACATTCTGGTTGAGGGTCTGAATAACCTGAACACGGCCGAGGCCAAGAATTTGTCCAAGTCCTGGGCCATACGCTGGGTGAAATCTAACTTTAAGGCTTACAGCGATAACTTCCACATGTATGAAAAGGTAAGCCGAGAGAAGGAGACCAGGAAGCAGCTCTAATCCTCCAATATCCGTGGAGGATTCCACATTTGTTTTATCATTATCTATAAAATTTGTTGTATCATCTTTATTTTTTGCAGTACAACGCCGAACAGTTCGGAGGACATGGTGGCGGTGGCGAGTACGGCGTACAGACTGGCTTTGGCTGGTCCAACGGTGTGATAATTGAGTGGCTGAGCAAGCATGGCCGCGATATGGACAACGGCGGATGCGGAGGCGGTGCAGCAGGTGAACAGCACCAATAGAACGAATCTGTAGAGCGAAAGAACGCAAGCCGAAACGCTTTCCATCAGACATCACCATAGTCACCAATGTCATCACAGGCTCAAAGGCCAAAGCTCCATCGAAGTTAGTTGATATCTACATGCATATATATTTGTAGTACCATGTATAGGAATCCATCCAGAAGCGCTCATTTTTGCTCATATTTAGGCTAAGGAAATGCTCTCTCTCCACCACACTATCTATCCCTATATCTATGCCGCTGTCTGTAACCTATCTCTGTACCGCGAACAATCGACATCCCGAGCCAAGCACTGCGAATCACAACGAATCACAGCACCACAGTTACAGTCAGTCAGTCAGCACCGGCGGGAAGCAGGAACCAGCATCTGTGTACTCTCTGTTAACCAATGTGTTTCGTCCGCTCCTGTGACTTGTCCAAATTCAAGCAATGTCCAATCAGAACATTAAATGTCTCACAGCAGGCCGAGCACCCGCGCAGTCAAGGTGTGGATTCACGCGTAAGTGTCCAATTGGTTGATTTCTGTTTTGTGAATGTCGACACGCATGTGTACCCCAGCATATCAACACCAGCACCAGATCCATGACGGACCAGGCTAACCCCTCACACTTCCTATAAAAAAGACAAAATCGAGGGTGGCATATAAATGTAAACGAGACTACTACTTCCACTTTTAACTTTTATTTTATTTATCTACGATTTAGCAACAAGCATGCTTCAAAAATCTGCTAATTACCATTTAATATAATATAATACTACCACAGTTAATACATAGAAGATATTTCAAAAATTTCAATCACTAATCTGAATATTTCCTATCCCAATCCTTTAGCTTCTCGCGTGATGAGCATCGTGGGCGTGGCAGCTGTTACCATAGTTGCTCTGATAGCAGGTCGTGTTTTATGGTGAGGTAAGCAGTGCAAAAAATCCCTTTCCACTACCTTAATTACCTCTAATTTGCTATCTTTTATTTTCTAATCTCTTCCGCAGAGACTCTGTGCCAAAACAATTTGTAATTGCTTCCCCAATGCGAATGTGATTCCCCCCCGTGTGTGCGTGTGTAGTGTTTTGTAGTTGTTCAAGAGATTGCAGTATTAGATTTTCATTATGCGCTAGTTGTTGAAGTGAGACTTGTACATACAGAATTTACATGGGCATGCCCGACGTTGTTATTAATTATTAATATATTTAGAAAATACCTAAGCCAATCCTAGCTCCTCGCAACCAAATGAAGACACAAATACAATTGTTAAACTAATTTACATTTTGGAATAAACAAAATCCCGAACAAACCCAAGAGAACCCTTTGGTGCATGACATGATCCAGGTCTACATTTCATTTAATTGTTGCTCCCTCTCTTATTTCAGGCAAAGTTGGTTTAAGTAGGATTACAAACAAAACGCAATTTGTTTTTAATTTGTATATTTGCTTTGAGTTCAATTCAATTATGAAAACTTACCTACGACAAAAGCTTATAGACAACTAAGTGATCAACATAAATGGAGCACAGAGGTACGTTAAAATCGAAAAATAAAACATTGGCGAAAGTGGATATGACTCGACCTAAGACGGCAAATGGAAAGGTTTGACCCCCATATCGTAACTGTAATGAAGGAGCATGGAAACAGAGCAATACATCGTTGCACGCACACACAATAACTAAGGCTTATAGCCCGGCCGCCTAGTTGGACTGATGATGCTGTCCCTGCTGCTGCTGCGTCTGCTGCGGCGCCTGTCCCTGGCTGAAGTAGGGTGCGGTATTTGGCGTGAGCAGCGTGTGACAGATATCACAGACTCGGGCCACACGCTTCCGTGGCCCCGATGGCACCGTTTTCGTTAGACACTTGTCGCAGTAGATGTGACCGCAGTGCCGGCAGTGGATCTTTCGCACCATGACCGTAAAGCCGGCGTTGCACATGGGACAATTATTTACATCATCATCGTCCTGCCAGCGCACTTCCGTATCAGCGTGCCGCAGCTCCTCCAATGACATCTAGGAAGAATATACACAAAAATGTACATAAATATTCAAGTAAATAAACAATATTTTTATATTTTTATGGCACTCACCTGCAGGGTTTGAGATAGTTTGACGAAATCCTTCTGCACGGTCTCCATGGTGGAGAGCTCCTCTTGCAGCGTTTTAATTTTTGTCTTGTATTCCGAGTTGGTTTTGGCATACTTCTCCTGCGAAAAGGAGATCGGTTAGAAGCGGAACAGGCAACTAAAATCACCAGCACTTACATTGGCCTCCTGCAGTTCAATGATTTCCACCCGACACTCGGACAGCTGCTTATTAAGCTCGGCCTCTTTGCGCTCCAGTTGGGTTTTGGTCGTCTCGTGCGCCTGCACCGTGACCAAGTGCTCCGTCACTCGATCCCTGTGAATACGAAGCAAGCATGAGCCTAGGCTAGCTACACTTTTCGGGCATTAAGGTTATACTTACTGCAATGATTTAATATCTAGTTGCATTTTGCGCTTATAGGACCGACGCTCGTTGTTGCTCTCTTCCAGCTGTGCCCGCAGGATTTGGGTCTCGTCCAGGGTGCTCAGGCACTTCTGTCGCTCGTACTCGCTGCTGAGACGGGCCTGGATCAGCTCGTTTTGCTGGCGCAGAATCAATTCTTGCAGCTCGACGACCGTGTTGGGCAAATTAATGTACTGATTCTCGATCTCCTCGGATGTGGCCAAATAGCGCCCGGAGAGAAAGTCGTTGTCCGCCTGCAACGTCTCCAGCTGCTTGTTGACGCGCTCCCTGTCATCGGTGACGCGCTGTATCTGCTTCATCACCTCATCCTTGGTCTCGAGGAACTTCTGCTGCATGTCCAGCAGTCGCTGCTCGTTCGTCTTGGCCTGCTCGCGCAGACTTTGTACTTCACTCTTGTGGGCCTCGCGTTTCTCCTGCCACTGGTCCTCCAGCTCCTTTCGCAGCGCCGCTTCCTTTGCCATACTCTCGCGGGACTCTGCCAACTGCTTCTGCAGCAACTCCACCTGCTTCTGTTGCTTTTTAATGTGTGCGTTTAGCTCCTCGGCTCTTTTCTCCGCCACACTGCAGGCCTCGCAGTTAGACTCGGCCACATCCATGGACGTGGACTTGTGCATGGCGGATGCATCGTGTACCGACGACTCATCTTTGCTACTAATTGCTAACCGGGCCTGCAGTTGTTCATCCTGCTCGCGCAACTTCACCTTTAGCGCCTTCATCTCCTCCTGTAGCTGCTCCACAATCGAGTGCAGCATTTCCGCCTCCTCAGAGGGCTAAAATAAGGTGAATTATTGTAGGTAAACTGTTGGGTTCAATCTTGGCAAGACACTTACAAATGGCTTTCCGTTGCCAGCGCCTTTTCCCGATCCCCGATTGTCATCCTCTTGCTGAAAGCTACTGTTAAGCGAATCGCTGCCCAGCTTGCGCACCGAGCCTAGCGTCTTCTTAACCTGATTTAGCACTTGGGGCGCTATGCCGCCGGATGACTCAGCTTGCGGCTGCTGAGCCAGTGTTTGTGTTTGCTGATGAATGTGGTGGTACTTGCTCAGCTCGAGCTTGAGACGCTCCAGCTCCGCCTTGTAATGCGAGGACTCCTCAATGGTGTCCTGCACTAGCTGCTGCAGCGAAGAAATCTCCTCTTGGGCCTTTATGTCCCTCAGCTGCATCTCATTCTCGGACTTGAGGTCCGCCACCATGAGGTGGGTCTTCAGCTCGTCCAGTTCCTCCTGCAGCTGCCTGCGCTCAGCCTGGCTCTGGCTGACCTCCGCCTCCTTCTGCATGTATAGCTCCCGCATCTTTGCCCGCTGCGTGTTGAACTCGTTTTGCATTTTACGCATCTCGGCTTGCAGGATAATTAGATTGTGCTGGCTGGGCGCGTCATCTTCACCTTAAAACCGAATTCGACGTTATAAACTGAAAGCTCCTGGCTGCAAGCTCACCATTAGCCGGCTCCGCGGAGACTCTGGCTTCCGTCTGGGTCTCATTTTCTTCCATTTTCTATAATAAACGAAGACTAATTTGTTAGTTTTATGTACATTTGTATGTAAGCAGTCAGAACTTGAGTGTTGGGCAACGGACGAAGAACGTCCAGAACGCTGGGAACATGTGACCGTATTTGTTGCGATTAAAGCAGTTCAAATATATCGTTATTTTTGGCCAAAAGAAAGTTGATGTAAACCGGATATAAAATTTAAATTTATAAAGGGATTCTTAAGGTGCTTACATTTTCTATTTACAGAATGCGTATATTTCAGGACTTCTTAAGGGCATAATATTTTTTAAAATGTCTGTTATTGCCATTAAAATCTTAATAAATTAAACTTAAAATATATGCAAACAATTTTTAAAAATGTATGCAATATTTAAAAATTTTTAAAGAGGTAACATCATTAAAATTATCAAATATTTAACTGCCAATATTTCAGATCTTCTTGAAGACAGAAACAATATAAATTTGGACTTTTAATGAAATCCTAATTAATTATTAAATGTATTGACAAAATGATATTTAATAATTTTAGGAACTTCGGATAAGCCGAAAATCGTTGTTCGTTTGTTTTATTTTTAAAATTGGAATCCATTTAAATTTTTATTTTAAATTAAAAGAGTCATGCCACCCAGCTTCATAATTTCTTAATAAATAATTACTATCTTATTATGTCTGAACGGTTTCTTTTTGTGAATAAATATTTATATCTGTTATTATACCCTTGTTTGAAACTTCATTTACTTTACTCCTTTTTCTTTTGCTTACAAATAAATCTTGATATCTGAAAAAGGAAGGCTTGCACTTTTTTAGGTCTTAAAACATCTCCATATATACGCCTCACATGCATGCAAAAGATGTTAATATATAATACAGACTATAAATCACATTAATTTATAAGATTTCTTATTTTTTGGCAACTCAATAAGAGCTTCCCAGAATGTAGATATATCACCGCAAGTGGAATCGACTCTTAGGCGTTATTCTATGAAAAGGCCAATGACTACCGGACACGAATGACTAAGCCCCCACATCGGTCTATGAACTATACACAGTTGTCTCGAAATTTATGCAAATTACATATTAAGCGTCCAAAAGCGAGGAAAAGTTTCAATAATGATAAATTATGCGAGGGAAAATGTTAAATTCATTAGTGTCAGACCCAAGCAAAACGCGAAAGCGAACACATTTGTTTAAATAAAAATCCAACGAATTATCTAGTACGTACGTATGTATAGTGTATATGTGGTTTTGCGGGTCAACCCAGTGATATCAGAAGAACTACGCATTAGTCAAATCAAAAACTCGCTTTTGTAATTACAGCGGCGACAGCGGAACCTAAGCAATACTTAGCTACCACGCTGAGATCAGTTTGTGCTTCCTTTCCTCGGTTGGCCGTTGGGAATCTGTGAGCTCATGACTCTCGATGTCGTCATTGTCAGCTGGCGGAGATTCGAGGCGGATACAAATACTAGAACGCTGGCAGCGACAGCAACAGCAGCAACAGCAGCAGCGACAACAGCACCGATGTTGGCCAAAATGCTCGCTTCAGTTCAGTTCGCATTGGATTCAAGAACGAGGCGGTCGGAAGCGAGGAGAGCTGGCTAGCAGCAGCATCGGGAAAATACGCGGAGAAAAACAAAAACACGGCGGCGACAGCAATTATACTTATAAACTTAAAAATAATACATAAATATATAAATAAATTCGTTTGTTAGTGAGTGCGCGGAACTGAAATTATGGCGAGAAAGTGTTCAATGATTTGAGTGACAGTGACAGCACTCTTCCATGCTAAGGATCGATCCTAAAGCCAATCCAAATTAAAGCCATATAAATTGCGTGAATATTCAATACTTATCAGTTGATAGAACCCGGGATACCATGTCGCAGGGTCAGAACCCCACGCCTACGCCCGGCACCCCGCCGCCCTCGCGAAGGGCCAATCGGCCGCCGCGAATCAACATTCACAATCTGAACAGCGGCTCGGCTATGGGCCAATCTTCGATGCCACCCAGCGCCCAGCCACCCTACACGGCGCAGACAAACTACGGCACACAAGGTCCTTACTGGCCACCAGTGGCCAATCCCTTTGGATCCGGCAACTTCATGACAAAGGGCTACGAGGGATTCCTTGATCTCACCAAGTCGGGTATGAGCTTCGGCGAGAAGTTCACCTATGGCCTGTACAACAAGTTCAGCAAGTGGTCGCGCCGGTGGTTCACTCACATGTTCCTGCTCTTCGTCCTGGGCCTCTACAGCGTTGGAGGCGCCCTCCTCTTTCAGACTATAGAAGGTACATCAGAGTGTAACTTTGGCTAATCAGGGTCTACTTCAGCAGCAGATCAAAAGTTTAATTTGCTGGATGTTAAAGAGTGTTTCAAGAGTCCATGTAGCCGACTTCCTCTACAAGCTTTCATTAGGTCTCCGGACGCCGAGTGCACTAAACGCCTTTGTTTGCTTATCAAGCTCTTCGGCAATTGTTTGGAAAACAGTAAACAGTTCCCAGTCATTCGTATAAATACACCTGCTGTCGAATGTCTGAGCCAAATTGTAATCGTAAAAACATGGCCCATCAGTTTGGCAGACGACTGAATCAGTCGGTCCACAGAATAGGTGAAGGTACGAATCGAATCTCGGAGATAGACATTAATGAATCAACAACAATGTGTCGTATAAACAACCAACTTTGAGATGATTAATTGGCGGATGGAGGAGACTTGCCGAAATGGGGGCTTCTCCATCGGCAAGTGATTGTATTGAGGGGGAAAGAAAAGACATGCAAAGTCCACCACAATGCAGGCTCTAATTTGGAAAGCCAAATCCCTTTGATTTATGGCAGCCAAGCGCGAAAATATCTTGGCAATGCTCCATGCCATTTTCCATTTCCCAGGGCAAAAGTTAAGAACTATACTTGGGTCAAGGTTACTAATCCAAGATTGTTTATGCTTTCAGTTCGACAGGGAGAGCTGGAGAAGTTGGAGCTGCAGGCACTGCAGAAGCAATTCTTCGAGGAGATGCGCAAGATGACCAGGGATCCACAGCTAAGTGGGGTAAGATGGCAGACTTTATGAAAACAAGAAAATTAATCAATCTTATGCCTAAATTTAAACAGTGGTCAAAAACCGAGTTCGACAGTCAAGTGCTGCGCATCATAAATGATCATCCATCCGTGGTGGAATCGCTGCTGAGGAATGGACTGGCCGAGAAGCCAGATCCTTGGTCCTTCTGGAATGCCATGGTCTACAGTTGCACCATTTACACGACTATAGGTGAGTGGAGTGGAGGGGAGGGGCATTTTCATGGGGTCCAAGTGTGTTGTGGGTGCAAAAACGCCCACGCAGAGAAAATTATGTTTGCTTAGGTCGCAAGACTGTCTATTTTTATGTAGCGCTGTTCCTCTTCATTCTTAAGCCAACAAAATATGTGACACAAAAGATGGAAATAGTTTTGAATATGTTTTTTTGCGATCCTCGTCGTTGTAGGCGCTTGTGCGGTATAAAAAATCGCGTCTCTTATTGTGCAGACAGTTATGAGAGCGCTCTCGAGTGGCGTCGGAATTCTTTGGAATACTGTCACCGTTCTTAATTGGGACTTATAAATAACTCAGCACGGCAGAGCACGGCACAGCCTTTCACCTCATTCGAATTTTCCCAAAAAAAAAAGAAAATATTCTCCTCGGTGCACACACAACATTCTCAATCGCATTTGCAATAATTTCACTTTTAATTTGCGAACGACTTCACGCCCATAAACATGCCACGAAAATGGAAATTAATTCGTCCGAACAAATCTACCGCCAAGATTTTGAATAATTATTCCATTTCGTGGAAATTATGTTTAAATTTTTGTGATGCGGTTAGCTAATGGCTTGATAGCCCCTTTTTTATTCGATTAACATGCTCGGCGGCTTTAGTGTCCCCTCTATTTGCCATATGAAAGGCGTATTTCGAGTAAATAAATTCTGACCACTTGGATCCTCTTTTGACAAGCTTCCAAAACAGCAGACAAGTAAGAAATAAATACAAATAATCCCGCTAGTGTGGAAACACAAAAGCAATTAACACGAATATCTAAATTATGGCCCCGCTACGAGGACAAAATTTGGCTCTGAAACAAGTGTCTGGTAAACAGAAATGCGAATTACGGATTGTGAGTGCTTTGAATACACTCAATATGTCAGAATTGGCACAAGATGTAAGCATCATCCGCATGAGGATGCATTTGTGCAGTTAATTTGAAATCGAGAAGGATTGCCGGCGGGCGCCTCTCCTAAGTAAACTATTTATTTTTAGGTCCCCAGAATGTCCCAAAAATATAACAAATTTAAAGCAAGACACATTATGAAAGATTGAAATAAATTGTCAATTGTCCGGATTTCGAGAAGAAAGTCTCCTCAAGTGATTTATGCCCAAAGTAAACACTCTAGCGAACTGACCATAAAACCAGAAAGCACTTCATAATTCCCAGCCGAAAAGCAATATCATAAAACTGTTGCTGCCGCTATTATAGCAACGCTTAGTGAAGCCATTCGACGGCCGATTGGTGGTGCCAGAGGCCGACAAGTTTAATAAAATGGTGCATGCCCAAATGGAAAACAAATCGCGAAGGCAATTCCAAAATGTTGAATGAAATTGCGGAAAATAAACAAACACAAAATCGCAGCGAAATTCCATAAAAGCGAATACGATCCGTCATCAACGATTCTGGGGGGGGGAGAGAGCTGCTGGAGGGAAAAACTGAAAAGTATCTGATGAAAATTTAGCGGAGATTCTAATTTATGCGAAAATGCAAAGTGTCGAAATGGTCTATAGCAACAATGACGTCACCGGGAATATTGATAATATACGAGAAGTCCAACAAAATATATTTAAAATTTGTAGGGAAATCTTTTTCAATAAATATTCGTTCGCTGCGAGAACAGCTGCAAATTAAACAAATTATATCCACGAATCGAACAGTCAGCTAGTGGCAAGCGGAAGGAAACCCCCATGCCAAGCATTGTTAAGCATTTTAAACAAATCCCGTAGAATTCATACAATTTCAAGGGAATTCGGATGAGTTGAATGCTTACATAAATCTGATAAATTATAAATCCATAAAACTTTTGAGTAGGGTTCAAACTTCCGGTGGTCCTTGGATATTTAATGTTTATCATTTATGTTCTTGTAATTTGTAAAGATAATTACAGTACTTTAGTCCTTTTAGTGTCTAAAATTCTGTTTCAGTTAAGTGACCAAGGAGAATAGCAATAAACATATATATTTTAAATATTATTTATAATTGGAAATAGCTAAATCAAAATCATATCGAATTTGGCAAAAAGTAGTTTCCGTTTTTATATAATGTCTTAAGAGTGTAGAACTAAAATTTAAAACACATTTCTAACTAAATTGTATATTTTTGTATTAAAATAAAATCGATAATAGTACAAGTGCAATTATGGCATACATTTAAAAATAATATTCCAATGGTTTGCAATTATTGCTCAATAATACAATAACTTTGTATTTTATCGATTGTGGCATATTTTTAAAAATATAAGACTCTGTAAAAGGGTTTTTGTAATATTTTTAAGGCTGCAGTAGGTCAATTTATTGCCTTTTTCCGGTGTGCTTTATAAAGTACACTTCTTAAAATGGCCATCTATGTTTTGATTTGAATTGCAAGCTAAATGAATCTTGTCGTGCTCTTTGGAGCTTTTACAGTGGTCTTAATCTTAATAAATTATATAAATGTTTAAGATTGAACATTAACACATTTAACCTGCAAAAAATAGTACACATTAAAGTGGAAAAATAACACAGAAATTCTTGAAACCAATACCCACATTTTTGCTAACTTTTGAAGTTAAACTTGGATTATAAAAATAATTTTTAAAAATATTTCTTAAGGAAATAATAGATGGAGGGTTTACTTTATTAATTAATTAGAAGAACAAGAACTCTTTAGGGTGAAGATTTTAAACAATCGTAAGTCTAAAGCAATATATAAAAGATAGAAAAACAGGGGAAAGCATAGAGAGCTTCTCTCACATCGTTAGATGCATTGAATACAAAAGATACTTTCCTATATTTGTGGCTTTGGCGAAACAGCTGTTGGGCAGCCACGAAAATATAGACAACAAAAGTGAAAATGAAAATTTGAATTTTCCACTCGCTCTCAGCAGTTGGATGCCAGCCGTGGTCGAGTCAGCGAGCACACAAATCTCAGAAATCTCTCGGTTCGCGACAAGCTGTAGAATATCTATAGAATCAGATACGGATACAGATTTTTTCGTATATGTAACCGCAACTGTCAAGTGATACAGGACACCTCGAGGGAATTCCAGCCAGTCTCAGCTTGGAACAACTGCATCTGCGGTTGGAAAGGGGTCTCCTCCCCAGCAGGGTTCACTGCAGCCGAAAGTGATATAATTACCCAGAGGCATAATTTTCATCAGCGGAATATGAAGGCCTCGTTGGCCCGTTAAAAATAGACGGCCAGACGATGAGCGCGAGCACAAAGATAGATCGCGAAAGTAGCACACGACAGCGGCTGGACATGGACATGGATCAGGCGGCGGAGGCCAGACACCAGCAGCGCCACCGCCGACGCCTGGGACGTAGCCACCGCGAGCCCACGCCCGTCACCGAGTTCCAGATGCAGGGCGACGATCCCCTCTATCCGGATCCCTCGCCGCAAATGGTTCGCATGCAGATACGACCGCCAGGCACTCTGTCCGCCCACGAGAGCAAGATCCTGCGGAAGCGGGACAAGAGCTTTGCCAACACCGCCTCGCGCAGTCATTCGCAGCCGCGGGAGGCGGAGAGACTGAGCAGTCCCGATGCCCATCAGCTGATCAAGCACCGCAGCTTGTCCTCGCCGCGGCACAAGGAGGAGTCAAGCGAGAGCGAAATGACCACCGGCAGCAGCAGCCAAGCGCAGCAGAAGATGCCCCCCATCAGTCTTGGCCAGACGCACGACACCCTCACCCGGCTGGAGCAGAACCTGCAGCGTTTTGAGGACGAGCGTCGGCGCTTTGACGCCGAGAAGCGACTGTTCGAGCGCGAGAAGCGGGAGCACAAGATGCGCCACCGCCAGCAGCTGGACAACGAGGAGCGGAAGCGTCTCCTGCAGAGCTATCGCAAGCTCAGTGATCGCATCCAGCTGCCGCAGGACGAGGAGGAGCGCCGCCGTCTCATCCATAGCCTGCGCCTGCAGCGGCACGAGGCGCCCAAGGTTCGAGGGCGGAATCGTAGTAGCGGCTACGAGGAATCCTCCACGCAGTTTAGCTCCTCCGATGCAGAACCAGCAGAGGAGGTACACCCACGGGCACGACCCCTCAAGTCGCTGCCGAGTTATGTGGCTGCCCCAATTCGTGGAGCTCCTCCTCCTCCGCCAGCTCCTTCAGCTCCCTTAAAGCCCCCGGAAAGAGTCTCCGTGAGCCGGAACAGCTCCCTGTCGCCGGTGAGACCACAACGTCGTTCCAAGACACCAGAGCAGCGGGAGGAGATCCTTCGCAAGCACGAGTACGTGGCAGTGGGGGAGTCCAGGAGCGAGACCATCAAGCCCCGGGCCACAGAAGCGGAGCAACAATCGGACCTCATGAGGAAGTACATGGAGGCGGCAGAGCGGGCGGCCAAGGCGGAGGCAGCTTTGGCAGCGCAAAGCCTCTCGGCGGAGGGAGTGCGTCGAAGCAACAGCTTGCGGCTGGCGGAGAAGGAGGAGAAGTCCCCAAAAACTGAGGTTAAGCGTAGCTCCAGTCTAGAGCGTCCCCTGAGGGCCAAGCGATCAGGCAGCCTGGAAAGGGGAGAGAAAGTTCTGAAAGTGGAAAGTGCCACTCAGTCAGCAGAAGATCCTGAACCTCAACCCGAACCAGAAGCTGAGCTTGAAGTATCACTACAAGAGGAAGACACAATCCCAAAGTTGGAACTAGAAGTCAAGCCAAGCTTTATGCAGCGCCTTAAAAATTGGTTTGGCCGCAAGAAGAAGGTTCCCAGCGAAGATGTCACGGATGTGGCCACACAGCCTCTGCCGGAGAAGATAGCCTCTCGGGCATTCCTCTACCACTTCCGCCTGGAGTCAGGCCACGAATGGCGGCGCCTCAAGCTGGACTACCCACATCGGGTCGAGGAGATGCGTCAGCTGCGCAATCACTGTGTCTCCCACTGCATATGCCTGGCCATGCTTCTGGGATTTGGAGGACTCCTCTTCCGGTACACGGAAGGAGCCTCGGAGAACATCTACAAGTGCGAGGTGCGCAAGGTGAAGCGCGATTTCATCGACAACCTGTGGGATGTCAGCCACAACATGAGGTATGGCTGGTTGTTGAATACTCGGAAGCCCAGTGCGGCGAGTGACCTGTTTGTATCTTTGCCACAGAGAGGATGACTGGAAGTCTCTTGCGCGCCAAAAGTTGCGCAAATTCGAGGACGAACTGAACACCCTGGCCGAGCTGGGACTGCGGCGTTATCCCGGCCAGAAGTCCTGGAACTTTATCAATTGTTTCATCTTCTGTTGGACCGTAGTCACCACCATAGGTAACAGCGATAGAGAAGCCATCGATGGAAGGTTTATTCTGTTTTTTCCCCAGCAGAAATAATCTTTAAATGGGAATCTTTTAGAAAGTCTTCTTAATTTTTAGTTTTATTTAGCAAATCACTTAATTAATTTATTAATAAACTTTCCGTAATTCTTTCTTCTGCAGGTTACGGTCACATCACCCCAAAGACGAATCTGGGACGCTCCCTGACCGTCATTTATGCCATCATTGGCATCCCCATGTTCCTGATTGTTCTGGCCGATCTGGGAAAGCTCTTCACGCGCAGCGTCAAGTTCCTGTGGGCGTATGTTCGCCGCGTGTACTACACCCGCTCCTGCCGTCGGATTCGGAAGCAACAGCAAATCCGGGATGCGATGACGGGCTTCAATACAGTGTACGACATGGCCATCAGGCGGCCCAGCATGTTCTTTGGCAAGTCTGGCGAAGAGAATGACGAGGAGTCGCAAGATGCAGAGGCAGCCCGCTCACTGGGCACATCGCACCCGGAGACGCCCACATCGCCGTACCCCGAGACCTTTGAGGTGGACGATGAGTTCAATCTGCCCGTTTCTGTGGCCTCCCTCCTTCTCATCTCGTACATCCTGCTGGGCACCGCCGGCTACGTGATGGTGGAGTCCGAGTGGCAGCCCCTCGACGCCTTCTACTACGTGTTCATCTCCATGTCCACCATTGGATTTGGAGACCTGGTGCCAAGCAATCCCATCTACCTGATGGTCAGCATGATTTACTTAATCTTCGGCCTGGCCCTCACCTCCATGTTCATCAACGTGGTGCAGATCAAGCTGAGTGACCACTTCAAGCGGGCCAGCGCCAAGGTGGGCGCCACCATCGGCATGAATATGGCCAGCGAGTTCGGCGACGAGGGCGGCTCCCAGGTAAAGACTCCCTCCGAGCTGGCCTCGGTGCATGGTTCGCGTCTGGATAGGATCGAGGAGGATGGTCATGAGGCGAATGGCCATTCACCCCTGCCACCACTGCCCTCCATCCTGCGTACTCCGCGTCCTCTGTCGCCAACGTTTAGCGGAGGGGAAGCCAATGGAAGCCGCGAAGCGGATGTTAGTCCGCCGCCACTTTTGCCCAGACGTCAGGTATCCGTGGAGCCCCAGCCGCCGGCGGAAGGGGAGAGCAAAAAGAAGAAGAAGCACAGATTCTTCTAGAAGAGCCTGCCTGCCTGCCTGAAAATGTTAACCAGTAAGGAACCTCACAAATGACATGGCAATTTAAATCGAATTTACGAAAAACTCTGCACACACATTATTTTATTTAATTTGTTATTTAATTTTACTTGTCACCATCTTAGGCTAAGTCTAAAGTTAATTAAATAAAACATGACAGTTGACAACGGATGTTGGTTTAATTAAAACTGGAAATGTGATAAGCCAAGAGATTAAATATTTCCTGTAAGATGTAAACTCCTGTCAAAGGTTAGGATTTAAATGTAATTACAAGTCTGCAACGCAATGAAAGGTATAAATATTTTAGATCAGCTTCCTTTCTTCTTTTAAAATCTATTTAAATTCAATTTCGGATATAATTTGTTTAAGTAACAAAGTCCACTAATCAATTAAGTCCATCTTTGTTAGTGCCAATGCGGAATGCAATTATCAAATGGATACTTTGTTCGGGAATGCGTCTCATAATCCCAGTGAAATCCATGCCAGCTAGAGGCAGCGTCAGGACACAAATCCAAGTGCAGCTCGGCAGCTGCACATCTGTTCGTCACAGGAGTGGAGGAGACGAGAAGGCAGCGGTGGTATGCTGAGTTGAGAGAGCAAAGAGTCCACAGGGTCTCACACGACAGGACTACAGGGTTCGGGTGTCGCTTCGTGTTGCCGTTTCGATTCCACAACGTTCCCCCAGGAGTGAAGTAGAGTCCTTAGAGCGGTTGCCTGGCCAGTTGTTGTTTTGACAGCGTGCAGTGCGGTTCGGTCGACGGGTTACTTCGCCTTTGCTGCTCTACCAAAAACGAGGCGCCAAAGCCAATCAATTGACAAACATTCTACCAACTTTGGTGGGCACAAAACTGTCGGCTTGTCCCGAGATTGCCGACACAGCTGTATCGATATTTCTGGTGACTCAAGGAGAGGGAGAAGAAAGCAAACATTTGTTGTCCCGATCTCGTCAATCGATCGCGCCGGAAGAGCGGAAGAGTGGCCGGCTGCTCCCTTCAGTCTCTCCTCTCGCGTCGCTCATAAACACCCCTTGCCGTTTCTGGGTCTCTGGTGTCGCGTGTGCCGCCAGCCACAAACTACAAGCTACAATCGGCTGAATACCATACTATATATACTTACGAGTTGCACGCTACACCCCGCCACCAGGTGTGCGCCTTGGACTTGGCCGATTCTTCTGGTTCTTGGCTGGCACCCCCTGTGCGGTTTTTGTTTTGCTGCATCCATTCGTGGCCGAAGATTCCTCTCACAAGGTTGCAACCCAGCTGTCATCCCAATATTCGCCAAATGACGCCGGCCCCTAGTTGATTGGAAATCAGTGTGCCACATTGTAGCTTGTCCCCTGGAATTTTCAGCAAAACATCAGCAATCATGTCCGCGATTAGCAGTCGCAACCAGAAAATGGAACAACAGGTAAGAGTTGCTATCCAGAAGAGAGGGGGTCCTTAGGTCTTTCAATTAATTAATTAATTCAATAAATTAATTTAAACTATTTTACATCATATAAAAAAGTGTGTCTCAATTGTGTAGGGGTTCAGAATTAATAATAGTTTAACAATTTAAATTGTAATGTCTTTATTTTATGAGGATATTGATGGCGCTTTGTATTTGCTATATTTTGGGAAAGTAATGAATTTCTAAGAAATTCTAATTGTCTTTTAGGAATTAAAAATCTGCACAGAAAATAGTTCTGGCAGAAGAGAAATATAAAAGATGGGGAAAATAATTATGACTCAGTTCAATTTATTGCAAAGATAAAATATTCTTCAAGAACAGGCATTTGTTATTGAAATGACAAATTTCGAATAAAGAAATTTACTATATAAACGAAGGATTTTAAGTATCCGTACATTGAGCATAAAGATATTTAAAGCCTCTTTAAAACCATATTTTCTATGTTTTAAAAGTTACCCGCATTAATTAAGATAATTTTTACATAATCTTCAGAATATTATATGAGTTCAGAAGCATCCGAACTTTGGACGAATCATCATTTGAACAAACGTCAGTTTTTTTTTTGAATTCGAATCAAAAGAATTCCAGGTATTGTACCGCGAATTGTCTGCGGGGAGATCAAAATTTCTAAAGATTTCAGTTCTGTAGTCAAAATATTGAGCGTTTAGATGGCTAGAAAAGAAATTAAATGTTTTTATATGGTTTTAGTTTAAATAAACTTAATTAGTTGCCAATTTATGTTTCGAAATGATAATAAAGTATCTATAAAAATGGATAAATACCTTTCGCAGCAAGACTTGAACCACCAAGCCCCTAGATAGTATTGGGCGCAATTTTTTGTCTCATCGATGCATCGTTATCCCGATCGAATGTGGAGAAGGCCTGGCCCTTGTGGTAGATTAACGAGTCGCCGGCGGTGCCGGTGTAGCTGCCCAGAATCTTTAGGTGATAGTTCTCCGACTCGTTGCCAATGGAAAATTCGTCGTATTTGGCGAACTTTGTCACTTCTTCCAGGTTTTCCATATGGACATATAGCTCGAAAGGCTGGAATGCCGTCAACAAATGCAATTTCTCAAGACCGATAAAGAAATCCCCACTGAGATTGCCGAATCCCGCCTTGTAATCGCTCCAATCGCGATAGAAGTTGACCAGACCGTCACGTCGCCTCTGAATGACCAACCAGCCCTGGCCGGCAAGCTCGGAGTCGCAGACAACCGGAAAAGCCGGGTGTCCCGGCACCTGAACAATGACGCTTGAGTTGTGATTTTGCCTTATCAGGCAGGAGGTGGGGTAGATACCCTCATCGCCCTGGGTGATTGCCTCTCTTGTCTGCTGCAGCGACTCCTGGCGGGTCTTTAAACTGATAAGAGATAATAGAGATTAATCCCGGACTGATCGACCCTCCTCCATATATTACTCACTCGAGCAAAAGTTTATCAACAGAAGCGAGTACGTCCACCGTAGCCTTTAATTCCTAAGTAAAAAGTAAAGTTATACCCTGTGAGGATCAAGTCAAGGGTCCGTAGCTCTCACCTCCTGCAGCTGAACGGAGGTTATCGTCTCAGATACTCCCGCAGATATAAGTAGCGATGCGATAGCCACGAGGGCTATAAAAGCACTTGCGTAATACATTCCCGATTTCACTTGTAGGAGATAAGCCGAGCTATAGTCTGATCGCCGTGCCAACATCAACTGAGCTCAGTGACGATGAGTTCGAGCTTATATGATGTCTCTCAGACAGATAAGAGCTATTCAATTTCAATCATGGGAAGTACCTACTTTAAAGCACTGAAAGGCGGTTTTAATGTTACCAAAGCCTAAACAAAAAAATTAAACAAAATGAAATGTTAAAATATATATTTAACGCTTTAATTGGAAAGTCAAACTTTTAAGGCTAAAAAAGTAATATTTAATTATTGCAAGGGCACGTCAACAATGCCATTCTCCATTCTCCCGCTCTTGTTTTCATTGCCAGCGGTGAAATGGTGAAAATTTGTGAAAGAGAAAAGAAAACCAAACTTTTCTTTAACAACCTTTGCAAACCCTATAAGCCGGAAGGGTCCAACACCCACATTTCCCTTCCTTTCAACCGCAAATCTGACCGCTCCATCCAGACGACACCCAAGTGCCTCCAACGCCTTTTCTGCGCCGCTTTGTTGTGCCCAATTTCTCGTGGCCACCTGGCCGTCTGTTGCCCGGGCAACGAGGTCCAAATAAATCGAAGCCAACCGCCAAAGGCTTCCGGGAGTGCGGCTTGGGTGGTGGTGCACTGGCTGCAGCCAGAAGGGACTGTCACTGGCCCTAATTATGTTGGTGGCACGGGCTGCGATCCCGCCCACTTCTAACGCCCAAAATCGAAGTAGTTCGATATGGTTGCCAAGTGGCAAGTAGCAGGTCCTTTGGGCTGGTTCGATTTCGTGTCGTGCTGACTTATAAAACATGCAAAAGCTTTTCACGGCTTGTCGAGGCTCCTTAATGGCCGGACTACATGAAAGCATAATTCCAAAACAATTTAGAGCCAAACGCAATTGCCCGGAACAAATGTTTCGAATGGGATTTTATATCGACAGAAATTTAATTGATTTAATGCTCTTATTCTCACAGAGACTTGGTCTAAATAAATCCCCAGGATTAATTCTAGGTAAGCTCCAAATATGGGTAAGAAATATAAATTAATTGGCCAGCAAATGCCCAGTCATGCCGAAGCATAAAATCCTTGGCAAGGATTGCATTCACCATTCATCTCTGGGGACAAATTTCCTCGAGTTCAAATAAACCCAAATTTATTTCGGCCATAAAAAACCGAAAAGGGGGTCGCCAAAGTGAAAAGGAACGCTGAAGCCAATTTGCACTTGGCATAAATCAACAGGAAGATATATGGCCGTCAACTCATAAAGCGGTCGCTAAATATACACAAAGGATTAATGAAGACTTCGTCCTGGACTTCCCCACACACCAACATGGCAGCGACTGAGCATTGTTGTTGGGGTCCTGCGTAACTAAGGGCAACTGTCGCATACACACTCATCGTAAGGATACTTGGGACACAGACAGACAGACAGACAGTAACTAGAAATATGAACAAACCGAGTATTTAGTATTGTTTTCATGTTTGCCGTCGCCCATGGAGTAGCATTGAGCGAGGAGGTCACAAAATCGATGGCAGTAAGCTTCGAGGCGGCCGCACTAAGCCACAGGATAATGCCAAGTAATAAGTCACTCAATTGCTTTCGCCCCTTTCCACATTTGAGCATAATGTTCGATTTCTCCTAAAACTTTCCTCGCACTTTCCCTCACACGAAAGCCAATAAATATGGCAGCCAGAAGCGGATATGACGCACCGCCTTCACTTTCTAAATATGCATGAAGAATAGAGTGGACTTTGAGGATAAATATTAGAGAATAAAAATAATTTAATTAAGTTAAATAAATGAATAGATTTTCCTAGAATTTGTTTCATTTCATGACCAATTCTTGCTTATCTCACCTTAAAAATTATCTGTGGTCACATTTTATTTTCCTTGTTAAATACGTTAAATTACTTTAAAAACAAACTAAAAGATAAGACATTTATATTGTCAAAAAGCAGGTATCAAGGAGTTTATTGAAAGACCGATAGCTCTTTTTTCCCTTCAAATCCACTTACCACCAAGGTCCACCTCAGTCACTTGACTTTACGGCCTTTTCCTTTTGTTCCCAACCCTGTAATTTGGGCTCTGTTGCTTTCAGTCCGAGGTTCTTGACCCAACGGACTCAGCGGAAAAGCCGGCTGGGAACGGCGTCGAATCGAATCGAATCGAAAATTCAACAAACTTCTCGAATGTCAGCCCATCAAAGTCGACGAAGCCTTCAATATTTAATATGACCAGCATTTAGATGGGATGAGGCTGGGTATTAGACCCGTCATTAGGAACTGATTGAGTGCTTTGTTGAAAGCTTTTCAAAGGCCATATCCGCCGCCTCGGAAATAAAATACCCGCCAGGAGCTAAACTTTTTCTGCCCAAAAACTATTCAATGAGGAATTTTATGCCGTTTTGCCGCAACTATTTGATGAACAATTTCGCGGGAAATCCCCTGGCTTACCTTTAAATTCTGGGGCAGTAGACGTTGAAAAATGCGATGCGAATTCACTTATTTCGCCCCGTCAAGGCCGAAATAGGAGGCAAAAAGCCGTAAACGCCCAACGATGTTTTTTTTATAATTCATGGCAAGCTCTTGGCGAACTGTTCGCACCTAAGCGCCGCCCTAATCCAGGACGATTTGAGCAACAGGCAGCGGGGGAAACACACGATGAAATATCCCTAGAAGAAACAGAGACCTGCTCTTAGACTCGGGTTACCTAAAAAGCAATTCATTTTCAATGGGAGCACACAAATTTCGGACACATAATAATACTAATAGCTGGCAATAAATTGCTGGATAAAAGCTTTTCACAGCCGTGTGCCGCCTTTTCAACGGCTCTCATTTCGTTTTGTGATGCTGCCATTTTTATTTGACTGAAACTGCAGTTGGCAGTTGGCAGTTGGCAGTTTTGCAGCTTAGTGACCAAGTGCCAGACTCTAATTTCATTTCGCATTCTGCACTGGAAACTTTGGGCTTTGAAAACCGACACTTAAGGTCAGGTAATTAGGTTCAAAAAGCAACCTTTAAAATTGGGAATAGATTTTCCAACAGAATATTTTAAAGGATTATTAATAATTACAGATAAATTCCATGGGAATATTTAAGCATAAAGTTAGCCAAACTAAAAAATGTATTCCCACTTGATGGTTCCATTTTGATGATGATTAGAAATGTATTCTGCATAACGATTGTCCAGCAGAAACGCATTTTTAATTGAAAATTCCATTAATTGCAATTTGACGGCTTCCATAGCCATAGCCTCAGTCAAAGCCGGCAACTTGATTCAATTTATCAGCCACAAAGTTCCTGCGGCACCGTTAGCCACACCAGCGAAAAGTTTTGCATATGCAGGCAGCCAAGGAGGAGCAGGAGCAGAAACAGGAGCAGAAACAGGAGCAGGACCATGAGCAGGAACAGGAGTAGAAATAGGACCACAAGCAGACAGCAGCAGCAGCAGGAGCAACAGAAGCAGGACCACTAGCTGACTGCATGTTGCAAATTAATTACATCCCTGGGAGTGGTGGTGGTGTGACGAACGAGAGAGTGGCAAACTTTTTGGCTCACTTTTCGCAACGTGCAAACTGTCTGTGGAGTTTCGCGAATATATTTCACACAGGCTAAACAATTTGTTTTCATTACAAATATGAATAAATCTGATTTAATTGGCAAACTTGTGTTGGGGATTTTTAAGTGGCTTAAATGTGTCACTGTTGGCTAAATTATTGTTGGCCTAGTTTAAGGCAAATATTCCAAATTGAAGCAATTTCACATTGACTGAAGAACCAAGAGATGGAGATCAAGGAGAGCGAAGATATTCATTCAATAAAGAAAAGTAGGAATTTCCAAGCTTTAGATTCTAATTTTCTATAGTTATTGTTTAACAATAGTAATTGGAAATATTTATAATACAGCAAAATATTTATCTTGCAAACATAATTTTAAACATATTTACAGATTTATTTAAGGAGCCTTTCTAAGAGATAATAATTTAATTGGTTTATTTATTCCAAAATTTAAAGAGAGTGAATTATATTTTTCCTAACGAATTATTCTAAAAGGTTGAATATCCTGAGGGAATATCCTTCCTTTAAAACAGAATATTTGTTTAAGCTGAAATTGTAAAGTTAAGTTAAAGACCTTTCTGATAAATTGAATTAAACAGAAGCCCTTCCTTATACAAATTAAGTATACAAAATTGTGCTAAATTATCACAAATTTCGACTTCCACAATTGAAATCTAATTTCTGCCTGTGTAGGGAAAAACGACCAATAAAGGAAAAATGTCTTTAATCGCCTTTTGCACATCGGTTGTGTTTTGTGGTTGGCTGTCACACGTGTGGTTTGCTGTGGTTTTCTGTGGTTGCAGCGGCGGAAGCTGCAGCTGACAGTTTGCACGGCTCACGTCACTGATTAAGTGGTCGGGCGGGTGGTCAGTGGCTTATCCTTTATCCTTTTCCAAACCGGGGACAAGCACTTTGTTAAGCTTTCACTTTCTCGTGTCCTGGCAATGCCATTAGTCCTTAGCCCATTGCCATTTGTATTCAGACAGGGACTTTGGTCCGAATTAGGGCCGGGACATGATTCGGCCAAATGTTGTTGCCAAATAATTTATGTTTCGCACTGCCTGAATTGTTTATGCGCCGCCTGATCAGATATTAATGCGAATTCCGTTTGACGACAAACAGCGGGCCGATTATTTGCACTTTTCCCATTCAATTGGAAACTAATTAGACCAGATATCGGCAGAACCAATTAAAATGCATAAATGTTGGGAAATAAAGCGGTTTCATGCATTTGCATAAAGCCCTGCATGTTAATTGGGAAATTATGACAAGTGGCGCAGCGATTGGTAAAATCCAATAAAGGATTTGGATGGGTGGGAAGGCAGTTGAATTGAAAATAAAGCGAAAGGAAGCGTTAATACAAAATGGCTTATTTAATATCGCTGTGACGGAGGAAGGGGAAGTCGCTGTCCTCGGTCCCTCGACGATGACTTACTTCGCTTTATTACAAAATCATACTTTCCTTCCTTCGTCCCTTTCAAGTGTCTCCTCAGTCTTTGCTTTCCTGACAGCAGCTGGAAGGACACGACACTGAGGGGCCGGGGGACTGGATGGCGGTGTCCCCACCATTTGCCATTCACTCAACTGAGATTTTTCCCATTTTCACTGAGAGTCCTGGTCCAGCTCTTGGGCGCTTTCACCCTCGCCTTCTTTTTCTGGCACGAAATGAAAATGTCCGAATGGACCTTAATAGTCAGATTATTCCTTGTTGCCATCTTGCACAAGTCGTCAGATTTATGACACTCGCCTCCTGCGTCGTCTGGCCGGAGATTAAGACTTTTTCAAGTGACTTCAAGTCGTGAATGGCTGCACGAGAAATGGCTGCAAGCCCAATTGAGCCCGGCTGGAAGAGGCCCGCCCAGGATGCCATCCAGCCACCCACCCATCCATCCACTTCAATTTGCATTTAAATCGGGCATTTAAAGGCGGCGGCAGCGACCAGAAAGAAGTAAATCCAATTACTCTGCAGCCGGTTCGGTGCTGTTTGCTTCTGTTGTGATGACTTTTGCAATATTTATGGCAGTTTCCAATTCTCATCCGGCATCCCGAGGCTGCCTCCAGGGAAAACATTTCCCTGTGTGTGTGGCTGTCATAAGCAAATACCTGTATTTATTCAATTTGATTTACGTTTATTTTGCAAATTAATTGCCAAGTGCTCTTGTTCTCACCTGGCCAAAGGGGATTTTGGTCCACAAACTCGCTGAGTGGCCAGTGTCTTTGCTTAGGCACTTTGCCGAGGACAGTCCAGGAGTTGTAAGCTAATTAATTCAGCTTCATCATACGCCCCGTTGCCCTCCAGCGCAGAGCTGTCTGTCTGTCCCTCATTAGAAATTTAATTAAAAGCTGCGTGTAAAAATTAACAAACAAAAAAATAGAGCCTTCATTTAGGTAATTAAATTCCTCTTTTTTGGTATCTGTTTTCCTTGTTAACTTTCGGATTAATGCAGCTCTTTTTTTAGTGGAAAATAAATTGTGAAAATGGTTATTTATTGATTAAAAACAAATATATGCAATATAATTATATCCAGCAAAGCTGTGATAAACTCATTTTCGTTGCGAAAAATGTGATGAATATTTTGTGTTCCTTTAGTGAGCAGTCAGTTGGGCGTTCCGATCATTGTTTATTTTGTCCAAATCGAGTCATCAAGGCAGCCATAAAACATTTATTGCTCTCGACTTTTCGGCGCTGTTGGCAGGCATTTAAAATGAAACCATTCTAGTTGCGAGCCAGGGGGTAGGGGCCGTGGGACGCTGTAAATGGAAATAAACGAAAAACATAAAAGAGGAAAATCATTGAGCGACTGCAGGACACGACTAGCCCCTTCCGCTGTGGGTCTCTGTGGCTGTGACTGTCCGTTTTCCACTGTTGGCTCATCCGCTGCATTTGGCTTTAAGCTCCTCTTAATCACACTTTTAGCGCCATTTTTGTCGGCTTTCCCGCAGAGAGATTGCAAGATTTGTTTCGACACCCGTAATGGGTTTCCCTCGAGCTGTAAAAATGCTGTACAATTTTATAATTTCAGGCGAAAAAGAAATCCGCCATCGTACACATTTATGGAGTGTTGGCGGCCTTTCCGGTCAGTAACTTTTGATTGCCCCTCGAAGTATGCAACAATTAACTCGCCTCAAGTGCTCCGTCTTGGTGGGCTCCTGCCCCCCGCCGCCACCCAGTTTCCCACTTACCCGGCGGCAGATGCCTGTGGCGCTGCCATCAACTCATTTCTACCACCTCTCCCGCCTGCCCCGCGCTCTGCCTTTGCGCCCTGCGGCTTGCCCAGTGCGCTGCCCGTTTCTCATTTGTGGCCAGCTTCTGATTTTGATTGTTTGCCTGGACCCCAGTCCACGTCCCCATCCCCAAGGACACAGCTAATTGCGGTTAACCTTAAAGCGGCTGAAAGCGAAAACTTTGTGTCGGCTGTCGGCCAACTCTTTCCCCCGTCCCGCAGCGCCCCGTCACGTCCACCGTAAATGCCACCTCAAATGACGGCCACCCCGCAGCCGAATCCATATTCCCTGGCCTAATTAGTGGTAGAGGTTTGTTTTATCGCCTCGATTGAGACGAACGTAGATGGGTTTTCATTTTGAAAGACGAGAAATCGCGATGTTTGACTTGGGCAAACACCAATTAAAACGGGGAAAATGTTGAGAAATAATTTAAACTATTTGCAAGACAGCTGAAAAAGCTGAACTTCTAAAATGTAATCCTTCTTGCTTTATGTGCTCAGCATAATAAATACTTTTAATGAATTTGGAAAAGCTTTTTATGAATAATAAAATATGAAAACTTCAGAGAATTCTGTACAGATTGCATTACTTTTTATATTTCCATTAAAATACTATTAAGTTGAGGCCACAAAACTGTAAGATTAAGTTTTCTGTACATTTCTTGGTCCTGTAATAAATTAATTAATTTTACCACATATTTTATTAAATTTCTTTAAGTTTAATCTGAAGAAACTTGTCTTAGTATTAAGTCAAAGCCTTAATAAATCCCTAGAAATCCAATTCATTTAAATTCAAAAGCTTTTGACAGAACGTGTCTGGAATAATATAAAAAATTTGTTTCAGCAGTTTCTTGGTTTTTTTTTTCTAGAAAAACAGAGCTTAGTCTAAATTAAACCCAAAACTTTTCTGCCAAATTATATTAAACAAAATCAGTAGCTTTAAATAAAGGACATTCAAGTTATATCTATTTATAAGTAGGACAAGTCAAGGGAAAAATGTTACCACATATTGCCAACAACCATCGATGAAAAGTCAATTCCTTCGAAATGAAAGCCACTGCCAGGGACTCAAGTTAAACATTAAATAGGAATGTGTGTGCGTGTGTGTGCATAGTCCTTCCAGGAACCGAGGAAATGTGGTCAAGGCGCGTCCTCAACTTCCACCTTAATTACACAGGTCCCAAGAGGAAGGCTGAAAGTTAAACAAGGACTCCTCGCCCTTCCATTCATTGAAATTGGAACGCAGTCTGTCATGTTGGAAAAATCGAAGGTTCCCACATGTGAGTTTTGGGAAGAGTGAGGACGAGTGCTACGAAACCGTCAATGAAATGGGAACTCGTACCGCTGGCATTTTCTGTTGGCAGCCAGCTAGGCAATGTCCTCGTCACTCATTCATTCATTCATTCAGCCATTCATCCATCCACCGCTCAGTGCGCCGCCAGTCAGGCATGTCAGCGTTCAGGTTGGATTAGCTGGGTTATCGTTAAAGGCTCCCCCTTTCCAGGGACCCTCTTACCCAGTGGCCTCACTTTGCACCTGTATTTTACTTAGTTCTTTGACAACCTTTGGTATTCTGAGTGCAGGGGCGGCACCAATAGTTCCTTTGGAAAGGATGAGAGGTTCTGCCGCAAGCAATATAATTATTAAATTATTATTATTACTTTTATTACAATTTTCCAATTTGTTGTTTTTACTGTTTTTGGTCACATTTTTTGGCCTTCCTCACTTGCATTTCAATCCCATGCAGGTCCTTAAGCACCCCTTGAACCTGCGACCCTGCCCGGGTGTGTGTGTGTGTTTTTTATCGATTGTGTCCCCCTCTTTTCTGTTTGTTCTGACACTGAACCACAAACGCAATAACAACAGCGACTGACAACAGAACGCCCCAGCAATGTCGCTCCACGTGTCGTATACGCGATTGCATTTCAATCAATCCCATTGCAGTTTTTTTTTTTTTAACCCCCTTCAAAAGGGTCTAATCTCTTTTTTATTCAGTTGCCATGGACAACGCTTTTTTGACGTCACCAGGGTGGGGGGAAGGGAAGAGGGTGCTGTGAGTGTGTGGCTGTGGCAGTTGGCAAACAAAAGAAAATCCAGATTTCCTATCGAATCGGAATTAATGATCTGCCAGTGACATATGACAATCATAATGTCCGAATGTCCCCAGCTATTAATTGTGGCTCAAGGCGGTCGCAATATGTTTATGGGAATTAATGGGCGAAGCTATTTATTATGCAGGCAAGCTGTGGATAATTAATCGAGGAGTATAATTAACCTGAATACTTTTACCTGAAGAGATTGAAGCATTGCCTGCCAGCCATGTTTTTGCTACTCAATGACATTTGCATATTTTAATCGAATTACAAGAATTCCGAATTGCTGTGCGAATTCCTGTGAATGTATTGAATGTGAAGGTCTCCCATTCGCACGTCGTCCCATGAAGGTCGCGAAAAGCGATTGGGAACTATTCAAAAATGAGATATCACTCGCACACACACAAGCGTGGGATTGGGGGGCATTGTCATCGTTCATCGGGTGATTTACAGGGTGGAAAATATGGAAAATGTGCAGATGAAATGGCACATTGAATTTGAATTTCACTTTTAATGCGAAAGGAAAACATTTGATGCCAGAAGACGACAACAGCATTGACAGCCAGTCGAGGCAAAGTACCGAGCCAGAGTTGTGCCACATGCAATAGCTGCAATGGTGGCAAAAATTGCATGTTGCAACAGCAAATGGCGAGGAGTTTTTTTTTATTGATAAAACTTTGGCGCAGTCGAGCTCAGTGGGCTGGCTCAGTGTGCCAAGGCAACGTCTGGCTGCTATCCTGTGTTGGTCTTCGGGTCTGGCGCGTGCTGCTAACTAATTCTGAGCCAACAACGCTCATCCTTGAGCCCATCAATCAAAACTTTATTTAAAATCCTTGTTTATTTGCGTCCTTAGGTTGCATGATTTATGGGAACTTATCTTTGCTTAAAGGCCCGAGTCAGGTCCCCGGAGTCAGTTGAATTATTCAACTCGGCAAATTTCCCCTCAATAAGTTTTAATCCAACTAATTAGCTTTGACATGCCGCATGAATATTCCCTCACACGTCCTCCGACAACTGTCCCCAGATGCAATTAAAATAATTACTGTCTGCTTAAAACTGTCGTCACTTGATGAATACGCCACAACTGGTAAGGCTTTCAAGGATGCGCAATCATGACTGTAGCCTGCAGATGAAAGGGAAACTTTGCCCCATTCAAGCCACGCACTCAAGGCGAGCGAGCCCGCCTAAGTAGGCTACAATTTTGCGCTCAAGTTTCGCCAGGAGGAAAGGAAAGCGAAACGGAAATGCAGCTGCTGCCGTCTCTGTTCTGGGCTTCCGCTCAAACGGCACACAACGTCTGAATGTAAATACATGCCAGCAGGGCTTAGGCTCTGCCGTCACCCTAATTAAATAACAATTTTGGCAAATCCAGTTAAATCCCTGTCCAGTTACTGTCAAGCGCAAAAGGCCTTATCATAATTGCAAGTAAATTAGCAAAGCTGCCCCCGGGGAACGTGGTTAAACGATTGTGTCCTGAGACCCTCATCCTCGCCCTCTGTCATGCATGAATATTCAATCGAATCATTTAGCCGACGACAGGCAGTATCCATGGGCATTAAATGTGTTCAATGTGTCCCTGCCCTGCTGCCAGGCAGGAAGGAGAAGCTTCTCGATTCCCTTGTGGCTCGTTGATGGGCCCCATCCGTCCGGTTTTGGTCCCTCCGGACGTGGAAAGTTTCATTCGCATTCGCATTCGCATTGCCATTTCCCAGTTACCGCAATCAAAGGCACACAGAGAAAGAAGCATTTATATTGAAAGTTTCCAATTGCCTGTAAAATGCCAAAGCTGATTTTCCCCAGTTCCCCGCTGACTAACACACACCCACATGCAGTTGGCTAACTGGAAAAAGGGGGTTTCCTTTAGCGAAAAAAAGGAATTTATATGGTATATATATATATATATTTGGGACAAAGCCGATTAACTTAAGAAGAAGCGACAACATTTTTCTGGTTGCCCTGGGAACATAAGTTTGGCTTTTATTGGTCAGGGGATGTTTTTTGACCAGCAAAAAGTTTAATTTAAATCTTTTCAAACAGGAAAAAGCAAATTTCCTCGGATTCCTGTTCATTACAAAATCAAAATAAAGCTGCCCTAGATTCTCACATGTCCTATGAAGTCTCAACTGAATTAATTCCCGGCATAGAATTTCTCCTTCTCCCAAAGTTTCTTCTGCCATTTGTCACATACTTTTCGCAGCAACTTTGTTGATATTTCACACAGTTTCGTCACCTTAAAACACCTCTGCTCTCCCAGTCCCAAGGGTGACCGCAGCTCCCACCAAACCAAAGCCTCACCTCGGTTAACCTTGCACAAAAACTTGGGCTCCGGCAAGGACCTCACACATTTTGGTATGCAACAGGAATATCTTGAGCGCAGATTTTGCAGTCATCTTTATGAAAGAAAATTTATCTAGCCAAAAGGAGGGAAATAAGGAAAAGTAATATCTCGTAAGTAGCAAATAAATATGTGAGGATGTCAGCAGAGACAGAGACCGGGAGAGGGTGGGGAAGATGTGTGCGGTTGAAGGAGGATTTCCATATTGAACCAGGGAAATAAAAACGGAGAACCAGAGACGGCTGCCTGGAAAAACTTAACCGAAGAATGCGAGCAGGGCGAGTATCCTTGAACATACAGAGAGAGCGATGCAAGGCATGTCCATGTGTGCATGCGGGGTCCTTCTTTTTATGTGCACACATTACGAGAGTCCTTAAAATGCCACAATTTTCGGGGACTTTAAACTGAAACGACTGCAGATGCTCATTCGCCATTCACTTTGACGCGCCGAAAAGCCGTGGAAAGTGGGCAGAGTGGGCGGGGCTGCGGGTTAAGTGAGGAAACAAAAGACTGGGAAATATTTGGCCGGCGAATACCTTAGAGATTTTCTGCATTTTTAAATGCAGTTTTTCGTGGTCAACACAATGGCTTAAGAAGCACTTTAATTAATTAAAATTTTCTTCTTTCGGGCAACTTTTTTGTGAGTAGCAAGCACTTTTTTCGAAACTTTATGTGCTGAGTCGAATAAAAATGGGAAAACTATTGAATAGTTGAAGGGAAAGTTGCCTTGGCGCGGGATTTGGCAAAGAACAAAGCGATGTGCCAACATTTTTTCACGTAATAAAAATATTGTGCTTCCCAGTGGCAAAGCGTGAACCGAAACTTTTTCAATTTTGCAATTTTTATGCATTTTTATTTTTGTATTCCCAACAAAACCTACACTTGCTCGACCCACATACAGTTTAGAAATGTGATTTTTATTGTATTATTTTGTGTGGGAGATTACTATATTCTCCGGAAGAAACGGTTCGCAGCTATTTGTACTTTAACTTGAAATTATTGCAGCAAATGGGAGTTCTTTAAAACTTGGTTAAGAAGCTAATAAGGCTTTTAATAAATTGAAAAATGTGGCTTGTAATCTATGTTATCCCCTGGAATTTCATTGAAATTTATTTCTACATGGAAAATATGGAACCAGACTAAATGATTTTTCCTGGAGCAGGCAAGGGGCAAGGACTGTGTACAGCTAATATTAATTATTCCCATAACTCCATATTTGTGCTTCCTGTATGAACTGCACCGTGCAACAAAGGGGCGTCCAAATTCCCTGCTCCAGACGGGCCAAACCCATTTATATTTGGATTCCCAGCACCTCCACACCTTCATCGGCCAGAGAGCAAACAGAATAGAGCAGAATATTTAAGGACACTGAGAGAATTTAACTGCTAATCGGAGGAAATGGTTAAATTTGTCTTGAAATTGCAATTATATAGCACAAATATTTAAAAACTTACCAAATTAATATTAGGTTTTAAAGTAAATGGCAAAAGGTATTTCTTAAATAATTGAAGTTTGATTTCCTGACTACATTTCAAGGAAATTTCCCGTAAAATCCATACAGGTGTTTGGTATTTTCTTCCTGTTTGCCTACGACGTGTCCTGGGTGTTCGCATTCCCGTGGCAACAATAGCCCTGGCAACGGACTCACTCGTCGCCACCTGCCAACTCTTTATGTTTGCCCCGCACAAACAATTCTCCTCTGCCGAGCACTCGTCGGGGAACCTGGCACATCCGGGGAATCCGGTACGGCGAGCCGTCAAGGCTCGCGATCCCCCGGGCATACTGGGACATCGGATGGAGGACCTGCCAGGCGGACACATGCCACACACTGCAAACTGATTTGACCTTTCTGTGGGGAAGCGGGCCACCACAATCCGGCTCCTGGGTGTTTGCCCAATGTACCGATGTCCCGATGTCCCGAAGTCCCGGGGCAGGTGCAGAAGCGTGAACAGGAGAGACGGCTGAGGGACCATGTGTCCCAGTGCTAACGAGTGAGGCTCATGGAATTTCTTCCCTGCCTGCCTGCCCGCCTGCCTGCCAAGCGGACACATGCCTTCCGACACCCACAAATATGTAGAACAAAAGCCGGGATTCGCTAGAGGCAAAATTACTTTGACTTCTCTGCACCGTGGCTTAGACTTGGTTGGTCAGAAGTCCTTTAAATAGTACTTCCAAGTTCATAAAGGGTTAAGGGATAATGTAGAAATAACTAGGCTTGGTCCAAGTGATTAATTTTTATGTATTTTTTTGACTTTAGGTAGTTCATATGTCCTGGGTTTTATAGATTTTTAATGCTGTTTTTATGAAGTTCCCAACTAAAACGAGTTGAAAAGTAAAGTTTGAGGAGTCAAGAAAACCCTTAAAGCCCCTAAATAAAAAGCATTGCATGTGCCTTTCATTTTTTCAAAAATATCCCTACACATGACTCAATGTGACCGCCTTGGCATCGCGATTGTTTTCTATTCCTTTTCACTTGTTCAGGCACTTGCCCCTCGTCGCATTTCGCTGCATACTCTCAGGCACACACGCACCCAAACACACCCATAACATAACTAGGCTCACACACATGGGGGCACGCTCGCACGCTCACACACAAAGCCGCAGTCAATGTCGCTTTCTTGTCTCCTTGTTGGCTCTCGTTGTTATCCTTGTTATTGTTCGGAATTTCCATACAAACGAGGCATGCAAAGGGGGGGAATTACACTAAAAACGTAACTAATTTGCGCCCGAGGATCTCACGCGTCTCAAATGTATTTTGTGACAGGACTTTTGCGTCCTCAAGTGGCTTTGCCGAGTCTTAAAAACTTTGTCAGTGGGCTGTGAGCGAAGGAATTTGCACTTGTCAGGCGGCCCCAAAGACGGAAATCAAAGTCTTTGGAAAGAAACATTCAGCGGAAGAAGATGGGAAGGAAAACCAGGACGATTGGGGAGGGGAAAGGATGTAGGGAACAGGGGCTTTGGGGAAACCAGAGCAATTTTCTTGTTCCCATTTGTTGCTTTGCCTTGCGGTTGGCCAACACACAACTGCAAAACCGGATAAAGGAGAAAGCAGCTTGTCAGTTGGCTGTATGCAAAATGCGAAAGAAGCTACAGTAGAGCTGACAAAGGCAAGGACACAGAGTGAGAGCTGCAATAAATATTTTATAAAAAATTATCAATCCTTATGCTTAAGGTGCCAAAATATACAATTACCTAATTGCAAGGCAGTTAAAAAGTTGTCCTATTTTAATAAACATAAACTAGAAGAGAGACTAATTTCGAGACGCTGAATTCTGGAAGCTGATGTTTGTATATCCTTGTAGTTCTTTTTCACTAATGACTAAAATAGTATCCTGAAAGTGCCATAAAAATATCTTCAAGTTTAAATAAATCTTCAAGTCCAAAATCCAATCAATATTACAGATGTTCTTCCACCTCTAATGTCCCTCTGTCCGTAAGCATTCACATCCTTGGCTAGTTGAATGTGGCTTTTCTCTGTGGCCAGATTTTCTAAACCAAATGAGTTCGGTCAATGGATCCCAGCATTAACTTGTTTCCCCAGTCGAGCCGGAAATTGAATTCACCTGACCTCAAAAACAAAAGGGACCGAAGCTGACATGGGAAAAATAGTAATAGAGAACAGCAGGCTCATTAAATTTTTAAAGCTAGCAAATATTGAATGGTCTCGGTGCAGTCATGTGTTAATATAATATATTTAGAAACCAAACACACCAAGTATCGAATCGAATGTTCGATGAATACCAATGAAAAGTTGAACGGTTTGTTCGATGCCGGAAGCTGGCCATCGCATAGTTTTTTTTTTAACAATTTTATGTGCATTTGAAACTTTTATTTGCAGTTTGCAGTTTGCGGAAATACATCAACTAGTCATCATTGTTTATTTTATTCCACACATTCGGTTTGTACACAAAAGCATATATATTATTTAAGGAAACTGACTAACCGCAATGTCCTGCTGAAGCTTCTTTCGGGTGCCAAATAATATTTCTAAGGACTTGTCTGAAAAACTTTTATAGCTGCAAATGACTGAGCAGTTTGTTTCGTTTGCCAAAGCCATAAGCCTAATGTCCGCAAGCTCTTTATCCAATTTCGGTAACACATTGGACTCGCAGCATCCTTGTGCTTGTGCTTGGTTTGGTGTCTCCATTGTGTGGACATGACACAACCGACCCAACACAAACCCGGCTTATGGCTTAATAAAGCGAGCACGTAAATGAATGTCAATATGGCCAAAACCAACACAAGCGGGTGAGGGTGAGAGGGTGCTCAAAGGCAGAGGCAAAGGCGAAAAGCTGTTATGATGATGTCCCTCGTAATAGTTTTCACGCAGTTCCAGTTCCCCGCACTTCAGGGGTTAATGGCCGGATCGTGGATACATCACAGGCTGTTGCTATTGTCTGTTGACCAGGCTGAACATTGATGAGCATTTTTCCAGGCCATCGGCTATTGGATGTAACACACTTGGCTTACAGTCTGTGCCGAATCCTATTAAAGTTTTTACATAGAAAAAGGACCTGCACAGAGTTTTTGTAACTTGTAACAAGCGATTGTTTAATGAATAGGAAATTAATCTCATTATTAAACTAGAAGCAATATAATCGAGATAAAAGCTTAAAATATATTCAGTAACTTTGTTTGCTAAATTGAGAAACTTTTATATATTTTTTTATTCTGGTTGCCTTTTGGAATTTTTTTGGCAGTGCGGAAGCTCATTTAAGCCGCTGTAATACGTGCATATAATCCCTTATGCCAAAACACATCAACCGTCAGCAGCCGGTCCTTGCCAGCTCAAGGGCTTGCTGATGGCTGATGGCGGATGCAGGGAAGGGACGAGGGGGTTGATTTGCCTTTCCCGGCTGTTGTCGTATTTGCAAACAACAAACAACAAACAACAAACAAGCGGTGGCGGCGGCGACGGCGGCGGCTACAACAAAAGAGCCACATTGCCATACATTCCATCGTGTTTGCCTTGCTGACGCTCTCAATTTCCTTGTTTTGTTCACGGGGCGTATGAGTAATCATTTTATTACGCGACCCTCCGAAAAGTATGCTACAACCCAACAACAGTTGACCTTCCCTAAGGTGCGTGTGTGCGAGCGAGTGTGTGTGTGCTTTTATGGCGACCCCTTCGTTACGTATACGCAAATTTGTCTGGGCCCCAAATTAAAATAAATGCGCTGAGCAAAAACCCCAAAAAGTTGCTGAGAAACATTTGCACATTTCCCCGTTTACGACATGGCACCCCGTTGCCACCCCTTCTTCGTATATTTTCGTTAATTTGGGTTTTTTTGTGTGTGAGAAATTGAAAAATAATAAAACCTTATTATTATTATATGTATTAAGCGAGGGATTAGGTCTGAAGAGCAGGGATTTTGTGGAGCTTTTATGCCCTCGGAGGGAAATGTATTATATAAATTAATAAGTTTATGCTTTTATTTATTTTTATTTCATTTTAATAAATATATTTATTTAAATCTCTTAAAACCTTATTATTTTTTTATGTATTCTAAGCGGGGAATAAGGCCTGAAGATCACAGGTTTATGCCATTGAGGGTAATGTTTTATCAAATTGATAAATTATTATATTTATATTTATTTTTATCTCATTTTTATAAATATATTCATCACTTGTGAGATTCAGTTTCAATTTCTAGTAAAATCTTATCTTGATAAGTTTTTATTCCTTGATTATAAAATTTTCCTGTTAAACACAAGAAAAGTACCATAAAATTTGCAGAAAAAAGTAATAAAATTACGTTCTTTATGTTGCCCCGAGATGCGCCACCAGATGACAGTGCTACAAAGTTACCCCTAATGCCTTGCACCATTGACTGCTCCATCAGCTAGAAGCGTCGCACTGAGCTTACTTTTAAGCATTCTCAGTACTCGGTACTCGTTATTTATGTCAAGCCATAAACGAGCTCCGCAGAAGAGTTGTGTGTGTTGTGTGTTGTGCTCTACTTTGACTTTTTGCAACTTTTCGCCTCTCAAACATTTTCCGATTCTACCGGAAGCAACGTCTCTTCTTTTTCCCCTCCCTCGGCAAGAGCTGTGCATTTCCTGTGTGTGCTGTACGTGCTTGAGTTTTTCTTGGCAGCCAACTGATTTCGAATTTTCACATAATCGCGTTTTACTCATAAAAAAAAAGAGAACAATAGACAAGAAAAGAACGTGCCTCAGAGGGGTAGTAAGTAAGTAGTGGCCCAGGCCAAAGTCAACTCCGGGAGGAGCCAAATGTAATTACGAGCGTCCTCAGTTGATTACCCTTCAAGCGCTTGACGGAACTGTACCTCTTGCTGCTGCTCCTGTTATTATTATTATTATTATTTTGTTGCCACGCTCAAGGAAAACAAAAAAGGAAAACGTTACGAAATCCGTAATTGAGCGAAGCGGATAAATTACACGGCCGCTGACAAACTTTCACCATGTAAATTGCCGGACTGGGGGTCAGCCACCACATAAGGGGGAGCTGCCATTCCCATTTCCCTGTCATCTACCTACCCCTACCCCTGCCCGCAGCCACTGAAGGTGAAGCTTTTGCGCAATACTCGGGGAATCAAATTCACTTAAAACTGCGGCTGCGACTGTGGTCACCCGGGATGACGGTGACGTAGACACTGTGCCACTCAAAAGCTTTTGATGAGCAAGTCGCAAATGTATCTGTATCTTTTTGGCGGTGATTGTATCTGTAGTTCTATCTGTCGCTGGGTGGTGCACGAGTCTAGGCCACACGTGCGACCACAGAACGGGCTTGACCGGCAGCCAGAGTAGTCGCATTCGCGTCGAGACTTCGATAGCCATCGGTACCTTATCGCGTCGCGCACTTGATCGAAGATGTGGCCACTGCCATAAATCTCCTGCCGCCGATCCAGCGATAAGAGCTCGGTCAGGTTACCCACCAAAAAAGCGCGTCCTCCATTCGTCAGTAGCAACGCGATCGCCGTCGAGGACGGACACAGCCGTTATGTCCATGTCCTGGTCAAAGACTCTCGTGGCATTAACCGTCGCCTGGCTGAGCACTCTGTGCCTGCTGCCCGTGGAGACCTTTTGCGACACTTCCTATTACGAGAAGTACTATGCGGCCCGACGCTATGTGCCGCTCAAGCGGAATGCCCCGCTGCTCTTCAACTTTACGCTGACGCTGCCGGATACAGCGGAAGCCCAGCTGGCTGCCTTCGAGCGCCCCGCTTTGGTGGGCAATCTGCCCGTCTTGGGTGCCTGGCAGGCGGGTCAGGCAGTGCTCCTCAATCGCACCGCCACGCACAATGTGTGGACCGCCTCCGTGGAGATCCCCCAGAACAGCAGTGTGGAATACCGATTTTTTGCAGCTGCCGTGGGTCAGAGTGGTGCCGTGCAAGTGCGTCGCTGGGAGTCGCATGTCGTGGCCAGGACCTTCAACACCACCAAGTTCCCTGGGAATCGCAGTGATGAGTTCGGGCTTATTGGAACGGAGCGACACCTGTCGCGTGGCTGGCTTCAGGACTCTGGCAGTATCCTTCAGCTGAAAGTGTTCCGCGATGTCCTGACTCTGGAGGAGCAGCCGGAGGAGGGACGCGGCCAGCTGCGCCTGCGATTGCAGCCCGTAGATCCACAGACTCTGGCACCTATTCTGAGCTCGGCTCGCGCCAACGTGGAGTACGTGCGAATGGTCGTATGGGGACAGCAAGCTGCGTGTCCAGCCGGAGTACGGAGTGCCCTTCTCCGCCGCTGATATCCTGATGTTCCACGTGGGTCTCGAGCAGCTGGAACAGGTGGCCTATCTGGTCGAGGTCTATGCCGAGCAGCCCGAGGAGAGCCTGGTCCGTCTGCTGGGCTACGCTCATCTGCAGCCCACTTCCCTAGCCGGCAGCGAGGGCGCTGTTGCCGTCACCCTGATCTCTCCGCTCTGGCAGCGAGTCGTGGGCGTGCTCCGACTGGAATACCTGCTCATCCGACCCATGGAACAGAATGGCTTCGATCTGCGAACCAGTTTCGCCAACTATTGGCGCAGCAACTGGACGTCGTTGGAGATTGGCCACCGGGGACTGGGCAAGAGTCTCACGGTAACGTCCAATGCGGCTCCCCTGATCGAGAACACAGTGGCATCGATGCTGGCCTCCGCTGAGTTGGGAGCGGACATGGTGGAGTTTGATGTCCAGCTCACCAGCGACCTGGTGCCCATCATTGCCCATGATTTCTCCATTCGCGTGTGCATCGACTCCAAGACGCCGACGAGCCGGGATGACTTGACTGAGGTGCTGCTAAAGGACATTACGTATGAGCAGCTCAAAGAGCTGAAGACCTACCAGATTGTGGGCAACAAAATCGTGGAATATCCGGCGCACAACAACGTGGAGCCTCCGGAGCAGCGCCTCTTTCCCACGCTGCAGGACTTCTTCGAGCGCGTGAACCACAGCACCGGCTTCGACATTGAGATCAAGTGGCCCCAGCAGAAGGCGGATGGCCAGTTCGAGAGTGTGCAGACGCTGGACAAGAACCTGTTTGCGGACCGCATCCTGGCGGTGGTGCGGCGGTACGGCTGCGGGCGGCTCAATGTGCTAAAGAGCTTTGACGCGGACCTGTGCTCCCTGCTGCGCTTCAAGCAGCACATGTACCCGGTGCTCTTCCTCTCCAGCAGCAAGGAGAATGCCTTCAGTGATCCGCGCACCAGCACCGTGGAGCAGAGCGTTAACTTTGCCCAGGCCTTTGATTTGGGTGGAGTTTCACCCAATGCCGTCTTCTTCAAGACGGATCCGTCGTTGGTGCAGCGGTGCAAGGCCCAGGTTCCCATTGTCCTGCTTTGGGGCTCGGACCTCAAGGATCGCACCTCCATTGATACGTTCCTACAGCAAGGACCCACCGGCGTTATTTACGACAGGTTGGACCTGTGGCTGGGAGCCAATCGAACGAGTGCCTTCGAGGCAGAGCAGGACCTGCCCGAGTACTTCCAGCTCCAGTGCGACCCGGTGGCCAAGGAGCGTGAAGTGAATGCCACCATTGAGAGTATCCTGAGTAACGTTAACCTCCTGTAGAACCAAAGTTTTGTAAACCCAAAAGAATGATATCTATGCCAAGCAATAAACGCGATAAAAACTATGGATATATATATTTTTTAAGAGAAAAAGTGCAGGAAAAATTGATATATAGAAAACCTTTTTGATGTTGAAACTTGTTAAAAACTTTCCATTTCCGTTTCCTGTTTTTATTTTATTTCAAAAGATCACCTTTAAAGTCAAATATTTCATTTTAATATTGGTATTATTAATGTTTCAGCTTTTGAGCTTTGTAAGGAAGGCAATCTTGTGCCATTTTATATCCTGCCAGGGTAAAAATCTCCTGTGGGGGGTAGAAGCAGGGAAAGGCGCGAATATTCCCTTTGATTTATATGCGCAATTTCAGCACAACTTTTTGACAGATACGCCTCTTGTTTTTGCGCTGGCGAACATGAACGTGAACTTGAAATTTAAATCTTTAATGAAATCATTGCCATCAACCGCTGTCCCACATGTCATTTGGCGGTGGCTCGTACCCGCGTCCATTTGCATTCCCACACCCACACCCAGCAGCTACCAGTCGCAGAACATTGAAGCATGGAAATGGCAAATGTGGAGGATGGATGGGTGGAGGGCTGGATGGCTGGAGCTTGGGGCGATGGCAATGGTGATGCTGATGGATCAGCACGATTCTCGGCATTCTCTTCTCTCTGTCCCCCGTCGCGGCCAATTACCTGCAGCTCGTTGTGCATTCCGCTGGCGGGGATTAGGGGTATCCATGCATATGCAAATATTTAGGCATTTATTACGGTTATTTATCTGCTTCGTGGGTGTAAATTCAGTTGCAATTTGTTGCCGCAACTCGAAACTGGGCCGCCTAATTGGATATGCAAAAATCCACCAGCGAATTGTCGTTGGCAAATCAAAAATAATTACGGTTGCGGTGCCATCAGCTATCCTGGACGTGCACCACTGCAATCGCAATTATTTGATTTACTGTCTCATTACCTCAGCTAAGGTGGCTTCCAATCTAATCGAAGAAATCGAGTGCCCATTGATTAGAGCTCGAAGTAAACAATATTTTTCATTTTATCTGCTTGCAGCGCCAGCTGATGGAGGCCTACATCCGGCAGAAGCGAGCCTCGCCGGGCATGGTCCAGGCCAGTGATCTTCAGATAAACCGCCCTATGTCCGGGATGCGTAGCAACAGTCGCGAGCTCCATGCCTACGACGGGCCCATGCAGTTCATTAGCTCGCCCCAGAATCCGGACCAGATACTGGCCAATGGCAGTCCCGGAGGCGGCGGCGCTCCAGTTGCCATGAACACGAGTCGCAACCACTCGAACAACATGCGCAGCCTGAGCACCATAAACCAGGAGGGTAAGTTCCCCTAAACCCTTAAAAATTGTGATAGGAATTGCCCTCTAAAGTTTCGATTTGTTTCGATCCCACACAGCTGATCTGATCGAGGAGATATCATCGCACGAGCTGGAGGACGACGAGAGCAGTCCGGTGACGGTGATCGAGCAGCAGCAGCAGCAGCAGACCGACTCGCACAGCGCCAATTCGACGCAATCACAGCGACCCCGTGCCCGCCAGCACTCCTTCAGCGACACCCTCGACGAGGATGATTATACCAATCGCAATGTGGCGGGAGCGGCGCCAGTGCGTCCCGCTGGCCTGGCCTCGTCACCCTTCAAGGATGCCACGACAATGGACGGCAGCAGCAATGGTACGGGAAACGGTGCCGGTGGGGAGTCCGAGGGTGATGTCATTGGCAACATTGACCAGTTCGTGATGCAGCCAGCGCCACAGGGCGTCCTCTACAAGTGTCGGATCACACGCGACCGCAAAGGCATGGACCGGGGCCTCTTTCCCATCTACTACCTCCATCTGGAGAGGGACTATGGCAAGAAGATATTCCTGCTTGGAGGTGGGTTAGGATTATATTCTTTAATTTATTATTTTTGACTCATTTGATTCCCTTTGAAGGTCGTAAACGCAAGAAGAGCAAGACCTCCAACTACATAGTCAGCTGCGATCCCACGGATCTGTCCCGCAATGCCGATGGCTTCTGTGGCAAGCTTAGATCCAATGTCTTTGGCACATCCTTTACGGTCTTTGACAATGGCAACAAGGAGAGCTCAGAAAGTCCTAGACTAGACCTGGCAGTTATTATTTATGTAAGTATTAAGCATTTTTCTATTACCTTTAAAGACTTAAATAATTAATTAATGTCTTTTCCAGGATACCAACATTCTGGGCTTCAAGGGACCCCGCAACATGACTGTGATACTGCCGGGCATGACTGAGGACGATCAGCGTGTCAAGATCAGTTCGGCGGATCCCAAACAGCAAGGCATTCTCGACCTGTGGAAGATGAAGGTAAACTAGTCTCCTTTTAGTGTATTCTCTAAAAACTAATTAATTTATTATCTCAACTTTAGAACATGGACAACATTGTGGAGCTGCACAACAAGACGCCGGTGTGGAATGATGAGACCCAGTCTTATGTACTGAACTTTCACGGACGCGTCACCCAGGCGTCGGTGAAGAACTTTCAGCTGGTCCACGACTCCGATCCCGAGTACATAGTCATGCAGTTTGGTCGCACATCCGAGGATGTGTTCACCATGGACTTTCGCTATCCCCTGTGTGCGATGCAGGCCTTTGCCATAGCCCTAAGCAGTTTCGATGGCAAAATAGCCTGTGAGTAGGTCTGTCCCTGCCAGGATAGTCGGGTCACCCGCTGCCTTATGTACAGCTAACTGGAGGCATAGTTTGGAGAAAGTCTTGGAAATCTAGTCACTCGCAGAACACGAAATCGGTTGATATATAAATAGAAACTATGGAGGTGGCTCCCATTGTGTATGACATTTATTCAGAATGTGCTCACCGATTTTATAAGAACATTATTTTCTAGATCTTAATGTGCCCCCCTCTAGAGATAAGCTCACGAATCAAAGTAAATGCCATCAAAGGAAATATCAATTTTATAGTCCGCATATAGCAACAACTGCAGAACGAATATATATAGTATATATTATGTAAACTGTATCAAATGCGATTACTATTAGTCGTTAAAGAGAGCATTACTAACTCCTGCTGAGCTCTAAAACGTATTACTCTAAGCGGCTATCGATCAAACATTTATTTTTCATTGTTAAGGAACAGCTTAGATTCGTCTATTTACGTATTTAAGAGTCAATATCACACAAATGCAAACTGAAGATAATAATAAAGAGAAAACAATCGTCGAAATATTTGTTTTTCTTTGTTTATTTTTTATTCGCTTCTTTAAGTACATGTCATTACGTTATTTTGGTAAATGCAAGACTGCTGGCCCTTTACGTGTTAATTACAAAATGTATTTACAAAAACAAATGTCTGCAGATCTGACCTCAAGGCCATATACTTAGTATAGCTGGGAAAATAGATTTCAACATCGAAAATATGAATTAATTACAAAATTATAATTATATCTCTTCGATTAATCCATTTATTTTATATATAAATTTCGAGAAAAGTCTTTATTGATCTTTTCCCAGCTTTACTGTACAAATAAGTTGTAAAAACATTTTCCAAAATAAGTTTTAAATCTGAGATTCACTATAATAACCAATAAGTACAATGGAATTACTTGGAGCGGCACACTCCCCACGTTTTGTGTGTGTAATCTTAGTCAGACTCTGCACCATTCACAGAAACACCCAATTTATGTCTTTATACACGCCTATAACTGCTATTCGATTCAGGCCAATGCCAACTTTTGCTACGAACGCTTACGCGGCTTGTGCGTGGGCCTCTCCTGGGGCAGCTTGAACTCAAGCGGATCAAAGTCCTCGTACGCCAGCTGTCGCTCTGGCGCCGTATCAGGTAACTTGTTGATTTTCTGCAGGCGAGCGTGGACTATCTGCAGATGCCGGCCAATGTAGTCCTCGGCGGGGGCCAGGCGCTGGGCATACTGCAGACAGGCGGCCGCCTTTGCCAGCCTCTTGCGCTCCACAAAGACCACGCACAGATTGTGCAGGCCCTGGGTGTTGTGCGGATCGTAACGAAGGATGCTGCGATAACACGTTTCTGCCGCGTCCAGATCCTTCATGTGGTTTATGTAGATGTCGCCCAACAGGATTAGGCCCTTGACATGCGAGGCATGATGACGAATCAGCTGGTTGAGGAACGGCACCGCATCGAGGGGCCTCTTCGTGTCTGCCAGCAGCAGCGCCAGATTGAACAAAGCGCTGCGAAAGTCCGACTTTAAGTGGATGGCCCGCTTGAAGAACTGCTCGGCCTCGTCGAAGCTCGACTCGTCCATGGCTAGCATGCCCAAGTTGAAGTATACCTTCTCGTTCTTATCATCCTTGGCCAGCACTTTGTACAGGCGAGACCGTGAGATCTGGCGAGCCTCTTCTCCGCCCAGTTCTTGCAGCAAAATGGCAGAGTTAAGCAGCGCCTGCTCGTGCTCCGGATACAGTTCGATGGCCTTGTTGAAGTACACCTGGGCCTGCTGACTCTTGCCCTGCTCCAAAAAGACCACGCCCAGGTTGTAGTAAATATCGGCATTCTCGCTGTCGTAGAGCAAAGCCTGTTCATAGACCTCCTGCGCCTGGGCAGTGCGGTTCAACTTCATCAGGATGTCGCCGCGGTTTATATACGCCTGGACATAATCGCTCCGCATGCTAATAGCCTGTCGATACAGATGATCAGCCTCCTCCAATCTCGTTTGATTCTTAGCTATGAGATTCGCCAGGTTGATAAACACGTTCAGGTGATTGGGAGCGATGCGCGCATGGTAACTAACGCCAGGCTTGGCCTGGGGAAACAATGCCTTGGCCTGTACATAGGCCTGTTCAGCCTCCGCATACCGCTTGAGGTGATTAAGGGTCCTCCCCACATTTATGTGGGCCCCAATATCGTCCGTCTGTATGCGCACGGCCTGCTGGAAGTAGAGTAATGCTTCCTCGAATCTGCCATCGTTCTCCAGAGCATGTCCCACGTTGTTATACAACTTGGCGTTGCGCTGATTTACATGCACGCCCGACATAAACAGCGAGTACTCCGTGCGCCAGTCCCAATTGCGTTGATGGGTCTTCAGTGCGTGAGAGAGCAGGAGGACGGCCATAGCAGCCTGCCCCAATCGTCGCCCTCCGATGCGCCTCTGTAGCTGCTCAAATCCATACGCCACTAGCAGGCAGTAGCCCATCGATGGCATGTACAGAATGCGTTCGGCCACCACAAACCCAACGGGGAAGAACAAATTCGATGCAGGGAGGAACGGCAGCACCATCCAGCCGAGACACATGATCAGTGTTCGTGATTGGGCCAGATTTCGGGAGAAGCAGGCCTTGACAGCCAAAGCGCCCAGTGCCGCGAAGGTTAGCAGTGTAGTCACGTTCCGTGCATCCCCAAATCCCTCCAGCAGCGGGACAGTGCCTGAAATAAACCGAACGAAAGAGACGTTTGGAATTAAACAAGTTTCAACTTTTGCTTCTATCCAGTTCTTACCCATTGTCCAGTCGCAGCAGAGCTGCACGGGGCAGAGCAGCAGCCAGCAGTTCAGGTAAATGAGGTAGCCGTAGGTTAGTTGCCGCTCGGGCGTCTCTGCCGCGGAGGCCGGATTGTCAAAGCGCGTGAAGATGGGCAGCTGAGAGCCCATCACATAGACGCGCCCCGCCAAAAGAGCCAGCGTTATGCCAGCCAGGAAGCACAGGCGTTTCCATAGCGCCGAGGAAGACCATCGTCGGATGCCGGATGACTTCGTCAGTTTGGGCGACTGTTGCTCGGGCTGCTGTTCCTCGAAGAGTCGCAGCACCAAGTGGCAAAGATGCAGCGGACGCAGCTGCTGCACAACGAACAGTTCGTAGACCACACATATGCCAGCAATGGTGATGCCCTGCTCCTTGCACAGCATGGAGGCCAGCAGGCAACTGCCAAAGCAGGAAAACAGTGCCAGCCAATGGGTGCGAGGCGAACCGCCCGAACCCGATTCGGCAACGGACTTTGCATAGCTGAGAAAGGCCGCCAGAAAGCAGATGGAAGAGAGCAATTCAGCGCGACCGACGACGCCAGTAACGGCCTCCGTGTGCACCGGGTGAGTGGCGAAGAGCAGTGAGGCCACGAAGGCGCATGTGTTAAGCGAGGCAGATGCAGCCGAGGCCGTATTACTGCCCCGCGATGCACACTGGCGCAGCAGGAGCCGGCAAGCCCGACGCCACAGCAGGCAGACCGTTAAGTGCAGCAGCAGGTTAACGAAGTGGTAGCCAAACGGCTCCAGCGCATGCAGCAAGTAGTTGAACCGGAACGTCAGTACGGTGAGCGGCCGATAGGACTTGTGGGACTGCTCCTTGCGCATCGGCGTGCCCCAAAAGTCGTTGAGAAAGACGTTGCGCAGCGGCGTGTGGGGTCGCAAGTCCTTGTTATCCCTTATCGCACTGATGTCATCGAACACCAGTCCGCACTGGGTGCTGTTGTAATAGCAGGCGATGCAGGCCACGCAGATGCACAGGAACTCGAGCAGGTTGCGTTGCGAGGAGGAGCTCGTTGCCCTGACTTCCCGATCCCGCTCGTTCTGATGGGGATGCATACTGGCGCCGGGGTTGGGGTTCGTTGACATGTTGGCTTCGCGTTACTTCGTGAATCGTTTCATGTATCCATAATTGCTCCGTCAGCGGCGGTGAAATGTTGCATGCAGGTTTTTGCGTCCCTAGATGGTCTGAAATAAATGTCCAAATGGGAAAACCATAAACTATTATTAGCCTGTCGTGCTGACTGCAAATCTAGATAGCAAATGGTTTCGTGCTAACTTGACTTGCTAGCTTTACTTAGAGAAAAGCTAAGAGTTAATAAAAAAAAAGAAAGCCCTAAAATGTATGCTATATAAATGCAAACAGGAAATCAGATAGCTAATTAAGGGGCTTTCCCAAGGCGAAACTGCAATAACATATATAGAAGTGTAGATATATAAACGCCCCATTCCCATATTTTTGGATACACACAATCTACCCCCAAACTTTACTTTGACATAAGCCGCCGCCTCCCTTCATAATCTTCCTTCCTTCCATGTAATGCACTCACCAATTGGCCAGGCTGCTCAAAGGATTCTTAATAATGACAAAGTTTGCACCGTTTTTATGACAACTTGAAGTTCTACAAAGACACAAAAACTGATTGCGGAAAAAATCAATTAACACGCAACAAAGTAACTCCGTCCCGGTTACTGTCCTGGATACAGACTGCTCACACAAAGGCCCGAAGTTAACAAAGTTGTAAACTGCGGCCCGACAGAGCTCCGGCCTTAGGATCCGGAGTCCGGACGGAGAGCGGCGAGAAACTGCAGCCCCGAGCGGGGCAGAGCGAGAGCGAGTGCGATTTGTTTGCATAAACTGCTGTAAATATTGTGGGACTTGGAGGAGAAGCCACTCGAGCATTACTAGGCGGGGCACATAGGCGTAGGAGGAGGAGGATGCAGCGCGGCGGGCGGCAACTTTGTTGCACTCAATGTCATCGATTTTCCGGGCGGACAGTCAAAACAAACCACCACCAAGTAAACGCTCGTAAAGAGCGCACGCACCAAGTCGGAGTCGGAGCTGAGCGAAGCAGATTGGACTGGGAGCCGGAGTCGCAGCTGAGCGCAACTTTGTTGCACGACCGACATTTCCCGAAGGACGACCGGGGTCGCACGTGCTCCGTTTTCCGTTTTCCCGCCAAGTCCGGCGCATGAGCCCGCGAGTCCTTGCACTTTCACTTGGTCGCCTCTCTATCCACTCAACGCTCTCACGCTCTCTCCTCGAAAATTAATGGACGTTTGTGTTTTTGTAAAATTACTTTGACCGAGATACCGCTCGAATATGGCGCTGGACGTGGAGGTGGAGCTGGCGCTCGAGCCGGATACGGAGTCGGAGCCGGAGAGCTAGCATTGGGTCCTCTCCCATTTCAGCATGGACGCCATTACATCGGCGGTGGCCACAAGCACACACACACCCAAACAGTCACAAGGGGCAAACAATCTGAATTTACAACTTTGTTGCAATTTTGCACTATTTACAATGTTGCTAGAAAGGGCACTGTCGATGTATGTAAAAGGGGCAGCAGGAGCTGCTTACCGTGGCGCGGGGGCGAAGTACTTGTTGAGGTAGATCCATGGCCACAAAATAAAGTTACATTTTAACACAAATCAGAGCGACTTGGGATGGATTTGTTATTGTGTTATCGATTGACGGTTGTCGGCTGCTTCCTCTTCTGCACAATCGACTGGAGTTGGGCGCGTGTATCGGTCCTGACACGAAGAATCCCCCATATAACGAGATTATTAAATATCTTAAACTACAATAACAACTTTCTTCGCGGAAAAACGAATAAAATATTGAATATTAAATAAAAGGGAAATAGTTATCTCCAGAAGGTGGTGTTTTGTCGGTTTGGGTTTTGCGTCGTGACACAAAAGACATGCCGGCTAAAACCAATGGTGGCCGATAGGCACATATATCGAGTATATTCCATCTCTACCGCGTTTTTCGGTAAAAGTGGAGAAAATAAATAGCATTTTTTACCGGATCTCTAATAAAACATCACAGAGAAATATCTAGCATTACCATGCCTACAGAGGACTTCTACTTGCGCTATTACGTAGGCCACAAGGGCAAGTTTGGCCACGAGTTCTTGGAGTTCGAGTTCCGGCCGGACGGCAAGCTGCGGTACGCCAACAATTCCAACTACAAAAACGACACCATGATCCGGAAGGAGGCCTTTGTGCATCAGTCCGTGATGGAGGAGCTAAAGCGTATCATTATCGACTCGGAGATTATGCAGGAGGACGACCTGCCATGGCCGCCACCAGACCGTGTTGGCCGCCAGGTAAGTTCTCAATAAACGACCGCATGTAAGGGGCTGTACTAACCAGATGCGTTTCAGGAACTGGAGATCGTCATCGGCGATGAACACATCTCGTTCACAACCTCGAAAACTGGCTCGTTGGTGGACGTGAACCGATCGAAGGACCCCGAGGGACTGCGCTGCTTCTACTACCTAGTGCAGGATCTCAAGTGCCTGGTCTTCTCACTCATCGGCCTGCACTTCAAGATCAAGCCAATATAATCGACATATTTGATCGTAAGCCTAAGCCTATTTAACAGACGCATTATTTTTGGTAATAATCCTCTACAGTACGTGTACCCGTATTAGCTATAATGACATACTCTTGTGTACAGTATGAGAAGTCTGGATAAGTGAAAGAAATCAACAAAATGAATAAATAACGACAATGAACAATGATTAATTTATATTTCAATATGGCGTTTTATAGGATGTAATGGATAATTCAATGTCAAAAGGTATTAGATGAGGAAATACTACTTAATATTAATTACATACAATTAAATGAATCAAACAGACACTTGCTTTGATATCTGAAGTGCAGAAAATGGCATAATTCGTTAGAAATTACATTGAATTGAACAAAAAAGTATAGAATTCAATAACGATTGCTGATATTCCAGTTCAGAAAAGTTCAAGATGGATAAAGACTTTTTTGCTGGGTGTACTGCATACTATGTGTGTGCTTATCCTACATATATACCCACGAGATGGGGACTAATGTATCTTATGCTTCTGTATATCAAATCTGGCTCAGAACCAATCAGTTTGCATACCCATTCTTCAGAGGACCTTTTTGTATGCTCAGCTAAAATACTTCAGTGGTAATGGTTTGAGGACTGAGTTTTGTTTATATGGAAGTTTCGATCATATTTCAGAATTTTGTACATGTATGTGTACATTTATGATCATATGAATATGTTCGCCTTTACTATTACGAGAGTATTGAGTCGTTTTGTTATGGTTAAGACTTCTGCATTGTTATGTATAGTTAACATACAAGTTTATGTACTTTGGTTTATATCTATATGTATAAGAAGGCTCCATTATACAGTCGCTGAGTTGGGAGTCAATGGGTTGAGAGAAGTCTGGGCAAAAATCTGAAGTTAGTCTGGAGAAACAGTTGAAGGCAAACGGACACAGCAGTAAAAACATTTGATTGCTAGTAAGTTATTCTTTTTAGAATAATACAAAATAGTTAATACAATTTAAATCTCTCTACAGATCATGTATCGCCAGCAGCTTAGTCATTGGGATTATGATGATAGTGACGATTCTGATGACCAGTACAATTTTGGGGATCAGTACGATTTTGAGGATCAGTACGATTGTAGGGACCAGTACGGTTATCAGGATCAATACAAATCATATTCGAATGATAACTACCAATCTAACACCTATCGCAACGGCGGAGGGCGTTACCAGCATCCTTCGTCCAATGGAAAAGGGCGTAACTTCAATGCTGGGCGCAGTAATAATCAGCAATCCGTTACTCGCCGTGGTCAGCAGACCCAGGCTTCAAATGATGAACCGACTGTGGATCATAGTGGGTTGATCGAAGTGGTACCTTCCTCGTCTGCAGCAATTCCATCAAACATTTTAAAAATGGTCCCATCTGGCAAAAATATCGTTCTAAATGTCATAAATATTAACCACAACTATTAATCTGAATTTATTCAAAATAAAATAAACCTTGAATATACAAGAGTTTGTGAACAGTAATTTTATTTTATTTGTTATTATTATAACATTTGGTATCTAAATTTTTGATGAATCATAGCCTGAAAGCCTTAGTTGCTCTGTCTTACCTAAGAAGAAACTGTATTTGTTATTACAATAAAAATAATAAAATTAATACTCTTGATGAGCTTATCCGTAAGAATAAAATTTGTGACCAATCTAAACTATTTCAGTTTTTTAATTTAAATCTGTAATTTCTGCTTTCTTAATCTAATAAAAACCAAAACAGATCTACTTTCCGAACCAAAACCTTATCATTTTTGGCTTAATTATGATTGCTTTAAAATTCTACCGCTTGATCTGTGTGCTTTTTTAAAGCACTGTTTTAATATATTATTTTAGCCCTTATATCACCTCTCATTTATATATATAGCTCCCTTTTTGCCCTAAATGTAAAAGAAATGAAGAATTGAGCAGTGATCGTAAAATAATAAAAATTTAGACATTCTTTCCTTTGAATCCTTACGTAAGCTGATTACAAGCAGAAAATAAATAATATTTAAAGCCCGCTTCGTGGAACATAGCCCAAATTGTATGTACAAATATATGGCGTCGCTTTCCATCGAGTTTCTGTGTACATATCCAGAATCTGTATATAGAATCCCAAGCTGCTGATGTGGCAAGAAAAAGGGCGAGGATCGTTGGCAGCTAAAGAAATACGATTCAGTAGCTAAAGGCAACTGAAAGAGTACAGACGTTTATTGTGAAATCGAAAACCTTGGTGGGTATTTAATATTATTTGCAAATTGTGATGAAATTAAGTTTTATTTGGCCTTAAGTACCACCTTCACCATGAGTGACCGTCAACTGGACAACTGGAACGGAGGCCAAAGCCACCAGTACGAGTATCGGCAGACAACCTATTCGAACCAATGTGCCAAGCCGAGTAAGGTGACCACTCGTCAAATCCAGGCCAACAATCGCATGGCTGCTGCTGAGGTCCAGCAGATCACCCGTGCGCTGTCCAGCAATGCCCAACCGAACACATTCACTTATAATTACATCAACATCAACCACAGATATAAATAAAAGGGATCTGAAGATGTGGAACATGCAACTTGATGGCTGATTGTCCTTAATTCGTTTCCCATTTCCAAGTTGTATAACAAGTTCAAAATAAATTGAAGGAAACGATTCAAAACTTGAAAACTATTTTATTTCTGCCAACTCAATTGAAGCTTAACAGGTTGACTGTATATTTTAAAGGTAATACTCTTTATATCAAATTTTGGGTAACATACAAAAAAGCGTGGTAAAATATTGAAGTCCTTTACATTTGTACAATATAATTTAGTCTGTATTTTACAAAAACTGGCGGAATTATCTTACTGCTGAGCTTATAACGTACCTTATGCATATGCCACTAAATGGGATCTAATAAAACTGGTTCAAAAGACGCACGCACGAAACGTTCGAGACTCGCATTATCCACCTACAAATGCTAATAAATTCAGTCTTTGGGGTTACTTAACTAGAACTTAACTAAACCGTGGGGCCTACGATCGATCTAACACTAGAGGAAGCTCTTGTAGAGCCGAATCCGTAGGTCTCAGAGTCATAACTGAGGCTGCTGCTGGTGCAGGGCCAGAGTGGCTGCGACATTATTGCTGGGTCGCTCCAAGTAGCTGCCATGGCCGGGCATGGGCATGGACATCGGCATTTCCAATTGCTGTTGGTGGTGGTGATGAAGTTGGGATTGCTGTGGGAGCGTTTGCTGCTGGTGGGACAGAGCAGGTGGTGGTGCCTTCATTAAACTAGGCGATGGCTGGAGAGGAGTATTGCTGCCCAAACCGGCGCTACTGCCGCCGGGACTAGGACCGCCCTCTTTAAGCGGACAGCCGATGGTGAGGCGTACATGGAGACCGGACTCCTTAATGAGATTCACCACATCGCCATGCGTCATGCCAGCTATCTCGATTCGATTGACTGCCACAATGCGATCGCCCACTTTCAGCTCACCACAACGATCTGCCGGACTGCCCGGTATAAGTTTTCCTGAAACACATAAGAAACATTAGATTTCAGTATTACGAATACAGGCACTTATAATCCGTTCGCACCTATAGTCGAGCCGTAATAGTGATTCGATGATGAAATTATAACAAATCCGAATCCCTCATTTTCATGCCGGCTCACAATCACATCGTAGGGATAAGGCCTCTGCTGTGAGCTCAGCGGCAGAGCTTGCTGCAGAAGCGAAGTGCGACGCCGACGCAGTATCATGGTAACCTGCCCGCGCAGGGCTGACTCACCCACCAAGGAAACAACCTTGTGATGCGAAGAATTGAGCTGAAAGAAGAGAAATATTAAACCCGTCGCCTCGGCGATATAAAAATCTTTACTTACCACATTAATGCCGTCGATGCTGAGAATCTCGTCGCCGGTGGCTATGCGCTGGTCCTGATCCGCTGCACCGCCGGGCACTATATGGCCCACAGTGACCTGGGAGCCCTCCTCGGTGCCGCCAACAATGCGAAACCCGAAGCCTAATGCCTGGCGCTCGAGCGTCACCTCGGTCAGTTCGCACTGGTCCGCGTCTTCGGAGGCGTCTAGCAGGGCTCCGTTTCGCCAGCTCGGGGAGTGCTGAATCTGTGACTGCTGCTGGTGGGGAGGATCGAGATTGGCAAAACCAACACGCCGTCGATCGCTGAGCAGTTCATTAACCCTTCGCTGAATGCGTTCGTTCTGGAGGTGCGCCGTCTGCAGCGGAGAATATTGACCGCTGCCAGTGCCTGACATCGCAGCCTGCTGCGCCTGAACAAAGTAGCCCGGGCGATAGCGCTGCGCCTGGCAGTCGTAACAGTAGCAGGACTCGTGGTGGACCAGTGGCAAGGGAAGCGGCTGCATGCTGGGTGGCAGTCCGTATATGCCACCATTCGGATCTCCCTGCAGTGTGGCCTCCGCCAGGCGCTCGCTCAGACGACTGACCATCTTAGGATATGGGTCCATGTAGGGTATATCGTCCAGTTCCTGCAGACTGTTGTTCGACTTGGCCTGCGCATGCAACTGCAGCGGTTTTCGTGCCTCAATTTCGCTCCTGTTACGCTCCTCCAAGTTCGCCGTCCACCTCATTGCTGGGCGTTTGCACTCGTGCCCTTCTCGTGTCCACCAGTGGAGTCTTGGGGCGCATGGGCAGCACCTCCTTTACCTGGGTGCTATACAGGTCTGCCGTGGGCGTTTTGCTGCGAAAGAGGCCGCTGCCCACAAAGTTCTTGCGCAGCTTGGCCACATTGCCCACCTGGCTGAGTTGGTTGAGGGTATTGCTGGTCGGCTGATCGGGCGGAGTGCGCTGGATCTTAACCACTGTGGGCGTCGTAAGGCTGCACTCCTTGAGTAGCTCCACGACATAAAAGTGCGGCTTGCTGCGCACATTCAAGCCATTGATCTCTAGAAGAACATCGCCTTCCATCAGTTGAGTGCAGCAATTGCGATCCAGGATCTTCTTCACAATCTGACCGCAGGCAGAGTCCGCGATGGTGAACCCAAAGCCCATGGCGCCCTTCATAATGGAAAAGGTGTACAGCTCGGGCTTCTTCATCAGAATGAAGCCGCTGCCAGCGCCACTGGCCTTGTCGCCGGACAAATCCAAGAAGTTGTAGTTGCCATCCATATTGAGGCGTCGTTGCTTGTCCGACTCTCGTCCGTCCACGGCCATGGTAGTAACAACCTCGTTGTTGGGATCATTTGGATCAAATGGCAATGGGTAGCCACGACACACCTCAAGGGCTGCCCTTTCCCCGGGCATAATTGATTGAAAAATGTTGACCATATCGTGGTGCGTGTAGCCGAGCACACAGGTGTCATTGACATAGACCAAAACATCGCCCGTTTGCAGCTGTCCGTCCAGCCAGGCCGGACCATTGGGCACCACTGTTTTGATCTGTAGAAACTCCTCCACATCACCGCCAGAGGTGCCATCACTGCCAACGATGGTGAAGCCCAGGCCCCGAGATGACTTCACCAGCGTCGTGTTAATGCGTTGACCTTGTAGCTCGGCTGGGTTGCGGGTGAACTTGTAGGGAAGCTTTACAGGGACCACTCCTGCGTCATCCTCCTCGTGTTCCACAGCTGCCTCCGAGGCTATGGCCTCTGGCAGTATATTAGGTGTCTTTGAGCGCTGTTCCTGCACCAACTGTTGTTGCTGCTGCTGCTGGTGCTGCTGCTGCTGGTGCTGTTGTTGTTGTTGACGCTGCTCAGCTGCCCGACGCTTAGCCTCCAGCACTGGGTTTTCGTACTGAGTCCTGCGGTTCACATGGTCAATAAAGTACATACCATACATGGAATCTTCAATCTTTTCCCAGCCATAGGGAAGCTCATCTTCGCAGCAATCCTCTAGGGATTTCTTTTGGTATTTAGAAAGCCTTGGGTCCAGCCAGTGAGATGTTCCGGTGTTGTGACTGTAAGAAAACAGCTTTATGGTTAGTCCAGGTCTCAAAAGCAGACATTAAAAAACTCACTCGATAAAGTAGAGCTCGCCGCGATCCGTGTAGGCGGTCTCCCATTTGGGCGGCAGGGGCCCCAGTCCATCGCCCGGGTCATCATGATTCTCGTGGTGCTGATTCTGAACATCCCCGACTCCGCACTCGCTGCCCAGACTGCTGTCACCGGTCTCCCCATTGTAGTATGTGTTCTGCAGCAGATTCTCTGTGAATTAAAGGTAACTCCGTTAATCATTGTTTGCAGTCGGCACAAAGAAACCCAGCCCCAAATCGTTCAATGAACCCAAACACTCAACTGCAGGCTGGAATTGGCCAAAACAAGTTGCTGTTGGTAATGCTCAGCCAGCCGAAAATAGTTTGGTGTGGCCACAAAGGCAACGCCAATGTCCCATCGCCCCCCATCTCCTGCCATTGACCATTCCCCGCTGGTTCCACCTGCTCCCGTTGGCTTCGCTGAAGCGTGAAGCGCTTTCGATTGGGGCAAGCCGGAATAATAATTATTATTAGCAGTTGGCAACTGCTAGCCAGGCTCTGGCCAGGCTATGACCTACTTTCCGGGCCCACGAAGCTAATGGGACTGGGCGCCGCAAAGAGCTCAAACGAACTCCCCACTCAAGTCGGATGAGTAATGGGGAATTTTAATTACGGCGGCCAAGTGAAAGAAGTGAATGAATGGAATGGAATGGCCTATGCAATTAACCAAGGCCAAAGCGATTTCGCTTGGCACCACCGTTATGGGATGATCGCCAGATAAGCCCTAAGAATGAGTCAGGTTTCTTCGAAGAGCAGAAGATCCAAGCTGCTTTCCATACCCGGAAATGGTTTAATTTAAATTGTCGTAACTCCAAGCTGAATTGAACATTTTTTTAAATAAATATTTCTATGTTCTAAATGCAGATTGTCCAACTTTAGTGTCACTTGGCTTAACATCTTCTTTTAAATATTAAAATATGTTTTCTTCCAACTGAAAGTCTTTTTTAAAACAATTTTTTTAAGCTTATTTGTTTGTTTTTCATCTAAAAGTCAGCCTAAAGAACGTTTTTGTGCAACAGAAAGTCTGCCTAAGAAAATCTTTACCTGTTTCCAGTTGGTAATTATGCTAAAATATGCATCGATGTTCGTTAGAAAATGGAAGTAAAGCGCGGACTGGATTCTCGGGACCGGACCACTCATCGTTAACCCCTTTCGAGGTGCATGCCCCCGGCTCACACATCACAGAGATGCGAATGTCGGCTGGGCTGGGCCTTGGCTAATCGAATGACGAGACCGAAAGACCCACCTGAACATCATTCAAAACATATTGCGAGCGAATGATTTGCATAGAAAAGATGAATATTTATGCCACAGACACTTGCGAATGGAGCATGAAACGAGGCGGGAAAGACTGGAGAAGATGACACATCTGTGAACGGTAAAAGCGCCATCCGCCTTGTGTTTGATTTCAGGCTCGGTCGGGGGGGGGTGGTGGGAGGTGAGCAGCTCTGGGGAAATCCCCGCCCTCCTTAGCTCGTTTGAATAACTGCAGTTGATGTGTTGGTGGGAGTCTGCATAATCCAGAAAGTGTTAACGAACGAGAGAAACGAACTGAAGAACGGGGGGGCAGGGTGTGTGCTCCCAGCACGGAAGTTGTTGGCGGCACAGTTTGCCTTGCCCCATCTTCCAACTCCCCCTTTTATTTTCCTTTGCTTGCTGCTTCGTTCGCAGCTTCACTTGCTTGCATCTTGTAAATATTTGCTTTTTCTCCAGAGGGGAGGAGGGAGGGAGGAGAAGGGGCAGGGGCAGGGGCATGGAGCATGGAGCGGGAGGGCGTATTTGATCACCAGATGTAGCACACAAATAATGCTCACAGCTGTATATGGAATGGACCAGGGAAGCTGCTACACACACTGGAATCTGGACTAAATGCTGTTTACACTGGCCATCCCACACCGGCTTATACATAAGTACCCATGTTTATATCTACACTTATCGCTTGCTGTTGGACAAATAAGAAAATAACAAATATGCGGCACACATTTTCAAAGATATATACATATATCTGCATATGCTGAAAATTTATTGTCTGCTGTTTTCTTATCGCTTCTTCATGTCTGTCGCGCTGATAAGCAATGCAAATGTTTACTTTTCTAATGAATCAGCATATAGAAAATGCACGCGAAATTTAAAAGATTAAATAAGAAGGCCAAAAATTATGTCTCTTAGGCTTTGATAACCCTTAACAATTATTTAAAGTTTGTTTTTTAGATTTTTTGTTAACTAAAGGTAGAGAGCCTGAAACCTCTAAGCCATTTAATCTAAACTCCAGCCTAAGCATATTTTGAAACTTTTATATTGATTCTTTAACTCAAAAACTAATAAATAAAATATTAATTACTTAAGGAAAATCTTTAGCTTTTAGAAAAACACCTATTTTTATTATTTTAAATTTTCTTGGGGCTCTAAAATCACAAACTCATCTGTAGGAGTTGCCGACGTGGTCCAGTAAAACGGATATCTGGTAAACCAGCTCACAAAAGTGACTCATCTGCTGGCAATGCCGGCTCAAAACACGAAAAAAAAGACAGAGACTAAAAAGCAAAGCCACACAAAGAATATCCATTACTCATAATTACAGGGATCACCGTAGCCGCTGCCTGCAAAGATGATTGACAAACGATTATTTCCACAGATTGCGGCTAATTGCACCTGGAATTGGAAGAGTAATTCAAGAAACCGTTTGCCAGAGATCACATTAGGCCAGTTCAATCTTATCGCTCGATCGATCGGGAGTGCATTTATGCCCGAGTAAAATGTCTAAAAATAATAAAAAGAAAATACAACAAAGAGCAAGTACCGAACATGTGGTGGAATTGAAGCAAACACAAACAATTTCCGAACAAATTACGTAAAGTCTCTGAGCGCCAGTTCATTGACTTTGGAAAACAAAAGTCTAAAGCAAATGAAAAGGGCCGGAGAGAGGCGTGTCAGGTCGGGAGTGAAGTGAGCACAGGGTCAGGGGGCGTGACCGCAACGAAGTGCCGGCCTCGGCCGCTTTTTCGCCTTTCTTGAACTTGCTCGTGGAAGTGCTTTAAAGGTACCCATTATCTAATGGTTGGAGTTATTTAATTAAATGGTTTTAGTCACATTTATGGCACACAGTTTGCCTGAATCCCAAAAGTTGTTTTCCAAATTTGATATATATTTAAAATCGTGAGCTAATTCTTGGCACGTTCCGCCCGACACTTTCAAGTTGTCACTAGGATCGTGGCTTTCAGCACGATCTTAAAACAAGTTGATGGACAAGACGAGGGAAAAATTCAAGGGAATTTTGTTATAATTTCAACCATTTTATCGGTAGGGAAGCCTTGCGGATCTAAAAACCTAAGAAAGTATGCTTAAAATTTATGTTAAAATGATAAAATTGTCATTGAAGATGAAGCATAAACGAGCTAGGATGGCAATTTGATAAATCTTAATGGGTCTAAGATATCTTTCTTCATTAATTTCATAAATATTTTCAATTAGAAAAGAAGTTATAATACCCTAAGATTATCTGTAAGGCAAGATATAATACTGTAAAACTTTCTTGTTCTATTTTAAGCCCTTAAATTTTATAAAAGTTAACCACAATTTCAATTAATTTTCATGCTTTTCATTATTTTTCTTTTCTCTTTAGAGAACTTTATACAATAGCCTCGCCGATCCCTCTTTAATTTGTATAATTCCCGAGTAACGTCAACATAAATTAACTGGTAATGGGATGCTTGTTGCATTGCCATCGCCTCTATCCTGTGTAACCCGCTAGAGTCCCGAGTTACGCAATGACCACTTCGGATGACTCCATGTCGGTGCTCAATTAGCGGGCAGAACTTGCAATTTACTCGGTCTCGGACCTGGCATGTAGCGGGTCCATTGAATGCTCCCCGACAATTTACTCCGCCCGCAATGGAATGCATCGCCTCCTGCCGGTCGATCCATGGATGATGCAGAGCATAAGGAAGTGGAGCAAAGTCAACGTCTTTGTTTGTTCTCGCAGGAAAAGAGAAGAAGCAAAAAAAAAAGGGGAGGCAAACCTATTCCCTATGTCATTTGTGACGACTCCCTCCCTAGGCCTGGGCCCCCCCGCCTAATGATTGCATCTAATTGGCTTTGCCTGCTTCGTTAACTTGGCTTACATGGCACGACATAAACCAGAGTTACCCCCGGCTGTTGTAATCAAGAAATTAATAATCGCAGCAGACGAGAGAGTGCGATGCAGGGCGGCTAGATGGGGACAACTGTGGAGCAACTTCAACTCCGTCGCCGGCAAAGATTCTCCACTGCTAATTGCCTCTGACGTGAGGCGTGAATGATAAGGCAGATACCCAGTCAGCTGGGGGAAAGGTGAACGCGTTCTATGGGTGGGTGGCTGAGTTGGTTGGAGGCCACGACGAGTTCATTGCCATCACTTGAGACACCAGAATCAGCACCCCCATAATGAGCAAGGGTTTTGCATTTATGCAATCACCCACCGTCCTCCAACGGAGTTTCTCAAGTCTTGATGTATGCGAGTTGCCAAAAAGAAAAACCACCTAACAATGGCGACAGCATGGAAGGGAAATTAAGCCAAGCGGCAAACGCTTAACAGATGATTCAGATACATACTAACCAGCCAGCAGTCTTGGCCAAGTTCCGAAAGCGATTTCCCATCCACACCTTAATTGTTGTGTTGTTTGAAATATAAACCAAAATGAGCACACGAGTGAGTGGGATTTCAGCTGGAAGAGTGTTTAGAAACACCAACAATTTAATATTAGACTGGTTATGAAATTCTTAAAATTCGTGAGCAATCCATTGGCAGTTATGGAAATGCCTTGTTTTTTAATGATCTACCGATAGTTAAGTTAAAGCCTAATAGCCACATCCACACCTACAGGTTTAATGTGGCTATAATTTAGACATTTCCTTGCTCTATGAATATTAAGTTTCCCACATCATCTAGACCAGCAATTACCTACGCCCCCGCCAGCTCACAGGTAAAGCCAATCCACCGACAATATCGAGGTTACCCATTTGGCTTTAAACTAAACCAGCTAAAGCAGCTACTCATTCATGAATGCAAACAATGCATTGTCCCACGAATTGGATGGCAAGTGGATCGACTAAGTTCAGGGGCTTCAATGACTCCCAAGCAGCTGTGAGAAAGTAATGTCGAGCGGATTAAAAGAAATGGGAGTACACCCAAAGCCAAGAAGGTGAAACCAATTGTTATATTGAAAGTGTAGTGCTTAGTCCTCTAAGAACTGGCTAAGAGCGAAGACCCACAACCAGTCAGTCGGTTGGCCAAAGCAGAAGAAGGTTAACAAGAAACCAAAAGTGTAAAGTGTAAAATGTGGGTTTGGGTTTACATGGAAACATTTGTAGCAATTCTCCCTTGGCACGTGTCTATAAAAAGACAATAAAAACCGAAACAAAAAAACCGATGCCACCCGCTGTTTCAGTACTTTTGTTTATATATTTTTTTTTTTTTCGTAATTTCCCGCTGCGAGCTAACTACTTTCATCGCCCTGCAAGTGCATTTCAAGTTGAAATTGAAACCGAAATTGTAATTGAAACTAAAACTGAAGCGGGAGTGGGAGTCGGAGTGGAAGTGATGCACATGTGAGGGCGGAAATGAGTCACTTGAGATCTACGGCCTAAATTGGTTCAAAGAGCTCTGGGTCGGTACTAATTAATTTTAATATTTTATGAGGCCAGCAGAAAATGGAAACTTGATTTAGATTTGGAACAAGCCACTCAATTAACAAAATACATAATTAATGGGTTCGAAGCTACAGAGATTTGGCAAGTCTTGTTTATAGATAAGTTAAAACAAAATAAATATAGAACAGAAAACAATTTAAACAGCTTTAATTTTAACAAGAAAAACTATATCACATTCTAAAAATATTATAATTTATTTTTAAAACTTTAAATAGGCTTTCTTTGGCTTACCCTTGCTGCCCTTTAAAATGCTGCTGGGTGGACCCCCTCGTCCGGGTGCTGTGGCTCCATTGCTGGCTATGCCATTGCTTGGCAATCCGGGGATGAAATGATTGGGCGCTGACATCTGGCTGTTCAGCGAGGAAGTGCCGCTAAGCGAGGCGACATCCTCGCGCGAGGCAGAGTTCCCAGCTGCTGAGGCAGATACCACGGATTTCTTGACAGCCGGCGGCGGTGGCGGGCGTAGATGGTGGCCACCTGGTGGCGGTAGACCGGCAAGCTTATCCCCATTACCGTTACCAACCACATCGGAGCCGGCGGCCAGTGTCTGGGAAACGGCGGCAATGTCGGCGGCAACATCGTCCACGTTGTCGCGGCTGCAATTGAATTTTCTGCTGCTTCCGTTGGCAAGGCTAGCATTTAGATTCGAGTTTCCGTTAAATGTTGCAAAACTGGTCGGAGCAGCAACAGGATGTGCATATGTGGATGTGGATGTAGATGGGAGTGCTGGTGTTGGTGGGAAGCATTTGGAGGCGCCAACTGCTGCTGCTGCTGCTGCTGCGGCTGTTGATAGAAGTGATTGCTAAAGTGCTGCGGCTGTGGCTGCTGCTGCTGTTGCTGTTGCTGCTGCTGCTGTTGATGCGATGGCGGCTGTTGCTGGAGCAATAGGTAATCGGTGGGAGACTTGGCGGCTGTCACGCCCCTGGTCGCCACACCTGCTCCTCCGCCGGCTGTTGCCGTTGTCGTGGCCGTGATTATTGGCATTCTGTGCCGGTTATCTTAGCTTCTATCGCGCTCTCACACTCACGAATTATTCCCGAGCAGCCTTAACCACTGGCGATTAGTCTTGCCATTGCATTTGAGATTCGTTATCCAATATCCAATTGTTTGTTTTTGCTTCGTCTTTTTATTCAGCGGGAATGATTACATCAACTTTGAATGCTTCTTCACTTTGGTTTTTTGTATTAATTCATTCGTCATTGAGCTTCCAAGGCAGTTTCGGGGAAGCTGCAAAACAGAATAATCAAACGAAATGCCATTAATTAGCAATATGCAAAGTAATATAAACAATTATTGCGTATATAAACAATAAAGTGGTTATGACAATGCTGAAAAAAGATATTCATGGCAAGGAGGAGGAAGCTATAATAAATTACGCTTTGTTTATTTTGCATTTATAAGCTTGATAAAAGTCTGCATCGGCTAGAGTTCTTTTTGAAAATATACAAAACGAAAATTTAAATAAACTTTGACTCTAATTCTAATGCGAGGATTCACAGGAAACTCTTAATGATGTCAACAATTTGTTTGGTGGAGTAGAAAACAAAAGGATTAACTGAATAACATACATTTTAACAGGAAGGATATGTTTTTTGAAGTATTAGAACTTTAAACCTAATAAAGACTTTATTTTGGAACTTATTTCAATGATAAATAATCTAGAAGTTTTATAAAACACAGTAAAAAAATACAGTTTAGGGACTATGAGATACCTGTTTCCAAATGTTTTATAAATCAAGTTTAATGATAAATCTTTTGGTTTTCACTTTCTAAAAATGATTACTGCTTCTTTTAAATTGTAAAAAACATTAAAAATAAATAATGCCACCTAAAACTGGCCTAAGAAAGTCAGCAAAAATGCTTAAACCTTGTTTTTAAGTTTCGTTTTTTATTTATTTGCAGTTTGTATATATCGTGCCTAAAACCTATATCTAATTTTATAAATTTCTACGTAAAGTAAATCCTACAATTCCTTCTCAATTTATCTGTTCATCTGCCACTAAGTGTGCTTGCTTCAGAGGCTTAGCCTCAAATATTTTGATTGTCCAACATTGTTGGGGCCTGATTTACGGCTAACTCAGAGCCAAAGTGCAGAGCCAACTATCCAGTTAGACAGCTCCAGGCCAGACACGATCACTGCAGACTGCACAACCCAAGTGCTGGCCATCGACAGATTGTTCAGTTGGGCTACCAGAGGAGGAGCTCCCGCCAGCCGCCAGCCGCCAAGCCTCTCTTCATTGTTGACATTGCACTTAAAAAAAATTTTACTCTAGACTTTCCCATGACAGACGATGTGTAATTATAATTATTTTTCTTGCACATTCCATGGTGAGGTGTTTTCTTTTTCTCTTCTCAAATTTTCGCCAGTTAAGGCAATTGAAATTATTTAACATTTTCTGCAGCATTGCAGTCAGTCATGAAAAATGTTTTTTTTTAATGACATTTATATAGCAAAAGTGCCGAGCATTTCGTATTTCATTTTAATGCAAAAAACTTTCTTCGTTTAATTTGCAGTAAACAGCTTTTTAAGAAACTGGTTTAGCCACTGATCAAATGTTGTAACTCTCGCTTCTGGCAAATTTACATTTCTTACATTTAGGGATAGTTAAATGGAACGATGGTTTCCCTGAGAGCAGCACAAAGAGGTTGACTCACGGCACACAATAATGATTCAGGGGCGGGAAGGGGGGAAAACAAAATTAACTGTGCGAAAAAAAAGGGGCATCAAACACGACAGCCACATAAAATTCCTCAAGCGAAAAATGTACTCCAATGAGAATGAAAAAAAAAAACGGAAGACGACGCTGCTCGATGAAGACTAGGAAGGAGAGAACACACTGAGGGGCACAAAGGGAGCTGCGGGCACCGCCACAAAGAATTCCAGCAGAACAAAAACAACAACAAATGCGAGAAACAAGTTTTTCAGATCGCCAGAAACCGAAAACAAAAAAAAAAAAACTGAAAGGCAACCCCCACAACTACACGGGGAATAAATTTATTGTCCTAGGAATTAAGAACATTTTTCGAAAGGAACATTAATTAAAGAAAACTATAATTAAAGGTCGATATCTTTTACAACATTTGTTAAATATTTTTTAAAGATTTCATTGGTGATTTAGTGGTTATTTAATTCAAGACTTGAGATCTCCAGATCTTTATTTCTTCAGCAAGTAATCCTTTTTTGGTATTTAAGGTATGGTTTTTAATACATTAATAATCAAAATATTCAATTATTTATATTATTTTAAAAACACTTTTTCTCTGTGCACTACAGGAGCGATCTGCTAGCTTTAGTGGTGGTTACACTTGCCTCACAAAACAGACCCAAAACCGAGACCTTAGCCGAACCGCAAATCAGCCAGCCACCTGTCGTCGTTTTGGTGGCCAGGCACAAACTGTATGGTAGCATTAGAGGAAGACCGCGGCAGGAGCCTGAAGGGTAGCGGACTCCGGAGCCACTTTCGACTGCAATCAGGCGGCGCACGACCAGAAAAGTCAACGAAGGGGCGCGGCAGCCGCAAACTGCAAAACGAGTGAAAAGCCAAACCAAAGCCAACAATTTCACTTCATGGGTGAAATTTATCATCGGCGTTTATGGCTGCCTAAGGTTTTCTGCGAATAGAGTGCCCGCGTCAAGCAGATGGAGATGAAAATGAAGATGCAGATACTGATGCAAATGGAGATGCAGATGTGCTGGTGGCACGTTGTCAAGAAAATGAGCCAACTTGTTACAGGGCAATCGTTTAAGACGTCCCTCATGATTTTCTTGAAGCTTTGAGAGATTTCTTTAAAAGATTTCTTTATAAAATTTTAAGTATTTATTTTTGTTATTATTTGTAGAAAAAGAAACACTTGAATTTTGCAACTAAATGTAAAGAAAATCATGTGATAATCAAGGTAAATGTTGAGGTTGAACAGTAAAACACAAACGGAGGATAAAAATGTGAATATTTGAAATTAAAAAAGATTTTACATATAAACATTATTTTTATTTTAATTAATAATTTTATATTAACAAAACTACAACTGAGATAATAAAATAATGAAGTTTTATAGCTTTATCTTGAGCCTGACAACACTCAAATTCTAGATACTTTCTTGTCTTTATCTTTTCAAGCACACCTCCCTAATTACCATCAATCATAGATAAACTTTCTATCAATTGGTGGTCAATGCCATGGGCAAATATTGGAAAAATGTCAACGAAAGATAAACACTTTTCAGCCACTTACAAAGCACACAGCAGCCGCTTTCAAAATTCGCACCTTTTTACCGTCTTTGTTTGCTTATTTGGCACGAAAACAAGACGAGGAGGTATCGATCATTGATCATCAGCGTCGAACACTTTCCATTTTTATGGGGACTTTTTGGTTTTGAGGCAATGAAAATGGCCAGAGCGTTTTCCTCCCTTGCGCGCACTCACACACACAAAAACACACTCGCACTTGTTAACTGTGGTAATATTGCCCGGTTTTAACTTGTTATTTGGCTGGACGACACACCTGCGAGCAGCCTGCGGTAGAAGAGCTCAAAACGGGTTGCTCAGGCCACGCTCGTTTTCCATCAAAGTCGCATTCAATTGCAATTCGATTTTCCCGCTGGAAAAGTGCACCGAGGAAACCGAGCGACACGAACCGAACCGAACTCGACGGTATTCCGAAAACAAATGAAAACTGAGGTGCTCCGCTGGATTGAGTTTGAAAACCTGTTGCTGCCACCGCACGCACACAGCCACACGCGCAATGCACACCGAAAGCAGCCAAATGCACTGTCTTTGCCCTCGCAGGAGTAACAAACAGAAGCTAATTATTGGTAAATTGTCAAACTTTTAATGATCTCCTTCAAGTTTATAAACAAAAAAACACGTAAAAACGGGGGATAATGGAACGAAACGAAAAACAAAACAGAAAACAAAATAACGCGACGCTTAACTAGAGGTGTTCATTTCGATATTATCGATGTTTTTAAAAAATGCGATACATCGACATTTGAGTCCTTTTAATACCGCGATTTGGCTTGGATAATGTTATCAAATTTTGAATAAATAAATAAATAATAAAAGAAAAAGAACAAACATAAGATAAACACCAAATTAATAATCAATTAAAAGAACTTGATTAAAATTATTCAGTAGTTAAAGTGACCTATTCACCACGATTAGGTGAGTTTAAAAATTTGAAACAGTAGCCAGTATATCGTTATCAAAGTATCTGTAAAACTTATGACATTTTTTTAGTAAAACCCACCTAAAATTTTATAAAAAAAATATACAAAATTTATCCTGGGCATGGAAGTTGGTGGTAAGCAAAGGATCTTATGATAATATCCCCGCGCTCCTGAAGCCGTCCGCTTTTGACAGTTACCCTAAGCAACGAACTTGAGGTTCAGATTGCGGAAGCCTTTTGCATCTTTGACACGCATGGCGATAAGTACATTGACACCCGAAATGTGGGCAACACCCTCCGCTTCCTGGGCTGTGCACCCACCGAGAAGGAGGTTCATGAGGTAATCAAAGCCACAGAATCCACAGAATACCCGGGAGAGGCTCACTTATCCAAATTCATAGCCCACGTCTCCGTTCTGCTCATGGATCACAAGTAAGAGCATTTTGAGTGAATTCTTCATGTGCTTTTTATATCGGCTGTTTCACAGAATGGAACCGGCGTCGTCTGTGAAGATAAATGAGGCCTTTGAAGTCCTGGACCCGGAGAACAAGAAGTACTTGACCAAAGAGTATTTCGGCAAACTGATGGCCGAAGAAGGGGAGCCCTTCACGGAGGAGGAGCTGGCGGAGATGTGGCCAGTGGCCGTAGATCCAATAACAGGAAATATTCCATTTACCTTCTACATCAACCAACTGAAGGCAAGGCATACCTTAAATGATATATGTTTCTTTATTAAATGTTTCAATCTGCAGCACAAGGCCCAAATCTACGAAATCGCTGATGTGATAAAGGAGGAATTAGCCCAGGCCGAAAAGGAGAAGGGTAAAAAACCCCCGCCAACAATACCAGTGCCTTGAATAAGGAAGATATAAAAATTCGATTTAGATTTTAAAATTTTTCGTGAATTAAAATTTGTTTTGTAAGCTGGTAAACTTTTAAAATAAACAATTTCCAACATCTTTCATTCTTATTTTAAAGCCAAGTTTCCTACCTTTTTTAAAATGGTGCCAAAGCAACCAGCGTTTTAGTGTGTCTAGAAGCCGCAAAGGCGGATTTTGGGATTTTCGACATTCACAAGCGGACACATTGACATTTTCTATATACCCAAAACCCACGTCAGCTTTTCAGAAAACCACGTCAGCCCAAAGAAAACCAGTCGTTCTACATTGCAAAGGTGGATGAGAAAATTGCGTGAGAAAGCCAGAAAAGCCCAAGGCGGTGGCAATGAAGAGGTCCAAACCAGCAGAGCGTCCGAGAAGCGCAGTCGAAGCCTAAGTGAATCGCCATTCAGATAAAGTTCAGTGCCCGTGGCCAACGCACGGAAACGATGCAAATCTAAGTTGAGCCCCGCACTCACATAGCAGTTTATCACAGTTTATCACAATACCTGAGTTAGCCATGGCCCCCACCGCGAACACAGTGCTGATAACCGTGCCGCGCACAGCCATCACATCGAATACGTTACCCAAGCTGCGCCCCGCCCCTCTGACGGCGGCCCTGCTTAAGGCCTCCTCGCCCACGCCCTCGAGTTCGGGCTACGCGTCCTCCTCGAACATGGATGACGAGGTCATGTCGGCGGTGCCGCCCAAGGCCAAGAAGCGCCGTCTGGACCACCTCACCTGGGAGGAGAAGGTGCAGAGAAAGTAAGAGCGCAGCATCCCATCTCCAGTTGGACTTTTGTTTATTTTTTTTTTTTCCTTTAACCCCTTCACAGGAAGCTGAAGAACCGAGTGGCCGCCCAAACATCGCGCGACCGGAAGAAGGCTCGCATGGAGGAAATGGAATATGAAATCAAAGAACTCACAGACAAGACGGAAATATTACAAAACAAGTGCGACAGTCTGCAGGCCATCAACGAATCGCTTTTGGCCAAGAACCACAAACTCGACACGGAACTGGAGATCATGCGCCAGGAACTTACCGAGCTGAAGCAGCATCAGCAGCAGCAGTACAGAAGCATCGCCGCCACAAACAACCAGAGCACCAGCCAATCCAATGCCAGCGCAGGCGTTGAGGGCTGTGCGTCCACAATCCTTGGATCTGCAGCATCCAATGCTGACCCTCTGCCGCAGGGTACACAACAGGTGGACACACAGTCGTCAGCGCGTCTGCTGGCGGAACAGCTGAAGAGCAGCCGGAGCATGACGTCACTCTGGAAGGTGGTTGCACTCTGCCTACTCTACAAGACATGCTTGGCGACGACGAAGAATTCGACGTCAAGCGCCTCGAAGAGCTGGCCGAAAGTCTGCTCGCAGATATCACAGCAGACCTGGAGACAGGCGCTGGAGAGAGCAGCCCAACTGCTGCCCAAGATGCAGGCGACGCAGAGCGACTGCCTGAACCAGTGGTGGGGCCCGCAGCAGAGCGCTTGGAATCCGGCAGGCATAGAGGTGATGGCCTAAGTAATGAGAAGGCACCCCTGGAGCACAGTCACAGCCTGAATGTTCAGGTGTTGGAGGTAAATGGAAACCCCCAGCAAGCAGCAACAGCGCCAGCCTCGACGACGAAAACAGCCACAATCACAGCTACAGCGGCCGCCTCACTTATGCAGGCCACACCGGACACGGTGTACGGCACCTATGATGCCAAGACGAATTCAATTACCATCGTGATGGACGGCGATGCGGTGCCGGTTAACGAGGCCGTCGAGGAGATCTACTGCGACGGCGTCACCGCTGGCGACGAGGATACGACTGACGTGATCATGAAGTGTCCTCCGCCAGCGACGTCACCGTCGCAGGTCTATCTCAACGTGGTTAACGCCGCCGAAGACGACTCGGACGACGAGAGCAGCTTTGACCCCATTCAGCGCTTTCTCTGTCCGCGAGTCAAGGCGATCTCCCCGCTGGCCAAATCCCCCGCATTGTCTCTCCACTCGGCCACCTCGGACCACGGCTACGAGTCTATATTGGGCTCCCCTTCATCCACGGCCCTGACTCTGCCCATCGACGAGGAAGATTTCCCCTGGCAGAGCAACTTTGACGAGCTGTTCCCCAGCTTAATCTAAGCCCATGTTTCTCTCTGTTTTACTCTTTAAGTTCGGCGGGCCGCCGTTTATGCTTAAGTTTGTTTTAGTTGATAGGCTGTACAGAATTTCGTCGTCGAAAATAAGGCTTTATATATATGATATTTATCGTGGACGTTGAGCGCCACGATTAGTTGTAGGTTTCCATTTACGTTAAACACTCTAACCACATAATGTAGGCTACTGATTATTGTAATGTGCTCAAAGAATTTGTGAAAACCATTGGAAAAAATCAATATATTCAGAATATAAACCAAACCACACCACAGCCATAATGCGTATTTACTTTGCTTTGTCCTCGTCACGCCACCCTCCCCCAGGCCTCTGGATCACGCCACATTTTCTGACGAAACTGCGTAGAACGTAGATAATGGTCGGGTTAAAGAGCAAACAAATATTAGTCATCATACTTGGAAACGTTAAAAGAGTACAGAACTAGGTATGTAGAGGGGTTTGTCGTTCCAGCGGTGGAACCCGCAATGCTAGATTCTGGTCGGAATCTGGTCGCCCAGAGGCCTGCTTGCCATTTGGCCTGGTGGCTAAGGCGTTAGACTGCCAACCTATGGTGCATGGGTTCGAATGCCGTTTGGACATTTGTTTTTTATAGGGACCGTATTAACTGATTATTTTTATACCCTTGCAGGGTACTGTAATTTCAGTCAGAAGATTGCAACACAGTGAAGAAGACAGAATCAGAATTATTAGGAGAATTATATAGCCAGGTTTGGGAATTTTAATTGGAAAATTGTAGATTTGAAAAATCATAATTTGGCCAAAAATACACCAATTTCAAATCGGAAAGCATTTTTCTCTTTCTTTCTGTATTCTTAGCCATGTTCTAAACAAAAAAAAATTTTTCGATTTTTTTTTTAATATTTATTTAATTGTTAAAAATCCAAAAAAAATCGTAGCCTTAAATTTGGTTTGCACGTTTTTTAAGGGGGAAAAACCAACACATTAATGCTTTCAAAATTTAATTTCGTTTATTTTTGGCCAAGATATGATTTTTCAAATCTACAATTTTACATTTATATTTTCAAAACCTAGCTAGCTCGATTCTCCCATTAATTCTGATCAAGAATATATAAGGTTTATGTGGTCGAATATGACTTCTTCCTGTGTTAAAACGTATTTTAAAAGATAATTTGACAGGGTCGTCAGACCTAAAAAGCCACCAAGCGGACAAATTTTGAACTACGGCTTGTGGGCGAGGGGAGAGGGAGAGAGAGAGAGCGCGATTTATTTGCTCGCTCTATTACCCAGTCGGACTTTGCTTCATGCCCATGAACTGCTCAGGAAGAAATTCTGGGGGGGGGGGGGTGTCTTTTTTTTTTTTTTTCCCGGGGGGGGTTTTTTTTTTTTTTTTGTTTTTTTTTTTTTCCCACAGCGCCGGGGGAAAAAAAAACTCTTCCCCCCCCTCCCCGGCAAGGGGGGTGTGTAACGCGGCCGGGGGGGGGGGGTGGGGGGGGGGCGGGGGGGCGGACCCCGGCGGGCCCGGGGCCGCCCCCCCCCCCCTTTCTTTTTTTTTTTTTTTTTTTTTTTTTTTTCTCCCTGCCCCTTTCCCCCTCCCCCCGGGCGGGGGGGGCGGGGGGGGGAAGGGGGGGGGGGGGGGGGGGGGGGGACCCGCCCCCCCCCGGGGGGGAAGGGGAGAAAGGGGGGGGGGGGTGGGGGGGGGGGGGGACGGCCCCCGAGGGAACGGGTAGGGATATAAAACATATTCCCTCCCACCGGTAGGTTTCGTTTATTACTTACACACGCATACATATGTGTTAGTTGGTTTCATGCTCTATGTGTGTGTGCGCGATGGCGGCACAGCGATGTGTGGCGGCCATCATTACTATTATATATTAATCGATTTAAGCTTAGAACAAGTGACAAGCTAAGAAATAAGAAATTAAGAGTATATTGATGTAAATAGTTTAATGCAGTTTTTATGTTTGTTTTAAACCTATTTTAAATTAAAAAATAATTTAATAAAAAAAATAGCATGTTTTTACGTCTCTCGGTTTTCCCATCTTATGTGGATCTGGTCACACTGTTGAAAGCCAAACCAAAACAAACTTGAAAAACACGAATCTGGATCTAAAACGACAAACAAATGACGGAACCACCGAAGGACACTCCAGATGTGCTGGCGGAGGCTGCCCACACCTCCACCCCAATCGCCTCCAAATCTCTCGATGTGGCCAGGCCAGAAGACTTTGACGAGGACAAACCCTCACCGCCCAAGACACCCAAGCAGACCACCAAGGGCCAGAAGGCCAATCGCCACTCGGAATCCAACCTTCAGGGCGAGCTAAAGAAAGCTTGCACAGCGCCGCATCAACGTGGCTGGAGCTCCTAAAATGCCACTCAATGGCTACGTCCGTTTTATGAACGACAGACGGGAAGAGCTGCGACGCGAACAACCCCACCGCACGGCTCTGGAGCACACAAAAATCATTGGCGAGGAGTGGCACCAGCTGCCGGAGGAGCGCAAAGTTCCCTACATGGAAGCCGCCGCCAAAGACAAGGCCATGTAAGACCTAGGAAATTTCGTAACTCGGGAATGAGTTATATTTTCAAATATTTTTTAGATATCAGGAGCAGCTGCAACTGTTTCTCAAGGAACACCCCGAGATTGTGGCCAGGGAACTGGCAAAGGCCAAGAAGGCTACCAAACTTGAGGGTTCTCCCAAGGAGAAGACTCCAAAGAGCGGCGGCAACGGCGACACCAGCCTGGGAAAGGGGAAAAAAGCCAAGGCAAAGCCAATAGCAGCGAAGAGACAGAGCGAAGAAGACCCTGATGATGTTCCGTTGGCGCAAGTGAAACGAATGCCGACACCTCCCCCACCGCCGCCGCCGCCGCCAAGTGCAGTACCAGCAGCTGTTCCAGCACAGCCCATTTCCACCAGCTATATGACACCCATACCCGCACCGTTTCGTCCTCTTCAGGCTGGCGAAATTCCCATTTACACCAACGAGTTCATTGAGCATAATCGCAGCACGGAGAACGAATTGAGGACGCTGCGCAAGGCCAAGACGGATCTGGAGCAGCAAAACGCTGTCCTCGAGCAGCATGTCGACAACACGAAGGCCGGCTACGCCAAGGTTATGGGCGAGGTAGCCGTGTTGATGGGCGAGAATTCGCGCCTTGAGAGCTATGTGAAAGGATTGCGACAGAAACTGGTGTCCGCTCTCGGGACAATCCAACTGCCGCCCCTAGAGTCTGCTGGTCCTCTTAGTGTGGACAACATTGAGAAATACATGAAGCACTTGGCTAGCCTCGCCGCCCAGCCGACAGCGAACGCCACGCTAGCCAAAGCCCGAGAAGTCCTGCGAAAGGTGGACGCCGCAAGCCTCCTAGTCAAGCCCTTGCCTTAGTTCCTGGCCAATTCCATTTAAGACTGCGTATTATTTACACAATAACCTAATCTTAAGATACCTCAGTCCGAACATGTATATGTTTTAATAATAAATGAAAACTAACCCAAATTTTGGTAGCTACGCGCTGATTCAATTTTGCACGGGCGTCTCATTGGCTCCAGCCTCAGCGAGTTTCGCCGCAAAGGGGCGATAGGGCGGAATTCGCGGTGTACGAGGCGTGTTCCGGATGCCAGCCATCATTCCGCCATCGCCCTCCTTATCTTCGATCTTGAATTTCGTGGCGCGGCGGTACCAAAAGTTGCGCAAAACATAGACGCAAAACAAGAGCATGGGAATGATCATAATCGGGTGGCACGCCAGGCTCAGCACCAGAAGAAACGTGGACATCATAAGGTTAATCAATGCCTCTGTGGATCAGGGCAGATAAGATTGGTATTTGGTCTATGGTTATGACTTACCTTCTATGTGCCAAATTGTGGCCACAAATGTATAGACGCCATAGGAGATGCCCTGCAGCACACTGTATATAGCGTTTATAAACATTTTGTGATTGAATTTCTTAGTTCTTGATTTTCCTCGTGGACAAAAATAAACAGTCCGAGATATGAGATGATCGGTTGGGGAACGGACCAGTCCGACAATTCCAACACAAGTTACGAGTAGGGAAAGGGTTGCTTATGGATAAAATCGTAAAATAAAAATAAACAAAATTAAAGGTGCTTGCTTCGCGCAGCCAAAAGTAGTTGTTGCTTTTTTTATTATTAAACAAAATAGTCGTCGCTTCTCGCTTCTCGTAAATAAACTTAAGCATTTTTTTCTCTTATTTCTTTTCGATTTTTTTTTTTCTTAGGAACAGCAGAATTAAACAAAAATAAATTAAAACTTAAAAAGAAACTCGTTTCGTTTGCAGCTTGTTTGTTTTTCAAAAGTGATAGGTTCTAAATTATAGCATACATTTAAGGTTTTATAACAAAAATAATTTAATGAGATAATAAATCAAGGGCGCAGACTTCAAATATATGTATTCCATTGAATCGGGGGCATCCCCCCCAGATCAAGGGCCATCACTAAGGTTGGTCCAACTCTCTCACAGCGTTTGGTAAAAATCGAAGAACATGGGATTCCGGAAGGTTCCTCTCTCACTTTTTAAATTAAAAATACGAATCGCCATTTTCAATTTGTTATTATTTTTAGAAATTTGTGTTTCGTGATTCAAGTTTTCAAATCATCTTGTTAAAGTAATCTTTTACTTTTCGTGATAGAAGGGAGAGATACTGAATGTGTGTGTGTGTGGTTTGGTGTGGTGTCGAGTGGTGGCGGGGCAGCTGACTCAAAACAATTGGAGCGGTGGCCTTCTTCAAGATATATTTCTATTGGAATGCCAAATTTTGATGCGGAAATGAGGATTAGGAAACTTTTGAAACGTAAAACGTAAGACGTTGAACGTAAAACGGGAATTGTTTAGAAATTTTTCGTGGGGCCTGCATTTCAGTGCTGTTGAAATTTGAAGGGAGGAGACTGCTTATTTATATTACGGACATTCAGATATTGTAAGCAAACTGTTGTTGCTGCTGCTCATCGTTTGCTGTGGCGACGGCTGTTTGTGGTTGTTGTTTTCCCTAATTAATATAAAGTATAATAATCTCAAACTTGTCGTCTCAGATGCAGGTGCGAGGACGACGATGATGACGACGAGGACTGCGTCTGCTGTTGGCGTCAGGCATCCGTTCCATTAGGGTTCATGCCCACCGGCGACACCACCATCATATTGCCTGTCTTGGGCGTGTACACACTTGCATTGGGATCCAGGGTGGAGCCGTTGTTTCCGTTGGCAGCGGCAGCGGCAGCATTTGCCGCAGCCACCTGAAATGCGGCCGCCACACTAACTGGCACCATCTGCTGCTGCTGCTGCTGCTGGGAGACGGCAAAATGATGTTGTTGATGCTGTTGCTGCTGGTGCTGCTGTTGCTGCTGATGCTGCTGCTGATGCTGCTGTTGTTGCTGGTGTTGCTGGTGCTGCTGATGCTGCTGATACTCCTGGGCGGCAGCGCTCAGACTGAGCATGGGCGAGGACGGTCCGGGACCCGACTGCAGTGGTGGCGTGTCATTCATGCGCAGAATGCTACTGGCCGGTCCATGTGGGCCAGTGTTCATGCACAAATTATCCGGCATCACGGCCAGCAGTTGGGCAATCTTGGCCTTGAGATCAATGACCTCATCCTCTTTGGAGCGACGATGGTCTGAGGTAATGAAATCAATCGGTTAGTGGTGCATTTTGAACCCAAGTCCGCCCGATACTTACTATCAGATATTTCGATCTGGCGCTTGGCAGCGCCCAGAGCCGAGAACAAGTCCAGCTTGACTCTCGTCTCTGCGGATAGATTCTTTTCGAGCGTTGCATTCTTGTCCTGCATGGCGGCAATTGCATTCAGCAGCATCTCGGAATCGGTCTGAGCCGATTCACGGCTTCGTAGCTTTGCCTCCAGCATGCGATACTGAGAAAAGTCACTTTATATTATCCCAATTTTATACTTAACTAATTGTTTGCATACACACCTCTTGTTCATATTTCCGTCCGTGTTCCACAGCCAATTGTTTGGCTTCCTCCGTCTGCTTGAGCTCGCCACGCAGCCGCTTCTGTTCCTCGTCCATCTGCTGCCGCCGTTGCTTGCATTGGGCGCTGCACTCGGGACGTGCTGCCTTCTCCTCGGCCACCTTGCGTGCCTTCTTCTCGTTGGCCAGTTGAGCGTCCAGTGATTGCTTTTGGCGGCGCTCCTCATTAAGTCGCCTCTCCACCGTCTGCAAGTTCAGCATGTCCGAGTGTCGGGCATTGTTCAGCTCCTGAATCCGTTTCTCCAGCTCGTCGCACTCCTTCTGTTTGGCCTGCAGCGATGACTTGCTGGTCAGATTAGCGTCCAGCTTCTGACGCAGCTCGTTCTCGATTTGCTTCATATGGCTGATTTCGGCGCGATACTTTTTCACATCGGCCTCGAGTTTGAGGCATGTTTCACAGATCTTGGATACAACCTTGCTGGCAATGTGTGCGATGGCATTGTTGCTCGAGGTGGAACTTGCCGATGAGGATACCGAGCTGGCATCGTTGTTGTTATTGTTGGCTGTGTTCTCCTTGTCCTTATCCTTTTGCTGCTGTTGAGTCAGCTGCTGCTGATGGCTGTGATTGTCCTTGGATGCGTTGTTATCCTTTTTGCCGCGATTTCGTCGCCCTGCATAAAGTATAACTAGTTTAGTGACCTCCATATTTTTACTTCGGCTTCGGGACAAACCTTTGGGCGCCTTTTCAGCCGGAGGTGCTGGCTCCGCACTGCCTGTTTCGTCGGCCTCTAGATGATTAGCACTTCCATTGGGTACCGTCGCATGGCCCGCCTTTTTATCTGTAAATATTCATGAAAACATTGACTTTATTTCGTTTCAAATATTTGATAAAACATCTTGATGGGGTTATTCTTCGATTAGATCACAAAGCAATCATTTCAGAAGAACGCCAATTGATTGAATAACTTAATGACTTGAACTAATAAACACATTTGCTTGATAAGATTAATGGTCATCGGAGATTGCACCTTGGGGAGTTAATCAAATCAGAGCAGGCCCGTCCACTCACCGTGCTTGTTTTCCTTCCCGCCCTGCTGCTGTTGCTGTTGTGGATAGTTGCTGCCACTACTATCCCAGTCTGACTTCTCCTTATCCTTATCCTTACTATTAGTTGATGTGGCGCTTGTGGTTACTGTGGCAGCGCCACCATCGGCCTGGGAATAGTTATTGCTGCTATTTTTACCCCCATGCCGCGAACCATTGTTGTGCTCATTATCAGCAGCGGCGTCGCCCTTGTTGTTGCGATGCTTGTTATCCTTGTCCATGCTGCGTCGATGGTTCCTTGAACCACCAGCGTGACCATTGGAGGTGGCTGCAAAGGGGAATATAAATAGAGCGGGTTAAGTGCATGTTTATTTATAGGAAAAAATATAATTGTGTTTTATTGATTTCGTGAGTAAATGGTCTTCTTGGGGGGGAGGGACATATTAGTTGTTAGGAGAGCCTCTCTCTTGCTGGCACCCAGAGTTAGATTTGCTTGGCAGCAGGAAGATAATGATAATGAAGGTTTCGATTGCCGACTGTGGTTGCTGTGGGTTAGATTTTGTGCCTGCAAGTCTTGGTTTTCGTGGGTTACATGCGCATACAGAAACATACATATGTGGCGGCTGGTAAGTAGTACGAATTAGTGGGTTCTTTGTTGTTGCTGTTGTGAGGGGCAGCAGCAGGAAGAAGCTTATGGACATTATTACCACCACAACAACCGTCAGCATCGACACCGTCAGAAGAAGAGGAGGCGGAAGAAGAGTAAGAAGCAGAAGTAGAAGAAGAGGGGAATGCTGCCGCCCCCGACTGCTGTTGTTGCTGATGGTGCTGTGTCGCCAAATTCGCAGTCATAGCAGCAGAAAGAGCTGAGACGGAAGTGGAACAAGTAGTTATTGCTGCACCTGTTGTGGCCGCGCTGGCTGCTGACGCCGACGACTGTTTTCCCGCTGACGACGCTGAGGTGACATAGCCCGTGGACGCTGTCGCTGACGCACCTGACGCTGCCCCTGCAGCGGAAGACGTCGCTGACGATGCGGCCGTTGCGCTGTCATTCGTACTGTTATCCTTTCCTCCTGCGCTGCCATTATTATTGTTGTGACTGCTGCTGCCACTGCTGTTACTATGATGGTGGTGATGATGATGATTACTATTGCTCGAGCTGCTGCTGGCGCCGGCGCCGCCGCTGTGATGATGCTCATGATGGTTTTGTGCTTGCGTGGCAGTGGCCAGAATGCCGTTCGCCGCCGCAGATGCTGCGGCTGCGGATGCGACCAATGCCGGCGTCGTGGCCGAACCATTGGCCACCACGACGGTGCTGGATGGTGTTGGCGCTCCCGCTGTTGTCGCCTCCTCAGTGGCCTCTTCGGCGGGCAGCGCCTGCTGCAATAATTGCATATAGAACTCGTTGTCCTTGGCCACCTCTCGCTGCTTGCGCTGACGCATGCGGTAGCCCACATAGCTTTTGAAGCCAAATCCGAGCGTAACAACCGGATAGCCAATGCTGGTAACAGAATGGATTACGTACGGGGATTAGCAGAAGTTTCTTTAGTTGAAGATGAGGCATGAAATTCTTACCAATGCGCTGCGAACGGCCGGCAGAGATCCAAGTGCGGCATGTGGCGACTGTCCTTCCATCGAATGCCAACCTCAAGATAGACAAACAACATCCAGAGTATTATAGTCGGCAAACAGATGCCCTTATCTGGAAAAGAGCACGGATGAGTAAATAAGAAGATGTCCGAATACCTCAACTCCACAATGACGCACCTGTATGCCAGACGTACTGCACCCAGACATAGGTGCTGGCCACGAAGAGCAGCCAGTTAACGGGTATGAAGAATAAACAGACCAGATCCGACGTTATCGCTATGCACACGAACAGCACGGAAAATGCCTGCAAAAGTAAACGGTGACCCCAATTAAAGTTTCGCTTGGAATGCAGCCGGATCGCCATCCTACTCACCAGGCCCTTGTACTTGAAGGAATCGTGCACGGAGCGGAGGAGTAGCCAGAATGGCCACAAGAACTCAAAGCGGAACATGAACATAAAATCGGCAACCATTACAATGGCCCAAAGTATTAAAAACTTCATGTACAGGACAGTTGTGCTGAAATTAGGCAGAAAAGGAGATCAAATGAGACTTTTTACAATAATTAAATATCCATAAAAATCTCAAAAATAATGCTCTTCCTTTTCATTTCATTAAATAAACAAAAACTCTTTTATTGAGTTCTCTAATCAATGTCATTGCTCTGCCTATTAAAATCCGAGAGTAAACTGATAAGCGACTACAATTTAATAACAAATAAATGAAGTTAGCAACCAGGCGGTGAAAAATACTTAATAATCGTATTATCATCGGGCTATGTCAAAGATTAGGTAGAAGTGACGAAACGTAGAGGCAGAGCAAATGCCAAAAACGAGTAGCGTCCAAATAAAAACATGCCCAACATCATAAAACAACAGCTATGAGGCGCAATCAAAAAGTAAACAAACGTATAAATAATAATAAAAATGCGAGAAGAGAGAAACAATTCACACACACTCTCGGAATTTTGTGGCTGTTCTCTTGCGCCTCAGAAAATCGGATAATCATCAAGAGCTCTGACTTTGGGGGGGCAGTTCGCATGCCAATAAATTGAAATGTGACTGTTTATCTCAATTAAGATGTGTCTTGATTGAATTATTGAAAAATATAACATTTTCATATATAATTTTCAAGGCATTTGTAGTTCTACAGAGTAATTAACATCAGTAATTAAGTTTTGCACGCACAGAGTCGGCACTATGGAACATCTTTATACGGTGACACCTAGAAATTTAAATTCAAACATCTGAAGCAATGGGATTTTGTATAAACCGTGTATTAGAAACCGTCAGGAAACTATTTTTTTTTTAAAGACTTCAAGTCTCCTGATTATAATTCAGACAAATAACAATTTAAACAATGTTTTAAACTTTTAAATTCATTGTAGTTAAGATTTCTTTAAGGGTTTTTCAATCAAACTTTTAAACAAAATTAAAATTTTTAACTTAAAATCCCAGGGAATTTCTGTAATAATAGCCTATTTAGCTTTGTGAATATTTAAAGTCTCTACAACACAAAGTTTAAAATTTCGAAACGAATTTAAGCTGTAAATTCATTATAATTAAGCTTTCTCTAAGGATTATTAGTACCCTCTCCTTCCTTATATTATTTTCATATTTAGGTTTGTCTGATTCATCACTCACCTGCCGTACATTCCCTCTGTGATTTTGTTGCGCTTCATCGGCCTTCGCAGCTTGCCACAATCTGCGTTGCGTCGCTTCATCTTGGATATGCTCCGGCGTGTGCCTCGCCTCCCGCCTTCGCTAGGATCAGTGCGTTGTCTCCTGTGCCGCTGCTACTTTCCACTAATCAACTTATCAATTGTCGAACAGACCGATTTTCCACTCGTTGCACACTACTCTCTGCACTACACACTGCACTCTTTTCACTCAATAATCAGATGCTGGCGCTCCTGATGTTCCTGGTGGCATCGATGGCGATGTCGGCGTGGTTTTGCTTGCTGCTGCTGCCGACGCGACGGCATCTCATTTACATGTGATGCGTTGGGAAAACGTTTTTCGCCTCCTGCTGAGCCGGCTTTTTAGAATTTAACACTGCAAGCATATGGGACAAGACAAGAGAGAGGGAAAAAGAGGGGGTCGGTTGTGAGAGATGCAGTGAAACAAGGAGAGTGGCGGACAAGAGCGTGAGAAAGTGCGCTCACGCTCCCGCCTCCTACTAACATAAAAATTTGCTCGGGAAATTGTCCAAATGTCGAAAGCACTTTTATTTACACTCAACCGCCATTTATAGTGTGTTAAAGACAAAGGTGATATTTTTAGACACTTTCGCTTTGTCCCCCGTCTAATATATGTATCAAGTTTAGTACTCAAAAGTCCTCAAAATTGCAATGACGAAATTGTTCCAAGGAAGATAACATTGTGGAATCTCAAGTTCGACTTGCAAGTCTTAATTATTCATGCAGAAATGCAAAATTCCTTGAAAGCACACCTGTGGGCCATAGAAAACTAACTCGAATACGTGACTGTAAGGTGTCCAGCGACTGATTATGAGGGGATACTCAATAGCAAGCAACTAACTTACATACCTTCCACAATCTATAAAATATATGTACATACAGGAGAGGTATTCAAGAAGTATGAGGATATTGTTAAATATTTTAATGAAATAGCTTTCAATTACAATCGAATAATTCTTTAGCCTCCCTCACAAAGCCAATACAATATTAAGGGATTAATTTAAAGCATTTTTAAGAGCATTCATTTAAATCTTCATTAATCGATGGCGATAATTTCGAGAAAAGGGCTTGAAAATCACAAGTGCAGACGGAAACACACACACACACACACACACAGACACTTGCCCACGTACACAAACAAATCAATGCAACGACGAGTGGGAAAGTGCGGGAGCTGTGCGCGTAACGGCGTATCCGGGAATTGGTGGAGTGGATGAGTCAAGGAGGGGGAGACGAAAAGGATACGAGTATGTGCTGGGGCGCTCTTCTCAACATGTGGATGTGGATGCTGCCCGGTAAATTCGGTGGAACGTGGACCGTGGAACGTGGAGCAGACAAACTCACTCACACACACGCTCTGTTGCGCCAGCACAAGTTAAGGGAAATGGTTGAAGCAAGCAATGCGACTGCGCCAACTCAATCGGAAGCGGAACTATGCAGATTTCAAGGAAGCAGAGCAGAATCAGTGGCCTGGCCATCATCGTCGTCGTCATCATCATCATCATCATCGTCCTCGGCCAGCGATTGTGTGTATGTATACGGGCGAAAAGGTTTATAAATAGCATCCAAAAGTGGAGCGCATCCATCACACGAGGAAGCTTCGCTTCCCAATGACTCGTCTGGCGCTGTTGCTCGATTATCCTTGTACGGTTCCTGGTCGAATTCCCATTCCCATGATGGACCACAAATGGACACCTGAATGCTCGCTGGTATGCGTAGAAACAAATGTACATATACATTTGTATGCCTCAGTTTTTATCCGCCATTTTGAAGTCCTGTCTGTTGCCATCCAGGACTCGAATGTATAATTGCCAAATAAGGAGAGCTATGCTATGTTTTATTTCCAATATTTTATTTTACTATTTTAGGCTTTACAATTGCTACTCAATCGGGTGGGAATCGATTATCCTTAGTTATCCCTTTTTAAAGGAATTGCAATGGCCTAAAATAAGAACAGCTGAGAGATACAGTTCCTGAAATATGAACATACAAACACTCATCATCTTTAGGGGAGACTGGATAAAATTGAAGGGGATTCTTACAAATATATTAAACTTGTTCAAAGTGTTAATGTTAATGTCCAACTCCCTGTGTTTATAAGCAGAGCAATTTATAAATTAAACAAGACTTTGCTTAATGTTTCGCAGCTGCTTTTCTTCGCTTCTAGTAGAGATGAATAGGTTTCTATAAAATTGCAACAAACCCAGGGGACAATCTTAATGTAACTATTACAAAAACTCTCGAAATTTATAGCTCAAACTTGGCTAATAGGCCGAGAGTAGGAAATATTCTAGTAGAAAGAGCACAACAATAGTACGCAGTACCAATTAAAGCAAGAAAATGAAGATTTTGGCTTTGGATTTTAGTTTTTTTTTGCGTTTTAAATAATAGCTGCGGCATGACTGCTTTAAGGACCATAGTTTTATTTTTAACGCCAACTACGTGTTGAATTAATTGCTGGATATTCCTCGTTCGCTTTCTCCCTCTCTCTTTCCACGCTGTTCGTTTCTTTCACACTTTCCCAATTGCACTTTGGTGGCCAAAACGAGATCGCACCGACACACTCCCACTCACACGTCGTTGCTGCTGTGCTCACACATACACACCTACAGCTGTTTGGTCGCGCGCCTCGCATTTAGAAGCAACGAAAACAACAACACAGGAGGGACAAAATTCGACTCGCATCGAAAGGCTAAAGAACTTTGATAAAATGCCGTTCTCGCTATACATATAAATTCTGTGGCCGCTTTCTGGTTTTTTGCATAACGTACGGATCTGGCGATAACCACCGCTCCACATTCGGGGTCTGGTTTATCGGGCGAAGCACAAACACACGCACGCACACACACACATTACGTTATCTGATGAAAATAATGACTTAATACGGGAATCGGGCAATGTAAATAAAGCGAACAACAAAAACTGAGCAACACTCATTGATGCCGGTCTCGATCACCTTCGATTTCCGAAAATAGCTAGAATAAAACAAAACATCGGTGTGCGCCTCTGTATGGGTATGCAAGTTCGTGCAGCAATAACAACATCCGAAGCGGGCGAAAAGTGAAAAGTTGTTCGATGTGCCTAGAGTGCCTTTGGGGTGGGGGAGAGGGGTGAGCTTTCGAACAGCATCCACATCTGCCAGGAAGGAAAGCATCCTTGCCTCTCCGCTGCTAGCGCCGACTGCGGTTACGTTTGCCCCTGTACGCGTATGTGTGTGTGTGTATGTGTGTGCGGAACGCTGCCGTTGGTGTTGGTTGTTGGCGGCTGGCACACGGACAGGGACACCTATGTGTATTTTTTCACACTCCTCACCTACGCAAACACAACAATACTGAGTCGAAGCATTACAAAATTGCACACACGATTCGCGTCTGATTATTTCACTTGACTCTTCACACGTTTCGATTTATTTATTTTCAAGCGGATTTTTAATACAATTTGCACATTTCCCACAACTGCGCTGTGCCAGTCTGTGTGCATGTATGTATATGTGCTCAGCTTACGTGTGTGTGCGCTGGTGTGTGTAGATTCTTTGGCACCCGAAAATTTTTCTTTACACTTTATTAACTGCGTTGCTGCGATGCTTACGCTTAATTAGCACTGCATTTTCTCTCGGCGTAACCGTGACCGTTGTGCATTTATTCCGGGGATTCTGTATTGATTTACTTTAGTTTGTATTTCTACCGAAATCGTAACTCGAAATGACGCGACCAGTGTGGCCCGTTACTATTTTGGTATTTTTATAGTTGCTAGAGCTGGGTCATTCGCGATTGCCACGATTGCCATTTCGAATCTTGAGAACGAATCGTTTTGTGTGTTGGGGGAATTCCCTATCAGCTGACTTTTTGAATCTAGGCAACATTGCACAGCGGTTTGCCGCTGGTTTTTAGAATTTTAACAAATTAGTGAATGTTTAGACGAGAGAGGAATTTGTGAATAAGTAATTAATAAAGCCTAACGATTCGGATCTCTCTGCCAGTTAAATGTCCTGAGAATATGAATTTATTATTATTTATAATTTAGGTAAAGCTGTAATATAGCAACACTTAGAGATGCATATTAAGTCTGTAAAGCCTAAATAAAAATGTAATATAAATATTATATTATGTTCAATAATAAAACCAACAACTGATGTTTTTACTTTTTATTTTATAGTATCCGATATAGTATAGGTAATATTTGAATTGTACATTATTATGCGTGTACCTAGAATCTGCGCATTATAAACAATCTGAGTGTTAAATAGACTCTTAAAACTAAATACATAACAAAATAATAAACATTTCAAGTGTTGCCTTGCGATTGCTGTTTTGTTTCTTCTTGGGCTTCTGATACCTCTTCTCACGTTGCTCCCCTGTCGATTTCCTGTCCATACAATTCGTTTCTTTTGCTAATTATTTGCTATATCTGTCTGTAAATCTGTTGCTCCAACTAGATAAGTTCTCTGTGGTTCTTGTGGTTCCTATTGTACGTACGAGTAGTTATAGTTTGTGTTACGCGAAATTAACTGATTCTGATTTTAAAAGCGACCGACCCAAACTCGTCAACAAATGCTGCGTAATCTCAGGATAAAAATGGTAAAAGTTCGTTCTCATGTATTACATTTAAGTTACTTGGTAAGGAAAATCATAAATTACACTTTTTGAATTTACTCAAAATATGCGTTTGTTCTTCACTTGATCTGTCTGTCGCCTATGCTTCGGCGTCGGCATCAGCAGCTGCTGTTGCATCTGTTGATGGCTCCTCCGATTGGATCTCAACAGCCGAAGGTGTTGGAGTCGATTCCTCTTTGGGCGCAGCCTCTATGTGAATAGTCTCCGGTTCCGAGAGCGTTGGGGGAGAAGCAGCTGGAGCAGCATCTGCTATTTCATCATCTGCGCTCGAAGATTGAGCTTGGAACGAAGGGTCCGACACCGTGGGTGGTGGCAACTCATCGTAAAGTGGCGTACAGGCGGGAGATGCATCGGCTTGTGGTTTCGGGCCTGATGAATCACTCGCCACATCAGCTGGCTTGGCAAAATCTTGGTCCTCCGCGGCCTGCGTATTCTCCTGAAGAGGCTCGTCGGTGGAGGACTGGTGAGCAGAACCTTCCGCTGGCTTCTGCGCCTCCATTCTCGCTTCGTAGTCCTGGAGTTCTCGATCCCAATCTTCCTCGGTGTCTACAGCCGCCCCCGTGGCAGCAGGTGGTGAGCTTTTATCGGCGTTCGCAAAGTCTTCGTTATCTGCATTCTTAGGCTTGAGCTCCTGTTCCGAAGCCATCTTATTAACGCCATCTTCCAAAGAGCCAATCGAATGGCGATTGTTGTCGTCCCGCGAGCCTCGTCTGTTGCCAAAACCAGGACGTTCACGATCCTCTCGTGGTCCTCCTCGACCGCCACCTCGTGAGTTCATGGCACGGCGATCATCCGCCATTTCCCCACCACGATCACCACGGAACCTATTTCCGCCTGGCCCCGGAGCACCTCCTGGACCACCGCGACGCTTGAAATTGTTTCCGCCCTCGTCTTCATCGTCACTCCAACGACCTCGACCACCGGGGCCTGGCCCTCCTCCTGCTCCTCCGCCCATGCCTCGTCCTCCTGGTCCACCACCTCCCGGTCCTCCACGTCCACGTTGTTGGTTGTCATTAAATGGGTTTCGAGGATTAAAGAAACCTAGAAGAAACAAACAATTTAAATAATAATTAATTTAAGAAGAAGAATATAAGGCAGAAAAATTTTAAATATTGAATTTCAAAGTATTAAAATTGACTAATTTTTGGATATGATATTTAACGCGATATTTTTGTCGATATATAATATCTGGGATATGTCCTCTCTATATGCTGACATCCCTGGACAAGGGAAATAGGAAGCGCGAAGGTTTTTTTTTCGAATTGTCATTTACGAGTTCTGTACGCTCTACGAATAATTGGTTATTATGTTAGTTGTTATTAAATATAAATAATGGATACAAATACCCCTTTATTTAATGTTATCGCGAAAATTCAAATTTTTGTCAAAGAAAAATAACATTATTTTTGTTAGTCCCAATTTACGACATCAAAATTGTTATTATAATAATCTTCTTCGTCTGTGTAATCACCTATGCCGCATTTCTCACCTGGTCCCTGTTGTCGTCCACCTCCTGGGGGACCACCTGGTCCGCCGGCCCCTTGATTCCGCATGAACATGGGCCCGACACCGTTGCCACCACCATTTCCAGGTGGCCCGCCCATGCGCTGCTGGTTGAAGGCAGCCGGCGGCGGAATCCGCATTTGCATTAGGCTGGTGGGCTGATTGAATCGATTGTGATTCATGTTGGGCGGGAAGAAGTCACCACCTGGTCCGCCATTGTGGCTCCCACGCGGTCCCACCATTCCCCGCGGTCCGCCTGGTCCACCGCGATTATCAAAGTCTGCAAGGTAACAAAGGTATATTTATTAATTGCCAAACGTTGGTTTCTGCATTTGTGATCTGAGCTTACCCATGAAATCTGGCCTTGGCATTCCGTGATCAATAGGATTTAGATTTAGACGCGCTCTTGCTTCATTAAATGCCGCGTTCGCTGCAGGGCCTGGACCCGGTCCCGGTCCACCAGACCCATTTCCGCCGCCATTTTCGGAGCGCCAACGATCCGCCTGCTCAGGCACATCATCCCGTCCGCCCCAACGGGAGTTGGCTTGGCCCCGTGAGCGGTCCCTATCCCGCTCTCTCTCCCGTTGTTGGAACATCTCATTTGCCACAGTCGCGACTGCCACATCGACACTACTGGGAGATGGATTAAAGGCAGCTGCCTGCTGCTGGGACGGCGGTGGAGGCGGAGCATCCTCAAGGTCCATTTCGATGTCCATTTGATCGTCGCTCACGTTGCCACTATTTATCGCCGGTGGCGGTCCTCCGCTGGATATGGGTAGAGGCAAGGTGGCACCTGGTGGTGGGAACGGATTTCCTGGAGGCAAGCCCATGGGATGCGGAGGTCCACCAATGCCTGCAATAGATTTTACACAGAAATATGGCGTTAGTTCAGTTCTGCAACTCAATGGCAATTGTAGTAGCTACCTGGAAAACCGGGCGGCATCATTGCCGGTGGCATCATCATCGGCGGGGGCATATTGGTAGTTGGCATCATCATCGGAGGTGGCATGTTGGTTGGCGGCATCATTATTGGCGGCGGCATATTAATGCCCATGGGCGGCCCCATCGGGAATTGACCCCGGCCCATTATGCCCATGAGCGATGGAGGTGGCGGCGCTCCAGGTCCTGGTGGCGGACCAACAGGCCCTCCCACCGGACCCACCGGCGGCGGTTGAGTCGTGTCAATGCCAAAGATCATGCCAGGTGGCGCAACACCAACGGGTAATGGCTCCGCGATGGGCGTGGTCTTATTGTCCTTTCCCACATTTTTTACTTGGTTAATTTTCTGCTTCATCCATGAGGGCATGGTGTCCTCGTCGAACATGCCACCCTCCTCCAGACTGTCAAAGTCTGTGTCAGTGCTAAGCTTGGACCACGGAATGTAAGTGACACCCAGGTCCAGGTCCCAGAAGTCCTTCCACTCCTTGCTCTTCACTCCCTTGCCGGCCGCCCAAGAGATGGTGATGGCACGCCCCTGGAGCTTGTGATTTTTCAGCGCCTGCATGGCTTTGTGGGCGTCCTGGCGACGATTCATTACTATGAAAGCGCATCCTCGCGGCACAATCTGATCGATGCTAACGATATCGCCATATTCGCCGAAGGTGTCGGATAGCTCCTCTTGGTAAACAAGCTTCGACAGGTGTCCTACCCACAACGTAGTACTGCAAACTGTGGATTACAAAAGAAAAACAAGAACAAAGTTAAGGAGAGCTGAATGATGGTGTGGAAAAAAAGTATTAAAATTTAAAGGGAAGACCAATATATTGAATAGCGTTCTATGTATGTGCAATAAACCGTTCAAAAAGGACAAATATTTCTATTTTCAGTTTTCTTTTTTCGGTGATATCGGCATTTTAACGTTAAATTTTAGATATTATATATCAGGTTTTGCTTCTCGACATACATAAAGCCCTAGTTTGGAAGTTCCTTTGCATCGCTGACCTGTGTGCGTGTTAAAGTTTAAGTTGGTTTTAAAGCAAATCTGATATTTTTGTATATTTATAGAGCAGAACTAAAATTCCAAAATGTAATATTTTTTCGCTATTTAATTAAGGTATTTCTTATGAAAAGCATACAAAATTACCATACCTAGTAGATAAAGTTATGTTGAAATACAACAAAAAGAAGAAATTGTTGATTTCTAACTATTCTAGGATCATTTTTATGAAATGAATAAGATATAGGGATCTGATGTGTCTATTGGTAAGCAGACTATTTATAAGGTTATAACCTGATATCTCTAAAAATGAGACTAGGTACCGTAGAAACTGATAAACGTAGAGGATTATACATAGAATTTAACTGCAGTCTTACTATGAAAGGCTATAAAATGTAATCATGGGAAGCACTTAACGTTGTCAAAACGGTTTCATTTACAAACTGATTCTCAATAATAATCTCGTTATTGGTTAAATAATAAATATCCTTTCCAAAATCAAGGGTTATTAGATTTCATCTCATATGCCGAATAATATTATAAAACGTCAGGGTGTTTTCATTAGTATATCTCCTAAATTTTCCATTATACCCCATTTATGGTATAAGGAGTATTATTTGGTGTTCCTTATATAAATATTCAATTAAAAACCTTGCTCGAAAACGCATTATCATGGAAGTGGGTACATAGGTTTTTTTTTTTTAATTTGCCAGATTATTATATGCTCAAGAACCACTAAAGCTAAACACACACACACACACACGTCAACTGAGTCAAGGAGCTGCCTGCAGAGAAAGAGAAGAATTTCCTTCGGATTAGCAGAAAAAAAAATTCGATGGAATCGATGGATCTCAAAGAGGCCGCCCAGCTGCTTGAGCACTCTTTGAGAGCCATTTTCCGATCGCAAATCATAGTTACCACTGAGGTGCTCCTTTTTAATATCCGGCAGGCCCTTTTTGCGACGTTCACGTTCATGCTCACGGTCCCGCTCTTTGTCGCGGTTGCTGCGCTCCATACGATCCCTGTCCCGTGATCCTCGTCGCCGGCTGGAGCGTGGCGATCGAGTGCGGGATCTTGAACGGGAGCTGCGTCGCCGACGATCATTTCCAGGGCCGCCTCCTCCTCCGCCTCCACCAGCGCCTCGTCCGCGCGGCGATCTAGAACGGCTGCGACTGCTCCGACGGCTTCGCTTGTATCGATCGCGGTCCGGCGTCGGACTGCGCGAATCGGCACCATCCAGGTTGATCACCTATTGGAGTCGATGGTAGTGTTTGCAAGAAAATTTGAGAGAAGTGGATACGTGATAAAAACGTTAACATTTAAGCTTAAAAAAATTTGAGTGAGTCCGGGAGCGGAAAGGGAATTGGGATAGGGATAGGGAGGGATTAGTGGCTGATTGGACATACTAGACTGAATGAAGACAGACAGCTTTCTTTGGCGTGTGTTGACGTGTGGTTCTGTTTTATTTTTCACTTTAGACTTCGACGAATTCTATTCTCTGGAGTATTTCTTTGAGGCATTTTCCATTTATCGTTTTCGAGCAAGATTTGAGTTCTTGAATTTACATATTAAGGAACTTACCAAACGTTGTTATAGCATCAGGCAACACGGGTTGTTCCGCCGGACATTACTGGTCTTTAAAAACCTTACCTTTGGCTTCTTTTTAACATACTTTATATTAAACCATCTATTCTTTATCATTGACTTAATATTCAGATATTGGCAATAGCCATATTTTTTAGACATTCAAAAATACTTTAGGGGCACCATTCAGTTAACTTTTAGTCGCGGATAAGGGATAGTGTAAACGAGGTTGTTGTAGGCTTCCACAATTAATTAAGGATTACGTTTAAGGCATTAAATATTCAAATCGAAATTGTTAAGGTACATTTTACAAATTAAATGTTATAATAAATGTCAAGTTAACTGAATCGAATCGGTCTTCTGAACACGCCGGAATTGCATCCGTTATAACAACATTTTGGGCACATTTTCTACGGCTCAACTGCACGTCAGCACAAGTGGCATCTGGATGCGTCTTCCAATTATAAACTAATGATATTATACTGAGCCATGTTTATGCTTCTGGCCAGTAACTCCACTCCAATCACATGGCCAAGAGCATACACCATAGCTTTAAGATAGATATAGAAGGAAAGATTAAAAGAGGTATACCTCAATGGACTGCTGCTCCGATATAAACTCCACATCCTTGTTGAGGTCCATGCCGTCATTGAGGTTCATACCCATATTCATTCCCATGCCCATTCCCATGCCAGGGGGCATGCCGGCAGTGCCCTGAAATAATAGTTGTGAATGAACGGATGGCTGGGAGCACTGAGGACTTCCACATACCTTCATAACATTTTGAAAATGCTGCTGTAAAGCTTCGTCCGGATATCGGTGTTTCTGGTTCTCCTCCTGTTGCTTGAACTTCTGAAAGTTCTGCAGCGTCTGCAGCTGCCGCAGTACGTTCGGATCGTTGAGTAGCTGCTTGAGATTGTTGTTCTACAATTGAAAATTGCCAACAGAAAAAGTTAAAAAAGGTTTTAAATAAAAAAATCGACTTAAAACAAAACCGAAAAACCAAACTAAAGGGAAACGAATAATGGTGAATGGTAAAAAAAAAAAAACAAACGAAATGCAAGAAGTTAATGGCTCATACGTCTAATAGCTTGGAGGAAGTGGGCGGCGAATCGTCGCCCATGCAGTGGTGATCATCGGCCATCATCATGGCATCGTCTTCGTCCTCGATAATCTCCCGCACCCGATAATCAAGGTCATGCGTGCTCTTGCTGTGCTCCCTCTTGTGATGGTGGGACTTGCTGGATTTGCTTGAGCAAGACGCCCCTAACTGGCGCTTGGAGTAATGTTGCTCCGAGTAGTGACGCTTAGAGCTGCTGCTGCCGCCACCACCAAACTTCTCATGACCCAGCTAATGAGTTAAAGCGAGGACGAAAGGAGTTGTTAGAGTTAGTAAGACATGAGTGACGGAAATATACAAGTGGCAGACAGTGCAGTGGTGTGGGTGAATGTGTTAGTAGCCAGAATCCAATCCCAGTGATGGATTTTATCACTCACCGACAAGTCCGGCATGGCGCCTCCCATCTTGTCGTCTCCGATGGCACTGGTCATGCTCATCTCCATGCCACTCATGCCCGACGTGTTAAGCAGACCATTGGGGCCGCTCGAGATGTCCGCCAGGCTGAGGGCACCACTGCTACTGCTGGGACCGGGACCCACGCCGCCGCCGGGCCCACCGCCAGCTCCGATCGGCGGCATCTGATGGTAAATGGGATGATTGGGGTCGGCCAGGTCGAAGATCGGCTGGATGACCTCCGACTTGAAGACGTTGTTCTTCTGCCACAGGTTCAGAACACGGATAATTCGGCTCTTGTCTTCAGGCGCGCACCGGAACAGATTGGCGAACGTCTCCGTCAGGTTGCGTTGGAAGCGGGGCGCAAAGACGTCCTTATCGGTGCCGTACTGGTGCCGCGACTGGCGCACTATCGAGTCGATCACATAGAGGCCTGGCACCTTGTACTCCGGCTTGCACTTGAGGATGAACTTCTCCACGCTCTGCACGACGTGCTTGTAGAACTTGATGGCTCGCATCGCCGACCTGGTGATTGCGGCCATCTTAGCCTTAGAAATGGGCGGCCGGCTATCATAGAGTCCAGAGAGCTGCAACGAAAGCGAATAGCATTGGCATGAGCATGGGCACGGGCAAGGGGACCCGGGACTCGCGATTATCGTTATCGGGTGCGACCCTGGGCGGCTTGTCGGAAAAATTCTGGGCCCTGCCTGCAGAGATCTCTATCCGCGGTGACCACCACCCAGTCATAAGCTGGCCTGGTATTGTGTAACCGTCTCCAGAGTCAAGCCGCACACTTTGCAGCCCTTTCGCACGCGATCCGACATCCCATCCGGCGTTATTTTCCAGCATCCATCCAACTTACCTCATTGTTGAAAGCCACGACAGTTTCCATGTTCAATTGTTCGTTTCACTCACGGCGGACACTCACGAACTTCAGATTTGCATGCTTTGGTTGGTCTCCACAAACTTTTACAACTCGCCGAACGCTATTTTGTAAACTTTTCAGCGTTTCCACGACTTTTAAAACGATTTTTACAAAGCGTGAAAAAAATGGCTGCCCATTAGAGATGTGAAAACATATTAGTTTATCGGCACATCGAAGTATTGATTACTCGATGTGCTGCCAAATTATCGATAGAGTTTCCCGAGAAACAACAAATTCCGATTTCCAGATTTATCGTCGCCCGAGCCAAGCCAAAAGTGTTGTAAAGGATTCGAGCATAAACACGACATTTCGCAACCCTATTGTTAATTTGAGCATAAATAATAATTAAAAAGTATAAATAATCAACATGAGCTCCAACCATCGCCCCCTGGACGAAGCCGACATCCTTCTGATTCGCACCATTCGCGACACCCCATCGCTCTACGATCCTCAACTACCATCCTTCCGGCTTTCGCAGCGAAAGGAGGAGGATTGGGCAAAAGTTGCGGACATCCTCAACATCTCTACAACGGACGCACGGCGCCGCTGGACATGCCTGCGGGATCGCTACTCTCGCGAACTGAAGCAGAAGCGCCTGCATCCGTCCGGCGAGTTCGGGCACAATGACTTCTTCAGGAAGATGGACTTTCTGCGGGACTTTGTCCGAAAGCGGCGCGAGCGGCGGGGACGCGACCGGGACAGGGACCAGAAACCCGCAGGTTGGCTCAAGGTGGACATGCGCCGACGGCGAGTCCGGCTGCCCCTGGACAACGATACGTTGATTGAGGACCAGGGCTCACCGGAATATGAGGAAGGCGAGGAGCAGTCCTATCAGACCAAGCTGGAAGTGCAGACATCGCATTCTGAGACCTATTCAGTGCTCGTGGAGGCGGACGATGGCCAGGAGGAGAACGATCAAGAGAGTTTTGAGGAGTTTGATCCGGAGGGCGACAATAAGCCCATATCCAGTACGGTGGTCACCCTCCACCCGCAGGATGGAACTGCCAAGGCGAGCGCCATGCCGCCTGCCGAATCCGTCGATCCCAGCCAAGAGGACGTAAGCGACTACGTAGTCTGCATGGCCAATACGAGCCAGGAGCGGGAGCAATGTGCCGCAGAGATAGTCACCCCAAATACCTCGGAAACGGAGGACGACTTCTTCTGCAAGTCCATCGCCACCGATCTGCGTCAGCTGTCGCGCGTCCACAAGATCAAGGCAAAAGTGGAGATGTACCAGATACTGGAGAAGTATATACTACTCGAGGAGAGCGGGACCACGGCAGGTGCGGGTCCCGGCGGTGCATCGCGGTCGGGTACTGGCTGAACAGGTTACATAGCTACTTATGTACATAGATTTTAATATATAGTTTTTTAATGCAGTACAAATATACAAAGTGACGAAAATCCGTGAGCTTAATCTATCTGTGAAGTAATGGAGGGTCCCCTCCTAACAGAAGTCCTCGTTGATTATATTGGCGTCAACGGCCAGGCCGCGCTCTTTGAGCGCCTTGGATACCAGGCGGTGCTTCTCCTGACGCTGCTCCTGTTCGCGACGCTGGGCGTCCAGGATTTCGTCAACAGATATCTCTTTGAGTGGGAGTTTTTGCTCCTTCTCGCGATCCTGTAGGGGAAGTGGAAGTGTTAGGTGTTAGGGCTTAATAGGCGGGGTATCTCGTTTCACTTACAATTTCGCCCAGCAGCACCACATTCTCGCCACGAATGATGAAGACTCCACGTGGAATGTCGCCGTACTCGTTGCCCACATGTATCCGCTCGATGGTTCGCTGGAGCACCAGGTTGGCGAACTGGTCCACCGACCGAAGATATCCAATCAGCGTCCTTCCGTCCCGCAACAGCACCATTAGCTTCTCTGTTAAGTGCCGGTATTAGGACTCCATTCAATGTTATTCCCTAAATCAGCCGCGTCTACTCACTGTCAACCTCTTCCAGAAGGTGAGCTGTGCCTGCCAGGGGATTGAGATCGTCCATGGGGGAGTTGGAGGTAGATTTACACGAATAATTTACGGGCTAAAGTTTAGCCTTTTCCTTAAAAAAAACAAATGCTGTTATCGATGGTAGTGCTATCGATACAACCATTAAAAATCACGCTTGTCCTTGCCATACTTTGCGAGGAAATTCAAATTTGTTCGATATTTTGGGAGACTGCACTCTCTAGAATGGTATTTTTAAGCGGTCCAGCCCACGGTTACTCTGGTTTTAAAACAAATATTGCAAGGAATAGCAACAAATATCTCGAAATTTACGCAAAATGAAGTAAGTTTCAGGATCGGATCTATAAAAGGACCTCGCTAATGTCTTCCCAACAGGCTCAGCGTGGACGGCCTGCTCGTCTACTTCCCGTACGAGTACATCTACCCTGAGCAATATGCGTACATGCTGGAACTGAAGCGGAGCCTGGACGCCAAAGGCCACTGCCTGCTGGAGATGCCTTCGGGAACCGGCAAGACGGCCACGCTGCTGTCGCTAATCGTTGCCTACATGGTGGAGCACCCGGAGACCGTGCGCAAGCTAATCTACTGCTCACGCACGGTGCCAGAGATCGAGAAAGTAATCGCTGAGCTGCAGAACCTGATGGTTTACTACGAGCGCAATTGTCCGAATCCGCCGCCCTTGACTGGCCTGGTCCTCAGCTCTCGCAAGAACATGTGCATCCACCCCGAGGTGAGCAAGGAGCGCGAGGGCAAGGCGGTGGACGGAAAATGCTATGGCCTAACAGCCAGCTACATTCGCGATCGGCACGAGATGGACACAGAGACGCCTATCTGTAAGGGAGTATTGCCGATTTTCAGTTTCCATCACTCAAAAAGTTGTCACTTGCAGGCCAGTATTTTGAGGGATTCAGCTTGGAGGGCAAGGAGTCCACACTGCCGGTGGGCGTCTATAGCATCGACGATCTCAAGGAGTACGGGCGATCGCGGAACTGGTGTCCCTACTTTCTGGCCCGCTATGCAGTAAGCATCGATGCCCAATCGCTGAGACTGTTTACATAGTGTAGTGTTGTCCCCCCTCCAGATTGCCCATGCTCACATTGTGGTATACAGCTACCATTACCTGCTCGATCCGAAGATAGCCCAGGTGGTATCCAAGGAGATGAGCCGCGAGTCTTGCGTGGTCTTTGACGAGGCGCATAACATCGACAACGTGTGCATCGACTCGATGAGTGTTAAGATCAACAGGCGGACCGTGGAGCGAAGCACAAATGCCTTAAATCAGCTCACCAAACTGGTGCAGGAGTAAGAACCTATCCTCAAGCCCATTTATATAACCGATTTCAATGGTTTCACTCTCGGGTTTACAGCATTCGGGAAGAGGACACGAATCGCCTGAATGAGGAGTACCAGCGCATGGTTCAGGGCTTGAAGGATGCCAGTGTGCAACGAGACACAGACATGATTCTGGCCAATCCGGTGCTGCCAAACGATGTGCTTACAGAGGTGGTGCCGGGAAACATACGCAACGCTGATCACTTCCTCAGCTTTCTGCGTCGCTTTATAGAATACATAAAGACCAGACTGCGAGTCCATCATGTGGTTCAGGAGTCGCCTGCCGGCTTTCTCAAGGATATTTCCTCCAAGATTTGCATTGAAAGGAAACCGCTACGATTCTGTGCCGAACGCTTGTCCAGCTTGCTGCGCACTCTGGAGATCACTGATTTGACAGAGTTCGGAGCTCTCACTCTGGTGGGTTTCAAGCCGCAGTTTTATAACTAAATTGGTAACTAACAGCGCATATATCTCTCCTTACTTTAGATCACACACTTTGCCACTTTGGTGTCCACCTATACCAAGGGCTTTACCATTATTATCGAGCCCTTTGACGACAAAACTCCAACGGTATCAAATCCTATTTTGCACTTTAGCTGTCTGGATTCCTCCATAGCCATGGCTCCGGTGTTTTCGCGGTTTCAAACAGTTGTCATCACCTCGGGCACATTGTCGCCCATGGACATGTATCCAAAGATTCTAGACTTTGATCCTGTGGTCATGAGCAGCTTTACCATGACGCTGGCTCGTCCCTGTCTACTGCCAATGGTACTTACTATATTTTTCATAATTTATGACACCAATTAATTTAATCATATTTCCTGAACAGATCGTGTCCAAGGGCAACGACCAGGTGGCCATTTCCTCCAAGTTTGAGACAAGGGAGGACACCGCTGTGATTCGTAACTATGGCCAGCTGCTAGTGGAAGTGGCCAAGACAGTGCCCGATGGCATTGTTTGCTTTTTCACATCCTACCTGTACTTGGAATCTGTGGTGGCCTCTTGGTATGATCAGGGCATTGTTGACACTTTGCTACGCTACAAGCTGCTGTTCATTGAAACCCAGGACAATGCCGAGACTAGCTATGCCTTGATGAACTATGTTAAGGTGAGATATACATGCACTCGAGACTGCTAGGGCTTCTCTCCAAATGAGCTTGGCCCAGTTTGCTCGCATCCACACACTTTTAGCCACACTCTTAAAGAACGGAGCATTTCGATTTCGTTAAAGCCTTGTTTATGCCGTTAGCGTGCCGATCTTCATACTTATTGAATATTTAAGTGTTAGATATTCAGATGGTTTTGCTGTTTATTTGTAGGCAAAATATCTAATCTTCCTTTTTACAAAAGATTACTTTAATAGCTATTCTAATATGATCTTATTTTATCATTAGCCCCTTCTGCCAGAGTGTACACCATTTGCAATCAAACTTGACTTAAAACCCCATTTCAACTTGCAGGCCTGCGATTGTGGTCGCGGAGCGGTACTGCTGGCTGTGGCGCGTGGCAAGGTCTCGGAGGGTGTGGATTTCGACCATCATTATGGTCGCGCGGTGCTCATGTTCGGCATCCCCTACGTGTACACGCAGTCGCGCATTCTCAAGGCACGGCTCGACTACCTCCGCGATCAGTTTCAGATACGTGAGAATGACTTTCTGACCTTCGATGCCATGCGGCATGCGGCGCAATGTGTGGGCCGGGCGCTGCGCGGTAAGACGGACTATGGCATCATGATCTTCGCAGACAAACGGTTCTCGCGCCAGGACAAGCGTTCACGTCTACCCAAATGGATTCAGGAGCATCTGGTGGACAGCTTTTGCAATTTAAGCACAGAAGAGGCCGTGCAGTTGGCCCGACGATGGCTGCGACGCATGGCGCAGCCTTTCACACGCGAGGACCAGCTGGGCATCTCCCTGCTAACTCTCGCCCAGCTGGAGAACATTGAGCAGGAGAAGCTGGAGCGGCAGGCGCAGGGCAAACAGGGCGTGGGTGGTGAGGTGCAGGAGCTGTGAAACGTGGGAAGTGCTCGCTCGCTCGCTCAGCCAACCGGCTCTTTGTCCGACCACCGCCTTCCGGGAATAACTCAAGTCGCTGAGCCGTCAGCTAATGACATTGAATGCCATTAAAAGCGAAGCGCGCAGCGTTGATGCTGGAAAATTTAAAAGTTAAATCTTTTTTTTGTTGTTTTGGCTGCCATGCAAATCGGACGTAAATGTCCAATTAATGGCTAATTAATATTATTTATAATTTCGCAGGCATGACTAACGGGGCCGCTCAAGGCGGCGAAAGGGCGCAAGCGCGGCGTAGCTCGAGCTTTGCTCTTGCATTTGTTTTTGTAACAATACTTTGTAGTTGCGTTTTTTCATGAACTTCAATAGTTGATTGGCCACGAAATTATAGAAACAGGGAGCAAGTTATATAAACTTTTAAACCCTTGGATTTTCTTAATATTTTTGTATTAGTTTTTCCATTTATACAGGAAAAGATGATAGAGATAGTTGATATTTCAAGCTTTTTGCATTATAAATGTATTTTTAATTTTTCAATGTATTTAATGCACATATTATGAGGAGCTATGGACTGTAGGCTACAAAATAGGGATTCTGGATTACCAAAAATCCATAGGATCGTCTATTATTGCCCATCAACTGCTTGAAATGTAAACTCGTAATATTAATATTAACTGCTAATACCAGGTAGGTACGGCGTATGCTAATGAAATCATAATTATTCATATTTTTCTGTCGCCTGTTCCGCCGTAATTCATTTTCAGGGGCTCGTAATCAGCCGGCAAATGAACCGCGATGACCGAACAAATTCTCGTATGCACGATTTAGCCTGAAAGTGGATTTGTTATTGCAGATCGAACGTTATCAACTGCCCATAATTGCCAATGACACCTTAACGATGCAGTCGCAGCCGGGTTATCATTTTGATGGAGTGCCTTAGGCCAGGCGCCAACGTTTGCTTAATTGCTCGAATGTTTACTCTGCCAGCAGGTTTTTTTTTTTAATGAAACAAAATTAAATTGTAAATTTGGAAATTCGGAAACTTTCGGCCGAGAAACAAGTGGCTTCAAGGAACATACAACAAAAGTGCCTTTTGGTATCCTGGAGTCAGTTAATGGCCATCAACTGAGTGAAATGTAAACTAGCAATATTAATAGTAATATTAATAGCAAATATCAGGTGGGTACGGTGTATGCTAATGAAATCATAATTATTCATCTCTTGCTGTCGCCTGTCCCGCCGTTATTAATTTTCAGGGGCTCGGAATCAGCCGGCAAATGAACCGCGATGACCGAACCAATTCTCGTATGCACGATTTGGCCTGAAAGTGGATTTGTTATTGCAGATCGAACGTTATCAACGGACCATAATTGCCAACGACATCTTAATGATGCAGTCGCAGCCGGGTTATCAAAACGAAATTATTGCATCGGGATGGGGAGCCTTAGGCCAGGCCTTACGACAAACATACAACAAAAGTGCTTCTCGATTTCCTGGAGTCCTCGGATTGTGGCAGCATGAGAGTGCGAGGCAAGGCGGAGAGTCACGCCAAAAGCTTTAACCACTCAACGGAACGAAGCGAGCTGGGGAGAGCAGAGTTACAGTTAACAGCGTCGCCGGAGCGAAGTAAAATAAAAAAAAAATATATATAAAAAACTGTCGAGCGGCGCTTGCTCTCTCGGCAGAACTTTCGATTTTTTATAATAAAAAGGTTACAACTAAATCTCGGGCGGTTTAGTCGGCAGATAAATTCGGAGCGAGCGCGCCAAACGTAGCCAAAGCCAAGTGCCAATACCCCGTTGTACGTACCGCGATCGAAAGTAATCCGTGTATCCTCATAAAAAACCGCAGAGGTCCTCTAACCCTTAAATCGTTTAAGAAATAAATAAAAAATATATAAATCATAATGAAGCCCCAGACCAGCGAACAAAATTGCAACTCGCAAAATGGCGACGCTCCAGCGGATGCTGCTTCCGTTGCCGTGGAAGCTGCCGCCACGATCCCGACAGGCGGAGCTGCCTCTACCCCAACCGACGTCGCCACCACCGCTGTTGCGGTCCCCAAAAACAGTCAGCAGCTTAAACTGGAAATGCTTAACATGGAGCTGGCCAGCAACGGAAGTGGTGAGTGATCGAGGGGATCTTTGAAAGGAATTAGAAGGAAGTGCGTGCTATGCTGGTTTCCTGATATGAAATAGGGCATCCCGCATTAGTTCCTTCTGAGAATATTTCTCTCTGAGTCATTACTTTGTTTAGGTTACGCACTGCGTATGAGTGATATTTGTCAAAATTTTCTGGATTTAATTAATTAGATGGTCAACATTTATTCCTATGAAACTTTGCTGACATATTAAGAGACTTTAGAAAAGGCATTCTTTATTTTTAAACGAATTTTATAGAGACTTTTTATCAAACAAAGTCTTAGAAATTTAGCTAAAAATATTTGTATTAAAATCAAGGGATTTTCTTTTGGGTATTCCCCTTAAACTAATCGTATTAATATATTCTAGAAGTGCAATGGATAACATCTTCCCCTTTTTTAATTGCCATCAGAATATAAAATAATTGTAAAAGCTAAAGCTGCATTATAATTAATCATTTTATAGGAGGCCTTTTATTAAGATAATTAATAAACCCATAAAAATGAATATTTCCAATTGAGAATCCATCCTTAAAGCTGTCCAATCTAGTAAAGATTAGTATTAGGAAATAGACTGGTGCTAAGCTATATTTAGTTTCCCATCCATGCAGCTGGATGCAATCTCTGGCTGATATTGCATCACATCTAGATTAGTTAGAGGCGGCGATTGAAATTCAATCAGATGCGCATAATGAGTCGACTCCGATTTCCGGCGATGCTGCGCCGCATAAAACCCCGACGATTCTTAGCACATAAACCGCAGAATGAGAGCTCCGATTTCTGTGCCATATGCAAACCACACACACAGTGCCGGATATCGGAGAGGAACATATGTCTATATAGTCTACCAGAAAAATGTAGTGCTAGGAGAGCCACTAGCTATGGCCGGGTCTGGACTGGGCATATTGACATTGACATTGAAAGATTTTGCTTGGCACTCGGCACTCGGGAGCGGAGCAATCTGTGGGCCATGAGCGAAAGACAAAGACCATAAACTCCGCGACTAGTGATCCGGTATTTGGCCAGCGGTAAACGATTGGCGTGGAGGGGGAGGGCACGGGCACAGAGACCTGAACTACTTTTGTGAAGGTTAAAAAGTGTTTAATTGCGAGTACGGCGCTCCAAACGGTTTCGATTCGTGGGCTTTGCCGTTTTCAGATTCAGTTTCTTCGATCGCCCCTCATATTGAGCTGAAGTCCGTCGTCCGGCGGTGACTAATAAGCCGCCGAGCCGCCGCAGTACTTCACATTTGAGCGATTGCGGTCAATAAAAAAGACTAACCTGCTCACTGAGAGTGGTGGCTCACGGCTCTCGGCGGGTGCTTTGCCAGCTAATTGAACCACTTAAAAAATTCTCCTAGCAAATGCCAGCAAACACCAACGGTGGTGGTGGCAACCCTGCCAGCACGGAGTCCCCAATCCCCGATCATTAAATGGCATTCCTGATTCCGTAATGCGTAATTGTGGGCCGGAAATTGTGAGGCAGCGAGAGAGCCGGAGAGAACACCTGCCTCTGCCTTATGGAAAATGTTAATGTTGGCTTAATTGCCTTCTCCAACAGGTCGACTTCCTGGGAAGTGACTAGCTGGAACCAGCTTAATCCCTTGCTCCTTGCTTTCAAGATTTGGTTTCTACAAAGTTTATTGTCTCTTTTTTTTTTTGGTAGAAACTCTGTAAGGGTTGGCTTTTACCAAGGAGCTGTGTCTGTTAAAGAGGTTTTACTGTGACTGGACTGCGTCATTTAAGTTAGAACGATCAATGTCTATGTCATCTGCAGCTGTCTTAGCTTTATGTAAACTAACCCAACCCGAGCTATTTTCCCATTGATTTATTCCTTGCTAAGCTGTGATGGAATAACCAGTGATTAACCAACTTTTAAGCAAATTACTGTAGGAAATGAATTAGTATTATTTTGGCAAGAAATTGTTAAGAACATTATAAAAAATTCGTTGTTAACAAAATATTACTTTATCCCAGTTTTACCTTCAACTTTTCAACGCAAATTTAAAATCAAAATCGAACAAAGATTCATTTTCAGCGCCAAACCATTTGCATGCGCATCTCCTTCAAACCGAGTGGCATAAATTGATTAAATTCAGAATTTATGCAGGAAAAATACAAATTTGAGCATCTGGGAGACGGTCAATTATACTGGAAGCCCCACAAGTCTGATGCTGTAGGGATTCACATCTCCCCCTCCCAAAAAATAAGGGAAAATAAAACCGAATTGAGTGATTTGATTTGATTTCTAGTCTATTGCAAACCATCGTCCTCATTGGCCGCTCATTCCTTTTCACATGATAGTCTCTTCCTCCAGCATGTACTCGGTGAGATCGGCCTCACCCGTCAGCATGGTCACAGGCACACGGTTCATCTGTGCCACACGCTGGCTGGGCCATGCCATGACATCGCAACAATTGGTTAGCACCACGACATTTGTGTTCGGAGTGCTGGTGGACATCAGATTGTTGGGCCTCTCATCGTCGCAGGCATTGAACTTGCGCCGGAAGCGAAACTTTATAGGCAAAGCGTTCCCCATCACAGTCTCTTCGTCAAAATATTGCGGACTAGCTTTGCTGAACACCGGGTTCGTTATGGCTGGCATCGTGAGCTGCAAAATGGGGAGCCTTTAAGATGATTTCCACAAGCAATAGAAATGTAGAGGGGTGGACTCACCTCCTCGAGTCCCACGGATGTTTTGAGCCTACGACATGGGTCACAGTACTCATATCCCGCATCCTCTGGTATCATTTTGTCCCTTTTGTAATCATGCTGATGATACGGATGCCCATGCGGATGCTCCTCCCCCGTCCTAGATTCCCGTGCGCTATGCCTGGCGGCTTCTTCCTCTATCTTCCTTTGTTCTTCTTTCTTCTTTTCATCTTCTGGGCTTTCTTTCTTCTTCTGAGCCACCGCGACATGCTCGGCCCGTGCCACACACTGCTGGAGGAACTCTTCCTCGATGTCGATCAGTCGCTTGACAGCGCAGTCGCGTTTCAGGAAGTTTTTTATCACCGACAGATCACGTGGCACAGCGCCAATGACATCGAAGTCATCGCTTCGCAACTTCAGGCGGTGGGCCATGTTTCTGGACTTCCTTAAATTCGGAAGTCGCTGGGGGGACAGATGGTTGTTGGAATTTTGAAAGCCAGAGCTGTACTCGAGCCGGAATGGTTGAGTTGAAAGTTGAAACTAAATAGCCCTTGACGTCTGACACCATGTCGAGTAGTTTGGGCGCCGAGACTGAAGGATATAGCAAACAATTCGTGATGACAAAAGGAAGTCGCATTGACCAAGTGGACAGCTGTGGTCAAAATGTATGTTTTCATTTTTAGGAAGCTTGCTTTTTCTTTTATTATTTTTATTTTATGATAATTGTGCATTGTAATGAAATTCTTAACTCATAATAATCCAAAGGTCTTAAGACTCATGTTTATAAATACAAAAAAAAAACACCTTTGGCAGCGTTCTTCTGATAAATCAAATCCAGGTGCTTGCTATTTTCATGCCCATAGCTGTAGGTGCCCGATTCCTTTCAGAGCAACAAGTACGAACTCACAGATACAATGGGCCTGCGCTTAACTCATCGAGATACCGCCGCGGGAGCTTGCAGAGCGGGCATGGGGGATGGGCTGACTGGAGCTTTGCTCCGCTCAAAGCTCTGCTCAAGAGGTTCTTATTGCCACTGCTGGCCCCAGCAGCAGCCAGTCAGAATAGCAGAGCCAACCGAGGCGCCAACACAACACACGGGTGACATCGAGATACCGAGACATCAGCGAAAAAAATATAGAAAACAGCTCCCGGGGCCAGCCAAGTTAGAAGATTGTGTGTGCGAGCGATCCGTCAAATTGAGTTCCGTTCGTGAGGCAAACAAGCCTGATTGCCGATACCATTATGAGCTTCACTCGCCAGTTGTCCGAGATGAGCGCCAGCGAACTTAACGACGCCATAGACGACACCAACTTCCCGCAGGCTCACATCCTGTCGCGTGGACGCAACAACAGCGTGTGCTCAACAAGTAGCACCTCGGGCACCTCTTCGCTGGCTGACAGGGCACAGGCCCAGCCGGAGGAATCGCTGGCGAATCCAGGCACCCCTGCAGAGGAGGTGGCTCCAACGGGCAACCAGCGACCCCGCCTCATCCTGAAAACCAACGGCAGCAGTCCGGATAGCGATGGTACACAACCGAAAACACCAATGACACCGCGTACATCGACAACGCCAGGTAGTGGTGGGGGTCAGGCTATATGTGTAGGAGTAGCAGCCGTCCAGGACAAGTTATACAAACTCTTTTTTTTTGTGTTGATAAGCCAATCGCGTATCAGTGGCGTATTGTTTTGGTTCAGGGGTCAGAGATGCGCCTCCGCTTGGGGATAGTATTTAGACAGTCACAGAGTCAGAACCCACACACTGCCATCCGAGGGGAGCAATGCCTTCCTATCTCCCCCATTTGTTTATTGATAATGATTTTAATGGACTCTATTCCGCCCGTTCGCAGGTCACGAAAAATGCACTTTCCACCACGATCTGGAGCTGGACCACAAGCCGCCGACGCGAGAAGCCCTGCTGCCGGACATGGCCCGCTCGTACCGCCTGCTTTTGGGCGGATTGGGCGAGAATCCCGATCGCCAGGGACTAATCAAGACGCCGGAACGGGCGGCCAAGGCCATGCTGTACTTCACCAAGGGCTACGACCAGAGTCTCGAGGGTAAGCATTAAGTTAACACAAGCACGTCTCTCTTCGATCAATTAGCACCAGGTCAGTGATAGGGGGATTGGTGTGTGGCTCATCCTGGGTTTCCCCAATAAGCTCGCAGTGAAACTAGTTTCTCGAGAAGTGATTCATGACGTGCTCCAACTTTATCGGGGGTTCCTAAGTCCGGTGCAGTGCATTAGTCTAATTACCACTCGAATGCTTTGAGTGTGTGTGAAGGCAGAGTGAAAAGACATAACTGTTTTCAATGGATACCCATTTCGTTCATTCCAAAAAAAAAATATATTTCGGCTCCATATAGTAGGACCCACCTTATCTCTGGCCACAAAATAGTTGGCCTGCTTTCCAACTCAAACTGCAAATGGCAGTCACATTTGAACTTGTCATGTAATCAATGAGAGCCGCTTGGATGAAAATAACAGAAACAGAATCGCGAATAATACGGCCACAAGCGCACCGAACCGGTTGGTCGAGATGAAAATCAGGTTCTACAGTTTGTCAAATAAAATCGCATGTAAATTTAATATCAACAACAAACAACGCAAGTGTGCTGGCCATTTGAAAGATAAATAAGTTAAACGAAAGTGAATAGCCTTCGAAAATAGAATGGGTTGGATTGTGTTTAACCCGAATTCAAAGAACCGAAAGTCGTTGAAGTCGTGACAACGTCAAAAGTAGTTGCCAATCTGACATTGAGGGAGCCACACACCAAGTTCATGCGATGAATTTGAAGTATTTCCAAAAACATAAAGTCCTGTTTATGATACCAAAAAGCCTAGAAAATATACATTTCAACGAATCATAATCTTTAATCATTGATATCCTTCAGAATCCTCTTACCTCAAAAAAGAATGGTTGAATTATAATTTATTTTTGGATTTAAATGATTACACGAACTAAGCATTGCATGAACATCCTAGCAGACTTTGTTGGCTGCCAGGAAACGCACTGAAGCTTTCCGGGCTGTACAATAAAACCGGGAGAGTGGGCGAGTGGAAGGGTGGAAGAGAGACGACGGAGTGGGTGTGCTACTCTAAGCCATTCAGCTTAATGATGAATCTCAAGAACCCAACGTTTAAAGTGAGTGTGGCGAAAGCTCTGGCAGCTACCCGCATCCTCCTTGCCCCTCTACCAGTAGCCACTTTGGCATTCAGTTATGCAGCAAATAAATCTAACACGAATTACGTGCACCATAAATCACTGGGCATGGCATTTTATTGCCTTGGTGTTTGTTGGGCATTGGGCGGGTGGGTAAGCAATGACTCCGTGGCGCAACGGTAGCGCGTCCGACTCCAGATCGGAAGGTTGCGTGTTCAAATCACGTCGGGGTCAATGAGGAAAGGATTTTTTTTATTTATTTATTTATTTATTTATATTTGTAAACAAATACAAATATTTAATTTTTTTATTGTTTATTCTCTTACAGACGTTCTAAATGGAGCCGTGTTTGATGAAGATCACGACGAAATGGTGGTTGTTAAGGATATTGAAATGTTTTCTATGTGCGAGCATCATTTGGTGCCCTTTTACGGCAAAGTGTCGATCGGATATTTGCCTTGCAACAAGATTCTAGGACTCAGCAAGCTGGCTCGGTAAGATCGGCTAAGCAAAACATTAGCAAAAGTATTATTAAATGATATTTTTCTTGCAGCATTGTGGAAATCTTTTCTCGTCGCTTGCAAGTACAGGAACGCTTGACGAAACAGATTGCAGTGGCCGTAACTCAAGCCGTGCAGCCTGCCGGAGTGGCTGTTGTTGTTGAAGGAGTGTAAGTATTCAAAATTTATTCATTCGAAAAAAAGAAATACAAAAAAAAAGTAGTTTGCATCGGCCGGGAATCGAACCCGGGCCGCCCGCGTGGCAGGCGAGCATTCTACCACTGAACCACCGATGCTTGTGATCGTTGGGCTGCCAAGTTTTCATAACACTAATTGCATTTCTCCTTTTCATTCCAGACATATGTGCATGGTGATGCGAGGCGTGCAGAAAATCAATAGCAAAACTGTTACCTCAACTATGCTGGGAGTGTTCCGAGACGATCCCAAGACCCGCGAGGAGTTCCTCAACTTAGTCACTAGCAAATAGGCACTGAGGAAGGAATTGAAATCCGAGACCAACTAAACCCTTACAATATTTTTGGAGGCGCTTACATACATTCATACATATTTACAATGAGACAAAAATGAAACAAAACACAGGGTCCACCATTAGTTACATATGTTTTTAGGATTGATTTTCTTTAGTTAGTGCAATGATTGCAGCCATTTACCTTGTTGATTTCTGTAAAAATTGTTGAAAAATTCTGTTAGCTGAGTACATTTACATAGCGAAGAGTTGAGAGGCGACTCTAGATTGAATTTTGGTGTTGGGTAGTCTTACGTTCAAAATATTATATGCAATTGTATGGCACTTGAACCATCATTTTTACATCGAGTAATGCATTGTGCAATAGGGGAACAACTGATAATACATCAAGGCAAATCGTTTAGGGAATTTACATGATTAACGCCGTTCGTAAAGTTAAATCGAATAAATATACTATATCTGTATTTATAAATGTTTACCTATTAAATTTACAAAATATATTCAAATGGCTTCAGAAGAGATACGCAGCCGCATTGCAGGATTTATCGGCGATTATAATTGTTAAAATTAAATGATCACTATGTAAAACGTTGTTGCTTGTAGAGAATGGATCGCTGCTTATTACCTATACAATAAATTATTATAAATATTTGTTGAAAATAATTATATTTTTATAAATTAAAAATTTGGAAGAAAAAAGTTTCTCAGATTATGACCCCGACGTGATTTGAACACGCAACCTTCCGATCTGGAGTCGGACGCGCTACCGTTGCGCCACGGAGTCTACATGGGGGAGGGCGTCAAGTGAAGGGAATGTGGGAAAATGGCAACAGGTTGTTGTCTCCATTAGCTTCTCTCACAACAGGTTATTGTTTCTGGAACCAAGCCTCAGTAAAGCATGTCTTGAATTAAACCAGCAGCAGACGCAAGCATCGGTGGTTCAGTGGTAGAATGCTCGCCTGCCACGCGGGCGGCCCGGGTTCGATTCCCGGCCGATGCAAAAACTTTTTTTTGTTATTTTTTTAAATTTATTTATGTATTCATGAATTTATAATTTCCAATGAAATATTTTCTTAAAATCAAAATAAATTGTAAGAACTGTAGAAAAGTACCCTGTAGCAGAAGCGATAAAAATATTAAAAGGTTGTTTTCAAAACTAAAAAAGTCCATCAATTGACCCCGACGTGATTTGAACACGCAACCTTCTGATCTGGAGTCAGACGCGCTACCGTTGCGCCACGGAGTCTTGATGAGGGGAGGATTAATCATTTTGAAAACACATTAGAATAATTGATCCTACAGTTTCAAAAGATATGCCTCTTGAATACCTTCTAACACAGATGAATTTCTAAAAAACCGTTACTCAACAGCATCGGTGGTTCAGTGGTAGAATGCTCGCCTGCCACGCGGGCGGCCCGGGTTCGATTCCCGGCCGATGCAATCTACTTTTTTTAATTTACCTTTATATTTGCTTTTTTTAAGGATTATATTGTTATACAATTAATTATTATTGTATTTATTATTAATAACTAAAATGATTAATTAAGTTTTTTAAGACATGCCTTTTCAAAATATCCTAACACAGAAGAATTTTTAAAAATGTTTTTCCCAAGAGCATCGGTGGTTCAGTGGTAGAATGCTCGCCTGCCACGCGGGCGGCCCGGGTTCGATTCCCGGCCGATGCAATCAATATTTTTTAATTCAGCATTTTTATTTGCATTTATTAAGTTATTTATTTATTTTTAATAACTAAAATAAATAATAGATTCCCATTTCATTTATAGGATTCGGATGCCAGGGTTTTTGGTACTTTTTTCAGATTCTTAAAATATAATTTTAAGCCAATGACATTTTTGAACAAATGGATGAAAAAAACTATAACATTTCTCCCAATAAATAAGAAAAATAAAACTCGTAAAACACAAAAACAATAAAAAAGAAATATTATAATATATACCTCCTTATAAACAATGAGATTTACAAAATATTTCTTTATTCTTGACCCCGACGTGATTTGAACACGCAACCTTCTGATCTGGAGTCAGACGCGCTACCGTTGCGCCACGGAGTCTCATTATACACAGCTTCGATATCTTCATATAGGTGTCGATTCTCGCTTCTGCTTCAAAAAATAAAAATCATACAAAATACAGCTGTCCTAGTAGAAACTAGGTGAAGCATTTTATTTATTTAAACGAGTAGAATATAGACAATATATGGTTTCTTAAATTAAACATAAACATACATTTTAAATGACATCAACAAAGGTTTGGAAACTTGGTTTTAATAAAGGTCCCGCAGATATGAGATTTTTTTAGGATGAAACCTAAATATTCATCCGGCAACACTGTCCACATCGCAGCCAACTTCACTTCAACGCGTTCGGGATAATTTTCGGAACCATTTATTTATTCGCAAAAATTGCGAATGTAAAGTGAAAATTGAAGAGTGCCATTAATTTGCGCGTGCACGGTGCTAGCCAACATTCAGACATTACAGTCTGCCCTTTGCGTTCCATCCTTCTTTGGCATTTTTCCCCGTATTCTTTTTTTCGCACCGCCAGTTTTTCTGTGGTGCAGTGGTGTTAGTGAGAGTGCGTGTTTCTGCCGCCAATCCAAAGCTGAAGCAGAAAAATGGATGTGGCGAAGCTAGAGAAGATGAAGGTGGTGGACTTGCGCAACGAGCTCCAGTCGCGCGGTCTGGACACCAAGGGAGTTAAAGCCGTGCTTATCGAGCGCCTGCGGGCCCATGTGGAAGGTGGAGCCGGCGATGGAGGTGAGTTTGTGTGTATGCGTCATTTGTTTGCGTGTGTCCGAGCTCGTTTATGAGTGTGTGTGTGTGTCTGTGAGCGGCTTGCCGCGTTCGATTGCGCTGCGTTTGCACGAGTGCATATGTGAGCGTGTGGCTCAGCGTGAATTAGTTGTAAGATTTCCTTATATAATTCCGAGTTATTACATTGCCCGCATTCTGTTCTTACATCCGCCTTCTCGCTCTTTTCTCCCCGATCGCCGCTTTCCTCCTGCAGATGGCGCTCCTGTCACACCAAGCCGACGCCAGCGTCGGACGCGCTCAATGTCCCGCTCACCGTCGCCCGTAGCAGCTGCTCCGGTCGCTGTTGAGCCTGTTCTCGACACCCTGGAAGAGGAGGATCCGCCGGCCCAGGCAGAGCAATTGGCCACAGAAGCAGAGCCTGAAACACAGCCCGACTCTGAAACACAGTCGGAGCCTGAACCAGAGCCAATTATTCAAGCCGAACCCGAGCAGGAGGTTGAGGACACATCGGATACAGAAACAGGAAATGATGAGCCCCAGCCCCAGGCCGAAGAGGCTGATGAAAAGACAGAAATAGAGGAGAAGAGCGAACTCGTCGAGAAGGACGAAGCTCCAGTCGAAATAAAGCAGGATGACGATGAACCGATGGAGGAAATCAAGGAAGCGGCCAACGAAGAGCAGCAAGAGTCTAAGCCGGACGAGCACAACGAGGAAGCAACGGCTGTAAAGGCTGTGGAAGAGCCGCAGGAAAATGGAGACAGCCAGAAAATGGATGTTGACGACGAGTCCGCTGTTCAAAAGACAACAGAAGATGCCGAGGCCACTGCCGCCAAGTCGGAGGATCAGCCTCAAGAGCGACGCAAGCGTTCGCACAGTCGTTCGCGCTCTCGTTCCCGTAGCGGTTCCCGCTCCCCCAAGCATCGTAGTAGTGTGGGCGACAAGCGCGACTCCAAGGCTGTTGCCGAGGAGCGCACCGTGCCCGAGGACGAGCCCACCATAGAGGACAACAAAGTCGGGCTAAGTTGGTGTAAGTATTATCTGCATCCCTCATGTATATAATTGCTCTTAGTTTTCAAAATAATTTACATTTCGTAAAAGTTTGGTCACATAAATATATTTTCTGCATATTTTTGTATCTTTCAGTGGATTCTGACTTGCATCTTCGTATTGATCCAACAACCTTCACTTCGGCCAAACCTCTCTCCTCTGAGATCTATTCACTGATTTGGTCTGGAGCTCGCTCCAACTTTGGAGTCCGAGAGGGCAAAGTGTGCTACGAGGTGCGCCTGGCGGAGGAGACACAACCGGAGAACTCGCACTACTTTCGGGATGAACCGCATGTGCGAGGCTTTCGGGTTGGCTTCTCCAAGCCGCAGAGCACGCTGTTGTTGGGTGAGGCTGAACATTCCTTTGCCTACTGCGAAACCGGTCGTAAGGCTAATCAAAGCGAGTTCTCGGACTACGGAAAGCCTTACAAGCTAGACGATGTAATTGGTTGCTATTTGGACTTGGAGAGTGAGCCTTGCACCATTAAGTACACTCTGAACGGCGAGGATCTGGGTGTAGCGTTTGAGTTCGAGAAGAGCATCTTGGGCGAAGAGGGAGCTTTCTTCCCTCACATTGTGACCAAGGGCTACGAGTACTCTGTAAACTTCGCGGATAACGAGCAATTGCTTGTGAATGCCGAGAGGCCGACCCGTAAGCGCCGCAAGCCACGCAAGGAAGAGGATAAGGACGATGATAAAGACGACAACGATGGAGAGAAGTGGAAGGTTCTGGACGAGGCTACCGCCGATGATGACGAATTAGAGAAAAAGGATGAAGAGGATGGCAAGGCGAACTCTGAGCAGGCCGAAGAAGCCGAAAATTCGGAGACAGCCAAGGAAGCAGAGAAGCAGAGTGCTGAAACAGCTGCCGAAGACAAAGCAGAGCCTGAGGCTGACGTTGCCAAGCCGAGTTCGGAGGCTACTGAAATCTCTGAAACTGGTAAGGAGTATTTTTTACATACCTAAGTGAATATTTCTAATTCTTTAAATCTTTTTCTTTGTAGTAGAAGCGTCCGCAACAGATGGAGCCTCTGGCGAAGCTGAAGCTGTTGCCAATGGCAATTCTACCACTGAAAAGGTCAACGACGAGAAGCCAGGGGAGGAGCAGAAACCGTCGACCGCCAACGAGGAAGAGGAGGACGAGGATGGTCCGTCACCTAACAAACGTATCAAAACGGATGAAGATTCGGAGAAGGGTGAATCCGAGAAGGACAAGGAGAAGTCCCAAGCGCAGACCGAGGAAGATGAATACGAGGACGTGGTGCCCGAACCAAGGGAAACGGCTGCCCTATTGGACGGTTATGTGCTGGTGGGACTGGTGCCAACCGAACAGCTTAGGCCAGGACCACAACGCGCTGGCTCGCGCAAAGAGTGCGAGGTCATTTTATTGGTCGGCTTGCCTGGCTCTGGAAAGACCCACTGGGCACTGAAGCATGTGGCAGAGAATTTGGAGAAGCGCTATGAATTGATTGGCCCCGATGCCTTCATTGCAAAGATGACGGTATGTTTTGACCCTGCTATTAGCTTGAATTACCTAATCTTTGACCACTCTTGCAGATTGATGGTGCCTCTCGCAAAACTGTGCACAAAGGACGCTGGGATAAGGTGTATGAGACATGCTTGAACAGTTTGGCCGCTCTGGAAGACATTGCCATGAAGCGGCGTCGCAATTTCATACTCGATCAGGTAAAACATAAACAAATGACCCACAAACACACACAAAACACAACTCAAACACACACACACACACACAATATACACTGTGAACGAACGATAACCAAACGAAACAAGCGAGAATTTTACGTTGGTGATGATGACTTTTTCGGCCGGCCATAATCCTTACGCGATGTAATGGCGCAACTCGGTTGCTCTACATATGAATTTTTTTTTTACTTTTTTTTTTTTTTGTACATTTGAGACTGCATTAATTTGTTGCTCATTGCTCGCACTCGGTAGAGATCCCAAGTGCCCCCAAGAGGGGTGCCAACAACTCGCTTAACCGCCAGGCAGGTATGTCCTAGCCTGTAAGTTAATCCGATAATTAAAGTGCTTAAGTTTGAGGCAGTAAGTATGTGTTAGCATAAGCTATGGGTGCAGCAGGTATGCAACAGTTGACGGGGCAGTTCAGAAAGGGGGGGAGAGGGAGAGGGACTTTGTGTAAGATATGTTGGGCATGGGAAGGGAATGAAAATGGAAATGGAAATGGCATTGGAGAAAGAGAGGAAGAAAAGGAGCGAGCGGCATGGAAGCCACTGTAAGTAAACAAAAACCAATCCGATCGACAATCTAATCACATATACTACGTATTAGTACCTACTATCTCTACCTCTCTATCTCTCTCTAAATGCCAAATATATATCTCATATATAATGTGTATGTGTATCTACAGAGAGAGCTATGCGATGCTTCCCACAGCCAACAGCCAACGGCACAGCCAGCCACGACTACTCTTTTATTCATTCTATACATATAACTATATAATATCCTTGTGCAAAACAAAACAAAAAAAAAAGGTATTAAGTCAACTGTTGTTTAGTTGTGGCCACGGGCCGCTAGGTATTATGATGATGGTGTGCACACGCCCCATTCCTTGGGGTGCGATTGCTACCAAGGTGGAACAGGTATGTCTTAGCTTGTAAGCGCCAGAGCCCGTGCGGAGTACGTTTACGGAGTACGTTCATCCGAACCGACCCAAATCAAACCGAATCGAATCGAATCATCAACGTGTTTCTCAGAATGGCTTGCTATCTATATCCGATCACCGACAACTATCCCCCAACTACAACAACCAAAACCAACCCAACCAAACAACAACTGGCTGACTACAACAATCTCAACCAAATCAACCCAACAACCAACCAACCAACCGATCAACTGTATTCTTGTAGACCAATGTATATGCCTCGGCCCAGCGACGTAAAATGAAGGGTTTCAACGACTTTAAGCGCATTGCGGTTGTTTGCATACCCAGCGAAGATGAGTTAAAACGTCGCATCGCCGAAAAAGAGGAAAAGGGAAATGCTTTTACAGTTAAAGAGTCAACAATTAATAACTTACGAGGTAAATATTGTCCACCACACAAAACAAAAGCAACGAAATATTGCAAATTGAACAAAAAAACCAGAATATTGTACGATCGTTTAACTTATTTTCTATTCTACCTACCTAAAAATAAGGAGGCATTCAATGTAACAAAAAATGAATGATCAATAATCTAGAAAACGTTCTGTAAAGTATATATTTAGTTTGTAAGCAGCTGCACTTTATGTATGTATCTGTACGTAATTGTAACTGTAAGCCCTTTAAATAATATCTCATAATTTTATGATTATTATTTTCATTATCCATTAAAATATTTTATCTATAGAGTCCATGAGTCACCATTAATGGCAACTGGGATCATACTACATGCATTTTGTAACTAAAATAATCTGAATTCTAATGCATTATTGAAGTCTTTCGACTTTACTAATGATAATAATGATATTAATAATAATTTCAAAACCACGCTCCCAGTTGCCTGTCCCGATCCTCTACTTTCTATATAATGTCTAATGTGTAAAGATTCGTATCTGAACTGCTGCCCCTATTGACCATCTTTACGCGCATTCTTTTTGCAGCCAATTTCACATTGCCATCGCTGGAGTTTGGCTGGTTTGATGACATAAACTACACGGAGCTGACAGGAGACGAGGCCAAGAGCGAGGTTAAGAAGTACAACGAGAAGGGCAAGAAGGCCATCGATGCGGAAAGGTCACGGGATAAACGATCCCGCGGTGGCCGGGACAACTATCGGCGAGATGATCGCAACCGGAATCGCTACAACGATGACCGTCGACGTGACTACGGCGGCCAGAGGCACGAGAGCAGGTGGAGCGATGCCAGACGCGGCGGCGGCGGTGGCGGTAGCTACTCCAGCAACAGTGGCGCTGGCGGAGGCGGCAGCCGGGGATACGATAATCGTCGAAGCTACAGCGGAAGCAGCGGTGGCCAGCAAAATTGGATGCAGAACAGTCGCAGGAGCGGCTATGATGATCGCGGCTATGGCGGAGGCAGCGGTGGTGGCGGTGGCGGCGGCGGCAACCGTGGTTACGACAATCGCAATCGCGGCTACGGCGGCAGCAGTGGTGGCGGTGGCGGTGGCCAGCAAAACTGGATGCAGAACAACCGCAACAGAAGCGGGTACGACGATCGCGCGTACGGGAGCTCTCGAGATTATCGCGACCGAGATCGCGGCAATGATCGCAGTCGAATGGGTAGCAACGACAGAAATCGGGGCAGTAGCCAGAGCAGCAGCTATCGCTCTGGTGGCGGAACTCATCAACAACGGGATTTTCGGCCTGGCCACCGCGACACCAAAGAAGATAGTCGCGGTGGCTATGAGCGGTCAGCTGGCCAATCGCTGCCCAAATACGGAAATAACTCGGCTGCAGGTGGTGGCTACGATCAGTACAAGCAACAGCAACCGGGTGGAGCACCCGGCGGAGGCAAGGTAATGAAACATGTGATAGTTATTTAACAAGATGACCACTAATCGTTGTCCTTTCTAGGCCTCTCTCAGCGGCAAGTGGAGCACCTACACGCAGCACCAGCAGCAAGCGCCGCAGCATCAACAGACCAGTGTCTGGCAGACGCAGCAGCAACAGCAGTCACAACAGTACCAACAGCAGCATCAGCAGCAGACCGCGGGCCAGCAACAACAATACTGGGGGGGATATAATCAAATGGCTGGTATGTACCCACGGTCTTTATTCTTTCGAATTCTCCTAATGCAATTGTTCCTACAGCAGGCTATGGTAACCAGCAGCAACAGGCCTGGCAGAGTGCCGCCGATCCGCAGCAGCAGCAACAACAACAGCAGTGGATGTCCTGGTGGCAGGTAAGAGAGCGTTAATTTCACATTGGGAAATAGGCTAATTTTCTTTCTTTCTGCAGCAACAGCAGCAGGGTTCGGGCGGAGCAGCGGCCGGTAATGCCAGTGGTGGAGCCGGTGTCCATGTAGGAGGCGGTGCCGCTGGGAATAATGATGGCGGTGCCACCAATCATTATTGGTCTCAATATTCATACTCCACACAGTCCAATCCGGGCGGCGACAAGAAGTAGAGGAGTCCCCAGTTCCACCAACCAGCAGCCGAACATCCTCCAGAAAGGAGGAGCAAACCACAAAATCTGAACTAAACTTCATAAAATAGTTTTTAAAGATTAACAAAAAACTTAAAACACAATTAACTTAGTTTAGCCAGTTTTAGGCCAATCCAATTCAATCCAAACCACCACGAGGATCACCAAAACAAACTGCATAAGATAGCGATGAAGCCGAGCTATTTCTACAAACTAAAACTGCATCCACACCCACTGGCGGACGACTGTAATATTTCTATTTTTCGCATTTCCTTTCGACGAAGCAATAACATGAAACTTGGTCTATCATTCGGCATTATGCGTATCTAGGCAGTACAATTTGTTTTAACGTTTAATTATGATTAATTGTTTTATTATTTACAAACGCAAAACGCAAACAATTGGAAGGCAAACATTAGAGAAGAAGCATTAACAAATAAAATCTATACATTGAAAAATAACAAAAATCTGAACTAATTTTAATGTGGGAAAGGGATTAAGAGCAATATCATCGTTTGCCAAGTTTACAATTTTGAAAGATGAAAATGATTGGAAATCTCCAAGGGAGGATATTCCCTTTATAGGAAATCTCCAAACAGATTCCCTTGAATGTGAACTTATTTTCAATAAATACAATTTCACTTTATATATAAAAAAAACTTTAATTTAATTGGTTTTTTATTTGGAGGATAACCCAGTTTCCTCTGGTTTTATGGAAATATAATAAATCATAAATACTTTTACACAATTTAAAGGAATGTAGTTTAAAAAAAAAAACTTTTGTGCAAACATGGTTCAAATAACTATTCTCTATTAATCTTTATATCAGAGAAATTACTGGATTAATTATCCCATTTTCTATTTCGTCGCACTATAAGTATCTTTGCCTTTTTAAAAGTGCCTGTAAAATGAATTTTTAAAAATTTCTTGAAATTTTAATGCTATTTCGATGACCATGACTGTAACTAACTAAGTAGCATTTACATATTTATTTCTTAAAAAAACATATTTTCTTAAATTTGTAGAAAATTAACCAACAATAATAGATTCGTAAAATGTACATTTAATTAATAACATTTTTAGCTCCTCTAAATTTTTGTTTGATTTTTTAGCAAAAGAAACAAAAACAAATAATTTATATTTTCGCGAGTTCGAATTTGGCATTTTTTAGTACATTTTGTACATCAGCAGCTACGACCCGAGCACGCCTCGGCAATAAAAGAATAATAAAACCGTAGGTGTGTGGTAATTGGAACAAACCGGAAAATTAGTAAATTATTTTAAACAAATTAGCCAGGTGAGACTCCTAAAAAGATTCTCAATTGCTTTGACTATTCATGATGGACATAGAAAACTTATTCAATTCAAGTGAACAAAAATGCATAACTAATTCCGACGAATTTCATATCATATTTAACTTGAATTTCTATGTAATTACATATATGTACATACATATGTACATCCAATTTGTGATAAGAAAGCGTCGTCTGCATGACGCATTCATTGGAGGCACTAATGGTGGTTTCCATTGATTTTTCCACAGAAACGAGGGGCACGGAACCCAATCCAGTAAAAAATGGTCGCCATTCAGCTGATTAACGAGATCGGCAGCATCTTTCGCAACGTGAGTTTGAAACTGCTTCTTCATAAAGTCGGCCTTTGCCTAATTAAATTCCTTGTTTTTTCAGACTCCTACATATGCTCTGGTGCTGGAGACCCTGCTGCTCATTGGTGTGATTTGGCTGCTCTTGCATAGGCGTGGCGCCGGTAGCAGTCGTCGTCGGCGGCTGACCAAGGAGGAGGAGGATCAAATAATCGCCAACTACACGCCAGAGCCTCTAGTGGCGGACACAGATCCCAATCATCCACTGCTACGCACCCGAATCGTTCAGTCCAAGGTGGGCAAGCGCATCCAGGTAGATGGACACGACTGCCTCAATCTCGGGTCCCACAACTATCTGGGCTTCCTCGAGGACCAGGAGATTCTGGAGGAGTCCTGCAAGACGCTGCGCAAGTATGGTGTGGGATCGTGCGGGCCACGCGGCTTCTACGGCACCATGGACGTGCACCTGGACCTGGAGGATCGCATAGCCAAGTTCATGGGTCTGGAGGAGGCTATCGTGTACTCTTATGGCTTCTCGACGGTGGCCAGCGCCATTCCCGCCTACGCCAAGCGTGGCGATATTATCTTTGTGTACGTCTTAGTTATCCCCTTTCCATACAAATGTGACGTTTAAAGTCAATTCTATTCTCCGCAGGGATGAGGCTGTGAACTTTGCCATTCAAAAGGGCCTGGATGCCTCGCGCAGCACGATCGCCTACTTCAAGCACAATGATGTTAAGGATCTGGAGCGACTGCTGGTTGAGCAGGAGAAGCGGGACCAGAAAAACCCCAAGAAGGCACTGAAAACACGCCGCTTCCTCGTCGCTGAGGGCATCTACATGAACACCGGTGAAATTTGCCCGCTCCCAGAGCTTGTATCCCTGCGCCAGAAGTACAAGTTGCGCTTGTTCATCGACGAGAGCATCTCCTTTGGCACTTTGGGCAAGGGAGGTCGTGGAGTTACGGAGCACTTCAACGTTGATGTAAGTCGGAAATGTTTGAAAAAGATTAAATTCTTATCTGAACTCTTGGATTGAACTTTAGCGCGATGAAATCGATCTGATCGCTGCCGGAATGGAGGGTTCGATGGCCACAATTGGTGGCTTCTGTGTTGGATCGCACTTTATAGCTGAACATCAGCGCCTCTCTGGTCTGGGTTACATCTTCTCGGCCTCGCTGCCTCCCATGCTGACCCAAGCGGCCATCTCGGCGCTGGATCGTTTCGAGCGGGAGCCACAGCTATTCCAACAGTTGCAGGACAAAGCCAAGATGCTGCAGAAGAAGTTTTCGCGTTTCAGCAAACTGATCATTCGCGGCAACGAATTGTCCCCGGTAAAACACTTGTATTTAGCTACGGCAGCTGAGAGCTATGATAGGGAGTTACAATTGCTCACCGAATTGGCTGATAAGGTAATTTTCATTGACTTTATTTAATTGGAATCTTTATTAATTCCTACTTTATTTTCTCAGTGCATAGCTCGAGGCGTAGCCGTTGTGCAGGCTGCCTATTTGAAGGATAGGGAGCATCAGCCGGTGCGTCCCAGTATTCGTATAGCAGTCAACCGCCTGCTGGAGGAGACGGATATCAACGCTGCCTTTGAGACTATTGAGAGTGTGTCCAGTGCTTTGCTTTAAGCCCGCTAATTATAAAGGTATAAATATGGGAGTAAAAGGGTCTGTAGACAAGGGCCTTCACGTAAGGTCTGCGGACATTTTCCTTTTGAAAATATATTTTTTCACGTCCAGTTCAGTATATAATATTTGAGCACAACTACTACTAGCCTGGCACCTGGTAACTTGTTCACATGTTTGGCAATTTATTAAGCACTAGAGTTTTAAGAAATACTTGCAAAGGTTCCAAGGTTCAGATAAGCGCTGGCCAAATAAAACTAATAGGGTTATTTGTAATCCACCTGAGTTTTAATGGGTAAATATCTCTAGTTTAGTGGCGAAAAACTATAGCTTTATGGTTTTAAGAATGGCAAAGCTCTGATAAAATAGGCGAGCAAAGCATTTATGTTTATAAGTTTTATCTTTGTACTTAAACCTTCTTTTATTTACAAAGGCGTGAACTCAATACGTTGAATCATAAATTTTTGTAGATTTTTGACGTAGGTGTGCTGGAATGAATAGCAAATTATACATAATAAATTGGAATGTATTGTTTATTTTATTTAAAAGTACACATTTCGGCAAATAGTTGAAGAAATTAAGCCTCACCTATAAGATTTTTTAAGAAGTTTTCTGGATTCACGGTTTTTATGAGTTTAAAACCCATATAACTTGGAGTAATCATTATATGTACCTCTGTTCACCTATACAAGCCTATGTATGTATATGCTTAATCAAAAAGCTAATCACTATACCAAGTAGGTGAATAATAATTTAAATTACAATGATTCCCAAGACAACGTGACAGAATATTCCCGTTCGTAACCCTTCGACATTCAAAGTCACACATCTGAATACGTTGCTATAATGAACTTGACAACGATGACCCGAAATCATGATGTTGTGCACATAACGTTGCGATGCCGGCTCACCGGCTCACTGGCGATCGGTAATCAGTCAGCAGTCAGCGGTAATTGGGCGTATACTTAATATATATGGGCACACATACAACAGTGCGAGTACGCAATATTTGGCGACGAAAACATGCAGCGGCGGCGCCCGTTGTTTACATGCGCGAATGAGCCCGGCAAGGCAAAGCTGCAAAACAGCTGTTCCTAAAGCTCATGTCCGCGTCGGAACTTTTGAGTTGGACTGCAGCTGATGGGGCGTCACAGTTCCGAGTGGACAGGCAGCGTCTTCGCTTCGTTCTTTGGTCCGAGATCTTGTGGCACTGCTCCCCTCCCGTTCCGACATGGCGGAGGTTAAGGACATTGAGAAGCTGTTTGAAACCGACGGCTACCTGCGACCCCATGAGCATGAGATCCGTCGCAGGTGAGTAGTAACAGTGGCGCCCCAAAACGCCGCTTCGTGTAACCCCAAGGTTGTTATGCCGCTATGCCGGCTCGCTGCGAGTGATAAGCGGACTTGACTCGGCCTCCAGCTCCGGCTGCATAACCAAACCATATCAGCCTCTGGCCCCGGAGTGCCCTCACTGCCGGGTGACATGCAGTTTGCGGTTGGAAAAACTGCGTTCGCAATGTCGAATGAAGGTCGTCGGTGTTTGCCGCCCTCAGTGTGTGTTTTAGTTAGTGTGAGAGTGAGCACCGTGCTGGTGTTTGTTAAACTAATTTTATAAAGCGTGTTCTTTGTGTATCTGCTGCGTGCTGCCGGCGTGTTTGGAGCACAGATGATCTTGGCCTTGGTGGCCTTTTCCGTGTTGGCCCGAATGGTGTCAGCGGTGCGTCAACCCGATTCCTATTTTTACATCTTCGATGCAAATTTAAACACTTTGTGTAGTTCTTCCGTTTTCATCGGATTTGTTTTGATTTCGATTTTGCGTCTTGAGGTTTTTCGACACTCTTTTTTCGAAACTGTAATAGGTTTCAAATCATTTATTTGTTTGCCACCTAAACATCTTTTAGGAGCGGGTCCCTGATCTCTTCGGGATAAGCTTATCGTCGCGATTCGTAAGTGAGCTTAAAAATCAAACCGGAACATTATATTAATACATATAAAATATTACTTGTTTAGTTTAAAATTAGATCCCATCTGTACTTGACCAGCCTTAACAGCAATGATCTTCTATACAAGTCGTAGTATCCGCCAGTGGGAATATCTGCATCTCAGGGATAGCATTTTTATTCCATTTAACCAATTTATTTAGATACAAAGATTTTAGCAATGCATACACATAATTATAAACTTCAAAATTAAGGCAAACTCATAGTTTAAATATATTTTTACACGAAATAATAATGCTAATTAAAATAGTTTCAGTTTAAATTATTTTAGTCAAAAAAATTATATACTTTATGAATAATAATTTATATTTTTTATTGTAATATTGTATATATTATATTATATATATATATATATTATATTATTATAAATTCTTCATTTTCGATATCTTTAAATCCTAAACCCTGAACGAAGATGGAAATTTCTTTAAGGCAATCACTCGGGGAAAACATTTTTTAAATTAAAAATCTTACATAAAATTAAACCTTTAAAAAATATTGCGTAATAATACAAAAAATATTTTCTTAATATATTCGTAATATATTATTAATTGGTGCCAAAAATATGCCATAGGATCAAAGAGTAGCTAGTTTTTAAAACAAGACAGTTCTATTAAATTAATAAAAATAATATTTTTAAGGAATCTTACCATGAGGATTGTTTATTGAGATTGAGTTAACTTGTTTCTGAGGGTTTACGATTTGGAAAAAATATTTTTTTTTTTTAATATAAATTTTTAATACAACAAAAATAATACGTTATTTCGCAAACAGACACGGCGTACTTCAGGACTGGCTAAACAGGATTAACCAGGGCGAGGGTGGACTGGAACAGTTCTCACAGGGCTACAAGTACTATGGCCTCCATTTTCAACCCGACAATTCGGTGATAGCCCGTGAATGGGCACCTGGAGCCAGGGACGTCTACCTCACTGGTGATTTCAGTAAGTTGTGCTCTATTTTTTGAGAAATCCAATCATTTAAGTTAATCAAATCCTTGACTCTTTACAGACAACTGGCACTGGGAGTCTCACCCTTTCAAGAAGCTCGACTTTGGCAAGTGGGAGCTTCACCTGCCCCCCAATGCGGACGGTAGTCCAGCCATCAAGCACTTGAGCGAAATTAAGGTGATCATTCGCAACCATTCCGGCCAGTTGCTAGACCGCCTGTCCCCTTGGGCCAAGTACGTGGTTCAGCCACCCAAGTCGGCCAATCAAGGCGTCAACTACAAGCAGTACGTGTGGGAGCCACCATCCTACGAGCGCTACCAGCGCCAGCATCCTCGGCCGGCCAAGCCGAAGTCCCTGAGGATCTACGAGTGTCATGTGGGCATCGCATCCCAGGAGCCTCGTGTGGGTAGCTACGATGAGTTCGCCGACCGGATCGTGCCACGCATCAAGCGCCAAGGATACAACTGCATCCAGGTGATGGCCATTATGGAGCATGCCTACTATGCCAGTTTTGGCTACCAGGTGACCAGCTTTTACGCTGCCTCCAGCCGTTATGGCAATCCGGAGCAACTGAAACGTATGATCGACGTGGCCCATTCCCATGGCCTGTATGTGCTCCTGGATGTGGTCCACTCGCACGCATCTAAGAACGTGCAGGATGGCCTGAACCAGTTCGACGGCACCAACAGCTGCTTCTTCCATGATGGAGCCCGCGGTGAGCATTCGCTCTGGGACAGTCGTCTCTTCAACTACGTGGAGTACGAGGTCTTGCGCTTCCTGCTGTCCAACCTGCGCTGGTGGCACGATGAGTACAACTTTGATGGCTACCGGTTTGATGGTGTCACCTCCATGCTATACCATTCGAGGGGCATCGGCGAGGGCTTCAGTGGCGATTATAATGAATACTTTGGCCTGAATGTCGACACGGATGCCCTCAACTATTTGGGTTTGGCTAATCATTTGCTGCACACCTTGGATCCGGAGACCATTACCATTGCAGAGGTGAGTTGGTGGTGGAGCTAGCTTGGAACAATGCTATATTATCTCTTTTCCGTAGGATGTTTCTGGTATGCCCACCTTGTGCCGCCCAGTTTCAGAGGGTGGCATCGGTTTCGACTACCGCCTAGGCATGGCCATTCCAGACAAGTGGATTGAGCTGCTGAAGGAGCAGAGCGACGACGAGTGGAACATGGGCAACGTAGTGCACACCTTGACCAACCGGCGCTGGATGGAGAACACGGTGGCGTACGCCGAATCACACGACCAGGCTCTGGTTGGCGACAAGACGATTGCCTTCTGGCTTATGGACAAGGAGATGTACACGCACATGTCGACGCTGTCGGATTCCTCGCTAATCATCGACCGGGGCCTGTCGCTGCACAAGATGATCCGCCTGATAACGCACGCCCTGGGAGGCGAAGCTTACCTAAACTTTATGGGCAACGAGTTCGGTCATCCGGAGTGGCTCGATTTTCCGCGCGTCGGCAACAATGACTCGTATCACTATGCCCGCCGTCAGTGGAATCTGGTTGACGATGAGCTTCTGAAGTACAAATACCTCAACGAGTTCGATCGGGCCATGAACGAGCTGGAGGAGCGCTACGGTTGGCTGCATTCCGGACCCGCCTATGTCAGCTGGAAGCACGAGGGCGACAAGATCATAGCCTTTGAGCGCGCTGGCCTGGTGTTCGTCTTTAACTTCCATCCCCAGCGGAGTTTTACCGGTTACCGCGTGGGCACCAACTGGGGCGGTACATACAAGGCGGTGCTTTCCTCCGACGATCCGCTCTTTGGTGGACACAACCGCATCGATGCCAATTGCCAGCACCGCTCCAACCCCGAGGGCTACGCCGGGCGAAGCAACTTTATCGAGGTATACACCCCATCGCGCACGGCCGTGATCTATGCCCGCGTCAGCGACTAGCCATAGTCGAGATCTGAGCTAGACCCCAGACTCGGTCTCTAAATTTGTAAATGCCGGAACGAATTTCAGCCTTAGTTATAGTCTTTGTTAATGTTACGAATCGGAAAATTGCCATCGTTGAAATATATATGCACACTGAGGTATAGTTTTCTAAAATCGATCTTGAATGGTTACTTAATGGGCAGGAAGGGGTTGGTATATTTTTACCAAGAATTTACTGAAGCTACACAAATTGTTAAAATTTTACATTTATTGTAATTAATTGCGTTGTATGTATAACTATGTAAATCTACAGAAATTTCAACTGATTCGTTTGCTTTACAAAAGCATTTTAGGGTAATGAATTGGAGGATACATTTCTTTTTTTACATATAAACTTAGTGTTAAATATAAAAGGTTTGTTAATATTGAAAAAAGAGACTAATCATCGCTGCTCGAAGACTCCTCAGAGCTGGAGATGCGGCGTCCGCGTCTTCTTGATGGCGGCGGCTTTTTGCTGGCTGCCGGCTTTCGACCCTTCTTAGGTTTGGGCCCGCGTGTTCGTTGAGATTCCCCTTCCGAGGTACCGGGCTCCGCCGATGGATTTGGATTTGGGTTGACCTGCAAGCACTCGTTGAGTCGATTCTCAAACTCCGTTACGACGGCCTTGAGCTCCGGCTTGGCCAGTTTGTTGGTGTTGCTAATGATTAGCTTGAAGGACTGATAGACCTCATCCACCTGCACCTTGTCCTTGAAGTGCTGCAGGTTGTCGATGAGCTTGTTCACCGACCGCTCATTGTAGCTCAGCAGGCTGAGGCAGTAGGCGATATCACGCCACTGGCGCTCCACGCGCGTCACCGGGAAACGCAGGCATAGCTTCTCCACGAGAGTCTCGATCTGGCGATCCTTCTGGATGAGTCCCAGAATGTAGGACATGGTGGTGCGATATTTGTCCTCGTCCAGATTCAGGTTAATGTCACCCAGCCGAGAGATAATGTCCGGCAGGACATTGTACAGAATGTTGGACTTGTTGGCGATTTCCTTGAAGAACTGCTTGGTGATGTTGCGGATCTCCTCGTTCTCGTCGACGATGCAGAGCGCCATGTCTGCGATCTGACCCTTAACGCGTATCATTTCGTTGAGAATGAGGTGCGACAGCATCTTGACGGCGGTCAGCCGCAGCTCTGTGTTCGTTTCGTGCAGTTGGGCGTAGAAGTGCCCCGTCCAGGGCTCGATGATGTTCGGGAAGCGGAAGGTGAGATCCGACAGGCCCACCACCGTGTTGCACTTGATGCGGATATTCTTGGTCAAGCTGAGGATGTTCATTAAAAAGCTCATGTTGGTCTCGCAGAAGCGCGACGATACGGTCATGAGGCGGGCCAGTGTCAAGGTAGCTGCCTGCTGCAGCTTGGCATCGCGAAACTCGCCGGGTCTTTGGCAGATGGTCTTGATGAATCGAGACAGCTTGGACAGCAGGGCCTTGGGATTGTACAGCAGCATGTCCTCGCCTATACTGTGGATCTCCTCGGCGATATTGTCTTCCGCCGTGGCACCAACCAGATCCTCGTCTGGCTCTTGCTGCGGCTCCGCCGTCACTCCAGAAAGTCGCTTGCGCACCTCCATGGCGGAGACGTTTAGGGTTTGTCTGTTGTTAATCGGTGGTGGCGGCTTATTTCGGTTATTCCGCTCCTCCTGCGCTGTCAGCTCCTCGCGGTACTTCATGTTGTTGTAGATGTCCATATCCAGGAAGATCATCTCCTTGATGGTCATGTACCCAATGCAGAACACGAAGCGAGAGACCAAGTAAACGGGCATCATCATCTTGCCCCGCTGGACAGTTGAGCTCTGTGTTAAGTGCTGAGTCTGCGTGAAGGCCTGAGTCTGCGAGCAGGGAATCTCTGTCGGCGGCTGCGAGCACAATTCGTTCTCCTTATCCGCCACGGCCGCCGGTGAGGGGGTCACAGCTAACGCATCTTCCGCATTGATCAGCCAACTCTCATTGAACCGCTTGATTAGTGCCTTAACCAGCTCTTGCGAGATCACATCCGGCGCCTGGCACATCTTGTAGAAGTACTCAAACACACTCATGGCCAAACTGTCAAAGTCCGACAGCTTCTGGTGGAAAAAGAAGTCCAGGAAGAGGCGGGTTATCTTTACTACGAACTCAGAGTCGCTGTCGTGGCGCTTGTAGAGTTTGGCATTGGTGTTGGATTTCACCGAGTTGACCAGCAACTGAAGGCAGGCGGTGAATATGCGCGGATCTCGGCGCACCCTCTCACCGACGGCAATGTCCTCGATAAGGGCAGTATTGGCCGACGCAATGGCGGCCTTCGAGTCGGAGGCCATGATCAGAAGCTGCAAAGCAAGGCGGGACTCGGCAGCGGTGGTTCCCTCCAGTTTGAGGGTGAAGCGCTCGAAGAGCACCTGAATGACCGAGGCATCGATGTCGCCAGCGGCTATCCACTCGGCCATCACTGATTCCATCGCCGTGTAGTGGCCATACTCTATTTCCGAGAGGAATTTGGACAAGTTCTGCACCACCCGGATGGCATGAATGCGGCCCGTTTGGTCCGTGGTGAAGAGCACTCGCTTGTACGCATTAGATACGGCGTCGCGCTTTTCCTTGTCCGAGGACCACACGAGCTGCAGCATTCGCTGCATTCCCGACTCCGTGCCGTGGATCCCGAACATATAGCCCGTGGTAAACAAGTCCACTGCCTCGAACACATCCGTATTCGTCTTGGACATGAGCATCTCGTGCAGCTTGGGGAAAGCCGATGTCATCATGACCGCAAAGTCAATGCTGTCCTTGAGGAACTGTACCGTCGCGATCTGCTGTAGCATCTCCTCGTTGCTCTGCTTCAGTCCGGCGGCCACCAGGTGATATGTCTTCATCAGGGCCAACACATAAACGCAGTGCTCATCGTGCTTTAGCTGGGAGCTGAGAGCCTGGTTACCGGCCAAATAGTCCACCTTGCGCACCAGCACAATTACATCTTTGTAGTTCTTTTCGCGCATCATTGGCACGATCTTCTGCAGCAGGGCCTCGTCACTCTCCTCCTTGTCGAACTGCATGTCGGGGAACTCCGTGAGGTTCTCCTCGATGAAGGGCAGCAGATCGGGAGCCAGGGTGCCCCACTCCTCGTTCAACTGCTCCTGCTGCTGGCGCTCCTCTTGGAGCACTTCATCTAGCTTCTCCATGGCTTCCACTTCCTTCAAATGCTTGGCACGAAGCTCGTCGATAGATAGCTTGCTGGAGTAGGGATTGCTCTCGAGCGCGGACTTGATCAGTTGCATGGCTGCACGCCGCACCAGCGAGCTCTTGTCCTCCAATCGCCCGATGGACTCGCTTAGCACGTTAATGATGAAGTTAAGCGGAATGGCGTGCTGCACTTTCAGGTGATGCCAAATGCTCAGCACCTTGGAGCGCACATGCGCTGATACATCACAAATGTGGGCCAACAGATGCTCAAGGAACTCGTTGCGTACCTCCTTCAACTCCTGGCTAAGCCCCTCCGATGTCAGTTCGCTGACCACCGTGTCCCCAATGATTTGCAGCACACAGTTTCGCAGCGTGTGGGATTGGCAGTCCAGCAGATCCTCAGCCAGCTTTGCCAGATGCGGTATGATCAGCGAGGGCGCTATATTCGAGAACTCGGTAAGGAAGTTGGCAAAGTGCTTGGAAACCGCCGAATCGGAGGTGTCCAGCATTAGGGCGTCCACAATGCCCTTGATCAGGATCGAGAAGACCGACGAGATGGAGAACTCCTCGTGCAGAAGTAAGATACCATTGGCCACAGAGACGGCTGCGTGTTCGGTGCCGCGCAGAATTTGGAGGATACGGACTGGAAAGGTCATGGCATGATTGAAGCGTTTGATGGCGGTGCCCAGAATCTGAAAGATCGTCTCAAAAATGTGCCGGTTGTCGTTGCGCACCGGCAGCAGCTCCAATGTCCGATAGCAAATGTCACAGACCATTGAAACAAAGTCCTCCTCGGCGACGGGGGGATTCCATAGCTTCTCGAGCGGACACTGCATCACGTTAAACAGCTGGACAAGGAACTTGCCGCGCTTGAGGTCCCAGTCGGGGAAGTTCTCCAGCGATTGCTCCGCCTGCTTTCCGCGCTTCTTCTGGGCGTTGAGCTGGCCTTCGCGCTGCGCCTGCTGGAAGCCGTTGTCGATCTTCCGTACGATGTTCACTTGCAGATAGAGCGTCATCTTGGTTAGGTTCAGGTATCTGTTGCGTTGCTGGTTGCTCATCGGCTCGCTGGCGGTCAGGAGCGGCTGCAAGTCCTGGCCCAGGTTGTCCACGGTCAAATAGAGCAGATCGAAGGCCCGCATAAGATTGCGTATGGCGGTATCACTGCCTCCCTGAGCCTCAATTATTGAGTAATAGGTGTCGAAGTGTTCGAAGATGTAGAAAGGATCGCGCAGTCGGGCCTTCCGCTTGCACTCCAACAGCTTTTGGGAGATATCAGCGTTGCCGAAGATCTCCTTTACGTAGTACTGATCGCCGCAGCTGTTGACCAGGTCCGTGGCGTTGAGCGGCAGCACGAACTGGAAGTCCTGGGTTTCTTCCATCGTTTGCTTATTTAAATGATTTTAACTCAATATCCAATAGCGTTTGTTTTTCAGTTTATTCCTTTTCGGCGGTGGCGTCCTAGTGATGTCAAATCTTGGCGGCAGAATCTATCAGATGGATTGATCGACGGTTTTGGTGGAGTTGCCAGAGCGATTAAAATATCGTCGACTGTACTAAAATTTTGCTGAAATGCTGATAGGTAAAGCAGGCCCGCAACAACAGTCTTTGTTTTTGAATATAATTTTTTCTTGCTCTAGATTTTTATACCTTTTAAACTGAAGTTTTAAAAATCTACCCTAGTACATTTTCGTTGCAATCGATACCAGGCACAGCTGCTAAGTGTCCATAAAACACATCACCAGCGAGTTGTGCTATACAACACTGTTCGGCGCTCCAATAAAATTGCTTATTATTTTGCAGCTTAACCACCGATAAGATAAACCAGCTAAGTTTGATCGGGCTTCAATTAGGCGTCCCGACTGACCAGTAAAGTGACACACTTCCAAGTACCACGTGAGCATTTGGAGGAAGGCGAAATTTCCTTTGTTTAAGAGTGCAATTTGTAGCTGCATTGAACTGCAACAAGTGGAATTTTCGGGTATAAATATCTCCATAGCGGGTAAAACAATCATCTTTAGACAAACGTGAGTATTACATTCTGCTCTATAACCTATTTTGTTTCAATAATAATAATTAACTTTATTCCTATCCCCTTATGTGCAGTGGAAGTCTTTAATCTGGACGATTTTGACGACTACGCCATGGATTTCTGGGGAATTTTCTTCTTTTTCGTACTGACCTTCCTGGTTATGAGTTGCTGCGGATATTGCTGCACCAACAGACGCCAGGGCGCTGTTTTGTCCAGTGAGTACAGACAATATATATACCAAAACATTAAATTGAAATTGAATAAAACCCCCGCGATGAGTCATTTTCCCACCCCAACTGCAAATAATCCGAAAGGGAGGAGTTCTTCTGACTGCTAAAGAGCAAAAATTAATTCGCTTCGGTGTGTGTGAGACTATTCTGATTATATTTGTATTTCTATATATATATATATATATATATATTCGTGCTAAGTAGTGATTAATATTTATGTACGCAAATCGGAGAGAAAGCTAAAGAGCGTTTTGGCCAAGCTTCTTGCCAATTTTGAATGTTTCTGTTTCTCCTCTGATTCGTAAACAAAATCAATTAGGCTCGCCCGTTTATTTAATTATTTTTATCAGCATGTGACAACAGTCCAATTATCTAATTAAATGTATTTGCTAGTTATCACATTTGAACTCTTATCTTATCTGTTTGGTCTGCATAGGCTTTTCCACAAAAGCCATTGCAGTTTACTTTGTGGATAGCAGTTGAATATTGACATAAAGAGGAGTTGTCTATGGTTCCCTATAGTTTCTGTACGTTTTTCCGATCTGGATTTACACAATTATCACAGTTATTATTATTATTTATTATTTTGCTTTACAAAATATTTATTATGTAAAATGGTATCTTTTGTTTATATACCCTTTGCTATTCTTATCAAGGCCCATTTTCACCATAAACTTTATAAAAATATATATTTATACTCATATTATACTCATATACTTTATGCACAGGAACTTTATAAAAATATATATTTATACCTTTATTTATTTCTCATTTATTTGCGATGTGGCCAGGAAATTCCCAATTATTATCCAATTATTACCATTACTTTTCTCGCTTCTAATTTTAATAATTTAAATGTAGCATAGTGAGTCATTTTCGGTAGCGCTTATTTGATAACAATGTGATTTATTTATTTTTTATAGAGATAAGGCAACTGACAATGGTATCCAGGCCATTCGAAATGTGCGTTCTGCAGTATTCACCTGAACTCTAAACCGATCGCTTCGCTCAACTAGAAAAAATAACATTTTCAAAATGGTTTACATCTATTTTGATGTGTGGTTCCCCATTACGATGGTTTTCTTTATAGTGGTCTTGATCCTAGTTCTGTTGCGGGTCCGTCGAGCCCGTCAGCTTCGGATGGCTAGCGCTACTGTGATCACAGATGGTGAGAGCAAGTCGTTAAATAACCATCACGGTGTGATAATCGGCTGTGGTATCTGCGATTCTGGGAATAATCACTTCAGACAGCACAAGCTATCGAAATCTAATCACGGCCTCCTTAAGTGTCCAAAATCTAAGTCGCCATTTGCATTGATCGCCTCTTGCTCCTGATTATCGCATTAATTTACAAATCGTTAATGTTTTCATTCCATCAATTTGTTACCCTTCTCGGCAATCTGTATTTTTTTTTAGCAAAAGTTTGACGTCAAACCACAGGTTCTTCTTCTTTTAACCGGTATGATATTAAATTATATTTACTCGTGTTTAAATTAGGCGATATGGCGTTGATTAGATGCCCCGAAAATAGTTTAGAACAAGGTACAGAGGGAAAATCCCGGTTACGAAGAGGTTTTTCAATTAGGTAACTGCAAACAATATTGTTTTTGTTTTGTTTGAAGCTGAAAAGGTTTATTTTGAAGTATAGTATAGTGAATATTTTGTTTCACTTGCGTTTTCTTTGATGATTTTTCAGAGTGCAGCTAAGAAGAATTTCTCTTGTTTGTTATTGCTTGTGAATTTCAGGGAGATTGAGGAAAAATAAAGGAAAAAGTGAATTTTAAAAAGCAAAGAGAAAGTAAACTGTCTTAAGTTCAAGCACCTTCAGGATGACTGTACTTGAAGCAATATAGTTATATACGTATATAGGGTTTTTTTTTTGCTTTGTTTGCGATATATGAAACATTTTCCTCGACAGATTGTAAACAATGGACTTCTATTGGCTGAGTACTTCAGACAGACAGGTTTTTATTTCCTTTGGTTCTGCTGAAAAGTCATTATTGGCAGGAGGAAGACCGATGTTGGCCGGTGTTTTTCCTTCTCGAGTTTTATTTGTTTAGCCTTACCAGCGTTGACCGGCTTCGATAAGGTATAATTAAATTATTTGATTGCTGCTGACGTCTGTACGGATCGCAGATTTGTGGGAATATTGTTAAGGGTAATCGCTCGCCTCGACGCGAACTGATGAGGATCCCCCAGAAGTCATAAATTTCGGATGGAAATCGAAACCCAATTTCTCTTTGATTGATGCGGACTATTGACGCAGGTTTCAAGCTGTAAATACAACGTCCACTTGAGAACTTTTATGGTTCCCCCCCGATTCTATGCTAGGTTTTGGCTTCGGTATCAGGACTATATGGCGTCTTTAAGCCGATTAAACAGGGGCAGCGCGTCACCGAACGAAGGGGCGCTAATCTTATCGGTATTTCAACCCATTGCCTTCGGGCTGGGTCTGTGAGGGATCCAACGAGTGCCTGTAGTCTGTGGTCTCTTACAAAAGCCGGCGAGGAGTCTCCTCCAGTTCGCACTCATTGTTGAAAGTCTGCGCAATGAACACGAAGAACGCATCGGCGTAGCTCCAAACTTTCGTCGAAACATCCCCAAAGAAGACTGTCTACCAAATCGAATCTGTTAGTTAGCTTTAATTGTAATTAAAATAGTTGTAAATCGAAACAATGCCGCATGTTCCGGGTGAGAAGGATTTGGAGATCTCAACGATCGTCCTGTGCTCCATATTCGTTGTGGTCCTTTGCGCCGTCCTGGTGCTTATAATCCGTTCGGCGATCCGCAAAAGGAATCAGCGGCTGGCGGACAAGGGTGTCATCGAAGCAAGTTAGTATCTCAAGACCAAAACTGGAGAAGTCCTTAGTTCTCAGATTCGTTCCTGTTGTGTGTTTAAGCCACTGTGTATCGAGTTCCTGTGTTATAAGTTCCTGTGTTTGAAGTTCCTTTATGTTTTGTTTGTTTAAAGCCACACTTTTTTTATTTTAATATATATTTATTTGTAAAATCAATATGCTTGATTGTGTGTTTTTTATATTATTTTTATGTAAGTAATTAATGAATGTACTTGTCTTAAATTTAAAATAAATCGATGTTTAAATGAAACGAATTGTGGGAAAAATGAAAGATGTGTTAGCTAAGATTTCTACTTTTCACTTTGAAAGATAATTTCTATTATTCCCAAGAGCCCAAAAGCAGGCTGGACAAATTTTAGAATCGTTTTATAATTTAATTCAAATGAAGTGGCTTTGATTAAGCCAGAAACATGTGTGCCTCTTTGCTTGTTTATAATTTATTTATACAGACAACATAACAAATATTTATTTTTCATCTTCGACCACCGAGTGTTGTCTCTTTTTTTTTTCGCTGCCAACTTTGGTTAAGTCACTGTTAATGCTTTTCGAGTTTGTTGACTAAAGTTATAAAACAAAGAACACATGCGAGTATCTTTGAGGCAAATGTTATGGTTTTAACTTGATATCTCGCTTGAAATCAACATCTGTTTTAGCCTTTGGAAGTACCAATTTTATTTTTAGTTGCCAGAGCCTTTCATTCGTTTATTTGGTGTCAAGTCGATCAGTTGAGCTGAGAAATTTCTTCTTTCGTTTAAAGAAAATATATAAAATATTCAATGGGTTTTGAGGAGTTTATATTTCCAATATTCTTGATCATTATGATGGGTATACTAATTCTGGGCCTACTTGTGCGCTGCTGCATGGCCATCAAGTATGTCATAAAGCGAGTGAGATATTCAAGTGAGTAAAATGAGTAATTCAGTGCGGAGATTCCATTTCATTCAAAGCAGCAAGCTTGGGGTTTTCCCGCACACAAAAACGAGTCTGCTGAGCTGTCGTTTCTCTCGCCGGCAAAATTGCTGATCAGTTTATAATCTGAGCTCGTTGCGGTCAAACGTATTTTAGTTTATTACTTTTATCATGCCTTACCATTTTGACGAAAGGGATCCGGATGCTGTTGGATACGATGTACCATTTAGGACTTATAAGGCTGTTATAATTGGATTTGCCATTCTTTGGATTTGTGCTGTGTGTTTCTGGAAGTGTTGTAGGAAGTCCAAAAAGGATAAAGGTATGAATTAAATGAGATTTTTTGGACTAGCAAAGTGCTTTTTTTCCAATGAAATTATTGGAGGTAGAAATCTAATTCAATGAGAAGTAGATTTCGTTTGGTTTTCTGCTAATTCTCCAAGTGCTTTGTAATATGGGAGTATTTTATTTTATTTATTTGTTTATAATTCTGATATTTAAGGTTGAGCTTTTTCTTTTTTATGGAAGGATAGAATTGTTTATTCAGTTTTCATCATTCAACTCGAAAATACAAAAAGAAAGGTATGAATCTCGCTCTATCTTATCTGCCAGAATAGTCAAGTATGCTTAATTTTTGCATTTTGTTTACCTAAAACTATTGTTTGCATCTCCAGTTTCTCAGTTTTCCCTCACAGTTCGTGGATAACGCTTGTGGCTTAATAATGAATTTTTTTTCGTACCCAGAACTAAAAGATACTTTCATTTCTAATGAAACTGTCTTTATTTTAATATTTGTGATCATTATATTAATTCTCCTTTATGGCTGTGTGGCGTGTTGTAATTGTTTAATTGCAAAAGAAAAAATTAATATTAAGAGTAAGTGTAAGTTTCAAATCTTGTGAAATCTTTATGGCTTCCGTTGTGTTTGTAGAGTCACCGAATGAGTAACAATGTCAATATTATTTTGCATTTCTCTGGATTTCTTTATGGGATACGATTTCTTTCTTTTTTTAGTCTGGTTCTGCAGTTTGTGATATTCAGACATGGAAAGTTCTTACTTTATTCTTCTGTGGACCGTAGAGGATTTACTTTTTAACAAGTATTCCTTGGTCTTTGTCGTGCTTTTCGGTTTGATTATTATTTGGGATTTAGTAGCGTGCTTAAGCCTCGTCAAATGCAAGCCGAAAAGGGGGGAACAGGGAAGCTGTGAGTATTTATGAAACTTGAGTAAAAAATGAGTTAGTTTGCTTATTTAAAATTAAGCTTATCAGTGTCACATTTGTTATATTTTTTACCATATGAAGTGCAAGTTTTACATATGCCTGATAATGACTCATTCCATTTCATGGTGCTCATGAGATTAGAACTTGATCTCCCCCATTTTCTTGGGACATGCCCCATGTAAATAAACCTAAAACCCAACTCGGGGAAAAAAAGCTTAGGCCACCTGATAGCCACAACTGCATCTATTATTTCTTCCGAACCTGTTTTCTCTTTATTATTTTCATGACGTCATCGAAAGCTTCTGCGGTAGATTTATAAACTCATTCTTGTAAAATGAGTGTTTATTATGATTATGGGTATTGCCCATAATATATTTCTTTGATTTCCTATCGGCAATGTTTATTTATGGATGAAATATTCAAGTCATTGTCTAGAAGAAGTGCACGATGCGTGATTTTAGTTATCAGTTAAACGTGAGTTTTTTTTATTTGGATTTATTACTTCAATCTGTCTGGAATTTGTATTAAAAGGAGAAGTTAGGTGGCGAAGAGGGATCACTGAAGCTCTTTCTTTTAAGGTTTAAAAATATCATAAATCCATTTTAGTATTTGTATTTGCTATTTAATTATCTTGAACTTGTTGCAGTTAAGAAAGAATATTTCACAAATATTCCACATATTTAAACTCACTCCCTGTGGTGAAATACAACCCAACCAATTCCGCCTGTGAAGTCCTATCTCGGTATTATTAGATTTATCACAGAACTTGCTATATGGTGTGGGTAATGACTTGTGCCTTTTGTTTGTTATTATATTTTTTGAAATATGTATATACTGATATTATTGACAGTGATTACATTTGCTAATGTGATGTGTTAATACCATAATGCCAATCAATTAGTGGATATTACCAATAAGATAATGGCCCATAGAAAGGATAAATGGGATGACGTAAATCCTGAATTGCTGGGCCATCCGGTAAATAGATTATGGGAAACCCATTTAGTTGAGTTTTCGACGGTCCTTCAGAATGAATGTCAGCATTTGGGAGTTGTTAGATCGTATCTCAGAGCGACAGCACTTCGACTTGGGGTTTGTGTTCCTTGAGACGGGTATCCTATTGCTTTTGATAGCCCTAGCAGTGCTTTATGCCTTAATTCTTGTCTACGACTCGGAGGATTTTCATTTTCAATAAAACGTAACTATGGAAAACAACCAAACTCAGCTGATCTCGGGCTACCTGCTGGATTCGGAGCAGCAGCAGTACCAGCAGACGAATTATTTCTTCTACTTGGTTATTCGCATCGGCCTTAAATTATTTCTGCTGGCATTTATCGGTTTTGCACTATATTGGAAGCGACGTCGAGCTCTTAACAATCCAAGTAAGTTGCGAAAAACCAGTTGAGAGAGAACTGTTTGTGTTTTGTGGTTGGTGTTATCAGTGATAAGTGCTATCTTTATGAGAGTGCGATTGCCCTTTTCTTTTGCCCATTACTGGCACATTTCTCGATTACCAATCCGCCGTTGCCGTCTTTAGTTCTACGCTTCTGTTTAGTCTTTGTGCGCCGCTTACCTAGTCAGTATCAAGAAATCATGGATGATTCCGGCATCTACTGGATACTCTTCTTTACCTTCTCCGTCTTCTTCATGACCTCTGCGGCGGTCTTCCTCACACGAGGACGCACCCAAAGAGCGGCTTTAACCAAGGGTGCAGGTGTGTTTTGTGTGTGTGATCGATGAAATAATACTCTTATCAAGGCGATAAGCCTTAATATTTGTAAAATGTGTGGTCTTAATGTAGTAAGAATAGCTTTTCTCTTGACGATTTTTCTTGTGATCGATTTAATGATTTGTGAAAATAGGAGAGCCAAAATAAGGGCCAAGAATGCTACAGAAAAGAGTTAAAAGTCTAATTTATATATTAACTAATCAGTTATTTCGAGATCTTTCTTATTGGGGATGATAAGGCTTTTGTATTTATAAATCAGCTAAAAGCTTTAATCAGTCGTATTCGTCGCTTCGGAGTGTTGACACGCGATATATATTTGATCCGAATAACTTTTGCCATGGAGGATAATTTGATACCCCTTCTAGCTTTCTCAATTTTCCTGATAATTGCCACTTGGATGATCACCTTGCTGTATTGCCTGGTTAAGATATTCAGAGCGAGAGCTACACATGTTACATACGACAGTAAGATAACAAATTGAAGTGCATTTTTGATAAACTAATCAGCTTGAGAGGGTTGAAAGAAAGTGTTTGATTGTGAATAGTAAACTGACTTGGTGATATTCCCTAGTTGTTATATAGATTCCATTAGAATAGATGATAAGATGACTTGTAACCAAGGCTGGAAGATTATTGGTGCTTGTTGAAAGGTGAACACCCTTAAAGCCCAATTGCGGCTTTCGACGAGTGGCTCGTTGGCCTGTTTTGCACGCTCCTTCGGCATTGTTTGGAAGGTGGTTGTGTTAAATCGTCGTGTATTAGCTATTGACATTTATCATAGAAAGCATAAACTATCTATATAGCAATGGCTTATCTTTGGCAAAGTAAGAAAATATGGTTTATTTACATTTCAATTAAGGTTTAAAATTGACAAATGACAAATTACAATGGGACGGTGAACTCCCTTTTCTGTTGCGATAAGGGCAAGGTGTCCGTAAAAAGCCCATTTGCAATTCAGTTGATATCGTACTCCTCATTGAACAGCACCTTTTCAATTCAAAGGAAAAAAGATATAAATAATTTCCGCTATGGAGGGTTATTTAATTCCCATTATAGCATTCGCAAGTTTTCTGGTTCTAGCCGCGTTACTGTTCTCTTTGCAGTATTTTATATTTAAAAAGCTCAGACAGAGGTCCACAAATGTCACAAATCCAAGTAAGGAATTGAGATTAAATGAACTATAAAAGGCACAAAGCTCAAGTGAAATGTATCTATGATTAATCACAGTGAAAGTAGATAAGAACACATGTGATGGTTCCACAGTGAACTCCATTTTCGGGTGAGATAAGGGCACGGCTCTCTAACCATCGAAAGGCCATCGTCATAATCAGTTGAACTCGCGCTTCCCAACGAATAGCAGCTGTTAAATTTTGGGAATATAAACCAATATCGCCATGCAGAATTACGTAGTGCCCATTATAGCAGTTTCCGTTTTTATTGTCATTAGCTGCATGATGTGTACACTTTTCTTTTGCCTGGCGAGGAAATTCCATAGCATGGCCAGGGCTCAAAGTAAGACTCAAAAGTGGCATCTATTTCAATTGATGTAGTTAACTGTGATAAAAACTAAGCAAAAGTGTGAAAACATATGTGAGAGTTGGCTATGTCACCGGTTAACGCAATTGCTTATCGCCACGATTGGCGATATAAACTTGGTCGCCATTGATTAGACATGCTTGGACGATTGGCTCATTGGCCATCCAGATGAGAGCTTTTTTGCAGTCTGCTTCGGTATCGTCTAGAAGGCGATTGTGTGTTCATATTGTCAAGCTAAATCGCCGTGTATTAGCTATCGGAAATGTGGCCATTTTTCATAGGACTAATTATTGCCTTTACCATATTCATTGTTACCTCGATTGTGGTTTGCATAAGGCGAAGGCAAAAGGCTGCCGCAAATGTGGGCTATATGATCAGCGAAGGTGGTGAACAAAATATATACATATATAACTCTCGGAAAAAAATGAAGCATCAACTATCTGAATAGCAATCGCTTATCGTTGGATTTTGGCCATATAATCGCCTGCCATTAAGATTAGACATGATTCAATGTGTGGGCCAGAAGAGAGCTTTTGCTGCAGTCTTTCGGGATTGTTTGCAAGGCGAATGTGTTCATTTTGTAGTAGAATTTCTTTATAAAGTTATTAAAAATGTTGGCAGTCATCATTTGGTTGTCTATTTTGTTTTCCGTATTTTTTATAACAACGATTGCAGTTTGCATTAGGCGACAGCAAAAGGCAGCCAGAAATGTGGGCTATACAATAAGCGAAAATGGTGGTAAATGCAATAATTTTATTTATTTGAATGCCGGAAAAATTCCATAACTCTTGTCGTAGTTCAGTTTGGATTTTATTATTATTTTGGAATAAATATGTGATATCCAAAAAGATTACCGGTGATGTGACAGCAATGTGGTAAAAGTATTTAATATACATTTTTTCTTTGGAATTTGCTGCGATTTTCCGCTTGATTTATTTTTATTTTGCTAAACAATGAGGCAGGCAACCATGTACATTTTGTTTTCGACTCTAAAAAGGGGGAACTTTTTCTTTCTGTTTATGAAATTAATCAGAACGGGTGGCAGCTTATCGGAGACTTCAGCAACTCAAGTGGTTTATGATGGGTTGATGACTCACAATCATTATTGGCACAGCAGTTTTTCCGTTTCTAATTTTCAATTTCTACTTTCTGTCTTTCCTCTCGTTGCAGCGCCCGTGGTGGTAACATCCGCCACCCACACGGCTCCTGGCGGATATCCGGTCACACAGCTGCCGCCGCCAGGATATCCGGCGGCCAATGCCTACGCTCCTGCTCCGTATCCCGCTCAGACCACCGGGTAAGTAGAGTATTAAAGCTAAAACTGGAGCTGTTTCCATATCACTCTCTCTCTCTGTGCGTTTGTCCTGCAGCAATATGACCGTCCAGATGCCCATGCCGATGGCCCAGCAGCACCAGCAGATGCCCATGCCGATGCCAGGGTAAGTTTGGTCTTAAAGCGTACCAACTGCAAATGCAAATACTAATTAATCCGTTTTTTATTTTCTTTTGCCTAACGCAGCATGCAGACGCACGGCGTGGCATATCCTCCCTATCCTGGTGCTGGGGCGGCCAACATGAATCCGCCGCCGTACGACATGGCCATGGCCAATCCCGGCCCGAGCGTAATGCCCGCCGGCTACGAAAAGCAGGCCCCCTACAATCCCAACTTCGGACAGTGATTAGCCACTGCAAACTGACAGTGAAAACAAATGTGCGGCCATCCAGTTTTGAGCCTTTTTTCTTCATATCTTTTATACTCTCTGCTTACTGGATACATTAGTTCTTTACCTCATCCGTGTATCTGTGTACTTTAATTATGCAAAAAAAAAACAGAAGAAGAATGAACCCTAAATTAGTAAACGATTCAATTTCCCCCACTGCCTTGGGGAAAACCAAAGTGAAAGCGATCGCAAAACGAGCCATTCTTTATATACCATATTCCTTGTGATGTAAATATAACTTAAGCGCAATCTAGTATTAATTTATACATCTACCTTAAGGAACGCCCCTAAAAAAAACAAAAAACGAACGCCACCTGAAGTGTTAATTGTAATAAAATAGTGGAGTGCACATCAAATACAAACTAAAGCTTATTTGTACTGATGTGCACTTCCACGCAAAAAAACACAAAAAACCAAATAGCAATTTGTTTCAATTATGATATGCTATCGAGTATTATTTTCAATTCAAAGCGTAGTGGAGTTATACATGAATTTTAAAAGATTACCAGCACGGTTTCATTCGATGGTTTATTATTATTCCGAGAAATTTATTTATTTTATTTTATTTTATTTTATTTTCTGTGGAATTTATTGTGTATACAATTTTATGTCTTTGATTAGTAATTACTTTGAAGGATTTGTTTTGTATATATTTTAAAACGGGCGGCTCACTATCTGGTGTACCGGAAATGTCAGAAAAATCTGCTTCTCATATCAATCCCAATGCCCTGAAATTAGCTACCCTCAACTAAGTAGATTAGTCACGGTTTCGCTGCGAATATTGTTAGCAGTGAAGTTGGATTTAGGAGTTAGTTGAGTTATATAGTGCCACGCTGGTGGAGATGGTGATGAAGAAGCATCAGAACATACTTTTGCTGTGCATCGGCTCCTTTCTTTCGACGCTCAGAGCCCAAGAGCCACTCTCTACGATAGGAAATCTGTGTCGCCCCAATCTCTGTCCGCACACGAATGAGCATTTGGGCTGCTTAAGCAACAATGTAGGCGTCAAATCACTATGGTTCCTTACTGAGGATCTAAACTCCAACCATTTGCTTGCAGACTTTTGGCAAGAAATGCGGCAAGGGCGCCCAGGTCATCCCCGTGAACGGTGGCCTTAAGCTAGGCATTCTCGAGCGGATTAATGTGCTGCGCAACTACATAGCCAGCGGAGCGGGAAAGTTACCAGCGGCCGGCCGTATGCCCACTATGGGCTGGGATACCACTCTGCAGCGCCTCGCCGATATCCAGGCGCGCCAATGCGACGAGCATCATAGGTTTTGTGCCAACACAATGGATTATAATTATGTGGCCACCACCGAAATCAAGGGCGATATCGGTAGGAACACCAATGTGCGGCATGTAATTCTTTCAAGGTTCCTGCCCGAGATGTTTCTGGATGTCTTGAACTGTAAAATGGGCAGTGAGCCCCATTTGGAGCCCATCAATGAGGGGTAAGTTAAGCTATTTTTAATATTTTTTGAGGTATCCAAGATAGTTGACCACCTTTTCATTACTTCCAGCTTTTGTGTTGGGCATTATGTACCGCTGATTGAGGATCATGGCGACCGGATGGGCTGTGCCATTCGGCTGGAGGGCCACAAAACCAGCATTGTCAAGGCCCTCATAAAGAAACAGAAGCAGAAGAAGAGACGCGAGGCCCGATCCGTGAAAATTAACCTTATCTGTCACTTCTCGCGGGCCAATGTGAACAGTCAGAAGCACTATGAGGAGGCCGAAATTCCCACCTCGGAATGCATCACCGGATCAAATCCGATGTACTCGTATCTATGCAGTCCCAAGGAGCTGGTGGATGCCAATGCATTTGCGTAGGTCTCTCCACAGCCCAAAATTCTAAATAAAACAATGGAATTGCGTCCCATTAGAAGCATGACTTGTTGATTAAATGATTCATTTGTTGGGGTGGAGTGAGGCTTGGTGGGTGGAGCGATAGCTGCGCTTCATCGGGAATCGATTAGGTGGCGAACTCTATAAGAGGCAGCCTCGGGTGGCCGGAGCTGGCCAAAACTGGCTGGTTTCCTCGAGATGCTGACCATCATGTGGCCGCCGTTGCCGCCGTTGTTGCTGCTGCTGCTGCTGATTTTTGGAGGGCGACAGCTCCAGGCCTTTGACTACTGCGATCCGGCTCTGTGTCCCGGTCCAGAGAAGCATATAGCCTGCAATAACTTTGGGGTAACTATGCGGCATCACTCCGCCTGCTTCCCTTGATCCAGATTTTAAACCTAATTGCAGACGCTCGCAGACAGCTGCAGTTCGGATGCGCATGTTGTAAGGATAACGACGGCCCGCCGAACCATGATTCTCAACGAGCTAAACGAGTACCGCGATAAGGTTGCGCGCGGAGATCTCGAGGGCTTTAGCCCAGCTACTCGGATGGCCACGTTGCAATGGGATCCGGAGCTGGCCAGTTTCGCTGAACTGAACGTTAAGCGCTGCGCCCTGGCCAACGATCATTGCCGGAACAGCGAGCAGTTCCGAATTGTGGCCCAGGTAGTAGCCGAGGGCAGTTGGCTCCAGAGTCCTATAGAAGACCCGAAATACCCCCATCCTGAGTTTAGAAGTTCCGACGATCCCGAGGATGAAGTCATAAAGGCAACGCTGGATCAGATGTTTGCCGAGTACAAGGAGTGCAGCATGCGTGATATTCTGGCCTACAGCCCACCCGCCAACAGGTAGGTTAGTGCTCCGCGGAGCACCAGCACCGCTCACTCGACTCGAATCCGAATCCTTCTCACCAGAATCCTCCGTTTGCGGATCAGCCGATGTATTGCCTACTTCACACAGCTCGTCCGGGACAGCACCACCCACGTGGGCTGCGGCATTCTCCGGCAGACACGCAACACCACCAACGAGGCCGGCCAGTGGGTGCCCAATGTCCATCAGTACATGACCTGTAACTTTAATCGGGCGGACGACGTCAATGCCCCCGTCTACCAGAGCGGCGACCGACCGGCCACCGATTGTCGCAGTGGACGCAATCCCGTCTTCATCAACCTGTGCTCCGTCAACGAGATCTATGGCAGTGGCAATCTACAGGAATTCTTTTGAAGTGGTGCAGGAGTGGGAACAGGATTAGAGTAGATTCGGAGGAGGTTTATTCTGCAGTTCTACAGAAACAAATATTATTTATATAAATAAAAGTAAAGGATATCAATGGAGGCGGATTCGTTGCCTAATTTTAATTTATATAAATATAAAAAAGGGACTTGGCTTGCCTTGGTGTGGATAAATATCTTAGGAAGGCTTTAATATTTCACAAACTCTTATTTAAACTCTTATTTTTAAAGAATTTACAATCAGCTAATGAAAAGCCATACTTTTTGTTAGTAAATACATTACAAATTATTATAACTATTTGTATACATTTTCTCTTTGACCCTGGCATATTTTTTCTTTTTTGCAAACATTTATTTATAATATCATTGATTTTAAATATGTCAATGGCAAGTCTCTTTGTTTGGCAAATACAATTAGGAATAAGCTGATAAGTTGTGCAAATAAAATACAATTTTGTGGTTGCTGCCAAAAAGAAATCATTAACGAGTGGCGCTAAAAAGTGCAGCTAATTAAATTACATTTAAAATAAAATAATAATCGATGTTTTCTTTTTTTTTAATAATTATGATTTTATTCCATTGTGATGACTTGATAGTTTTTTGCGTTGCCACTTTTCGTTCTATTTAAATTACATTATTTATTTGACAAAAGGGAATCCAAGTTGAATCACACTTTAATTCTATGACCATTATTATAATGAACCAGATTTGCCACGCGGGGTTTGGGCAAATTGAAATGTGTTTCCCCTCCTCTGGCTCCTTGACTGGCACCTGCCTGCTGGGGGGGCTGCATCCTGCATCCTGTGAACTCGCTGTTTTCGCACCTAGGCGCCTGCCAGTCAAAGTCAGCAGCGCGGTCGCAAAAAAGTTCGTTGACAACTTCAGCAAACAAATTTTTTTATCGCGCACTTGCCACACCTTCCCTGTTTTTTTTTTATTTGTTTTTATATTCAGTTTTATTCATTTTTTTTATGCTGGAAAAAATGGCAAGCGCAGCGTGAAATACGCAGCAACCGCAAATGGTCCGAAACGTAGAAAAAATACATGCGAAAATATCTAGCAATTTCGGCTAAATTTAGTGAACAAAAAAAGAACAAAAAAAAAGGAAACTATTTTGCTGTTGATAGAATGATTTATTCAATTGAAAAAATGTGCTCGATTGTGTCAGAGTTTTGCGTTAAAAGAGTATCGTGGGAGCGGTTGCATATGCCGTGCTTAAAGCATTTAATTAAGTATATAAAGATATATTACATGAGGATATATTGTTTAAGTTCAGCCATAGACTCGTTTTAAGACCGTAAAAAATGTATAAGTTGTATTTAGGAGATTCTGGAAAAGCTCCAAAGTAATCGGTCGAATATTTCCAAGGAGTATCTATAAAATACAAATAGTTTAGCTTAATGAATTGTAATCTTTATATTTTCAGAGTTCTCTTACCGATGCCGGCCTTTGGGCTCTCATCATCATAAAAATTATATTTTTGCGTACAGGAATTTCGTAGGTGAACCACTCTGTTTCGTAGGCTGCTGTGGCCACGGCCAGATTCTGTTCCCTCAGCTCGTTGGCATACCAGTAAAGGGCCAGGATTTGAGCCAGGATCATGTTAATGTACATGCAAACAATGATTATTTGTCCAGTGCCGCTTACCTAAGGAAATAATAATTATAATTAATATAGTAATTCAAGTAATATCCATTTAATATTTCCTATATAAACTCACGATAATTAGCAAAAAGAGTAAAGCACAAAGCAATGCCGAAAAGGCCAGTAGCTCAAAAAGAAACATCATGGTGGTCAGCTCATTGATGTGATCCATGTACTCAATAATGCTTTGCTGATACCGAATGCAGTTCACAATCTCCTGCGCCAATTTACGATTATCTCGTTGCCCAAATGGATGCACTTGGGCCACCCGCCGAAGGCGATGCTGCAAAGCCTTGCATCGCACAATCCCAAACATAATCAGGGCCACGATTAAGCTGGTGTAAGGAATGTACATACAGCAGCCCATCGGGGTGATTACCATCTGGAAGATGTACCACAGCTGGTAATACGGAGTCTCGTATTCATTGATGCCAGGAATCCGGCTACCAAAGGGGAGAACTGTGAATAAAAAACTGCTTAAAATGGTTTATTTCCTGCAGAGAAATTCAAGAAAGCAACCTCTTTCGCTTGAGGATAGGGGATACAGGCCGAAACCCACACAGGTGAGCAGTCCAAAGAACAGATTCCCCCTGGCCATCAGTTTACCGATCCGATTCAACTGATCCAGTTCCTGGGTTATGTACGCATCCCTCAGATTAACCAGATCGTAATAGGCCAACGTCAGTTTGTCTATTAAGGCCACGTAGCTGTCGTGGTCGACCAGTAAGAGAATGGCCCGCAGGACTGTATTGATCCAAAGGACCAGCATATAGGAGTTGCGGATTATGCCAATGAGTCCTTCCGTGGTGCTTATCATGTACATCAGTTGAGTGAAGATGTGAAAGGTGGCCAGGCCAATGCATAGATACTTTTTCACATTTTTGTCGTAGAGAAGAGCCCAGAAGCGCAGGATCCGGATGTTCATGTAAATCAACTGAATGTCCTCGAACATGTTTTAATTACTTGACTTGAGTTTCTTATGAAATTCTGAGGAATTCTATTGAAACTGAGACCTTTTATAGGGTCAAACCAGGGGGAGATTTTTGAATTTTTATACTCTTAAAAAGGCATTACAGTTTTTAAGGTGAATTAGGGAACTTGTTATACAAATTGAATTAATATAAAACATAGAAAGACTTTTAAATTTAATTATATTTTCTTTAAGCCCAATCTATGTATGAATTTATATTTAACCTATTTAATCCGATTAAGATTTGAAGGGTATTAAGGTCCCACTATGCCCATATTTTATTTCACTGCCACACGTCTTGCATGGACTCCCAGCTGGTTCTCATTTAGTTGCAATTTCTGCCTAAATTGCCAATGATTTTGCAATATTTCTGCCATTGAAAATACGATTTTATTTGCTGCTTTTCATGGTCCACCTATTGATTCCCTTAGTAAATTATTACATGAACAGTAGAGGGAGGGGAAAAGTAAAGGGCCAGTTATCCTGGCTTATGGCACTTCAATGTATGTATTTTTCATTAAATAAATTAGGAAACCAGCAGGTGCTGCCATTTCTAGTGCAATCGATTCGATTATATTTGAAACTAACAGAAGTAATCTGACTAATGCGTTTCCCTGATAATTGCACTGCACTTTGGGTTAGATAGCGTAATTAGCATATAAATTGTAGATAAGGCTTATCGATCAAAGATAGTACTATGATTAAACAAGGCCTATAAGTGATCTGGCGATAGGAAAAGCTTCACTGAAAGAGCTTTATAAAGCTATTCTGGGTATTATATGTCTCTCAATTAATCAGTTGCTTTTCAACTCTCGACGTTTGCGGTCCAATTAAGGTTTTGTCGGCAGTGACATCATGGATCAGTGGCTCGTAGTGCTCGCTTTGTTTATTGTGGTGCTCGGATTGCTCTACAAATGGTCGGTGGCTAAATACGATATATTCCGGGAGCGGGGCGTGGCCCACGAGAAGCCCTGGCCACTGATTGGCAATATACCCATTCGTGCCATGTTTGGGGGAGTGCCGGTGTTGAAACTCATGATCCAGCTGCATCTGAAATACTCCGGATCGCCGGTCTATGGCATTTATGCCCTAAGGGATCCCTACATCTTTGTTCGCGATCCGGAGCTCATCAAGCTGATTGGCATCAAGGAGTTTGATAGCTTTGTCAATCACCATCAGATGCAAAACAATATGCAGGAGTCCATATTGGCCAAGAGTTTGATTTCTCTGCAGGACGGCCGCTGGCGGGAAATGCGCAATATATTGACACCCGCCTTTACTGGCAGTAAAATGCGGGTCATGTACGACCTGATCCATGCCTGCAGCGTTGAGGGCGTCATTTACGTCCAGGAGCAGTTACAATCCAGCACCGCCGCAGGCATCGACCTGGAAATGAAGGATTACTTTACGCGTTTCGCCAACGATGTGATTGCCACCGTTGCCTTTGGGCTCAGCGTCAACTCGTTCAGGCGCAAAGATAACGAGTTCTTTCGCATCGGCCAATCTCTGTCCGTCATAAGCGCCTGGTCGGTGGTCAAGGCCATGCTCCATGCTCTGGTTCCTCGGCTCATGAAGGTGCGTATGCCCAATTCGGCTGTCACCCGAATCTCTCTGGAGATTTTCATGCCGATAAGTTGACACTTGGTCCATTGTTCCGCCATTGATTTTCTGTGATTGTTTTGGTTTTGCTTTATATTTTCATTTATTTCATTTTCATTCTTTCAAGTCATTTATAACAAAAACATCTACAGAAACTTTAACAATATGTATTTTTTTTTGTGCACAGCTTCTTCGCATTCAGGTGTTGGACTCCGCCAAGATTGATTACTTCACCAGCCTGGTCAAGGTGGCAATGAAGTACCGGCAGGAGCATAATGTCATCAGGCCGGATATGATCCACCTGCTGCTGGAGGCCAAGCAGCAGAGGCATGCCGAGCTTAAAGATCAGACAAAGGATGCTCGGTATTATAAGGAGTTCACCGATGAGGACCTATTGGCCCAGTGCCTGCTGTTTTTCTTTGCTGGATTTGAGATCATCTCCTCATCCCTGTGCTTCCTCACCTACGAGCTATGTTGGAATCGGGAAGTACAGGATAAGTTGTACGAGGAGATCCTGTCTGTAAATGAGGAACTAAATGGTAAACCTCTGACCTATGACAAACTAACCAAAATGCGGTATCTGGACATGGTGGTGCTGGAGGGTTTGCGTAAGTGGCCACCGGCTATAGCCACGGATCGACTCTGCTGCAATGACATTGATTTGTGTGATGAGAATGGTGCGAAATTGTTTACCGCCCGGAAAGGAGATGTCCTCCAGATACCCATCTTTGCGCTGCATCATGACCCTGAAAACTTCCCAGATCCGGAGACCTTTGATCCCGAGCGATTCGCCGAGGAGCGACGGGATGAGATGAAGCCTTGCACTTTCCTATCCTTCGGAGTGGGTCCCCGCAACTGCATTGGCAATCGAATGGCGCTCATGGAGCTCAAGTCGATGGTCTACCAGCTCCTGCTAAATTTCAAGCTGCTGCCGGCTGAAAAGACCGCCAGGGATATGCTGGAGGACATTATGGGTCACGGGCTGAAGCCAAAGAGCGGCTTCTGGGTGAAGTTTGAGAAGCGTCAGTAAAGAAAAGAGAAGAAGAACTTCGATTGCATCTTTGTTCATTAATCGGCTGCAGATTTTTCAATTAAAACTCGCATGCACCATTAATCAATCAGAGCGAGGGGAGGGCGAGGGGAGGGGGTGGGTATTTATTTAATTAATTTCAGTGCACTTCACCGCAAATGTCTTGAGTTAATCGAGAGTAATTGGCGAAATATCAGCCCAAGGAACGGTGCTGGTGACAGGCGCCGTTGGCCCCGACATCCAAACGCTCCTTGTGCTCCTTGTCCGGCTCTCAGTTGATGCTGGCGGAAAAACAGAAACTCCAGAGGGAAACAGGACGAAACAGGACGAAACAGGACGACGCAGCTGAGGGGCCGAAAAGTTTTTGACATTCTCGTTATTTATGTGCTTCGGGGCGGCGGTATTTAGGCAAAAGTTTTGTCGGCTGGCCTAAGCAGTTAATACGATATTGATTTATTCGCCAGTCAACAGCTGTGAGATAATAAATATTATGCAGCAGCTCAAATACATATTTGAAATCTTTCGACTTGTCCAGGGCGAAACTTTTTGTTTTGATTCCCAGATTTGATTTATAAAGCGGCCAGCGATTAAGCTTTGATCCGGCCCAGACTTGGGTCTCAAGTTTTATAAGCTTTATAAGTTGGGTAGCCCAGGGATCTGTTATCCTTTGGAGTGAGAAAGTTATCCCCCAACAAAAGTTTACCAGGCGCTAGGAAGTTGAACTTTTTCTTTGTGTTTTTTAAGCATATTTTTATCCCCCGCCCGTTGATAATTATTTTTCTTGCCAGTTGACGTTTGAGAATTTGTCCTGGAAAATTGCAAGATTCCTCATCCTTCATCTCCCCACAAGGGGTGGTAGAATTTGCAATTTGTTGCTGGGCTCTGGAAAGCAACTAGTTTACATGGAGACAACCAACCAAGAAGGCAACTTGACCATAAGCCGGGCCATTTGCATAATTATTCATTGCACAGCATTATGAGCATAAATAGAATGCTGCTCCACTGCTCAGCCGCAGACATGGGAGGAGCACATGTGAAGATAATGCCTTGTACAGCATAATAAACTCGTGTGAGCGCCTTGGGGTATGCCACGTTTTTCAAAACATTCAAATAAAGATGGAAACAGGGATAATATATTGTGAATCGTGCAGCTTATAAACCTAGGTTTTTGTAAACAAAATGAATTAAGTAATTTAAAAACAATTTATTATTATTTATAGTTCGAAAATGAAGCAGCAACTTTTGTATTTAAAGTACTTTTATATCGTTATATCAAAAAAAAATAGTAATAGATCTTTACATTTAATTTAAATAATATTGAAAATTTAAAATGGTTTATACTAGCTTTTAAATTTAAAAGTTTTTTATTTATTTAAACATTCCAATAACAAGCATTCATTTTCAAAGCTAAAATGATTTAACAATTTAAGATACCATTTATAATTTATAAAAAATCTATTAAAAGAAAAATTCGAATTTGTATGGCAATTAAACACATTTTAAAAGGGCCACATATATCCCTTACAAAAGACAATAACTTCTGGGTCATCACGTAGTCGTGACCCGCGACCAAGGCCTTCTTTCTCGTCCTTTCTTATTTATTGTTGAGCATTTTTTATGGGCCAACCGCAAGTTGCTTGGGGTATTTATGGCCAACATTACACACTGATGCACTTGCAATCCGCTTGCAGTCGTCTCCTACTGCCTCGGAATACCAATTGCAATAATAATGGAACACTTTTCGGCTTCAGAGGAGAATCCAATCGAGAGAAACTATTCTATATAACAGATTAATATCGCCTAGACCCAAGCAAATTACACAACGTTGCCAGGGGGCATGCATTCATATGAGGATGTGGGATTACGGCCATTCTAGGCAGCGGCTTTTGAGCTGATCCTGTCGTCCTTGCTGCTGCTGCTGCTCGAAATTAAACGCAAACTCCGACAAAGCTCCAACTATTCTCATAAAACTGACATGTCTGCTCTGTGCTGGAATCCCTGAGAGAGATTGTGTGGCGGCGGGGACAACCTTAACACCGAAATACTCAATTAAATGAAGTTCAACTCGAAATTGCATTACATTTATGAACGTGAGTGCGTGGCGTTGTCCTTGCAGCAATGTCATTGAATTTATCTGCAGGGTTTTCCTCCACAAAAACCGCACGGTGCGGAAAGTTTTTCCACAGCAATGTGCTTATAGAAAATCTCATATGTGGGCTTGGCAGATGTTCCACGAAAGCTGCGTGGAAAATAATAGAAATTGAGAGAGAGAAAAGAAGTTTGTGAAATTGAGTTACTTCACTGAAGGCTAATTCCATTTTTTATATATTTTATTAAGTTAATATTTATTATTTCTTTCATGTGAAACTCTAATTAATTTAAGTTAAATGCTATTTTATGCTCAAATAAATTACATTTTCCAGATATTGCAAAGATTACATTATATTTTGTCACATTAATTAACCCGTTTGAAGCGCCTGCTGATGATATACCTTTTTTTTTTCTCCGTTTCCGATGATAATTTCACATCCAATCGAATTTCATAAACGGAAATTTAATTAACTTTGATGCGGCCTAATTACAATAATTGCATTTAAGGCTTTAAGCCACTTTGAAATCGTTTGGCTGGGTGGAGCCGGCGTAACTATTGACAACCTGCAGCCAAAGCAATTAATTTAATTTACAAAATTCGGCCTGACCCACCGCCTTTCTATGCAAATATAATGCATATATTTGCGTATGCGCATATATCCGATATATAGTATTTACTGTAACGATTCCCAGTTAATATGCAGCCAATTGTTGGCAGTTTGCGGTTCAGCACAAAGGCCGTGCTGTGGCCTTTGCCACTACTTAGCCAAATTGCCACACTGAGTCCTGTGCATGGCAGGTCGCATTAAAATTTTATGCATATAATTTATGTCCGTCCGGGGAGGTGTCCTGTGTGTGCGGGAGCGGGAGCTGGTGCTGGTCCTGGTGCTGATCCCCACAGCAAGTTGATTTAAATTGATGCATGACTTTATTAGGGGAATTATAATCTGAACGGGACAAATTGATGGGATATTACTCATACGCCCAGAGACCGACCATTCATTTCACAGCTTACGTTTTATTAGAATTCTAGGCCTTGGAATGTGGCCTGGGTAGCTGCGACAGACAAACTTGTTTGGGATTAGCCCAAGCCCTCCACTTCCCCTCTGTCTCCCATTCACTGGGCCATTTCGCCGTTTTATTATTTCCCTTATTTTCCAAAAGACCGGCTATAAATACGTATACGCGCACACATCCCAACATCCTGTGCATCCGTTTTCCGGGCCTTTTATGACAGCCCAAAGTGCCTACTTATAAAATCAAAATCATAAAAAATAATGTTAATTTCAATATTGTCTCATTAAATGTGTATAAAACTCCAGCCGGTGAGCACATGTGTGTGTGTGTGAGCGTGTGATGAAAGAAATTTCCGGCTGGACGAAGGGTGTGCGGGGCAATTTGTTCATTTAACCTGCCTCATAGCACAGTGGTTCAAGTTTAACACAAAGATTAAGAGGTTGAAATAAATAAAATGTTACTAATATTTTGAAAGTTGTGTAAGAAAACGCCATCAAGCGGCCACAGTTTTAACTACAGCTTGTGGGCAAGAGGAAAGAGAGGGGAAGAGTACGATGAATAGTTTCGAATACCAAAAATAATTTCAATTTTTTAATTAAGCTTATAAAAAAAGTTAAAAAAGTTTAAAATGTTAAAACCAAATAGCTGAAATGTAGTACTTAAGTTTAAAAGCAAATATTATTTAAAATGTATTGTAAACTCTTTTTAAAAAAGTTTAAGGCCCTTGATAATTATTAGTTGCCACATTTTTACTGAGCTTCGATCCAATGTCCTGGTTTTTTATTTTCCCCAAGTATGGATGCGTGAAATTTAAATAAAACGTGCGATTGTCGAGCAGCTGTTGCCGTTTCCCCTCAGCCGGGAGTGACGTGGCAAAGGACGAAGGACGCTGGGACGCCAGGATCGACGGGACTGACAGTTGAGAATCACGCACCCACACGCATATACAAAATACACGTGAAGTTGGCGCCGGATGCTGACAGTGGGTGTGTGTATGTCAGACTCTCTCACACGCATAGCGGTCGGGAAATGTGACAGGATGTTATTTTGCAACGCATCCGAAACATAAACACACGCTTTTCTTTTGTACTCCACCTACATACATATGTGAAAATTATGCTGCTAAAAGGCGGCAAATGTTTGCATTAGTGTCTCCTTCCATATACATACATATGTATTTATACATATGTATTTATACATGTATTTATACATATATATGTATATATGTTTGTGTGTGGGAGGGTAAGTTTTCGGAAAACAAGCGAAACTAGAAAATTTGCATAAGCGTCGCTCCATTATCACAGCTTTCCCTGGGTGCGCGGTGGTGTGTCTGTGTGTGTGTTTTTCATTTTATTTAAAATACACGTAATATTCATAATATGACACAAATGCTTGTCTCATAGTCGGAAAACGGAAAATATGCTTAACACACACATGACACACACGGGAAACTTGTTGATTTCGCTTTTAAATGTCCCTCTAATAGTTACTCTTTAAGCGTGCTTTTGCGGTAGGAGCTGCATTAATTAATTAATTAATACAATTTATTTAAAATGCAATAAAACCATTTTAAAACAATTTATTTGCAATAAATTATTTGTGTCGAAATAAAATGAGCATTGCATAATTTATAGACAGTAATGGCAATCATTTCCGTTGACTTGTTGTCGGGTTTTTCGACTTTCCTTCCTTGAATTTATATACCATCTGATTCCTTTATAAAGTGTGATGTTCAATGTCTGCCAGGACTCGCCCATAAAATATATATATTGAATATATTTTAATTAATTTGTAGTTGTATCAGTTGTACTTTATTGGATTTCATTTCCCCGGGCCATGCAAACAACAAACATCTACTGATAAACAACAATAAAGCAATTCGTATATTACTTATTTAGCCAGTTGGCTTTTTAGCCATTCGACCACAAATTCAAATATGCGCACAATTAATTTAAATTGTTTCGGTTTGTTCAAATAGAACACTATTATCCCTGTGATTGTGAAATTAGTAAGCTAATTGAATTTGCAAAGGAGGCCAAAGGTTATGAAAAGTTAATTATTTGTAAAATATATCTACCTTCCTTAGGCAAAGTGACAATATTACGACCACACCTCACAGAAAACACTTTAAATAAATTAGATATTTCCTAGATTGAATTATATATAAATAAATTAACCCCAAGTGCCGGCTGTCATCAGTCAATCAATCAGTAATTCAGGTGACAAAAAGGATGATTTCTTCTCACTTTCCACGCTTCGTTTAGCCAATGAATATTTAGAATTTCAATCAAGTCAATTAATTTTAATATATGCGTACAATTGTCTCCCTAATTGTGTACAAGCGGTGTAGACACGTGCTTGTCAAGTAATTAAATCAGTTTATTACAAATATTACAAATTCTGCGAGCTGGCAGCGAGTGACGACAACGGGGGGGATGTCAGGTGGATATATGCTACAAATACATTAATAAATTGCTTCTACTCCTGCTCCTTCCCCCGAGAGACTTCACTGTTTGTCTGCTTAGCACGAGCGTTAATGTTTAGTTGGCATAATTAAAACAGAAATAGCTGGCAAATCAAGCCAGACGTCGTCGTCTCTGCAAATATCCGCACTAAGCTAAAATTGCGCAAATAATGATAGAGTTGGCCAACTTTTGCCTTTCCTCTCCCTCTCACTCTCCCCTCCGAAAAACCCCCTTTTCCCCTGTCTATGTGTGTATATAGTACTACCTTTCCCTACCCATATGCACGAACCTGACGAAAGTCAACAGGGTAGAACTGTTATTTAAAGGCCCAAGGCTTATTTGCCTCATGTTGCCGGGGCTTCTGTCATTTGGCCTATTGATTTTTGCAGGTGGATAACCTTAAATTTTGCCAACACAACTTTTGGCCCTAAAAGTCTATGTCTACACAAGGGAAATTGGATGGAAAAATATTAAATAAAATTTGTATATGTATAGGAATATATCTGAAATGTTCATTTTTAAAAGCTTCTACGAAAAGAATACAAAGCTTAATCTAAAATATATGTATTATCAGAATACATATCATAGTTAACAAAGTGCCTAAAATTATGGCAAAGTCTCTCAAATAGACTGATTTATTCAGAGGATTCAGTGCCTTATAATCTCTAAAGAAGCAAACTTATATGAGACTCAATAAGAAACCCCTATAAACTTCTCTCAGTGCACCAAAGATGGAGAAACACTTGAGGCTACGTCGCCAATTTCAGGACGAAGGGCCAAACGTAGTCAAAGTTTGTCTTTTTGAGGGCAAATAAATTTAATAAGCGCATTCAAGTTATGCCAAACTTTAGCCGAGTTGGCCAATTTGATTATGACAGTAAGTGATTTCTTTGTGTGTTTGCTCCTTCTTGCCTTCGCTCCCTGATCCTGGCCTGGCCTGGCTCCTTTGTGTGTGTGTGTGCGTGGCAGGCTTGTAATTAACTAGCCTAGGCGTTGCATACTTTCCAGCTGCGTCCCGCAGGCGAGTGAAGAAAAAAATGGACCTAACCAAAAATAACAAAAAATATTGGCTATCCCTTTGGCTGGTCTTCTCATATTTCATTAGCCTTATCGCAGTGGTAGTGCTTCGGCGACCCAGACTAATTTATGGGGCATTTATGGGCACATTGCAGACCTATTAACAATGTGCAGTCAAATTTAATTTTAGCTACAACGCTGTCCAGCGCAACAAAGCGCCACCAAAAAAAAAAAAAAAGAAAGGCAAAAGGACAGCAGAACAGAACATTCGAATTTATGTGACAGCATTTGAAATTTATTTGCTGCAACGATTACATGGAACTGGCGATGGCTGCGGCGATTGGTGTCTGCAGCTCTCTTTCTCTCTCTCCCAGGCTCTTGGTATAAAGTTCCATTGACCCATTTCGGTGCAGTATCTGGCCAAACCGACACACACACAGTAACCCGTTTTTATGCAAAGTTTTTTTTTTCTTCCTTCAGCCAGCCGGCCAACAATGTGCATGGAAGGGAAATGTTGCCGGGCCGAAAGGGGGTGCAGCCAATGCACAGGCGATTAGTGCACCATTTGGCCAGGATGTGCTAAGCGAGTGTTTATGCGTCGCGGAGAGTTCACATTTATCTGAAGGATTAGCTACGAGTTTTGCGAAATCCTGAATTAGGGTCCTGCTGAGCTTGAAATATTCATCGCGATTCTAGATGGGGAAAAACAGGGCGTATACGTAATAAATTTCAAAGAACAGGTGCTCATTTTTATGAGCAGAGTGGCTTTTCTTTATTAAATCTGTTTGGCACTTTAAGGTTTAAGGGATAACACAAAAAGCTTCTTAGGAAATCGAGTAATCTGTTATGAATATAAATATGAATTTCAATTTTCTGTAAATTATATATTCATCTGCTTAGGATCATCTACTACGGATCTACGGATTTCAAATTTAAAAGTGATATTTTATGGCTATATTTTAGTGTTTATTATTCGCATAAACGTAATTTTATGAGCTATTGTCTGCCACACACACACACACACACACACTGTCGCAGTTCATGTGGCTGCTGCTGTTATTTACTGTTATTTGTTTAGCCGGGGATCCTGTTTATTTTTGGGCTTATTTGTTGCCATTGTTGGCTGTCATTGTTATGCGCCTCGGCACTGGCCAGTCCAAGGGATTCATAGGTCCTGGTCACTGGCCGCCAGTGGTGGATGGTGGTCTTTGGTCTATGGGCCACTCGGTTGACCAGTTAGTGCCGTCGCAAAATGAAATATTCAAGTGCGCATTAAGCCCGCATGCCCCAGTTCCGCTGCATGTGCTGCTGCAGCTGAAGTTGTTCCTGCAGCAGTTGCCGTTGCTGTTGCCTTTCCCGTTGCAGTTGCAGTTGCAGGACCTACTGCAGGACCTGCTGCATTGGACTCTGACTCTGGTAATTGCGAATTTACCACAGGAGTCTGCATGTGGCCGGCCGGCAATTGCACTGGCAATGATTTTTGCCCTCGCCCACTCCTGGCGCATATGTTGATTTCAATTGATTCTTGCTTTGTGGCTGCGCTGCTTTGCTGGTTTCAATTTTGGTTTCGTTATACAATGCCCCCAAAACGCAGGGGCATCTTCGTGCTTCCAGCTCCATGCCCTGGGCAGGGCACAAAGGCATATTATAAATGCCACACAGGCAGATACTAGCCCAGCTTAAATTGGCTTAAATGGACAGCCATTAAAACTTCCAGCAATTGTTGTTCACTTTTCCTTTTATCGGCAACAGTTTCAAGTTTTTCCATATCCTCCGGCAGCTGCTAACTGGGTGTGCGTGTGTGTGTGTTTGCTATTGGCCAAAAGGTAAAATCGGATTTCGATTTTAGGCAAATGTTTTCGGGCAGAGATATGGCAAAGTAATGGAGAGCAAAATATTCGTTTAATGAACTTGGCTCTCAAATGCTTCAAATTATTTCGTTGTGAGTTATTTTTGCCCAACAAATTTTGGTTTATTTTTAAGCTTTGCTTCAGGTGCTCTTCATTTAAATGCTCTTGTTAAAATGATTAAATTTTTTAATTTAAAATAAATACTGTTTCCAATAGCTTCTTTGAATTTATAAGCTTAGCTAGAGAGGAAAGAACTTTGAATTTACTTTAAAATATGTATTAAAGATTTATTATTCCTTAAAAATATCAGAGTTTAACTTTTTAATTACATTTTTTTAATAAATAATTAAATATTTTCAATTAGTAAAGCCAAGGCTACAAAAATTGCTTTAAATAAGCTGCAAACAAATGGCTTTTCCCCCCAAAAACACCTTAATTTTCAAGCACTTTTTATGAGGATATAAAACATAAAACTAACTATGGCATTTTGAACAATAAATAAATGGAGCTTTGTTTTTTATTTTTTTGTTTTTGTTCAGCACTTGAAACTTTTTGCACATCGCACTATAAACGAGAGTTATGCGCAATTACTCGGAAGCAAAGTTAACTTTTTTCCCACTTTTGAGGGATTTTGTGGTCAGGAAATGTGCGCTTTTTAATCTGCATGGAACAGCTAAAGTTACTAACTAACATAAAAAAATATAAAATATATACATATTTCAACATCCTTTGGTCAATCAGAAAACAATTGAATGTAGCGACTTAACTAAACCTTTTCCAAAGGATGGACATTAAGGGTAAACATTAAACTTTCATTAGTGCAAATAAACACAATTAAGTTGAAGGAGCTTACAAAGGCTTTTGGCCTGCTAAATGCTTTCCTATGCAAATTGAAATAGTTGGCGAAAATGTACTAAGTGGAAACATGTAATGGATGTGGGCGGAACGGGCCCTGGGAGAGGAGGTTGTTGTGCATATTTAGGTTGCAAGTTTTTGGGGGAACGGCAAGCCGGCAACTACTGACTGCATTATATGGAATGCCAAAGGAATATATTTCAGTTCTGGCATTTGTTGATGTTTATTTATTGTTTGGAGAGAATTTAAGCAGAGTAATTTTGAAATAAAGGATTATATAGGAAGTTTCTCAGTACAGCTATGGATAGAGAGATATACGAAGTAAGGCCATAATAATTATCTAATCGCTGTAAAATTCATAGCTTCTTGAATATGATAAATTTTCATAATAAATCCCTTATATCCAGGACAATGCAGTGCATTAGAGTGCATAAAAAAAGAAGAAGATTTAGAAAAATCGCCAGAAATTATTGAAGGACCACTGACTCCGGGTTCCATCAAGCCTCAGTTTCCATTGTAGCGTAAAATCCGAGGGCACAACTAACCAACGAACTGCCAGAAATATTGGTTTCTTCCTTCTGTACTTTTTTTTATGAGTCCTCCTCCCTTTGCTTTTCTGCTACGACAGCCACATTATGGGAACTTGGGTGCCGGTCTGCTTATCGAGTCGAACATTTTGTTTAATTGAAGTATTCGAATTTCGATACAGTTGACTGAACAAATCTAACGACGTTGGTTGGACCGCAACAATGGCGAACTGCCATTGGGGATAGTTTGGCGAGGCTCCTCCGCCAGCTGTAATTGGAAATCAGTGGCGATGCAACAATATAAATTTATAAATACCGAAGGCAACACAAACAAATATCAGATATATATTAAATAATAATGGGACAGAGCAGAGCACAGCATTCCTGCTCGTTTGCCACTTTCCGCTAAGTAGTTTACTTTGCTTTCGGCCATAATTGAAATGCCAATGCTGTGAAGTGTGAAGTGTTTGCACTGCGCAGCATTCAGAATCTCTTCCATTTCGGAGTTGTGAGGGGTATATACATATAGCGATAGCGACGGGTTTCGAAAAATTCTGTTGATGTTTTCCATTCAAACGGACGACCGACTGGCATTAATCAATCAAATTTCAGCGACACACATGAATGCTGTAATTGAATAGCCTTGAATATTTTATATATGTAAGAGATGTGGTCGTAAAGAGGGGAAGCATATGGTTTGATGATAGAGTTTAATGGGTTTTTAATGTAAAATCTATTTAAATAATTTATTAAAAAGTTAAAAATATAATGATATGAATTTGTAAATATTTATTTTCTTGAGATTTTAAAGGACTTTACTATGACTTCAAATAAGATCTAATCTCTGTACTTTTGTATATTTGTTCTATAATTCCCAACTGATTAATCGAAAATCTATCCCATTTTAGGTATTCCCTATTCGACTCTAAAAAATGTATCTTTCAGTTGCATTGCTCTATATATTTCCACTAAGAACTCGACTGCATTATAAATGGCATTCATTGTCGCTGAGTTGGCTGCTACTCCTGCTTCCTTGCTCCTGCCTTGGTCTGTCTGCGTTTCCTCCCCAACTCAACTTAACCATTTTCCTTCGGCATTTTCCACCGCTGTTTCGTTCGCAGTTTTTTTTTTTTTTTTTTTTTTGTATCGCATTGCAGTTGCATCAAGTAGAAAAACCAATTTGCAGCTATCAAAACGAAGCTGCGAATGGAGCGGGCAAAGTGGCAGCGATTGATCGATTTGTTGTCTGGCGGCTGATGTTTGCGAAGCTTTTGAAGTTGCCGGGAGTATGCCATATAATTGCGGACCGTAAATAGGGGGGCGATAATAAGGGTGGAGAGCAGAGATTATGGGGAGTCCACTTGACCCGGATTATGACCACGCCAACTCATCCTCTTATACGATGGGTTTATGCGGAACCATTTCAGGATTATGATTTTGACTTAAGCTGGGTTTGGGAAAAGATACTTTTAAAGTACTTTAAACTAAGTTGAGATGGTTCTTATACTTATCCCTTCAATGTTTACTTTTACAAATCAGATATATCCTCGAGATGCACAGTATAAACCCTCTGCGGTTTCCTTGCGCCAAACTTATGGCCGCATAAAGCTCAAAGACAAATGCACAGATTGAAGTCGATAGCACTTGATTAACGTGTGTGATGGCTTCGGTTTCAGGTGGGCTTTCGAGGATTACTTTTCCATAGGGTGGGAGGTGCTGAAGGGTGGTGAAGCTATGCAAATGAGCGCCCACGCGAAGGTGGAAAAGGTGTGAAGGGCGCTGCTAATGAAGGCGGCGAAGGAACCGGCAAACGCCAGCGCACAATCACCATCAGAATCACGAAGGCAAATAAGCAAACAAGCCGCCAGGTGAGTCAGCGCCTTTTCAGGTGATGTTCAGGTGTTCCTTTGGCGGCGATTTCTATGGAGGGAGGAGGGGATTGAGAAAGAGAGAGTTTTGTTTGCCGTTTAGCTTATCGCTGCTTAGCTTAATTAAAGCGCTTGACGTTTCACCAACTGCCAGTTGGCTTTGATTTCTCGGTCAGTTACCAGGTGCGTTTTATGGGAGTGTGTGGGCCTGGGAAACGTTTCACATACCTGCAGAGCAAAAAATTGAGATTATATGCTATTTTTTTTTAATATAAAAAATGTATATTTTATCCTTGAACTCATCTGTAGCCTTCAGCTCAATGTTTTTATTGTCAATTGTATTTTAATTACATTTTGTATTAGCCAATATGTGGATTTTTTGTGTTATTGAATTTTATATACATTAATCAATGAAAAAACAAAGCTAAATATTATTTACCAGTTTAATTTTAAAGTCAATTCAATGGTTTCATCAACAGAAAGGTTAAAGTTATTGAACGAAATAAAATATGTCCCACATTCGTTTACAAAAAATATCCTATAAAAAACACCCTATTTGTTTACATTTTGATTTATTTTTTCAAGTGCTTCTTTCAGCTAGATTTACCTGTTTTCCCGTGCGATAAATATCACCCCAAACTAGGTGTTTCTGTCGAGGTTAATTAGTTTCACCCACATACATACATACGTACTCGCACTCGTATCTCTGCATTTATTTATTCCGCATTCATAGCATACTTTCCTCCGCGCGGCCTGTCTATTTTTTTAAAAGGAATTTCCATTCAGGCGCAGCCCCGGGCATTGTTGATTTGAATGATGGAGCGATGAAGCAGGCAGACAGACAGACAGACAGACAGACATCCGACTGGCCTCTTTTCGGCTTGGCTTTGTAATGCGACCAGACAAATACAGTGGGCCATAGAGTATCATTAATAAAAATAATGCCACAAGAGGAATGGGAGGCCCATACAAAAGGAGCCAGAGCAGGAGCAACAAAAACAGCTTTGCAAGTAGCCGGGACTTAAGGATGAGGCCATGGAGGTGGATGTGGCAGCATAACGTCTCTAATTGAATTTCTTATGGTCCATTAACTGTCAGGACCGAAAATCCTCCGGCCAAAACGAGGAGTCCTCCGCCACGACAGATCCGAGGCGGCGTGGCACGGAATTGGATGCGAAGGTGAAGCCACTGCTGGAGCCAACTGAATGAGTAAGCAAAGAAAACCGTAAACGTGACAGTTTTTAACAATATTTAAGATGTCAGCATGATATATCGTTTAATTTATGTATTGTGGGCGTACAAGTGGGTGTGTGGCTGCACCCTGCTCCTGCTTCTGCTTCTGCTTCGTGCTTTCGCCATCAATGGAAGACCAAGTGGAAAATTTAATAAAAACATTTTGCAAGCATTTTCGACGGACCCCGAGACTGACGGCGGGGGCTTAAGCATGAAAATGTAATTAGAATGAAGCCTGGAGTGGAGCGGACAGGCAGCGATGGCGATGGCGTAGGCGATGGTAAACAGGAACCGGATCTCTCGCATTCCATAATAATAAATAACATTAATCAGCAGATAAAACAAATAGAGGGGACATGCCGGCACTCGTTTAGCTACCGATTTGCATAGTTTCTGCAGTATACATATATATAAATATCCCATTTTCCCTTCCGCAATTTTCCAACCTGGCGGAAACTGCAGTGCAAGGAGCTGGAAAACCCAGGACCAGGCCAGAACGGACGTTGCTGGAGAGAGGCTGTTGTGCCTCCTCCTCGTTCTTGGCGGAAAACTAGCAGAGGCCGCTCTGCTCAGGTAGCGTTGAGTTCGGCCAGGACTCCGGCTCGAACTTCCTCTTCCTGTTTATGCTGACTGAATTATTTATGCAAATATTCGCCGGCTGGCGACCTTAAAGGCACTTTAATGCCTTCCTCGTCCGATATTTGTGAATGAGTTTCAGGCGAGTTGTACGCTCCAATGGCTTCGAATGGCCTGGGAAATGTTGAAGGCATTTTCATTTAAACTGCAGCTGGCCACCGCCTAATCCTCACCTAGGCAACCATGTTTTGAGCCTTGCAGCGCATTTCCATTTTCATTATTGCCGTTTTCCCAGAATTACTCCCACCGCCGCCCGCTTACATTCGCATTTTCATTCCCATTGATTTTTCTCCTGTTCCTGGACTCTTTTTTTACACCATTTTCCTTTCCTTTTTCGTGGCTGGCCAGCAATAATGAACCATTATGGCCAATTACGGTGGCAATCTGGTTAGCTTTTAGCGTTTTCCACTTACCTGTGTGCCAGCAGGCTTCGGTGTTACACAGAGGCCTCCCCCCTCTGCTCACGTGGCGTATGCGTAATGTGATCCAGGCTTGGTGTGACAGACACCGCAAATTTGTAGCCATCTTGCCGCTCAGAGTTGCATAATTAGAGTGTCGCTGCAGGCTCACTTCGATTGCGATTCCCTTGGACAGGGCCGGGGCTTATTGCAAATCCTGTTCACTGGTTGCGCCCACAGCAAAGTACAATTCCAGGCACGTAGATGCGTCTCTCCCCCTAGGTTGCTCTCCGGGCTTTACAATGTCAATGCCATGGAGGGATCTGTGATGCCAACTAAGGGTCACTACAATAAAGACTCAGCTAAACCCAAACCTAAAAAATAATGGTTTACATGGGAGAAAATAAGAAAAACTAAAGTGGGTTTAAGAAAGAACTAATTCAGCTTAACATTTAAATGTTATTTATATAAAAATAAGCTTAGAATTGAAATGAAACCCTATTTATGTATGATTTTAAATCGAAAAGTAATAGAAATTTATTTTGTATATAATATATATTTTGTACAACATTTTAAATAATTAAAAGAGCTTTAACAAGACCTAGAAAATGAGTTTACCTAGTCTAAATAGTCTTCCAAAATCACTCACATAAAAACTAATATTTAAGCTAATAATTCAACTACTTAAATGTAAAAATACAAACAGATATCAAGTAAACTTTATTGGCAACACTGATCTGTGCTGAAATTGCGTTGGAATGGACAGCTAACCCAGGGGGACGACACCCTGGGGCACAGTTAATAATAATTGCTGGGCTGGCATTGAACATGAACCTTCATCAGGACGGCGGATTACTTCGTTGGCCGTTTTACTAAAATTGTCACGTCGTCGCAAGTCTAGCGAAATAAATATATAAAGGTGTCAAGCCCGGTCACTGGCCCTGGCCCTGGCCCATCGGCCAATAAAGTTGAGTCTTTTAAAATTAAGCCCCCAGCCAGATGACTTGGATGACTGGATGAGTTGTTTACCAAACTCAATCCCTAATGAGGGCCCAGGGGGCGGGGTGACTTTCGGTTCGAGGCTTTAATAAATTATTGCCTTTGGATTCTTTCTTTACTTTCTCGCACTTTTGCAGATGAAAGGGCATTGCGGAAAAGGTTAAATGTGTTGATTGTGCAGAAACGCTGGGGTCACGGCTGCGAGTGCCAAGTTTGGCTAGAACAAATGCAATTTCCTTGTGGCAATCAGCCATGACTTCAGCGAAAAGCATACGCACTTAATTAATTTCAATTAGCCATACACACGCACTCTGTCTTTATCCTTTCCGTTTTCCTTTGGCCTGGCTAAAACTAATTTCCCATTTTTCTTGGCAGTTTTGTTTGTATAGCAAGCGACTCGCGTCTTTCATATGAAAATTCCAGGGAAAGTAAGCGAAGCTGCTCCTTTGCTGCTTTTATTTTTAATTTGTTCTTGGTATTTCGTACTTTTGGTATAGTTTTATTGATCTTTTTGTGGATTTTCTTTATGTATTTACTGAAGCCTTCATGTAAAGATAACATGAACACAGAAAATGTATATGAAATGTGCTTGAATGATTGCTTTTAATAACACAGGTCAACAAGAAAAAGTACGGTGAATAAAACCTTCAGATTGTGAAAGATCTCGGTCTGTATATTGCTAGTTCAAAAATCAAAAAAATTTCTCACGTACCAATTTTGAGGAAATCGCCCTCAAAGTACCAAAAATTACCTATTTTGGCACTTTTCAAACGCTAATAACACAGAAACCGCGCGTGTACCAAAGTTGAATTTAGACTTAAATGAAAGGCCAATCTCTTCCCTTTCAGATTTCAGATGGGTCCTGATTTTAGGACGTCAGGTTCAGGAGCTATATCGCTTTTTCTGAACTGATTTTTGAGCCTTTTTTTTACTATGTTGTAGCCCTGAAACTAGAACAAATTTTTTGGGAGTTACATCTGAGTCATCACATTTTGTACTGAGTTCCAGGGCTACAACATAGTAAAAAAAAGGCTCAAAAATCAGTTCAGAAAAAGCGATATAGCTCCTGAACCTGACGTCCTAAATTCAGCACCCATCTGAAATCTGAAAGGGGAAAGATTGGCCTTTCATTTAAGTCCAAATTCAACTTTGGTACACGCGCGGTTTCTGTGTTATTAGCGTTTGAAAAGTGCCACAATAGGTCATTTTTGGTACTTTGAGGGCGATTTCCTCAAAATTGGTACGTGAGAAATTTTTTTGATTTTTGAACTAGCAATATACAGACCGAGATCTTTCACAATCTAAAGGTTTTATTCACCGTACTTTTGTAAGGTCAATTTTTGTAGACCTGTGTAATTTTCCATTTTCCATTAAAAAATGTATGCAGCAAAGAGCTTATTTATTACTTCTTTAAAGATTTTATACATGTTTGCAGCTCAGAAATACTCTTCATGTGGAGCCTTACATGTGCGAATGTCTGCCTCAGTTCAGCCTCAGTTCGATTTTCCCAGGAGACGACGTCGTCCTGGCTTATTTTTATGTGCAAACAAATAACTCTGTGGCCACCGCAGACACTTCCTTGCCTTACACAGCTTCCTCCAGGACTCTCTCACCCACCCACCCACTCTCTCCACTTTCTCCACGGTTACAAGTGCAATAAACTTGCCAGTGACTTTGATTGACAGCTTTGGGGTTTCAACTCACCAAAGTCAACGCCAACGGCAATGGCAACGGCCAAGGCGAGCAACAAAAATTGGCATTTTCATTCAATTTAAATGCATTAAATAAATACCTGTTCCACGGGGCAAGTACTTTTACATGTACATATAGAATTTGAATTAAATTTTCTCGTATGTATATCGCAGAGAGAGGAAGTGGAATTCCATGTGGAATATTTCGATATGCTGATAACGAAAATTCTTTGAAATTCAATATTAATGCTGCTGCTAGTCAAAGGTAAATAAATATTTATGGGTCATAAGAATAGGAAAGCACTTGAAGAAGTTGCTAAATTGTTTATATATATTATTATTTAAAGTTTAAATAAAATAAACCAGAGCTAAACTTTAAGGGAATCCTAGTAAACCTCAAATGAATGCATCAATCTACTTCAAACCTGACATTAAATTGAATAACATTAAATTATAATTATGCGAAATGTACTCTCCATTCAGTGACTCGTAGTTTCTGTCATAACAAGTCCCTTGATTCAGTTTTCCTTTCATTCCTGACACACCCAAAATCATAATCAGTTCTCGACTATAACTGCAGCCGCCCTCATGCTCATGTTAATATGCAAATTATAATTATATCCTCGACAGCCTCCCTCCACCTGCACCACCTGGTTGGACCAAAATTCAGGAATAACTGAAATAGAGCTGAAATTGCATGTTTACGTTATGCAAATTTTGCTCTCTAATGCCAAACGCGTTCGAACTTCTGAGAATACAACAAATGCTGTGTAATTTCCATTGTTTTTGTGCGGAAAGGGCCAGGGGTTATGCCGATGCCGATGTATCTATATACGAGTATATGTTTGGTGAACAAGGATCAGCTGCAACCAATTCCCGTTGTCATGAATAAAACATGAATTTCCGCTCTGAACGCATATCTCAGTTCATATGAAAAATTTGCTGAGTTTTTGAAAAATGAGCATCCTTAATTACTCATCTGGTTTATGAAGCGGCTAATTGAATTTCCATAGTTCATCTTCAGCTCTTTGCTAGTTGGAGATATAAATCAAGATTAATTTCCAAATTCTCGAGGTCCGACATATAGTTATAATACCGTGTATTAGCTGTCTACAAGGGTATATAGTTTATGGGCAAAGAATAGGCTTTGAAATTAAAACAGGCATTAATAAATATAGCAAAGAATAAAGAAAATGTGCATTGACATGGTTATAAAGACTTTCAACTGAACATAGCTTTAATATTTAAAATTTTACTGGAAATTTTAATTATTTAAATATATTTTTGGCACAAGTATTTATAGAAATATCCTTAAGCTTTAGTATTCCTTATATATAAACCCTTTAATTGGTATCGTATATAAGTGACATAGAAATTTGTGTGGCTTTTGCTTATTACTCATTGTCGAGAGTTCAAGAATTTTGTGTAAATTGTGCAGGATTTTGATTAGATAGCAGAGTGTCACCTCAAGTGAACTTTGCCCCAGGAAATGTGTTGCCAATTGTGCTGGGCACCTAACCATAAAGTCTAACAAATCTATCGTGTCCTCCAAATGACAATATTAATTCAATTATTCCATATTTAAAACCATCTCGGAGATATTTTTACCAAGTCCAAGGCAACAATGAGTTGGTTAAAGCCCTCGGACCGAACTCAACTCGACAACAATTGCAATCGCATCAAGAGCCACTCAAAGTTCAAAAGTTGGTCAAGCATTTTGCAAATAAATTTCCGCACAACGTCGCACCGCAGCTCAGGTCTGCCCAGGAAAAGCCATTCATCTGCGGCAGTTTCCAGGTTTATTACTTATTCAACTTTGCCGACCCCTCCAGCCGCAGTCACAGCTCCTGTCCCTGCCCCTGCCCCTGCCCCAGGGGGGCTCTATTCAGGCTCGATGCGCAGAAAAGTTTTCATTAACCGGTCTAGGGCCAGGTAAGTGTTCTAATTGTTCAAATGAGAATGGTGCACATTTTCACCAGAGTTCCGCCACTCTGGGCCAAGTGTTTAAATTGGATTCTTGGCCAAATCTGAGAACGGCAAAAGGATGTTGCCAATATAAGAGGTTCGCCAGAAAGTGCGTTAAGATGAAGGCCAATAATTAAATTAAATTTATAATTCAAAGGTAATTTAAATTTGAATAAGCTTACCAAGGCTTAAATAAATCTTTACTTAATTTTAGTAAATTATCGAAGGAAACCCCCAACTAATTAATTAAATACTTGAATTTAAACACATTCATCCAAAACCCTTTCAAAAAATAATTCTGTAATAAAATAATAACCTTTAAATATTTTATTCAATTAACAAAAAGGATGAGTGTAAAAGTAATTAAACATAAAAATTATTTGGCATTGATGACAATAATTGAATTAATTGGTGAATCCAAAGTCAACTCGAAAATTCATGAGGGATGGGAGGCGTAGCATTCGCTGGCGGATTGTAATTCGGCCAGCATTTATTTAATTTATTCAAACAATTAATTATGTAGCTGCACGTTTGCAATTTCATTAAATGCGCGTTTATTAATGTCAACAACAACAACAAAAACAAATACAACAACCAGGCCAACAAGCAGCAATAACCAACAACAACCGGGCAGCAACGTGAGCAACTCGAGAGCGCATAATTAATGCCATAAAATGCGAATAATTTTCCAAATCTACGGAAAACATTGTAGGAAGGGCTGGGTAGGGTGCGGGGGCGGTGTCGGGGTCAGGTGACTGAGTAATAAATTCCCCAGGGGCATATGTACTATAATATATACACACTGTGTGAGTGTGTCGGTGTTTTGCAAAAGGATTTAAGATTTAAGCTTCGCGCTTTATTAATTTTCATATTGCATATTTCAAGGCGCCGTGCTTAACGCCCATAAATCATGGACATTAATAACTGTTTTTCGCTCGTTTTAATTTAAATAGCCAAGTTAAACAATTTGCATTTGTTGCAATCATAAAACATTTGCCAGGGACAACAGCAACAGCTGCAAATAAATACATTAAGTCCGAAAAGTATTTGTTTGCTTTTCCTTCTCCGGCCAAGGTCATCAACCATCCCACCCACCAGCAAATGAAAATTGTCTGTAAGGTGGGAAAAGGGGGGCGATTTTCTTTCAGTCGAGCAAAACAATAAAATAAACAAAAGGTCGTTGCCGGCTTTTGAAAAGGCCAAATTTGATTTGTATCCATGGCAATAAAAATATTATATTTTAAAGGTAGACAATGAAAAAGCAATTTGGACAAGAAAGGACACAAAGAAGGACCCACTGCGGTTTTGCATTTCAATAATGTTACTTAAAGAGATCTAAAGATTTTAACTGAAATGGAAAAGCAATTATGCTTTCAATTAATTATACGATAAAGGATTATTTATAGTTATTATTTATGTGGACACACTTTAGTGTGCCTTTCGAATTGATTAAATTTGAAATACAGAAACTATGGTTATTTATTGTGTTTTATTTACATCAACAAAATAAAATGAATTGTCGTAAATATTCTGTGCAAATATTGATAAAAAAAGGGAAGTAGTATTAAATCATGATTACATTTATATATGCATTTATTATCAAGTGCAAATAAATACAAAGAATACATGAACTGGTCAAATGTTTTACTTTTTCAGAAGATTTTAGATTTTTTTATAATATTTCTTATCATCTTTAAAGATTATGTTATGCTTAGGAAAGCAATTAGGCTTATTTTTTGAACAAACAATAAATTGGGAGACTTTAAATAGAATTCCATCTACTCTAAGATAGTCCTAAGGTTTTCTAAAAAAAATCAATAAAAAGCAAACTACAATCTAAAATACAATTTAAAATAAAAAACCAGAAAATGAAATATTTGTATTTCTTGTTATTCATTTTCCTTTTTAATTTTTCGTGAAACAAACTCTTTCTAAAGCTTAAAAATAAATCGAATTCTAAATGTTCATTTGGGTAAATAAAAAACCCAACAAATGGCAACAAACTATGAATTATCACAAATCCTTTAAGTCCCGATATAAAAATAAAACAAAAGTAAATTATTTCAAACTATTTTCGTGTCCAATTTTCAATTGAATTTTCCAATATAGTGAAACCCACATTTAAATGCATTTTTTCGACAGTAATGAAATGAAATGCCTTTGACGCGTAATTAAATGCCAATGAAAAAATGCCTGGCGAATGCTTTAAGCATTTTTTTGTGTATATATTTAACTTTCAGGAGCCACCGCCTTGTTGACCTCAAGGGCGGCGCAATTTAAATCAAGTTGACCGCAAGATTTCACAGTGAATTATACCGTGGGAGTGGAGTTACTTAGCGCGCTTCCGAGAAATCTAAGAAATCCAATCCTCACGCCCAGCCATCCCCCTCCTCACGCTCGTCCCTGCCATTGGAGCTTCCTTTGGGGAGGCAACAGTCGTGCCGTTTACATGCTGGAAGCATTAAATTAGTACACCCCGAAGTACACCTCGGATTGTAATAGAGATTTAGGGCGGACAATAAAGCGACTGGCAGTGACATCAAAAGAGATTGCTCCCCAGATGCTGTTACGGGGCTAAGCGAGTGTCAGGAGGAGAGCCAGGAGGAGTGCCAGGACAGGATCTAAGTTGAAGCTGTCCATCAAAGTGAGCCGTAAAAGTTTTCGGCAACATGTGAACTGAGATGATGATGGTGGTGGTGGTGGCAGGGGCTAATTACGCGGATGCCTAATGAAAAGTCCAACACTCATGACTCACAAAAAATAAAACTTTCCCTTTGCATGCGTGCGGCAAAGTTTTTAATTAAATAAAGTCGCTGCCATTTATTTTTCCTTTCTATTTATTTTTTTTGTGAGCCTTGTCTGGAGCAGAAGTTTCGGTCCGGCAATGCGTTTGTGCAACTAGAAACTTCCTGCAACTTGGCATAAAGTCGGCCAAAGTTAAAGTTCCATGTTGCAGGATGGTCTGCTGCTGCTGCTGCCCCTTCTTCTGCTTCTCCTTGGTAAATCGCAATGGAACTGGGATTAACTTTAGTGTACTTCATCAAAATGCAAACATTTTTGGGCGGCAGTGGCGGCGGCAGCAAACTAATAACAAAATATAAACAATTTGCGGCTGCCCAAAAATCTTCCATTTTTGAGGCTCTTTTTTCCCGCAGGTACACGCAGTTCTTCAGGGGAGGAGGGGGGAGGAGGCTTGAAAAGATAGGTAAACAAAATCACGTTGGGTAAATATTATTTCGTTTGCTCGACTCATGAGTCCTGTCGTCACCAACGTCACTGAGTTCCCCTGTGCCGCCTCGGCTCGCCTTTCTCGCCTCGGGGGGATTTGCCGGACTTTTTGCCCGAGATGCTTGTTTTTCGTTTTTATTAGAAAACAAATTTAAATTTTAATATTTTCTGTGTGTGTCTCCTTCTCCCCGCAGACTGCTGTCAGTCTGGCACAAATAATGATGAAAACGCACAACCTGCGGGGGAAGCGGGAAAAATAATAATAATAAAAAGGGAAAACGGAAAAGTTGATAATAATAACGGAAAATACTCGGTGCTCGTTTTTCGGTGCTTTTGTTGTTATTATTGTTGTAAACTTGGTAACTTGCTAACGGAATTGCCAAAATTATTGTAAATTCAGCAATCGGATTCCGTGTGCATAAGCCAGAAATCATAGACGAGCATTTTTATGTCATGTCAATAAGTTTGGCCAAGCACGTTCAGCCAACACCCACCTCCCACCACCCACCACCCGGGGCCCCACTTAACCCTCTCAACCCTTTGAACCCGCTCCCTCACCCCCTTAAAATTGACAATGCGTAGAACGTACAATATTTTGTCGTATTGTCGTTTTTTGCCCAACTTCGTGCTTCGAAGTACGAGGACTTTATCCTTCTATTTATGTGTGTGTGCAGTGTGTGTGTGTGCCAGTGCAGTAAGAGGACATCTTACTGTCCAGCCATGAGTTATATTTGGGAATGCCAGCTTGAAAATCCTGTCAAGCAGCTGTCAGAACGGTTTGCGAACGCTGTTTTCCACTCGGCTCCCTACTCCTGCTGCTGCTACTGCTGCTCCTGCACAATTTTACTATTGCATCCTTCGTCCTGCTGCTGCATTCAATTGTCACTTGGATTTCCTGGCACACGTGTGTGTTTCTGTGTATAGTATGTGCTCCGCTCGCTCAATCTTCAGTTTTATCAGGCAGACGCAAATATGCTCGAAAATGGCAAGCAGCAAAAATGCTAGAAAAAAAACCATTGCTAATGCCGAGACTGATGACAGATTGCCAGCCCGAAATGCAAATGTGTGGGACATAAAGACCAGGACCAGTCTTGACTTTCGATAGGAAAACTGTCTTGTGAGAGGGAGGGAAAAATAAGCACCTTTTCAGGCAACTTGAATAGAGCTTAAGGAATCTTAAAGAATTAACAAAATTATTGAGAAGGAAAGAAAAAATGACTTTAAATTTTAGTCAACTTATGAGTTCAAAGACAAACAACTTTAAGTCAATGACAAAGACTTTTAAATCTCTGAAAACTATTTACCAAAATATATAAGAAAATCTTTTATTTTCCACTATTTCTAGGACAAACTTAAAGTTGCCTTTTAAGGGATATTTTCCAATTGTTCGAATCGTTTTTAATTTTAAAGGCAAACTTTTCAGCAGCATCGTCTACACCTTTTCCAACCACATTTGCATGTCAGAAAAAAACCACTTGGACAATGTCTCATCACAGGACACAAAGAGTTCTCGCCCTCCGTAAGATAATCCCAAATAGAGTCGCTTAAAGGCAACATGTCCCACACAAAAACCATGGCCATATCAACCCCTTGCCCTTGGGTTAGACAGAGAAACCATTTGGGATCCATTCTGGCTCTAGCTCAATGCACTAAGCATATTACACATACGCATCGTTGACGTGGCTGCCCCTTGAGGAAAGGCTGAGAATAACACATTCGCTTTGACTCCTCGGTTTCTGTTTGGATTTCTGGTTTTCCTGCTGCTGCTTCTGGTTCTGCTTCTGCTTCTGCTTCGGCTCCCCAATGTCACGACATTCACTTAAATGGGTTTCATTCGTAAAGCATGCTCATACAGAACTAATGCCCATGTAAAATGCTTTGAAGCTGTAAATTTCTTTGCGAGTGCAGCTGGAAAAGTACGAGTGGCGGTGAAACTGGGAGTGGCATGCAAGTGGGCGTGGAAAGCATCTCTAAGCTGGGTAAAATCCTTCCCGCTTTACTTTCATTTTGATTGCCGTTCAAAATGCCGTTCGCCAAACGAAGTGCCAAACTGTGAAGCTCAACTGAAAATGTTGCCACAATTAAGACAGACGCACAGTCGGCAAGGAGAGACCAAAAGAAGAAGGCGAAAGGCGAACATCTGGCTTTGGGCTTGTAAGCTCGCCTTGAGCTCCATTTGAAGTCCGCCCCGCTCCGCTTGTTCCTTCGCTCGCCCTTCTTCGGCTTGAGTAATTTAAAACTCGATGGCAGTTGACTGTTAATTTTAGTTCTCCCCGAAGTTTTCCCTTAAATATTTTATACGCTCGGTTGCAAGCCAAGAGTGGTGGGGCCATAGATATAGTCCGGGTCTTCCTTCATAAATCAGCCGCTGCCAGGCGGCGGAGCGACGGTTTGTAGTTCACGGCGAGCAACAAATTGTCGGTCTCTGCGGCCAGTTGATAAATATGCCCAACCGTACCGGCCCCATTGTGCTGAGTGCCACGGATCTGCGGGGCGGGACATGTGCCGCCTTAATTATGGCAAACTTCCTTCCTGACATCGAGCATCAATTTGGTCCCGGTTATCCGTTTGTCACATGATGTCCCTTCCCGATTTTAGCTCGTTTCTCAGCACCCAAAAAAATTATCATATGGGTAGGTGGTTAATAGGATTTTCGGGGAAATGGAAAACTACCAAGGAGCTCTTCTAGAAAATTTTCTAGATATTAAAGAAACATAAACCTATTTCTGCAAGGTATTTGTGGAAATATTTACCATATTGACTAGACCCTTATTAAACAGAATTCAACCCTTTATAAATCTATTAAGAAACAATTAAAACTCTTCTAGTATCTTAAGTCTTACCTAAGGATATATACATTTTCTACAGTGCCCACTTTGGTATCCACCTGAAAGAATGCCACTTGAAATTTTGGGGCGAAACCTTATATCCAAGATTGGAGCGGAAGTGCTGTTCGGCAGTCCTCTCTAATGCCGGCGGAAGTGAGCGAGACAGACGGACAGACAGTTGGAAACATAAATTCGGTCAGGTTCGTCCTGAAACAAGGCTAAACCAGCAAGGATAGAGTCAGACAGAGGCAGAGAAAGAGAGACCGAGAGAGACAGAAACTTTGAATTAGTGTGAAAATCGCTGGAAGAGTGGAAAAGCACGCGGCAAGGACCATATCGCGATGCCGGCATTAAGCCTCATGCAGTTCAGACGTTAAGAAAAATGCAATTTAAAATCATTTTGAGGAGCCGCAGTTGCGCCCTCGATTCGAGTGCTAATTGCCGGAAATAAAAATGAAAATCGCATCCTGTGCTTCAGCTGGCGGAAACGACCACAGCCGCCATTGCCGTTGTCGTTGTCGTCGTTCTTTCTGTGAATGAATTTTCAATGCGTCGCGAATTTATTTTCCTTGCCGTCTTTTTTTTCCGCCCAGTCGGCCCCATTTTCTGCTGTTTTTTATGTTGGGCTCCGGTTTCTCCCATTATTGTGCAGTTTTCTGGTACGTTTGCTGCCCGCATTTGCTGTGCATAATAAAAATAATAATAATAATAATAATCAGGGTCGGGAAAAGGGTCGGTGGTGCGCTGATGGATGTGGAATACTGCTGCTGGTTGGTTCCTTTTTGTGACCGCTCCGTCTGGAAGCAATCATCGCTGTCGCCTAATTTATTTCGCTTGTGTTGGCTTCCCCCCCAACCTCACCACCCAATTTGCCACTGAAAAACCAGGACTCCACTATAGTCATTCATTTGGTTATGCATAACGCTGAAATACCAACAACATTATTTGCACACGCATAAATGAATCCCGAATGATGGCTATATTTAATGGCGCAATTTTGTAAATACCCTGTGACCTTCGACCTGGATTGGCTTGATTTTTCAGTATTAAATTATTTTTATGCTTTTAATTTGACCCTCTCTTAATTATTAGTAATAAATTATTACTGCAATATAGAGCTAATATTTTCTTATATTTTTTAAAAGAATTAAAGTGCTGTACGTGATTTTTAAAGCATGATGAAAATTGGCATTGAATAAAATAACAATAGAAATCTTTTTAAAAAAATTTAATTAAGCATAATTAATTAATATAATTTTAACGGTTTTTAGGTTTCGAAAAATATAATTTTTTAAATTGTACTTGTGTTTGTACAATTTAAAAAATTATATTTTTCGAAACCTAAAAACCGTTAAAATTATATTTTTCAGCAAAGAGTAGTACTTATATACCCCTTGCTACCCTCTGACCGTCGTCGAACCCCTTTTCATATTGCGTATACGACGCGTTGGCAAAGCCTTTGGCAATCGACTCGCCTGTTGTGATTGCGTCGGAACATAGGAGGGCGCAGAAGGAGGGAGGCGTCGCGTCTGGAATTGGCTCTTTGTTTACTCATTGCCTAATTGCATGAATATTTTTGGCTCATGCACAATTTTGTTTATTATTATAGCTTTTTGTTGTCGCTGTTGATTTTTGGGCAAAATACTCTATTCAAAGGCCAAATGCCAATATATGTACGTACCGAGCGACAATTTGAGAGCGCAATTAAATAAAATATTTACACTTCATTTGGCTCAATGTTTGTTGTTAATTAAATATACAAGCGCCGTCCGCCATTTGACACAAATCGATTTTAATGTGGAGGTCTCGACTCGCCCTGAGTTAGGCTTTTCATACGAAGTTGCAGTCCATCAGCAAAGCCAAAGGGAAAAAGGATGCAGGAGCAGTATAAAAAAAATAAGTAGATGTTGGCCTTAGGAACCCGGTTGTCCTGTTGACTGCCTTTCAGCTCAAGTCGAGCGAACATCTGAGCTGCCGCCACAGCCAGTTACCAGTTGGTAGTTTCCTACTGCTTTCGACAGCTGTGCTACGTCGTCCTTCGTGCCAGTCCCTCGATATCCTTCCTGCCCGTGGAGTGAAACATAAAATGCATTTTCCGCATTAAAAAACTCAACCAGAAGACTCTGCTGACTTACACATGGCCCCCCAGAGTTGGCTAAGGGCAACAAATTGCTTCTGATTTCTTATTTGGATCGCCTTTTATTTTTACCATTTGGATTCGTGTGTGCGCGTGTGTGTGGGGGGAATTTTATTTAAATTAATGCCATTAAAGTGTTAAATGCATTTGCAATGGCTCCTACGTGAACGAAGGAATGAGCAGAAAAATATAATATAAACTCGAATATAAAATTAACAGGGCGTGAGATGATTTCTGCCGCAATACAACAGATGAATAAAACTCGACGTGCACTTATTCCTCACGTATTTAAGCTAATTTATGGGTAACCTCATTAGAGAGCATACATATAGTATGAGTGTGTAAGCGTGTGGCCCATAAAATTCACTCATTTTTAATGACTGCCTTTTGTGTGTAAGGGAATTACAAGAGGCCCCAAAATGAAACGAAATGAAACGAAATGATGATGCACGAAATGAGTGTGTGTGTCACCAAGGGCCGTCGTGGCATTGTCATTTAATTGTTTTTATTTTTTACTTTACTCTCCATTCCGCATCTGATCAGCATTTTCACTTAATTCCTTCAGAGTTGAACATTTAATGGCATACTTTTCGGGGCCGAATTTAAGGCTCGCAGATAAGACGGAGCTGTGCAGCTGTCTCCGTGTACGAAAACGTGTCAGCTATTCTCATATATCTGAGTATATGGGGCCGTTCCCCGAGACGTCCTTGTGTCTGTGTCAGGACAAAGCCATGCATAAAATATATATAGCAAGAAGGGAAGCTACAGCTTCGGGAAGTCGAAGTTTTTATACCCTTGAAGATGGAAATTGGATTTGAAATCAACTATAAATTAGCAAAAATTCATTAATTTATGACTATTTTTATGATTTTCTAAATTTAATATTGAGTAAATCGAATAGTTTTTTAAGAGTTGCGGCTGGATCAAGAATAAGTACATTTATGGGATCACAAATGACTTCTTTAATGCTTGGCAAACTTCCTGCTGAATCTCAAATACCCTGCAGGGTATCTAAATGTTTGAATGCTGAAACAAAAAAGGAATTGCGCCCAAATGTGCGTGGGAATCCTGCAAATACAACTGAGCACATATCGTGCATATTTACTTATATAATTCATTACGCGGCTCCATTGTCTGCAATTCTGCTGGAATTTGTCATGGGAAAAATGTCGGTTAAATGAGGCATAGTAACTCTTTTTATTTGTTTTGCCTAAAAACAAATCAATCAGTGACACAAAAGTGTCTAAATAGCAAGACAAAATTCTAAATAAAGAATTTTTATAGACAATAAAAATATTCAATTTAAAAAGTGTTTTTGAAGGCTAAAAAGTATAACTTTTATTAAATATTTTTACCCCTTTGCTCCGTATTTCTTTTGGCATTTTCAACTTTGACTCCAAGTCATGCTAAAGTTTATTTTTATATTTTTTTTTTGGGGCAACGACTTTAAGCCCGAAAGGAGAAAAAGTACAGGAGAAACTTTTCTTCCGCTCAATGTCAGGGCCTAATTGGGCATCTTTGGCCGGGTGCTGCTCCTGTTTGCTACTGTTGGCCACAGTTTTTCGACTCATTATGCTGGTTAAGTTAACAACAGTGACTCAATTGTGCTGCGGAGCAGCTGCCAGGCGGAAAACCCATTCTCCGGCATCAGCAAGCCAACTAATTAAGCTTCGATTAACTTTGCCATCGAGAACAATGGAGCAGCACTGAAGCACTATGACAAGCCAGAGGATCCCGAATTGCCATAGAACTGCCGCCGAAATCAACGGAATGGTTATGGCCCCAAGGAAACCGATGGAAGCAGGAACCCGGCCTAAACAATTGAAACCATTTTGTAAATAATCGAAATATGGGAAGCGCTTCAAGTGCTTTGCCGCAAACTTTCCCCGCCACGACGCACACACGTTGCTGCGGTATCATTTCGTTGAAACTATAGCACTATAGCCACGGCCATCGCTATATGGCCTCGAGTGCTTAAAAGTTCAAGATTGTGCAAAATTTCAACAATGGAATAAAAGTTTTTTGATGTTAAATGCGAATTAGAGCAGTGCCGGCAGGGGAGGAGCACGAAATAGTGAGAGGCAAAGAGCAGAAGCCATCGGTGGATGGCAATATGGATCGAAAATTAAAATAAAACTTTTGGCCAAATAAAAATAAATATTTTATAGGAAACAGAGAAAATTCAGAAATATTCTGAATACACTTTTCATAATTTTGGTTAATGAAAAGCATAGCAAAAAAAGTAAACTAATTGAAGAGATTACTAGAAGAATATTTATAATATAAATATTAATAATTTCATTTGTAATAATTTAATTAGGAAAAATAGTGAATAAAATATTATATATATTTATAGACATACATTTTTAATACCAATTTTTATAAAATCCTCAATGTAGTGTCATAAACCCTTAAGAACTATTTTTAAAAACCATCTCTGCTCTCTACAAAAAAGAGTATCCTTATATCACCACTCCATTAGCGATGGATGCCTGAATCGGATGAGTTTATTTTAAAAAATCATTGGGCATATTTTTTGTGTTGATTTTTGTTTGCATAATGCGAAGTGGTAAAGTTGTCCAATCTCTTTTTTGTCCACGACACTGATGCCAATTTCAATCAATTCAATTAATGCCTCAATTCATGGCTTTATCTCTTGCAGGCCGTGCAAGTGGGAAAGCGGGAAATGGGGAGAAAACAAAGAAAAGAAAAAACCTCAAACGGAAATCCCGGACAAACCGCAATGGCCGGCAGCAGACAATGCAAATTGTTGGAGTGCCCACCCGCTCGCTCGTGTATCTGTATCTGTGTATCTGTGTATCTGTAACTGCGGTTTCCGTTTTGACTTTTTTCTCCTTTCTGTGTGTTTTTATTGCATGTGAAGTATTTGAAGTATTTGCGAACTACGCTCGAGTGTATTCATTCTCGTTTTCAAAAAGGGACACGGGGGCCAAACGACCAAAGGGGAGGGTGGCAGGAGAAAAAAGGAGAGCAAAAGGACTTTAATGTACTCGCAGTTCATTTCGTATTCATGCACTTTACAATTTCTTGTTTCCGATGCAGGCCAAATGCATGGGCAGCCACAATGGCTCGGCCAGGAGACACGACCTCGCAAGCACACAGGAACGGCAGCAGCAGCAGGAGCAGCATCAGCAGGATCTGCAGGATGTCTGCTCCTTCGGTTTCGTTTGGGTAATCATCTGCTCCTGAGTGCTTGAGTGGTCTTTAAGCTATCTGCTAGCCATGATGGATAGATGGGAGCTGTGGCTCCAGCTCCAGCTTCAGCTCCAGCTGGGGAATATGATTTATGCGAGAGTCCAAAACCAGCCGAGCTCTCCTCTTTTAGTCAGTATAATAATTTGATATCCAATATATTTATGTACTTGCCAAAAATATGAACGCAGCCATTTTTAAAAGTGAAAAGTAACACTAGTTTTTGGGTTTTAGTTTACTATAAATTATGCTGTATTTTTACAAAATAAACCTTAGAATGTATTGGATTTTAAAATATATTAAACAAATTTTGAAGAAATTCAGCTCAAGGACTACATCTGTGGATTCTTTAAACACAAAATTCCTTAGTCTCCAAACTAACATAAAAAAGGTATCTTTATTTTTAGGAAATATTCCCGGCCACAATTGAAAACGAAGTAAGTTGCATAAGGAATTTAAGCCCTGGATATGCAACGGAATGCAAATACGAACACACACTCTGCAATCAGGCATTCTGGGGCACTCGAAACGAGTTCGGTTTTAAACACAGATCCTTTCAGATGAAGAACAAGAATAAAAATAAACACTGGGAAACAATGGGAGGCGACCAAGGCAAATATCGAACAGGAAAGCACGTGCAGGCGGCTGGCTACAATCATTACAAGGACGATGAGCATAAACAACACGGCGGCAACACACATCCAACATCCAACACATAACATCCTGACAGACGGAAGCGCAAACACAGCACTTACACACTGCCACACTCACTCACACGTTGGGGTGTGCGTTATTTACATACCACACATACACACACACACACACTCGCAGCACGTGCCATCCTTTATTTGTGTCACCATTTATAAGGAGGAGAGAGGTGCATCTGCCATATACCATTTTATGCGACACAAAAATCCGCACATTATGTCAAATGTTTTGTTTGTCCTTCACGTTGGTGATGTCAGCGACCGTTGTTTTTTCTCTCGTGTGTCCTGGCGGCAGCAGGACTACGTGCCTGTTGAATTGGCGTGCCACGATTCAGATTTAGTTCGCATTTTTACTGGCCAATCGAGCACAAATTAAGCCCGGATCAAGGACTAAGGACCTGGCCAAAAGCAATCGCTGGCTAAGCACTCCGGCGACTCCGGACTTCGAACCGCTTTCAACCTGAAGTTTTTGGCCAGCTTAACTTGCAGCCAAAGTTTTTGTTTTTTTGTTTTCGTGTTCGTTTCCCTCCCTCCCCTTTCCCCGGATTCCAATTCGTTTGGTAAGAGAGAAGTAAGCACAATTGGGTCAATACACTGCTGCCAAATCGCTTGTGCTCGAGCCAGGGATTTGTTGGAAGCAGGAAGAGGATTCGGATACAGATACACCCCAAGATACAGCTGCAGACAGAAAGTCACAGGGCAGAGGGCATTACCAGACTAATCCTTGAGCAGGGACTCTTTCAAGTTCAATATCTGTTGCGCTGCGCCTTCGTCTCTGCGATAATTGATAGCTGGAAATTGTTAATTATCATCAAAGTCACAGCATCCACATACACATCTCCTTCTAATGGAACTTATTAGTCGCAAGGGCTTTGTGAATTTTACATTTCCACCTGCATTGATTTAATCCCAAGACTCAGAGGCCTTAGACGACTGTTCAATTATCCTAATGCCATTTTATTGGCATTACGCATACGCAGCGTGTGTGCGGGTGTGTGCAACCAATGGGAGGCTCATAAAATGCAGAGCCAGCATTAAGATATTATTTGTGGTTCCCCGAGTGCAATTACTTGCAGAATATTCCATTGGTTGCTTTAAGTTTTTGGCTCCCTTAAATAGCACAAATGGGTCTCCATCGGATTCTTGGCAGTACATTCATTGTGGGAATAATTTCTCTAAGCAACACCACACATTCCAGAAACCAAAATTTCAGGCCGCAAAGTGTCAGACAGATGCTGTGGCTGCTGCTGCTGCCGGCAATAAATCTTGAAGTTCATTAAAAAGTTTATTTATATTTCACCTGCTGGAGTCTGGCAAAGTGTCAAAGAAATAAAAGCCCAAAAACGGCGACAAATCTTTGTAAAGCCCGACCTTGACTGATGGCTCCTCATAAGGGTTTGAGATAAACAACAAAGTTGGAGCCCAATGAAATTAATGTTTAAACAAGAAACAGCCATAGAATTAACTAATTACTTTTAGAGATTTAAATTGTATATACAAAAAAATATATAAAACTGGTTGAAACTGATAATTAGTTGTCAGTTTTGTGAGCATTTTCAATTGAAATGCTGCAGTTGCATATTTTTTGCAATCTGTTAATTAATACTACAAATAATTGGCAGCCGCGTGCAGCCACATGGATTTTTCTCTTATCTAAAGGCCAAATATGTGCATTCACTGGCTTCATTCAACTAAAACGCGTTTCTCCATTGAGGAGTCAACCGGGACGCCATCAAAAGGAAGCGCTCCAATAAGTTTGAATGGCATCAGGATGTTCGCCCACACACGCACTCAGACAGACACGAAAACCAAGGATATTTGCATGTGGAGCACGGGGATAGTGTGCGGCTTCGTGTCCTTGTCTTTGTATTCATCAACAATGGGGGGGGGTGGTCTTAATCTGGAATTAATTGGAAATCCAAGACCACATACCAGCGGCAGTGCAAATGAACAGATACGCAGTACTACTATATAATAACCATGGCTTTAATTCAGATATAAAAAAAAAAAAACATGCAAATTTAGTCTGTTAGCTGCGGAGATGTAAACTTGAGTTAGTAAAATCTACAACGGATTATAAACAACACTCACCGAGTATTTGGGGTTATGACGACCAAAGAGAAAGTATACAGCGAGTGCGATAATGTAGACAGCAAGTAACATACACAGGATACAAATGAAAACAAACGTCCAGCCTCGATCGATTCTCTGGCGTTCTTGGCTAATATTACAGCGAGAATACATTTTGATATTAATTAAGCTGAAATTAAATGAAATAAATTAAGGCCAATGAAGCTGTAAGACCTCTCTCTCTCTGTCTTCCAGGTTACTCACCTTAGAGCATTGTTGACACCAAACAGACAGCTTTTTGATCCCGACACAGGTACGTTTACCTCGGGAGCATTCAATCACAGCGCACATCATAGGAGGAGCAGTCGCCAAAGTCCGACTCAAGGGTAAAGTACATGGCCACACACAGCACGGCCACCAGGAGCAGAATGCCAATCCAGTAGACAACCCGCCAGAAGGGCCATCTTCCTGGGGGTTTCTTTGGCCGCCTGCCTTGTGGTTCTTCCGCATCGACCGGGCGACGACGCAGCTTGTTGCCCATTCCACGGACTGAGAGAGAGTTTGACTTCTGCTTCGGCGGCGGGGAGGGGAGAAATTTGGTTTGGAATTGGGATTCCGGAATTGAGCAGAGACCGGGTGAATATTTGCCCCCTCAGGCTGATAATTGATTGGATTTTCTGGGGCGACTCGACAACAACAGAATGATAACATTTTATTGAAATTACTTAACCAGCTCTCGACCGGCAGAGATTCATCTTGACGGCCAAACTTTTGGCTAATTATTTAAGTTAATTGGCCTTTGTCCGCAAAGGACAAGGAGGAACAATGACGACGCTGATGATGATGATGATGATGCTGATGATGATGGGGGTGGTTAGGTCAGGCCTAAAATATTTGCACCGAGGCCACAAAATGTCTCGCAAATTTGTTCAAATTACTTGAAACACACAACAAAAGTTGCGGCCACTCTTCGACATCCTTACAGCCAGACGCCATGCATAAATAAAGTGGCCTTCGTCTCCGTTTCCTGCTCCTGCTCTTGGTCCTGTCCCTGCCACCATCGCCCTGCGAGAGAGGGAAATACAAAAGGACTTTGTTTGCGGTCTAGAGATGAAAAGTCATTTCTCTCCATTATTTGCCAACTAATTGGTTGGTAGTAGGACTTGTGCATAGTCTGTGCAATTTACCCAACGAATTTGTGGAATTCAGTGAGGTGTCAGAGGCCGCCCACTCGTCGTCACTCTGCCTTTTGGTTGTATCAATTAAGTGGCCAAAATTGGCCAAATGAAGGATGCAACTTAATGTGGAACGTGGAACTGTTGCATTTGCCGGCTAGCCATAGATCTTAAGGCTTAAATTCATTCTCGTCCTACGGCAGGCTGTGGTTGGTCCTTTGCCTTTCGTCGCTCGTCGTTCGTCGTTGAAATTGCCATTACTGCCTCGATTCCAGTTTCTGTTTGATGTTAATGAAAGTTTCCGTCGTGCAAATAAAGCCAAAAGCATGGAAATCAGTAAAACAAATTGCAATCTGCTTTTTATCGCACGTCTCTGCCGCTGCATGACAAGGAGCGAATGGCTCCTGGCAGCCAGCAGCTTCCTTGCTCCATCATCGATTGCCTCTGCCTGGCTTTTCCTGCTCCTCCACCATTTCTCGCCCCGGACCCCCCTTTTCCAGTTACTGGCCAGGCTATTGACTTGCTCATTATGGCCCTGACGATGACTGTGACTGCTCTTGCTCCTACTCCACGTTCCCGATTCTGTTCCCTCTCCAGCCATATAGTATCTGTGGGTATTTTGGTTCCGTTTCATTTTCAATTCGCTTTCAATTTGGCTCACAAAGCATAGCTCTTCGCTGTGGTATCGTGGCCTGGCAATCAGGGGGCATAAATTGTTAATATATCTTAGCGGATATTCAATTTCCCGTGATGCCCCACGATCCTCAACCAAAAACGCATTAAATTCCTAACAATGCTAAGCCGCTTCAACCGAGAGAAGCTAGACGACTTCCAGCGGGGGTATTATTAAAAATTCAAAGTCGTTATAGAATGGCAAACTTTTCCGTCCCGGGCCAAGACATAATAATAATATAGAGCCAAAGCCAGGGAGCCAGTAGACGAGCTGAACTGAAAATAAGGAATGGCCAAGGACAATGAGGAGACAACAGGCCAACTATGAACTGAGAAACTGGGAAGCTGCAGGCGCTACAGAAAGTGCAAAAACTGCACAACTGCGAAACTGACAAACGGAGAAATGGAGAAAACTGCGAAACTGAGATGCCGATGACGATGCCAAGGAACTATGCCCAAGTTGGCTGTCCCTCTGTCCAACTGTTTATTTTCACTAGACTCCTCCTGACTTCGGCCTTATTACGCTTGGCGGCCCATCATCTGCATGGTGGGGGTGGTGTCCTGATATCCTGGGTTAAGTACAGCCGGACTCTGGTCCAGGGAAACAATTTTTTGGCTTAAACGGATTGGTTTTTGCCTTGATATTTAAACTATATTTGTCTGGTAATGTAAAATGTTCAAAGTTGTGGGTAATTTGATATTTAAAGGTGTCTTTAAAAATATATTTCATATATATTAATTTAATATTAAGTAACTCCCACCTTGAGACCTATTTTGTTTTATTTGGGAAGTTTATTCCTGTTTTTTTTTGCATATAATGATGCCACATGTGAATACATTTCATCAAATTTCCCATAAATAAACGCAGTTATTTAATTTTCACCCAGAAAAAGGCTCGCCTGGACCATAGTAAGCCGGGAGGAGGCCGGCAAATTGTCAACTAACTTTGCAACAATAATCGCCAAACGTGGCAGGAGGAGCTGCAGCAGTGACAGAGCTGAAATAGCAGCTCGTAGATAAAAACCAGAAAACAATAAGACTCTTGGCTGACTTTTATTCCTCCATTCCCTTCCGTTTTCCATGCCCGCCAGTTTAATGCACTGCGACTTTTAGCAGTGGCAGCAGCGTTTACCCTCGAAAAAAGGAAACAAAAACGCAAAACCCAAAGGTCCTCAAAAGGGGCAAACAGCAGCAAATAGGCTGATGCGAGCAAAGGAGCAAAGGATCTCTTCAGACTTTCGAGTCTCGGCCCACAAAGGCGTGATTGCTTTTTCCTCTCTGTTTGGCCAGACGGTAAAGTAGAGGAGAATGGCAAGGATTTGGTTAAGGACTCAAAAAGTTTGACGTGCCCGTATGACATAGTTTTCAAATTTTAATAAAATCGCCAAACAAACAGTAAATAGAGTAAAGCCCCCATTGAATATTTATTAAATTCTCTACTTAATTGAGCAATATACACTTTTAATTAACCAAAACCAGGGGAAAATTATACAAATATGTTGCGGTTTTTGTTGTTGTTTCAGGCCGCCAGATTGAACCATAAATTATACGAAATGCCTAGACATAATTTTGAATGATTTTAAAACCCATTTAAAATGCAAATAGGAAAATGTTTTAAGCATTAAAATTGACAATGTGAAAATGTGAAATCATAAAACTCAATTGGGTAATTTAAAACATCAAAAACTATATGTTGTGTTAATATATTTTTATATATTAAATATGTATAATAGAACACAGTTTTTTATCTTTTATTTCCCAAAGGAAACAACAAAAAATATAATGAAATTATAAACCAAACAGGAATTTATGGCTTTAAGTTTATAAAAACCAAACTTTGCAGACAAAAAACATTGTCATTTCTCTCCAATTATAATTCAGCTTCAGACTCACAAAAGTAATCCCATTTAATTATAGAAATCTGTTACTGAACTTTTAACTTCATTGAAATATTGAATTAGCTGAAGAGCTGAGCTCCTCCAAAAAATGTCTAACCAATTTCTGGCATTGCCCTGAGTGGTTGTGTCTGCAGTGGCTCTGCCTTTAGGAAAAGAGCAAGGAAAACGTTGCGGCAACCAAGTTGAATAGTGTGCGTGGCATATGTAAATTTTGGACTAATTAAAATTAGCATATATTTCCCCTTTTCGGCGAGGACACATGCGTTGCCGGAGCGGCCCTATTATCTGGCTCAGCCGCAAGAAGACGACGGGCCAAAAACTACGCGCCGAGAGCTGATTAAAATAGAAAGCTAACAAGCGTTTGCTCTTTGCCCCCTGCCAGGACACACATATGGTGTCCTTCATCCTCCTCCTCCGGCCCCCCCTTTTCGCCAGAGGGTTTCTGTGTCATTTGGGCTCCGCATTAGAGTCGTAAAAATTTATTGTAACTTTTTTTTCCAGGCCAAGCCTGCCCCACTCGGTCTGAGCTGGCGGGCTTAAGGCATTATGCCTTTTAATTAAACCGTTGAGATGTGTGTCAGACATAAAATAAAATGGAGTGAAATATAATTTTGCATATAAAATACTGGCATTTAAATTGTTTTTGCTCTCACCAAGCTTGGGGAGGGGCGGGCTTTAGTCGATTACAAAGCTTCGTATTAATTATGATAATTATGCGTAAGCGCTGGCTGGCATTTTAATTGCTCATACGCCATGTTGCACATTCTATATAAAAAATGCATTAAAAACAAAGGGAAGAAAAGATTGGGAAACTGAAAACTGGAAAAATGAAATGAAAAACGAGGCATAGTAAAAATCCTGTAAATATTAAATATTATAAAAGACTTTGCATCAATTTGTAGCTGAGTTCACTTGGCTTGTTTGTGTTTGAGAGGATGCACTATCCTTCGGCGAGTCCTTTGTTAATTGCCGGAAATGCAAATGGGCGACGGAGATGACGGCACACACAATGAGTACCGGAAGCCCGCTCGACCATAAATGATTTCCATTTTAAATGCGTGCGAAACGCTTTTCCATTTTCGCATTTATTTGCTTTGGAGGTGAGCCAGCAGCAGCAGCAGCAGCAGGGCTTTCCTTTTTTTTTTGTGCTTTTTTTTTGCCTTGTTCTGAGTGCCCATTTTGTACGCAATTTTCATTTCTTTGGGTCCTTGTTGAACAGGAGCAGCGGCAGCAGCAACAACAACAACAATTCTCTTTGGCTTCACACCAAATTTGATTTCATTCGCAAGACGCTCTCAGGTTAAATGGTGCAGAAATTCCTGTGTTGACTTGCTGACCGTACGACCGAGACCCCAAAAGCAGGATCCGGGAATGAATTTAAAAGCCACTTCTCCAGGGGGGCATGGATAATGGGACGAATGGCCGAATCCGGTTTGTTGTCTCTCTATAAATAAATGTCACAAGTTTTACATTTAGAATCTCTTCAGTGGCTGTCAATTTGTGCGCTTTCTCTCTCTTTATTTCTCTGTGTGTCGCATTTGCATAACAAAATTGCTCTGCATTTCTCATTTCAATGCGATTTTTTGTAGCATTTTTTACATATTTTCTTTTTTTTTTTTTTTGGCACACACTTTGAACTTTCCCATTCCCATTCCCATTCCCAGCAAAGTCGAAGTCAGAGAAAGAGCCAGTTATCCATTTGCAGCTCAGCAAGTTTTGACTGCAAAATGTCAACAAAATAAATGCATAAATAAGGAGATCAGGGTGTCAGGGCACGCCCCCTCAATATACGCCGCCCTTTCGTTTTAGGAGGTCTCAATATAACGAGATGATGAAAAATGTTTGAGTTTTGCATTATTAAAGTTCTTGGCTGGCAGTTGGTAACTTTTCACGTGCTGATAAATGGCCCCAAGCACTCTTCCTTCCACTTGCTATGCTGGGGAAGAGAAATCGGGGAGGAAAATAAGGAAAACGAGGAAAATACGGAAACTATTGCGTCTGCACTCTGGCTGCAAACATCTTTCAATTGAAATATATATATATATCTCCATTTCCGTGTTTGCTTATACGCGAGTGGGTGAAATCCGTAGCATACTTTCTTGGGCTCTCAAAAGGAGGGGAAAAGCATCTTAATTAAAACATTTTAATTAATAAATTAAATACGGATTTCTCGCACTTTGCTTCCTCCCACACACACACACACACACGATTAAAAGATTGCCTTATTTTCTTTACGGGTTTTTCTTTTCACATCAATCCATTTATTGTAAAATACGCCGGATTTCTGGGCCAAGCTGGGGTCTGGCCTTTGGGCTTTTTCTTTTCAGTTTGCTTAATTTACAGGACATAAAATTAATGTATACATAATAATAATAATAATAATAATATAGTTTATAACTTAAGTGCTAAATGCAATTCATTAGCTCTTGTGGTTTCTGCCCCTCGCTTTATTCTTTTTTGTTTTTTATTTGTTCTTTATTTTCCTTTTTTGGTATATGCAAAACTGCAGAAAATAGTCATTTGTTGCTTCTCGTATAAACTGGCATTCTGCTGTCATCATTTCTGACTCGATCTCTTTGGCATGCGACTCCATCGGGCGGTTTCGGTACGGGTTCGGACTTGGACTTGGGCTTGGACTGAAGCAGACACTTAGCAAGCGTGGGGAAACTATCGTATGGTACAACAATTACAAGTACAACGCTATTCCTAGTGGCTGTATACCTCAAATGACTGATATGGTGGCCTTAAGAGCTACAACTAGAACCTAACGCTGCGGCAAGTGCTCCGCCGTATATATATTTATTATTTGTCTGAGATGGGCCTAAGCGGAATAGGCCTCTTTTACACATTACAACTAGATTAGTTTTTTAGCTTTAGCTTTAGTTTCGGGTTTTAGATTTTAGATTTTAGATTTTAGGGGTTCGATTATGTCTAGACATTAACTCTGCTCTCTCAAATGATATGCTTCCGCTGGCTCTCTGTCTGATCCGAGGCCACTGCTGCTGCTGCGGAACTTAAGCCTCTATGAGATCTTGTTGAAAGACCGAAGAATCGAATATGTATACGGGTGGAACGGGTGGAACGGGGGGTCTCTGGTTGTTGGCCAACTAAAAATTACGCATACGCCTAGTGTGAGTGTAAGCTCCGTTCAAAGATTAATGCTACAACTTAGGTCTGAACCGTTGATTATTTACATTTGCAGGGATCCTGCCAGGATCTTTTAGATCTTGTAGACAAACAGTGCCCTGCCAACTATAGTAGGCATGGCTCTGGTGGTTCACTGTAGCAGTTTCCCCCACGGGAAATTGGCGGGAAAACAGCTCACTTACGCCTGCCTTTCGGTCACGAACTGCACTACGCCGCTCGCCGGCGTCGCTCCCGTCGACGTGGCTTCCGCCGTATTTGCTGCTTGCCTGCTTGCCACCGCCGTTGGAGGCGGAACGGAAGCTGAAGCGGTAGCAGAAGCGAAAGCGGCGGGAGCGACGCTCGCTTGACACTCGGCGGCGGGCAGACGCTTGACCAGCATCCGGCTGGACTTGACCGCGATCCATTCGTTGCGAGCGGCATCGAACCAGGTCAGGCCCAGGTTGTAGCGCCCATTGAGATTGGCGTGCTGGCAATGAGAGAACCACCAGCCACCCTCATAGTTGGCAGCACAGTGCGTCTGCGAGATGTCGCGATCGTCGTCGATGGCGGAGAACTGCATCCCCTGCTGATAGTTGAGGGCATCCGAAGCGTTGCCCTTGTACGAGCCAATCTGCAGCCGATAGCCATCGGCCCGCGACGAAATGTAGAAGCGGGCATACTCGGCCACCCAGACGTCGTCGTAGATGTCCTGCATCTGCACCAGCAGCCGGCTGCAGTTGTCCCGTGTGAGATGATGCAGCTGCTCGTTTCCAATCCAGAATTCACCGCCCGGCGTCCCGAATCCCTTGGCATAGTCCGCCCAGGAGCGATTGAAGTCGGCGCTGCCATCAAAGCGACGCTGCACTGTCGTCCAGCCATCGGCGGTGCAGTGCGACATCAATGGATGCCGCTGGCCAGCGGGTGCAATCAGATGCAGTCCGTCCGATTCGGTGTGCACTTCGCTGCAGTCGTGGGGCAGCTTGTTGATAATCGCCTCGTATTGCGTCTCCACGTTCTCCAGTTCGCTGACCAGGGTCTCGGCCAGGGCAGAGTCTATGGGTGAGTCCTGCTCCGAATCCTGATTCTGCTGCAGCTGCTGGTGATGGGGTCGCTTGTGGGGTTTGTTCAGGTGCGAGAGCTAAAGGAGAGGAAGAGGAAAATTAAAGGAAAAATCTCTATTAGTCAGAAACCAAAACAAAAATTACTTTTTTAAGCAAAATAAAATTCTATAAAATATTTAAAGCTATTTTAGTTGAAGTACCCACCTTGCTCTTCATCTCATCATTGACCAGCGACTGCAGGCGATCCACATTTGTCCTCAACTCGTCCACATTGGCTGTCAGCTTGCGCATGCCCTCGCGCTCCTCCTGCAGGACACTCACACTCACGGCCATGGCCTGCAGGGATCGGGCCGCATTCTTGCCCTCCTCACGCACCAGACTCTGCTCTGAGGTGATCTGCGCGTTGGCAAACTCCAGTTTGGAGATTTCGTGCCTTAACTCTGGTATACTCTTGTCCATCTTTGTCTGCAGGCCTTCGACGTCCTCAAGCAGCTCCAGCATGGAGGTATGCAGCTTGTCCAAAGCGGCTATCTGGCTGCTCAGATTGAAGTTGGCATTGGCAATGCGGTGCTGCTCCACCTCGATGCTGCGCACACGCTCGTCGATGTGATGGAATCGCAGCTCGTTCACCTGGCGGCGCAGGTTGCGCTGGGACAGCTGCAGCTGGTGGATCTGTTCGCTCTGGAAGCGGCAATGACGACGTTTGTGATCAGCAGAGATTTCTAGGCCATTGGACTGGAAGGGAAAAGGGAAATTTATTAAAATTGAGCTACAAAATTGAAATTATTAACTATTTTCTTTAAATTTAAGCTTGGGCTTTCTTTAAAATCTAAATAAAACCAAGACCTTTAACCCTAAATTTTTAAAGAAAAATCTAGTAGTACCCCGATTCCCCGACAATTTCATTTAATTTCCTCCCATTTTTTATTTCCCAAAAGAAAGTCACGCCGAGAATGATGAGCGGGAAGAGCTTGTAAGCTGGCCGAGATTCTTTTGTTGCTCGCGGCAAGGATTATGTGCTGGGAATTGAATGCTAAATCCATTTATTATAAATGCGTTTCATAACCAGGCAGACAAGCGGAGCCTGATGCATATGGGGGATGAGTGGATGAGCCAGGAGCCCGAACGAGGAGCATGCAACATGCAGCATGGAGCCAGGAATCTGCAACAATAATGTCAGCTGCAGCAGGGCTCGCAGCCTCGAGCTGCAGCTTTGCCCAAAGCGTGTAAATCCCCGAAGCTGCTTGATGCCGCCGTTGGTGGATTTGCATCCCCCTTTAAGCCGGAGCGGCATCCCTTAGCGCTCGGTGGTAAAAGCTGCATAAATTTCCACATGCATACAATATGCATAGAAATAATTTTGCTGAGTGACAGCGACGATAGCGACAGCAGCGAGGAGCTGTTGTTGCCGTGTAAACCAAGGTAATGCCATTTGGGTCACATTCATGGCATCCTCAATGAATGCATCAGCCCACATCGCCCGAGGATCTGTGTGGGTTCAGTATCTGTCTGTCTGTAGTATGTTTTCTGGTTATCCTTTCATTCAGAACTCCCGTGATGGCCATCAGTCATAGAAATGTCCCCGACTAATTGACTAATAAAGGATGCTGGCTTGCTGGCAGAAAGTGTCCTGCTAATGAATGCAATGAGTGTATGAATGGGGGCCCCTCGTCTGTGTGTTTGTGTCGCAATTGTGATATATTTTCCTCAAAAGGGTAACGAAAAACAGAAGGGAAGGAAAGATAAATAAAATTACTCATTTTAATTCCCTCTTTCAGAGTTTTTCTGTTTTGCTTTGACCCTGGCTTCACTTTTCCCAATTAAAAGGAAAAATTCTTCATATTGAAATTCCCCTTGATTGGCTTTCTTTATGAATATTATTTTGGAGGAGGGCGAAAAAGCTAAAGAAAATAAGCAAATAATATGGAAAATATGCTGTTAAGCCTGCACTATTTGGCTTTAAGGGAAACTCACTCAAATTGATTCACTGTTTGACTTACTCCCAGAGAGAGAGGCAGAGATATATGCGAAACAAGTCACACGTAAATGTATTTTATTTTACGAAATTTTTGGACAGCATCATCACACCCGCCCCCAAAATCAAATTCAATTATTCGTCGGCGAAAAAGGCAACAGAAGATCAACAGAAATATGGAAACAGAAAATATTCATGAATATTTATGCCCGAGCTGCGTTTGTGCCTCAATCGGCGGCAGCGGCATCGAACACTTTGGGGCTGCTGGGGAGCCAGTGTTTTCATTGGTGCCGCACAGCCACTGCTTTTTTGCCGCTTTTCCTTTGCCGTTTTCCCCGTTGTTTTTCCGCTGCTCCCTTCTCTTTTGTTTGCTCTGCCTTCACGCACGTTCCACAGCGGTAGAAGCGGGTGGTGCTCCGGGTGGGTGGGTGGTGCGGCTCTTGGGCTGCGGCTCCTTGGCGTTGTTTTATGTGAAAGGTCACGAACGCGGCTAATACGACACGTTCGCGTTTTATATGAACTCTGGCCGAGACGGGAAGTGGCCATCAAAACGGAGAAATCCTCAATATATATACGGAACGAGCATATATATATCGGAGGTGGAAAGGTGCCACACTGCTCTGGCATATAAATTTCGCCCATCAACGATATAATTAAATGTGATTTATGCAGCTCAAATTTCCCGCAGCGGAGACACAACTTCTCTTAGCTAACAAATGAATTATTATTATTTTCTTTTTTTGTGAGTGTACTCACTCGCCCAATGGCCGCGTTAATTGAAATCGAAATTGATGCATAAATATTTGAAGTGTTTTCCGTGTTGTCTGAGAGTCTTAGCCCTCCGTTTGTGTGAAGTAATAAACAAGGGAGGGTGGCAGGACAGGACAGGAAGCAGAACCTGCTGAACTAATTAATTTCCTTCCATAACAAAGGACCGCCTGCCTCATGGATTAAAAGTTAAAATTTTACATGCCATACTTAAGTGAAAGCTAACAAGGATTTGCTATTAGCGCGACAGCGATTCCAAGGGGATGCGAATGGCAACGAGGGTTATGCTGCTGCTGCTGCTGCTGCTGCTGCAAATCGCATAGAAAAAAGAGCAAAAATCTTCAGTCCTGGTCCTGCTGCTGCTGCCCTGCTCCACGGTGAATTGTCGTAAAAATTTAATAGGACTTTTGTGCGATGCTTGAAAAAGTTACGCTCAGCACAAGATAGGGCAAGGACGAGGGCGCCACAAAATGCCATTAAGTTAATGCGCATTTGGGGGGCCAGCCAGCAGTCTCATTCTCGTTCTCTAGGACATGGCCAGGACGACCTCAAAGTCAACGTCAACGTCAACCTGATCCTGAATCCCTGGCCACAAAAAAAAAAAACCGGCAGACGTGGGCATAATTTCAAACTAACATATTTCCGTCTCCCCCCACAAAAGCACATTTAATTTTTTTTGTGAAGCTTCCCAGAAAATTGAAAACCAAAGATGGGAATCGTTGGGAAATCGGAGACTCCTTGAGCCTGCTGTGAGAGCACCCTGTCAAATGTATCAATAAAAATAATTTGAGTCATGAAATAAATATCAGGTAAATAAGGAGAATATTCTGGTGAAAAGGGCTAACGCACAACCAGGAGCTGCTCTTGAACAATCAAACAAATTGCCAGCAACAGAAATGCCAGTGAAGGAGCATGGATAGAGAGAGAATGGATGGAATGTAACATGAAACAAAAGCAAAACAAATATCAACATAAATAAGGTAAAAATGTTTGGATGTGAGAGCTGGGCTTGCTTTAGTTTGGCAGGGATATATACACACACACATATATAGAAAGTATTCAGAAACCGAAACCGGATCCTCCGTGTCAGACTGCCTTCGGGGTGTGCTCCTACTGCTGCTGGTGCTGCTCCTACTCCTGCTCCATTCTCGCTGTGTTGTGCTCCTGCCTGGCATTTGTTTGCCCTGCTAATTTAACAGCCAGTCTCTCATGCGTACAATATCCTATGCCCAGGCCCAGGAGCAGGAGCATCAATAACCAATGATAAACATTTGCCTTCCTTTCTGTTGGCTCGTATCTGTGGCCCAACTGTTGCAAGTGACAGCTTTCATCAAAGCCATTTGTTACATTATGCGTGGACACATAACACATGTACATAAGGTAGCTATATATTGGAGGCATCTCTCCTGCAGACAGTTTGCAATTAGAGTTGGCAAAATTATATTGAAATCCTGCTGTATCGCCCTGTCACCTGCAGCTGCTTGCTGTCACCGTTTTGGGTCTTGACTTTTGGCCAAGTTTAAGTTGGTTAATTTGTTGGGGATTAACTCGAGCTAATTATATTTTCCAAGTAGAGAGTATTCAATTATGTTTAGAGTATTTACACTGGCCAACTGCTGAGAATATTTCATAGGAAATGTGTGTTTTATCTTTCAAGTTGGAATGCGCCATGGCAACCTTTATGTTCTTTTGTGAAAAAATGTTCCGCTTTTTCTAAGCTTTCCCTTATTTATTTATGTTTAATATTTCTTACAGGCATTTCCCGGGAATTCAGTGTCTCTGGTTTCTGCCTAGAGGAGCCCCCAAAGGTCTTTTCTGGTTTTGCATAACTTTATTCCCTTTTCTTCCTTTTTTGTTGTATTTTTTTTTTTTGGTTTCGACTAATCAAATAAAGAAAAGTTGATTAAATTTAACCAGCCACACACACACACAGAGAGAGCCACAACCAAAAGCATTTTTGTCTATTTCCCTGGCCATGATATTCCTTTCTCGTGGCGGCCACCTGTGCAATTTTATTGTTTGTATTTTTATTTATTTTGTTGCTGCTTTTTTTCGGCTCCTCTGCTCTCTTTTCCCATCTGGTTTTGTATCCTTGGCCTTTGTTATCTGCTCTCTGCTCTTTGTTCTAATTTAACCTAATTTCTGCTTTGCTGCGCTTCCATAATAACAATTTTCAAAAATTGCTTTTGGTTTTGCTTGTGGGAAAGTACTGAAACTGGTTTTGATGGTCAAAAGAAGGGCTCTCTGGCCTGGGAAAGAAACCCAGGGAGAAAAAGCTAAACAACAAAAAAACCAGCAAAGTAATGAAAAGGATCAAATTGTGCTGAACCAAGTGGACCAAGTGGAGATACAGAGAGGGGCACAACTGATTATCGGAGCACTTGAGAGCATCTGCCGCTGCTGCTCCATCTCCAACCCACCTCCGACTCCTGCCGGTGGCTGCCAAAAACTTGGCAAGACAGGAGACAAAAGGCAACAAGGGCCCTGCTCATCCTCCACCTCCTCCCCATCCTTCGTCTGTCCATCAAACTGAACCTAAGCCAGTTCCCGAAGCAGCTGGCGGCTGGCCAGTGAATCCCCATTGCCATCACTGCCTTTTGGCCGACGGGCGATTAAAAGGTGATTTCCTGCCTTTTGTTTTGCAATTTTCAGCAATTTCGCTTTATATTTCGGCAACGGCCTGCCCATTAATGATATATAAACATACACAAGCTTCCAACGACGATATATGGATATATATATTCGAGTATGTGCTGCTGCTGCGTCGTGTGTGCTCAGAGGTCCGGCGAAAGCGGCTTAAGCTGCCTCGCTGAACACTTAATCCCCTTTTGGTACTTAAAGGAGTCTCAAGGGTATATTGGTCATTGGCCGATAGAGGCTAAGTATGCCAGAATCAATGCCATAGAAGTGTGCCTAAGATATGGCTTTAATTACTAAATTTAGCAATAAAAGTATCATTTAAATTCTAATAATTATAAGAAGTTTTAAAGTTATTTAAAGTCCAGAGAATATTTAATAAGAAAAACATAAAAACCCAAAGGGAAGCCATAAGGAAATAAAGTTCTTTTGAAGTTTTACATATGGTTTTTATTAGGAAAATATAAGATATCCTTTAGAACTAAACTTTAAACCCTTTCAAGGGGTAAAGCACATTCTTAACCCTGAGATTATATCTCCCCCAATGGCTTATGTATTTTTCTTAAATTTCTATTTTGCCCTTTTGAGACTCTCTCGCCTCGTAATTGCTTTAGCTTGTCGAAATTTCCCCGCTTTTGTGGGTGAGCCAAATACAAAAGCCAAAAACACAATTTCCCAGCGAACAAGCGAATTTTGCTGGCAAAATAATTCCTCTAAGCAAGCAAATTTCGCTAAAGCCAAACTTCAAAGTGGAGTGAATAAAACGCTGAAGGAGCTGAGAAGTCGAGAAACGAGATCAAAACAGGTGGCAACAGAACCAGTTTGATGGCTTTTTTACAAGGGAAAGGGAAGGGTATGGGGATTGGGGATTGGGGATGGATGAGCGGAAGGTAAAAGGGCCCCACTGACACATTTTGTTGATGGTCGAACGACGACGTAACCACACTCGCTTTGCCGTATTCCCTTGCATCCATATTGAAGCGGACTACCCAACGCATAATCCTTTTAATGAAGCAACCAGGAGCTTGTTACTGGCTCCTCCTCCTCCTGCTGGTGCTGCTGCTGCTGCTGCCCTTGCCCGTTGCTGTGGCTTTACCTGTTAACAGCAGCTGCCTTTGTTTTCGCTCCAAGTTTTGCCCCATTGTTGCCTCGCTTGATAGTTGTTTCTCCTGCTCCCCTGCTGCTGGTAGCCCTTCATTGACATTAATTATAATTAAGAAGGCAGTGGGTGTGGATGTGGGTGTGGGTGTGTGGGTGTCTGCCCAGCTCGTCCTGCACTGAAATCCTTCAGCTGCAGATCCGATTTCTGACTGAACTGAGCTCACTCCCCCGGAATTATTTCCCGTCATTCACTCTAAGCCTGACACAAGTGTCCGCCCAGGCTTTAGCCGCCTTCAGCCCACCTTCCGCATGACGAAAGGATGCCACTGATCATGGCTTCATTTGCAGCAATCTCTTTATGATTCGCCCAGGCCCAGGGATATTAAGGCATTGAGCGTGGGCCTAAGTGGCTGCCAGGGGAAGGACCGGCTTTGGCATTAAATATTAAATACGACAACGTCCTGCGGTGCGTATGAGTAATTTGGGCAACGTATGTGGCAGGCCATTAAAACGCAGAAGGGCAAAGGGGTCCAGAGTCAACCCCACTCGTTAGCACATCATGTCGCTTACCACCCTCGCCCCTCCACCCTCGCGTCTACCTAAAACCAAAACCCCAACCCAACCCTCTTGGCCAGGCTCACCTGGAGGAGAAATGGCGGGTCGGCCGTATAAAATAAGGCATAAAACGGCCAGATAATGCTCCGCCAGGTTGGCGGTCGCTTTATGGTCCCGCACTTAAAGCGAAAACAAAACAAAGCGGCGGCTCTCTTTCGGTGGCCATAAAAAGCACGCAGAGAAAAGGTATAACTCAGTGGCATATTCTTCTCAAGTTAAATTATTCATAACCCTTGCCCACTGCGAAAAATAAGGAATTGATCAACTGGTAAAAGAATATTATTATTAAAGATGTTAAACGTATTTTCTGGCAATGCTAAATAAGCCCGAAATTATATTATAAACTCATTATAAACTATAAAGTTTGGTGAGAAATTAATTCAAAATCCAAGGCATATTTTAGTTTATTTAATCCTGAATTTTAAGATCCCGAAGAATATTTTATAGGAAAGTTTGTATCTTTAATGCTTAAGCATTGATTTCTTGAATAAATTCAATTCAATATATAATTTTCTACTTAATATTTAATACAAAATTCACCACAAACTGTTTAGTTAATTAAAAACCTTTTAGCTGACATTTTTCCCCCCAGTGCAGTGCCTGCTTTTACCTTGGCCCTCGCGTGCTTATCTGATCATTAGCATAAAGTGGGTACTCACCTCCTGGCTGGCGGCTTCCTGACTGCCGCTCTCCTCCTCCACGCTGGCCGAGCTGCGCTCCTTGGGATCCTTGTGCCGTCGCTCGAGCTTGACAAGGGCATGCTGAAAGTCCTGCTCCTGCTGCAGCATCTCCTCGCGCAGCTCCTGCACATAGACCTCTGTCTGCTGCTGGCGCTCGCGCTGAGCGGCCAGCTCGAGCTTAAGCTGCTGATAGTCACTTCGGATGGTGGCCAGGTCCTCGAAGGTGGAGCTACGCTGCTGCACATCCTTGGCCACGTTGCCGGCGGTGCGTTGCAAGTCCACCAGCTGCTTGCGTATCTCGGAGATTGTCTGCTGCAGCCACTCGACGGTCAGGCGCTCCTTGTTGCCACTCTGCGAGGACCGGAGTGCGGCCAATTCCTCTCTGGAAAACATGCAGAAAAAAAGTCTCTAATTAGCTGGAGGTAAAACGATTACGCGTAACAATTTAATTGCTCGAACATTGGAACGAGCCGACCAGGGAATCTAATTTAAATTGACATTTTCGGGCTGTCGGCTAACTTAATTGCCAATGCGGACGGCATGCGGTCCACTAATGGGATTTCGCAGCCTGCTACTGCCGGGATGACGGGATGCGGCGTTCAATTTCCATGCAGCACTCGCAAATTAAGCAATGCGAAATTATTTCGAACAGTCGTCGAAACACAGAAATCACACAAGTCATCGGGACAGAAGTGAACACAAAATAAGCGGAGAGCACAAACTTTCAGGGAACAGGCCGCAAAACAACAACAACAACAAGTGCGACCGGGGGAAAAATGTTGCTTAAATGTTAAAAATGAAAATGTTGTAGCACTTGTGGCAGTTGCCAGTTGCTACCACAAAAAAGCATCCAAGAACAGGACGCATTTTTGTGGCATTTCAGACAATTAAAGTAGTCAGTTGGAAGGAAGCTGGAGGAGGAACAGAACCAGGAACAGAACCAGAACCAGAAGCGGAAGCGGAAGCAGCATCAGCAGCAGCAGCAGCACAAGGAGCTCAACAAATTCGGGGCGTAGGTAAAAAGTTTTGTTTTCGGGAGGCGGCGAAGGCAATGGCGACGGCTACGGCGGCAGCTGCCGCTGTTGTTTTATTTTCTACTGTCAAAAGAGCACACACAACATGAAATTTTCATATACAAAAAAAAGAGAGAAAGAAAATCAAAAAAAGAAAATATATAGAAAGAAAGAAGGAAAAGTTTTCTTCTCCTTTCGTTGGCCTCTGATGTACATACATCACATTTGGTTGGGTTTTTATTTCGGTTGCGTATACGTAATATTTCAAATTGTTGCATTGCATTGTGCGTGTGTGCGGTCGGTGGGTGTTTTTTGTTAATTTTATGACTTGGCAAAGTTTTGTGGCCTCGGCCAGACACAGCCAGAGCGACAGAGAGACAGACAAGCGGCATGTGGGTAAAGTTATGATTCCCCAGCAAGGGTTTCGCCATATTCTGTTTGTTGTTTTATGTAGAGAGCAACGTAATTACTTAAATATTTAATTAAAATAGAGGGCAGGCAGGCAGACAGAGTTGAAAAAGTTTTGGGTGTATTAAATGCGTAAACTGCTGCGAAACTCAATGGAACACCTAAAGCAAACATTGTCAGAAATAGAATTGGGTTTTTCGAGCATTTTTTTGGAGCCTCGCAAATGTGCATTACTGTCGAAAACAATTGCTAAAACCGTCGCCCGATGGCAGCTTTTGTTGCTATGCCAAAACCAACAGGACTCGTGTATTAACCTTCTCTTCTTTTTATTTATTTTTTTTCTCCTGCTCTCTTGGCAATTTTTCGCTTGGCTGAAGCTGCACAACACCACCCATCCCCCGCCCGGAAATACACACCGGGTATACACCTACATACATATATCTATGTATATGGGAAGTAACAAAAAAGAAACAAAATAGAAAACATGGCAAACTGGGCTGTCATTCAGGTGAAAATTGAAAACGCTGTCAATGACATGCGAGCAAATTGAAAACGCAACATGAACATTGCATTGCTGAACTTCATCGGTCCTGATTTGATGACGTCTGATGGTGTGTTGTCCTCATTTTAATTACCAAAATGGATGCAGTGCCCCGCCACTTACATCCGCAGTCACAGCGAATGTTATCGAATTTACTCAAATCAACACAGCACGCGGGACAGAGGGCAGAGCAGACAGAACAGGACACACGCTAGTGCGCCCAATCAGATAATGATGTCGTCCACCAAAGCTTGGGGTTAGGCACTGGCATTCCAGGACGCTTTCACAGGATCAGGTGAACCAGGGGGTTCGTGGGGAGACAGCGGTTTGTGGGGAGGGGGCGGCGATAGAGGATCACATAAACCACAACTGACATGACGTTTGACTGGCGTTTTGCCTTGGGAGTTCCTGCCCTTATACATTTATGTGTGTGTGTGTGTGTGTGTTCGTCCTGTCTGGAAACACACACACACACTCTATTTCGTGTTCATGGGACTTGACACAGAGGGAAAAATCTAGCTAACTTTGGGATAGGTAACAAGGAAAGATAGTAAATTATAAATAAGACACAGAGTTTTGGGAATTTGTTTGGGAAAATATATATTTTAAGGAGGAGTAAGTCTTACCCTGCAAAGAAAGGGGAGTAGGTTATAATCTAAAGAGTCATAGAGAAATGTAGGTAACTAGGGAAAGCGACTTATAAAGAGATTAATTCCTTTTGTAAGAACTCTAAAATTGAGAGTTTTACGGTGATGTGTATACTGATTATTGGTTGAGTAGACTTTTACATACTTTTAAGGAGTTCTTAATGCATTTCCTTGATTCAGAAACTTTAATATAAGGTCTAACTTCATGTAAAATGAAATATTTACACTTTATCTATCAATTCTTTAATTTCTCAATTAAGAAAACATATATTTTCTCTAAATGTAGCTAGAATAAGCATGTGTGTTGAATTATTTACGGTGTCACTGACAAAGTTTACGATGTCCACGACAGCAACAACAGCGGTCTAACCTTAGCTACTATTTGTACAGTAAATTAAGAGTGTGCCATTTTTACGTATTTTTTACGCTGCCACAGAGACACAAGCTGCTGGCCAGCGTATTTCCGGGGCCTAAACTGATATATGTCTGTGTGTGTGTCTGCGTTCTGCTCGATGAGACAATCATTATTAGTCAGGCCATGACAACAAAACAAATCACAAATACGAAAACGCAAACTTGGGCTGGGCTTGTGGCTCGTGTCTTTGCTTTGATTAGATGTCTTATCCTGTTTTGTCCCCCGCAAACTACTCCTTCATGCCGGGTCCCCTTCTCTTAGATATATTTGTCTGAATTAGTTGGACACAATCATGTCCCGCATTCGAATTCCTTTCTTCATTGCACTGACCTCGGTCTCTGAATGTATGAAAATGTTGGGAAAAAGCTCAACAACAATATCAGTTCATTTTCTCGCTATCAAAATAAGCAGAATAATCATATCATCAGTCTGGGAAAGGAAAACATGCTGGTCATTAGGAGGATAATAATGAAGCGCGTGCAAGGATAGAGGAGAGTATAATGTATCTGCTTGTTTAACTAAGAAACGTATCCTTAATTTGTAAGATAAATATGAATAGTATTTTCAGTTTATTAATTAAAATTCTCTTTAAACTAAATATTGCAAAGTTCTCTTTAATTACTTGAAGACTTAATTCAATCTGAAAGACATTTTAATTTGCAAAGGGAACAGACTTTTCTTTGGCCAAAAACTGTTGCCTACTTTGAAGGGCCATAAATTCGTTGGCCGAAAGTTGCGCGACAAGTTTTACGTGACTGCGGTAAAGTTTAGAGCCAAGTTTCAGGCTTCTCAAATTGACCAATGGCAAGGCGGGTTCTCTGCTCTAATTAACAAATTCAAATTCGATTGCTGGCAGCTCGATTTTGGCGGGACAGGTGGTCATTCGCTAGGCTTACCTGAGCTGATTTAGTTCGTCGCGCAGACCGGAATCGGCGCTGGCCGCACTCGTGGTAAGCCGCAGGGATTTGCGCAGGTTGTGCTCCAGCATCTCGTAATCCTCGCGGCGCCGCAGCATCAGGGCGCCGAGCTGTTTGGTCAGCAGGCGCACCTGGTCGCCCAGCGCCTTCTGCTCTCGCGAATCCCGCTCCTGCTCCTCGTCGCGCTCCTCCTCTTCATCCTCCACGAATCGGAGCAGCTCCACGCTTGACTCTGGCGCCTCCGTTTCCGTTTTGGGCTTCGATGAGGTGGTGGTGGCCTTGGTGGCATCGCGCAACATGTTGTTCACATCACTGAGCACCACCACCGTGCCACTGGTAGATGCCGCCGCCGTCGCTACCGTCGCCGCCAGGCAGGCAACCTGCAGGATCACCGTCGCCAGCAGGATTAGCCGCAAACCATTTGAGCCTGCCATTGTTGCAGGGCAATTTAGATGCTCACGCAAAGGCTTTGCTTTCCTTTCGGGCTTCTCCACGGAATGTTTTGGGGTAATAACAAAAAAGAGAGAAGGGACTCGACTTAGACGGGCACGCGGAAGGACGATTTATGCAAACGACTGGCACGCATACCGCCCGACACACAAACTTCGAGGCTCGACTTTCCGCTTTTCCGTCTTTGCGCTTTTCCGACTTCCCGGCGGCGTGACAGTCAAACACCTTATAAAAGGCGCTGGCAAACAATGCTACAATTATTCCTGTAGCTCGCCTCGGGCTTAATCCGCTTTGTTTTCGTTTTCGCTTTAAACACTGTTGTTTTGGCCAAGCCGAAAGTTCGCACCAAGCACTAAAGGTATGTATGTTACTCCGGGGTTTATTTTCCAGGATATTTTTCCAACCGCGCCGTTTGTGAAATTCGAAATGAAGCGGCGCGTCGGCTGTTCCTCCTTATATAGGGTCACGAGGCCGACGCTTCGAGGGAGTTCGTAACCCGACGAGAGAGAGCACACGAAGAGTATGAAGGACTCCGAAGTGGTAGCAACAGAGAGAGAGCATTCGCACCTGTGCGAAGGTGTTTTGGCCGAGAGAGCATGCAACAAGCCAGTAAAGGGAGCGGCTAAGAGAGTGGCTCGAAGAGAAGAGAAAGCGAATATGTGGCTGCCAAATATAACTGATTGTTATGGTTAAAGATCATCTATATTTACGCTTTGCTTTTAGAAATAAAAATAAAAGAAAGCAACTCAAAATGGCGGCCTGCCTATTTCCCTTCTGCCTCGTCCTCGTCCTCGTCCTTATTTTTTTCTTTCACTGCTCCTGACACATGGCGCGCCTGCGGTGAATGCACAGCAACTGCAACAACAAACAACAACGACAGACTGCAGTGCAAACGGCAGATGTTTAGGCACCGAAAGGCAGACGTAAAAGTGCGAAAACATGTTGACGTCTCCGAAAAAAGAAACAGTCGCCGGCGAAGCAGAAGGAGCTAGCTGGAAGGGAAAGGTAGCGGCAAGGACCTCAAGAAATGGAGATAGCCTAGCGCGAGACAAAGGAAAATGCAGCAGGAAAATGAAGCCTTTGTCTGCGATATCCTTCATAGGCAGCAGCTGTGGAACTAATAATTGGTTCTGATTTCACATCAAAGGTGCATTCAGGGTTTCAGGTCCCTCTTAATAGAGGAAAATACCTCCCACAAAGAAATCGTAGGTAAGACTATTGTCTCTTTTGGTTAATAGGAAATTCTTTGAATTCTAAAAAAGTTGTCGCCATCAATGAGTATTTCTTTAATTTGAAAAAGAGTATTAATAATAGTTATGGTAAAACATTATTGACAGAACGTAGCCTAAAGAATATAACGATTTTAGAAAGATGTGGCTAGATTAGTTAACCGCCTAATGCTCTTTGAAAATCCTCACTCACCGCCTGTTAATCTTCTTGTAAAAAAACAAAAAACCCTTTATAAATATTACTAAAAAAATAGTAATTTTTATTCATAAAAAACCGACTTGCTGTTCAATACAAAATTGTTTAACCATTTAAGCTTTTATCATCTGCTTTTTCTTTTTTTCTACTAGCAACCTTGCCATCCTTTTATAGGCCAGGATTAGTGGGAGGACATTCCAACGATATTCTGCGACGAAAAAGGCCGGAAAAAGGTTTTAAAGTGCAGCGCTGAAATGCAGCCGCAAAAGTCAGTGGCAAAAAAAAAGGGTAGTAAGGCTATTGAATTGGTCGTAAGCCCACAATTCCTGCATTGTTGCTACATGGCTGAAAGGGGTATGGAGGGGGAAAAGGCTTTCCACATAGGCCGGGGAATGGTAGAGCTTAAAAGAGGAAAGTGCGACAGAAATATGCCAAAAATGGCGCCTTACGCACCGAAAAAAGCGTTGTAAGCTATGCATTTTTACCAGTTTTTGTTGCTGTTTTTCCCCTATAAATATAATAGGGGTGAGGGGGCGGTGAAGGAGGGTCAGGGGTCAGCTGAATGGAGTGCACGCTTGGCTGAACAAGAAGGGGGTAGTGTGGGGTAGGGTGGGAAAGGGGGAACATAAGTAAGGGACAAGGGGGAGTGCAACAGTCTGCCATTGTGGGCACTTGCCGGCGCTGTATTGCAATTTGCAATATTTTTATACCCTCGAAAAAAGGGGGGGTATTATACATTTTTTGAGCAGCTTACTTACAATTTCGAGGAAAAACTGTACCAAGGCAATAAAGATTACGTTTTTCAAACAGTGCAGCTTCGATACTGTTGGAGGTTTCCTACAAATATAAATTGAGTTCCTAAAATCGATTCTAGGGGATTATTTTTACTGATTTACTTGTAGTTTTCATTATCAGTAAACCTATTTCAAGGCTGTTTTAATATTCAAGAATATATATAATCATTTTATATTAATTTTTCCTACAATTACTATTTATAATTTCCTGAAAATGTAGTGAAAATTCACTTACTAGACAATGTCACTGTAAATATTATCAAAAAGAACTTACTTCCCTCTTTTATTTGTTCTTTAAACCTCAAAAAAGGTAAAAACTTCACTCTACCTTTGAGAAACAATTACTATTAAATAGACAATCAAGATCTTCAAGAGTATTATTCAATTCGTTGGCCAACCATATTGCCCTATTTGTATTATTTCGTTTTCGTTTTACTTTTTAATGTACTCTCGTGGACGTTGTGGAAGCAGGAAGTAGCAGCCAGCCAGTGGAGGACAAGCTGCTGGCCAACCCCTTTGTGGTGGCCATCATCAATGGACGACGTGGCTGCATAATCAAGCGTTGACCACATGCACATCCCATCCCGGGTCCACATCAACTACATGCACATCCACAGGCACGGCCCAAAAACACATCCCCTGGCCATGCCATCCGGCTGGCTGAGCTGTTTGCATATTTTGAGTGGACGCAGTTTAGTTTTTAATTTGATGCCTTTGTTTGTTGTCATTCTGTTCTAGCTTGTTGCACACGGCAGCAGCAGCAGCAGCAGCAGCAGCAGAATGCATTCAGGGGGTTGGGGCCATTGCACCTGGGAGTGGTGGTGGCTGCCACCATTTGCATGGAAGCGTTCCCCCCTACCCCGCTCCGAAAAAGTAAAAAAAAAAATAAACCCCTTTGAGCATTTGTTTCATTGTCGCCCGTTATATTGTTGGCTTTTATGCGGAGAATTGCGGCTGAATGTGGCACCGAATGGCTCACGCTATGGTCAGCATATTAAGGTAATGGCCCGGAAAGTCAGTAGTCGCTGCTCCCAGTGGCTCGTTGTTAAATGTGGCAACTCAAACCAGAATATGGAGTTCAAATTCCATTTGCACTCATATTCGACGAGGAAATCCCCGCAGTAACTGGCCCATTGAGTGCTACTCGAATGTCCCGGGCAGGTGCTAAAAACCAGGTACTCCATTTAATGCTCGCTGGGCAATGGCAGTGTTCTTACCCCATTTTCAACTGCACTTGGAGCTACTTGCAATAACATCAGGTGTGTTTTTTGTGTGTATTTGAGGTCTTAAATCTATAATATAATAAAGAGATGAAAGCCATTAACAACATCAATTTCTTTTTATTTATAATCAAGAAATTCTTAAGCATATATTCTGCAATTTAGAAGGTTTTAATGACTCGAAATAAACGGCCACAATCAATGCCCGAACAAAGGAGCAGGTGTCTCTTATCTCTGTCCACTTCTGACCACTTCGTTGCCTTTCTGGCCAGTCGGCAGATGATGAGGGCTCCTTCTCATCATCCTCATCAATGCTGAGGGCATTGTTGATTCTTTCATATTATAAAGGTATACATATGTATATATCTGTATATACTATATGCATATGAGATGATTTGAGTCGAGGACAGGGTTCCGGTTCTGTGGCATGCAACCCAAGAGGCATGCCAGCAAGCACGCGATATTTTTGCAAAAATATCTGCCCGAAAATGAAAGAACGCTGCGCAGGCGCAGCTCCAGTCTGAGCACTAATCATCTGAATGACAACGGCAGGAGTAGCAGCAGCAGCAGCAAAAAAGAAGGCAACATCATGGCCAAAACCAGCAGGAGGAACAGCAAAAGCAACAGCTGAGACAGCCGGCAAACCGGCTGCTGCTAACGGCAGGTGCAAAACATTTACCACTCGAACGAAAATTTCCTACCTGATTTAATCTGCCGCTGTGTAGCTGCTTTTGCTCCTTTTGTATACCCTTTAAACGTAAAATTTAAGAGTATATTGGTTACAGGAAAAGCAACTATTAATTGCTTTTACTTAATAAATGAAGGGAAGAATGGGAAGAAGTTTGTGAACTTTAATGGAACTTAAACTGATATTTTGGCTATTCAAATCTATATTCAAATCTGTAAGCAGACACTTTAAAATTACATTTAAAATTAATTATACAATATGTTTAATGCTATATTTTCCTTGTAATCAATACCTAAATCAAAGATGTAAACACTTTCTTGACACACAGCTCTTTCTTGTTATATTTTCACCATTAAAACCAGGTATTTAATGGTCCTGACACTCCTTTGCAAGGTTCTTAATTCTCTTTACTGTTCCAGGCTCTGTGGCAGAATTTCTGTTGTGTGCGCCTCCTGATGTGGCTGTTGTGTGCGCCTTGCCAAGGCTTCGCTACGTGTTGTTTCATCAACTTCGGGACTTGTAGCCACCGGCTTGGATTGGCGTGGCGTGGCATGTTGCCTGCATGCTCCGTTGGTCATACACACACACACAGACACTGGTACAGGGAACAAACACAGATACTGCGCTATCACTCAAGGCTGTTGCTGCACGGCTGCCTTCGTTTTAAACATCCACTTTGGTTGCTTTTCTTGGCAACACCGACGCATCACAGTCTGTGGTCTCCTCGGCTTTGCTTTCGCACCCTCTTCGCGGACGGACAGAGAAAGTGAGTGTAAAAGGAGGAGGAGGAGGAGGCGAAGGCAGAGGCGGAGGCGGAGAGGAGGCGAACGCATTGACAGACCATAAAAACAATCCCTAGGAGCCATCAACCAGAATGAGGGCTAATGCTGCCATTGACCAACATACGAGAAACGAAAGCGGAACAGAGGAAAAGGGGAATGCAGCTAGACTATGAGATACCCTGCTTTATTGGTTGTTAATTTGGGATACTTACAGGAATATCTTACACTGGGAAATCAACATAAGTATTCTCAATATCCTAGATATGGGAAATTAGCTCTTGAATAAATCATAAAAGATTCAAATAATCTAAGTAAATACCTGTATTTATGGTTATTGATATTGTTAAAAGATATCTTAATTAAAGTAACTTTAAGTTAAACCGATTAAATTGCTACAAATATATCTCCAAAAATATCCTTGTCCACCAATATACCCTTCTAATCCCAAGAGAACCAAAAGGAAAGATGAAGCATTGAAGCAGCGAACCATCAGCGACAGCTGCAGACACAGATGCACATGCAGATACAGATACATCCACAGGACGCCAGATCACGAAGGCCAAGGGGGAGAGCGGAGTGCAAGGAGCAGAGCAGAACACATCCTAGAGTGTGTTTTGCGACTTCGCAGCTGTCACACACGCTGCTATTCCTGCGTGTGTGCCCCGCCGCCACAGCAGTGCCGATCAGCAGATTTCAGTTTTCGGTTTTCGGCTTTTGGGATTTCGGTTTTCAGCCACTTGGCCGAGGCCGGGAGTAGCGGCAGGACCATTAATGGACAGGCCGACAGGACCTCGCAACAGTTGCAGCGCCTTTTGTTTCTAGTCCTAGGCACCAGAGCTGCTGTTGCTGCTGCTGCTGCTCCTCCTTTTCATCATCATCCTGTATCCTGCGTCCTTCTGCCCTTCCTGCTCTGCACTTTCTGTGCTCTTCCTGCTCGTCCTTCAGCCAGGCAAATAACGACAAAAGGCAGGCGTAGTGCAACGGAGGTGCCAGAACATGCAGCTGTCTCTGCCGTTGCCTCCGACTCCCTCGGGGCATTCATCGTCCTTTGCGACAGACACTAATATCGAATGCTGGAGCGTGTCAGATTTGCGAGTGATGAACAGCGTTAACTGGAAATTGACAGACGGCCCACTGAGCGCAGTAAGCCCTGTTTTTGTTACCAGTTGACAGGCGATGTCCGGCAGGTTATCGGGAATTTTCGAAGGCGACGAACTGTCTGAGGCTGAAAGGTACTTAAAAAGGAGAAAGGTGGAAAGCCGGGAAATCTCTACTTTATGTTTTTACTGAAGTAATTGAATTAGCAGCTTAATGTGACTTAAAAAACTATCGGAATTGTTTAGAAATTCATAAGATTTTTATATTTAAACTGTTTCTCTATATATTTAATAAATTTCATAGAAGTAAGAGACGACTTTAACCGATTTTCTTTATTTGTTCTTTAAAATTCTTAAAATTTATATTACTAATTTGTTTTAATTTTTTATTTTAAGTATTTTAAGCTCTTGCTTTGTTAGCAATTACACTTGCCAACTCTTAGCTGACAAAGCTATTATTTAAGTTTGTGGTTTATGCTATTGATTACATTTTAAACCCAATATAAATATGTTACATTTTTTATTGGATTATAAAACACAAGCATAAACTACTATATAGTCATTCAAAAATAGTCGAATATGCTTCCCATAACAATGGAATATTTAATTCTTTTAACCTTAAGCTCTTTAAATATTAAAAAATAGTCACATTGCTGTGGGAATTTTTCACCCGGTCTGACATTTCAACCCTCCCGAATTTCCCACCAACATTAAAGTTTCCACCGACCATTTATTACTTTCAAACGGAGTTTAATTGAGGACAATGACAATCACTCGAGGGGCAAATTCCAGGAAAGAGCGCTTGTAAGGACGCCTGGGTTCGGGGCATTTAAGCTTTTAGCACTTTTACAGCTCTGGGCATTTAAATCACGGCCATCGGAGAGGGAAAACAAAAACAAAAAGCGGCGAAAAACATTGCGAAAGAGTTAATAACAAGCTGTAAACAATGCCTCGCCCCGCCCGGCTCTCAATTCCAGCAATTTTCGACGAAATATTGAAATAAAAAAAAAAGAAAAAAACGTAAAGGAAAAGGCAGCAGAAAAAAGGAAGCAAAAAATTCTCTGTAACTCCTGCTCCTGCTCCTGATTCTGCGTCCAATGCACAGATGTCGCTCAGATTACGAACTTAATTGCCCCAGTGCAGGATATGAAACCCCAATGCCCCATGCCCCATGCTCCATGCCCCATGCCCAGTGCCCCTTCTGAATCCCCCATTCCATGGCCTCAGCTCTACCCCACCCTTTCCCCGTACAATAAAAAGCGGAATTCAGGGCAGAGCAGACGGGCACAAAAAATAGCGCAGGGCTAGCCCAAAACTGCAGGCCAACAAAAATCCAGCAGCAGTAAGACGAGCCAGCCAGCCAAACTGGCCAAAATGTCAGGGTCCAAACATTGAATGCGAAACATTTCAGTTAACTTCTGTCTCCCTGCGAACCGAGCAGAGGCTTTAAAAAAATCCATGTCTATGCTTGGGCCCGTGCAAAGCGGCTTTTGCATTTTTAACGGCCTGGCTTAAATTTTCTGGCAGCTCCCATTAAACGTGGCCAATTGATATGAGGCTCTGCCAGCTATAATTCCAACAGAATATTTCTTTTGGCCAATAATTGGGATGGGAGATTGCATAAAGCTAGTTCAGCTTGATGGTATTTGTTGATTTAAGCCAAATTAATTGATGAAATGGATTACCTTAAGTTTGTAGTATTTTTTTTATTAATATTTAATTTAATTTCATTTAAGAATAAGCTTGTTTAAGACGAAACTTAAGGCTGCATTAAATTAATATTTTTATAAGCATATTAATTTATTTAAATAATAAATGTCAAAGGCTTATTTAAGTAATATGACTTTCTACCTTTCCTGGTTAAGTTTTCTCAAATCCCTGACTTTTTTCCAAACTTTAAAGATAGAGTTTTGCCTAAGATGCATGTGAACAAGCAGCCTTATGCCTTGATCTCTTTATCTATATTTATAATATATGTATATATATGGGAAATCGATTCCCCATCTTGTTTTATTTCTCTTTTACAAGTACTGACTACCGCTCCCTCCCTAGATTTATTTCTGCCTTAAACTTTTCCCTTAAAGTTCAATATAAAATTGTTTGCTTTTGCGGTCTATTTTTGGGCATCTTTCAAGGGTAAACGTAAGCGTGGCTCTCCCCCTTTTATTGAACCGGGTTTTCCCCGAAAAATACAAACGCAGCTTGTGGCTGGATGTGCACACACTCCTATATACATACTTATATTATATACAGTACTCAAAAGCCCCTTATTTTGTGGGGGCCTTATCGGCATTTCACTCCTTTGCACTCGAGAGCCTGCATTCCGGCTTTGTTTCGGCCACGTAAATCTTTTCAATTTGAATCAACCTAAGCGTTTGTCATTTTGACTAATGGCTTATCAAGCCAAACAGAGGCACAAAACACAAATACAAACACGGCAACGGGCTCCCAAAAGCCGAAAAGATGTTTGACAAAATTTATTGTATCGTAAATTACGCATAAGAAAGAAAAGTTAACAACAAAATACAAAAAAAAATATAAGAAAAGCAGAAAGCATGAAGTGAAGTAAAGTAAAAAAGGAGAAGAAGGCTAAAACTTTGCTAGCTTACAGCTCGTAAATTCCTGGGGGGAATTTATGCAAACTTTCGTTTGTCGGTTTCACTCCTCAGGACGATTGCTCCATTCCTTGAGGTGATTTGCTGTCGCTGCAGGAATGCCCCATCTAATGACCGACAGGCAGGAGGGCAGGCAGGTCATGCACGTATTAAGAACCTTTTTTTCGAGGCATCATTATAAATTAACAATGGCGCGGAGCAAATATTTCAGCGTGCAGCGACACCGAAAAAACATGGAGCGCAAAATGATGGAACATTTACTGCTTCTCGAACAATAAAAGTCGTCGACGACTAAAGGAAAGGGAGAAGGAGCAGGAGCAGGAGCAGGAGCAGGAGCTGAAGCAGTAGCAGACAGAAACAGCTGGAGCAGGAGGAGTAGCAAGACCTGGAGCCAGTCCTGGAACTGGCCTAAAGATGACAAAAGTTTCCGTTGTTGTTTGCCCAGCCCACCTTGTTGCTGCATTGTGTCAACTGGTCGTCGCCCCACTTAGCCATTCTCCTTGGAATCGTCCTCCTTGGAATCCTGCTCCAGCTCAGGTCCTCCTTCCTTCCCCCCTACCCCCCTGGATCCCCCTTGTGGGCATATGAAACATTTTCTTTGGGACAAGGAAATATGAATTGCGTGCCAAAGAACAAAAAGCAGCTAAGGACGAAAGAAAAGTTTCGCTCGGCTTTGTTTCGTTCTGTTCTTTTTGTGTGCCTGCTTTTCCAGCTTGTTTTTGGCTGACTGTCGTGCACTGAGAGAAAATGAAAGGAAAAAGCTGAAGATCATTTTACTAGAAATTATAAGAATTTATGTTAGAATTTTATATTCTTTACTAACAAAACAAGCTACTAATATAAATTTATTATACTTTTTCTACACTATTGTCTTGATTTAAATTTTTACAGATTCTTAATTTTTTTATAAGTATTTTATTAATAAATCATTACTTCTTTTTGTTTTTTGTGTACGTTTTTGCCCTTGTTGTTTTTGTGCCTCGGTGTGCTATTTTGGAGCTCGGCTGCTGGTTCTGCTTTTTGTTTGTGATTTATTTATTTTGTTGTTTGCCGCTTTGTTGTCACTTTACGCTTTTATTGTGCCGCCCACACACCCCGAACCCATTTCACCAGCCTCCTCCGGCTCACCTCCTGGACAGCCGAGGCAGGACCCACATCGAGTATACGCCTCGTTGTGTTCCGCTAAGCAAGAAATCATAAAGTTAAACTTTTCTTATTACCCGAGAAATGGCAGACACCGGGATCTGGGGCGGTATCATTACAATCATTTGAGAGCCACTAAGCTGGCAGGATAATGAGGAGACGCTGGCTCCTGGCTCCTGGGTCCTCGGCTGTTTGCCGTTGGGATAAACCACATGGTAACCAGATAACCCAGAGCCTGGGCATCAATTGAAAGTCAAATCATAAGCCGGAAATCGTTGTACATATCACCTGCTGCCAGTTACCGGAGGAGGAGCGGAAACAAATGCCAGGATCAGAGCAAGATGCGAATTGCGTGTGTGTTTGTCTGAGGTTTCCTACCCTCACATCCGTTCGATTTTGCTAAAAAGAAATGCGGCCGAGGATAACGACTCCCGACTCGCCTGAACTCAACTCAATTCCGACTGTGTGGATTGCCGACAGTACTCGGCAGCAGACAGCTGCCAGGTCGCCCGAGCATCTTGTTTCCGTTTGCAAATAAAACATATGCTCGCTCAGGTCCCCGTTTCGTCCTTGTTGTCCCCGAGATTCCCCCTTGCGCTTCCTTTCTGCTCCTTTGGTTTGCATTCATTTCGTTTCTGCATATTTCCTGTATTTATTTCAATGGCTTAAGGGCCCAGCTCCATCCACACATATCCATCCATAAATCCAGGCAGGCAACCATCCATCCATCCTGCCATTCATCCTGCCATTCATCCATCCATCCAAGGCTCACTGTCAAGTGGCTTGATTTTTATTTATTTTTAATTATGAAAAATTGTAAGGAAAATATTGCGTGGCCGAGAAAAACAAAGGGCGTACGAGAATTGACACAGAAATCACTTTTTTGTTGACACTGAACTTTTGATTTATGCGTAAAGTGGCAACAACCAGGATGGGGGGTAAGGTGTGTGCAGGGATAGGGGGGTGGGTGGGCAACCGCACTTGCAACGCCAACTTCATCAACTGGAATCAGTGTATGCAAGCTGGCACATTGGACACATTGTAAGCCAAATAGTGATGCGGAAAATATACGAGTTAATTATACAATTAAGGTACAAAATGTTGTTATTTATGGGAATAAAATTTATTGGAATACAAAGTATGTTTTCTTGGGGAAATTATTATGTTTTTATATATTTTCAGTATTAGAATATGCTTTGAAATGTCTCATAATCCAGTTTAATCTGAAATATAGAAGAGAAACAAGTAGATGTTGCTTCCCTTAATTTTAAATAATTCCTAAGCCACATACAAATTTTTCTTATAAAGATTTTAATGAATATTTAGCAAAATATTAATATTTATTTGATACATAAAATTAATTAAAGACTAACTAAGTCTTTAAACCTCACAATAACTTTGTTTCTAAAGCTTGCATTAATAAATTTTCCCAACATTTATATTTAAGTTTAAAATTAAATAAACTTTAGACTTAACAGAATATTTCTTGATAATCTTAGTATCTTTTTTTAGCATTTATTTTATCCAAATTTCCAATTTATACCCCGCCATCTCTGATGCCCAACCAGAGCTTGCTCTGGGCAAAGGATGCTGGTCGAGGCAACAAGGATACTGGGCGTTGGCGAGAGTGGCGAGACGGCTGAAAGGACACATGCAGGACCGCATTGTCCTGTCAGCGTCATTGCGAATGAAATATGAACAGGACGCCATGTGAAAAGTGCGGACACTGAACGGCAGTCTCTGTTGTTCATTTGCAGGACTCGCCGCACACACACACACACACCTGACGCACACACCTCCCCCGCCGCCGCCTACCACACCTTCGACGTCAGCAGGCGGCAAATTGCATGCGGTGGCCAGTCATGGAATCATTTAAAATGTTGCATCCCAAATGAATCGGCTCTGCCGCAGGACATTTCGGCTTTTTCCGCCCCACACCGCCCACTCATTTGTTTTGGCAACCGCAATTTAAACGCTGACAGCCAGGACACGGACCCGGAACCGGCGCTTGGTGGCTGAAAAAAAGGATTTGAGACAAACGACTGGATTATGGCTGAAATGGTGGACAGTGTAAATCGCTATTTAGCCAGCGGCTTCGCGGAAATTGGCTCGATTAGTCGGCCATCCCGATTAATGCCTATTTTGTCCGAGGCTTAAAGCCGTCAGTTGCCTCTCATTTCCCGCATATTATATTTCATTCTATTTTTTTTTTATTTTTTTGTTATTGTGTCGCACTTCATTTTCCTTTTTTACTGCTGGCCAAGACCGCCGCCACACGCAAAAAGTTCCACTTCGTTAAGCAAAAAAACGGCCAAGCGAGAATTTTATTGGGGTGCCAAAAGGACTTGACTTGTCATGTTTTTCCAAAGGCGGTCAGAGAAGGGGCCTACGCACACACAGTGTAAACTTTGCTGGTCTAGCTTTGAGTAAAGTCAATTTCTTGTTTGGCTTTCCCCTCCACAAACATTTTTCCCCCCCATTCTAGTTGCGGCCGTTGTGTGTTTTTCAGGAGAAAATGCTGCTCCTTCGGCAGCGGCTCCTCGCGAAGTCCATAAAGATTGTAACGAAATAAAATCAATATAATGTGCAAGTTATTCTCATCAAATTTAAAGAGCTTGTTATTCAATTTCCGATTTGACGATGACTGGATAATAGAATTCATTTGATGGAGAAAATGGAAATATTTGTGGATTTGTCGCAGTGAGTTTCGTTTTGCCATTTAGAAGCATCAAACTTTTGTTGATTTGTTTTCAGGGTAATTTTTATATTTTTTATATTGATGAGATAATACAATATATATATATATTTAACTATTAAATAGGGAAATTACACTACCTTATTTCCTGTTGGAACAACCTTTATAACCCAAGAACCGTACACCCAATCAATAGTCTTTATTGTTTAGGAAAGGAAATGCAAAGGAAATTATTTATTTTAACATTCTTTAGTACAATTGAATTATTTAATTGATTTTTATGCTGCTTTAGAGGATATATTTAAAACACAAATGAATTGATCCAAGAGGAGAGCCCAGAAACTCTAGTAAAGACACCTGGATAGCCTGGTTGACATCCCTCCTCGCGCCAGGAAACAATACCAGCAATTCGATCGCCTATCAGTACACTCGCGCCAGGATTATCAACACAAACGTCAGTGCAAAACTCCGAGCTCGAGAGATTTCGAATCTTTTGCCTACAGTAGGTAATTCCCATAACAGTAACATTGATATTCTCCGTGTACCCGGGGTATGCAGCTAAAACTGTACCCACATCGCCCTCCTTGACAAAATCTTGGCTGATGAGCGGGGAACTGATATTGAGTGTTGGTAAATTCAACAAAATAAGGCTAACGCCAACAAACGGATGTCTTATGACTGAAGGTGGACGGAGAGTCTCTGTGTAGGTGTCATTAAATCCAAACTTTACGTCTATTTCAACGGCACTATCAAAAAATATAAAAAATAAGAAATATTTAAATTTTATAAAATCGATAATTGGGGCTTTCTTACTTGTCAACACAATGAGCGGCCGTGAGGATTAAATTATTGCTAATTAAGGATCCTCCGCATAATGCGTTACCATTTAAGGTCTGGGATTTAAGTTGAACAACGAATGAGGAATCCTCTCCGACTATCGCCGAGGAGAAGCGGGCCAGAGACACCAAAAGAACTGTGAATACTTTCATTTTAGCAACGAATGAATTTGATCAACCCGACCGACTGTATTTATACAGAATTTCATATATGTATTTCGGTTACTTATAATATACGTTAAGCAAACAAATTAGTCTTTGTTGCCAAACCATCTTTGTAAGCACTCGATATACACAAAATACTAACGATGACTTAATGACAATAAATGTTTGATTTACTTTATTGGAGCAACGAACTCGCTAAGAATAGAAAATACCCAAACGAAACATTTTTAAATTAATTTGCAAATAATATTTGTGGTGCTGCAAACATTTGTTCAAAGCAAATACAAGTACTAATTAGGCAAAAGTCTTCTTATTAAATTCCATTTATTCAATATAGAAATTTTAGAAACATATTTTAATGTAAGCTACTTGCAAAAGTTTCAAAAAATCTCCAAAGGATGTATCTATTTACCTATTAATTAAGATGCTATGATGATTTGTTTCAGTAAATCCTTCCTTTCCACGCCAAACCCTATAACCTTGATTCTGTTGCTAAAAACAGTTGTCTTCTTAAAGACCTCCAACTGATTCCAACGGCTTTAAGCGATTTGGCATGATAATAACCCCCATTTATGTATTGCCATCTGCCATCTGTCATCTAAATATTTTCATCTGCTTTCCAATTTGTATTTTTTTGCGCTAGAGTTTCAGGTTGCGGATCCCTTCGATTCCTATCGCGGACGCTCCCGAGTCAACGCCGTGTTCAACGGGTATTTAATTAAAATGGATGAAAAAGTGGTCCCAAGACGGGCAGATCGCATGTCCGGGACCCTCGGCTATGCGAACGCCAACCCCTAACTCCACGAGGTGCGGCATGGTGCAGCTGCTCCCTGGAGCATTGCTTTGGACTTGCTTGAATCCGTACAAGAGTTGTCCCCTCTTTGTCTCTCTTTCTTGGTTAAGCCGAGCAGATGCGGCTGGCCGGTGACCGGTGGCTGGTGGCTTCATTAAAATTAACAAAACTTAATTGCAGCTTTCGTGGCACGAAACATGCTGCAAATGCGTGTTCCAATCTGTTTGATGGCCTGCACAATGGAGTTCGAGTGGCATCGAAAAAGGGGAGCCCAGCACCTGCTCCTGATCCTGCTGCTGCTGCCAAACAATTTGATATATTGTCCTGTTGGGCTTGATCCTGATCCTTCTGCCATACTGACAGATTGCAGCTGCAATCGGATGAAAAGAAGAGACGTTTTAGGGGGCTTTACAATCGTAGGATTTAAATGAAATATTTTTAAACATAGAAAAATAATTCCAAACTTTCCAATAAATACCAGTAGAATCAGGCCATAATTTTGGCTGCACTTTGTTCTCTTTGCCTTGGCCAGCGAATAGGTATAAGCCAAACCTTGTTAACTTTGCCAAAGTCGTTTACCTGTCAATGGCCGTAATTTCAGTTGCAATTTTGAACTTTTGCCATGTCGACATTTGCATGCCACCTCCCTCGTTCGAAGGTTAGGGGTTTCCCTCCCCCGAACAATTACCAAAAGTGTTGCCAAAGTTCATTGGGCCCCAGCGGAAATTCAATTCCTTTTGCCAAACTGACATTTGTCGTCGTTTGGCGGCGGCAACTTTTCGGAAACTGCCATCAATTTTGGTGGTCACCAGGCCCCGGCAATTAATTGAAGGGCCCCAGCCCCATGTTGTCCCCTGCCTATGCCCCTGCCCCTGCCCCCGAAAATCATATTCATAAATTGCCGGGTCACACTTGTGGCCAACTATTAAACATACGGCACATCAGGCAGCTGGCGGAGTGAGCCTCTTCGTGTGTGGTCAACGGTCGGTGGTCGGTGGTCTGTGGTATCGATATCCTGCCATCGACAGGAGCCACACCAACTCCAACAACAGCAGCAGGAGCAGCGGCATGAGCAGCAGGAGCAGGACAATGGCAGTTGGTGTGCCATTTGTTTGAAGTGTGCCTTCGATAAGCGGCCAGTTGGTCAGCGGCAGTCGGGCGATACGAGATCCGGTTTCAAAACAAGAGTTTATGGTTACACTTAAAGCTCACCCATGTGGATGATGATTAAACGCTGGTCGGCGTTGGAGTTGGAGTTGGAGCAGGAGTAGGAGTCCCGAGGAGGAGCAGCAGGACTACACCCCATTGTCTTTTGTTGCTCGCATAATTCCCGCATTAATGACGTCGATTTCAATAAAAACAGCCAACATTTTATGCTTCAGCGAGCGCATTTTAATGCGAAACTCAAACATGCACGAGATAAAATAAATATATAACTCATACGCCCCGTGTGCACCGGCGAGTAACCCTCCAGGCAAAAGGAGCTTCCGGAGTCCCGGGAGTTGTAAAAACAGCAGCTGCCCAACGTTATTTCCCCAGATCTTTCGCATGCGAAAGGGGTCGCAAATACAGGGCCAACTTCCATTCGGACCTTTGCATACACTAAACAAATATTATATTTGTTATTTTCTATTCTTACTTATTAATATAATCCTTTCTTCGCATATTAATTGCTTTTATTTAGTTTACTATTTGGGGTTTGGTTTTTCCAACTGATTTTGAGCAAAGAACAATTGTAGGAAAATATCTAAGGATCTTAAAAATATTGTATATACAACTTGCAACTCTAAATTATATTTATCTCTATTAAATATAAATATCTCTATTAAATATAAAATTTAAATCATTTTTAAATAAAAACTATGAGTAGTATTGATTTTATTACCATTCCATTGCATCCACAATTCGCTCAGTGCACCCAAACGAATGGGAATGGAATGGGCCAAGCAAACCAGGCAGAAAGCCGTTGAGTGCATTATGTAAACGCTCTTTTAATAAAGGCGACCATTCCCTATTTCCTTCCCGAGTATTTGAATTGTGGATTTACTTGGTAATGTCCTGTGCCCCAGTGTAATTTAGATAAGCGGATAAGCCCTTGCCCTGGGTAAACTAATTAGGGATTACGTGTCGGCCATATGCGTTTATGGTTTTTGCCTTGTTATTTTCGCTGCCCGCTGGCCGTCAATCAATCAATCAATCAATGTAGATCAATTAAATGCCATTAAAGTGGCATTAATCATGGAGGACACAACAACAACATTCCTAGTTTTATTTGTTTGTTAATTACATTTTTGCTAGAATGGAAATAAGGGCCAGAAGATGTCCATGGCTTCTGTGCATAAATATTTAATTTCACTGATTTTTAAAGTGCATTTCGTTTACTGACTCTTAGTGTGCAAAATGCACTGAAAAGAAATTCCGATAGAAATGCATAATACAAATTATTGCTAACGTATTATTGATATTTTTGATCCACTAAAATCGACAGACTTGTGACAATTTATCGATGAATTTTTTGAGAAGCCTAAAAGCCCACTACGGTTTTTTTCTGTTTCTCTTTAGGAGCTTTCCCCTGTCCACGCTTCTGGCCTGGTCTGGTCTGGCCTTTTGCATAAGCAAATACGCGAAATTCGCAAACACGTAACGCTTGCCTTCCACCCACCGCTCCCTTTTAGCGGCTCTTTATCCCCACCGAGTGGATGGGAGATGGGGACTCCGGTGAGTGAGTGAGTGACTGACTGGGAAGAGCAAGTGGCCAAGAGAGTGAGTGAAGGATGGCGTTGGTGACCAGTTCTGGTTCAATGACAAGCAACTTTCAGTTTGCGTGTGACTCGTCCTTCCCTCACCGCTTTGCTCCTCGCGCTTTCGTTTTGTGTTCCTTCCCCTCGTTTTGTTTTGTTTAGTGTTTGTTTCGCTTGTGTGTGTGCTACCCCCGCTGCATCCCCCTGGCCAGCGGCTATTTGTCTGCGGTTTGGCACTCCCCAAACTCAAACGAACAAACCTCATACCACCCAAAAACCCCCCACCCACCCACAAACACTCACACACACACTCATTCGTACATTTTCACACACACCTGACTGTCTTTTTTCGCCATTTTTCTGCTTTCTGTCGGGACAATCGTTTAATTATGTACAACATTCGTACGGGGGATTATGTACTGGGTTTCAGATTGGGCCACAGGAACAATTACAGGATTTGCCACACAATTTGGTAAGAGATTTCGTTGGGATACAAAATAAAATGTCATATAATTCTTATTTATTTTTTTTAAAGAAGGATAAACAGTTTAATTGAACTAAAAGTAATCTTTAAATTAATAATAATAGTAAGCAAAAAGGATATTAACAGTGTTTCAAATTGGAAAAGAGTACAGGATATATTAGTCAATCACTTAAGAAATATTTAAACATTAACAAAAGTATATCTTTGTATGTTTTGTTCTTCTGCTTTTATATTAATAAAAGAAACACTTTAATTATGCATTAGTTTTACGTTCAATATTAGTAAAATCCTTAAACCAATAAGGAATCTAAGGAAAGGTATACAGAATTTGTATCTAAAATAAGTATAAAAGGATTGTTAAATTAATATTCAATTGAAATCTAATATAAACTTGAACTTAAAACTCCCTACTTTTAAGCATCGAATTAACGTAAAATTTAACCAACAAAGTATTAAAATTCTGTCACTTATTCCAAGTGTTAAACTTAGTTTAACTTAAGGGTAATAAAAAATAATGCGATACTTTCATTATTATTAAACAACCCCTCAAATGACCAACATAAGTACCAACTTCAGATCGACTTTCTGCACTTATCGAACAATGCCAGCAATTACACAACTCTCGTCTGCACTTAAAGCTTCCATTCAATCTAATCTGAAGAGTATTTACAGCCAATATTGACCCACAAAAGGGTCGCATAAAGTCCCGCTTCCCCTTGCCCTGGACCAGGCATTACTAATTGCTGGGATAATGTGGGTTGAACACGCCAAGCGCCACTGATTTGCAGCTAGGAAAATAGAGGGAAGACTGATTGCTAATCAACGGAGAAGATATTATTCGAATTGGATCATATAAACATAACACTACCGATTTATGGTATTTGCTTGGAGCTCCGATGTATCGTATAACCGGCATTTGCATAATGAGTTGGCCATTTTATGAGCCATATAACCTCCTTGCCACTTGCCACTTGCCACGTGACGTTAAAGCCATAAAGGTCGATGGATCGGGAGCATGGGAACTCGAGACTGGAAGCCTGAAGAAAGAGGAGGGGGGGAAAACGGGGAAATGAAAAGCGGAGGCGAGTTTCCCTCGCAGGCAAAGTTAATTGAAAATGGCTGTGGAAAAGCAAACGAATTCCTCCGGTATACGCCCGGCACCTTTGGCATTTTATTTGCCAGGCATATTTGATTACGGGTCTCCTTTTCATATCAGGTGTCAAAGGAAGCCATCTCCTTCAGCGCAGAACTTTTTAGCATTTTCATGTCAAAGCATTGAAGCGAGTTGCGTTGCCTTCAGTTGAGTTAAGCGAAGGAAAAGCCATTGAGACGCCTCTTCCCCGAGATGCAGACCTCTTGCATCAGTTTCCCCACAAATGCATCTTCGAGAGCATTACGCCACACGCCACATGCCAGATGCGGGTAAGGATCTGCAGGCTGCGCATCCTGGCAGCGGACACGTGAAACCATCATCAATCTGGAAGCACTGCCAACGACAGTTTTAACGACTTCTTGCGGATTACTTCAAACAAAATAACCACTTTGTAGTAGGAATTTTATGTCGGCCCCGTTGGTGTTGATGGCTTTGGCTTCGGCTACGGCTACGGCTCCAGATCCCAGCCTGCCATCCCACATCCTACCGAATTCCGCTGCATTTGGCCAAAGTTTTGCTGCGTGCCACAAAGTTTACCCTTCCCCCGGTATCCGGAATACGGAATATGGCATACAAAGTCCTCCGCCACCGCTGCCGCAGTGCAAATTGCCGGACTCCCAAAAGAGCAACAGCCCCAGGGGGGGGAGCCTGGGAGAATAAATATTTATTGATACTGCAGCCACGTGGCATAATTTGCCTATATAACCAGATGCAGTAATTCCAGCAGGACAACCGCTCTCCCACCGCATTCACATCCTTCTCCCCATGCAGCGTCAAATGGGGCAACTTGCTTGGAGAATATTTCGGGCGGATTTTGTGCTCTGCCAAAGCAATCTTCAGCTCTATAATTCAATTTCTCGGTAAGAGCCAAAGCCGGACAAGCATTAAGATTTATGGAAAAGAGCTGACAATTTATGTGCAACATGTCCCAGAATTGAACTATTAACATAAATTGATTTAAACAGCTTTAAATAATAATAAATGTATATGGAAAATGAATATAAAAAAGGATAAAATAAAAAGATTAAGAGTCTTAACATTAAGATTCATAATTTTAAAAATTTATTTTAAAACACGCTTCCGCTTTTCTTAAAGCTTATTTTAGGGTTGCCAATTAATCTCAATATTTGTAGCTTATACTTTTTATTTAAATGTGTATTTGTTCTTAACCAAACAAGGTAAATTTTGTATAAATATATAAATCCTTTTGAAATGAAAGTTCTTTTCTGTCAATATAAATTCTACTTTTTATATCAGTGGCGCCTTATTTGTGTTTAATTTTTTTAATCGTTACATTTCGAAAAAAAGCTTTCTTTGCAAACCAAATTTGGAATGTTCAAGTGAATAAATATAAATCTGTATATTTATTAATCACAGCACCTGCTTACAGAGTTCAATCAAAAATGCCTTCCTCCTGGGCCTTGTTGACCAGTGCCTTCAGTCCAGCGGTGACCTCAATGCCCACCTCGGTGATCTGATTGGAGGGCAGAAAGAAGCCAAAGGTGCCCTTGTCCCTCAGCTCCACAGTGCAGGTGAAGGGGATGTTTTTCACGCCGTAGGCCCAGTCCTTGGCAGCTCCAGAAACGACATCTAAAGGGGATATATAAGTCAGGTTTCTTAACTCTTTTTAAACAGAGCTCCTCAGCTTTCAGAGCCAAAAAATACTCACAATTCAATAGCCCGCTAGCTCCGTAGGTGAAGGTAGAACCATAGACTTCAGCAGCCGCATCCGAGAAAGCGGCAGCTATGCGCTGCATCTGCTCGTAGTTTGGAGGAAACTCAGTGTTCGAGTGTCCATAGGGCAACAGAACATACTGTCCATAGGCATGGAAAGCCATATACGAGCGTATATACCCTTCATCGAAAGAATTAACAAAGTTCTGCAGGGACAAAATCTCCACCTCGGTGTTGGGCTCCTCTCCGCCGAACCAGTGATCGCAGGGCTCATCGATATTCCATCCAGCACCGCCCCAGTGATAGTCAAAATTCCGGTTCATGTCGATTCCATAGCAAGCTCCAGTGGTGTTCATGTGGCCATTGGGACGACGGTTCTTGCGCCACAGCCGCTCCACCTCGTGAGTGTAGACAAAGCCATCCGGATTCACCATCGGCACCACAATCCAGTCGTACTCCTCGCTTAGGCGCTGCAATTCAGGATCCTCGGAGTTGATCAGCTGGTTCAGCAGGAAGGTAACCGTGGCCGAGGAAATCCACTCCATGGCATGAATGTTGCCCTCGAGGAGGATGGCCTTATTGCCCGATCGCTTCGACAGCCTCACGCTCTTGATGTCACGGCCCTCGTGTGACTTGCCAATCACCTTGCACTCCAGGTAATCGTGGGCAGCGCACTCCTGATCCACCCAATCGTAGATGGTATCCAGAGTGTGGTATGTCTCCCACTCCATGTGGGAATCATCGCCAACGGAGGCTTCATCCAGCAATCTGTCAGGAAAGAGTTAGCGTATAAAAAATCATGTTTTATGTTATTCTCGAAGACAACTCACTTTTGCAGATCCTCAACAATCACTTTATAAACAATCTCCAGAAACTTGAGGGTCTTTTCCAGGGATCTCTGAAACAGAGGTCCTACTATGAGGTTGTAAGTACGTCCTGGGCCAGCGAGCTCGTTGAGAAAGTGAACCTTAAACGGATTTCATTATTATCTATAAGGTTATATCCTCTCATATTCACTTACTGTCATGTGCTCGTGAATCTTCCGCAGTTCCTCCATCTGAAGATCGGTTTCTATGGTCAACTGATAGACCTTAAAGTTGTCATAGCGCACGGCCATGCGTCCTGGAGCGGACTTTGCCGCCGCCAGGCCCACGGTCAAAAAACCAATCAGGAGGATAAGTAGTCTCATTTTGGATGTAGTTTCGAACGTTACAGCGTTCACTGTGAAGCGGCCAGTGCCGAGCAGGCTTTTTATAAGCTTCAGGAGTGGCCACTTCAGGAGGCGTCCTACTATCTATTCCCGATAGAAGAGAGAGCTGCGATCAGTCATCTGGCCTGTGTCTTCCCCGCGATCTTAACTTATCGCTACGCAACTTACGACAATGTAACTGATGGGCTGCCAGTCAATGGATAAATGGAAAGCCAGGTTTTGGCCATAAGGTTTAAGATTTTTCCTGATTGGGGTATGAAATAAGTTCAATAAATATTTAAATTTCATTAAAAATAAAGTATACAAAAAAAAATGCATAAGAAAAATACTTTGTAAATAATATTCCTTTTTTATATATTTATATTTTTCTAAGTGCACTTTCTATAATTAAAAAGTCAGGGCTGTCGATATTTAGAAATGAAACAATGCATTTACAAGTGGTTGCATTATCTTTTTCTATAATTGAATACTTTTCAAAGCGTCTGCTCGTGAAGAAGCACTTCCAGAAGAATTCATTGAATGCATTGTCAATCTGAAGACGTCCTGAAGTGATTCGATTGTCTGGCTATGCAGAGTTTGTTTAATCAAACATTCAGTTGCGAAATGAAATCATTCAGTTAATCAGACAGGAAGACCACTCCAGCAATAAACAGTCATCGCTCCTTGGAACATTCAGGGGAGTCCAAAAGGCGACCCTGTCTCACAGTTTACCTAAATCTCTGAAAATCAAATAACTTGATTATGTGTATGTAAAAAAAATCATACTAAATAACTATTTTATAATTAATTTTTATATTTTATAATATTTTAATAATTATTCTGGTGGATTCAAATACATAAATATCCTTCAAGATATGTTTAACATATTTTGTATAATTTAATTAGCAAGTGAAAATATTTATTATATGGATTTTTGCTTAAATTAAAAAATATAGATCAATGAGGTTACTTACTTAAACTATAATTTCTTTTGCTTATTTTATATTTTTATTATTTCGCATAAAATACATATTTTGTTCTGACTAGAAACTATTTTCTCCCAACGGAAAAGCTCAAATTGAAAACATTTTGCACTGCTTGGAACCCATTGCTTAGCACTGCTTGGAAAAAATATTCGATATATATTCGATATATAACTTCGACGGGGTTTGTGTTCTAATTCGAAGTGACTAATTAGACTTTATCTGAATAACAGATTTCATTGGGAGATGAAGAGATGCTGATCAGATCAGAAGTTTGTGTTTGACGAAACTCCTAGTGATGCGGAAAACATCGGTGCATCGAACATCGATATCAACAAAAACATCGAAAAAGCTCGGAAAACATCGTTAAAAAAACATCGATGTGATGTTCGATGGTCTGGGACCCACAAGTTTGTTTTCGCCTTTTCACCGAGCTTGAAGCATTTTCCGTCAGCTATATTACTCAATTTCCATTGCGGCACACGTGCACTACTCGCAGTGCGCTAATCAGTTAAATCGCTTGGCAGCTAAGCAGTCCGCAACTATAACTCAGCACAAAAAACACAACAGCTAGACACAAAATTCGGAATTACATAAGAAACGACGAATGGCTAAGCAGAAATAATATCAATCGGAGCGATTAGAAACACGTCTAGTGGGAATTTCGTCAGCCTTCTGGAAGCAGCTAGAGCGCTAAATTAAACAAAAGTCAAACAAACTCCGACTGGTCTCTCCACTGGCAGAAAACGAGTGAAAATATGTGCTGGGCAACAACAAAGCAAAGGCAGAAATGTTTCAACTGTAGCAGCAGCAACGACGAAAGCAACAAAACCCAGAGGAGCAGCAGCAGCAGCAACAACTGTGCGCCTAGCAACAAGACGAATTCGGCGAGCGATTTCCTTTGATTTGCAATTAGCGAATCCGTCAAAAAGCCAAAGAGTGTAAATAGAACGTAGTTTTAGTACAATTACCAAGCATCGCATCGCAGCGCAGCGCACAAGTGATAGCACAGCAACAATAATACAGAAACGAGAGCACAAAATCCCGCACATCGTAAACCCGCAATGAATACCATGAAGACCAGCACATCGGGCAGTCCGAAGAAGTTCAACGTCTTCGCCCACGTCAAGTATGAGCATTTGGTGGCCGGAGTCTCCGGCGGAGTGGCTTCCACACTGATTCTACACCCTCTGGATTTGATCAAGATCCGATTCGCAGGTGAGTCATTATTGATTTTAAGGGGACTTTCCGGTCTGCACTGGGGAAAATGGTATCCGCAAGATAATCAAAGAAAACTCGTTGAGAATTGTCTATATAAGATTGCTTAACTGAAATGTAATGGAATGTTTTTGTGCATTTGGTTTAACACTCACAGAAAGCTAAGAAGTGTGGGGAATATTTATTTATAGTTCGATAGGTCTTTAAATTTTGCTCTTTGACTTGGACTATACATAAAAAATCTGGATTAAATATGAAAATTCTTTTATTAGGTGCAGAAACATCTTAAATTAAAGCTTTTTATTCTTATAAATATATATTCAAAGGGGATTAATAACATAACAAAGAATACTTAAAATACCATTTGCTTTTCTTATTTCATTCCTTCTATGAAGAAATCCCAGAAAAATTAGCTTATAGTGTATCTTTCCTATTTTTGAGCTTCAAAACTATCTCAATTTGTTTCTGTGCAGCAGTAAAGATACGCCCGGCACGTGTGGGGGTATCAAGGGGGGGAAATCGTCGCCAGCCTGGCTGCAGATTATTGTGTTGCACTCGCTTTTTGTATGCGCAATGCATTAAGGAAATTTCCATGGAAAATTTGAGACGCTTGCGCGTGTATCCGAGTTAGTTAAGTAGTGACGCGCTCGGCAGTTTTTCGCGCATCGTATGTACATATATGTAAACAAAACTTAAATGCGGCCAGGGGCACGTGAACTACATAAGTTTAATTCTTATTCGAGAAAATAATTTATGAGTTTGTTGACAATGATGGCAAGCACAAGCACTCGAATTAGTCTCTAATCTAGAAATTCCTGCCGACAAAAAGCAGTTTTCGCTATTGTTTACTTGCTTTTACTTTTTATAGCCGCAACGGCCAAAGATCGATATTAACTATCAGTTATGTTTATTTTTATTGATGTTATGCAGACACGCGTCAGCTGACTGAGGTCTTTGTCTTTATGCGTCGTTTGCTAAAAACTATAGCAAATCGGAAACTGAATCATATCTGTGTCCTCGATTGCGCTTCATGTGCGAAATACGTGAACAATATTTCCGTATAGTCTGGTTCAAAACACCAAAACAACAATAATTATAACAACAACAAGAGCAGCAGCAGCGGGAGCGGGTTTTTTTTTTTTGTTTATTAAATATTGTTGCTTCGGCTTTTTGCTTGAACGAAATCAGCTTAAAGCAAAGAGCCCAGTCGTAAAGTGAATATGTAAATTCAGAAGAAAAAATGATCAGTAAACAATAACAACCCCACGCGTTGTTTATGCGAATAAAAATCACACCATGCTAAAAATATTGTAAACTGATAAGCGAACTCCCTCCGAGTTAGAGGAAGGTTAGGAAACCCGGAGCTCTGGAAGCTGTTTACTTTTAAATTCTTAAAACTTCTGGGAGGATCGGTTATTCCAAGTTAGTTGGGAATCTGATTTGTGCTTAAAGAAGCCAAAACCAGGTTGTTTCCCTTGGTGGATCCCCTTGAATCTCCTTCTGGCTGCGGGATTTGGCAACAGCTGTTTTCTATTGACTTGCGCAAGGCCTTTTGCAGCGATGACGCATTTGTGGCCCAAGGCACGGAACCCGTTTATCTTGCTTTTGCTTTTTGTGGGATTTTTTTTTGCTCTTGCTCTTTTCCAATCACGTGACCACTTGACTTGACTGTACATTGCGTTGGCTTTGTTAACGGCAACTTTCAGCGGCAACTGCTGTCCGGTTTATGTGGCACAAGCTACAGCTAAAGCACCCAGCTCAGTGGCTAAAAACGAGTTCCCACTGTTGCCAAGCGGGAAGTGTGCTGAATCACCACTCGACAGCAAGCGAGCGACCTTATCGCGGCGACCAATATCGAGTGCATGTCGAAAAACTCATTACTCTGCCTCCAAAGCCAATGCGCTTTATCATAATCCCCTAGCCAAGTCCCTGTTCCGTTCGGTTCGTTCAGGCAACTGGCAGAGCCTAGTTGGAGAGTCCAGTCCCGTTTCAAGGTCACACCTGAGGGGGGCAGCTAAAAATAGCACAGAAATGGAGGCAACCAAGACGACGACGAGCCCCTTTCTTGCCTGGGTTTGCGTCTGTTGTCAGGCCAGATCTTATGATTGGCGCACACATATATACGAATATATAGCCTAATATAAATAGCAGCTACAGGCAGCCGCTGCTAATGGACGCGTAAACATGTAGAGAACTCGCTTTCGACTCTGCCCGCTTATCGCATCCGCTGGCAATTAACGCTATCTATCTGATGATTTTTTGGCGAAAACAACTTGGGCCACAGGCCGGAGTCAACAACTGATTCCGCCCAACGTACAGTTGCCTAGTATATGCCATTGTCACTCCAAGAAAATATATACCCAGAATGACGTCGCCCCATATGTTTACCCAAGCCCTTTAGTACCAGTATCCATAATCCATAGTCTTGCGTGCTCGCTTCAAGGTTGCCTAGCCGTCTAGACGTGTGTTTATCATCGTCATTAATGAGCCCGTTTTGATTGTCTACTTGCAGTGAACGATGGCCGGACAGCGACGGTGCCGCAATACCGGGGATTGGGCAGTGCCTTTACCACCATTTTCAGGCAGGAGGGCTTCCGTGGCCTTTACAAGGGCGTCACCCCAAATATATGGGGATCTGGGTCCTCCTGGGGCCTGTACTTTATGTTGTAAGTACTCTGCACGTTTTTCCCCAAGATTATCACAAACTAAAGCTTAATTCTTTATCCAGCTACAACACCATCAAGACGTTTATTCAAGGTGGAAATACTACCATGCCCCTGGGTCCCACCATGCACATGCTGGCTGCCGCAGAGTCCGGAGCCCTAACTCTTATGCTGACCAATCCCATCTGGGTGGTAAAGACGCGCCTCTGTCTGCAGTGCGATGCCGCCAGCAGTGCCGAATATAAAGGCATGGTCCATGCTCTGGCCGAGATCTACAAGGCGGAGGGTGTGCGAGGCCTGTACCGGGGCTTTGTGCCCGGCATGCTGGGTGTCTCCCACGGCGCCATTCAGTTCATGACCTACGAGGAGTTGAAGAACGCGTACAACGAATACCGCAAGCTGCCCATCGACACGAAGCTGGTGAGTACACACGAGCGTCACAGAGGTGGTGTCCAGATATACATATATTGGCAGTCATGTGATGATCTGCGCGTGGCGTTGACACAACAGATATATATACTTGATTCGGGGGAAACAGATGTGGTCAGAATTATAGCATAAAGTATGAAAACAAGTCTAAATCTGAGAGAATTTTATAGCAAAGCAAAATCATGTTGAGTATTATAAACACACAGTTCTGAGAAACTAAAAATTCAGTCTGTGCTCTTATATTGATGACCACATCTGTGTAGGAATCTGAATATATCCGGTGTGATGACGTCTCTGCCATTTGGCAGACATTCAGCAAATACCGAACGCCCCCACTGATATATGCATTCTCCCTCTCTCCATCACACAGGCCACCACCGAGTACCTGGCATTTGCGGCCATCTCCAAGCTGATCGCAGCTGCTGCCACCTATCCGTACCAGGTGGTTAGAGCACGCCTGCAGGACCATCACCATCGGTACGACGGCACCTGGGACTGCATCAAACAGACTTGGAGGTACGAGCGCATGCGCGGTTTCTATAAGGGTCTGGTGCCCTACCTGGTCCACGTCACGCCCAACATCTGCATGGTTATGCTGATCTGGGAGAAGCTGACCAGCTAGATGGAGTATTACCCAAACACACGCACACACAAACAGATAGCAACTAGAGCCTAGAATCTAGAATCTGACAAGAATTTAAGCTAAGCTAAGCGCCTAGAATACACGAATCTTTCTAGCATCCTCCCATGATGTGCAGCTATAACTAAAACAGCAGAAAATGACAAGAACTTGTTCTGTATTATTGTTGTAATTAGCACCATATACCTTAGTCCTAAGCGTAATTCCATAGTTAGTCTACTGTAATCCCTCGCCCATTATGAAACTTTGAAAGCAACCTTGTTGTGATGGCACCTCTGCCCACGAAATGTAATTTCAAAGTCGCATTTCTTGCACACAAACACATCTTAGTTGATAGTTTAGTTAAATTATTTATTTTGTAATGGCTTGGCAGTGTTGAAGCACAAGTCAACTGTTTAGTTGATACACAAAATTTCGTTTTGGCAAAAAGATTCTTCATAATTTTGCAAATGGTTTATAATTTTAAGGATAAACCTTGACACTTATGTAAATAAGCATATGAACGCATTGTGAACAACCCCCCCAACTAAGCCAAGCTGTGTGGAACAAATCCCAAACCAATCAAATCAAGAAAAAATATCTGAAATTACTAAAATCTATATTAAAAGCCACGATGATGGCCATATCTCCGAAAGGAAAAGAATGAAGAAAGAAACTAAAGCAAACCAAACACTGACAGCGCGTCCAACCAGCGTCTTTTCATTTTGAATTTGGCCAACGGCTAAGGGCAGCTTCAGTAAGTAGTCCGTGCTCCTTGCACTCCTTTACTCTTTCACTCCTAATTGTGCAGAATCTCTTTGCTAATCTGAAACAACAACTGCCAACGCCCCTCCGCGTACTGTAAGTAGTTTGTAACCGCCGGCTCACATCCACTAACCCGCATCCCTGTGTTTTGTTCTCGTTGCAGATATGAGCGCTTTGCCGGCTTCTACAAGGGCCTCAAGCCCAGTCTGACGCGTGTGGTGCCCGCCTGCATGGTTACGTTCCTGGTATACGAGAATGTGTCGCATTTCCTGTTGGCAAAGCGGAAAGAGGCTGACAAAGGGAACGCTTAATTTCCTGCTTCCAGGATTCCTTTTAGTACCATAAGATAATGATAAAAATACCTCAATGTGGCGTCTGTAGGAGAAGCAGTTGCTATCGTGTTGAGCATGCGCAGCTGTCCTTGAAGTTATACGATTATTTCGTTGTTTGTTGAAGGATTCTCTGGAATGTTAGGGTTTAAGAAATTTCTGGTCGCTATCAATCTGAAGTTGATTATATTCTGACGAAAAGCCAAGCCATATGTACATATGCTAAAATTGTAATGTGATTAATTAATGGCAAGTAGGCTATAAAATTTTAGTTGAGAAAATATACTAAATTGTTACGTGAGAAATTGAGTTTTTTATGGGGGTTTATTTATAAACTGTAATTTCTGAAAATAAAATAAATGTTGATTACATACATAAAATAAAGGTTTGATAATGATATTATTCCTAAGGTTAAATAATCGATAGTATACAAATTTTAACCAGAATTTTACTTTTATTTACTTTAATTTTAAAATATCCTCAAATCTAAAACTGTGTAATTAATCTTACAATTGTTCCAAATGGTTGTCAACAAAATAAGGCTATTTACTTAAGCTTTAAAAAGCAGCAACAGTGGGATTTAATATTAAACTAAGCGAATGAATTTAGAAATTTGAATTAATTCCGCCCAACATTTTAGACCGTTAAACGACATTTCTCCCCTTAGCTTTTACAAAAGCTATTTCGCCTTAAATAAGTTAAAAAATAAGTTCAAATAAGCCAATGGTAGGCGGAGGAGGAGGAGCTTTTAAAGAAAAGCTTTGGCTTGGCTGAAGCACTTGCTCGAATCAGTTTCATGTTGGAATTACTGCAGCTTGGACGTCGTCGACGATACCAGTAATTAATTATTGTCTTTGCCACCGTCTCAGCTGTATTTGTTGTTGTTTGCGTATTTTTGCGTGTCCGCCAATCGAACGTGTGTGAATTTAATTTACGGGTCATAGAATTAGCGCTCAAATTGCTGAAAACAAACAACAAAACCACAACAAAAGACCGTTTAAGTCTTGAGCAAGAATCCAAGCATAAGTGAAGGCTCCATTTGCATTGGACATTGGAAAACCAGTTCCAAAACGATTCGAGTGCACAATTTGTCCAAAAAAGTGCAACGGTCGAGTTCAACAAACCGATCCAGAGTGCAGCCACGCCGCGATAGCCCCAGAAATAGCAGTGAAATTTGCCAATTAATTAATAAATACACAAATAAATACCAAAATTTGTGATAAGTTCAAGTGCAGACAGCTCTTTGTTTACCGTTAGTCGGGAGTGCGAGAAGGAGAACTCTAGGAGAACCACATGTTGCCCGGCGGCGGCAACTAGGGAGCGAGAAAGCCACAGCGAGAGCGAAACAAACAGACTGAGGAGGAGTTTGGAGGCAGCTTAGATAACACGCGTGTGTGAATGACCTTGAGTGGGACGGAGTGTGATAAACCCGCGACGAGAGGTTAAAGAACAGATCGCCCACGCACATTGCTGCATGGCAACCAGCATTATCCGGAGCAGCGTTGTTTCGACCTCAGCCGGACGCCGTAACCTCTGCGACTGCTCCTTGGAACTAACTCCATCCAAATCCAAGTCAAAGTCCGCCGATCACCTACCGGAGCTGCTGATTGGTTGCGCCTGCCTGCGCTGCCAATATCTGGCCAAGGATCTTGACAAATCCAGTGAGGAGGATCACCTGCCTGTGGAGCACAAGCATCACCCGCTGAGCACCGGCTCTCTGGGCGCCCTCAGCGCCAAGGAGTCACCCATCTTTCAGCGCCGGCAGCTTTGGTTTCCGGATCCGGTTCCGGTTACAGTACCGCTCAGCTCCTCGCAGTTCTCGCTGCGCAGTGCCGCTCCAGCGTACACCGAATCCCAGCCAGAATTGGACCTCGGCGCCGTTGAGGCGCTGCAACCGGAGGCGGAGATGCCGGCAGGGAATCGTGGTAACATGGACATTAACAGGAACAACGGATACCTGCACAACGGAGTGAGTATAGCGATTATCATATCGAATTAATAATTGGTTTGGGCCAAGACTTTAGATTCAATTAAATTAATTTTTCTTTGGGTTTTAGGAATCTTCAAAAGGGTTTTAATTTATTTTAATGTAAGATTGAGCATCGCACATTATTGAATAAATATTGTGTGTGTTATTTCAATTTAATGTCAATTTGAAACTAAGACTTATATTCGGGTCTGAACTTATTCCTAAGCTTTCTTCTGTATTTAAATTTTATGTTATATTTAAAGTTATCAGAAATACACTCTAAAAAAAAATAAATTAAATAAAGTTTATCAGTTTGAAATTTATGACTTTTCAATGCCATTTAATGCAATGAAGCTAATTTATACATTTTTTTTCGCAAATGTGTCGCGGGGGTAATGCCCAATGATAAGTTGGCCAAGTTTAGCAATGCTTTTAACTTATTTTTGCCTTGTCAGGCCGTTAACACTACCAAGCACGCTGTACTCATTAGCCACAAAAGTCGCTCTCGGAGAACTTGGAAGTTAACTCATAGCCCGCCAGCTGGGATTTCTGAGCAAAACAGATGCCCGGAATGTTGAATAGTTTGTGATTGTTTCCCAGAGCTCTCGGTGCGCAGTTTAATACCTTTTTCCCGCCCAAGCAGCCCTTTTATAGAATCAGAATCGCCAGCAAACTGAACATTTCCTTTTCCCCCGGCATTAAACAGGCAATTAAATGGAAATGAAATTGAAATCGTTGCCACATTTGAGAGAGACCCCACCAATGTTGGAGCAGTAAACAAACCGATAAAATCAAAAACAATGCGAAGCCACGAAATTTCACTCTCTTGGTGGCTTTGACACAGACTTGGATACGGATACAGATGGGCACGGGGGCGGGCAATATGTGGGTGTGTTCGTTGGGCTACTTAAGTGATTGCCGGTTGGCCAGATATAGATATCCGTTGTCGTTGGGAAACTATAATGGGAATTGAAGAAGGGCTGCTACCGTTTTGCCATACGAGAAGTCACGTTTTAAGGTCAATTACTGAAGGCAGAGACGGACGAGTGGAATAAGCGAAAGTCCCCCTGGCTTTAATTAATTCCTGGCATTTAAATTGTTGTCGCTTTGCAATTACACATCGCACATGTTTGTATTTCTTTTGGTGAATCACTGTGTATCATTGCATTTTTTGGCCACAATCTAATCAGGTTTTCCTTCTTTTTCCTTACTGATGACTCTATCGACTGATAAGATATGAGCTGGCACTCCACTCCACTCTATGCTTCTGATAGTACCGTCCAAAGTAGCGTGTGCAGAGTCCATTGAGGAATCGGAATCGCTGCTGTCTCCGGAGCGGATAGCATCCTCCTCCTTATGCAATCAATCGCAAAACGAAACCCACTCTGCGCATCGTTGGTTAAGCCAATGCACTCCGTATTATTACTATATTGTTTTATTGTTGACTTTACTTTTTTAATTCGCCAGCTGAGATTACATTTACATGACAATTGTCCGGGCTCCAAGCTGATAAGCATATGTATAAAGCTTCATAACTGGAGGAGAGTCACATGGTGGCGTTACCGCTGCTCTGAAATCACGCAAACCCAGAGGTGTGTGGCGTGGACCTGGAAATTTCATTATCAACTATCTCTATATCGGGTTCAAAGGCAAGGGGAGGAGTTGTGCCATATTAACCTTTGTTTAAGTTACTAAATTGGATTTTTTAACAAAAGAAAGAGGAGTTTAGGGTGTAAAATATATAATTATATATTTATACAAGTTTGTCGCATTTAACATAACTTTTTTAGCTAAATTTTGAGCTCATTCTCTTTATTATTAATATTTTGAATTTAATTCATAAAAATGTTTTCATTTTTAAATTATAGTATAAATTTATAAGGCCTAAACATGCCATTATATTTAATTGAAAATATACATTTCTCGACCAACTTAATAAACGTTAATTTATTCTTTACATTTTGTAAAACAATTTTCATAACATGCTTTTTAGCGCCATCAAAGAAACCCAGATTATTTCGAACGATTTAACGATTTTCTCAAATTACACCATTTGAAAAATAAATTGTTTGGCAATAAATACTGCTTCACAAACTATTAAAAGGGTAAAACAACAAACACAAAACAAAAGTGTTGTGTTCCACATTGCTCAGTTCGACACTTGGCGTGAGGCATGCAATCGCTGGAGGTTCTAACCATTCCATACCAGGAACTCAGCCGCATGTTTAGACCTCTTTTACTCTGTGTGGGAATGAAACCATTTGATGGCTAGCACGTGGAGATGGAACAGGCTCTTGTGATTTCCATTTCGTTCTCCGACTTACGGCACAGGCGGCACAGGACTCCGCCGGCCATCTGGCATCCGTGCGGCTTTTGTTCGGAATGGGGTCGCCGGGGTAATGGCAGGCGTTCCAGGGACCTCGCTTTATTGCGTGTAAACATTTGCAGCCACAAAAGGAATTCCTACACGTTCGACATTTATGCGAAAGTGAATTTCTAATGCTTTCCGTTTCTCCAGCCCCACAGAAAATATGTAGTTTAAAAGAGGAGGAGGAGGCAGGTTCCTGTGACTCCTTTTGGAAAAGTGTTTGCTTTAATCTCCCATAAATTATGTAAGCTGATTCAAGTGTTGACTTGTCCTCGATTTATGGATAGCTGGGAGCTGTAAACAAGACTCTTTATTATATCTCACATCTTCCTGATCAGTCTAGCCTTCAATCTGGAGTGTAAACTATGTTTAGATTAATAATTAAAAGCAGAAACAATGAGCAGGGTATCCGATCCCCTTTCTCAATGACACCACAAATCGATCGTCTATTTTGGAAGATCTATAAACTAGAATTGTATATAAACATGCTACAAACTTCCGTATATATGGGCTATGTGGGATATATCTTGCTAAATATGGACTTGGTATGTGTCTGCGTTTTGGGTTATTACTCGGTGTAATCGTATACGAAGAGCGCTCTTCCCTGTCGCCGCTCTGCTCTCTGCCCTGCGGCTAACCACGTTTTGTAATAAGCGTAATTCTATATAGTCACGTCGCAGCAGTAAGTCGACAATCGGCCAAGACACCACCCATCCATCCAAGCAGCCACCCAACCCAACCCAACCCAAGCCAAGCCAAGCCAACCCGACGCCAGATTGATGTGTCGCCCACTTAATGCCGAGCGACTCTTTTGGGACAAGTTGATGCGGCAAATCCTCAGCTTAAAGGAAGCCCGCCAAGTGCAATGGAGCATGGGTCTAAGGCAAGTACCAAGTACTAAGTACTAAGTAGTGGCTGCTGCTAGGTCAGGTCCAGAAATGGACACTTGCTCGCTGCTCCACTGACTGTGCCGGATGATTGATTGAGTGGCAGTCATCGGGCATCACCTCATCATCGCCCTGAGCCCAATGACAGAGCCCAGTGATTCGGGATCAGGGCTAGCCAGCCGGACAAGTGGCTGCCATTATTGGCTAGCTGACACACTGGTCAATCTTTGTGCGGAGATTGCTTGATAAGCGGCTGCCCGGCGTTCAATCGGCGCATTCAAAGGCCCGCCGGCTCTTCTCACGCTCATTTCGCAAGCGGGACAAGATCCGACCACCAGACTACCAGTGTTGGTAAGTGCACCTGGCCAGTTTAAGCTGAGTTTTTCGTAACTGTAATGCTAAACCCTTCACCACAAACGAAAAGGCGGGGGGTAGGAGGCGGCCGGGGCCAACGGGGCGGATTAAAATTTATAAAAGCCTACACGGCGGCATTGGGGATTTCAGTTCGCGTTCGTTTTGCCAGCGCTGCGGTCACCCCATAACTGCAGGATCTCTCCTCCTCCCAGTCCCCAAGGATCGTGATCAGGATTCGGAATATCGGAGCGAATGGAAACCCTTGAAGAGCCGCCAGTGACCAGCCCCAGGTGAAAATATGCCCCACGTGGACGAGCAGCAGGAAAAAGGCATAAAGCGAGTGGATTCGGAAACACTGGAGAAGGAATTAAGTGACAAGGGTGCTGACCCCAAGGAGGTGGAGGTGGAAGCCAGCGGCAAGATCAAGAGCCGTTCCAGATTCTCTGCGGCTTTGCGAAGCCTCTCCAAGCCAAAGTCCAAGAGGGACAAAGAGGCCGATCGAAGCGTCGACCGGGCAGGGACCAGAAGCGCCGAGGAGGAGGAGCAGGAGGAGGCGGAGGAAACCCCCGGCGATCTGGCGGATGTGGCCAGCTCCATTTCCACGGACAGCGGTGCTTTAGCCAAGACCAAAAAGAAGAGTCTAACTCGCCGCCTGCTCTTGGGTGGCCTCCGGAAGACTGGGAAGACCGCCAAGGTGCGTCCCCACAGCCTGGCCACCAGCGACGACCTCAGCGTGGAGCAGCTGGAGGTCTCATCCACACCCTCGTTGGCAGCCACAGCCACCGCCCCCTCCTCGCCGGGCAGCAGCACCCTGCAGATCACCATCAGCGGCAAGAAAGTGGAGCCAGCGCCAGAGGCTACCAAGAAGAGCGGCAAAAGTCGACCCAGGAGCGACACGGATTACCTGACACCCGCTGCGGGTGAGAAGAAAAAGAAAACCACTACCACAACGGTGACAACGAGAGACTCGAGCAGCACCCGCACCACCACCAAGCTAGTGGTGGCCAAGAAGAAGCAGTCACAGCCACAGCAGCAGCCAGAGAAGCAGCAGCAGCACGGGAAGCCCCAGAGCCAGAGCTCTGAGAGAGAGTCCCCTGTTATCACCGAGAGCACGCGCGATACGCCGCCCAGAGAGCGAGCCCCAGCGAAGCCCAGTCGCGTCCAGCCGGCGGTTCAGGTGGTTAAGTCTCAGTCTCAGTCTGCCAGCGGCACCGGAGCTGTTCGCAAGTCCCACTCCTCGAGCGGATCCAGCAAAAAGCTGGAATTGATGCAACAGCAGCAGCAGCGCGGCCACCGCCACAACACCAGACCGCTGGCTGATCCAGTGAACGCGGAGCCCCAGCCTTCAGGGGAAATCCTCCAGCTCCAACTCCCCAGCCCATCCATAGCCACATCCCCGCCAGCGGCCGACGACGGTATATCCTCGGCGGAGAGTGCTCAGACCCTTGGCAATCCCGCGTCCCCCGTAGTCCGTTTCGCCGTGGGCAGTGCCGTGCGCAGTCCTCTAAGTGCCTACGAAGCCGCCTTAGCCGCCGCCGCCAGTCAGCAGCCCAGCTCCAACGAGGAACCCAGTGATTCCAGTCTCCGACGACTCAGCTTTGCCCAGCAGCAGCTCATACTCGGCGACCACGACAGCATCGAGGGCAGGCGGGAGACGCTGCACTACCAGTCGGTGGCAAGTGAATACCAGGACTCCGGCTCCGAGGAGGATAGCGAGGAGCGTGGTGCGGAAGCCAGCGGTCCCGAGAGTGCCAAGCCCATGCCGGCCTTCGGTGACCTGACCATGGATCAGGAAATGGAACCGGTAAGGTGTCGTCGCTGCCAGTTTAATAGTTTGCCAGCGGAGAAGCCCCACAAGTGTCGTGTCGTGTCGCGCATCGGTGTGCTCGGTTCCCTTGGCTTGGATGTGTGTCTATGTTGGCGAGAGTGTCATTCAACTGCGCGGGTGTTGCAAGGGGTAACTCGTCGCCAACTAACCAACAAATCTCAGTCTGAATTGGCAAGCGGCTAGAGGAGCGAGCGACTGAAGTCCAGAGAGGTGTAAATAATAATCAGCTTAAAGAGGTGCTCCTCCTGAAGTGTCTGGCTATTCCAAAACTCCATTTATGACGCCTTAAAGTTCACAGTAAATTGCTGTATTGATTGTTCAGTTAGAGGTGAAATAGAACGGATTAAGAAGGGACTTAGTTGCTATATAATTTGTTGTAAATATCTTCAAAATATATATTTTAAACAATTTTCTAATTAAAATCCCATTTTAATCCTCTCTTCCAGGCCATTATGACATCCACCAGCGAAAAGCGTGAGCATCTGTACAAGATTCTAGTCATTGGCGAACTGGGCACCGGCAAGACATCCTTCATCAAGCGCTATGTTCACCAGTTCTTCAGCCAGAACTATAGGGCCACCATCGGTGTGGATTTTGCCCTAAAGGTGCTCCAGTGGGACGCCAATACGATAGTGCGCCTGCAGCTCTGGGATATTGCCGGCCAGGAGCGGTTCGGCAACATGACGCGGGTGTACTACAAGGAGGCAGTTGGTGCCTTTATCGTGTTCGATGTTACGCGCAGTGGGACCTTTGACTGCGTGAGCAAGTGGAAGGAGGACCTGGACTCCAAGGTGCAGCTGCCGGATGGCAGTCCCATACCATGCATCCTGCTGGCCAATAAGGTGGGTTTTTGTCTTACATTTTGACTACTGAGAGGTGTTAATTCTTCCTTTATTTCGCTGGCAGTGCGATCAGGAAAAGCAGGGCATCATAACGCAACCGGAGAAGATGGATGAGTATGTGAGGGAGAATGGATTTGCCGGCTGGTTTGAGACTTCCGCCAAGGAGAACATCAACATCGACGAGGCAGCCCGCGCTCTCGTGAATAAGGTGATAATCCGTGTTAATCCGTGGCCAAAGCCCAGCTAATCCTCTGCCTTTCGTATCCATGTCAACTCCAGATACTCATCAACGATAAGCTGATAACTGCCGATCTGGCCGACGGCGACAAGTTCAACCTGAACAGCACGGGCGACGGAGCCGGATCGGATGCCAAGAACAAGTGTTCCTGCTGACCTGGGACAGAGGTGCGGCGATCCAATTACCCATTCCCAGTCTGAGCGCGTCCAAAAGCGGTTTTCTGAGAGAAAAGCGCCATGTGCCTATATTGTCGTCCCCTCCACGTTCATGTTGTTAGAAGATAGCGATAACTATGCTTAGGGTTTCAGCGTACCATTTGTCTAAGACTTAGCCTCATCACTCCAGCATCTCCAGGCATCTCATCCCAGCCCCTCGCATCCCATCCCAGCCCATCCATCAGTTGTCATATCTTTAACACTCCGCCCAACCTCGTGCTGAGTGATAAGACTCCTCCTCTCTACATTGTTGCATCGAGATCGGGGCCAGTGCGTGAATTTATATTGTCGTGGCACATGGCAGATACATAGCTTACCTACGCGTACACACCATTAATATTATCATAGTTATCACGGGGATTAGCCGGAGAGATAGTGGGAGGGCAGCATCCTCCGTATCCATAGCATTCTGCATTTCTGTAAAATACGAATTCGTGCCGTGTTCTTGTTTTTGTTTGTTTTATTTGCCGCCTTTGGTGGCGAGATTGTTTTATCTTGGAATTATTACACACACACACCCACCCACCACACACATGGAAACACACTCTGCCATCTTTATTTGCATTTAGATAACAATACGTACGTTTTATGCAATACGAAATGAAAAATAAAGTTTTTAATGGTAGTTAAGTTAAGCTACTCGTCTTTTATTGGGTGTGGTCATCGAGGTTAGTAATTAAAATGAAAACTATACTAAAATTTTGTTATATTAAATTAATTTACTAATAATTTTATTTGAAAACAGATCTCATACAACCAAATTTAAATTTGCAAAAATACGTTATTTTTCTAGGAACTAATTTTATTTTTAAATCCCGTAAGAAAGCCTGATAAAAACCTCAAACTGCGAACTCTGACTTTCTTTAAATTTATTTGCAGTTTAATAAAAAATTTATCATGAATACTAATTTTATATTCAGCCTATTGTTTATTCTGTTTCTTTTATTTTATTGGGTATGCAATTTATATGAACATAATACCAACATTTTAAGATATTAAATCAATTTAACTTAAAACTTATAATACAACCAATTTTAATATGAATAAATGCGTTGTTTTTTTTTATGAACTGGTTTAATTTTTAAATTCTGTGAAGGAAGCCGCCTGATAAGAACCTAAAACTGTGAACTCTGACTTTCTTAAAATATATTTCCAATTCAATCAACATTTTTACTATTCATACTAATTCTATATTCTGTTTATTGTATTTATTTAAGAAACGAAATATGTATTTGATTTCCTGATGACAAATTTAATGCCTCCGAATAAGTGTTCAAAGGCTTTTAAATGGAATTTGAGAACAGTTTATTAGAGAATAATTTCTTTATATTCCATTTAAAAGTTCTTTGAACTTATTCGCAGGCATTTAATCTGACAATGTTTTCGATTCAAATCAACCATTTTCAATTATTTTAAATAGCTCGCTCTGATCCGATACCGATATCTGGTATATATATCGGAATGTTGCCATCGAAAACAGTATTTTAAAAATAAATCGTTTTATTTTTGTATTTTTCGAACAGAAACTTGGAAAATTTAATGACACCAGTGGCGGTCACATCGGTCGATTAGCTTTGTTGCTGATAAATTGTTTATTGCAAAAATCCGCAAACGGAGGATAGTACACGATATAGCAAATTGTACCAGCTTTCGAAATGTGTTAGATACTTCAGGTGAGCCACCGCAAAGGTTTGTGTCCCGTTTGTGCCTCCCGCCAGCCGGATTCGCGGCTTAGAGTAAGCTCCGACTTTGGGGCCGCAGCAGCAGCAAATCCACAATCGTCGTCACGTTTACTCCCCCTTTTCGGGGCCTCTTTGTTGGTTCTCCGCGGCGGCGTTGGCACTTTGGCCGATAAGTGGCCGGGCCAGTCAACTTAATTAATCAGTGCCCCGGAGTCGGGGGCAAGTCAATTGGAAATTAGGAACCGCCGCTGCTGGATGAATCAGCTGTGTGCCCAAATTTTCCAACTGTGGTGCACTGCCGAAGCCCTGATTGCCCGTTCCGACACTCTCTCCTCTCTTGCTCCCGTAGGCTGACTCTCTACACGATTGGGAATCGCTGCTAGAAAAGATGGTGCCGCCAAAGGAAAACGTCGACCTGGAGTGCTTCCTGGTGACAAAGCACTCGTGGAAGGGCAAGTACAAGCGCATTCTTTCGATTGGCACAGCCGGCATATCCACCTACAATCCGGACAAGTTTGATCTAACTAACAGGTGGTCCTACTCGGACATCGTGGCGGCGGCACCCTCCAAGGCGTCAAACGTAAGTAGGAAAATGTGTTTTTAAGAGCTCTACATTTAGTATACTTTCCCTTTCAGATACCCAATGAGTTTGTGCTGACCATAAAGAAAGATAAGAAACTGGAAACGATTAAATTATCTTCGGAGTACCGCAACGACATACTCACATCGATATTGAAGTATTACAAGGAGTTTGCCGACAAGCCAAAAAATTCTCAGGTTGGATAACGCCCCTTAAATGTAGTTAAAGGAAAAACTAATCGCTAAAACGAAATCCCCACAGCGCTTCAATGCCTACAAATACCACTGGTCCAGCGTCAGCTTACCCACTGTCCTGGAGGTTACTCCCTGCTCGCTGGACCAGCTGGATCCCACCACCAACGATGTGCTGGCCAGCTACATGTACAAGGACATCGAGGGAATAATAGGTAGCTATAACACTCTCTGCTCGCTTCCATCAACCACAACAGTGCCCCGTTCTATCGCCATGTACCACAAATTTGTTTTAATTCAATGTGTACGCTTTGTTTTTTTATTTCTGTCGCTTTGCCGCACTCATCTTTCTGGTATTTGTTTACGTTTGCGCACGTTTTAAGCAGGCATCTCGGACTATGAGGGCGGAATTGTGATGGCCTACGGCGGCTTTAGTCGTCTGCACTTGTTCAGGGCGCTGAACCACCACGAGATAGTGCAGAACATAGCCCAGCGATCGGTTCAGTTCTTGGGCATCGAGACCAAAATCCTCAAGAGTCAGATTACTTTGGAGCAGTTTGAGAGGCAGCGGTTTGGCAAGTTCAGGTGAGTTGGATTGAAATACGCAAAAAAAAGCAGATACTAAAATTATCCTCCTTTTATATTCAGCGGCGATCAATTTCAAACCTCCATGACCGAGTTTACGGTTCAAAAGATCACGCCACGTCATCCGGAACCCGTCAAGCGAATCCTCTGCCTCACTGAGGTCACGCTTTTGGAGCGCGATCCTCAAACGTACAGCGTCTGCACCCTGCGTCCGCTCGCCGATGTATTCGCTCTGGTTCGTGACAAGGACAACCTGCAGCGCTTCAGCATCGAGTACAAAAACGGTATCGTGCGCAGTTACAGCACCAACGATCGCGATTCCCTGCTGGCCACCGTCCTAGACGCTGTACGTTCCAGCGGCAACCAGGATGTGCACATACGCATCGGCAATACGCCGCGGGGAAAGCGCTATGTGCCGCTGAGCAGTTCTGTAGACGAAGAGACTGAGGCAAACCTGATGCGGCTGGTCATCAACAATTTCCAGAATCCCTCCAAGCGCTATGAGATCTTGGAGCGCTTCAATGCCAATGTGCCGCACAGTGGTCTAAACTACAGTGTAACGCAAGATGTAGGTTTAACCCCAAAAGTAGTTTCCCAGTAATCTTTACAAATTTTGAAATTCCAGAGTTTATTCGCCGAAAACAAGGAAAAGCTCATCCTGAGTGCTCTGCAGGCGTTGGCACAGAAGGAGCTGGACAGTCCAACGGCCCAGCTGAGCAACATGGAGTTGGAGGCCATTTTCCATGCCCTGACGCGTCTTTTGGCCAGCAAAGTGGGTTACGCGGCCTTTACCAATCTCCCGGGGTGAGAAATCTTTGATTAATATCCCCGAAAGCAAGTATTTATTTTCGAATATTTGCAGATTTCGTGAGATTATCGGTACCAAGGTGGTAGCCGCTTTAAGACGCAAGGATCTGGCTGTGACGTACTCCGCCATTGACATGATCAACTCCCTGATGCATTCGGTGAATGCTGACCACGACCTGAAGCAGGAACAGTTGAATAAGTCATCCATTCTGTCGTCTAAATCATTTCTGGAAACCTTGCTGAATATGTGGACCAATCATGTGGTAATCCAAAGATTAGAACTTGTAGAGGAGTAGATTTTAAGCATACACTTCTTTTGCAGAGCCATGGCAGCGGAGCTTTGGTTCTGTCAGCCATGCTGGACTTCATGACTTTTGCCCTGTGTGTGCCTTACAGCGAGACCACCGACGGCAAGCAATTCGATATTCTGCTGGAACTAGTCGCCGATCGTGGCCGCTATCTGTACAAGCTTTTCCAGCATCCGTCGCTGGCGATCGTGAAGGGTGCCGGACTGGTCTTGAGAGCCATCATCGAGGAGGGAGAGCTGCATGTGGCCCAACAGATGCAAGCACTGGCCTTGGATGAGGCGGCGCTGTGTCGCCACTTGCTGGTGGCCTTGTACACCCCGTCCAACGATCCCACACAGACCACACATCGCCAGTTGTCTCGCCATCTGATCGGACTGTGGCTGACGGACAGCGATGAAGCCATGGAGCTGTTCAAACGCATATTCGTGAGTTCTTTTTAGTTGAAATTCTGGCCGAATTTCACCCATTAATGTACTCCGCAGCCCGCCGGTCTGTTGACCTTCCTGGAATCGGAGGAGGAAGTGCCGGAGTCGGATGTCGAGGAGGACAAGCTCAATTTCCGTGACAATCTCAAGTTTGCAATCCAACATTCCAACAAGACTCGCAAAAATGTGATAGAAAAGCATTTGCAAGGCATCAAGCACTGGGGCATGAACCTCATTGAGCAGCAGGACGGAGCGGCTCAGGCTTTGAAGAATCGTCCGGTGGTCCTGCGCAATCGGCGGCAGAAGAAAAAGACCTCAGATGCCGTAGTGAATCTGCCTTACTTCTTCTACAGCTTTGCCAAAGATCACAGTCTGCCAAATCTTATTTGGAATCATAAGGTAATTGAGGGATTCTACATTGATTTCCGTTCTTAATTTAAATTGTTTTTCCAGACCCGCGAGGAGCTTCGCATGTGCCTAGAGAACGAGCTGCGACAATTCCTTAGCGATCGCGATCTTGCTGGCCAAATGATTGTGGCCTGGAACTATCAGGAATTCGAGGTGGCCTACCAGTGCTTGGCCGATGAGATCAAGATTGGCGACTACTATATACGTTTGATATTGGAGAAGGATGACTGGCCACAGAATCTGGTGAAGGATCCGTGAGTTTTTCTTTTATTTTCTTAAGAGGAATTTCTTTAGGGAATCTTTTATTTCTTTTACAGAATTGAACTTTTTAATGCTTTGTATCGACGAGTTCTTTGCCGACAACGTGTCAACGATGACCAGATGACCGTGTTCTCCCTGCAGGCCTTGGCCAAAGTATACAGGCGTTACCACAAGGAGATTGGCAAGTTCAACGACATGTCCTACATCCTGCAGCTCAGCGATCGGGTGAGTTTTGGATAACTTTTGAGTTTATTTCATATTTAAAGCCATTCTTTTGTTCTTTAGTGCCTTTCTCCCTCAATGCGCGATGCCCTGATCAACCTCATATCGTGCCTGGTTCTGGAAAAGTCAAACTGTCGGGCCCTCGTTGATCATGTGCAGTGCCTTGTGGACCTGATCACCTTGGCCCATTTGCACAAAGGTCGCGCTCAGCTCAATACCAAGACGAACGTGATTGAAGCGGGACCAAATATGGCTGCATATGAGGAAAAGGACTGGTACTATAACATCGAGAAGGATGGCCAGAAGCCGGAACGCCAGGGACCCATCACATACTCGGAACTTAAGGAATTGTGGCAAAAGGGACTGATCACGCCGAAGACCCGTTGCTGGGCCATCGGCATGGATGGCTGGCGGTCGTTGCAGCAAATCCCACAGCTTAAATGGTGCCTCATCGCCAAGGGAGCGCCTCTCTACGACGAGACGGAGCTGTCCTCCAAAATTCTAGACATACTGATCAAATGCACCAGCTTCTTTCCAAGTCGCACCCAAAACGGGGTGGCGGTCCTCATCCCGGGGCCGAAACTGTCTCGAAAGCTCTCCGAATTCATCTGCTTGCCGCATGTAGTGCAGGTCTGTCTTACCCACGACCCAGGCCTGCTGGAGCGTGTAGCCACGCTGCTCTACCAGATTATGGAGGACAATCCGGAGATGTCCAAGGTGTATCTTACAGGCGTCTTCTATTTTATGCTCATGTACACGGGCAGCAACATCCTGCCCATCACCAGGTTCCTCAAAATGACGCACATGAAGCAAGGTTTCCGCAGCGAGGAGACCTCGCAATCCGGCATCATGCACCGCAGTATCCTGGGCCAGTTGCTGCCCGAGGCGATGGTCTGCTTCCTGGAGAACTACAGCGCAGAGAAGTTTGCTGAGATCTTCCTGGGAGAGTTTGACACCCCGGAGGTGATCTGGAGTTCGGAAATGCGACGCCTGCTGATCGAGAAGATCGCCGCGCATATTGCAGACTTTACGCCGCGACTCCGTGGCCATACGATGGCCAGGTATCCGTATCTGGCCATTCCGGTTATCAGCTATCCCCAGCTGGAGAACGAGTTGTTCTGCCACATCTACTACCTGCGCCACCTGTGCGATACGCGCAAGTTCCCCAACTGGCCCATCTCGGATCCGGTGCAGCTGCTGAAACACACCCTCGATGCCTGGCGCAAGGAGGTGGAAAAAAAGCCACCGCAGATGACAATCCAGCAGGCATACCAGGATCTGGGCATTGACCTCACCAAAACCCCTAAGCCGGACGAGTCCATGATCCGCAAAAGCTACTACAAGCTGGCCCAGATGTATCATCCCGACAAGAATCCCAATGGTCGCGAGATATTCGAGAAGGTGAATCAGGCCTACGAGTTCCTTTGCTCTCGAAACGTGTGGAGCTCAGGCGGACCGGATCCCAACAACATTGTGCTCATACTTCGCACCCAGAGCATCCTCTTCGAGCGCTATCCGGATGGTAAGTGTTTGCCTTTCAAGAGAATACACATTACTTACCTTTTTTACTTGCAGTCCTGCGACCGTACAAGTACGCTGGCTATCCGCAGCTCATCAAGACTATCCGCCTGGAGACCCGTGACGACGAGCTCTTCTCTAAAGAAGCCCAATTGTTGACGGCTGCCTCCGAATTGTGTTACCACACGGTGCACTGCTCGGCCTTAAATGCCGAGGAGCTGCGTCGCGAGGAGGGCATTGAGGCGCTTTTGGAAGCCTACTCTCGCTGCGTATCCATACTCGGTGTGGACTCCAAGCCGGATTCGCTGCACTATCAGGTCATATCAAACGTGACGCGCTGCTTCGAGGTTGCCTGCAACTTTGAGAAGTGCAAACAAAAGATTATCCAACTGCCGCAGTTGCTGTCGGACGTGTGCCGGGTGGTGTACTTCAAGCACACGCTCTCGGTGAGTCTGGTGACCAGTTTGGCGGCCAACAACTACGATCTGCAGTGCAATCTGTCGCGGAATGGCGTTCTTTGGTCGCTGCTGCTCTTCATCTTCGAGTACGACTACACGCTGGATGAGAGCGGGGTGGAGGTCAGCGACAAGTCTAATCAGCAGCAGCTGGCCAACAACCTGGCCAAGATGGCTGTTCTCGGGTGCATCTCCCTAGCTGGCTACAGCATGGAGCTTCGCCAGAAACCCATCACGGGCAGCGAGACCAGCTCGCCGACTGCCAAGCCACCGCCTCCCATCAAACCCAAGCCTGCGGTGCCATCCGGCTCCAACTCGGCGTACACCCAGAACGCTCACAATCCGCTTCAGAGCAAGCAGCTGGCCATTACCAGTGGCAAGGAGAAGGAGCCAGACACCTCGTCCGGCAGCAGCGACACTTCCAGCTCCACGCCCACCGACAGCGACCAGCAGCCGACGCGAAGTCCCAGTGCCATCCAACAGAAGTACATTGTGACGGGTGAGGCGAAGAATACGCTGATCAAGCAGGTGCTCGATCGCCTGCTCACCCGCTACATAGCCAACCAGTTGGCCACTGGACGCGACAGCGATGTGCTCAAGCTGCTCACGGCAAACACGCGGAATCCCTACCTCATCTGGGACAATGGCACCCGGGCTCAGCTAAAGGACTTTCTCGAACAGCAACGCACGGCCTCCGCCAAAGAGACGCACGAGGATATTGCCCAGGTCTATGAGCTGGTCTCTAGCTTTGAGTTCGATGCCCACAAGTAAGTAAAAGCAATAGGAAGATCGTGAACCCTTTTCCTTTAATCTTTGTGTCTACTTCGCAGAGACGAGTTGCAGATCGGCGGCATCTTTATACGCATCTACAACGACATGCCCACCTACGCGATAGCTCAACCTAAGCTCTTTATCATGGACCTGCTGGAGTACTTAAAGCACGCCTATCAGTTTTTGCAGTACAAGAGGAATCCCACTGCAGCTGCTGCTGCAGTAGCGCCGAAAATGGGCAGCGATGGCATTCTGACGCCCACTCTGGCACCCAATCATCCGCAGCTTCAAGCGGCGGCGACGGGCAGCAAGCCTGGCACCACCTTCGATGAAGTACTCAACGCCTACAATCGTTCCAAGAGCCGGAAGAAGCTAGAGACGGACGCCCAAGCGGAGCAGCACCTGGCACTGCAGCAAAGTAAATACGACTTTGGCAACGATGCGCATCTGGAATTGCACATCACCATGGTGCTCAGGGCACTGATCGCGGTGATCAAGTCGAATGCCGAGGTGGAGATCCAGTGCATTGGCAACTTTGACATGATCTTCGGTTTTCTGGCCAACAACATATTCCCAGACGTAAGGATGGAGCGGCTTAAGCTAAGGTATAAATTATTAAATGCGTCTCATCTCTTCCTCAGAACTCCACAGTTAAAGCGGTCGCCTTGGAAGTGGTGGCTCTTGTCTCACGCAACAAGGAGTGCGTGTCAGAGGTGGCCGCCTGCGAGATCCTAGGCAATTATCTGGTGGCCCTTAAAGACCCAGAGCTGCGAGCCAGCCAGGTGAAGGTGCTGGAGACGCTGTCTGGGCTGATGAACGTGCAGGAGATGATCAAGGAAGCGCAGGCCAAGGGCGCAGCCATTTATCTGCTCGACATGTTCTGCAATTCGCGGAATCCACAGATCCGGGAGATGTGCGCCGAAATTTTGGCCAAGATGACGGCGGACCGTCTGAGCGGACCCAAGGTTAGAATTAGCATCTCGAAATTCCTGCCCGCTCTGTTCATCGATGCCATGGTGGAGTCGCCGGCCACATCAGTGCAGCTCTTCGAGTCAATACACGAGCATCCGGAGCTAATATGGAACGACAACACACGGGCAACTGTCTGTGATGCTGTGGCCGAGTCCTGCGAAAGGTAAATAACAATTCAGAAGTCCCGTTTGGGTTGTTCTTCATCTTTTCCTGCTCTCTGCACAGATTCTATCAGCTGCAAAAGGCAAATCCCCGCCATGTGTGGAAGGATCCGGAAATACTTAAAGATATTGTTTCCAACGAGATCGTCGTGGCTGGCGTTTACCTTCGCCTGTTTGTCAGCAATCCCGCCTGGACACTGCGCAAGCCTAAGCAGTTCCTTTCTGATCTCCTGGACTTTGTTGTCGCCCAGATAAGCAAGAGCTCCTCAGAGCAGGATGTCCTGGATCTGTCCACTACAGCGCTGGTGGAGCTACTGCGTTCGCAGCCCAACCTCTCGGACGATATCCCGGTGCTGGGGCACATACCAAAGCTGTTCAATCTGCTATCGGTGCAGCCAAAGAACACGCTATCAGTATTACATCAGCTTTCGCTATCTGAGGTTGGTTATATATATATATATATATGAATTTATAGAATCTTTGCAATGCTTTCTTGTATCTCCGTTTCAGTTCTGTGTGAGTGCCATTTCGCAAACAGAATGTGTGGCGCCGTTGAAGAAGTGCATGGAGCACAATCGGGACTGCATTGAGAAGGCCTGTGAGACTCTGAGTCGCCTCTTCAAGCACCAGCACGTAAGTTGTCCATTTAATTTCGCTAAAAATCATAAAAGTCTAAAATTCTTGTCACCTTTTAATAGGATTCGCTGATCAGCCAATCACTGGAGGTGGGTCTTATACCGTTTATGCTGGGGCTGCTGGATAGCCGCCTGGAGTTCGTGGACAATCCTTCGGCTGTAAAAGCGCAAATTGTGGCTGCACTCAAGGGCATGACGCATAACCTTAACTACGGTGACCGGGTAACGCAAATCTTGCTCAAGCATCCCGTGTGGGCTGAATTTAAGGATCAGCGCCACGATCTGTTCATTGCCGATACCAACATACGTGGCTATCTGACTGGTAGGTGGAATTATCTCAATCCCTGCTACCAGTTTCCTTACCTCTGTTCCTTTTCAAGGCGTCAATCCCACGGCCGGCTACCTCACGGCGGGACCTGCGCAAAGCGTGGAAGTGCTCACCTCGCCGCCGCCCATTGATCGTGACGATCCTTCGGCCCGTCCGCCAACCCTCGACTAGCGAATTATTCCCTGCCGGACCAAAGCTAAAGCTGGGGCTGGCCTCTGAAGCCTTCAATTGCCACACCGATACGGACACGGACTTTGCACGGGTTTCACCCAATTATTGTATTAAACTTTTGCATATTTTTTTCACTCGCAGCCAACTGTACGTAGCGTGGAAGTGGCGGACGCAGCCGGAACATATTATTATTAAAACTGTATCAAAGTTTCATTTTTTATATTTATAAAAGCAAAAAAAGAAATCTGTATAAATAATTAGCAAATAGTTTATACACACAACATAAACAACCTAACTAAAGCATGCATAAAGTGATTATACATATTATGAAATAAAGCCGATTCATTAAAAATGAATTTTAAGTGTTTTTAGTAATTTATTTAAAATGAATAAAAGATATCACTTCTGAAACCAGAAGTTTGTAAATCCTTGCAGCTCACAATTTGACTTAAGAAAAATTAGAAAATTTAAATGTGTCTGGCATGGCTAGATCGTGTCGATCTATGCCAATCAATTATTATATCATTAAAATTTAAAGTTTCCCATTTAAAAGTGCGAGTATACTCCTCCATTATTCCATTCCATTATTTTGTGTTTTCGTATATTTTCAGTATTTTTGGTAGTGAAAACGCTTTAGGGTATTCTTTTGTAAATATTTTCAGTTCAGCTGGTTTGCTGCAAAAGTAAACAAAATAAAATGTCGCTGGTTGCAGACTATAGTGATAGCGACTCCTCCGAGTCCGACGAAGAGAGCAGCTCTGAATCCTCCGCAAGCGAGGAGGCAAAACCGTAAGCCCTTCTCTTCTAGATTATATGTAAGCGCACATTACATTTTCCTTTTTGTTTAGACCCCCGTCCACGGAGAAACCGCCGCTGCCAAAGTTGCCCAGTGCCAACCAAGTTCTTGCCCCAGGAGCGGGCAAGGGCGATGTGTTCAGCAATCCCTTCCTGGAGGCGGAGCTGAATAAGACCGCCTCCCTCGAACGGCACGTAAAAATGGTCAGCAACGATACGCACCTGCAGCTGAAAAACGGACGCAAGATCTGCTGGAACTTTCGAAGAGGACGATGTCGCTTTGGCACCAGTTGCCAGTATGCCCACGACTCTGACTTGTCGGTGGATAAGGCGGGAGCTGCAAGTGCACCAGATACGTCAGTTGCCGCTGAACCCGTCAGGGAAGCTGTAGCGGCGGCAAACTCCACGAAGCGCAAACGTCCCGGCTTAGGAGATGCCCTGGAGCCTGGCAAGCGGGTGATGAAGTCCTACAAGCAACAAAACAATCCAAACAATCCATTTGCCCGTCATTAAACCACTCCAGCCTCTGTGATGCTGAGAACACAGGTGTCGCCAGTGGGGCCATAGGTGTTTGAGAGGACGTTCACCAGGCGCAGGCCGTCGTCACAGCTAGTGGCTTCTTCTTCAAGGCGGTCAGAACTTTCCGGTCCATCCGAACTCACAGGCAGCTCCAGGGACATTCGCAGAGTACACACCGACGACCAGTAGGAACCCAACATGGGCCCATCCCTTTGCCGAGCAGCCTTCTCATCACTGTTGCCATCATTCTCGCCGTCATCAATACAATTATCTGTTAAGACAAAAGTAGTAAATAGATTCAGAGCATGAAGTATGGTGTTTACCTTCAAGCTTGCCGAATAAGGACACGTTGCCGATGATAAAGGCCAAGCCACGAAGTGCAAGCTTACGGATTGTGCAGGCCAGCTTCGTCAGTAATGATTGCCTGTACTTGAGCATCTCATGGCCGCGATGGTGCGCATAGCAAGGCACCAGGGAATCAATAAAAACCACCTTAGTTTCCAGGGCTTCTTTAACCTTGGCGGTCAGTTGCTCATCGAGGGTTCTAAGCACATCAATTAAAACCGTATCTGTGGGAGCTTGGACCACGTGAATGGCCCGCATTACTCTTTCACATGTTGCCGTATCCCAATTCCTGGCCAGCAGCATGTCTTGTATTCTTTTGCTAGAGAAATCGCACTTGTTATCAATGAAGAGTACTCGGTGGGAATGTAACCACACAAAATTTAGCGTCAGGGTGTACATTAAGAGGGTCTTTCCCACTCCTGGGTGGCCACACAGCTCCCAGACACGGCCGCTCTTAAATGGCTGATCCACTGATTTCAGCAACTTGTCTAATCTAATTGGGTTTTAAAACTGAGCATCATTAGCCTGGGAAGATACCGCAAGGACTTACTCTTCCATTCCCGTGCCGTACTCCACTTCGGGAGGGGTATCCACTTGCGACTCCTTCAGCCAAAGGAGCGCCAGTTCCTTCTTCAGTTCCAGCACAGACTCCACTTTGATGGCCAGCAATTCGTGGAGTTTCTTCTCGGCTGCCTCATGGAAATCGATCAGGGTTTCAATATTGTTTTTGCTCAGCAAATTAAGCTGATACTCCGACAATTGTTTTCCCGTAGAAGTTTGCAAAATGATATTTCTAAGATCCATTACGATCGCGCGCTTTTTCCTCCGGTTTTTATTTTTGTCTACAAATTTGATGTCGATTTTAGGCATCTCGATCACGATTGTTCTCACCATATCGATAGAGTGGCGCGTAAATTTTAATTTAAGTATTCGGCAATTAATACAGAAATATAAATAGCGTAAATATCAGTTATTTTATATATTTTATTTAGATATATTATTAATACTTCAGATACTTTTTAAATTAATTGGATATTTATAAAATATTAAACTATTTTTATAATAAAAACATACATTTTAATTTACAAATTTAAAAAGTGTTTCGGTTTTCTGTATCGAAAATCGATCATTATTTTATTTTGTTAACCTAACGCCTTGCAACATGCATATTAATGAGTGTATATCATTGTTAAACACAGTTTAACTCTTAATTTAGATAGGGCACGTAGTGTCAATAAGAAAAAGTCCCCCAAGAGCACATACCAAGTTCGAAACTGACTCACGTACGGGGATCACAATAAATATACAGTGTACGCCCAATAAAGTAAATACTAATTGATCATTATTCATAACAAACATTTGCTGCTCCCCTTCGATAAGCTCTATATGGTCAGAGGATGTTTGAAATGGCAAAAAATTTATTTGCAAAGAAAGAAACTCATTCCGTTTCTTTCCCCCTATGTGATAAGCTCATGGAAGGAGAGCTTACTTTATGTTCATGGTATCCGCATGGAATTCCCAGCAAAGAGAGCAACTCCCACACATAAGTGTATGCGGTTTTTATCTGAAATCGTATCCGTGCTCGTTGGAGGCCCTGAATCAATTTCAGACTCAGTCAAGTGCCGGAGATGAACGATGAACCTCATGCCCACGAAACGCTGGTGGCCAAGGCCCGGCGACCAGGACACAAGGATCCCGAAACGGGCAGCACCAGTAGCGAGGAGAGTCTGAATGGAAGCGTTAATTCCATGACGCCAGCAATTGCCAGTAACGAAGGTCCACCAGAGACTCCGCCAGCGACCCACCAATCTCTCAGAATCTATCTGCTGGAACCATTCATTTTGATTCTTCTCTTCGCCTACAACTTCTCCTGTAAGTTCAGTGATGCTAGCTTGAGGTGATCTTTATTTTAAGGGGATTTCCCTTGGATTTTAGCCACTGTTTTGAAAAATGAAGTCATCTACCAGAGCTGCACGGCCGGTTTTGGTTATCCGGATAATGTTTGCCGGCTGCTGGGCACCAAGAATGCCACAAATGAAACAAAGGTGGGGGATTTATCTTTAGATTAACTTTAAATATTAATTTTTAATTACAGCGAATTGAAGAGGAGGTGCAGCCATACGCTGCTCGTGTCACCTTGGTCATGAGAATGGTGGAGTGCTTTATTCCTGCATTCTGCGGACTCTTTGCTGGCGCCTGGGCAGATCGCTATGGCCGCAAGCCGCTGCTTATGTGCTCTTTTCTAGGTGGGTTCTTGGTAGATCCTTCTATCCTAATCCTAATCCGTCACGTAGGCTATGGCCTGCAGTATGTAATTTCAGCGGCAATCGCCTATTGTGCTATTCAGACTCATGGTCAAGTCAGTCCCTGGTGGTATGTTCTCTCCATTGTGCCGATCTCCTGCTTGGGCAGCAGTGTCACCTACTCCGTGGCCGCCATTTGTTTCATTGGCGATGTCTCCGAGGGCAAAGTGCGTTCTTATAGGTAATAGCATCTTTAAATCAAGACAGGAGATGGATACTTAGTTAGGTTTCACCTCAGACTGATTGCCTACGAGCTGGCCATCTATGTGGGTTTGCTCCTTGGCAGCTTTGCCTCTGGTTATGTGTACGAGGCCACCGATGCCTATGTGGTTTTAAGCATATCTGCTGGTTCCATTCTGGCCGCTCTGTTCCTATTGTCGGCCCTGCTTCCGGAGAGCCTGCCGAAGGGGGAGAGATCCTCAACGACGCCAACAAACGACAGGAATATGCTCTCTCTGCTGAAGGACATGTGGAACAGCTGCAGCAAGCCCCGGGAACATAATAATCGTTCGATTATGCTAACCATTATGGTTGTTTTGCTGTTAACCGCCTTTGTGGCAGGTGAGTTTTTAATCTGTATAATAATTATAATAAAAACTTCCCCTTATTTCGAATGGTACTTTCCCTTTCTCCAGATGGCAGCAACTCGGTGTTTTACCTGTTCATGAGGGCAAAGTTCCATTGGAGCGTAAAACAGTTTACAGAGTACGAGACTGTCAGCATTTTGGTGCCAGCAGTGGCAGGATCTGGCGGAGTAATCTTCATTTGGTCCCTCCGGAAGGTAATTTTAGATCTTAACTAAGCTGAAATCGTACTAAAGATTATGTTTTCTATGGTTGACAGTGCACCAACTCGGCGGTACTGTGGCTGGCATTGGTCTCCCTGCTGAGCCACTCCTCCAGCAGCTTGATGAAGGCCTTTGCCATGGTGAGCTGGCAGATCTATGTGGCTATTGGTCTTGGCGTATTCAAATCCCTGGTGAATCCCATGTGTCGCACCATGATTACCAATCTACTGCCGGCTGATGAACGGGGTAAGCTTTCTAGAGACTTATTTGTTCCTTACTGAACTATCTCTGGTTTCTGGTGCCAGGTAAAATCTTCGCACTACTCGGCGTCGTGCAAAATCTCTCGCCTTTGGTGTCGTCGAGCTTGTATTATGCGATCTACACGAGAACCCTGGACAGTGATCCGGGGATTTTCAATTTATTCAGCACCTTTCTCTACAGTCTCGGAATAATTCTTCTGGGGTAAGTACTTAGGGCTTAGCTTTGCCATACTTTTTGCCTGATTTTTTTTTACTCAATTCTACAGCATCGTTTGGCTTGAAAAGACCAAAAATCGGGTGTACTATGAGCCGGTTTTCAGGTGATTATGGCTCAGAGACTCTCGGAGAGCTGAGCCAACTTTCGCATATCAATTATACAGATGGCCTGGCGCCACCGGGAACTCCCAATCTCAAACAGCAATCATTTATACATCATTTTATACTTATTTACATATTCTCATATCTGCTGTGAATCTCTCTCTGTCAGCCTTCGGGTTGAAAACATTCTCTAATTACAGAAATCGAAATATTTTCTCATTAACAAAAATATGGGTTATTATTGCTGCTGGGGCCAAGCGGCGTGTGCGCCCAGTCACTTGACAGATCTTACGGAATATCTATATAAACAGAAAACAAAAAAAGAGAAAGAAAAAACAATAATAAGAATGTGCAAGCGTTTGTATGGCCAAATGATTGGTGCTAAACTCCAGATTTGAGCTAACGCTAATTCCACTTGCTAATTTTCGATTTTCTGAATTAGTCGCCAGGTTTTTTACACCCTTGATCAATATCGGTTGGTGGGGCCAAAAGGCAGGCGCCTCTATAAACAACAAAAAAAAACGGAATGGAACTCAATTTACGCACAAATTTAATGCCCCAACAGAGCAGAACGAAATCCCTGGAATTCTACCTGGACTGCATTGGTATCAGACCATATCGCATGAATTGTCATCCAGCCGTCATTGAGCCAATTAAAAGCAATATAAAATAATAAGCACGGCCCGATTATCAGAAGTAAATCATAAAATGTGAAAACTATTTAATATCCGTGAGTTCTGGAAACTTGTTAGCCTGTGAATTCTTATTATGTAAGGCCTCATTTTAATTGCCGAGATTTGTTTGACAATAATTCAAATATTATATAATACTGCAATTAATAATAAACTTCGAATGATAAACCACTAATAACTACTAAGATTTACCAGATAAACTTAGACTCTGTAATCTAAAATCTTTAAAAATAATTAAACTCTTACGAAACTTTGGTTTATACGACAATTTCTTTTATTTTAATGAAGTACATTTCTTTTGTAAGATCTGAATTAATTAACTATAGTTATTTTTATACAGAAAATATATTAGTTTTTAATCCCGAATTTGTTACAACTATAAGATTTCATAGCTGTTTCAAACCCTTGCATCCCTTTGTTTCCATTTCACGTCAATTAACATTTTCAAAGGTGTATCACTATTTTTAGCTCTCTCTCAGAAAAAGACTCTGGATTTTTCGAGTTTTAATCTGAGGGATTACTAAACAGCTCTGCCAAACTTCCCATGGGTCTGGCTCGTGCTACTCATTTACACAATCCAAAAATAAGCAAAATCGCAATGAATTGATCGGTGGAGAAAAAAGAAAACAAATATAGTAGGTAAACAAACGAACGAACGAACGACTCAGACTTCGGACCTAGTTTCTCATCCATAGTGCCGAGTTGGTAGTGGAAAACTAAACTTAATTTAGCCGAATCTCATCCACTTTGGAGAGCCAGAATCCAGAGAATTCGCTCGGGTAGTTTTATTTCAGGTGAATCAAGCGAAGCTTCAATTGTTTTTAAGGGCCTTAGATAAACAAGCGTCACCTGCGCCTTCTATCTAAAATAATAAATAATACCCCAACTTTAAAAATGAGAATATATTTTAAATATTTTTAAAAACATTTCAAACGTTTAATTTCAAATAATGAAAATTACTACTTTATCGATTATCTCAAAGAAATATCTTCTTTTTTGAGTGTTATTTTTAGTAACAAAATGTTTATCAAAAAAAGTAATTAAGACTCAAAATTCAATAATCGTTTGCTGTTTCGTTTCTTTTTTGGGAACTTATTTCCTTTGTGACTTAGTTCCAGTCCCAAGGCGAGGCTCTGTGAAAAGGTCACCAAAGAAATAAATCCCCAAATATGTATATATTTTAGTTAAAATAATAAAAATAAATAAACGAAGAACAATTGATTTTCTTAGACTTAATTTTTTCTGTAAAGTTTGGGGAACAATTGGCCATAAGTACAGCTTCGAAATGACGAGGTAGTAATTAATTATTCTAAGGGATACGTGCTAAAATGAGAATGTTAAAATATATTATTTACTATTAAAAAAATCTATTTTAATAAAAATACAAACACGTCTATGCCTTTGTGTGTTTGTGTGGCAGCTTCGGCTTTAGCTTCGAGAGCCGGCCTCCTATAAAAACGGACGGATTTCACGGCTGCCGCTCATTTCGAGAACGAAACTCCAATTGCGAGTTGTTGTCGCCGGATTGGATTTTAGTTCGTGTTCCCCGATATCGCGGCAATCAAACACTTGAATAATAATAATCGAATTACACATTAGTTAACCCATAAATCTGATCGGTAGTGCCGCGTCCCAGGGCTTTTTCTCCCATCGCAGTTACGTGACAAGTGTTGCAATGCTGTGCTAAAACCAAACGCCACTGGGAAGACATTGAAGCGGGTTCAAGAATTTGGCCATAACCATCGGACACCCAAAAATTCGCAGCATAAAGCCAAAATATGGTGGAGAAGGCCACGAATGCGTTCACGCTGGAAAAGCTGCGAAATCTGCAATGGCAAAAGGTGTTTCATATGTTCTACATAGAACCGGTTGTCTTTATGCTGCTGTTCTCGCACACACTGTCGGGTGAGTGACCCCCGTATCCACAGACCCCCGAATCTAGTGACTAGCTTGGTCCCCCATCTGTACAGGCACCATCCAACGCAACCAGATCATCTACCAGACGTGCACGGTCATCTTTCACTACAATGTCTCCGATTGCAAGCAGCTGGACGTGAAGAATGCCAGTGCGGAGATCAATGTGGGTTTGTGTAACTCCTGACCTTGGTCATGACCCTACTCCCTTGTCCTCCTTGCTTTGCAGGCCATTGAAACGGAGCTGCAGCCGTATGTGGCCAACCTATTCCTCACCCGCACCCTCTTGGAGAGCATAGTTCCGGCCTTTTGTGGCCTCTTCATTGGCTCCTGGTCGGATCACTACGGGCGCAAGCCTCTCCTGATTGTGTCCATGATAGGTGAGTCTCACAACCCCCACCAGGTGCGCTCATTAGTATACGCAACCTTAGGGGGTTTTCTTTAAACGTTGCGCTAATAATATATTATTAAAATGTTAAACAAATTAACTCATTAAGCCCTAAAAAAAAGTGTTCCTTATAATTAAATTAAATAAACTAATTAGGGTATAGAGATGATGGAAAAATAATAAATATAAAGTTTAAACACAAACGTAATTGCAATCGTAAACAGGATTTTCGGCTTCCTTCTTGATGTTTTCCGCCATCTGTGAACTGTCCAGCTATTACATGATCAATCCCTGGTGGTATATCCTGGCGACTGTGCCGCATTCGGTGCTCGGTGGCAACTGCGTCTTTTCGGTGGCCGCCTTCTGCTTCATCTCGGACATCACGGACTGCAAGTCGCGGCCATATCGAATGATCTTCATGGAGTCGCTCTTCTTCATCGGCTTGACCAGCGGATCCCTGCTCTCCAGCTTTGTATACGCGGCAGTGGGATCAGCGGCAACCATCGGTCTCTCTGGCTGCATCGTGACCTTTGCCACCTTCTTTGTTATTTTCTTTGTGCCGGAAAGTCTGGACTACAGGAAGGCTCAGGATGCCAAGAATGCCATCGCGGCAACTGGAGATAAGGATTCCAAGGAGAAGGACATACCAATAACCGCCTGTGATCTCCAGGTGGACCGTCTGGGCCTCGACTGTCCTCCGAACTTGAACCAGTTGGAGAAAGGACGGCCGGTTCCATGCGAGCTGCCCACCCCGGCCACCCCGGCCATGAGCTTCGACGAGGATCTGCTGGCCAAATATGTAGAAAAGCTGCCCCAGAAGGCAGAGGAACGCAAGCGACAGCAGACAGAGGAGACGGTGAAGAAGGCGGGCCTGTTCAGCGTGATCCACATCAGAGACATGGTTAGCACCTGCTTCAAGCGACGCGAGCATCACGCGCGCGCCATCATCTGGCTCGTCACCCTGGCCATGTTCCTGTCCATCTTTGTCTTTGGTGAGTTTCAGTCTCTGTCGCCGTATTCCATCCGGAGCTTATATAATAACTTGACTGCAGATGGCGTGATGACGGTGATGTATTTGTTTGTGCGCGAGAAGTTCCACTGGACGGTGAGGGATTACACATTCTTTGAGACGGTTAGCCACCTAGTGCCCATGATCGGGGCTCTTATTGGATTCCTAATCCTGCGGAAGGTATGCGTTTTGATATTAAAGCTAGTTTCCCCTTATTATTAATGAAAAACTCCTTTTATAGGTCTTCCGTTTGTCGGTGGTGACCTTGGCCCTGCTGGCCTTCTTTTCGGAGATATTGAACAATATGGCCAAGGGCTTTGCCACAATGCCTTGGCACATGTACCTCTCGGTGACCCTGGGCGTATTCCGATCCATTTCCGGGCCCATGTGCCGCACCATAGTTTCCAATATAGTGCCACCATCGGATCTGGGTGAGTTATCGCCGTTTTCTAGGTATACTTAACATTCCAGACACAGCTGTTTCTGACGCAAAACAATTGGCAATCAAACACTCTCTTCCCTCGCAGGCAAGATTTTCTCCATCAAAAATGTGCTGCAGTCGTTCGCACCCTTTGGTAAGCAAATCTTTAGCTAGTTCCGTTTGATTGTTAATTACTTTATTGACTCCTTTAACGCTAATTGCAGTCGCTGCTCCCCTGTATACCCTGATCTACAAGCGATCCCTCACCACGTACCCGGGTCTGTTCAACTTCGTCAGCGCGTTCCTGTACCTGCTCTCGTTCGTGTTCATCGGGTAAGCTGGAAACGGAGGAAAGCCCCTCTCCAAAGTCGCTAATTGAACGATCTCACACCCCGTCCCCTCCAGGTACGTCTTGCGAATCAAATACAGGCACAAACAGCACTACGCCAAGGTTCTGAAGTGAGGCGACGGCGACGACGGCAACTGCGGATCTGTGGCCAAATTAACATGTGATCATCCCAAACCAAGCAATAAACATTTACAAGTGAAGCGAATTTAAAGATGCCAATCCGGAAAACGGGCATTAAACTGTGCTCGGGATCAGTTGAACGTATGGATCGTCTTTAACTTGTTTATTTATGTTAGCCTATTAATGTATCGAATATGGTTTAAGTTACTATTAGGAGAATCCAACTTAGCCCAATTAAATTGTTGTAAAGCAAAACTCGTTTTATATATTTATGTTTTCCAAGCGGTCTTTTTAATTACAGGTTAAACTACAATAAAACAAAAACAGACTGCGGCGAATATTTAACTTTGTTATCATAAACTAGTAGATTTATTGTTCGAGCAACTGTTTGCCAAATGGGCTAATTCTGGTTTATTTTCTTAAGTTACAGTTTGTTTTTTTTTTATTTTAAAAACAAAAAACAACTGAGCAAGGTATTCATTTCAGTCGAGAGCTGCTTTATTGCAATTAAATATTTATTATCAGTATCGTTTTAAGCACTAATAACCCATAAAATTAAACGGCAGTCTCTGGACATTAATTGTTAAGTAACAACTGCTTAAAGGTAATGTGAGTGAGCTTGAAGAAGCTGGGTTCGCAAATTTCTTTTCCGAATCATTTCATTTTTGCAATTTTCCATTTAAAGTTTCATAACATGGCTTGATCGATTCTCCTGAATATATAGGGGCTTATGGGGTCGGAAAGAACTCATTTACTAATAAAACATATATTAAAACGCCCACAATCTGTAGTTCAAAATGTGGCCGCATGATGGCGTTTTCGTTCTTACGCCTTCTTACGATGACAGAAAAAAAACAAAAGACTTAGGCTACAAACTTGGCGGACGGCACTGACCTGGTTCAGAAGTTTTGCCAATGATGAACTTAAGCTTAGCAGTTCCATAAAAATCAAATAAATATAATACATTATTTTACATTATTCATACAGAACCTGTCCTCCTGCTAGTCAACTGCTGCTTAATGCTTACAGCAAATATGTATATTTAATGAAATTTTGCCAAACTTCCTGGTGGGGAAGAAAAGGGGTTGGACGGTTACATCCCTAAATATTGAAATAAGGAACAGCTGGAGGAGCAAGCTATACATATTGCAAAAACAGTATATCTACGCAAGAGAAAATCAAACTTACTGATTAGTAAAAGTTCAGTTGGCATTTATTTTAAATGCCTTTTACATGGGGAAATACATAAATGTTTCCTCACTAAATCTTAGACATGTTTATTTTAATTGATTAATTTCTGTAATATTTATTTGATATGTAATAATTTAATGTTAAAAGTTTTAACTGAAAACACAGTTGAACTTGTTGTAAATTTAATTATTTAAATAGTTTTTATCATTGATTCATATATTTTTTCTTCCACTTTCAATACATTTCAACTCATTATTCCACGCCACAAAAAATTCGTAATAATTGGAACAAATTTAATAATACAATTCTGTGTGAATAAATATATATAGTATATTTATACAAATATATATTAGGCCTTAGTCTTTGGTCAATTTGTATCTTAATAAATCCCACCCTAGGGCTAGATTTTTTACTAGTCTTAAGCTAATGGGGTTAACAAATATTTACAATAATACTTATACATGTATATATGTATTAGAAAGTTTCTTCGTAAGTTGGCTTATGAATGGCAAATTCACACTATATTTTTTGGTTTTCTCTCTTCGCCTCCAGAGATCAACTGCCAATGGCCTGGTAGGCGCTGTCATTTCCCATTGATTTTTTAATGCCAAATAGCGTGCTGCAGAGGGATTTTGAATTATTTCCAGAAGTCTTAGAAGAACTTAATAGAACCCAATACTCACGCTGACATGATGTAGCATAAGAAGTAGAGTCCCACGCTGATAAAGTTAAAGATGCCGGGATAAAACTGAACAGTGGCCTGGTACACGGCCGTGTAAAGTGGAGCAGCCCCCAGGGGTGAGATCGACTGCAATGAGGTAGTCAGCGAGAAGATTTTACCTGTAAGGATAGAGAAAACATTTATTAGTTTGCTTATAAATAAAATAAATATATATATATTTTAGGGTCTGAGAGTTCCTTAAATCCCTTTCAACTCACCCAACTCAGAACTGGGAGTTACGGTAGATAGGATGGCTTTGCACATTGGCGACATCACACCGCGCATCATTCCAAGAATTAGGGCAAGGTACATCTCACTTCCATATACGGCCGTGGCCCTCACAGTGCTCTCAAGAACACAGCAGGCGAATGCCAAAAGCGTCATCACAATTGTGGACACTCCAAGCAGGCGACGAAGTAAAACCATAGCCAAGGTGCTGCCCACCAATTGAATGACGGCCCTAGCCGCATTGAACACACTGTAATCCTGGACGGTGTAGTCGAACTGCTTTCGCATAAACATATAGTTCACCGTGTTTTCACCCTCTGAAGAATCAAGGAAATTATGAACTTTTGAGTAAAACAAAATCACCAGTAGGAGTACTCACCCATGGCAAAGACGCACAGCGTCAGCGACATAATAACCATCCATATTATGGCTCGATCGTAATTCTCTCGCTTCTTAATGCAGGTCTTTACGAGCACCTTAACCAGATCCAAGCGGAAGAATTCTCTAATCCGGGAACCCTCTTGTAAACTCTCAGCCTTGAGACTCTCCTTCACAAAGAAGTAGACGTAAAGCAGCGCCATGGAGATGATGATGCCCACTAAGATGAATAGTGCCGACGCACCAATTGCTGCATAAATATAACCACTAGCTACACCGCCGCCCATCATGCCCAGGCCCACAGCAGCTTCCATGGTCACCATTCTGAAAGACAGAAAGTCACCAATATCACAAGGGATACGAAATCTGAGAATAATTAAAACCCACCTCATTGGTCGTCTTTCCGGGCTGGACACATCACCAACATAGCAGTATAGGATGGTGATAAGGGCACAAGTACCGCCACTAAACATAGATGGGGCGGAGGACAACAGGAACCACCAGGGACTGATGTTGGTGGCCGCCGTTATTTGGGTGAGAATGATCAGAATGACAGCACTAACCAGATAGCCTGCAGGAAGAACATTAATATGGGATTCTTGTAAAGATTGGGGAGAGTTACACTCACCTATAAAGGTAGACAGCAGAATTGGACGACGTCCGAACTTGTCCGACCAGGGACCCAGGAAGAGACTCAGAATGGCGGGCACAGTGTTCTCTATAACGGTACTCACCATAGTGATGGTGGAGGCATATTCCTGAACTTGACCCTCAATCTTCTACAGAGAGAGGAAAATGATTAATGATCACTGATTGCCAGGGAATTCTCTAAATCTCTGATAAGCCCCCAAAGTTGTCGTCACATTTCCATGACTCACTATTTAGGCAGCAGGGGTATTTTTCATGGTTTAACTACTTATCTTTTTGCACATGCCATTGACATATCTATCACCAATTTGTATACTGGTGTCGATAACTCTTTTGTGATAAGTCAAGCCTATTAGTCATAAACTTTGGCATTTTCTTTTGTTTTGGTCAACTGATAAGGTATGAAAAAACAGGTGGAACAAATCATATAGGTACATATGCGTAGTGGATACTTTTTAGATACTTTTTAAACTGAAATCTTTATTAATTGACTACTAAAAAAAAAGCTGAATAAATAGGTCATAGGTTTACGTTTAATTAAATTTCCAATTCACTATACTATATACATTATTCCCACAACACACTCATGAAATCTTTCTAATTGCTTGAATTTTATGAATAAAATTAAGTATACGCCGAGTGGGCTCATATTTTCAACTTGCCTTTACTTCATCAGAGGCACGATTCGTACCGAGAAACGGCTCACACTCGGTGGCATTGTATTCCAAGACCGTGACGCAGGTTTGGTATAGTATCTGATTCTGATAGACCGCATCTGGCGGAAGCACAAAACAGATTTATTTACGATCTACCACTAATCGGGAGACTTAAACTCTCGTGAGCACACACACACATACCAGTTAGAAATCGGCCAAAGAAAGCTAGAAAGACGGCTGGTTCCAGCAATAGCGAGCGGGGTCGTCTTAGCCATTTGAGGAACGAGCGATTTGTGGGCGGGGTTACTATGCCAGTTTCTAGCGGCTCGTCGTCGCTGTCAATAATGGGCGCCTCATCATCCCTCGGCATATTTGTTTTGCAGAAGTGAAGGTCACGGTCTAATCGCACAACTTTTCCGAAACAATGCTCCTCAGTGATGGCAGCAATTATCGTTTAGACAAAGGAATTAGCAATTCATTCAGCAAAGGCAATATATCGTAGCGGGAGCAGAGAGCAGAGAGCAGAGCAGTGGGAAACCGAACCTCCGCGCGCGCCGAACTCTAGCGTAACACTAATGCTGGAAATCGACGACGTAAACAAACCAAGCGAGCGATCGCCAATTTGAGCGTTTACTGCGCCCGCCCTATCTCCAAACGCTCCCCAAAAGCGCTCCCACTCCTTGGCTCACTATCTGCGCCCAAACATGTTGATAACAAGATAAGTTTTTGGCGTCGTTACAGTTTATTGTCACACAACTGCACACAGACGATTTATTTTTCCTAACTTTACAATGCTTGCACATGCAAAACACAGATAAAAATCATTGTACATTATACATTATACATTATACATTAATACTTGCACAAAAACGACGTCTTCATATACAAAAATAATTCTGCACGTGCAGAAGGGAAATCAATCTATGAGATACATTCAGCTAAGGCAGTCTTCCAGGTTAACTGCCAATGGCCTGATAGGTGCTGCTGCTGCCCATCGATTTCTGAATGCCGAAAATCACGCTGCAATTAGAATTAATTGTAAATAATAAAAGATAAGCTTACATGGCCTTAAAGCAGAATCTTACGCAATCAGAGTGTAGCAAACAAAGTAGAGTCCGGCGCTGATGAAATTGAAAGCTCCGGGATAAGACTCCACGGTGGCCTTGTAGACGGTTGTGTAGAGGGGAGCTGCTCCCAGCGGTGACACCGATTCCATCGATGTGGTCAGAGCGAATATCTTGCCTAGAGATGAACAAAAAACATGGTGTTTTCAGAGTTAATTGTGCGGCGGAATCCACACGCTTTGCTAATTACTTACCAACTTCGTTGCTGGGAGCCACGTGGGAGAGAATTGCACGACACATGGGTCCCATGACACCGCGCATCATGCCCAGCGTCATGCCCAAGTACAACTCCTGCCAGTAGACAGCCGTGGCTCGTACCGTGCTCTCCAGCACACAGCAGGCGAGGGAAAGCATGGCCATAGTCACGATGGACAGCTTGAAGACCCGGCGCAGCACCACCATGCCCACAATGCTGCCCACGATTTGGATCACAATGCGGGCGGCGTTAAACAGGCTGTAGTCCTTGATAGTCCAGTCAAATTGTTCCTGCACAAACATATAATTCACAGTGCCCTCGCCCTCTGTAATTTCAAAAATCAGTTAGCACCTTTTGTGAAGATCATGGAGCTCAGGAACTTACCCATATCGAAGATGGCTATGGTCAGGGCAACCATAGTAAGCCAAATGATGGCACGATCATAGTTGGGCCTCCTTTGGAAGCAGGTCCGAACCAGATCCTTAACCAAGTCGAAACGGAAGAACTCTCGCAATCGTGACTATAAAAAATCAAGCAATTAATAATAATTTCGATGAGTTTCCTTCGAAAAAACCTACTCCTGTATGGATATCTGCAGGATTTAAGCTCTCAGGCACAAATAAGAAGACAAACAGCAAGGCCAGCGTCATTAGAAGGCCCGCTATGGAAAAAAGAGTCAAAGCATTCGTCGCGGCATAGATATAACCGCTGGCCACATTTCCCACCATCATGCCAGTGCAAAGGGAGGCCTCATTGAGAACCATTCTGAAATTATAACGCAAATATAAAGATTTGTTTGGATCCTATTTGATTCACTATTCACCTCAAAGCTCTTTTCCGTTCCTTGGCCACATCCGAAATGTAGCAATAGATTCCCGTGATTAAGGCACAAGTTCCTCCGCTTAGAACCGAAGGCACTGAGGAAAGGAGGAACCACCAGGGGCTAATATTTGTGGACATGGTTATCCTTGTAATTACTATCAATATTATGGCGCCAGTAAGGTAACCTTTGAAGTGCATATATGAAGGATTATAACAGAGGCTCCTACGAGGAAAAGTTTGTACGAACCAGTGAACGTTGTTAAAAGAATGGGACGCCTGCCAAACTTGTCGGACCAGGGACCCAGAAATAGACTCGCAAAGGCTGGTATTATGCTCTCCAACAAGGAGGTTGTCATCATAATATTGGCCGAATATGTTTGTACTATGATCTCAATTTTCTGGAAAATAAAAAGGTTAAGAAATGCATTAAAAGTAAACTGTACAAGCGTAGATTACGTTTTGCATGATTCACATCGTTGAGTTGTATCTATAATTACAATTTTAACGCCTTGCTGAAGGTCGATACTACCCCGAAAGTTAGTCATAAAAGGTTTTTGTCTACTGCTGTTTTGCTAGCTGAGCTGATAAGACTTAGCAAAAGCTTATCTCTAAGCTTGAAACAATGGAAGTATTTCAATAAAACTTTGATCTGATTTGCTTAATGGTTTTTGCTTTGTCTCGTCCGAAGTTGCACTATGATTATGTGGGTCACTTCTAAGGAGAATAATGTGTATATTAATCGTATATGTATATATACTATTCAAACATGTTATGGTCAGTGAAGTAGAAATAATACTGTGCTCTGTACTAACTTGTATTAAATACAAACTATACAGCAAATTTTTTATTGTAACAGTAATACATTTTTAGGAGAATACATTCAAATAAAAATCATAAGATTCTACAGAATATAAGTAAAATAAGAAAATGTAGCTACTATCTTGACCGCAAGTGTTCCCTGCCAACCGAAACGCCCCGCAAAACAACAACAAAAATTCATACACAGATAAAAACTTTTTAAGCTCATTATCATACATACGAATATATGATTTATACATCTATACTATATATGACTTATTTGACTGTAGTTAGTCGACTTTACTTACTTTATCCGCCTCCGATCCGCGATCGATGCCTAGCAACGGCTCGCATTCTGTGGCATTAAATTTCATGATGGTGACGCAGGTCTGGTAGAGGATCTGATTCTGATAAACCGCCCCTGAAAATATTCAAATTGAGTGACGATAAAGCCACAGATTTCGGATTTGCTCATTACCAATTAAATATCTAGCGAAGAATATCAGGAAAACTGCGGGCTCCAGGATAAACCAACGATAGCTGTTGAGGTCATGCGGGGCAGGAGGCGGGGTAAGGTCCACATTGCTCGCCGGCACTGAGGTGGCATCCAGAATGCGTGGCGCCGCATCTTCGCCAGCCTCCTCCTGGACCAGGGCTTCCGTATCGTTACGAGGCATAATTCTCCACTCGTCACCCGTTCGATTCTTAGTCTGCTGGCGATATCTCGCGGAAATTGGCAGTCGGAATGACGACTACCGCAGATAATGGAATTAGCAATTCATTCGCCTGAATGCAGCGCAGTTTCCGCAGACTTCCAAGCACGACGAAGGGGATTGAGATACTGCTGTGCTCCACCAGCTGCTGTTGTGTCTGCTGCTTCGTGGCAATATCCGCGTTTTATCGTCGTAAGCGTAACTATACAATTATTGGAATGTCACAGTATGTGCGAGTGAATACAGTAGGGTGGATTTTCCAGCGATAAAGTTAATTGTTATTAAAAATAAACTTTCTAAAACAACAGCCACAGAAGCAACAGCTGACCAGTGTTTACCACTGATTGGTGGGCGATGCTGCTAACTTGGTGGAAATGAAAATACCAAAGGAATATTTTAATATTTTTTTTAAGTTTTATTCAAATTTAAATTACAATTATTTACTTAGTAGCGACGCCGATCTCGATCTCCCCGCGAATCTCTATCCCGCTGCTCGTGTCGGCCACCACGGTCGCGTTCCCGCTCCCGTTCGCGATCCCGCCGATCCCTCTCGCCATACCTGTCTCGGTCCCGCATCCTGTCCCGATCCTGGCGCTCTCGGTCCCGATCCTGACGTCCACTAGTTGTCTGCCGCCTATCATAGTCATCGTTCTGGGTGTCCCGATGGCGAACGCGATTCCGCTGGCGGTCATACTCCTCGAGTTCATCGTAATAGTCCCGCGAGCGGGCGTTGTTTCCTTGGCCAGTTCTCCTGTCGCGGTCCCGGCTGCGCGATCTGGAGTTCGAGCGAGCTCTTCGCGGACGTCGAACTGTCGACGATGAGTTCTCCTTTGGCTTATTCGAATCCCGGTCATCCGCCGCCTTCTCCTCGTCACTAGGCAGCTCATCGTCCAAATCTTCGTCCAGCACCGAAACCTTCGGCTCTATCTCGTTGTTCTCCTCCAGAATCGAGCGCTTCTGGATGCGAGGAAGTATAATGTCGCAGACGCGATCGTTGCGCAGCAGTTCGTCAATGTACTCATCCATGTAAACGATCTCGAACTGGCCGGCGCGATTCTGGCGTCGCAGCTTCCGGTTGTCGATGTAAAGCGGTTCCAGATACTTGTAACAGTCGAGAGCAGCTCCCGTGAGACGGAGGTAGAAGGCTCCTAACGCTCTTACGTACTTAAACTCTTCGTTCTTGATAAACTCCACCACAATGTCCTTCTCCGGCTGTATTTGCAGCATCTTGAGCGTGAGGCAAAGGAACTGGGTGGGCTTGATGTTGCCGCCGTAGACGCCGCCCACGAACCGCAACTCCATGGCCTTGTCCACCAGCAGCTCGGCCGTAAGGGCGAAGCACTGTTCCTTCCAGTATTTGGAGTCGTAGATACGGGAGCGGATGATCTTCTCGATGAGGTACTGCGGATTGGTGCCGTGCACGTTTTTAGCCTCCTTCACCGTGCGATTAGCCATGTTGCATTAACTTTAGTTTATTTCTTGTGTGCACGTTAAGATAGTCGCTACATCCGTAAGGGATGTGCGATTTAGTAATTATACCGGCGCAGAAATGCAAAAATATGCCAGATAAATGCAATATTTATTTATTTTCAGCGTCCGCGAGACAGTGTGACCAGCTGATTGAATGTCAAACCCTTGGAATCGAAAAAAATACTGAACGATAGCCACACAGCAATCGTTATCGGGTGACGCATACGAACAAAACAGCTCGCAGACGGGAGGAAACGCAATAGAGGAAAAATTTATATTATTGGCTACATCCATCTGATTAGGGAGTGAAAACGCAGACCAGCCAGGATGAGTTTCTTCGGGAAGATGTTCGGCGGCAAGAAGGAGGTGGCCCCCACCACCGGCGAGGCGATACAGAAGCTGCGCGAGACGGAGAACATGCTGATCAAGAAGCAGGAGTTCCTCGAGGCCAAGATCGAGGACGAGCTGAACATAGCTCGCAAGAATGCGTCCAAAAACAAAAGAGGTATGTGCGTGTAGGTGTGAGTCCTGCAGAGTCTGCAGGAGCTCCGGGCCTGGACCGCGTTGCATGGTCCATGGAAAAAATGACTCATTGTTGCTTTGTTTTTGTTGCGGCTGGTGAGGCCCCCACTTAATCAGCCATTTGCCCGTCGTCACCATAATAGAAAACTCAATAAAACAATTGTATTTCTTCGCCCTTCTCACCCGCATACCATTTGATGCCTGGACGTGTCCGCAAACGCTAAGAACGTAATATAAACATTCCTTTTGATATCAAAACAAACATTCGCCTTGCCGTAGAGTAATTCGAATCCACGCATTGCAAAATTGGCCATCACCATATAGACTAGCAAGCGCTTATATCGTTGAAAGCTCACTAATCCGCCAACTTGGCACTTTTTCAGTGGCCCTGCAAGCGCTCAAAAAGAAGAAGCGCCTGGAGAAGCAGCTACAGCAGATCGATGGCACCCTGTCCACCATTGAGATGCAGCGCGAGGCCCTGGAGAGCGCCAACACAAACACTGCCGTCTTGACCAACATGAAGAGTGCCGCCGAAGCCCTCAAGCATGCCCACCAGAACATGTGAGTCACCCAGGAGCAGGCGAAAAGTGATTCCAGAACTTAATCCTACTTATTTGCTCAATTACAGGGATGTGGACAAGGTGCACGACATGATGGACGACATTGCCGAGCAGCAGGACGTGGCCCGCGAGATATCAGATGCCATTTCCAATCCGGTGGCATTTGGGGCCGACCTCGACGACGAGGATCTCGAGCGGGAACTCGATGAGCTGGAGCAGGAGAACTTTGATAAAGAAATCATTGGTATTCCTGAGCCGACGCCCACATTGCCAGAAGCGCCCACAGAAGATTTGCCAGAGAAGGCGAAGGAGAAGAAGAAGGCGGCGCCTGCCACGACGACCGCAGCTGATGATGGTGAGTGATATTTAAATAACAGCTTATAGTCTTGTTTAATCATATTCATTATATTTCAGATGATCCGGACATGAAGCAGCTGCTGTCCTGGTCCAATTAAATCGAAGCGCTAACGAAATCTCCGCACTGTCCTGCAGATTCACCCCCTAAACCCCCAAACGTTTTTGTTTTAATTAAATAATCGATAATGTTAATTAAGCCAAAATTTTAGTTCGAAGCAAGGAAAGGAGAGATAAACAAGGCAACAATTCCTTTGGCAATCTATCAAACAGTACATCAACTAGGAATGTGATTTAACAAATAAACGAAAGGAGCATATAGTCAGTCCACGCTTTATCCGCAACCGTAGACAAACCCGTAAAAAAACAGTGGAATTCTTGGATATTGTTTATTGAATTTAAATTTAATTTTGTTTCGCTCAACTTCGGTTTGGTTGCAGATCCAATATTCCAACAAACCTAATTCATATTTTTTCGAAAAAAGCATCGTAATATGGTATTGTGACACTCATTATTCCGAAGTTTAAGCTTTTTAATGGAATGTTTCACATAAATAAAGTTAAGAAAAACATTTAATCTCCATAAGAGTTCCCACTTCCATTAACAAAGGTACACACTCTCCGCCTTTAAATTGAATGCATTTTTGAGTAGTTTTATTACAAATAGATCGATTGTACATCAATATCATGTCAACTATGGCTTGATTAATCTATGTACTACGGACTTGGCTAATTAGTGGTCAAGTTGGTATCGAAGGCACTCAGGTCTGCTGCCTCAGACTCTTCACATATCGCACCGGAACCTCGGGCAGGTAAACGCAGACAAAGAACATCAACGGGCCGAACAAAATCATGCAGATCAGCCAGTAGACCAAGCCCAGGATAGTTAGGATGCCCATATAGGAGGGGGATGGGATCGATCGGACGATACGTATGGGATAAAGGTAAATGAATGTCTTGTGTAAAATTGTAATTAAATAACTAGTATCACTAAACACCGGACTCGGCCGCCAATGGAGATGAAGGTGCAACAAGGCAAAAGGCTATATTGTTGCAGCTAGCGCTCCGATGTTCCTAATAGGTTTACAGATATTGCTGCAGGTCACTTTAGATATATGTATATGGATCACGACAACGACGAAATGGCTATGCTGGCGGCGCACACTGCTGCTCAGATCCACACTCGTCTTGTAATCTTCAAGAGCGCCACCTGTAACAAAGCGAAACCAAAGAAATTATTGCATCAGTTGTGGTTGGGGTTATTATTAACGCGTCCGCGGATCTTACAGCGTGCTGGATGTCAGAGAGCCCAATGGTTACTGCCCCAGCTGCTCCGCTGAATCACGCACTTTATATGACCGGCCAAGGCCCACGCCCCAAGCCCAGTTGTGTTATTTTCGGGGCTATCCCCGGCCACTCACATTCTAAATACGGGACTTTTTCAGCTGCTCGCAGCGGCTGTTAATTTGCAACTGAGCCCCCGCCAACTGGTTATGCAGTTCCAGTCCAGATCCCCTCGCATATCCCACTATATCTCGATCTCGCTCAGAACTTTGAGCCACAAAGTTAAGCTCAGCACTCAAAAGTCGGGCGTTCAAGGTGAGCTCTCGAATCTATGACCGCACAAACTGGTTTGGTCTACCAGCCGCCTCTAGAGAACGTTCAGTTACGGTCTCTTGGCAGTTAATTAATCACTTCGATCGGTCTTAACCCCTGGGTGTAATCGACGACAATTGCAGCAGCCATTGAACGTTTATCGCAAGTCCAAAATTACAGCACTTCACGGATCGATCTGGGCACTTATAGGGACTCCATGTGCAATGGCTGATAAGGCACGGCCAGATAATTGAAAATATTTTGTAGAAGTAAGTAAACATCGTAATAAAAACCAAAAACCAGTTCAGGAAATAAAAATGCCCATTAAAAAATGCTTGGGTTTATACACAAAGTATGATAAAGAAGGGGAATGGGGAAAAACAAAGATAGGTATCATTGTATTTATGCTTTAATAAAACTGTCTTGTGTTGACTGTTTGTTATTGAAGGAAGGTTCGTTGATCTATCAGTTTAACTATCTTATCTGGAATTTGCTTGTACTTAGAGTTTAGTTTTGAACAGCTAAGCTAAGCTTTTTAAGTAGTTATGGGAGTATTCTATATGAATAAGTGAATAAGAATGGAATCCCTTGAATACCTTATAAGTGTTAAACACTCCTTAAGTAACCCTATATTCCCTCTTCATAAACTAAAGACCTACGCACTATATAGAGTCTATTATTAACTCTTAAATGGAATACTGGCACATAGAAACCCCAGAAAAAGTATGAAGGAACTAGAAATAGTGAAAACTATGTCGTAGGTATGTTTGTACATATATGTATCCCATCGGAAAATAGAAGATACATACAAAGATCTAACAAACAAACAAAATGGACCCTATCTTATCGTCTCTACCCTCAGTATACACACATTATTACTTCTCCAAAGAAAAATCCTAATTTCTAGAAGAAACTATAACTTACATGATGTAAAAGTAGCTATCACTGTCCTTGCGCTTCACATCGCAGGGATTTCCGCTCTTGCTGGCCCCGGAATTGGATCCGGAACCGGGTTCCGGGTCCGTGTGCTGGGAGCTGGTGCTCCAGCTGCGTCCCCAGCGGCTGCTGGCGGCATTCCCGGCCACACTCGACTGACGGCTGCTGTTGGTCAGGTTTCCATCTTTGGTGGAGCCGGCGAAGAAAGACTTGACGCTATCCATGGCTGAAGCGACCCTCGCTGCGGATCTCGTTCCGATTGGTGGTGATTGGTGTCTGTGTGTGTATGTGTCGAGCCTCCGAAGAAACGCCCGAAATTGATAAAGCTAAAAATACATATAATATACATATAAATTATTTATTTTGACTGAAATCTTGTTTTTTTTGGTGGGCCCGTTGTTGTTTCCAAGTGGGGGCTGGGTTTCTTTCTTTTTTCGGCTCTTGTCGTACGATCTAAATTGAATTAATTTAAGGTGCAGTTTGGAAAACAAGTCGTGTGTATTGATAAGGCCTTAGTATACATTTATTATCGTATCTCCGCGCCCCAGGTGGGGTGGCCATCTTGAAGATTTCTGTTTGCCTTAACCGATTGAGAGTGTAGGTCTTTGTTTCGCCCCAGGGGAGAGTGCGGAATTTTAGATAATGTATATGTACTTAGGCTGATCAAACAGTCTTCGATATAATTATTGCAAGTAGGTGGCAAATGCGTCGTAGTTTCTGGCTAAGTCTAAATATATAGGTGTTGCCGCATACATATTATCAATTAGCAGTTCATTTAAGTTCACTAATGGCTGAGCTGATAATCAAGTCACAAAATCGAAGGAACACGCGTCGCCCGCGGGAGCCATGGGAACTACATAAGCGTGTGCGATTTCGGTTGGGTTTACTAAGTTAGTCGGGCGAAGGGAGGCCTTGGAGTACTCTTTGGTGATAAGGGAGTTTGGAAAAAACAAGTCTGAGATAGCGGCTTTGACCTCGCCAGCGAACCAGCAAACACTGACCTGCCTCAAAAGCTTGCCGCTCGGTGGAGACTTGTGACGCGACTCTGGGCTGCGCTTTCAATTAATTTGACACAATTTCTCCGGCTTCTTTCAGTGCACTCCCTCAGAAACAGCAACGGCAACGATCACTTCACGGAGAGCTGACAGCGGAGAACCGTTTTGCACAATGTCTGCGATCGCACTGAAAACGAAACAAGGCACGGCAACCACAACGGCATCGGCTTCGAGTGATTTTAGTTTTAATCAATTTTAAATGCGAAGGCGTCGTGTGTTGCTATGGTGTGCGTGTCTACCACGCAGGCACCCATACAAGCTAAGGCATACATGGAAAAAAAAAAGACTTTTAATTTTTAATTTTTCAATTTGTATTTAAAAATTTAACAAACATTTCTAGTTGCCTGTTAAATGTGCAAACTGTTTTTAATTTTGATGTATTTATGAATTATCCAATATTTCCTTTAAGTGTACCCGCACACATGCTTATTTTCCACGAGTTTCTTTGGGTGGTGTTGTCGTCTGGAAACCGTCTGGTTCGGTGTTGGTATCTGGTTTTCCCAGGCTGTTTTTCTAGTTTGTTTTGATCGACCCTTCCTTTCTACATTATTTTTGGCTGCATTTGTTTTGGCCATCAAATCTCTGCTCTACCTGTTTCATCACAAAACAGCAACAAAATCTTGCCAACAAACTTCCGCCCTTGCTCTCTGTTTTGCTTTACTTTGTCTTCTCCCCCTCGCGTCGTTTTTCTCTGCCCCCAATCTTTGGTTTTTTGTTGTGCTCTGATGCACGTTGAATGCTATGGACTTTGTACTCTCGTTTTTCCTCAGTTGTAATGCCTGTTTTTACGCATTTACAACAGAATAGTCGACTTGATGGATACTCTTTGCATTCAGTGTGGAAATGTGAATAAACCTTACGAATACGTTGAGATTAGTCACAGGTAAATATCATATTGTTCCGATTTAAACAGATAAATAATAAACAAAATGAGTCATTGACCTAATTAAATTTATTTTCAGTCACCAAGACTGGGAATTCTCTTAAACAATAACCTGCAATCTTTTAATTTTCCCATAAGATTAGATTTAAGAAACCACTATGCTACTAATTTGCTTAAACTTTAAAGTGGAGATAGTAAAATTTGTGGTACTAAAACGCTCTTTACCTTGAATTTTTTGTGCTCTATGAAAAACTGTTTACTTTTCCATTTTAAAATCAAAAGTATTTATTTATTTAAAACATTTAAAACATATACAGATAATTTAAAAATTAATTCTAAAATTTAAAGTAACAAAAGCGCCAAAATTAAACAAAAATACCGTGCTACATATGGTGTACGTGCCTCCTTCCCTGTGAGTGGCAACTAATCGCCATTCACGTCCCAACGCCATCAGGTGCTGTTGTAGCGAATTGTATATATGTAAATTGTTTATAATTAGCAATTTTTCTACGAAACAAACGATTAAATAATGCAGTATTCTGCTTATTAAATGCCAAATTTTGCAACCAGACTGCGCGCCGCGAAAGCCTCTAGACGTGGGACAACAAAAATCGCGAGTAAAACGAGTGCCAAGACACCAAGGCAACCGAAACGAAACAGCAGGAAGAACACAGAGGAGAACACGAACCCCAAAAACACCCCAATCCCCTTCCCCAACCGTTGGGCCGTGACCTGCCAGCGAGCCAGCGAGAACGGCAATAACTGCACGTAAACATCATGGGCAACGCGGGCAGCTCCACCGTGCACATGCAGCGAGAGCGCCACAAGTCGACCGACCTCTCTACGCCGAGCTCTCCCGCACATTTCCGCGACTCGGTTGCAGTCGGCGGTGGAGGAGCGAGTGCGGGCGCAGGCGGTGGAGGGGGCCACGGCGGCGGGAGCAATGCTGGCGCAGCGGCTTTGAGCGGAGCTGGGGCGGGAGGCCAAGCTTTCTCGTTCGACAAAAAGCATACGGCAGTCTTGAACGAGGGCTCGTCGCAAGAAGACGACGACCCGTACTACACTGGAACGGGCACAGGCACGGGCGGCGGAACCAGGCGCACAGCTGATAGCGGCGGCGATTCAACAGCTGTTCTGCGCAGCGGAAGCGGAGAGCACTCCAGCATGGACAACGACGACGAATTGGCGGCCGCAGACGCAGCAGGAATAGGGATCCCATCCCTGGACGATGAGGACCGTAAGACGGCACTGCCCACAGTGCTACGATGGGATGGCGGCGGCAAGAACGTCACCATTTCGGGCACCTTCTCCAACTGGAAGCCCATCACGATGGTGCGCAGCCACGGCAACTTTGTGACCATCATCGATCTGCCGGAGGGCGACCATCAGTACAAATTCTGTGTGGACGGCGAATGGAAGCACGATCCCAAGCTGGTCAGTTGAGTGGAAAATCAATATGACCCATTTCGCTTAGCCATTTAGATGTTTTTTTCAATTCGGGCGCCCCGAATGACGCAGTTACCGATTTTCGTTGGCGTTGTGTAATCGTCGTAAACAAAAACGAAGTCTCCGTCAGTAATCAGCAGTGGATTTCAATTGGTTCAGAGATGCTCGGCTGGCTACTTTCGGGGAGAAGGGTTATTAATGTTATCATTCGAACGCAAAAAGTAAGATTAAAATTAGGCAAACAAACGGAAATCGCTTTAAAGATAAAATATCTCAAGCTAGAAAAGGGAAAAACAAGTTGATAAAGTGCAAGTCCTCTTTTATATTTAACTTATCTGCCTTTAATCAGTTTATAAAAGAATATGTAAATTAACTTTTTCAATTCAATTCAATTGCAATTCTTTTGTCCGAAGTTTATGCAAAACGAAAGCCTTATAGGCAATACCAAAGTCACATACTGGGCGTATTTAAACTAAGCTCCCTTACTTGCGAAATAGGAACATTGGTCTCAGGGAAATTATTCCTAGAAATTGAACCCATAATTAAAAGTAATATCAAACCCTTTTGGCTTTTGTCATCACAAAAACAGATAAGCGAAGCAACCAAGCCCATTTGTAACCCGAATTCCCTTCTATAAACGAAACCGCCATCGAATTTAACGAGTTTTATGGAACCCTACTCCACGTATATAGCCCACAATTACGTATCGATTGCCCGCCCCACAATAATTGCACGCAAAAAAATAGAGCTTATGAATTATTCCTGACTTGGCTCGCCCTGTGAACTATAATTACAGAAAATTGATTATCATTCATCGCTGTTTTCTTTTATTGCAATTACAGAAAAGCGTAGAGAACGACGAAGGACAGAAAAATAACCTGGTTTCCGTGCGGGCCTCCGACTTTGAGGTGTTCCAGGCCCTGGCCAAGGATAGCGAGAACGTGACCAACTACGCAGAGAAGGAGTACTCGCAGGAAGTCCCACAAGTTAAGCCCTGGGAGAAGGTATCCGGACCACCAGTACTGCCACCGCACCTGCTGCAGGTCATCCTCAACAAGGACACGCCTCTTTCGGTGGGTTTTTTGCTAACATTTCGCCTTAAAATCAATTATAATTCTGATTTGCTTCTAGTGCGAACCCACATTGCTGCCGGAACCCAACCATGTGATGCTGAACCACCTGTACGCTCTGTCCATCAAGGATGGCGTCATGGTGCTGAGTGCCACGCATCGGTATCGCAAGAAGTATGTGACCACGCTGCTGTACAAGCCCATTTAGGCTGTGCTCACTGGCTGTTGGTATTTTAGCTGTAGGAACATGGTTATATCGTGGGGGTTCTCTTAGTCCCGGAGCCCTTAAATCGATTCAGGGGTGTGAAAATACCCCTTAAATCGTCTCGCTTGTCAAATCTACTATATGTACTGAAGTGGAAAGTGTGTTTTATTATTCTCTCTTTATTAAGCGTTGTATTTTTATTAGTTATAAATATACGGAACTTGTAAAAATATAAGATTATTGCATTGTGTCATATATAGATTATTATATGTATTTGAATTTACCACTACGAATCGTAAAGCTGTTTCGCTATTTCAACTTGATATGTCGCTAAGTCACGTACTAAGATAATTTAAGCTTCTAAGCCCTGTTTCGCTGCCCTAGAGAGTACAACACTTTGGATTTTGATCAGCGTTTCATTATATCACATGTGTTTCGCGGAATTCTATCGGAATACATACGCGGATAACTATGTATTTTTGGTCTAGACTAACTGAAAAACTTATTGGAACATAGTTGTAGTAGCTGCTGGTCTTCCATTACATTAGCTTCACCTTGTGGTCCAGCGTGCCAGCGTCCAACTTCTTGTTCAGCAGCAAGGACGGCGGAGACGACGACGACGACGACGAAGAGGCGGCGGCAAGAGCCACCGTCTGCTTGGCCAAGAAGCGTTCGTGCATCTTGTTGGCCGTGTGCTGGAACTCGCCATCCTCGTCAAACAGAGCCTTGGTGAAGTACTCCGTGAACAGGCGTCCCATGTACTGGTCCTTGGTGGAGGGCCACCAGCCCTCTAGGAAACCAATGTGGCCGCCCCGGGCCGTGATCACAATGGCCACATGAGTGCACTGATTGGCCGCCTTGATGGGAATGGCGTCCAGCGGCTGGAACGGATCATCTGCAGCACTCAGGCAGAGCAGCGGCACCGAGATGTGGTCCAGCTTGTTGTGCAGCGTAGCGTCCGAGTAATAATCATTGACGTGGGCGTAGCCGAACTGCTTGGCAGTGAACAACTCGTCGAACTCCTTGATGGTCTTGCAGCGAAGTATGCGCTGGATATCGATATCCGAGTCCTGGTAGATCTCCCGGTATATGTCCAGGTGGTTGCGCAAGGTGCGGCACAGACTACCGGCCAGATGGCGTCCCAGCAGGCTGTTGATCACCGGCTTCTCGATGCTGGCACTGCCCTTATGCACGTCCCACGGCACCGAAATTATCTTTGCCGCCGACAGTATGTTTCTGGCTTCTTCGCTCTTGCGGGCCAGGTAGTTTCCGAGGATCAAGCCGCCCATAGAGATGCCTGTGGCACCCAGTTTGCAATGTGCCGGCAGGGTGCGACGCACATGCTGCACCACCTCGCACAGGTCCTCACAGTTAGCGGCACAGTAGAGGCGCGGTGTCTTCAGCTCAATGCCGCCAAGACCTCGATTATTGAACACCACAACCCGCATGCCCGATTGCTGGGCGGCAAAGACCAGGCACTTGATGTACTCCGCCTGAGACTCACCGGTTAGGCCCGGCAGAATAAGGATGCAGGGTGCGCGCTCATCACAGCCCTCCTCCATCCAGTCCAGCGCCACCTCGCCACCATCCTTCAAGGGGAGGATCTCGCGGCGGTAGTTGACGCGCGGCAGACTCTTGGAGCGCAGCAGGCTCGCAAGGACGGTCTGGGCACGACTCTCCACGCACCAGAAGGTGGGCCAGTACTTGTTCTCCAGCGTCGGCACTTGGCGGATCAGATATTGCTTGAACGGCCCGTCCGAACAAGCGATAATCGGTCGCTGTAATGTCGAACGCAATTATGGCATTAGTCACGCGCAAACGGTGATGCAATCGCTCGCCTTTACACTCTCACCTTGACCACCTGGATTAGATAATAGATCACATAGGCCACCACCGCCATGCCCAAGACATGGAGGCGCGGCAAATTGGACAGGTAAGCGTACATCGAGTAGAACATGGCGTCGTGGTCCGTGTGTAGAGATCGCACTGCTAATTTTGAATGGCTTTCTGCCCGGGCCCGGGATAGCGAGCTGAAAGAGCCAGCAAGACGGCAGCAAATGAAATGATTTACAGCGACTGGTTTGTTAGCCTGTTATGGCTGGCATTATGAATGAAATCGCCAGCGGGCGGGGCTAAAAAGGTTAATAAGTGCGAGTACAAGTTGGCTATCTAATCGCGGCGCGGTAATGTATGCACATGGACTCTGATTGAACGAGTGGTCGTCGCAGACAGCGCCCGAGTGGGTGCAGGCGTGATCGGTTACGGTTGGCGGGTACAGAACAGTTAGACGGGACGACGCTTATCGCTCACTCACAGAAGATCTTCTCGGTGGACAGGTTGCGGCAGCATTGGGAGCGGCTGCTTACATATGACGCCTCTTCCGGCGGAGAGGCAGCGAACATCGTGACCCAATGCCGGGACCGGGCTGGGCAAGAGCTCAGACAGGCAGCGGTAGATGGCCGTCTTGTGGACGGGACCGCGGACAAGGGCACCGCACAGCATGGCGGGCGGGAATTCTAAACTAAAACGACGACTAGACTAGTCTGTGTCACTAATCGCTAGCGATTGGGGCCGCGGCGGTGCGGTGCGGGCTAAGTGTGCTACAATCAATGGGTTTCGTCCGGGGGCTCTGCCAATTTTGCTGCCTGGCATAACGTTCCACAAATTTAGTAGCTTACCTTAAAAAGAGGGTGAAAATTAAAGAGTAAATAATAATAATTTTGACAAAAAGAGATAAATTTAGAAGACAAAGCCTGTGACCTGACCGGGCTTGTGTGTGACACAAATCGAAACTGAGCCTGCTGCCCATACAGATCCTATCTATATAGGTTTCGAGTTGACCCCGGCTCGAGGATTCCTCACCCTCCTGCTCATCGGCGTCATCGCGTGTAGCAACAAAATCAATGGGAGTGCGAGTGGGTGGTGGTGGTGGTGGCTATTGATTTGCTTCGGTGGCTAATGCAGGTAATTATCGTGCCAACTATGACGGAATCGAAGCTACTATATATGTCTGATCCGCTTACTTTCTGTTATTCGTAGGCCAAGTACTTTTCAGGAGGACCTTTTCAGTTTTAGATTTTTGTTTTCGTTACACGCACTTATGTAATCTTATAAAAAATATTATGCATTTTTTTGGCGGCCACGGGGAAGGGGACCTTGAACGAAACGACTTTAATGCAATTAAACACTGAGGAAGCTGTTGGGGGAGCGCACTACCAAAAAATAAACACAAGAAACCGTGGGACGCCAAATCCAAATTATTGAGTGCAGCTGTAGTGTGACCAGGAGATTTTCCAGCAGCAACGTTGGAAGGTGCACCTTTCGACCAACCGCATAATTTCAAAAATGTTTAAAAGTTTAAAAAATGTTTAAAGTTTGTGGTAGTCTACCACTAGTTTTACCATTTATTAAACATAGATATAGTTGGGAAATAAGAAATTGTTGAGTTGTTGTAGTAATTTCCTTGGTTCGAGTTCCTGCTAAAACCAGCGCCCGTCTGTTGGAATATTCCAATGCCTTGATGCGGACACACTGCTGGCGAATTTGTTGTAAAAGTGTTTTTGTTCTATTTGCTTGCATAAAACTGCGGGTGCCAAGTGAATTATCCATAATTGCGGCCAAAAAATGCCCGAAAATCAGTGATCAGTGGCCCCAATCCAAGTCCCGGGACAAGCAAGTGAGCAAACATCGCGGTCGGCGAAAATGAATCAGTGACGTCGCGAATCCGAAACGACAAAGAAGAGAAAGAGGAGGAAAGTGGTGGCCCCGTATTGCGTATCATCCGTGTCCGTGTCTCGCCCCATTCCCATTCCCCGTGCATAATCAGTATTATCCGTGCGTCGGACAGCCCGAGTTCGGATTGAACACAATCACAGAAGTCAAACGTACAAAAATATACTGACCGAAACATGTGCTAGGCCCCGAAATGGGATCGCGTATCAAGTAAGTATTCCGTCCGAGATTGCGGCTGCAGTGGGCGTTCCGCTCCGCTGGCCGCCGGCGCAGTGAAGTGCCCCCATTGCTCCCACGAGACGTCACAACATCTCCTCATTCCCAACTCGCAGAAATGACGTTAAGAAGCTCTTCGAGTTCTGGTGCGAGGTCACACCGACTCCTTGGCTGGAAAGGGGCAACAGTCCGAGGAGTGGCAGCCCCGCCACACCAGCCGGCGTGATCGTGGAGAGTTTCCCCGAGGGATACCGTGACAAGGAGGTGCTAGCCGGCATTCCAGCCTTTGCCTTTCCCTGCGAACTAGCGAGGTGCGTATCCCCCTGATCCATCCTGCTCGTTTCCGGTCGCTTGGCCATTAGTCAGAGGGGCGTCCTATAAAAATAATATGCAATAGTAGCAGACGTTGGCCGACTTTACCCAAGACCTGCGATCGGGGACGGGCATAGACAGGCAAAGACAGCGGAGGGTTCCGCCGATGAGTCACCACACACACCACTTCCACCCAGCCAGCCAGCTAGCCAGCCAGCCAAACCAAGCAGCAACAGAGATAGCTTGTCCATGAAACGAATAACCTGTTGTGCTGTTTCGGTGTTTGTTTACACAGCGCGAGTTCGCGTAATGAACTGCTCTTGCCCGCTCGGGGTATTATTCAATGGGCATTGTTCGACGCAACTCGCTTAGCATTTCCTGGAGTGCCGTGGAACTGTATCAATTGGCTTCTTGGCAGCTGCCGCCCAACGCCACCTGGTTAGTCATACGCACCCAGAACAAGAGTCATGGGCTTATGGAGAGCCAGCCCATCCTCCTGTACTTATCTCTGCAGCTGTTGGCGCTACACCACTAACTCATCGCGCGATAAACCGATCGAAAGGGTTGGGAAAAACATGAGAGCAATTAATTGTTTAGTATTGCGGAATTCCAAAAGTTTGCTGAAGCGATTAATTTAGCCAGCGATGACCCCATATATAATATATAATATAGCTTATCGGTATTTACTTAAAAACTGCGCCGTGGAGCGGAGATCTCCTTAGCAGCCATATAATTGAGGTTAAAATAATAGAATCGAGGGATAATAAATAAATATATATTTTTTTTACTTTTAAAACTTTTACCTTGGGACATATTTCTATCAAAAACAGTGTGAAACATTAGCAACTTGTTTATTTACAATCATTCTCTCAAAGTCATAAAAACCAATCTGTGCCAATCTAAATATCTAAACAAATATTTGTTGAAACTTCACGATAATGGCAAAGGAAATATTTGCAAGAGCTCCATAAAATATGTAGATAAAGTAATAACTTCAGGGGACCAATAGGCTATTATCTTGACCGCCACTGCTTGTGTGGAGCCCGCGATAAAGAAAGTCAAGTCCAAGTCAACGTATCAGCAACGTCCAAGATATCCAATATAGCCCCATTTCCTTGAGCACCCGCATGGACAGGCTGCCAGTCAGTCCACCGCCACCGCCGCCGCCTGACTTTGCATATTAAATTGAGTAATGGACACGATCCGAAAGAAACACTTAGATCTAACGACTTTATGTAACCCACCCCAAGTCCGCGAAGAGAAAAAGATCGGGCGAAGCCTAGGCTAAAGCCGAGCAATATGCTAAATCGGCGGACAAAGGGAAACGTGCCCGGGTAATGAGACTGCGCCGTCATTGTCGTTCGTTGCAAAATTGCGATTTATTTAAATTGTTAAATGCGATTTCAACACAATATAATTAATGCGGACATCGCTTCGCATAAAAGCCGAAAGTCATAAGGAAAAATGAAGAAAAACAAACGGAAAGAAAGCAAAAAAGACGACATACGTTATGGCTCATTAAAAAGAGACACGATCGTTATATTGTTTTGAAATTAAATTCCGTACTTCCAGCCTGAAAGTAAAATTGTTAACAAATAAGTTGAATCACTAGAGATATGGGCTATCAATGGTACACCTCAACAATGACTGGGCCCAACTAAAATAATATTTTGTAATCGAAATCTCCAAAACAAGTTGTTTACTATTGCCTGGGAAATATCGCTGAGAGGCAAAGGTAGGGTATTCAACTCGGTACCACCTGAAAATGATAGCAGAAAGCTGAGCGGAAAGAATAACAAAATCCAAGTGATTTGTATGCGTTTATAATTAACTCTGAATTCATTATGTATTGCTTGTTTCGTCACTTTACGACTCGGAAGCTCGTAATTCGTGTATATATTTGGGTTAAGAGGTGAAAACTAAGGCGAATAATCTCAAGAGTATTACTCATAAGGAAAGGGAGCTTGGGGAAATTAGTTGTTGACCTAAATATATTTGCATTATGAAAAATTCCAAGTACTATAATTCTTTTTCCTTTGCATTTTCTATAAGCTATAGCTTCCATATATTGATTATATATCCGTCCAATGTACTTACACTTAATTATAGCTCTGTGTATCCGCTACCAAAGCCAAAACCTCCACAATTCCATCATGCATAACATTGGGCAACGTTTGTATGATGAGCAAGGCCGTCTTCAATGCGCAGGCGGAGGCGGATTGCTACTTTCAATGAACTCCAAACAGCACAGAGTCTTCTTTGTTTTAATATTTTTGTATTTTCCCAATATATACTTAATATTAATACTAATCTCTTGTGGTTTCCCTTAAACACAGCACTTCGGTGCAGACGTATTCATTCGTCCACACCACCGGCGACTCGAAATGGCGCTTCGGCTTTTGCCGGCAAGATCCCAAGGCGAAAACGGCCATGGTGCTGATCACCTACCTGCCGTGGCACGACACTTTCCTCAAGCTGATGCCCATACTTGCCGAACTGAAGCGGACAGATGCCAGCGGTTTTAGGGACTTCCTCTCGGAGGCCTACAACCAGGGTATTCCCGATTCTGGCGGCAGCCTGAGTGTTTTCTACAACAGCGGCCAGAGTGTGAGTAGAGAATCTTTTTGTATTTCTTTATCAAATAATATTAATTGGTTTAAATCCACGCCCCACAGCACTTCGTATTCGAACGTCCGCTACAGTTCCAGTTGCCCAGTATTCCACAAAATGTAAGCTTCAAGATCCTCCAGGAAATTGGAAAGAATTTTAAACATTTTCCCTTCCGCAGCACAACTTGGCCTTGTACTACAGTTTCGCTGAGCCCAAGGAGATGATAGCAGTATTTGCAGCCATGCTTGCGGAGCGCCGTATCATCTTTACCTCACGCAACCTGGATCGGCTATCGTCATGCATCCAGGCGGCGAACGCATTCCTATACCCTATGGTCTGGCAGCATATATTTATACCGGTGCTGCCGCTGGAGTTTAAAGACTATCTGGGTGCCCCCATGCCATATCTGATTGGTGTTCCAGAACCTGTGCTCGAAACTGTAAGTGCCAGCAATTATTTAAATCTCTGCGATTGCGGATTCTCGATTGACATTTTTCTGCTATAGGTAACCAACGATGAGCTCGGCGAAGTTGTGATCTTGGACTGTGATACGAAAATATTCAAGAGCCCCTTCAACGATGTCCACAATCTGCCGGCGGAGATTGTCTCGCAGCTGAAAAAGCATTTGAATCACACGCAGGATCACATAGGCGACCGCATCTCGAAAATCTTCCTCAACGCTCTGGTCCAGCTGATCGGTGGCTATCGGGACGCGGTTGAGTACCACGAGAATAGCAAAACCTTTAATAACGAAAAATTCATCGAATCTCGACCGGCGCATCTGCGCCCATTTCTTGCCAAAATGATGGAGCTGCAGATATTCGCGCAGTTCATCGACGATCGCCTGAAGATGCTCAACAGCGGACTCGGTTTCTCCGACGAGTTCGAGCTGGAGACAGTACGCTATGCGGAGAAGAAGAAGCGACGGAATAACATCATCAAGAACTTTAAGGACAAGGTGAGCCAAGGAGCTGAGAAGTCACTGCCACGGGCCATCATCAGCGTTGACTGTTTGCCTAACCTCATGGTGCAACAACCGCCCCATACCACCACCAACACCACCACCACATCACCCTCACTCCACTCAGTTGGCTCGGAGTGGGCACTATTGGGAGCAGGGAACAGCTTGCATTACTCTCTCACTCTCCGCTGACCATCTAACCCCTATACTCTTAAGTTACTCTTACCACCTGTGCCCACCTTATGATATTCTTTATCTGATTTGATTTGATCTATTCCACAGTACCACTACAGTTTGTCGCGGTTGTTTACCAAGAATTATATTTAGACTGCCAACCAAGTCAAATCTATCCACCAAAAACAAAAAAAAAAGCCAATATAAAACCGAGTAGAATGTAACTCTTCCCACACACCTTATTTGCCATGTTAGTTACCATGATTTCCTTTTATTTTTAATGCAAAAATCAAAATATTTAACGTCCTAACAACAGCAAAAAAAAACTGCACCAAATGATTCATGTTGGCAAGAACTAAACAAATATTAAAACCGTCTAAATGTTTGTTTTCGACGCATTCTCAATTAATAGTTGATAATGTGAAGTAGTTCAATGTTTTAGTTGTTTATTTTTTATCTTATCTCTTTTTTTGTTTTTGTTTTTTTGTCATAATTTTTGTTTAAACCTAATTAAACACACTCAAGTCAAACTCTTAGATATTTTCAACTTCAAACTGACGCGACTTTTATTAACTCTAAAGCTTTTGGTTAAGGATTTAAATTGAGGCTTTTATACTAATATTTGGAACACTTTTCTCTTTATAAATAACTATTTTATTTAAGTAAGAGAAAAAGTTTAAAGAACAGTCAAAAAAAAAATGGGTTTAGAGCTATTTTGGGACTTTGAAAAATTATCAACTGTTATAAGCTAATTATGGTGAAAGGCATAGCCTAAAGCTACTCTTGCTTCCTATTTATATATTTCAAGTAAACACACAAACATTGCAGACGTTTCTAACTTTCTTTTTATGATTCGTATGCATACATCACAATACAAAATGATATTTTTCTTGGGCTTTTTGACTAATCTATTAACCCTAACTAACATTTGCAAGTGCGAATCGATGGCCTTAGGCTGTGTTTCCCGGAACACACTCTTTGATCGCAGATTATTATCATAGCCATGTCAAGCCCCATTGACCAAGTGATCCCCGCAGTACCACCCCATTTCCTATACCCATATATATTATCCATATCAGCATTGTCATCGTAGTCATTAAGCGTAGTTAGCCATAGCTTAAATAACTCTCTGGTCGTTCTGTGCATCTCATTCTCACACGGTATCTCGCCCGTATCTTTGTGCGTCTCTCTTTCATATATATATACGCCGCTTGGATCGCTCATCCCACACACACGCGCTGCTCTTCCTCTGTGCTTTCTGCTCTCGCTCGACGGTTGTGACGAAAAATCGTTTTCTGATCCAAAAACATGCGTCTAACTATTGCAGACTAATCCGGCTGTAAAGTCTGCCGTCAAATCGGTGAGTGGTCCGAACCCCCAAACTGTGTTGTTTCCCCCCTGCGCGTCCTGAGGATTCTGTGTGGAGGAATATCCCAATAATTTCTAATATTTTATATTTCCAATCCCTTTAACCAGGTGAAAGAGGGCTCGAAGGGCATGAAGACCGCCTACAAGGGCCTGAAGACCAAATTCCGAGAGAACGGCAATCAGTTCGGCGGCACGCACTTCCACTTTGGTCTGGGATCGCCGAATCACTCGGATCGCCCTGACGGCGCTAGCAGCGGATACGCAAGGAACGGCAAAGCCATTGGAGCGGCACACCACTCGGCGCCAAGTTCTCCAGTGACCAGTAAGAGGCTCGATGGAATCAGCTCTAGCATCAGTTCCGCCACCGGGGGCAGCAGCAGTGGCGGCTCCGGTGGCAGGGAGCCAAGGGAGTTCCAGCGACGCGGCCCCATACCGCTGGCCATGTCTAGCTCGAGCAGCCACATTCAGCCGAACGGCCATGCGTACGGTTCGGGTGCTGGTGCTCATTACGGTCATCACCTCGCTGCGTCTCCTGCTGTTAGCTCGGCGAGTTCGGTCGGCTCATCGTCGGAGATGAATCTGTCGCAGGAGCTGCAAAACCATCCGCTGTTCAAGACCCCGGCCGTGGATCGCAGTGTAAGTAGTCTGGTGCGTGCATACGAGCTCCGGCTGCAGCAGCTCGAGGAGCCGCAGCTCAGCCGTTCACCTGCTTGCCGCAAAGCTAACTCCACCCCTCATCTCGATGTGCTGTGAATTTATGTTGTTCTCTTCATGCTCTTCTTGTTTTTGTTTCCGTCTCTGTGTCGTGTCTGTGTCCCCAACTACATCTGTGTGTCGCCATCGATCGAACGTCTGCCTCATGTCATGCCCACGAACACACAAATCCACGCCACACCACTTCATACACACACACACACACACCGAATCATACGATTTACATTTGCACCTACCATCCACCGAACCACCTTCATTCCCACAACCACTGCCATCGGCCCGAGCAGCTTAAGCCAAACGCAGAGCACAAGCGAGGAGGAGCACCGCCGGCTCGACCGCCGCCTCCGCAGACCACGCAGCCCGCCTCCTACTACAACCATCCATACGCGTCGCATCCGCATGTGGAGACCAAGCCGCCGCGACACACCTCCACTCCGACCAGGCCACGACAGCCACTGCCCAACGCCGACTCCAGCAGCTTTGACAGTCCGCCGGACGTGCAATCACCACCGATTCCGCCCCGGAGGCAAGGCAGCTCGAATACCCTGGTGGCCGCAACGGCCGCTGCCGTCTGCGCGGAGATTAGTAAACTGGAACGCAACTGCTGGCGAGATGAGCCCGCCAACGGGAACAACGGGTCCATACGCAACTCCAACGCATCCTCGTCGTCAGTGACTTCGTCATCCAGCTCATCGGGCGCATCTTTCGTGACGGCTGCCTCGACATTCTCGCACTTGAACGTCTCCGATCCGCCCGTTCCGACGCCCCGGGCCAAGAGAGAGGTACACCAGCAGCGACGTAATTTAACTAAATCCATCCCGGTTGTGGTTCCCAACTCGAACGCGCACACTAACCCACATCAAGGGCCCTCATGTAGTCTTCCCCTTAAACTCCTATATTCATTATCCGATCCAATCTAATGTCATTCAGCAGCTGATGATTCCCTGATCCCTTGAACGACGTAGATAAATTTTAGTATGTCTGTTACGCATTTAAAGATTCCTGTTCAGAATGAGCGTCCATAAGAAGGATACATTCCTTCCATGTTTTTAATATCTATTTTTTTGTTTATAAATTTTTTAATAAGAAAAGTATTGTTTCTCAGACTCTAGACCTTGAAAATCCCTGCTGATCCAAGTTCTTTATAAAGGGATTAAACTTTTGAAGAACTAATTAACATTTATGACTAGTCAAGGGCGTACAGAAATGTATGCTTCAACCACTAACACATATTAAACAATATTTAACAGGGAAAGTCCGCTAACCACCTATTACTTTAGAATCCTACAAATTATACAATTTTGTTCATTTCATTTCACTCTCTATCACTTGATCAACTTGCACCCATTATCAGTAGCTCGCACCTGTAGTTAGATGCTTGTTGTAAACGCTTTAAAGTTAGTATAAGTTCAAGTTCGCGTAGTTCATGTACATTTCGCACAAGTTGCTTTAAGCATCACCGTAGATTCCAGCAACATCACGCCCAAAGCTTTCTAACCACCCAACCACCTCTGTGCCTCCCCTACCCTCAGCAGCAGCAACAGCAGCTGGAGCAGCAATCCAAACTGGAGGACAGCATGAACGATCTGATATCGCTGGACGATAGCAACAACACCAGCTTCGACCTGGAGGACTTTGATCCGCTGAATCAAAATGCCCGCCCGCTGCCACCGCTGAGCAAGGCGTTTAGCAAGAAGTCCAGCACATTGCCAGCGGGAGTCAACAGCTCTGTGGTTGCTGCCGGAAGCATTAGTAATCCACTGTACCCGTACTTTGCACCCAAACACATGGCCACCGTGGCTGCGGTGACGGGCAGGTCACCACCAGTTATGCACCCACCGCAGATTCAGCGCAATACCATTGCGGTCAAGCCGGACGACGACTTTGAGCTGTTGCGGAAGTACGGACTGGACCAGTTCAGCCTCAATGGCACCGCGGCGGAGAAGCAGCCGCAGCAGCAGCTAACCACTGGCAAGGGCATGAACAACTGGACAACATTCGATTAGAGAGGAGCAGGAGGAGAGTGCACAACCAGCTGGAAATATGATACCAAAATAAGTGTGATTGATAAATTGTGTTGTAAATAGCTAGAAGATAGGCAGCAGCGGATGCAGATAGAACGTACGAGAGAGAGCGTTGACAGTAATATAACATATAGCAACTATTTCTTCGAAACACTATATGTCTACCATTTAGTCAGTTAGGTTTATTCGGTGGCCCGTTCGTAAAAGGATCAAATTAAAGCGCTTGTTTGTGTATATAACAGTTTAGTGGCAAGTTGTACGAATTTGCTTGCATCCGGAACTCTCACTAACCTACTACATATATTGTACACTGGACTTCCAAATCAAAAAGACACTCGAGAATACATATATATATATAAAGTAGCAAGAATTTAAGCCAATTAGCCTAACAAATTACCAATAAAAAGTGCTGAAAACAAATTCGATTTTAAAAACATTCATAGAAATTATGGGGGATTTATTTATTTTGGATTTTTTTATTCTGTTGTCGAGATTCAAAAGCAAAGGGCTAGAAGAAGGCTTAGTCCATCTAGATTCCCCCTAACTTGGTCCTATTCTCGGCCATGCAGTTCTGGATGCGTGTCTGCAGTGCCCTGGCACCCTGCAGGTTGATCTCTTCGTTCTCTGGCAACAGTTTCTCCATGCGCTCCAGCCAGGCTCTGATCTGCGGGTACTTCTCTCGCTCCACCGGAATGAGCAAATCCAACGTAACGATCGACGTGTGGATTGAGACATCGGCTACGCTTAGTTCATTGCCCACCACAAAAGTACCCTTCTCAAGGAAGTGCTCCAGATCGGCGTAGGCATTGTGGCAAAGGGTGAGTGATCGCTGGTTGAACTCACCCTCGCCGCCGTAGATATTCCGCGCCACAATGTCTTTGATCACCTGGAAGAGCACGCCACTCTCGTAATACATGCGATGATCGATGTGGGCTCTCCTCTTCAGATCCTTTGGATACAGCGCGTCATTCTGGGCGTACTTGGCCACCATGAAGCACACGATGGCATGACTGTCCACATAAACCTCGCCATCGGTGTCCACAAACACGGGAATCTGGTGCTGGGGATTGAGCTGTACAAAAAATAGGATTAGAACAATGCATGAAAGAGCGTCCTGCCACAAACCTTGATGAACTCCTCGCTCAAGTGCTCCTTCTTGGCAAAGTCAACGGGCCTGGCGATATATAAATAAATAAATAAAGAAAAAGTGGCCACCACGTTGGTCCAGCGCCTCCCCTTCTCCCGACTTACTTGAGCTCCAGATCCAGACCAATTAGCTTGGCAGTAAGGATGCAGGCTCTAGCCGGAGGGCTGAACAGGGCGTAGTACAATGTTGGCTTCGACGACGACGACATTCTTCGAAAGAATTCAAGAAACGAATGGCGATCAAGGTCAACCAGTAGCCAATGGCATGGGCGCGGCAAGGGGAGAATGGATAAACTTGTTTTCTACCCTAAAATGCTCACATCCTATTAGTTAACTAACGAAATACCTTTAAAGTAACAGAGAAATGCGAAGATATTATATTTAAATCCGAAGAATCGTTAGTTTTCCGGTGCAGAAAGTCCCCGCATAAATATTTTCGAATGACGCCCATGGCCAACAAGTAAAAGTACGAGAGCGTGGGGTTGCCAACTTGGAGCAATGTCTCCACCAACTGACAGTTGCTAATGGGCGGGAATTTTCAAAAAGGCTGTGACGGATGCAGCTTTATTCGGTGCAAGTGCTTACGTCTAGGGCGTGCTTAATCGTTTTCTCTAGCTTAACGAATACTACTACTTGAACATGTAACAGACTTAGGTTGCTACAAGATACTCAACGAATTGTGTTGCAAACTAAATTACAAGTCTAATTCTTTGGGATCGCCCACAGCGATAGCGACAGTGTCTCTAAGGAGTCTCTAAGGAGAGCAGCGGCGACGGGGGCGTCGGCGGAGGCCGACTAGGGCGAATCAAGAAGATCAATTACGGAATCCTCTTTGCTCTTAGCCGCAACAATACCGTCCTTTTCGTCTGCAAGTAAAGAAAAGGGTTCGGGTGGGCTCAATTAAAAACAGGATGCCAAAAATCAAAAGTAGTTAATTAACTTAACAACTGAAATAAGTAACCCCCAATGAAAACACAGCAGGCCCTTGGTTGAAAATTGTTTAATAATAATAATTATTATATTAATATAGTTAGAGTACACACATCTCCATCCTCCTTGTACATTGATTTCATTTTTGTTCGTCCGATCGAGGGTAATAGGTTTTGGCATTAAACAAAATCAGGAAAATCATCAAGTTTTCTAATTCAACGCGATCTTAAAACATAATTTATAAATCCGTGGTACGGTTTGAGCTTAAATAACAGAGCTTCCCTTGCTTGATATCTTTATATATAGTATATACTTAGTCCGTCCGTAGCTTCCATTTGATTTTTATTCAATAAAAACTCGGGTTTTTGCTGCCAATACACACGGATTTTAATGGAATATTTTAAACAACATCAAACTACTCCAGTCTGGAATCCGCATTCCAAGTCCGTTGGTAAATAATAATAAAAATAACTTAATTAAATTAAATGTCGGGGTGCTTGGTGAACTCCTCTCTCGCTTCGCTCCTCGTTTAGGAATACGAATCACACCCAGTTTGCATTGGCAGGACTTAAGGCTAACATCCGATTTAGGTATGTACGCTTAATAATAATGTTAGTGCGTAGGGCGAGTAATTTTTTGCGGGTGGCTTAGGCTTAACGTCTTGCAACTGCCCGCTGCGATTGCGAAAGAGAAATAAATTAATTGCATTTCCTATTGTTAATTGCTAATGAATGCTGCTGCTAATTGGTACAATTCCTAAAATTACTTCACTTATTTTGTTTCTCTGTGGGTTTGTTGTGTGTGTGTGTGTGTGTGGCTTGTGGTTTGTGGAGAAACCCCTGGGAGAAACGTAACATAAATACTCGAGACGACACAAAAGTGACAAACACAAGACATAAACAAAATAGTAGTGGGTAAGGCAACTGAGAGGGAGCGGCAGTAGCAATGATCTGGCCGATCTGTATCTGCCGCGGGGGAACTGGACACGACAGTAGTCACTGGGAGGGACCTGGGACCCACTCCTATAAAGCCTGTCTGTTATGCCTGCGTCCTGGAACAACACACAAGAATTACGTAGCATCAGTTGGTTGTTTGCGATTGATCGCGATTGAAAGCATGTGAAAGTGATGGAAGGTAGTGTCTGCGGATGGAACGCCAGCGAATAGAAAGTAGCCTCTGAGGTAAGATCTGGTCATGGGTCGCCGGGCGAGGAGAGGAGCGAACGATAACAGAAGCTGGGTTAACCAAATCAAAGACTTGATGACAATGAGAATGAGGTGCGGGCTGTGAGATGTGCGATAGATGCGTAGTAGGATGTGGGTGGTGGTCCTGCCTAGGGACCGGCATTCTGACTCTGGCCGGAGGAGGATGCGGAAGCCGTGGCAGCTGCAGCAGCCGCAACCGCAGCCAGATCCAACAGTTGGAAATGCTTTTGATCCGCCACCGCAGCAGCCAAAGATTCCAGGAGGGAGGCATGAACGGCTGCTGCCGTTCCCGGCTGTTCGAGCTGTTGCTGCTGCAGCTGCTGCAATTGCAGTTGCTGGTCTAAGACTTGCTGCATCTCTGACGGCGATTGGTGTCGGGCCTGCTGCAGGTCTGGGGACTCTAGTAGGAGTTTCATCCGCGCCAGGGCAGCATTGAGTTAAACAGGACACACAAAAAGAGCAGGGGAAGAAGAGAAGAAGGGAGAAAGAGAAAAGACAAAGAAATGCACAAGTTACTTCAGTTTATATCAATAATAATCATCATTAACACATCAACAGCAATCCAAAAAGAAAAAAAAATGCCTCCACTAATAAGCTACTTTGATTTATTAACATTTTCACATAAATACGGGTACATGGCATGGCATAGTTTGGATTAATCGTTGACAATCATTAAAAAAACATCAGAGGAACACAACGTATGACAAAAATTCGGGGTTGTTGGAATCAACCAAAATGAATCGGCTGCTGCTGCTGTTTATCCCACCTTGGGTTTTCTGCAAGAATTTACGGGGATTAAAGTATAAGGTTGCGGGCACCTGCCCTTTTCCTGATCCTTTGATGCCAAAAACCTACCGTGGTCGCAGCCGTTTGTCCAAATAATGCCTATCAACAGGTTTGTAAATGGATTGCTGTTTTGTTGGTGCCTTAAATACATTCACATCTACAATGCAAGCAAAGAAAGCGGAGACAATAATAAAATCAAGGCCCTGGAAGCGAACTCTTTTTTGGTCTACTTAGTCTAGCAAAGTGTTGGCTGGAGAAATACATCCATGAAACTTACGAAAAGTTTGTACATCTGCCTCGATTATGAAGTTAATAATCTTAAAAGGAGACTACTTTATACTGGGTAATCGCACTAAACACCGAATGGGGAGCTAGCAGCTATGAATATTCGAAAACACTGAATGTGTGATGAGGAAATGGTAATCAAATTTGAAATGTACATAGTTCCTTTACCATACACTTTCTCCTAATCCAGTGTACAGAGAATCGTATCTAATAGAACCTTGTTTTCAATGTTTGAATCACTCAAATATAAAATTATTTTGCAATAAATGTGTAACCGGTACCTTGGAAGGATGAATTCACTTTCTCTCTGTTTAAAATGCTTAATGTATGAGTGGGGAGTGTGCGCGTGTGAGTCTGTGTGAGTGCGTGGGATGTGTGTATGGTTGCTTAATCTACGTTAACCTAGGGTCTACATCAGCACTTTGTAATATATATATATATATACATATGCATATACATATATATACAGATGTATATATATATAAAGGATTCTTGGCTATACATTTTTATGATTGGTTTACTTATTGCAAAAATGGATCCAACGTACCAGATTGCTGGGGCTGCTGTGCCGGCGTATAAGCACGTTGGCCGCCACCGCTGCCGTTCGACGTGGAACTAGCGACGGCTTGTTTTGCAGGTGGACGACGCTTAGCCAGCGGCATGTCGTCGTCGGAATCGCTCAACGTCAGATCAACCTGTTGCATCGATAATCAAGATTAATAAGTAAATGTAGGCAAAAGAACTCTTGGTCATCGAACTCACAGTTTCACTGTTCGACGTGGACGTTGGCTGTTCGTCCGGTGCTGGAGACAAGTCGCTCTTCACTGGCTTTGCATCGTCCGTAATGAGTTCTGAAACGAAAACGCAATCTAATTACTGCTCAAATACATAAATGACCGAGTTTAATGCTCTCACCTATATCGTCTGATATGACCTCAACTTTCTGTACAGGCTTTGATGGAGTATCCAGGATCTGCGCCTCGCTACGCAGCCCTGGTGTGCTCCAGGATCCATCCTGGTGCAGCTGGATCTCTGTGTCATCGCTCTTGAGCAGTGTTGAGTTTAAAACCTCTTGGAAATACCCATCTATGACCAGGTTGTCGTAAATGGCCGGCTTATCGCAGACGGGACAGTTCCAGGTGGGCTTACGCTCATTCATTTGCAGGTATAAACTTGCGTCGAAGCACTGCAGATGCGAGCAGGTGGATGCCCGGCACGGCAGCAGCATCTTCATTTTACCCAACGGGCAATTGAGAGACACCTTAAGCATGGTTGTGGCTATCTCGCAGTCTGCATCCTCCGTCAGCTTCTCCTTGACTGTAATTATTGTTGGAGGATTAGTAATTATTTTCCCAAAAAAATACAATTCGGATTAAAGAAACCTACTTAAGGCTCGTGTGTAGTCCACCGGCTTGACACCCTTTGTTTTCATGCGCTGCAGGAGCTGTGCGGAGGTGAGCTTCTTCACCAGGTAGACGGCTAGACAGTAGCTGCGCGTGTAGTCTGGGCACCACTGCACCATAATAGTGTTCGTGACAGTCGGCGACAGCTTTACATTGGAGGTGACGTTTACGGGACGAGGCGGCCGCTTCGGCTCTACATTTGGTCGGTTTGTAGGAATGACATTCTGGGGAAAGAGGAGATAGATGTTACTCTAAGTAGGGCTGTGTGCGGAGTTGGATACTCACAGGCAGCTGGCAAAGCTTATTGTTGACCTTCACATTTACATTCGGCGGAAAGCAATCTTCCTGATCGCAAGATGTCTCAACCAAGCAGAAGCGCAGTTGCACTTGGATTGCATGCTCAACTTTTGAGCTGTTGCGAATATCCCGATTTGAAGCTATTTCAGTAGCCTGCTGGGGTGTAAGTGTGAAGTAGAATGGGACCTCTTGAACACGTTGCGTGTTCCGAGGCACCAGCGTAGATGGCTTGATCAGGGTGCCGAGAACATCGTAAAAGGCGAGCTTTTTCAGCCGCACGTCTGGATGGATGGGCAGCGTGTTGTTAATGCTGTGAGTGGGTAGGAATGGCGCGCCACCGACCACGGGCATCTGGGCGCCCGGTACCTGGCCACCGGGCCCGCCCCCTACCAGCCCCATCTGATTTTGCTGCACGGCGGGCGGCAGCTGGATGTGTGAATACATCCTGGTTGGATCTATGTACTGCAGGGTGGCGGATTGCTCTTGCACGGACTGGGCGTAGACTTCCTGGACCTTCGGGGCTAGCAGTTCCAAGTTGGTGCGTAGAAATGCCAGAATTCGGCTCTGCAGATCGGTTTTTCGTCCAGCGAAGGAGATGTTCAGAAATGACAAGATTTTTTGCAGCTCTACTACACGTAGCATCTGCACCATTTGCTCACATTCCTGCAGAAAAATGGCGGAGAAAACAAACCAAAATCAGTTAGTTGTCAGTGTCGGAATAGCGGGACTTCACACCAAGCGCCCACTCACACACACACAGTAAGAGCGTTCACTCAAATGTGTGCGAAAACACGGTGCAAGTACGCGTTTTCGCATATGTACGCGATGCGTGTGTATGTACATTGTACACTCGTCAAAAGGGCGTCCGGCGTTCTAAATGCCCATCCTGCAGAAATGGGCTTTCACCGAACAATCGCCGTGCTCTTTGACACCTTGCGAAAAATTTCGGCTTCGCAAATTACACTTCTTTCAGGCAGCACCGGATGGGTTTGAATCAGTCGCATGCCACCAAATCATTACCTAGCTGGGCAAACATGGCGTTTAAGAAAGTGCCTCATTTCTGGCAACCGATCCGCTTTTAATGGCTTATGACAACCGCTAACAGGAATATTGAAGCAGGACGAAAATTTTGCGCGAAAAGGCAGTTTCTTTTGGACAGACCCGTAGAACAAACGAACGAACAAATGCCTTTTTTTGTCCCACAAATTTTGTTTTGTCCGCACGGTCTGAAGAAATATGGCGGATGGCAGTGTTGCAAAGAGACCCCGGGATTCTATTTTCTCACGGTCGACAGGGCACACTATATTTCTGTGGTCACTTTGCTTATCAATCAACCCATATTTTAGGAAAATTGTTTATATGCTAAACTACTGAATTAAACAGAAAGGGGAAAACGCACCTTGTATTTGCCAGCATCAAAGGAGTTCACTGCTGTCGGCACCAACGCTGCTGATTGCTGTCCAGGCCCCGTAATAGTAGCGGCATTTTCCGCCTGCGTGCGAGCCGTCTGCGAGCGGGTCTTTCGCATTACTATTCTTTTCTATCCTTTCGGCGTTGCGCAGTCAGCAAAGCATTTGCAGTCTCGAGAGCACTTAAAAACAATAAATTTTAGCGTTTTTTAAACCATTTGCGAGCACAACAAAAAATATTTATCGCGGCGTCTCCGCAAGTAGTCGCAGTGTATGCAGGATAGTGCTGGAAAACACAGGCGTTGCCAAACAATCGATGACTAGAGCTGCCAAGCGATTGACAGCAAAACACCCTAACGCCTGCTTTTGTTTATAAATTGTACGTTACATTATCAGAATCCTAATTCGCTAGGCATTTATTTAATTGTACAAATATGAGTCTAACTATGCGTGTGTGTGGTATAAAAGAGGGACCAGCGCTTGGCGTTGGCCTAGAAGAAGTCCATCTCCCCGCAATTTACATCCAGAAAGTCATCGTCGTAGCTAATTAGCTCCTTTAGTCCCACGGCTCCTTGAGCCGCTGCTGCAGCCTTCGATGTGGATGGTAAATCAGAGTTATCCACGAGATTAATGTTGATCTCGTGTGTCTTATACTCGGGGCTGTCCGGCTCTTGGCCAGCTCCGACTGGCGAAGGCGGGGGATTCGACACTGTTAAAAGAGATGAGCAATTAGTTACAGAACAATTTTCGACTATCTCTATATTACAATTGCCGGGCTGATTCTCGGCGCTGAGCTCGTCGCCCTGCATGTAGTGTTCCTTCCTTTGGCTTAGCGTAGGCAGCTCGGTGCTCTGCTTGCTCAGGCACTTCTTCAGCTCCTCAACTTTCCGGTCCCGCATCAGGGTTTCAATCTGCTTTCGCGACTTGTTCAGGCTTTGACGATCTTCGTTGAAAATTGACTTTTGCTGCTCCTGTGAGATACTGTTGTGGTGCTTCAGCAGGAACAAAAATACACCGCCCGGTGTACGTCTCCGCTTGCCATTCTGCGAATGAGAAAGTATTGCATTAAAAAACGGGCTTCTCATGTGGCGGACTACTCACTTTAATCATCATGCCGCCATCGGCTTCGATCCGCTGAGTCTCTTTATATAGTTCCATGGGCAAATCCATGCCAAGCACTTCTACCACACGAACTTGGAACAAAATAAAGTGGATTAGATATTAAAAGCCAATTTACCTAAAATGTAACTCACCCAGCAATTCATCCTTTTCCTCGTATAGTTTGCTAGCCATTTCAGTGGCCACATCTGAGGGATCACGTCCGGCCACATCTTTTAGATCTAGAATGTGCCTCGGCTCGCAAGAGTCGGAAGAGCCACTGGCCGACGATGTGCCGCGCCGTGATCTGTGGCCCAGGCGGCTTTTTACCGCCCCGCGCTGTGGATATTCATGCGTGGGGCGACTGGAGGGACGTCCTCGTTTGTGAGCCGGATGCGATGACTCCCCACCGTCGTCCGATGAGTTTGAGAGTCGGCGCTTTAGAGTGTTCTCCCCGTTAAGCCGGAAGCGGAGGGAGAAATCGTAGTTCTCCACATTTCGATCTCTGCCGCTCCTTGTGACGTCGCAACCACGCATATTCTCGCTAAGCGCATCCTCCTGCAATGCTGCCGTCCACACATTGTACTTTTTGAAGCGGGTACGATTGGGTTGCATCTCGGCGTCCGATGGCGGCACTCGCCGCATCACCGTCCGCTGGATTCGCTTTTTCCTCTTTTTGTGACTGCCGCCTCCGGTGGAGTCCGTGCGTATCTTCTTGATACATCCATCCTCGGAGGACTCTGCCGAGGAGGAGTCACTGTTGGTCTGGGACTCGTCCTCCAGTGCAGTCTGGATCTGATGGCAGGTGGTGAGGGGGCTGGTAACTTTTTCGGCACCTGCGGGACGCTGCAACGGCGTATAAACGCCATCATCGTCGCTATCCGACAGCTGAAATTGGCACCGAAGGTGGATTATCATTAGATCAATAGGTACCGCTTGGTTACCTCGCCGTCCTCCAGGTCAACGTCATTAGAGTGCAGTTCCATCATTTTGTCGTCAGGCGAGAGAAAATTAAGTCTTCGTTGGTAGTTGCCGTAGGTGCTGTAAAACGATCAAAGCGCCAACAGCTGTTTGTGCAACACTGCGCGGTTGATGTTACCTTGCCTTTGAATCCTTCCGGATGTTTAAAATGGAAAATGGCTGGAAATTAAACAATTGTGTTTGCTTTTTAAATCTTTCTAGTTCCGGTAACTGAAGTGAAAACCATACCTCTTCAGTTTTTCCGAATAATTTACGTTCTGTGAGCATATTATCATCTAAGCGTTTATTTGGGGTATATCCAGTACATCCGCACTTGGTCACACACCACACGTGCACTTTATTTCCCTCGAACGTGGTTGGAATAGATCGTAGTTGATTTTATTTGGATTTCACGGCTCACCATGGTGCGGCCCAACAACAACCAGCTGCCGGAGAACCTGCCGCAGCTGCAGAACCTGATCAAGCGGGATGCGGAGTCGTACAGCGATGAGTTTCACATCCAGTACCAGCACTTTCTTAGCCTGCTGGAGGTTTTCGCCCTCAATCCCAGCGAGGAAAACAAATCCCTGGACGACATCGTCATGTTCGTTGCCCAGGTGGCACAGTGCTATCCCGTTGTGTGTGAGCAGTTCCCCAAGCGCCTGTCCGATCTGCTGAAGAACTACGCCACAGTGCTAGATCCTGCCATGAGGAATTGCTTTGTCAAGGCTCTGATCCTGTTGAGGAATAAGAACTTGGTGCCGGCACTGGACATTCTGGAGCTCTTCTTTCAGCTGCTTCGGTGTCCGGATAAGAATCTGCGAACTTTCCTGCAGACTCACATCGTGACCGACATAAAGAACATGAACGCCAAACACAAAGATATGAAACTTAATTCGGTAACGCCTAATGAAAAAATCATCACGTAACATTAATTAATTAAACTTTAATGACGTTACAGAGTCTGCAAGCCTTTATGTACTCCATGCTCAAAGACGCCAATCCCAAGGCCGCTAAGATGTCCGCCGATATCATGATCGAGCTGTACAAAAAGAACATTTGGAATGATGCTAAGACGGTGAACGTTATTGCCACCGTTGGCTGCTTCTCCAAAGTCACCAAGGTTCTGGTCACCTCCCTGAAGTTCTTCCTTGGCCACGACGAGGAGGATGAGGACTCGGACTCGGACAGCGAGAATGAAATAGACCTGAAGGGAGCTCTAATGGCCAATCGGGTCAACAAAAAGACCAAGAAGCGTCAGAAGCAGCTCGCGCAGATCAAGAAGCAGGCTGTAAAGGCACAAAAGAAGAAAAAGAATGCACCTGCATTTAATTTCTCCGGCATTCACCTCGTCCACAATCCGCAGGGCATGGCCGAAGGGCTTTTCAAGCAGCTGCAGGCCAGCAACGAGCGGTTCGAGGTTAAGCTGATGCACCTGGACGTTATTTCACGCCTGATTGGAATCCACGATCTGTTTTTATTTGGTTTCTACCCGTACATAACGCGCTTCCTGCAGCCCCACCAAAGGCAGGTCACTCGCGTGCTTCAGTTCGCCGCTCAGGCGTCCCACGAACTGGTGCCCGGTGACATCATTGAGCCCATTTTGAAGACAATCGCCAATAACTTTATCACGGAGCGAAACTCCAGCGATGTGATGGCCATCGGCCTAAATGCTACTCGTGAGATTTGCATGCGCTGTCCGTTGGCCATGGGCGAGGATCTGCTCCAGGACCTGGCCATGTACAAAACGTACAAGGAAAAGTCCGTAATGATGGCCGCCCGTTCGCTGATCACACTTTACCGTGAACAGCTGCCAAAATTGCTGCACAAGAAGGATCGCGGACGGCAGACAGAGGCCCAGGCCGAACGTAAGGTTCGTGCCTACGGAGATCGCGAAGTTCATGACACAGTGCTCGGTGCCGAGGCTTTGCTCAAGGACTCCAAGACCATTGACATTGACAGCGACGAAGACACCGATTCGAACGACGGAGAGTGGGTCAATGTCACTCACAGCGATGGCGAGGGAGGCGGTGCAGATGAGGATGACGAAGAGGAAGACGATGAAGATGAAGATGACAACGATGAAGACGAGGACGAGGACAACAGTGACGAGGAAGAGGAGGATGGAGAAAACTCAGACGAGGGCGTAGAGAGCGGAGAAGACTCCGTTAAGGCGAAGAAGGAGAAGAAGGATGTGAAGATCCTCAATCAAAAGGAGGCTGCCCAAGAACTGGCACTTACCCGCATCTTCACGGACGAGGATTTCAAGCGCATTAATGCGGCCAATCTAAAGAAGACAGTGACCAGTTCCCGTAAGCGACCGCTGGAGCAGGATCGCGCCGAATTTGTAAAGCTGAACAACATCGAGATGATTTACAAGAAGCGAAAGCACGACAAGGAGTCGCGCCTGGAGACTGTGCAGGCGGGCCGGCAGGACCGCGAGCGCTTCGGCTGGAAGGATGGGCGTGTAAACGAGCACTGCTCCAAGACGAATCGGGAGAAGCGCAAAACCAAGAACTTTGGCATGCTGCGGCACAAGGCACGCTCAAAGGTTAAGAAGAGCTTCAAGGACAAGCAGCAGGCCCTTAGGAAACATCTCTTGCACCAGAAGAAGATGAAATAGTAGCCCCCTATGTCCATTACATGCAAATATGTAAATGTGTCTTAAATAAAAACTAATGTAAGAGCTATTTTATACAATTTATAACCAATTGATTGTAAAAAAGTAATTCTTAAGTTCTTAGTATCCTTTATTTCATTTCATATAGACTTTGTACGGTTGCCTATCCATTAAACTAATTAAAAATGTATTCGTTTGGCCGGGAGTCGTCTATCTGCGGCGCTTGTCGGATTTCTTGACCCGCTTGGGTCCCTTCACAAAGCACCAGTCCACCTGTATGGTCTGTCCCATTATTTCTGCCCCGTTCAATGCCTCTTTGGCGGCGAGCGCCTGTTTGTGGGTCTCGTACTCCACGAGGGCATAACCCTTGGAGAAGCCCGTTCGCCGATCCAGGTTGAGGTGGATATTCTTAATCTCGCCGTAATCGCAGAATTTCTCCTGGATCTCGTCCTCCTGCGCCTCCTCGTGTATGGAGGTCACAAACAGAATCCAGCCCTCCACAGAGCGCTGTGGTCCTGGCTCAAGCTCGTCGTCGTCCTCGTTTCGCACACGCTCATAGCTGTGGATAGCTTCGCGAGTGTTACTGTCGCTGCCAAACCCGCGTCCCTTGCGATGCTTCGCCTTCTCCTTCAGGCGTACTATGCCCTCTGTGTGCGGTGTAGGGTGCACGGAGCAGGGTTGCGGCGTGGGAGAGAAAAGAAAGCATGAGACCGGTTAAAAGGCAAAAATCACTGTGTTCACTTACGGTCGCCATCCTCGTCGACCTCGAACTCCTCGGCATTGTCTATGTCCAATACATCGGCCATTTTTTGGTTTGATAATACAAATTAGGCAGCGGAATTGAATGTTTTTCTCTTTTAGCTCCGCGTCTGGTCGCAAAAACTACCAGGGATGAGAACCAACCAGTGTTGGCTAATATGTAACTTAAGAACAAGAACACCTCCAACGAAATCTAAAATATAAATAAGACTAAAGTTTTTATTAAATATAATAATAATGAGGAAGTATGAGTTTTAGGTTTTATAAATCTATTATGTACTCCAGAACCCATTCGATGTTAAAAAATACATAATTAAAATTATAAACAAAATAAGTAATTTTGTTTATCTTTTATTAAATAAATTGGCATAAATACGGTTTTATAGTCAGTTTATTTAATATATAAATAAATTTGAAAAGCTGTTATATTTTATTAGGTTCATGTATCTGCATTATAAATTTAATATGCAGCGCTTTTGGAAATTGGAAACATTTAAAAAAAAATTTTGGTTCCATAATTGTATAATTATCTAAAGAATTGCAAATAGGAATACATTTGTGGAATACATTTTTTACCCCTAAAAAATATTAACTCAGTGAATATGCATACTAAATTTAAACTAAAAAAATATTAAAACTTTAGTGAATTCAAAGTTTAAAAAAATAACCATAACCAAGTCAAAACCATTAATTTAACATTAATGAATTCATTTTTTGTACATTTTAAACATATATTTTTTAGTTGTTAATTCTCTAACCTGTATTTTATTCAAATTGATAGTGACTATCGCAACCGGCCACCATAATGTTAGTCATCTCTAACACGCTTCTTTCCGGGGCGGACTTGTTAAAATTTCGCCGTACGAGAAAGGGGCGTGGTGGCTGTAGCTTGTGTATATGTGGCCGTTATAGAACGTTATCAATCTTTAAATTGCCCCCAGCAGTCGATTGTCAATTGCCAGCAGCTTAGTTCAGTGTTCAGTTTTTCCTCGTTAGCTAGGCTACGCTGACATCAGTGTCAAAAATCAGCAGCTGCTGCCTGCCTTTCCGTCTCTGCTTATTTCGTTTCGGCTTTCGTATATAATCTAAATTCAAAACGAAAAGAAAACCAATTTCTGCAGTGCGCGATCTTTCGGTCAATAACATTAAGTCAACATGTGCCAACCAATAGGTCAGTTACAATGTGAGATCAGGAACATGCCACTCTCGGGCGATAGGGAGTTGGATGACCAGATCCGCAAATGGGTGCGATGGGACAAGTGCCAAAGCACCGTCTGCCAGATAATGGACGCCGTCCGTGCTAAGGACTGGGATACGTAAGCTAGGTAATCTAAAAGAATTCGCAATTGCTAAACATATTCCGTGAACAGGCTCCGTAAGAGACTGTGCAACCGAATCAAGTTTGGAACTGCTGGCTTGCGAGCTACGATGCGGGCGGGCTTCGATTCGATGAACGAACTAGTCATCATACAGTAAGTCTAATGTGGGGATCCTCTCGGGGCATGACTCCTAACCAAACTACTTTTACAGGACGGCCCAAGGACTGTGTGAGTACATAAAGACGCAGTATCCAAATCGCGATGACTGGTCCGAGCGGGGCATTGTCTTCGGATACGACGGGCGTTACAACAGCCAACGCTTTGCCGAGCTGTCTGCCATTGTATTTCTGAACAACGACTTCAAGGTATATCAGTACAGACGATACGTGGCTACGCCCTTAGTCTCGTACTCCGTCATTCGGCTGCAATGCCTAGCCGGCGTCATGGTGACCGCCTCTCATAACCCTAAAGAGGACAATGGCTACAAGGTGTTCTGGACCAACGGTGCCCAGATCTTGCCGCCGCACGACACGGGCATCGAAGAGTCGATCCTAAACAATCTGGATCCTCAGGGCCCTGCCATAGATGACTCGGCGATGTGTGAAAACAGCATGTTGGACGATCCATACGACATGATCGTGCAGCCTTACTTTGACGTACTAAAGAAGATGATGAACTGCACCCTGTTTGAGTGCAACGAAAAGTGTACGCTCAAGTTCACATATTCAGCCATGCATGGCGTGGGCCATATGTTCGCGGCGGCGGCCTTTGCAAAGGTCAATCTCAAGCCGTTTATTTCGGTCCCCGAGCAACAGGACCCCGACCCAGAGTTTCCCACCGTCACCTTCCCAAATCCAGAGGAAACCAAATCGCTGGAGTTAGCCATAAGGACGGCCAAGGCGAACGATAGCACAATTATTTTAGCCAACGATCCCGACGCTGATCGTCTGGCAGTGGTCGAGCGGGGCGATGATGGTAACTATAAGCCCTTCACCGGCAATGAAGTCGGCGCCTTGCTCGCATGGTGGGTATTGGAGCTCTACAAGATACAAAACCCCAACACTGAATTGAACAACATCGCGATGATATCCAGTACTGTCAGCTCAAAGATTCTGCGGGCCATGGCCGATAGAGACGGCTTCGAGTTCTACGAGACGCCGACGGGCTTCAAGTATATGGGAAATAAGGCCCTTGAGCTGGAGGCGGCTGGCAAGAAGGTGCTCTTTGCCTTCGAGGAGGCTATTGGCTACATGGTCGGCACAGCCGTGCCTGACAAAGACGGAATCACCGCTGCCGCTCATTTTGCCACTATGGCTTGCTATTTGCGCTGTAAGCAGTGTATGACACTGCAGGAGAAGCTGCGTGACATTTTCGAGACCTACGGCTACCACTCGACCCTCTCGTCCTACATCATATGCCGCTGCCCTCCAGTGATCGCGCAGATTTTCGAACGCTTGCGCACTTGGGACGAGGGCAAGGCCGATACCTATCCGACCAGCGTCAAGAATGGCGAATACGAGATCGCAAGCGTTCGCGATCTCACCACTGGCTACGACAGCAGCACCTCCGACAAGAAGGCCACGATGCCAGCTACCCCCGATTCTCAGATGATTACATTTACTTTCAAGAACGGCGTGGTTGTCACTCTCCGCACCAGTGGCACCGAGCCAAAGTTAAAGTACTATGCTGAGATGTGCGGCAGGCCGGAGGAGAAGAACTGGTACAAGCTGACCACCACCCTACAAACAGTTACGGATGCCTGCGTCGAGGAGTTCTACGAGCCGAAAAAGAACGGGCTCCAGCCTAAAAAGGACTAATTTGGGTTGGGTGTGGAGCGGTGGTGAAGCTATCTCAAAATTTGACGATGCATTATATTTGGCTAAAATTATTAGTTCTTTATCAACAGCACTGACGCACAAGCCAAAAAGAACAGGCAACAGCTGCAAGCGTATGCTGTTGAATGTTAATTCTAGATCGTTTAACTTGATATGTTGATATTATATTCTACATTATAGACAAATATTTACAAACTAAAAATAAAATCGAATGCCAGCACTTGCACCAACCCATAATTGCTCCATTTTGTTACTTAATCTGTTGGCTCTTTATCTTGTGATGAAATGGGAGACGGACGGACCCGACCACACTTGAATTAATTGTGCTTGTTAGGTGTTATCGTAGAAACTTGAGTGTCAGCGATATTGATGAATCTAAATCCACTCGGCTGATGGATTGATTGATGAGCGATTAAATCAAATCCTCAATTATTGTTCTTGTGTGCAATATACATATATGCATGGTAAATCAGCCGATTCCGGGCTATCACTATCAGGAACTGGTTAATCAAGCGTTGATAAGGTCAGCTTCGGGTGTTGCCTCAATCAACGGCGGGTTTATGAATTAATTACAGGCGGACTGGCATCGTAGAACGAAAGAACACAGGCGTCGTATGAAGCTGTTAAAAAAGTGAGCTCATTTTATTTTGGGGCAAAGACATTAGAGAAAAAAAAGAGTCATCATTTAAAGCTGTTAAAAAAGTGGGCTCAGTTTATTTTACGGCATAAGCATTAATACAGTTACAACAGTTACAGTTTGAAAGTTATTACAATAAATATGATAAGTTCTCTCCAATTGCTTCAAGTAATTGCTACAGGATTGTAATTTTTATTAGGTATAAAAAGATTGTGTGCTTTGACGTAAAGCATTTAGCTAGAAACGAAAATAAACTCAAACCTCAAGCAAAAGTTCGCTAAGTAAGTAGTTTTGTATATAGCTAATAGATAGGGGATTGTTCACTGGAACGTACACATAAGTTCGAATACGAATTCGGAGGTCCTTATCACTAGAATTTTGTCTCTAAAAATACACGAGCTTCTGTATATATGTATATGTATTTTTATATACTATGGTTGCTATGCACAGGTGAGTACATCTACACCTGCTAGTGGCTGTTGGCAATTCGTGTCTGTGGTGTATAAAATGCATATTATTCAGGCAGTCTTTGCTTAAAGTATGTATTTGTCATCAGTTGCATTCGAGTTGTAGTTTTCTGGCAGACGAGAGTTAGTTTCGGGTTCAAAAATCTGCTGCTGTGCGTCTATAAAATCCTATCGAGTCGCGCCAAGAGTAAAGGATGCCTCCTCTACTTTTGGCGCAAGTCAGAGTCCTACCTAAAAATTCCATCTGGAATATATTTTTCTCTCACCACGGATAGGGCTTAAACGTTACGAATATTCGCGGTAAAATTTTGAATTTTTCGAAACGATTAAGCTCAACTTTACCCTATATATAATCTATATATATTTCCTAAAATAAAAACTTGTATAAAAGAGCTGCATTGAAGAGTTTGATATCTGTGTGATCGTCATTCTTATAATTAATACTTTGGGAACTTGTAAGTCATGTTTGCTTATCAAAGGGACGTGTGATATGTGTTCGAGTCGAGGCCTAGAATGATACACTGGGCTTTTGAGCATTGATATACTGGCAATAAGTTCAAGTTTATAGCTGATAAGTACTGATAATCTTTAGTTTGGCGCGGAAACACGCAAGGGGGCCTCTCATGATTTTTGTTCATTTCACATAATTGTTTCAAGTTCAAGCTTATAAATTGTTTTCAATTTAAAAAACTATAGTTTTCTTAGCTTCTCGGATTACACAATGGATTTTGATTGTAAAATTTGACTGATTTTGATTTATAATAACCTTGAATATGAATTGAAAAATAAAACCCTAATCGGGATGGAAATCTGTTTGAAAACAAATATTGATAATGGGAAGGATGGGATTGGAAATGATTTAAGAAGAGAACACTGGGGCATCAGACAAACACATGCAAATATGACGACTGCGTCTGGTTGCTGTGCGTGGGCGTTATTATCGGCGGACCGTTGTGCTGGTGCTGCTGGTGGTGGTGTCATACGGAGGTCTCCGAGTTCAGCTTGAGTACAAACTTGTTGCTCTTGGGATCTACCACCTCCTCGGCCAGGTTGAAGTGCGGCAGCTTATGGACAGTGACCATAAGGGAGACATCGTTCTGGATCAACTGGAACGTGCACTCGTTGCTGATGGGCCGCGAGACGATCTCGTCACAAATCAGCGACCATGACTGCACCCAGCGGCGCTCCTTTTCGCTTTGCATCACCGGCGACTCGGTCAGATATGGTTCCAGGAAGGCACGCGGCGACAAATCGTGCTTTAGGCAGTGTGCCAAGTGCTTCAGGATGCTCTCAAATGTGTGCCGTGGTTGCTGACGCGTCACCCTCAAGTATTTCTGCAGGGCCCTGGCCATTGAAGGGAATACGGCCGAGGCAGCCTCCTGCGGATCGAGCGGCAATGCTGGTGCTGGTTCGTTGTGGATGCGCTTGATGTGGGTGAAAGCCTCCTCGGCGGCAGTAATGAGGCGAGCGCGTCGCTTCTTCACGCGCCTCTCATACTCGTGCTCCTCATAGAAACGCTCGTTGTGCGAAGAATCCCGTCTACGAGCATTGGCCGCCAGCACTGCTCGGCTCTGACTCTGCTGCTGCGAGTTGCTCACGCCGTCCACTTCGTAGTATTTAAAGCTGTTCGATATCTTGTTGCGCTGCGACTTGGAGACAGAGATGGGTATGCGCTCTAGGTACGGGTTGAAGATGGGGAAGTCAACATAGTAGTGCTGCAATACCCAAACGGCAGCCCGCTGAATGCTCAGCTGACCCAGCATGTACGAGCGCGACACTCCGTCCGGGGAGCGGATGATCTTCACGTAGTAGGAAGGCTGCTGATGACGCAGCTCCAGCAATACGACGGCAACATAGTGGATGAAGAGCAGCGTGTCCACAAAGTTGGTGGCATAGCCCACCAGCGACTTGTAGTCGACGCGATCGCCGCCAGTCTCTACCACGATCTTGGCAACGTTCGTGACCTGCACGATGTAGAATAGCCAATAGGCGAAAGTGCAGATGGTGACCAGCAGGAGCACTAACGCACGGTACAGGAAAATCCGCGGCATGCTGGCCGACGTGCGTCGCATGAACACCGCCCACAGGCCGATGGCCAGTAGGATCAATCGGGCTGCCAGAGACACCAGCTGGCCCTTGCACTGCTCGCTGCAGGCCAGCAGCTGGGTGCGCACAGTTTGTGTCAGTTCCGAGTGATCGAAGGCAGAGGGGAAAAAGCCAACGTGAGGCATCACTACCATGGCCACTGGCGAGAAGAAGGCGGCGCAGCCGAGCAAAAAGTAGAAGCTAGACTCTACGTATCGGCGGCAGGCGAAGCCAAAGCCCTTGTCGTTCTCACGATGCCACATATTGTTGATGTCCTCCATTGAGATGCTCTGCTCGGAGGTGTTGCCCGTGACGGCAGTGGTGTTCTCACCCCAGTTTTCATCCTGTGGCAAGATTTGCACCTCAATGACCTCCTGGCCATCACGGCTGTCATCTGGTAAAGAAATTTCAGGTAAGAAAACTGCCTTACACAGTCAAAACTATGCCACAAACCTGTCATATTAACGCTGGTCTGATACGGCGCCATGTCGCCACGCTGGAATCCCTTTCCGGACTTGGACGAGTGTGTGCTGCGGTGCGAGTGACGCGATCGGTCGCGTTCCCTGTGGTAGCCGTTGTTTACGCTGCCTCCACCACCGCCAGCCCCGCTTCCTCCCCCTCCGCCGTTGTTGTTGTGATTCCGCGAGCGTCTCGAGCGTCCACTGTGTTCCGATTTGACGGATTCGTTTTCCATTGCAATTGGCGAGCGTGCGTGGGCAAATCCCCGCTTAGGTACCCCCTTCTCCCTACTCCACAATTAGCCACAAGTCCAACCTGACCGTGCAGCTATTTTAGTGTCTAACTGTAATTACGGCCGCGGCAGCAGGTTTTCATATGCAGGTATGCAGGGCGGTGGACACGCATCGGGTGCTCCACTGTTTTCACAGCGATTTGGGGCCGTAACTCGGGCTAATGGTTCGGCACATTGTCTCTTTCGATCGCTAGCGCTGTTATTTATTTCGGATTTTCACTATTTCACACACATTTTTCTTTTTGTTGGCTTTTCTTTCTCGTCGATTTGGCTTCACCCCCGACGCAGTGTGCCCGCGCCAAGCAAGGTGGTGACACTGGCCTTTCCAAATTTCGCAACACTGCACTTTTTCAAAGGCGAACAGAAACTTCAGCACAAAGCAGTTTGATTTTATTTAGAAGAAAATGAAATTAATACATTTATTTATAGTCCAAAGGAACTGTAAAAACTTAAGAGATTTAATTAAACTTTCGTAAAAACAATGGTGATTAATACCAAGCAATCAATTGAATGGGCGCTAGTTTGGAGCGTAAGACTATGCAGACTTTTGTCCGCAGGCCTCTCACACCTTCGATAGCTCAGTTGGTAGAGCGGTGGACTGTAGTTGGCGCAACATGCAATAGAAATCCATAGGTCGCTGGTTCAAATCCGGCTCGAAGGATTTTTTGTTTCTTTTTTTTTTAATTGTTTTTAAACTCTGTAAATAATTACGTTTTTTTTTTTTTATTTATAGAACATTAAAACATTTAATATATTTAATGGGCAGCAATGGAGGAGAGTAGTTGTCTTGCTTTTTTGTCTATTGGATTCAACCGGATGGCGCGCTGCACCAACTTCAGAGAGCAGGTCTTGTCCACTGAACTAACCGCCTGGCTGGCATAGATGGTCGTCTCCGCGTCCTCACTGGCCGTAATGCTAAAAGAATACATGTGATATATTAGAATTCCGTACTTGAGAGAAACTAATCCATCTTACCCATTCTGCAGATTGGTGTGGCGCAGCTTGAGAGCCATTAGAGCAGTATTTGAGGTGGCAATTTGGTAGAACTGATCTTCGACGAAGTAGTCAAGGAGAAACTTGAGGAATACTTTGCGCAGACCCGAAGAATGGGGAAACATGCGAACACGAGTCTGCAGATAAGTCAGTGCCTTTCTAGCTCCCTCCTAAAATAATAAATTGGATCAGAATCATACAAGAAGCATCATCGCACGCTCTTACATTTATAAGGATATAGTGAGCGGTTAAATAGGACACATCCGCACAATAATCCTCCTTGAAAGCGTACGCACTCAGCTCCGTCATTATTGTCCCGCTCAATTCATTGTCCCGATGCAGTATGCCTAGTGCGTAGGATGAGTACAAGGCTTGGATCGGCACTCCCTTCAGCAGGACACTTAAGAAAACATTGACTAATAAAATATACAAGCGAAAATGTACAGAAATTAAGGTACCCACCACTGGTAGAGCAGGGTCTTGGTGTCTGCCTCGCCCTGGAATGCGTAAATCATCGAGGCCATGGCCACCAAAATGGTGGCTGCCTTTTCATCATCTTGTCCCACCACATTGCCTAGGACTGTGTTGTAAATCGAGTAGGACTCCTGCAGCTGGCCGGATCGGTAGTATGCCTGAGCTAGGCCTATTATCGGCTTGAATGTGGCGTGCGCCACTGTGTTCAGGGCGTTAACCGCCTGATCCGGCTGCTCAAGCTTCAAATACAGGTAACCCAGATTGGTATACAGCTTGTCCCGACCCGCGCCAGGCTCGCACAGTTTACTGGCACGGGTGAAGGCGTCAATTGCTTGAACGTAAAGCTTTTGGCGGGCGCACAGAAATCCCTGGAACGTGAGTGATGCAATGCTGGCATCCGCCTCCTCGTTCTGCACGTACCAGTTGATGGCGTCCAGTGCGTAAACGTCCGCGTGCATGTGCTCGATAGCGTGCTTGATGTGCGGCTTGTTCCGTGATTCCGGATCCGAGAGAACCTCGCACACCCAGTGAGCAAATCCCAGCGCCGCCTCCGGGTGGTACTCAAATTGTTGGCAATGTCGGAACAAATCGAAAGCCTCCTCCCGATCGCCAATTGTCTCCGCCACCATGGCCTGGCCAATCCAGGCATTGGCATATATGGGACTGGACTGTTGGGCCCTGGTAAAAGCCTCGTTGGCCATTCTCACTTCACCCAGCTTTACGTACAGTACCCCGAGATTGGTCCAGGCAGTGTAACATTTCCTTTCTAGCTCTACCGCCTGGATGAAACAATGCTGGGCCTGCGGCAGATTCTCGTGCTCCGCATGCATGTTGATTACACCGAGCAGATTCCAGTTCTGCCACCGATTGCCTCTCTCCTTGATGGCCATTTTGCAAACTTTCTCCGCCGTCTCCAAATGGCTCTTGGCCTCCTCGGGAATAAAGATAGCGCTGTGGTAACAGGCCAGCGCCAATTCGTACCACAAGTATGTGTTCTGCTTTAACTTCAAGGCGCACAAATAGAAGCGCTGTGCCAGTAACAGGAGGTCTTTGCGCGAGAGATACGCTATAGATTCCTCACGTTTGGCCAGAGTGCCGGCCACATCCAGGTTGGCCAAGGATAAAGGCAATTGGGCAGTCTGAACGAACACGCTAGCTGTGAGACGCCACAGCCAGACCATGCCCTGAGCCTCCGGCAGCAGGAAGGCGCTGTAAAAATGTAGTTTTTATACCGATTAACTGGGGATGAGTTTCAAGACCAACCTTTGAAGGTGTACCACTGCCAGCTGAAAATGCTGCTTGGCCCGGCCGTACAAGTTCTGAGTCTTCAAACTGTTGGCCATGCCCATGTGAGCTTCAGCGGCGCCTCGTAGACCCGGTAGGTAGCTAGGATTGCTCTTCAAAAGCGTGTCGAAGTCCTCAATGGCCTCGGTATACATGCGAATGGTCTGTATGTTTAAATTTAAATTTAGATATATAATTCCGATTTAGTTTTGTCTTTATCCGCACCGTTTTGATGGAGGCTATTTGAAGCAGGGCATAGCTGTTATCCGGGGACAGCTCAAGAATCTTCTGAAACACGCGAATGGCCGAATTGTAAGAACCACGCGCCGCGTAGGCATCTCCCAGTGACTCCCAATAGACCATGCACCGAGAGTCGTGCTTGATGGCAATGCGAAAGCATTGGATTGCCTGTAATACATATGGGGTGTCTAAGACTGGGTCAGTGATCATTGGCAAATCGCTTACATTATCCCATTTCTTCACTTGTAGGAAGTGCAGTCCAAGCTTATACTGCAGGCGGATAGATTCGTCACTGCTTAGGTGCCGCAGCGTGTTCAGCAGCAATGTTTCATTTAGCTCCTCCTCGCCCAGCTCCTGGTAGATAAAGCTCAAGGCATCCACTGCCTCTTCAGCCAGGCCGTTAAGGCTAACGCACTTTTCGTAGCATTTGCGAGCTCGGGCCAAATCGCCTGTGGCCAACGGATACAGCCTACCAAGGTAGTCGAAGCACTCAGCAAAGTGTGGACGCAATCGAGTGGCCTTCAGTATGCTGTTCAGGGCATCTGTGTAGTTCTTCAGTATCATGTGAAGCTTGCCACAGAGCAAAAGGGCGTCAAATGAGTCGTGGCTGCCAATTGCCTGAACAGCTTCTATAGGGGATCTGCAAAAAGGAGCTGTCAGGTGGCTGGATCATAAAGCTTTTGGTTCGTACTCACAAAATAAATTCTGCGTTGGAGACTTCATCTAAAGGTAAATCCTTCAGCCGCTGCTTGTCACCAAGCTTAAAGTAGCAACTGAATGAGGAAATTAATCATATACTTATCCAAACTATAACGAAAAATCTTACCGAGCCAAAGCTTTAACATTTCTGTCGGATTTATCGAGTGTTTGCAGGATCCTGACCGCTTCACTGAGTTTACCGGTCTCCATTCCATGGGATAGACACTCGGCATAAGCTTCATGCTCCTGCCCAAGCTGCTGCCAAAGCTGCGCGGCCAATTTGTAGGCACCCAACTCCATATGAATGCGCGCCAGCAGCTCTAAAGTCTCCTTATAGGTGGGATGACTTTGCTGGGCCCGCAGCACCAACTGTCTGGCGGAGACGAATTGCCCTTCAGCAAATAGATCCAGGGCTCGGATAAGAAGACCCAAATTAGAGTTTGGATTCAGTTCCAGTAACTTCTCAGCGTAAACCTGGATGGGATGCTTCAATTCTGCCTGCCAGAGGTCCCTATTGGGCTGGTCGTGGTTTTCGCAGTACGTCTTGCATATCCACTCGTAGCCATAGACGTCCTTAGGATGCGATGCGGTCATGTTGCATGCGTGACGGACACAGGAAGTGTAATCTTTCTCCTTATACAGCCATTTTAGGTAGCGTTTGTAGACCGCACTCTGCGCACTTGGATCCGAAGTAACCAGCAGCGCTTCTATCGTTGCTTTGTACTTAGGATAGTAATAATATTGTTTTAATTTAATTTTTCTTTATAATATGTATCAAGATTGTGCCTTACTAGTTCCTTATCCTCTTGGCTGATTTCGTAATCGTTTGCGAACCAAATGCGGCCCAGATATTCCTGGATTTTGGCATAGTTCTTGTCATCTTTGTTTTGAGATCTCTTCTTTAGCGTGGCAAAGCAAGCGGGGGCCACACTCGCATCGGAGGCCAGGGTAAAAAGCTTTTCCAAAAAGTCCAAGGATTGCTCTCTAAAATGTTAAGATAAAATACAGCTTTCTTTATTCCAATTCCTCCTTACGGTTGCAGATCTGCCAGCTGATCATAGATCTCTGGCAGCTCGCCGCTGGGCGCGCAATTGGCCAATCCCAGGAGCGCCGCAGTTGGAGGTCCTTCTGTGTACTCGATGCACTTCCTTAGGTTCTTGGCTGCCTCAGCTTTGTCCAGGTTCTGAAAGGCTGCTCCCAGCAACAGGTAACCCATGGCATTTTTCGGATCCTCTTTCAGTAGGCGCTGCAATGAACCGCTATTGAAAGACGGAAATACCAGAACTCTGCAGCGGGGATGTCACCTGGCATTTGGGAATGGCCTCGGCATGCTTGCCCAGCTTGATAGTCTCCCGGATGTCCTTAAGCAGGGCTTTTAACTCCTTTCCGGCGCTCATTGTTTGTTATGTTTACGTTGTCTTGTTTTTATATTGTTCGTTTAAGTGCTGCAAACTGTGTTCGGAAAATCAGTGTTGGAAGAAGCCGAAACTAGAAAAAACGGCCACGATAAATAAATTGTGAAATAAATGTGATTTAAAATGCCCATAAACTGCAAGTCCCAGTGTGGTAATCGAGCTGCCCTAAAGGTAAACGCCTGACTATATCCTGAAGTATAGCCTGTTAATTGCATGTACACTTTATAGCGCCCCAAAACCGGCGATGCGCTGTGCAAGGAGTGCTTCTTCGCCGCCTTTGAGGCAGAGATCCATCACACCATCTCCTCCAGCAATTTATTCCGGCGGGGCGAGAAGGTAGCTGTGGCTGCTAGTGGAGGCAAGGATTCCACAGTCTTGGCGCATGTGTAGGTAGCCGGAATACCACATCCTTCTCCATCTAATCTTCATAATCGCTTGTGTTCCAGCTTGAAATTGCTAAATGAACGTCATGATTATGGCCTGGAGCTGGTGCTTCTCTCCATAGACGAAGGTATCACTGGCTATAGGGACGACAGCCTTGAAACGGTCAAACAGAACCGTGACGACTACCAGATGCCGTTAAAGATCCTCTCGTACGAAGAACTGTATGGTTGGACGATGGACCGCATTGTGGCGCAGATTGGGCGCTCCAACAACTGTACGTTTTGTGGGGTCTTCCGACGACAGGCACTGGATCGTGGGGCCAAGCTGCTAGGCGTGGACAGCATCGCCACTGGCCACAATGCCGACGATATCGCCGAGACTGTGCTAATGAACGTGCTGCGCGGAGACACCGCTCGCCTAAGGCGTTGCACCGACATTCGGACTGGAGGCGGCGAGGACTCCATACCCCGGGTGAAGCCCCTCAAATACAGCTACGAAAAGGAGATCGTGATGTACGCACACTACAAGAAGCTGGTGTATTTCTCTACAGAGTGCGTCTTTGCTCCCAACGCTTATCGCGGCCATGCCCGAGCCTTTCTCAAGGATTTGGAAAAGGTGCGGCCCGCTGTCATAATGGATATCATTTACTCAGGCGAGCAGCTGCGTTTTAAGGACACTGTAAAAAAACCCGTTCGCGGGATATGTACTCGGTGCAGTTTCGTCTCCTCGCAGCAGCCCTGCAAGGCATGCGTTCTGCTTGAGGGCTTGAACCGTGGTCTGCCCAAGCTGGGCATAGGAAAGAAATCCAAGGGCGACCGCATGATCGCCAAGCAGGACCAGGAGCTGGCCCTTCGAGAGCGTGCAAATTTAGTAAAAAACGATTTTTAAAATTTCAAAGAAAGGTATTTTTATTTAAAGTGTTAGGAAATTTGAGTTGAATATGGGGCTCGAGACTTCAGGGTTATATCTGAAAAAGACAGAAAACAAAGTATAAGTAAACTAGCCAGAATTGTTGGCAAATTGTATAATATATGGTAAGACTCAGTGCCAAGTTTTTAACCAGGGCCCATAACCGGCCAAGCAAGACTCCCTATCTCCAAAAGAATATTGAAGAAGCTTGTCAGCGCTTGACTTTTATATGGTGTCTGTGAATGGTTTAAGTGATCATCATTGAGTCGTGAGCAAAGGAAATAAAAGAAAATATTACTAACCTTAGTTGATAGGTTATCCTACCGAAAAAGGTATTCGAACACCTAGAAAAAAAGAAAAGCAAATTACCTTTATTTAGGAAGTTCAGTCTTGATCGAAGCATCTTATATGCTGGTATTTTCCCAAAGATCTGGAAATATAAAAAATACTCGTCAGTTCGGAAAATCACAAAAATAATATCATTATTATATTGAAAAACTTCAGTAAATAATTATAACTGTTTTGAATCACAACGGTTCATTAGAGATGTCAGAAAATAGAATAATAGATCATCATAGTATGACAAGTTATGCTTAATTTTTGGTTTTAGAAGATTAATTACCTTTATCGACTTATTTATGGGAATTGTAACCGTCTTGAGAACCAGAGCTGCTAGAACTGAAATTAAAAAAAAATTGGTTAGGTATTTTTGGGAATACTAATTTGAGACATCAATTGGCGGAACAGTCAGTGAAAACTTATATAGCATCAATATATTTTTTCAGTCGAAAGATGGTGTAAGTTTCATTCATCACAAAAGCTGTCAGCCGTCTTCTAGTCTAAAAAAAAAATAAATACCTTTTTTAAATATTGTTCCAAGCAGCAATGCACGTTGACATCTCTACAATTATGTTTCTGAAAATAGAATTTAAAAAGTTCAATTAGGATACTTTTAGGAACATTTTGTATTAAAATGGCAATTTAAAATCACAAAAAAACTATTTTTAAATCAGTGAAAACTTATATAGCATCAATACATTTTTTCAGTCGAAAGATGGTGAAAGTTTCATTCATCACTTTAAAGCAGCTCTAATTAGTATACGAACCTTTAGAGAAGCACATTTTTGGGAGACACGTTTTGGGAGAAGACCCTCCATTTTGTTTCTGTGGAAAAAAATAGGTACATGAGTGACTGCACCACAAACGATAGATAAAACGTATTCATAGGAAATTTATATGTCGACTTTACGAAAAAAATATGCACCGCAAATTCAGGTATTTCAAATTTGGGTTATGCTTGGGCAAAGTACTTTTATCTGCGAACAAGTAAAAAAGCACTAGCTAAAGTTGAGTTTCTTTACACCAGCGACTCGTGTTCGCCCTTAGGAATTAATGCGCAGCTTAACATTTTACTTACCATTTCACATATTGCCGGCACATGGGCACAGCACCAAGTCCTGTGCATCACCTGTAACATAACCAAACACACATTTTAGTCTTGGTTTTCCTTATTTAGCAATTGTCGAAGGTGCAGGGCATCCTGTCTAAACCACGTGATAGCAATCGGTAAAGAAGATCGCCCTGCACACCACAACTTAATCTTGCAACATTGAGTTCTGCAAACAAGCCAAACGAACTCTATTCGCAGTTATAATCGCTGCAATTGTCGGCTATTTTTTTTAAATGATACTATATACTTACATCATTAATACGAAGCCGCTCGCTGCACGTTTTTTGAAAAAGTGACAGAGGTGAAGTTGGCTGTGGACCTGGAAACACATCGGGGGAATATCGATACATCGATGTTTTCCAAAACATCGAAACATCGAGGCTTCCAAACATCGATGTTCCATTTCACTGTAGAACAAATAGTTTGAAATTTTTTGATTTTAAGTTATTAAATTGAATACTATTGTAAATAATAAAGATTTTTATAAAATTGCGATAATACGATTATAACACCTTGAAACACTGTTTCTACTAAGACTGCTTTTTGCAATTTACTAATTTACTAATTACTCATTTTTCAACCAGTTGACAACGCTAAAAAGTTTACAATTATTGTATCGTATTATCGTGAGTTCTCGAATCACCACTAGTCAGCGCGACAATTCTAACTGTTTTTCTTCTTTCCTGTCTGAACTTAATTCTCAGATTTTTGGTTAAACTGTAAAAGAGGCAAAGTGCTTGGGTAAAACAATGACATCTTTCAATGCCGTCGGTGTGATTTTGCCACTGGGTGAGTTTCTAGGTACTTTTGCGCGCAAAGCCCGTCTTAATATGTTTTCTGCCCTTAAAGATGAATATTGGGAAAACTGTGTTCATCCAAAGCCGCCTATACCCCCGAAATACTGCCATAATCATCAAACAGACCCCACCCAGGAGGTACAGCCCTGGGTGGAGGGACAGATCAAAGTGAAGGGACAGCCGAGGCAGGAGGGACAGACCAGGCTGGAGGAACAGACCAGGCAGGTAAGCCACCGGAAGGTTGGCCAGCGCCAGGCCGGTAACGTGCGTTCCTACAAAGACGAACAAGACAGCGACGAGGATGAAGATGAGCCTGTTAGAACAGGCGAGTCGATGGATGACTCGTTAGACGGCGTCGACAATGATTTCAATTCAAACATGAGCCAAATTAACTACGAGATGGATGACTTCAACAAGAACTACTGTGGCGAGACATCGCCGTGGCAGAATGAGAGCTCCGACTCCATTCAATCGCACCGTCACAACGCCCAGATTGCTCGTCCCAATGTTGGTCAAAACAGCAACGTAAAGTCGCGACTGGACCTTAATTATAAAAACCGTTGGAACAAGCGAAATAGGAATCAGAAGCACCGCAAGAATAATGGGAACTTCTTTCATCATCCGGGTTCTAACCAGAACCAGAATCGTGGCCAACAGCAGCAGCCACGCTTCATGCTGCAGGAACGTATGCGCTCCGCATATAACTCCTTCAGGGACAAAATTGTGGATCAATCACCCAATGTAATAATGAACCAGAAGTATAATTTACAGACTATTCCACAGAATTCCCAGGATATGGGCTACTCAAGCACCATCACCTCCATGATAGATTCGGTCACCAATCTGACCCATAGCCGCGCCTATAATCAATCGTACGTTAGCTACGAAAACAGAGTGCAGTCAATGGATGTATATGCTGCAGGAGGAGCACAAATCCAAACTCCGTCGCAGCCGAGCAACCCAATGGATGACTACACTGTCCAACAGGTGGCTCAGCACGTAATGTTGATGATGAGCACAGTGCGTAATATCGATACTCAAGAAACTCCTGAATATTTCAAGGTAAAGTTACCTACTCTGTTTTAAGCCAATCTCTGCTAATTGTCCATTTATTTCAGAGTAAGAAATCTATGAATGTAGCCGGTGGGGAGACGCATATATCCGACCCATCGGTGGGCATTAACTAGACAGCCTGATAAAGAAATTCTCATTCCGATAATCCTTTTAGTCTAAGTAATTTTAAGCTAAGCGTTCGAATTTAGTTTTGGCGGAAAACACCAATTGTGGGTGAATTGTACGCCGCCGTCGCACGGCAAGAAGAAGATTACGTCGAGAATTGTGAATGGCACAAATGAATTTAGTTGTCGACGGAGGGACCGCTTCTACATATTTCGGCTGATAAGACAGGCTGTGCCGCTTATCAGCAATGCACAACAAAAAGTACACACGGACGTGCGAGATGTGAGAAGCGAAAGCGGACGAAAATAGAAACAAACGGCGATAAATGTACAGCGAAGGCGAATTTTCATACATAAACGAAGTGCCGATGGAGGAACACCGAAGAGGAATATAGAGTAATAATCAATCAGTTAATCTGCAAAGCAGTCGGAGCGTGGACGCGAAAAAATGCTGGACGGGAACGAACGGCTAGCGGGATAGTGAGCAGTGATCGTAACTCCGAATCGTTCTAAACATTAACCTCAACTTATTAGTAGCCATATGTACGCATACATATGTGTGTGCCTTGTCGAATGTAGAACAACGCCTGACGGAGGGCATCCAATTTGTTATTTTGTTATTAGCTTAGAGGCCGAAACTCAAAGCTGCGAATCATCTCATTTAGTTATTTGTAGATCTTAGTTATTTCATCGACTCTGAAGGATTTCTCCAAAGTAATATAAGAAATAAAATTCTTTAAGTTCAATAAATGTTCGTTGTTCGACTGCGCCATTAGTGCCCAGTATGTTGAAGTCGAAGCAGTTGATGCAACAATTTGCCAGAGGTAAGGAACATTGGAGGAAAGGCGCAATTTCAACCATATGTACTTACGCTTATTACACACATCACCTGCCACCTATCTGTGTTGCGTTGCCGCTTTTGTTATCAGCCTTCGGCATGTGCGGGAATAAACATAATACTATATCACCATCTCGTAGGCTCGCCTTGACAGGCCTTAATCGCCGCTGACGCCCGACCAAGCCGTAGATAATCAGTAAATACATACTTTATTCGCCAAATTCTTTGTCGCGATGAACTTTCTCTGGATAATGGGAAAATGTATTCTGTTCATATGTGATTGGACCTTGAACTGTGATAATGCATACATATATTGTTCTGCTGGCTTCGTTATTCCTTGAGATTCCCAAGATAAAACATTTGATACTTTCTGTGTGGGACATCAGATGTTCCGGGTGATTCCAATCGACTTGTGTTTTTTTGAATATTGGCTTAAAATGGTTATGGGCTCCATTGCTGTGCATCAAAGTCGTTGAGTAAATTACCTGTCACCGGGCCATGACAAGGATCGGACTAACTAAATCTCTGCTTTCGACTTTTTCAGAGTCTGCCAATTTCACGCCGACCAACTTTAAGCTGAAACGAGCGCTGGTGGTCACCAAGTTATCGCGGTATGAGTTCGAACAGCTACGCCATCCAGAGCTCTCGCGGGAGCAGCTGGAGAAGAAGCTGCGAGATCGTGGCACCGACGTTGAGATGGTCAGGTACCTTCACAATCTGCACAAGAACTTCGAGAAGAAGATCGTGCAGAGCTTCACGGACGTGGGCTGCGAGGTGAAACTGGCCAGCAGGTGCGTACACAGCCACATACATTGCGTCCATCTTGGCAGTGATGGGAAGAATAGGGTTTTTGTTTTATGCCAGATGTCAAAATTCATTTGTCCGAAAACAAATGCGGTTTTTTATATGTAAATGAAGGCTGTTTGACGTTTCTTACTGTACTGTCCTACCGGATTCAGAACCTTTTATTAAAAAAGAAATATTTTTCTTTTGAAGAAGATTTATACAAATTCCTGACGTTCAAATATAACATAACATAAACCGTAGAGTTCATTCCTCCCATCACTGCTCTCCCCATATTTTGTGTTGTATGCAAGTCTTGGCACCCCGTCACATACACATACTATACTTTATATGTATCTCCGATCTGTGATTACTATCCGCTACAATTGATCTTCACAACTCCTCACACCCATGCGTGTCTCCGCCGTTGTGTTGACTTTACTAAACGAGCAGACTTGAATTTAGAAGCTCGTTAAGCAAGGATGTCATGAGATGGGCGGACCTCATCGTACCGGTGGGTGGCGATGGCACGTTCCTTCTATCCGCCGGTCGCGCTAGTCCACTTTTCGCACTCAGCCAGCAAAAAACTCCGATCGTCGGCTTCAATTCGGATCCGCTGCACTCGGAGGGGCGGCTCATGCTGCCCAAATATTACTCGGACAATCCCGCCCATGCCGTGGCTCGCATTAAGAGCGTAAGTTTCTGTTTCTCATTTTATAGGAAATAAATATTTATAAAACATTTCGGATTCCTTGATAGGGCGACTTCAAGTGGATGCATCGCTCGAGAATTCGCACTACGTTTCTGGGAAACAACGGCGAGATCCCAGAATCAACGGATCTCTTCCGGCATAAAGTGGTTAAGATGGAACAGGTAATAACCAAGCCCGAACTGCTCGACGAGAACATGGCCCGCAAGTACAAGGCCAAAATGAAGCGTGTTCTTCCCTACTTGGCTCTCAATGAGGTATTTTTCACCAAATCCTTGAAAAAGGGAATAGGTTCCCTAATTCCTATTATGTTGCTTCACAGGTCTTCATCGGTGAACACCTCTCAGCCCGAGTTTCCCATCTGCAGCTGATGCTGGACCACCAGGATGTGGTAAACAAGACAAAGTGCTCGGGGCTCTGTGTCACCACAGGAACGGGCTCAACGTCCTGGCACACGAGCATCAATCGCATCACCAGCCGATGCGTGGAGGATCTTTTGCATTCACTGCCCGACAGTAGTTTGCCGGAAGTGACGAGACTGATGAAGAATTCGGAGAAGATCGCCCAGCAGTATAACCGTAACCTGCTTTTCGCACCCGACGATCCGCGGCTCTGCTACTCGGTCCGGGAGCAAATCTGCGTTGGAGTTTGGCCCATGCCGAAGACCTTCAAGGAGCGCGACTTTGTCAAGAGTGTGTTTGTCAAGTCGCATTGCCTCGATGCCAGTGAGTAGAGCATAAAGTACATTCAGGCGAGTGTTGATTTATATTTGTCTCTTTTCAGATCTGGTCATAGATGGCAGCATTATGAATCACTTCAACGACGGTGCCAAGGCCTTACTGGAGGTCCATCCCGAGGATGCCCTGCTGACCATCGCCCTAGACTGATGACCGACGTGTCTAGTGATGCGTTCCAAGTGCCTGGTTTTCTAGCCCTAGCTAGCATGTCTGAATTCTTGAAATTATTTTAGTGTGCATTTTGCAACTACTTAAGCGGCAGATATGACACTGCATTAAATAGTTAACTATTGAGAGAGTTTCATTAGAAACTAGAATTAACAACTAATTATTGCCGTGTCATAGGCGCAATATGCGGTGTAAGCAGTGTAAGCTTAAAAGTTATTTTTCTATAACATAAACGTATATTTAACAATCACTTTTTCATTTTTCTTTTAACTTGTGTTTGTGTTTTCTGTTTTTTCTTCGCATTTTGGGCACTTGGTTTGCTCTTGTTGAGCCGCTTTAGTGGCTTCTGTTCGGCTTCAGATTTAGGGGCTTTACTTCTTCCTTTGCCTTTCTTCTCAAAGCGAGCACTGTCCACCGACTTGAAGCGCTCATCCTGAAGGAGGGCCTTCCCCTCTTCGCTAGCTGCGGCTTCTGCCTGCTGTAGCTTCCGCTTCCGTCGAATTTCCTTCAGCTTATCCTTTTGCTTTTTACGATAGCTGTATTAATATAGAAGTTTAGAGAATGCATTGAAAAATGCGCTTTAAATGGCTTACAGCGCTTCCATTTCATCCGGATCCTTGCCCTCCATTAACCATGTCTTGCGCCTGTAGTTCTGGGCGCGCTCATCGAAGTCATTGTTGTCTAACTGCATCTCCGACTCGCGGCGTGTCACATTCACTTGCATGAAAATTCGTTCCACCATGCGCTCTATAGGGAAAACACGCTTTAATTTTAAATGTTAAAGGCAGTTAAGTTAGAGAGCTTACGGTCGATGGGATGCTCGGTAAGCTTTGTGTTGATCTCCTCCTCGATGGCGCCCAATAGTTCAAGGTCGCGCGGAAAGCGGAATATGGAAATGGACATGCCCTTGCGTCCGGCCCTTGCTGTCCGTCCTACGCGATGGATGTACTCTTTGGGTGTGCGTGGCAGCATGTGATTGATGACCAGCTGGACACTGGGTATGTCCAGACCTCGGGCAGCCACATCTGTGGCTATCAGTGTGCGAATATGGTTTGATTTGAAACGACTAAGGGCAGCCACCCGCTCCTTTTGTCTCATAAAGCCGTGGAGGCACACATTGTCTATATCCATGCTCTTCAGTGTCATCGACAGAAGCTGACAGTATCTAAAATATTCATAAAATAAAATTTTTACATCAAAATTTACTCTTGCCGTTGATAGCCACTTACTTTTTTGTGTTGGTAAAGATCATCACATTGGCGTTTTCGTTTTCCTCGCGGTATTTCCTTAGCGATTCAATCAACACCATATCGCGGTCATAGTCAGCACACAGCAAATAGCGCTGATCCAGAGTGTCCACCGTAGCCACATCCGATTCTTGCGACCACTCCATGCACTAAACACAGAGAAGGTCTGTCAATGGGGGTTCGAAATATCATTAATAAATCACTCACATCTTTGGCGATGGGAAATATGCTGGATTCCTTCATAAAGTCCTTCATGGTGGCAGAAAAGAACAAGTTCTGCCTGGTCTTGGGCAGACACCGTTCGATGATGGCCAGGCTTTCGTCGAAGTCGCCGTTTAGCATGCGATCGGCCTCATCCACCACCAAGTACTTAAGATTGTCGAAGGAGAAGGTGTCGCAGCCGGTAAGGTGGTCTGCCAGCCGTCCCGGCATGGCCACAACGATGTGCGGCCGCTGCATAAGTTTCTGGCTCTCGACCATCTGGTCGGTGCCGCCAGAAACCACGCAAACACGCACTCCCATAGCCTGTCCGGCCACCAGGAACTGCTCGGAAATCTGGTAGGCCAACTCGTGTGTGGGCGTCAGCACCAGGGCAAAGTGGCTTACGGGCTCCTCGCTTAGGCGCTCCAGAATGGGTAGGGCAAAGGCAAAGGTCTTTCCCGATCCAGTCTTGGCTGCTCCAATGCAATCCTGGCCCGACAAGATCGCCGGAATGCAGTTTTGTTGTATAGAAGTTGCACCTTTCAGGCCTAAAAATTAGGTAAATTATTATTAATTTGCTGTAGAAGGATCCATCACTGAATTACCTAGTTTGGTCAGCTGCTTCACTAACCAGGGCCGCAAGCCCAGTGCCTGGAAGGGATTAACCTCTTTTCGCTGCATTGTTTTTAAATAAGAATACAACGAAATACAAAAAACGAAAACAACGTGCTGGATTTACATTTGGTACCACCTATCGATAATTTCATAGCCCAGGTTGGAAGTCCCATGAAAACATCGATGAGACATTTTTGGTGTTCCGTGCTAAAGTACTTGAGTTGGCAGCACTGATCCGGACTGGCGCAATATTTTTATAAACAAACAAACTCTATAATATCTATTAAAATGTCCGCAGATGCTTTAATTGTGTCCTTCAGCGAGCTGCAGGCCATAGACCAAGAAGATATCATTATGTTGGTGGACGTGCAAACGGCCATCAGGATCTGCAATGAATCTCTGACAAACGATTCTGCAAATCCAGCGGATGTATTACTTCTATGGCTAAGTAAATTGTTGAGAGCCTATGTGGATGAAGCGGTCTGCTGCGTCAACGCGATCAAGGAAATGTGGTCCTGGCTCAGAAGGGTAATCAAGTAATAACCTTTAGTCGATTCATTTAATTTACCTAACATCTTAAGGTTACAGCTGATCCGCAATATGATCGTCTTGCCATTGTGACCGAGGCTCTAAACTTCGCAACAGGCTATAAGGAACACTTACTGAAGGGTGGCGAACGTCTGGTGCATAGCTCGGCCTTTTTCTTCTTAACCATGATCAATAGCTTTAGCAGTAATCGGTAAGCAACACAAATACACCCATAAATCCAAATTGCGACTAATCTTGTATCCATCTGTAGAAGTATCTTAAAGATCTGCATAGATCTGCATTTGGTTGTGCTCTCACTTCTAAGAGAAAGCACAGCTGGATCTGAAACTGTCAACTTTCGCATCATTCCCCGTGAGTTCGTTTTTTTGGATACATTTTCATACCACATGTTAACCTCTACCTTTGGCGCTTCTTAGTGATTAAGGAAATGATTGCCATTGCCGAATTTTTTGGAGAAAGAATTACCCATCTGCAGGTATCAATAAGGACCAGTGAGACGGTGACATTTATGTGCATTCATTACTTAAAGTTTATAAAGGAGCCCAAGAAGGAGCAGGAGGCTATGCCAGAATGGCTAAGGGACACTTTAGTGCACCTGTCTGACTCAGTTTGCAGTCAATTAGAGACTGTTCACAAGAAAGTTTGTTATATCCAATGATAATTACTCTTCGCAGCTGATAATTAATTTTGGTTTTCAGGAAACCGTCGCTGTCCCCTTGGAGAAGATAGAAGACTATGTAAAGGTTACACGAACCTATCTGCTAATGATACAAGAGATTTTCCAAGTTGGGATTACGACGCAGCTTCATGAAGATGTTTCTTCTGGTCTCCTGGAAATATTCAGTGAACCGTAAGTTTGTGCCAGTAAATAACCATTTAATTTCCCCTAATTATTCCCTATAGAGAACCCTCCTCTGATTTGGGAAAAGATATTCCTATACTTCTATCTACTTACGTGAAACCGTGTGCCATGGAACTCTTTGAGATTGTTTATTTATTGCCCGACTTTCAAGAGGTAAAAAACTATTATTTGTAAAATAAAATAAATAAAAATAATTATAAATATATATATTTATTTTTATTTATTTTAAAGTATTTTATTCAAAATCTGGGTTCGAATGAGGATTCCTTCAACGTTTGCCTGGATTTTGTCACTGTGGTATGCACAGACAATACGGCGCTCTCGCCGAATACTTGCCAAATACTCCAAAAAATATTCGACTATATGTTTGTGGGTAAGATGATTTTATATAGAAAATTTATCATGAAATTATTCATATTATGAAACTACTGTCCAGATGCCTCTAACTTTGTGCATGATGAGAATTACGATCGAATAATTGAGACTTTTGGTAGCCTCTTGTACTTGGTGGATAACGAAATTCTGCATAACTACTTCTGTTCTGGCTTATTTCAAAAGGATATAGTCATATCTCAGGCGTGTGCCGATGTCCTTATGCTGTGTTTTCGGTTAGTAATTATTTACTCGCATCCGGGTATTTATGTTATACTTAATGCATCTTTGCAGTCTGAAAGAAGTAAATAAGGGATGGGACAGTAAGGCCATAGAACAGGCAGCTAGTTTCTGGAATGAGTGCAACAACTCATATGCCTTATTCTCCCACAATCCAAGCCAATGGCATGTGCAGCGTTTTGTAAAGTACTTTCACATAATGGGGCGCCAAACACTTCCCACCATAAGCCTCCGAAATTATCGACACTTGTCGGCGGTGATCGGTTCCAGTGATCAGCTAGGACGGAAGCTTTTGAAACACTTGGACGATATCACTTCTGATGTACCAACAGAAATAGGCAACTACTATGATATCGTTAGTATACGCTCCGCTCTCTGAAAACTTTTCTTTAACCTCCGATTTATCCCCAGATAGGTGTTCTGGACATTCTGGCGCTACTGGGTCAGACCAACTGTGCCGCGTGGCTTAAGCGAACCTCAGAAATGGCCAAACAGCTTATGGTCAATGATAAAAGCTCGACCTTTGTCAGTGTCTACTTCAGGCTACTGTTAGCTTCGGATCAAGCCACTCAATTGCTGATCTTGCGGGGCCTCGCTCCAGTCATTGGCTGCACCAACTGGCAGCGACAGAAGTTCCTCGCCTCTTGCCAGTCCAGCGCTGATGCGCAACTAAGGGCATTTAGTGCACGACACAGCATCAGATGCGATGTGCAGCCCCTGTTGGAAGCCTTACTGCGGAAACCTCAAGATCTAGACTCCTCGGTAGATACCACCTGCAAAGAGCTAAGTAAATCGAGCTATTCCCGCGAAGGCGAACACAAATGTCATACGGAAGCCAACCTGAAGCGTAAAAGAGAAGAAAGCACACCCAAGCAATTACTGAAAACCCTGTACGAGGGCTCCCTTCAATTAGGACAATGCAGCAGGGACACCTTCGATGCCGCCGATATAGAATTACATAAAAAAGTTATTGCCAATCTGAGCAGTATATTACCACGATTTTGAGTTCATGAGTTTATCCTTCCTGATCGTATGTATGTCTAGAAATTTATTATTGTCATCAGTGATCTTATTAAAGGTGATATATTTATGTTAAAAGTACAAACAAATGATTGGAAAATATTTAAAACAACTCAACAGCTAATGAATTAAAACTGACAAAGCTGCCGGCAAGCCGATGGCATGGTATTAAGGGGCGATCACGGATCCCTCGGCAAATCGTATTAATACCAAAGTCTATAAAAAAACAAACATCACCATTTCATATTTAATAAATAATAAGTTTATTATTTCCCTTAGTTGGTTCTGCTATCTCGAATTAAACCTGCCTGCCTTTAACAGGGTGCCATTCCGCTGACCCATCCTCTCAAAGATTTTGGCGTAGGTCGCCTGTTCCTCCTCCTCTTGCAGGAGGATGCCTGCAAAGCTGGCTGACACGAAGCAGACAATGCTGCCAACGATAAAGGCTCTGAATGCCACTTGTGTGATGGTGGCACGACGATGGGGAGCCATGGCACTAAGGGATCCGATGAGGATGCCCAAGGAACTAGGATTGGCGAAGCCGCAGATGGCAAATGTGGCAATTCCCGCACTGCGAGCCTAAAATAGAAGATGGATTTTAAATATATATCGAAGAAACCTCGCAGTCTCTAGATTACTTACTGTGATTTCTTTGTTCAAAATATATTGACCCAGACGCTCGTAGGCTACAAACTCATTGATTATGGTCTTGGTTGCCACGACCTTGGCAATGATATCGCAGTCCTCGGCGGGCACTCCCATCGCCCAGACGAGCGGTATGAAGAGCTTGGAGAAGATCCATTCAAAGTCGATATCGTCCAGACCCACCAGATACCCAAACCAGCTAACCAGACCATTGAGGAAGGCGACGAAGGCCACAAAGGCTACAATGTTGGCAATGATTCCCAGGACAATGGGCACAGCATTGCTAGCACCACTAGATGCGGCATCCAACAGGGACGAGTCCTGCCTAAAGAGAGAAATTTACCAAAGAACTGTGAGTATTACAGAGAATTACACTTGAGACTTTATATATCCACTTACGACTTCTCCAGTTCTATAGACTTTGACGTGGTCTGACTCTCTTCCGTTTCCGGCAAGTACAGCTTTGAAATGGCCAGTGTGGCGGGGGCTGCCATAACCGAGGAGGTGATCAAGTGGGCGGCCGAGGCACCGAAGGACAAATAGGCAGCCAGCACGGTTCCCGAAACCGTAGCGAAGCCAGACACCATAATGCTGTGAATCTCGCTCTTGGTCAGCTTGTTAATGTACGGCCGGATGAGCAGTGGACTCTCGGACATGCCCAGGAATATGTTGGCCGCCGACGTCACGCTCTCACAGACGGTGGTGCCCAGGATCTGTTGCAGAATCCATCCCAGCTTGATCACAACCCATTGCATCGCCCCCATGTAGTACAGTATGGAGATAAAGAAGCTGAAGAAGAAGATCACCGGCAGAATGGCGAAGGCGAACACCTCCGCGCCCACCAGATATTCGCCGAAGACAAAGAGAGCTCCTTCGCTGGCATACCCAAGGAAGGTGGCCACTTTGTCGCCCAAGCACTGAAAGATTTTGCGACCCACCTCCCAGCGGATGCAGAAGATTCCGAGCAGGAACTGGCACGTAATCCCGGTAATCACAATGCGCCACTTGATCGCGCTGCGCTTCGTGGAGAAGACGTAGCCGCACAGGATAAAGGCGCACGGCGCACACAGCGACACCAGCTTTTGCGGTTCGTTGCGAGTCTCAAAATATACGAAAATGGCCAAAAGGACTAGAAGTATGGCGATGCTGACCAGTGACATAACCCTGTAAAAGGAAAAATATAAATATTTGGTAATTATAAAAGCAATATTTAATAAATTCATTAAAACACACCTTGTCCTGCTGAAAGCGTGCCACTTCTTGGACATTGGCTTTAGGTAATTGTTATGCAGCTTGATCCCCACCATGGGCTTAAATATATAGTAGTAAAACAGACCCAAGTAAATAAAACCCAGCAGGAGTAAGAGCATTCCATATCCGGAGCAGAAATTAATGCCGCACAACGGATTACTGGCTCCTGACCACCAACATTCGTAAGTATCTATGAAAGGGATACATTGATATACATTCTATTTGTAATTATCAGGAATTACTTACTGATGTCATGGTAGTGATAGGTGGCATAGGAAAAGTATCCCACAACAACCAGGTGCAAGAGTACATAAAGTGAAATCCTCACAATTCGTGCCACCTTTGGATTATTTTCAAGGTAACTCTTTTCATTGGCCGGATTTTTTTCATCCTCCAAAGGCTGTTCCTTGAACTCATCAGGGTCTAAAATCTGTAGCTCCCTCTGCAGAAATTTATTTAATTTTGATGATAATAGTTTTATAAGGTTAAGGATTAACTTACGTGTTCCTTTTCATAGCCATCGTTGAAGATACCCTTGGAACCGTCATCTGCCATCTAAAATAAATTATAATTTCTTACCGTTAAAATAAATAATCCACTATATTATAGATATGGCCTACTGTAGGCCCACCGTCGGAATCGTAATCTTAGCCTAATCTGAATCAAATGATTCAACCATCGAGTTTGCTGATATGACAAGTGTCCGACGGTCTAAGATAAGTCTCTTTTGGGCCAACTAAATCAAGACCCGGCAACTTGGACGACTTGTGCCCACTTGAAAGTAGCGATAAACCCACGGTAAACCCCGTCTTGTAAACTCGAAGATTGGCACTTGGCCATTGTACTTGGCATTCGAGATTTCCACTGTCAATGACACTTTCTGTTAATCAACACGTGGAAAATCGACACACACGGGTTTCCGGCAAATAAAACAAATACAAATTAATGGCTGCTGAGAAAATTGGCTGTAAACTACATATTATACGTTAAGGGTTATAAATAAGGCAGTTGAAGTGTTTTTTCTGATATATTTGGGCTGTAAATCCCATTCAAGCCAGAATACTTCCCCGTTAGGAGGTCTTTTATGGGTTGTTGATAGCACTATCTGAATGGCATTTGGCCAGAACTCGTGAACGTTAATCGATTATAAATTATAATCTCCCGTTTCTGGAAAAACCTGGTTATATATCCCGTCATATTTATAGTTTTTTTTTCTTTTAGTAGTTTATCACGCAGACTTTTTTATTTACTTTAAACTAGAGTAAAAATTACAGGTTGTCAGTTTGTTTCAGTTGTGCAAATAAATACATTTTTGTATAAAAAGTCAGAGTTATACTGCCTTGATTTCATGCTTCGCCAGTTAATTCACCTTTTATGCTTATTTGTTTTTGCTTTGGATTTAATGAATGATTTATTTGTTTGATTTTTTGTTGTGTGTGCGACAAAACGAGTTTTTTTCAAAGCCGTCGTCACTCTCGCTGCGTAATCCGAATACTAAGTAGTTATTAGTGCATCTGCTTAGCGGTTCGTAAATCTGGCTAACTGGGCACGGCTGCCATCGTTTCGGATTGAGAGTCGCGGTAAGACTAAGTTCGCCAAACTTCAACGGCTGGTTTTATAAAAAGCGAAAACAAATACACTGTTCTACGATAAGGGGCGTATCAGGAACGAGAACTTAGCTAACTTCATTTTAACTTTTTTCATTCTCTAACGATACTTTTTACCAACGTTTTTTTTGCCTGCAAATAAGTTGTATGAATCACTGCCTGTGTACATCATTTGTTTTTATCCTTTTTTTTATTCGATTTTGCAAAGAAAAGTATACAAAGTGATGTGTGCCTATTTCTGGAAAAATTTTCCAGTTCTAGTTTATTTAAAGATTTAAAAAGAAACGGAAAGATGCATACAGCATGTTGCAGTTTCGGATAGATTAAAAAAAAAAAAAAAAAACTATTCTGTATTAATTTTTGATCTGAAAGCTTGCTCATGTTTTATTTTTTTTTTTTGCTCAGTCACAACTCAATTTCTTTAAAAAAATAAAAATTTTATAAAAGTCGCTAATTGACTTGAACCACACAGAAAAATAATCACTAAATAAATATTTAAAATTGTCAACTCAATTTAAAGCGAAAAAGAATGAAGCGTTACAATTGAGTTGTCTGTCCTTAGACTCGCGAGCCAGGAAGTGTCTCTGTAAAGAGGAACACTAAACCCCTTAGACCAATACTTACTTTAAGGTGAATATAAAATTTTTCTTAGTTTCTTTAAATAATATATTTAAATAAATTGTTGTTTTTTGTTTGCTGCTCGTTGTTTATACATTTTGTTTTATTTTTCCAAACAAAAGCTCGGTAGCAAATATTTTTTTTATTATATTATATTATATTCTTATATTATAATTTCTTATTTGAAATAATAGAAGAAATATATATATAAATTTCCGTCAAACCCTCTATGAAAGTAAATAAATTTTTAATAAATTTTAAAAAATTGTTTACTAGTATTATTCCTGAAAAAATTAGCTCAGTGCATCTCTGAAATTCACCTGAATACCAGCTGCAAAGGCAATTTGAATGATATGTAAGTGTTTTATCAGCCGGTTATTAAAACCGAAGAGCGTTGGCCGCTCTCGGCATGCGTTCCATTTCGATATTTGTGCGAGATAACTTCCAGGGGGTGTCATATAACTCTTCGTAGATTGCTGGCGATATGGGTGACGTTTGAGGAGTAAGAATCTGATTGCGATTAGGGACCTTCACTCGCACACCCACCGCCCATTAATAGAAAGGTCTAGGCTGCTGAAGGTGGCAGGCGATTACGGATTAAGCAAGTAGTTGAAAATCGCAGGAGCAAAGTTGAACCAGGATATCTAATCGGTGTTCTTGGGAAATGAAACATATCTTATCTTCAATCCAAATTGGAGATAATACAAGCAACAAATCCGGTAGTCAACTCCGGTTCTTTCAATATATTATTAATATTTTATTAATATTTTTATTCTTTATATGTTATTCATATTTGCAATCGATTTACAAATGCACTTAGTTAGGTTTTGTGTGGGTGTATGGAGAGTGTGTATGGAGTATGGAGTATGCGTATCGAGTATCGATCGATGGTTCTTAGAATGATCTTAAAAACGAAAATAGAATTCTTCGGGTTACTACAGAGGGGAATTTGAGATTTAGAGGTGCTTTAGGAAGGCACGTTTAACCTAGTGACTTATGTATATAGCAAAATTGTATGTAAAATGCTTTTAGCAACTCGGCCAAGAATCGTATAGCCTTGACTTGGCTCGCTGGTCCTTGGGCTGCTTCCGGCCTTCGAGTGGATTGTGAAGAAGTCTGGGATTGTAATGTTTCGATAAGGCATTGATTAAAATTGGTTTATTGCCCGGCCCCAACATATGGCCCTGGCAACAGTCGTAAGTATTATTTAAATTCGTATATAAATGTTTTCCAAAGGTTTTTTCTTTTTTTTTTTTGTTTGGGTTAAAAAAACAAAACAAAAATAAAATAAAATGTGTGTGCGAATTTAACCACATCTAAATCACAGGCTTCTAATATAAGAGAGAGATTTTAAAAATAATTACAAATTTCGACCGAAATATTGCTTAATCTAAATCGTAAAATATATAATTTAAATAAGGTTAGGCGGCGAAGGGAACCGCTGAACTAAAAACTAATTAAGTCGACTGGGCCTAAAGTTAAACAATATAAAACAAGAAAATATTAGATAAAGTGGGATGAGAGAGAGAGCGAGAGAGTTATGGGGTAGCTAGGGATCAAGGTTCAAGGATCGTCTACTCCTGCTGGTGCGGAATAATGTGGTGCTTGTGGTGGTGACGCTGATGATGATGATGCTGCTGCAGCTCGTGCGGATGATGGTGGTGACGATGATGGTGGCCAGTCCGACGCCGATGGTGATTCGAAATGGGCTCCATCTCCTGTTCGCTATTGCTCGCCGAGGACAGTAGCTCCTCGGCTTCGGCCTCTGAAGCTACCTCCGACTCGACCTCGATTTCGTGGCTATGATGGCGCCTGGGTTGGCTTGGCTGGCTCCTATCCTTCTCGCTGGTCTCTTCCAGCAGCTGGTTGTCAATGGTTGATGATGTGGTTGATTCGGTGCCAGTTAATGCTGCTCTGCTCGGTGGCAGCTTGGATGAATTGCAGAGCCTCTTTAGGGAGTTGCTGCCATTAAACTTGACGTCTAACCTTGGCTTTCTGTTTGGGGAATTGAAAAAAAATCAGAAAATAATATTAGAAACTTGCGAAATTATAAAAATGAGAAGAGAAGTTTTTTAAAATTTTAACTATTAGTAGTTTCAAGTTCAATTCGAATAAACTGCAGTTGTTTTGCTATAAAAATTTAATTTGTATTTAGGTTTTACTACTGACATTATGGCAAAGCCAAAAAATAAATTTAATCTGTAAAAGTAATTGATACATCCACCATGAAAAAATGTATTTTATTTTAAATTTAAAGTATTTCCAGAGATTTTTTAATTCATTTAATTTGGTTTCAATTTCAATTTAGCAGAATTTATGTTAATGTTAATTAACAGAGCGATGTTAGGTTTTGCAGAACGGCAAGCAGTTCAAACCAACAGTTTGTACAATCAATGCAAGCAGTTCAAAAACCTCGAAAATATTTTAAATTAAAATGTAAACAAAAAATTTAATTTGTTTAGCACTTTGCACTCACCTTGGCACTGGCCGACCCTCCAAATAAGAGCTAAGCGATTCTGTTCCGTAAGTGTTCCATGGGACAGCGGCAGCTGCAAGATACACATTAAAGTTCACAATTAAAATCGAATTTTGGGTTGTTCCTGGGATCATGCAAATGCAACAAGGAATTGGTGCAAATGAAAAACATGCTTATAAAATGGCAACAACAACAATAGCAACAGCAACGACATCAACGCATTTAAAACGCACAAAAGTAAACAACAAACAAACAAAGCCGAGCACTACGCACAACAGTGCGTATGAGCAATATCGATTAGTAGTTAAAGCAATTCTTGAGCTCAATCCTCCGACTTCGCGCTGCCTGGTACCTTACCGATCCGAGGGCAATAACTTTGTATATAACCTGAATGAATCTCAATCAGATCTTAAGCTAGGGACTTTCACTACTTCCGCTCCACATTTTCTAGGCGGCCGCCGCCTCATGAAATTCAAATATAACAAACGCAAAAGAGGTTTATTGTTTTTCAATTCTCGAAAACGTGTCCGCCACAAATTAAAATTGAAAATTGAGCCACATAACATTCGCTGACGGGGCGCCGCGATCGGACGACAAGGTATTTTTTCGGATTACGTTTTATGAAATTCGATTTCCGTTTCAGTTTCGGTCTGGACTCGAGTTCCACTTCGTCTTCGAGTCTGCCTCTAGAGCTGGCTCAGCTTAAATTACGCGGCGGCGGTTTCGGGTCCGTTCCGGTTGGTTCTGGCTGCAGTCCGGCCCCCCAAATCGCCCGTCTAATGACCTTTCTTGCTATAATGTAAATAAATTCAAATCGCCGCGATTTTTAGCCTGCGAAAGGGGCCTGTCGCCTGTCACCTGTCACCGAGATGAATGGATGGATAGTTGTGTATGTGTGTGTGTGTGGGGGGAGGGATAGATATGTAGATGGAGAAAGAGAGAATATGATGGGCGATGACTCTGGAGGAGACTCCGATCTCCTTTCCTTGGGGGGCAGTTAGTTAGACATGGCAAACAACACGCTTACCTGCCTGATCACAAGTGGGCGGCGCAAAGTAGAGGCCTGGCCTCAGCGGATTCTCCTCATCGTCGTGCACCTCGATCACTAGTATTCCAATCAGGGCATTCTGCTGCTGACGGTGATGTGACTGACGATGCTCATCCTGGCGGTGCTGCTGCTCCCAGTAGGCGAGGGCGCACTTGACGTCGATCTCCACCCAGCCAGTGGAGGTGCTGCTCATCATGACGGTATTGCAGGTGCGCTTCTTACGCACTATGGAAAAAAAGAAAACAAGTTTAATCCCATTCCGATTCCTATTTCTCAAGCTTAAAGATTAACCTACATTTCTTCTTTTGCTGGTGAACAATGGAGACGGTAACCCGGATCTGGGGACCCACTGGATCTGCACACTGAGGCGTTGGGCTGGCGGGCTGTTCTGTGCTCACCGGCTGCATGGGACCCTGGCTCGAAAACTGGTCGCGATTCTGGCCGGGATTAGTCTTGTACAAGCGCAGCAGGGCACTGTTCAGGCGGTCATAGTCATTGGTGGGTGTGAAGACGCTGCTGGCAAACTGAAGGGTCAAGTTGTTGCCATTCTGCCACTCCGTTGGACTGGTGGTCTCAGCATTACAGATGGGAAAACCGGCCTTCTCCTTGGGCAAAGCCTCGTTCGATATGGCCTTGTGGACACGCTTGATGATGTCGTTGAGTCTGCAAAGGAATATTTAAAAGAAAATATGTTTATTTTTGTTTAGAAGGAAAAATAATCTAGCTTAGAGAATTTAGATTTCTGGAAGAGGGGTCTAAATAAATGAAAATTTCAAAGATAAAATATTATAAAATATCTAATCAACTATAGAGAATAGAATCTTATGTACCCTAAAAATCTAAAGAATAATGGAAAGCAAACTGGCATCATTTCGTGGCTCATCGCACAGCCATTTGTATGCCCCAAGCACTGGCACTTTGCAAATTTAGTTCAAGTATTTATGTAAGGCTCACTTAATTGACATTTGAGCGCGGTCAGCATTACAGACGTCCACAATAGAAGAGCTCCGAAACGTGCCCGCTGCCATTTGCCGGGAATTTATAAGATTTTATTCAATTTAGGCGGACTCGCACTACACGCTAGACGCGACTAGACTCTGCATGAAGTTCTTATCGTCAACTAGTGAAACCTATTGCTGGGGAACCACTGCCATCACCACCGCCCGTAATGAGCCAACTATTTTCCATGGAAGCCAATCTTATGGTTGCCCTATAATACCTTATGATCTGTGACGTAGCCAGGGTTCAGTGCTTTGCTTTGCCATAAAACTAATTCCCGATTCGATTCTGATTTATTTTCGAGTCTATATCAGTTGATGGGCAATGGTTTAGGTTCCTCGATAATTTAACAACTTTGGACTTGAGATTGCGAGAGTTCTTGAAATAGTGCCAAATTTTTATGTACTTTCAGTTTCAAAACAAACTATGCCAAGTGGTTGGGAAATTAAGTCCCCTGACCACAGTTTGTCATGTCATCTGATCAAGGGCACAGATTTGTGAGGAAAGTCTATCTTAAGAACAATAATCTGACTTAACTACAACTTAACTATTCACTATTTTTCCACTGATTAAATGCCTTCACATGATTCGCCCGTCGCGAGTGCTTCCTAAACTTGATTATGAGCTAAGCGCGCATAGTGGAGCTGCTGGCAGACTCGTGTCACTTAAAAATCCATTTGAGATTGAGACGGATCTGTGTCTCTGTAAGTGTGAGATAGTGCACGGTGACAAAAAATGTGGGTTTTATAAGGGTACATTTATTTATTTTTAAAATAAATATTTCGAGAATTATTAGACATATTTTTAACGAAGAATTGGATAATTATCCTTTCGAGCGAAATTTAAAATCTCCAGATATTCTTTAGCATCCTGAATCAATATTTTTATACCTTTCCAACCAGTCTAGACCCTTTTTCCCCAGTGCACTATCATCGCAGGAGCGGAACAGACAACAATAGTTAGTTAGCTATGATCTAATCTGACCGCACTCACTCGAAGCTCGGCTGAAAATTGGACAATTGTGTGCTGTGGATGTCTGGATCAGCAATTGAGACGCGCTTGACGTTTTGCTTTCATTTCTTCATTTTTATTTTTGCCCCACGAGATGCACAAAAAGATCAAGAGAAATAACTGATTAATTGTTTTGGCTTTTTGGAGCGGCCCGCGGCGCAGTTTGTCTAGCCGAAAAAATACAACCAACAAAAAAGAAACGAAATAATTATTATAAAACACGGTCGCTGTCTGTCTGCACTTCACCGAAACTGAACCAAGTCGAGGCGAATCGAGTTGAGTTGAAATGAGTCGCCTCTGGCTTATTATCGGTTCTTGTTTATGTTTATGTTTACGTTGCGATCGCACCGAATCGTATCGAGTCTGTCTGGCCAAAAGGCTAACAGGCTGGCTGGCTGACTTGCTGGCTGACTGTCTGGCTAGCTGGCCAAGGAATGCCAGAGTGCGGAGTCTGGCGTCTGGAGCTCGGCTGTGTGGCATGAACTTGAAAACCCGTCGAGTGGTGGTGCCGTCTGTCTGGCCACCGTCTAGACATATTGTCAGTCCGTCCAACTCCGGTCTCCTCTGTCCGCTGGTTGTTTGCTCGCCCCTCTGACTGCCTGTCTGGGGTAAGCCTAGAGCTGTGGATGCTGCTGCACAGCGATAAAAACTAAAAGGGAACTAAGAGGGATCCTTGGTATTTAATTTACATTATAATTGGAATTTGAACTCCCTGTTAAATTATTTTAAATCTGTTTAAGGGTTTTATATTTTATGGAAAATGTATGAATGTAAGGCAAGCTTCTCATAGTATTTTTAACATTTATCACTTGAAAGAACTTAACAAGGCCTTAAAGCTCGCATAATTTTCCTAAATTGATTTGCAGATACGTCTCAGATATTATTTTCCTTCAGTGCCCTGTGGATGCTGCTGCAGATACTTAGCCTTCTGCAACATAGACACCTTTTTAGCAGGCCAAGCCATGAGTCACGCATGCGCAGAGGCTGGGATCAACGCCGATGACTTGAGGGGCGACAGGTGCCGGGGCTCTGGAGGGGGATGGGGATGGCAAATTCCTCGCTGGCCTCCATTCAGACCCTGTGGGGCAGACGACATTGCCTGAATGCATCGCCTGTGTGTCTGCGTCTGCGGTCTGGCCGTCGCAGTCGCAGACGTTGCCTTTGGCCGCAGCAACAATTGCAACAGTAGCAACACAGAGGCAGGCAACAGCAGCAAGAGCGGCTAGACAGTGTCTCGCCGGGCTGCACTTCATTATCATGCGAGGAACAACAAGCAACAGCCAACAAGCAGCCAAGCTGCAGTCAGTCGAACTGTGGACGCCTACAACTGTTTGCACTGCAATATTACTCATACGTCATAGGTTGCTGCTGTTTTTCTGCTGTGTTTTTTCTTCCTTTTTTTTTGTGTCTGTGCGGAACTCTGCCAAAGCAATCAAATAAGATGAAACGATTTAGATACGAGTCATGTATCAGCTGTTGGCCCCACGAATGCAAGCCCGTTTTGCCGTCTCGCATAGCAACGACCTACAAAAAGTTCATTACCGGAGACCAGGAGGCAGAGACGGTGACGGATAGCTAGACATGGCCCAGACTGCTCCCAGACACTCGCCAGACATCCGCGGGCACACAAAGATACAAAGATACAGATACAAATACAGAGGTCGCCGCCGCCACCGTCGGAATCCAGTGCATTATTGCAGCGGCGTCGTTGTCGTCGTCGCGACAGTTGCACTACAGTATCTGATGGATACAATAGACACACCATTGATAGATCTGGGCCTATCTGTGTCGGGCACTTTATGCACCGATTAGGGACACCATAATTGCTATGAGCCTTTGAAGTTCATATCTAGGACGTAGGAATTGCAATGATTATTCAGGTTTATAAACTATTTGATGGTTTTTATCGGCTTTTAGAAACTGAAGTTTGAATTAGAAATTTATTTGTTAAAGGATTTTTATATTCTCATATTTTTTTTGATTTTTTAGATATTTGTTTGTAAAATCTAAATAAATTTAATGGATTTAATACAGCATATTGTGCTTGTGATTTATTTGGAGCTAAAAAATAAGCTTTAAGTTGTATATACATTTAGAATAAGAATGATTTTTAATTAAATAAATTCTCCTCAAATATTTAAAGCTAAATGAAAATAAAATTCTATTTAAATCTTCGTTCCATTAGCTTTACTATAGTAGTATAAGAAATGGTAGTTCTAATTTATTCTTAAATCATTTATTAAGTATTTATTTTACTTTTAATACCCCTAAAATATTTTCAAAAAATGTTTCAAAGTCTGCAACGAGATAAAACACAATGAAACCCCTCCTGAGAGCTATAAAATCACCGAAATTTCCTGATTATCTCAAAACAAAAGACGCAATTAGGAGGCACACTTTTCATCTATAGATAAACCATATATTTATGGGCCCCACACGTTCCAGTCTGCTAAGCGAGGCCATTACATTTACGACTTTTTTGTAAGAACATCATGCATTTACCGAAGCATTCAGTCAATAAATAAAACTTAAATGAAAATCGAGAGTGCACGAGTGCCGAAAATAATTCGAGAAAATATTGATTTTAACGTTTTAATTGGATTTATTCGGCGAATAGATTTGCATTCGGCTGGATCGTGTTGAAAGTGAAGTGAAGCACAGCATGTACAATGTACCTTAATAAATATATATACACACACTCTCTCTCTCTCGTGTATACTTTTCGAGGTGCTTGACCACAATTGCGAGTTGCACAAATGTTCTTAGCCTTGGGAAGAAATTGGCCAGAGATTTTTGGACAAATCTCGCACTTAAATACATTTTTGGGAAATATTTTAGAATTTTCCGACAGCGTGTGTTTACAAATTAAAGCAAAGTGCATTGTTTCAGAATGATTTCTCTTTTTTCTTGTATACAAATTGTAGTCGGCAACAATTTATTCTATTTGTTAAGCCCCCAGCTTTTGTTGTTTTATTTTGCCGGTCAGGAGGCATCTTTTTAAAGAGTTCTATTTTTGGTGAATAGACATCTATTTCTGGGAGGACTGGCGACGACGACTGCCGGTGATTGACAGCTATTGTTTTGGACACTTTCACGGCACACGATCTCACTTACCTTTCGGTGGCCCGCTGCAGGTGCTGCTGGTTGGTCACCGTGCTGGTGTCGTTCCTCATGTTAGGATTGCTCCGGTTTTGGATGCTCAGGATTTGCTCCTCGGTCAGATTAAAGCGGTTCAGGATGGTGCGATTGAAGGGATTCACCACCACCGACTGCACGCCCTCGGGAAAGAAGGAGGGATCGAAGGGAGAGGCCTGCGAGTTGCCGGACAGCGATGCCAGGACCACCAGCAGAACCAGGATCCATCTTCCTACACACTTCTCACAACACTCAGTATTCATCTTTCTGTTTCTGTTCTTGATTGTTTTTTAATATAAATATTTTTACTGGCTACTATTTAAGTTGTCTTTTGTGTTTAGCAAAAATTAGATCGTGTATTTGGTGCACATTTTTCACTGGAACTGCATTTCAGCCACAAATTAAAGTGTGTTATTTTTTCTTAGCTGAAGAATTTCAATGTCTATGTGGATTTGAATATTTGGTTTGTTTTTTGCGTTCTTACTGTTGGTTCAGCTTCTCGATGTGTTCGCTCTAAGAACCAAGTATGAAGTGATTTGCGCCAGTCGGTTTTTTAGTCTTAAATAAGAAAAAATTTGGTTGTGCCTGGGCATATCTACTTTGTTATGGTCGTAAACGGCTGCGTTGCTGCCGGCACTGCAAGAAAAGTTGTATGCTTTACCATGAATCATTTTTCTTGCAGTGATTTTGTTTAGTTTTCATTTAAATTTTAGTTTTGAGTTAGGTAAATGTTTTCTTTATTAATATTTTCTTTCTTTATTTTATTTTCAAGAGCTTGAGTTTACTTTGTTGCTTTTATATTTATATACATTTACCCTTTGTTTGGTAATACAAAATATTTATTAAATATTTGAAACTTTGTTTACGGTTTGCTTTTTAATATAGCTTCTTAATTGCATTCAGAAAAATATTTATATTTATTTAGTTGGCTTTTGTTTTTATTACGTATCAAAATTTTTTTAACCTGAAAACCATTGTATTTCATAAAACCTTCAAGTTTATTATTGTATTTTTATTTTTCATACAATTTAATTATATTTAAGTTACTAGCATTAAAATGTCACAAACTCATTGAAATACATCGCTAATAATTCCCAGTTCACTATTCAATTTTGACTAATAATATTTTATTAATTGAGAATCGTAATAATATTTAAAATATTATCCTTATTTACCAAGAATTTCATCTAATTACATCGATATTAATGTATTATTTTCAGATCATTATTAATATAAAATACATTTAATGAATATTATTTTTTATTTAAATTCCCTCCTACCGCCCCTTCAAACTCATTCCTGATTCATTTCAGTGCAGCGCTGGCAAACTTCCGCCGGGCGTTCGTGTGGCATTCGTGGTTTGGCTCGGCTCCGTGGTGGCCGACCAATCAACGGCGCTTGAGGATCTGCCGGCGCGCAGCTGAAGTTGGCGTAGGTAGGCATAGTGAATGTGCGTGAGATACTGTATCTGCAGCGGTGGCTAGCGGCTAGTATGGGTGTATCTTTATCGGGGCTATCGGGAAGATGCATCTGGGCTCAAACAACCAAGGGTCAATCCTTGAATTACTAACCATTCCTATCAGATACAAACGTGCACCCCGTATTCCCAATCAATCTCTCAAACACCACTTGAGTTTTGGGCAAACAAGCACACCATCGAGTGTGTTAAGCCTTTTGACGATTTTGCACCCACCAAAGAAGCAGGAATGTCCGTAAAAATAGTAGTTATTATTATGTGCGTGGGCGATTAGATTAACTTGGAGTGATTCCATTGCAATTAGAGTGAGTTAATCAAATTGTTTTGATACGCGACGTGCCACGCGTGTTATCGGTGCTGTTTTTGGGAGGCACAAAAAGGTTCTGTGTGTCTTTTGCTTTTGACATTCAGTTGTCTCCGCCGGGATTTGTGCGTGCGGATTAATCAAAATGATGACAAGAAGATAGGCCTGAAAGTGCGTACGCAGTTTATCAATTGAAAGGAGAATGGGGCGGATATATCCTATTAGAGAAGAAGATTTGTACTACCGTGCCTGGTACGGTTTTAACCCCAGAAAGCCCATCCTTGTGGGTCGATCTACGCCATTGGCATACCCAAACAGTTCTGGCGCTATCCCCATATTTATTATTCATTCAATTCACATACGGAAATCCAAAGAGCCAGACTTCAAGGACGTTCTTGATTTATTTATTTATTTACTCTCTTGTCGCTGCACCATCAAAACATCTAAACATCATCATCATCATCATCGCTAGCAGCATCTTTCCCATCATCCATTTTTCGTCTGGGACCCGAAAATTGAATTTCAAAATGATTGTATAATTCGCAGCACTTTATAAAGTCTGGATTTCTCACTTCCCACGTCTGTCCCGGGTCCCTCTCCTCCTATCCAGCCGTCTGTCGGCTGTCCAGCTATCCGGCTGTCCATTCATCTGATATGTCTACACACCGTTTAAGCTCTGAATAGAGACTTCCAGACGGCGGCTGTTATGTAAAATTGCAATCGCATCAAATGCCCGGGACTCATAATCCCGCCCGTGCACAGGAGGCTAAAATGAAAACAACATATATATATTATATATATGCACCTTTATATACGTATTTATATATATATATGTATATCTGTAGGACGCAATCAGCGCCTCTTGTCGAGAAGTTTATATAATAATGTTTGTTTATTTAAGCGTTCGCATAGAATTTGTCCCACTTTGTGGACAATGTGGACGTCAGCAATAACAGAAAGAGAGTCAAAAACGAAAATAAACAGTCAGACAATGGATGCAGACAGTGGCACTGAGAGAAAATTCATTAATTTTTATCACTTTAATGGGTATTTATAATTTATGATGTGAATTAGGTGTGCAGGAGTGGTTATTCCTATATATAATATACAAAATTTAAGAGGAAATTTAATCAATAAATTTCAATTTTACAGAACTTAAATCTAGGTTGGTAATTGATTTATTTTGTAACCTTAAACATTATAAAAAATGCTAAAAACTGATTTAAACCATAGTATTAAATAGAAGAATTATATTTTTTATTTTAAATTAAATACAGCAACCAGTACTTGGAGATCCTTAGGGAAGATTTAAACATTTAAAATTTAAATATACTGTATTAATAGTTAAATTATTAAAAAATATATATAATTTATTAAACCTTTTTATAAGTGCAATGCACTAAATAATTTAAAGATGTCAAATCATCATGAAATTTAATTTATTTCTCCATTAAACTAGTTTAAAATCAGGTTTTAAATATTCAAAAATATTCAAAAAATATAAGTATTTTACTAAAATTGCAAAATTGCATTTCCTACAGCTTTAGTTGACTTAAGCATCTTGATTTTATTCTAAATAAAAATTCCCCCTTATAGATATATGTATATATTTTTTACCGTGTAAATATCTCTAGACAATTGGAATGTGAAATGAGTCAAGTCAAAATTAAGACAGCAGTCGGTCTCAGTTTTCTCTCTCTGTTTGTTTGATTTTTCATTAACTTTTCAAGGCTGTTGGCTCGTGTGTGGTAGCCGCCGCCCATCCCAGTTGCCACGCCCACATCAGACCCAAAATTGGCTAAATCCTAAATACAGAATCTAAATATTTTTGGTTTTCCTCCTTTGATCTTGAGAGATGTCGTAGTCGACGTCGTCTTCACGTCGGCATATCTCCTGGTTTATTTTTGAAAGCAATTTTCTGACAAATCCGTACGTACTGGTATGCCTCACGCTCGTGCCAATTTGTGCGGCTTAATTTTAAACGGTAGCCGGCAATTGCCGCCAATGAGCAACAATTCCGACCAACTGGGTGGCGGCACGTGAGGGATCCGCCAAAGACCGGTAGCAGACCGGCACTACAATAACATCAGGCCATAATCATTGCCATCGCCACCTGGCTAGAAAACATCTGGCTGTTTCCTTAGCAGATTGCCGAAGCCAATTGTGCGCAAATAGTTATTTGCCATTAGCTATTAAGAGTGATTTCCAGGCTGGTTACAAGTGTTAACTGCCAAGCTATATTTAGACATAACATCAAACCCAAATAATGGGCGAGCGTTAAAAGTGATAAGGCCAGGTTTTAGGGCTACCTGTGCTTATCGGTTTAGCCTGATTGAAACTGTCGAAATAGATAGATTTTTGGTTCAGAATATAATGACTAAGGAATACTCTAATCTCTGGATTTTAAGTGTTTCTTGAACCAAGCCAACACCAAGATATGTTGCTCAACATTCTACTAGCTACATTTGTCTAGCTACATTTTCCTAGCAACATTCACTTGTTTCATCCGCCCCGTTGGCTTCTTGTTTTCTTATTAAATACTTAAAGGAGACATTTTAAATGAATTTACATTGTTATTAACCACTTCGAATTAATATATAAATATAAATAAAAGTAAAGGATTTTATTTAAAGTAAAGTATCTTAGATGATGTAATAATCTGCAGACTAAGCATCCCTTTCCTTTGCTAATTAAATACACGCCCAAATAATAAATACCTTTAGAAACTGGAAAGCTTGGGAAACCCAAACTAATTGCTTATCGATTGCTTATTGTTATGATACTTATATAGTGTGTGGAAATGATAGTATAAAAATCTTATCTAGTAAGTTTTGTTGGGGTGTGTAAGGCGACAACATAAAGTTTATTGAGCATCCATAACACACAAAACTAATGAAACTATAAATATCGAGAGTGGTGCGTGATTTGACCTTCAAAGTGGCTAAGATTTCGTGAAGCGATGAAATAACTCAAATTTTTGACAATTTAATACAATGACGGTCATTAAGTATGCAAGTACCTGGCGTAAATTATTTAACCATAAACACGTAGTTAACTTAATTATCCCTCACACCCAAAATGCTGGTCGATGCAAGATTGATCCTTGAGAGAGCCTCTATACCTCACTTACACAATCAACATAATACATTGGCTACAGAATCGAAGGATGCACTGAGAGAATATAAAGAATGTGACATCCAAGTGGAATATTGTTTTTAAATTAATATTTAATTTGATGATTGTCAATTATAATTTACATTAATTAGTAAATATTTAATTTGATTTTTTTATCAGTTTATTTATGCTTTTTGGGCTATTTTTTGGTTCAGTTTAAAACATAGGCAGCGGAAAATAACAGACAGGGAAGAGACTGCCTGCGGTTAGGTCCGGTGTGATGGTGCAAGCCTATTAAAAGTACGCAACGCTCGTCAGCCAGCCTGCGAACCAGACGTGTCAAGTCAGCACCAGGCCCAGTCCCAGGCGGAGTAGCGCTTCCAGACCCATAACCAGACGCAGCCCAGACGGGACACATATGTACATAGGTGCTGGTTAGTTAGCTGGTTCCAAGTTTCAAGGCACCAAGGGTGTTACTTGTCGGTGCTCGCACTCCAGCTAATGGCTCCTGGCTTCTGGTGCCGGGTGCCGAATGCAGTTGTCGTGATTGTTGTCTCAGATTGCATGTGGAATGCAAAGACCAGAAGCCAATTTGTTATTGCGCTGTTGTCTGCCTTCTGCTGGCTACCGGTGCTACTGTTCACTTACAGCCGCCCCTTCTGCTGCTGCTGTTTTGGGAATACCCTTTCCTGCGGAACGGATATTACTCATACGCCTAGTGGGACAGTAGAAAGTTTTGGATTTAAAAGTAAAATTGTAGATTTTTGATTTAACGAATAAATAAACGAAAATAGTAGTGTCAGTTAGTAAATAAATAAAATAAATAAATACTTATACCCTTGCAATTTATTATAAATCATTTTTGGCCGTATACATTATATATATTCTTAATCAGAACGAACAGCGGAAATGTCAGAAATAAAAATAAATGGTTATTAATGTTTACATTATTAAATATAAAGTTTAGTTAATCTGGAAATACTTGTAAATATAGGAAATGAAGATCGGTAAAGAGTATTTATACGCCATTATGCCTTCTTTAGCCCGAGGCCTGATTGTTATTAATTTTTTCGCATTTTCATTTTCGGTTTTTAGGACTTTCGCGTGCCGTCGTTTGGCTTCTGTTTGGCGTTTTGTTTTGGGCCCAGCCTCTTCCAGCCAGATCCAGATCCCAGCAGACGATGATGGAGAAGACCGAGACTGAAGCGGAGATGGAGAGGGAGAAGCAAAAGGAGGCGGAGACCACGACCGAGACCCCAAGAGCCAGACAGACCGTCGCAGTGACAGTGGAAGAAGATGATGCACAGAGGAAAAATAATGCATTAAACAAAATATGATTCTAAGAAAGATCATAAAGATTATAATTCTTTTCTTAATACTGTTTGTAAAATATTTTAAAATTGTTTATTTGGGAACAAAATATAATAGGAGACATTTATTAACTAATTTAAGTTTTAGGATGAAAGGTCCGGATAGGTATAGATTTTCTCTGCGTGCACCGATGCTGGGGCATTTAGGCAGGCGTGTGTGTAGCCTCATCTTGTTGATTGTCAAAATTGACAATGAATGCGTTCGCCTGCGGATGGGGAATGAGAAAGGAGAATCGGTAGAGGGAAACCGTGGATGCAGACGGAACCGGAGTTGGGGGCTGACCCAGCCAGCCGGAGACAAGTGCATGTCTCGCGTCTGCAGTTTGTCTGGAGGCCATCTCGCAGGCACTCCATGTTGTTGCCACTGCCACTGTCCTTAAGTGATGCAGATGCGCTGTCGTCGTTGTTGCATCCAAATATGGACCATGGTCGGTTCTGGCTGGCATCGTGGAGAGCTGAAGCAGGTGAGGCCCGGCCAGGGCAGACCAGGCCAAGCCGAGAGGAGACGAGAAGAGCCCAGTCGAGCCGCGACGGCGGATAGTTGCTGCAGTTTCACACTTTTGCGCTGCGCCGCGGAAAGTTATTTAAATGATATGCACATGCAGTGCTCCTCCGCCGCACTGCGTCGCGTCGCGTCGCCTTGTCTGGTAGCTGTAAACTGAGACTTCGACTGATTCTCTGTCGTCTGCGATTTTGCCAGTGCCTCCGTCGGTGCCGTGCCTCCGCCAATGCCTCTGCCTCTGCCGTTGCCTTTGCCTTTGCCAGCAATTATGAGCGTCTGGCCGTCTGGCATTTTACAATATTTTTAATTATCGCGCTTTTTTTCTAAGCACAGATAAGCATCGGCGCGGACTGGAGCTGCCACTTTTCGAATTTCAATTTTGAGGCCCCGTAGGCAGCCTCCGAATTGTCGCCGCTGTTAATTGCCTTTGGTCAGCAGGAGCAGCATCAGTAGCCATCTTGACCATGATGACTAACCTCTTGTCCTGGCTCCCGGCTGTCTCCCTACTGTCTGTTTGTCTGGCCAGCAATGACCGTAAATTGATGTAGATTCTGTCAGCACCCAAGCACCATGGTCATGCTTATGTACATGTCCAATCACCAAGACAGCAACATTGGTAGTAAAAGTGAAAAATGATTTCCAGCCGATGGCTGCCAGTCATCATTTGGTCCATAGATTGGGCACCTGTCATCGGAGCTAGGGAGTGTGTCCAATCAGAGGGAGACACTGGGCTTCCCTACGAACAGTGATGCCAAGAAATATAGAGAGCTTTGGTTTGTTTTTTAATATTTAAGTAATTTCTAAGGCTTTGAAATATTAAAAGTAATTATACTGTTTTTGTTTATTTACAATTTATTTATTTATTAAACAGTTTTTAAATCAACAATGCAATTTTAATATTCTCAATGGTTCAATGATTTAAATGAAACATTTATTTATCATAATGTAATTGTCCAGAAAGCTTTTAAAATGTATAATTAATCTCTTAATATACCTCTCTATATATCCGACCAAGAAAATTTCTATAAAATGACATTTAACTGGCCATCACACTTGACTTTTTCTTTGCTTAACGTTAAAGCACTGTCAATAGCAATCAAATAAATGAAGATGCAACCTGACCATAAATGGCATAAATGCCACTCATACCCCAATGGATTCCCCAACGACTACGTGCAGCTCCTGGCTGATTCGAGAGCGTACTTTATATATATATTTAGAGCTGAACAGTATCGGTTTTGGGTTGAACTTATTTATAGGACAGGGACGGCGCGTGCCGGCACGCCAGGATGCCAGAACTTGGGCAGACTGCAGAATGGAGTCCACGTGGTCGACAATGAGTTCCCATTGCGGGGAAGGACATATAAATGAATGAAATGGCGTTTATGGTAATTCAGACCAACCAAGTTGGTGCTGCCAGTTTGCTAACTATGCTAATGAGAGTAACTTGTGGATGCCTTTGGCAGGACTATGACGAAAATGAGGAAGCATTCCACTTCAGTTGCTTCCCAGAAGCGAAAGTCTTAAAACGGATTTTACCTTATTTTAAAACTAGTAGAGTAATAGCTTTTGCTATTTATAAAAATGTGACAGTAATTTAGAGGATTGATGGAGTTCTGTTTAGTATTTAGGCCTTGGAAGTACATTTTTAACAGCTTTTTGGTAGTAGAAATAATTGGTTAGTTGGGTAAGCAAGAATAAGACTTGGATAGTGGTTATAATTATATTAAAAATAAGAAACTTAGTAAAGGCAACTACAAATAAATTTAATTTAATTAAGACATACATTTAATCAAAATAAAAAGGTATAAAAACAGATTGGTAACTTTTGGAATATATATTTAATATTTGTAATTGTCATATTTCAAGAATAATATGAACTAATCCTTTGAAAGTACTGGAACATCCGTATTTCTTTACAAGCGTAAGCCCTTAAAGTAATACATCTGATAGATAAAAAGAGCTGAACATATAATGATATAATTAAGAAATTACTGAACGATTGTGATTTGTTTTTATAAAATATATTTACATATAAATATTTAAGCACAAAGTTTACCTTTACCCAAGTTAAATTTACTTGGGATTCTACTGTCTACCTCAGCCAAAAAGTATGCAAAAAATAAAAGAAAATGTAATACAATATTAATTCCACATATTTCTCTGGCTAAATTGTCACAAGTTCGTTCCCAACTTATACTTTTCACGTTTCCACAGGTTTACTAAACACCAGACAGACAAGTGCATCGAAATGTGCGAGGTGCTGCTGCCATGCGTTTACCAGCCCAAGTTGGCTTTGGATGCGGGGAAGAGCCCGCTCTTCACCATACTTCTTCTGAGGTGCTGGCAGCGGGAGTACGACAAGAGACCGTTTCAAGACTTCCAGTTCAAGCGATTGGAGTTCGAGGAGCGAATGCGGCGGAAGTACCACTGCATTAGGGACTTCCGGGTCATCGTCAACTATCTGCTAAGCCGCCAACAGCATTCGGTGACCATTACGGGTGTGGTGGTCAGTAACTGGGACGCAAACCTGCTGAAGGACTTTGCTCGCTCCCTCATACCCCTGTCGGCCATCCACTTGAATCTGATGCGGCTGCCCACCGAATTCTTTGCGATGCTGTGCCTCAACGCAAATAAAATGGACGTAATGGAGTTATGTTTAGACGGTAAGATGTGTTAGTGTCTCCGCGCTGTATACCCTTGACCCTTCTCCCAGGGACTCCCCTCAGTGACGAGGATGTGCGGCTCCTGCGGATGTTCCTGCTGACCAACAAGACCTTGCGCGGGCTCTCCGTAAACCACTGCAGCCTGACCCAATACAACTTCGCTATGATTGCGGACGGGCTGCACAAGTCGAAGAGGGTTAGATGTTTTTCGGCCAACCGACTGCTGGGCGGACATCTCACTCTGGACACAGAGAAAATAATGTCGATAATGAGCTCCCTCTTAATGCAGAATCGCCTTCGGAGTCTGTGCCTTGAACTGTGCGAGCTGACCGCCCAGGACATGATACCCATTGCCGAGCATTTGGCACACCACAAGGCGAAATTGCAACACCTGCGACTGGCCAGCAACAAGATCGGGGCGGACGGAGTCCTTTTCCTGCTGCGGGGCATAATCGATGGTGGCGGATACCTGGAGCTGCTGGACATCAGCAGCAACTCAATTGGTACCCATGGTGGCGAGTGGGTGGCCAAGTATCTCACTTCGTGCCTCATGTTGAAGCATCTGTACCTAACCAACAATGATATAGGCGCATTGGCCATCAATCGCATCCTGACAACGCGCCGGAAACGGTGCCATCTAGAGCACTTAACCCTGTATGGCAACGAATTCAATGCCGCCACCGCGAGAATTGTGCGCCGCCTGCTGGATGCCCAGGTGATGCTGCAACACGAGCTGGATATCACTTATGTTTTCGATGAGGATCTGGATGAATACCGCGTGATACCCTGGCGGTAGTTGGCTTAGGATGTTGTTTCTGTTTTGGTTGTGATGAATAAGTAAATAAATATTGGGTTTCCTCATAAATCACAAAGGAATTAATATAGTTTTTTTTTATTTATAAGTAAAAATGGTTTCTTATCAACGAAAAAAGCTTGATTGGCAGTCCTGTTGCAGCCTTCACGTGCTTCTGCTCTGGCGCTCTCTCGCCAAAAAGGATGAATGAATGAGCTCAGGGCTGCCAGATGGTTCCAGCTCTGAGAGAAAGCTTGGCTTGAGAGCGAGCTTCCAGGACCAAACAGCTGAGCCGACGGTGTGGCAACTTTCGCTTTCGTTTCCGGCTTTCTTCTGCTTTGTTATTGTGTGAGCGCGGGCGAGTGCGAGAGTATGGGTTATGGGTAAGTGTGTGTGTTTGTGTGTGCATTATTGTTGGCGATTTCAAAGTCAAACAGCAACAACAACAAGCGCTTAAAGAGAGAAAGCAGAAACTGCGGAGAGAGCGACAGCAGCAGCAGCAGCAGCAGCGGCAGAACTTCAGCGTCTAACGGGACAGGATACGACGACGCGGAGCGCAAGGCAGCGACGCAACGCCAACGTCGACGGGACAACGTGAACGGTATCCTTGTTGAGAGTTTCGCAATATATTTTTATTGCAGCAGTCTCATCGAAAGCGTCGAAGCAACTCGCAGCAAATCGCATCGAACACCCGATAAATCGGTTAGCCATGCAACACCAATAAAACCCCAACAAAGAAATCCCATAAAAAAATCTCTAAAAAAATATGATTATATCCTGCAAAATAAAGAAGAGATAATAAAAACAAAGACTAGTTTGCTAGCGCAGTTCCTTTTGTTATTCAGAGTCAAAAGTGAGAGTGTGTCTGCTGCCAGTTCTTGTATAACTTTCGCACTTTCCCCTCGCCTCCTCCCCTCCCCCCCCGAGAACTTTATAATTAACTAGACTTTAAAAGTGAGAAAAATTATAAGAAGGCAGAGCCTGCGGCCAAACTGCTCAACTTTCGCTCAAAAGTTGCTCTTTTATCTTATTTCAGTTTTGCAAAATTTGCTTATCTGCTTGCAGGCGGCTGCTGCTTCCACGAATGTGCGTTCCATGCCTACATTCAACGAAACCCACCTAAAAACTGAACTGCAACAACCAAACAAAAAAAAAAAACAAAAATAGTCTTAAACTCAACTAAGTAAACGAACTAAACTAAAATTGAAGCCAGAAGCTGTTACAACTTTTACTATTACCAAAAGTTAGACCAAAACATATATAGAAAGCCAGAAATAAAGCACACGAAACGCCAAGGATAAGGACACCAGGCAAAATGAACGACAGTCGACGGAACACGGCCACAGAATTCAGTTATATACTGCAGCGTCAGGTGAGTCCTCGTATCCTCGTAATTATATGCACTTGGCTTGAGCAGCGCCAGTTTTTATTCGAGTCCTCGCCACCACCGAAATCCTTGCGAAGCACTTCCTTTGCCAGCACCTAATTGCATATACTCACACACTTCCCGGCCGCAGGAACTCCGACTAATTGCACCCACACGAACCGACCGATTGTTAAAATGTTGAATGCATAATGCTCGACCACCGACCAACGACCACTGAACATATGGCTAAATTGTCGGGGCTTCTGGGCACTCCTCCACTCTTCACTTCCATATGGCCACCTTTGAGTCTTCACCTAATTGTTTTTCCCTCGAAATTAGACCACAAAAGAGCCAAAAGGCTCTCAAGTAAATTAGAACTCCTGCATTTTGACAATTTATAAATAAATATTTAATTTTGTTTAATGATTTCACTTGCATCATTAGTCAGATGCTTAAATCATTAACCTGGAATGCCTTTTAATGCTATATTGATGATTTTAATTCATTATTTGATATGTTCAATGAACTAAGGAATCTTAAGACACAAAATATCCCTTTATTTTGATTCAAATTGAAAATTTGAGGTTGCAGTTTTGTTTATTGAAATGTTAATTAATAAATAATATTTCGTATACATTATTTAAAGTATTTTCAATAAATCAATTTAAATTTTCCATTATTAAACCTAAACTATAATGCAACCTTTAGCGTTTGACTTTTAATACTATATCTTTATTTAAATGAAATATTTGATTTTGATTTTCCTTTCACAAAGTAAATGTTGATATTTTGGTTTAAATATTTTCTGTAAGTAAAAATTTTCTGTTATGCTGCAAATATGGCTGTCAAAAGTCAGCTAAGAAGCAATCAATTTTGGGCATTGTAAACGTTCTCATTTTTTTTGCGTTGGAAAGAGAAAATTAAATTTTTGCCAGCCCAAAAGCCGCAATAGATTTAATGACACATTTTCATGAAACACATTTTGGGGCTATGTGGCCCGATGAATTGTTAATAAACCAAATGCCCCGTCAATCAATCATGGCTTAATAAATGCCCTGGCCCCCGCAGACATTTGCATATGAATCTGGCCCAGGGAGTTTTAACCGCCGACGGATGCCCGGCAGCAGGATGCCCGGGTGCATGGGTTATGCTCGATAATCCCTTAAGCTCGTTATGAATCCCATTCCATTTCGCTCAACTGCTGGAATTGGCTTGCGTGCTTGTCGGTCTGTCTGTCTGCACACACGGCACACACATACTCGAGCTCGAGCTCCAGCTCGTAACTTGTAACTCGCAGTTCGCAACTCGTCCTGTGAAAAAGACTGTTAAATCAATTTGTTTTCAGCACCCCCTGACACTGGCCCTGACACAGCCCCCAGTGGGATTCGCAGGACTCCGCCCCTCAGCGCCAGACAATGACACATTAGAATCATCGAATCGTGTCTTGATTGAGCGATTATCCAAATCACAATTCACAACAGGCTATGATTAACGACGATTCACCGGGGGATGGGAGCCGGGGACTCGGGACTGCTGGCTGGGTGGTATTTATTGTCTCACCACTGACCTTTGACGGGCGTGAAAATTTGTCCGAGATCCTTCAAGACTTAATTAAGCCCGCCCCTTGATAAGAAAATCAATAAGCAGCAAGCTCGACCTTTAATTACACAACCCCAAAACGCAGGCACACACCATCTATACATAATATACGTGGTTCTCGCGAAGGATTTCCGGATTTATGAGTCCTGCTCCAGCTCTATATCTATGGCCACATCCACTTAATCGTCGCTTAGTATGCAGGTCATGCGGTGGCATCGCTTTGCCTCCTCCTCGTCTGGCCTTGGCCAGCCTGTTTGCTGCTCTAGCTCTCTCTCTTTCTCTCTATGCTCCTGGGGGGAAGGAGGAGGAGGAGGAGGAGCCTGTGCCAGCTGAGGCATCAAATAAGAATGCCAGCCACAGCAGCACTAACACTAGCACCCTCCTGTGCGGTGACAGAAATCAATGTCAGACGCAGCCTGATGCACTTGCAACTGGGAACACTCAAGCTCCGACAATTAAGTTCGCATTGGAATCCAAATTTCAAATCGTCAGACAGACAGACAGCCGGCTCAAACGCTTAACTCAATCCCGATGCCAATTGACCCAATTAAATCAAACATTGTTCGGGGCGGGAGGAAGTCGTAAAGCGGAAAACCCAATTTAAATAAATTTGAAAGGCAATGGCCATTGATGGTCGTTAACAATGTCCGTTGGCAGTGACAGGCGCTCCGGGGACTAAGTGGATGAGAGGAGCGTTGAGCGTGTTGAGTGGCCGCACACATGGCGTATGAGTAACCTGCATCACGCATACGCCACCGCACCGCAGTTATGCAATAACTGTTGCATACTTGCCAGCGCAGCTGCTGTTCCGGCTCACAGGCAATCAAGGTGAATAGCGCCAAATCCCCTACGAGACTTGGCGCCTGAAAAGGCGCTCTAAGTCCATCTACTGGCTCGCAAGTGGGGTGTCTTAAATGGCTTCGATTTCCGCCCTGACGGATTCAGGCGCCACACACACCCATTGTGGGCAAAACAATAAAAGCAAACGCGTCCGTATCTCCGAAATTGACGGGCAAAACGATAAAAGAGTGAGGATTCTGACAAGCCGAAGGGTTTATACTCTTCTAGAGGGGATTTTTATAAAATAAAATTAATAAAATATGAAGAACAGTGCGGAACAAAGAGGAATTCTGTCAATGAACCAAGAAAGATTCAGCAAAAGATTTTTTTTTAATATTGTGTTATAAATCTATAAGGTTTTCCCTACAACCCAAAACATACTTAAACCTCCCAAGGAAAATTTGTAGTATTTTTCCTCAAATTCGATTGATGGATATAACCCCCTGTTAGGGTATAATAACAGACTTGGAAAAACTCAGCGAACCGCTGAACTCTCGCGCGCATTTCCCCCAGCGATATATAAAAACACGTGTTCCATAAAGATGTGTGCTACACACATGTATATATATACTCGATTCCCCACATATACAGATAGAATACATATATATTTGGCATGCGAATAAATTGGAATTTATTTTTTGTTGTTTGTTTTATTTTATTTTTTTTTTGCGATATGATTCCTCCTCTTCCATTTGGGTATGCAGTGCACAATACGTACATCCCCACCACATGCATGTGTGTTTTGTTGGCTTGATTTGATATGGATTTTATGTTTATGTTTTAAGCGAATCACTGAGTTGTGCGGAGTGAACTCGATTTAATGGTTAACAATCTGATTCTTTTGGTTCATCCATCAGGGCAGCGATGTCTCCGTTGCCGAGGCGTATGCATTCGATGACTTCAACAATTTAATGAAGGTACGAACTTTGACCCACATTCCCGCTTTCAACTTTCACTTGCCTGCAGCAGCACTTGCATTCCGTATCCGAGGAGTGCGAACTGCGAATTGCGAATTGCGAAACGTAGTCGTATTCACACTCTAGTCCTCTTCACATTCATTGAATTCCGAGTAACGCCTACGTCGAAAGCGACAGAGATGGATAGCAAAAGCCTAGATAGAGATGGAACGAGAGAGTGGGCTCGAGACAGAGACACAGGCTGAAGCTGAAGCTGAGGCTGAGGCTGGGAATCTCTGGCATTCTGGCCGCGACCTTTGCGAGGTCTTTCGTTGGGTACGAGTGCAAATTGCTTTTGGTCTCTGGACATCAAAAGAATTTTCTTATTAAGAAATATTTCCCAGACTTTCCTAGAGAAGCCTGGGCGCATTATTAAATATTACATTAGGCAAAAAGCATGTACGGGTTCATAATGAAAATGTAATACAAAGGGAAACGTATATTGCATTAGAATTTAATATTTAACTAGTTTTAGTGAACAAACTTAGAGAAAAAATAGAGTCTCTTTTGTCATTCTTTTTGAAGTAATGTGATTGTATCTTCAAAGTGAATTTTTTGGTGCGAGAAAAAACTATAAAATTTAGTTAGGGGAACAGGAAAATGTGAGGCAAATATTAAAGCTTAAATTGCTAAATAAAGAATATAAATTATATTAAAGTCAAATCGAATTTTAAATATATTCATTCTTAAATTTAAAGCATAGTATAAGCAACTTATTTACTTATTCCCAATATGCTAGTTGGAGCAAAAAATGTTCATTAAAAGAAATCCAATCAATACAGAAACTTTAAAAACTGTAATCCCCGAAAACTTGAGTTATGGAATTTACCTCAGCTCACAGGGAATTTGGCCATCCATCTGGCTTACTGCTTATTAAACGCTACCCACCTACAAGCCAAAAAAAGAAACAAGAGTACAAAAGAGCAAGCTGCAAGCTGACTTGGCTTCAAGCCGAAGCTAATCCCGGCAACTAATACCAGGCAATGTCTGTCGGAAAAGGCCAGAAAGGATTTCCCAAACATATACACTCGAATATAGTTGCCAGGATCGAGGCCGGAAGTGGGAGGACGGCGAGTGTTGGCCTAGAACTTGAAGGGAACATTGTGTAATATTTGATGCATTACCATGCATAAGTAAGGAATTTCATTCGCATCCCTTTGTGTGCTATATGTACGAGAGTGTGTGGATTAGTGTATGTGTGTGTGTTTTTTTCTGGCCCTTTGTTGTTTTCTTAGGCCTCGCACCGAAAGTTTCGTTGTTGGCAAAGCCATTAGGCGGCCAAGGCTGAAATGGCCAAAAAATGCCAGCATTAACGAGGGGGTGCGAATAGAAGACGCCGGCCCTGATTGTTTGCACAACTAATGGCCACAACCGAGAAGAGAGAGGAGCCGGCTCAAAGGCAAATTGCCAATAGTTGAGACACTCGCCGCGCTGTTCCTCAATTAGGTTAGTTCCAGCGGAAAGTGGAACAGCTCTTGGTGGAGGCGACGGAGACTACTCATTAATTGCAATGAAAGGGAACTGCAAAAATTAAATTAAACACGAAATTCGCTGGGCAAAGTGTCAGCACACAAAAGCACTCAAAAAAAAAAAAAAAACAAGCTAATGAAATTTAATATTTAATTTAAAAATTATTTGCAAGCCAAGGAAGGAAGCTAATTAAATGTATATGTATTTGAGAGTTTAAAAGGCTTAAAAAACCAGTTAAATATTTAAAGCTTCTTACCCTTACAATTAAATTAAAGCAAAATATAATTTTTATACGTGACTCTGGCGTCAAACCCTTTGCCTTTGCTGTCTGAACCCCGACCTATGGCAGGACCTAACCCTAGGACCATTTGGCTGCCTTGCATGTTTGTGTTTGCCTCGGCACCATATCCTCTTCGTAGGAGGGGGCAGGATGGGCCCCCTGTTTGTCTGCAGTCCCCGGCAACGCCTGAAACTGAAATGACAACAATGGCGACACGGCTGTGTCAATAGTTCAGCGGGGCACAAAATGCACGAATGCAAAAACTCTGCAATTTCAGCGACAACAGCTGGCAGAGGTTAGCATTTTGCCAGCATTTTACCATTTTGGCATGCGCATAATTTTGCCTGTTTTCCCTTGTTGCCTCGTTAATTGTTTTTGCCAGGACCCATTTTGCGACCGCATTGTGTTAACCAAAACGCTACCATTAAAGTGCAAATTGTTGCTGCCATTGTTGTTGCCTTGCTGCCAACAGTTCTCTAATTTCATTAGGACAAACCAAACATGAGTCTGGCATTTGGCAAAAACAAATTGTTTGGACCCAAGTGCAGGTTACGTTTATCCACAGGAATATTTGAAATATCACATAAGTAGTCGAAGTTTGTAATTATTATTCTTTCCCTTTGGGTATTTCAAACTAAAAATAATAATGTCTCTTAAATTGTAGTAGAAATTTCATTTAAAAACTCAAATTAAATAAGATGTAATGAAAAATATTAATTAAACCTTGCTCTCACACATGCAGGTAATTTCATAGATATTTTTAATATGAATTATGTGTACTCTACCCTTTCCTACTTCCCTTAAATTCAGAGTTCGTTTAGCCGGATATTTGAGTAACATTTCTGTGGATATTTCAAGCCTCATCATATCCCAGCTTACGAGTTGTGTGTGCCCTTTTGTAAGTTAGATATTTATGGGTATTTTACGACACAGTAAAAAGAGGCCTGTAAATTTCCCCTTCTTTCCTTTTTTATTCAGAAAGAAACCCCTATAAGCTTTTTCTATATATTTATATAACCAAAGGGTATTTTTAATACCATTATTGCGGTACATGGGATCAACTTTGTGTGGAAAATAGGAGCTGAAAGCAATGGGGTGGGGCCCCGAGACATGAGTGTTATTAATTAAAATCGTGCAGTGCATAAAATGCTTTGTTTGCCATTAGGAGGAGCATGTGGCTGTGGAGGCCAAGGACCCGTCCCTCCCAATGCAGATTGCCTTTCGTGTTTGGCGTTGCTTGCTGCTCGTATTTGTGTTTGAGTTTGTATTTGCCTTCGACAATGTTTGTCTTTTATTAGAAACGTTCTGTTGGACAGGTGGACTTGTAGACTTCGGCAGGGGGGATTTGGGCCTCTCACAGGTATTGGGTTTTGGGACTGGTCCAGGTCCTGAGGTGGGGTAGCTTGTATGTGAGCACGTGCGTGTATGGGTAAGCACCTGGGAAGCCCCCAAACAATTTTCATCTCTTGTTTTTCCTTCCACACGATTTTGGTACTTGCTTTTCCTCCTATTTTTTTTTCGCCGCTTTTCCCGTTTCACACGCCTTTGGCTCAATTGAGTTTCGACTGGGATTCGCTTTCTCCTCTTTTTTTTGTGCTGCTCCTTCATTTTCCTCGTTGTACATTAATTGGATTTGTAACATTTAATTGCCGGCACGGGAATTCGTGCAAATTATTTATGGAGTTTGAGTTGGAAATTCAAGCGAACTTTAATGTCACTCATCAATATATGAAACATCCGGTAGCTAAAATTTCAAAAATGGAAAGTACAAGAAAGGAAACTATTATAAATTTCAAGTAATTCCCTTACCTTCTTACCTTTAAATATTTAAATATTCAATCCTTACATTTTCCAAGTAAAAATATTTAATATTCCCTTTGAGATTAAATCCTTTTTGAAGTAAAAATGAAACGAATGTAAAATAATCATCGTATTACCAAAAAGCAAGCACTTAACCTGCGAATATCCAATTTATTTCGTGCTGTTTACACATGTAGACCCGAAATATCGCTCGATTGAACAGCGGATGCAGAGTTATTCATTCATTGCAATTATTTATTCAGGAATTTATTTATGATTGCTGATGCGCTCGGGTTGGCTTGACGATGAAAACTTCAACTCGCTCGAAGGACACACACACACACTTTAATGTCGGGGAAATGTTTAACACGATAAACTAATCAAAGCTGCTGGCTATAAATTATCCAGTTAAGAGTGTGGCATTTTCGCAGCCTTCAAGGGTTTTCCTTCCCGGCTGGAGATTAACGTTGCCCCATTTGCCTTCGACGGCGCAATTTGTATCTCGTTTTTTGTGTCCTCCTTCTTCTCGGGTGGCTAAAGGACCAAGGACTGCGGAATGGCGAACTGGAGACAACGGACACTCTGTAATTTCATTGGGAACCCAGCTGCCGTAACCTTGTCCTTGGCACTGAAACTTTCACTTTGACTTTAGCCCGCGTTTTGTGTGTGTGTGTGTGTGTGCCCCATAATTAGCCATTTTCTTTGATACACTCAGCCGCCGAAAAGAAGGAAATACCTCACTGCGACCTTTGGCGCCACTTAATTGAATTGAAAACTCAACTCAACTCGCGCGTAATTTGCCTTTGGAAATGTTCATTATGCCATCGCATGACCCGGACACCTCCAGAAACCATTTTAAAGTAGTTCTGGATAATGTTGACTTTTTAAAGGGCGTTCGGGGGTTAAGCCGGAGAGAGTCGAAAAGCAAACTTTTGCAGTGTTTGTTTGCTGTTTGCTGTTCACAGTGCTCCGCAGTGCTGCTGTTTGTTTGCGCCGAAGTTTAGTTGCGAGAAAACTTCTTTAATTGCCAGCCAGCTGGCGAAAGTTTCTCTCCAATTTGGCCTTATCCCTTCGGCTTTTATTATTTTTACTCGATGTTATTTTTTTTCTGTATTTTTTTTGTTTTTAGTTGCCATGCTGTAAATGCGGGCTACAACATTGGCCCGCTTTTCGTGACTTTATGACGTGGCTGAGGAATTTTATTTATGTTTATGTGAGAGCTCTTGATATAAAATTGTCTTTTATGGCAGGCAGCTTGGGGCGGGGTACTCGTAATACCGACACAAACACAGGCACAGCGAGGAAAAATGAAAAGTTTCCATGAGTTTATATTTCTGCTCTCTGAATTTGGATTTAAAATTTAGTTTGGACTTAAACACAAGCCTTTGTGTGCCAAATATTAATTGCTCTTGATGACTCTTAAAGTTTTTGAGTGCTTTTTCATATTAAACATTTATCTGTCAATCTCAAAAATACTATTTCTTTAAGAATTATGCAGCAAAAATCTACAAAAGGTGATTATTTTGGTAATCAAAGGGAAAAATGTGTTGAAGCCAAGGTATTGATTTTATTTTTATATGTTGTATAATTTATACCAAGAAAAATCATACATATCAATATGAAAATCTGTTCTTAAAATGCATTTCCTGTGAAAACCAATTGTGAGAATTAAGTCTCACTTCTAGGAAACCGAATTCTGTGGTTAAATTAAAGCCTATTCGGTATTTACTCTCCTGTTAATAATTATTCCTGGAAATATGCTTTTTCTCAGTGCACACACACACCCCCCTCTACTACCAGGAGAGAGGGGGAAGGGAAGGGTTTTGGCACAACCGCAATTTACGATACGGATACGATACGAGCTGCCTTTGTCTTTTACCTCTACCTGAATATTGCGTATACGCCACATTGGCTAGCTGGGGGTGCTTGGGTTGGGATGGATGAGGATGGAGATGTAGATGGAGGTGGAGGTGGAGATGTGATAGGATGGTGAGTGGCGAGGTCCTGTTGGTTTTTGCTTTTGATGTAAAGAGGCACTCGAGGCAATTTTGCGCTCTTATCCCAATCAACGTGCAGTAATGGAGAGCACAAGGGAGACCAGTTGCTAACCTTTCGTTGTTGTTGTTGTCTCGCCTCGTCCTAGAACAACCATCAGACACATCAGCAACAGGGCCAACAGCAGCAGCAACATCCTTCGCAGCAGCTACAGCAACAGCAACAGCAGCAGCAGCATCATCCTTCGCAGCAGCTGCCACAGCAGGATGCCGGGCTGGGCGACACGTTGTCCTCGCTGCCACAGGCCTCGTTCAACTACATCAACTCCATTGTGGGCAGCGGCGTCATCGGCATACCCTACGCCCTCCATCGCGCCGGCTTCGGCCTCGGCCTGGCCCTGCTCATCCTGGTGGCCTACATCACCGACTACTCGCTCATCCTCATGGTAAGTGGCAGCAGAGTCCTCAATATTGTTAAGAAAATTCGATTGACATGAAATGAGGGTTAATTTCAATTATATGGAGATGGAAATTATATGAAATAATTTAAATTTGCTATGTTTTAATATTAAAATTAAATATTTTTATATGAAGTAAAGAATTCCTTTATCCTTAGATTAAAAATAATTTAAATTGTTGTATGGAATATGGAGAAATGATTTAAAAGCTGAATGCAAATTTATAAAAATTTTTTATATATAAAAAAATGACATATCGACAAAATGTTGTCTTCAAAACTTATTCTCTGTGTAATCTTCAACCCGAAATGAGGCACGGAAATTGCCTCGGCATCGATGCTTGCCCCGAAAATTGGCTTTAAGTGGCAATTTGACCACAGACCCGGTACGATATCCAAAGTCGCCGGGAAAACGCATTTCCGTTTGATTTCGCGACTAGCATTATTTGCATAATTAAGAAGCGCACACACATCGCTGCGATGGGGGCGGTGTGTGTTCTGCATTCAGCAGATTGCCTGGTTTGCTATTTGGCTTTTCAAGCCTCATTTCATTTGCAGGTCAGATGCGGTCACATCTGTGGCCGGTTCAGCTATCCGGGCATCATGGAGGCTGCCTACGGAAAATATGGCTACTACCTGCTCTCGCTCCTGCAGTTCATGTATCCCTTCCTGGGTGAGTAGAGTTAAAAATCACGGATTATTCGGAATTATATTCATATTTTAAGATATTAAAGTTAAGTTCAGAAATCATAAAAGATAAAAGGGATGAGACTTTTCTCTTGCTTTTGTTTAAAGTTAATGTCCTTGATATTTATCTTTATTATTTTCGTAATTTAAAGGGGCCATAGAAAAATTCATTTTAAAGCTTTGAAGTATGACATTTTTTAAGACGTACTTTGATTTGATAACCCGCTTTGATGACACAAACATTCTTTATTCCCTTTGCAGCCATGATATCCTACAACGTTGTCGTGGGCGATACTTTGTCCAAGGTGCTGGTCCGCTTCTTTCCATCCTGGGGCGGTTCCATGGGCGCTGTCCGGCTGGGCGTGGTCTTCTTTGTAAACGTGGGCGTGGTGATGCCCCTGTGTCTGTACAAGAATGTCTCCCGGCTGGCCAGAGCCAGCTTCGTTAGCCTGGCCTGTGTGGTCTTCATCCTGTTTGCGGTCATCATCAAGCTCATGTCGGGCGATTACAAAGTGTGAGTATATTTACTTGTTATCCTTTTAGAATGTTGAAGTATCTAGGTATCAGTTTTAGTTGCAAGCTTCCTACAAAGTATTTTTTAGAAAGTCCTTAGCTGACCTTTTTTAAAAAAGAACCCAAACCTAACTCAATTGAACCATTAAAGGTGTAAATGTTTAATGAATTGCCATCGAGAGTCACAAGTAGCTACAGCAAACGTTTGGCGTGCGAAATTAAGTGAAAAGTGCTATCGATTTAGTCAATTAAGGCTTTAATTCAGCTAATCAATTTCATTTGCGATGGCTGCTGACCTACATAGATAATTCATTAAGAGATTTCCGCGGATGAGAAAGCTTAGCAAATGCGATTTAGAAAACTAAATAATGTTCATTCAGATGAAAGCGACTTTAATTAATGGCCAGATCCGAACCTATATTTTATAGATAACATTCACAGTTTCTATTTATTCAATTAGCTACGCAAATTTATTAGTTAGAGCTTTAGGATATTTTTTTAAAAGCCACTTGTTTTGCCAATAAAAGTTTATAAAAACTATGAAAACAAAAGGATAATAATTGCTGTGCCATAGTGTAAGGCTTTATTTGCATTTTAATTATAAATTTTTGGGCTATAAAAACTTAGTTAAGAAGCAATCTAAAAAGTTTCTTATGTGGAACAAGGCAAAACGTAGAGTTTGTTAAGTAATTAAAAAGGCCTTGTCTTGCTTTATCTCTTAAAAATTTCGAAATCAGAGTGGATTATTGCTTTTGCTATTCAATTATTAATTTGACTTTAAAGGTTTTATTTTTTAGCAGCTGCATAAGCAGCTGGAAAATATACAAACCTTTCTTTTACAGTTTTAGTGGCTTTCTTGGGATATATTTGAATATAAGGCTTTTTTAGTATATATTTTTATACAAGTTAAATGGGTTATTTTCACAAACAAAACCCTACCTTTATAGGTTTTTTTCCTAAAGTGAACACCAGACATTTTCCCACACAACCTTCTTCAATTTGGCGGAAAACTTTGTTGCCGCAAAAAAGCAATTTATTAAAATTACCGAAAAAAAGCATAAATATTGCTGGGTAAACGCGTAAAGATTTATTTGCATTTTAATTACAAATTGTGTACTTTTCGCCTCCCCTTCAGTAACCGCGAACAAAGTTGCAACCAGTTGGACCTGGACCTGGGCTTGGGAATAGGGCTCCGGCTCAGACTGCGGTGGGGATGGTTTCTGGGTGGTGTTTTGGGGGTGGTTGCCGGGTTTTAGTGCTAAGTGGCGCTTTAGTGCTTTCAAATCTGTGGCAACTGCCCAGGGCGGTAGCGCCAGCTCCTGGTTGGTGCTCCTCCGCTCCTGCAGCACCGCCTGCTCCCAGTCCTGGTGGTGCAAAAGCTGCTGGGGGAGCGCAGAGCTCATAAAATTTAGTGTGCCACTTGTTTGCCTTTTATGGCTTTTCATTAGGCGAGTCGAGTCGAGTTGAGTTGAGTTTTTTGTCGAGTCCGCTGCAGTGGCAACTTAGTTGTATGCACATACCATATGAGCCGGGGAGGAGCTGGAGGGGACAGCAAGGCAACACTTTCACTTGCAGTCTCAGGGTCACAGGGGATCTGGGATTGTAGCGATAGAAGGGGAGGAATTCCAAGGATATCCAAGCGAACGCCGCTCGGGTTTCATACCCTTGAATGCGACTTGGTATAAAATTTAAATAAATTTCCAATTTGCGGCTTGTTTTCTTCTTTCTTTACATCTTATCTGCGGCCGACCGCACCTTTTGTTTTTACTCATTTTTTATGCGAATAATTCACATCTCGCAGGCCCGTCCCTGGGCCGGCCACGAAATGTTAATTTGGTGTTAACTTTTGTGTAATGTTTTTCCGGGAATAAAAAAGAAAATAACCCAACCACCCACTCTCCTTCCTATCTGCTGTCTCCTTTTTTCCGTGTTGATTTATTTGCAGAACGGACACGGCGGAGTCATGGCGCTTTGCTAACTCGGATCTTATCCCGGCCACGGGCATCATGGTCTTTGGTGAGTTGCAAGTGGATTTTTCCAGTCATCTTGGCCACCCTTGGGTCAGAAATTGTACATTAAATACACTTGGAAAACAGGAATATTTCACGAAAAATATTTATTGTAGTTTTTCTAGCGTTAAATAAATTATTTAAAAGAGTTTTTAACAAATGGGAATTTTGTTACATAAATTTCTCTTCGTTTATTATTTTCTTGAATTGGTTTTAAAAATATAAAATAATTAATTACCTCCATAAATATTATATTTTCATTTGCTTTTAATTTGTAAAATGATAAATATTACTATAGTTTTCATTATCTTCCTTTCTCTTGATTTATTATCAACTCAAGTTAGTTTCAAGATTAATAGAACCTTGAATTTATTGGTTATATACGTTAAGCTCTCCTCATATATGTTTTCCAAGTGCTTCTATATCGATATATCAATCTGTCTGTCTATCTATGCGACGCCTGTCCCGTGCAGCTTTCATGTGTCATCACAATACCTTCCTCGTTTATCAATCGATGCGCGAAGCGACCATGGAGCGCTGGGAGAAGGTCACCCACATCTCGATTGGATTCGCCTGGACGGTGGCGGCCCTATTTGGCATCGCCGGCTACTCCACCTTCCGCGCCTTATCCCAAGGTAAGGCCAGAGAGACGGATTGACACAAATTGCATTTAATTGCAGTGACAGGCAATTTGCGGGAATTTCCTGCCGCCTGCCCTTGCCCTGCCCCCTGCCTGTTTTACTGTCATCCTGTTGGGTTTGTGGCTCAACTGCCTTTACTATTTGCTGATGGGATTTGTTTGTCGCAGGCGACCTGCTGGAGAACTACTGCTGGGATGACGACCTGATGAACTTCTCGCGTGTCCTTTTCTCGGTATCCATCCTCCTGACCTTTCCCATCGAGTGTTTCGTTTCCCGGGAGGTAAGTTATGTCGCACTCAGAGACTGGACCTTCCTACATATAATCCCCCACAAATATTATCCCCCCCGCTCAGATTGTGCGCGCCCTCGTCCATCGATTTGTGCTGAAGGAGCCCATCAGCGAGTTTACCCAGGACAAGGACCCCAGCCTGGAGAAGGGCGCCGAGATCGATGAGTACTCGAAAGCCATTACCATGGCCATCGTGTTCAGCGCCTTCGTCATCTCGCCAATGACCGATTGCCTGGGCTCAGTGCTGGAGCTGAATGTGAGTAGGAATAGCTAAGCCTTCTTCGTGGGTTTATTTTTCAGCCAAGAATCCTGGCCTTTAAGCAAGTTAACTCTGCTGAAATTAACTTAAAACTGCTTCATATTCCTCATTTAATGGGCAGTTTATGAACTAAAGTTTCAAGTTCCTAGCTCAATCTTCAAGCTTTCCCCATTCGATTCCTTGAAAGCCACCCATAAAGTAGGCAAATTGACCGCCTTTCACCGTATTTCCCCTTAATGCCAGCAGAGAATCGGAATCTGAATTTTTAAAATACTTCATCAAATACATCTGAGACTAATTCACATGGCCCAAGCAAGGGACCCTTTGGGAAGGTACTGGGACTGGAGCTGGGAATGGGCAACCTTATGGGCAAGTTTATTATCATCACCAAGTCGTTTGGCCCTTGCATTCTGGTCACGGGTAATGCCCACATCGGTTTAGGGTCCCATTCCTACTCCCTCTTGTACCTCTGTTTCCTTTTCGTATATTTGCCATGCAAATTTATGCCCTGCTTCACCCATTTCAGGGTCTCCTGGCCGCCATCCCTTTGGCGTACATCCTGCCCGGGCTGGCCTACATCCAGATGGAGCCGCACGCCCTTCTGAGCCGCGAGAAGCTGCCCGCTTTGGGCCTGGTGGTCTTTGGTGCCCTGGTGACCATTCTGGGGGCGGCAGTGCTGCTGCCAGGACTAATGGGCGGCGATTGCCGGGCGGATATCGTAATGGGCTACTGCCGGCAGGAGTTCCAAAATGCCACAGCCACCGCCGCCAACTAAGGAATCGAAATCCGGAAGGGAACAACGGCCAAGGAACGGAAGTGGAACCCAAGAAAGTACTTGGGTTTCCTTGGGCTGGGAATTTCCTTGTTGTTTTGTTTTGTTTTTAAGTTTTTTTCTTTTTGGAAATTTTTTGATTTCTGCACCGCATCGCATCGAAGGAAACGTGTGTACCTGAGTCCCAGACGTTCAAAGTATCTGCGTAAGTAAGTAGTAGGTGGTACTGGGAGCTAGTACTAGGTACTAGTGCCTGTGTACTCGAGTGCCAGCAAGGTGATACGGGCGAACCTCAGTACAAAGGCCGGTTAGATCATACATAACTATATACACATACATACATATATATATGCACCGGATATAGATGTTTATTTTCTCCGTACAGAGTTGCAGTAGTGAAAGTTCCTCAATAAATGTGTACTTTTTCGATGCCATTCATCGCATATAAAAAACACAAACAAAACGAGTAAAATTGAAAGGAAAAAGCAAATCCAAAACTAGAACTAGATGTTATCCGTAGCTTTAGCGTAGTCTGGAAACTATTTGGGCACCAATATACACATGCAATCCTTGACAAAGGCCCCGACCCCCCCTCCAGTTGAGAGGCAAATCAAAAATCGAACAAGTATTATACTATTTGTAACTATGTATGTATGTAATATGTATATCTATGCCATGACATCGTTACCGGATCATATTTCAAAGTTTTATATAAATATATATACATATATGTATGTATGAAAAGAGTAGATAATTGCTTAGCCTAACCCAGAGAAGGTGTCGACGCTTAAAATCAAAAAACAAGAAAAACTACCAGAAAATCAAAGCAAAAGTCGAGCAAAACATCAAATACTTTCCCCACTTACGAACACATCGATTTGGAACAACAGTTTTGAGTTGTTAAAAACGGCACTGAATTCTTTTATGGATTTTGTATATTATACACAAAGATATATTTTTGTAAAACCCTTGATTTATATATATGAACTGCACGATATTATGTAAATACATGTGTATGCATTTTTGGATGTGATTAAAGTCTATACATTTTTACACACAAAGCCCTATCTCTCTCTCTCTGTCACTTCTTACTAGGGATGAATATCAATAGCAAAATATTATCTTAAAGTTTGATATCTTGATATATATATCTCGATATGTATCCATCTGCCATTCCGTTTTTCTTACTGCCTCATCTGGACGAGAATCGATCGCTTCGGTTCGAGGGAACCAGAGCTGCTGCTGAAGACCCCATCAACTCTCTATACTCTATATATACCCTATACTCTAAGAGCTTAAACACAACATATCATGGCCACGTCACACGGGACACGGGACATAAACCAAGGGCTTTTCTAAGATACTTTTTACAAGATCTAAACAACTGAACAACTGAACAACTATCGCTTTTACACAAAGACCGAAAGGAACAATTTCTACAGACCCTTGTATATACACTCTATATAGAGAGCTTTGCTTATCGCGCCGATATTCTCCTCATATTCTCACTCGCCAAAAAATATCTCTCTCGTTGTATCTCTATTTCTCTAGCGCTATAAAAAAATAATTATATATCAAAGATATCGAGTTAGGGAAAACTGTTGAATTGGAATTATTATTATTACTATATTGTGCATGTAGTGAAACATATATATAACATATATATAAATAAATACATATAACTAATTGTTTAGAAAGGGGATCTTAGCGCAATGTTTTTGATTTTCCACACACAAACCGCAGAGATAACCGAAACCAAAAATTTCATTCCCAAATAGTACATGTGTATAGATAAGCCTATGCAATATACCAAAGAGAAAAGTACTTGAAATAATAAAGAATGTATTTTAGAAATATGCAAAAAGCAAACATTGCGGTTTTCCTGTTTAAAAAAAAAATAGCAAAAAAATTTCTCTTGCAACCTTATCAATGCTGGGCAGTGGCTACTTTTCTCATGCGGTTTTTCTGGGTTTTATTGATAAATCCAGCGGCACTTGGGGGTATATAAAGCATAGCCTGGCCCTTGGATAGTCACAGTTGTGAAGTCTCAGTGCTTCCAGTGACAGTTCAAGAGTTTCCTTTTGAGGGTTCCCCTAGACCAAAGACCACTCTTCATCACCATGGCCGACAAGAAGAACCTCCTGCTGCTGTTCGATCATCCCACCGAGCCAGTGTTCATGGACAAGGGCAAGCGGGTGACTGTCTTCGATGTCCCCGACTCCTTCCTTACGGATCGCTACAAGCCCATCAGCAATGAGGTACAGAGCCGAGTCGGTGACAAGGTGGAGCAGCGCATTCCAGTGCGTGAGATCTCCATTCCGGATCTGAGGATTCCCATGTCCCTGGGCCGCGACGAGAAGTTCTCGCTGTTTCTGCCCAAGCACCGCAGGATTGCCGGCCGCCTGATCGACATCTTCATGAACATGCGCTCCGTTGACGATCTGCAGAGTGTGGCTGTCTATGCCAGGGATCGCCTCAATCCGGTGCTCTTCAACTACGCCCTGTCGGTGGCCCTGCTCCATCGGCCAGATACCCAGGGACTGGATCTGCCCTCCTTCATGCAGTCCTTCCCCGATCGCTTCATCGACTCTCAGGTGATGCGTAAGCTGCGTGAGGAGTCCTTCGTGGTGAACCCCGGCTCCCGCATCCCCATCACCATTCCGCGGGACTATACCGCCTCTGACTTGGATCAGGAGCATCGTCTGTGGTACTTCCGTGAGGATCTGGGCATCAATCTTCATCACTGGCATTGGCATCTGGTCTATCCCTTCGAGGCCAGCGACCGCAGCATTGTGGACAAGGATCGTCGCGGAGAACTCTTCTACTATATGCACCAGCAGGTGATCGCCCGCTACAATGCTGAGCGATTCAGCAACAACCTGGCCCGAGTGCAGCCCTTCAACAATCTGCGAGAGCCTATTGCCGAGGGCTACTTCCCCAAGATGGACTCCCTGGTGGCCAGTCGTGCCTGGCCGCCGCGCTTCGAGAACACCAAGCTGAGCGATCTCAATCGCGAGGCGGACCAACTGAATGTGGAGATTGGTGATCTGGAGCGCTGGCGCGATCGCATCTACGAGGCCATTCACCAAGGCTTCGTCATGGATGTGCGTTTTGGCTGAGGGTTGCTCCTGGAAAATGCTTTAATTATATATTTCTTTACAGGAGCGCGGCAACCGGATTCCTTTGGATGAGACCAAGGGCATTGATCACTTGGGCAATATGATTGAGGCTTCCATTCTGTCGCCAAATCGCACGCTGGTAAGTGAAATAAATCCTTTTATAAGACTAAGGATTTCGATTTGCTAATTTTCTGATTTTTCCCAGTACGGTGACCTGCACAACAATGGCCACACCTTCATCTCGTATGCCCACGATCCCAGCAACAAGCATTTGGAATCCTTTGCCGTGATGGGTGATGTGTCCACCGCCATGCGTGATCCAGTCTTCTACAAGTGGCACTCGTACATCGATCGCATCTTCCAGGAGCACAAGTCTCGCCTGCCGGCCTACACCGAGCCGCAGCTCAACTACTCGGGCATTTCCATCACCGGCATCGAGGTGGCCACCAATGGCGGTCAGGCCAACACCCTGAGCACCTTCTGGCAGGAATCCGATGTGGATCTATCCCGTGGCTTTGATTTCCTGCCGCGTGGCAATGTCTTCGCTCGGTTCAGCCATCTGCAGCATTTGCCCTTCACCTACACCATCAATGTGAACAATGCCAGCGGAGCCCAGCGCTTTGGCTATGTGCGCATCTTCATGGCGCCCAAGAATGACGAACGTGGCCAGCCCATGCTGCTCCGTGAGCAGCGCCTCATGATGATTGAGTTGGACAAGTTTGTGGCTGCCCTGAACCCGGGACAAAATACCATTCGCCGCCGTTCCACGGAGTCGAGCGTAACCATTCCCTTCGAGCGAACCTTCCGCAACCTGGATGCCAACCGTCCGGCTGCTGGCTCTGCTGGTGAACTGGAGTTCAACTTCTGCGGCTGCGGCTGGCCCAACCACATGCTGGTGCCAAAGGGTCTGCCCGAGGGTCTGCGCTGCGACCTGTTCATCATGGTCTCCAACTACGAGAACGATAGGGTAGGTATGCTAAATCATTTCATGGAAACTTAAGTGACCTTTCCCTCCCCTCTTCCAGATTGACCAGCAACTACAGGGTCAATGCAGCGATGCCGCCTCCTACTGCGGTGTCCGCGATCGTCTCTATCCCGATCGCCAGGCCATGGGCTTCCCCTTCGACCGTCTGCCCCGCACCGGTGCCGATCGTCTGGTGAACTTCCTCACGCCCAACATGAGCATTGTGGATGTGACCATTCGCCACGAGAACCGCACTGTGCAGCGCCAGAGCTAGACAACTCGAGATGCATCCACCAAATCCACCTGACTACGACTGCACCCCCACCCTGACCCCAATCGATGACCTTCTTCTAGATATATGACAATACTATAACTCTTAGCAATATATTGCATCTTTATTGAGCCGCTTAATAAACAAGACATCATGGCATTCACACGCAGCTACTTTTGTGCTCAATTATGGCGGGTCGCTCGGCCTCCGGGCGAGAATCTCCCATAGAGATTACACACATGGCTTATCATTCCAGGCGAAGCTTTAAATGCCAGCTCCCTGGGCAAGCCCAGTTCAGTGCGCGAAGATCCGGTGTCGAGAGCGAAAGTAAAATCCGAATTAAAATCCAAATCCGATTCCCAAGAAGATGAGCCCGCTGCTGCCGCTGCTGCTGATAGCAGGCATTGGCGTAAGCATTTAAGAGTTTATATTATAGAGATTATTTAATAATACTCGAGATTATTTAATAGTAATTCAGAATATTTAATAATAATCCTTGATTTATGTGAAAAAAATTAAATTTAAAACTGATTTAAGCTCATCTTATTGCGTATTTTGTTTTTAAATAATTTATGAAGCTTTTTGCAATAATCTTCTGGAACTTTGAATACCTAATTTATGTAAATGTTTTTAAAGTGAAAGTGAGTATTAATAAGCAAATATCTCAGATAAAGTATAACCTATGCCAGTTAATTTCATTTTAATGCTCAAATCTTTATCGTAAAATTAAAGTACATGCAAAACTTCTCTAATTGCTTCTTTATAGAGTTTTAAATAAATTATGTTCTTTACTAACTTCTTCTTTACTAAATACTTTCCCTAGAATCAACCTTTTTTTCAACCCAAAATCCACATAAATTATTTACTTTTTCCCTCCTTATCTCAGTGCACCACTGCGGCTGCCAATCTTGACCTGGAGGCCAAGACGTTTGTGAATCAGTCGAGCGATCGGTACTACAGATTCTACAATGAGATTGCCGCCGAAACGTATTCGGCAAACAACGAAGATGACTTCGATGCCCTCTTCTCCAAGCTGAACAATGTGAAGCGCATTGCCGAGGAGCTGGTGAGCATTTCGCGGCAGGCTGGAGGATTTGATCTGGACAGGATACGGGATCCGGAGACGAAGCATGCCCTGCAGGAGCTGCGCAGTGTGGGCGACTTGTTTGTCTTGGGCGATGACTACTTCTCGTCGGTGCAGATGAACCTGGCGGCCCTGCAGACCCTGGCCACGGACAAGGACATTGAGCCGTATTTGGATGGAGCCAATATGCCCGATCAGGACGATAGTCCGCTGGCCTACTATCCCGACATCCAGAAGATTGTGCAGAGCAGCCGGGATGCCGACGAGCTGAAGTACTACTGGGAGGCATGGCGCGAGAAGAACCAGCTGTGGGCCTCAGTCAACTTCTATACCATTGTCCAGTCCTACCAGCGGGCAGCCAAGATTCTGGAGGTGCCAGTCCACAGGCTCTGGTATCGTTCTGATAGTGAGGAGATGCTCCAGCAGATGGAGCAGGCAATGGCGGAGCTAAGACCAGCCTATCAGGAGCTGCATGCCTTTGTCCGCCGCGAGCTGCATCAGAAGTACGGCGGCGATGTGGTGGATCCAAATGGACCTATTCCCGATCATTTGTTCCAACAGGTGCTGGAGCAGGCCTGGGCGAGTGGCAGCATCCTGGAGCAGTACTATCCGAGGGCCCAGCTCCCGGAATTTGATCAGTTTGTGAATCATTTGACCGCCAAGGCGATGGTCAACGAATCGGAGAGTTTCTACACGTCGCTGGGCTTTGAGCCGTTGTCCGGCGACTTTCACCGGAATCAGCTGAAGGAGCCGAACGAGGACAGGCCCAACGATGACTGCCGACCCTCGATCTTTGACCTCACACCGCACGTGTATCTCATGTACTGCGAGAAGGTAAGCTTCCGGAAGCTGATGCAGTACCACAGCCACATGGCTCGGGTTTACTATGCCCAGCAGAAGCGCCGCCTGCCCTCGTACTACTTCAAGGCCTACAACCTGGAGTTTGCCGTGGGTGAGGCCGTTGTCCTGTCAGCCTCTGCTCCCTCCCATCTCACAGGTCGCCTCTCGGCCAAGGGAGTGCTCAGCGACCAGGCCCTGATGAATCGTCTCTTCCGAATGGTAAAACAATTAATTTTATCTTTGTGAAACTTAATTAAATGGTTTCTTTTGGCAGGCAATCCACACTATACTCAGCATCCCGCAGTACTATGTGCACACCAAGGTGATGCATGACCTGCTGAGCGACACGGTGGACATGGACACCGTGAACAGGCACTATTGGAGGCTGTTGGAGCAGCATGCGGGCATCGAGCCGCCTTCAGATCGTGCTGAAGGTGCCATTGATTTCCCCTACAAGTTTTATGTGAACATTGATCAGAGCTTCCAGACGCAGTAAGTAAAATTTCTAATAATTACAAACAGCTTAATTAAAATTAATTAATTTTAAAATTCTAGGAAATTTATATCCGAAATTCTGGGCTATCAGTTCTATCGGCAGTTTTGTAAGAAGAGTCTCAGCCGTGGACCGGTGCACAATTGCGATTTCTATGGCAGCTTTGCTGTCGGCAATGACCTAAAGTGAGTTATTCTTTTTATAATATTATTTATGCTATTAACATATTGTTTGTACAAAGATCCATGATGTCCTTGGGCTCTAAGAAGCCCTGGAAAGAGGTCGTTGGCAAGATACTGCCCAATAACACCGGCCTCAGCAGCCTGGCTCTGCTGGAGTACTATCAGCCCGTGTTGGATTGGCTCAAGAAGTACAATAAGGATGCCAATTCAAAAATTGGCTGGACAAACACCAAGAAAAGTGAGTTTTAATTGTAGTTATTTTATTTATTTTAAAGAAACTAAAGGTTTATGGAAAGGGAGTTTGTTTTCAGTTAAACAAAAGCTGTTAAAATAATATTAAAATGATAGAAACTAAAATCTAATTTGAAAATTAATATTTTAAAGAATGTTTTTACTATTTATTAATAATTTTTAATTTATTTTTATTTACAGAGATTGTTTAAGATCTATTTTGGAGCCAGTCAGCAAGCATTAAGGGCAGCTTTAAATAAAATTGTTAACAAATGTATACCAATAAAACATTCTTTTCAGGAAGAATATTAATAGGAAATGCATACATTTTATTTATTTTTAATAATTTTTAAATTTTTTAAATTTAACGTATTAAATACAAGATTTTTCAACACTTTTTCAACTGGTTCCTTAATTCAAACTAGTTCTCTATATAACTTAGCCATCCCGCTTGCTCTCATACCAGTTTGCCAGCTTTTGTTAATAACAAAAAACCTGCATTAGAGGAAGATAGCTGGCAGCCACTCTTGGGCGCGCCAAACCCTTTATTTAAATTTGAATTCGAATAAATGTTAATTTAGAAATAAAGGTAACTATTAAACAATAGAAATTTGCTTGTAATTTTCTTGCTCGCTAATTGGTTCTGAGAATTTGGCAACTTTTGTTGGCAGCCAACTGGAAAATATTTGTTCCGGCTGTGGGCAGCTGTGACTTTTTGCCTTTTCCCTTTGGTTTTCCTTTTCGTTTGACCACAAATGACCGCGTTGCAAGACTCCAACAGCAGCAGTTGGAAGTGTCGCAATACGAAACTGTCCTCCGGTTTTGAGGTCCATCCAAGCGCACCGCCTTCACCGCTTGATTGCATCCACAGGCCGGTGGCCACATCCACATCCGACTCTGAGCCACTTGCCAGACAAGATGCCGATCTATTTATAGTTGTGTCCACGTCACAGGTGGCACGCTTCAGTTGGCCCGAAGACTCTCGACGAAAGGTCAGCGATTCTGGCCGTGCTCATGTCCATGTGGCTTGGCTAATGATCAGCCAAGACAATGCCCACCGTCGATTTGTGGAGCAATCGCGAAGGCAAGGTCGGCGGAACGCCTCCTCTTTCCACTCCCATTCCCACTCCCACTTCTGGTCAGCGGGCGTTGCTCATTTAGCCGGACGAGTGCATTTCCCCCATTTGGGATTTCCTTTTTTCGCTTTCCAGTGGGGGCGTGTGCAGGCAGCCAGACTCTCGGTTGCAAGCTGTAAGTCTGCGTGCTGTGCTGCTAATTGCGCCAAATTGCGGTGGCCGAGCACTAGCAGCGGAATGAATGGCCGTGAAATTGAATCATTTCCAGCTGAAGTTGAAGTTGAAGCTGCAACTAAAGCCTGAGCTGCAGCAGAAGCCAAAGCTACAAACTCACTGCCCATTCGTCCCAAGTCCAACTTTGACATGGCACGCCGCCCGTCCAGAGTTCGCGCTGAGCTGAGCTCAGCTGAGTGAAAGGCACCCACGCTTTCAGCCAGGTATTTTTTTGGCTTTTATGCAAGCAGTTACCAAAAGCCAAAAAGAACAGACAGTCGACATTTCCAATGCTCTAAGAAAATAAAGATAAAGTTGTTTATGAATTTGAATATGTTATACTAAATTTGTTAAAAATAAAAAAAAATGCAAATCCATTGCGTTCTCTCCCCTCGCCCATAAGCTGTAGTTCAAACTGTGACCGCTTGATGGCGTTTTCGTTCTTTTTTGGTTCTCAAGTCAAGTTCGTTTCTTAAGTCTTTTGTCTGTTATTTTTTATTTGTTGAGAACCATTTAATAGGTTTTGTGTTTTAACTAAGAAATCTTAATTGGTAATAAGTTTTATTTAATTTAAGAAGCTATTGAATTATTATTAAGATAATTTAATATACAAAATTGGCGAACTCAGCTTCTTCAAGCTTTAATTTTGCAAGTCTCTTGCCAAAATTATTACCACCCTTTGCGTGAGAGTATGAAGGCTTAAGTGTTCAAATTATGCATAGATATACGGGCAGATATATAGTAAACTACATACATTCATACTATATATTCAGATATGGGCATGGCGATGTCGGATGGAGAAAATAAACGGAAACCGCAAAGGGAAAACAAGTTAAATGAAATTTGCATGTCGAAGTCAGACAATTTGGTGAACTTTTTTAAATTGCCCATCCGCAGATGCATTCGCATTAACATTAACCCAAAAAATAAAGCCCATATACGAGCACTACGAGTGTTATATGCGAATATATATATTTTTTTGTCTTGTTTACATATTCATCAGGCACGTTTGAGGCGAAAATATTTTAACGTTTAGCGAATCAACAAGCGAACGAGTAAATACAAACGAAATTCAGCTTAAGTCCAGCACAATGAGGCGGAATCAGAGAGGTGAATAGAGTTTTAGCATATCGCGGGGTCTGGGAATAGCAGGGCAGGAATAATCTCCCCGAAATGGGTTCGTTACGTGCGACCATTGTCAAGTTCAGATAGATACAAAGAGGCAACACAATAGAGGGTTTATGGTGAGCTTACGAGGAGGATCTGTTGCAGACGAATTGGTGAAATCGGCGGGGGTTAAATGGTATAATTATTTGGCTTTTGGGAATACTAATTGGGTCAAGAGCTAAATAGGAGTCTGGGATTGTTCACAAAGAAAGATATAACCATACAATATCTATCTAATACCTTTCAGTTTCCGAGGGAATCAGGGCTACAAGGATCCAAGTAACCAGGAATATAAGCAGAAAAGTCTCTAACTTCTTAGATTATTAATTATTTTCCCTTAATTTTCACCTTAATTAACTTTAGCGTTGATTTGATAATGATTTTAAGCGAAAACAGAGATTCTGTTTATCAAGGATTTCGCCTAATCGTTTCTTGGATTTTAAATCAATTTTCTTAATGTTGAATTTGTATACAAAAATATAACAAACATTAGACTTAAAGTTAAGAAAATTTTCTTGATAACAAACTAGTGACGAAGCTCACAACAAGCTATATCATATATATATATATCAGGCTTAAAAATCTCTAAAATCGTTATAGGTCAAAAACAATACTAAACGTTAAACATAAACTGTGCAAAAGAGTGCATAAAAAAATCTTGGTGGACAAAAAAATCAATATATTAAATAAATTTATTGATAATGACCGAAAAACATATACAAATAAATAATATATAGTTCCTAAATTATACATAACAACTAAAAATAATTATATTTTATTACTAAACTCTATATTATAGAATTGCGAGCTATCAAGTGGCGATAGTCACTTCTTTCCTTCCACCTCAAGAGGTGTCTTTGTTTGATTATGATTATTTGACGAAACCTCATGCTGACTCTTATGCCAGCTGCCGCAGCGTGGCGCCCCAAAAAAATACACTCAAGATAAGTAAGAGAAGAAGGAAAACCGAAAAGCATAAAAAACAGCAGAAGCAATCAGCCATAAGCAACCATCCATCCATCCATCCAACCATCCCCGAGCTGACCCCAAGCAATTAAGAAATTATGTATATTATGACGCGCGCTGTGATGATGGCGCGCCGTCGAATAAAAAGCAATAAAATGTTACAGCAACAAATGCGAATGCGTGGCTGTGCCAGTGAGCATTATGTATACGCACCGATGGACGGCGGACGCCCTGCTGGCGGCTTAACCTTTCTTCGGAGCGACTTGCCACGATAATACCATGATAATTATCATTTGCTGCATCTCTTTGGGACTCCGGATCATTATCCGCATCGCACGCCGAATATTGTTCAGAATGCAAAGAGTATTTATCATGGAAATGAGGGGTAGCTCCACAGCTCACAGTTCGCAGCGGCTTCCTGGCGTGGCGAATGACGCGAAAAACAAAAGACTTAAGGCACGAACTCTGAGCAGATACAGGGTCGCATCTTACGTAAGCGCGTGCTCGCCTTAAATTAAACTCCACAATCGCAATCACGCAGGGGGTCAGAGTGAGAGAAAGAAAGAGCGGTGGCGAGGTGACTCCCTGCCTCCGGATGGCCCGCTGTGTAGGTGGAGAAATTATGTTGACATCATCGCCAAAAAATTGCCAAAAACTTCACCAAGAAGCAAGCGAAGCCGTTGAAGCCCACCACTGGCGGCGATCAGGCAGCGGGCGCCTCTTGAAAAAAATTAATTTTACTTTCATTTTCGTTGCGGCGAACGCTGACTTCTTTTACTTTTTAATGAATATTGTTTATTGTATTTGTATTTTATTTATTTTCTCCATCTCCGCATGTACATATTTTTGGCTTGTGCCACTTGAGCAGCCTGATTGCACTTTGAGTTTTCCGGAGACAGATGGGTTCCGTTTGGCCTCCGGTGGAATTAATTTTCCAATCTACTTGCCGTTAAGTGGAGGCATTAGGCTCTGCCTAACTGAAAACCAACTGACTAACCGATCGATTGATCGATCTGGCCAATCGATCAGCCGCTGAAGTGAGCGGCAGCTGCAATAAGGAAATCTGTCTCCTCGAATGAAATCGGCCATCAGTAAGTCGTCGTCAGCAATGAAAGTCAGAGATCTGTGTTGCCCGTTTTCAAATTGTGTTTTAATAGGCCAAAAGTCAATTTCCTGGCCCGATGCCAGAAACGGTTGTTTGCTCCACGATTGCGACGTTAAGCGAGCCAATTTTATTGCCAATTTTGGTTGTTGAGCCTTATGAAATGTCTTGCACTGTCATCCCAGCAGAGGCAAAGACCAATTTTCTAGGTCGCTCATTGCCACAAAAGGGCTTGAAAGTGAAATAAAATATTGGTTAATAAAATTTTACATTTCCTCTACGAGTTTTTGGTATTAAAAGGATCTATTATATACTTAATATATTAATGTTTTATTAAATGAGTTTATAATGTATTTGTACCCTATTATATTTTAGTAAATCAAATAGTACCTTCGATAACTCTTTTTAGAATAGACTTATTGTTTCAAAAAATTTTAAATCATTTTTCTTTATATTTAGTAATCCAAATATTCAAAAACTCATTTAAATTTCATCATTTTATAGTGACTTATTTAAGTTTTTTCCTTGTGTATACTTCGCTTATGAAATGCATGCGTAATTTGCCCCTCAAATCTCTCCCACGCACTAATGTGCAAATTAAACGCATTTCCACTTGGCTTTGCATATATCATTGTGCATATATGTATGTATATACATATCTCAAATCGTGGGCCATCTCATCCAGGCAATTACATTTACTCAACATAATTTCTTGCACTTAACTTTTTATGGTACTTTTTAGTCTGCTCAGCGAGCGCAGCCGTCTCTTCGTCATATTTCTTGTCATATTTCAAAGGGAAATCATGGGGCAGAGGAAAAGCAACTCCCTCCGCTGGGTTACGCATGCTCCCGCCGCCAAGCCGAAGATTCCAGCCATGTTGTATAAGCCTATTCGAGACAGTCTTCCCGCATATGACACGAAAATGTGTCGCTGGGCAGGCCGAGGAAAATGAAGAAAAGAGTAGACAATTGTGTAATTAGCAAAAAGAAAAAAGAAAAGAAAAACAGCAGGCAGACAAAAAGATCTAAACGGGCACTCATAACGTCATAGGCATTCGGTAATCTTCCAATCGAGGAGAAGGCATCTCATCTCTTCACCTGGAGCATCTTTGGCTTCCTCTTTACCTTTTCGACAGCCGCAACTGAAATTGATTTATGGGATTTGTGGGGTTTACTATTTGACTGCTCTTCGGGAAGGGTATATTATGCAACTTGGGGGGAAGTATAAAAGTGTAACAATAGGTCTTTGTATTTAAACACAAACCTATAATCTCAGTTCTTTATTGGAGGCTTTAAGTAACTTTTGTTAAAATTTTTAAATACGTTTTATTGTTTTTATAACTATCTATTCATTATGAAAAATAATAAAAATATTTAATAAATGGTTGTCCATAATATTTACATATTTATTTATTTGATTTTTATGTAGCTTTCTGTTTGATGTCAATTTGTTTTCAAAGCTAACAAGCCAGCTTTGAGTCTACTTTTATTTATTTTATTACTTATTATTGTTTTATTTAATATTTTGTATAATTCATTAACTAATTCTAACCGAGTTTTGACAAATTTAAGAGTATTCCCCTTTCGTTGAATTGTTTATTGTTAATTTTTAGTGCTCTTGGTGGTTTTTTACACAGCAGCAGCTCACTAATTGCCGCGAATTTTGCTATCAAGTTTGGCTCGTGGCACAGACCCTACAACCTATACACCTATAGCCATGATATATAGCATGACTGACGGTTCACATCTGTTTTCGAGGCACAGGAATGGAAAGTTTTTAATATCCTAGCCACGCGTCTTGGGGTCGCATTTGTCTCCCCCCTTCCCATGGCTGCTGGCATATTAACTGCATTTACTGCGGCTCAGCCGCCGTTCTGTTCTGGCATTTGATTATTTATTATTTGTCGAAAATGAACTGACATCCTGCTAATTGGCTAACTAAATATTGGCAATTTGTCAAGCTTTGCTAATCGAATTAGGAGGTGTTATCAATAATCGTTAGCAACGATCTTGTGCTGGTGCTAAGTTCGCATAAACAAAAGAACAGTTTAGATCGGTTGGAGCCCGGCGGTTCTTGGACCTGTCAATGGGAATTGGGGGTGCTAAAATGGATCACGAGTTGGGGGAAAACCGCAAAACCGGGAACTGTGAGGGAGAAATAGTGAGAAAATTAAGATGGAAGTTACATTACAGAAAAGTTTGGCCTGCTTTAAGAGAAGGACAATTAAATGAAGCTGTTTTATAGGTTATTCCATGATCATCTAGCTTTAAAAACTATTGAGGAAGGACCACCTTGTATAAATAAAAATCATATCCCATTGAGGTCTCAGGAAGAGGAGGCATCTTGTGGGCCCTGGTGACGCAGTCGGGGGGCTCGCTGGGCTGCGGCTGCGTCCATTATATCACCTCTGGGTGAAAGTGATGATGGCATGGCCATCAGGCGAGACCTCCGCTGCCGATACTCGTTTGCGAATATTTTCCTGTATGTGGCACACAGGGTGTGCTCTCGGCACACACACCACACCGCACATACCCGCCGCAACACCCTGTCCTGTTGCTGCTGCTGGGGGGCAAATATATGCTAATGCCGCGCGCAGCAAATATTTTTTTTCAATTATCGATTTTCGCCGCCTGCCTTTTGCAACGCTGCAGCTCAGAGCTTGAGCTGTGTGAGCTGGAGGTGTGTGGAAAAGCGAAATGCTTCGACTTCCTCATTGCAGTTGCCTGCCTTTTTGCGATGCTTCAGTTGCCGCTGCTGAGTTTTGCCCGGCACTGTGTTAGAGACATGGAGAGAAATCGTTTCGGCGCATTCCAAATGCCAAACTCAAAACTCCAAGCCGAACTGCCTGTCATCAATTAATGAATATTCATAATTGCGGACAGGCCAGCAGCTGCCCCTTTGGAAATTGTGCCATGCGAAATTAAGAGCAATTGCTACTCGACTTTGCGGTTGCCAGTTTGCCAGCTTGCCAGCAGCAGTGTATGCAAATATTTGCCCTGGCCACAAAAAACCGAAAAAAGCACAAAGTGGCAAAAGCAAAAGCAAAAATACAAGCAAAAAACAAAAATAAAGCCAAGCGGCAAACACTTTCCAACTGTCGCAAGCATCCGCCAGCAGCTGGCGTTGGAGTTGATTCGCTCGAGCTGGAGCAGCACCCGCACCAATCTCAATCCCAGTCCCAAGCCCCAACTTCCAACTCCCAGCTCCAGCTTCAACCCAATCCCAATCCCAATGCCATTGCCGGAGCCCATGCCCCGCAGTCGCAATGCACAGCAAATATAAATTAGCAGCTTTAAGATATAGAATTGAAAATATAATTTAAATATGTTTTATTGTAATTTTTTAAGGATTTTTGGATATTTATTTAAAACAAATGGTAGTTTGATATGCCTTTAAATTTCTGTAAATAAATTTCTTAAATTTAAAATTAAGTTTTGAGCATAAAGGTTTTACTTTATAGCTTTAACTTATAAGAAATATTTTGTGGGGATCATAGGGGTGTTGATTAAAATGAAGTTTCTTCAATACGTAAGTTTTTGATGCTTCTATTGTCTTTATAATTTAAAAATAATATTAAAAATATCTTTCCGCTTAGTTTTTCTGTCTGTGTAGTTGCTACATGGCAGCAACTGCAGATACAGATGAAGAAATGCTGCTGTTGCCGCTGCTGCTCCTTTCACTTTCGATTCGTGTGCGAATAGAGAGCAAAATGGACTTTTAGCTCTGCTAAATAGCAACAGCAAGGGGCAGCAATCAAAAGTTCGAGTAAGTAGAAGAAATCCGCCAAAAAAAAAGCCGATGCCGGATGAATCATCTAGCAGAAAGCGACAGCAGCAGCGACAGCGGATGCTGTGATCTCGTGGTTTGCCCAAAGGCCATTCCGCTGGCGACACAAAAGTCGACACCATACCATCCGTCCGTCGCAGATGTGTGACTGCTGGTAAAACCCGAACTCGCATATCCGTGCCACCCTGTTTTAAGATCAAGGCTTCCCCATCGCAGGCAGCCTTGACGTTGAATTGTTAAGTATTTAGGTATTCACTGTACCGGGCATGAACGCTCGAGTGGCCAAAAACAGATAACAAACGGAGGAGCTATTCAGGCCGTAAGTAAGTTGTCAGACTTCAGCTATTGAACTCGCTTGCCGGCAATTGTGGGCAGCGGCAGAAGGTCTGTCAACATGGAATATGGGATTACCTAAAAACACTAAATAAGTTATCAGATAAAGCTCTTAAAAATCGGTGGAGTTATGAGGGTTTTGAACTGTTTTCGTGGCTTAGATATAAACAATGGTTCATCTTTTAATAAATCTAAGAATATTTACCTTGAATTATGCAGTTGATTAATATTTTTTTCCTAGGTTAAATGTGATGAAATCATAATTTGTTATAACTAAAATGATAAAATGTGAATAAATTTCAAAGATATATGTACAATACTTATTTATACTTAATTAGATCAATTGATACCCAAGATCTTTGTATAAATAAATGAATATATAAAAATCAATATTACCAAAAGACTTTCCTTTTGTTTATAAACAAATTGAGAAAGCGAATTCCTTAACGCTTTGTTCATAATCATCCCAAAGTGCTTATTTTTCATATCTGTTACATTTTCATGGTTCTCAAAAATCCCATTAGCTTCTTTTTCTGACCATGGTCTTGAGGGCACACCCTTGTGTTACGGTTGGGACTTAATTTGGTTTACCTGGTAGCCGTTGGCCACCGGTCGGAGTCAGTTGGACAAGGCGCACACGCTGATGGACGAGTCTGTATGTACATTTCAATCAAATCAACTGCAATTAGCTGTCACAGCCGAGTCACTGCGGAGTCACAGCCTGTCACAGTCTGTCAAAAGGCATTAAATGTTGCGCGAGACGCTCTCATGAATTGCGGGTTCTGTTTTTCTTGGCGGCGGCATTGGGGAAAATATGAACTGAAAATGTTTAATTGGTGCTTGTCATGTTTTTGGCCGGCAAAGGCGATATAAAACGATGGTGCTTACTATTGACCATGGCGGCCAATGATGCCTTACGAGTTTATATCATAATTGCAGCCAACAAAGGGAGTGGAGGCTGATGGGTGGTGGCTTACGCTGAAAGAAAATTTCACAAATTATGGCTTTAAATTTATTTAATCCCAAATAAAGAGACTAGGAAGTGGAAATTATAAATGCTAATAATATCATTCCCATAAAAACATAAACTAATGGTTACCTGATGAAGTCTAATTTGATTTTATATCCATTTTAAATTTAATTAATCCTAAATCCTCTTTACTGCAATCTTCAAAATACGTGATTACCGATTAGTTTTCATGGTATTTTACCCGGTAATTATACAATTAGCTTCGATTAGGATTAAACATATAACTAAATATTATTAATATCACATTTTTTCGGTGTACGTTCGTCTGCCACGGCATTAGGCAATAATTCGTATTATTTGTACAATGCGGTGGCTGTTACTCTTACAGTACTGCACCCCTGCCCCCTTGGGGGAGCCTACCCCCCTGTCGTATTATTTACGCTTGTCTGTGCATTTATTGTTGTTGCCTAATCGACGGCGCAGACAGCTGATTTTGCCAGTTCCTCTTTACAGCGCTGCTTCGTATGTGGCAGCAGCAGCTCTAGAGCTGCGACTGCGCAGCCAGCGGAATGAAAAAAGCTCGCATTCAAGCCGGGCTTACACTCAGCATTGGCGGCTGCGCAGAGCAGAGCGTTCAGACTTCTTCAACAGTCCGCTCGAAAAGGTCGTGTTCGCGCATCGCTAAGCTCAACTTCGGCTCCGGCTTCGGCAACGACTTCGGCCCGCGCTTGCAACAGTGCAACAGTGATCGCTAATAGTGTGAGTGTGCGCTCAAGGATTAAGATAACGTCAAAGCGGCCAGGACTTGGGGCTAAACATAGCGCCAATTACAGCGAGTGATCAGAGGCAGCGGCTGGCTGGGTGCAAGCTAAAGAAAATCTCCCCCTTTAACCGCCGCTGGAGCCGCCCACCGATCTGCTCCTGACAGTGAAAGTGATTTGATTTTGCAATTGGAGTCGAGTCTTTGGGACTTTGAACAATATTTCTGCTTGTACGCCGCTCCGATCCGATCCGATCCGAACCGATCCAATCCTATCCAGCCAGCAAAGCATTTCATGTTTTTGTTATTACTCTCTCGCAATAAGAAAAACGAAACAAAAACACGGCAAAACAATAAAGAAAAGTGCAATGAAAACAGCCACATAAATTGCAAGCAATTTGTAATCGGGATCCTAATACCGTTTCTTTCTCTCTTCAGTATTTGTGTTCAACATAAAAAAAAAACCTAGCCCCAAACAAACAGATAAACAAAAGCAAATTGGATTAATTCTCAGCGGATTTCCACAAACAAAAACCCACAGCTTTACTGCAGAGGTGAGATATTAAGTTTTCTAATTAAGCGCCATCTAAGCATCGACACTTATCGATGGGTTGCCAGCAGTAGCAGCAGCAGCAGCAGCTGCGATTAAATCATTTGAACATTGCAACATTCGCACATCGCAACGTTCACGAACCGCAAGAAATAAAGAAAAAAGAAACTCCATAGTTAGTTATGGTGCAAAAGTAAAGCGCCATTATCTAATAAATCTCGCCATATGTATGTTATATGCATGATATGTACGTATGAGTATTTGCTCTGCAAATGCATAAAACGCAAACCTCATGGCGTGGTCTCTTGCAAAATGTGGAAAGTATTTGCCATTAAATGCTTGCAAAATGCCTGGACACATAATCTACCGCAGGCGATATGTCGGGCCTAATCTCGTTAGTGGCCAAGACTTGAAGTGGTTTTTAGAAATAACACCTGTGAGAGAAGTCAATCTAGTATTTGGATTAAAACTAAAAAGAATAAAAGCGGAGGTGGTTATATTAATTGAAGCCAAAAACATGCAAATCTTAGGTGGTCCACAGGTGGCTGAAAATTATGAATTTTTTCAGTTTATCGTAGTTTTTCTATCACTATTATTCCTTACAGAAATTTCTTTATAAAAGGGTTAAAGACTTTAGGGAAACACATTGATTTTTTAACTTGAAAAATGTGATCAATTACAAAGTCTTCAAAATGTAGGTTTTGTCTTCTAAAATACTACATAAAATCAATAGTAACAAGTCGAAATTAAAGTTTTGCTAACAACTTCATTATTTTTAATACTTCTTACATTTTGTACAACTTTCGTTGAACTTCAAAAGTCATTCAATTGTGACCCAATAATTTGTCAGTCCAAATGAAACCATGCTAAACTTGGGGCTGCGATTATTCAATGTATTTCCACATTAACGACTTGATAATTATTACATAACTCACACAGACTTGGAATAATAAATAGGTTGGCTTAAAAATAAGAAAGAGCTAAAAACAAAAGAAGAAACCATGTCAAGTCGCCAATAAAGCAAATAAAAGCAAACGAAATGCAAAAAGGAAAGAAACAACGAACCGGAAAACATAAATACTGAGACACTCGCACACACCAAAGTGCGTAAAAGAAGGGCAAACGAAATGGGAAATGAGTCAAAAGCCAAGGGAGAGGGGGGCAGCCGCATCGCCTCGTCGTCTTAGCCTCAATTTGGTTAACTGCAGCTTGGGCCACAAATTATTTGGCAACGTTTTTATGGCTCCGTCGATGTCTTGTGTGTTGACTTCACAATATATATATATACAAACATATAGTGTATGACATGAACTTCATTATCAGCAACGCCGACGCCGATGCCGTCTCTTTATTTTTATTTTTCTTTTTTGGTAACATCTCCTTACTTTTTTTTCTTTCGTTTTCCTGAAGTGGTTTTATTTTATTTTGCTTTTTCAATTTAGGGCTGGCTTATTGCATAAGCGGAGAAACTCGTATTACTTGGCGGCTGCTCTCTGGAGCATGTTATATATAGATGCCAAATATATATATATTTATATGCGTAAAGACACTCATTTTTTGTTGTGACTGAGAACTTTCTTTCCAGCAGCAGTGGCAGCAGCAGTTCGGCGCAAATTACTTAATTTTTGGTAGCACCTCAAGTCCGGTTCAACACCGAGCGGATTTTGGGTTTTTGGGGCTGAGACCCTTTTTCATCGTATAATAAAAATTCGAAATATACGACCCAAGACCAAGCCAGTGGTGGTTGAAAAACAAGTTCCGCCAAATTGTGACCATGGCAATGGATTTCTTGGCTCCATTTGCCTTGCTTTTATTTTCTTTTTGTTAATGCTTTATGTAAATATTTTTCTTTCTCTTGCCTTCTTTGTGCATTGTGCCAGCAGCAGCAGCAGCAGCCTCCGTCTTATGTAAGCCAATCGAAGCACTCGAAAATTGTTGCTGGCTTTATGCAAATGATTTCTCAATTTTTTTTTCGTTGCCTTTTTGTTTTCATCATTTTCCCCTCTTTTCATTTTCATTTCGTTTCGTTTCGAGTCCAATTGATTATGCATTCGGGTTGTTTGTTTATCAGCTTGTTGTTGTTAATTGGGCGCTGTGGGCGGAGCGGGGGAGGTGACTGCGGCTACTGGCTATGGGTCAGCTAATTATTGGTATAAAATTCGGCTGAGCTTCACCTCTTTAGCGCTTCAAGTTCGGCGCCCAAGTCTTTTGGCTAAGTCGAGTTCGTTGCCTGAGTCTTTTGTTTATCGACCTTATCTGGGTGGGTATTTCCCCAATTTCTCTTTGACAGCCAAATTTGTGAGCTTTGAGAGCACAGCGCAAGTCATTAGCATGAGTTTCCCGAAAAGTTTATTGAGCTTCTCTAAAAAGCTCTCACTAACTAATATTACTCATCCGCCATGTGGTCTTTTTGGGGGAAGGTAATTGCACTAGCATACGTCGAACTGAGCGTGATCTGTCTTAAAATTTACTGCTGGGTAAGCACCAAGTTTGTTGCCTGAGTCTTTTGTTTATGTATGTAAACTCTTACAGCACGCCACGAGTCATTAGCGAGAGGAACGCCGTGAGTTTATTGCGCTTATCTAATCTGGAGTCAGAAAAAGCTAACACTATCTATTGATTATTATTGCCCCGCTCCTGCCAGAGCGTGAGTGGCGCTAATTGCATAATCATCACCGCTATATACGATTTGCATGCAATCCTCTCTCTATATGTACCATATCAGTTTTATGGCTACTGTTGTTGCCACGGCCACTTCTTAACACTCGCCTGACTTAACACATTCGTAACAATTGCGCAGCAGCCTTTGCGTATTGAATACTAATTAACACACATCGTGGCAGTGTGTGTGTGTGTGAGACGTCACAGGTGCCATCTTTTGGCCGGCGATTGATTATGTGGCCGGGCGTGTTGAAACGCTCTTGGCTGCTGTTTACAACGGCACTTACCTTACCCAACACAGCCGCCCGGCGGCTCTAATATGTTTGGCGTCTCTGTTTTCGGGCCGGGCAAAATGTGCCAATGGCATGACACCAATTTCCACTTAATTTTGGCTATGGACAGGCCACAAGACAAGCGCAGCTGTTTGACCCACTTGCGGGGATGGGTGGCGGTACTGTTGGCGGTGGTGGTGGTGGGAAAGTCAAATGGCTTTAACCTTTCGGTTTGTGCAAACAATCCGTAATTGCAAATGGTAGCAATTCAAAATAATTGAGCAAATCTATTTTAATTCCAACTCTGGCAAGAAGACAGCCACCAAACTGGGAGTGGGAGTCCACAAGGCGAGGAGGGGCCATCAATTTTGTGGCTGTTTGGTTGTGATTGTCTTTTGATTGTCTCTGCCTAAATAAATGGGAAAATGCCATGGTTAACCAGGGAAAAGTTGGAAAATTAACAAGAGATGTTTACGATCGTTTTGAGGCGCAAAATAAATGGATTTTTGGATGTTCGGATCGCATTTAATAATAATAATAATAGGATTTCCAAAGATAAAAATCATCTTTGATTCACATTTTTACAATTTATTAAACAATTATAAATACAATTTCTTGTTTGTAATAAAAAGATGCCCAAAGAAAAGAAGATAAACAAATATTTCCAAAGAGCATGAAAGACTTTTGAACTTTGTGATTAAGCGTAAAGCCTTTTGTTGTTTTTTTGGCTTACAGATCCATTTATATGCTTGTTAATTTCTTTTTATTTTGTGAAACATCAAAGGAATACACATTTGTTAACAATTGTTCCAAGAGCATTGTTTGTGGGGTTTTTACATTTCCCAGCCGCCAGATGAAAGAGATTTTCAGCTATCTCCGGCTTCTCTTTTGGTTTACTTAATTTATTAACCAAGCGGCCGGTTGCCTCCTCCATAATTTAGGCATTTTCCCCCCCAAATTCAACAAAATGCATAAAAATTTCCTTGAGCCGGAGGAGGAGCTGCAGCAGCAGCAGCTTGTGTCGCATTTATTTAATGCGCAACTCATCAAGCCGCAACGAAAATGACAACTTTTGGCTAAGCCTTTATGTGTATGCTGCTAAGCCATTGTTGGATGTGTCTTCAGCCTCAGTTACAGCTTTAGCTTCAGCTTCATCTGATGATGCTGCTCTTGCAGGGGCTGCTGCTGTGGCTGTGGCTGCTGCTGTGGCTATATTGCCATTGTCATTTGGCATTGTCTTTGAGGAGAATTCATTTGCCTGAATTATGCGTGGCCAGAGATGGGGTAAAAGTTTTCCACATTTGTGACGCATAATCGAGTCCCCAGAAAAGCAGCATCCCATCTGCATACGCAATGGTCATAGCCAACTTCAACTGCAGCCAGTTACCAGTGATGATGCTGCTGCTGCTGCTGATGCTGTGCAGCTGCGGTGGCGCATTTAAAATGCATTTATCTCAATTACGAGCTGAAAAGCAACAAAATCGCTTGTTTGCAGCGAAATGAAAACGAAACGAAACGGAATGAACGACGCATTGTTTGCGGCAGCAAAAAAAACTTTCACTGCCAGCGCAAAACTAAAACAAAAGCAATCAAGTTGCGGGCGGGAACGGATGAAAGGGTTTCGTTCCTCCATTCCGCCCAAAAAAATAAAGAAACAAGCGAGAAGATAAATACAAATCCCAAGCAGAGTATTGTTAATTAAAACAAATAAACTGAAAGCAGGCAGAGCAACAAAACGATTGTAAATTATGCATGGCGGTGGAGAGCGAAAGAAAGAGAAATGGCCGAAAGCCAGTTTCCGGCGTCCTTCACTCAAGGCCGTTTCGAAATGGAAGCGGCACGCAGACGCATTGTTGCAGCTGCCCAATGATGGCTGATGGTGATGATGATAATGCAGCTGATGCTTATGATGATGATGATGATGATGATGATGATGATGATGATGATGATGATGATGGGGCAGCTGTCAGCAGAGTGCAGGCTTACGTAACCCGATCCGTACCGATCCCGGATTAGCCCGGGCCGGACTCCGCCTGCCTGCCTGCCTGCAACTGGCCAAAATGTAAATTGAGTCTTGGCCACTGCCAGTTGCATCACGGTGCGTGGAAAGGAAAAAAAAACAACAACAACAACACAAATTATTTTCTGCCAGCTGGCAAAACCAGTTGGTTCGCCAAAAAAAAAAAAGATATACAATATTTCATAACCGAAAAACCATCTATACATAAAGTGTTTGCAAAATGTGTTAACTATTATGCAAAGCTGTCGAAGCGCCAAGTCACGTTTCTCGGGGGCAGTTTCCACAGCTTCCACAGCCTCTGCCGAGCTTCTCTGCAGCTTCCTAGTTTTCCGAATTGCATTGCCAAACAAAATCAAGTTCAAAATGTCAAGTTTGAGCTAAGGCATAAAGGAAGCGATCGACGGAGCTGAGCACAAGCTGCACAAAAAACAAAAAAATCGCCAGGCAGCTGCTCCGCTGGTGCTTGAACTCGAAATGAAAGTGAAAAGACGACGACGCCGGCTGCAACGCTGCCGAGCAGAGCGAAAAAAAGCAAAGAAAAAAGTTAAAAAAAAGCAAACTCTTACTTTCCAGGCAATTGTTTTTGCTGCTCGGCTGACCAGGCATTCAGCAGATACTTTGGCAATGGGAGTTCTGAGCCAGGTCGACTACAGAGAGCACTTTTTTGAAAGAAATCAGGCTTAAAATTTGGTTTACTTTGGCATTTTATATTTTTCAGCCTTCTGTTATTCCTTGAAATTTGTTTATTATAACTTATCTAAGTTGTATTTGCAAATCTTCATTGACGTTTTTCTTGTTTTCTGAAGCATTCGTGTTAATATTCATCATTTTGCAAGACATACTTTCCTAATTAATCAATTAAACGTTGATGTGCTAATTAAAAGCTTTTTTTTAAGGCAATAACTTTATAGTGGCTTGAGCAAGGGGAATGGCTTGGCCATTTAGAGCTTTTTAATTTAAATAAATTTCCACATTTCGAAAGGATTACATGTTTATTGCCTCATAAATTAAACACTATTACTTTATGGCCGTTCACTTTCCGTGTACTTTAATAGTTCTCTTCGATTTTATGAATTTTTCATAAAGAAAATAGAATTGCTTATGGTTTGCTAATAAAAATTTACTTTTTTAATTTAAAATTACAAGTTAATAGCTTATTTTTAAAGAGGTTAATACTGAATGGAGTCTATTGTCTAATGTTGCTATAAATCAAATAAACGTAAGACAGGATTCTTAGGGTCAATAAAAGTACTATTCAGATGGATTTTTAATGAGACTTTATTTAATTAAATCATTTAAATAAGGGTTTAAAATATTGTTAGCTAAAAAACCTATCTAAAACTAAAGAACTTCCTTATAAAACCCATATACCTCAAGGGTCAAGTTAGGGTACTGAACAACACCTCTTATTTGCTTTTGCATTTTCAACACATTCATTCATTTCCTTCTATCGTTAAACGTAAAATGTAAAAACAAGGCAAATAAAAACAACGAAATCCGCAGAAAAAAAGTAAAAAGGGAAATTAAATAAAAACAGCGGCATGATGACGGTTTTTCCAGTTTTCCCAGATGCTTTTATCGTGGCGACAGGTTTCCCAAAAAATTAAAAAAAAAAGAAAAAGAAAAACAAGCTTGTGACCGAGGAAACGCGTGTTGCAGTTGCAAGTTAGCGACGGGTTTTTCGCTTAAATTGATGATTTTAAATTAATTTGCGGCGGTATTAATGGGAATTTAATGCGCAAAGCGGAGATTACGGCTGTCCATTTGGGCAATGCATTTATGAGCTTCCCTCCCACACAACCCGACACTGGAATTAGCCGAAAACAGGTTTCTCCACACTCACAGGAAAATAATGTATCTGTTTATATCTGTTGCAGGCAATTAAGGAAGTAATTCGTGGCCAGAGTCGCGATGCAGTGCAACATGCGAGCACATCAAACCGCTTGAAACGTGGAACGTGGTTCGTGGCTGTTAAAGCGTCAACAGCAATTGCCATAATTGCCATTGGAGCAGCGCACACAACAGTCCAATAACCGCTGGACCAGCAGCTAGCAGGCGCAGCAGCAGCAGCCACCAGCAAACACACCCGTCCGTCACCCAAGTTCCAATCCAATCCCATCCCGACGCCGCACCCGGTCCAAGTCCAATCCAATCCAAACCGATCCAATCCGATCCGAACGAAACCCGCCACACGAGCCATCGGCGGCAGGCACTGCAAATCAAGCTCAATTGCGCCGGAAAATCCCCAAAACACCGACGATCCAAAGACCAGTACACGTACCCAGACCCAGGCCAAGACCGAGCCGAGACCAGGCCAAAAAAACCAGCAGTGTGGGGAGAGATCAATGAACGCGGCACGCAGCTGACAGCATTCGGTATCCACTTTTCAGTATCCAAGCTCAGCGGAGCGTAGGAAAAGCGAAGCAGCTCAGCGGCTCAGCGGCTTGGGCGGCCATCGTTCAAGTTCAGGCGGCGCCAAGCAGGAAGTGGAGCGGCTGCACCTTAATTGGAGCCACAGGTAGAGCCACAGCCACCGCCAGAGTCAGTGTCATTACCACCGACCAAAACGCCACTCACTCGCTCACTCGCCGCTCATCCTGCTCGATGTAAGATGTTAGTGGCCAGCACACGCAACACCTGGAGATGGAGCCAACTCACGTGGGCCATTAATCTGCTCGCCTACTGCTGCGCAGCTAGTGCCTCCTCCTCCAGCGCCACACCCACCACGCTAACGACAGCGGCTCTGCTAACGGGTCACCAGCTGCTGCCTTGGCAAACGGCGGCGGCCACCTCCACCTCGCCCTACACCACGCCTGCCACTGCCCGGAATCTGTATGCTCCCTACCAGAGCTTCAGCCAGCAGGATGACATTAGCTTCAAGGATGTGCGCCAGCGCAGCGATGGCACAGTATTCCAGTCCTTTGGTTCCTACCGCACTGCCCGGCAAATGAACGCAGGAGGAGCCCAGCGTCGCTCCGACTCCTCTGCCGGCGTGGAGATCATACCGGCTCCCTCTGTGGAACTGCCGCAGAGCGAGCTGATCACGGTGCCCAAACAGCTGGTGCCCACGCTGCCGGAGAATGTGACGCGGCAGGGCAGGAAGCGTAACTACATGTACATCCCCTTGCAGACGGGAGGTGAGGCCTTGGGAGGATCGGGAGCTCTCCTGCAGCTGCGACCCAGCCGAAATGCCACTTTGTCAGCTCTGGGACCACCTGCCGATGGCGTGGCAGCGGTGGCTCATGAGTTCGCCGCTGAGCTGGCCACCCAGGGAAGTCCGGGGCAGCAGCCTCTTGAACTAGAACTCGATCCGGAGCGTAATGAGCGCACGGAACGCAGTGATCTCTTGGCCTCGGCCAGCTCCACGGATAAGCTGGAGTATGCAGAGCCCCCGGAGAACACCAGTCGCCGGGTGGGCTTCCAGTTTCCCAGCTACAGCCTGAAGCCGGCCAGTCCCTTCCATCCGCAGGCCTATCGTGAGGATAATCCCATCTTCGGTGAGGCTGGAAGCGGTGGTGGTTATGAGCCGCAGCCTTACAGCGAGGATGCGGCAGGAGTTCCACCGCCCACGCAATATGAGCAGCATGAGACGCGGCACACCCGACAGCTGTACTTTGACACGGACACCGCCTCCTCCTCCAGCTTTGAGTTCCCCGGTTTGGTGAGCAACTCCAAGCCCCATGGCCTCAAGATCTATCGCGACGATGTGACCAAGTTTGGTGACATTAATGGACCGATTACCGCTTTGCCTCAGCAGAGGCCACAGCGTGGTTTCTACTTCGGGGACACGGAATTCCGGACGGGACCACCGGCTCCTATTCGCCAGTTTGGACCGCAAAAGAACTTCCAGGAGTACGTGGCCCCCGGCGAGTATCAGGGATCCCGAAAGAGTCGTTATTATCCGTACAAGTCTTCGCGTAGTCCACGAGTGGTCTTTCCAGCCAACGACAATGTGGGCACCACAGGACCCAGTGGACCGGCAGGAGGCAGCGGACCCTCCGGCAATGGAGTTTACTTCAGCGATAATATAGCTTTCAGGTGAGGGTTTAATTAAATTATTACATTTATAAATAATATTAATTAAATAAAATTATAATTTCCAAAAACAGGGACCAAAACTTTGGCATAAATGAACTCTCAGCCGTGCAGGATGTGCGCAATGACTATAGCCTGCAGGATTTGGATAGCGCCTCGGAGGCCACCAGCAGTCCACAGTCGGCCAGCACATTCAAGGAGAAAGGTAAGTGCCTCAGATCCTCCGATCTATTCGTACCCGATCCCTGGTCCCCGCATTTGGTAGGGCTTAGGAGTGGGGCTTCAGTCAGCCGCCGGGACACTGCTTGCACTAGGCCACGTAACCCCCAGAGACCAGAACGCAGATAATCCTCGATAGCCTTGACACCACAAAACCCCAAAGAACACACACACACCAAGAACCCAGAACCCAGAACCCCCAGATTGCAACTCGTTTCAACTCCCCCCACCATTCCGACAGTCGACATCACAACGGACACGGAGTGCCAGCATCGCGGCGGCACCTGCGAGTTCTTTCTGGGCTGCTGGCTCTCCGGCGGCCTCATTCAGGGCACCTGCGACGGACTCCTGCGTGGCTGTTGCCACCGCACGGCCAAGTCGGCCAATTTGGGCAGCTCGGACTTCATTGGCAATGCCGTGGATCTGACCGATCTGCCGCAAAAGAACTTTGGACCGGTCAACAACGAACCCAGTGAGTGTGGCAGCCTCAGTTCGAAATTCGAATGCAAGCCAAAAAAAAATTCAAAAACAAAAATTCCAAAACCAAACAAAAAACAAACAACTCCAAGCACGTGCACACTAAACCAAAAAAATAAATATAGAAATATTTTTAAGTAAAAAACAAAAGCAACGAAATAGTTGAGAAATAATTTGCATGCCACCTCCTCTAACCATTTACGTATAGTTTGTATTTCGTTTTGTTTTCTACATCTTTTGTTGTTATTTTTATAGTTTTGTTGTTATGTTATGTATGTAGTTATGCACTCGTAATTCACATTTGTTATTGTTACACTCTTGGGTAGTTTTCAGTGCCTAATTAAGCCAACTATTTGGATATATAAACTGGGACGGAGTGGTGCATATGGATGCCTGTAACACACGCTACTAAACCACCTGCCAAGGAGGCGAGATTGGAAAGAAAGGCTGCCAGAAATAAAAGGAGAATTATATATATATATTTAGGTTTAATTGCCCGGCATGAGCATGTTAATTACCACAGCACGCTAATGATAATTAAGCCATATATTACACATAGCTTAACGGCATTATGCTCCATGTCCAACACGTTGGACTGGACCCGCCAAAGACCCCGAAACCGAAACCGACACCAACTCCAACTCCAGCTACGACTTTGACCCCAAAAATCCCATCCAAATCCCACCCAGTCGAGACCTGCACAGAGACTAAGACGAAAACCGAAACCAAAACCAAAACCCAAACCAGAGACTAGAAAGCTGAGCTCCAACCGGCAGCGGCTGCTTGTTTGCCTAATCGCTTGCTTTGTGTGGTCACCCCGTTGTTAATGCTTCACTAATCCAAACCGAATCCCAGAGATCCCTTCTTTCCCCCTTCCCCTCCCAGAAGCCAAGTGGCCAGTTGGATATATCCGAGACTTATTCCCTGTTCTTGCTGTTCTTTCAGGCTGCGGCATTTCGCTGGCCAAACAGACGGCCCAGCGCCGCATTGTGGGTGGCGATGATGCCGGCTTTGGCTCCTTCCCTTGGCAAGCCTACATTCGCATTGGCTCCTCCAGGTGAGTGTCTCCTTGCGAGGATCTAAAACTAAACTATATAAACTATTTCTTGGTCCTTCCAGGTGCGGCGGCTCATTGATCTCACGACGTCATGTGGTCACCGCCGGTCACTGTGTGGCCCGGGCCACTCCGCGCCAGGTGCACGTCACCCTGGGCGACTACGTGATCAACTCGGCCGTGGAGCCGCTGCCCGCCTATACCTTTGGCGTTCGGCGTATTGATGTGCATCCTTACTTCAAGTTCACGCCGCAGGCGGATCGCTTTGACATCTCAGTGCTGACGCTGGAACGTACTGTGCACTTTATGCCACACATAGGTGGGTTTTTCTTGTAGGAATAATCATTATTTATTTCAAATTAATTCTCTTTATTTATATTTGCAGCTCCCATTTGCCTGCCTGAGAAGAACGAGGACTTTTTGGGCAAGTTTGGCTGGGCCGCTGGCTGGGGAGCTTTGAATCCTGGCTCTCGGCTGCGTCCCAAGACTCTGCAGGCTGTGGATGTGCCAGTGATTGAGAACCGCATCTGCGAGCGCTGGCACAGGCAGAATGGCATCAATGTGGTCATCTACCAGGAGATGCTGTGTGCAGGCTATCGCAATGGAGGCAAGGACTCGTGCCAGGGAGATTCAGGAGGACCCCTTATGCATGATAAGAATGGTCGCTGGTACTTGATAGGTAAGATTTATTAATGAGGAATTTCTTTTGAAACCTTTAAATAATAAATTCCATTTCAATCTCCTTCAGGCGTGGTTTCTGCTGGTTACTCGTGCGCCTCTCGGGGGCAGCCGGGCATCTATCACAGCGTAAGCAAGACCGTCGACTGGGTGTCCTACGTCGTGGGACTGACGATGAACATCTAGGCAAGGAACCGGACAGGAACGCAACGGAATGGCTTATTTATTCTCATCCATCAGCATCAGCATTCGCACCTGCCTGCTAAGTGGGCCACAGATTGTTTTGTATATAACTCACTTCATTCTGCTTCTGATTCGGAACTCGGCGCCGATTTAATTTATGGTTACACCCGACCACAGACATCTATATAAATATAAAATATATATATATATAATGTAATTGAACAAATTAGCGCAGTACAATTTAGCGTTTAGGATTGGCTGTGTGCGTCTGCAAGACGTGCACGTGTGCGATATTATTGCAAAACTAAAATTCCCTAAACTAAAAGCCTTAACTTAATTATAACTGATAATTACGGTCTAATTTACTTAGTCATATGCGCTGTTATGTAATTTTAAAAACTATTTATGAACTACATATTTCGTGTGTAAATAAATTATATGAAAAATGTTGAAATGAAGTTGGAAAACACGTCGAAGAACGTTTATTAACCAAAACAAACGTCTTGAAAAATTTAAGAAGCCATCCATTGTTGCAGTTACTTCGTCTTCTGTCCAGAGAATGTGGTTATTGTGGCTGTTTGAGTGGCAGACGCGGCAGATAGAGCTGCTGATAGGGTATCCCGGCCGGAGGCCATGCACTCTCGGCATCCTGGTAAAAGACATTCCCTCCTCCTCCTCCTCCTCCGCCCAAAGCTCTGTCCTTTAACTGCTGGTCCATTACACGGAATAGGGTGAAAACCTCATGGTAAATCTTGTAATAAATTACTGTTCGGTGGAGAGTGAATAAATATATAAAATAAATACTATATATTCCGGTGACTCACCCAAAACGAGTGTAAACACCAAGAGACACATTAAAAAGGTAGAAAGGTCAATAAACAAGCCAGCGGTCGCATAGAAAACACCCAAATATAGAGCAAAGCCGAAACTAACGCCATGACAGATCAACCAGGGATACATTAAGCAACTTGAGTCCTTGGAAAGGATATTTTTGGGTATATTAGTTGGTATCAAATGTTACTAAAAAAGAGACATTTACCCGGGCGATACCAAAGAGCAGCAGCATGCTGACGCCCATGTTGATCAGCGACAGCCCGTACGCCAAGGAGCTAAAGATATCCAACACTGTGTGTGTGATAGGGTTTGATCAATCAATCCAGGATATATCAATACATTCTCTGCACAACTTACACTTGATCGTGAACTGCTGCTCCGACACTGGCACCAGTTTGAAAGGCCATTGTGCGAACAGCAGCTCAATGTCCGGCTGCAGGTGCATGGTCAGTGCCGAGCTGAAGAGGAAGACGCTCGAGAAGATCACACTTAGCCAGCCCATGATAATGACATTGTACTTGAGATTCTGGCACTGCACATACGAAATGCCAGAGGTCATTGCCAAGGCGACTGAGTTGCTGCGCGGACGCGGTGCATCGTGGGTTCCCATGATCACCGTTCGTTGGGAGTCAACTTAACGTACGACTTGCCGGGCTCTGCCGGTTGTTAGTTTCCGATTTTTTGGTCGGGTGTCTGCTGTCTGTGTTGTGTTCTCGGTTACAAACAACGATGTACTGACTGGTATTAGGGGTTCTAGGAACCAGGTGACACTAATGGATGGAGATCAAAGCCAGCTGGGATTACAAAGTAAAACTTAATCAAAGCATATTAATATCTTTCCGATTAGTCTTGCCAATCAATGAAATTCCATAGCTCCACAAAGTGTTACTAATTAGTTCTCACTTTTACCCACCAAGACCTGAACGAGTGCTATTTAGTAACCCTGCTTAATATGCTAATCCCACCTCTAAGTCCGCCCAGCCGGCGACAAATTAGAAAGTTACATAAATAAATGTGTGGCCCCCATTTCGGTGAGTGGTGGTTCTCCTTTGTGCGAATGGATGGATGTTATGGCCTAACCCAAAAAGAGAGAAGAACTGTTCCCATTCCTCGGCCAGATGCCAGCGGTTGTTGCAATTATGTCGCATAAAATAATTATAACAGACTGGGAGAAGAACATTTCCTGCGCCGCTGGCGGCGTCATCAGCATTTCGTAATAATTAGTGAAGATGAGGAAGATCATCATCAAAGCAGCAGCAGTTTTAGCAGCAGCAGCAGCAGCACCAGCAGCAGAATAAGCAGCAGCTGGGGAACCCAAACCCGAACCCAAACAAGAACCAAGATCAACCTGTTGCTGCGTGATGTTAGTTTGTGCTTGGCCAGCGGCGCGTGCGGTTGTCTCCAACTTTTACCATCAACCAGCTTGAATCTTCTCCTGGAGAAGAACTTCTCGGTTCTCGGTTCTCAGTTCTCTTCTTCTCCATTGAAAATGTGTGAAACTCTGGAAAACTGATTCAAAACTGTGCCAATTCTCTGGCAGTTCCCGCTGGCACAGTTCCCATTATGATTGTTATATAAAAATCCATTAGCCGAACCCCAGAACTCGTTCGCCTATCAAGGACACAGATCTCTTTCACTGTCCGCCGTTCTAGTCGTGGTGGTGGTGGTGAGTCATCTCGACCAGACAGGCCCATAAACAGTGGCGGCTTCTAGTAAAAGTGGAGCAGAGCAATAATAGGAAATGTAAGAAGAAAAGAGCCGAAGCCAGCTTAAAAAGTGAATAAAAAACTGTCATGCTTTCATTGGCAACAAAAGCACGAGCGTTATTTAGCTTATTTCAATGGGCGTGTTGAAGTGATCCTCCGTGCAAATTGTGACCCGGAAAAAGATCAGAAAATCACATCAAGATGCAGTTGCTTCTTTGGCTGTTTGTAATCCTTCTAATCTTCTGTCATTTAAGCCAGAGCCAAGCTAGTGAGTAATGTAAATAAGATATAATTTATCAAAAATATTGTGAGACTCTCCTTTAGACATCCTCAACACTTTGCTGGGCGTACCGGCCGAGTGCGTCCACCAGAGCGGCGTCTGGCCCTGTAAGCTCAGCTTCTCCTGCTGGCTGCAAGGCGGCAAACATGCCAAGGGCTGTGGCAGTAACAAGTGGCTCTTCAGCTGCTGTGTCGCTGAGCCGCACCACCAGCACCTGCTGCACCACCAGAGTCAGCTGCAATCATCCTCACCGCTGGCCAATCTCGTGGACTATGGCAAGCTGAAGCTAAATCTCAACCTGAATGGTTTGCCCAAGCGCATAATGCTGCGCCGGCGCGACGACAACGAACTAATGAATCTGAAGGTAAGGGGGGCTAATTCCACAGGTCCTTGGATCGTATTTAATTGGAAAATTGCCTTGGACTAGCAGGTGCCATTAGGGAATTCCCAATCTCTGCTTGGTTCTTCTTTTTAGATTCCGCCAACTGGTTTATCACCTTTTCCAAACCCTGACACTAATAATTATATATTGAAAATAAATAACACAACTAATCAAATTCCAGCCCGAGTGTGGAGTTCCAAGAACGGCTCAGAATACCCTGCAGAAGCGCATCATTGGCGGTCGTCCAGCTCAGTTTGCCGAGTATCCGTGGCAGGCCCACATCCGCATTGCCGAGTATCAGTGCGGCGGAGTGCTTATATCGGCCAATATGGTGGCCACCGCTGCTCACTGCATCCAGCAGGCGCAGCTGGCAGACATCACCGTCTATCTGGGTGAGCTGGACACCCAGGATTTGGGACACATTCACGAGCCGCTGCCCGTGGAGAAGCACAGTGTTCTGCAAAAGATCATCCATCCGCGCTTTAACTTCCGCATGACACAGCCGGATCGTTATGACCTGGCCCTGCTGAAGCTGGCCCAGCCAACGGCCTTCACGGAGCACATCCTGCCCATCTGCCTGCCCCAGTATCCCATCCGGCTGATCGGCCGAAAAGGACTAATTGCAGGCTGGGGCAAGACGGAGGCACACATGGGCCATGCGGGCACCAATATGCTGCAGGTGGCCAGTGTTCCCATTATAAGTGAGTCTTTGATGTGTTTTTTATGGGAAGAATTTACTATTCTAGATTCTAGCCACCTTGGACTGCGTTCGCTGGCATGAGAGCAAGCAGATTAATGTGGAGATCAAGGCGGAGATGTTCTGTGCCGGTCACTCCGATGGGCATATGGATGCCTGCCTGGGTGAGTACTAAACGTACTTTATTTTTTGGATAACGAAAAATGTTTATTCGGTGCGTAGGTTATATTAAAGTTATCTTGCAAAGTCAGTTAATAATTATTTATTAAATATGTCTTTAACTTTTTAGTTTATAGTTTTAGTTCGTATTTAATTATTGCTTGGGTAATTAAATATCTTTGAGAGAAGTTTAGTTGTTGCCACAAAAGTCAAAGGTTTCTTCAACCGAAAGCAGTAGCTTACAAAAAAGTTATTAACCCAACAAGGCATACTTTTAGGCTTCAGCCTTGTTTGTTATTTAATTATACAATTGCTTATTTAAGATGGATTTAGTTTTAAGAATATTTGGGGCTTAATTTACAAAGCTACCTAAAGTTATAAATATTTAATTGATGAATTTTAAAAATGATTTTGTGATGCAATTTAAATGCTAAAAATTTAACGAAGAAGGAATAAAGTTCAAAAGGAAAAAAGGATACTTATTATTATTATTATTGAATTATTTATTACTACTTAACCATTCTGAATTTTTTTCTTTCTTGAATAATATACCATTTACGTGTTTTATATTAAAAATAAAAGCTAGCAACAGGATTCATAAAAGATCGTAGAGAATTCTTTTAGTATCTGTTGACCTTAAAATAAATTCTGAATTAAAGTTAAATTTAAGGTATTATCTTTTGTTTATTAATTATTTTATTTAATCTAATTCCCTAAAAATTATAAAATAATTATCCTACTACACACACATTCCCTTCCAGGCGATTCTGGGGGTCCCCTGGTGGTCAAGGAGCGTGGACGCTTTGTGCTGGTGGGCATCACAAGTGCGGGCTTTGGCTGCGGAGTGGATCATCAGCCAGGTGGGATACCTATAAGTAATCCAATTCTCCAGAACCTTAAACGGTATCCCTTTAACAGGCATTTACCACAACGTTCAGAAGACTGTGAGGTGGATACAGGACGTGGTGGCGCGCAACGAGTCGTAGCAGATACATATGTTTCCCCCGGAGTCCCACCCATCTCGAAATGCAACCCATCTCATTAGTTTACAGCTCGTAGCATTATTAGGCAATGGAAATGTGCAATCCGCCACAATATTTATTAGATTTAATAAACATAACAATTACAATTAGCTAATTGTGCGGTGGGCTTGGTTTTTTCAGGGGGGAGCGACCTTGAAACGCCACCCACCGCTGCCGCAAAAAAGTGAAAAGCAAGACAATCGAGGCGCCTTGTTGGAGCTGGGTTATGTCACTGCCGCTGGCCTATTTGGTGGAGTGCCACAAATGGCACAATCCCTAACTGCTGGCGGTAATTTGTACATTAGGCACATTATACCTGGGCCGAAACCTGGTTGCCCAATTGGTTGCGCAGTGCAATTTCTGTCGGGGATTGCTATTGCTGCACTGCAGCAACAAAGTACTATATATGTACTTATATACACAAAGTATAGGCCTCTGTCCGGTGGCATTGAAATCGGAAATGTGTGTCATTGATAACCATAGTTGGGGCCAATAATTATTGACCAGCAATTGGCTGGTTAATTGGAAAACTTCTCTTCTCGTACGCGCAAATGCCACGCTTGAGATGAAACCCGCTGGCGTTTTCCTGCTGCAATTTGTACGGCAATTGTTGGTTTTGCTAAAACACCAATTTGTGTGAGGGAAAAAGCGACTTCCTCTTTGTTTCGGTGTTTATGTTTGTCAAGGGAGAGAGGCAAAGAAATTGCAGATTAGTCATGGCGGCAATAACGCGGTTTATGCGTTATAAAATTGTGAAGAGCAGACAAAGCTGGGGTTTTATATACTCTCCCCTAAAAGAGGTGGAGATCTATCTGTGGGTGAATAAATAAATAATATAAAAGTGAGAAGAGTTTAGGGTTTAATAATAATAATATTTTTAATAAATTAAAATGGTTTTTAGCTCGGTATTATTAGGAAAATTAGAGATTTTCACTTACAAAAAATTATTACTAAGTACATGAGACGTTGGCCTTCCTATTCTTAAGCTTGTGTCTTTATTTAGAGGTATGGATTTACTTAACATTTTATTAAAAAATTAAGCATCTGTTGATAGTTTAAGTTATTGAACAGAAAATTGCCTAAAAATATTATTATTTAAAAGAAATAATGGCAAGCCTTCGTTTATTTAATATCATAAATTCCGAGGAGGCGATGAAAGACAACATCAGAAATCTTTCTCACCGTCTTAACTCGGGAATTGTTTTATTTTCTTTAAAAATTGAAGTGTAGGTGACCCTTATGATTTATTAAATATATGAATTTATTAAAATCATAAAATAAATAAGTCCAAAAATCAGTTTACTTTTATCTAAAAGAATGTCGTAGCTGAGAAAGGTTTTAGAAGGCAGCAAAGATAAAATAAACCAACGAAATTGCATCAAAATTAAAGATTAATCTCATGAATTCATTTCCTTCTCTAAAATAAAATCCTATTTCATATCTCAACCTCACAAATACATGAAATCTATACCATAAACTGAGTAAACTTGGCCCGCAGCAGCACCAGCAGCGGCAGCAACATGCAATTGCCAGGTGAGCGACAAAACTCGTTGCCTTGGCCACTCTTCTTCTTTTCACTTTCGTTTTCAGTGCCGCATCTCTTTCGCTCTCTCTATACCTGCCTCTACCTCTGCCCCCATCTTTCTCGGCTCCACAATCACCGTCACCGTCTCTGTCTCCGCTCTTTGGTGACTATTACTCAATAGTCGCACACACTCCGCTCCGGGCTCACCAACCAAGTCGCCGAGTGTTGATGGCATTTTGATTTTGAATTTGTCAGCCGACCGCCAACTGTTTATTAAGTGTTTCGACGCGGCGGCAAACTGTTCGCGAAGAGCGGCTGCATTTGGCAGCAAATTATAAGGAAACTAAACAAAGAAAAACGGGGAAGAAGAAACGAAACTAAAGTGTAAAATATTAAAGATACTCGGAGAAATATTGCCAAAGAAAAAGACAAAACAAGCGACAAGGAGAGTGGAGAAAATTGTAAATTTAATACATTTTTTAACTGGGTCGGGCTGCTATGCAAACGAGGTGTGATTATTCAATCAAAAACTCGCGCCGCTACGTGAATTAAGTGAAACACAATTGCAGAAATCGCAGTGACAGCAGCCGCCGAGTGTAAACACAACAGCAGCAGCAGCAACGACGAAAGTATTGCAAAATGCGAAATCCAGCACTGCGGCAACTGCTCATGTTGCTTGCAACAGTTGCCACCGTTGCCTCTGCTGCCCAGAGCAATTACAATTCGGTTTACAACGAAGTGATCACGCCGGAGCTAAAACAGGCCATTGATAAGGAGTTGCCCAAGGAGGCCAAGTTCTTCGATGAGCTGGACTGTGAGTAATCATTAGCCTAAAGCCCCCCCTTCTTCCCCCAATACCCAGCCCTGCCACTGCAGTCAAGTCAAATCGAGTTCGTTGCCTAAGTCTTTCGTTTCGCCTTGCACAATTTGCATATTAGTTAACACGCCATGCTTAACCTTGATCTTCGCTGGCTGCCGCCCATCGATTGGGTGTCAAGTTCGAGCAAAACCCATTTCCCAACAACAACAACAACAACCGGGAAGAGTTTCTCCTTCCCTTTTCACAAGCGAAAGTTTTCAGCATTCCATTTGCGTGTTCTTGGGTCGCCCTTCATTTATCTCTCGCTTAATTGGGACTTTCCAAGAGAAAGAGACACGAAAACCAATTAGCCGCGGCTTAAAGGTGATTACACATCAACATGCAGATTTATCTCATCTCAGGGCCGGGTCATAAAGAAAGCCAAATGTTTCTCTGAATGGCCAACAGCCAGCTAGCCCGGCGAAATATATATGATAAATCCGAGCAACAATCGCCGTCGAATGAAGGCGGATTGGCGGGCCGAATCACTGGCTGCACAAGTTCAATGGCAGCGGATATATGTAATACGAGTATGAGAAAAGCAAAAGTGTTTTTTTTTAGATACAGATACACACACACACACACACAGACAGACAGGAAAATCAACTGCAATTAACTTCAATTGCACACTCGCAACAGGCAGCATTGGAAAGTGTTAACCGCAACAGCGTCGCCGTGAGTCGGCCATTTTCCCCAAAAGATTATAGATTATTTGGCCTGGCCTTTTATGTAAGCAAAAACCTTGGCCAAAATAAAAACAAAAAAAAAATAAAACCAAACGACAAACAAAATAAAAAACAAAGTCCAATTGAAGTCCAACAAATCGATGGCCCGGCAGCAACATGTAGCCAGCCGCAAATGTCTTGGCAACATTAATTGGTAACAAGTCTTTGGCAACATTGCTTGGTAACAAGTCTTGGCAACAACGCCTCTCTTTTGGAGTTGCTCCGCTAGTGAAATGGCTAAATGCGGCGGCCCGATCTTTCGCGTCTTCGGACTCGGCTTCCAGCTGCCAGCTCTCGGCTCGTTGGCTTGGCGGCCGCAAAAGCTTGGCTTAGTTCTGAGGCGATTTTCCCGACGCGCGGTTGCTTTTTTATTTACTCGCTTCCCTCGACAGCTCGTCAGCTCCGGCAGCTCGGCAGTGTGTGCGCATGCGTAAAGAAAGATAATTCAGAAGCGGCGCAAAACTGAAAATTTTCATTTTTCGGGCCAGAGCTGCGCATGCGTGAACCGTGAGCCAATGAAAATAAAAGTGAAATCCTTGTGAATCAGTGGCAGGACTGCATCGATCGACTGCAAGATTCACTTGCAGTGAATAACAAGCTGTCATAAGTCCGAAAGCGAAAGTGCAACTACCCCGTGGAAAGTGAAAGTCCACTCGAAAGTCCTCTCTGCAGTTGGCTGACCATGTCGTTGCCAAGGCACTCAAAGGACACCTGGCTGCGGCTAGTGTGGCTTGGATTACTTGTCGCAATTCTAAGTATAAGAGATACCCATGGCCTGGGCTATCCCAGTGCCCAGCAGGAGCACGATATGCTCATCCTGGACGCCCTGTCGCGGCGCAGTGGAACCGGATACTATGGCGAGAACAGTGTGATGGAGATGCTTTCCCGAAGTATTACTTAGTTCCTTCGACCAATTTGATTTGACTCAGTCTCCTCCCCCCTTTGCTATACTCCTTTTGCTACCCCTGCTTTTCCCCTTAGCTCCAGACTAATCTCTGTCTTTGCAGTGATACCGCAATCGTGCCGCTTTCGTGGCCACAAATTCGAGTGCGGCCTGTCCATCTCATGTGTCTTGGGCGGTGGCAAGCCGCTGGATCTCTGCTCCGGCGGCATGATCTGGTCGTGTTGCGTGGACAAAGATCTCGACGCGGAGGAGAGTCCGCATGCGGCTCCAGTCAACAACACGAGTGAGTATCGCTTTAACCCCTGATCCCCTGATCCCACAGAAAACAGCCAGGCAAATGGTTTATTCTGAAAGACATTTCGCCGCCTCCTGCTTTTCCCGCTCAATACCCTCCGAATCGCAAATTGCTGCGCTTCGAGTTATGCAACTCGGATTCGTATAATAGAGCAATAAATTAGCTTGCATTTCGAAAATGACAACAAATTGCTCTCTGCGCACAAGCAAACACAGAGTTGGGCCCAGGCCTTTGGGAAAATTACAGAGAAAAACAACAACTAAATATAGTGAAAAGAAGGAGTTATCCTGAGGGGGGAAAAGGAGTCTTATATTAAAAGTTTAATCTGGGATTTGGCGGTTTTTTTGGAGCTAATAGATTGAGTATTTAAATACTTTGAGAACTTTTTAACTAAACACAAATTCTTGGAAAGTTTAAAATTCGTACAAATATTTAAATTAATTTTCTTTGGTAGCTGCTATTTTTTAAGATGCTTTAAAAGGGTATCAAAGGCATGAAGTTAATTAAAAGATATGAAACATTAGTGCTAATTTTGCTAAACACTAAAATCAAAGAATATTCTTGCAAGCAAATCTAGTCAGGAAATACAAAAATATTATTCAAATTCTTTATATTTATATAATTTGTATTGTGGGGAAACATCAAGTTAAAAGAATAACTACTTATTTATATTTTTGGAGATTTAAGCTTCAGAATCAGTATCAGACATAGTTGCCAAGAGTTTTATCTGATTGTAATTAATTTTTTCTGTAGTTTCCCTCAAAACAATTCACCTAAACTAATCATATCAATCAATCAACTAATATATTCCCTTGTACATTCACATTCCTTGCGGCTTCAGGCGTCTTAGCTTGTTTTTTGGATCAATTGACTGACCATCAAGTGCATTGGCTATAACGTAATCGCAACCAATTACCAATTTCGGCAATATGTGCAGCAAGAATAGATAGCCAAGAGAAGAGGTATATACTATATATTATGCCACACACGCATCAGTTTGGCCAACAGAGTTTTGTGTTTATTTAGTTGCCGAGTGTGTTTTATTTTTTATTTTGTGTGTTTTTTTTTTCAGTTTTGGGTTTTCCCTCTTCAGCTGTTCCGCAGCTATTTTGTTGTGCTCTGTTTAATTTTCTAGATTTCTGCCTTCTTTTCGACGGGCCATGTTACAAGCAGCAAAAGCATAAAAGCAACCTGAACAATAACAATGCATTACAAAATGTTATGAATAATTCTTAGTGGAAAATTTTTTCGTTTTCCATCCAGCCAGTCCCTCTTTCTATCCCCCGAACTCGAGCACACATCAATCTCTGGCTCCGGCAACCTTTTTCTTTTACCGCAATTCAACTTAATTTTGAGAGTTTTTTCCCCCCATTTTGGGCTAACCATTTCCTTGAAGCCCATTAAGAAGCGGGTTCTGTGGGCTTTCTTTGCCCGCCACAAGCTGGCAGTCGTGTGTAAAGTTTTCCCAAGACGTCTGGCGACAATGATAAAGCCAAAAAGCAAAAAAATAAAACCCGAAATAAGCAAAACTCACTTGCGGAAATAAACGAAGGTGAACGTTTTCGCATTTAAAAGTGAAATTTTCGGTTTTCTTTCTTTGTTTCAATCCGTCTGAGCCCTGTCCTAGTGGTGGTGGTGTGCTTTTATTATTTTGTTTGCTTTCAAATGTGGGAAAAATCACAGAGCCAAAGAGTTACGGCATAGTCGCAGCCCCCGAAAGTGTTAATCAAGTCATGACGCCGTTCTGTGTCTCCCCCGAAATGTCTTTTGGATTGGTTTGAATTACGTGCGAATCGGTCGGCCGGCCAAAGTGTCTCCGCCTTGTGTCTTAATGCCCCAAACTGGCCACTGCGTTGTCCATCTTCTGCTGACATAACTGGAGTCGTGTCTGGGGGTCTTTTTCTTTTTTATTTGTTATGACTACCAGTTGGTTTAGTTGGGGGAAAGTCAGACAGCAACTCGGAAAGTGACCTCTGAGCTGTCAGCAGACTATTTCACAATAGGATAATGGACAAGAAGAGATAAATGGGGATCAAATTAAGGAAAATTTAATAAGAATTTAGAGAAAATATGATTTTGAGGGGTATTCAAGTTCAGATTTAAGTTAAGCCAAGATTTACCCCGCCAGAAAGACCATTGTCCTTGCTGGGCTGAGGCTAGCATCATCCTGAATCCCGATTCTCACACACAGGTGACATAATACACTTGCATGACATTTATCCCGACCTGTCGATGAATGCAAACAAGCCGCAGCACCATCTGCACCACCACAGTGGCAACGGCCTGTCAGCGGCCTCATCCACCACATCAACCGCTTCCTCCTCGGCACGGCCGGCTTACCCCAACTACGGTCACTACAGCACCAAGCGACCAACATTGTACAGCGGCTCCAATCCCTACAAGCCAGGATCCTCCAGTCGACCCTCGTCTGCAACCGCTTCCAACCTAAATAGTTGGGAGCATGAATCCGGCGGCCATGCCATCAATGGGATCACCAATCATCTGGACAGCTTCTTCGATGCGGATGCCCCGCCGCCGTTGGATTCAGCCGGAGTGGGCCCTGGATCACCGCCGCATGAGCCGCTGCCCAATGCCCAGGCCTTTGCGGTGGGCAATGTCCTGGATCTGAACGCTGGCGAGGCGGCGGATGAGTACCAGAGCGGCGGTGGCTACCACGATGCCAGTTATCGTCCAGTGCCGGGTACAAAGCAATCTCACACTCTCAATCTCTCTCCTCTCTCTCTCTCTGGCACCACTGCAACTGACTTTCCTCTTAGCTGCACCACACATCACCACTCTCACTTACACTGTCACCACTCACTTGGATTCTTCCTGGATTCTTTAGCTCTTTCTATATTTAATTTTAAGGATAAATGTTGGGTTCCTTTAATAATGAGGTTCATTTTTCTCCTTTCCAGGCTGCGGCGAGGTCTACACTCGTTCCAATCGCATTGTGGGCGGGCACTCCACTGGTTTTGGGTCACATCCCTGGCAGGTGGCCCTGATCAAGTCCGGTTTCCTCACACGGAAGCTCAGCTGCGGTGGAGCCCTAATCTCCAATAGATGGGTCGTCACAGCTGCCCATTGTGTGGCGACGTGAGTATCCTTTTTAATTACCAAAGTTCCTAAATTGATGATAAATTTCAATGCCTTGCCAGCACCACCAATTCCAACATGAAGATTCGGCTGGGCGAATGGGATGTCCGAGCGCAGGAGGAGCGTCTGAATCACGAGGAGTATGGCATTGAGCGTAAGGAGGTGCATCCCCACTACAATCCCGCTGACTTCAAGAACGATGTGGCTTTGATTCGTCTGGACAGAAATGTGGTCTACAAGCAGCACATAATTCCCGTGTGTTTGCCGCCGCCGGCCACCAAGCTCACTGGCAAGATGGCCACCGTGGCGGGCTGGGGACGAACGCGCCACGGCCAGAGCACTGTTCCCTCCGTGCTCCAAGAGGTGGACGTGGAGGTGATCTCCAATGATCGCTGCCAGCGCTGGTTCCGTGCGGCGGGACGACGAGAGGCCATTCATGATGTAAGGGAACCAGAAAGATTATTTTCTCTACGAAATATTGACACCTCATCCGCTTGTAGGTATTCCTGTGCGCCGGCTACAAGGAGGGCGGACGAGACTCGTGTCAAGGCGACAGCGGCGGGCCGCTAACGCTGACCATGGACGGGCGCAAAACGTTGATTGGTCTCGTCTCCTGGGGCATTGGGTGTGGACGAGAGCATTTGCCCGGCGTCTACACAAACATCCAGCGCTTTGTGCCCTGGATCAACAAGGTGATGGCCAATGACAAGGCGTAGTCCACTGTATCAACATCGTCATCATCATCAGCATCATCATTACTGACCCACAAAACCGGAAGACTGCAGTCACCGCTCGAGGAGTTCTGCAGTCGTGTGCGTCCGCTGCGGAGTTGGAGATGGAGCTCCCAGCCAGGCCATGTGATTCCTCTACGACTCGGGGTTGCTAGTGTGTAATTTATTGTATTTATTTTAACTTTATTCCACTCCATGGGGAACCCCCAAAGCCCCGAAACCAGCTCACTTCGGTCGATCCTGTTGATCCTCGTTCGTTACTCATTTGCATTCCAAGCATTCGGTTTAAGTTTTCGATATTTATTACACTGCTCGACGAAAAGATTCCTACATTTGAGATCCACGTACATCTACTGCATACAATTCTTATTTATAATTTTAATAAACAAAAGATTGAAAAAGATAAGTTTGAATTTCTTTTTAATTTTTGGGGATTTGGAATTTCATAAATACAAATAAAAACAATTAAATTGGCGCCTTAGTAATAAATATAATAATAAATTTGTATAAAAGCAGTATTTATTTCTTATTAAAATTATTAAAATATCCCCTAATTTTATTTAAATTAAAATTGTTTACATTTACATGTGGTTGGTGTCTTGGGTAATGCACAAAATATAGCATACTTTTTCGAGCCCGATGGCAAGAGAAAACCTTTTAAATAAACCTTTCGAAACACATTGGAATCTGTATTTATCTAGCAAAACAAACAACAAATAAAAAACAAACAAAGGCAGACAGCAGCCACAAATGCACAAAAGACACGCACTATAAACACAGATATCTAAGGGCGCTGAGATAAATGCGGCGACGACCCAAAAAGAGAACTCTTTGAGGAAAGTAGAGAGACAAGTAGCGTGCAACAGGTGCCACATGCGGTGCCTGAACTGAATTTCTAATGAGCCAACTTCCGCTAGAGTCCAAAACAACATCAGCAGGGATCCGAATTCAATCACAACGAATCGAGAAAGGAGATATTATCGCAGGAGATAAGCTTATCAGAGCGCTCACGCTCTCTCCCTCTCGATGGAGATACATATATCTCTGCGCTCTTGGGATCCACACACTTGGCATCCACTGATTCTTCTGCGGGCTGAGTGTTGACCAAAAAGAATCTGGGAAGAATCGCTGGCTAGCATCGCTGCCAAGACTTCCAGTCTTCAGTTGCCGTGGAGCAGCGTCAGTGTCAAGGTCTCCCCCGAGTTCAAGAAACGGCCGAAGACACGCGTCATCGCCAGCCAGTCAGTGGTTAATAGTTAATTGTGCGTTTTGTCCATTAAACACTGGTCTTTTTCATCGGACTCTCCTCCGGCTTCTCCCTCTGTGTGTTTTCTGTGTGTTTTATAATTGGGCTCTCCGTTCTCGGAGCCAAATGGTTTTCCATAAAGCTTAATGATCTGTTGATGAGCGGTGTTTTGTGGTGGAATATAGCTTGGAAAAATGCGTAAAGCCTAAGGCAAGAAGTGCAGTTCAAAGAGGAAATACATGTATAAAAAAGAAAACGGAGGATAATTTATGAGAAAATATTTAAAGTGATCTAAGAATCTGGGTAATATAAATATTCTTTCCCAATGTTTTAATTCCTAAGCTGAAAACGAAGAAATTGACTTTTAAAAAGAGGTAACCTGGTAAATCCCCGCAAAATAGAAAACACAAGTGAAATGCTGGTATAAAATAAGTTTGTTTATCTAAAAAATATTTTAAATTTAATAATATTGCTTATAAAATTGAAAATAATCGCTTTGTAAGCCTTGTAAATTATTAAAGAAATAAAAGAGACTGCTTTTCATAATATCTTTTAAATAATAAAGACTTTGTTATGTAAAAATCTTAAGTGGCATCCAAAAACACTTTATAAACTTACAAAAAAGAACACTTCATTCAAAATCTTTCCAAGGAACCACTTGAGAGATGGCTCCATGCAATTCTTATCAGCGAACAGGTTTGCCTGTAAGCCAAAGAGCTTCCCAGGCAGAAGCAGGCGATAATAAAGATTGACTTTCTTAACCTGAAGACGTGCATAAATTAAAACACAAACAAAGTGCGGCACACTCACACACCTGAGCATACACCACACACACACACACACACACTCAGAAGCCCAGGTGACAAAGAATGGCAAAGCAAAAACAAACTCATTTGCACCAGAAAATTATTAAAAGAAAAAGCCACCGGAGTGTCCACCTGTGTATGTGTGTGTTTGTATCTTTGGTTGTTTCTCTGTTGTCTTCTGCTTCTTGCTATTTTAATGTGAAAGCGCTGTTAACCCCAAACCGTGTTCCCCTACCTCCTGGCCAGCCCCACACCACCCCGCCAAACACCTTTTGCCGCCAATCAGCTGTGCCGCCCCAAAAAGAGAGAGGCACAACCTGAGAGAAAGAGCGAGGCAGGTGAGAGTGTGAGTGTGTGTGAGTGTGTGCGAGAGGGAGTGTGAAGTTCATTTGAATAAGAAATAGCGCCTAGCTTTTGGCCGTTCTCGCTGTTGGCCTTAATGTAAACCGTTATGCGCGTAGCCGCTGCCACCGCCATCGACTGCACGCATGCGCACATGTTGTCAGACTTCGGGATAGAAGCGTGCAGGTGGGAGCGAGAGGGGGCGAAGCTCACCTGTACACTGGAGGAAAATATTAAAAGAAATATATCAAAAATAGATTATTTCTGAATCTTTTATTTGAATAACAAAATTGTAATAAATAAATCACACTAAAAATGATAAAATAAAACTATAAAAACATTAATTTAAAGACATAAATAAATGATAAATAATAAAATATATTAAAAAAGTTTTAAGGGAACTTTTGGGTGTCCATTTATGATTATTTTCTCAGTGCAACAATTTCGCTTTGTGGTTCTTCAGCTCTGCCGGCGTCGCCAAATCTCAGTTAACGCCGACAGCGACCGCAGCTGAGGCAGAGGCAGCGACTTCGGGCCGCTTCAGCCTGGCCCGGTGTGTGGATCTTTTGTGCGAGCGCTACTCCGCAGACGTGCGCAACTTGTCGCGCTCTTAACTTGGTCTTCTGCTGCTGCCACTGCCTGCCGCTTCTTTTCCTTCGTCTTCTGGCCAAGACAATCGCGCGTGTGTGAGTGTGTGTGGTGGCGCAAGAGTGTGTTCCTCCGAGCGTGTGTGTCGTTGTCGGTGAAATAATATAATTGGCCTGACCCAAAGTCCCGCCGCGGCAAGTTCAAGTGCGTCCAAACGAAAAAGAAGGAAACACAAAAAGAAAACCGAGGCGAGGAAGCGAATCTCGGGAAAGACCGGAGATTTTCCCAGTGCCAGCAATTATCCGGCTAACAGTGCTTTGTGTGATTTTTTTCATCGTCTTCGGCAGCCTGGCCTAAAACAAAAGGTAGCAAGCGAAACGAGTGTCAAAAAACCAAAAAACCAAAGAGCCAAAAGTGAAGAAACTCATAAAACAAAACTCAGAACAGGCTTAGAAGTTGAGCAAGAGGAATCATAACAATCATAGTTAAGAGAAGTGAACCAAAGGCCAACGCAAGACTAATATCAAAAATATAAAAAAAATAAGGCTAACAAATCAAAATAAAAAAACATAATCACAATAAAAAAGTGCTTGTGCTAGTGCACTTTCTACCGCGTACAAGTCAATTAAGCGCCAACTCACAATGCCCACAGAAACAGAAACAGCCAGAGATACGAGTGCCGAGATACAGATGCCATCTCACAGATACAGATACAGATGCGCAGCCGATAGATGCGCATAACTGCAACTAACTGCATCGGCAGGCAGCATCGCCCAGCAAAACAAGAGCAACAAGTTCAAGCGCCGCAAACACGGCCAAAGCTCAAAAACGAGTCCAAAGCAAAAGTCGCTGCGCTGCTGCGGCGGCTCCTGCTGTAAATTTTATTGAAATTCCTGTAAAATACAAGCCAACCAGCCACGAGAGCTGGCAACGGCAGCCTCTCAGTACAAGTGTTTCAATTGCGACTGCCGCTGCCGCTTCTGCTTGTGCTTCTGCGGCTGCAGAACTTTGCCTTCCACCACATCCTCCGCAGCAGCCACAGCCATCACCTCCTCCCCCCCCATCCTCAGCCTCTTTTGCTCTCCTTCTGGCGGCTGCACCTTGGCAAACGATTTTTGCTTTTCGGTTTAAAGAACTGGTCTGATAGTGGTTATGCCAAAGCCCAGGCGAGGGTATATCGGGTTAGATGGAACACAAACAAGTTGATGATGGAATGTCATAATGGATCATAATGTTATTTTACCAAAATTAAATTACCAAGAAATTCTTGAGGGATTTTTTGAACCTGGAAAAGAAGTGAATAATAATTAAAAGTTAGATCAAGTTTATGGTTAAAATAAAATCAAATTCCAGTTTCTGCTATATCCTAAAAGAGTTGAAATTTATGAATACCATTTTTATGGCATTAAAAAAAAAAGAACACGAATCATAACTAATATTTGAGATCTTTATTTTAATCGAATTTAAGCAATATAACCTCCTGACGAAAGGATATCCAAAACACCTATTTATTTATCTTAAGAACCCTCCCTAAGTAGCTGAGTATCAGTTGGTCGACTTAGCAGCCGCCACACACGAGGTTCTTCCTTATTGTTAAAGGCCTGCCAGTCCGCCTGTCTTTGGTCTAAAACGCACTCGACAGGCGCGGCAAGTGGTGGAGTTGGAGGAGGAGATGGGATCTTGGAATGGGGGGCGCAGCCCGTTTGGCTTGCGGCCACAGATGATCTGGCAGTAGGATGCCTTTTGCGTTATTTGCATTTCACGTTCACATTCACATTCACATTCACGTTTACGTTCTGGGGCCCGCTCTGGTTTATACAGGTTTGCCGGGCCACAGAGATCTCCTGGCAGGAAGATGATGATGATGGGATGATAGGCTGGGACTCGAAGTGATTCTGCGTGGAGTGGCATGAAATGGCTGGCAGTAATTATTGTAATTTGCATTCGGCATTTGCAATTGAGAAATTGCCGTTGATGGTTGCAATGAACCTGCTGCTGCAATGGTGGCAGCTGCCGAAACAATTAGCCCGGCCCCCATCAAGTTTGTGCCCTGAGTCTTTCGTCTTTCGAACCAATCAAATTGGGAACAGGGAACAGGTAGCCACCGAACCACTGGCCCGTGGCGGCAGCCCGCATCCCAGTAGACGACACGTTAATATAACGAAAAAAAAAAACGAGAGAAAAAAAAATACAAACAAAATTTCTCCAAGCTCCGCTTTTGGTAAGCAGAAATGAAAGCAGCGCCAAGCGAGACGCACTTCTTATTTGATTACACTAGAAACGCGCTTAGTCCGATGTGTATGTGGTTTCTTTTGACGAACTATAGCCGCTCCACGGCAAATGGCATAATTCTTTTGTTCAGCATTTGAAATTACAAGCTGCTGCTGCTGGCATTTCACTTTTCTTTTAGGTAAATACTAAAAGAAGCCACAAAGAAATTCGTTGGCTTTCGCTTTTTACCCAGGGCCAGGCCGAGGTAAAGGCAGAGGCAAAGGCACACACATACTGGCGGCATACCCGACAAAATGTATTTTTAATAACAAACAAAACAAATTTGTAATTTCACTTTTAACGAGCCAACGGAATTGTCACTTGTATCGAGTCGCGAGTGGCCGCAAGCCGAGTGGAAATTACTTAATTGCCCATAAAGCCAGCTGGAGGGACTGTCCCGGCGGGATGCTCGCTGGAAATCATGCAAATCATCCGCTGGCTGTGACCCAGATCCGGCCCCATCTCGCTTCTTCCCAGGCGTGTATTCGCATTCGCATTCAAGATTCTGGTTATCGCTCAGAAATTCATGTTAATTTGCACACACAGAGAGCGGCAACGCCAACACAATTATACAGATACGCATATACCGATATGGCCTGAACGTGACCCAAATACACAAATAGCTGGCCAACATTTTTGAGGCTGCGAAAAGCCAAACAATCGTGAAACTGGACTTGAGATCGTGCTTGGCCATACTATTAGTCTCTATCAGTTTAATTCTAACGCCTAATTGAGGTAATCTGAATGCATCTATTTTATGGCTTCCGTTCTCGATTCTGTGAGATGCGGATTTAGCATTCGGGCCTAATTAAAGCGATTTAAGCCGCTGCGGTTGAACTGCTTCTACTCCTGCCCTGTAGCTCTCTCTCCCGCCCTCTCTCTCAGTCAGTCTTGGCCAAGTTCAACGACCGTATTACGCAACACACAATAAGAGTTACTCGCGGCTAATTTGTTCATTTCTCAACGCTGCAGAATCGTGACTGAAAGAAAGACCAAGCCAAACCAAACAGAACAGAATTCAACGCTCAATCAATGGGTGTCTGGGTCTGTGTCTTTGTGTGTGTTTTGTCACCGCAAGATGCCTGCGGCATATAGCATACCCCATACCCCATACATACATGGTTATGGCCATGTGTGAGATACGGAGGCGCATTGTCATCGGATCCCGGAGCAGGTCCAGTTAGCTCTAGCCAACTCATCATCGTTTGTGGTTCGCTTTCTTTGATTGCTCCGGTTTATGTCATCATTTCTGTACATCTCCCAACGAACTTTCTTTGCCGATCGAACTCCGGCTCAATTAGGCGACTGTTGAACCCCTCCCCACCCGATGAGAACTAGCCATGGGAATGGGAATCGGATTTGGATTGGACTTGGGTTGAAGACCGGTGTGTTAAATGCATTTCCGAACAGTTATATAAACGCTGGCTAGCCAGATTATACAATCAGTTAAATGGTTCCCCGTTCGGGTCGCTTTCTATGCGCAGACACTACTTTTGCTTTCCATTTGGGGCATTTTAGGCATGACTAAACAAACACATCGCCCGGGCATATTACACATACGCCCTGAGTGCCTTGGGTGCCGCAAATTTAGCTCCGATCGGTTTCTGTTTCTGGTGTGTTCCTCTGTCCCTGTCTCTTTGCGTTTGTTTTGTTTCATTTGGTTCCTCATTTTTGCATATGCAAGTCACCGGAGACAGACTTTCACCTACTTGAGTCAGCAGCGGCTTCAACGTATTGCCTCTACGCACTTGCTGCTTCCTCTGCCGCGCCCGCTTCTACTTTTTCCAGAGGCGGAGGCAGAATATGCTTACAGAGGGGGGTTTTAAATAATCTATTTAAGTTTAAGAAGGGAAATTTGGTTAGTTAAGAGGGAGTTTTGTGGTTTAAGCAGCGGAATTATAGTTATTCTTAAACTAAATTCAATATGCTGATTTGTTTACCATATAAAAACTAGAAAAGAAAACTTTTCGAATTGAAATTAATGTTTTTTAGCTTTGTTATGATCGATTATCGTTATAAAATTGCAAACTGGAAAAGTATAGTTGGTTTTCTACATCTTTTCTTATTTATTTGATTAACTACAATCCAAATTAGGAAATATTATTCACGTAAAAGAGTTTAACCCCTCCGAATCCACCACTGACTTTGGCAGTTGCTCTTTGAGCCGTGCCCATTGCTTTCGTGTAGAAATCCCATATGTTTAGTGATCAATTTGAATAAGGTCGTAAAAACGTTTCACATTTCTCATGACTCAGCCGCCAAAGAAAACTAATAAGCTTGTGGTTTATTTATTTTTTGCAGATGGGTGCACAACACACGGATACAGACACCTATACGTACACAGCAGCCTCCTTCGAGCCGAGAGCCAAGAGTAGAGCAGCCACATTAACTTCCCCATCCAGGATGCCACGTCCCAGCCTCGTCCTTAGCCTCCTCACAGTGGCCAGCCTGCTGCTGCTCACGATAGACGCCACTCCCGTCTTTGTGGATAATCCCAGCTTAGCACAGTGTAAGTGGTCTCCCTTTCCGATCATTGAATCGTAGTCCCCATCAAGCCATGGGTGTCAGACAATTACCGCTCTCACTTACCTGGAATTAACCAGATGCAGATTCAGATACAGAGATACGGATGCGGCTTGGTTTCCCAAGAACTCCAGCACTTTCTCTCACGTAGACAATTAAAAGTTTCTTTTCGGGAAGGGGAGCATCCACAGCGATTACAATGAAACGAAAGAGCTGCGTCTGCCAGTTAAAGAGATCCATCAGTCAGAAGCCAAAAATCTTGAGAAAACATAATAAGCACGTTCCAAAATAAGTTTTAAAATAATAATGAGAAGGGAAGACAGCCACACAATCCAGGGAGAAATGAATGAAATAATACAGAAACCAAGTGAATGAAGTAATAATTCAAAGAAATGATTCATAGCAGTAAAGCTTGAATTCCCCGAAATTTGTTTAATAATAATTTAATTTAATAATAATCAATTGATTTGGTGCCTCATTCAAAATGAAAGCGAAATTTATTACAAAACGGAAAATTTGATAAATTAGAAAAGAAAAGAAGGTAGTAGGGGCACTTAAAAAAATTAATAACTATTAGATTTTAATTTTAATTTACTTTTCAAAAGCTTTTTAAGTTAAATAAATCCTCATTCTTCAAGAAATTAATTCAATTGCATTTATAATTAAAAATTCTATACTTTTTGTGGCTTTAACTTAATGCCAAGAAAATTATGGTTAACTATCAGCTTCCTTTGCCACATCAAGCCACTTGTGCTGGTAGCACCAATAAACTTTATTGCCAAAAAGAACGACTTAAGACGGCCATAGAAAACAAAAGACTTAAGCGACGAACTCGACGCAAGCGAGTCCGAATTGAGAACGGCGAAGCAAAGGCAAAGCTAGAGCTAGAGCCAGAGCATTTCTAATGAAAGTAATCAAAATTAATGACAATAGAAACAGGCGTTGCCGGGAACGAAGATTAATTGGGTCACCGCCATTAAGAGTCAAATTTATACGCTATTAGCACTTCCTCCTCAGCGACCGGCCCCACACAGCTGCCAATTTGTCTGCCGAAAGACAACAAAGCGCAGCCTTTGAGCTGCTCAGAGCGGTCAGTCAGAGGCACAGAGGTGGAAGAAAAGGGGGGGCTGTGAGATGAAAATAAAACTATAAAACTTTCATATATATATGTAGATATATAGTATATAAACCAAGCAGCGCCGGCAAACGTCAGCGAGCAAAAGCAATTGGGGTCAGCCATCAAAGAATGTTGCCATAAAATAAGCAACCGCCGCCGCCAGTCAGGCCAGTCCAACTTGGACACCAGATCGGACAGGGAATCGGAATCGGAATCGTACTTGGGCTGCGGCTTGGACGCGGACTCTTGGCAAGAAAGCGTGTGTGAGCTGCCGGCGAGCATTTCATGTTTATGACTGGACCGCAGCGGCAACAAAGAAAATATAAATAATATGGATGGACACACACAGGCGGGGCGGGCGGCTGCAGAAAGCGGAAAGTAAATTTGATGGCAAGTGAAAGGGAAATAAAGCCAACCAGCCCGGAGATCGAACCGAGGCATTCTTCGGTTCTTTGACCCACTTAAGCCGCCACTCACTCACCCGCAATTGGGCCACGAAAATGCGGCACCGCATTCGCATGCCAAAAACGAAAAATAACAAAGAAAAACGAACAAAAAAAAACGAATTTCCCGCATTGCAATGCGGGTCCAAGCCCCTCTTCGAGACTTCGATTCCACTCTGGCCTGGTCTGGCTTGGCTTGGCTATTTGGTAGGCGAAGCGAGTGGCTAGCGAAACATATGCTAAGCTGTTGACCCAAAAAGCCACAAAACGAAATGCAAACAGAAACAGAACCGCTGCCGGCTCTGCCATGATCTATGGAACGTGACCGTGTCTCTTGGTACTGAATCCCCTTTTCGATGGATTTCATTTCGTTTCGTTTCGATTGATTCTTCTTCAGCGAAGTTCGTGCCTTGAGTCATCTGTTTTTTTGGTTTGTTTCGGGAACTAAAATGCGCTGGCTGGCTGGCTGGTTGGCCAGGCGCTCATGACAGAGTTTCGTGTTAATTGCATAAGAAATGTGCGACACTTTACGGCCAAAGTTCAATAAACGCAAAACGCCAAAATGCCTGTGGGCAATATTTATTTGAATACCCTAAAAAAGTGTGGGAATATTGGTTCAATTTTAAATGAAATTAAATTCAAGTACAGACTTTACAAGAAAGACTACAGAGATGGCATTACGAAGCATTGTACAAATAAATATTTATGATATTTTATTAAGGTGCTGCTATTTATTATGTAATATTAACTAAAAAAGCTTTAAATAATAACTCTGCTTCTTTCGTAGGCAGACTTTTGCTATCAAAGTTAATGGCATAAAACAAAGAACTCCTCACACAAATAAATCAACTTTTGACAATGCTATTGTTTATAGGATTTTATTTTTTGTTTCAAAATAAGCCTAGCTTATGAATATTTAATTTTTTTCTTATAAATAACTTCTAAATATGTCTAAAAAAAAGTCCTCATCTTAATCTTTTGACTATTCCCCTTTAAAAACACATTTCCAAAAAGAAAGCCATCTCAGATTTTCGCACCTTCGATAAGGCTTTCCAAAAAGGTATTTAAGGCATCCAAACGATGCTCTGCTTTGTTTTCTCTCCATTTAGCAGAGCAGCAGGCATGCAAAGTGCTTTATTTATGTGCGAGTATTTTAAGCGCTTAGCCCGAAATGCATCCTTTGGCTTGTTAACTAAATTTATGGCCAAAAAGGGGAATCAGGACCGCCAACAGGGCTGGCCGAAACAAATGAAGGGAAATAAACACAAATTTTAAGCCCACACGAAGCTCTTGGCCCCATGCTGGTGGGGCCTGTGCAATTATATAAGTTCAAAGCTCGAGCTCGGATAATTCTCGGCTCGATTACACAATGTCGACAGCGACAACGACAACGACAACGACCACGATGATAATGATGATGATGACGATGCTGGCGGTTCTTGGGGCAGCAGCGCGCAGAAAAGCAGAAATCATAAATAAATAACAATAATGCGGATGGGCTACTGTGTTGCCTCATCGGGCGGTCTTATATGCGATGATGATGACGCCCTTCAGCGATCTTGCGGCTTTTATGGGTTCTCCTCATGTTTGGGCCGCGGCTTTGGGTTCATGTTCATGTGTTCGTCTTCGCCTTTGCTTGTTGCCACTTCACTTTTCACTTGTGTTAACTGTTTGCCTAACGGTAAAGGCCGGGCTCAAATTGGCGTACAAATTCGAAGGCGTTAATCGGCCCGGCAAACGGAAATGGTGTGGAGCAGCCGATTCGAATCGGTGGATCCAGAATAGGAATAGGAATCATATGTGGCCTCTGTCGCTCCCCTTTCATTGTCATCATCATTATCATCATTATGGGGGCCATTATACTGATTATGATGGTTGTATTTCTGGACAGAAGCTAAATAATAACAGTTCTAAGTTGGATATTAACTTGTTTAATTATAATATCTATTTTTAAAAGCTTTACCAATTAAATCATGATGCTTATAAATGTTTGAGGACTTTTAATATCATTTTATATTTATTTTGCAGTCCAATCTGGTCGAAATATCCGCCATCTGCCCTGCATTGTAAGAAAGTCTGGGCGCTCGGGCGTCTGCATGTTCGCCATTGACTGCATCAAGCAGAATGGCACCCATTTGGGCACCTGCATCGATCGCTTCTACTTCGGCTCTTGCTGTGCCTTGAAGGTAGGTTATCCATCCTCCAATGCTCATCCAGATTATTTTAATTTCTGTTTTATCCCCAGGAGGAAGCCTCTCTCTTTGCCCCAGAAATCAATGACAACAGCATCGACCAGAACACCATCTCGCATTTTGCCCACGAATCCACCACGCTGCCCACCAGTGCCCTCTTCAAGCTCACCACCGAGAGCAGTCTGTCCACCACCCACCATCAGAACCCTCAGTCATCCACCAACGAGCTGCTCAAGAACGTCACCCAGTCGTACCTGAGTACCTCCAAGCCCGGTGCCGGGGCCAGTACTCTCTCCACCACCCGCCGCCCACCGCTGGCCCACACCACCCACAAGAATTCGCACTTTGTGGTCCGCACCACTCTTAAGCCGATTGGAGCACCCGCTTCTCCTTCTTCTCCTGCTCCCTCGACGAGTACGTCATCGTTGCCAACAGTTAAGCCGCCCCGCCGACGCACCACAACGGCCAAGCCCGTGCTGACTACGGCTCCAGTGGTGCAGGAGCAGCGGATTGAAACCACCTCGGTGCCCACCAAGTTTGTGACCTTCCAAATTGTGGAGACCACGACGCCTCAAGTGACGGAACCCACCCGTCAGCAGCAGGAAACGACCACAACGGCAGCACCCACCAGGCGGCATACTAGGTAGAACTATAATTATATTTTTTTGATAAATAATTAAGTTAAATTTAATTAAATCCCATTTATATTAAAATTAAATTTTTAATAAATTCTTTACTTTATGTCCAGACCCACGACCAGCAGTTCAGCGGCCAGCAGGACGACTAGCAAGCCTACAGCAACTCCTACCAGCCCCCCAACACCGACGACGACATCAACAACGCCGGCACCCACAACTCCAACACCCACCAGAGCAGCTGTGACCACCCAACGTCCCACTCCGCCACTCCGCACCACTACGCCCAAGCCCCACAAAACCCATTCCAGCCGGAGACCGCCACCCAAGAAGCCAGTTGGATCAACAAGCACCACATCCAGCGGATCGCAGTCCACGAGAAAGCCAATTGACAGCCCGGCGAGCAGCAGCACCGTCGCTTTGAGTAACAACACAGCTACGACTGTGCCGGCACGAAGGCCAGTGATCCACACGAGCAGCAGTATCAGCAGTTCCTCCAGCTCGACAACAAGCAGCACATCCTTCAAGGACGAGCTGAGCAATAACCGGACAACAATCAAAGTGCCAGAACGCACCACACAGGCGCCAAGGCCCAAGCCCAAGCCAACTGGAGAGATTGTAAAGGTGCCAGCTCTCCTGGCGGAACCTACAAGCCAATCCACAACTGCGGCAGATACCACCAGCAGCATTAGCAGCGTCAGCACTAGCAGTAATCCTCCCAAGACTTCGCCCAGCAGCACCACCCCTCTTTTAGTGACCAAGAAGAAGCCCAGCAGCACCACAGCAGGAACAACAACCACAACTACCACTCCGAAGCCCACCCGCCGAGCCACAACCAAAGCTCCGACAACCACCACCCCCAAACCCACAACAACCATTCCCCCAACAACAACAAAAACAACCAGTAAGCCCAGCACAACAACTACAGTGAAGCCTCTGCTCACCACAGAGGCTCCTTTGAGTGTTCCTGAAACGCCAGCCACCAAGAAACCCGGCCTAATTACCTGGACAGATGTTGAAGCAGAGCCACCAACAAACGCCAGCATTTCCAATGACTGGCAGCCTGCCCCGCCACCCAACTGGATGCCACTTGCCACCGCGATTCCTGAGGCCGCCAACAAAACAGGAGCTACTACAGGTGAGTGTAAACTTTGCCAAAAAAGGATCTTAAAACACGAAAGTAAACTAACTTTGGGAGTCAACGTCAAATTTACAAAATTCTTCTATATAATATAATCCAACAATGGCAGGAAATGATTAAATAACTAATTAATATTTAATTCTTTTGATTTCCTGTATAAATTCAGCCTCATTTAAATCTACTTTGTGGCTTATATTTTAATATCTTCAAACATAGTTCTCCCTTAAAAGCTATACTTACACTCCTGTTTACAGCCCCTCCCAGTGCCACCGACAAAGTGGTCATCTCGGTGGCCACCAGTGTCAGTGAGGTGGAGTCGCATGGAACAGCCAAGCCGCACAAGACCACGAAGCCGCCGAGAGTCACAAGTACAACAAAGCCACCATCATCAACAACAACAACAACTAAGACGACGACGACGACAACGGCAACGCCAACCACAGTGAAAACCACCGAGGCACCGTCAAGCAGCGTGGAATTGGCCTCATCTACATCATCCTCCGTGGAGCTAAGCAGCGAGGTGGCATCCAGCAGCAGCAGCAGCAGCAGTACTATCAGCAGCAGCACCACCACCAGCAGTCCCGAAACCACATCTGCCGGTGAAACCACCGATTATAGCGGCGAAGAACCAAACACCACGACCATTGAGGCCACTGGCAGCACCACCGTGGCACCCGCCAATGCTCTGGAGGGCGTCGATTACAAGGAAGGTGAGTGATCGGGCCGAGGATCAGGGAGGAGCAGCGGGGAAAACTTGTTTCCTGCGGGGAGAAATCTATTAATACACTCGCAGCTCACTTGGCCTCACTCAGGCTCACTTTGGCCATAAGACAAAGCCAACTTGTGCGTGGCCATTAAATTCAATTTGAAGGCTAAACGCTGGCCTTGAGCCAGCATCGGGCTGAAGACCAAGAAGCGGAGACATCTTCCGAGATGCTGTCCCAGGGCCAGCTCATAAATGGTTACACAGGAAGAAACGAGAAATTCGATTTTAATTGTCCTCAAAAGGGGTTTATTTTCAGCATCTTTAAGATGATTTTTAAAGGGAATTATTTATAGACTTAAACGCATTATCCTAGTTATTTTTCCCTGTGTAAGAACACTCCTAAGCTGAATCTTCAGCTAGACACAGTCCGCAACAATTTTTACAGCAATCATTTACAATAATGACTGCATCGTGTATGGGATCGCCTCGGTCATTGTGCCGCTTGGGTCACGTTGCTGCTTGCTGCAGAGTCAGTTGTCTGCAGAGTCCAGCCAGCCAGGGAAAAGGAGCCAATGCATTGGCCCGATCCCCTCCCCCATCTCGAGTCCTCCTGTCCAGCAGCCTGTTGACCGATTTGCGGCTGGCAAAAGCAATCTTGATGCACGAATCGAAACGAGTCGCGACGCAACGCTCAGCCGAGCCTCGTTCGGGCCAAGTTACCAACTAGTTGTGCTGGCCATAAAGTAGGCCGTTGACTGCCTGCCTTGCGGATGGCCAAAGTCAAGGACTGGGCCGTGGCCAAAGCATATTACATTTGGGTGCTGCGGCCAAGATGACTGAGTGCCGTGGCGGAGTGATTAAAATGTTTAAGGCCCTGGCGGCCCATTACTTTAATTGTGACCCCCGACGCAGGCCTATTAACCAAGCTCTCGCTTTTTATCCTGTCCAGTCTGCGGTCGTCGCATGTTCCCCGAGCCCCGAATCGTTGGAGGAGCCAATGCCGCCTTCGGTCGCTGGCCCTGGCAGATCTCCCTGCGCCAGTGGCGCACCTCAACCTACCTGCACAAGTGCGGAGCGGCCCTGCTGAACGAGAACTGGGCGATCACGGCGGCCCATTGTGTGGACAAGTGAGTAATCGAAGCCCCTTAATGCCAACCAGCCCCCTTTACGAGTGTGTGTCACTTCCACCAGCGTGCCGCCCTCCGATCTGCTGCTGCGCCTGGGCGAATACGATTTGGCCGAGGAGGAGGAGCCCTATGGCTATCAGGAGCGCCGCGTCCAGATTGTAGCCTCGCATCCCCAGTTTGACCCACGCACTTTCGAATATGATTTGGCTTTGCTGAGGTGAGGAACTTAATCCTTTTGTTATCCTGAATGCCATCTAATCTTCACTCTTTCCAAATAGATTCTACGAGCCCGTCGTCTTCCAGCCCAACATCATTCCCGTTTGCGTGCCGGACAACGACGAGAACTTCATCGGACAGACGGCCTTCGTAACGGGCTGGGGCCGCCTGTATGAGGATGGACCGCTGCCCAGCGTGCTCCAGGAGGTGGCTGTGCCGGTGATCAACAACACCATCTGCGAGTCCATGTACCGCTCGGCGGGCTACATAGAGCACATACCGCACATCTTCATCTGCGCCGGCTGGAAGAAGGGCGGCTACGACTCCTGCGAGGGTGAGTTATTAACAGATTTCCTTTTTTTAAAAATTAATGAATATCATATTTATTTCTTAGGCGACTCTGGTGGCCCCATGGTGCTGCAAAGGGAATCGGACAAACGCTTCCATCTGGGCGGCGTCATCTCCTGGGGCATTGGCTGCGCGGAGGCTAACCAGCCGGGCGTCTACACACGCATCTCCGAGTTCCGCGACTGGATCAATCAGATACTGCAGTTCTAGACCGGATCGGGGGCACAGAGACCTCCTTAGCGAATGCCCAGCACCTCCACAACCACCAACCACAACACTTTACACGGAATCCAACTGAGACTCGGACTCGTGCTCCGGTTATGGAGAGATCGAGAGATCAGCGCATCGGCCATAACCCGAGCAACGATTCCAGTTGCTCCACCTCACCGCTCACCCGTCGCCCACTGGCCCACAAGCTGATAGCACTTCCATCGTCATAATCGTAATCTTAACCGTACCATAGCCTAACCCTACCACTAGTTAGTGAATGTGATTAACCAGCACACTAAGCGAACCAAGCAAAGCAGTCACAGCTCATTAAACGTATTGATCGATCGATTGGACCTAATTTATTCCCATTTGCTGTACATAATTTTCTAAATTATTGCATAACATTTACACTCTAGCTTTAGTCCTACTTTACACAATATTAATTTAAAGGGGATCCCCCGCGAGCAAGGGAGAGTCCTACGGTAGGGCATTATCACATAAGTCGCTTCTCCTCGAATCGCGAATCAGGCGGCAGAAGCTATTGTAATTTTATCTTATAAATTAATGTAATTATTTATTTATAGCAGCTCATGCACATGACAAAATTAATTCAATTAAAATGTTTAAAACAAACAAAAGGGGAATCTATTTTATTTGCAAATAATTTATATATTTATAAATAATTCATATATATTTATTTATAATATTTATATCTTCTTGACTTCAGCCTTTAATTATTTTAAGAGACAAAAGTTTAACTTTTAACTGCTGTTCTCCAGAAAAGCTGAATAAGCACTATACAAAATTAAAAAATTTTTCTATATCTTTTATTAGGGAAACCCCATATTAACTTCCACTAGAAATACTAATTTCTTTATTATTTTTTAGTCTTAAACAATGCTAAATAGTAATGCAAATTAATTTGCTTTACATAAATGTTTAACTTTACTTAAAGTAAATATTCGTTTGTACTACTTTACACACGAATCTTACATTTTATGAGCGACCTCTAGCTGTGGTTAAAGTAAACTGACTTCCTAAATATACTTTACACAGTATTTCTTGATATTCCTAGCTGGTGCCATCTAGGTCTCGTAAAGTAAAACTCAAAATCTAAATTGCATACGTAAATGTAAAAATATTTTTTTAATATTTGTAAAAATTGTAACCCTTAAATTTTGTTTGTTTCCATAAATTTATTAAAAAAACAAAATTCAGTATATAAATTGGTGGCCTTTATTAAGCGTAAGCCGCCAAATAATTATTATATTGATAAAAAGATGAATAATAATATTTATAAACTCAATTTTCTCATAAATATAAATCCCGATCCCTTGTAGAAGCCCCTAGTTGTAACCCCAAAATAAATCTTAAATTCCCCATGCATGAGACAACACCTAACTTGGCAAATGATATTCAAGCATTATTTGGCAGGTGCCATTGGGAGCTCACAAACTTAAAACTTTCTTTGCCGGCAGGTCGCGGGCACACGTCTGAAATAAATAGAAAAATTTCCAATGTTTGTTTTGCTCACACAAATTTATAAAATATGCGGAACATGTAGTCAGCGATTAACACGCATAGCCGGATGAAACTGAAATCGGTTGAATTTAATTCAACAAAAATAAAGAAATAAGACTCTGGATGTTTCCTTCGCTCAGCATTAGGTTGTCACAAGTCCACAAGGAGAACCAAAGTTCGCGGTTTATTTATCGTTTATTTTAAGACTATTTTTTTCCACCATTGGAATGATAGGTTTACTTACGTCATTGTAAACAATAATTATTATAATCCATGAAATTGAATCTCCAATAGACTTATTTTTAGAACCCTTAGGTGTCTTTCTCCATCTTTCCACTATTATCTATGATTTAATTTAATTGTAAGCAAATATCATTATTTTGTTGTAACTTGTAAAGATTTCGTACTTAAACTTTTTACTTTTTAAAACTTTTCAGATTCCTTTTAATCTATTGTTTTATATTTTCTTTATAGTATATTCTTTATCATTTTAACCACAAATGAAAATTCTATCAAGTATACAGAAAATAATATAAATAAATTGTAATAATTCCGAAATCTCTTACGAATGCCCTCCAATTACCGACCTGGCTGGTCGTGGAACTTTCGCTCTCGGTTAATGGCTCATACACAGAGTTGCCGGTCATTTGCATATGACAGCGCCGAGTGCTCCTCCATTCCCTGGGCATTGTTTATGGCGTGTGGGAGCCCCCAGAGTGCGTTGCAAGTGCATGTCGTGGCCACGGCTCAAGATCTGGATAACTGGAGATCTTCGGTGGCGATGACGGTGGCGGCGGGCCTATCATAATTTGTACGGATATCACGTACTTGTACGGGGGTCATGCGTCCGGATTATCAACGGCAGCGATCACGACTGGCAGCGGATCGCGCCGGTCCTTAGCGGCTCTTCGCTCTTCGACTTGGGTTGCCACATGAACTTTCACATGCGATTCGTGCCACTAATGGGCGTCAGATTAGGGGATTATTTGTCGGTCGGGCGGAGATCCTCCGATGGCGATTGGCTAACCGAATCAAAATAGACCTGGCCAGAGCCTAGCCAAGCGAAAGTGAAAACCTGATACTTGGCCCGGACGTCGATTAAATCTAAGTTTGGTCAGGCCGTGTGATCCATGTGAATGAATTCGTCAACTAATGGCCGATTTATGACATTCGATGGCTGAACTTATGGAGTACGGCTTAGGTAACGGAGTGAAATTGCTTGCATAACGGATGGGTGCCAAAATTTGATTGTTGTCATCGAGTAAGTAGGGTTTATTTTTTGGCAGTGTTCAAAATCAAATTCAGAGCATTCCCAGGGAAAACGAAAGCTATGAAGTAACTGAAGGGGCTTGCATTTAATTTCTAAAGAAATGTTGCACAATTAAAACGCCTGAAGAGCCTCATCAAAAGCCGCACACACGACCGCAACGAGTGAGGGGGCGAGGCAGCAAGATGTCAGCCGGAGATCAGCATGGGGTTTCCACCACTAAACAGAGAGAGATGACCACCGGCCACTGCCAACTGCCAACTACTCAGCTACCCAAGCCGAATGCACAATGACGACGACTCTTAGACTTTCCCAACCCAACGGACAATGGAAATTTCTTATTTTTCTGGGCAAAAAAAGAAAAAGATTTATAGGAACAGTCGTCGCGGCGTGCCACTTGAGGAGCAAACAAAAAACGAAAGTCCAAGTGCTGCTGCCACAATAATATATATAAGATCTTTTTCTTTACACAATTTATAGGCCCATCTGGGGGGAAACAATTGAAAAGTACTTGTGCCTGGACAATATTTTCCCTTTCTTCAGCCGAAGAGGCTGCTGGGGCTGATGGGAAACGCCACCGTTCGTTCTCAGAAGACGCGTCTCTCACCTCCCGCCGATATCGCTTAATGAAATCGCACACTGAGACCGACATGATCATTAATTTGATGGCGATGGCCCTGCCTGCCCCATTTGAAACGTAACCCGTAGGAAATTACTCCTCATCCGGTAATTATTGGTCTTGGGCCTGCTTCAAATCTTGATGGATCGATCGAATGCTTTTCGGATGCAACTAGCGTCTTCACACAGCCACCGGGCTCCGCTAGATCTCCATTTGGTGGGATCTCTGGGCTCGTTCTCAGGTGGCAGTGTCCAAATAAGTGATGTTCCCGGAGAGTATTGCGATTTTAGGTCTCGTTAAACTCCGTCCGGGGAAACTTTTCTCTCTGCCACCTTCGAAAATAAAAAGACTTCTCCATTTCACCGGCAGTCAAAGTAAATCATTTACCCATGGCCCCAGGCCGGCGAGGCTTCCCTTTCGAAAAATGTATGCCTTTTTCTGGCCTTTGCCCTTCGGACATCAAGAAAAAAAAAAGTGAAGGCAATTGGAAGAAATATATTTTTCATTTATCAGAAAAAAATTATGGATTTCCCCCCTCGCATAATTTAAATGAATTTTTTAGTTTCGCTTTCTAATTAATTGCATTAGCCGCGGTGGACGCCCACACACAAACGGTGTGCGGTGTAAAAACGTTTTCCCTTTTTAATTTTCGCCAATTAAACGGCCACACAATCAAACCTTGATTGCCGACCAAATAAATAACTAAATAAAAAGTAAGAAAAGCAAACACACACATGGCAAACTTCGGAAAAAAAAAACGGTGACGGAAGTCAAATGGATTCTGTGAAAGGTGCAAAATTTTTATGGAGAGCCGTCCCAGGCAAACAATGTGCAGAAAAACGCGCCTAATGAAGACGAAAGTCGTTGCGCAAATGGAATTAAATTAAAATGGCATCAAAATGAAATAATAGTGCAATTAGCTTGGAGCCCCAGCTGGCCAAATCGACCACCAACAAAGGCCAAAAGAAATGGGTAAAGAAAATATTTGCAGAGCTGTCCAGTAGATGCTCTTTTATTTTATGGATTGGGTATAGTAATATTATGATTATTTTGAGGTTTATTTTAACCAAAAGCATTCATAGTATTTTTATTTATTTATGTAATCAAAATGGTTAGTAATTTTATTACTAATTAATATTATTTTGTGAGGATAATCTTATTTAGTGAACTTGGTATTACCCATTTATTATTAGTTTGAAAACCTGTAGATTAGAATCCATTAAACGAAAATTTATAACTTTTAAGAAAATATTATAAAAGTTTTTTATTTACTAAAACTTACTTATTAAAAAACTTATATTTCTATTTGCAATTTTTAGAATTATAAGCCAGTTACCAACCTCTTAATAAAGCTAAGGAACCCCAACTTCCCCCACAAACCAAGTTGGCCAAAAAGTTTCGCCCATTTCTCTAATCGCGACCAGGGGCCCCACTCGTTTACTGGTTTATTGAATAACATTTGCGTAATTAAAAGTGTGCGAAAAGAAACCGAAATTAAATCATAGGTGTACCATCTAGAGACCCTTTTTTCACGGAGGGCGATGACACACACGCGCTCGCTGTAATTGAAAGCGCAAGTTGTCACCGGTGGCGTATGCGTGATTTGTTGTCTATTATGTTTACTTTATTTGCTGTTGTTGCTGGTGGAAAAGAAACCTCCGTTTAGTTAGACGGAGGATCTGTTGGCAAACGTGTCATACATTAGCCTAACGATGATTGTCTGTATGTCATTTGTACTTGCTGCTGCTGCTGCTGTTGGGCCAGTACTCACTTTCATTTATTATGCCGAACCGAACCGAACCGAGGCGGAGTTTCTTTTCTTACTGCTGCTTGTTTGACTTTAGTGGGGCTGGTAAACATGGCTCGCCACTTGCTAAAAGTGAAATTATTGCCTTTTCAATTAGTCACAGATCCCACCAAAATCGATGGGCTACTGAACCCGGGAACCCTTTTCGGAGCTGCGAAAAGGAAAGTGCTGCTGCTGGTAAGTGCCTGTGTCAAAGATGCGTTAATGATGGAGTTTTTGGTTCGATTTTGCCAGGGCAATAAATCAAAATTCATGTCGACGCCTCGTTTTTGATTAATTGGGCCTTAGTCCAAACAACGACTCCCAGACTGTGTGGAGACCATTGACCATTGACTGGGCTGTGCACAACAGGCCGCCTTTATGAACTTGATGGCTTTCGATTTCGTTTGAAAGCGAATTAATGCCAGTTAAAAAACTGTTAGCCACAAGGGGCGGGGAGGGAACACTCGGCAAATTGGCAATTTGGTAGGCGTCGACATGGAAACATCTACGATAATCGAACACTCGGCTGTTGGCCAAAATCGAATCGAACCTTCACTTTCTGGTCTCGTCTTCGAAATTGAATTTCTCACACTTGTCGCTCACTCAGCTGAGTTGAGCTCACTCCGGCGATCATTATGCTGATTTGATGTTTTCATCGATCGCCCAGCCCCCTGTCGATATGGCTGCTTAGTTTGCAAATTATTTGGCCAGCTGTGAAATAGAAATTTTGACGGCTCATCAGTGGCAGCAGCATCACCAGGAGCAGCATCATCAGCAGCAGCATCACCACCAGCAGAATCACTAGCAGCAGCAGATATGCAAAACTCAAGTCAAGTGAGCATTGCAATTATGGCTGACACACATGAAAAAAATATTCTAAGGAGTAAATTTTTTTTATTTAATTGGAAAAATATTTTTAATTGGTTTTTACGTGCTTTAAAAATATGTCTTGTAAAGAATAATATAAGGTCTTGTTGGTATTTATCAAAGCATAGGTTTTGTCTTTCATTTTAGATGGTTTGTTTAATTCTAAACTAAATTTAAATTATACAAGCATATTCAGAAGAATTAAAACTAATATCTAATTAAATTTTTAAACCCCAAATAAAATCTGAAACTTATAAATCAAAATCAACTCTTTATATTAAAGGAAAAGTATTTCATGCCAATTATAATGGTAAGTTCTTGCTGTGTATCTCGTTAGATATATTGCAGATCATTTGATTTATAATCCCCATTTCTTGCCAACTCCCTTGTGGCCGTTGTGTAACCCAATATTAGCCATTATCCATTCGCCCGGTCAATTTGGTGGCGGCATCTTAAATAGATGCGTTCGAAGAATGGCCTCGAATATTTCATCATTTGGCGTGCGGATCGCTGGGTTCGCCCCGTTTGCCATTTGTTTGGGGTTCGCTTCGAGCTTGGGTTATCGCTTTATTTTGGCACCTTCTTGGGCGAGCTCCCCATTGTCCGGGACGATGGAGACTGCAGACTGGAGACGGAGAGAAAGTCAGGGGTCTTTGTCTTTAGACATCATACCGTTGATTATGCTAAAATCGTTTAAAATCGTTCATAATTCGCCCCATTCGTGGCTCTTGGCTCTTGGGTGTCGTAATACCGCATCTAATGAATCACCCACTGTAAGTATGAGAAAGCCATTCAGCTCCAGCGGCGACTGGTTCTGGCCAGGCGGTGACCACCGCACCACCCACGTGCCCGGCATGCCCAATCAGTTGGACACCGCCATGGGTCTTGTGGCGTTTTCCATTTCGCTGCTGCTGACCACGGGAAAATAAACATAAAAAACAAATACTGCCAGTGAGCCCGAGAAATGCACAGAAAAAGTGAACAGAAAATCATTAAGTGGACAAACCAACGAAAAATACAAAAACTAAAGACAAAAAAAAAAGGCAAACTGCGACAACAATAACGAAAGTGAAATTCTACAAAAAGATCGTGATGGCGGTGGAGCGAGCGAGCGGAGTCCACGCTTGGGCAGCCACAAGTGCCAGCCTGGTCAGGCGTTTACCCCCGCGACTCGACATTATAATGCCGACCGGGGGCCAAGCGGAGCCAAGCCCACAGTTCAGCCAAGAAAGCAAAACAATAACACACCGCTGGCGCCGCCGGATTTTCCAGTGAAATTTGGGTCAAGGAAATGCCAATCGGCAGGTGGCACCTCCTTGCCGCCGATGGCCGGTGGATGCCACATGTGGACGATGCGGCCGTCCACAGATGACCGTTATTAGGTGCCCACTTTTGCCGGTGTTTTCGGAGCCACAAATTGCCAGGCTCGCGGGAGGAATGAACTCTCTGAAGCAATCTTGTTTTTATTTGGATATAGCGAATTTTAAAGATATTTTTGGGGGGTGTATTCACACCCCATATAAGGAAGATATAATTTCTTTGGTTATAAATCTAAAATAGGGCTAGATTATATTTATTTAAAGGTGTTTATTGGGAGATTATCTTTAATTCGTGGCTATGAATTGAAACTTAATGGTTTCTATAAAAGATATGCTAAACAGAAAAGCATATGAGCTTGTTCTATAAATATTACTTAAAATATTAATGTAGTTTGAAAGATTTATGATAAATAAATTTACATAATTCTTTTTAAAGAAGTTGCAAGAATATCCTTCCCAGTGGATATATTCTAGCGATTAGTAGAACTCATACACATCGCCTTAGATGATGCAGTTGTAATCTGCTCGACCATCTCGAGCTCCATTTCCGTCTCCTCGGCTGACACCAGCGACGGTTGGCCAACAGAACCGCCTCTGTTAACGAGATCACTCTTAACCGACCGGCGGATCCCTCTTAACCAAGAAGCCGCGCTGTTAGCCGCTTCAGTTTAGTTTCAAACGCGCACGCGTGCAGACGCCAAGAGAGCCACCACAGAGAAATACGCAGAGAGGGAGAGAGGGAGAAAGACCCCAACGAAAGAAAGCAGGCGGCGAAAGAAAACAGGAATCGCTACAGAAGCAGCAGCTGAAGAAGCCGATGCCGAATTAGAAATGTTTACCATTTAAGCGACGCCTAATAGAAATACTCTCACGTACCGCCGCACTCTCTGCGATAGATCTCTTCTGGCCTGGCCCGGGAGCTCGAGCTCTCTACGCTTTCCGCTTGCCACTCGGTGCTCTCTCCGGCTGAGTTAAAGTGAAAGTTTTCCACACAAAAGTGGCGAAGGTCCGTTATCTTGGCCGCCGTTCGGGCCAAGCTCGCAATCAGACAGTCAGACACACGCGGAGCGTTCAGCTGAACAGTTGACCGGACGCATGGTCGAGGGAATGCCGTGAATCAGCTGCCAGATACCAGATACCAGCCACAAGATACAACATACAAGATACAAGATACAGCTACGAGATACTATATAGTTGTGGTGCAGTGTGTGAGTGTTGTTTATTCGGTGCCAGCAACTGTAAATTCGCGGCTGACCAAAGAAAGTGCGGTGGCCGCAATTAAATCGGAATCGAAATCAGAATCGGGAATCAGTGACAACTCACTTTGCCGCCTGGACGCCTCGCGTTCGTCGCCTAAGTCTTTCGTTTTTGGGTGCGCGCGCAACGACATTACAACACTGCTGCTACTGTGCGCATTTTCTGTGTTTTTTTTCGCACACTCGCTTCCGCCGATTTCGAAATCTCGTGCAGGGCTCGCGGCTCGCTTCTGCTGCCAGACGGTTTAGGCCAAAAATAAAAAATATAATAACAAGAACTCCCCGCACAAGTGTCCAGCCAAAGCGCCAAACATGTTTAAGTGGGTTACGCCGGCCTCAACGGCGGACTTGTCCCGCTGCACAGAGCCAGAAACAACAGCGATAACGAGAACAGCAAGAGCGACAAGAACAGCAACAAAACCACAACTACTTTCCATCGCTTTAACAAGTTTAATAATAATAGTCGCATCAGTTGTGCCGACAACAAGTGGATTTAGATCAATTGAAACGAATGGCGGTAAGTGACAGACAATTTACCTCATTGAATCGATGAAAGGCTCGGCACAGCCACAGCACAGCACCGTTGAAAGAAGAAAGTTTAGCACAGACAATAAAAATGTAGAATTATGGCAAAGAAAATCAATTTGCCAAATTGCAAGCTCATGTCGTGGCCGCTGCTGCCGCTGCTGCTGCTGCTGCAAATCGAATCGTGTCAGTGGCTTTTGCTGCCTCACTTTTGGATTTGGCCCATCCATTGGAGGGGGGCTTTCACTCAATGGCCAAGTTGACAATGCACAAGGCAAAAAATACAAACTATGCCTTTGTGTCAATAAATGAATCAGAAAAACTCTGGCACAGAAAACTCTTTAGCGACGCTCGCTGAGCTTGTGTGTGTGAGTGAGACTTTCCACACTCCACGCACCTGGCAATTATTTGGTTCGTTTTATGCTACATTACGGCCACAAAAGCAGCCACAAAAGACCCTCTCGATGTGCAGACTTACTTGGCCATTGCGACTTTCCTTGTGACAGTTTTTACGACTGGCGGCAGCCTCTCGTTGGCACGAGGTCACCTGGCTTTGGTGCTGTCTTTGCTGGCTTTGGCTTTAAAAAGTGAAACAAATATCTGGAGTACCTGGCTATTAGCACACATCCTCCCTTCCCCCATTGAAAATATAGATTTAGTTCACCCCGAGGTGCCAACTCCATAAAAAGCGCAGACACACACAATTGGTTAGAGGGAAAATAAACCATTTGTGATAATCGACGGCACAATTTGTAGCCACATTAGAGATTCACGCGGAACAAAGAAAATCTGTTAGGGTTTTTTTCTTATTCTCTATTTCGGATATGTGAAATCTCTCACATAGCATTTTCATTTCTTCTGGCATCGTAAAATTGGTGAAAACAACCATAAGTATGTCGTTAAGGCAGAGCCCCGAAGCGTATGTAATCAGTGCTTTTTTCAAGTTCAAAAATTTAACTCTCATCTGCCATAAAGTGAATCTTTTGTTTATACAGCTTACGCTGCAAAAACATCCAGCCTGCAGTCTGCTTGCAGAAGTCCTTCCATAAACACTTTTTATTAAATCAATAAGAGGAGTCTTCGAAGTTGCAAGTACCCTTGAAAATGAAACGAAAGGGAACTTGGGTTTTGTGACCTCACTTTCCTTGGAAATTTAATGATTTAAAATATAATTAAGTTGTTCAAAAATAATATATATTAAAAGAAAAATAATAAAGTAAAATTTCCCTAAATTTATTTATTAAAATGAAATGTTCAGAGGCCACAAGTTAAATCCCACAATTAAACAAACTTCTCTTGGCTCCATTTGCTTTTCTCCACTTTGATTTTTCCCAACATTTCCCCCATTTCTCTGGCAGCTACCTGTTGCAGTGCCTGTACCCTTTGGAAAGAAAAAAGGTTTCGGAAAAGCCTAGGAAAAGAAAATCAATACTTCCGCTTGCCATCGCAGAACTCTGTGCTGCGTCAGCGAGGTGGAAGTCAGCAAATGCCAATCATTGGACACACTCCCGTGTATATACACACCTGATCATTAGTACGAAACACGTAAAACAATTTTCAATTTCTATTCAGCCGCTGTTTGAACAGAAAGAAAACCAGTTCAGTTCATTTCAGTTCAGTTCAGGAAAAGCGCGTGTGCGAAATGAAAATGTCTTGGCCAGCCCAAGAAACCGCAGCGATTCTGATGGAAGCGTGTGCCAGTTTGCGGCTTTCTGTCGCTGTCGCTGTCGCTGTCAGTCGTTGGCTCGTCGCTTGCAGTTGTGGTTTTAGCCATGGCCAAGACTCGCCTGCCGCTCTTGCACTTGTCTTTGCGGTAATTTGAGAGGAGGCTGGGGCTGCGGCTGAGGCCGAGACTGAGACAGAGACTGGGGGCCAAAGTCACTGCTGATGGATGGATGGACAGTGTTCGATGTTCGACATCGATGTAATTTCAAGATCACGTTTTTACCGCTGCCCGCCGCTCAATTGTTGCTCCACATCTCCAGATCGCTCCCGGCTGACGCTGCCTGCCCGCCAGTTAGCTACTTAAAAATCAATTCATAACTCTTTTCTTCTCGTTTGGCTAATTGTCATACCGTTACAGACACACACACACTCGAAATTCTCAGTTTATGCAAATTACAAAATTCCATAATTCCCCCACATACTCGTATTTTTCGTTTGCTTTTCTTCTCGATTCCCCCCTCGAAGGCAGCGGCTTGCAATTAATGTGAAAGCGACATTTGACTTTCTTCTGGGCTACAGAGAGGGCCGCTGCGATTTTCCCACAGCCATTTTACACTTCATAAACTTAACGCAATCGCATTAAAACTGTGACAGATCATGAACATCGAGTGCCGGCAAAGCATTTCACCTCGTCCAAATATGGATTGCACTTCCTAACACCAAAGTAACCGAGTGAAACTACAGTGGGGATTCTATAACTTTATTATATTAATTTAAAACTTGTCAGAAATGCAATACAAAATTTTAAAAATATATATTTACTATTCTGATTTGTTAAACTAATAAAAACTGGTCTACAAAAAGGTTTCCAAATCTAAATAAACCCTTCGGAAGTTAGCTTCCTTTCTTATAAATTATGAACAAACACTAGGGTTTGCTTAAATTGAAAGTCAGAATTAAGTATTAATATTTTATACTCTATATACCTTGAATCAAATTTAATACTTCATTTTTACACACTTCTTTGATCATAAATTATTCACAAAATATTATTGAATTTATTTTAAGTTAAGGCAAATCTGTGTTTTTCTTCCCAAGACTCCACTGTGCCCAAGTGCATGTGAATGGAGCTGGGAAACAGAAGCTACTCAATTGGAAAGACTTGGTCGTGGTACTCGCACCCATTTGTTGTCGGTTGGCTTATCGTTTAGGCTCATCGGCATTGGTGTTTCGAGTGCCAGTGCCTTATATCGACACCGAAGCAATCACAAATTATCAGCCTGTCAACACTCACTCGAAGTGAAGCAATGCTAGTGCGCTGGGAAAGAAATAAAGAAAGAAAGACAGATCTCAGTGGTGTTATGGGATGCGCGTCGTCTAACAGGAAATACACGGCAAACTTCGAATTTATTTTGACATGTTTGGCGGTGAAAGTGAAATTCTCCGCGATGAGCTGCCGAGCTGGTGAGCTGTCGAGCTTCCGCTGCATGACAAAACACATTCTTGGGGCCTTTGTTTTCGCATGGAAATCAACCAAAACGCATTAAAGTCTCGGCCAGCATCCAATTCTCCTTCTTCTCATTCCGCGGAAGTCTCTGCAGACATTGCAGCCTCATTGCGATTCGGGCATCGATGGGGATCGGGATCAGAATTGGTATCGGAATCGAGGCTATTGCCAAAAATGATGTCATTTATTGCGGCCAAGCAAAGCAACTTTCACTGCTCATTCACGCCACCATTTTATTTATTTTATTTTATAGCAGCTCATCGTCGCATTTGATATGATTTTCAGCAGCAAATTTGTTGGCAAAACGTTTCCATTTTATGTGCAACTTCATTTGATTTATCATTGCCGCGAATCTTTTGTCGCCACCGAGCCGAGAGTTCAATAACGAATGTCCCATTGTGAGGGATTTTCACCAAATTGAATGTTTCCCGGGCAGCAAGCCACCCATTGTTTGGGCATTGTGGAGCACATCATGACCTGGCAAAAAAGACGCCGTCCACCAAAAGAATAAATAATGGTAATGAAAACAATAAGCGGCGTCGAATGAAGCCGCCTCTAAACGATGGCCAAAATGGTACTACCACTCTTTTTTGGGTGGCAAGTCTTCTGCGGCTTCTTGCCCAATGTCTCGAGGTGGAGAGCAGCTAGCATACCTGACCGAACCTGTTCCAGGTGAGCTGGACTCGTGGTTGACACCGTGTGATTACCTTTCTTATTACGGGCAGCAAAGCGCTTTTCCAGAGGTGGTCACGTGAGCAGTTCTTGAAGTCAAAGAAAATATATCTTTATAAAGCAAAAGGTACCATTTAACTGACCACATTTGGCCAGTTGGTTGAACAAAAAAATTGGCTAACGAGTAAATCCTAAACCAAACCGCAACATTATAAAGATTACAAAACCATTACAAATAAAATGATTGGTTACTTATATGATATTGCAATAAATTCTCATGAAAGATCATTATGAAGTCATAAATGTTAGAGATTTATATAATATTTATTTAATTTTATAATATAAATTTTGTATTTTTAAACTATAAAATTATATTTCTATTTTAAAACAACAAAGTACTTGTGGGGTACTGTGTTCTTTGTATTTAAAGATGCTTTGTTTCCTGAGTTTTATCTTAACTTTAACAACACATAATATGTTTTATTAAATTATATTAGTATTTTTTAAAGACGTTTTGTTTTAGGCTTTAAGCCATTATAATCAAGTTCTCCCCAGCTCATCTCTAATCTCTCCGCTTGTTTGTGATTTGGTTCTGGTTTGGCCAGTAGAAAATTACGGTCTCCATTAGAATTGCATGCGTTAAATTCATACCTCCACCTGGGAGCACACTCACTCAAACACACACACCAGTCCCAGTTGGGTGTGTGGAGAGACAGACAGCCTGGCACTTGCACATTCACTGTTAGCTTACCGGTCTTTTCGGTCGTCGTCGTCGTCGCCGCAATTTTATTTGGGTCACTGTTACAATTTACACCGCTGCGACGACGGACGAGGAAGCACTGGCCAGCAGCCAGGCAGTGGGAAGATACTCGTACTTGCGGATGCTGTGCCCAATTCGCCACAGCGACACCCGATGCCCAGCTGGAGCGGATCGGAGCAAATCGATGGAAATTGTAGATGGGCATTTGGATCGCTCGCTGGAGCGGCTGAACTCGCGACTGCGACTTTCAAATCCAATTTTATGTAATTCAAGGTGGGCCCCACACCGCCATCTGGAGCCTCGGGAGTTTGCGTGCAAATCGCTTATAGCCGGCGCACAGCCTGGCTATATAGTTATACATATAGTAGCTATATAGCGCACCGTAACAGTCCAATTCGCAGAGAGCGTAGTAGAGCGTGCAGCGGGTTATGTTTATGCTGATGCTGATACCTGAACAATTCAATTACAATGCGATTAATGGCGATGCTATACGATGCTGCTATGCGATGCTATGGTATGCTCGTTCCGTTGCGGATCGCCGGCCATGTAGAGTGGGATCCCCCCAGATATTTGATATCCAAATATGTGTGCTGCCTAAGCTAAGCCTAAAGGTCAAGACCCGCGAGCCGCGAGCCGCCAAGCAAAACTTTCCATTTCTCTCACGCAAAGCGGGAAATCTTCTTTGCGTGATGACATCGCGGAACCAAGGAAGATGCGAGATGTACAAGTACCAGTATTTCCACGTAAAGCCCATTAAAATTAATAAAAAGCCATCGTAAAACAAAAGTAAATCTGGGCAAAAACAAAATTGTTGGTAAAACTGCAGTTGGCGGCACTCTCGCTTGTCTCGCAGCTCCACAGCCATAATTAGTAGCCCAAATCAAGCGATTCATGAAAAGTAAACAGTTTTTCTTCTCCGCCTTTGTCTAGGAAAAGTGAAATTAACTCTAACTTCGAGAGATGAATGTAACGATTTTTTATGTTAATTCCATGAAAAGTGACATTTGGTTATGTTTCCCTCTTCGCCTTGTGTCCGCTGGCCATTAGATGCCGCATTTCTGCAGTCAATAAATCGTTTTGGGAATTGTTTTTCTTCTTTGCTATTGATTGCCAGAGTTTCTCTAATTAATTGTTCCAGGGAAATGACTAAAAGCTTGGGAAATTATCATTTTCAGCGGCCTGAATGGGAGTTCTTTCACTGGAGTTATATATCTTATTTATTGAAAGAAGTAAATATGATTTATAAAGATTATTTATCGAATAGTAAATGTTTTATCTTCCATTTCTGACATCTTAGTTTCATTAACAAATATTCTGTTAAGTTCCTATTGACTCCTCCCATTCGAACTGCTCGATTTCACTTGGCTGACACTGCCACAGATTGGTTAATAACTTAAGCAAATGTAGTCCAAGAATATTTAACACTTTCACAACGCAATTAGAGCAAGATTCGTTAAATGCAAAACTGGCCAAGATCACAGATCCCGAAGAGATACACGTGGAGTTGCATGTTGGTAGGAGGAGGAGGAGGCTGGCCAAGAAAGTTTTATTTTATTTTCTGATTTTTTTTTTGCAGTCTTGGGCTAATTGATCGATAATAATTTTCCATTTTACCGTTAAAGCGCCTCGTTTGTTTACATTCTTTGGACGCTCCGGCACAGCTCTGGCTGGAAAACGAGTTCTACGAAAAATCTCTTAGCAGAGCAGAGAAGAGCCAGGCCAAGCGCACGGCCTCTCTTCTGAGCCAGTCTTCTCCCGATCTTGGCCAGCATCTCAAGCTTCATATACTCATGATTTAATTAATTTCCATTCCATGGCTGTGAGCATAAATTTCACTGCACGGATAACTGTTCCGTTGGCCTGGCCAAAAAAATAAGAAGAAGATACATATTATATATAATCGAAGCATATAGAATCCAGAGAGAGCCCCAAGGGCCATGGGTGACATACTACCAAAAATCGATGCTCCCAGTTCGGGGCATGCCACAGAATGCTCGGGCTTTTGGGCCAATTTTCTGGCTTGATTAATGGTATTGCCACCGAGTTTTTGGTCTCAGCCAAACTTGTTATCTCATTTTGCAGCTGCTTCCTCCGTTCGCATCGCCTCTGATCTTCCCCCTTATATTAAAGACCGAAAAAATGTTTTAAAGCGGCGCGAAATTATTCAGGCGTTTGACACACTTTCGTTCGGCACTCAGGTTTTTTTTTCCGCTGCCTGGAATATGGCTCGCAGTCAGGTGCTGCGATGCTGTAACCTATTTTACATGCGTGTCGCCTGCGATTACCGGCGATGCACACATTGACTTGGATTTCTCGATCCGCCAATTAGGGTCAGAGGATTGGCGGAACGTAATCGGTTATCCGCGCAGTCTTCTATATCTTTGTGACATGTTGCAGGTGTGGGTAGCGCCGATTTCTTTATATTTCTCTCCATAACAAGCATTCTGAGCAGTCAAAAGTGTCGGCTTAACAAGGGTCTAAATCTAAACATGGCATCTTTGGAATGTTTTCAGCTACAGTAGAACTTCGGTAAAAATAAACTTAACAAATAAATTTCATAACAACGAAATTATTGAATTACTAAATCCCATAAATAAATATGAAGCATTTATTATTATAAAGAAAAATACAATCATTGTTAGTTAATATATTCATCTAAACAATGTTTATGCTAAGCAAATGTAAATAAAACCTTTCCAAGTGAAAATCTGAAGGGGTTTGATAATATCTTTTGTTTGGGAGTTTTAAATAATAAAAAGATACAATTTTTAAAGCGTTGTTTAATTTAATTTGAATAAAATAATAAGGGAATAACATAAAATGATTAATATTTGTAATTATGAAGGCTGAAAGAAATTATGAATATTCTTTCAAAACTATAATTTTTATACAATTAATAAACGTTTCCATTCGAATATAACCTTTAAAGCTAGTTATTTAGAGTTTTAATTTATATAAACTAAAAAAAAAAATCAAGTATACGCCACCGAGCATCTCTACTCCGTAGGCCTGACTGTTTAGGCCCATATTTTTCTGTTAACTTTCAAACTGCCACCTCATGGGCCCTATATCGTGTCTGTTGTTGTTGTACCAGATACAACATTCAATTTGCTCGGGCTAAATCAAATAAATTATGTTAAACTGCATAATTATCGCTGGCTGGTGGGACTGCCGCCTGCCATACTTCATTAAGTCTGCCCCCAGGTCCGTAATTAATTCATTGACTCCGCAACTCCGCAACTCGGAGTTGAGCTGGCTCCGAGCAACTACTTGTATGGGTACCAGCCTCTGGTAGGTTTGTTCTCTCAATCGACTCTTTCTCCGCTTTCCGAGGAAAGACCTTTTGTTTTCATGCAACTCCCTCCGCCGGCGGCCATTTCTCACGTCGTTCGTCTGTTAACGATTTGCGGAAGAATACTTGAGAGCACTTGAGTGTCTAATCGTAAAAAAAACGCCGAATGTCTGCAAATAATAAAGCTGCAAAGAAAAATTATTGTTATTTTATTAGTAGACGCCGCACAAAAAAAGGCAAGAAAAAACGAAATCGCTTTCAGAGAGATGAATGAAAACAGCGAGTAGAGAAACGGGAAAAAAAACACTATCACTTTTTCTCAATTATGTATGTATGAAGATATTTTGACTGCTATTCTAATGGCCATTTCTGCACTACTTTTTACCCCGAATAAGCACTTGACTCTCGACTCTCGGCCACTTTACTTTCACTGGCGCTACGTGTCCGGCATACTCTCAATTGGCCCAAAAGACACAAGACACGACTCGGACTTGGACTCTGGGCCGTTCCCTGCAATTTCGGTTTCGTTACCTTCCGATTTTCATTTAATTAGCAGAGAACTAATTGCCGCTAAGCCTCCGCCGCGATCTGAGAATCTAGTTCGCCGCAGCGTGTTTGCATTGGGTTCTGTTCCAATTTCACGATCAAACATTGACATAGTCCGCGATGCGGATTGGGGCCATCATTTCGGCGGAGCAAGTGGAGCAACTGAAGAGGGGACTGTGTGAGGTGTTAATTTGGCCAACATAAACCCGTCACAGTCAGAGAAGGCGGCCACTGCTGCTGCTTTCCCACTTTTGGTTTAATTGCTGTAAAAATCCATTTCATTCCAAATGTCAACAGCTGCGCTGCTTGCACTTTTCGGGGTATTTCAAACTGGGCATAAATCTAAATATAAAATATTTTGTTTCAAAAATAGAAAATCTTATATTAAACTTTAAAAATAACTCAAGTTTTTGGAGGTGTTCAAGCCAAGTTAAAATAAATACCCTACACAGAGAGTGAGAGGGTGTCAAGAAGCCAACTTAAACCGAGCTCCCTCCCCCCTGAAGTTGCTCATTTGGCCAATGAGGTGGAAAAGCTCTCGAGTGCATTGCCCACACCTGGGCACCGCAGACGAACTCTGACCCGGCAAGTGGCTGTGTGCCGTGGTGCAGGGCCCCCACTTTCACTTGGCGTTTTTAGAGTGGCTTTCGGCTGACTTGGCTGGCCACAGAACAGGGAAAATATGGCTGCCGCATGGCAACGTTAATTGAGTTTATATACCTGCCGAGGGGGGATACTAGATGCTGGATGCTGGATGCCAGAGGTGTTTGCCCAAGGCTGTTGGCCACAATTAGCACTGAAGAGGGCAATTTGTAGTCACTGTTGTCACTTTCATTTAAGGAATTTCCCACATTTTCACTACGCCCGCCAGTTACAATCCAATCATTTACAGTTGAGCGGAGAAGCGATACCTGAATGGCATCTTAATTGAGTTTTGGCCACAGGTAATACCTCACAATGGCGCCAGGCAAAATCTCCATGGAAATTGGTTTAATTTTTGAGTTAAATCTTTTACTTCAAAGAAACTTATAAACTATTGACATTCTTTTAAGATAAACTCCCTTATTAATCACTCTTTTCTCCTTTCAGCTGGACGCAAGCTGTTTGGCGGCTACCGCATCACCCCGAAGCACTGCCGGGCCACCAAGACGCTGCCCAGCTCTGATCCCCGTGCCAATGGACCCACCATCTGCATGTTCAACCACGAGTGCGCCCAGCGTGGCGGCGAGGTGGTCGGTGCCTGCATGGACGGCTTCCTGTTCGGCGCCTGCTGCCAGATTCCGCCCACTCACGAGCTGGCCAGCACGCTGATCAACGAGGCCCAGAATGCCTACTTCCAGCAGCACCAGCAGCAGCAGAAGCTCCACCAGGCTGCGGTGGTTCAGTCCTCCTTCGAGAACTCCTACGGCCAGGCAGCACTGTCGCAGCAATCGCTCAGCGAGGAGCAGGAGCAGGTGTATCAGGACCAGCAGAACCTGGACAAGGTCTACCAGCAGTTGGGCAGCACCAGCAGCATCAGTCCGCCCAGCAGTGCCTACGGGGGAGAGGAGCCACAGCAGCAGGAGGAGGCACAGCCGCCCGTCAGGGATGAGCCTGCATACTCCAGCTCTAGCTCCTCCACAGAGGCCACCCATTCGCAGTCCTCCTCCGCCAGCATTGAGTTCGAGCAGGAGACTGCTGCCCAGCCGGCCGAGAACTCCGGCGAGAAGAAGGTTCCCGCTAAGCCTGTCCAGCCGCCCAACTTCCATGTGCACAAGCACTCCGTGACCATCAACTCGCCCTCGTCGCCGCCGCAAAACGATGACTTTGTAATGCAGGTGCTCAGCACCTTGCCGCCAGAGCATGCCGACGACCATCATATTACATTCACCACCGAGGTGCCCACCAAGATAGCCAGCGGTCTGCAGGATCAGACGAGCTCCGAGTCCAGCTCCTTTGAGGAGGTTTCCTCCACTCCGGCAGCCACGCAAAAGCCAAAGCCGAAGCCTACCACGAAGCCCACTCAGAAGGCCACCGCGAAGCCCAAGCCCAAGCCAGTGCCACAGCTGGCCGAGAGCATGAAGCGACCCATCCAGCAGCCGAAGCCTCAGGTCAAGCCGAATCCCAAGCCCGCAGTGGCCACCAATGTGCACCACCACAACCACTTGATCCTGGACGGAGGAGAGTTTACGCACAGCGACATTACGCACCCGGGAGCAGATGCCGATCTTGTGGAGGATCTGCAATTCTCCACCGGCTACGGTCCTCAGCCCGTCTACGCGGAGCCGCCAAAGGAGCAGCAGCCTCTGGAGCAGAGCTACATCTCCTCGAGCACCAGTTCCAAGCGTCCCAACAGTCCCACCACTGTCTCCTCCATCACCACGCATGTGGACTCCATTGAGTCGATTATCCTGCAGCTGAACAACACCAGCCACGGTCCCAGCTACAATGTGGTGAGCCAGCAGACGCCTTCGTACGGTTATCCTGCGGTGAGTCCCGTTCACAGCGAACCAGCCACACAGCCACCCAGCTTCTACCAGGCCGGCGAGGCGGAGAAGGTCCAGGAGCAGGAGCAGCAGCCGGAGTATGGCTACACCACCACGGCCAACTACGAGGCGCAGTACGACAAGGTTTCCGATGAGCAGGATGCCTCGGCAGCCGCCAGTCAGTCCGCAGAAATGCCCACCGCTCGTCCTGGCTATGGAGAGGATGTGTCTGCCGTTCTGGAGGATCACACAATGCCCGCCAATGGCTATCACGATGCAGTGGCTCCCGCTGCTCCACAAACTTCGCAATTCAATAAGATGCCAGTGATGGGTATTGCCTATCCCGTGGACATGTCCTACATGGAGGAGGAGGAGAACCTGCCAGCCACGGCAGCCGGCTATGGCAACGCCCAGGTCAGCAGCAGCAGCGATTCCTACGAAGCCAGCACAGAGTCCAACTACCAGAAGCTCTCCACCGTCCAGCAGACGGAGCAGCCGCAGCTTGTGCCAGCTTATGTGCGTCCCACCACCAATGTCAACAAACAGAATCGTCCAGTGGCCTCCTACATTGGCATGGTGACCATGCAGCACTACAGCCCGCAGCCGGGAGGCGGTGACTATCAGGCCCAGCTTCCCGCTGAGGTGTCCGTGTCCTCGCACACCACCAAAGTCCAGGAGCAGTACGACGAGTCCTCCAATGGATACCAGCCATCGGAGACGACCTCCGGCTACCTGTCTTCGCCTACAGCAGCTCCTCCTGCGGCTCAGCGCCCCCAGTACGACGCAGTGCAGGAAGATGCCTCCTCAGAGCGGCCTGTTTTGGTGACAGCCGCCCCCAGACCACGACCCAAGCCAAGCACCAAGCGACCAGCAGTGAAGAGACCCCTAGGTGGCGAGAACACCAAGAAGAAGCCACAGCCCAGTGCCACCTACAACCAGGAGAAGATCAGCGACCACAGCACCAGGAGGCCCGTGTCCAATGGCTATGGCGGAGATGCCTCCGAGTCCCCCATCACGCACATTCAGATCAAGAAGCCAACTGCCGGCAATCATCACAAGGAGCAGGAGCAGACTGGATATCCCAGGCCATCCAGCGGAGGATACGAACAGACCACGGCAGCGGCGGCTCTGGCGCCATCCCTCAACTACGATAAGCCAGATGCCCCTGGAAGTCAATATGACCAGCCCTCGGCCCCATCCTCGAGCTACGATCAGCCGGCGCCAGTGCCATCGCTGAACTACAATGAAGAGAATGTGGCCAGTTCGCCGGGCAGGAAGCCTTCGACTAACAAGCCCATCGCCACCAGCTATGTGACAGGACCGAGCACTCCACGTCCTCCGGCCACCGTTGACTACCACTACGACAATGTGCCGCCACTCTTCATGGCCGACGACAAGCTGGACGCCTTCATCCAGAGCACGGCGGAGAACATTGTGGGCTCCACGCCTGGCAACTATCAGCCTCCTCTGGTGGCCACCGCCTCGACGCCAATCTATGCCCACAGGCCGACGGTGAGCAGCAGCTATGGCGGCCACAAGAAGCCTGGCTTTGTGCAGATCACTCAGGGAACGCCCAAGCCACCGAGACCCACGGTTCTTATCACACCCAAGCCCACGGCCATTAATCTGGTCACCTACAGCTCGCTGAGCGATGAGAACAACAACAACAAGCTGGCCTCCAGCACAGGTGCTTATGTGACCGGCAGACCCGGAGCCCAGGGCGTGAGCTCCAACGATTTCGAGGATCCTGGCTATTTCGGCAGCAGTCCCATGCATGTGGCCTTCACCCAGTCCACCACCGAGGCCATCTATGCCGTGCCCTCCGACGACAAGCCGGCATTCCCGGGCTACTTTGGACCCACGCCCTCGTATCCCGCCTTCTCAGTTCCTGGCGAAAAGGTGGGCCAGAACGTGATGGAGGAGACATACACGTCGCCCAATGATTTTGTCAACTTCCCGCCGGTGAGGAATCCGAATCTGAACATGTCCGCCGCCTCCAGTGCGGTGACCAGCGACCTGGAGCTCTCCACGCCCGCCTTTGTCGAAGATGTGGTGCTAAAGGACAAGATGCACACGCTGGTCCATAAGCTGGTGGCCTCGCTGCAGGGTAACTTCGAGGCCTTGGCCGATATGATCGAGGAGCCGGGAAGCAACAAGACAGCGGCCACCTACCAGGCAGGAGCAGCAGCCAAGCCGTCGCGAGTGACCACCCGAAAGCCCGTGAGAGTGGCCAGCACTGCCAGGCCAAAGGTCACCACCAAGAAGCCAGTGACACGAGTTTCCACCAAAGCGCCCAACAAGAAGACCTCCGCTACAAGCACCACCACCAAGAAGCCAGTTAACCGACGCACAACTGTGGCCACCGCTGTCACCACCAGGAAACCGGTAACCAAGAAGCCAACCCGCAGGGTGAGCAGCACCATTAGGACCACAACGGTGAGCTCTGCCCGCCCGGCTGACGATGAGATTGTGGACGAGGAGGATGAGGAGGATGTGAACCCGAATCCCAGCGACAACGAGATTGACCAGGGCGCCACTCTGAGCTCGTACGGCGGCAGCAATGGGCGCAAGATCCGTAAGTGTGAACGTAGCATGGACTAGCATGGACCCGAAACAACTGTCTTTCTCTCTCTATTTCTTGTTCTCTCACCTGCCCATCACCTGCTCCCACCTAATCGCTAATCATGCATTTAACCGAACGCTTCCTCCATCCCTCCAACCCTGCCTTTTCGATTGATTCCCGAATTTAGCTCGTCGCAAGCACAAGAGGCGAAACCAGAAGAAGAAATCCACTTAGAGCCCTTTTTGAATCCCCCTCCTAGCTCTAGTGACCCCCAACCTGTCCTAGTCCCAGGCCCTGTCCCCCCCCCCCTACCCCAACCCCTCCATGCTTCCCCGACTCTTATCAAACTCGACTCTCGAACACTCCCCACTCCTAACCTCGCATTTCACTCCCCATCAACAGAGTGCGGAGTGCGGCCCCATGTCAAGTCGGGCCGCATCGTCGGCGGCAAGGGTTCCACCTTCGGCGCCTTCCCCTGGCAGGTGCTCGTCCGGGAGTCCACCTGGCTGGGCCTGTTCACCAAGAACAAGTGTGGCGGCGTTCTCATCACCAGCCGCTACGTTATCACCGCTGCCCATTGTCAGCCAGGGTAAGAATTGGCGCTAAACATATGCTGTATGCTTGCTAATCTCCAAAATCTTCTGGTATCCATAGCTTCCTGGCCTCTCTGGTGGCCGTGATGGGTGAGTTCGACATCTCCGGCGATCTGGAGAGCAAGCGATCCGTGACGAAGAACGTAAAGCGAGTCATTGTCCACCGGCAATATGACCCGGCCACGTTTGAGAATGATCTGGCCCTGCTGGAGTTGGACAGTCCCGTGCAATTTGATACCCACATAGGTGAGTTTGGGAATCAGGGAAAAGGAATAAATACATGAAATAATATTTCCTTTTCCTCTTCCGCAGTGCCCATTTGCATGCCCAACGATTTGGCTGACTTCACGGGTCGCATGGCCACCGTCACAGGCTGGGGACGCCTCAAGTACGGCGGCGGAGTGCCCTCTGTTCTCCAAGAGGTTCAGGTAAGCAGTCATTAGACATTAATTTCCCACTGAAAGATGAGGTAACCCAAGGCATCTGCTGTTTAGGTGCCGATTATCGAGAACAGTGTCTGCCAGGAGATGTTCCACACTGCTGGGCATAACAAGAAGATTCTCACCTCCTTCCTGTGCGCTGGCTATGCCAATGGCCAAAAGGACTCCTGTGAGGTAAGAATATCAAACTGTTAGAAGGAGCAGCAAATATCTTTAATCCTTCTTCATCTTTAAATTATCCCCCAGGGTGACAGTGGTGGCCCCCTGGTGCTGCAGCGTCCCGACGGGCGCTATGAGTTGGCCGGAACCGTGTCGCACGGCATCAAGTGCGCGGCGCCGTATCTGCCGGGTGTCTACATGCGGACCACCTTCTACAAGCCCTGGCTGCGCAGCATAACGGGCGTGAAATAAGGAGTTCTTCCACCGTCTGGAAGCAACAAGTGTAAATAGAACGTAGAGTTGTAAGAGTCGTGGACAGAAGCGCGAGAAGTTGGCTCAATCCGCAACCGCAATCCGCACAATCCACAATCCAGCACAATCCTCAGCCGCAAGCAACCCCTCCTCCATCCAGGCTACCATCCATTCCATTAGCATAATTAATTATCAACTGCAGCGAAATAAGCTGGGGGATTCCCCAAGAAAAACAGCGAGATTCAAATTATTTCGGTTGCAGTCTCCGTTTCTTTGAGTACGCGTGCCTAACTTTTGTAGAGTCTGAATGAGAATTACGCTAATTGCAAGCTTAAGACATATTTATTCTAGTTTTAAGCCTATTTATTTGTCTATTTATTTATTTATGTGAGGCAAAACGAAGCGAAGTGAAACGAAATGAAACGAAACGATTTGTGCGTTTGATTCAACTAAAAAAAATTGTTATTTTCATAGGCAAATTGTTGTTATGTTCAAATGAAAGAGAGAGCAAATGTTTTTAGTTCAATTGAATTTACTAATTTATCGATTTATATTATTAATTTTTTATCTAATTACGTTTTATGTTAATTGTTAAGCGAACGAACACAAATCGAAGCGAAAGGAGATCGAAATAAACGACATAAATATTAGTAGAAATTAAACGCGAGTTTTAAATTTGAAATGCTTGCTGTAACTTTCAGTCCTCAAGGATTCTGGGTAAGTAACTTTCACTGCCAACATTTTATGATGCTCCCTTCAATTTTGCAGAAATCAAACAAAAGCAATATATACACAGACACCATGCAATTTCCGCCAGCTCCCTTTACGCCAGTGGAAATGCCACTGCACTCAGCCAGAGCCATTTGCCTTGCCACTCCGGAATATTCAATGTGGGTTCGACTGGGGGCCAGGGAAATTCCGCTCCAGCTTTTCCAGATGCCATCGTTGTTGGTAAACTGAAAACAAGGTTAACCCTCTTAGCCGCATCCACTTGCCTTTGGCTCCTGTTCCTCCTCACTGTGCTTCTCTGGTGTCCTAGATAAAGCATTAAAGTTTGCAAAAATATAGCAATCATAGATGGGTTTTTTCCGGTTTAAATGATGCTGAGGCATTTTGGTAATTGCATTTTGAATTGGCTTAAATTCATTTTCGTAATTGTGTTGATTTAAAATTGGATTTAGCAGGAAATAACTATGAAAATGTTGAATTTCGTCAAGGCCCAGGCTCTCAGCCAGCAGCAAACTTCCAAGGACCATCTTTACATCAGAATATTGCTAGCTGGTCTAACAAATAACATCAATTTGTAACTTGTATTATATTTGGAAGCATTGCTACACAGTAAAATAAATAATAATAATAAATAAAATATTAAGGTATTAAAAACAAACAACAAACGGTCTAATTGTTATGGTTTTTCGATATTTTCAAAATTGTTGCTTAAGTTATGAGACATTTTCTAATTATCTAATCTCTAATCAAATCTATATAATTTTTTAATTATCTAACTAAAATTTAATCTCACAAATATTGCCTGAAATTAAATACATTCGTCAAAGATTCAATATTTATCGAGGCATTTTGAATATATTATTTACTTGGTTTAATGTTGGTCATTAACTTATTATTAATTATGATTTATTTAATTAACTTTTTATATTTCATTTATGTTTTATATTTATGTGTTTATTTTGTTTTTCACCAGTGTATTTCTTTTATTGAAATGAAACGCAAATGCCGTGAGTGCTTCAAATAATTTGCATATTGAATATTCAGTGCCATGGGATTTCTGGACGCGGGCAGAGTGTGGAGCAGCTGCCGGGCCACACAATCCTCATTATCCTGATGCAGAAAATATCCTCAAGGCCGGCTGGCTCTTGTCAACAGCAACATTTTTCGGCAACGAAACTGCGTGTTTGCCCGCAGGACAACTACTTAGAACCCGTCCAAGGATCCCATTTTGGTAACCTTAGCGGGCTCATTATTTTTCCACTGCTGCTGCTGCTGTTGCCACAAATCTGTGACAGTGACGTCACTGCCAGCGAATCAAAATCCAAATAAATACGAGAGTAAAGCCGTCGCAATGAAAATTGATTCCTAGGAGCTTTGGCTGCGCCACAAACACACTTAATTCATAAAAATGCGAGGGAAAGCTCCGCGGCCCGAAAGCTCCTCGGTGGCAGCTAGCCGACAGGTGTTGTTTGAGCCAAGTCAGGCAGTCAGTAGCCGACAGGACGAGCAGCAGCCAGCAGGTATGTGCCACAGAGATCCCGATCCCCTTCCGAGTCCTGCCCTTCTTTGGCGTGCGGTGAAAGTGAAAGTTTATCCGGAGAAACACAAACGTGTAATCGCTGGTGTATCTGGCAGTTCTCGGGTGCGGCAATGTGACGCAGTCCCTGCAACTGCACTCTAAGTGCATCTGCGGGTGTGGCGCAATTACCTGTGCCTGTCCAAGTGCCAGCCGGAATGGCCATTCTCGAGTCTCATAAAGATTATGGGCGAAACGTGGAGGTGGTAAAGGTAGACCGCTTGTCAAATACACGTCGGCATTGGATCCAATTTCCCTTCAGAGTCCTGCCTTCCTATTTCCAGGAATAGGATGCCGTTCCGGGTAAACGTAAACCATTACCGTATAAGTGTGTAATTATAAGCTAATTTGGCTAGGGTTTTTCTTCACACCCCATTTAGGCCTTTTTTATTTGGTCTTACAGGATATTAGGTTGCGGTAAGTTGAGTGCCTTTCACGCAATTACAACTTAAGTGCTATCAATTACACTGGGAAAAGAGGTACAATCTATGGAGGATATTCGTATTAAATTATTTAATTGTATTGGGAAATTAAAAGCTAAAGTATTGAGGATAATACGGAAAGCAGGAAACATTATTGGGATTTATGAAACCTTGAAAATTATATTTTTGATAATTATTTATATGTCACTTTGAGGGTTAATTTGTATTTTTTAATAAAAATCTTTCCCTACAGATTTATTAGGAATATTTAGGTTAAATTATTATAGGAAAATGTGAGTTGATCTAATCTTGTTTTAATAATTAAGTAAAATATAATATACCATCAAAACTAAACCTAATATTATTTCAGTACTTAAAAATTATACATTTTAGACCAACCATTATATAAAAACTCCAACAAAAGACACATAATTAAAACACAAAATAACTAAAACCTCATTGTTAGTTAACAAAGTGCACATGGAAGCATATTTCTTCATGCCAAAGTTCAACTTCTGTCTGCCGGCAGCTGTTGCTCAATTAAGAAAAGTTTTATCAACTCATCGCTTAAGCGCATCCCAAACCTCACCTTCATCTTCTAATCATTGGCAAACTTTGGCCAATTGTGTAAAATACAAAAGGGAAACTAACTAATTGCGAAACTTTCAAACGGCGCCGAAGCAATTAGCCACCGTTCAGCTGCTAACTTGGCCAGCAAGGCGAGTGGACAGAAGGCCAGAAGTTTAGCCATCATTCGCAAATAGCAGTTTGACACTTTCGTCCTGATAAGGAAGGACTCTCCCTTTGGAGATGCGTCAGCGGCACTTTGGTTAATTGAGAAATGGCTCAATTTCAATATTCTTACCTTTCGCCGGCGGAGCCGCAATTAGTCGAGATTTGATAACCGTCTCTGGATGGTTAATTGTAATTAGTGTCGTCTTCCGCGACTGAAAAGGGACAAATCGCCTGGCAACTGGCCAGGAAAACAAAGGGAAAACAACGGCAACAACTTTGACAAGCCCCTCTGCTATGACGCTAAAAGTAGGAAAAAGTAATTAATGAAATGCTAAGGGCAGGCCAGAAAGGACTCTATCTTTGTGCCGGCTTCTATAACATTTGCCTGAGCCACCTCCAGGAGCATTAATGGAATTGCACTCCCACGCCGAAGGGCCGAAAGAACCTAAAGAAATTCGTGCGACAGCCGAGAAAATGTTTTCGTTTGCCTTGAGCGTGTCAACAGCCTTTCACTCGTTTACTTATTTATGGAAGAGCGGTAACAACTGTTGCCAATTGGCCATTTTTAGCAGGCAAAAGCCACAAATTCCCACTGAAACAAACACACTCTGATGGCGAGCAAGCGAGCGCTGCACCTTTACTGATAATTTGAATAACTGCGCATATAAGTAGGCAATCATTATTTTTAACCTTTTGGATTGTGTTTATTTTTAGACCAATTAATTTTGAATTATTTATATTGATTTAAAAGAAAGAAACTACCAGAAATTTAACAAAAATAAGATAAGATAAGATATAACCTTGAGGAACATAGAACATATTCTACGAATATTATACAAAAAAAGCAAACATTTCAGTCGTATAAATTACCATAAATATGTTGCTGTGCATGCTTATTTTCGACTTGGTAAACACAAAAGTGATTAAAAAACATTGTTGAAGCTTTAAATTCATTTGCTAGAAGCATTTTTTGCTTGAAATATTTTAATTACCTTTCCTAGGGGATGGAATTATGAAATTCAAGACAATTAACATACATTTTCAAATGAAAGGAAAACTTTCCTTTGAGTTTTTTTCAATCCCTCGGGGCAGAGACACACAACTTGAAGGTTTTATTTATATTCCCTCGATGTTAATCCACTTAGCAAAGTATTTTTCCTTGAAAAAAGCCAGCTTTTTATATATATTTATCCTCAGAAATAGATCATACGTACTCCCACATGGCGTATGCGTAATTTTCCTAAAATTGCTGTCCTGGTTTTATTAGCTATATATTCTCAACTTAATTGGGTTTTTTTGTTTTGGTCAATAATCGTTTGGCCTTTAAATTTGGCAAATAAGCGAAACGGCTATAACATGACATATGAACTGTTAACCACGGCCAACATGTGCCCACAACGATTTATGCGTGCGTCTTCCATCCGGCCATAAAAGCAGAGCACCGGGACTGAGCCGGAGACTGGGAATACATAAATTAAGGCACAGCCGGTAATAACACTAAAGGCAAGCCGACAATTTTAATGAGCTGCTGCCGCTGCCTGACAGGCGGACTACTGCCAGGAGTAGTAGCTACAGAATCGCTATGAATCGCTGCCACATTCTGGCGCTCCATTCGAGCGCATGTTCACGGAAATTTGCTCATCCCGGAGGGCAGCAATTGACTCCCGGGCAGGCATACGTTTTAATTAAGCGAATTCTCCTCTCGCTTTTCATTTTCACAGTTTCACTGGGGAAACGGTGGGCAACAGGCAACAGGCAACGGGCAATTCCACTGGCAATGACGTACTAAAGCGACTGCAATGAACAACATACCGAGGTGGGCAGCCCTGCTGCTCCTCCTCGGCCTGGCCCAGCAGCTGGACCCCTCGCTGGCCACGGGCCCCTCCTCCTCGTTTACCTCTGGCAATGCCTGGCAGCGTGCGCTATTTGGACGAGATTCCCGGAACATGATGCACCGCCGAGCCCCGTTTCCCGCCGCCGGGGATGGTGGCCTTAATGATTACCTCTCTCCGTTTGGCGCCATGGAGCAGGAGCAGAGGGAGCGGGAATTAAGGGAGCAGCACCAAGCGCTTCCCCAGCCGCAGCAGGTGAGTGGCAAGTGGCAGTAATCGGAAGTAATGGCAGGGCAAAGGCAGAGATTGATACAGATTGGATGCAGCTGGAAAATAATTAGGTTTTCTTGGCATTATGGGGATAATGCAAGAAGCCATGATGATTCTTGGTAACAGGTAATCACTTTGAGGACGAATTTATCCTATATTTCTGATGCAGGAAATTAATTTCAGACTTCTTTTAAGCACTGCTAATTGAAATATATTATTAAAACACATTTGCTTGAATTTGTTTGATATTAAATAAATTTTCTTAACGCTTTTACTTACTCTCATTGCTTGGAATGACCTTTAAGAGATATATATTTTTATTAAATAAAAATCCAACCCATACAAGTCCCCCGCAAATTCCCAGAACCCCCAAAAAAACATTTTCGACAATAAAAACAAGCAGTTTGCGAAACCATTACCATGGAGCCGTAAAATAACATGATTTAACATTAAATAAAGTGAATATGAAGCGTACTTTTAAATATTTGCATATGCTTTTCGGATAAGCTCATATTATTTTAATGCTTTGGGTTATTTGAGTTAGAAACACATTCAGAATTATTCCCCCTGTCTGCCAAACTGCCTTCTTAACTGAACCTCGCACGAGGCAAGAATCAACTCCATTACGTATACGCAGTGTTGCCGCCGCACAAATAGCCATAGGCATTTGGCTCAGTATTTTGCAGCAAATTGAAATTGGAGCCAACGATTCTCGGTGTGCTTTTATTTGGCCCTTTTGGCTCGGTGCTGGCAATCAAGTGCCAAAGTTCAGAGTTCATGGCGATGCTCAAATTAATTAACGCACGACAAGTGTCAGCATTATTGATAACTGACTGCTGCACCGCAGTAGCAGAGGCAGGGAGGCGTAAATATAACGCATACGCACCGTATGACAGCAGCTCGGAACAAATGCTTCTCTAATTGCCACCGCTTTTACCTTTCCATCCCCAACATATATAGCTGCGCCAGCAGACCGAGGTCTATGGAATTGTGGAGCCGCTGATTGAGGACACGCCCTGCGCGGACCGCGCTTGTCTGCTCAACGACGACTGCTGTCCCTCCGGGGTCTGCGTCAACACATATGGCGGTAAGTTGGCCTAATTGCACTGCCCGTTCTTTTCAACACGCTACACTTTAACAAAAATATTAATATAAATTCTAAATAAAGTAAAAAAAATCTAATATTCCCCTTAATAACTTTATTTTTTTGAGATATATTATTTTATTTCAAGTGTATTTGTGATCTTTTCCAGAGGGAAAATGCGTTTACGTGTTCGGAAGGCAGCGAGATTTATGCCAGCGCCACTCGGACTGTCCGCAGGGCAGCGCCTGCATGCTGGTGGCCCAGGAGGGCATCTGGCGTTGCGAGATGGAACCGGAGGCAGGAGCGCCCACATCCCTACTGGAGGACATATTCGGGCTGAGGCAGAAGCAGCCATTGGGCAGCGAGTGCAGCAGCAGTAGCGACTGTCAGGTGATCAAGTAAGTAACGGGTTCTATAATCCATGATTAATCCTATTCATGGCGTACGTTGTAGTGGCATGTGCTGTCAGCAGCAGAGGTTGCACCACCGGGGCACCATTAAGATGAGCTGTGGCTACTTTCGAGATGCCTTCGACTGTGTGGATATGGTTGGACCAGAGGTTAGTATACAAGTAATTTGAAAACATTTAAATAAACCATTAAACAATTCCTGCAGCAGTATCATCGCAATTAAATGCCACTCCATAAGATCTGAAAATGAAAGCGACAAACGAAACCAAACCGGAAATGAGCCAGCTAAACGATTGAAATGGCGATACCTTAACCGATATGTGAGCATTTCCGGTGGAATTATTACAATATTGCAAACATATCATATTGTTAAACGAATACATATCAATCTTAAAGTTGCTGTAGCCTAGAGCAATCGGATTTAAATAATCAGCATATGAATACTTATTCGCGTACAAAGTTTACTTACTCAAACGAACTTAGATATCTAAATGTGTTTTTAGTAGAAACTCCAAATATACTGACTGAGGCATTCAATGTTATTAATAGCAAGACGCGTTATCCAATGATTCTTTACCATATTCAAGCAACAATTATATCGTTTCCACGTCCAAATGTAAATCGAATACAATAAATGAACTTAGCAAGAAGCTGCATTTTGATTTCAACTCATCAAACAACCTGTTGCTCCATTATACATGTATACAGATTCTCCAGCAAATAAACAGTAAGAAACATATATACATTCCATCCCCAAGACGAAGGCATCCAGTATAAAATTTAAATAAAAGCTTTTCCCCCGTCAAAATATGCAAGGCACACAAGCCATGTACACAAATACATATATTAAATTAGATGTTGTGACTTTTGTGGCTTGAAAAACACTCAAGGAACGCCAAGGCCCGCGGCAAACTAAATTATACTTAAACGAAGTTAGGAAGCTATACCCGCTACTCAAGGTTTTTTACATTAAATTTAATGTCAAAAAGCCTCTGGTATTCAAGGCTTCTTTATGTTACAGGATTACAAATATTTACAATTTATGGGATCGCAGAAACAATATTTTATAGTAAATAAAAACACAATACCATTTATTTTTACAAATATTTTCGGTTGGTTTTATATTTGTATTTTTATTTAAAGTGCCAGTAAAAACGCAGCTTAAAGCTAAAAGTTAGACTCTGTTTACACTTTTAACGCTTTTGTTTTTAACATTACACCCAAGTAAATCATTTCTCTCTCTCTCTCTAGCATTCCGTTCCACTCGGTCTTTCTAAATATCTCTCATGATCCAATCCAATCCTTTTTTACGATTAATACACATTACAAAAGTGTCCTCGCTTGAGACTTTTTACGCTTACTTGAGCCTAACACAAATTTCATCGTTTTAGTTCATTAAATCTTGCAAATTTTCGAACCAAAATATGTTTTTGCCAGCAAAATAGGATTTATTTTTTGTGTAAAATTAATTTTTTTCATGTTTTTGCGCATTGTTCAAGTCTTTTCTTTTTTTTTTAATTTTATGTTTTTATGTTCTTCGGTTTTTTTTTAATTGAATCTTAAACTCAGTTCAAAGTAAGTTCCTTTTTGGTTTGGATCAAGGGCTAGGGCTATGGGTTATAGGAAATATCCCACAAGGGAGGTTTCTAGGGGGTTTTTTATGTCTTAAAAACAACTTTCGGCTTAAACTTAGCTTGAAACACAGTCAAACATTTATCGATTTTCGTGTTTGACTCGCACCCACGGACTGCACAGACTATTTACAGATTTTACAATTACAGGAATAGTTTTAAAAACTAAATATATACGTATGCTTGTGAATATAGCTAACAAAAAAATGTAGTTTAGATTTTTGTTTCCCAAAGAAATCGTACAGGAAATGATTAACTTCGGTAAGCCTAAATTAAAATAGGAAAAATAAATTTCGCAGGCCGAAAGGTAACAATATGCTCTATTTATAATAGCTAAAATTGATTCATAATCCTAATTACAATCTGGCATGCACTGATCATACAAACGCTTACTCGTTTAGCTTACATCGAAATGATTAAAATGTTAATTAATGTTTACTTTAATCTCTCAGCTGGCGTGTGTGTGACTGTGTATGTTGAGGAAATGTGTATGTTATGCGGAAACTACTATTGCATTCTGGTTATGGTTTCTGTATGCAGGTATACCTTGGCAATGGACTCATTTAGCTTTATGGCATTTGATGTGACAATTAATTAACTCACTGAACTGTGTGTGAATGTGTTTGTTTACCGACTTAAATTAGTTGTTTAGGTGTTTGTTCATGAAACATCGAGTTCCTTGGAATTTACAAACGAAGCAAATATAGTTTACAATTCATATATAAATATACTATATATTTTTCTCGTAATAATCTTAGTGTTTTGTTTAATTTGCTTTATGTTTTACGACTAAAATAAAATAGGAAGAACAAGCTTTGGTTATAAAAGAACAAGAAACAAATCATTGCGAAGGATTAGGTGAAGTGAATGTTAAATGCGACGAAGTGAACACAGATGAAATAACAAAAAATAATAGGCATGCATGAAGATGAAGAATGGTTGAGAGTTTTGATGTAGACATTCTAAAATAGTTGTAAATTAGGTTAACAAAGGGTAAGCTCTGCTCAATCGCTATACGTATGGGTGTACATTTATGGGCAAAGTGCTCGGTATACATAAGTTAAGCTTAGGGAGGCACAGCAGCAGCAAAAGCGGCATGGGCTTGGCAAGCTGCACGCAAGCAGGCGGCGCACCAAATTGAATATTTAAATTTTTATTTATTTTTTTTTTGTTTTTACTTTATTTTACTTTACGATTTCCTGAGTGTTTTGTTGGTTTTTAGAGCTACAATTTTTCAAATCTCTCTTCAGATGTTCTAGGTTGTGGCATTTGATGTGTGCTTTTTATTTTTCTCTTTTTTTGGGCTTGGTTTTCACTGCTTTTCACTGCTGCTCAGTCTTGACAAAGTCTTACTGTATTTCTCATTTTGTATTTATCGTTTCGTTTCGTTTGCTGGAACAGGATTTATAAAAAATATATATAGAGTGTGTGTATAAAATGTTTGCTTGATGGCATACAACTAGGCCCTAATTGGTAGCTTTAATGGCAGTGCGGCAGTTTCCTTTGGTGCGCCGCCCTGCTCACGCTGCCCGGCAACGAGCGAATCTCGGGGGAAATGTCAACGAAGGTTATGTACAATAGTTCAGGACGCGAAACTAATAACAGAGCAAAGCATGGGAAACGTTAAGGATGAGTTAGCACTTAATATTTACAAATTTCTTTGTATTTCTGGAACTGCTTCGCAGGCGCTGCCAGGACATTTAAGGTAACACGGGGCCAGGTTACAGGTTACTAATGTACGCTTCCTTCCGATCCTCCTCCTCGAACTAGAGCCACAATCAGTTCTTGACCTTGTCCTCCACACTAATGCTGGCCAGTGTCTTTTTGATGCGCAGAGCCGTTAGGCGGGCCACGGGATTGGGGTACCAGCACTCCTTCATCACCTTGGCCATGTTGTGGAGCACGTCAGAGGCGTGCCAGCGATTTGGAATATTTGGGCGGCTCTTTTCAATGCAAACGACCTGCAAACAAAACATAGATGTAACCAGAAATCCATAGATTTCATTTCTAGCATCAAAAGCTTACCTTCTTCATCTCCTCAATGCTGGGATCCGGCTGCACGGCATCGTAGTAGGGCAATTGGTACTCATCGTAGATCATGCCCATGTTACAGCGACGTGCAATCTCCCAGAGTATCAGGCCAAAGGCATACACATCCGCTCGCTTGTACGAGTCAAAGTGCTGGGCATTCATGCTCTCGTCCAGCACCTCGGGTGCCATGTATCGCTTGGTGCCGACGCGATGCGTTGACGGTATGTCCACTGAGTCATCCTTTTCCACATGCCGCACGGCCAGACCCAAATCCCCAATGGCACAGCTCAGGTTCGACTTCACCAGTATGTTCTTAGACTTGAGATCGCGATGGGCAATGGCCGGCTTGCCGCGCGTGCCCACAATATCCATGTGCAGATGGGCCAGACCCGTAGCAATGCTCAGCGACATGTTCAGCATGGTGTTGGTGTCCACCGTGTGCGTGGTCAGATAGTCAAAGAGCGATCCGTTCTCATGGTAATCGGTAACCAACCACAGCTGGGTCCAGGTTCCGTTGTCTGAACAGGAAAGTGTTTCGAAGAGAAGAATTAGTATTACGGAAATGTCTGCTGGCACAGGCTGATAGGCTCACCCTTGTTGTCTGCAGCTATGAAGCCCAAAATGTTCTCGTGCCGAAGCATTACCGTCTGATAGATTTCAGCCTCACGGAACCAAGAGCATTCCTCTCGGCTGGAGAAGATCTTAACCGCAACGTTCTCACCGCGCCAGCGTCCACGCCAGACCTCGCCAAAGCGTCCCTTTCCAATTACATGACACAGCTGCACCTGGCGTGCAATGGAACGCTGCACCAACAGTGGCAGGCCAGCTAAAAGGAAGCAATCGGAATTAGTTTCTGGATGAAGGAAATAGGCGGCAAACACCGCCATGGAACTCACCCGAACCCGAACCAGATGTCGTCATCTCGATAATGTCGTGTATGGTTGTGTTTCCATTCAGTATGGGATCGTACACTGAATCCTCCTTGGCAAACGGCCTGCCGCTGGCCAAGCGCTTGCGACGTTGACAGTAATACCAGGAGCTGGTACCCGAGACACAGATGAGAAGTGTGATGCCCAAGATGATGCCCACCAACTCCCAGCTGCTCAGGTGTCGTGAGGGCATAAGATCTGGTGGAGTCGAAGGGAAGAAGCATTAGTATTTAGGCCCGCAAAGGAAACTCCATTGAGATGTGCGAGAATTAATGGAAAATAAATACAAAGAGTATGCAGAATGTTAGTCAGTCATGCAGTGGAAGCAGTTAACAGGTAAATGTGCGTGAAAACAGATAGAAATCAGGGTGCAAAACGAAACGAAACAAATCCAAACCCATAAGTTCATTCCAGACACGGTTAGGGGGATTAGTAAAACTTAAATTTATGTACAAAAAACAGCACTGACCTGCACATAATTATTTGGAGTTATTTACAAACCTTGGCATGGCACGACACGAGCTTAAAAACTACTTCAAAACTACGAAATAATGTTAAAAAGGGCAAGGGAAAGGGATATTCCCTTTGTGTACTTTTTTGGCTGTTTCACGGAGAAACAAAACGAACCAAGTCCAAACCCAATTCCGAACAGAAATATGCCGCAGACGAACAAACTCATACATACAGGTACAAACCTCCCACTGAACGAACACAAAAGTGCAATGGAAATGAGCGAACCACTACGAATTGAATTGAATTGAAACCGAAATGCCCTCACAGAAAATTAAATAAAAATTAATTAAGATATGGTGATGCTAAAAAATAACTAAGGATTTAAAATCCCATACAATTGGTTTTAAAGTTTTGCTACACAAAAAATGAGGTATAAAACTTGTTATGAATCTTTCTTCTTTTACAATTTATTATTTTTTCATACGGTTTTGAGACTTGTTTAAAAAATTTCAGCACTTTTTATGGAGTAATTTAAAAGTCTGGAGTATGCAATATTTAAAAATGCCAAGAGACTAGCTTTGGGAATTGGTAAATTCCTTTATTCCTGAGACAGTTTCTTTAGAACAATTTAAAAATACAAAAATTATAAATGGATCCTAAATCTTATAAGTAAAACGAATAAAATTTACATTTAACAAAATATATTTATTATAAATAATTTAATTTCTTTTGGGAAACCCAAGATGTGGCCTAATGGAACTTCTGTGAGGGCAATAAGTATGAAAAAGCGGCAGACGGCGGGCAAAAATGCGGCCATTAATGAATGAAATGAGAGAACGTTGACTGCTGCTGCTGTTGTTGTTGTTGCTGCTGCTGCAAGTGCAACTGCAACAGCAGCTTTGGCAGCGGCAGTGCACATGAATGAATGGCGAAACTGCATAAACACAAAAAGGGCAGACACAAATACACACTCACACACACAGACAATTAGGGGAGTGGGCGAATACAGGGGGCTGGGGTGGGGCCAACAAAGGCACCCACCCCGTCTTCTCCTTGGGCCCTTGGTTGCTGCTGCCGGCGGCGGCCCTTGAGACAGGTTTGTTGTTGCCACGCTGAATGCCTTGCTTACTTCCTTCTCAAATGCGTTTTAACAAGTCAATGCGATGACGACGATGATGACTCAAAAGGTCAGGTCAGCAGACAAGCCCACAAAACGATGCAGCGCCGCGTAGAAGTTGACAGGTGAAAGGTGGCGTTGGTGGGTTGGTGGGTTGGCGGGCCAGCAGACGAGGCCATAGACAAGGTAACAATGCAGTGCGTGTGTAATACACATGAGATGTGCCAAAGAAAAGTCGACGTACAAACAAGGGGAAAACAACGAAATAATAGTATGAGAGTAATTTAAAATATAACCCTGTTCCCGATTTCATTATGAGTTGTATTTCGAAATTTAGTTTAAGTTTGGCAGAACATTTATTCTATGCAAAAATTATATTTATTATAATAATAAAAAAATACTTGTAAGCATTTAATATTTCCCTGCATTTTTAGTTATTTTTAAAGGGTTCAAATAATATTTCTAAGCTTAGCTTTCTTTCCAATATTTCCCTATCATTATAGAACACTTTAAAGATTATAAAACAAATGGAAAAGACTTGCAAATACCTAAGAACTTTAACAATTATACTATAATTTCCTTACCATTACATAATTTAAATAAATAAATAATAAATTTATTAGAAACTTCAACGATTTAACTTCAGAGGAGTTGAACTCAGGAACAGGGCATATTCTTCTCTTACACCTATTCTCCCCTCTCGAAGGACGAACAAGGACGTGGACGTGGACGAGCGAAGGGGCATGTGGCTTGGGGGGAAGGGCAGGTGGGCGCAGAAAGCGTGGGTGTGTGTGTGTGCAAATGTGTGTGTGTCAGCCAGGTACATATGCTTATGCGTATATATATGTATATATTCCTTTCTTGTATGAATTCAATGTGTTACAAATTTGAGTATACCAAGGAGAGAAAAAAAAGACAAAAACTACGCAAATGAGGTGGTGCAATGGCATGGGCGTGGCTGCGCTTCGATGGCTGGTGGTGGGATATATACTTTTTTGTGTTTTGGGTGGTTTCTGGTATTGCTGGTGCATTGCTGATCTCACCTGGTAGGACACCACTGTAATTCTCACGCGTATTGCACATATCTGTGTTGCAGCACCTTGTGGCGGCTGTCAGCGAATTGACTTTGCACGAGCTCGGATCATCGGGTGGCAAGTGGCCTGCTTGCAGGCATCTACATACATAATATTTAGTTGGGGTTTGCGTTTAACTACTTGGTTGCTTTAGCTGGTGTTTGGTTTTAGTAATACATCTAATAAGTTAGGTTCTAGGGGTATTATTTTGGGGGATTAAAGATTAGCACTTGAGTTGTTCTTGTTGTTGCTGTTGTTGTTTGTTGCGGTGGTTGTGCAGTTGTTGCGAAGCAGCCTTTGTTACCACTTAAAAGCTACAAATTTAGCAGAGCCAGGAGAGCCATGGGAAGAGTAAGGGTCGGGGAGGGGGCCAGGTGGTGGATACATTTTCAGCTGCAGCAGGTGGATTCCATTGTGTTTTCAGTGCAGAGGCAATAAGCAGAGTCGGTGGGATATCACAAAACCCGGGAGAATGTTTGGGGGGGTGGGAGAAACCACTGCCAAATGTGGGAAAGGTGGGAGATATATTTCTATGCGAGGTCAGTTTCCTAATTCAAGGCTAATAAAAACCAAGGGAACACAATATTCTCTGCAAGATCTAAATAGTCATGAGAAAACTTCGAGACAGATAGAGCACACTTTCAGTTCGATACCTTTTTGATAGTAAATAGTGGAAAATCTTGCAGAAAGTGCAACTTTCCTCAATGAAACCTTGCCAGAGGGAAAATCGAATCCCCTTAAGTGGAAAGTCAGATATAAGTACATATAAAGTATCTACAAACTACAAACATTCGATTCGACTTTGCATAGATACTTGGGCATGCATAGAGTTACGTGTAATTTATTAGGATAAGGTGTAAGCTGGATATTCCGTAGAAGATCTAGGGCGTGTGTGTGTGTGTTGTGTGTTCCACAGGGAAAGCAAAGAGTAAAGTAAGGAAACAATAAAGGGAGGAGTACAGGAGGAGGCCCGAAAAGCGAATAAAAAAGTGTAAATAGTTAGGGTAAATAGTAAACTCTGAGCCTAAACGAAATATAAATAAAAACAGACTACTCTAAACCAAAAAAAAAAAAAATCTATATATATATTATTACAGATTATTTGATTATTTATTATTATTATTTTTTATTGCAGATGCAGTGCATATAATTAGGCAGAGAGTGTTTGGTTGTTTTAGAGAAAGAAAAGTGCAAACTAAGGAGAGAAATTGTATTGTTGTGTGTTTTGGTTTTTGTTACTTGAACGTTGCTGTACCTTTTTCAAATATCCTCTTCATTATCTCATTCTTATTGCAGAAGTCATTCTTACAACACTCAATCCTATATATATCGTACTTGATGCTACTGGTGAGGCACTCGAAGGGAGTACGCCGCATATCGTATTTCGTATCCATGCATCTATTTGCAATCGTTTTGAATACATTTTTTACGAATTTATGGGGTCGCGAGGGGTAGCGAAGGAGGGGCGGGGAAGAGAGAGAAAACATAACAATTAAAAAACAAATTAGTATTGCTTTGGCATTGGTTGTTGGTTGGTTTTTTGTTTTTGGCCGCTGCTGCTTCTGCCGATGCTGCGGCCGCTCTGTTTGCTGGACGGTGTGTGTCTTTCGGCTTGTGTTGCTAATTGAGATTTCAGTCTGGTTAGTAGCAATAAAGGTATTATAATTATATTTAAAACGAATTATAAAACGCCGCTCTAGTTCTCAGAAGGAATATTCATTAGTAGTGCTCTGCATTTGCGGGTTATGATCATCTCAAAACTTCAACTCAACGGGCAAACTTGGGTGGAAAGCAGTCCAAGGAACGATCAAACTGGGCAACTCTTTTGTTTGTTTTTGCTTTTTGCGAACGACGTGCGAGTGAACAGAGGGACAGAGAGGTAGTTGGGAGTCACGAGTCATAGAGAAGGGGTTTTTTTTTTGGAGAAGCGAAACACGTGCAGAAGCGCACGCACCTTCGACGGTCACAGACGCCAGCCGCCTGTCCTCGAACTCGATGTGCGAGGGATTCAGCCTGGTCGGCTTGCTTCTTTTGATCAAGGGTCGTAGATCCCGATTGCAGAAGTCGCGGTCGTTGCAACAGGCATGTCCACCACGCCGGGCCACCGGACGGGCGGTGGGTCCGCCATTCCTGCCCTCATTGCACCAGATGAAGCGGCCCGGCGGAAAGCTCTGCGACATGTTCAGGCATCTGCAGGCCGCCGCAGACCATAAAGACACACATCACATTCATTGGTGCTGCTAACTCTCGGGGGGAAAGTGCTAACCTAAGCAACGTGGGCGGGACTCACCTGAAACTGAATAGTATGGTCTCGTCCCCTGTCTTCTCCACCGACGTGAAGCAGTAGCCATCCGTCTCGCATATGTAGTTCGTTTCTTTGCAGATGTCGCAGTGGCACTTGATAAGTACTAAGGATCAAAGAGAAAAAGGGAAGGATTAACTTTAAGTTTAAATAATTAAATAAAATTAGAGAAACTAATGATTAACAAGAAATAGTACCCTTAAAATTTAAAATTGTATTATTGTATTCCAAATTGTTGCTAAATTTGGCTTTATTCCTCTTTATTTTTTATATGGTAATAAATATACATATTACCAATCATTGTTTTTTAATGACAAATCTGAATTATATCAAAAAACCTAAAATAAAATTTTTCTATGGGCTTTAAATCGATATTTTCACATTATAATTTCTTTAAAAATAAAAGATAAAAACAATAACTTTAAAAAGAAAATAAAACAGAGTTATTGGCCGGAAATCTGACATTAAATATCATTTTTGTGTTACAAGGGGTAAACTAATACGATAAACCCTACAAATTAATTAATACACAAGTGCAAATCATAAACATTTTTCTTTGGGTGATGAAACTATAAATTTAAGCGTTTGGTGTAAATATGAATTAGCACAAATAATACTTAATTTCATAAGAAATATACAAAATTACAATAAGCTCTTAACTAGTTAAAAAATTCGTATATAAACAGGACATTTTTTTGGCCCTTCTGAAACCGCACCTTATCCTAGCGATTTAATTTGTAAAATAAACATATTTTCCAATAATCTAGACGTTATTCAATCCCACTTCTCGTTTTCATATCCGATTGAGGCAAATCAATCAATTAGGTGCTGGCAGAAATTAACTAATTAGAGAACGAACAGCTCCATAAATCACACGCTCGCTGATTGGCATCTCCTTTGCGGGATTTGCCATAACCATGCCCAGGGGGCACCTGGACGAACACATGCTCGCCCAATAGACAGACACCGCCACAGCAACGGCCACATCCAAAATCCACCGACACCGCCGAGAGCGTGATGAAACAAAAACAAAACCATTTAGCATTAACAAAGCAGACGCGGAGAAGACAAGTGCAAAGTGGAGGGCCAGACAATGCGACCAGTTTTCCCTTTCCCCCGGACTCCGGGCATGGTGCTTAGGCCTTCATTTTTTTTTTTTTGCGCCGACTGCAGTTGCAAGTGCAACGAGTAAATGCATCCAGACGTGGGGGTGTCTGCTGGCAAAGCAGCGTTGGAGTGGGCCACGAGAGCTGTCTGGCTCAGCTCATTGACACCGCGCCAAGCTGACGTCACGAGATGGAAATGGAATCGGAGACGGAGAAGGCTTTTTAGGAGTATACAGAGTCTTAGAGGTGTTACAGTCACGCGAGATGCACTTGGAAAAAAATTCTTCAAAGAATAATTAAATTGGCATTTAATAAAGTCCTTAATTTATTTAACATGGGGAATCCTTAACATTTATATCTAAAGGGTACTTTTTAATTGAAAAAACTACCTTCTTTGTTTCATTTTTTAAGAATTCAATTTGAGAAGAATTAAAAATTTAATTTCAGTAACGAATTAATTATAAACTTTAAGTCCCTCTGCGAGTATGCTTGCCCTGAACTTACTTTCTGGCTTCTTGGCGCTGGGCTGGGCAACGTAGACGGGCAGCTGGGTGGCAGCGGCCGTAGCAAGAGCTCCAGGTCCGTCGCCGTCTTGCGGCAGCAGCATGGCCACAGCACTGCTGTTATTGTTGTTGCTGTTGTTGTCATGACTCCTGTTATCAGCGGAGAGCGACGACGATGGCGACTGATAAGCCTGGCCAGCTGTTCCATTTGCCGCCCTTACCGCTGGCGCCCTGGTCGGCTGCCAATTGACATTGGCGCGAGATGCAACTACGGGCTCGACAGCGGTCCGGGAGCCATTCTTGCTAGTGTCCAGCACCCATTCGACGGGGGAGGCTGCATGGGTAGATGGATTTCATGGAATTTAGGTTAGTTTCGCACCTGTTTTGGTGTTTGGGTTTCGTGGGATAAAGCGGGATGTGGAGAGCACAACTCACCGACAACGGCGACGGCGAGCAGAGCGCCCAGGAAGATTAGCCGGTGCACAGATAACATGTTTTGTGCGCGCATCGATAGTGCGATTCGAGCGCTATGTGCCTATTGTTATTGTTTGCTGCTTTGGGGCTTTTCTTTTGTTTTCCACGATCGCACGCACACGCACACACATGGGCATAAACAGAGCGCGGCGCAAGTTCAAAGTCTGGAGCCCGTGGATTTCACAGTGTTTTCGCGAAAGCAACAGCAGCAGCAGCAGAACCAGAAGCAGGCACTGCCCCAACAGGAGAAGGAGCAGGAGGCGGAGAAGGACCGCAGACAGCCACTAATTGGCCCCGAATTGCGCATTTATCGGGTAGGACACGCGCCCGCCGATTCTCATATTTTGCGAGGGCATCTCTGTCTTGCTTTTAATATGTTCTGCAAGACTTTGAAAATGGCCAATTGGCCCACCGAAACTAGAACTAGAACTTCACACCACTCCGCCCAATTTGGATGGAAAAACTGCTTCACATTTCACGGACGAGGCGAGGGCGACTTTTCAGGCGGATTTTCATCACGTGATTTCAGTCGGACACACGGCCGATTGGTAATAATTTCGTATTCAGCGCGGTGCCCGGCACTTCGAGGTGTCTTGTCCGTCCGTTTGTTTGTATTAATTGCCTTTATTTTATGTTAAATATACAAATTTTGTGCAGCGAAAAATCCGCGTTTGTGTGTGTGGATTTGCAGTGTGACCGAACCTTTGCGAGTGCGACCTGCCGTTTCTGCGAATCGTTTTCTCCGGGTCGTTTTGCAACACAGATTTCGGATTCATCGCGAAATCTGGCGGCGCTCCCCCACCGCCCACACAATAGATTTATTTCATTGGAAAATAGCTTGTTATAATTTAAAAATGGTCAAATTTTGGTTTTATTCTAAAATAACTTTATTTCCTACAACTGCAGGTACCAGGAAAGTGCCCAGGAATCCAATCATAACAGAAATGCGGAGCGAACATCGTGAATTTCACACTGTGTTTCGGTCGGCTAGTGCTTTCCTATTGCCACAACAGACTCAAGATGGTCAAGGGCGGCATGCCGGGCTCGGCACCCTTCCTAAAGCCTGCGGAGATTGACAAATAATTAGAATTCATATCCCACAACAAATGTAAGCAAGTGCTTCTTCTTCCCAGCCGCGTGCGGGACCAGGAAAAACAAGAGAAGCAACTTACCCAAATATAAAACAAACGGCACGAATCCCCAGTGGAATGTGGTCTGCAGGGCACCGACGACGACTCCCAGACGCTCCTTGACTCCCTCGGAAAGCTCCATTTTCGTAAATATCAGATATTTTTTTCTCTGCGAATTATGAAATAAAATCCAATGAACCAACTAGAGGTGCAAGAGCGTTTATAGCGATGTTTTTATGGTACATCGATAAATACTTACTTTTACTAGGAATAATTGGATCCTTTTTTTGATTTATTCTGAAAATTGCCGCACGAATATGATTCAAAAGGTTCTGAATTTTATAATATTAGACTGACGACAATTTCAAAGAATAGTTCTGAAAGTTGTGACCAGGTAAACGTCGAAAGGTCGATTGTAATTCTTCGATTGTTGGATTGAACGAAAGTATGGCGGCTTATTCGAAACGTTGTAACCATTTACTGGTTAATAATATTTACATTTTCTAAACAATATCACATGCTAATTGGCTGCATCCATTTCTATTAAAAAACTTTGATTTCCCGAGATCTGAGAGGCTCCACTCTCTGTGTTGTAGAATAAACGGCGCTCAAAGCCATCCTTATTGATTATGCCGATGCGCACCACTCCGCCGGAACTTCCATCCCGGTAAATGGCGTGCTGTACAGCTGTGAAGGGTAAAGGGTATTGCTTTTATTTTAAACAAAGGGACAACGTCACACCCACCCTTTTTGACGAATTCGACACAGTCTTCCTGCTCCATGTTGGGTTTGTGGTGCTCCTTCACATAGCCGTAGATAAAGCTCGATCCGGAGCCACCAATGGTGCAAGGATCTCGGATCATCATACCTCCCAGCGGAACGCTGTACACCTGCCCGCCGCTCTGCTCATCCCATCCGGCTACAATGATGCCGGCGAGCAGTGAGTCGCGATAGTTGTAGCAAAAGTTGCGGAACTCAGAGGCGGCCTCCAGGACGAGAGCCTCCTTGTCCGTTCGGTTCTCGTGGTAGTTCAGTGAGTAGGCCACGATGTCGGCGATGGCCTGGGTGTCGGCGGCGGAGCCACTACGGCAGCAGTATATCTTATCAGTGATGCGGGTCAGCTTGTCGGTCACTCGATTGGTCACATAGGCTCCAGCACTGGTGCGGGAATCCGCTCCAATCACCACTCCTCCGTCAAACTCCACAGCCATAATAGTGGTCTGGAAGGTTGGATGATTATAGGGTGTTGTGGTAACGCCTTATTTCTTCAATACTCACGCCAGTGCTAACCGGCATTTGGGTATAATCAAAGTCAAAATCAGGATCCATTTTTAATTTACAATTTACAATACAATTTTCAATTAAATTCTTCTTGTTTGAATGACAAATAATATATGGATATGTGATTTAGTAAAAAAACGTTATTTTATTCAAATGCAATGAATATTATCGCCTTTTTTAAACTTCACAAATATCGATAGTCCCATCGATATTATTATAGCTCTACCAACACGCGGAACATTTTGTTTTGGTTTCTACAAAAATTTATTAAAACAAACAACAAATGGCATATGTGGCGCTGAGTGAGGCGGAGAAGACCTTTATCCTTCATGGCGTGGAGGTGAGCTACTCAGACGTCCTGGAGATTCCTTTACTAATTTGTTTTTAGGAGGACTTTCGATGCGACGGTCGTTCTCGGAGGGATTACCGACCCATGGAGCTGGAGACGGGGCTGGTGAGCAACGCTAGTGGCTCTGCCCGCCTCCGCCTGGCCAATACAGACATCTTAGTGGGCGTTAAAACGGAGATAGATGTTCCCGATCCACTGACGCCGGATTTTGGGAAGCTGGAGTTCTTTGTGGATTGGTAAGAAGATCGGGGAGGACTTATGTCTACCATAGTTCTCACGTTCATACTCCTTGCAGCTCGGCCAACGCAACACCGGAGTTCGAGGGGCGCGGAGGCTCGGATTTGGCTCAGGAGCTGGTGTTGTCCCTTCAGAACGCCTACGAATCCCCGCTAGCATTTGACTATCGCACCTTGTGCCTCATCCCGGGTCAGCAATGCTGGAAGCTTTATATAGACATTTTGGTAAGGCTCTCAAGTAAGCTTTGGTTTCGTTTTGGTGACCTCTGAACCTGCAGATTTTGGAGTGCGGCGGCAATCTTCATGATGCAGTTTCCCTGGCCGCCAAGGCCGCACTTTTCAATACAAAGCTGCCCCGTGTGACCGCCACCCTCCTAGATGCCGGCATAACAGACCTCATCATATCGGACAATCCGTACGACTGCACCCGAATTGGAACGGACTCTGTGCCCCTGCTGGTCACCGTCTGCAAGATTGGCGACTTCTGCCTTGTGGATCCATCGGCTGAGGAAGAGGTGTGCAGCACCGTCAGCATGGTTGTGTCTGTATCAATGCGCAATGGCGAGGCCTTTATATCGGGTACCCATCTGACGGCCGGGGGCGCTATGCATCGGGATACCATGCGCAATTGCCTTCAACTAGGCCTGTCAATCGGCGAGCACCTGGACACTCTGCTTACAAAGATGCTTAAGCAGGAGCAGGAGCGCGTGGGACCCAAGCGGCCCAAGACAGTTGGTTTCCTTAAATAAAACTTCTGTTGCCTTAAAGTGAAAATTTACTATTTACTTCAACAACTGACTGACTGAGCACAGTACTGCTCTCTTTAGTTTTAAGGCTAAACGCTATATGCTGCTGCTGCTGCTGCGATCACCAGCTACTGCTCTTTGCGCTTCTTTGTCTGCCTAGTGGCCGGAGCCGGCTTCTTCTCCTTGGGCTCAGGCTGCTTGCCCGTCAGCAACGAAGTCAACATCTCGCTGATCTCGGGCATGTCGTTACCCATCTGTGGAGCATGGGAAATACAGCATTAGTCTTATTGAACGTATCTAGAAGGTTTTTGGGAATTACCTTTGGGAACTGCAGGTTATCGATCTCCTTCTTGGTCTCGGGATCATTAATCATCTTGGGCAGCACCAGCATAAGCAGCAGGGGCAGAACCATCATCAGCACCATAGGGCTGAACAGGAAGTCGGTAATCTGCAAATAGAAGGTTCTAGTTTTCCTCAAGAATATTTACGAAATTGAGATTACTTACCTTCCACTGCTCCCTTGTCTGGAAGTATTTGAAGGGCATCAGGGGCTTCATTCTCAGCGGATACGGCACCTGCATAATTTGCGCCGGCTGGACAAAGTTCACCTTGCGGGCACGGAACTTTCCCTTCGGGTTGATCTCGACGCGAATCTTAAAATGAGAATGAAAGGGTCAACGGCGTCACCTTCAGAATGCTTCTCGCCACTTACCGGCTCGTAGAACACATCAGGATGGTGGACATCTAGGATATAGCTGCCGGAGGGCACTCCGCTGATCAGGAACTGGCCATCCTCGCGCACGAATCCCTTGAACTCGCCGTCGTTGATGGAAACGGTCACCTCAGTCTGCCATTTGGATGCCTCCTTATTCACAGGCGAACCAGGACCTCTCGGAATGATACTGTCTGGCGGCGAGACACGGCCTTCGATGGTGTACAGGCCGGAGACCTCATCTACCAGCTCGTCCTGGCCGATGACCACTTCACCGCTGCCGAGGGCGAGCAGGGCCGCGAAAACAATACAGGTAACCCACATTTTCTGTCAATTACGATTTTTTCATGAAAATCATCCAATTAGAGCGGAAATATTCTCGATGTCACCAGCGATAGTACCGATGATTTTAACAATGGCCATAAATCGATACATAAAAATATTAAACTTTAATTATTTATTTATTTGGTATTTTAGTATATTTAATTTATTCTTTTAATAATATTATTAGTTTAATCATTTATTATAGCGTATAACAGTGATTGTTTTCTTTTACAGAAATTAACAGTCACAATTATTTTGCCCAGGTGACCGTTACATAGCGTTCAATGGCGTTGGCGGCAATATGATTTAAATTTAAATTATAATTCTCTTCTGTCACTTAAAGACTGTTTATTTTTTTTAATTTTCCTTAAGTTTTAATTCCAGCGAAAATTTTACTTTTTGTTAATTGTTAAAAATAAAAAATATATATATTTAAAGTTTTAATTTGGTTGGCTATATTAAAACGAAAGCGCCATCTAGCGTTTGAACTATAGCTTGTGGCCGAGAGTAAAGAGAGGAAAAGGGCGCCATGGATTTGAAATTTTAAATGGCAAATTGCAAAAATGAAAAATCATATTTTGGCCAAAAATATACGAATTTTAATTTGGAAACGATGGGCAAATGATTTTAGCTTTCAATTTTCAAAGAAAAAATGTGCGAACTTAGCTTCTTTAAGCTTGTTTGATTAGATTTACATTTAAATTCGAGTCCTTTAGTAAGATGCTAGTTAAACTGAAAAATTTACTGTAAATATAAAATATTATTATTAAGATTATTAGTATATAGCTTAAAGCGTGAGGAAAAGCATATGCTCCCGTATAGAATCTCGCCAGTTATATTTAAATTGTTTAAATAAATAAGATTGTGACATGTAGTGATCTTCAGTCTCCTACTTTTCATGTTTCCTGACACACATGCTTTCAGAGATTTGAAAAGAGATCTTAATTAAACACTTACAATATATTCAATATATCCAATTCTCTTTTCAAGAACCTAAAAGCTCGCTATGAGCTGGACTATCGATACCTGGCGGAGGCACCAGTATTTGGTTGTTTCTCGGCGCTATTCCACGCTCTCCGACGACTCACTGGCTCCAGTCGTTGGCGGCAGTTCGTGGCGTTCGGTTTACTAAACTTGCAGCTCCATCGGTGGAGGAGTCCATTGAACGAAACATAAACAGAAAAAAGCTAACTCAGCTTACGCGCTGATATTCGAACATTGTTGACGGCGATTTTAGGTTAGTGCGTGTGCCTTGACAAACGGGTTTCCAGTCTTGAGCCTGAGTTATTCGCAATGAATGGGTTCTACCTGTGCGCAGGTGTGCACACGAAAAGTGCCACATGCCTCATAGAATAATATACAATTGAAAGGCAGCAAGCTGTCGAAAGTGAACTTAAACCTCGGCCTGATCTGGAGTCAATGGGATATGGAGATAAACTTGAAGCAGATTCCCTAATCAGTTCATAAAAATTCCAAAGTTAATGCTTTGAGCCGCTGCGTTGTTGTTTCTTTCCGACTCAGCTATGTCGCATGTACTACAGTGAAACCGGTTTCAGCTCGGAATTTAACGATGCTGAGATCACAGGCCGCCCTCTTTCCCACTCCCCTTTCGGCGATTGCATAGATTTATTTTGTTTTTTCGCACAAACATTTCAATGGCAAGACGCAATGCAAGTCTTCTAGCACAATGGAGGTGTATATATCATTAATTAAGCAAGTTTGTAGTGAGCAGTGAGTGATGTCAAGCGTCGCGTCGCTTTGCGCCTGCGCAAAGATGGTGATGTAAACAAGGCACGGAGCGGTGGACATTCGGTCTTATCTCGGAACGTGCCTTGGTCCCTATTCGGGATTGAGCACAGAGAAACACACACACTCCCGGCCACACTTCCAGGGCCTTACGCAACTGCAACTGCATTTACTGACAAATCAACTGTGACAGAGCCACTTTCTACGCTTCGTACCTGTTGCCATAATTAGCGACAGCTCCACAATTGTTACAGTTTCTGTTTTTCCCGTCTGGAGTACTCCTCCGGTCATATTCAGACGATCTGTGTTACGCTCCGTGATGTCATCTAATGGCGATTTTATGTGCATATTTCGAATCAATAAACGAGTCGTTAAGCAAGCCGCTTTTCTCACCGCATTTTCCAAAGCTTTACAGCCCCGAGCACACCTGCTCGTATCTCAGACAATTAATTCTTACTTAGCTGACGACGACAGTGAACTTATTTTAAAGGAATTTTAGCCAAGCAATCAATAAATGCCAAAAAACATGGAGTGGATTTAATGTTGTGACCTCCATTTGAAGGTTGAAGTAGTTTTAGAGATCTGAAACATTACAAAGGTTTGGGAATTCCTAACCAAACTCCTTAAATATATGGCATCAACTAGTAGCTGATAGTTAATGGAAGGGCAAGGAACCGAAAAGCAATTTTCTGTCATGCTTTCCACCTATAGACTAAGCGTTAATTTAGGACCCCTTTTGACACATGCCAGTCCAGTTGATTGAGCAAATGTTGATCAATCTTTTTCCGTATGCAAAGACCCCAAACCAAGTCCTTCTATATAGAAACCACCCCAGGCAGAGACCTCCTTTGGTTAATTCACTACTCATTCGGTGGGAGAAAGGGTCATCGAGCTGCTTGGATACCTGGAAAAAAGGCACCAGGGCGGAGTGCTAACCCAGTTTACACAAGTGCTGGCACGCGATGTCCGGCCAAGATTGGCTGCAATGGCCAATTGCCATGGCAAAGGAACTATGCTGACCACCTTGACCGGGTCCCCACCACCACCATTCCCCCACCTGGGGTCAAAAGCCAATACTAGCTTTTGGCGTTTGCCACAAAATTACCGGAATTACCCAGAAACGACGACACACGCTTAATGGCTGATAAAGGGGGTAAAAATACACGGTGATATAGGCTTGTTTTCTATCTGTGATTGGGTGATAAAAACTAGGACTAACCAAAGTCAAGTCCAATCTTATCAATTTACATTGCGATTGCCAATTACGAGCATAAACCGCCAGCCACTTGAGGGATAACCACCTTACGCAAGTCGTGAAGTGGATGAATCGACAGTTAGTAATCGGAGTCGTTTACCTTTTGGCTGCGATCTACATACCTTTCAAATATGGCCAAATCGAGCCGTAGCCAAACCCAGGCTTAAACGTTGATCGGAGCAATTAGAGTTGGGCTGTCAAATACGTTCGAGTGGATATATTCCGTCTGTAGCCGGAGAGACACACACCGACAGCATTCAAATCGCGATTATTCGTTGTTGTACGGGTTTCAAAACTGGCTTTTTAACAAGGGCATGACCAGGTCTATGTGTGCATATATGCATTATATATATATATATCTATATATATAAGCCCACACAATGAACATGTTAGAGTCAAGTGCTCGGGCTCGGGCTCGGGCCTGGGCCCACATAATGGCTCATTGTTGTTGGTGTGGAAAAGTCGCTAATCAGTTTTGTCTCACGTTCAAAAACAAAAGCTAAAAGTCCAAGTCACATTCGGAGTCGTAGCTCCTCCATGGGGGCCAATGGCTATATGGCTGCGAAACACTTATTAATGTGCCAAGAATTTAATGGAAAGCATTTATCGTTATTGTTGTTTTGCGACGGCGGCAGTCGGTGAAATTTTCGGTCTTTCGGTCTTTCGGTTTTCACTTTACCTTCTGGGGAACGAACTACTGCCAGAGATACATGTGTATGTACCTACTGATAGATAGATAGCAGCTCCGCGAAGGTCTAGGTAAATGTGAATGCTTTTTAGATAAATCACTGGCAATCAATATAACTCTGACTGCCAAGGCCTCGCCCATTGTGCGGTTCTTATGTATCAAACTCTTTATGAAAATCCCAAAAAATACGCCCGAAAACAATGAGTGTTTCGAGCTTAAGTTCGAGCCGCGATTTAATTAGCATTTGGCTGGCATTTCAAAGAAAGGCAAATGAATATAAAAAAAAACACACATATATGGCGCAGATATGAAACAGCCCAAGGTTAATCGTAAACGCTTTCAAATTCAAGTTCAATTCACATTCTCGGCACGGAGCGGGTAGTTCAGAGGGAACCCAGACTCGCGAAATGGCGGCTCTCCGATGAATCACCTTTATCTGTATTCCACGACAGCACATGGGAAAATACCAGAGACCTGGCCAGCCAGCATAATATATGTATTGTGCCCACTCACTTCCTCATTGGTCCGAAGCCGAGATCTTGGGGACGAAAGCAAAAGTCATGTTCTGACTCAAACACGAGGGAACTGACCTCGTTAATGTGGCGATCACCCGCGAATATCGACATCAACAATTCGTTGGCGAGTGAAACAAATATTCCAAATGTGGTGGCCCCCGTAAGAAACTCCCTTGACAGGCGGCAAGTGATTTGCCTACCCCCCCAGTAAACGCTTAATTTATTACCCCTTTAGCTAAGCGGCTAATTAGTTAACCGCCAAACCATTAACTCGATTTATTATTCTAATAATTGTATTATATTTTCGCTTATTACAAACATTACGCATACGCAGCGATGCCTGACGACCAGGAGCAGCGAGGTGATAAGCCCCAAGTGGCCAGCTCTTGAAAGCTAAACGGTGTTAAGCGTTACATCCGCCCTCCTCTATATATATATATGTATATAGCCCTATCTCTGGGACACAATCTCTGCCGATATCGGGTGGCATCAGCAGCAGCATTCGTAATTAATTGAGTGCAGCTTGATTTAGGGTGAACAGCAAAGTAAATTAAGTGTTTTATTCAGTTTTCTGGTACTGATGGGTATCTTGTTTCAGGAAATATATATGTTTAGAGGATTTTATATGTTTATCTTAAAACACTTCAAGGTTTGCCATAGCATGTCTTTAGTTAATAGAAAAATAATAATAATTAAGCGATTTAATTATAGAAATGGAAGGCATTCAAAACATTTTCAGGAAGTACAATTTTTATCTCAGATTAAACAATGAAAAATGAATCGTAATTAACTTTAAATGATTTTATTTAATTTATAATTTATTCTTATAGTAATAAAACATTTTCAGAAGATATTAAAATATAAATATAATGTTTCCCTGATCAAATCTCCAAATCATATGAAATCATACTTCAATTCCCACATATGGAGAAGTCTTCCATATATTTAGAACTCTTGTGCCAATAGTTTGATTGCTATCAAGTATGTAGATATATAGTCGAGATACACACACTCCTCCCACTCCATTGCCTGGTCGGGTTCGCTGGAAACGTGCCCCCGATAACCGAGTGGCAATTATTTATGCCATGGTAATTAAACAGACGCGAGACGACAGAAGATGGAAATGACGAATGTCTGACGATGGTTACAGATTGTTTATATGCGAGTAGGGAACAGGGGCGAGTCAGGGGCACTTGGGGGCAACGGAAGCCGGGACACGGTTCGCTTCTGATCACTCCATTCCGATTCGATTCCAACTCACAGTTTCGCTTTGTCTCTGCCCCCATCCACGACAGGTGCTATATGACGATGACGCTGCCGCTGACGATGCGCGGCTGGTTGGCGCTGGCAACGGCGCTGCTGGCGGTGGCCACCTGGCCGGATCCGGGCCAGAGTCTCCCGCAAGGTGCTCCGGAAACCGTGTGTGACACCATGCTGCCGTTCCACTCCGGCGGCAGTGTGCTGCCCCAGGGCAGCGTGTCGCCCTTCAGTGTGGAGACCTCCTCCACGACTGTCGGCCAAGGCCAGACGATTCGTGTGGATCTCACGGGCGTGCCGGCTGGCCTGAGCTTCGGCGGCTATATGATCCAGGCGCGCAACCGGAATCCACCCTACCAGATTGTGGGACAGTTCGGCGCTGCCCGCGATGGAACTATCAAGCTGATGAACTGTGAGAACTCTGTGAACAACTCGGCGACGCACAGCAACGCCGGTCCCAAGCAACAGGTGCTCCTCGAGTGGCAGTCCCCGGTGGACTTCCTCGGCCAGGTGGTCTTCAAGTGAGTCTCTCTTAGGGAGCAAGGACATACCAGGAAGTTACCTTTTATCCTTCATAGCGCCACGATTGCTCAATCGTACAACGAATTCTGGGTGGGTGTTCCCTCCCAGCCCGTCCAGATAGTCCGGCGTGACTTGTCGGCTGTTCCACTGCCAACCCAAAGCCCTCCCGCCTCCGCGGGCACCACCCGTGCTCCCTATGTCCCGCCAAGCTATGTGGCACCCAACAACGTTGCTGCCGCTACCTCAGATCCCATTTACAACGGATGCGGCCAGAGCAAGAATTGCTTCGGCTTCCCTGACGGCTGTGTGTCATCCAAGACCTGTACCTCCATTGCGGTGGTGACGGTGCGCGGCGATGTCTACGAGTTTGAGATTCAGTCTGGCAGAGGTGAGTCATTAGTCAGAAGGAGGAGAAGAAAGGGGCTGTTTTTATTCCAATTTCATGCAATTCTAGGCACCAACGCTGCCTATGTGGCTGTCGGCCTGTCCGAGGATGCCAAAATGGGTGAAGATCTGACCACCGAGTGCGTGCCTGAGAACGGAAGGGTTAACCTGTACTCATCCTACACCTCGGCCACTCCCTATGCGGCTACGCGATCCGTTGTGGTAAGTTCTCGAGCGGCTGCAGCTTGGGGTGTGGGTCTCCATTAAAAGATTCCATTAAAAGTTAATATTTTTCCCTAATTGCTAATTAAATTTCGAAAAGCACTCACAATATTAGGTTGCTAATTGCTTTTAATTTATTAAAATTTTCAGGGTCAAAACTCTGCCCGCCTGCTGGACGCCTCCCTCGTCGACGGCGTCATCTACTGCCGGGTGCAACGGGACGCGGTAACCACTGTCCAGAGAAAAACCTTCGATCTGCGCAATGGCAAGTACCACCTGCTGGTGGCCTCTGGCAGTAGCCTGAAGGAGAATAGCGTTGGCTATCACGACATCGGACGTTTGCCATCGGGCAAGGCCATCAATCTGGCGGAGGTGCAGGACCTGAGCGGATCCAGCAAGCTGCTGGTGCAGCTGCACGGCGCCTTCATGATAGCCGCCTGGATCGGAACTACCTCGCTGGGCATCATCTTCGCGCGTTACTTCAAGCAGACGTGGGTGGGCAGCCAGAGCTGCGGCAAGGACCAGTGGTTCGCCTGGCATCGCCTTCTCATGGTCACCACCTGGTCGCTCACGATAGCCGCCTATGTGCTCATCTGGGTGGAGCTGAAGCGGGCCGTCTGGCACGCCCATTCGATCATCGGCCTGATCACGGTGATTCTCTGCTTCCTCCAGCCGATTGGAGCCCTGTTCCGTCCAGGACCGAATGACAAGAAGCGTCCGTACTTCAACTGGGGCCATTGGCTGGGCGGTAACCTGGCCCACATTCTGGGAAGTAGGTTTTATAGATGGTTTTTAACCAATTTGAGTTATATATTGACACGAAAACCCTTTCTTTTGGCAGTTGTGACCATTTTCTTCTCCGTTAAACTGCCCAAGGCCGAGCTGCCTGAGTGGATGGACTGGATTCTGGTCAGCTTTGTGGTTGTGCATGTCCTTGTCCACCTAATATTCTCCGTAAGTGTATCCCTCCCCGGTAGTTTAGCCCCCCTTTTCTCATGTGACCCCAAAAATGTACAAAGAGTAGACCCTGCATCGCCTGCCTGTACAGTGGTTCTTGTTTTGTGTCCCTAAAAGTTCATTCATTCGATACTAATTCATCTGTCATCCATCATCCCCCCGAGAACTGGTGGCTACGTCCATTAATGTGCAGATCGGCTTGTGTTTGAATCATTGGCAGGTTGCGGGAATGGCATCCGAGCGACACCTGAGCCAGCGGGCAAACAACTTCCAAATGGGTGACCTGTCCCACCACCATCAACATGCCATGAGGAATGGCATGAGCATGGAAAGGAAAATGGATGCGCCGGTAAGTAAAGCTTTACCTAGAATCAATCAACGGGTTTCTGGAGTATTTCTTGTATACATTTTAAATATATATTTTAAGGCTGTACATTTTTGGATCACTATAAAACGTAAACTGATTTATTATCAATTGTAAATGTACAAAATTTAGTTTTTTTCGAATATTTTAATTAACACAGTTTTGAAACCTCCAGCAAAAACATTTGGAAATACCCAAAAAAGCTAATTTTGTGAATGAATAATTAACTTGATCGAATTTGTTATCGGTTTTCTTTGCATTATCGTTATAATCCGGGAATTCCCCTCTTTTTTCAGTACGCGGCCATGCGCAAGGGATTGCTTGGAGTGTACGCCGTGGTGCTCGTCCTGTTCGTTGTGGTGCTGATCCTGCTGGTGGTGCTGGCACCCATCGAGCAATTTCTGGGCAAGTCCTAGACACTGAATCTGGATGCGGATGGTGGCACCGTGTGTAACCTGTCGTCTCCCCCCCTCCATCTCCTCCCAATACTCGTATCTGTTCTGTGTGCTCCTTGTTTTTATAACCCCTTTCGCCCACGGCTCTGCCCTGTCACGCCCCACTCCCCCTATTCCCCCCTCCAGCGTTGTGTTGTTATGTGTAATTAGGCGCAAGTGTAACTTGGGGCGGAGCGTTCAGTACATGTTATATAATTTATTATTAATAAAGTAAAACAAGCCAACATAAATGCATTAATTTTGTTTTTATCTCTTATTCGCTGCCACTGCATGCCATTCCCCTCTTTCTGCTGCTGCCTTATATGCATATAATGTGGGGGATCGGTGACGGAACGTGCTGCTCGATCGGATTACGCTGGATCTCCTATGATTAATATGTAGCTTGTTGTATAAAACATTTACGCCTAACTGCCGCTAATCAGTATCAGTAATCTTTATCGTTATAGATATAGGTATATGTGTTGTGGGGGTGTGTTGGTTTTTGTGTGTGTGGTATGCTTTCTATATAGACTCGTTGCCAGATCCGCGCAATAAGAGTACGTTGTAAATGATAGATAACTCTACAGTTTTGAAATATTAATAATGCGAGAAACTAAACCCAATCAAAACGAAATTGCCTTAACGTAACGAGCGGAATCATCGCTCCTCCAGAATGACCGTTTCCTGCGGATACAGCTTGAGCGTTTCCAGCGTTTGGCTGCTCTCGATCGCAGTGAGATCCCGTCGCGGCCAGCTGCTGATTAGTTTGTACTCTTCGATGAGGAATCCGTGGGCGGTCACAAAGTTGAGAAGATCCTGAAAAACATAATCTAGTTAGTGGCAATCTTGGGCCCTAGACACTTCCGTCACCTACCTGCAGGTTGTTGTTGGTGTAGAAGCGACGCTCCAGGAAATCGCCGGTGGGCTTGCGCACGCGAATTTTGGAAATGCCCGCCTCCAGCTCGGACGGCTCCTGAGGTAGTGATTGTTGAGCCTGCGGATAAACGTCATCTTTAAAATGGGACTTTGAAATAGAAGGATGTAATCGCAACTTACAACTAATCTTATGGACTCGCGTCTAGCATCTTCCTCGGCTCGTTCGGACTCCAGGCGCTTGCGCTCTGCCAATTGAGCAGCCTCCTTTTGACGTTTTGCAGCATCCTTGGCCATATCGGCTTGCAGGGTTGCCTCGTAGGCCATGTCCTGCTCCGCTTTCACCTGATCCCGAGCGGCGCGCTCGTCCTCCTGTCGGATCTCCACCTGCAGTTGCTCCTCGAACATCTCGCAGGTTTCAATGAGCCTCGTTAGCAAGTCATCCAGTCCAATATTACCTGCAAACAGCAAACAAAGAAAATGTGGAAAATTTCTAGGCTAAATGATTCACTTGTACATACCCTGAATCACAGATAAAACCTCGCAGTTGCTGCCCAACTGACGGCTCTTGCCCACCAGCATGATGGCAGGCAGCTTGTCCAACTTGATGTTCCTGGCCGTCAGCGAGGCATTGCTGCTGATGCAAGCCGTCAGCGAGGAAAGAAACCTATGAGCCACATTTCGGTAAAGTTTTAGTAAAAGAAAAACATAATTCTTAATCGTGGCTCACATATCCTTGTTGCTCTCGTAGGTCAAGTCCCAGCCGAATAGGACGAACTTTTCCTTGAAGGTCTGGATAATGCTCTCATGCTTCATCAGTTGATCACAGAAAACGTTGGTGAGAATGCTCTTGCCGTGGTGTAAGTAAATGGCCAGAAGTTTTCGCTGGAAGATTAAGGAGTAACTGATGTCAGCACATATTAAACATATTTAGTAAATTACTACAATTACCTCCTTTGCGGGCTTGAGGCAGGCCAGCTGCTTGGCGCTTTCCAAACTACCCACAAAGAACTCCGGACATGGCTCTCCGTATAAAGATTTGTAGTTTTCGACGAACTGCGTGGAACCACTTGTCTCATCGTCTGTGTTGTTTGGTACTAAAAAGTAGTAAAACTTATGAAAGCCCTGTAAAGCCAAATTACTTGCAATTTAAACTCACTTAAGTGTCTGTTGAGCGGCTGTGTGGGCGGTGAGTCGGTGAATATGTACTCGGCGTTGTTAAAGTCCGTGGCATCCTCAAACTCATCCGTCGAGCTCTCGCTGTCCACGTTGACCACCTCAAACGTGTTGTTGTGCTGGTTGGAAGTGGAGTTTTGGGCAGCACCCGCTGTAGACCGCACGCCGAATCTGTGGGACAGCTCAATGCCAGATTGCTGAAAAGATTCGGATTCGATTAGTTAATGCTTGATCGGAATTGGGCGGATTTGTGCGACATACAGCCAGAGTAGTTTCGTTGTCACAACCGCTGGGCCAGCCGGTCCACTCCTGGTGGCGCACTGGTATGCTTTTAATGTCGAACACGTTCATCTTGAGCGCCTGCATCGTTGTGCGTCCAGGCAGGCTCAGTGTGAGCGCGTCCGACTCAAACTGAATGTGAATGGTAAATATCTTGTCCGATCGTTGCGTTACCTCGTCCCTACGAGATATAATCAGTTATGGGTCTTTTAGAGGAGGAAACTTGAAGAAGATCACTCACTGTTCAGTGTCCATGAAACCGTCGTCGGTAAGGTCCACCAGGATCAGTTCGTTCTCCGGCGCGAGGTCCAGGTTACCAATGCGCGCCTCTGGCTGTTGGGCTTCGCTGGCCTTGGACGGCGGCCAGCCGCGAATGGCCTGCCGGCACACAGGGACACTGGTCACGTCAAAGATCTTGCGCTTCAGTTGCTCTGGAAATATGATCTTGATTAGTTGGACATCCTCGAGGGCTCTACGCGAGAATGCTTACCAACTGTGGCCTCTGAGGGCAAGCGAATGCGGTAGAGCTGGTGGTTGAAGTGGATGTTGAATGCGATCACATTCTGGTTGTTGTTGTGGCTGGACACGGGGTCCAGGTTGATGCCCGACGTGAGCTGGGCTAGCAATTGTGACGCTATAGTAGATACGTTTCAAGTCAAGGCACGAAAGCGGCGCAATCAAGTTAACTCACTGGGAAATCTCTGCTGCTGCTGCTGCTGCTGGTTATTGTGCATGGTTAGGTTCTGATTCCGGTTCTCCAGGGCCGCAAAGAATCCCGCGTTGGACGGCCCGGGCAGCTCGTCGTAGCCAGGCGGAAGGAAGCCGTTGGTGCTCTCCATTGCAAAGCTGCTTCTGGCTGGCGGCTCCGGCTGCTGGATGGGTCCGGCCAGCGGCGCATCATCGTGCGGCATCACCCGACTCAGGGCATCCTGCGAAAAGGCAATGGAAGACGCAATTAGCCATTATGACCACGCATGTGCGGATATGATCAAACAAAGGAACACTGCACACTCACCATCAGGTTCCAGTTGACGGCCTCCAGGTGGGAGAAGGCCTCACCCACGTCGTCGATGCCCGTAATGTTCTGTGGATAGCACCGAGTCAGACGGTGGTCAATATGTTTAGTTCGATATCGGAGTTTTCCCTCAAAGTCACCCACACAGCCAGCACGCACATCGCAACGCAGCGCAATGTGCGCAGCGATGTTGAGAGACTTCTGTTCGCTGGCAACCCAAAGGCCTTACCTGGAAGCTTGCCAGTGTCTCTTCCTTGTTCTCCGACATTGGAAACGCTTTTGAGTCTCTGATTTTAGCCGTTTGAATGTATTTTAACTGTGCGGATTTTCACTACAAAAAATTACACAAAGAAAATTTATCAAATAGAGGTGACAGTTATAGCAGCAAGTCATCGATGGCAGTATCGATTGCATTAGGGATATCCTCTTTAAACGCAATGAATTTTTAATCCTAAATATATAAATATAATCTTGAAAACAACAAAATATTAGATTTTACGTTTAAATGTTATAAATTACGTGAATATATTAATATAAATTGCTTACATACAAGATTAAGTTTATTAAAAATATCTACTAAGAACGTATCTGTTCTTTCGTGTTTAGCGGAAAATTCAAATTAAAATTAGTATATAACAAAATATTATATAAATTGAATTATATATTTAAATATAACAGATAATTTTTGACTATAAAATACTTTTTTACATGTAAAAATGAAACATTTAGAAGACAGGTAAAATTACAAACAATTAATATTTCTACATGAAAATAAAATGTTACTTTTAGAGCTATACAAAATGTATATTTTTTTCTATTTATCAATTCTTTGAGTGGCATTTTTCAATTCAATAGTTTCATTTAGAATTCCAAGTTAAACATATGTTTGAAATGTTTGAAATTATTCCCTAAACTTTTACCTTCGAAACCTAAAACTATGTTCCGGAATTGGACAACTAGCCTCTTTTTTAAGCAATAAATTCATTTATTAACATTTTATAAATTAATTTGTTGGCTCTTGCTTTGGTACTCGTTATATATATGAAATATATGATTTCAAACGTTATGCCTACCAGAGCCAACTTCCTTTCAAAACTGAAAGCGAATCCTTCAATCTGCGTAATGTATTCAAGTTGTAAATTGTGATTAATATGAGAAACTTTATACCTCGCACCCCCGGGGACGAATAAGAGAGCCGGCCGTCGACCGGCTCGCCCCCGCACTGGGCGGCCGGAAAAAATGCGTCTCGATTAATCTTCATGAAGTGGCGAAATCAAAGACCCCGTCCGATGTGACTTCGATGTGGCCGGGTTGGAACCAAAGCATAGAAGCCTCCGGGCTGGGAAGCCGACAACATGTTGCTCGTGGACCTGAAACTCTTCAGCCTAATACTGGCCGTTAGCGGATGCTTCTGCCTGATCCCGATTCTCGGGGACACTGACCAGGAGCTGCCGCATCGCATCTACCGGCTCCTAGACAGGCTATCCTCCGGCCACGCGCTGAGTGCCAGCTCAACGTTCGCCCTGCTGCTCTCACAGTTCCTGATAAAACGTGAGCCTAATGAACCGTGCACTCGCGATACGGATGACGGATGTGCCTGTTTATTTATGCCCTGTCCATGTCGATTGCAGAGAAGCTGCGTTACGTGGCACCCACGCGATATGAACGCCAGCTCTACTACCATCTGCTGCACAGGATGGAGGACATCCGGGAGCGATCCGGTGGTGTGGTCCAGGAGCAGGGTATCCAAGGGGAAAGTAAGGGAATTTCGTTGCGCCTGCAATTAATTTAAAAGTGCATTCGCATTCATTTTTGTGCAGTCCTCAGCATTGCCTTTCAAAGGAATGTCCTGCTGCTGCCTCCCTCGCTGAAATTGGGGGAGTTGAATGCCAACGGGGAGTATGAGCAGCTGGCGGAGATCTATTCGAGGGTAGTGAACGAAGGGCAGCTTAACAGGACGTTGTCGGGTGAGGTCCTCAAAGGCTAAATATGTGTGATATAAATTATAATCCTTTAATGCAGATTTGTGCCTGCAGGACATTGTTAACCTAAAGCCGCCCAACTGCAAGCTGCTCTCCGGCAAGTGTCTGGAGCTGCTAACCAGCGATGCTCCCGCCTACGGATACCAGAGGACTCACCAGTAAGTACTACTAGCAGAATCCCAGAAAATCACCCAATCCTTTATCCATATCCTCCTAGAGTCCTGCTGCTGTACGTGCTGCAGCATCAGGCATGTGCCCCACACCTCAGCCCCCCAAAGGTGTACGAGCTCCTAGCGAGGATTCAGTGCGATGAAGTTGAGCGTGAACAGAACGCCATACGGAGCCTGGGGCTGCCTTCGACTTATCGCGATCTGTATCTGGAGCAAGGTGAGTCAGACTGCACTTATCCTCGGCTATATCGCTGACACATATCTCTGCCTACCTGCCACCACAGCCACCATCTGCGGGCTGTTTGGCTACAATGAGTTTGTAAACTGGCGCAACGTAATGGAAATTGGCAGCTGGCTGGCTGGAGGGGAGGAGGACACGCCGAAGGATATATTGGCCGATGACAGCGATAGTCAGCACATAAGCGATCTGGCCTTGGTTTTCTATACGAACGCCCTGCTGCTGCTGCACTAATCCGCCACTCACCCCCCTCCCGAGTTCCCCCAATAACACTTATGATATATCCAATCCCCCGTTGCCATGATTTTCGCTTCTGCTTGATAAGTTAATAAAGTGCTGCTTATTGCTTCTACGGTTGTGTCGATTCCAGCTAGTTAAGTGGTTAATACTTTTGTTTTTCAACTGCAACGAGGAGGCAAGGGACTCGATGGCGGGTTGGGGATGGAACAACATTTGTAATGTGACACATTACTTGCGCTTGGCTGCTCCTCTGATGGATATGCAGCGGAACGACGACGACGACAACAACACTTTCCATTACAAAATGCTCACACTGAAGTGGAATACTAATATTTGCCCTGACATACTCGAAAACATGGCTTTGGAAGCCAGCCGGGGTGCAGGCCGGGAAGCCCGAGGGCCTGCGAAAGGGAAGAGGTCCTGCTTCTGGGCTTGGTGGGTCTCCGGCTGGATATTAATGCCTCATTTGCTGCAACTCCAAGGGGTGTCTGCTTGTCAAGGAGTTGGGGGAATGCACCCACTAAGCCGTCAACAAAGGACAAAACACTGAGACAAAAAAATGGGTATATTGTCTTTAAAATTACTATTAAAATGAGAGAGCTGTTTTTGCGTCAATTCTAATACTCTGATTATACAGTTTAACAAAAGATAAAGATTATTATTATATTATCCCATCCTGCAGAGAGTTTTTTTCTCTCAGTGTTGACATACACAAATAAAGCAGCATACTGTATGTCGTTGCCTTTGTCGGGGGTCATGAATAGCGCCGGGTCATTAGTAACGTTGACTTGTCAATGCAGCAACAACGCCGACGACGTCGACAACAACAACAACAACAAGAAAAATGCCGCAGACTTGCCAAGTCTCGGTTACCATTGTAGGAGGAGGCAAAGGTCCTGGCCTGGACATTCCTGCTCCTTTCGCCTATATGTGTATGTGTCTGTGTGTGTTGATTTTTTTTATCCATTTCTTTTGGTAGGCACTCGCACACAACAACCCTTCAACAACCCTTGCAACCCGATCAGCTGACTTACTGGCCACTGCACACAAACACTGGGGGGTATCCTTACCCTCCCCCATTGCCCAGCCCCCCCACCCAAGGCGTCTCGTGTTGTTTTTGTCCACGCGTGTCGTCGAGTTCATTATGGGCTTATGTCCCTTAAAGTGTCGGTGGCTCTCCGTAGGTGTTTATTGTCCTGTTAACTGTTAACTCGCTGTTGTTTAACATACGCTCTCCGCCTCTCACATAGTCCTGGCATATAAAGTCCTTTGCCCGAAATGTTTGGACACTCTTTTTTGGGGGCGCATGCGTGCGTGGGAGAGAGTAGAGACAGCTGGGAGAGAGCGAGGTAAAAGGCAGAAGGAGGGAAGGTGCAGTTGGGTGAAAGTTAAGGGTAGCCAGGTGTTTGGAATTTATTATTTAAATGGCTAAAATTTATGGTTGTTAATATTTTTGACTAAAACTATGCAGCATATAAGAAATACAAACAGGAAAATGTAAGGAAATGTATTCCTAACTGCCGCAAGTAACAAATTGCATTTAGTTTATAATTTAAACTTAAAATCTGCATGCCACGTTATTTGTCATTTTAAATTTAAATTAAAAATTAAAAACTTAAACATTATCAATTAGCTTTGGCACCCTGGCAACCCTATTAGCCAAGCTAACTGTGCGAATTGAATTGGCGCCTCTTTTCATGGCCGGATAATCGTCCGAACGGATATTACAATAACAGCCAAGCACAAGGACCAAGGACTCTCTGGCTCCGGTTGCTTCTGCTGCTCTCTCTTTGAGGGCCTCCGGCTATGTCTCTCTCTCGCTATAGCTTTCTCCATTTCTCTCTGTGGCCCTGCCAAGTGGCATTTCCCTTCCATTTCGATACTCATACGCTCAGTAGTCTCCCGTCAATTAGAGTGTAAAAACGTTACGCTCCCCGAAAAAACTGAAAACGGAATCGCTCGAACGCCAGAAATCATCCGTATCCGTCGTCATCAGACATCCGCTCGCAGGATACAACCAAAATAACGTACATATACATATATATACACACGTAGCCATAGCCACAGCCGCACAACGATGCTCGACAACGAATCCGAGATATAGCCATTGCAGAGCAGGGAACTAGCCAAACGTGGAAATCCAGCAATAAATGTATATTGGTGAATGGCTGCGATTGAAAATTCTCGTGCAAGTGCAATGTGAAAGTCAGCTTATACGACAGCTGAATGTGTCCCAGTGAGTGAGAGTGTGCGTGTGTGGGGGAGTGTGTAAATGTAAATACCACGAAAATCGCTGAAAGCCGAAAAATAAAGCGCAAGACGCAGGAGGAGCACCAGCAGTAGCCGCAGCAGCAGCGAAAGCAGAAGCAGAAATCAGCAAAGACCACGCAGAGTACTTGGCCAGAGGCAGCCAAAAGAGGAAGAAGAAGAGCAGCAGGAGCAGCAACAGCAACAGAAACAGAAACCGTAAGGATTTGTACTTGTATTCTCTTTGTATGTCTGTGTTTTTGTGTGTAGTTTACGGAGACGAAAAAATGCGAAATGAAATAATGGAAATTTATGTGGCCAGTAAGGCAGTAAGCAGAGGAAAAGCGCACTTCAAGTGGCCAACCCACTGCCCTTCCTTACACCCACACCCACACACACACTCGCGAGTTCGAGTATCCCCTACCCTCACCCACATACACATGTCCTGCACATACACATATCCGCCACTTTTATTTATTGTGATTTTTGGGTCAAACTAAAGTTGCAACGATGATGTTGATAATTACCAGTTCGTTCACATTGCCACCACCATCACCAACAGCCAGTTCAAAAGTCCTTTCGGGACGTTCGGGAGTTCCCCTTTTTGGCTGCACTGCAAGGATTCCTCTCCCACTTGCCCACTCGCCCCAAAACACACGCACACACCCAGCCAAAAAGCACCCACACACAGACGTCACGTTCTGCTCCCCCTCGAGCTCGAGCTGTGTGTGTGTGTGTGGTTGTGTGCTTGTGTGGGTTCTGCTTTTGTTTTAGTCCTGAGGTCCTTGCTGGGAAATTACTTTGTTGTTGGCTGCCTCTGTTGGCATCGCTGTAGTTGTTGCTACTGCTGTTGTTGTGGCAAGGAACGCGGTCTTTGACAGCTTTCAAGTAAAGCGCGCGCACCTGCGAATTCGCCATAAATTAGGCCCGCGTCCCGCATATAGGAGGATATATATATTTAGTGCGATGTCTTGGCACTCAAAGCCCAGGCAGGATAAGCCGCAAGGAAAAACGCGCCAAACCTCAAGGCTGCTACAGTGTGGCCTTTAAGTGACTAATTATCCTTAAAACTGTGCGAGTAATGTCCCTTTTTCTAGTTTTTTTTTTAGAGGATTCAGAGCTTAAAATATAATAAAGTAGATAAAAATTAAGCTATTATATGTTTTTTATACAAAAATTAAATCCCAGTTTATATTTATAATATTTTCAATTCCATTTCGATTAAATTACTATTTTTTCGAGTCCCTTTTTTATTACATTTGGCATTCGAAGTAGGAACAATATTTAGGCTAATTATAACCATATTTTAATATAGTTTTATAGTTATCGTAATTGAATATTACGATTATGTTTTAAGGACACTTGCCTGCGATTTAAAATACCCCAAAAAGTATGCTATAAATATGAAAAGCGAAGCTTTTGATAAATACAGAAAACTCTCTGCAAATTGGATTATAAATATTTTCACTGATGGCCACTCCACAAATTATTTTAATTGCCTTCACTAATTGCTAACAAAAAAAAAGGTAAACAACAAGTATATAACTTTTTCCTTGCTCTAAATTTTCCATCAGCAACCTTGGCTGAACGGCTATAGTTACCATAAAGCTCTCAATTAAATCAAACGTGAAACAGCCTTGAAGGAAAGGTCATATATTTATCAGATTTCGTGCTTGAATGCAGCTACAAAGTAAATTAGTTTTCCCTCGCACCCTCGTAAATTCCTTGCAAAATCTAAGGCTTCCGAAGGAGCCACTTTAATGGGGATAAATGGAGGGCTGCAAGGGAGGGGGCAGATTAGCCCAATTAACGGATCTCCACTGTGGTCGCCACCGCTCGGTTGTCTCCCGCCTGTCACTTTTGGCCATTTTCTCGGGGAGTCAGAAGTCTGGCATGCGTGAATCGAGTTGATTCGAAGAGGACTCGCCGCCCGCCCCGGAAAAACAACCATCCCCAAGTGCCCAAGTGTGTCCCCTTCACATTGTTTTTGTGTGTGTATTTTGTGGTTGCTGGCCACCCAATTGGCTCTCCACGGATTTTGTGCTCTATTTACCTGCCTTATAAAAACACAATTTATTGCTGCCCTAACGGTTTCCCTTTGTGTTACAGATTCACCATCACCACCATCATCAGCTTCTGTTTTCAGTTTTCTGTTTCTGTTTCTGTTTCTGTTTTCCGTTTCTGCCACTGTTTCTGTTTCCCTGCTTTTGGCCGCTTTTAGTTTCGCTTTGTTTTGTTTCTTTCCAACTTAACTTTTCCGCTGCTTTCCCCGGGCCTCCTTCCCCCCCATATTGGCCGCTATATAGAAAGTTTTTTGCGTGACATCAGCCGCAGGAATAGCAGCCGTGGATATGGGATATAATTCTCCTGCTGCTGTTGGCTGCCATTTTGTTTGGCCTTGTTTGCCTTTTGCTTTTGAATCAATAAACTAGCCACGGAATCGAGAGCAGTTCCTAAATAATTGAAAAGCAGCCGAGGTTTTTCCCTGAACAAAGGCTAAGTGGTCCTCACCCTCCAGTAACTGGGCTTAAAAGCTGGCAACTCACTTCAGTTGAGGAGCGATTATCGGATAAAAGGAGAAGAGATATGTGCATGCAAATAATTCGGTTACCACTTATCCGGCTCACTTTCTCTGAGACGCAGGACTAGGAGGACCCCCAACGTTCAGTAGTTTTTTGGACATATCTCTCTCTCTCTCTATGGCACAAAAGTTTTCGGCTCTTCCCCAGCAATTTGATCATTTGTTATGGTCAGAACTGTCGGGAACTCAGACATTCCGGCAAAAAATTCCACTCTGTGGTCACGTATCAAGTATCTGTGCGGTGCGGATAAAGTTTTGAGTTTACGATTTACGATGCATAAACTTTATCCCAGGGCTTTCACTCAAACAACTCAAATAAAAAGTCGCCGGGTAATAATCTGTGATAAATGAATATGGGCCCCCGCCGATGGAATATGGATTCCAGTCAGCCGGCAAAACTATCCGATATCAGACATCAGACAGCAGACGTCGCTGGCCAATGAGCTCTTAATTGTGTAATTAAATCACTGCCACTTGGAGCATTCATTTTTGTCCATTAGCCGGCTAATTAGGTTGATCAACTTTCCGCCAAAATCCCCAAAAATCGAGAAAGGCAAAGCCGGTCTAGGTGTCGCTGTGCCTGTTAATTTCGAAACCGATGCGTTCTAATTAGTTTCCGAGAGGCCACAGCATTTTCCATCCAAATGAGCGCACGTTTTTGTGAGTCGCAGCAACAGCAGCAGCAGCAGGAACAGCAGGAGCTTACCTGAATAATGAGTTTTCCTCACATGCATTTTGGGTTCAAAGAGGGGAATCCCCCGAACATTCATCCGCACAAAGCAAACTCCCCCACCGACAGGAGGCAGCGACAGGCTTCAGCCTTCTGCATAGCTGGCCATTCGGAGGCGTCGTACCGGAAAGAAATGCCATTAAAAACGCAATAAAAATGCAAAAAAAAAAGAACAGAAACGAAAAATACAACAAAAAGGGGTTGGCTGGGGTTTGGGGGGGGATAGAGAAGAAAAGCGAAATCCCGAATGAAAGAAATGTGAAAATATAACGTGCAGAGTGCGCAAATACAAACGGACAAAAAGAAGTATGTGGCTAGTATGTCAACCGTTGCCCCAAGTCCCCCCATTCTACCCTCCCACCCTCTCTCCAGTCTCCTGTCTGTAGTTCTCTAGTGAGTGTGCTGAGTGTGTGTGTGTGTGTAAATAGCCAAGGTGGAAAAATCGATATAAATGAATACGGCAACATTTGGTCACCCCCCGAAAAAAACAGCAGAAAAAAAAGGAGAAACCTCAACTGACTCAACTTGAGACACTGCGGAATGGCGATGGGTTTTTTAGCCCCTTACGTCAAACTTATAAAAAAACGAGAACTTTTTTTGCACGCACAACCATCGCGAGACACACACACACATGCAGACGGGGAAAACCGTGAGGGGGGAGGGGAAAGTGAAAAGCGGGGAGGGGAAAACCAGCCCGAGGCCGTAGGCAGTCAGCGCGATTTTAAGCGCAGGCATATGAAAATTGCCATAAAAATATATATAGTACGCGTGCAGCGATTGCATACACTAACTTAACGTTTGATGGTGGGGTAATTTGGTTTTAAGATCGTGTTTTATATACATGTGTTCTATAAACATATAACTAATAAATGAAACAAGTTTATTTTGAACGGATAAATATATCAAAATATATAATTTAATGACCGCTTAGGAAGCAAGTTCTGTTTCATATCATTTTAAAGCCAAATCATAGTTGAATAATTTCTTAAAATATAGTAAATAACTTCTTATAATGTCCTACATGGAAATTTTTATTTATAACTAAAATATATGATTTAATAATTATTTAAAAAGTAAGTTCTGTTCTTTATAATTTCTCACACAAAAAGCAAACGGTCAACGACCTCAGATGATCGACTGCTGTTGTTTTGCTCTGACGTACTACGTCAACAACTTCCTTTCAAAACAATAATCAGCTGATCAGCTGATCGCTATCTCTCTCTCTGCAGTCAACGACCTTGGATAAGCGAACTATTTTTGTTATGAAGGGAAGCAAGACAGAGAAAAACAAAAACAGTTGATCAGCTGATCTTTATTTTTGTTTTGAAGGGAAGCAAAACAGAAAAACAAAAACAGTTGATCAGCTGATCGTTGTTATTGTTTTGAAGGGAGGCAAGACAGAGAAAAACAAAAACAGTTGATCAGCTGATCGTAATTTTTGTTTTGAAGGGAAGTTGTTGATGGTTGAGATCAGAGCAAAACAAAAACAGTCGATTAGCTCACCATCAAAAAATCTAAAACAAGATGGACATACAGTCGGGTGTCCCGACAGTAGAATACCATGTACCATTACAAGGCGCGTCCCAAAATTATATAAAAGAAAGAGAATAAGAATAAAAAACTGAGACAAATTTACATATAGTGCAAATGTCTTCCCATTCAAGAGCAAAGTCGATAGCTCAGTGGGTAAAGCTACACATACATTTTTGTAAGCAATTGGCCTGGGTTCGAATCAACCGCAGGCATAAGGAATTTTTTCATTTTCAAAACATTAAGTATAGTTCTTTGCTTGCATTTTTTTATTTTTTAGTATTAAATACTGTAATTATTTTAATGTACTGGAAAAAAAAAAAAATTGCTAAAAATAAAAAAGATTTCGCTCGTCGCCGACGGGATTCGAACCCGTGACAACTAACATTTGAAAAAGACTTCAGCTTAGCCAGCTGCGCCACCAACCAATTCAAAATGAGTAATCCTATTTTCATAGTAATATGAACATAAGTAAAATGTTTAATGAACGTTTTGATTTATTTGTAGCCCTCTGCCTGGGCTGCCTCTTGTACACGTAATGTGTATAAAGTAAAAAGCCTATATCTCCGCTATTTATGGCACGATCGCAATAAAATTTGGACAGTCTGTGTATTTTGATAAAATGCATTAAGCTTTTTAATATGGTTTACATAACTTTATAAATTTCGGAGATATACGTTTTTTTCAAATAGCTCCTCCAAAAAGGGGAGCATCAAAAATTTAAAACAAACTTGATCTGCGTGCAGATATAAGAAGTCTAAATCCCAAGTTTGGTGTCTCTAGCTCTTATAGTCTCTGAGATCTGGGCGTTCATACAGACAGACGGACAGACGGACAGACGGACGGACGGACGGACGGACAGACGGACATGGATATATCGACTCCTTTAGTGGTCCTGACCAATATTTAGGTAACTTTTGGGGGTCTGCCACGCCTCCTTCTGCCTGTTACAGAAAATCGCACTCGCACAAAACTATAATACCTTTGTACCTTTGGTACATGGTATAAAAATTTCATTACTTTTTAAGATTTTTTTTAATATAACTTATAATAATTACGAACCCTGTATGAAACATAAAATATTATAAAACAAATGCCTAAAAATTTCATTTTTAAACCTCCTCTAAAAGCTTTCTATGCCCTATTTTGATTCATCCACCAATATTTATAGTTTGATCTGATATTCTGCAAAGTTGCATTTTACACGAGTGAAAATACCCCAAACAAAAAATATGGCTACATCAGCGCAAACAGTTAACAGAATCCAACTTCCAGTTGGTTTAGCTTAATTAATCAAATCAAACATCCGGTCGTCTGGGGGACTTCCTGGTCCAGGATCTGATGTGTACTCCGCTGGGGCACCGAAGAGTATAAATAAATAAGGCAACAAAAACAAAAAACAAGAAGAGGACGAAAGCAAGAGGGAGGAGGGAGGTGGCAGAAGGATGTGGGATGGGTATAGGGACAGGAAGAGAATGCTGAAGCGGCGGAGAAGCGATTTCATGCTGCGGCTGCAATGTTTGCCCCAGTAAGTATGCTACACATTTCTCGAGGACGGGTTAAGTGCCGTGCGCCAAGCAAGGAACAGAGAGAGAGAGAAAGAGACCACAGAGAGAGATAGATGATGGCAAAGATGTGTGTGTTTTGTGTGTGTGTTTTTTTGTTTTTTGTTTTTTCGTGGAGCCAAGGCTTTAACAACATTTGCACGCCGTTTCCTTCCATCTTGGAGACATTTGACATTTCAATTTCGAATTGGCCGGCCAGCTACAAAAGGCCCACGAAATTTTTCGGTTTTTCCATTTTCGATTTTTCCATCAACTACTACTGGTTACTATCTGGGAGTCACCCACAGCGCCCGCCTATTTGCCTGGCCCTGCCATGTACACACTTTGCCGAATTGTGTCCGTATTGATTTCTAATTACTCGGCCACACAGTATTTGGCTTAAGGTAGGACGCCAGGTGGCAGGTGGCAAGTGGGTTTCGGGTTTTTGGTTAGGGGTTTGAGGTTTGGGTTCTGGGTTCTGGGTGGGGGCTAATGGGAGTGGCCACCCTTGGTGGGGGGTCTTGTCTATTTGTTGTGGCGGCGTTGCCATGGCGGCTCCTATTGATTTTACCAACGCCACGAAACGCCATGAATCATGCCAGAGCTCAAGCCTATGCTTATGCCCACACTTAACCAAAGAAGTTGGTCTAAAAATAAGCGAAAATTAAGGTTATGGTGGGTGCTATGGGAATTATTTGGATTTTGTAAGAGTTTCTTTGTTAAATATATTCGAATTTTCACTCTTAATAGGATTGAAGATAATATAATACCGAATTGTTTATTAAAGCTGTATAATAATTAGGATTTCATATTGGCAAAGGTTTTAGGAAACCTATAAAATTATAATAACAGAATTAAAAACATGTTTTTCAAATTCTAATCCAGTCTCAGATTAAAAAACTCAGGAATATTATCATACCAGCTAAAGGGATCAATATACTATATATTATATATAAAAATCTATTAAAATTAATATCCAAGAGTATATAATAATAATTATTTATTTCTATTTTAATGCATACTTCTTTTATTAATTTATAAAATTTGTATTATGGTTATACCTTCTCTTTTCTGCCTATCCCCTCTTTCTCCACTAAATACCTTAGTTCCAGTTAAGCTAGTACTTTTTTTGAACAGTGCATGCTTAATGCTCATCCACCTTGTTCACCCTCGCACAACACACACACACACTCCGCCTTACCAGAGAGTTTCCATTTGGCTATTGCGTGTTTAGCAATTTGCGGTTATATTATAATGACCACTTGATTTGCGTTCGCGTCGGCTTGAGCTCTCTTGCCTTTGCTTTTACCGCCTACTAATTGCGCGCTTGTGTATGTCCTTCCAGGCAGGAGCAGGAGCAGCGGCAGCGGGAGCAGGAGCTACCACCAGGTAGCTGACAGGAGCTAAAGGAGAGCCTAAAGAACCGAGGGAGCAACAGTCGCGGAGGCAACGTCGAGACGCATGCACGCTCCATGCTCGCCGCTGGCTGATGGCCAAAGTCGGAATTGGAATTGGAATCGGAATCGGGACAATTGAATCGAACGCCAAACGAAAAGGAATCGACGAGGAACCCTTCCCGCATCAAGCATACGCCCCATTGCGCCGCACACCTGTGGACAGACTGCAGCATGTCAACTTCAAAGCATCAGCGTCAGCATCACCATTACCGAGCCGGCTGTGTGTGGCTCCTCCTCCTGCTCTCATCGGCCAGCGCGGCAGTGAGTGCGATAGCGGAGCCCGAGGAGGCGGCCTTTCAAGGTGCGTTTGACATGTGTGACTAGCATATCTATCTGTGACCGGTCGCCCCCGGCCAGATGCCTAATTGTGGAAATTTTGGGTATTTGAAGTTTGGTATTTGGCCCTAAAGGGACTGCCACCCCCCTACACCCTTGACATATCAATATACGAGGACGAGGAGGCACTATTGTGTGACCGAAACGAGCCTTTGACGTTAATGAGCGACTTAATTATGCGTGAGAGTGGCCCAAAACCAGAAAACCAGAGACCATATCAGACCAGACCAGAGAGAGAAAAAGCAGGCTGGGATCGGGAGTCGTGCAACACGCCTGGTTGTCGAATTTTCAGGGCGCCGTGGGCGGTGAATCTGTCACTGCCAACGACAAGGATGCCGATGCTGATGTGTGCTGCTGACACTTCGATTTCAATTGCATACAAAATGCGATTTTTCAATTTCAATTTGAATACGCAATGCACTGCCGGCGGCGGCGGCGACGGCGGTGGGACAAACGAACACACATACAGGACACCAGCAGGACTCTCCTTTGCGTGTGTGTGTGTGTGGGTGTGCATATGCAAATGGATTCCTCTGCTTGTCCACTGCACTTTAATCGTCCCCACAGTTGCTTAATCAACTAGCAAGCGACGGCGTGCATGAATGCAGGAGCTGCCCCGGCCTTTCCTTTCCTATCCTTCATCCTTTTGATGGCACTTTAACAGAGTAGCTGTTCGTGTTCGTGTCTCCGTTTCCATCTTCAGCTCTAGCTTTTCCTCAAAAAGATGTGAATGGGTGTGTGTGTGTGTGTGTGTTTGTGTGCTCGTTCCATTTAATACAATGTGTGTGACGTAAGTGCCAAGCCCGGTTGCCACTCGGGCGTATGCGTAATGCTTGTAATGTTTTACTTTTCTTACACCTACTTCCTGGCCTCCGCAGTGGCACAATTTTCGGTACGGTTTGGTGTCAAGTGGGCCGAATGCATTGCAAAAGAGGCTTTGATTTTCCTATGAGAAATTTGCATTTAAATTGCCATCGAACGGGAACTTTTTCCCGAGAACTATCGCCCAGCGGAGGAGTTATTTAAGTAGTCATTATGGCCAGGTGCGGGTGCGCCGTAAATTACCAAAAAGCGTATGCCACAGTCAGAGAAAGGAGAACAGGACAGGGACAGGACAGGCACAGGACAGGCACAGGACAGGCCAGACCAGACCAGGCCCAAAGTCCTTAAAGCTTATTAGAATTTATTGCGGACACGTCGGTCACACCCAGGAACACACACACAAACGACGAGGCCAGGACACTAGAGCAGACGTAGACACGCAGGACACTCAACTAAACTCAAGTGAACTGAACTGAAATTATGAACCCACAGAAACAGAAACCGAAACAGGGCCAAACCCCAAACTGACTATTTTCCCTTTAGTCCTTATCGTCCATCTATATGGCAGTAACTAACCCATACCACTAACCCCTCTTTCCCCACCCACACACAGGTCACTGCGGACACACCAGCCCCTGCGAGCAGCTCTGCTACGAGATCCACGATGGGATGTACGAGTGCGATTGCATCGAGGGCTACGAGCTGAACAAGAACGGTTACAGCTGTCAAGGTGCGTTTAGGATGCCTAAATGAATATGGATATGATGGGCCATCCAAGGATGCAAATTCCAGTGGCCACAAAATTGATTTGCAATTTGCCATTTCATTTCATTTCATTTCGTTTCGTTTCGTTTTGGTTATTATTCGGAAATCAGCCTGTAATGGACATGTCATACAGTTTGGAAGGGGGGGAGGGAGCTAGACTGGATGGGATTAGCCACCCAGATTACATTTGCATGCGGAGCCGCCACTCTGTTATTATTTATTTTCATACTGGCTTGTTCGGGGGAATTATTATTATTTTGTGATTGTTGCTCGCTTCGACGATGCTGCCTTTGGCAAGTCGGCAAATTGATATTTTTGTGTTGTTATTCGGGGTTTACTTCACTGTGTGTTTGTGTTTGAGTATTTTGCATTTAATTTGTGCATTTTCGACAATGTGTCGAAAAAATTACATGTCCAACGAGCAGTTATTTCCTAAAAAGTTATACACTGTCATTGAGAATTGCTTGATTAATGGAATTTATTTTATTTTTAATTGTGAATATTTTATATTGAATATTTCGTATTTATTTATGCAAATCAGACTTCCTTTTATATAATTTTTGGATAGCTACAGAAATGCTTTTTCCTTTTTGGTTAAAAAGAAAATGTAACTTGATTGTTTTTAGAGTACAAACCGAAACAAAGGCTTTAAAGTTGCTAGCTGCATGTTTTCATCTTTTCTGGTTTAGTTTTCCTCTTAGTTTTAATTGAATAAAATATTTTCCAGCACACTGAACTACGTTTTGCGTGCATTTGATATTTTTAATTAACACTGAAAGCTATATGCACGCCATAACTGAATCGAAATCTGACTTTCCAGTAATTAATGCCACTGCCAATGGTTTGGATGGGCGTGGCAAGTCCGACGAGGATGTGCTCTATCAGAAGGGCGCCTCCTTCAGCGCCAAGCTGGCCAACGACGACGGCAAGTCGACGATGGCCAAGTCCTCGGACTTTGGGGGATCTGCTCTGCAAGCCGGCTCGCTGCCGGAGGGCAACAGCGAGGACGAGTCCGGATCAGAGGGCGATAGCTATGATTACGGCGAGGTAGAGGACAGCATTTCGGAGACACAGGAGCAGCGGAAGCAGCAATCGCTGGATGCCCAGCAGCAGCAGCAGCAGCAGCAACAGAAAGTCAATTCAAACGATTACTACATATCAGCCGAGAGCATCAACTTTAACTCGGAGTCCGAGGGAGTCCAGGAGCCGGATGTGGCCGACTTCAAGGCGGCCAGCACCGCGCCTCCGTCCACTGCGGCGCCGCCGCCCTCAACGACCACAAGGGCCACCACCACTACGACTACGCGTAGATCCCCCACGTCAGACCAGACCCAGAACCAACTGGATGCGGATTACGGCGATGGCGATGGAGATGACTATAGCTACAGCTACAAGTCGGACATGTCCGTCTACGACGACGTCAACAATAATCAATTAAACTTAAGACGCAACAGCAAATCGCAAACATATCAGCAGACAAGCAATACGAATAGCAACAGCGCCAAGAATCGGAGGAGGAACAATAACATTAGCAGCAGTAAGGTCCAAATGCATATCACGAGGGAGTCCACCTCCCAGCTGGGCAACATATCAGGAGCTGAGCAGAAGGCAACGCCGGACGTGGCCATGGCAACAGACAGGTGGGTCATAAAAGCGGAGAGTGTGGGCGGAATTCCTTTGCATACATTTCCAACAGCCGAAGAGGGAACGTAGGAACGTCCTTCGTTTCGTCCTCTTTGAGGGACATTTGTGCAGCATAAGTGCAAAGAATGTACACATTCCGAAGGCACCTTAATCTAATAAACCAATATTTGCCACAAAGAGGCAACTATTTCCATAGTTATTCCAAATTTCACTTCATTTGCAGCGGCCCCAGCTGCAATCTGGACTGTGGCACTGAGGGAATCTGTGCCCTGGAGGCCACTGCCGCCAGCTCCCGCTGCCTTTGTCCCTTTGGCAAGACCGGGCCGGGATGTCAGGAGGGTAAGTTATATTTTTCTCTCTCTCTGAAATTTCCTGTAAGATATAATCCCCTATGTTAATCCACAGATATCCGTGCCCATGTACCGCGCTTTGCCAAGCGATCCTGGCTGGCTTTTCCGGCACTCCATGGCGCCTATAAGCATGTCCAGCTGCGCATCGAGTTCCGTCCAGAGTCCTTCGATGGCATTATCCTGTTGAGCGGCGAACGCGATGACTTAACCGGGGACTTTATGGCTCTCCTGCTGAACAAAGGCTTCGTGGAGTTTTGGTTCGACTGTGGCTCCGGTGTGGGCAGTGTGCGATCCAGGGAGACCATTCTGCTGAACGAATGGAACTCAGTGATAATTTATCGTCATCGCTGGGATGCCTGGCTGGTGCTCAACCATGGCACCAAGGTCCAGGGCAGATCGAATGTGAGTTCGAAGCCATTATTCTTACAAAAGAAGGTTTCTTTATGTATGAAATATCCTTTCCAGGGCTTGTTCTCACGCATCACCTTCCGGGAGCCAGTTTTCCTTGGTGGAATTGGTAACATCACGGGATTGGCCAAGCGCCTGCCACTGGCCGAGGGCTTTGCCGGTTGCATACGTCGCTTTGTGGCCAACGAACATGACTACAAGTTCACCGAGCATCCTTTGGGCGATGTCATCAATGGATTCGATATACGTGAGTGGCAGGAATCCTTCTTTTATTATTTCTTCTAATAAATTTAATTGAAACAGAGGACTGCTCCACGGACAAGTGCGTGAGATATCCCTGCCAGCATGGCGGCAAGTGTCTGCCCTCGGATCAGGGAGCCATCTGCCTGTGTCCCATTGGATTTGTGGGTGATCTATGCGAGATTCGCATGGACCTACAGGTGGGTGTCTCTTCTAAAAGTTTTTTAATCAAATTTTTGTTATTTATTTATTTATTATTTATATATTTGCCAGGTCCCCGCCTTCAATGGCTCTTCGTTCCTGCGCTACGCTCCGCTGGGCGACAGTGCTCTCATCTGGCTGGAGCTGAAGGTTACCCTGAAGCCGGAACAGTCTGACGGTCTAATCCTGTACTCAGGTCCAGAGCATCGAGGTGATTTTATAGCCCTTTATCTCAACGAGGGCTTTGTGGAGTTTGCCTTTGATCTGGGCAGTGGTCCGGCTTTGGTTCGGTAAGTAAAGGAGTAAGGATTCCCTTTTTAAGGATATAACCAACTAAATCTTCGCAGGAGTGAGCATTCCCTAAGTCTGGGTCAATGGCACACCATCAGAATCTCTCGAACGGCTCGACTGGCGGTGCTCAAGGTGGGAAATCTCAGCATTTCCTTTGTCAGCCTGGAATAACCTTTTTATTTCGAACTCCCCTAGGTGGATCAATATCAGGAGGTGATGACCATCTCGTCGAATGGCTTCTGGCACTTGTCTTTGGACCAGAATCTCTTTGTGGGCGGCGTTAACCACGTAGACCGGCTCCCATTGGATCTCAAGTACAAGCCCTTCTTTGTGGGCTGCATCCAGAAGGTGAGTGTGGCGCTGCCCCTGTTCTGTCTTCGCTTTATGCTCCTTTGTTCGCCACTTGCAGATTGAAATCAATGGCCACTCGCTGGGCATTGTGGCCGAGGCACTGGGAGGCAGCAACATCGGCAACTGCCCCCACGCCTGTGTGGCCCGGCCCTGCGGTCCCCTGGCGGAGTGCGTTCCCCAGATGGAGACCTACGAGTGCCGCTGCAGCATCCACAACGAGCGCTGCAACAAGGCCGCCGAAGTGCCGCCCGAGCAGCTGCCAGAGCTGGGCCACATCCACAAGTCCAAGGTCCTTGAGACGAAGGACAATGGCGAGGCAGTGAAGAAGGTTGCCGGTTTGCCGCACAAGAAGCATTCTAAGAAGCACAGGAATTTGCATAAGCCAACCCCTGCCACGAGCACAAGTACCTCCACGACCACCACCACCACCACGACAAGCGCCCCAGCCAGCACTTCCGCAGCTCCTGAGCTGAACGAGGCAGCCACAGCGGGGGCGCTGAGCAACGAGGAAATCGAAGATGATATCATATTCCGCTTTGTGCAGCAGCAACAGCACCAGAAGGAGCTCAGTGAGCATCACCAGACCTCCACCACCAAGGCCCCATCGCCCAAGCCCAGGCCCAAGCTCTCCGGGAAACACCTTGCCAGCAAGCACGAGCACCACCAGAAGCCCAACGCGGCCTTCGCCCGCAAGCTGAGTCGCCTGCCCACCCACTACGAAAGTTTCCAGACGAACCCCGACAGCGACATCCTCACCTTCGAGGACAACAACGACTGGGTGGCCAGCCTGCAGCAGCAGGAGTACGCCGATGCCATGGCAGCATCCAGCCAGACGCCAACGGTTGGCCAGCAGCAGCAGCAGCAGGAGGAGGAGGAGGAGGATGTGCACCCCAAGCCAAGCGAAGACAACGACAACGAAGAGGATGAGAATGCCTTTGTGTTCGACGAGACGCTGTTCGACGCCTCGGACGGCACGGAGGAGTACCAGCGCAAGCAGCTGGCTCAGGACATGAAACGCATCATGTCCAACTCCAACACGCACTCCAGCCACAAGAAGTCCGAGGTCCAGGCCCCATTCCAGCCCAGTCCCGTCCAGTATGCGGCCTCACCCAACGAAGATGCCTCGCAGTCGCAATACAGCGATGACTACAACGACGATGAGCTGCTGACCCCCGTGATGCAAGCTGGCGAGGATGTGCCGGTCAAGCCGGAGCAGCATGCCTCCAGCACACCGCAGACCCACACCGACTGGAGCCTGCTGAAGAAGTTCGACTTGTCTGCCGAGCACCAGTCGCAGGTGCAGGGCGTCCGCAAGAATTTCGGAGCCTGCTTCGCCGGCAGCGATAGCTACTTTCACTACAACGACGCGGACACCATGAGCCAGGTGATCAGCTACAGCATCGATCTGAATCTGCGTATCAAGACGCACTCGGAGAACGGTGTGATCCTGTGGACAGGACGCCAGGGAACGACTGAGGAGCATGATGATTATCTGTCCTTGGGCATTGAGCAGGGGTAAGTTAGGGGATTAGGTTTGGTTATAGAAAAAGATCTTCTGATTTCTGATTTTACAGATACTTGCACTTCCGCTATGATTTGGGTTCTGGGGAGGTGGACATACGCTTCAATGGAACCAAGGTCAGCGATGGCCTGTGGCATCGAGTGAGAGCCATAAGGTGAGCCATATCCTATTAATTCTGAAAACTATAACTTATTGTTATGTCTCCTTTTAACAGGAACTCCCAAGAGGGCTATCTTGAGGTGGATGGCAGAAAGACAGCCACACTTCGAGCGCCGGGCAAGCTCCGCCAGCTCAACACCGACACTGGCCTGTATGTGGGTAAGTTAGCACTCAGCTCCTACATCCTTTCAGAGGCTATAGGAATATGATCTTTGCAGGCGGCATGCCCGATGTGGGTTACTTCACGCACCAACGCTACTTCAGCGGCATCGTCGGCTGCATCTCCGAGATTGTGCTGGCCGGCGAGATGAAGCTTAACTTCGATCCCAACACGCTGGGAACGGAGCACAACGTGGAGACGGGCCTCCTATGAAACGCTGTACCGCACGCACGCCTCAAGACTTTTGATAACGACTAGTTTAAATGTTATGTTAGCCACACAAATGTCCTTTGTCGGTTTGTGTTTGTACAAATACGCTTTTAAAACAAAACAAAAAAGAAAACAGAGAACGAAAGAGGGGAAGGATTACAGGAGGAGCATTTTTTTACACCAGGAAATGGAGATGGAAATTCAGATGACGATGCAGGAGGTGGAAATACTATCTAGAAGGGAAACATACTACATATTATATACAAGCATATTGAGTATATACAAAGGCATACACATAGATATATATATAGATATATATATATTTAAAGCAGAGGAAAACAAAAATCGAAAAAGGGCACGCTTCGAATAGAGCCTGTGACTGTCAATACTTCAGAACGGAATAGTTTATATATAACTTTAGCAAAACAAAAAAAAAAAAAGGATTTATATATGGAAAGCAAGTCATATAGAATATGAAACGAAGGCGGAAAATCGGAAAATCTGAGTAACTGTCCATGGCGCGATTAGCGATTAACAACTAACGATTAAAACGATTAACGAAATTCAATATTGATAGCGATACTTTAGTGTGTGGTCGCTTTTTTTGAACGAACCGTTACGCTTTTACACGCCGAGCTGCCATCTTTTTGTACCACACACACCCACTAGACACACCAGACACACACCTAAAATATGGTTACAAATGCAAATATTGGCAATTCTTTCGTTTTTCGCATTGCTGTACCTTAAACTATATGAACTGTAAACTGTATAACTGTACATTCAGCACTATTTGGCGCTTCTTGGAAGGTCCAGTGTCCAAAAAAAGAACAAATATCGAACGAATCAAAGAGCGGAAAGCGAAGGATGTTAGAGATCGGAACAAACATATTAAGTGGTAAGTTAATAAATGTGTAGCGTGTATTAGCTCGTAAGTCAGCACACACTCGACACACAACACAAACGACAACACACACACACATACACCACACGCCTGCCTATATTAACTTTTATATCAATTAACAAATCGTAAGAGATACTAAAGACACCAAAGATACTTAAGACATACGTAAGGACACTCACACTCACACGCTAAACCAGAATTGAAACTTGTGAACGATTTTTAACAATTTATACTACAAAACACAATACAGCAACACACCACAAACAACAAACAAATAAACAAAGACACCAACAACAAACTAGCTAATGGAAACCAAAAAACAAAACCAAAACGAAAGCAAAGCAATTTAACAATCCCAATAGCGAAATTTTTAAAAAGCGAAACAAACAAACAACTAACCCGAGAATAGCCTGTTGTAACAATTGTAAAACGGAAAGCTAACAGAGTATGGTAAAAATAAACAAATATAAAACTAATAACGAAAGGGATAACGAGAAAGGGGAAACGTTTGTATTCGTCTTATGAGTATATAATTTTGTAGCTTAATGAGATAAACCACATATGTAGTTATATATATACATCATAACACACATATGCGTAACTACATATAAATATATGACTATGAGAAACAACAACTATAGAAACAATGGCGTAAAAATGAATAAAGAAATCACAACCACCAATCAATGTAAAACTAAATTAAACGACATTCAATGTAGCTTATTTATATAACGAAATGGAAAAGTCGCAAGTCGCTGGAGGCATTGAGAATATTTAATTTCGTACATTGGTTTGCAGAAAATAAAGATAAAAAAGATTCTAAAATAACGGTCGGTTTAAATTTGAATTTTTGGATGGCTTTGGCGGTAAATAAAGGGAACTGGAACTGGAACTGGTTCGGTGGATTCAATTCTTCTTCTTCATATCTGTGGAAGTTTTTCAACACTTTTTTGAAAAAAGGTAAATTTTTTAAATGGCGAAAGAGTTTATATAAAACTTTGGTATTTTAAAATAAAAACAAATATTAATTTATGATTTGCCATAATTAAATAAAATGAAATATTTATTTTGTAATTAAACTTATCTATCGGTAAGCAACTCCTATCGTTAGTTTGCTTGCTCGCTGTGGTATCTTGCCATAATCCACCAAAGGCCGCATTGAAAAAGCTACGACCGACAACAACAACATAAACAAAAAAAAAAATCGCCCAGTGATTTTTTTTTTTGGCCAACTCTCCGAGATTCAAGATACGAAAGAGACGAAAACGGCGTTTAACGGATTGCGGAAGAGCGGCCTGACCACCAGACGCGGAAGTAGTAACCAAAACACAACTCGCCACCAGCCATGGCCGCGGTGCTGCCGGAGAACGCGGCCGAAATTGCGGTGGCCAACGCAATCAATAACATCAACGGGAATAATGCAAATGGAAATGGACGCAATCGGGTGCTGGCGGGCGGTGGCGGCGGCGGTGGAGGAGGATTAGGGGGTGGCGGACAGGTGAGTGTGCACATGCTAGAGCGGCAGCCTTATCTTGGCCCTGTTTTGGCTTACAGAACAACATGATGAACATGCGGGACCGCCTGTTTCACGCCATTTACTTTCGGGCGGCGGCTGCCTACGCGGAGCTGGTTCCACGGTAAGTGTCATTGCTCCCACTCTTATCTTTGCCGCTCTCTTATCCGTATCTCTGTATTACAGGAAGGTGCAGCTGACCATTGAGTTCCTGCTTCTGGCCAAGGCGCTGCTGTTCTTCTTCACCCTCATCTACGTGCACAATGCGTTCATCAAGAATCCATGCACCTGTCTGCAGGAGGTGCAGAACTGGCCTCGCGAGGGAGTCATCAGGCAAGGCTTAAGACCCACCGAATCATTAGTCAACCCTTTTGGCTAATTATCTGTACTTTTTCTTGGCAGAGTGGAGATCATACCGCATCTGGCGGAGAAGCGGGCCATTTGGCAGGGCATCAAGCGGGACCAGCACATAGTGCGCTCCTTAAAGGACTCCTAGTAGGTACTCCTAAAATGTAATAATGAATTAAGACTCATGAAAGGCTTTACTCCCTCAGCTACTACGGCATAGGGCCACAGACCCACGAGAATCACAACCAGCTGAAGCGTTATGAATCAATCCTGGGCAGACTGGGCCTGCCCGTTCGCCCCACCTTTGCCTACAGCAACGAATCGTTGTACTATTACTTTGATGCCATCAATATACTGGACACCTATGATCATCCCAATGCCATACAGCTCAAGAACGAAGAGGATGATGGTGGGATTATGACTAAAGGCATCTTATTAACAGAAATTAAACTATTTTTTAACAATTGCACTTGCAGAAGAGCAGTACATTGTGGAGTACTCGCTGGAGTACGGTCATCTGCGCCTGTCTGCTGCCACAAGAAAGCGTCTGCAGATCCCAGTGCTCACTGTCCAGCTGGATCCCAATACGAACAAGTGTTTCGGCGACGGGCTGACGCGATATCTGCTGAAGCGATTGCTAGGGTAGGGTGTTCGCTATCTCCTTAATCTATTTCCCTAAATTAAAACCTCTCTTTTTTTGCGTAGCTATGATGACTTGCTAATGGCTTCTGTGAGAACCATAGCCGAGAAGGAGGAGAACAAGGGCTATTTGCGCAACGTGATCACCGGTGAGCACTATCGCTTTGTGTCCATGTGGTGGGCAGCCTGGAGCAGCTACCCAGTTGCCTTTTGTGTGATGCTTCTCTTTGTGAGTAACTCTTTTTATTTTAATTAATTAACGATAAATACTAACAGAAACTTTCCTATTGTTTTCAGACCTTTTCGGTATCTATGCTGCTTCGGTACTCGCATCACCAGATCTTTGTATTCATAGGTAGCTACTCCGATTAATTGGTTAATTGAAATCCCCTGAATAACTCTTTTCCGTGTCCTTACAGTGGACCTGCTGCAAATGCTGGAGTACAATGTGTCCGCCCGGTTTCCCATAGCTCCCTTGCTAACCGTCATTCTGGCGCTCGTAGGTGAGCTAAAGCCGTTGCGACTAATTAACTTGCATGGCCATTAACCGTGTGCTATCTTTGGCTCTCCCTTTCTCTCTCTCTGCTGCAGGAATGGAGGCCATCATGTCGGAATTCTTCAACGACACCACGACGGCCTTTTACATCATACTGATTGTGTGGATAGCGGATCAATACGACGCCATATGTTGCCACACGAGCATCACCAAGCGTCATTGGCTCAGGTGCGTACCACACTCTCTACTCTCCACTCGCATCCCCAAGAGCATTCTTAGGAAGGCTCTCAGGTCGTGTTTGATTTTTTTGTTCGTGTTTGCTTCTGTGAAATCGTCCGTGGCCCGAACAAATGACAAATTCAATTACATTAAGTCTGCAATCCTTTCCAGCATCTATGTCTGTATGCTGCTGCTGCCGCCGGGCCATAGATAATAGCGTCCATTGAGCATCTTGGCCCTCCCATTCCCACCTCCCGTCATCAGCACTTAACAGTTCATTTCGTTCGGTTTCGCATATTTTCCTTCTCCAGCGTATTTTACACTCCTTTCCCTGACCAACCAACCAGCGACGGTTGGAGTCCCGGTTGTTATTTGAAAATTAACTTGGCTTGCGCAAGCCTCCCCCGGGGCTAGGAACAAATCGACCAGTGGCCATCCATCCCCTTCGCCTTGGGGCGCCTGTTCCTCACACCCATACCCACTCCCACTCCCACTCACACACACCAACACACAGACACCGGCAAACAGAGAATTTCATCACTTAAGTCAACAAGCGTAACCCAAGCGCCAAGCCACATCCATGTAGCTCCCAACCAACTGAGCCGCGCCATTAGCAAACATTTAAATAAACTTGCTTCTTCATAACACAAAAAAGACGAGAGGGAAATATGCGGAAAAGCGAAGGAAATTTAGAGCCCGGCTCATTCCCGTTCGATCGACATTAATGACCATGCACGTCAGGACTGGGACAGGACAGGACAGCACAACCCCATCGTTTCGTAACCCATTCCCAGTCCAGAATCGTAGCTACTTTGCGGTTTATTACGCGCACTTTGCATAATTGAGAAGCGGCCGTCGCAAAGAAATTATTTTTACTTTTTTTGGGAAACTCGGCGGGCATCAATTTCCACGATGCGCCGAAGGAGGGACCATCAATAATTCAAAAAGACACTCGAAAATTCCCTTTTTAGCAACCGTCTGTCTGTCCGTCCGTTTGCGCGCCTTGATTATGAATTCATGTGCATGCATCCGTCCTCAATCACTGCCCTCGTCGCCGCCTTGCTTGCGGTGTTGATTTTGCGTAATTTGCGCCGAATTAAATGGCTATCAGTGCTCCCTGAAATTGAGGCCCACCCGCCTGGTCTCCTTGAAGACCACTTGTCGTCGTATTTATATTCATTAAAGATTCATCGACGCGAATGATTTTAAATGCTTGCGGCTTGTGTTTGCCCAGAGCTTGTCGCGGGTTTGTTATGGAAATGGGGAAACCGACATTGACAGCTGGAAAATGCCCAGACGATATAGCCTCAATTAGCAGGGAGCTTTAGCTTTATTTAGGTGTATGTGGGGCAGAAATTAACAATTTATGAGAAGAAATGGGGAGCACCCATAGAGTGCCTCCTTTAGCTCCTAAATATCTCGTTGCCGAGATGAAAAGGTAGTCAGGATTCCGGATGCCATCGATAGTTTCCATACGCACAGAGACTACTAATCTTTGGTTGGCTGCCTGTCTGTCTGTTTGACGTGCTGCTGCTGCTTTTGGCCAAAAGAAGTATCTTTTGTGTCTGCCGGCCCCTTGGAGTTTCGCATAACTCATCATTTGCTCGCCCCGAGATTGTCAAACTTTTTGTGAGGGAAAAAGTTTTGAATGAAAAAATATCCAATTGCAATGTGTGCGCCGGTTGAGAATCCTTTTCTGTGCAATTGAATGGCAAACAATATTCAATGTTTCGCCATCGTCTAGGTAGCTAAAATAGGGTTCCAAGGAGGAGAGCTTCTCCTGGGGCAGCTGCTTGGTCCTTGCTTTAAGTGAAATTAATTCAGCAAAGGGTCTGCACTATCCCCGTAGCATGTGAGTGCCATATGGACAGGACACTCTGCCGGAACCATAAATGCAGGCATCTGAGTTTTTCCTCTGCGTGTGTGGCTGCAGGGTGTGTTTTGTGCGGGTAGAGGGAGAGATTGTAGCAGTGTGTGAGTGTGTGTGCTTTCGTACGGTTTAATTTTGCTGTTATTGACTGCCCCGGGCGCTGAAAAAGGGGTTTCCGGGACTGTTTTTCTATACCCTTGCATTGAGCATTTATAGTTTGTGTAGGGAAATGTAAATCAATTTAATTATAAATTTTATTCATAAAATTTATGTTGGTGTTTGAAAAAAGGATCTCAATGAATTTGAAAACTTCAAAATGGTAAAGGAAGATCTGTTATGGCCACTGGAAGTCACAAAAATCTCAACTCGTATAATTAAAGTACTTATTAAGGTGCTCTTTTGTATTTTATTTAGGATCTGTATTTCTTATATATCAGAAAGAACTTTCAGACTTGTTTTCTATAGCCTGTTTATATAGTCTTCTTCGTTATTGTTAGGTTGCACTGTTAAACTTATAACAGATGTTGTTTATGATCTAAATGGTTATTATTAATAAGTTTTCAATAGTGTTTTCCTATTTATCTGCTCATTTAAGGAAGCCCAGACAATATAGTTCCAAAGTTATACAAGTTTTTGTCTAACTTAAGTAGCAATGTTTTTATGAAAAGCCACTTTCCTTTCTCTTTTTAAAGAAACTCTTAAGTTTATTAAGCATAATTTAAACCTGGTTTAAAATTCGTTAACTTTTTACTAATTCAGCATCCCTGGTTGGGTATATAAAACTTCGGTATTCTAAATATATAACAATCTCTTCCTCCTGCTGGCTTCGGGTTTGGCCCTGCTGTTGTTGGTCCTGCGGTTATGGGTTACAGGGCCGGGATTGCTTGTTCTGCTGCTTCCTTCCTGACTTCCTTCCTGCTGGGGATGGTGATGGTGCTCCTTCTCGAGATCCTTCTGCTCCTGCTTCCGTATTTGCTAGCCTGTTTTTGCGGTTAACTTGGTCTGCGGAAGGCAGGCAGTCAGCCAAGGCCCAGGCCCGAGCCAGGCTGGCATTGAAGTTAGCATACAAGACAAACAAGCTGGCGGCGCTTTTCGCTTTTTAGCTGCGTCCCAGAAATCCCCCGTCCCGCGATGGCGGTGCCCCCCCGAAAACGGTATTAATTTCATTGCATAGACTAATTTGTGTACTTAAACTTTGCTAAAAGTTGCAATCAACGTGAATTGCAAATAGTTAAATTGCAGACGGCAGTTGGAAGCTTAAAACTGTCAAGTGGCCCGTACTCACAGCAACAAAGCCTCCAGCTCCAGCTCCAACCCCAGCTCCAGCTTCAACTCCACTCCCAGCTTCAGTGCTAGCAGCTTCTGCTTTTAGCCAGCCAACAACTAACCTTCTGAACTTCCTGTCAATTGCCTTCAATTCATTCTAATTGACTTTTAAGGGACTTTAAAGCCATCAAAGGAGCGCCTGCCTCGCTCGGCTCCTCTTAATCGCCGTTTAACGAGGCCGCCAAGCCATCCCTAACTACCGGCTTCCTTACGGCTGGGTAGGAGGAAGGATGGGAGTATAATAAGCCCCTGACACCCAACTTTCACCCCATCCCAGCAGCCCTTTCTGTTCGCGCCAGCTTCTTATTTTGCCCTGTGGCTTCTTGCGGCGCGTAATGCTTCTTTTGTGCTTAAATCTGGTTGCCAGGCACGGGGCAGACGACACGTATTAAATGAGCTGCAAACGCACAGGAAAAAGCTAAAAGAAACACCTGCCTGCCCTTCAGTTCTGCCTCCACATTGCCCGCTGGCTACGAATCCGACTTGAGTCCTGCGCAGATTGTTTGTCGCTGGCGAGGAAGCTGTCGCTCTGAGGCCAAAGGACCAGTGCTGTCAATAGCTTATTTCATTAAACACAACAGATCGGGCAGGATAGAGGGTAAAATATGTAAGATTTTAGGAAATTTTTAAGATTTATTTGCAAGAAAGTTGATTAGAAGTTAAAAACTGATTTATACATATTTTTTTAAACAAAAAGAGTGGCATAAAATTTTAATTTCTTATGTGTGGAATTACTACTTAAACAAAAAATATCACTCTTCCCTTATCATCGTTCTCCTTACTGGTTGCCTTGTTAATTAGGTCCTCGTCATTAAGGTTTATCCTCTTCGATTTGCTGTTATCCTTTTCCTCTCGTTTCAATGCCTGTTTTCTAAGTACATATTTTTGGCTGTCTAAAAATGGAATTTAATTTATAACTTATTATAAAAAACAAAGATCCTTTTCTAAGCAAAAAAATGTTTAACTATTTTAAATTTGAAAAAAATAGTTTACTAAACCTTTTTCTTAAAGACCCATAAATATTTAATAACATCTTCCAATTCCATCCAAAAGCACAGATCAGATTACCAAACGGAGACATATTTGGCATACTTTCGGCCCAAAACTCCTTAAACCAAGTACACAATCTAACCAGAATCGGGACAAATTGACAGCACTACCAAGACTTTGCCTTGGCGGCATCAAAGAGCAAAATGCCAGGCACAACTCCTGGCTGGATGGGGTGTAAAGGGGTCAGGTCGTCGGTTACAGTAGCGCGCCTCAAGTAGCTGCCTTCGTCTCCGCTTTCGTCCTGTTGTTTACACGCTTGTTACGCTAACAAACACACGGGCCATAGCTGTGCTATATCTATATATATATATGCGAACATATATATATATATTGGGACCAAAGGACCATATAATATATATATTCGCTTGCCATTGTTGCCGCTGCTCGGTCTCAAAGGTGGCCACGGTGTCGGCGGGTTAGCCTCAACGTCAACGGCATCGGCAATGGGAACCATGGTGAAGCAGGCCCCGGGAAATCGAGGGGCAGCGCAAGGGCGGGTGGCATTTTCCTTACGCTTTGCACTCCTTTGGCTGTTTTCGTGTTGATTGAGATCATGTTACGCAAAGTATAATTGCGTCAAGTTTGTTTTTCTGCCATAACTTTTGTCCAACCGCGCCGAGCGACGAGCGTCGAGCGCCGAGGAGAAGTGGCCACCCGAAAGAGGGGGAGGGGAGGGGTGGATTGGCGTTTAGAGGGTGGCATGGACGTGTCCTGGGCGTATCCCCTAACCGAGTGGGTGTTGTTCAAAGGTGCAGTTGATGAGTGTTCATAACGAGGCAAAATCGCTTCATTGTTATACGCGGCTGCTCCTTCTCCTCCACCTCCGGCGAGGCCTGTCAACTTGTGTGTTTGTGCTACGTTTGTTTCAGTTTCAGCTTGTTGTTTGTTTGCCAACATGGCGTATGCGCAACGTGCCTTTGTCTCCTTGCTGCTGTTTGCATATGTATGCGCCAACTCTGTTCCAATTTATGCATGGAAATGGGTCGTTTTCACGCATTTAGAGGCAGCAGCAGCAGCAGCAGCAGCACCCGCAGCAGTAGAAGGGTCAGGCAACACATTCTGTTTGCTGGGCAAATACTTCACTTTTTTTTTTTTGTGATATTTCAATTAAGTTTCAAGTTACGGGGGAGGAGTGGGCACTTTCCCCTCATAATCGAACCCATAATACTACCTATAACGCTGCCAGCCAGAGCACTCACAGCAAAGATATGGAATCCCATATGCAAATCCTATTAAAAGCAGCTACACCAGCAAAAGTGCTTACAAGCTCATTGAGCACTTTAACTATTACCAAGTCCCTCCGTCCTGTGCTCCCTGCTCCCTGCCATCCTGTTTGCTGGCAACAAATAAACACTTATGACGCAGATCGGATCACACTGTCGTCGCAACAGTGCAGCAGGTTGAACCGAGGTGCTTACTTAACTACGCTCCTCCGACTCAGTCTCAGTGCCCAGACACATGCAACAGTTGTCCTATTTGCCATCTCCGCCCACTTCCGCTCCCTCTCCCTCGGCCTCTCTCGGGTCGAAGGATATGAAAGCCAAACAGTATTTGTCTGGCGCACATCCGTCCTGCCATCCATCGCACATTGGGTCTAAGATGGCTGTGCAACTGATTGAGATATGGCAATGAAAGCTTTGTTAGGTGAAAAGAAAAGTAGTTATAATTAAAACTGGTTTATTTCTTATATCTTTAGGCTGGAAAAGTGCAATTTTTTCCAAGTTCTTTAGAAGGAAAAGCCTACTTAGTCCTTGAATAAAGCTTTCTAGTCTGATTTCCATGCGAAAAAGCCTTGAAATTGAGATTTATTCAATAACTTCTAAATTTAAAAATATTTAATAATCTAATATTTGTAAGGCAGCTCAATGACACCATATTTGACTGCTTTAAGATTTTAATTCCCTTAGAAAACTCTCAAAATCAAAGCTCTTTCAGTATCTATAAATATTTTTTTATATTAAAATTAAGTAATATAATTTTATTAACCACACTAAAGCAGTTTTCAAAGCTTCTTATCCCATATTATATTTTCCTGTATATGTTTTGCCCTCACAAAAATCTTTTATTAAAAATTTCAAATTCCTGAGTTACAAAATATTGTAAATTAACAAAAGCACTAAGCAAAGTTGTCTGTTTACGGAATCTATCCTTCGAAAGAGAGTTCTTCACTAAAATATAACGTTGTCCAGTTCAAGGACTTGTCCCCTGTAAGGACGAGCTGTTCATCAAAGTCCCCGCCAGAGTATCCTCATGATAATGCAGCCTGTCAGACAGGGATTCCGTCGCTGTCAGTGCACTGTGCCTCGCCCGAGGTGCTGCAAGACGATGTGGTGTAATGCGGTATGTGGCAAAGATGAGAACGGATGAGTGGGCATGGGGAGGGAGGGTCACAGTCACAGTCGCAGGAAAGGGTAAAGGATGCGGGAACAGCACAACAGGCGTGTAGCTGCTTGTCAACGCTACGCTACATTAGGAAAGCGAATGAAACGGAAACGAACGGGCGATAAGTGTTGTCTACGTGTCTGCAGCTCGCACTTCCACTTCCACATCCGTTTCCCCAGGACTTCTGGGGGGCAGGGGAAATTGAGGAAATTGCTGGCAAGCGTTTGGTGCGGGGATGTGTCCATAATGCTCGATGTGCTCGCTCCCTGGCTTGCGCAATGCCCTGGAAAGGCTTGCTAAATAAGTGTCGTGTGTCTTCATTTGTCGCCGTTGATATTGATGTCGGCGGAGTGTCCTGGAGTGTGTGTGTGTGCACAATCAACTCGAATTAAATTCAATAACATAACTCAATCATGGAACCCAAAATAAAAAAAATAACAAGCCGGCGCTCTAAAAATAAATTAAAGTTGAATTCCGCCAAAGGACCGACCTCGGTCCGGTTGTCAGGCTCTGTCCATCCGGCTGTCCCGTTGTCCCTTCGTCCGGCTGTTTGTCCGCTCGGCCATTGCTTATCAATGGAGTCGCCTTGGCTGTCATTATTGTTGCTTCTGTTGTTGTTACGGCCATCCATTGTGTTTTTTATTTGTTGTCTTTGGCAAGCAACAATTCAACTAACAGCGCCAGCAATTATTTATATTATTAAATCCTCTTGAGTGTTTTTTTTCCTAGCGTCCTTCCTTCCGCTCCTTCGGCCATTGTTGTTTCCGTTTCTAGCCGCGCGCTGTTGTCTTGGCAGTTTTGATATTTGTCCGCCTCGTCCGGCTACGGTTACTTGTTACTCTTATGTCATGGCCCGTGTGCTTCCATCCATCCGCCATACGTCTGACCCATTTCTTTGCAGCTTATGGCCAGCCCCGAAAAATGGATGGCGAGGGGGAGGAGAGTTGGGTTTCCCCAATAGAAAAACAGAAACCAATATGTTTTCGCTTTTTATTTCTGTCAGCTAAATACCATTTTGTCGAATGGTAATCATGATAGCCTCCTCGAGTCCTTGGAAAACATCAACTCCCCCACACGATCGCTGATGTTTGATGAGGGTGTTTCTTTTAATAGACACCAATTTTTGGCAGCTTTAAAGAAATCAAAGAGGAAAAAGATTGCTTATGGTGAATGTGTTTTTGGTTTTCCTAGATTGCTTCTTCCTGTTTTTAAGTGCTTTTGACACTTGTGACGCTCCTGGAGTGGGTGCAAATGTATCACTTGGTTATTGAAAGAACCCATAAATACATCTCCAAATTCTTACCAATTTACGTAACTAACAAAATGCATTAAACTTTAATAAAAACCCATTGCGAGATCCATTAATTTATTTTTCTTTTTGGCGAAATTTAAAACTGGTAATAGGCTCCTGCCTGGCAGACAGATGCCTGATCTCTCTGCCTGGCCGATTGTTTGGAGCCGCATCTAACGTATCCCTTTTTTCTGTTAATTTCCTTGCAGGTTCTTCTACCTTTACCACTTCGCGTTCTATGCGTATCACTACCGCTTCAGTGGACAGTACAGGACGCTGGCCCTGCTCTCCTCGTACCTCTTCACCCAGGTGAGTGGGGGATGTGCAGCCAAGCTGGATAGCTGGATGGCTGGCTGGCTGGCTGGCCTTATGGCCCCATGGTCATGGCGTAACCATGGCGAATAATGAATGCGTTATGCAACGGCGCTGCGACAATGATGGAAACGAACTCCGGCCATGTTTACGCCTGTCAAGTGCATGACAAATTGCCATTCTGGTGGCTGCTCCAATCCGCCATTGCCATTGCCATTGTGGCATTGTTTCCAGCCGGGCTCCTGAGGCAGAGGCTCACGTGCCGACCGGGACTTGGCTTACGTGCCCGGCAAACCCATGGCATAACATCTCATCCCCGCATGCCTCCAACCATATATCTGTCTGAGCTCGGGTTCTGCTTTCTCTCTATTCGCAGCACTCGATGGTGTTCTTCTTTCATCGCTACGAGCTGCCAGCCATCATGGCCCAGCACCAGGTCTTCATCATTACACGCAACCAGGGGGCAGCAGCAGAAGCGGCCGCCGCAGCAGCAGCACGGGGTGGAGTGGCACCAGCTCCGGGTGGAGCAGCCCAGGGGGAACCAGGAGCGGGAGCGGGAGCAGGAGCACCCGTCGTTGGCCAGCAGGCGGCCATGCAACGTGCCCGCCTCATCGTGATGCGACTCTTTAGCCAACTGGCTGCACAGCGCCAGCAGCAGCGACAGCAACAGCAGCAGCCAAATCAGCAGCCAGAGCCACAGCGTGCACCTGGACCCACTTATGCCGTCGGCGTGGCCTTGGCCAACCTGAGACGGCTACCCGTGGTGGGACAGTGGCTGCAGGGTCGCGAGCAATTCGCCACTGTGCGCCGCGTCTTCCTGGGACACGGCGGCAATGGGCGACTGATGCAGGTCCACCTGCAGCGCATCAACGTGGCCGACATGCAAGATATCCAGGGCTTGCGCAATCAAATAACTGCGGCCATTGCGGCAGCAGGAACACGAGCAGTACCAGGAACAGGCCAGCAGGCCGCGTCTGATGAACCGAGCGGGGCTAGCGGCGATGGCACAGCAGCAGCAGAAACAGGATCATCGCCAGAAGCTGGAGCAGCAGGTGAGCTTTGGCGACATTCCTGGCCTTAATTGAGTGGGGCCGGCACACTTCATTGCCTTTCACATTGAGGGCTTAAGCTCTTAACTTTTGCCGCAACCATTTGCATACCCTTTCAGGGGGTATAAGGCTTTGTAGTAAAAGGATAGCAGTAAAAGGATTTATTTTTATATTTATACTAAAGGATAATTATTATTTATGAGCTTAGGAATATGTCATTACTATTGTCATTAGTTTGCAATTTAAAGTCCTTTCATTGGCAGCATTCCGTGCAGTTGAGCTTCTTTTATTCCCTTTTTCAATGCAGTTTATATCCTTTCTATAAAAAGATAAGATCCCTTAAAGCTATCTTACAACTGACAACAAGTAAAAAACACTTCCTCAAAAGTAGCTAAATTTTAGAATATCCAAACTTCGCCTTGGACTTGCCACTTGAATTTTTATCTCGATAGCGAAGCAGATTTCGTTGCCATGAAGTTTTCTTCTTCCTTTTTTTTGGCGTTGTGTGTGAAATCGTTTGGAAGATAAATTCAAATTTGAATTCCACTCGACAAACGGGCCAATCCCCTTGGCCTCCGCCGTGTGTGAGTTGGTAACAACCAAACAAGCAATACAAATAACAGATTCAGTGGCAATAAATGCCAACGAGAGCTCCGGAGGATGGAGGATGGGCAGGATGTGGATGGGGCCGCCAAGGAAGCCCTCAATTTCGGAGAGAGAAAAACATTCAATAGCCGGGGAAGCCAAAGCTGTTCTTTACGGCTGTCTGTGTCTGTCTGTCGGTCTGTCTGTATACAATAATCGTAATATGCATGAAATTATTTCTCAATTCGCAGGAAAATATTCACTGTAAATGTTTCGCTTGTCATTTCCTGTTTTATTTTCACTCTGCCTTCGAAATTCCCTGCATATTTCAGATGTCGAAACAAATCAGGGACCCAAGCAGCCGACAACAACAGCAGCATCGGGCATAAATGATGCAGCAGCAGCCGGCGAAGCAGCAAAGGGAGCGGAAGCAGCTCAGGACAAGCTGAAGATGGAGATGGAGACGGAGCTAGAGCTCAAGGTGGAGCCAAAGACGAAGCTCCAGCAGCCGGATGGGGAAAGTGAGGCTGGCGTGTCCAAGACGCTGGAAAATCTAAATTCCGTTGCGGCGGATATTATAAATATGTCGGATAAAACTACGGGTGCAGCGGCAGAGGCAGTGGCCCACCATCAGACTCTGATCCACACCCACGCCGATGTCCATGTCCATCATGGCCAGCCAAAGGCGAGGCAATTAGAAAATAATTTGCCAGAGTTGCTGAAAGCATCATCAGGTGAAAAGCAAAGCTGCCCACTGCCACAGCCAGCGCTCAGCATTATTATGAATGACCAGCAGCAGAAGCAGCAGTGGCGGCAGAAAAACAAACAGGACGAGGCCGAGGACGAGGACGCGACAGCGGCAACAACATCAGCAGCTGCCATGTCAAAACAATCCTCGCAGCCTGAAGCAGCAGAGGTAGGAGCTATAGCTACGGCTACAGCCGGGCCAATGATGGATGACAGGCAAACAGTTGATTTTATAGAAGGCGACAGCCCAACGTCGGCAGTAAATTGCCAACTCAATGTTGGCACAAACCACAAGGCCCAGGAGCAGGGGCATCAGCAGGAACAGGAGCAGCAGCTAATGAAAACTTCACAACATACATCAAGCCAAGTGACAACAGCAGCAGGAACACCAACAGCAGCAGCAGAAACGGCAACCGAATAAGCCAGGCATTAGTAACAAGGCCCCCGACCCGAAAAAAAAAACCCCAATCCAAACCCAACCCCAGCACCCATGGAATCCCGAAAAAAAAAACAAGCAAAAAGCCACAAAGCAAGATGTTATACATAAAGGAGCTAGTAAATTTTTAGATAATTTGTCTGGTGTACTTATGTCCGGAGATCAGCCACAGCTCGACGTACCGCCCCGCTCCGCCCAGGTTCGAATGTGTATGTGTGCGTGGATGGGATTGGGGGAATGCATGGATGGATGGATGAATGGATGGTTGGATGGGTGATGAGGGGCGCCGTGTGAGAACGTGCTGTGAGCTCGGACTGAAACGAGAAACGAGAAGCGAGAAGATGTGAAAGCGCGTAGTTGACCTGCTTGCACTAGCAGGCAAAGTCAGGATATATATTAATAATAATAATGTTGCTCGCCTTTTTAATTAGCCAAATAGGTGAGAAGCCGCAACACATGTACGGATACGGATACGGATACACAAACATGCACACCGCAAGCTAGTCGCTTTTAAACTTAACTTCACTTTTTTCCTCCCATATTTTGTTTGCCTTTCTCTTTATTTTTTTTGATTTTTTCTTTTTTTTATTGAGAAAAATGCGTTGGAAATTTTTAATTAACTTTCGAGCTGCCTTTTTACCCGGACCCAACTCCACCTAACACGCCAACCGGACGGACAAACAGCCGGGAGCTCTTCCGGCCGATAACCATGCCGATGCCTCCGCCTGCTCCTCCATAGCTAAGCGCCTTTTACCATTAACTTTATGAAAATGCCATTTGTCAAATGTTATATAATAATTTGAGGATTTTTCATTTGAGATTTTATCATGCAAAAGCCACAAAGGGAAGCACTGTGAATATTCATGAATAAATATCGTTGAATGTTTGTAAAACAACAAAAAAACTAGCAATAACCATTATTGGAGTCAAAATGCTATAAGGGAATGTTCATTAATTGCTTAATTTTATTTCGTTTACTTTTGTACACTGTGTTTGGTCTGATATAGTGTGAGTTTAAGGACGACAATGACGACGAGGACATGTTTCTAGGACTAATCTAATAAGCAATTGATGCCCGAGGTCGGTTTATAATTCTTAACTTTACACCCTAAACTTATATACTAGTAGCTATGACTATTTGCTATTGCTAAACAAAAATAAAACAAAATGTTATTTCTAAATGTGTATAAAAATAAATATACGACATAAATCAATGTCCATAATGCGTGTGTAATTGTTGTTTTGGGATGAGATGGAACCAGGACAGCTGGACCTTGGTTTTGGATTTCTAATGAGTCAGAAAATGGTTAAGAAATTTGCATAAATGTTAATGGGATGGCCTCGTTGGCTGTTTAATTTTTGACTGGAACACAAACAAATTATGCCGTCATTTGAAATTGAGGCTTGATTTGCATATTTCCGCCTTATAAACTAACCGAGCGAAACCAATTCTCGGGGTTGTCAGTGTTGATAGATATTCCTGGGATTTTAATAATGACAAATCCAAGGGGGGTGAATCTGAATTATAGAGAAATCATCCCTAATGGGGAAATTTTTAACAACTTTTTCGGCTTAAATTTAATTATACCTTTGAGTCTGTGAAACCTTAACAATGTCAGTCTTTTGAATCAAGAAAGAGAACCTAAAAATGTTATATTTTAGATTTAGTTAATAGAAACTTAACCATTAAAAGGGATTAAAGAGTATTGGATATCTTGGCCAGAATATGTTTTAAACCCCTCCTGTGCCATCATTATCATTATTATCATTATCATTATTGATGGCTTTAGGTATGTTTTTCTCTTTTTATTTTGTTCTACTCCGCACTCCTCGCCCAAAAAAAAAGTTTGCAGCAAAAATATGTAAATAAAACAATGCAAATTCGGAGAGTAGCAACTTTTGATGCTGCTCCTGCTCCTGATGATGCTCCCGCTGCTCGTGCTCCTGCCCGTAGCAACTTGTGCTGTCAGTGCGCATTTTCTTCCAGCTCGCTGATGTGAGCACGCCAAGTAACTTACAATAATAAACAGCGGGTAGTCGTCGTCGTCGTATGTTCCAAGTTGAGCGACTAACAGACAGGAGCGGGGACATCCATCGCCTTGCCAGGACGATGACGGAGTGGAGGTGTTCCGGGCCAGACAGCCCGTGACAGGCGGAGCATTCCAGAGAGATCCCATCAAGAGATGCCGATGGTCGAGGAGTTGGGGAGGACATACATATTTATTATGTCGCAAGTACTCGACGACTGCCTATATGAGCAACGTGAGCTTCCTTTGATTAACATCTTTATCAATATTTTCTTATTATTTGCTCATTTCATCAGCGAGGGAGCAGGGGCAGGGCCAGCGCTGGCAACTTTTCAATAAAGGCAGAAGCTGGCAACTGACAGCAGTGGAAAAAAAAGGAAAATAAACAAATCATTTGCATCTCATTAATGCAAATCACACACACACACATACCCCCGCTCTGGGAGTGGGTGGGTTTTAAAAGGCTTGACAAGTCCCCAACCCCCCACTCAGAGCTACCCCGCGGCGGAATCTCTTCCAGGCTTTAAACCCAAACCTCCCACTCCCGATCCCGATCCCTAGAATAACCCCCCAAGGAAGCTGTTAATCAGAAGTCAAACAAAGTGGTGCCTACTTTCGAGCTGTGATTACAAGCAAAACATTTTAATTGGCTCTTTATATGTGTTGCCACAGCAAACATGGCTCAAAGGCAAATACATAAAGGCTTAAGCCCCCCGAAAATATCCGAAATATATACCCCACGCATGTGAATGATATGTTAGTTATTTTTTGGCAAAGGCCCCGCGGGGTGCTTGGTTAAATATCCGGGAATCGTAATTGAAATTGCATAAACACAATAAGCTCAAAATATGGCATAGTTCAAAGTGATGTAACGCCATTATTTTTGCCCCTATTTATACATATATATATATGCCATACATGGGCGGAATTTGATTTTCCAACGTCTGAAAATACTATTCAATATGTGGCATTGAGAAGGGCTTAGGGAATTCCGGAGAATTGCGCATAATTACAAAAAGAACAAAGGTCTCTGAAATGATGGGGAAAAGGTTTTTTTTATATTGTGCCTTTGGAAGATTATTATTTTAGTTAGAATTGTTCAACTCAGAGAAAGAGTCATTTCCGATCTATTCCACATTAATCATATATATTCTTATCAACGAACGAGGCAATATATAAATTACTATTCTTTTCAAAATTGTATAATGTATTAGATCATTAAAATTGTCAAAAAGTACAAAATAAATATTAAATTTTTTAAATTGTATATAAATATATGTTATATTTACACACAAAAAAAGCTGTTTGAATTTAAATCAATGCCTTTTTGGCTCAGTTCCAATTACAGACTACAAAAGCATACAAAACTTCAGCCTTACGAAGCTAGCTTCCCTTTTTGGTTTTCAGTTAAATTTCAAATACCACAAAATTCAAAGAAATTTCAAGTTAATTATTAGCTAGAAACATAATAGTTCTTTAAAATCTTAATTCCTTTCAAAGTCCTTAAATAGTTGGAGAAATAAATATTATTAAACTATCGCTTTGAACAGCAACTGCTTTTTATAATATTATGATAAGCCTTAATTATTTTCGTATACGCTGAAACCTTAATTTTTACACTTTAAATAAATATTAATTTAAAAAAAATAAATAAAATATAATAATTAAATAAATACTCAACAAGAAATGAGTTATTTTAACGTTAGAATTTATTTTTACAAGTGTTTTATTCTAAAAGTATGACATTTTCAAGACATTTTAAAGATAACTTAATAATAATGAAACAAACCAAAAGTATTAATAGAATATTTAGAAATTAGAAAGAAAGTTACACTGAAATACAATGGAGCATCAAATCAAAGGATACAAAATAACTAATTATTAAATGTACAGGTCACTGATTATAAAAACTTAAATTCAAGAAATCAGAAGAATCAGAAAATGTTAGTTATGAATGAATAGTAAATAATAGTAGTAAAAATCATTCCAAACACGCTACTTTATTGTTTTATTGAAATTCTAAGGACACCCCCAACTTGTAGATCTTCAAAAACCTTTATATTTTCATTACCTTTTAATAAAGTTAATTAAAATTAAAAACATTAATGCTTAAACCAAGGAAAGTGGAAGATCTCAAGAGCAGCACTCTACATTGAATAATTAATCACAAAAAACCAGGTCAAGCTTACCTTACATAGGACACTTTATGGGCTCCGACATTCTTTCCAGCCAAGTTAAAATCCTTACGACTTTTGTGATTTTACGGCTTCTACACTTTCGATTTCCGTTTTGATTGCTGAACGCATCTCGCTGAACTACGTGTATTCTCAAGCAATAACATTTCGGATATCAGGTTATAGCTACGAGCATACACGTGGCCATTGGAGATTGCTTATGGTCCGGGAGGACAAATGGTGGATATCCTGGGCACTTTCACTGGTACGCAATCGGACACCCAGCGACTGCGGTCGCCTGGATTCCATTTAATTTCCATCTACTTACCCGGCGAGCATCGGGTTGCCTTTTCTGCGCCTAATAATGCCGAGCCACAGAATTAATTGCACTATAATTTGTAATTAAGTTACCTCGGTGGCAAACACGAAACTATGCGGCCTGGAATGTCGGCGGGGCTGGAGGGAGGGAAAGGGTTCTTTAGCTGGCTAATAAAACCGAAGGAGTCGGGAGCAGAGGGCTGGGGAGCTGGTGGCTCCGCTGGTGTCCTCCATAACTGTACATGTAACTACGTTGTTTCACCGTAATTAATTAATTACATTACACAAACTTGCTGTCATCGCTGGCCTTTTTTTTATTATTTTCTTTTTTTTTTTGTTGTTGTGTTGCAACTGCAGGAAGCAGGACTTGGCATCTCCTCCCCGAGGAAGCCACAAACGAGCATCACTTTCAATGAAATTACACACAGCTTGTTTCGCAATCGTTCCTCTCGCACTCCCTTCCCTTCGGCAATTATTTTGCAATTTGGTGGCAGCCAGGAAAGCCAATCAACTACTTTGGCAAGTTTTAGAGCTGCAAAATAGGAAAATGCAAAATGTAAATAAAATAAAGTCGCCTTGGTGGCCATAAAACTTCATAAAAATGCATTAAAAGTTCCTGTGGGCTGCCACAGGTAAAAGTTGAGTTAATAAGCTGACAGATTCGCCGAGGCACAGCTTATAACATTATTCACCATTTAAGTCTAATATTACACATTTTTCCGGCTTTAATTGAGCAGGATAAGGTGGGGAGGAGGGTGTGGGAGCAGGAGGAGGCTAAAAGCGGAGACGGGGAAAATGCGTAGGAAAACGGAAAAATCAACAAATATCAAATTTGTTCTGTTTTCTTGTTGCTGTGCTGCGCATTGCTGCGGGGCAATGGTTCTGTGATGTTGCTCCCGCTGTCTTCGTGTTGCTCCTTGTTGTGTCTCACACACACACACACACACACAGAGGACAGGAAAACAGAGGATGCCAGGAGCCAGGAGGAGACCAGACACACACACACACACACTGGGTTGGAGAAATAAATCGCGCATAATACCGCATACCAGAGCAACAGCACGAAGTATTTGCACTGCGTGACAAACAATTTGTGCCAACATTGACAGCGGCGCATCCTGCCTCCTCCTGCCGTCTGCTAGGGACTTGGACTGCAAGTGGACCCGTATCCGGATCCGATGCCTGATTCTTTCTCTTATTCCCCCCTCGGTTTTATATAAATAAAAATATTTTCATTCCTTTTCCATTTCTTGGGTCAGTGTTAATTGAAAAATCATTTGCTGGAACTTAATTAAGCGCAATTTTCCACCCAGACTGACATCTGGTTGGTGGGGACTTTCTGCTTTTAAATAAGCCCTGCAGTTCTTCTTTTTTTTTCGTAATTTCTAATTTGTAATCAAATTACCAGCTGGACATGTCATTAGAAGGCCATGTCCTGGTATCGGGTAACACATGTTAATCATATGCGGGAATCGATCGCGGATAGATGGATGGATGGATGGATGGATGGCAGCGCATATATCCCGCTGCTAATGTGACACATGATTTCATTCCAAATTTATTTATGCAAACAGAAAATTGTTGCCACAACAATAACAGCGAATAGCGAATTTTCCAATAACAAAAACAGCAGCAAAAAGGAAAAGTGCGGGGTGAGTGGAAATGCCGGCGAAAGTAAACAAAGTATGCAAAACAACAAAAAAAAAAAGGGCAGAAAGGAAAGAAAGGAACTTTGATTTTGTTTGGTTTTTGGGGTCCTCTCTCTAACGGCCACTTGAAATGCGGGAAATGCGGCTCTCGGACGGGGTTGGAAAATGGAAAATGCGTATGTACACGCATGTCAAGGGTCTTCACAGTGAATTTTTGATCATTTCCTATAAATATTTCGTCGCTGTATGGATAGTTTTCGTCCTTTGATTGCCCCATAAAGGACACACACACACTCCCTCAAGTTTATGTGAATTTTTTAATGGCAAATTGAAATCACAGACACCAAACGGGGGATTTTAACTTAATCCCTTTGTCTGCAAGTGTCGGAAGGGCGTTTGTTAATTAAAACTCCATTCAAAGCTGCACCAGACCCTCGACTCTCACTATCCTTTCAATGTTATCTTTGTCGCCTTGGTGTTGTGACGTTCCTGGTTTTTTTTGCTGTGTTCTTTTTTTTTTTTTTTTGGCTGTAGCCCGAGCAAATGAATAATTTGTTGACACTTTGCACCCACTTAATCAAGAGTTTGTTCTTTCAGCTCCAGGACTCTTTTTTAATTACCAGAGATGTCAGTGAAACTGTAACTGAAACGGAAGTCGAGGAAGACCGACAACAAGTGTAAGCAAATTAAGCTCCTTCTTTGCCTGTCAATTTGGGAGTGTCGAGAAGGCTAACGAAGTGCCAAAAGGACTCATCACTCGCATGTGAATGGACTTGCGGCTTTGTTTAATTAGTTTCACTCATAAATGCTGAGTAAATGCCCGCAGGAGGAGCCGGAACTTATCAGTCGGCGTGCAGGTGTGGCCAACTAAGCTGGCAGTTCCCAGGATACGAAGGCATTAATACGCTTCAATACGTAAATATAATTGATGTTTAAAAAAGTCCTCTCAAAGTTACGATAAGTATGTGCTAACAATATTGAGCCGCAGGCGATATAGTACATACTTTTGCCATAAGTCCGGCAGCTGGGACATTACCCATGGATGGACCAGGACCATGGCAGCTGGAGGAGGGGGGATGGTGGACCTACCCCGGAGTAGCTCATGTTTCGCAGCTCCCTTTGTGCGTAAGTCAAACATTAATTGGCACTTAAAGGCATTTAATGTTACGCTCTCTGCCCTCTGACTTTACTTTTGCCTTTTTGAAACATTTTTGATGTTTTCACATGTCATTGAAAGTTGAAAAAAGTAACTATCGATGGCTTTATAGATATTGATATTGCTATATATGGCTGTATGTGGCTGCATATATATTTATAAGCCATAATCTCTGACGGATACTTACCCGGAGCGGCGCCTCGGACTTGTGGCAGCTTACTTACTTCGCCTTCCGGGTGGGGATTTCATCGGATTAAGCATACGCAGTGTTGGCCAGCATCCAAGAATTCTGGAATATATGGAAATAAATGTCTAGCTGTCGAGTGAGGAAAAAGTTGTGAAAAGATTGCAGCCGAAATGCGAAATTAATTGGAATGGCAAAATTAGGGGAATTATTACAAGCAATTTAATGATATTTTTTGAATGAGTTTTCTAACGAATTTTTATTTGTATTTGGTAATTAATTATTTAACCATAGAATTGACTTAGTGAAATTAATTCATTGGATCAATAAATGTGTGGAATATGTATGGAAAGTCATTAAAAGCTTAAGTTTCGGAATATTGTTTATATTTCTCTCCAAACAAAAAATTTATTTAAGCTGCCAAGACTTAAGAATTTATAGAGAAAAAGGCTTGGCCATCGATGGTGAAACTTTTAATTGAAACTAAGCTGCATTTGTGGCTTTAATTAAAAGAGCAAAATCACAAAATGGTAAAGCATTTATGTACAATTGGCAATTGTGATGATTTCTTTACTGAATTTTTAAGGATTTAACAAGTATTTAAGATAGAAATATTTGAATAATTGGAAAAAGCAACTGAATGAAAGCTTAGAGTTTCAAGCATCTACTTTCAAGTGATTCAGTATGAATATTTTGAGTTTATTAAAGTGCTTAAAAATGAAATAATTAATAATACAAAAAACAACTATAATTTTAACAATTGTTTTAAATATTTTCTTCTGTAAAAAGTAACCTTTTCATGCCTATAATTCAATCTTCTTGATATTATTATTCCCTCAAACTCCCGTTTAAAGTGCCCAAAGAAGATTATCTTTTCGAATTTCACCTCAAACCTTATGACAGCTCAATTTTCCGGCACGTAAGAACGATTCCTATCACTTACCATCAGTTCAATTGCAAATTATGGATCCGTCGTAGACAATTTCCTCGCTTTTTATCGCTGCGAATCCCTTCCTGGCTGCCTGCTCAAATATTTAAATTTGAGACCATTAAGGCTAAGCTGTATTTTGGGATTAGATTCGACTCGTCCTCGTTTCTGTCCTTATCCTGGCCCCGCCTATATGTGCACATGCTGCATACATACATGAAAGCAGGATGTGTGTGTGTGTGTTTGCTGTCTGTGGCATAAGCCGAGAGGTAAATAATTTCCCTCTTTTTATTGCCCTGCAGGCAGCATAAAAAGTCAATATCTGCTGCAGTTTGCCAGGCTCCAGCTCCAGCTCTTGCTTCTGCTAGGAGACTCTGGGCTGTCCTTGCCATCCGGCTGCATATGAGCTGGTCATAAATTTCCTAGACTGCCACTGCTGCACCCAGTAACTGGCTGCTCCTCCAACCACCTCCATTCCCAGCTCCATTCATTGCCTTCGCCCGCCCTGTTTGTTTAGCGCAATTAATGAGGCCGACGAGGCCCGGTCGCCGTATGGGCGGGTTATCATCAACAGGTGTTGGCTTTCAATTCCTTGTTTATGGCTTTATCTGTCACTAAACCAACACTATAACCCCCAACTCCAAGCCCCGGTTTGGTGTTTTGCTGGTGTTTTTAATTTAAACGAAATTAAATTCGACCATAACCCATGTCTCGGGGACAAAAGGGAGCAAATCCTTGGGCACGGAACTGCCGGAGGACATTAATTAAAGTTGACGTTTAGGTGTTAGCACTGCCAGTCGGCGATATATCACCATGATCAATCACACACACACACGAAGCCGAAGCGAGGTGGAGAACGAGAAATGAGGACGAGACATGACCATGGCAAATTGCTCCTGGCCAGGTCGTTCGTTCGGTTGGTGTGTCTGCAATTCAATTTGCAGCTTGATTTGTTTGGCTTTTTCGGTTTTCACTCACACACACACATATGTACACTCGACTGAGGACTATCAGTGTCGTAAATTCCCGCTACCATATGCTGGCCTTCTGCCGAAACCCCAAAACCCAAAACCCCTCCCCCACTGACTTTTCCGCTTCCTCTTGCTGGCGATGCGAGGTGTGATAAGCGGAGCTCTCACATTTAATATTTAATACGATAAAAGCTGTGGCAATAACGAGAGTACTATCTACTTACCCGACCATATGGTGGCCTCCAGACCATCGCCTAGCCGGCTTCCTCTACCACCTTCCATTCTCGTCGTAACACCTCCTCCATATGGCCCGATGACAGGCGGCGGCGGCATTGCGTATACGCAACGTTATCACTCGTAATTCTGGAAAAATGTGTGAACTTGCGAACTTGATGGAAACTTGGGCAAAACTTTTGGCAGGAATTAGTCAGTGACTAGACCTCGATCTCTATAAATGAGACACAACCACCGCTCGTCCTTTGCGCCGGAGGAGCGGAACCAGAACCGTTGGCAGTCAGACTGTGACTGTTATGAAGTTTGATAATTTATCGGGCAGCAAGTCTAGGTAACGCTGGTCGTCCGCCACCGCCGCCGCCATCGCCGCTGCCTCTGCCTCTGCCGCTGCTGTCTCTCCCGAAGGGAGGGGGGGATGGCAGTGTGGGGGCTGCCAGTGCTCCCCCACTTGGTATCTATGGTTACTTGGGCGCGGTGACGGTTCACCAGAAAAGGGATGAAAAGCGTTTTCAGCCTGTTGAGGCTGCTGCCTCGGTCGCTGTTCTGCCTCGGTCGCTGCTCTGCTCCCAGAAATGGAATCCACACGGCGGCAACCAGTTGATGGCAACCCGGTGGCAGGGGGGGGGCAGCACTTGACCTCCTGCAAGGCATAAAAAAAGCATAGAGCAGAGCCGCCTGCATTTGTTGCAGGCCCGAATGCCACCCACCTGTAACGCACACTCGCACTGAGCACAAAGTGTGTCTCTTGAGTGTGTGTGTGTGTGGTGTGTGGAACCCATTCGCCGCTTGTTATTACCGCCGCCGCTGGGGCACACAGGGCGCATGCGCGATGCCAGCCAACAAGTGAAGCAACAAGCAGCAGCAACAGCAGGAAAAAGCAGCGGCAGGCCCAGCGGGAGGAAAAAGCAGAAGTGGCAGGAAATTTTCAAAAGCAAAAAAGCAAAGCCACCTGGGTGCGAGCGAGACGATGGCAGTGCGATTGCGAGTGCGAGCAATAATAAATACGGAATATACTTGGGCAGCTGGCGGCGTTTTTCCCTCTCTCCCCGCAGAGCTTCTTACTCCCTGCCAAGGCGAAGCGCTGGAGGAGCCGAGAATCTGATGGCAACTGAAGCCGGAGCCAGGAGCCAGGAGCAGGAGCTTGGCTTTGGCTTTGGCTGTGGCTGAGGCTGTGTTCGGAGCTGTTAGAAGCTTTGGTCGCCGCTCGTCTACTTATTATTATGCTTAATTATACCCTAGCCTGCGGGTATTATAGCTACAAAAAGGAGTTTGTCTTTGTTTATCTTACAAATAATGTTAATGAGATTGAAATTTAATGAAATATCATCAATATATATTATTATATTATTATAGAACAAGATTAAAAGTAAAAAATATAAATAAAAACAAGAAAATCGGTAAGTCGATGTTTAATAAATAAAGATAAATAAATAAAAATTTTAAAGGCGACTTTTGACAATCATTAACTTTATGATCATTTTATGCTCTCAAGAAAATGTGAAACATTCCTTTCTGAAACTTTATAATTAACCCGTTTTTATATTATAATTTTTTTGACCAAACAAAGATTAAAATAAAACCATAACTAAGTCAAAAATGAATTATTTTAAATCAAAAATCTTTTATAAGTTAATTTATTTTAGCTTAAAAAACTAATAAAATTTTTCCAAAGCTAAATTAAATAGATCCTTGATCGTTATTGCTCAGTAAGTGTATTCCTGGCATCGTTATCCAAAGTCCTTAAGCCTTACTTGTTGTTTTTCTCGCTTTGCTTTATTTTAAAGGAGCTGCTGTAGCAATATATGTAAGTGTATATATAAAAACAAGAAAAAAATCCAAGGACTACGCGGGCGGAGCTGGCATTTAAAGTTGATACCTGCCCCATGTCTGCTCCTCCTGCCCCCAAACCCAGGCGAATATGTTGTGTGGCAAGTACAAGGAGTGGAGGCGAGACTTTGAGGTATAGGAAGTAACAAGTATGTCTCATATGTTGCTCGCCCTGCCTTTTACTTAGCCAAGGACCTCGGCTACAAGGACCTCAACGATGGCATACAAGAAAAAAATAACAAGAAGAAAAGAAGACGGAGACAGGACAGAGACTGAGACTGAGGCGGCGACAGAGTCGATGCGATGCTCAAAAGTCAATTGTTTGTGCCTGCTTTAGAGGCGAGTCTGCATAACTTTCCAGGAACCAGGAACCAACCAACAGGGACATATAGCAGCTCACTCCACTCGCCAAGTCCGGGAATGAGTTTAGTTTTCCGGAGTGGAGTCCTTGCGGAACTTGTTGCTGCCAAAGTTATCGAAGTTTGCTAAGCGACTTTAATTTGCCACAACTTGTGGCTGGAAGCGGAGACGTGGAGCAGGGAGCACGAAGTCAGAAGGAGCACAAGTTGGTCGGTGGTTAGTGGAGTGTTTGCTAGCTGCAGATCTGTGAAATAGAGTGGCAAAAGAAATTGCGGCAAAAGCAATTAGCCCGTTGCAGGAGTGGAAAGTTGCAGGAGAGGCAGGAGTAGGAGCAACAGGAAAAACTTCTGAAAGCATAATTACCTTCGATCAATTAACCTTTAGCGATCCTTTTCGCCTTAAATAGATTGCTTTTGAAATTGCAATATTTTAAGAGTTTTTTTGGTTTCAAAACAAACCTTAACTGCCTTAAATCTTGTGTCGTTTTCCCGTCATATCTCGTTATCTCATTTTCCTGCTTTCACTCTGGGGAATATTGAACTTCTAGCTGAGGTTATCTTATTATCTTTACACCTGTTAGCAGTCCTTTTCATTTTCCTATATTTTTTCGGTCTCCTTTTGAGGTCTTTTGATGATACTCAGGAGTTTCAGCACTGGCAGAAAATATTTCTTAATTTAATGTCTAAATTTATTGTATATTTATAGCTACAAAATGTATATAATGTAAAGATTCAACTCTTTAAAAAGTACAAGAAGAAAACCTACTTCTCATTCATCATTAAATATTATTAAACGAGGCCTGTTATTTTCTGACTGCATTCAATGCCAACCAAGAGTCTGAGGCTTCTCCTCTGAGCAAGTCTTCTGGCTTATTCCTTTCTTTTCTCCAAGGACTCAACGACGATGCAACAGCCAAAAGACTTTTCGGTAATCTTCAACACAATCATAAATCAAATCCTTGGCCAGAGCCGCAGGAAAAATTAAATAAACTTGTTGAGGCGACGGACAAAGCACAGACAAGCACAACAAGCCAGAGCAGCTGTGCTGCATGTGTGCGTCCTCTGTGAGTGTTTGGCCTACTTTTGTGTTGACGCCGCCGCCGCCGACTTTCCTGCCACCCAACTCAGCCCACATTTTCGCCATCCTCCCCTCGGTGTTGTTTATGACGCGATTCCTTCTCGCAGGAGAAGCAAGGGGAACTCCCGCGGCAGCACGGCCCCATGTCTGGCGTTAAACACATTTACACGCCCATCTGGCAACAGCTGCTCCTCTTTGGCGTTTGCTACTCCGGCTGCTCTGTTATGCAAGCACTGGGAGAAAATATGGATCTCTGACAATGTAAAAATTCAATAAAAATATAACAATGAGTGGAATCATGTAACTGCTTTCCGCATATTTTAAAATTAATTGGGGAAATGTATGAACTTCTTTTCAATCTTTTAAGATACAAAATAAAACTTTAAACATTAAATATAATTTTTAGAATTAATATATAATTCTAATTCTTTCTTCCCAGTGCTTTTCTGGGCGTATTCGATATGCAGATGATGGAACCAAAACCAAAGCAGCATCATAGGGCTTGTGCGGATGCGAATCCTGTGATGCGAATGCCTGTGAGGTGACTCCCGTCTAGGTGGGTGCATTTGGTTTCGTTAGCTGCCATTTGCATCTTTTTACGGCCGCCGTGATTCGATTGCGATTGCAGCCAAACGATTTTAACGGTTGCCCTCGTGGCTGGCAACCAGCCAAAGTAGAAAAAATGTTGGCTAAAAAGGCAAAAGGCCAATGCAAAAAGCGTTGGGGGAAAATGGCAAATAGCATCGGAGCATATAACAATGGCACTAAGGCCAAAAGGGAACACTCCGCTCTTGCACTTTGTGTGCCATTGTCTGGGGCACAGCGGAGGCATAAAGCGAGGAAGGAAATTGTAAATGAAACGCACTTGAAATGCTGCTGCCGGGATAGAAGGACAACGGAAAACCGGAACACCGAGTGGGCTGGGAGCTGCTCCTGCGGCTGTGTGGTTGGGATCTAAGGCTCTGAACCTGAAGCGGGAGCTGGAACTGGGCGTATACGCAATGCTGACAAGCTAGCAGTTTCCTGTTCCTGCCTGCCACCTCCCCACTTCATCCCATCCCGGATTGAGTTACAGCTCGTGTCCGGAGCAAAGGCGCTTGTGTGCTATGTGCGCCGCCACATATGGAGCAGGCTTTAAGTGCAATTGTATATCCTGGCTCGGTGGCTGCGGTATGCGTGTGCGCGACATAAATAATAAAGAAAGCCAGACTCGGGCTCAGACTGCCACTTGGTCCTGCCACCACCCATTGTCACACCATGTGTCCCTGTGTCCTTGTGTGGGCGGTTGGTGGGGAGGGGAACGATGGAAATCTAAGGCGCGTCTACCCTTTCATGTAATTATTCATGTAATTGTCATCCGAACTTCGTAAGATTTCATTTAATGGGCCATATACCAAATATAAATTGGCTTTCTTGATTTATACGAAGCTGACAGAGCCCCCCCTCCCGCTCTCTCTGTGTGCTCCTGCAGGGACATATGTCTCTGTGGCCTGTGACCAAGCTGCTTTCGTCCTCGGTCTCCCTTGGATGCTGTCATGCCATGCAAATGCCACAGGATCCTGGCGAGTGAGAGTGGCGATGAGAGCTGCCGCCGCAAATCGAGTTACGAATGCAAATCTCTCCTGGTGTGTCGTCCACTTTCCTGCTTTTCCTTTTTGTCTTTTTTGGCCAAAACCAAGCAAGGAAGCTGACATAATGCTGGTCTAGGAGTCTGCTCCATTGGCTGGCTGGACAGTGTGACAATTTGAGGCAATTAGATGTGTTATCCCGCACAGATAGGAGCATTTCCCGTTTTCGAACTGCACAACCGAACGAAAGTAATTACATTCTGAGGCTTTTTTCAATTCGGGGCGTATACGTAATGCAGTTAAGCCAAAAAAAAATGGAAGAAACTGTTGGCTAAACGTTCAAATTACTAAGCTGAATGCCCGGAAGGGATTATTAGTGTGGGACATAAATGGAGATTGATTGATGGATGAGTCACTGAATAACTGAAATTTTTGATCAAGTTTTACTATAATTATTAAACCTTAAATCTTACAATCACTTTCAAAAGGTGCCAAAAAGTATTATAAAAACTGTTAAAAAACATATTTTCAAAGAGTTTGATAGGTTAAACATGTTATTTAACAATAATCTAATAATTATAATAATTTAAAACCATTTAATAATATTTTAATACTTTCTGTGGCACTCCTCATATAAAGAATTCTTAATAAACCCAAAAAAGTAGGTAACAAAATATGTAAGGCCTTCACATTTTTAATTTTAAAGCAAGTTGTTTACCAACTTGTACATCTTTAATAAATATATAATATTAAATTTAAATTAAAAACAAAACAAATATCTTTAAATACAATGTTTTACTTTCTTTATAACTTCAAAATCTCTTTTTAATACCTGCTTAATTTATATATCTAATATCACATATACTCATAATTGGCAATCCCATTTTTAACCGCTTTGCCTGACATAATTCCCTTTTGCCTCCTTTATTCATTCATTCATTCATTCATTCATTCATCCCGCTTTCATTGAAGTTTTTTATCTTTGGCCCATGCAAGGGATTTCGTCTTTTTAATACTTCCCGCTGTCAAAGGGCAATAATCTCAATTGTCCACAATATTGTATAATGATCTACACAGCACACTCTCTGACTCGACCGAATACTATTATATGTACTGTGCTCATATACTTACATATATATTCCCATTGAGTCGGTTTTATTCATTCAACCCCCGACATGCAGGCGCACATGTCTCTTTGTCGCACGTTTCACAGTTAATTTATATTCATAAGTCAAATTGGTGTACAATTACCGCCCGATTATGAAAACGAGCGGAGCTCTGAGCAGCGGGCGGTGGCACAAGCAGCGTCTGTCGTGTACATCGCATCCTTGGGTCCCTCCCCGCCCCATGTGACAAGGGTCCTGGCATGGCAGGGCAAAGCTTCCATATGGAGGCGAGTTGCTGTTGGCTTTCTCTCTATTTTTTAATGCGGCGACAAGTAAAAACAAAACAGCAACCCCCGAACGACACTTGGCAGGACCCTCAGCTACCTCCCGCGGCTAACTCCCCAAGGATCAGCTCGTTGGCATGGCAGGGAAGAAGGTCGCTGGGTTTTCGGGGGAACGGGGGGTTGGCAGCTAGGACTAGTTGATGAGCTGGCGCCGACGAGGACGACGGCGTGTCAGCGGAGAGGACAGGGATGTGTCACCCACACATGCAGACATTGCTCCGCGCCGCACAGTGGGTCACATCCAGAGATGTCAATGGAGGTGAGCTGGCGCTGGAGTTGGAGCAGAAGCTAAAGCTGGGCCTGCGGCATTCTGGCGGCTTTAACGAGCCCGAACGTCCAGCCAACCGGGTTCCAGTTGATACTCTTTGCCCCTAATCCTGTCGCCTCTTCCCTGAAACTGCACTTTAAAAACTTGATTGCATATCTTAATATTAATTTTATGAAGAAGAGTGAGAGAAATCTGTTTAAAAAAATATACTTAATTACTAAACAAAAAATAGTTGAAGTGGAATCAGCATGAAAACAGATTTTAAATATATTTTAATACATTTTCTCTCCCCTTTTTTTATTCAAGTGCTGAACTGAGTCAGAGCAACAGCTTAGCCGTCATCGTCGCGGGAAATCTGTGAAGTCAGCCACAATTTTGGCGCCAGTCTGCTGCCCAGCCAGCTGTGCGTGCGGATGCGTGAACGACAAGTGGATGTGACTGTGACCCCAGGACCACAGCCACCTCCTGCCACTGGGGGTGGCAAGTGTAAAAATCATTCCGCCATGCTTCATTTTAATTTACTTGCCTTTTAAATGTATTCAAAGCGCGTGCGGCATGCAGCCAGCTCTAGTTTTAATTTACTTATTGTTGCCGCTTCAATGGCAACCTGGAAGTGGAAATGGCAACCTGAAAGGACTAGAAATAAAAACACCAGAGCTAGGACCAGGGCCCAGACTGGTCCCGTAACCCGTCTCCATATGCTGGTTAGCTGGCTGCTGGCTGCTTGGTTGGTCCCTCGGTTCCGTAACTTTATTAAATCCAAGTTGATCGAGCTTCCTTTGGGGCTTTGCGCTGGCTGAGTTTTCGATTTGGAAAATGAGGTCACAGTTCGCCAGCCATATGGGAATTGCTTCGGCTTTGGGGGGCCATGTTCGGTCTTGGCCTTTGATGCTGAAAGGAGTGACGGTAGCGCGAGTTTTTGTCGCGTTTTGGATTTCAGTGGAACGTAATCTGAATACAGGGCGGATACGCATTATTGATGCGTTGCCCGGACACGCGCCCTCAAGTATGCAACTATATATACATAATATAATGGCGGCGATGGGGACTTAAAGATTCCCGCCACAACAAGCAACTTCCATTAGCCGCCACAGCATATTGACTGGCGATGAGCCGGAGCTGGAACCAGAGCTGGAGCCGGGGATTAGACGAAATGTTCCCTGGGCTAATGATATACACCAGCTAGGAAACAGAAATTATAAAGTGCGCAGCAGCCACTACAATTAATTTCGGAGCATTGCAGGATGGCACGCAATCCCCTGGCCACGCTCCGACCTCGCCTAGTTGATTTTTAAGCCAGCTTAAGTCGCGCTGAGCAGGCTGCAGGAGTCCTACTCAACTTTGGAGGACGAGGCGGTTACCTAGCAGCTTGCACAGCATTTGCAAATTAGCCTCGGCTTCCACACTCTCGTCTCGACTCAAGATTCGAGATTCGTGACTCGTGTGATTCGGGGATTTTTGGTGAAGAGAGAAAGATACCCAGTGTAGGAGGACTTTCCCCCGAAAAGCATACACCAACTGGATGAGCAGGGGATACCAAAGCGGGGCGGGGAGGGGCAACGCCAAGAAAGCCAAACAATTAGCCGAAGTGGCTTAGCAGCGGGCGCCTGATTGAAATTAAGTGCAATTCGAACGCCGACACGAACTGTGTGCAATAAAAGCAATTTACCTAAAGCCCCCAATAGAGTGGCCCGGCATATCCGTTCCTCCGCTGTACCCGCTATCCATGTCCCTGCTCCTCTACCAGTGCTCTTTCAATTGGTTGACGGAGCCAGCTGCTCGACGGCTCCTTTGAGTTTGCCTCCTGCGTGTCACCATACGTGTGCCTCAGTGTCGGCACTGCTACAAAAAACTGTGCTGATTTGCTAAAAAAAAATAACTAAAGTTTACTACAAAATGTTACGTATACGTAGTAAGTAGAGAATTAATTTTAGATATTTTATTTTATACTTTTAGACCCTTTAAGAGATATCAAAGCTTTAGTTTTTATTTTTTGTGGCACCCCTGATTGCTTAAACGAAGAAAAACTAAGTAATAGTAATGATTAAGCTACAAGTTAACTTTCTAAAAAAAAATAAATAAAAATTTTAATTATAGATTCAAGATTCATAATATCTATTTAGTATATATTTATTTAAAAAATATAAAAATACTACCCTAATGACAATCTTGGTAAGTCGGTAAATTATATACAAATTCTTGAGAATTTTTCAAGTGATTTCCCACATCAAGTTAATATTTTCTAGTTTAAAAATATAAGTTCTGGAATATTAAAACATTTATAATGTTGAGAATTTATTAATAAATAACCTTATAAACTAAGTTTAAGAAATCTTTTCATTTTACAATTAAAATAAAGTTATTTGAACTTACCATTTATATAATGTTCAAAAATTATCTCTAAATATTCCCCGATTTTCTCCCCGTGTTCCTGTATTTGAAGCTACATCCGGGAAAGTGGGCATCCGGGGGTTTTGTTTGTCTGAGACCGGCATTAGCGCAGCAGGTTGCCAATGTTGCCCATTGTTCCTCTTTACGCTTTGGCCCTTGTATTTATTTTGTATTGCCATTATTTTTTTTCGACGCTCGCTTCCCGCCTTTGTCCCGTGGCAACATAATTGATTTGTGTCCGGCTCTCAAACGATTTCATCCTCGTCCTCGTCCTGGTTCCCTGTGTGCTGTTCAATTGCAGGAAACTTAAATGTATCCCCCGGTAAATGGTAAATGTAGCTACATGTGGACAAACGGACAGAGGGACACAAATACAAATCATGGTCGACACAAATATTTCACATCGATTTGTAACTGCTGCTGCTGGTATGTGTGTTGTTCCGGCATTTGTCACCTTTTGAGCTCTCCCTGGCTCCCGGGTTTGTTTTGTGATTAATCTCAATTTGCCTGATGCCGCATCTTCAGCTCGGAATCCGGATTGGTTGTTTACAGGACAACGGTGGAGGAGTGGTGTGGAGGGTGTGGATTTCACTTCCAAGAAGCGAAAACATTTGATGTAATTCAAACTTGACAAACCTGGAAAGACGAAGAGTCTCCTCCTCACTGTGACAAAGTGTGAGAAAAATCAAAGATTCTGGATTGGAAGAGATTGAGGTATTATGCCTACAATCCTTTCACAGGACAAACAAAGCGGGGCGTAGCCAATACCTATTGTTTTGGACAAAAGCCAACATAAATTGCATATTCCATTCGAGCTCTGGATTTCCTCCACCACACAAAAAAAAAACTATGGAAATCCCATGCACGGGGTTAGTTTCAATAGAGATCTGCCTCTCCCTCGTCCGAGATTTATTATGAGCAACATCAAGGGTGGTGGGGGCAGAGCATCTGTCCTGGCAGCATGTAAGATTATAAGTTAATTATACGCTTTGTTGTTTGTTTGGTAACTTAAAACGCAAAAAGGTCCGAAAGTGATTATGGCCAGTGTCGCAACTTGGGCCAAAAGGCGGCTTGCCTGTCGGCGATGACAGAGTTGGCGATAATGAGCGTTATGGCAACGCCCGTTGGCAAAGAAAAAGGACTCTCCGCCATCAGCAGCTGTTCGTTTGTTCGGTCAATGATAAACTCCTGCCACAGCCACCCAACCCCACCCGGGACAGTGAATTCCAGCAAATGAAAACGAATCTAGTTATGCAATCGAATTATGTAATTACAGACATGTGACAATGACATCATTTGTATTGCAAATTTAATTAATCATCAATCATTAATTTACTCAATAGATTAAAAGAAAAAATATTTTAAAAAAGATTGAAAAATAAATCAAATTGGAAATAACAGAAAATATTACTCATACGTCTTGTTGATCGCCTTACTAAGTTCCCAGTACAAGCAAATATTACTCATCTGCCGTGTTGGCCAGTTAAAAATGTCTTTAAACCTGAACAGCTGTGCATTTAATGCTAAAATATTTTTTGACATAAAAATAAGACCACCTAAGCAACAACCACAACATAAAAACCAGCAGACAAAACATAACAGATAATGTTTTTGCAAAAATTTAACTAATCTAGTTATGCTGCATTTTATTAAGCATACAAGTTGTTGTTGTTGTTTCGCTGGTTTGACTTTTTAATTACAGCTCATATAAGCGTATTATGCAAGCGAAAGTTTAAAAACCAAAACTCACATACGCCAGGCACAAGCAAAAGTTCTTTGTTTTCCCCGCCGCGAGCAGGTGTGAGTGTGTCCTGGGGGTGGCATTAAAGCTATAGAAAATCACATACAACCCCATGCATGTGTGTGGGGGAAGAGATGCTGCTATTTACGTTTCCTAGGAAAGTCGTAAAAGCGTACAAACGAAACAAGCCAGAACTGTCGTTCCGTTGGCCCTTCCAGGCCAAGCCAAACAATACAATTTGTTACCAATTAAATGACTGCATTACATAATAATAACAATAACCGTAAGGGCCAAGAACAACAATGCCAGCCACCTTGACAATATGTCCCTACATAGAGAACAACATCTTGGAATTCTTTTTGGTTTCATTGCAGTAGGAATTGTTCTTGAGAAATGTGTTCATTATTTAGTTCTTTGAAATGAAAATTCTTAAGTGTCACCTCAGGATTTTAATAACTTAGCTTAGGGAAAGCCTCAATCAGAGAATATATTTCCAAGAATGTTGAGTTTTACTTTATATTTTCTGATTTAAGCAGAGAGATAAGGCATCTTGGTGCTCTGCAAGTGCAAAGAATTTAAATTTAGAAATGGAGAAAGCTTTAAGGATGGCAAAAGAATTTTAACAATTTTGAGAGCTATTTTATATCATATTTTAAACAATGCTTTTCATATAGCTGTGGTTAGCTCAATGCTCCCCTGTTTATTTAAATCTTAAAACTATAATTAAAATAATAAACTCTAGTTAATGAAAAATGCAGAGATTGTTACATTTTGATAATAAATTTAAATCAAAAGGTTGCAGTTTATAAGCGCTTCTAATAGCCGCTGCTCCTCAGATCTCTTCATATGTACCTCTGATTTTAACTCAGTCAAGGATAACTTTAGTTAAAGTTAATTTCTCTCTGTGTATCCGCACAAACACACATATGACATGACAATATTCCGCTGGCGTCAACGAAGCCAAGCAAATATGTGCTTTCGCATGTCCTGGCTCTAGTGAGTGTGTGTGTGTGTGTCCCAGCATCCGGCGTGTATTGGTTGCCAAAGTAACGGGAATCAATAGCCTGGTTGGTTGGGGGAGGGGGAAGGAGCAGGCGGGGGCAGGATGTCTTTATTAGGCGGCAAGAGCGACAAGAAAAACAAATTTGTATTACTTCATTATGGCAATGCTTTTGATTTGACTTTTTTCCCCCCATGCACACAGACACCCGCTTTCCCAGGACTCCCTTTGATTCCATAATTTGTTAAGGAATTTCCATAAATTGAATTTTTTCCCAAATTATATATCCCTAATGGAACGTGGAAGTCGAGAAGGGCCACACAACGCAAGCAATTAAAAATGAAACTCATCTGTTGTTGTTCTCTTTTTTTTTTTTGTATCAAAATATATATAAATGTTTATTAGAATCCCGTACATGCATACATCCTATACGGATATATAGCTATATATATGTATATATATGCTCACGTTTAGTTATCCTCAATAATTATTATAATTATTGTAGCCGTGTGTGTTTAAGTGTGTGTCTCGGTCAATTTAAGCCAATCAAAATGGCAAACAGATTGCATTTACAATAATCGATAGCCATGCACTGGAATATATGCATGCTTGCATTTAAATATACAGTAGTTTCGCTTATTTGTTGAATATATTAATTAAATGTGCAACTCGCACACGCCGATTTGTATGCACAATTATTTCATTATTTACTTGTGTGTGTTTTGAATTCCATTTTTATTTTATTTCAGCTCATTTACTTACTTCGGTGTGTGGTGTGTGAATGAGTGGTGTGTGGTGATGATAAATACAAAAAAATAAAACCAAAATTCTGTATCTTTGGCATTTTTTTATTCAAAATAAATTGATACCGTTGTTGTTGTTTGTTTGTTTGATGTTATTGCTGTTGTTGTTTCTGCTGATTTGCGCTATTACAAAGTACAAAATGTAAATAATTCAGCGGTTGAGCTTAATGCAAATTACACAAATTAGTTAATTATACTTAGTTTAATAGGCAATTACGTAAAAATTGGCCTTGCATTTTCGGCCATTTGCGTAAAGTAATTCTTCAGTAATTCTCCTTCGGCAATTATTGCTCTTGTGTATATATTTTTTTGGGCCTGGACTTGCTACACACGATCGTATAAAATCAACTCACTAAGGTTACTTCAGGGGGAGGGGAGCGGCCAGTGTCAGGGACGGGACGGGTGTAGTGAAGTGTGGTAAGTACCGACCTACAACTAGCAGCTATAAACTAATGGTATTGGTATAAATTTCATATAGAATAATCCAAAGGGAGTGTGTAAAAATCATTAAAAACTAAGATTCTACTTTAAGTAATCCATTTCTCTTATAAATATTTGTGTATGTGAGTGTTGTGTTGCGTTGTGTTTGGTGGATATGGTTTTGTTTGTTGATTTTGTTTGTTTGTTTGTTTGTTTATTCTGTGGGAAGCACTTGTGGGCAATTAGGAATTGATTTGTCATATTCAAATGGGCTAACTAGACTATTGGCAGCTCTATTGTGGGTTTGATTGCTTCTTAGTAACTAAAAATAATCAAAGCTCCCGGGCCTGTCCTTTGTCCCTCGAAAAAAAAAAATACTAAAATACCCAAACGAATGGGAAGCCAACCAGCAGCAAGTACGTAGCCTTGACTCGGCGGTCCCAGGCGAAGCTTTTGTTAGAAAATTTCCATAAAATTTTTGATAAATTATAAACAATGCAAACAATTCAGCTTAAGCTAATTAAGCAGAAAGTCCGGCAAGCACTAAAACCTGGACAAAGGACATTCCTTTCCTTCTCTCTATTAACTTAATTAGTACAAATAGTTTTAAATGCTATGCTTTAAATGGGCTCGTGTGTGTGTGTGTTTTGTGTGTTTTTCAAGCTCCTAAAGGCTTGGCTACTAAACTCCTCTTTTTGATGTGTGTGTTCCGTGTGTTCTCGCTTGGTATACATATATATATATATAAATTAAGAGTACATACTAAATAAATAATATGCATCATAGTTCATCATCGTCTTGTTGTGTGTTTAGTGATTCTCGGTTAAGCTTAGTCGTGTGTGTTTGTTAATTGATTGTTTCTCTCATAATACAAAAACGTCGTCATCCAAAAAAACGTCCATACTCCATTGGCTTGGCGAATACTTCTCGGCTGCGGGCTCTCGCTTTTCGCCCCTTTCAATTCGAATACAATGTCCAAAGAAACCAATTTGCACTTGGATATATACAAAAGAGTTTGCTTAGTTGCATATAACTTGTGCCAAATCGATTAAATTTATATATATTTATATATATAGATTGTTGTGTGGTTAATACGATGCGATTGTTATTATTGTTGCTGTTTCTTCTCGGTTCTTCTGCTCTTTGCTCCTTTACTTGACACTGAAGTATGTTTATGGCGAAACATATGGCGGTGGCTTACGGTAGGAGGGCGTGGCCGGGGACTTCCCTCGCACCTCCCGACCCCCCACGACAACAGATGGCGGCGGCACATAATCGTCCACATCGTTGTCGCCTGAAACAAAATTAAGGGTTTAATTAGCGACACATTTTGGCATAAATAACGTAAACTTTAAAGTATTGAATTTTTATTAAAAAATATGCGACATCTGTAACTAGCGCAGTAAAAAATGTGTTTTAAACTTGTAAAGCTAATATATAAAAGCAATAAATAACTAAAAACTATATTAATTTGATCTCAAATATATAGATTCTCCCGTCCTTTGCAGATACTAACCATTCATGTTTGAGGTATTGTAGGACGGCGGCAGCAGCGGCGGCTTCTCATCTTTAAGTATGACGGGGCTCTTGTTGCCGATCTCGGGCTTCTCCTCATACTCATCCTGGAAGATGACGGGTATGCCCTTGGCACGGAAGGATTTACGCTCTTCTTCATCACCTAGAAAGCCAATTGAGAGAGATGTTATATTATCTGATTTCAGGAAAGTTTTTATATGTCAGCCTTACCCAGCTCCATTTTGCCACTCTTGTGGCGACGCCTGTGCAAGCAGCAGGCAATGATGGAGGCCACTATAATCATTACGAGAATAATTACAGCAGGGAGCACAATGTTGGCCATGTATTCCTCGCTGAATGTGGACTTCGAGCTGGGCTCCTCGGGGCGAGAAGGTACATAGTCATTATGGTGGATGTCTATTATCTCGGGATCTAGGAGAAAGCGAATAAATTAAAAATGAAGCCCTAAAGGGATGCCTGGTTATGTAGTCCTTACGATGACAGTTGGTGCCGGGCACCGCCGAAAAGTTGGTTAAATTCAGCTCGGGACCCAATGCTCGCTTCACGCCCTCCTTCAAGCTCATATCGCTGTTCAGGTAAACGCTCCTCGTGGCTATCAGCTCCTTCTCGGGACACCGGTTGTGCGACTTGTACAGCGATGTGTTGTAAAAGTTCACAATGGTGCCATCGGAGTCGTGGTGCATGTTTATAGATCGGATCTGAATCTGATTGGTATTGGGATCGCCATGCAACTTTGCCACACGCTCCACAAACTTGCGCTGCAGCTCGGCGTTGAAGTTCTCGTGCCTGATAGCCAGATAGGCCTTGAAGTAGCCCGCAAACTCCTTTTTGGGCGCATGATTAACCACCACAACGAGGGCATCATGGGCGCTCAAGCCGCCGCTATCTTCGGCCACCAGCAGATACTCTTCGGAGCCAATGTCGCCGCCCTTGGGGATTCCATAGAACTCCTCGTTCTTCGAGTCAAACTGCAGCCAGTGCCGCGTTCCCAGTTCCTTGTGGTCCTTGGTCTTCAGCGTGAGCGTCAGTTGATTGTCGTTGGCATCGTAGAAGGTATCCGCCGGGACCTTGAAGACCAGGAGCTGGCCGACGCTGGCATTGACTCGATCCACCTGGTTGCGTGGCATTGGCGGCACATTTTTGGCCATATGCTGGGTGGGCTTTACACGGGTCAGGTCCTTCTGGCAAGATCCGATCAGCTGCCCGGTTATGGACTTGATGCCCAAGGTAGGATCTACCAAATCACTCAATCTTTGGGCATCCAACCTACCAATAATGTCATGCAGCTCCTTCTCGGGACACTCACTAGTCGGCAGCGTCTCATTGAAGTATACAAAGATGGCGCTGTGTGGATCCTGAGCCGCCTGGCGGATCTCGCGCACCACTATCGCCGCGTTGCTAGGGTCATCCAGTGTCCTGGCCACGGCATTGATCAGCTTCATCTGCCAGTCAATATTGTGGCCGTGCAGCTTCTCGTTGATCCTCACCGCAATGCTAATCTCGTGATTAATTGTCCTCACCGCCCGATGCTGCTGTACACTGATCTCTACCGTTTCGGTGACGCTAGCGTTTCCTGAATCCGTGGCCGAAAGCCGGTACTGCCAACGGGAAACCGCATCATCCAGAGGCCTGGCAATAGAGGGTTGGATGAGTGAGATTTAAGATTCAGACTTAATACAATTCCATCTACTTACAGGCCGTACAGCTCCCTTTTGTCGGCGTTAAACTGCAGCCAGGAGCTGGCCTTCAGTTCGTGGCCATCCTTGTCCGTTAGCGCCAGCCGCAAATTACCCTGGTCCTCGGCATCAACAAATGTCTCCGGCAGCACCTGGAAGGTGAAAGCCTTGCCCGACGTCACTGCCAGCTTCTGCAGGCGTGTCTTAATAATCGGCGGACTATTCTCCTCTGGCAGTGGTTCCAAGTAGTCTGAGGAGATGAAGGATCTGCTGCTACTCGAGTCCGGTGTGGCCGCTGTAGTCGTGGCCACTGAGGACGAGGGCGTGGCCGCCGTGGACATCTGGTACGAAAAGGATTTTAATGCCATTAATTGAGATTCGAGCGTTGCCGGGGAAATAAGGCTTCGGTTACCTCGTTATTGGCCAATCCGGCACTCATGTTGCTGCTGCTACTGTTGCTGGTGGCATCGGTTTCTCCTTCCTGGGAATTACAGGGAAATCATTAACAATGAGATGGCTAATTGGCGACAGATGGCTCTGGCTAAGTGTCATGCTGCAAAGCCATCGGCTAAGAAGGAGAGTCAGGCAGAGAGTGGGTGTTGTTAGAGTGTTAGTGTTAGTACAACAAATACGGATACAATACGAGAGAGAGAGAGAGAGAGAGAGTGGACATGCAATTACCAAAGGACCTCATGCAGGAGGAGCACTGGCTCGCTAATTGCCTGCCCTTATGTACATGCTAAGTGCATTTGGCTGGAAAGCAATTTCCCCTAATTGGATTCGGGGATAATCGGTGTGACAATCGGAGCCGTAGGTTTTTGGGGGGTTTCTTGGTTTCGGTTTTTGGACAGAGGTGCAAATCTAGTAGGGCTTAAAGATTGCGATTGCGCTTAGCGAGATTTCACCTTCGAGCTAATCATGCGGTGCGTGGTGGATTCTACATGAAACTCGCTTTCGCTTGTGGCTTCTGCTGCTGTTGTGGCGACGGTTGCTGCTGCTGCTGCTGCTCCTTCTACTTCTACTGTGGCTGCAGTGGCATTTGCATTTGCAGTTGGCGTGGCTGCTGCTGCTGCTGCCAAATCTTCCGTGTCCTCGAAGGGCAGCAGGGTGCTCAGCTCGGACTCGTTAAGCATTGTATTTGGCTGCTTTTGGTGTTTAATTTGGGTAACAGATATAAGTGGGTGCTCTTCTTTAAGGGGCTGAGGGGAGAGGGATGGGTGGAAAGCGGGCAACTGAGTCCCTGAACTACTCTATCCCTCATTCCTTCCTACGACTTACAAATACATTTTTTGTTATATTTATTTCTAAAGTTAACTTCTACTGTTTTCTATCTACTCTCAGAATATACACAGAAAAGGTTTTGCTGACTCTTAAGCATCCTTTTTATAAAAACTAGATGTATGTACACTTATCTTTACAGCTATTTATCTAACATTTATGCTTCCAACTCCACTAAAAGTCTCTTACAAACATTCTGTGGAGTCCTGCTGGCTTTTTACGACTTGCTACATTTACACAGGACAAAAGCCAATAAAACACAATATCAATATAAAAAATATATATATACACAGAGTCGGAGACATAAAGCTAAGCTAACTCCTGAGGTGAGACAGCGTTTTACATGTGACAACGACAGACAGGAGACAAGGACACGGTACATGGCACAAACACAGAGAGTGAGAGAGAGAGAGGCGGAAGGACACTCGTTCGTACACTCACACACACAGAAGCGACATCATTACCTTTGGCGATTCAGACAGTGTCGTGGTTGTTGTTGCTGTTGATGTTGCTGATGTTGTAGTTGAGATTGTTGCTGTTGTGCTTGTTGATGTAGTTGTTGTTGTTGGTTGAGTGGCTTGGGATGGAGTTGTGAATGTGGATGAGGATGAGGATGAGGATGAGGACGATGCTGGGGCGGATGGAGATGGAGATGATGATGATACAGCAGCACCAGATGAGGTTGTTTGGCTGTCTAGCTCTGTGGGCGTGGCTGTGGGCGAAGATGAGGAGGAGGCATGAGGGAACGACGGCACCGAAGACGAAGCCTCGCCAGCTGACGAAGACACCGAAGAGGTGGCATCATAGGGCGAGAATGGCTGCTGCTTATGTTCTGTTTCAGAGGCGGGCACCGATGGCGCCAGCGTGGGAGGCAAGGCCTCCTCCTCTACATCGACGGCCGAGTCCACCTGAATTGCATTCTCCTCCAAGTAACTGGGCTTTACCATCTCCGACGACGACGTAGTTGTTGTCGTGGCTGCTTTGCTGGTGGTCTCCTCCTGCGATATATCCACTGCCTGCGGAACGGCCAACTGCTGCAGTTCGACATCCTCTTCGTCGTCACCGTCCTCGGCTTCGCCCAAAACGGTCAGCTCCTTGATATTCTTTGTGTTCTCAATTGTCTTGCTGATCACGGACTCCAGCTTGGACACGCTCTCCTCAATCTCCTCCTGGACATTTGGCACCAAGGGCACGGCCGATGAGGAGACAGACTCGGGCGACACCTCCGACTTTTGGGTTTGTTAGTGAATCAAGTTTTTCGGTTAGTTTTCGAGGCGATTTCGATGTGTCGTTGTGGGTTAACATATTACACATTTTAACACAAGGAGACCGATCGATCGGTCGATCGAGTGATCAATATACACAGACAAGGGTGTGTGAGAGAACGGAGGGAAGATAGCAAAAAGAGAAGAGAAAATACGTAAACACCGTATGATGAATTATCGTTATATATTGTAGTGTAAATGGGGTTGTGTGTGAGTGTGTGTTTCATTTAAATGCATTTGTGGTGTGCTGTTGTTTGAATGTTATATACGGCATAATATCCAATTTGCGGTTATTAACAAAGTGCAGTAAACAAACAGATAACCAAAGGCCTTTCCGGAAATCAAAACGTTAAAGCATCTCTAGACGCGATCCATACAGATCCACACACAGGAAATACATACATACATATGTCAGCATGTGTGGTTAACCAACAAGTATGAACCGCAGGTATTCTCATTTAAACGTATGTATCAGATAAAGAAAACACCCAGAGAAGAACCGAAACAAATATATATATATGGCGGAATAACTGAATGGGAATATAAAGCCTGGGCCTCAACACTCACCGCGCCATGATGATGCCGATGCGCATGCGTGGTCACCGCCGGCACTTCCGTACTTGGCTCTCTAAAAAACAAAACAGAAATAACAAATATTAGTGATTAAATCGATATTGGGAATGTATAACGAAAGGGAAAGTCAAATATTTATATGGAAAAATCAATATCATTCGAAAATAGCTTAAACATGGTTATTTCAAAATTTTAAATATACAAACATAATGAATTCTAAGTTAAAATATTGAAATTATACAAGAATATTCGAAAAGTATTATTTAAATTATTTATTTTCCAGTGAAATATTAAAATGTGTAGGTATTATTTATACAATTATCGGTAATATATAAATAAATAAATAAATTCTTGAATGAATAAAAAAATCAATATTTTGTATATCCCTTATCAATGTTTTGTGACACATCCACATGAATAAAACTTACGCAACTTCCTCGTCCTCGTCCCCGTAGTCGTAGTCATCTTCATCAGCCCCAGAGCCCTCTGACTGGCGTCGCTTGCGATTCGATCTGAAAGTTGAAAGAACGATTGACGTTATCTACATGCTCAAGGGAGTTTGTTAAAAGTTCATTGAATTCCTAAGAGTGATTTAATAAATATTTATGTATCCGATATTACATTTTATCAGTAACAAAATAACAATGAACTTTATATAAAAAGAACTCAAACAATTAAGAACTCCCAGAGAGGTTTCCCCCTAATCTGGTCTTGCTCTTTGCCTCACCGCGATTTCAATTCCTTGCGCCAAATGAACCAAAGGCCAAAGTTCTCCTCCGTCAGAGCGCCAATAGTGCCGTCCTTCACCTGGTGAGCAATCTGCTTGGCAATCGGTTCACCCATCACAAAATAGCTGGGACCACAGCCGATCTGCAGTGAAAAAAGTTAAACTTATTTAAGTTATCTGAATAAAATAAGACAAAATGCAGCTACAAACCATTAAACTGGCGCGTCCTAGGCGGCGATTCAGCGTCTCGATATTCTTGTTGCCCTTGCCTCCCTTTCGCATGGCCAGCTTGTGCATGATCTTTAGCTCACGCTTCGACACCGAATCCAGAGAAATGAATTCCTAAATAAAAAACATTTTTAAGCATTACTCTGGCTCAGATTCTTAAGACTTTTGAAGCTCACCTTTGGAATGGCAAAGAACTTGGACAATTTGGCCTGGACATGGGCTCGCTTGGTGGCCGTCAGCTCGCTCCAGTCGTGCTTCTTCAACAGCAACGAGAGCACGATCTCGCTGTTTGTATTTTGGCAGCTCATTAATTCCGTGACATACGGATCCTGCTTGTAGGCGGGCACATCCTTGGGCTCAATGACAGGAACCTGGAAGAAAGGGTTTTTTGAAAGGTTTTTTAATACAGATAGTTATGGGTTTTTAGATGTTTATTACTTTACTAGATAAGTTAATCAAAAATATAAGATTTATCTATAATTTTATATATTTAAAAATTATTTTACAGAACAACCTCATGTTCAGAGAACACAAATGAATTTATGGCATATTTGTGTACTTGAAAACAATTTGGCCAGCAAATTCCTTTCAAAATACAATGCAAAAATATAAAGTAAAAATAGATTTGAGGAAAATCATGACTGCTGGCAAAGCATTAACTTATCGCTACGGCAATCTAATCTTTCATTCGACCGGCGACGACTGTATAATTCAAATGAAAAATTCCATGCATCATCAATCACAATTACCAGTCGCCAGGGAGACGTTGACGCTGACCCAACTGGGAGACAGCGCGATCTGATCGGCGCGAGAATGCTCCAATTACCACTACTCACCTGGGAGTCGTTCACATTGAAGTCCCGCTCGGCGAGCACCAGATGTGCTGCTATGGCCAGGAGCAGGAGCACCGATGGGCACCGCGGCAATCTCATGTTCGATACGAACGTTGCCCGATATGTGTCAGTTTAGTATGAATGTCCGACGAGTGTCCAAAAGAATGCAGTTTCGATTTCGGTCGAAAAGAAATCCAATGCGGCAGTCGTGGGCTTTGGTTTCTCGCTTCTTGCGTTGAGTTTCCCTCCTGGGTTTTCGCTTTCGTTTCGTTTTTTTGGAGAGTGACCAAGAGAGTGAGAGATAGAAGAGAAAGGGGATATGGCTGTGGCAGCGTTGGTAGCGTTTACATCATCTGCTTCGTTAGCAGCGCCTTCGTAGTCGTTGTTGTCATCATCGCCTTCATCAACATCTGCAAGTAAGTAGTGGAAATTGTGGGAATATTATTAAACATATTTTATGGCACAAGGTCCCAAGGAGGGGGGCGGAGCATTGCAGCTGGGTGTCATGGATATGGCCTATGCTAATTAATTGCCGGCTGGGTTCGGTGACCCAAACCCCAATTTGAGCAGCGAGCTGTGAGCTGTGTGCTGTGAGCTTCAAACTTCGAACATTTGTGTTTATGTTGCCGTAACTTTTCCTCCAGTAATTAACATAAACAACTGTCAAGTGTTGTTGCTGTTGTTTTTCCTGTATTTGGGGGGAAAATTAACGCTTGATTAACGTGATGCACATGATCTTATTGGTAATTGGAAAGAGAGACTCCACCGACTTCAACACCCAAGCTGACGAACGAACGAAGAAATTGGGAAAGTCCAAGCCGAAAGGGGCACTTAATTAATGCTGATAAATGAAAGAGAAAACTCGGGGAGACAATTGCCATTTGATTATGAATTATTTAGTCTAATTTTGATCTTAATTGCTTGCTTATTTGGACGATCTTTTGAATTAATAATGGAGCAATTAGAGCGCCTTTCCCATTTCCCAATGGCCGCCCCCCTTCGCCCCATTCAATTACCAAGCTGAACGAACAATGCACTCCGTTGAGAACTGAACATCGATTTTGAATCAGAATCAGTGTTTCCCCCTTTCATCTCGGACCACTTCACAGAATAATTCCCATAAATTTGTTAATCCCTCATTGGGCATTATGGCAACCCCATTTATTCCGTTCGTTTCCATTTTCCGCAGCTCGAAAGGCTTATCATCGCCGCCGTCGCTTTGGCTATTTATAGCTTTCAGTCACTCCCCAAATAACGCCTCCGATAACACAGGTCTACAAAAATTGACCTTACAAAAGTACGGTGAATAAAACCTTCAGATTGTGAAAGATCTCGGTCTGTATATTGCTAGTTCAAAAATCAAAAAAATTTCTCACGTACCAATTTTGAGGAAACCGCCCTCAAAGTACCAAAAATGACCTATTTTGGCACTTTTCAAACGCTAATAACACAGAAACCGCGCGTGTACCAAAGTTGAATTTGGACTTAAATGAAAGGCCAATCTTTCCCCTTTCAGATTTCAGATGGGTCCTGATTTTAGGACGTCAGGTTCAGGAGCTATATCGCTTTTTCTGAACTAACTTTTGAGCCGTTTTTTTGCTATGTTTGCCCTGGAACTCAGTACAAAATGTGATGACTCAGATGTAACTCCCAAAAAATTTGTTCTAGTTCCAGGGCTACAACATAGCAAAAAAACGGCTCAAAAGTTAGTTCAGAAAAAGCGATATAGCTCCTGAACCTGACGTCCTAAAATCAGGACCCATCTGAAATCTGAAAGGGGAAAGATTGGCCTTTCATTTAAGTCCAAATTCAACTTTGGTACACGCGCGGTTTCTGTGTTATTAGCGTTTGAAAAGTGCCAAAATAGGTCATTTTTGGTACTTTGAGGGCGGTTTCCTCAAAATTGGTACGTGAGAAATTTTTTTGATTTTTGAACTAGCAATATACAGACCGAGATCTTTCACAATCTGAAGGTTTTATTCACCGTACTTTTGTAAGGTCAATTTTTGTAGACCTGTGTAATCATTCAACGCAGGCATTATCGCCTGAACATCGACAGCCCTTGTCCTCTTCCTCTGGTCAAATGAGGCGAAGAACCCCAATGCTGGGTGTGTGTGTGTGTGTGTGTGTTGGGGACACTGAAATTGGAGCACAATTGGACAAGTTGCAGCATTCCGGACCCGACCGAATGGGGTTAACGTTTGTGACTTGCAATAAAGAAAACAGCATAAAATGTGCAGAGGGAAATGAAGCGCATAGGGAATGCCTTTAATTGAGACATTAAATGTGCGACAAAGCAACACAGAGAGCAATGTGCGAGTCCCGGCGCTGGAAATCGATATCAAAGGAATGCCTTCTGCCACGGAAATTCCATCACATGGATGTCATACATAGGACAGAAGTTATTGAATGCCATAAATAATGAAAAATATAATTGCTTATGCATGCGCAACTAAAATATCATTTGTTTTTCCATCGCCCAGCGCAGTCAGTATTTTGTATTTGTATTTATTTATTTGCAGCCTGCTTTCTAGTTAAATTTAATTGAAGACCTCCGTCGTCTCCGTGGAGACCCAGCTGGAATAGCAAATGAGAAATGGGAAAAGGAGGAGCTGAGGCCGAAGCCGAAGCCGAAGCCGGAGACCCAAGTGTCAGGCGGCAGCAGCGGCAATATGCCACCGATATGTGCCATCGTATATGAACTTAAAATGCAGCCAAGCATGCCGGGGCCATCAGTCGTTCGTTATACACCCATGAACACCTCACACCCCCTCCGCCGGAGCAGCCTAGCCCAGCCCGACCCCTTCCATTTTTCCTTGCTCTTTGGCATGAATGAGAATGAGGCTCGGGCCTCCTCCGTTGCGTATTTGTTGGCTATGCAAATGAATTAGCATTGCGCCAAATGCAAAAAACCAAAGAGCCATTGGCACGGGATGCGGGGTGCCGGAGAAATGAGAGAACATAACTTCGCTCGGGCAGAGCACAGAAACAAGTTTTACTCTTCTGCCTCTGAATGCATCGGTACAGATAAGAGCCGGGACCACACCACAGCTGGTTTCATGAAGTCATGGAGCCATAGCTGGTGGTTCTCCAATGGGGTTGAGGGTCAGCTCATAAATTGAGCCGACACAAAGGCAAACTAATAAAGGTACAAGAACAATATAGAAAACCGCCATGATGATGAGGAGTATTGGATGACGATGATGAGCTTGGTGGTTAAGCTGCACTGAGCAGAACTGCAAGAAAATGGTTTAAACAAATTGAGCAATTTGTAGGAATATTATTATTAAATGCTTATCATACTTAAAGTTTCAATCGTATAATTGAACAAGAGCGATAAGAAAATAAAACAATTGATAAACAATTAGGAATATTCAACAATTATAATTCATTAGATGTTAGCTTAAAGGAATAACCAATGATTTCAATTAAGCAAAAGATATTTTTAAAGTCTGTTAACTAAAATTACCATTTATGTTTAAAGAAACACATATGTGTAGGCCCTATAAAACCTAAAAAATTCATGATTTTAAATAAACAAAACCCAAAGCTAACTGTATTCCATCTTAATAATATATTCTGTGCTTGAAAAACCCTTTCTTCCAGTGTCATGCCACTACACCCACGCATTGAGGGCTTTTCAAGTGGGCCGCCTTTATATATCGCCTGTAGCAGTCCCTGTCCCCGTCCACATGCCAGTCGTGGCTGTTTGGTATTAATGTGATTAGAGAGAGGCCTACTTTTAGAGCCGGCACTTTGCGTTGCCTTCTCCTATCTCTCCGCCACTCATTTTGCCTCTTCCCGCGGGCAATTAATTATCTCAGAGGTCGCCCCCAGCTCGGTTCAGTTCAATTAGCCTTGGTTAACACACACACATACATAACACAACGCTGGCCGTTAAATACACACAAGGTGGCTCCAGCTTCATTTCCTCCGTTTTCTGTTTTCCATTTTCCGACTACGTGACACAAAAGATGTTGATTCTGCAACGGCGGCAGTTACAACAAAGAAATTCTTTCATTGCAGAATGCGGCGGCCGCATAAACAAATTTATTTTCATTTTCACTGCACCCAGACTTGGATGCAATGCCCAGAGATATATGTATCTTTGTCTTGCATGTATTTATTTGCCGACCCAAACTTCTTTTTTTATATATTTCTTTTTTTTGGCACTGAAGCCGAACAAGAACTCTTGGCCGCTGAGGCGTGATTCGAATGGAAAATGTTTGTGGAGTTTGCCAGTAATTTAACGACCAATCTTTTGGAATCGTAAGCACTAGCAACCTAGGGCAATAATCCCTATCAAGATAAGATAGGAACAGGTCTATTTCCGAACCCATAAATCGGTCAAAACAAGTTTCTTTTGGTTTGGAATAATATAAGAGTTAATTGGTAATTCAAAACTCTGACCTAGTATAATAAATGATGTTCAAGCAACTCCTCTTCGATCAAATAAATCAGTTTGTCATGAAACCAGACTGCAAATAAATCTTTTGCGGTCTGTACATTTTCCAAGAACTCTTTTTATAGATCATATCACTAATATATGTTGGAACCTCTCAGCTTCTAGTTTTTCTGCTCTCTGGAACAATAAAAGTATTTCATCTTCAATTAGCTTTCAATGTTGTTTTTCTCTTTTCACGTATTAATTCGGTTGGTTTTCTTCAGAAATAATAAACCACAATTGTTCCATATGCCGGGCTCCATATCTGTCTCTCATTCTTTGGTCTTCCCTGTGCTTTCTTTCGCCACCAGTTCATCCACCCCTTCTACTGCGCCCCACAGGGAACCCCCCATTTCGGGGCAGCTTTAATTAATTTGATTCGCCGCACTGGGCGCACAATTCCAACGATGAAAACGATGACTACGACGACGACGACGACGAGGAAGTCTTTGGGGATGGGATGGCCAGCCCTGGACTAATGGGTTGTTTGCCGCTTGTATTTTGTTTACGATGCTGGCCGATTGAAAAATTGTTATACACATTCTGCTGCCGCTGCCCCTGCTCTTTGAGTACGAATTTTATGTACATATGCTCTACGTTTGACCCACAATATCTTGTCGTTGGAAAATAGTCTTATTGAAATATGCTTTGTTGCACGCATAGTCAGTGAACTGGAAACTGAAAAATCAAGCAGGCAACGAGGGGGAAGTGGGAAGTCCAAAAAAACAAAACTCTATACAGTGGAAAGCAGGCCATGCAATTACCAAAAATAGCCCAAAAGACTCTCGGCTCTCCTCAATCAACGCCACGCATCAGCTTTTAGTTTTTTGGGGCCGGGCTGGCTGCCTGCAATGGGATATTTGGGCTGGTCACGAAAGGCGTGTCGCATTCTGGCTTTCAAAAATACAACAAAAATAAAATCCAAGCAAGAAAAAAAAAACAATTTTATAATGACTTCAGCAAAAAAACAAAAAAAAAGTTGTAACAAAAACTTTAGGAGGGGAAAACCAAATGAGAAGAAACACGAATTGGAAAAACGTTTTCCAAAAGTTGTTTGTTGATTCTTTGAATTTATAGGCAAACAAAGGTATTTGGGAGCTGCTCGTTAAAGAAAGACTTTTTATAAACTGATTTATTTACTATTTTGTATACTATTTGGGAAATTATATAGATATTACACATATTCAGATATTACACATATTCAGATATTACACATATAGATGATTATCTAAATAAATTTATTACTTGATCTTTTAGTTATTTGTGCGCAAATTATAAATTATAAAGCTCCCTCGAATGTTTACAATTTCGAAATGCCCTAGTGATGTCATGTCTCTGGGATCTTATGACTTTATTTTTTCAGTCTTTTTTAGACGTTTCTTCTGTGTACATGTGCTGAAGAATGAGCTGGAAAGTGCGACACATGGCAAGCATTAGCATGGCTTTCCCAGATAATGTTACTGTCCCTCAAAAAAAAAAAAAAACAAAATTAAGATATGATAACAGTTACGGTTAAGTCAGTTGGGCGATATGCATATCAGATAAGCCAGTAGAAAAAGAAGGTAGCCAGAGACCGAGGTACATAGCTGAGGTGTAACCCAATTTCCGGCACATTGCCCAAGAGCCCAATGGCCCGTGGTAAGCGCTGGGAAAGCGCCAAAAAAGGTGTTAAGCCGATCCAAAATCCCAGCTACGTGTGTGGAGCACACACGATGCACTGGGGGACAATAAATAATACAAAAAGAAAAAAAACAGTAAAAGGGGGTTGCCATGGCGGCTGCACTCGCTGACACAGATGCGCCCATATACATATATATCGGTTATTCATAGAGTTTAATTGGTTGTAATTAGGGTATGACGACGACGACGACGTCGATGATGATGAAGACCAATTTGGTGATATGCATAATTGAAGTGGGCTGCAATCCGATTTCCAATTAAGACAAACAAACCATGACAAAACGAAGCCTAAATTGGATAACAACTAAATTCGAACAAAGTCAGAGAGAGTAATTGTGCACTAATGTAATTTGATTAGAAATCACGTGGCAATTATCGCTTCAGCGAAACTGAAGAAGTTCCCAGAACTTAATGCATGCTGAGTAGGGAAGGAGAAGCATGGTGAAGTCGCTGGTTTGGGGCAATGTGCTCTGCGACCCAGTATACTGCACCACACTGTGGAAAAAGATTGATAAATCATATCTAGACATAACTTAATAATTCGCTCTTAGAAGATATTCAAATGGTTTTACTAATAGTTTAACGCTTTTTGTGTGGTAAATGTTAAGTACTTTGTCTGGAGCAGCTGAAAAAATCTACTTTAAGCCACTTGTAACCATCTAAGTGCAAAATAAAGTGGGTTTTACGGAAACTTTAAAGTTTATTTACTTTGAAAACAAAACAACTTGCTATAAAAGGTAATACCGGAAATGGTTAAAGTAATTATCCACCAAAAGTAAAATTCTTGATTTAACCTTGTTGTTTTTTAATAAAATAATACATAAAATGTTTAAAACCAGGCCTTTATTACAATAGAACATGGTTGGGTACCTAAAAATACCATTAAGTCAACTTCATATTTACGAAGCTCAAGTGTATCCCCCCCCAATTTTGGCCTGACTTGATTTGCAGTGCAGCAAGTTTGTGGAGTCACAGGAAAAATATTTTTGCGTGGGGCCAACGACGTCTGGTAATAATACTTGATACTCTGGCGGACATATATGTAGACTGGAAGACGTTTGGAGACTTGGGAGCAAGGAAGGGCTGGGCACAACAACAAAAAACTGGTGGGGGGACAGGCATCAGGCATCCGCCATGTTGGCCAAATGGCGGCGGTGGCGTTGGAGTTGCAGCATTTGCTTTTGTTGTTGTTGTCGTTGTTGTTGGGAGCCATGTGCGGAGTTGCCAAGAGTTGCGATCAAATGCGCTCCAAAGATCTCTTGCATGCATAATGACGATGCCCTGTGTGTCTGCCTTGTGTATTTCTGCCTGCTGTCGCCGATGTTTCGTAAAATTGTGTGTGCTTACAGTGAGAACCAAAACAACAACAACAACAAAAACAACAACAGCATAAGCAAATGCTAAAAACAAACACACAACGCAATGCCTTAAAGTTCAAACCTCTCACTCGCACTTCTCCACTCTGACTCACACGCACGCATACACAGAGGCGTTGATGAAGACGACAGCAGATATAACAACAACAACAACAACAAAAACGATCCATTGCCGGCGGGTTGGAATTGGACAGCTGCCGCCAAGATAGATAGATACTCGTATTCCGGCTGGCCCAAGTATTTTTGTACTTTAACGGGTCATGGAGAAGCACAGGCCAAAAAGAACAGCCACCTAAAACAGAGAAATAAAAACAGGCAACGAAGGTTCAGCACTCTACAAAAAAATTCTCGTTTAAAGGAGAGTCATTGATAAAGGAAGTGGCGCAAGCGTAGGACAAGAATCCTTCTACTGGAAAGTAAATCACATGTCGATGATTACTGGAAAGCGATCGATTTTGGAAACTCAAAAAAGTGAAGAGAGTGGAAACAAAACTCCACTTTTGACTGGCTTAAAGTTCAGGGGAAAACACAAAAGATAGGGTGTCCGTTCAACGGACCATAAAGGCAACAGATCCCAACCAACTTCCAGATGCGAAACCGAAACAGACATCTCTTTTTTTAATTAGTGAAACAGCGGGCGTAAGAAGGGTCTCTTCTGCACTTGACACGCAATCCGGGACAGCGTTGGCTCACTCCCCCCACATAACGACCACCCCCAACCCAACCTCGACCGACCTACCGCCCTCATCGTTAGGCCAGCAACAAATTGACGCAATCTGATTAAAAACGCATCAAAATAAAACTAACTGGTGGTCAGGGGGGGAAGCGACAACCTATGCTAAACGCTCGTAAAAGTAATTTTGTTGCCCCAAACACACACTCACACACACAGAGACACGCACGCGGAAAACGCCACTCACGCACACTAGATCCCTCGTCCTTCTCACACACACACAAACATAATTTAGGGGTGCAGGCGGAAGCGAAAAAGGAAACACTAGAGCTCTTAAAACAGCCGTCGTCCCCTTTTTGCGTACGCAGCATCCGCAAAAGAGTGCCAAAAACTGAGTGGTAATGCCGGGGATTTACCACAGTGAGCTCTCGCTAAGCGTGACAAATATTAAATAAATAAATACATATATGAAGATTGACTTTAATAGGTTTTATTAATATTTTTTTTCTGATTTTAGCATTTTCCCATCACCCAAAGGTTTTTCTTATTAAATCTTAACTGGATTTTATCCATCCCATTCCAGGTTCCACTGTGCTGGTGTATTGGTGCCGTATAAGACCCGAAAATCACAGTGCGGGCGGAAACTGAGTGCCGTCATCAAAGTACAAACATTCACCCATTGAATCACAGAGAGGGGGAAAGAGAAAGATAGAAAGGGGCAGACAGATGAAGTCAGCCGCCTGCAGAGGGAGATCCAGGAGAAAGGTGGAGAGAAGAGAGGAGCAAACGTAAACTGCCAGCTGCCCAACAGACGCATCCGGAAAGAGTGTCCGCTAAAATCATTTGTTAAGTGCGGTGGCCATGACAACTGGAGTCCTGCTGGTCAGATTTCCAGTCTCGATTTTTCCGTCACCCCTGCGCTGTTGCCACACACATATGCACGTACTTCCATCATCATCATTGTCGGCATCCAGCACCAGCAAACCGAACAACAACAACAACAACGACAACAACAGGAGCTGTGTGCAGCCTCCCGTTCTATGGCCCCCTGTCCCTGCTCATCCTCCATTCGCTTCCGTGTTTCGAAATTCAATTTATGTATACTTTATGGTGCCGCAGCCGGCTCCCCCATTTGTGGAGCCCAGTGAGGCGGAGAAAATTGTAAGTTCAGGAAAATCGATTTTCTTGTTGTATATTTGCTCCCGTTCTTCTCTTTTTTTTTGTTTTTTGTTTCGTCCCGCGGCAGACAGGGCTAATTGGTGTTGCTTTTTTCTGCAACCGTTGCCAGTTGCATTTGCAGCTTGCACTCACCTCGTTGCGCTATTTCGGTTGCTCCGGATTCGGGAATCTCCTTGGGCGAAATCTCTTTGGGCCACGGGAATCGCGTCCAGAGAGCGAAAGAGATGCGACACAAACTCACTCACACAACTGCTGGCTGCAGCAATGTTTCTCTTCACTTGCAGCACTTTTTTTCGTCACGCATTCACCTGCTATAGACACGAGCTTTCCGCGACTTTTCTTCGATTGCAACGCATGGACTATAAATGCAACTGGCGATGCCTCACATGCTGCATTTTTCGCTGGCTTTTCACTTTTTCTTTGCAGCGGAATTGGGAGCAGAAAACAAACTCAGCCGAAAAACCGCAGCTAGTTGTTGTTGGCAGAGGAGTGTGACCGCGACTAAGGCGACTAAATATACTGTTGCGGGAAATATACCACTTTCCGGCCGCCACAGCTGTTGGCGTGGCAAGTGCTAGAGATGAGTGAAGTGGTTTCGAGATTGATTGTAATTTTGTTAATCTTTAATTCTCCCATTGCATTACATTGTACAATATAAAATAAAAAATAAAAACTTTTGAAATCGCATAAGTTGTAAACATATTTTTAAATTGAATCTGCATTTCTAGCAAAGCTCATCCCTATTTCGAATTTCGAACTCACATCTGTTCCAGCTTTAAATTTCTTGTAAAAACATTTGGTCACACTGGTTGGAAATTACTTAACATGCTGCAAGGATTGATTCAGAGGTAAATAAATCGAAAATAAACAAGGATTTTATGTATGAATAACTTCTTGTTTGTCCGATGACAGGACCTGCCTAGCAGTGGCCAACAGCGCCCAAACATTGCTGGTGCGGGAGAAGCACGCCTTCAACCGGGCGCTGTTGAAGCCAAAAGTTCGCTGCCATTTCCCCAAACCCATGGAGGTAAAGAGAATCAATGTCCACGGCTGGGATACAAGGATGTCCACGCCCGAGGGACGACGCGTGCTGATGCGCAGGATACTCAAGGGTCGCCACGATCTGTCCCATTAGCCTCTTTTTTGATTTAATAAACCTTCTTTTATTTACAAAACAATGTAAACTATATACAATTAGCGCGGTGTTGCCGGTGTGGTGCTCAGTTTCCGTTTCTCTGATTCGCTGGCACCCCTAGGAAGGCCGGCGCTCGATGGTAGATCTGTTGTATGCTCTTTGAAGACTTCGTATCGTCCAGGATAAACACGAAAGGTACGCTGCTAGAAACTCCTTGACCCTGATCGCGGAAGTACCCCTGTGGCAAGGTTAGTTCTCCGCCGAGTACGAGACTGTTCACAAGGGACATACGCTGCAGAGGCATTGCTGGGACTAGGAACAGTCTCTGGCGTTCGTAGTCAATGGCGCGGACAACTCCTGAAATAAAATACAAGAGGAATTAATTAACTTCACAAAGATATCGGATATTTGCCTCACCTAGTCCCAAACACTGCGGCAAGCCATCAGCTTCTTCGTGACACAGATACACCACATTGGCCTCCATGCCCTGGATGAGTTCTTCGCGCGTGTAATCTTCGTTGGTGGGGTGCTGGACCCTAAGTGCGTCTAAAGGCACTTTGAGGGTCTGACAATCTGCCAAGGATTTGGCATTTCCCGTGAGACATGAACTGAGGCGCGCTAAAAGGTTGGAATACCGCATATCCTTGGCACTAAGGCTCCATGTTCCCCGCTCCTTGGGCGGCACAGCACTCATTAGCTTGTGGAGTGTGTATTTTGGAATTTCCTTTACCCGAAACTCATCCGCCGTATAAATAATGGGGTTGCACTGCGAGAGACTGCTCCACTCGAGCGGTGAATCAAAGTTGTTGATTGCTATCGGACTCGCAATCTGTATCAAGTCCGTGGGTCGGATACGGTCGACCAGCAGGGCCATCAGTTCAGTTCCAAAGCCCTTGTTGTAGCCCATTGTGTTGATCATCCAAGGAATATTTGCATACTTGGGATCATTTTGGATATACTGGATCAACTGGATGACTGCCCTGGCATACTGTTCCGCGCACATGACTATATTGGTGTGGCCGACGACGTAGGCGCAGTCCGGTTGCTTGTTCAGCAGGAATCCAGGTCCCAGGAGTGGTCCATCGATAAGAGTACACGACACAGTTTGAGGAACAAAGATCTCCGGCTGCCCAATGTCCAAATCGATGAGCAAGAAAGACGTGAGCTGGCCCAGATTCCGATTGATGAGGTAACGCAGAAGACTTGATTTTCCAACGCCCTTTCCACCGGCTATCATTATGCGACTGTTGGCCTGTATCTTCAACTTGTTCCAAACCTGCGGCACTAGCAGCGTGCGACTCAGATCGGAGTTTTGGATAAGGCACTGTAGCAGAGATTCGCTCTGATGGTACGGCCTATTGGAGGTATTTAGCAGCGGAAATACATTTTGGGCCATGTGTTTACCAAAGGTCTCGACAAGGCGCTGGGCGCCGGCATTTCGCTGCAGCAGCACGATGGCGTCTGTTTGACTCTGGAAGCTAGCCTGAATCCTGTCCAGCTGTGCACGGGTAAAGTTCTCATTCAATTCCTCCCAATTTACCTCATCCTTGGCAGGTTTTTTGGTTTTGGTCGGCGAAACAGACACCCAAGGAAGACCTTTTAGTGAATAAATGATTAGTGGTTCCTGCCTTCGGGCTTTGTGGCCATTAACTGCAATCTGGCCACTCAACAGAGTGAGCACCAATGTTCCATATAGCTCTATGTTCTCCTTAATTACGGCCAGGACATAGTTGCTCTTAAGACTGTTCTCGAAGACGCTGAGCTCGGTGGCAGTGGCGTGTGGATTTCTATAGAAGGGTGTCTCATTTGATTGAGGAACTTGGTTCTCTTCGGTATGTAATTCCTTAACTTCTGCTTCTACCGTGACCTCGGGCTCTTCAACTTGTTTCTCTTTTGCAATAATGGTCTCCTCTACCATATCCTCTTCCACAATCTTATCGCTAGCCTTATATTTAACCAGTGCATTATGTTTTTGGGCCACAGGGTGTTCATCAAAGATTTCTTCAATAATCAGAGGTTCTTTCTGCAAATGCGGCGGTGTATCATCAAAGAAACCTTCAATAATAGGTGGTTCGTAGGTAGAGTCAAGGTCGTCGCTATCAAAGATATCGCTGCAGAAATCCTCGCTGTCTGACACATCACTTTCGGAATCATCGTCAAAGTCGTCGCTGTCTTCACTCTCATAGTCTTGGCTGTCTCCACTCTCTTGGCTGTCTCCACTTTCAAAGTCTTGGCTATCTCCACTCTCATAGTCTTCACAATCAAAGTCCTCATTATCAGTCTCTTCACTATCAAAATCTTCCGATTCCAAGTCTTCGCTGTTTCGAGGGACGTACTCATCATCTGTTTCGTCGTTGTCCATTTCGGCCAGGGTATTCGACTCGAAGACCAAAATTTTGCGGACAGATCCTTGGCACTCGCCTGGAAATAGGTGCAAGCTACTTTCCTCAGCTTTCTCAAAGGGAGGTGCGAAGTTCAGACCTATGGCCTTATTCTTTTTGGGCACCTTAATAATCTTAGGAGCTCTGAAGAAACCCTCGTCTTCGCCCTCGAAGCACTCGAACTCCTCGGAACCTGTCGAGAGAAAATTAGTTTTTATACAAAATCAAGTAATGGATGCTAAAGTAGTTCTCACCGCTTTCGTCTTCTGAATCCCCATGAAAAACGTCTCCATTTTCGACTTCAGCCTCCAATTCGAAATCTTCTAAATCAGAATTATCCTCAAATGAGTCTTTACTAGATGGTTGCTCTGCAAAACCTTTTCATATAAATATTAGTTCAATTATCTTTACTATACCGAAGAATTCAATATATTTTACCTTTATTCTTAGGAAATTGAGCTTGCTTCTTAGAGCCCTTTTTATTTATTTTTAATCTGGAATCCTTGGGTTTTCCTAAGTTTACTGGTTGTTTTTTAACTTTGACAACGTCTGTCTTTCTTAATTTTTCTGTTACAACTTTTATCTTTGTTACTTTTGAATTATTTAAATTGTTAACAACTTTAAATCCAGCTTTCGTCTTTTCTGAAAGAAAAATTATATGATTAATTAACTCTAAAGCAGAATTTAGTATATCTTACCATTATTCTTAGGAACTTTTATGGCCTTTTTATTTATTGTTAATACGGAATCCTTTGCTTTCCCTGAATTCAATGGTTGTTTTCTAGCTTGTAAATCGTCTTCCTTCATTTGTAACTTTTCTTGATATTTTACTTGCTTAGCTATGCCTTTTCCGGATATTGTATTATCAGACTTTGTTTTAGCATTATCCACAGGAACAGAAACATCCTTCTTTGGCTTCTTTTTGGACGGAGAAGTCTTTGACTTGTTATCTTGGTGGGGGACAGGTCTCTTTTGAGCAGCTTTGTTATTAGATTGTGGTTTTGATTTCTTAGGTTTCTGAAAAGATTCCGAGGTCTCCCCATTGAATTTCTGGGGAGATTCCGTATCCATTTTCAGTTTTTTACTTTTGCAAATCTCTGCGAGACCACTTGGAGCTGTTGGAGCAGCCTTCTGTTTTGAAGCAACATGTGGACGAACTGGTTTTCCAGGCCTCTTGCGGCCGGAGGCCAACTCGCGCTCTTCGGTAAGCCGAAAACTAAGCTGCATTTCTTTCAGTATGTGCGACTTTAGTTTATTTATTGTCATATTTCGTCAAAATCGACCAGAATTAAAGCAACAATTGCCCGGCCATGCGACCGCAGACGGAAGAAGCAGAAACAATAACGATGGGCTGTCTTAAGACTATCGCATAGAAAGCCGAAATCGATAAATTTTTTTTTAAATTAAATATCTTTTTATGGTATTGGAAAATGATAAAAATTATTTTGTTTTTCATAATTCAGCTAATATTTTAAAATTATAGCTAAGAGAACCTTAATATTTGAGTTTAGAAACTCGACCGCCGTGTGTGACCAGCCAACGCCAAAGGTAACACCACCACCGATAGCCGCTGGAATACAGCCCTGCGCTTGAAGGCGTTGGTTGGTCATCGAAGGTTCATCGCGCTACCGAGAAACGAAACGGATGAACATTGTTCATCGTCATTTTGCATGGGAAAAAATCGTCGAGTTCAATTCGAATTTTTGTAATTGCATTAACTTTTATACGATATAGCTAAACGGTAGACGCATAAGAATCAACAAATTTGTGCCATTTTGTAAGCAAATTAAGTGTCGAATTCGTGCTGAGTGTTGTGAAATCACCATAAATTGTAAGTGGCTAAAAAGCAGTGAAAAAATTCCACACAGACACGCACACACGCACGCCCAGCCACACGCACACAGCGACGTCGGCGGACACGGACAGCGGAGCGCGAGTGGATGATGAGATGTTTTTGGAATGGAATAAAGCTGGCGGGACGAGGAGAGGAGTTGATTTTTTCGGCCCTATGACGCGACTGGAGCTGCTGGCCCCAGGAAAAATGCGAAAGGCGAGACGCGAAAAACGGAAAGCGTAAAACGGGGAAAAACAGCAGATAAATGCGGCGAAAACGGACAATGAACAATGGGCTAGAAAGAAAAGAAAGAACCCCACACTTTTCGACTATTAGATCGCCGTCGTCCCGTCCAGCCGCGAGTATGACTAAGTGTGTGTGCGAGCGGGAGAGGGCTACCGAGAAAGAGAGAAAGAGCGCCCGTGTGTGTGTGTGTTTGTCGGTCGTTGTTGGTGTTTGCGTGTGCCTTGCCTGTGTGTGGCTTTTTCATTTCGATAATTTCGAACAGCTCGCAGTTTTCGCGAATAAATTAAACAGAATAAGCGACCGGACTCTGTGCAGCAGAGGGAACAGTACCAACAGCAGTTCGTTGCATTATTTGCATCCCCCACCAATGTGCCTTTCCCTTTGCTTTGCAGAACTTCCAATGACGACGATTCGCAAGAAATTGGTAATTGTCGGCGACGGTGCCTGCGGTAAAACTTGCCTTCTGATTGTCTTCAGCAAAGATCAGTTCCCCGAGGTCTATGTGCCCACCGTGTTTGAGAATTATGTGGCCGACATCGAGGTGGACGGCAAACAGGTAAGTTTTTAAAATCCCCTCCCTTTCGAGCCAAACCCCTACCCCGGCCAGCCCCCCTGATAACCCCGCCCGAGTGGAGGAGATAATCAGATGATCTCGTTTTATAATTTGTGCATTCAATTCAGACGAATTCAAGTGCGCGTATCCTCCTTACACTCTCTCTTCTTTGCCTGCTGTTGTCTCTTTCTCTGTGTCTGTGTGTGTGTGTGTTTTTATTGTTCTCTTGTTTGTGCCACCCACAACTTCACCCCCACACCCACACCTACAACCCCTCCTTGTAAAATGGTGAAAGAAAAATAATAAAAAACTGAGCTGTGAGTCAATATCGAACGATTCCATAAACACACAGACACACAGCAAGGGAGGAGGTGCAGACGAGGACGGAAAATGTTTTCCACGATCTTGGAGAGTGCGAATTTACGGACATTTTTTGGAAGAATCCCCCAGCACAAGTCTTGATAGCAGTGATTAAGTCACACTTGGCCACATTTCCCCCACAATCACACTGCCGCACAGACACTCTGGAAAACACAGACATGGATGGCAAACAGAGAGTTGGCAGCACCAATACCATGTTAGCAGGGCTCCCTTCCTTCCGCTCGTTTTCTTTTCTTTTTATTTTGTATTTGTCTTATACAAGTCCGTTGCGCACATACAGTTTTGTGCGTTGCGCCGCCCCCCCGCTCGATCGCTCGCTCTCTCTACCTGTACTCTCTCCAGATCTCCCACCTATTCTCCGACCCTCTCACTCGGTCTACTAAATGTAATGAGCAGCGTTTTGTGTGCGCGATTTCCGAGGGCATTAAGTCATGATTTGGCTATATGCTCGATTCCGATTCCCAATATTTTGTAGGCTCTTTTTCGAAATAAACACTGTTTGCCTTTGCTGCGCAATATGGCGGGGTTTCTGTGCCTCAGTGCCTGTGCCAGTGCCAGTGCCAGTGCCTCTGTGCCTGCTTGTGTTTCTGTTTGGATAGCGTTTACATACATATGCTGGCTGCCTGACTCTCGTTCACGTCATTCTACTTGGCTTCGCCTCGCTTCGATGTGATTAATTCGCTTGGCATTTCCGCCAAGTTCCTTGCTTACTCTCCCATTCTCCAGCAAGCTCTCGCTATCTGCAACTCAAAGTGGTTGTCTCGTCTCCAGTTCCTCCCCCTACCCCCTGACAACCATTACCAAGTGCAATATGATGACAGAACGCACACCTATGCAAACAATCTTAATCTAAAACTAAAATCGAAATAACCATCTCCAAATTCTAATTCCAGGTGGAGCTGGCCCTGTGGGATACGGCCGGGCAGGAGGACTACGACAGACTACGACCGCTGAGTTATCCCGACACTGACGTCATACTGATGTGTTTCTCAGTGGATTCACCCGATTCACTAGAAAATATTCCTGAAAAATGGACCCCAGAGGTGAGTGTTATTACCTGGAACACCAAACCGGAAGGAAAACGTTTGCAAGTTTAATCGAGCTTCGTAAATCCACTTTAAAAGCACACTTTTCCACTTAAAGGGAATATAAATCTTTATATCAGACACTTTGCTCCGTATCAAAAATACACAAAAGTTGATTCATTTGCTTCTATATTTGAAAAGTCCTAGGCAAGGCACACTATCTGTTAATTTGTAGTTTAAAGCATTTATAATCTTAAACTTCACATTCGGAATACAACCGCAAATATATCTATGAAGGGATCCAGATTTATTTCTAAATGGCAAGCTTGTGTGAAAAGATAATGTTTATGTAATAAACTATGCAATTTTTTATCTGAAAGATGTTTTTATTTACAGATTTGTAGTTTGAATTATCAAAATCTATAATAAAACTCAACTAATACCTTTTAATTCCGTTGCAGGTCAAGCACTTTTGTCCAAATGTTCCAATCATTTTGGTAGGAAATAAGAAAGATTTGCGAAATGATCCCAACACAATTCGGGTAAGCATACGCACCGTTGGCCCACAACAGACTTCTAATCAAATGTTTTTCTGTTTGTTCCTACAGGATCTCGCAAAGATGAAGCAGGAGCCGGTGAAGCCGCAGGAAGGTCGGGCCATGGCCGAGAAGATTAATGCCTTTGCCTATTTGGAGTGCTCGGCCAAGTCCAAGGAGGGTGTGCGAGATGTTTTCGAGACGGCAACTAGGGCCGCGCTGCAAGTCAAAAAGAGGAAGAAGACCAGATGCCTTTTGCTCTAAAAGAGCAAATCAACAACATGAAAATCTTTACCACACACACAGCAAAACAACAACAAACACACACTCACACACACACGAACACACCTTTTACAACAATAACGAGCTGAAGAACCACTCAACAACATCGGATACATGAAGCTGCACCACCCAACAAGCAAAACAACAAGAGCGAGCGCTAGAGAAACAGCAGAAGCAGACGCGGTAGCAGAAAAAGAACAAAAGCCACACAAGATCGGTCGGTGGTGGAGGGAGCAGCGCGGTAGAATGAGAGCCCAGGAGATTGTCAAATGCGGATTTGATTTTATATACAGTCTAGTGTAGTTATAAACCGAAGTAAACAACAGTAATAACTATGGCATTATTATTTGTAACCCTAGGGCAGAGAGCAGATCGATCAGTCAGCCACTGCAAGCAAATATATATCGATATATGTAAACATATTCAAGTTGTGTCCGTTTCTGTCCAACCCTCCTACGCCCCCTACTCAATGTAAGTTTCGTGATTGTCTTTCTTTGTTGTCAAGTGTAGCCGGCCAGGAGCTGTGGCAGGATCAGATTGTGTGCGCGTGTGAGGGTGAGGCAGGTGAAGTGAATCGGTGGAATCAAAATCAGCCGTTGGGGCCCCAGTGGGTCCAAGCGAGCTAAGGCGACGTTAAGGAGCAAGGAATTAGGATCAAGTTGAGGACGAAAGTTATATTCCCTTTAAATCTATCAGAGACCAGGCCGCCAATAGTCGATGCAAGTGAAAGAAACTACATTACAAGAACCGAACTAAACACAAAACAAAAACAAAACGATAAATGTTTATTTAAACTAAACGTAAGCCACAAATGAGATGCATTCAGTTTTCGCGTGGGAGAGATGCTATAGAAGGGAGAACATTTTTGATGAAGTGAAACTATTTCGAGCGCATTAAGCGAGTTTTTAATATTTGTACTTTGCATTAAAACGAGTGGAAAACATAAAAAAAGATACTACAAAACAAACAAACAACCAAACTATATGATGAGTATTTTATGATTTTATAAAATACGAATATACATATAATTATACTATACAGTACATATGAATGTGTGTATGTCTCTTTTTTGTATTTTGTACCGTCGTCAATCGTGTAATTCTCACACAGAAGTTGAAAAACTCGGAAGATGCATCAGATACAACCAAACTATATTATACTTATGAATAAACAGTACATTTGATCTACTCTTGGTTTAACTATAATGTATTATTTGGTTTGGGAAATGTTTTCAGCTTATTATTTGGCAATATGTTCTTAAGGAAGATATGGTTAAAATATGCGTGGAATTACGCCTTGAAAGAATAAATCGGCATGGAGAGATCATCATCCAAAAGCAGGTGAATTTGAAAATGTAGTAGCCAGCCGAAGCAATTCTTTGATCACAAGGTACGGATGAATAAACATACATACATATGTAACCGGAAATGCTTAAACTAATCCAGGTAAAGCCCCGAAATTTAATAAAGCTCTCCTTAACGGGGGTTCCAAAAAAATCTTTATTGAGGGGATTGTTTTTGTTTATTTTGTGCTTTAGTATTCCATTTCGTTTTTTTTTTTTACATTTAAAATGTACATAACATTATGAATCAAAATGTTGATTTGGTTTCTTTGTTTCGTTTTTCGATTAGGTATTACAATCCATTATTATTATTATTATTATAATTATTATTGGCATCGCTCCCGAACAAGTCTGTCGTTTTCGAAACGACATGGACGCGACAGAATGCCTTGAACATGTACATATGGTTCCCAAGACTTTTCGCTTAAAACGTAAATATTATAATAGCATTAGCTTTCCTTCCGTATTAATTTCTACCCGCATTTGATTATTTGTTTCTTGTTTAGTTGTTTTCGTAAGTCGATCGGTTGGTTTGAACTGTTGCATGAAAGGATTTGCAATAACAATGAATTACTAGTAATTATGGTAGTCGCCGTCTCGCAGGTCCAACAACTGTTTCAGGGATCGTGTAACAAACAAGGTAATTAAAGCCGTGTTCAGTACTTCGTTTTGTGGTGATGCAGTTAACATTGATGAGAGGAACTCATGGTGAATGCTTAGAGAACGTGATGTGATGTCTGCTTTGCTTTGCTTGTTTTTTGTGTAAAAAGTAATTAACAGATTCGTTAAACTAATAATAAATAAACTTAGGCGTAACACGTGTCCTTAACAATATAAACAATAAACATTTCTCAAACTTAAACAACAAATGCATCGGCTGTCGTTGGCTTACAAATTATCAATTTGGGATCTGAACAAACTTCTTCGCGCCTTACTTTCGTTCATCTGCAATGTTTTACATACATACATACTTAGGTCGATCGATCGATATATAATATTAGTATACATTAAATTCAACATTTATTCGATTATTTAAATGTGTTGCTTGTGTCTCATCGTATGTCATGTGCGTCGCGTGTGTGTTCAGGGTAAATACGTACATACACAAGTTTAAAAATCATCCCTCAATGCGAACTCTTCACCTACACCTGTGGCAATTGGCGTTTGTGGATGGGTCTTGCGATGATGACTGATAATAGTCGTACAAATGTGAATTAAAACTTGTAAACACCCTGACTTATTTGGTATATACTTTTCTTCTGTTAGTCATACGATCTTGGCTGAGTTTTAAATTAAATTCTCTTGAGCTTCCGCCAATTGCCAAGTCTCCTGTCTGTCGTTCGCTCTCGTTTAGGAATCAACGTTAGTAATATTTACTACATAAACATATGTACGTGCATTGTTAAATATGTATCTTTTTGGATCGGTGCTTAAACATATTGATATACTCTATCGCTGCTCTGCCGTCTCGCCACTACTATCTATCCTGTCCAACAACAAGTACGTTAAATAGTTGTAACAAATAATAAATAAACCACTGATTGACCGCCGCCACCGGTGGCCATAACAATTACAGTTGTGCTCCTCCTCGATCGGTTTGGTAAATTCTTGTAGGTCGTGTACCTTTACATACAGCGAACAAAAAAAAAAAATAATTAATAAATAAATAAAATTGCACTCGTTCAATATGAAATCTGGACACCTTGGCCTAGTTGAGGTTTCGCCGGCGACGGAACACCAGTGCGAAGATGGAGCGAATGCGCCACCAGCGGCTGCGATGGCGCGTATGAATCTTCTCTGAGCTGGAATCCGTGCCCAGCGCCTTCTGCATCTCCTTGCGCCGGATCTCACGGACCAGCGTGTAGAACGCCTCGTCGATGTAGTGCCGCAGTGCGGCCGAAGTCTCGAAGAAGGGGCAACCGAATTGGTTGGCCAGATTCTTGCCCTCCTCAGTTGTCACGCGGCGCTGCGACTCCAGGTCCACCTTGTTGGCGATCAGTACCAGTGGAATGTCCTCAGAGAGACGCACCCGTGTGATAAGCTTCCGGTACTCGGATGCCTCCTGGAAGCTGTGGCGGTCGGTGACCGAGTAGCATATTATGAAACCTTCACCACAGCGCATGTATTGGTCCCGCATGGCCGTGAACTCCACCTGGCCGGCGGTATCAAGGATATCAAGCAGAGCAGCCTCGTTGTCGATGACCGCCTGTTGCTGGTAGGAGTCCTCTGTGGGGAGAGTGAAAGGGAAAGCCGGCGGCGGCACACACAATTAGAGGGAGGCGCTTTCGCAGGCGGCGACGAGGTCCTCACTCACCAATTGTCGGGTCGTGGTAGTCCAGGAAACTGTGGCTCACGAACTGCAGGGTCACAGCTGTTCGGGTTTGCCGAGCGAAGGTCGTCGTTTTCGGAGGCGATGTTGGGCGACGAGCGGCGAATGGTGGCAGTGGGTGGCGGTGGCGGCCCAAAACAAAGCGTAAAAGAAATTGAGATAATTTATTGATTTTTCGCAGCCACAATCAAAGTGCGCAGTGATAACTCCCACAGTCGCCGACCTGCGCGACCTTACGCACTTTTTCCGTGGACTTGCCATTTGGCGATGCGATCCGGAACACTCACCTGACTTGCCCACGCCACCGTCGCCCAGGATGACGATCTTGTAGACTCGCAGGCCGCCCCGCATGTTCTGGGGCGGAACTGGAGGCGTTTTCACCAGGTTGCCGTTCTCCTTGTGATCGCTGGGCAAATGCATCGAATCCGTGTCGGCGGCACTGGTGCAGGACCTCAGCTTGCTGGAACGCTTAAGTGCCGCACAGCCGATGGACATGTCGCCGGCCATAACTCCCGGAGGATTAGCCAGGGATCAGAACACGCTGCGAACCTGCTGCACCGTCGCCAATTGTGTATTATTTTCTTGTGTTTTTTTTCTTCGGACTCGGGGTTGGTTCTGTCTAGAGATGGGCGGTTGAGGCACTTAGCGGACACGAGCACGACATGGGTGGAAAACACGGTGGAACTTTTATTGTTGCATAAAATATCTTTTTTGTTTGTGATTTCTTTTTTTGTAGACTTATTAGTTGGAAAAACTGGTTAAAAATCTGAATAATCGTTAAAATTTGTATTTAAAAATAAATCACGAGTATTGTTTTTAAACTGTATATCCCAAATTCGATGGAATTTGTTTTGATTCATGGCTAAATATTTGCATGTATTAATAGACATATAAGAATAAAATTAACAGCTAATCAAATTTCTTATATTTGTTACAAAAATACTAAACAATAATCGTATTTTTCCACATATGTACGTGATTGCCTCACTCTGCGCATCCATCACTAGCAGTGGCCACACAGTGTTGCATGGCGATACCTGTCACCGCGCACTTTATAAATAATTTTCCCACAAACTCACATTTAGTAACGTGCCGTTTGCTGATCAAGATCGCCAGTTTTTCCGGTGCGTTCCGAGGCGAAAATAAAATAAAAGAAGCAAACACCACCTTCAACGAATTGGCATACATTTAGTGGCGAGCAAGATGTCGGGCGATGTGCAGCCGCGAAAGCGAAAGGATAAGCGCAGAAAACGCGGTAAGTCCTGCGGCCATCTTTTGCCCGCCGATAGACCTTTTGCTTGGCCGTGTTGGGTTGCTGACGGCTGGTAGCAAAAGCCGTTTTTTCGGCCACCGCCACGGGCATTTCTTTTATTAGCATAATAATATTGTCGAGTGCCTTTAAAAATAACTTGCCCTATTATATAAAATTATACATCTCGCCTGTTTTCTGTCGCTATGCGTGTGCCGCCGCCGATGATCGCCAGAGCAGGAAAATATATGCATGACGTGTGCGGGGGTCCAAGAATCGTACATATTTCGATCCGGGGCCTGCAGAAGGGCATTGAATCGATGCTGATGTGCATAATGTTTAAGTTGGCTTTTAAATAAGTACATTTTGAGGCAAGCAACTGTTTGTTCTCCCTGGGAATATATCCTCTTATCTCTCTCCGCTTATCTCTTCTCTGGCGGATCTCACCTCGACGGCAATTTAATTCCAATGCAACGGATCCGAGTCTGAAAGATGCTTCCGTGCAGCGTCTGGGGCCATTACACCCACAAAATAGTAGCCATGATTATATGTAAAGCCATTTATTTTCACTTGGCCATCTGCCCAAGAGCATGACTCGCCTCTTTGGTCCGTTTCTTTGTTTATTATTGCGCATATTTAGGCATAAACAAATTCTCTCGCTCTCTTATCAGTTTTGTAATGCCGGTAAGGTATGGCTTTTGATCTGGTTGAAATCTGATAAAGATTTTAAAAGCAGATTGCTAGAAAACTATAATTTCACTATAATGTTATGCTCTTGTTCAGTATACCAAATTCGATACCCCTAGTTCTTATGGATCCCAAGATATAAATATACGGACATTTTTTAAGCTTCAGAAATTTCGATATTAATAAACAAATAATTTGGCTTTAGTATAGTATAGTATAGTATTCCTCTCATGTTGTGTGATATCCAAAAGATATCTTAAATAATTTTTTGATGGTTCTATATGCCGAATTTGATCTCTATAGTTCTTATAGATCTTAACATATTGATTTCCATATTGCTCCCTGCAGAAATATTTGTATTTGTCTCACTGTAACTAACTTTTTGTCTAGATGATCGGAAGTCCGATGGCGATGTGACTGTTCTGCGTCAGTCCAGCTTTCAAGGTAGAAAATATACAAACGTGTAATAATCCCAAACCGAACTTTTATGTTTCTACACCCCCTCCCAACCCACACTCCCGAAATGCCCCCGAGAACGCTCTGCTGAACTAATTTAACGTCTCGCGCTGTTACTAAATTTTTGTAGATATACATACATTTATCCCCACAGCCACTTGAAGGTGCATTCAATTAAACAGATTTGTAATCACATGCGTTTTTTTTTATTATTATCATTATCATCATTCACAAACGGGCAACGATCTCAGATGACGACGAGTCGTCGCACGGCGTTCACATTACAAAGATGGGAAACGAAGATGTGCACCTGCATGTGCAGCACGATCACGGAACTGGCGGTCACTGGTGTGCCAAGATCATATTCTTTGCCCTGATGGCCGTGCTCCTGGGACTGGTGGGTCTGATCATCATGGAGAACCGTGGCCTGGAGGATTGTGAGTTGTTAGGCGTCTAAAAAGTGATTCCTTTACAAAGTATGTCTACCTTTTCAGTGGACACACCTCTATCCGAGTCACGCTTCTCAAACTACTTTGATGGCTGGGTGGATGAGCATCGCGTGGAACATGAGGGGCACGATCCGCATGAACCTTCGGGAGAAGCACTGGATGATCATGATGATCATGACGACCACGATGATCATGAAGAGGAAGGTGAGAAATCTATTTTCATTATCGTAGAATGAATAACCATAATTAATTCTTTTTATTCAGAGGAGCCTCTCTCTGAAGAATTAGAAGAGGAGGAGGAGGAGGAGCACGCCGAGGATGAGGATGAGGAGCCGGAAGCCGACGAGGATGTGCAGGATGAAGACGGTAAGGTGTTCCCAAATGTAGTTGATGAAATGGAAAGTACTTAAAATAATTATTTCTCCGGCAAATGAAGATGAAGAAGAGAACAATGCTGGCGAAAATATAACTGACGAAGATGCCGATGACGATGAGGAGGAAGACATCGAAGAACGCACTGTAGAGGCCACTGTCGAAGCCACCACGGAAGCCACTGCCGAATACGAAGCTGACGAGGATGAGGAGGAAGAGGAGGAAGCCGACGATAATGTCGTAGACTCCACAGAAGCCCCTCAGTCAGCAGCTGATGAGGTAGGGTTTAAGGTATTCCGCTTAACAACGTTTGTTTCTACGTATTTTTCTTTTTTCATATTTTCGGCAGGAAGAGGAGGATCTGGAAGGAGCTCCTTCAGCAGCTGATGAGGTAAGATATAGATTTATATAGAAAAATTCCTATTTTAATTATAATTTTGGTAAATATTTTCCCAGGAAGAAGATGATGAGGAGGAGCAGGAGTTGGAAGAGTCCGTAGAACCGCCAAAATCCCAATCAGCGACTCAGAGTGCACCAACAGATGACAACGACGATGACGATGTAAGCTCACAGTTGTAACCGTTCTTTCGAACCCGGCTAATCTTATGCTTTATAGCAGGAGCAAGACAACAAGGATGATGACGACGAGGACGACTTTGAGTCTCTCGATCAACAATTTGAAAATGATGATCCCGAAGATGTTGAGCCTGCAAAAAAGTTAGATAGCCAGGAGGATCAGGAGCCAGATCAAGACGATGAAGAGGAACCCAAAGAAGAGGGCTCCTCTTGGTTGGCATCACGTAAGTTCAAAGTTTGGTGAAATAATTACGAAACGGTTAACGGATCTCGCAGGCCTAGAACCCTAAGAACTGCTCCACCTTATGAAAAAGAAAAAACACAGACCCACACACAAAACCAAAGAATTCTGTAAACCGAAATTGTACAAGAAAGTGCAAAAGGCATTTGTTTTTGTTTTTCTGAATACTAAAACCTGACTCATTTACAGTTGCCGTTAAATTTGGCGTTGGCGTTGCACTTGCCTTAGTTTCACGCCTTGTATTGATACGGAAAAGTCCAAATACAAGTGAGTCTTCAATAGCTGATCTGATCTGCTCTGCCTCCCCCGATTCTCCGCTCTTTTGTATTCCGCTCTCTGCTCTTTGATCTATATATCTATCTATATCCGCCAAAGCACGCCAGATACTTATGTTGTTAATGCTAACGAATGAACCTTAACTATGGGGAGTCTCTTACTAAGCGCCGCTTTTCCATCTAACCCGTATCAAAGAAAAAGAAAATCTCAATGTCTTGTGATCTATTCGTGGTCTTTTAACAGAAACTAAAAACAAGCTGCGGGCGAGTGTGATCTCTTCGAGAGAACTCATCACCCCGACAAGCATTATTTTTGCACTTTCTTCAGTTAGCTTATTTTGATTATGATTTATTATTATTATTATTATTATTTCTTGAATCTCTGATTGTAGTCATCACAGCTTTGTTTAACTTATTCCACCAATGTATGTATGTATGGAAATTATTGTATGGCTTTGTTCTTGCTCGAATAATATAATATTCCCCAACAAAAACAAAAAAACAAAACCTTAAATAATGTTGGAATCACCAGATGATGAGCCCGCACCGGAAGCTGTGATGCGACGGAGATTGACAATTGCCACGGCCGAGGATCAGATACCGGACGATGTGGAGGAACTGCCCCTGCTGGACGATGGTTGGCGAAATTCTATATATAAATATGTATTTAATTAACTTCGGTTTGCCGAGGTTGCTTTCAAATCAATTTTTTTTTACGAAAACTGATTTAAAAGCTGTAATTGTGTTAGGTCTGGTCGAGGTCAGGTTTTTAATTTAAGTCACTATTCCATTGTCCACCAAAGAATACTCCGAGGAGGAAATCGAAATCGAAGAGGAGATCGAAGTGGAGATCAGCGACATCGAGGAGGAGGAGGATGCCGTTCACGATAGTGACGACAATGTGGCCTCAATGGCCAGTTATGTGCCCGAGACGTTTGAGCAGTTAAGCGCCATGTACAAAATTGCCCAGATGTCAGCTAAGGATGCCAAACTAGAGGCGAAGGAAAAGGATAAAGAGAAAGAGAAGGAAAAGGAAATGGAGCCAGAGCCACAAGCTGGTCCCAGCGACATTTATGTGGAATACGAAGAAGATTACGATCACGAGGAGAGTGATAGCGACGAGGAGATCACCGATGAGGAGGACGAGATCTCAGACGTGGATGACACCGATTTGATGAGCCGCCTGGAGGCCAAGTACGGCCGCCTGCCGTCGAGGGAGTACGAAAGCGATCCCGACTCCGACGACCCCAGCTGGACACGTAATTACTAAACAAACAAACAAAAATAAATAATAAAAACCGCGACTCCATTCTCTCCATACGACATACTTTCGATCGATCACTTAAGTCATCACTACTTTAAGACACACGACAAACCGATTGTAAGTGTTATCCTTAGCATCTCACATATACTATATGTACACATATAAGGTGGAGCTCTTTCTAGGCCTTTGAACCGTTCAAAATTTCACATTGTAGTCTTTATTTGAACCCAGTACTAATCCGGATTGCAATCCCTGAACAGAAATTAAACCCAAAGAAACTCCCGCCGCTGCTCCGGCTGCAGAGAAAGAGGATCCTTTCGAGCAGGAGCTGCGCAAAGCCAATGAAGAGATGATACGGGAGGTAGGTCGAGCTGAATCAGCAGCACTTTAACCAGATCTAAATCGAGGCACTTCGATATGTATATCTGCAGCTCAACAATCACTAAAGAAAAGAAAAACATACATCATACACTCAGTTCATAGCTTTAGTTTTTGTTCTGCTTGTCAAGTTCATAATTAGACTGTAATTGTTTAATTTAATATTATATTTATAATCAATCTTAGGACTTAACCATAGGCTATAGATGTGTAGAAATGCCTTTGTCAGGGGTTTTTTTAGGTGGGATCGGCTCATGGTCAGGATATGCCAAAAAAGACACACCCACTGGCAGATTTCCTGGTTATGGGTTTATCCTTTAATCTCCTGTCAACTGCGTTTCGCTTAATCGAGAGAATGATGATGATGATATTTTTGTACTAATTAATAATTGCATGTTTCGAGAACTTTGTCGCTAACCCCCCTTCTTTGTGTTTTGGCTGGCGAACCGCGAACTAATATCCACACAATAAACCACAAAAGAACCATGTCCAAGCCCTGCGTTCCTTTAACACGCTCACACAACACTATGCCCACGAGCCCCGGGCCCATCTGGGCAGAGCCCGAGTCCTGGAGGTATTGGCCAAGGCGGAACGCAGCAATCAGCGTGTGCTGGAGGCCATTGAAGCCTACAAGAGATACCTGGCCTTTGGCGAGCTGGTAACCAGCGATCAGGAGTTTAAAGTTGCCGGAAATAAATGCATCGAACATTTGCGGTTTATGGGTGAGTTGCCTTGCCTTCACTCTGTACCGAATTTTCTATCAAAATAATTCTCAAACTTTTAGGTTACTTGCAGCAGGCAGTAAACATCCATGAAATGCTCATCGAGCGCCTGCCCAAAGATCCAAAGATCCGTAACCAACTCTCGTTCACCCATCTCATGGCCAATAAGTAGGTAAGGCGGCGGCTTCTTTGCTTTTTCCCCATTATAATTGCTTATAATTGCTTCTCCCTCTTAGCCTTCGGCAGGTGGAGAAGGTGGCAGCCGAAACTCTGCAGCTCTGGCCAGCTGATCCCGTGGCTCAACTCCACTACGGCCTGGCTCTTATGAACCTCCACAGCGACTATGCCCAGGCGCAGCCTTATCTCAAATATGCCGTGGAGTCTCAGGCCGAGGGCACCCAGGAGGCGTACTTTTATCTCTCGCTGGGCGAGTGCCTGCAGCGTCTGTCTCGGCAATCGGAGGCTCTCGAAGTGTATGAAAGGGGAGTGGCCAAGAGATTCTTTGCCAGCCTCTATCAACGATCTCTGTATAATGAGCCCAAGCTGAGGGCCCAGCCCTTTTGGCAGCCCCTGGAGACAGGCTACGAACGGCAGTTGGAGCAACTGCAGCTAAGCTGGCGCGCCATTCGGGATGAGGCTCTAGCGCTGTTGGGAAGAAGTGGAAGTTACTTTGCAGATGAAGCGGAAAGGCTGCGCGACAAGGGCGTCTGGCAGCAATACGAGCTGTACGCCCAGGGCCGTCAGGTGAAGGACAATTGCCGCAGGGCTCCGATCACCTGCAGTCTGGTGCAGCAATTTTCCGCCTCCGCAGGCTGTCGACGGGGCCAGGTGAAGTTTAGTGTGATGCAGGCCCAGACGCATGTGTGGCCACATTGCGGACCCACCAATTGCCGCCTGCGGGCACACCTCACGCTGGTGGCTCCCGAGCCGGAGAAAACCTCTTTACGAGTGGCCGAGCAAGAAAAGTGAGTGCCTACCGCTATCCTCTTTTCATATCTTTTTAATGTGTCAAATACATTGCAGAACCTGGCGTGAGGGCGAGCTTTTCATCTTCGACGACAGCTTCGAGCACGAGGTGTGGCACAATGGAAGTCACGCCCGCCTGGTGCTTATATTGGACATGTGGCATCCGGACTTGACTGCCGCCCAGCGTGGCAGCTTGTCGCCCATTTAGTTTGGATTTTACTTAGCTCTGCAATACGGTTCCGGTTCCTAGGCCTGTAATTTAAATCAATTTCCCCTCATCGTATTGTTCATTGTTCGTCGATTCTCGACATGAAGTTATATATTTATAGACGTTTTAATATGTAATTGCACCTCTCTTAATGGTTAAGTTCGGTTTGAATGCGTGTTTAGGCTATTTAGACATCACCTCTCTCTGTGTATATCATGAGCGATCATCAATCTGCCTTGGTTGGCGGCGCGTACCTGCGCTTTTGTACTTTAAATACAGAAATTACAACCTCTTAGGATTCGAAAATGACTGCTTTTATTTCTGATCACGGGAATCCGACACATTAGCGATTGGGTATAAATATAAAGGTAAATCTACCAAACGGTTATAATATCGAAATGTATTTATTCGGCTTCGGAGTTCTAGTTTTGGTAGCTGTCGCTGCTGCCGGTGATAACTTGGATGTGTGCCTCAAGGATCTGGGCTGCCTGCGGGGAACTCTTATGCCAGGATATCAAATCAAGGAGTTTGAGGCCTTTATGGGCATTCCCTTTGCCCAGCCGCCTGTTGGTGCGCTTCGCCTGAAGGTGGATTATATTCATTAATTTATGGAACGCAAAGGATTAAGCCTTTTCCATTCAGAATCCTGTGGCAGCTGCCGCCTGGGAGGGAGTACTTGATGCAGGAACTGCCAGGGACGGCTGTTTGCAAAGGAGCTACTTTTCGGAGGATTGGGATATAATGGGCGTGGAGGATTGTCTTTACCTGAATGTCTACAGGCCGAAGGTACACAAGCACACAGAGAAGCTTGATCATGTTGAGCAACTCCTAATCATCGGATTATTATTCTCTTTAAGGAAAGGGAGGGAGATCCCCTGCCAGTGATGGTTTACATTCACTCTGGCGGTTTCTTTAGTGGCACTGCTCATCCCGTAGCCAGTGGACCAGAGTATCTGATGGACACAGAAAAGGTTATTATGGTTACTATCAACTATCGCCTAGGTCCTTTTGGTGAGTGTTCTATAATATCCTTAGGCTAGATTTAATCTGTATTTTATTAGGTTTTCTAAGCACTGGCGATGACAACATGCCCGGTAATTTCGGACTCAAGGATCAGCGATTGGGCCTGCAGTGGGTGCAGCGGTATATAGAAGCCTTTGGCGGGGATCCCCACTCGGTAACTATATTTGGGCACAGTGCCGGTGCTATATCCGCCCATCTGCACATGTTAAGTCCCAGTTCAATGGGTCTCTTTCATCGAGCCATGTCCTTGACTGGCACCATGTTCATTCCTTCTGTAAAGATCCTTAGGAATCCCTTGGGTCAAGCCAGGCAGCTGGCCCAAGTGGTGGGCATCGATCAAGCGGAGAGTCTCAGCAGTCAGGATCTAGCCCAAGCTCTCCGCGATGCTCATCCCATGAAGCTGCTTAAAAGCGTGGATAGCCTGAAAATCTGGGACAACATGCCACTGATCAGCTGCGTGCCTGTCCTGGAGTCTGCAGAATCAACGGATGCCTTCTTGGTAGAGGATCCGCTAGAGGCACACCGTGCGGGGCGCATTAACCAGGTGCCCTGGTTGCTGGGAGTCAATTCCAGAGCCGGCGAGGGTTCACTGTTCCTGCTGCGGGCTTTTAAAAATCCAGTACGTCGGCAGGATTTCAATGGGAAATTCCTGGAGCACCTGGCCTTGGTGCTCAGTCTGCCAGATGAAACTCCTGAAGGGATTGTCAAGGATATACTGGCTGCATATGACTTTCAGGGCGAGATGAGTCTGAACAACGACACCCTGATGGCTCTGGCTGAGATCTCTGGTGACTTTAACTTCTATTATCCTTTGTACGAGACAATTTCCTCTTATGCCGGCTATGCTAATCTTGTGAAGAATCCCATGTCCTTGTATATCTTTGAGTTTCGCGGTTTGCATTCGGTGACGAAGCTTGTAAGTGGCACCTCCGAGGATTGGGGTGTGGGAGCAGCTCACATGGATGATGCATTGCATACCATACGGATTCCTGCTCTCTTTGAGGATTTTCCCAAGGACTCGGAGGATGCTAAGGTAACCAAAAGAATGACTACCCTAATGGTGGACTTTGCACGAACGGGGTGAGTTTGTAGATAAATGCTGGCCTATATTTTGTACTTATATCTTTTAATGAAAATACTTTTAGGGTATTTCATAAGGATGCCACCTGCCAAGGCTCAGACTTTGCGGATCTAAAGATGTGCAGCTATTTCCATTTTTCCGGCAGCAATGGAAAATGGCAGGAAGACATTAAGAATACCCTGAACCTCAATGCCTTCTCCATTTGGCAGAAGTTGTTCATGTAAAATCCCATTCTGTCTCATTAGGGTTAATTTAATAGCAAGTAAAATAACTCGTATAAAGTGAAAATGGAGCAGATCTTGGATTGGGAGCTGGTGAAGAGCAGCTGCTCCATTTACATATCCCCCGACCCCCCCACCCACCAACCAATTGTCATTCGAAGGTCACATCAACAATATGCAGAATGTGCAAGAAACGAGCTTAAGTGCGAATGAAAGGCCCGCCAACGACCACGACCACGACGACGACGACGACGGCGGTGGGTTGAGATAAGATAGCCCTCGTCGTCGGGAGTAATAAATCTCTCGCGCAAAGGGGCAACATCTCTGCCTGGAGACTTTTGTAATTCCACAATCTTCAATCTCCGCTGGTGAAGGAGACATGCGCCAAGTGAGAGTGAAAAGCGTGACGTTTTATGGCGGGGATAAAAGCGTAACAGAGTAACTGTGAAGGTCGCAGATCACCGCTGATATATAGATTTATAGATCATAATTACCAAAAAGAAAAACACTCGCTTGATTTCTGCAATCTCGCCGGAGGTGTGATATTATTTGCCAGCAGGTTATTAGCTGATTAGCGAACTTATCTGGGGAATAGAAAGCTAACAAAAAACAATTCTCTTTACGATTTAATCATAACTAACTAAAATAGTAGTATTTACTATTTTTAGACTTTTCGGCGACTTTCGGTTTCTGCTGCTGAGGGCAACCACTTTTTTTGCCGCAGGGGAAGCTACCCCTAGATTGGAGACTTGACTCTCGGGAGCTATAATTTTACGGCAGTTTCAGGATAAAAGCGAAAGTTCCCAGCTAAGGTGATATCAGTTGAGGCGAAGCCGTTAACTCTGGCGGAACTTCCATTGGTTCTGGCGCGTGTTTCGAATTACCTCAGACGAGATTTTGAGACTGAGACAAAGGTTGACGTTTGCTACTAAATGCAGTTCCAGATATCAATTGATATCCGCTCTGATCAACCATACGCCGTGTGAACCGATCGTATTATAGCCAAGTGTTCGTCGTGTGCCTCGCTCGCTCTGTATAAATTTTCCACTGGTCTCGGAACGGATCGGATCAGATTGTGGGCGACCTGCACAGAGCTAAGTTTTTCCCGCACGATTAAATTGAATGCGCGCCCTCGAAAGCCGTCAGATCGAATTGGACCTTTGTAGCGGAAGGTTCTTGCAAAGATTTCCCTGCCGGCTAAAAAGAGTGACATCAGGATCTATTTAAATAAATATATATATATATATATCAACAGGCAAGTGTTGGGACTTCCATGAAGTGGATCATAAATAACGCCACGCTAGATATATGCATATTTAATTATCCATAATAATGATCTGCACGATCGGCAGTAGATTCGATGATGATGATTCAATCTGTGCTGCTGCTGACTCTTCTCTTTGTTGGCCATGAACCCCGCTCCGCTGTCATGGCCCTGGCCACGCTGGACAAGCTCATCGTGTGCCCGCCGAGCGTGGGCTGTGTGAAGGGCGCCAACCTGAAGGGTTACCAGTCGGAACGGTTCGAGGCCTACATGGGCATACCCTATGCCCTGCCGCCCCTCGGAGATCTGCGCTTCAGTGTGAGTATCCCTCCCGTTCTTGTGCCTTTGTGCCTGTCCCCCATTACCTTTCTTTGTTCAGAACCCCAAGGTAATGCCCAAGCTGCTGGGCCTGTACAATGCCACCACGCCCAAGATGGACTGCATTCAGAAGAACTATCTGCTGCCAATACCGGTTATTTACGGCGAGGAGGATTGCCTTTACCTGAACGTCTATAGGCCGGAGGTGAGTCCTTTCACACCCATTCTCCATTTATTAACTTGGGTGATTTTAGGTTAGAAAATCTGTACTGCCAGTAATGGTTTACATCCATGGCGGTGGTTTCTTTGCCGGCTCGGCTGGTCCTGGTTTCACGGGACCCGAGTACTTTATGGACACCGGCGAGGTGATCCTGGTGACCATGGCCTACAGACTGGGGCCCTTCGGTAAGTGTTTCTCGTTTCTCGAAGAAGATTTGTAATTATAACTTTGTTTGCGGCCAGGATTCTTGTCCACCCACGATGCTGCCATGCCGGGCAACTTTGGTTTGAAGGATCAAAACCTAGCACTGCGTTGGGTCCAACGCAATATTCGCTTCTTTGGCGGTGATCCCCAGCAGGTCACAATTTTCGGACAGAGTGCTGGCGGCGTTGCCGCTCACATGCACCTGCTGAGTCCCAGGTCCCGGGGACTCTTCCAGCGTGTGATCAGCATGAGCGGCACCGCCAATGTGCCTTTTGCCATCGCCGAGGACCCCTTGGAGCAGACCCGTCTCCTGGCCGAGTTCGCTGAGGTGCAGAATGCCCGTAACCTAAGCACGGCCAAGCTAACGCGAGCCCTGCGGCACGTTGATGCCCGACAACTCTTGAATGCCGGTGACGGGCTCAAGTTCTGGGATGTGGATCACATGACCAATTTCCGGCCGGTGGTGGAGCTGGGTGGGGCTGATTCCTCCGAGGCCTTCTTTAGCGAGCATCCGAAGGTTATCTTGGCTACAGGAGGTCGTCCGTCGATACCTTTGCTCCTGGGCACCGTGCCAGGGGAGGGAGCAGTACGCGTGGTGAACATCCAGGGTAATGAGACGCTGCGGCAGAGCTTCAACGACCGCTTCGATGAGCTGCTCCAGGTGCTGATGGAGTTTCCGCCCGATTTTAGCCAAGAGCGGCTTAACCAGAGCACAAAGCTCCTTGTGGCTGAGTACTTCCGGGGGCAGCACGAGGTGAACGAGGAAACCGTGCAGGGATTTATGGATGTAAGTGCTAAATTATGCACCGCAAAACCGCTACCGACTCTAATTAAGCCACCAGGTTAATTGCTTACTAATCATTTTAACGACCATTTAATTAATTGCAACTTTTCTCGGCTGATTTATGCGACCTTTATATTTAGTGCTAATTTACTAATTGTTTTCAGCTCATTACGGACAGGGGTTTCAAGCAGCCTCTATATAATACCATTCGGCAGGATGTCTGCTACGATACGCATCCCGTCTACTTGTACAGTTTCAACTATCGGGGTCCCCGGAGCTACGCCTCCGCCTACACATCCGCAAATGTCACCGGCAAATACGGCGTTGTCCACTGCGATGATCTCCTGTATCTATTCCGTAGTCCCTTGATTTTCCCAGACTTTGAACGTAACTCAACGGAGGCCAAGATCATTCACTCGTTTGTGGACTATTTTGTACAGTTTGCCAAGACTGGGTAAGTTTTTCAAAATTTCAATTTATAAATAATACAAATACAAATTTCATAGAAAACCACGGAATGCCGAGTCACTGACCCCGTGCACCACCGAGCTGCTGAAGTCACGTCCCAACGGCATTTGCGATTACCAGGAATTCGCCAATGCACCTGCCCCTCTGAAAGGCTTTAAAATAAACGTGGCCAGCGAATTTCAAACGGACAGAGTCAGGCTCTGGTCCACTATACTGAATGAGGGGTAAGGAAGTTGCCTCCGGTTATTGTACGTTTATGTAGATCACTGAAAATAAACTGAAAAGTTAAACAAATACTGGAAAACCTGTGGGTTTTTATATAAATTGATTTTGTGTGTATCAAAGAAAAACAGAATGCATTAGTAAAAGGATAATTGGTAATTATAAAAAAAAAGTGAAATACCCCTATAAATATTTGATTTTCCTCTTTTAAACTACCTCAATTTGGTTGTCCATCCATTCTCATGCTATTTTCTTTATTTAATATTCGTTCTGCTTGTTTGATTTGCATTCCTGCATTCAAACTGTGCCAGACTTGATAAGCTGGAAAATAGATTTGTAACACGTGGATTATATTTAGACGAGGCGGCATTTAAAAACAATAAAAGGGGGTAAAAGTGTGCAGTGGAAGCCGGTTTTACTCGCCGGCACATTAAGTATACGCCATGTGGCGGCAGTGGGAAATAGTTTGGATCGCATTTGCAAATCGGTTAATTATTCACATGCCAATTATCTTATTCCAGCCAAATTGAGTAATACTATGAGTGTTAGTTTTTTTTGTTAAATTCTTGCCAGGTAACTTTGCTAGAAATATATGTAATTGTTTATTTGAGGACAGAGTTCAATAAACCTTTGCGACGCTGGTGTTGTCATTGTCATATTTCCAACAAATTGGGTTAGCACATGCCATAGTGGCCAGTATATGGGATATACATATGCACATATGTCAACTGACCCACCGGGCGTCGTTAAAATCAATATACATATATTCCTGCTTACGGATGACGACCATCATGGTGGTCCTGCAGGACTTCCATTTCAGTTGCATTCGTCATTGCCGAGTGACCGGTTCATACGTCATGGAACTGCTTCGGAAAATCGCTTGGCGCGTAATGCCAGTTTTCATGCTGGGCTTCCTGCTCACCATGGGCGAGGCGTATCTGAAGAGTGTCCGCGTAGAGGAGATTCCCTTTGTCGAAAAACAGGCATTGATCAGCAGTCGGCGATCAAATGGCATTCATCTGATCTCGAGTTTGGAGCATCAGCGCACCTTCTTACATCTTTTTCATGTGCCATGTGAGTTGGTGGTTTTCTAAAAATGAGAAATGACGCTACCCGACGCTACCTATCAGCATTAATCCCTGGAAATTTCAAAAATTTGTTTTAAAACACTATTTACTATTTAATAATATTATTTGAATTAAGGGACATGAAACAATAAGCCCCTTTCAAGATATTAATAATAATAATAAGTGCAACAAGAAAAGAAGCTAGGAAGGAAGTTTGCCAGTATTTCATTTAGATTGCTTTAAAACTGTGAGACTGTTTTGTATTGAAATGGACTGACAGATGAATAGTCTAAAATTTTAATTGTATTAATTTATTTGATCACTCACTAAAAGACCAGGCAATCGCCTTTTTTGTTCTGACACTGAATAACGCCGCATGTATTTGGATCCTGAACCTCACCCCCAACCTTCCACTCCGTCCCATTCAAGTTGCAGCCATCAGCTAAAAAAAACAAAATAGAAATAAAATGAAAAATAAAAAAAATGTTTATTATTAATTTGTTGCTTGTATGTTTTTAACTTACCTCCTTTTTTAAACTGCATAGAGTGCACAAGGGCACTCGAATAAGCCAAAAAGACATTTCTTTGCTTATTTCAAAAGTGAATCAAACCTTATGGAAAACTGGAGTCATTTTAAACGACGAAATCTATTTTAAATAATTATAATTTAAATTTTATACATACACAATAATAAATTTACAATAACAATATTGTAATCCAGTTCCTTATCACGATTTCATTTCAAGACATCATCTGTTTTTACGCAGCCAAAGGAAAATGGCCGTATATGCCCGGATTTATGAAATATCGCGTGGATAATGCGGCTCGGAGTTTTTTCAATCAGAACGACAGCTTTATCAAACAATTCTGCACCAAGTGGATACAGGTTAAGGAGTGCTTTCGCCCCTTATTCGGTGGGTTCAGTGCTCCGAAGATGCTCTCTTCATGAACTCCAATCCCATTAATCCCATTCCAGATAAATCAAATACCACCACTGCCGAGGTGGAAGTGGAGACTCTGGACGCCAAGATCCAAGCACAGCGCTGTAACTGCGATAAACTCTTACTTTCCACGGAAGCGCCAGTGCCAGTTGTTTACTTTGACAAGAACTACATTGGAAACGTGAGTTCGGAAACCATTTTGACCACCATCGAGTTCCTTGAGAGCTTTCTGCCGCCGCCCACCAAAAAGCATAAGCGCAGGAATCGAGTGCGAGGACGCTTGGATGAAATCGACATTGACTAGCAGCACTTTATATTTATTTCCATTCAAATTTAATAAACAAATTTTCCCTGTTTCTTCATACAAAAACTTTTATATTTTAACTAAAATTAAACTTTGTGGGAATATAATAGGCTTGGAAATATTATTATCAATCCGCGCAAAAAAAAATTGAATTGAGAACAGTTTACTTAATAAAAAGATTGTGGATTTTATGTCATGTTATCTCATTTGTTAACTACTCCGGCGGTATTTTATTTTATTTTCTTAAAATAAAAACAAAGATGTTTTTGTTATTTCATTTGTTAACTACTCCGGCGGTATTTTATTTTATTTTCTTAAAAAAAAACAACGATGTTTTTAACATGTTTTACACAAAAAATTAATATTATGGTTTTACTTATTTTTGAGGTTGTGTGTGTGTTTTTTTTTATAAAAGAAATAATTTTTTTTTTGTAATTTATATTTTTTTACTCAAGTCTAATGATTATTTTTGATGACTTGATTTTTTATACATTAAAAATAAAAATAATTATTGTTTACGGCCCCTAATACAAATGTTTTTAAAAATTATGAAAATTAGCATGTAATTAAAGGTTTTTTTTTTTTAATTTTGTAAATAATTAAGATATCTTTGTCAGGAGTTTCACAGAAATTGTCGTCTGCTGCCTTTTTAGTCCTTTAGAATATCTACATCTTACATTTCCCTGTTAACATGTTTCGGTGTCACAGTAATGGAGCCAGAAAATATCGATTTTCGATATATCTGGTTAGAAAAATATTCCTATAAAAATATTTATTTTTATCTAAAAATCGATTTCTTGATATTAGCTATAGTTGCCGGTTGGGATTTCATGCTCTCAATTATCGATTGGGAATTCATGCCATTTCCCACTTTCATACAAAATCTGTTCCCAGTTACTGATTGGGAATTCGTGCCCTAAAATCATCGATGCATCGAACATCGATATTTTTACAGATGTTTTTCTTGATATCGGTTTTCGATATCTCTGGTTAGAAAAATATTCCGATAAAAATATTTATTTTTAGTTAAAAATCGATTTCTTGATATTAGCTATAAATACAAGTGCAAAGAGGCATTCGAAAAAAAAATTGTAAATTCGACGGCAATAAGCGGACAATCGCTAAAAACTGAAATTAAGAGAAGCACTGCAACTGCAACGGGTACTGGCAATTGCGATTAGACAAGCTAGTTGACAGTGAAGATTGGCAGTGGAGATTCGCGAAAAAAAGGAACTGTGCCACAAATTCTTTTGCAGTCGTCGCCGCTTTCATCGCGTGTTCCTCTGTGGGCTGTACGCTCCGTGTGTGTGTGTGTTGTGTGCTCCAAGTGTGTGCTTGTGAAAGAGACACATAAAGTGATAAAGAGAGAGGCAAATAACTTTTGCCGCGTTGCCATTATTGAGATCTTCGGCGAATTTTGAACCAAAGAAGAGGGCGAGTGAATAGGATCGTCGGGTGAATGTCGCTGAAACACCAGAAACCCTCCTACCAACCGCTCCCCACGGCGGCAGCCATGGATAATCCTGCGATGGTCCAGAGCAGCAGCAGCGACAGCAGCCAGGAGGATGTTGCCAATCTGGCTAATCTGTCACCTGGATTGCCTCCGACATATTCGTCACAGCAGCTGATGCCTCCAGATTCGAACAGACCGGGACTCCAGTCAGTCGTTCCCACACGCCTTTCCGCCGTTGGACGGTTACAATGGTTCACTGTCGGGGTGCTCTGCTTTGTCAACCTCATCAACTACATGGATCGCTTTACGATTGCCGGTAAGTCCTAGAGCATGCTTGGGAACCGAACTCCATCGTCGGGAGCTCTCTCTCTCTGACTTTTGTGTCCCTGAAAGATTTCTCCGAAAACAGTTGACAAACAAAATTAGAGTTCTATTGAAGATTTAGCCCTCTGTTTGTGGTTCACCCGCATAATTTTATCTGAAATTGCTTCCGAACTTATGAGATACTGCATCTGATGACGTCAAGAGGGTTTCTGTTTCCGTATCAGATAAGAAAATGTGTTGGCATTAGGGAAACCGATTGCTATATCATAAATTAGAATAATTAGGCAAAATTTCAGATAATTATTTAACGAGTAACTAACAGCCCAAAAACAAGGAATATTTTTTTATATTGTTTAATGAATCCAGAAAAGATTTGGCTTCGGATGAGTAACAAAAATCTATAAATATATCCGTTTCAAATTTGTACACAAATTTAATCAGTAATAGTTGTTGTGACTTAATCACTGGCGAATAACAGACCACATCATCATACATATGGTTTACGTAGCGAGATTTTTTGTTTACAAAATGTACCATAAAGATTGCGTATATATAAACGTAGTATTTAGCTGACTTTATTGAATGACTAATCGGGTTGACAATTGAATCACGCGATACCAAAATATTCAAACTGAGACAGAGACGACATGCGGTTGAACTCTTTATCGTTTGTTAATGCCCCGATAAAGGAATCCACTTCCTTTTTTTTTTTGTGTGCACCCAACCCGGGACATTGGGTGGGCAATCAATCAAAGCCCATTTCGCGAATATTCCTCGCACTAAAGTGCGATAAAATAATAATAATAATAGAGTAGCGTTCGCTGCCACCTGACCCGCTGTTGCTCGATGATCGGCGATTAGAGGGGGGTGATCGCTGGTCAGTAGAAACCGCCCGCGTGACAATTAACGGGTAATCGCATGTTACGGCCTATAAATAAAAACCACTCAAAGTGACTTCAATTCCCATTTAATTTGTGTTTATTTATTAATGGCATTAGTGGAGAATTGGTGCTTCATTTTATTGAGTTTCATTCGTTCGCTAATGCGGGCTGCTTCCAATTGGACACTTTACAAAGTCTGGGAATTCTTCCAGACTTGGAATTGCTGCTATCTAGAAATGGAGAAGTGGACTTCAGATTGTGTCTGGTTGTATCACATTCTGTTACACAAAACCCCAGTGTAAATTAAATGGAAACTTGTTTTGTTTGCTCGCCGCGATTGGGCGGTGGAAAAAAACTGTCTTCCCAAGTGCAGTTAAAATGGTTAAAACGTTGGCTGACACCTGTTAATTTGCATGCGTTAACCGAAGGGGGGAGATGCATATAATTAATAGAATTTTATTTAGTTGATACTTTGACACTCAACCTGTGTATTTGATCTTTTGTTTAAGTCAACCAACTTATCTAATCCTAATGAAAATCAATTTGAATTTTCTGCGAATATTTTGCAATCATAAAATGGGTTGCATGTCACCCATGATCCTCCGGGTAAGCCGAGTCAATTAGAAATCAATTATGCACAATTTCATTGAGCCCTTCTAAAGACCTTAATTATCGAAATGCAGAACGAAAAGTGCCCAGAAACATCATACGAGTTTTAATCAGACAGGAAAAGGAATTATTCAGTGAGAAAGGGCGATAACGCTTACACCCACCGACAAGCCAGTGAATGAGTCGCCCATCAATGCCAGCCTGGATTTCTTTGGATTTCAACATAAATTTGATTGTTTTTCCCTCTGGGAATCGCGAAAAAAATTTATAATTAATTCATGGTTATGTGCGTCAAATTAATTGTTGAAAACTTGTGTTTATTTTGAGAATTTTAGCGTACGGCCAGGCGTGGCGAATTGAAAACTAAAATAAACAATTGGCCATCAAGGTTGCCAGCCATTTTCCAGTGGCAATGTTATCATCACATTGGCCAACTTTAAGGTCTTATCATGAAGTGGCTGACACTAGGGACGGTGCACAGCTAAATTGCATTGGATCACACACAGGTGTGGACGACACGTGTGGTGGCTGGCAGTGGGTTTCTTTTTGGCCCTTTTTTTCGCCGTGATTAGATTGCCTTTTGCCAATATTGTTTTGTTTTGCTTTTGGCCTGGTTGTATTTCGACACATTCGCCACGTTTACAGTTCGGCTCATGTGTCGCATATATTTTATTTCAGCGTATATATAGTAGAGTAGTCGCCCGTTGTCTGGCCACCCTAATATCATGCATATCATTACAAGTTTAAGTGCGTCTTGGCCTTTGGCTTCGACCTCCGGCTTTTGCTGAATTTTCAATTTTGCCAAAGTCTTCTTTTTTTTAAGCTTTTGCTGACGGTGGCCTGATGTTATAGTACCCCTCTTCATTCATGATCAGTGGGGGCAATCTGGGCCATTATTGTTGACAGTAAATTGCTTTCTGCAGTGCTAGCGAACTTTGATCGGTGAAACTTAGTTATTTTGGTCAACAGATCTATAGATATGTATGTAGACTGAATGAAGAAGGCGTATTATACTATATATATGCCAAGAAGATTCCGTTCTGCTCTGTGCTTCCGACGTAATTTTCTTGGCCCCCTTCCAATGCGAGAGATTTAAATAATTGTGTCTATATATCCATTGATCGAAAGGAGACTTTGGTGGCAACAATCTCTGTTTTGGCCCTTATTTGATCGTGTTTGGCAAGCCAATGTAATCACCTTATTTGCTTTTCTCACTTAATTGTGTCGACTTGGCATTTGTGCATATTTTGCATTTGTTAAAAGTCGCCGAGTTTGGTTTTATTTCCGCTTAAAATGTTTTCTCAACCAAAAAAATTTTGAAAGACGAAAAACTTTCCATTTTGTTGCCATCACACACAGCTGAAGAAAGAAATAATAAATAAACAGAAGAGATACAAATAAAATTGAAAGCCTTGACACACCGAAATGGCCAATACCCTTGGACTTGCATTAATAAAAAAAAAACAAATAGTGCCAATTTTGGTTAACTGAAAAAGTGTAAATTCCGATGAGTAATTACAAGACATAAATGTATTTATTTAAATGTATAGATCCAAAATATAGGAATACTTTCATAGAAATATTGGAAACCTGATTAAAACATTAGATTGCCCTTTTCAACCCTTTTTTTGCTTTGACTGCATTTTAATATTGTAATATTAGCTTTTAGCCCTGCGTGCCATTTGGTTCTAATTTGTTTCTATTTTACACTATTTTTTAAATATCTAGCATGCATTTTTGTGTCAACGACCTAATACCGCAAATACAAAAACAAAAATGGAATGAACTAAAAGGAAGGTAAACATAGATTGGGGTAGGGAATGTCTGGAGCTCTTTTCCCTAGTTTTCCCTAGTGTTTTCTGCTGCTGGCCAATGGCTTTCACAATTGATTTCCACATGGCGCCACAAAAAGAAAGTTTTCCCCCGAAACAATTCGAGTGCTCGGCATTCAAATACTCAGCAGCGCATTCCACAGCGACGAAAGTCACAGCCTCCGGTCTCAGATATGTATATAATCATCGTCCGATTTTAAAGCTTGCACATCGCTCTCATATCGCGCGATATTTCAGGGCCGCCGTCCAGCAGAATCTCCCAGACTGAGAACAGTCAGTTCAGTTAGTGTCACTTTCGGTCAGAAACAACTTTTTCATTCATGGTAATGAGCGTCAGACCGGGCTTTGTTGTTGTTGTTTTTTTTCCCCATTTTTGCAGTTGCCTGGTTATAAATATTGGCTATCCCCATCGTTATAGTACAGTGCTTACTGAGAGTATAAATCCCAAGGGGAAAATTAAACTTGATAAAGAAAAAATGCAGTTAAAATTTTGTTGCTTTTTTTAATATTTAATTAAAAAAATATTTTCCTTTACTTATTACGTTCAAAGATCGAGCTATAGGCCTGAACTTGCGAAAAAGTATGTTATTACCACTTAACTCTTATTGTGAGCCAGAAAATGTTTCCTCAGACAGATTAGGCTAGGAGAAATTATACTTTCAAGTTAAGATCCAAACATCGTATCAGCTGATTTAGCTCCTAAAACTACGAATCGCACTGTCAGGTGCCCCATAGCAAGGGGAGAGCAGCCCGGCTGAGAATTGAGAGCGAGAGAGAGAGCACCAAACTGGTTCTAAAATTGCGCCGGCAACTGACTAAAAGGAAATACAAATGTGTACAAATGTTTCTACATTTATGGAATTCCCTCTGCTGCAAAGTGGACAAGCAAAGGGGGGCACATGTACTTTTCTGTTTTATTATTATTATTAATTTTTTTTTTTTCTTTGCCAGTGGGGGCCAAGAATGCCCATAAACAATCGGAATTCCTTGGGCGACGGAACCAGATAGCAATATTTATAAACACATACAGGCTCGCAGGCACATTGATGCCTCACCCAAACCAGCCCCACAAACGCAATGCAGCGCCCGCACATACACAGGCGCACTTATCGCGTGGCGTCCTCCAACCGTTACGTCACTGGGCAAGGCAAACAAACGCGCTGATTGGTCGAAAACATCGTACGATAAATTTCTCAAAGCGAAATGAGCAAAAAGACCCAGAAAATGGAATAATTAAACAGCAAACGCTGATTCACTGCAGCAGGCAGCTCGGCTCTCTCGCTCTCTCTCTCTCTTTGTGGCACAACTTGTTGAGCTTTCTGTGTTTTGTTGTTGTTTTTTTGGTGTGCTGCTTTTGCCGGCTTCTGATCCCGCTCTCACTCCCTCACGTCCCACCGTTTCCCCCCTCATCAACTTTATTTGTGGGCCGTTGTTTATTTTCGGGTGCTCAAGCACTTTAAGTATATATTTTTCTATATTTTGTTATTGTTGTTGTGCTTTTAACCATTTGGAAAGGCCAATGTACGGAGAAAGACCCAGACTTTGGGACGAGACGGGGCTTAAAAGCTAACAATTTTTGTTTTAGAGCTGCATGTAGAAGGTAGGAAGTAGCATTAGATGGCAAGCAAAACAGTTATTACTGACGATGAGGTCGTTTAGGCCATTAATTCTCCAAGCTGCACATTCGTTTGTTAATGAATTTTTAAACGATCAGTTGAAGACGTGCAGGAAATAGCTGAGGAAAAGGAAATGTGTGCTAAGGTGATGGCAAAGATTGAAAATTCAAATCATGACACAGATTGCAGCAGATACATACTTCGATAGGGCTGGAGATGCAACGGTCGGTTATCATTTATCGATGGCCAGCTATCGACTGTTGGGGATTTAAAAAAGTAACGTAAAAAAGATTGCACTATATCAATAATTTTGGTAGTATGATCAATTCACGCCAATGTTACTTATCTTTTAGCTGCTGCTGCTGTTTATTAGATATCAAGGGGTTAATTAATTGGCTCTTTTCTGACAATATGATGAGCCATAAACACTGAGCATATTTCCGGAATTTTTCCTCAGTCATTCTGTGCTTCCATGACTGTGTTTGGAGTGCTAATTATAGAGACAACTCCCCCCAAAACGACCCCATAAATACGGGCTTACGTAAAAAACACTCGAATATTGGCAGACTGGTATTAACCATTTATTTATTTGGGTAATTAGCAACCCCCCATTGGGGATGGCCTGATATATGTTAGTCGCTGCTGTACAATACACATATATGAACATATAAGTAGATATATCACATCACGCGCATTCCGCCAATAAAATAAAACAAATATAATACCATTATATTATTACTTTTCTTAATATTTAAATATTAATATATTTATTTTAAATCTAATTGAAATATAAAACTTTAAGTTTTTAGTCAAGTTTTTCCTATTTGAATTATATTGTTTTTTGTAATCTCTGTTCTAATCCTGGTCTCTATGTCTATTTTTTTCAGGAGTACTATCGGACGTAACCAAAGATTTCAATATCGGTAATGACAGTGCCGGCCTCTTGCAGACCGTGTTCGTTATCTCGTACATGGTGTGCGCCCCGATCTTTGGCTATCTGGGCGATCGCTATTCCCGCCCCTGGATTATGGCGGTCGGAGTGGGTCTGTGGAGCACTACGACTCTGCTGGGTTCGTACATGCAGGACTTTGGATGGTTCATCACCTTCCGGGCGCTGGTGGGCATCGGCGAGGCCTCGTACAGCACGATCGCGCCAACGATCATCTCCGATTTGTTCATCCACGACATGCGCTCCAGGATGCTGGCCCTGTTTTACTTTGCCATTCCCGTGGGATCCGGTATGGGGTAAGTCTAAGGCAGACATTGTCATCTGGGATCAATGTTCAGATCGGTGATCTGTGAAGCATCCGGGAGATTTGCTCTTAGCGTCTGATTCTGAGTCTGCAACTTTGTCTTATCAATCGCTGGCAACAGGCGATGGGGCCAAAGTTTGAGGCTGAAGGCAGCAACCTGGCACTGGGATGCTAATCAGTGATTCTCGCGGCCGGAGAAGCGTGAGAAGAGTCACGTGACTCCTCTTGGGCGAATTGGAATTGGAATTGAAATTGATTTAGTTTTGGAATGCCGCAATTGACGGCTCCTCTAATTGAATTAGGGGAGTGCTGGGTCAATTGGGGGGGTTGATTGGCATTTATGCAACGCACAATTGGCGGCCAATGCAGCCCGGAGCAATAAGTCAATCATTACTGACCCTTAACATCTTCTTTTGCAGATATATCGTGGGATCCAAGACCGCTCACCTGGCCAACAACTGGCGCTGGGCTCTGAGGGTGACACCCATTTTGGGTGTTGTGGCCGTCCTGCTAATTATGCTTATCAAGGATCCGGAGCGGGGTCAAAGCGAAGGATCGCACGATCTGGAGGCCACTACCTACAAGCAGGACATTAAGGCGCTGCTCAAAAACCGCTCCTTTATGCTGTCGACAGCAGGATTCACATGCGTGGCGTTTGTGGCCGGAGCATTGGCCTGGTGGGGACCTTCGTTCATCTATCTAGGCCTGAAGATGCAGCCCGGCAACGAGAACCTTGACCAGGACGAGTAAGTGTGCTAATTCTCATTACTAAAAGTCTCATTTTCACGAACCTAGGCTGAGATTCGACTCAGCTAAGAAATTGTTACATAAAAAAACCTATCGAGATTCTGGAGAATCATAAACTTAAATTCAGTTCGTGAAAATGAGGCTTTCTTGCCTCCCCTGAACCCTGAACCCCGTCCCCATAATGAATCCCCGAAACAATCGAGCTGTGCGCCTTATCAACTATGGTTTCTGATCTGTCATCGTTAAGCATCTCGTACAAGTTCGGTATTGTGGCCATGTTGGCTGGCCTCATTGGTGTGCCAATGGGTTCCCTCTTGGCCCAACGACTGCGAGGACACTACGAGAACTGTGATCCGTACATCTGTGCGGGAGGACTCTTCGTATCGGCACCCATGGTGTTTGCAGCTCTAATAGTGGCGCAGACCAGCCCGGAGATGCTGTGCTTTTTCTTCGTCTTCGTGGCCCAGGTGGCGCTCAACCTGTGCTGGTCCATAGTGGCCGATATACTGCTGGTAAGATGACGCCCAAATCCAGAGCAGCAGCAGCGGAATCAAAAGCTTAATGCCACAGCCAATCGATTATCAAATAGCACACTCAACGTTCGAAGAAATGGTGCTTCCTCTCTCTCATGTTAAGCCCCAAGGTTGCCCTAACCCCCAAGCTCGTTTTACTTTTGTTATAACCCGGGCCTGCAGTGCAACCTATGATCCTTTGAGATATCTTGGCCAGTACGCTGCACTGCAGGGCCATGGGGATGTTTCCTAAAGCTTTTTGTTTTACTTTTTGGCATTAACTAACCGAATGTGTTCCCCTCACCCCCCTTCGAAATTTCAATCAGTGTTGCGTTCAAGTTTGGATTAATCACCATGGTGGCCGGTCTGGTGGGCGTGCCGTTGGGTTCGTTCATGTCCACGTTCATGATCAAACGTTTTCCCACGGCAGATCCGATGATCTGCGCCTTTGGCCTGCTTCTGAGTGCTCCACTGCTGACGGGAGCCACCCTGCTGGTGAATAGTAGCACGGCGGCAACCTATTCGCTCATCTTTTTTGGCCAATTAGCATTAAATTTGAATTGGGCTATTGTTGCGGACATTTTGCTGGTAAGCCAAGTTGCGCTGAGTACTCCTTAATTATGCTTTCTAACCTTTGCACCCACGTATTACTTTGAGTATCCAATAGATATATACATTAATATATGTATATCGTAAATGTAAATTGTAATAAAATCCTAATTTAAGCATTAACTTTTTACTGTTATAACGAGTCACACACTCAACACTCTGCACAAAACCAGAGACATATGCATACACCACACCCTGCACACCCACAAACTAACCTTTAACTTTTGTGTTGTTCTTACCCGCATCTCATACTGGTGTTGGTCATCCGATACTCCATGTTGTGGTTGTCTTTAATTTAATTTTGTTGGGAGTGGCATTTGCTAAAGAACTTGAAGGCAGTTGTAACTTCCGTTTCTCAGCTGCCTTAAACATTATTATTTACAATTTAGTTTTATTTCCCCAAGGGGAAGGAAGATGACTCTCATTTCGTTTTATTAACTTTTATTTCTTTTTTTTTTGTTGTTTTTGTAAATGTAATCTATGTAAAACTTTTCATCCCTCTGCTTCCATTTCAACAAGGGGAACAAGGGGAGTGTCCAACCCTCAAGAAAACACTTGCAGCGTGGCAACACTCAACCCCCAGTGGGTGTTGCATATACACACATAACCCCATTGAAACTCAAATTCCCCTTCATTCAGTCACTAGCTCAAGGTGTCGAAATATTCGTACTCGTATATTGGATTCACGAGGGTTATCTTTTTGCGGGCCGTCACGTTTGTCCGCCTTTTGGGAGATAAGCCCTTGATAAGAGAATTATAAGACAATGAAGGGGAGGAGGCGCTGGTGATTCATGGCAAAGTCTGGCGGATTTTGTTTTGATTTTTGAAAAAATAAACTTAGAAGAGTTTGAGAGATACATAAGCTGATTTTTAGGGATTTTTTTTATTTAAAAAAAAAACCTCTTAAATTTCTATATTAGAAATTTCATATTTTTTAGTTTTTTTTTGATAAAGTTATCTTAGAAAATGGTTGCATAAAAAAATAGATATGCCCAAGAATATGATGCAATTTTCCTATTTCAAAGTCTCTAGTCCTGGCTGGACCTCTAAGATAACACACATTATACCATAAATATATCAGAAAGGCTGATAAAAGTGCAGTTGAAAACCTAAGCCCCCTAGATAAGATATATATATTCCATGAATGGATACAGAAGGCTTCTACAAACAGCCGAGATGTGCGCTAGATAATGGATATGACATATAATCCACTGCCGGGACGTATACGTAATTTGGGTGGCATGTTCTAAAATTGGCAGTACGTCAGAGACTGGCCACAGTATAGACATAGACGCGGGCCAATGCATTACTCTTTTGCCTTGTGTTTTATTTATTTAATTTTTTGTCGCCTCTTTTTTTGTTAGTTGTTATTATGTTTTCTTTTTTGCTTTTACCACGCACTTGATTTGCGTGTGCTTCTATTTTTTGTTGTTGCCATTGCAAAAAAGCAATTCCGTGACAGAAATAACCAATCGCATTTCGGTTTTGCGCGATTATCTAACCCGAAAAAGAAAAAGGCGATCGCAGGAACACCTTTTTGCGTGGCGCTATATTAATTGCTGGGCGGGCGATAAGGCGACCGTGATTAGAGATATAGCCTTTATCGGGGGTTTTATAGTACATAGTATGGGCTGACCTAGGCTATTAGGAAATGCTGTTTCGCTTGCTGTAATATCATAAATGCTTTGCGTAATTTCTCTGCCCCACAAAACACCCAAACACTGCACACAACAAACACTGCACACAACAACCCCCATCGAATCACCTGTAGTTATAACAGTAAAAACTTAATGTGTGGCCCCTAAAAAAGTTCAGTAGTTCAGCAACATATTGGCACATTTTATTTAAAAATTAAAAAAAATAAAAAAAAGACAACAACAAAGCCAAAGCCAAACAAAAAAAGTAACTTGAAAAACAAGGTTCCGCCGCCGCCGCTGCTAGCAAACTGTTCCCAGTCAGGCTGTTCCCAGTCAGGCTGTTCCCGTTTTTGGTTGGACACAAACCCCAGAACGTGCAACGCTGTTGATTTTTCATTTTCGAGGGGAACGTTCCTTTGTTTGTCCCTCAATTCTTGAGTGGCTCCATCTTGGGCAAGCTTTTGGCGAATTTGAGAGGCACACCTACACCTACACACTCATGCATTAATTGTTATTATTTTTTTGTTATTTATGTTGATTAATTGATTAAAACTAAAATAATGTAGAATACTTTCCGGAGGAATAATTTTAAGGGTTTATATATTCTAAAATCCTTGAAGGAGCTCCAAAGGAAGGTATCGGTTGCTTAGTGTTGTCGATAGTCGTAGCTTAATAATCGGTTGTGGCGCCGCTTTTTAATTTTCGCTTTGCTGTTGCACACTTTTAACGCTTATTTTTGTTGTACTTTTGAACATAAATTAATCATTTAATTTTATTCTCCAGTATGTGGTAATTCCAACGCGTCGCTCAACGGCAGAAGCCTTTCAGATCCTCATCTCCCATGCTTTGGGTGATGCCGGCAGTCCTTATTTGGTGGGAGCGGTAAGTAATAGATTTAAATGCACAAAAAAAAAACAATATAAAGTACATATATATATCAATAATTATAGATATCCGAGGCCATAATGAAACATTTACACAGTAATCCCAGCGATTCCGGACTAAAGGAAATGCAGAGCATGTCCCAATTGGCTGAGAATGCCACGGATTTGATCAGTAAATCAGCTACCGACATTATCGAATCCATGCGACTTGCATCTGATGTAAATACCAACCTGATTTCATCAAATCATATGGATTACTTCAGCAAAATCTTCTATTTCAGTACTCGGATGCGGAGAAATTCGAGGGACTGCAGTATGCCCTGTTTTCGACCAGCTTTGTGGAGGTCCTGGGCGGCATCTTCTTCATGATTACGGCCTGTTTCATAATCAAGGACAAGTTCGAAGCATCGCGAGGATCCCAAGGTTAGTTTCTCTTTTAAAAGGTAACGTTTTTTAGGGATTCTTCATCTATCTATCAAAGTATCTTTCTACCTTTGTAGAAGTATATCTATTTACTACTCTGAAATTAGGGAAAACTTAGGTTTGATTAGAATACAAGCCAAGCCAGCTAAATTCAACACCAGCCTCAGGCAGGCTAAGAATAAGTTTATAAAAGTTCTAGGGGATAATTCTTAATCAGATAAGATGTAGCTTAATCTATGGCTTAGGGGGTCATAGGCGCTATCATTGAAGTGTGTTGGACTAGCAGCAAAATGGTGTTAAAAATCGTCCATCGCAAAATTATGATTCACCCTTAGGCCTATGTTAACCTTGTTTGATCTTGGCGGGAAACTGGAACAAGGACCAAAGTATCCCTAAATAGTTTGATTACAAAAAAAGGTTAAAAGGTTACTAAAAAAGCCTCTTAGGGGTTCGGTTCCTTATCGATCAGTTTTCTCGTATCCCATTACTCCTTGGCTCACTCCTTCACCGTTTGATCTTGGCAGGTAACGAGGAATCCCAAATGCGATCGTTAAGTGGCCCGGGCAGCGGGGGGCAGAAGGACGTAGAGTCTTTCAACTCGGACTGCCTGGTCATGTGCACTGACATTGCTCTGGGCGATCGCTCCTACACACGAATCTAAAGAAATAAAGAGGATTCAAAACTGAAATCTGAAAATCTTTTCGGCACCCAGTTCCCGGTAGGTGGAATGCTCAAAATTGTCCAACATTTGGATTCTTCTGTGTTTCCTCGTTCTGTTTCTGCGTGTGTTTTCCATTAAACTAACATCAGCGGCTTGACCCTAACATTGTTGCCAGTTTTTCATTGCTTTCTGTGTATTTTGAATATCCCTTTGTTTATAGAAACACCAAACTAATTGGTATTATTCTCATATTTCAGAGGCATCAGCGGCTCAACAACAGCAGCGGGCAATTGCATAATACCAGCCGATCCTAGAAGTTATGCTGCGCACTCAGAGCTATGACGGGGCGCTGGGTGAACTGATACTGACTGAAAACCATCTTTAATTTTAATAACCGCTCACTCGCACTCACCGCACATACCGCGCTCATATCTGCTAATAGATAATTCCCCCTCGTTCATGTTCCTATTGGGAAGGATCGAAAGGATCGTCGTAGTCAGCACCACACCGATTTGTAGATACTCTAAGCACCCTCACAGGCACACTACAAGTCATAACATTACAAAGATCATTTAACTTTTACTTGTAAATCAATCATTTAATTTTTACTTCTAAACGAGTTGAGGCTGGTAGCCAGGACGAATGCCGGGACACCAGCACTAGCTCATAGTTAGCTCTAGTTTTGGTATTTTAGGTTTTATTATGAAAAATCAGGCAGAGTGCTCCCTCAGATCCGATAATGTAAATAGATCGAGTGCATAAACTGTCTGACATTGGGATATTTATATATATATATATATACACTCACATAATACTAACTATATATAGTTATAAATTAATTATGAAATGTAAATATAGATAAGCACCGGCCATTGTATAAGTGCATAGCCTGTATAATTATATAGCCGTAGTTTTTACTATACGTAACCATAATCCTATTATTAGTTAGTTAGTTAGTGGAGTAACAAATTGGATGAAATTGTGTGTACTGAATATTAACTATTATCTGCAAAACAGCATTAATCAATCCTCGAGTTTGTGTTTTTTTCTGTTAATCCCAATCGAATGCTATTGAAAAAAGAGAAGACTGCAAACAATCAAAAATTTGGTAGATTGATATTTCATCAAGCGAAAATAACGATGTGTTTAGCAATTAACTAATTTTGGGGCAATAAATTTATAAATAAAAGTAAGCAATTATATGGAACCTAAATTTGTTTTGTTTCTTGAACGATGGGTGAATTTGTAACTAAGGAGCTGATAAGAAAAATATACATTTTTAAATTATTATTTTATAACGCCAGGAGATAAGACGATTTTTTTATGGCAAATTAATTGTTTGTGAGATGAGCGTCCGCTCGTACCGGATGAGACGTTTAGCCATTTATATTTTTAGAAATCTTTGGCTCCGATACGATTCAAGGTTCATTTAATGGAAGATTTTGAATGGCGAAGAATTAACAGTCTCCCTGGATGAATGGATTTTAATATTTTGTTTTAATATCAACACCTTGGTTAAGGATTGGGTTATTTTTTTAGAAGCAGAGGACCTTCGTTAATGACGGTTATTTTTAACAGTTGCTGAAATCCTAAATTAATGACTGGTTTATTTTTTGCAGACAGTTTTCCTTGTGTTGATGGCTTTGAGGCTCACAAAGTCAAAAAGTGTCCCTGACCAAGATAAAAACACTCTTAAAAGGCAGAAATTCTTTTATTTTACCTACTATTTCCCAGCCAGGACCCCCATTAGGAAATCTCAGACACTTTTCCTATCTTCTTTTACAAAAAAGTGACAAATTTACGACTTTGGCCGCCTAAAAAGGTGTGTCCTTTTTTACCTGTTTGTTTGTTTTTCAAAATCCAATGAGGTAAAAAGGTCATAAAATATCCTTAATAGTTTTTCAATGTTTTAAAAGTGTACTTTAATGATCAGTATTTATTAACTAAATACAATAAAATATTAAGAAATACTGCCATGGGGAATTTATATAAAAATATTAATGTTTCTTTAATCGCGGCTCACATCTTATCTGTTAAAGCTGCGCTTGCTCCGCATTTCGGAAAGATTGTGCCGCCAATTGACCAGGGAAAACAAACAGACCCATTTAGTCCCGTCTTATCTTGAAATTCATATTTTCAGTCTCGCGATGGTAGTCGCAGTGTAAGCAACAACATCGCAGGCACACGATCGCAGGAGCAAAAAAAAGGACATTAAAAATCGGATCTGAAGATAAGCACTTGGCACGCCATCCCTCTCCCTCTCCGGCTCAAGCACAGAGAGTTCCGTCACTCTCCCACTCGCTGCTGGAATATAAAACGAAACGAAACGGGGCCTCGGCAGTTCATTCTTCCTCCGACCGCCGGACCCGTGACCTCGTCGTGTTCCATTGTGCGCCGAGATCTTTATTGTGACCTACATATATGTATATAAGGGAAAATGGATAGCATGGTGAGTTTTTGAGTTTTGAGATTCAATTAGACAGCAACACACAGTTGTCAAAATTCTCGCAAAACCCAAGAGCGCAGCAGCACATCCGGCGGATAGGGACAGTGACAGTGACGTGGAGATAATCGATTCAGAATCAATGGATAGCCCTTCGGCGCCAGTTTTAATGGATCCGCGCAGAATATACTCGCAGATCCCTTCGGCGCTGGCCACACCTCCGCAGTCGCCCTCGGACGATAGCTGGCCACCGAATCAAGCCGCGGTGATGCCTTTGGTCACGGATCTGCTGGCCCGCAACGGGCAGCTTAATGTTCCACCGGGATTCGTGCTCTGTATTCCATGCTATTTGTGCAAGCAACCCTTCAACGACATTGAATCCTTCAAGGAGCACCTCACGCAGCACGCGGCGGAGATCCACGCTTGGCACGCGGCGCAGGAGCAGGCCTCGCAGAATCCGCCAGTACAGCCGTTGCAGCCGCCCACTCAGCCCATGTATCCGCCGTTTCTGCCATGGCACATGAGGTTACCCCAGCAGCAGCCTCCATCCAGGGTCTTGATACCAGATACCACTCTCGGTGCCGGTCCCATTCACCCGCCTCTGTCCCATCCCATGGGGGTCTCCAAGCCAATGATAATGGATCAGCCACCAATACAATTTCCCATGCAAATGCATCCACAAATGCCACTGGAGTTCCCAGGACATTGTCCTGTTCATCACCCACAGCCAATGGAGTATCCCATTCATCAGCGTCTGCACAGGTCGGTTCCTCTAATACCCCCAACGACAATGGAAATGATGGAGCAGCAGTTTGGCTACCAGAAGGTGCAAAGGATTCCACCGCAACACCACCCACCCATGGAGCTTCACCACGAGCCCCAATTTATGGTGCAGCTGCCGCCGGCACCACCTCCAGTTGAGCTTCATCATAAGTCCCAATTCATGGAACAGCAGCCGCCAGCACCACCTCCAGTTGAGCTTCATCATAAGTCCCAATTCATGGAGCAGCAGCCGCCGGCACCACCTCCAGTTGAGCTTCATCATAAGTCCAAATTCATGGAGCAGCAGCCGCCAGCACCACCTCCAGTTGAGCTGCAACGAATAGTCCTTCGGAAGCCGATAGAACCCATCGATCGACATGTGCCAAAGGAGCAGCAGCCTAAACCTCCAGAAGATAATCTAAAGGATCAGTTTTCCATCGAGAGGCGACTAAATATTCCCCCCTCAATGGAGCTGCAACGCATAGTCCTGCAGAAGCCTCAACAGCCCCCTCTTCCATCACCGATCGAGGCCAAAGATGGCAATTGCCCAGCAGAAAAGTCTCAATCGTCATCCCCAGAGGAGGAGCATCAGTTGGCCATCCAGGGAAGGTCTCCGATTTCAACCGAGAAGGAGCATCCACAGAAGGAAAGTACAGCACCGTACGAGCGTCTGTCTGGTCGCTTTCAGTGCGAGTGGTGCGGCAAGAGGCTGAGTTCCCGCCAGTCGGTGAGATATCATCAGAGTAGATTCCATTTCATGGAGGATCCACCCACCTACAAGGTCAGCAAAAAAATGCAAAAACACTTCAAGTGCAGCACCTGCAAGAAGCGATACAAGCGTCGCACCTTCCTGCTGATGCACATGAAGATCAAGCACGGGATCTGTGGAAGCGCAGCTGCTGATACTACCGTTCTTCCTCCCATATTTGAATCACCAGTGGAGGAGGAGGCACCACTATCGCCGGAACGACCTTCGTCGCTATCGTCTACCGAGGGAACGAGACGGGAAGTGTGGAGCACAAAAGTCTTCAACGCGGTCGCTGCAGCCAACTACAGTCCGGCCACAGAGCCGGCGGCCAAGTATGTGAATCCGCCACGTCAGCAGTCCGAGCTGGAGTCCGAGTACGCTGTAAAACCCAAACGAGTGTACCCGATGCGCTCGCCATTCTTCAATCCGTACGTCTCCAGATAAGCCTTATCAGCCGGCACGGCCCACTGACTTCTCTCTCTCTCTTTATTTTGCAGCGATCTCTGGCTGGACGATGCCTACTTCTAGGGAGCTTCAAGGCCATCTGCGAATATCTAATATTAAGGATAAAATCCACGTAAACTTCCGCCGGATGTCAGCCTAGCTGTTCGCTTCTCTAAAGATTTTACAACTAAATGGAGCTTCCAAGTCCGAGCAGTGGACTCAAACAAAGATGTATATAATTTCATGAATACTCAAACATATAGCTTCGTAAGGAAAACGTTCAGTTGCATCAGCACTTTGGATATCGGGTTCAAGCCCAACGATGGCTATAATGTTTACGATTTTCGCTGAGCTCAGCTATGAAATCCGATCGGTTATTAGCTCGGCTTTACTATAAATAAACTGTATACATATATAGAGTTTAAGAATCGTAACGAATGCAAATAAAGATATTTATTCACAGAGTCAACTACGTACTTTCTTTAGTAGCGAGATTAGGGTACTTCACATCTGTAATCTCGGTTTACATATATCGAAATATAAAATAAACCCCCGCGGAGTGTGCAAAGTTCCTTTCAGACATTTGTCCCACACATGTTTCCTTATCGCTGGGAAATATATAGGAAAATATCGTATATAGTTATTGAAGTGGAAAAGACTAGAGACCATATGGCAATATTTTTTTAAGTGTATTGGTTTATAAAGGATGTACTTTTTACATAATAACAGGCCCGTTTTGAAGCCTAGACAGTATATGCATGTATATATAAAAATATAGTCTACCTGTAGCTTGCAGTTTATATTTATTGGCATAATAAAATAATAAATTGAAACTATATATATGTATGTACTTAAATACTTGAGTATAGCTCTTATCTCAAGGGCAATCATTAAACAAGTTTCCTCGTTCATTCATATAAAGCTTATAGTATTGACAAATGGGAAATTAACTAGGCAGTTTTACAAAAGCTATAAAATAGAGTCTTTCGATCCTGATAAAATCCCATATATGGGTCAAAATTTGTAGATTTTGTAAAAAAAATTGAAATATTTCGGAATATACCATATGTAAGCAACTATATTCAACTCAATCAAGATTAACAGATTTTCTCCGATTATATTTATATGTACATATGTACATAACTAAGAAAGTGTGATTATAATTTAATTAACACCTTAAAAATTAAACAATATTCCTAAAATTATATTCCTATAACAAGGTTATATGTTTTCTTAGCCGTAGTGAAATTGCGATTGGTTTTTTTAATCGTATATATAGGTTTCTAATGACGAATGTATATAAAAATAATAATATATTAAAAAAGATCCTTACGTTATAATTTTTAAAAGGACCCAGCGAAGAGCTACAAATAGACTTTACCAATTAAAAAAGAGAGTGAGAACGCTGACAAGATATTATGTTTCTTGTCAAACTTCTTAAGGGTTGTTTTTTGCTACGCTCCTACCTAATTAAAGGCAACTACCTGTTATTGTTTATGACAATTCACACAGAGAATTAGTCCTTTTTGAATATGTATATCGAAAAAATAGCTAAAATGGAGCTAGACAGACAACGCCGATCCTCTGCTCTCTCTCTCTCTCTCTCTCTCTCGCATTTCTCATTCTCCCACGCAGGGAGAGGGAAAGACCAATAAAGAAGAGGAGAGTGAGGGAGTAAAATTATTCTTTTAATTTAAAAATTAATTTGAAAACAAAAATCAACGAAGACGGTTGTTGTGAGCGGGTGTTGTTCTTTTAGGCGATGCGAAACAAGTTAAACTAGAAAAACGAACATCATTAATTTGGAAGACGCCGACATAATACGAAATATCTGAATAAAATGGTAATTATTTCGCAGAATAATAAATTAATTCAGTAAAATGAATAATAATAAGTGAACAAAAAGGTCAATATTGTGAATGCATGTGCTGCTAAGAAATCTTGCAAAAATCCAAAGAAAAGCATCACAACACTTAAATCTATTAAAAAAGTGCTTAAAATTTTTTTTTAAATTTCTTCGTTATTTAGTGGATGTGTTTTTCCTTCCTCTATTTCAGCCACCAGAAATGGACTCAGGAATGGGCGATTTTTCCTGGATCAACCTGTCATGCCTGCTGTGTGAACAGACGTTTGACTCTGCCGAGAAACTGCAGGATCACCTGACAGTCCACTTCCCACAGCCGGTAGCCAGGAGCCACACCTGTGACATCTGTGGACGAGGGATGCGATCGCCGCTGGAGCTGCACCAGCACTACAATCGGTACCATGAGGCTCATGTGACGAGCACCGACGAGGGCCAGTTCCAGTGCCAGTTGTGTGATAAGATATTCCTTCTTCAGGACTATCTAAATGTGCATATAAAGATAGAGCACTCGAGCGAGGGATACCGTCCAGCGGAAATGTACTCGGAGGGCGAGAAGCCCTATCAAAGATATGTAGACTTAACCAACGAGGATGAAAGTGAGTCCATCTTGTGTCCACCTCCCAAACGGAAGTATCCACCGCGCTCGCCCTTCTTTAATCCGTGAGTTTCGATAGCCTCAAGCGTAAGATTTTCCCAAAGTAAAACCCATTTATTTTCAGAGATCTTTGTCTGGACGTAGTCAACACCTTCTGGTGATGATCACCGCTTTAAAATGGACCATCAACTGATTCCCTATTCCCCAAGTATGCTCATCAGCACAAGCCATTATTGCGATTAGCTTCGAGAGCTGATCACTGAGTGATGATTCTTCGACAGCACAACGGATGTGTAAATAAAACCCATTGCTTTATGATTTAATTAAAATGTATTTTGCTTTATTTCTTGATGCACTCTCGTATGTGTATAAAGTATAGTACAGTACATATATGTATATATGGTTTTCTCGATTAGTTGCCTGGGGTTGTAGAGGGTTTTGGGGGGTCTCTTTATCGATACAGTACAATAATCCTTCTAAGCTTAAGACATTCACTTTCAAGCAGTCCGTGTCCCGGCCCATCAATGCAATACACAATACCAAATCTGTTCCCGTACACATTCCTTTGAAAGATAAGTTCCCTAACTAACAGTGTCGCGTACCGACTTAAAAATAATAGACTATTATGAATGTGTCATCTGGATTTTCCGGAAATAAATACTAGCTATAACAGCAAAATATAAAGTGTGGGAGGAACAAGCAATAACAATGAGAGTTAGCACAAAGACTCTATGATAACAAAATGTATGACGCCAGTATTTTTTCAGCAGGCTACAAATTTGCACTTCTCTAGCTAGCACAAAGTGGAGAGCGTAAAATCAGGCTCCAAATCTGCTTTTAAACAAAATTTCATGTATATAAAATCGTGCAGTGTACTCATTTTGTTATCTAAGGTCTTTGGTTAGCACGTTTTACTAAGCAGAAGAAATCGCGTTAAATTATAATTTACAATAGTGTATATTTCGTTCAGTTTATTGCGTATAAACATAGCTATAATAAATAACAGTGCAATCCGCTTGCCTAGGATCTCTACTGACTGACTGGTTGGTTGGTTGGTTGGGTTGGTTGGCTAGCGGGACTTTGACTAATGTGTTCTTCGCGCAATTCCTACTGGCAACGATATCTAGTTTCGCTTGTGACAACTGGCTCTCTGCCTGCTTTAATTGATTTAGTTTTATTTTTAGTGCAACAAATCAACAAATAAATAAATACACGCACTTTAAAATTACTACCTAAGCCGAGAGTAGAGAGGAAAGGGTAAAGGTCTCGTCTCCGTCTCCGTCTCTATTGTGTTCGCCTGCATTCACTTCTCTTTTCTAGTCACCAGAGTCTCGGAGCTTTCTAGGTTCTGAGAAACTCAAATTTATGTTGCATACAATAGTGCTTATGTACTATTTAACCTGAGCCCGAATGTGTTGCAAAAATTCATAGTATGACAAACTAGATTCACTGCGATCGTCGGATAATCTCTCGATGAACTGGCCCTTCGCCGTGCTCGTGTCCCTGTGGATTCGGAGAGGGGGAATTGGTATAAGTTGGTCTCCCATTACGATGCGCTTAACAACTCACCTAATTATCTGCACCAGGGCCGAGTAGGGCTTGTCGTAGTTGAGTCGCAAAATAAAGCGCTTCAGCACATCGTTCTCGTTGCTCACCACATTTGGCAATCCGTATACATAGTCACCCAGCTCTGCGGTGGAGCTGATGCCTGAAATGGATGAATATTTTTAAGGGGTGACCCAATTTTTCCAGAGATTCTGCTGCCTTACCCAGCACAGTCTCCAAAACGTCTGACGGCACATTGAGTCCGACGTAGAGCATTATCAGCGTGCCGCAGTCCATCAGGAATATCGATCGGGAGTCCAAGCTGTTAATGAAAAAGGTTTTAGTAAACGCTTAGGCACCTTGGATACAGAGTACTTACTGCTCCGCTGATAGCTGCAGGCGCGGCAGTTCCGGTAGCGGCTCGTCCTCCTCCTCGTCGTCGTCTTGCGTCGGACCAGCGTTCGAGTTGCGGGCGTGGTAGATCAAAGCATCGATCTTGTACAGCTCCGGATAGACGTACTTCATGAGCTGGTCCAGCGGCAGCGTCTTCATGCAGTCCATGGCAAAGACCCGATCATCCAATCGCGTACTAGTGCCCACGCGGAATGCGGGCTAAATAAGGTATGGTTTAGGATATATGTTTTCCGGAATCGAATCTTCTCGAAACTCACATGCTTGAGCAGCCCGAGGATATAGAGGGGCAGCAATGCCAGGCTGCGCGGCGCTATCAGCTGTCCAGACTGGCCGGAGGGCAGATTTTGTGCAATCTTGAATGAGTTGAACACGTCGATCGTGGCGTTGATGAAGGCGTCACGGGCATCCGACAAGTTGGACGCCACCGATCGGTCCACAGCCATTTTGGAGAGCAAGCCCACAATGGCTTCCGTATCCGCCGAGTGCATTACCTCTGGCAGAGAAGCAGTGACCGGCAGGCACACCGTGTGCACCCTAATCCTGCGCTCTCCCTCGCTGTTGGTGTACAGAAGCGCCGCTTGGAAGCAGATCGTCTTTACGTCTGTAAGGCTCTCGTCGTAGGAGATCTGCATGCCGTAGCCAGCATCTGGATTCACGTTCGGCAGCGAAAGCAGGTCCGTGGAGCGCACGAAGAAGTTGCCGTGGAATGTGTGCACTTGCAGGCCGCGGGTACATCGGATGCGCATAACCGCCTCGAAGCCGATCTTGCGGGTCAGGTAGCGCTTGAAGCACGTCCGAAACGAGTCCACCATGTGCGGCTTGGTCTTCTGGTAGAGCGGGAAGTGGTGCACACAGCCGCCGCTATGCTTACTGATGCCAGCTGTAAAGGATACGACGTGAGTAAGGGGTTTCTAGGGTATTCCGGGATACTTACAGATGGTGGCCATGTCACTGTACTGCTGGTTCATCAGGAAGAGGTCACAGGCTATTTGGTAGCCAGAGCACTCGAGAGCGAAGCGTTTATAGAAATCGGTGGCCGGATTCAGGTGGGCCACATCCTTGGCCGAACGGTTGTTGGGATCCTCGCGCGGCTCCAGGGCGCCGGGTCCCTTGTTGGGAAGGCACGATTGAAAGACGGTGATGCGGCCGCCAGATGCTTGCTGCATATATTGAAGGTCTCGATTTAGTTTGCATTTTATAGACATTTTGATGCTGATCACTCACCATTAGCTTGAAGGCGACCTGCAGAGCAGCTCCTAAGGCGGAGCCCGGATCGTGGGTGTGGGCAAAGCGCTTGGGCAGCTGCTTAAGCAGGTCTCGCACCAGCTCCTTGCACTCCTTCAGGTTCACCAGCAGACTGTCGGGACGCGGCAGGAACGGATCCTCGATATCCAGCAGAGTCATTTCGTGCGGCTGGTTGAGGCCCTCGGCCATGCTGTAGAAGTGCACGAAGCTATCGAAGCAGATAAAGCCCACCTGCGTGCGAGCGTCGCCAGGCATCTCGTCCAGGTGCCGGTTGAGCGTCGCACAAGCGGCCTCCAGATAGCCGCTTTGCTGCGCAATGATCGAGACGTCGAAGAGGAACAGGTACATGGCCGGCTGCGGCGGACGTAGCATGTACTCCGAGGGGGCAATGAACTCGATGGTGCTGGAGCGCACCTCGGGGCGACGGGTCACGTCACCGTACGTTTTCGTGGCCGGATCAAATTGAAAATCATCAGGCACTGCAAGGGCAAGCAAATTAACCATTAGTAGTTTTTTCGTGGTGGTGGCAACCAACTCTAGGAACTTACGTTCGTTGACGCGATAGCACAGATTGCACTTCCACATTTTGCTGTCCACAAAATATACAAAGGGATTGATGTAGGTGCGGCACAGGCGGCACCGCACAATGTTGATGCACTGAATCACGGGCAGGCTCTGTGGGAGATCAAACGAGAGGTGAACGAAAGATTCAGACGAATATCCTCTGTCATGGACTTACATTCACATCGCGGAAGGGATGAATCACAATGCCCAGCGGCAGGCGCGACTTCTGCAGCAGCGAGTTGCTCTCGGGTATCTTGGTGAGGGTGCAGCGCATAATGCTCGGGCTGCAGTTGATGGATTCGTGGAACTGGTTGTGCAACACAACCTTTGGCGGCGGAAGCGTTGCCGGCGACAGGATATGCCGGTTTTGCATTAGATCGATGGTGTCCTGTCCCCACAGCCGGCTGAATCCTTGCTGTGCCACGTTCAACGGAGCGGGAGAGCCAAAAGTTGCTGGTCCTGCGGGCTGTGGCTGTTGCGGTTGTTGCTGTTGTTGTCCATAGGACTGGGGCGGCGCCATGGCTTGATACTGCAGTGGTGCTCCTGTGGGCAGCGTTCCAAACATTCCCGGCGGCGGAGGCTGCACTGCAGGAGGCGGTGGCTGCTGCATTGGTTGCTGCGGAGGAGGAGGATACGCCTGAGCGTAGGGACTTGCCTGCTGGGCCTGCTGTCTTGGAATCCCTTCTGGCCAGGATGTTACCGGAGGAAGAATAGGGCCCGGCGCCGGTCTCTGTAGATTGTTGTTCTGCTGGTTCTGCTGCTCAGTATTAGGCGGTGACGGCACTCCATAAGGAGCCCTCTGGCCAGATGGCGGTGGTGCGGGTCTGCCAGGCGCCGCTGCAGTTCCGAACATCTTCGACGGTTGTGAGTCCAAGTTGGGCGGCTTTTGTCCACTAAACGGTGATGGCATGACGTTTGGTGCTATTCCACTGGCCGCTCCTTTGTCATCGATAAAATGAGGCGGGCGCGCCTGGGACATAGCCACGCCCATGCCCCTGTAATCCTTTTGCGCCATGGGTGGATACTGTTGCTGTTGCGACAAAGGCGACGCGACGCTAGGACCTCCATTAGTCCGGTTCGGGATCAAGTTCAGATTCTGCATACTGTTTGTCAGATTGGCCACAGCTGGTTGTTGTTGTTGTTGCGTAGATGGTAGGGGAGACGAACTCAGGCCCGATGCGGATGGGGGGTTGCCTAACGCTGCAGCTACAGGTCCTTGGCCATATGATAGTTGTTGTTGTTGCGGAGCTCCCATTGGTCGTGGTGACGCGGTACGCGATGAATTGGTGCTAGATGCTCCATTGCTGCCATTGGTAATGGGCCCGTTGACGTGGGCGTTGGTGGTGGGTGGCAGCGGCGGACGCAGATGCGGCGGCAACGTGCTAGGCGGCACCGAACTGGGCGGCAATTGGAGAGGAGGAGCACCGCCAACAGCTGCGGACATCGGCGGCAAGAACTTGTTCGCGAGGTTACCGGCTGATCCTAGATAAGCTCCTGCTGCCGGCGGTGCCTGCTGGAACTGCTGTGCTTGCTTCTGCGCTAGATATTGCTGAGGCGCTGGCGGAGGTGGTTGCTGGTGCTGCTGCTGTTGGCCTGCTCCTGGCAGACCGTTCACCAGATTGTTGCCGTTCAAAGGGACCGGCGCATGGGCGGGAGGCACGAAGTTTGGGTTGTATGCCGACATGCTGCTAATTCATATGTTCGCGTTCTGAAAAGATGGAAATTAAGGTTTAGGTTAGACGCTATCTTATCACCCGAAGGTTGCTGGCGACACTAGAAATTTAAGTTTTATCTTATCGTTCAATGCCGAAATGAGAGTTACATGCGCGCCGCCCCGTGGAAGGCGCTGAGACGAACGTGCAGCTGATAACCCTGCCCCAAATCAGTCTCGGATGCAGGTAAATGCACTCGTATCGAGTGATACCACAGCACAGCACAGGAATGTGGAAGCTATCGTCGCCGTCACCATTCGACATATGCAAATATGTCAAGCAAATGTTTACAGAAGTGTGTGAGGTGAGTCGCTGTCTACGTACGTCAACAGTAAGTCGGAAATAAGCTGGAATTGTATCACTTTTGGGGCTGTTTAAACAGCTTCGACAGCAGCCAATTGGTGGGCAGAGCTTCAAGAGCTCCGGAGAGCACAGACTGCGTTGCGTCTGTGTGTGCGCACGATGTGCTTGACCTCGTCAGCAGAAGCGATCGCTAATAGGTGAGCCAAAGGCCAACTGGGCGGGGGTGCCTTTGACCCAGTTGGCTGCGGAAGCAGGAAGGAACTGCTGTCGCCTCTGCCTCTGACTCAGGCCCCCCAACCAGATAACAAAGCGAATTTTTGATGACGTTGTCGGGAGTCAGACCCAACCCTCTACCTCGGTTCCCTGCTATGCCCACTGATACCAATTAGTTGCCATTAAACCGTATCGAGCGTAGACTCTGTATAAAATTATCACTTATCACCTTTCGGAGCAGTTTCCAGTGGCATGTACACTGTGTAGCTCTTGACCGACCCACCAGCACTTGCACTTTGTAGTTGCTCTTCTTCTTCCGCCCTTGATTGGCGATTTTGCTGCGGGCGCACGCTGACTGCGGGCTTCTCCGCTTTTCCCTTCCTGAAAATAGCCGCGCTAGCTGCGAGTTCTGCTGGCTGGACACTTTTCCTGGATATTGGCTTCAATCTCTGGCAGGTAACTTACTCCGCGAACGGGAATTAAACGATTTTCACGGCGCTTTTCGTCACTCTCTCCGCTCCGAACTTGTCGCCCTAACTCTCGTTGTGGCACTCTTTGCGTGCTCCGTTTGACTGCGGACACTGCCTGGTTACGGGGGCGGCTCTGCAGCGGGTTTTCCGTTTTGTTAATTATTTTATTAAGAAATGCAAACTTTTTTGCATTTTCAGAGAACAAAAAATTTTGAGGCCACGTATATTGGAGTGCCCAGACCGCGTCAGTGCGTTTCTGGGGAGGATTTGGTAGTTGTCGATGGGTTAAAACTATCGATTTCCGATACGTCGATTTCGATTAACGGAAGTAGGGATTTGAAATTGCTATTCAATGGAGGAAACTAAAAAGGGAAACGCTTTATTCTTGCAATAATTGTGTTTGGGTGCAGATGTGCAGGTTGGAAGTGCGCGGGACGACTCCACAAGCCATCTTCTTCTTTGAAGCATCCTGCGCATCGCCACTTATCTCCACATAGTTCCGCCATCAGCGCTTTTAAGTTTTGGTTGTTCGTTAAAGAGTCAAAGAGGTTTAATTTAAATAACAAAACATTACTTTGCTGTAAGAACAAATCGCTTTATTTTTGTAATAATCGTATCTGGGCTCCATTACAATCAATTGTTAGGGTATTTTGCTCTATTTCTCGTTTAACACGGTGGTTAAAAAGGAATTCGAAAAAATATATACAAGTTCGGTTGGTGGCTACAGGCGCCCATTTCTCCCGGGATTCTAGTTTTGTTTAGTCTACAGGTTATCTAGTTCGTTAAGTATTTACTTTAAATAAATATCGAAGCGTATTTACTTTTTTCGTTTCATTTGCGTTAACTTTGCGTGAGAGTATTTTGGTAGCTTTGCAGTGGGTGTAGTGTCTGTCTTCGCTTGTAGATTGTAAACTAAATGTAAAGGCTACAACGTCTTTGATTGGCTTAAAGAGTTGGACTGGTTTTGTGTTTTATTCGCTTTATTACAGTATATAGGTATAGGTATAGGTGTGTTCTTGTGGGACTTGTAGCGGATTGTTAGTAAAGCTTTATTATCGTTTGTGACATTTGTGGAATTCGAAACATAATACTAAACGTGTAATTGTATTTGATTTAATAGCTATGCAATCGGTTAAATCATTGTGCACAGTGTGTGTCCGTGTCCGTGTCCCAGTGTTGTGTCTTGGGGTGTTGGGAACAAGCGTTAAAGGCAGTATCCTTATCCATCCGTCAGATACGCGCGTGTCGGTATTGTATTTCGTCTATAGCAGAGTCTTTTATTTCAAAAATAGAGTTTCTATCCTTAAATCACTATTCATTTCGTAATCTACAACTTTTGATATATCCCTTTATGTGTGTGAGCAGGCCTTCGCCGCCTCTCCTTCTCTTTGTTGTTGCTAGTTTGGGAGATGTTAGTTAATTATGTAAAAGGTATATTGAATAGGTGTTCTTCTGTGTTGTTTTGCAGCTTACTGCGATTGCCTTTGAAACACACTAGTACTTAGAAGTAAATAATAATAATCATCGTTAATTGTGTGTAGAAACTGTGAGTGTCCTTTGCTCGTCTCGCGTTGCAACCTTATGAGCAGAGCCTTTTCTCCTGGATATTCGTGTGTATATTATTTACAATTAACAAACGGGACGCTGACGCCTGTTTATTCTTATTCTTGCTCATCGTTTCCTGCATTCGTTACGTTGTATCGTCAGTGTTGAGGGGTTTGCGCACTTGTGGAATTAATAAACATATAGTTGAGGCTCGTTCTTGATATGATCCATATATATATAGACGCAGTTGCTGGCATTATCTCTTGGCCTCCTTCTCCTGCAGATACATGCGCTGGCTCAGCGGCTTGGCGTAGATCCAGTTGTCGCCCACGGGCTTGAAGTGCTGCGGGGGAATAAGTTGTGAAAACTAAGCCTAGCCAATAAGGAATGCGGATTACCTTGTGCTCCCAGGCCAGGTCGTACTCCTTGCGCACCTTTGCCTGGTCACGCTGGTGCTGCTCCACCACAAATTTGGCATTGGTGGCGCGCTCGATGTCGTTGAACCTGCGGAAGAGCCACGAACAAAGAAAGATCTGATTAATCCGCATCTAAGGTTCATTGGGGGTAAGAAGAGATAAGTTTGTTCGGTGAGCTGTTTACTTGAGTCCCGCTGTCACTTCCTTCCAAACTCGTCGCGATTCGTACTCATCCTGCTCAACGATTGGTCGAACTTGTTTCTTAAATATGGGTATGCGATTTACGTCGACGAATACTTCGGTTTTCTAGAAAATTCAAGAGATTCATTCATGATTGGGTTTCGGCTCGGGGTCGAATTCAAAGAACGCACAACAATCAATCATATATTATATATCATAGATGGATGGATCAATTTACTGGACAGACAGGCAAATGGGTTAGGTTCGATTTTCTAGACAAACAAAGTAAACACACAGTGGAAATGCTCCCAAAACTATTTAAGAGAAAAGCAGAAGAATCGTGGATAGTAAGTAGAGGCTGAGGTGGTGGGATGTTGTGTAGTTGTGGTTATAGAGGATGTGGCTGCCAACTCGTGGAGTTGTTTTCGTGGCAGCGTTCGGGCGCAGAGGTAGGCGAAGGAGGAAGAAGTACACAAAAAGGTTCAACATTTACAGTAACATTAACTACCTACAATATAGGGAAACGTAACGAGGGCTACTCACATTCTTGTCGTGCCACTTGGCCTCCATCAGGCCGCTCCACTCGCCGGCAATCGAGACGAAAGGCTTCTTCTCGCTGGGCGCATAAACCTACAGATAAACCAGAGTTAGTAGTCAGTTAGGGATAAGCGCCAGTAAAAGTCAGTCACCTCTGCCGAGACTTTGTTGCGCTTGCCGCCGTAGAAGGGCTTCGTGAGGAACTCGACGTTGGCATAGTAGCCCGTCTGCGGGCACTTGATCTCCACCGAGCCGCCAAGCTCAATCCAAGGCACCGTTAAAATGGACCTGCAACAAGGCAAGGGATGATTTTTAGTTATTCGAAACTCTGAAATCGAGAAGGTCAATGCTCCTCACCTGCCATAACCATTGGGAAAGGTCACTATGTATTCCTCGCTGCGATCCACCAGAGTTACGACGCCCTCGCCAATGTTATGTACGCCAATCGAGAGGCCCAAAAACTTGGATTTGGTCCAGACGTGGGCGGCGAACGTGATCTTCTTGTTGTAATGCTCCGCGTAGAAGGCAGAAACTAAAACAGGTCAAAGGATGAGTCACAAACACGCTTTGATTGCTTCAATTTTCATTACTTGGCGGATGGTGCGACACCTGCTCCGCTAAAAAGGTAAGTTGATCCCGCCGGCACCACGGCACGGGGCCATCGCGCACCTCCTGGGCATCGTGGGTCTCGCCTGGAATAAAATATATCATAAAAATAACTCTCCATTGTCCGAATCATTCTCTAATATGTACCCGGAAGGTCCCAGTGGCACTGAAAGACTTCGCCCAGGATGGGATTGTAGGGCTTCTTGGCCACCGCGCTCTTGCGGCCCGCATGATAGGCACTCATATACCAGCGGCAAACCTGGACAATTCTATCGCGTGGATCGTCCAACTCCGAGATTCTATAAATTGAAAGCCAGAGCTGCTATGAGTCAGTGTTCCACACCCATTCGATCGAAACCCACTTAACAAACAGGTCCGGATGGGCAAAGTAGTCGGCGTACATCTCTAGCAGCGAGCGGCGCTCCAGTATGAAGGTGGGCAGTACCACCTTGGTTAGATCCATGCCAATCTTCACCTGCGACAGCAAGTGCGTGATCATCGAGCCGTGCGCCTCCATACTGAGGTCCGTATCCTCCTCCTCCTCGTACAGGGCATCGTAGTCGATTCCGTTGTCGTAGCTGGCACTTCGGGAACTCGCTGCGGTTCTGGCCGTCTTTATGCTAATATCCGCGTCGGCCAGGCTCTCCTCGATCTCGGGCAGCAACGGGGGCGCAACCCCTTCGGCCGGTGGCAAGGCCTCGGCATTGGCGAAGCCATCCGGTCCCTTTTCGTGGGTGGGCGATGTGGTTTCCGCGAAGCCGCGCGTTGTGCTGCGAAGGATGGAAAATCAAGACTTGTTGATTAGGATTAGGATTCGTGCGGTGTCTGGGCATAAGTAATGTCCCAACATAAATCCTCCAGCGTGATGTCAGCCTGGCTGCCTTTGGTTGTGCGTGTGCGTCACTGGGGACTAAACAACAACAGCCTCCGCGGCCTCCACAGCCTCCTCTTGCTCATCCAGCTGCGAATCTTCCTCACTGTTGCTTGCTTCATTTACAATTTATGAAGGAAAACACTTACGGCGACCTGGCACATATACACATACATATATGCACGCTTCCTCACCTTAGGCTTACACGTCGCACCCACTTCTTGAACATGGCTTGGGGGATGCTGGCCGGATGCAAGCTTTACTGCAGTTTCTCTGCTGGCAGCTGCATAACTTCAGCGGCGGAAGCACTGAGAAATCGAAAGCCGCTTCGAAAAACAAGTAAAACTATTGAAAACGACAAACGCTGAGTGGGCTGGGGGCCACGCCACCATGCACCCTAACGAGCGTTCTGACACTGCGAGTCGATGACGAACGAAACTACAACTGACAGGCAGGCACACACAATGGCGACTTGAGCTACGACTAGGACGATGGATGACGAAGCGAAGAGCCGACGACGATGGCAACGCGAACTTGCCGCCGTGTCAGCTGTGCCAGCAGGCGTTCCAACGGGAGTTGGGGCAGACGGTGGAGGTCCTGTATTTATTATTTACACGCGACTTGGCCGAAATTACTGGCTGTCCCCCCAAAAACTGCGACAGCGGCGAACTTCGGGCACTGCATTTTGTATGCGCTGCCCAGGCGCATGCGCCTCTCAGGCACCGCAGCGGGATGAGGCTGAGGAGCAGCGGCTGTGTGGACTGGGGGGGAAGGGCAATGAATGCGTAATTTTAGCACACGGCCAGCACGCTTGCCGGCTGTCGCATCGCATCTGTGATTGATGGCCAGTCGGCACACTTGGTCAAGTGGCCTGCCTTGGTTTCAGCTACTTAGATGTACATGTGCTAAGTGGTCCACTCACCAGCCAATCGGGGAGCTGCCAAGGCTGGTGAAGGGATCGTCGTAGGCATCGTAGAAGTCCTCCTCGCCTTCGCTGCTCGAGTAGGAGGTCTCCGGCACAACCAGGCCCAGCGGAGCGGTGGTGGCTGCCCAGATTAGAGGAATAAATTCGATTAGCCTCTTGACCCTGGACTGGTTACCTATCGGAGATAGCCGGGGCCCAAGAACACTCACCGTTTTCAGTAGCTGAATCCTCCTCATCGTCGCCGGGCTCACCTTTACCGAGGACAGCTACATGGCCCTCCAGGGGCACCTTAAGTCCACCGGACTGCAGATTGTTGTTGCTACCAGTGGTGGCAGCTCCACTGGCCGAGGAGCTGGTCGAGGCAGTGGCTGGCGGCCCATTGTAGATTCCATTGATGGGATGGGCCATGTTCTTGGCAATCTGCAGGCTGACAATCGAGTGCTTAATATGATCCAACATGGCCTGGAATGGGAACGGGGGATTAGCGAGTTGTCGAAACGAAAACCGAAACCTTCGACATGGCCTCGCCGAAGTTGCCTGAGGAAGTGAGCAGCTGCCGCTGTGGCTTTTCAAGTCAGCTGCTGGACGAGTGACATTCTCTCAGGCTCTTGCATCTGGCCGCCGACGCCGACTAACCCTGAACTTGCATTGGAAATCGATATGGCTGGGACCCAGTGGGCCTGAAAATTCGAGTCGGCCGGCAAAAACTCCGTGCGGGAGAACAACAGATTCATGTCTCTCTAAATTTCTTGCTCATAGACTGTTTTTTGTCCTTGTGCTGTTTGGAATGGAGAACAAAAACAAAAGCTATAACGCCCGGGAATTCCTCGACCCTGGCTTGAACAACGTAGACGAGATTATTGTCCAGTTCGAGGCTTACAAGAGGAGCCGCCAGCAGGAGCAGCAGGAGTTTGAGCAGCAGCTGAAAGGCTTTGGCAGGAATGCTGGCTTCGATGAGCTCAACACGAAAGTTGAGGACCTTCAAGTGGGGTTGCAGGAGCTGCACATACAGCAAGAGCGCCAATTAAAGCAAAGGGAGCTGGACGCCATTGAGCCGGCTCCATTGGAGGAGGGAGATTGTTCCAATGAAACTGACGACCAAGACACGGAGCCGGCCCAGCTGGTAGTATGCAGCGGGGTGAGCCAGTGTGTTTACCATGACTGCCAGCGGCGCGTCGATAACCAGCTGCTGCTGCTGCACTATCTCTGCGACCACAATCAGCCGAACTCTTACTGCCTGTCGGTGCTGGAGGGTGAGCAGGCGGTGCTCTCCTTCCAGCCACAGAGTTGCGTCTTCCAGGTTAACAAGGTGCTCGGGCTGCTGACCTACGGTGGCAAGCTGGAGCAACAGTTCGCAGGGACCAAGCGTCGGCAGAGGTTCTACAACGCATTTCTGCCCGACAAGCACTCGCACCTGGCCACCCATGTCCCGGTTGTGGTGCTCATCTGCCAGACAGCGGCCTATGCTGCTCTGAGGAGCAAGAAACTCGATCGAGGCGACCGAAGGTTGCTGGATAACCAGAAGGATACGGTTTTCGTCATCTGGCTGGTGACGCCCAGTGACCATCGACTGTATGCCACGCTCAGCCTGTGCGGCAGAGACGCTGCTGTCCGCATGGCCACTATAATAGGGGTTCGCCAGGTTAATAACTGCCAGGACACAGCCAGCTTTATGACTGTGGATTCCAACTACTGGCGGCTGACGTACAGCGAAATGGAGCGGCTAACAAACCAATTCCGCGACGAGCTGAACCTAGAGATCACACTCGCGGAGCCAAAGGCATCGAACTAATGTCCCTATTTCCATTCCCATTCCCATTCCCCCTACTCACACTCGCGTTGTCCTGCAGCGCCTTGCACTTGGCCTGCTCCGCCGGATCGGTCAGGTCGGCGATTCGTTTGTCCAGCAACTGAAAATAAAAAGGAGACAGAAGGAAATGCGATGGTAAATTGCATAATATGGCTGCATAACACAGCGGGTCGCACACTCACGTCCGTCTGCTCAATCATCAGCTGGAGGTAGGCGTCCGCCTCAGAGACGCGACGCGCCAGCAGCTCCAGGTGGTTGGGGCGCCTGCCCCCGGCTCCGCTGCCTCCTGCTACTCCGATTCCGGGCGCAGTGTCCCACAGACGCGAGCGATTCGCGTGGCGACGAATTGTGTCCTCCAGTCGGCGAACCCACTGCTCTCGCTCCTCGTTGTGTCGCGCCTGCAAGCGTTTAGAAAGTTGGCAAGTTTCTGGTGAGTTGGTATTGGGAAAAAGTTTTATCGTTACATCAAGGCAACAAGGCAAAGTCAAACAAAAGGAGGAAACGTGAGGGCCAGACACAGGTTTCTAGGTCGCTGGCCGGATACCCTGTCTCGTTTAACCGATGCCCGGAGACAGCATAGCATACATTAGTTGCCATGCGGCCACTGAATGGGTGAAGTCATTTGTTGTTTAAATGCACAAATAAACTAAATTAACAATTCTGTGTACTCTGACCTTTAATTATATTTTCTTTTGTTTAAGGAAGTAGTCCAAGATATTTTACTTGCAAATTGATTAAGTCAGATAACTTAAATATTCTGCAATTACAACAATGATATAATCATTGAAATATATTAAAACAAAGTATTGTTTTATAGACAAAACCTCAACATTTTAAATAATTTAGCTTTTTAGGATCATCATTTAAATTCGTGCGCGTTTTAATATAAATATTCAATTGCTTTTTGGCAAAATTGGGTTTTAAGTCTTCCGAATTTCAAATAATTTTTCTCAAATGCCGGCTGCTAGTTGCTCACCTGAAAATGGAAGGTCTTGTGATCCACGGTGATGGTGAAAGTGTTATCCTCCTGGTCATCTATCCCGATCAGGGCATCCTTCAAGCGCACGCAGCCACGCCGTACGCCCTTCATCATCTTCTCCTTTGACTGGAATACAAAGAATGACGCGATTGGAATTAGATGGGCTCATTAAGTGTCACCTAAAGCTGACGGTTTAATTAATTAATGCAAATCGGTGCTGGAAGCGGAATAAAAGCAATGGTCGCAGTACGGCACGCGTTTAGAAGTACGCCAGCGCTGCGAAACGACACAACGAAGCGTGCCCTGGAGCCGAGAGACCAACGTTACCAAAGAAACCCCTCGAAAGGAGCAACATGGAGGCGGCAACAAGTGAGCCTCTATTGATCGGGATTTGGCCATTGACTCAAGTCGAATTGCAGGTAATGGTCGAGTGCCCGCGGTGGTGCATCCCGCCGCGATGAACGATCCCTGGTTCATGCTTACCGTGCTGGGTGTCTATCTGTACTTTGTCACCATTGCGGGTCCACAGTAAGTGCAACATACTTCGATTGCTTGTGTTCTACTATGTTAATTGGATGGCATTAGTAATTCTGAGGCTCCGCTTAACGATCACCTTTAATCCGTTGCCCAATTATAGATTTATGCAATTCCGCAAGGCCTTTGAGCTGAAGAAACTGATAATGGCGCACAATCTGATCCAGGTGGTGTGCTGTTTTTATGTCCTCAACGAGGTTGGTAAACTGAGACAAAACAGGATCATTAAATTGCTAAGGAGCGATCCTCTCTCTCCCCGATTGTCAGGTGTTCTTCATTACGGACTACGCAGTGCAATATTTCTGGGAGTGCAGGGATTTCGGCAAGAGTCAGGAGCACGTACGGCGACACTTCGAGCTGGCCCACTTTCTCTTTTGGCTGAAGCTGTCCGAGCTACTAGAGACCGTGATCTTTGTGCTGCGCAAAAAGCAGAACCAAGTGTCCAAGCTGCACATCTTCCATCACTTCTCCACGGTGACGCTGGTGTACGTGATGATGCACTTCAATGAGAACGGTGAGCGGATCCAGAGGGGCATGATCTGAGTACTAATTCGCAACTGTTCTCCACCTGCAGGCACCGCTGCCTACTTCTGCGTCTTCCTCAACTCGGTTGTCCACATCTGCATGTATTCCTATTACTTTGTGGCGGCGGTGGCTGACAAGGACATCGTGCGGTCCCTGACGCCCGTCAAGAAGAGCATCACGGTGATGCAGATGACACAGTTCGCCTTAATCCTTGCCCAGGTTGTGTTCCAGCTGGTGCTATGCGGCATTCCGCGCTTCGTGCTGTACTACTACACCATCGTCATTTCGGCCATGTTCTACGGCTTCTACGACTTCTACACGACCTCCTACCAGAGCAAGAAGCGCCACAAGAGTCTAACGACGCCGAACTAAGCCCACAATTGGGCGCAATCTCAAAATAAAGACGAACGAGACACCAACAAGTGTGTGTGTGTGTCTGTATCCGAATATATCTAGCTGGCGCTGATAAGATAAGGGTGCCGTGCAGCTGGGTGCGATAAGGAGGGGTTAGTAATGGAGCCACTGCACCCACTTACCGTGTAGTAGGACAGCAGGCCGGCGTTCTCGTCCAGCACAAAGAATCGGTACTGCCAGCCCTTCATCACGTTGGTCCACTTGCTCAGCGTGCCCTCCAATGTGCCGGGACTGGCACTGAGCCCGGCAGCACCTCCGCTCGCGCTGCCAGCTCCCAGGCTGGGCGCACTGCCAGTGGTGCTGGCCATGTCCTCCAAGTCCCGCGGCTCCGCCACGGTCCCGCTCCGCCGTTCCTCCACCGACCTCGTTCTCGTCGCCGGGAGCGTTCCGTGCCGCTGGCGTGCGCGTTCCTCGTTCCAGGAGCAATCCGTGTCCAGGAATGGGTGATGACGCAATGCTGTTCCACGAACTCGCCCCACAATCAGGTCTCTGGGCCTCAGACCAGCTTGAATTTTGCAAAACAACAACAATAACGCGCAGCACAACGATGTAGAATCGGAAATGTTAAATGTAGGAATGGCGTAAAACTATTAATCGGTATGTAGGAATGGGGTAGAAATCGCAGCCGAAAGTAGAAATTGTGCAAAACAAAGCGATTCTAGAGATGCCCAATCCTCGATGGTACCATCGATACCGTTCTGGCCCGGCACCTATCGACTGTTCTTTTAATTGGTGAAGTATAAAAATTTAAATAGTTTTTAATTTATTACCCTGTGTCATAAAATATTTAATCTTATTTTTTCTTTAATTTATTTTTCTTTAATTTATACATGTTATTTTCCTTTCGTTCATTAGGGTGTTTTTTTTTAACAATCGATATAAGTGTGTTGTGTGAGGAAATTTATTATTTAAAATTCTTAAGATCAATTTTCAAATAAGCACCAGTTAAATTTTAAATATTTCCCCAACACATTTAATTACCTGAATATAGACTCAATATAGACCTCTCAAAAATAAAAACCCATTTGAATACATAAACCAATGTTTTATTCGCTGCCTTTCAAAACAAAAACAAATTAGGCTTTTAATCAACAGCACCAACTAAAAACTAGAGGACTTAGCGCTAAATAACGGCTATAAACTACGGCTTGGGGCAGGGCGCATCTTTTGGTGTCAAGCACTTAACTAAGCTGGGCAATCCGGATGAGGATTTTAGCCCGCGAAGAAGCACCTGTAGAGCATATAGAGGATGCCGAAGATCCAAATGCCCTTGTATACCTTGTCCACGACCCACATGCTGAAATAGATAAAGATCGGAATCAGCACTGAAGTTTCTTGGGAAGATGTGCATATCTCCAAGCAAAAATATACTTACACCTTCATGTGCCGCCTGGCTGCCGGAATGGACTCGTCCGATTCCTTCAGGATTAGGCGACGGGCGCAGAGGACACAGTTGGTAAAGTAGTCGATCAGATCGAGTTCGATCTTCTCTATCACGTAGGTGCGCCGCTCCTTGTTGTTCATTAGCTTCCGCAGCTTCACCGCCTCCGTGTTGTCAAAGTTCCAAACGTTGTTGGCATAATATTCAAACACCTCGAATCCCTTGAAGATCCTGTTCTGGACGCGGCACAGGACGGGCGGATAGCGGAGCAGCCAGAGCAGGGCGTCCACAAAGAGGGCCGGCATCCACTGGAACAGCACCATGCAAACGTAGTGCACCCAGTAGTTGGACTTCATAGAGCCACCCGGATACCAGGCCACGCCGTTCAGCGGCACCTTGTTCTCGATCACCCAGCGCCCCAGTTCGATGATCTCCGCCCAGGACACCTTGATGTCGTTGGAGGAGGTCATGTGAGCCACCCGATTGGTGGTATCGGTGCCAGCCGTGATATTCCGCCAGCTGGCCACCAGGATGCCATTCACAGCCACGTCCACGGGCAGGAAATCACCATAGCCCGAGGAGTTGCAGTACATGGTGCGGATGACACCCTTTCCGGCTCCAATCAGCAGTCCAGTGGGTCCGTTAATGTTGTCAGTCCAGCCGGGAATGGGTTCCTTCCAGATGGGGATCACGATCGAAGGCCGCAGGATTACTGCCGGCAATTGGTCGAACTTCTCCACCACCAGGGCCTCCGCCAGGGACTTGGTGTAGGCATACGTGTTGGGTATATCGCCGAGTACCTTGCGCTCAATGGTGGCCACCTCGTCGTCCGTCAGCCACTCGCAGGCCTGCATCACCTTGTGTGGATTTGCCGGGGGATCGTAGGGCTTCTCGTACAGCGTCTTCACATGCAAATGGCAATAGGCCGTGGAGCAATAGGCAAAGAAGTCCAGGTGCTTCAGAGTCAGGGCCAGATCCAGCATGTACTTGGTGCCGCGAGTGTTCATGAACACGGCATTGCGAAGAGGTTCATCGAATCTGAAGGGAGTTTGTTTATTATTTGTTAATTATTATTAAAAGAATCAAATTTGATTATTTAAAACAAATCCTCTTGACTTACCGCACTGTAGCCGCGCAGTGGTAAACAATGGAGACCTCCTCGCGCAGAGTCTCCAGATCCTTCTCAGAGATCCCCAAGCCAGGTGAAAGAACGTCACCGGCTATGGCCACCACCTGCTGCAGGATGTGCTTCTCGCCGCGCAGCTGCTTAACCTGGTCAAAAAGCTAAACACACACACACACACGAGTGTTACAAGTTCATTAATATCGTGAGCCGGGCAATAAGTTCTCATGATTCTCATAATTCCATAAAAACCCCCTCTGCTTACCACATTCTGGAATATATCCTTGATGCGCTCCTGCGGATCCTTGCCCTTCTTGGGGCGAATCAGCAGATAAATGCGCTTAAGGCCGCCACACGACCTGCACGAATTAATAATATTGCATAAGCGAAGGGTCAATTGGGATTAATGGGGGCCACGCATGGACCAGCTGGCACAGCTCAGCACAGCACAGCTCAGCTCCGCCCACTTACCGTAGCAATTTCTCGACCAGGACCTTGCCCAGGAATCCAGTGCCGCCGGTAATGAACAGACTGCGTCCCTTGAAACACTCGGCAATCCGATCTACCTCATTGTCGTCCACCTCACCTATGGTGCCCAGGTCATCCTTTTCATAAACAAACTTTGGCTTGGCAGTCATCTTGGATGGCTTCTGGAGATGCATAAATAAATGTAAGATTTGAACAACATTTTAAACAAAGAACATTTTAAGTTAAATAATTAAATTAATGATTATAATTTTCGTACAAATAATTTGCTAATAATTTCTTTTATTAAATCCTTACTTAAAAGTAAAGGAACCTATAAATCATATATTTTTGTGGCAATTAAGGAAACAAATCACAACTAAAGCTTGAAATTAAATAGATTTTTGCATAAACAAACACCAAAATCATTAAATATTTCCCAGCTCTTATCAGAACCTGACGGAGTTTTCAAGGGAATGATTTGATTATTTTAAGTACACCCACAATTATTTAAAGTTTACCATGATTATGCATTAATTCTGTTGGTAAAAAATGATTTCTAATGTTGACATTGTTACGATTTTCGCTTGTGCAGTTATGGTGCGAGCACGTAATGGCCGTCGCCGCCAAGTGCACTTTTAATTTCATTTGATCTTGGTTGTAAAGTTGTCGGAGCCACATGTGAGGCAACCAAGCAACCAGGCAACCAGTTGGCCTGCGGAGCCACAATTGCAGATCGGATTAGGCCATGCTTGGCCTACTGGCCAGCCGACTGGCTGACTGGGTTTCTGAGTGTCAACGCAGTGGCCATCGCATCGCGTCGAGTGGGCAAGCGGAGCGACACCAATTTTATGTTACGGCACCAATTAAAGCATTGCAAAATCTTGGATTTCTCGCCATGAGCTTGTCGCGAGCGCCGGAGCATGCCCAACGCAGGTGTCCTTCAGTTTCCATTTCAGTTATAGCTCCAGGTTGTCCACTTCCAGTTCCTACGCCGCGAATCCGCCAGGTAAACCTGATCGAAAGCTGTTTTATCCGCTGACACATTGACCCGCATCCAACGACTACGCCTGCTTGTTAGAAGGCGTGGACTTGGACCTAGGTTAACAGGCTGGACTGGCACCTATAATCTTCTGGCTGCCGGATCAGATCATGGGCAGCAGAGCAGCTCCATGGGGATGAGGCGACAAATGAAACTGAAACTGAAACCGGAGCCCGCTTTTGTCTGGCAATAAAAACTAAACATCAAAGTGCGACTATAATTTTAATGGTACACCGCGGGGAAAAACAGCAAAGCTTAGACTGGTTTTCATTTAAAACAAGCAGAGGGAATAAAGACAGTCATCTTTCGCTTAGATTTTTATAGCTTAGTTCTATAGAATTTTATTTTATTACAGGAAATTAATGGTAGGTTTGTAAATTATAGGAATTTTTTAATTTTATGCATTTTTGACTGAGCTATGGATATTCTAAACTTTAATTTTCCCAAAAAAAATCATCTTAAAAAATACATATTTTATGGATAGAGTTAAAATAATCCTTATTTATTTATTTATTTAAAAATAATAAATATTTATTTCCAGTCATTATGTAAAATTTAAACAACAAACTGAAGACTACAACAGGAAAGTTCTCTATGAATTAATGACAGGGAATTCAATCAATCAATCAAACCATGTATCATTCGCCATTACTTTTTTCCTAACTCCAAACTTATCTAGTTCTTGCTGTGTAATTTTTATGGCCAGCAAAACAGTGGCTGAATGTCTTGGGCCCAAATTAAAAGCGCTAATCGCTTTAGCATTGGCACAAGAATGGAAAGCCTGCGGCCAAGATCGGTGCCATTAAGCCTAGTTCATTGCTGAGAGACCATAAATTCGGTTTGATACCAAAAAGACTGCCGCAGCGAACGTGTTTTTTGAAAGTGAAATTTCGGAATCTGGCACGGCACAGGGCAGACATGTGTTAACCCCGCCAGGAGATTGCCTCACAGCTCACAGCTCTTAGCCCGACCGCCTGACCCGCTTATCTTGGGCAGCAGCTGCTGTGCTACTCTCAGTGTGAGCGGCAATTATTGCCATTCCGAGATCAGAGCTTCGGCATCAAGACTCCCCTTAAGGCCGCACCGATTCCCGGATAGCTGCCCGTCATAGGAACCACAATTTATATAGCACTTGACGCCGAGATTGCATGCCTGGCGACAGCTGCACTCGCTGGAGAAGAATGGTGGACCTGGCGGAGCCTGGATTTCCCAGTTTCCCAATTGGGAAATTGCCGAAAAAAAATATATATGCCTTCTGCTACATGGAGTGGTTTTTCTAACCAGTTTGAAGCAGGCACCGATGTCAACAAAGCGATAATAAAATCAAAGAGTGCATTAAGTGGAGAAAATAGTCACGAAATCGTGGTGGTATTTCGGTTGCAAAATCCATAGCCATAGCCACCGAAATACAGGCGGGTTTAGCTGCAGCCAAGGACTTTTCCTTGAGTCTTTGTCGCTTCATCGATTTTAAGCTCATTAAAATAAATCCATAAACATGGGCAAAGAGCCTTGGACTGCGTCTTAATCAGATGAATGTTGGGCTCGCTTCATTGACAAATTTTAGTGACACACTAAACGCTCTTTGGTTTCGAGCTTCTGTTTTTAATTAATTGCTAAACATAATGGTTACTTTTCGCACCTTCACTTGGCAACAGCGGTGGACCCTTTCTCAGGCTCAGGTACGGCACGGATATTTGGATAGTTTTTGAGCCGCAGATACTTTGGGCTGACCCGCGCTCACCGAATGCTAAACACAAACTGATCGCACCTGGCTGCGGAACTAACGAAAAGAGGCCCGCAGCACTCCAAACAAACCTAATGGAAAATAAAACGAAAACGACTTCAGGCCAAACTATAGTATGTATATCGAATCGCGGCGTTGGCTAGTTGGGATCCGAAAGATCTCTCGGAAACTAGCTGCTGAGCCGGTGCAGCGGGGCGAGAGCGAGACTCGAGCAGTGACACACACGAACCCGGGCCAAACCTGGCCAGCAATGATCAGGGGGTTTCCCCTCACCTGGCCCCTCGGTCAGGGGTTGGACAACTACTGTGCGATGTGTTCTCACTCTAAGTAAACGATCTCCGCTTAGTAGCTTTGCTCTCGACTCATCTCATCCGCTTCTAAGAGACGCTGCACTTGGCAAATGATGCAACCGCAACTGCAACTCCAACCAGAAATTGAATTCAATTCCCTACGCGTTGCGCATACGCACTGTGTGCACCCGCATTAAGGAAATCATTCAGCCAAAGGGGGTGGGAGAGGGGGTGGGTTATCACAGCCCTGCCATTAATGCCAGCGAACCGGATCGGCGCATGGGTTGGCAGGTATGATGGGTGGGTGTAACGGCGAAAAATGGAAAAGTAAGCCTGCTTTATGGCACACACATAAATCTCCATTGCGCGCCGACCATTAATTAGACGCAGACGGACCTTGTTAGTTACAGTTGTTGCTCAGCGGATGAATTTGAATCCGAATCCGAATCGGACTCGCAGCGGAGAAGCATGGCCAGAAAGAGGAGCTGGCGACAATTTGACAATGGCATTGACATCGAAACATCGTCGGAGCAGCGGACGGAGTAGCAGTTACTTTATTGGCCAGCTTTATTTTCTGCCAGGGCTGCGGCTAATTGGACTAATCGAAGTCTGGCCAAGACAAGATGGTAAAGAGGAGTAACAGCATCCATCAGTCGTTGGCCTGACCTTTGGCCAACTCGCCTGACCCTCTGCTTGAAGATTGGCAAAAAATGATCTTTAATTTTTTGGGATTTGTATTTTAATTATTAAAATATTTGGAGCCCGCAAAATAAACCGTATTCTCTATTTCTTTTCGTTTATTATATTAAATAAAATGAATTAATTACCATAAAGTATAGACATCAATGTGTTTAAAATCATAGATTTATGGTTTTGAGAAGGCTCTAGGAATATCAAAAATATTAGAAAGGAATGCTTTTGGAAAGTAATCGGATCCTCTTGCCAAACCCCACAAAAATATGCCTACTTATTCAAAACCAAAACCAAATTGCTCCACATGAAGTATAGAAATGGGTTTAAATTCAAAATTTAGCATGACAAAGACGTTTTAAGATTACGAAATCATATTTTTATGGAATCTAGAAGGAGGAAGGAGCAACAGAACCAGCTTATAACGCTTTGTGGGCTAGTCAATGGCTGTAGCCATAGGCAGACTCTTTTAAAATGCACAAATCATTTGTAACTGGGCGACTGGCACACGTCTCACGCGTGAGTCTTGGCCTGGTCAACAAACCCCGAGCGCTTTGAACTTGAACTGGCCTCAGCACCTCTCATTTTTCTCAGCTGTTTCTCAGCTATTTATGCAAATGTGAAGCCAAAAACAAATGGACGATATTATCGAACTTGTTTATATTGATTTTGGGCGATCGTTAAGAGCGCATCCGACACAATAAACTTGGCGACAAGACGGGCCCAGTCAAGTGACTCGGCAAACTGACACATTTCTGCCCAGTCATGCGTGGTGGCTACCAGGGCCCACCATTGATGGAACGCCTCGGTCCGTCTCTCCGAAACTTTGGCCGTAATTACAGACTTCCGCCTTTGAACAGTTTCGCCAGCCCCACCCAAGAGGCGAGGCTCTAAAGAAGCTGCTGGGGGATGGGGCATGGGTGCTGATGAGACGCCAGAGGCGCCACAATGTATCCCGTTACAGGTTACAGGGCCATAAAGCGCCATAAACGCCTCTCGCGACGGCAAGGGCAAATTATAATGCATACGGACACGTAGTAGCCGATCCACCAGCCGCCGGCTAATTGGACGTGCCCGGCCTGGCTGCCCCCTGCTCCTGCTCCTCCTGCTATTCCTGCTGCTGCTGCTGCGGCTTAAAAGTGGGCGTAACATAACAATTGTGGGCGATTTGCATACAATTTGGTGCTCGAATGGCCAGCAAACTGGCGACGAAATGTTGCCACGTCACTGGTGTTGTTGCTGCTTTGTTGGCCGCCTAATAAGCCAACATGAATGCCTGGGCTGCTGCTGCTTTCCAAACCTTTTGTCCCGCTGACAGCAACCCTGACAGACGCCACAACAAACCTATCAGCGGCCAGGCAGACGGACTGACCAGTGTCAAGGTTTTTTTTGTGTGTGTTTTTTGCTAATCTAAGGCCCTCTGACTAGCAGTTTAAATGCGGAAAAACTGCAGTGGTAACACAAAGCCAAAAGGAAGCAGGCAGACAATGCCCGCACAGCAACATGTTGCTGCAGCACTTGTTGCGCGCGCCCACACAGCAGCCGCAGGAAAAAGAACAGCAGCAGCAGCAGCACAGGAGGAGCAACAGCAGCAACAGCAGCAGCCACAGCAGCAGAGGTTTGGCGTCACTTGCCATTGTTGCCGCAAAAGGAAAGCGTATAAAACAGGATGTTTCGCCAAACATTCGCCCAGAACAATTTCACATTCGTCCGGGCAACAAGTGTGTGTGCAAGAGTGCGAGTGGGCACCCCAAAAAAACAGTTTTATCCGATTTTGACCTCATCCTAGATCCCAGAGTTTATAAAGGTGAGTTTTGTGAAGAGATTTGTCTTAAAGATTTCCCAGCAAAAGGCAAACAAGTTAATGGAAAAGTTGCCTACACTCAAGTTTTGGTTACAAACAAAGTAGAATCATTAAAGTCTTCAAGTTATACTTGAATTTTAACAATTTAAATCCCAATTTGTTATAGTACATATATTTATTAAGCCATTGGCAAACAATAAGGTAAATAGCAAACAATAAGGTAAATAGCTTATTACCTTCTCTTTATTTAGTTTTGTTTAAAGTGAAATTTCAGAAAAATTAAACCATTTATAAAGAATTTGTAGTTTTTTTCTATTGTGTTTGCAAATGTTGGTAATTTTTATAAAGAAAGCTAACAACAATTTGGGTTTTAGGTACAAAGACTTTATTATTTCTCAATATCCTTTCTTTTTTATTTAAATTTTAATAAAAAAAACCTATTCCCCAGTATATTTATTTTGTTTTAATGCGTTGAGTTAATGTGTTTATTTTATGCCAAATGATGGTTCCATAAAATTTGCTTTCAACTGAAATATTACCTAAAATTTGTCCAAAAGTACTTTTAAAATATCAGTAAAAATATAAAAATTTATGTATTTTCTTGTGAAACCCCTATAAAATTATTTTAAAGAGATTTTTGTATAGTTTTTTCTACTTTTTATTTTTGGAAACAGAGGCTTAATATTATTTTTGCATTTTAAAATATGTTTTACCTTCACAGAAAGGGTTTTAACAATTTTACGAGCTATTTAAATTAGCATTTTCGATTAGAAGAAATGGAGAAACCCGGACTACTTTTAATTATTAATACAATATAATTTAAACAGTAATTTGTAGCTTATAAATAAAAGGTAACAAAAAAACATTAGATAATTGCCCTAATTTCATAAGTTTATATTTAAAATCAATCATTTCAGCTTTCTGCCATTCTGCTTGTCTTGTTTCTGATTTATTGCAACTATAATTAGAAATTAGAATCCCCAGCTTACATGTTTTTTTATAATTCACTTACCGTAAACTCCCAAAATTAAATATAATTCAGTAATCCCGCAATTGTGGTAATTTTTAATTGGCTAAAATCTGATGCTGCCAACTAATTCGGCTTTGTCAACTTTTCGGCACACGTCGCCCCCACAAAAAAAAAAAGGAAATCGGATAAGCCCCGGTGCAAACCCACCGAGGAAATAGTTTTCCTCGAACAAAAACAAGAACCACCATTTCGGTTAATGAAGGCAAATTGAAATATTTATGACGGCACTTCTGGGGTCGAGGGGCGATAGTGTCGGAGCAGCCGAGCGGCGCTAGATTTTCATTTGCATTCGCTGGGAAAACCCATGTTGGTTGGACACTCACAGGTGTGAACGGCAGGTGCTCAAGAGGAACCTTAGGGCGGCGAGGTGTGTGTGTGTGCAGCATTTTTGATTTATCGCTGACAATGGCTCCATTTCCCGGACAAGTGAAATGCCTCGCGCCATCATTTGTCTCTGGAATTGTCTCAGTTGCCGCCTCGACCTCTGACAAATGATATTTAAATGCCCAGCAAGGATAATCCAGGATCTGGTGTTGCCAGGGGAGCCAGGGAGCTACTTCAAACGTATCAAGCATATCGCATATGCAAATCAGGTTACCCGAAATTCAGGGGCCTCCCCATCATCTTCCCTCGTTGGATGCTGCGATGGCTAAGCGAATTAACGAGTGTGTTATTGATACCATCACTCCCCCTGGCTGCCCCCCCTGTGTTCGAGCCCGAAATAAACAAGTCTCTGGTGTACTCATATTTGTGAATATTAAATGCACATTTCGGCATCACAAATCAATCAGGCATTTGGCAATTGTTGTCTACCCACTTCAAATCCGCTGACTCCTTGCCCGACTCCAGCTGGAGAGGCTGTCGGCTGTCATAATTCCCCCCAGAAGTACAAAGTATGTATGGGGGCATTGCAACACATCCAGTTGGAGCCCATATATTAAGCGACGCCTGACTAGTTGCCTCTTTATGGCACCCTTGAGTGCCATGGGGAATGTTGCAACCTCCCAGCTTCATAGATGCAACCACTAAAGAAGACCAACAAACTGCACTCGGCAAAGTGCAGGCCCGGCAGAGCCATTAAACTCTCAGATTTCGTATTCAAATCCAAAAGACAAATTCGCACTTTTTGAATGAAGCCCTGATTGCCAGCAACATCAAATTAAGCGAGTACCGACGAATGTATGTTAATGCTCGGCGTGGTTGCGAAGTCCAAGTCTCTGTCTGCCGAGCCGCTTGGTCTTGGAGGTCAAGTTTTTGTCATGAGTTGTCTGGGCAAGTTTTTAATTTTATCCCCCCATCCAAAATCACTCAAAAAAGCTGAAAAAGAAGAAGAAGTGCTAATTTGCCACTGTTTGCGAGTTTGGAGAAATCCCTACTTGTTGATGGCTTGGCATCTCTCCTGCAACCTGTTGCAGATGGCACTCGGCGGATCAGAGTGTCATAAGCAGCAGGCTCATGCTCTTGCCGGAATCAAGAACCCAGCAACGTCACCGTCACCGTATCCAAAAGCCATAATCATTTGCATCTCTAATGGTGCTGCTGTGTCGTCGTCGCCGTAGTCCGGACATCATACATCAACTGCCCCCATACCACACACCCCACACCCACTCCAGTTCCAGCTTCAGCTCCTGCTCCTTGAACAAGTGTTAATGCCTGTAAACCTGGCTGCTGTTTGGGTTATATGGCAATGTGGGTGGGGGTGGGTGCACTCAGAAAACCATTTGTTCTAGAACCCTAAAATCCATAATTTTTAATAGATTCAAAATTGTTCCAGGACATTGAACTTTTCTAAGAAGTTTTTAAAATTTCAAGGAGTAGAAAGTAGATTGTTATTAGAGTTAATAAATTTATGCAAAAGTTGTATAATTTTTCCAATTTCGTTTCCCCAAATAAAACTCTTTTCAGAAACTAAATTTGTTAACGTTTTTTTTTATATTTGGTTTATTTTTTAATACCCTTGCAGGGAGGGAATTATAATTTTAGGGGATGAAGGAGTCATTTGCGACCCTATATATCATATCATATCAAATTTCCGAATTGAAATTAATTAATTTTTGGCTGAGTTATAATAAATAAACTTTCCCAAAAGCACAAATTTTTTGGTTTAATTTTTCTCTCAGTGTGGCGCGTGGTTCCTGTGGCCCATAATGCGGCTGGTTAAGTTTTTACGCGCTGCTCTGTCGGATTTGGCCATAAATATCATGATGGTTAATTAGCAGGACACTTTGTCTGCAGCTTGGCCAAGAGGGGGTGGTTTGGTGGAAAGGCCAAGCCAAGCCCAAGTCTACGGTTACCCTAAGTAAAATGAACGCGTTAATGTGATTAAAACTTGCAATAGATTGTCCTTGGCGGCGGCATCTCATAATTATCCTTTATTTCCTTGCAGATGGGCATTGCCTTGATGTTCCTGCTGGCCCTGTACCAGATGCAGTCGGCCATCCACAGCGAGATCATTGAGACGCCCTCGTATGGCGGCAACTCGCTGCTGGAAACGGACAACGGGGACAACGGTCTCAGTACCCCGCAGGCACCGCAGGACAATGACCTTATGAATGCCGTACTGAGCAGCGATCAGCCCGAAAAGGCGGAGCTGGAGTTCCGGCATCCCATCTCGGTGATTGGCATCGATTACACCAAGAATGCGGTGCTTCTGCGCTTCCGGAAGCCGCGCTACAAGTTCGATCCGGAGCTGGAGGCAAAGCGGAGGTCCTTGGCCGACAATTTCATGCACTTTGGGAAGCGGCAAGCGGAGCAGTTGCCTCCGGAGGGCACATTCGACACCTCCGATGAGCACGATGGCATGGAGAAGCGATCGGGCATGGATCGTTATGGCAGAGATCCCAAGCAGGACTTTATGCGCTTTGGCCGGGATCCCAAACAGGATTTTATGCGCTTTGGCAGGGATCCTAAACAGGACTTTATGCGCTTCGGCAGGGATCCTAAACAGGACTTTATGCGCTTTGGCAGGGACCCCAAGCAGGACTTTATGCGCTTCGGACGCAATCCCTCGGACTTCATGAGGTTCGGCCGAGATCCCAAGCAGGATTTCATGCGCTTCGGTCGCTCTCCTGCCGAGGATTTCATGAGATTCGGCCGACCGGACAACTTCATTCGCTTCGGACGCAATCCCCACGAGGAGCTGCGCAGTGTGAAGCAGGACTTTATGCGCTTCGGGCGTCCCGATAACTTTATGCGATTTGGACGCTCTGCCCCGCCGCAGCTGGACTCGAACTTTATTCGTTTTGGCAAGAGCGTTAAGGCCGCAGTTCCCGAATCCAAGGGGACCAAGTCGGAGCAGCCTGGCGAGAGCAATTCCGTGGACAAGGCCGTGACAGAGCTGTTCAAGAAACAGGATCAGCAGGGGAAAGGCGGCGAACAGACCTCCACCTCGACGGATGAGGGAAGCGCAGAGCAGGAACAGTTCTTTGGCCAGTGAAGAAATGGGTCCTCCGTGGCGGCGAATCCTTGTAAATAGAAGATATTGACACGACTCGAATCGTAACTGATATACGTATACTCCCTTCCCCCCACACGAACTCCTGATAGATTATGAATTTTTAATGGGGCTGGATTAAAAATTCACCACGCTTTGATCTGATCATACCAAAAAAATCTAACTTTATCTATTAATAAATGTATACTTAGTGTAAAAACGAAATGCATTGAAAAAACGATGTGAAAAAATTCTTTTTTTGCCAAATTTCCAAATAAAAATTGCTCAATGGTAATTTGAGTTGTTATTTAGTTTTAAAATGGTAATAATATAGCGCAATGGTAAGTTGGAATGGAGTTTTTCACTGTATTTAATATTAAATATTTAAAAACAAATTTATTATTGAAACAAGAAAGAAACTTCCTTCCAAAATTAAATAAAACAATTAAAACCGAAATTTTGTAATAACAATAAGTTGCCAAATCTCAAAATTGATGAAAATATGTTGTCTGATTGTTCCTATGGCAGCTATAGGATATAGTTGTCCGATTTTCATGGAATTAAAACCGAAATTCGAAAATAATATTAAATCGTTTTGGATTTGGCGATTGGGCAGCATTGCGTTTTCGCGCCCCTTTTTTGTTCTTTTTTTAACAGTGTGGCAAGCTGAATCTGATTGGAGTAAGCAGTGCAAGCAGTTTTCCAGTGTTTTTTAGGGAGAAAGTAAAATTTTCATCTGGCAACACTAATTATTATGTTTATTAAAACCGTTTATACGTTTTTATAACATTTAATAACAATAGTAATCTGATTTTTCCAATAATATTTATAATCTCAAGTGGAAAGGTTGAGTCAGCCGGCGGTAAACATTGCGCACGGACTTCGGACGGCGCTACGTATCAGCTGGTCGGTCAAAGTCCAACTTGTTGCACCGATCTTATTTTGTAAACACAACAACACGTATATATTTATTTATACATAAACGAAAGTTGTGCACTTTTCCTGCTCTACGAAAAACGGTTATTTTTGGCCAGAAACGTAATGTCGGCTCTTCTGAAAATGCACAGAGGTGAGTCCTTGAAAGGAGCCGAGTCAAAGCCCAATCAATCCCAATTTCGGGAATTACATAACCGATCTGATGGATGCCGAGACTCTGCAATAAAAGTATCTCGCGGCGGAGATAGCGCTTGACCTGTGTGCTGATTACTCAATATGTTCTTCTCCTGATCGCAGTCAGGCGGCTCTTTACGCCCGCCTTGGTGCGCAGCGTCTCGGAGGCAGCCAAGTATCCCAGGATCACCACACACTACACGCTGAATCCCCGCGAGAAGGATGAGCGGTGGACAGAGGTGGACATGGAGCGGTGCATAGAGGAGGTGGATCTGGTCATCGTGGGCGGCGGACCGGCTGGCATGTCGGCGGCCATTCGTGCCAAGCAGCTGGCAGCGAAAAAGGATCAGGTTAGTCTTGGCCACGTCTACAGTCTGGGCTTTAATAATGCCTCGATTTGAAGGAAATTCGCGTCTGCGTTGTGGAAAAATCTGCCGAGGTGGGCGGTCACATTCTCTCTGGAGCCGTCATCGATCCTATTTCGTTGAACGAACTCATCCCCGACTGGCAAGAGCAGGGCGCTCCGCTTAACACGCCCGTGACCAAGGACACCTTCTCCTTCCTCACCGGTAGCGGACGCATCTCCATTCCCGTCTTCAAGGGCTGGCCCATGGACAATCACGGCAACTATGTGGTGCGCTTGGGTCACCTGGTCAAGTGGCTAGGCGATCAGGCGGAAGCCCTGGGCGTGGAGATCTATCCCGGTTGCGCTGCTTCCGAGGTGCTCTTCCACGAGGATGGCAGCGTGAAAGGCATCGCCACCAATGATGTGGGCATTGCCAAGAGCGGAGCGCCAAAGGACACCTTTGCACGCGGCATGGAGCTGCACGCAAAGACCACCATCTTCGCCGAGGGCTGTCGCGGTCATCTGACCAAGCAGATAATGCAGAAGTTTGGCCTGAACGAAGGTAGCGAGCCGCAGGCCTATGGAATCGGTCTGAAGGAGGTCTGGGAAATTGACGCCGAGAAGCACCAGTGAGTAGCCACAAAAGATTGTCAAGAAAACGGTTTTTAGTATTCCTTTTTCGCAGACCCGGTTTGGTGGAGCACACCATTGGCTGGCCCTTGGACCGCTTCACCTATGGCGGCTCCTTCTTGTACCATTTGAACGAACCGACGCCCACCATCGCTGTGGGCTTTGTGGTTGGTCTGAACTACAAGAACCCATGGCTCAGTCCCTTCCAGGAGTTCCAGCGCTTCAAGACGCACCCCAAGGTGCGTCATGTCTTTGAGGGCGCCACCCGCATTGCCTATGGAGCACGTGCCATCAACGAGGGCGGCTTCCAGAGCCTGCCGCAGAAGCTGTCGTTCCCTGGAGGTTGTCTGGTGGGCTGCAGCGCTGGTTTTTTGAACGTGCCCCGCATCAAGGGCTCCCACTATGCCATGAAGAGCGGTATGCTGGCTGCGGAGAGTGCCTTCGAGGCCATAAACGCGGACACACAGTCGACGGCGGGCGTGGAACCCACCAGCTATGCGGAGAAGTAAGTAAAAGTCTTGTAAAAGTTTAAGAAAAGTTCTAACAAACCTTTTATAACGTAGAATCAAGGATTCCTTTGTGTGGAAGGACCTGTATAGCGTGCGCAATGTCCACCCCTCGTTCCACAATCCCTTGGGCCTGTACGGCGGCTTGGTGCTCAGCGGTTTCTCCATCTTCATGGGCGGCCGCGAGCCATGGACCCTGAAGCATGGTCCCCAGGATCACGAGTCCCTGCAGCCTGCTAGCTCCAGTCAACCCATTGTATACCCCAAGCCCGATGGCAAGATCTCCTTTGATCTGCTCTCATCGGTGGCGCTGACGGGCACCAATCACGAGGGCGATCAGCCGGCTCATCTGACGCTGAAGGATGACCGCATACCCGTGGACCACAATCTGGCGCTGTACGAGGGCCCCGAGCAGCGCTTCTGTCCCGCCGGCGTCTACGAGTACGTGCCCAACGAGGAGGGCGGCAACCTGAAGCTGCAGATTAACGCCCAGAACTGCATCCATTGCAAGACCTGTGATATCAAGGATCCTAAGCAGAACATCAACTGGGTGGTGCCCGAGGGCGGCGGTGGCCCCGCCTACAACGGCATGTAATGGGGGATCCGAACAAACGATGTTGATCGCCAAGCCAATATATTGTGTACCGCAATTGCATTTCGTTAGTCTGTAAACTTGAAAATTGTACATTGGAATTTAAGCTCAAAGTTGCAATAAAATTGATAGAGAGAAACCACACGGAGATCGTTCAGTTTGCCAAAAAGGTTTTATTTAAAATGTTCTACTATCATTTGCTAGGTTTTGTCCTTGCTTTCTCTGTTTAAAACACCAACTTAATAGGTAAATATTGAATCCACAATTTGTCCAAAACCTTTCATATTCAGTGCACGGATAAAACTTGTTTCTCTTTATATATATATATGTAAGTATATATAGTATTTCTCACACATATATGTACATGCGTGTATATAATGTACTAACTTGTTTTTCACCAAAACGGTTGCATGTCTTAGCCTAGAGTTACGATTCAGTTTGTGTATATATTTTTATTTGAACAGACACATCGATGGATACACTTATTGGGTGGCCCTCTGTGGCCTCCGTGCAGATCGATCCTCCAGTTAATCCTATCTAGAGCTTAGCTAGCTGAACGCGGAATCGGTATTATCTATATCGTGAGTGAGTTCATGCACAAGTCTTTGAATAACTATTCATATGATGCGCGTGGAGGGAGTGCCGTGCCACATAAATCCATTACAACAGTGCTTTAGGTTTAACATTTTATGTAGGTATTTAGTATATATAACTTTAGGCTAAAGGTACAGCGATTACCAATTTACATGTCCGTCCGAACCGAATCCGACTTGTGGCCTACGCCGTGCACACACTAGTTCTGTGCTGTGAGTGGTCCCTGTGACCGTAGGACGTCTTGGAGACAGTCAACTGTACAGTGCGTCGATCAAGTAAATATATATATATATATATTATGTATCATTATCCTATCTGTTTACTATGCTATAGGGTTCGCCTCCTCTTGCCAGACCAATTCGAAATTTGGTATCAGCTTGCCAACGCCTTTCCGTTTGTACATTACGTGCTGCTGCTTGGGTTCTGCTCTCGGTTGGGGCTAATATCAATTATCTACGCTTAATTAAGTAGCACAATTAACACCTGTATTGAAATTTTTCACCATCAAGTTGTTCGTTATCATTATCATTTGCAATTTACGTACTTTTCGTACAACATTCAGTTATATCTTCAAAGATCTGCTTGTTCATCGTCAAAAAGAGGCACTGTTTTTAAGGCAACACTACACAGTGAAGTTATATACCAGGATCTATGTATGTACAATCAACTAAGGAAGGCTTTAAATCAAAACTGAGAAGACTTGGGAAGATTCGAAAGGTTTGTTTTTCGCAAATTATATGAAAATCAGTTAGGGGGAGGTCACAACATTCAAGTGTGCAACAAATATATATCATATATAGTACTTATATACCCACAAATATTCACATTTAACACATATTTACATATAATATATCTATATATATATATAACCAACTCTGACTGGAGAGGATTTAAGCAACTCTTCCTGGGGGGTGCTTGCTCTCGGCTCTAGTTGCTTAGCTTAGCATACAGTTTATCGTAAATATATATCCTATATATGGCTAGAAAATATCATTCACGTGCTGATCTATATGTGGTAGACATATATAATTTCGCTTTCGCCTCGTTCCGCTTCGATCTGCTTACATATGTAGGTGTGTTTCTTGTAAAGCTTGTTCAATGGGGAAACCTGTAGAGTGTAAGTTTGCTTATTGTTTATGCTCGTTCTGCACCTGCTTTTCTTTTACTTTGTTTTTTGTTTTTGGTTTTTTTTTGTGTGTTTAAATATGCACAGCTGAGATGCACTCGGTCGCGTCTCAAATACAAATATACATAAATATTTTACTCTTTTTCGCATTTCGCATTTCGCGCTGCTGTATAAAGTGCAACAGGTCATAAGAATGGCCACTGCAAATATTTGCCGCGGCGCATTCACCTCTCTTAGTCAAATATTGAGAATATATGTATATATTGGGCAATTGACATTGACACAGACACGCCACGCCCCCTTCGAGGCCTGTTCAAACAGAAAACAAGAAATATACAGAAAACAAATAAAGATACATTTTGTATATTTACGAAATGAAAAATAAACGATAATTTCTTGAATAATTTTATTTAAATTATATTTTTGTTGAGTTGTTGTTGTTGTTGTTGCGATTGTTGTTGTTGTTGTTGTTGTTTTACAAACTGCATTTGCATTAAGATAATTGTAAAAAATACAAAAGAACTTAGGCACAAATAGAATTTGAAGCATTTTTCAAATTGAATAGAAATCCACTTTAAACGTAAATTACAAATTATGACTTCGTTTCGCTTAAGAGATGAAGAGAAGAAGATGTGTTGTCTAATATTAAATAATAATTGCTTAAATCAAAGCTAAAAACATAATCATAAAGTGTATATATGTACTTTGCATATGAAAGAAGGGACAGGGACAAGAAAGGATCTACGTTAAAAATTGCACGAAATTACAAAAGAATTATGTTCGAACACTGAGTACATTTTGCGTGTGTTTATGTTTGCTTAGAATTTCTCAATTTTTTAGTTGACTTTGCTTGGTTTACGTATCTCCGTAATGCCTTACGCACTAAGTTTAAAACTTATGACACTAAAATCAAGTATTTACAGCATAAAGAGCTCGTTCTTATTCAACTTTTCATTAAACATGTTTGCTTTTTCTTTTTGTTTTGTTTTTTGTCTGCAGCTTTGTTTGTTGTTGTTTTTTTTTTTTACCTAAGATTAGATTTAACATTAAACTTTAACCATAGTTGCGTAACTGTAATTTTAATTTGTAATTTTAACTAAACTAAATCAGCTCAACACTCTAAACAACTTAATGCAAGCTCCTCAGTGTCCACATCCTGCGCTTCTGAATGATTCGCCGCAGGATCTGCCTTTTGCATTTTATAAGTTAAAATTATAACTATTACCATAGGTGTGTGTGTGTGTGGGGTGTGTAATCGTAATTCACAATAACTATAGATATGACACTGTCACTGTTTGCTTAAACCGAAAACAAAACAAAGCTCCCCTCTGTCTCGGCATCCTCGTCCTTCCAGCTAACTCCCCTCGAAACTATTGCACTGGTGTGGGTCTGGGATCGATGGCTACTACGGATGCTGCTGCGACCCATAGGCCACGGCCAGCTGCTGGCCATAACAGTCGTAGCCCGTAGCTTGCAGGAGGCCATAGGAGCTGCTGCTACGCGAATGTGAATGCGAATGCAACAGATCCTTGCGCGGCGGTGGCGGCATCATGACCAGGTCGTCGCAGTCTGCTGGCTTCTTGTTGCTGCTGTTGGTGTTGGCGCTGCAGCTGGTCTGGTGGTTGTTGTTGTTGTTGTTGGTGTGATGTGGCTTGTAGTGGCTGCTGGTGCCGACACCACGTGCCGGCTATGTGCCCCATCCGCCCGATATTCTCGGCCGTTTGTGGTTGGGTGCATCATAGTCGCCCATCTGCTGTTGTTGCTGTTGCTGCTGCTGTTGGTGTTGCTGCTGTTGTTGTTGCTGCTGCTGCTGCTGCACAGACACGGCGGCGAGACGCACATCCTGATCGCTGCTCGGCGCACCTGCATTAAGGATAATGAAGTCTGTTAAGCTATTAGTTTGATTTGCTCAAAGGTCGCGTGTGTATGACAAAGGCAGGCAGCAAGGCGGACGGTTTGTTATTCTTTTTATTTTCTGTTTGGGCATTCAGGCGGGGCCAGGACACAAGGACATTCATTCAGTGCCTGGCCCCTGGGTGAGTGTGACTTGTGTGGGTGTGTGTGTTTTATGTGAGTGTGTTTTCTTTGGTTAGCAAGGAAATCGCATCGTTTTGTGGTGGTGGTGGTGGGGTTAGTGGAGGAAAATCAAAAACAAAGGCCAGGCAAAAACCAAAAAAAGAATCACAGAACTCGAAAATATCCCCCAGTAAATGGTAAACAGCAAACAGAAGAGAGAGAAATCAACTTTCCCCCGATTTTCACCTAAGAAAAACTGAGAAATCTTTAACTAGAATTTTGCTAGATTTTCATTTCATTTTTGTTTCGATGTTTTTTGTTGTTTTTTTATGCGTATTTATAGGTGTTGGTATGTATGTTGGTATGTGTGATGTGTGTGGGTGTGTGTTGTATGTATTTTGATTTTATTTTCGTTTGTTTTTTTGGCCAATTTACCGGCAAAATTCCATCTAGGATTATGTCCCATTAGCGCGCGGTACGGATATCCTTCATACTTATCATGCCCTATTTTTATTTGTTGGTTGTTGTTGTCGTTTTGTTGTCGTTGGGGGGGTTAATGCAAAAAGAAGACACAATCGCATTATATGTATTATTAACAAATATTAGATTGGCAGAGAGAGAGAGAGTGGTAAGTAAGTAAAAAGGTTGAACAATAATCTGGCCACGCGGCGTATGCGTAATTTCACAGATTAAGTATACGCCCCGCTGGCCACTGCAGTTGAATTAATTAATTAACAGAGAAATAAAACATGCCGCAACTGTGGATCTTTTTTTTTTAACAATTTTTCTTTCAACAAATTAGTAGACAAAACGGCAGCAATTTTCAAGCGGAAATCCTTCAGAAATAAAACGTATAAACGGAGCGAAAAGATACAAAAAAAGGGAAAAAAGAAGGTGCGAAAAATCAAGTAGAAAGTTGACGCCTACCTGGTGTGGGTGTGATGTGACCCGTGGACGAGGGCCTCGAGTTGGGCATGACCAGGTGCTGCTGCTGCGCATGGCTCAGCACGCTCAGATTGGTCGCCTGCTCCACGTTGCCATTGCTGCCACCAGAACCGGCGCCTCCTCCGCCACCACCGCCGCCCGGTCCCGATGGACCTCCTGCCAGGACACCGACATTGTTCAAGTGCGTAATGACATTGGCGCCGGACGAATTACCGCCTCCTCCTCCGCCTCCGGCGCCGCCACCGCCGTTGGCCGAGGCATTGCTGCTGGTGCTGCTGCTAGAGCCGCCGCTGCCCGTGGAGCCGTTACTATTCTGCTGATGGCCACTGGAGGAGAGATCGCGCGGCGGCGATTGCGGCTCCGCCTTCACCTTAATGGAGACGGGTGAGGTGGCGGGCGGCGGCGTGCTATTCGAGACAGCCAGGTGCGAGAGACTAAAGAAATTACAATTATGGATTGTCCCCTTGACTTTGTCTTGACTTTAATGCTCACCTAGAGTGCGGCACCAGGCCCTGATGCCAATTGCTGAGGCTCATGATATCCGCACTGCCCATGACCCCAGAGGAGGAGAAGTCCTGCGCCCCAAAGGAGTAGCTCGTGAGGGCGGGTATCGGCGTCTGTAGCGTGACAACGGGCGTGTTTAGCGAAGCCTGGCTCTGCCGTTGCTGAAAAAAAACGAGATAAAACCAGGCTATAGATCGAGATATCTGGAGATTAATGAGGATGTACTTACATCTGCATAGGCGACGTCATCGGGCGCGGACATATTGGTCTGTAGGGGAGCAATGGTCGGCGGTATGACGACCCTTAAATTGGAAGCTCGTCCATTCTGGCTGCCCGGCGACTGCTGCTTGATGGACAAATGGTGGGCTGCAAGGATATTGGAGGATTAGGATATTGAAAGACTTAAACCAAAAGGATGGAGTTAGAGGTTGGAGATGGAGGTGGTCAAGTGAGGGTAGGAGTAATGGTATAATGTTCATGTTTATGCCCACCTATGCCAGGACTGGGACCCGGACTCGGTGATCCCACAAGCGGCGAGTGTGAATGCGGATAGCCGTTTGACATCTCCAGCATGGAACCCGATGGATAGACTGATGGTCCAAAGAGAAGATAAGAATATTGAGTGAGGGTCGCACGAGATATGGATATATATTTATACATCTAAATACTACAAAAAAAACTTGGCACGCAGCTCGGTTAGATGGCGGTGAGTGTTGGTTAGTTGGGGTTAAAGAAATCAAAACAGAAACAGATTTAACTGAGGTTAAAAGGGTTAAGAATTTAGAGTTAAAAGTAAAGAAAACTTTAAGCAATTCATGCAAATCAAGTAAGAACTCAGGAAAAAATAAAGAAATGTTAATTCAAAATATAAATTATATATCCTGAGTGCATTTTAAACGAAATTCAGAATCAAAAAAACAGAAACAGAAACCAACAATAGATAGATAGAAATGTGTGTGTGCACCCGAGGCTAGACACCGTACTAACTTATCAGGGACATCCCACCTGAATCCGTCTCCGAACTCGATGGACGTGGGCTGATGGTGTGCGACATCTGGGGGCTGGCCTGCAGCAGATTATCGCCATAGGAGCCCGGCACGGGGACGGAAACGGGCAGCGTATAGCTGCTATTTGGCAGCTGGCGAGGCGCACCCGCACCACCAATGGCCATCTGATTGCGCTGCATCATATTCTGGAACTCTTCGTCGATTTTGTTGTACTTGGCCTCCGTTCGCGGTGTCAAAGTGTAGTCCGTTTCGGCTTCAGGTGAGTCCGGCGACATGACGCCGTTCTTGTTCTCCTTCTACAGGGAGATAGATAGAAGGAAAAGAGACCCGATGAGTGACGTGATAATTGCCCAAGGCCTTCTCCTTTCGGCCCAATTGATGCTTTGTTCCGCTAAATTATGTAAATGTAAATCCTGTCCTATGCCTCTACTCCCCCCTTCGGGCTTCCCAGCTTTAATTCCTGCCTCCTTTTCCCGCTCAGTCGACGGCATTAACATTACAAAACCATTTACACGAGCGGAGACAGCGACGCCGCATTAGAAATGCAAAATACTTTGGCGACATTTTTCCCTTAAATTTGCTGAATTTTCACCCGCTTTCCTTGCCTTTCCTGCGAGGGTAAATGTTTTGTCTGCTGCAGCAGTGGCTGTTGTTTGTTTAAAACTAAATTTAGATAACTTTTTTATTTATACTTTATGATGGGATTATTTTAGTAAAAGTTTTTAAATAAATACTTTAATATCTTTCAAGGAATTAGTAAATATATTTATTTAAATTTGAAGCCTTTAAAAAGTGTCTAACTCAAAGTTTGCAATAGCTTTAACTGCGACTTTAATAACTATCTTCAAGGAAATTTATATATAACTCAATTTAGGTCTTGAAGCTATCTTTTGACCTTCCACAGGAATAATATATCTCCCTTTAAAGCGCAAAGATATTCCTTAGTTCAGTTTCCGCCCTTCTATATCCTCATCCTACTTAGCGGCTGTGCATTTCAGGTCTCACTTGAATTTGCATAATGGCAGCTCTCTCTCAACCGGCTTTCCCCCCCCTGAATGCCCGGAAAAACTTACCTCAATAATGTTCTTGTTGGTGAGGGACTCGTGGGGCTCATTGTACTCGGTGTACTTGAGCAGGACGCGGTCCATGTCGGTGCTGGCATACTGGTAGAGCTTGTTGCTCGACGAGAAGATGATCAGGGCGATCTCGCAGTCGCAGAGCACGGACAGCTCGTAGGCCTTCTTCATGACGCCGAACTTGCGCTTGTTGAAGGTCACCTGATAGGGAGAAGAAGAGAAACACCGGAAACGGATCCGTTAGCGGAAGTGGTAGTGATGGCAGCGGAAGTGGAAGCACTGTTCAATTACGTTGTGCCCCCTGTTCAAATATTTATGCGCTTCGAAAATGTAATTAGAGGCACTAGCCACCTAGCCACCTATCCACCTAGCCCAAGTCCAAGTCCAAGCCCTGGCTAGCAGTTGGTAATGAATCGATTATGGCCAAGTCAAGGCCAAAGGGGCAGCACAATAAACAAGTTGTTACTGTTCCTGCGTGGCATGTTGTTGTTGTTGCTGGTGCTTTTACTGCCGTGTGATGACGCGTTTATGGCCGGGCCAAGACATCGCCTTAGCCAGAAAGGTGAGCAGTGAGCCAAACGCAGAACCTTGCGATGACACGACGGCGAGCGTGTTGTCGGTTCAAAAAAATGAAAATGGTAATGGAATGGTGAAGGGAAACCATTTCCGAGTGGAAAAAAATGATATAAAACAGCTGGGAAAGTCCGCCTTTGGGTTTTCCATAATTGATTCAATGGTTTTGTGGTTTATACAATTTGAACTTTAATTAAGGCAAAGGAACTTCTGAGTTCTTACAGTTGAAAAGTACTGATTTCCTTTAGAAATTAAATACATTTTAATTATCCTTTGCCTTGAGTAATTTAATCAATTTTAATTCCAATTAAAGGTTTAAATTTAAGATTTCTATTTTTATATATTGCCCTTGCCAAACTTTGCCAAATTCCTTTACTTTTAGCCTGTCAATTAATCAGTTAACCAATTAGCTTGTCAACTCCAATGAAGCAAATTCAATGAACAATAAGCCATTGGCGTTGGACATTTAATGAGGAAATGCTATCTCGTCGGGGATTGGATTACAATTTAATAGCCGTAAATCGATTCACCTTATCCTGGTCTTAATTAACGTGGAATTGCCTTGCATTATTGCCATGGCGAAGCTCTAAGCAGAACCAGAAACCTGAATGCCATGAATTCAAGGCTCCTTTCCGGTTCGTCCTGCTGCTGCTGGGCAAACACAATTGTTGCTACCTCAACCTCATTAATATTATGACATATTGAAAGGACTCGACACTCACCTGCCGATTGCGTTCATCGGTGATGCGTGATATTTGAATTTTCTTGCGACCCATGGCAACAGTGTTTGGCTCCTTGCGTTTATTCCGAAGATGCTGAGATGCTGCTCAGCTGGCTGACTGACTGACTGGTTCCTTTAGGATCCTCCTCCTCCTGTGTCACTCGTTTACGCTGGGATACACGCTCTTAGTTGCTTCTCTGCTCCTTCGGATTCATGTGGCAGACGAGGGGCATATTTAATGTGGTTCCTTGCTCCTTTATTGTGTGTTTGTTTTTTTTTTTCTCTCTTGGTTTTTGTATAAGTGGACGGCTTGTCAAAACGGCAAATTCTCCTTGTATATTGAGATGTTTGTATATACTACGTTATATAATTGGGTTTCCATATATATATATGTATATAAATTTTCCTCAGGTAACTGCAAAAAGAGATGAAAAAGAGATGGTGAGACAATGAGTGATTGACTGGCTCAATGGGCGGGAGTAATTAACCCATATGCAGCGGAGGCTCTGGCCATTTAACCCACTTAAGAGTGGCACGACTTCAAAAAGCTTTGCGGTCAACTTGCTCCATTGTCGCTCCACTGGCGCTGAAAGTTCAATGCACCGCTAATGAAGAGGACGCCAGGAGCAAGGATATAGACTATATTGGTGTATATATCCGCCCACAACAATGACCCATTTCATCGCTTGGCTTCGGTTAATTGCGATTGACCCCACGCATGATTAGATTCGCGCTCCTCCTGACAATGCTCCTGATGCTGGTAGCCCCTTGCCAAGGACCCTAGAATCCATCGCTTTGATGTCCTGCCAACAAAACACACACGCAAAAGAAGCAATAGGGAAGCGCCAGCCAGTTGGCTTTCAAACAGTTTTTTAAAGCGGAAACGGAAGCGGCACTCCAGAGATCCCGTTTCCCATTCCCCGGGCAACGGGCCAACAGCAACACTCAACTTTATCGACGGAAGCTGAGGCATCTCTCTGCCGCTTTTCCCCCCGCTTTTCCTCTAATTTTCCTACTGCGGCAGCGGCACGTGGCTGGCAAACGCGAGCCAGCAAAAACATCCTCGAGACCTCTCACTGTTTCCAAAAGCTGGGAAAAGTTTAAGCACTGAGAAAAGGAAGGATTCGAAATTTAAAATTCCTAAAACAGTAACTAGGAATTTTGAGTATAATTTAAAACAGAAATTTATCAAATTTAATATACTTGTTCTTTAATTTTTCTTTAATTTCCAGCATCTAATTTATTAATATTATTCAAATTATTCTTCCCAATTTTCTCTCTGTGCTTTTGGCAACGGAAATCGAGTCGGATAAATTTCATTTCTTCCTTGTTTCGTCTTCGTCTGCTACTTCTGCTGCTGCTTGTCCTCCGGCCAGGACTCTGGACAAAAACAACAACAATAATCAAAGCCTTGGCAACGCTGGGAAATGCTGGCTTGCTTTTCCGCCTCTTTCCCCCCAACCAACCCCCCTTTTCACAGCCACGACTCACGCAGCGACCTACGCAATATGCTTCAGCTTTCAGCTTTCATGCCAGCGGGTGAGCGGGGCTGGAAAATGGGTTGTGACAGGACCAAGGGGGCAGAGTGGGGTCTTAGCCTTGACGAATATGTGTGACAGCCAGCACAAATACACAAACACTCCCACACACACACACACACAGCGAGGACACACTCAACAAATTCGATACATTTTCCAGCTTTTCTGCCCTTTTTATTCCGGGAGGCGAGCGAGTGAGCCATGATTATGCGTGAGTTTTGTATTCGGTGACTTGAACATTCATTATTGATATGGAAAAGAAACGAAATGGAAGCGAGACTGACTGGGGACTGGGACAAGCTGGGCATAAGAAATGAATCGATAATGATATTGATGACGCCGCTGCCATTTGATGGGCAGGAAACCGAGAGAAATACTGGAGACACATTCATGGTGAACTCAACTTAAGGGAATTTCAGATTTAATGGCATGACCAGGAGGGACAACAAGTGTTGCTTCAAGTGCGGCACGCGCTATCCTCCTCCTCCTCCTCCTCCTCCTAGCCCAAATCAATAATTATTCGTTTAGTAATCAATATTAGATTTTGGTTAAAAAGCCGTCAGCCAACAGAACAAATTGCTAGGTTTTCTGTTTGTGTTTGAGCCTAAGCACTTGGCCTGTAATTAAGGGACACCTAATCCGCTTAGGACACACACTGGCACGTTCGATTGCCTTTCCAGAGGGATTATCTATCAAAATAAGCTGCCGATTGCCAGAATTAAGTCATGTTTTAGTCACTTGAGCTGCCTTTACTTAGTTTATTTTATTTAATTGTATTTGTATTGCGGATGCTTAGTGTGAGACGATGAGCTGGGCAGCGCACTTGAAGTGTGACTCATAAATAAAAACATGAATAATTAAAGACGCAAAGCGGCGGGCAAGTGACTCAAAATCAAACCACAAGGAAACTGAGCGTGTGTATCCGTATCTGTGGCCATCAATGCAGCAGTTGGGGGCATCATAAAAGGGATATAGCTGGAGAGATATTAGGGGCGATGTAGGTGGCTACAAGGATACAAGGCCATGTGGCAGACGGCAGCAGCGGGATGTCAAGTGCTTGAATTACAAATTTGTCCTTTTTCGTAGCATACTTATTAGCGTCTGCAATTGAATTATATTCACGCTGCTAACCTCTGCCCCTCGAGACAAATCGAGTGTTTTTTAAAGGCCATAAAAAAAAGGCAGAGCTTAAAGCAAGCTAATAAAACTGAACTAACATGGAATAAAGCTGGGGGTATGTCTATTTCTGGTATGTTTTATATTGAACCAAAAAGGGAATTGACAGTTTTTTATTAAGCAAGTCAAGTTCATGATGAAAGCTACTTTTTAGTAAGCAAATAAACCTCAACTAAGTCAATATAAATGCACATGTATTAAGCTTTACTTAGCTTACTAAGTAAACTAATTAAATAAATAGTAGATTTTCTATAAAAAAGATCCTTAGGGAGTTGTATTTTTAGCAGGATAATTTAACTGAAGTAATAAAAAGAAGATTAACTGAAAAAAACTGTGCAACTTATGACAATAATTTAAAGCTAAATTATATACAAAATATACCACAAAAAATCCTATTTATTTAAGAATAAAAAAGGTTGTAAGTCAAATTAATATAACACATAAAGTTTAAGGTTAAAAATATTTAAATTAATGTATAAGAAAAGCTACAAAAATGTGAAAAATCTGTAACAGGACATGAATTAATTACTAGCAGAATTTATAACGTCAAAAAAGGTAACAGAAAATCAACAAAATACCATAAAATATTCAGCTAGAAAACGTTTCTTCAATATTACTTGGAAATCTTTTATTTATATATATTTATGTTTATTATACATATCTTTTATATTTCTACTTAATTTCTGCATTAAGAGCTCCCCCCTTATACCCCCCATATAGTAACCCAGCTCCTTATTATCATCTCCCCCCCAAGTTTACCCCCTTCCAAAAGTTATCGTAAATCTGCATTCAGTGGCAGGAAGAAGTAGCATTCACCCGCAAAAGCGGTATCTAATCTGGCCAAGAATTTCAAGTTGCCAAAAAGAAAACAAAAAAAAAACTCTTTATAAATCAATTGGTCACGTCATTCACGGGGGATATATAGTATAGTAATGGGTTCTGTGTTTTTGTTTAGTCAAAAGCCACCACTTCAAGTGGTGCAGGTGTGGCAACAACAACAGCAAAAAAAAGGAAAACTAAAGAATCAAGAATGGCGGTGCAAATATTTGACTAATTGCTGGGTAAGGCAAGAAGGGCTAATCACCGTAACGGAAAAGGTGGCTGCGACACAAAGGACATACAATGTACGATTTCTAGACCCGAGGGCTGAAAGAACTTAACACGGTTTTCATTGCAACAATCAAGCAACCATTTGTGGCTGCGATTCTTAAGCCACACATTTCACTGGGTCAACGGCAAAAGCAAAGCACTCGAGAGGACTTGCAAGCGAAAAGGATATGTGTGAAGGGAAAGTCAGGCTGGCTGGCAGGAAGGAAGGAAGGATGTGTGTCAAGACATTTGTCTTGTGGCCGGGCAATTAAAACGAAGCAAACTGCCGCCACACGTTTTCACGTTTCTCCATTTAATTGGCCCAAAGAACGGGGCGACATCATTAGGCAAATGGCCAAGAACGAGTCCCATGCGTAGGAGCCACTCTCGGTTTCTCAGTTTCTCGGCTGATGAATCCCCCAGAATCCCTTCAGATTTTCCCCCTAATTGTTTTTTTGGGAAGAAAAATAAAACAAAGGCTGGGGCATTATTATCGATTTGATTTAAGTGAATCACTTTTTGCGGCTTTAAAAGGCAGAAAACTTGTTGCTTTTGCTGTTGCTGTGGCCGCCTTGATTGCTCGCAATTAGCATTTGTGTTGCCAACACTCTTAAATTTATGCAAATTTTAAACTTTTCCGTATTTTGGAGGAATGAACTCCGAACCGATTGTGCAAACCAGTTGTGTCGCCTCGAAAATGAGATGAAGCAGATCACCAGCCGCCAGAATGCAATCTCTCCTCACAGCAGCCGAAAGCCCAATTAGAAGGCCAGAGAGATTCCGATTCCCATTCCCATTCTGAATCTGATTCCGAGAGACCTTTCATAAATTCCGTTTTATGGCAGCTGCCCAAAAAAATTTCAAGTTTAAGAAACTCGGAATTTATCACCTGCCGCCTCATAATAATAATAATAATATTATAAATTCTTAAAGTTAATATCTTGAGTAATAGGAATGCCGCCTGTTCATGTTTCCTTTTTCATAGTTAGAACTTGGTTTTTGGGCAGGCTTCTATGGATTCACTTTCACTTCTAATTAGCCACAGAGAGATCTGTCAATGTCCCCCCCTCGACTTATTGTTGTTGATGTGCCGCAGTTAACGCAGCATTCCTGGGTCTCTGGTTATAAATCTTGACTTAATTAAAGACACGCGCGCGCGCTTTAAGATGCGCCAGCAACGCGTCATTTGGAGCTCCAACTGAGGCGGAACTTTCTGCTCGGAAATGGAGTTTAGAACTGTAAATTGCCGGCTATATAATGTGTGACATATTATCGGAAGAGTGTTGGCTTCGCTGACAGATGAGGTTTGAGTTGGTTAGGGGATTAAGTTGTATCTTTTTCTGGTTAAGATTTTTGTGGCTTTTAAGTTTATCTTTTAAAGGTAACAAAGTTAACTTGAAATTATCTCTTTCCCGAATTTTAATGCATTATTTTTGAATATTTAAATAGCATCTAAAGGGAATTTACAACCTCAGTTATTCTATTAAATGCTTTTCGATTGGAAACTATTTATTGTTAAAGTATTTATGGTTTCCTTACTTCTTAATGTTGAGGTATAATATAATTTAATACCCAATAATATAAATCCATAAAAGATATTCGTTCTTCGAAGAAATATTTACATTCGTTGCTAATCCTTTTAATATTTTTTGATAAATACAAATCTTGGAATTTAAGAATCATTTTCAGAACAATTCAGATAATCCCAATTATCAAATAAAAATATATATACATTTTTTAACTCTATCATAAATTTATTTCCAATAATTATGTGTTCCCCTTAATCTTGGGTACACTTCTTGTGTATAAAAAAAATTCTGCAAATATCTGAACACTTCGATTTCCGATTCTGCACTCGAGCCTCATATCTAACATTTTTTTTCATGCAGCCCGTTTTATCAACAATTTCAATTGCAGAGGCAGAAAAAAAGAAAGAAAAGAAATAAAGAAAAAACATTTCTATACCGAAATCCAAGGTTCTTTTTGCCCCGAAACACGCGTCTCATGTTAAGGTAGTCGAACAAATTTGAGTTCTCGGGCCCCGAGTCGTCGTATCTCTATCTTATCGCTACCAAAAAACTCGCACACACACACCCCGCCAACCCAAAGAGAGCCAAACAAAAACAGAAACAGTAAGAAATCATAATAATAATAATAATAATAATTATAATAGTGAACGGAGAGCGGCGGCAATAACCATAATTATCACAGATACTCGAGAGTCGCCACAAAAAAAAAAACACGGCAAAATGGCAAAAAGGGAACATTTATATTTTTTAATAACTACACCACTAACACAGTGAACTGAGCCGTGTTCACTGTACCTTGTGGAGTGTGTGCGCACACCTCCACATGCACACGTGTGATAAGAAAGACTCTCGCTCTCGTTCCTAGATAGTGGGCCGCAGCAGCGGCAAATAAAACAAAATTTGATTGCGAATTTTTTTTTTTATCAAGTCAAGACACACCAACAATAACAACAACAACAACAATGAGAGTAAGATTCAACAAGTTTTTTTTGTTGTTGAAAAATTTGCCAACAAATTATTTTGACTGTCTGATAAGATGAGGGTGTTGGTTGGGTTTTCCTATTACCAGTTTGTTTGCCTTTTAAGTAGATCAGTTGCAAAGTGAAGATTGAAAAAGAAGAACAAACAACAAATACATAAATAAGAATATGTTTAGGTAAAAGTTTGCTGGAATTGGAATTAAAAACTCTAAAGGTAAAGTAATATAATGAAATTTGTAAAATTAAATCTAAAGCGAAACCCTTTGCTACTTAAAGCTATTGAAGTGGATTTTTCTTCAAGACTTCTTTCTCATTTACTTTAATCCTCCCAAAAGGAAATCATAAAATCCATTAAGTCAAGTCATTCCTGGCCAAAAATCCCATATATGTATATATAATTTCTCAAGAATGTCAACCCACAAAATATACAACTTAAATATGAAACGTGGCCGAAACGTGATTAGACCAAAAGTGTAGTTAAACATTTCTAAGAGGGGGGTGATCTGAGATCGGGGGAGTTATCCTTATCTTGGCACTGCATATTGGCTTTTGCCAATCGTTATCGTTTATCGATGATCGCCGTGGCTAAGTCCACATCAAATCAGGAGCGATTATCTCGGCTTTTATATGGCTTTGTTTGCGTTTGGAGGCAGCTCTCAGAGTGATCCTTAACCTCTTTGGACTCCTGCGTGTGTGTAGGTGTCAAAGTGCATTGCACGCATGTCCAGGGAGCGAGTGAGAGGGAAGTGATAACATAAAGCGATAACTTATAAGTCCCCCGACTGGTTGTTGTTGTTCTCTCTTCTTTTTTTTTGCATTCGCTGGCTGAAACAAAGTGCAGACAATTATCAGCAAATTCGCCAATCAGCCTACCAGCCAGCCAGGCAGTCAATCAGTCAGTCAGTCAGTCAGCCAATCCGTCAGCTAGTCACTCAGTGCGGCCATAAAACTACATGCAAAAGAACCTGATAGCAGAGGAAAATGGATTTGAACTTCGCTGGAAGCGTACTCTCCTCTCCCTTAGGCTCGCTGCTACCACAATTGATACGAAAAGCGCTTATCAGCAGAGCATATATGTTAGTCCGTTTGTATATACTTTCATACTTCCAAGCATTAAATTCACTCGCGGAAGAGAGAATTTGAAACATCGGAACGCATCGAACGATATCAATTAAAAAGTAAGGGAATAAATGATAAACTGAACAAACCAAGAAACCAAAAGCCAAATTCATAGATATTTCTTTTACGCGGAATCCAAGCGATGACGTCAGTTTGCCATGGGTTATTCGCCGGCTGCGTGTGTTTGGGTAATTGTAAAATTATAGATAATCAAATTGCCCTATCGGTGGAGTATGGGAATTATATCGAAGGAGCGGTGCCTCATGCACGATCTGTAAATAATTGATAAAGCCCCAATGGGAGTTTCGAGGGAAATTATGCGAAAGCGAACTATATATATATATTTTTTTTTAAATAGGGAACCTATCACAATCACCAGCTTTCAGTAGGTGTAAAAAAATGTATCTTTTTACCTTTTCGGTCTAACTTTTAAATATTTAAAATTGTTTAACTAAGAAAAGTACCAATTAAATATTGTAAATATAAATAAATATATAAGCACAAAATCTTAATTTTCTAATTCAAAAACGTTTTTAAGGAAGTGTAGTAATTATTCAAAAATACGCTAACTTTGTTAGCTTTTTAGTTTTTTCTTTGTAAATAAATCATATTGTTTAAACTTTAAAGACCTTCGAATTAAATTTGTAAATAAACAAGTAAATATTATTTAAAGACCTCTACATTAAATTTGGCTAGAGTAACCAATTATTTAACTAGTCAACTCATAAATTACATTCAAAATCTTTATATAATATATTCCCATCCTTAATTTTTGATATATTTTCATATAATAATCTCCACAAATTCCTAGAATTTATTCCTTAATTTTTCATGTTCCTGTGTCTTAATTTGTTTTAATATTCATAATTTTTTTAACAGCTTCTCACGCTGTTTTTAAAACTTACATTGATCGCTTTTTCGCTTCTGTCACAAAAACTGTTTTCGAAAAATACGTTGATGCTGGTCAATCATTAAGAAACCGACTTTGTTTCGAACTTTTGTGTGCGGAAGAGATGATCTCTCCGCGTCCGTGTTCCTTGAAATGTGTTTGCACAAATGTTTCCGCACACAAAACGAACCACACAAACTTCTGGCTATATTCAGATGCTAATTGAATTGTTGCTCCAAATCGGCTGAATGGATCTACAAACAACTTTCGGTGCTTTGTTCGGGAGTCCACGGAAAATGCAGTCAGTGATATGTGTTTGCCGTATTGCCTGTGCTTTTTTTCCCAGCTTGTTTGCTTGCTTTTTTTTTAGTATTTGTTTGTTTGTTTGTTTGCCTCTTCTATCTATAACGCCGCTCGTCGTAGTATTTATATTTGTAAGGCAAATCAAATTGATATTTGTAAATATAAACAAAGTCCGGGGATGGCGGAAGGAGGGCGAAAACGGATGGCGGCGAAAATACAAGTTAAAAATAAAAACTTATAATTGTCCGACGGCTGTTGTTTTATTTTTATTTAATTTCTTTCTTTTTTTATCGCTGCTGCTGCTATATTGCTGTTGCAATTTATTTTTGGAAATAGACGTTGCTTGAATTTGTTTATATGTTTGGAGTAAAAATAAATGATGGCGCGTAGAGCGAGAGCAGCGGGCAGCAGAACAACATAATTCTCGCGATCGAACGTATTATGTAGGGAAGCGGCGGCTCAGTGTCTATATGGTGTTTGGATCTGCATTTGCATCTGCATCTGCATCTGCATCGGGGTATAGTCCTATTGAAAATCGAACTCGCGCTAAATCGCAGATCCCGAGATCCCGAAAACCGAAAAACTGAAGAAGCGGCGCTGCGGACGCGTACAAACGTACTGACGGATACGCCGACGTTGACGTCGTAATGCGAGGCGCGAACCGCACGGATACAGATACACAGATACCGATACACTTGCACACATTCGCCTCGCTCTCTTTCCTGAGGATTTTCGTTTCGTGGTGAACTCACTCACAGATACACACACAGACACATACGCTCGCACCTTCTAACGGTGCGGCGGCCTTTTGTTTTTGCCTTTTTGTGTAACCGTATATCACACACACACAGGCAGCACGGGAGAGAGCACTCTCCTTGGCGCAGGCGCTGACTTTGAGTGCGAACTCGCAACGAAAGCAAAAGTCTCACCCGCACACCCAAGTGCGAGGGAGAGCGGCTATGGCTGGGTGGTGAGTGGGTGGGTGGCTGAGTGAGTGAGCGGGCGGGCGTGCGAGTGAGTGAGTGCGTTGAGTGCGTGCGGGAGTCGAAGTCAAAGCCGAAACATATGGTTTTTGTTTGTGCCCTCTCGCACGCACACTTGATCAATCAGCCGTTCGTGGGTGAGCCAGCAACAGTTACATTTCGTCCCCCATCGATTCTGCATCCCGCTCTGGCTCCCGCTCATGAATGTTAATTACCCCGCAGCTCGCCCCCTCGCTCTGGGTTTCCGCCTCCTTTGTATCGTTTGGCTGCCCCCCCGCCTGTGCTTTATGCCCTGTTGTTTCTCTGTGTGTATTTTATTTATTTTATTTATTTGGCTCTCGTGCGACAACACATTGTCCTTGTCAGGGGATCGTCCTCTTTGAGCGCCCAAGCCCACTATTTGGTCGCCTCCTGACGCAGCTTAATAAAAACTTTGTTGACCTGCGTTTGGCAGCAGAGGAAAAACAAGGAAATGTCTGAGATATAATGGGAAGTTCGGAACATATAATACCCGGTATAAGAAACTGGGGTTAACCTTATAATAAATTTATATATTAAACTTATAATATATTAAAAACTTAGCTATATAATTTTTAGATAATTATCTTTTGTTTTTATTAAAAAATTATCTCATACATTCAAAAATAATTTGTCTTTGTGATTTCCTGTATTTAATTTCTTAAATAAAAAATTCTAAATACTTTTTAAAATGTCTCAAAACTATCTCATAACCAATATACCCCTTCACCCACCCAACCGAAAACACTGAGTATTTTATAAATACAGAAAACACAGGCATTATGAGCCCACAAAAAACACAGAAAAAGGAAGACACACACATAGCTCTTGGAGGTCCTTGAAGGTCCTAGGGTCTGCGGTAACCATTCATTGTTTCTGCTCGATTGATGATTGCCTATTCAGACAGAGGTAGTTATATGCCAGAACTGGGAAATATGGAAATGCGTGGGTGGAGGAGGCTTTAAGAGGGGGCCGGCAAATTGAATTCAATTTGTAAATGCGACTCAGCAGCAGCTAAGTGGGATTCAGGTCCCAAGGACTCAGGACCCTGTCGATTGTTCCGCTAAGCGGCATATTATTTATGTTAAACACGCTCTATTATGCAGGTTACGCAGGATAACTGATAGCTAACTTATCGAGGACTGGAAGAGGTCGGAAGGGAAAACCTCACTCCCCACTTGAACTCAATAGGGTTTCAATAGAGAAATAAAATTCGATTTTTATGTAGAGGAAATTCCTATGGAAGCTTGATATAAATTATATAGAAAAAGAAGTAGTTTTTATCAAGTTTTTTAATTTTTGTATTTTTTAAACCATATATCACTTAAGGAATGCCCATTACAGTTTCAGTTAAATGGTTGCAACTTTAACGTGACTTTCCGGGTAATATGCAAATGCCAGATGCCACGGATATTCATGTATTCCCTCCTCTCCTCCTTACCCTTCCCCTTTCGATTCTGGACTGAGCGGATTCTGTAAAAATCACGCATAACCGAGCCCAAGTGCAGCGCGACCACGTTACCCGTTTTATGGCTCTCGCCTCTCAGCGGCGCCACAATGTTGCACAGCAGCCGGCCAGGGGCATGTGTATACATTCACATATATCTCTCGATTCCACATTACAAATCCCAGTTCCCAGTTCTCAGTAGTCCAATGCAGTGTCCTTGTGACTTTTAACGCTTCGACTGGGTGCGACAACTGCCAACTGCAAACAGTCGTCGACAGTCTTAATTCAATAAACGCCGCCCGGCGATTTGCGCATGACCCTGCGCCTTGCATGCTGCATGCACTCACCACATGTGCAACATGCGGCATCTGCAGCCCAAGTCTTGCCTCAATGTGTTGAGTCCGACTTAACGGCCGCCTGCCTTGCAGGGGTTTCTTCAGGGGGATCTTTAGAGTAGAAACAGAACCACAAGCAGACCCAGACCCAGACGCGGCCGAGGACACGGGCACCCCAAGCCAAGACCACGTGAAACTCCATTCCATTCCACTCCACAGCAGAGCAGAGCAGAGCTCTCCCCGCTCGACGCTGCGTAGGTAATTTCATAAATCTCATTCAAATTGCCTTTGTCCGGAGGGTTGTAAGCATACGGAATTACAGGGAAAAACATCTTTTTAATTGCTTGCCGAGATTTCGAAATTGAAAAATGTCTGTGGCGGTATCAATTATGCAAATGCCACAGCTTCCTCTCTCTCCCGAAAAAATAAAGAAAAGTAAATAAGTAAAGTGGAGCTCCCAAAATAAAGCTCAAGTAATTACACGTCTCTCTAGGGAGCAAGTGAAGGAGTCTCGGCCGAGAGGGGTAGGTGTCGCCATTAGCATTGGCTAATTACATTTCAATTGGCCGACTTAAATTGGTCTAAGCCCCTCTGACTTTCCGGAAAATTCATAAAAAATATCTCAATCAATTTTCCCCGGGCATTGAGTGCAATTTAAATGTGATTAAATGCGAGCTTAAGGAAACTCTGGAAAAGAGGCAAACATTTTCCAAATCAAATCAATTTTTACCGCCCACGCTGAGCCCCCAGCTTCAGTTTCAGTTTCAGTTTCGTCCTGTCAGCTTGAATAATTCCACCTTAACACGTGTGTCATTGCGGGGGCGAAGTGTTCCCGAATCTGGGGGCCAGTGAAAGCATTTCTCTGTTTGCATGACTGATAAGTTCCCAGGGATGCCCGCCTCTCCATTGCCTCCCTGCTTAGAATTTGGAAACTGCCTCTAATTGGCTTTGACTGTCAGCTTTGGGGCTGACTTGCAATTAGAATTGCCCGACAAAATAGAAAACTTTTAAGTTACTTCAACACACACATTCCACAAACAATCCGCAAAACTGTCAACTTTTTTTGCCTTTGTTGACAAAACACTTTTCCTTTCGGATGGCACATATTTAATGCGAAAAATAACTCTTTCTCTTTCTCTTGCTGGATTTTTTATTCGGGGCAAGGACGCGCCACTGCAAAAAGGTTTATAATTGAAACGGATGGCAAACAGTCAAGGTAGAAGAGTAGCCTAATTGAATCGTCACAGTTCTCATTCATAAGTTTCACAAGTCCATTGATGGAGAGGCATACATACAGACATACATATATCCTATCCACTAAGGGGAAAATGTGAGAGCGACAGTGAGTGAGGTAATCCTGCGAAATACCTGCCCCTCGCCGAGTCTGTCCATGTCTCCGCTTCCAGTTTCAGTTTGTGTAGGTGGCTGCTGCTGCTGCTGCTTATCAATCAATGTTATTTATGCATATCCCAGCTGACAGTGGAGAGAATATCATCCGCCATCCTTGGATTCCCCACTAAAACATTCATGTACCTCGGGAAAGCAGATACTCCAAATCCGAGTGGAATGAGCTCTTAACCACAAACTCGACGAAGGCTTTAATGCCTGGTGGAAAGCGGTTTAAATTACTCACATCAAAAATAACTTCCTAATGTTTCTCAGGAGCTGCAGTTTCCCTCAAAAAGTAGGCTATAAATAAGTGGCAAAATAAATGCTGGCCTTGATTCCAGTTTTAAACTGATCAAATAATGTTTGTTTTCGTTAGAAAATGGCCTTGACTAACATAAAGATACAAGCAGATTGATTATTCCAATTAAAATTCTTTTATCTAAATAAAATCTGTAAATAAAACTCTCCCAAAAGACATTAATTAACATCCATTTGTCAAGTTGATCTTATAGTTATTTTCGGTAAACAATAAATACTTGTTGCACATGTAGTTTTCCTTTATTTTCCAGGATGTATACAATTCCAGTCGAGTTGTTTCAATGCTCAGTGTAACGTAAACACTAGACTTCCCGCAACAAAAACGGGATAGAAAAGCGGTGCGGTGAGAGAGGGGTGGCAGCAGGAAAAGCAGACAGGCAGACACACGGAAATTGACAACTCGCAGAGCAATAAAGAAAAGTGTCCCGCACACTCACACTCACAGCGGGAGAGGAGGAAGGAAAAAAGGAAAGAGAAAAGCCGGGGGAGGCAGCAGGCTGATAAGTTTTATACAATTTCCACCCACAGAACTTGAGTTATGCCCCACATAACACAATATTTCCCTAATGTCTTTATTATGTTCCATATTTGCCTTGTGCCTACACTCATGCGCGTGTGTGTGTGTGTTAGTCAAGTTGGTAATTCGTAATACGTGGCACGTGCTTCCCAAGAAGCTGGCTGGTGTTGCCCGTAAACAAAACAGGTTCTAAGGATGTGGACTCACCTTGTTTTTGCCGACAACAGGTACAAAAGATAGCGCTGCAAATAGGCGGAAAAGAGGGGAAAATGGAAATTAGAAAATGGGTAAAAACGAGAATCTCAACGTTTGCGCCATAGAAGGCGACTAAAAACGCCCCGAAAACGCGTACATGTCGCACGCGATTTATGACGCTCAGTTCAATGCACACGCGTTTCATGTTAACCTCCTGCATCGCTCTTGGTTTTTGTTGTTTTAGATGCTTCTGTTTTGCCCCCCCAGAAGCCCCAGAGTAGAAATCGGTGGCCAAGTCGGGGTTCCACACATGTGCGGCATTGCCCCCTGCCAAAGCAAAGGCAAGCTGGGTTTGGCCAAGTCGAAATTGTGATGCTCTTATGCGATTTTAGGATTTTTTAAAGGATTATTAAGCGATATTTAAATACAAAAGGAATTTAGGAATGAAAACAGAATTTAGGGAAGAGATAGCAAGACTTTTAGGGTCACTAGATCTTAATTTATGCACATTTTATGTGTAAGACATCATCTTAGATATTTTTTATAATTTATTTATTGTATTCCCAAAGTAATAAATAACTTTCTGCTTCATTTCAATTCTAGGCCTACAATTTTTATTTTTTTTGATTAGGAAAACCCTAATTTCAGAACATAATACCTCTCTGGGGAATTATAGAGCTCTCTTTATCTTCTAACCTTAGGAACTACACAGATCTTTCTATGTTCTAAGATACCCATTAGCAACAAATTAATTTATTTAAGTTAAAATATCATAAACCCCATAGATCTCTATTAAATACCCTCTAGAAAGAGTATAAAAATTCGCTTAAAAATAAGACTTGGCAGAGAAGCTGCATGAGTTGCAGACGACAAGTGAGCAGAGCGGGTTTAAAGTTGAAAGGATACCATAAATCTTGTAAGCTGATGCAAAGCGACATTCGCCAAAGACGAGGCAGAATCCAAAGCCAAGCCGAGGCCAACACATCGGAGCTGCAAAGCACACAGAGAGAGGAAGATAAACCCAAGGGGTGGGAAAGAAAGGAAGTTGAGCAATAGATGAGCCAACGGAAAGACTCAACAAGTGACACACACCAAGAAGATGTCATCGAAGCTTGCATAGCAATGCTCTGATGTATAGGGAAAACTCAATCTCGAAGGAAATTCCTGGGAATAGGGAAAGCCAAGCTATAAAGTGTGATATATGTATATCAATAAAATATTTGCAAATTTTATATTAAAAAAATATTTTCTTAGTTTTCTTTAATCACAGATTTATCATACATATCCCCCACCGATTTAAGGATCTTCTTCACAGCTGTTTCATGTTTTTCCTGCTGCAGCATTTGAAAACTCTGCTCAATCAGATGTTTTGTTGCACAAAATGGTTATGTGAGGAAATCCCAAACCAAATGAGGCACATTTCCCGGGGGTTTCCGTTTCCCTTGCCCATGCCCAGTCTCATTCTCAGTCTCAAGTGGCCGCATCCTTTTGGCTGCTGATGCCATTTCCTGGTTCGGGTTCCCGGTTGCTGCTGCAGTTGCAGATACCCGGCACAAGGAGGCGAAAAGTCAAATGGCATATCTAGCATAACATTCTAGTTGAGTGCGGATTCTATGGCCGGGAATGTCTTTGCATTGGAATGGAACCCGGTGCCACTTGAGCCCTCCTCAACCATATATTTTCTTATATCTCCCTGTGTGTGTGTCTGTGTATGTTCAGAGGAGCCTGCAGCCACATTTTATTGTTGTCTTTCTCACCTAAAGCCAACTGAAGCGGCAGAAGCCGAAGCAGCAGCAGCAGCCATAAGGCGCAGCGATGTAGAAACATCTTTTGGTTTTTCCTACACTGAGATTTAAGGGTGTAAATAAAAGGATTTGGTTAAGGAAATCTTTTCAGGGAAAGTTTTTATCAAAAGAAAAGAGGAAAAGATTTTTAATCAAAGAAAAACTGATGCAAAAAATGTATAAATCATTAAATATTTAACTATATATAAATATTACTCATTATATATACATTTTTTCCCTGTGTAATTTTTGTGAGTACGCACCATGTACATATGTCTGTCTGTATATTTGTGCAAGTACTCGCCGCGTTTCCTTTGATTTCTTTTTTACTTATTGGTTGCCCCGAAAGTACAACAACAGAAAATGAAGGCAGTCAGCGGCGCCGTCAACTATAAGGAGGGGTTTATATACAATATGTACATAAGTATAAGTATTAGATCCCTGGTTCCCTACACCCCAGAGCCCTCCCGCCTGTACATTCGAACACCCGTAGGTTCACCGACACGCATCTCTGCCGTATACGCAAATGTTATTGACGTGGCAGAGCATCAGACCATCAAGCCATCGGACCATCAGACCGTCAGACCGTCGCCCAGACTGACAGGCAGCCGAAGGGAATGAGGAGAGATTGGGTAAGGGGGTTGGGGGGTTGGGAATGGGCCAAGGGATGGGGGCTGCAGGGGCTGCTGGGTTGCTGCCACTGATGTTACCGTTAAAAGAAATGCAATTAAAATGAGTCCCGAGTCTCGAGACCCCAGAAAACTTTGGGGCAGACGTAGCACCCGTGCACACAAAAAAAAAATATATTGAGGGCAAAGAAAGAATTGAAAATAAACTATTTCTTAAGATAAAAATGCAGAGAAAATTAAATTGATATTATAAAGCAGTTTCAGATAGTATACAAAATTTTCAGATACTGTAAAAGATGTTAGGATACTATAAAAAAAGATACCTTTAAAGGATGGTATTCACAATCTTTAAGATATAAAATGTATACCCTTTCCATATCAATTTAATAACCAAAGATTTTAGATTTATTTCAATCTTAAGCATATCATATTAACCCCTAATTAATGAAAATATTTCTCTCTGTGCAGCAACCGTAGCATCGGCAAACGGAAGCAATTAGTAAACTGAGCGCAAGGCAGATATATCCGACAAGAACTGAAGCCTGAGGGGTAAATCCACAGCAAATCTCCGGCACTTACACACACACACACTCACCACGCGTGCTCTACGTGGCATTTTCTCCTCTTTTTTTAAGTAAGGAATTATGAAGGTATATCCACGAATGCATTTCTGGGTGGAATGCACTCCGGCTAAAGATCGGGTTTGGAATCGAGAAAAGGGAAAGGAAATGTTGGGGGGCACAGACAATCCTTTAGCCATAGCCACACCCCCGTCTCCAGTTCACCTATGTATGTGCGTCTCCGATCCTCCCCTGCCCCTCCTGTTGTACTTCGTCACGCCCTGGGGACATGCTCAAGAAATCATAATTTTTCAATAATTCTGTTTGTCATTTTCGGTTTGGGGTTACACAGCTGAGACCGTAGGGGGAAAATGGGAAAACAATTGGCCTGGAGCGGGGGGTATACTAAATTTAGATGGGGAATACCTTTGAGATCCATGAAACTATTGGAACTTGGCAATGATTTCTATGCGATTTATTTTAGATATTTCTGGGATTAAGAAAGGTAAAGCAGAGTGATTAATTCCTTTCGGGACAATTGTGAGTTCTGTTTAAAAAATAACAAAATATAAGGAAGAAGAATTTTTACCATGAATTCACAATCAGCTAAAGATTGAATAATATTACTACCCTCTAATATCAAAATTTGTTTGACTCATCCAAAAGCTCCCCCAGCCCCCCCAGCCCCACAATGTCCAACTCAATTTAAAATTCTTCAACAAAAAAAGGGCACAATCCCCACACAGCCTGCAGATCAGTCGGGCCTCCATTATTTTTTTGGGTGTTCAGTTCTCGTCTGCCTGCATTTCTGGACCACCCAGCGGGGATATGGAATGCAAAACAGCCAAGAATAATGGAACATATAGAAACCCATAGGAAAAGCAAACATAAAACCCGAATAAACAAGGCAACCGCCAGACACACGGACCCACATGACGACGACGACGATGATGATGATGCAAAGGCAAAAGAAAAACTATATAGGCTATATCAACGATTGTGGCTACAAAAATGCACATATATATACGACAGGCTATATATCTCATTCGGTACGATTTTAGCCACGGCACGTGCCCGCGGCGCGAGATCTTTGGCTGTCTCTCTATAAAAATAAAACTCGGGCCAATAACATTTTCAGCTCGAATCGATTGTTTACTTAGGCGCTTGCAGAAAATTGATAATATTTCTGGTTCGGTCTGGGGGCGACCTGTTGTTGGCCAGTTCATTCACAAGTTAAATTTAAAACGAGAACCAAAACAAATTCTTAAATTTAGTTATGGCCAAGCGAGAAAGACGCCAAAGGAATCTATAATAAAAATCTATATCGAGATTTCTACAGTTTAATCTTTTTGTTGGGGAAAATGCTTTTCAGTTCTGATTTTCTGCTTCTTTTTTTCCTCTTGTTTTCAGTTCTTTTCGATTTTTCTGTATCACGAACGTTGTGGTTGTTTCATACAAAATGGCGATCGCTGGGGGAAAACAGCGCATGAGCGCGAAAAATCATAGGAAATCCACCTCAGGGAAATTTCACCTCTCCCCAGGTCTCTGAGTGTGTGTGTGTGTGTGTGAGACGCCATTTGCATTTGTCTAAATATAGACAGAGGAGCTCGCCTCGATCACCAGTTTCTAGCCCCCCAATTTTCCGCCCATTCTACCTCTCTCTCTCTCTCTGGGCTGAGTAGTGTGTGTGCCTCACATTACGCGGCGCTGCTTTGGTCCCTCTTCCGTGTGTTTTCCCCTCACCTTCCTGCCCCCACACTAAACACACACTCACACACAGACACTCAGGAGCCCCCGTGCCGTGCTGCAAGTGTATGAGTTCGCTGATTAAATTTCAGTTTCTTTGGCAATTCTCTTTCGAAATTTTCCAATCTTTCTACACAAGATTTTGCAATTTTCAGTGTGGTGAGAAGATGAGGAGAGTGGTGGGAGGGGAGGGGGGACTGAAAAAGACAGGTGCTGCCAAAATGCGTTACGAAAGCGCCGCGCCGTGCAGAAAACAGGGAAAGGGGGAAAGAAACGAAGAAAGAAGAATACAAAATACAAGAGCAAAAAAAGAACAGCATGCTGTATGCACTCCTTCCTCCCTCCTCCTTCCCCTTTTTAGTTCCTTTGGGCCTCTCCCCCGATGTATAGGTTATATATCCTATATTGCCCGCTCTGCCAGTTGCTGTCCATGTCAGCCAACAGCCAACAGTGTGATGTCTGTCGTCGCCAATTGCGCAGCTGCAGATACAGATACAGACACAAATACAGCTACACGGCAACAGCTACAGATGCAGATACTCTCATATGTGGCCACTTCCACAGTTGCAGATACACAGCAGCCAGAACGGATTCAGATACAAAGCGAGAGGATGCCAGTGTTTGTTGTACTGACATTCCGTATAAACAAATATCTGTGTATATATCTTTGCTGGCTTCTCTGTATTGTTGGTTCGCTAGCTGTTGGCTAGGCTGGATGATAATCCCGGCCAAGTGAAAAGCACATGGAAATCGTAAAGTGAACATATATACATATTGGGATCGATATACGATCCCGGGGCTATGCGATATTGGTTGGGAAAAAACAAATGGTATTTCAAATAAAAGCAAAGGAAACAAAACTCGAAACAACAATGGCTACAAATTCAATTTCGTCAGCATTCTGAGAGATCTGAAAGATCTTCAGGTGCAGGAAAGACATCAAATGACTACAACGTTTGTGGATAAACTTCCTTTGAAGATAATGCTAATAGGGAAAACTCATACTATAGGGAAAACTTTAATCTGTGGGTGAAAAGGTGATTTTGTTGTCTGTTATGGGAGTATCTTTTGGGTTAATAGAGAATGAAGAAAGTAGAATTAGTTTCTGTTTAGTATCTTTGCAAATTAAATATCATTTATGGCTTAATATGTCTTTAAAATTAATAAAATTGATTTTTGTGTTATAATAACAGTTTATTAAAATAAAAGCTTAAAGAGATGATTGCAGGAAATATTCAAAATATTAGAATAATAACTTAAAAACTTATTTTAAACAGAGCAAATATATTACGTTTCCAATTATAAAAGAAAATTGAAGTACAAAAAAATTAATAGAAATTTGCAATTACTCAGTTTCTTATCCCAAAAAAAAATTCAATAAAATATATTTCAGCTAGTAAATTAAATTAATATTTATTTAAGACTCTAAGCATACATATTTCTAGAAAGAAAATGTAAAATCTTTTTAATTTAATCATAAATAACCATTTAAAATGTAATAAAATAGTTTCTAATCACATTTCCAAGCAAGAAAATGTCAAATCTATTCAATTTAATCATAAATAACCAATCAGAATTTAATAAAAGAGTTTCTAATTACATTTCCAAAATGTTCATGTTTCCTCAACAAAACAAAACTTAAAAGAAATACATGCTTCTTTTGCTTTTGAGCTTTTCCATTTAAATTGAATTTTTCAAATTAAATTAAATTCATTTCGTTTGGCTCACTCCTTTGTAACACAACATTTTATATGCGCTAAAACAATTTTAATTTGCAAACAGCATTTGCCAAAAAAAAACCAAAAGGCGATGCAGAGACATAGGAAAATGTTGCAGAAAACTAGAAAATTTTGCAAGTTGTTGTTGTTTTTTTTAGCTGGCGCTGCTGCTGCGGTTGCTGTACCCCATGGATGGGATGGATCTGATATTTTCACGCTTAATCACTAACTGTCCCGTGTGTCTCCTGCTCCTCCTCGAGGCGGCATGGTGGTATTGGTGCCGTGTCTGCGGCATGGCGACAACAAGACATGAAAAACATTTTGGCCCGAAGCCAAAATACTTAAAGCTGCAAATGAAATGACAGGGAACGTTAAGGAAAGGAAAGGAACGAGAAGACGACGACGACGTCAAGCCAAAAACTGCACAAATGTCAAAGGGGGGAAAGTGCAGGAGGAAAATGCCGGAGGGAGGGGGATGAAAGGGCTGACTCCCCTTCTGCGGCTGCTGCCAAAGGGAAACTTTAATTTTCCTTTATTGCGGTCGTCGAGTGCAATTATCGAGCGTAAACAAAATGAAACAAAAACGCAGAGCGAGGAAAAACAAATTTCATCTTCAGGTGAATTTTTCCGCAGGCTGAATCCGGCCCCCAGTTCGGGTATATATTATATAGACACACGTCATACACACACAAACACACGGTGATGATGAAAATAATAGCATTATTAATTTATTTCTTGATATTAAAATAAAATTATGTTTATGAGAAATTTGTTGGCAGCTCCTTTTGACTCAAAACAAGCATTATTTATAAAGAATTATATGTTTATTATCTTTAAAAATCCACAACAACTAATTTATTTATTAAATATATAACAGGTAAATGCTACTTTTGTGACCGCATTTGTTTATACACACATTTGGGAGACGCGTGCTTGAATATTTAATATGATGATCCCCCGAATATATAATCCCAAAGACAGAGAGGAGGAGGGCACTAATTCAATGACGTTCAATATTAAAGTGTAGGAAAATTTCTGACTTACGCAGGAATTCTGCTGAAATTTAATTAATGCAATTTAAAACCAAGGAACTATGTATGTATGTAACACAATGCTGCTTTGCTCTCCTTTACGATTTCCCAATTACCTTCGATAAAGCCATTTTCTTTGGCGAAAATGTTTTACGTTAATTGAAAGTCCAATCAGAATGCCATTGGAAAGGCGAATGTGTGTGTTTAGAGTGAGTGTGCAGTGTGTGTGTTTTGTATACAGATATTACGCATACGCAGCTGTTGTTGTAGGTCTTTTTTGCAGACCGTCGAGAATTCCGCTTGAAATGAATACAAAGTATTCCCAAAGATGCGGTTCTTCAGGGGCTAGAAAATAATATCCAACACTTAAAATAATGATTCACACTTTTTAATCTTTGTGTATTTGCTAGTCATGAAGAATATATGTAGGTTTTTTCTTCTCAAGGAATTTAAGATGAAAACATTTGTTGGGCCCTTATGAGTCAGAGTTTGTATATTTTGAAATGTTTACTTTTAGGGGAAACCTTTGATAACATCCTAGTTAATAATAATTCTCAGGGTTATAAGCTTTTTAATCCCAATTTTATGTTCTCTGTTTCTCTTTAATTTATTTTTTAATAATTAATAATCAAAGCCTTAAGCTTACCTGATTTTGGTAGCCAACTGTCCTTGCAGTTTTTCTCACCAATAAAAATCTATGGCCACAGCTCAGCTGCCATCATAGTTTGCGAATATCCGTATATAGTTCTAGAAATCTGACTTATATACCCTCCTATCTGAGGGATTTGTACATTAGTTTATTGTTCGCTGTTAACGGGAATTGACATCAACGTGGACGTTGCCGTTTCCACCTGAGATTTGTATGCTGCCCAGTTGTATAACTGCAAAGGGAAATGGAGAAAAGTGATATTAAAGCATTGCAAAAGTACGAGAAGGAGTGAAAGTACTCCCGCTGGGTTGAGCCTACACAAGTGCAACAAGTCGGGGGTTTTTGGGTGGAGTTTTGGGTGACAGATAGTCACTTGCAGGATTCTTTTGCGTTGAGGGAAATGCGCGCGTGCTGTGCTCAACAAACGCCCACATAAATGCGGAGTATTCCTCAGCTTGTTTATCTGTATCTGTAGCTGTGGATGCTTCTGTATTTGTAACTGTATGTGTATCTGTGTGCTTGTGAGTGTCAGAATGCGTGGGTGGCTAATGAAATGCTTCAGCGACAACGGCAACAGCCACACAGCAGCAGCATCAGCAGACAATCGGAGGCATCCCATCCCTCCTCCATTCCGTCCACCTACGTTGCCATAGTCTTGATCAGCTTTCTGTATCCCATAGGTTTCCCCCAAGTATCTGTATCTGTGCGCTTCACAGCAGTGTGTGTGAGTGTGTGCTTGTGGTGCCGCCTTTGTTGCGTTGCCATGGCATTTCAAATGAAATGGCTACCTATGACTGCTTCAGACTGCCTTTAAGGCCATTCTCCCCTTGTGACTACTCAACTCAAAAAAAAAAAAAGAAATATATAATAAAGAGATGAAAACTTAAAAAGTTATGGTCAACTGAGGAATATTTCAATGGCCAGGAAGGCAAATAAAAACGGATGATAGTCTAGAGTTTTTGCAGAAGCAAAAGCTGTGCAGTTTCATTGAAAACATACAAGTGCTAGTCAAATTATAAACCTTATTAAATTAATTGGCTTTAAGCTGATGAAATTCTGCAAATCTGACCACTATTCAATCCATTTTATATGTAGATGAACATAAAGTTTAAATGGAGAAATCTAAGAAATAATTTAATCAGGAATCTTTGTTTATTTATAAATAAAATTTAACTATTGAAACTCTGAAGTAACGTGGCAAATCGAAAGCCTTTTTTGTTTATTAAGCCAAAAATTATTAAGTAATAGAAATAATTCATTTTCTACCTTTAATAATTCATAAATTAATTAATATTCTGGTAAAAATCGAACTAAAAAAATCCTAAATTTATAAGAAACTTGAATTCAGCTATGATATTGTCAAGAAAAATAGTTGATCTCAAATGAAATCAATGATTAAATAAATTTATAATTAAATTGATCTCAAAAGTTAATATTTACTATATTTTAACTATTAAAAACCCTTTAATTTAAGGGTATTGGGCCAGCCTATATTGCCCAAAAATACAAGCAAAAAAAGTAAACATCAAAAAGATTCAGCTGGCAGTTGTCTCTCATAAATTTCCCCCTCAATAATTTTCCACACATTTCCCACCTCGTTCTGCCGCTTGCTCTCTTGCCTGCTCTTTCCCAATTGATGACATATATCTTCCTATACCTTCAACATTCCCTAACGCCCACTCTTCTTTGCCTAAATCTATATATTCTTTCTATACTCTGAGAAAGAGAGCGCTTTTCTATGTCAAAAAGTCAAAAATTTATTTGATGATTTTTTAACACATGCACACAAGCTCATTATTATTGATTACTTTTCAAATATTTTTTTTCTGAATATTTTGCATCATATCTGGGCCCCAAGCTGATTCCTAATCAGTTCAAATTATAATACTCATTATTATGTTTTTTTCCTTTGCAAAATAACCAACTCATTGCTTTGGTTTTTCGTGCCATTTGCAGCTTTTCAGTTTTCCTTTTTCGTTTTTTTTTTTCAAGCATTTGCAATTGTTGGCCGAGGGCCAAAGTCTACAGAAATTTGCGTAAATAAACAACTTTTTGTTGCAATTTAGAAAACAACACAACGAAAGTCAAACAACATACACAAAAATTAAAAAAGGGGGAAGAAAATTGAATAGGGATCTGAAGTGAAATTATTTTTTGGGGTGAATATTAAGGAAATATTACTCACTTAATAAATAATAAATTATATTAGAAGCAAAAGGGGTTTTCTCAAATAAAATTCCTACAAGAAAATTGTTAAACAAAAACTTTGCCAGCAACTAATAATTGGATTTCCCTTTACATTTTCCAGAAAATTATAGTGTGCTTCTAGAGCTCGTCAAAATCGAATTATTAAAGTTTGCACAAAGCAAAGTATCTGCAAAAAAAAAGACTAGCAAAACAAACCAGAAAAAAGGGGACAGGGAATATTTTTAGATATATGCAGAGGAGCAGCGCATAAAATGGAGTGTCGGCAGCCAGTAAACTGAATTATATAGAGTGGGGAGAGGGAGGAGTCCAGACGGCATATTGAATTTCCCGGCGGAAACGGAAATTGTTTGAGAGCAGCCCCCCTCTACCTCTCTCTCTATCGCTTGCCCTTTGAGATGAGTGTCAGTCCCCGAATCCCACTTCATCTCAAGTTCTTTCCTTGTTTTCTTAGTCGCCAGTCTAGACCCGGGGCATTAAGTGATAAGCTTTTCCTGCTAAGCGGCTTGGGTGCGAAAGCCTTGAGGGCTTTTCATCCTCTTCTATTATTTTTTTGCTTAGATTTTCGTAATATTTTCAGATTTTTCTTGCTTACTTTCTGGGAAGGATTTGCTGGCGGCATCTATGGGGCCGTGACACAAGTAGCCAACGATCGCGAGTGTAGTGCCATCTGGTGTCCATTCGACCAGCAAGCGGCATCTGGCGGCGAAACAACACAACACTTGTGTGCAACATGTTGTTGCCTTTTTTTGTTGCCAGCAACATGTTGCACTCTGAACGATTCTCAATTATTTTCTCTTTTTTTCGTCGATTTTTCTTTTTCTCTGCCAAAAAACAGATGTTTTCACTTTATTTTGGGAAATTTCACGACTTATGACAGCAGATTTGCACTTGGATGAATGGAAATTATACGATTAAAGGGGTGTTAAACTAGCACTTTCACTCTCATTTCTGGGTTTTGATCATTTTTCATTTGCGCGCGAGATGGCCGATCGATCGATTCCGATTGTTTTCCTCGATTATTGAACGGGACGAATGCGATGCGATTGATTCGGATCGGGGATTGGAAATGAAAATATTGTACAAGAATCTATATATGCATGGGCGACGAGGAGGAGGTGATATGGCGGTATAGAACCGTGTGTATATTTCCTACACTTCACTTTACTGGCGCAGAAAATCGCATATACACCGAGAATGTATAATTATAAATAAATGTTCTATAAAAAACGCTTTTTGTTTCTTCTGCTGCTGCTGTTCCGTTTTCTCGTTTTGCTCGGATCCGTTCTGTGCTGCTGCTCTGTTCTACGGTTCAGTTCGGTTCATCTTTGTTTGTTTGTTTGCTTTTGAGCCATTTTAAAATTAGAGGTAACCCGAAATAAGATAATAATGCCCCCATCGCGAGCAAGGCGATTCATCTTTGGACTACAAGCAAGCCTAGCCGAATCCTCCGCAGGGGATTCCCCTTTCCTTTCCCTACAACCGAATCTCTTTTTGATGGGCTTTCGAGTTAAGCGCTCTCCAAGCGCTTTAATGGCGTTTTCATGGAAGTGATTGAGTTGAGTCCTGTCACTGACTGAGTGTGTGTTTGGGTGGGTGTTCGTATGTGTGAGTGTGGGTGTGTGTGTGTGCACAAAGGATTTTATTCCACGGCTTGTGGCGGCTCTCCAAGAGGCATCCCAGGGATGTTAAGTAAAAAAGGAGATAGATCCTTGCAACATGCGAACTTTGTTTGCCTTTTTATGTTTTGCCAAGAAGAAGAAGCTAATCGGATTATTGCCAAATCGTATTAAGCGGCCAATTATGTATTCAACAAGCAAGCAAAGCGTTTAAATGGCTAAGAAATTGTTCGGAATAAGAAGCAAACAGAGGTAGGCGCAATATTTGGAAGATTTTTCGATATTAATTAAGAAATTGACATAATTGAAAACGTTTTATAATTGATTTCAGTTATAATATTAGACTCAGTCATTGAAAAATCCTTGTACTTTAGGCATTATTTATTTATTTATATTTCTTATTTATTTACACAGTAAAAAAAAGATCCTTTGGTTATCGATAATCGGTTACAATTTTATAAGAACCTACAAAATGATCTTCCTTAAAAATAAGTCACTAAAATCACTAAATATTTTTCAAAAACCTCCTCGATTTTAGGCTTTAATTATCGATAATTTAACGAATTTGAAGAGCAACCAACACGACGCGCGCCCGACTGACTTGCCAATAAAGCCTCTTAACTCTTTATTCCGACCGATCGGTCGAAAATAAATCGAAATAAACACAAACACACACAGAGAGACACCATCATCCACTCACTCACTCACTCATATGGGCAGCCGCACACTGAGAGATATATTTTTGAAAATTGTATTATTTTTGGGTTCGCCTCGCCTTTCGGTTTTGATTTGTTTTGTTATTGTACAAGTATTTTGGTCGCCTTCTGTTTTGTGTGTTGTTGCTTTGACCGGCGATCTCCTTCAACTAAAAGAAAGGAAATTCTCAGCATCTGTTTCTGGCGCTGCCTCGGCGGCATGTCTGCTGCATTGGAATTGGAAGTGCGATGATTTTTAAATAAAATTTTCACTTATATTTATAACCACGGCCAGGGGCCAAGAAGCCAAGGGGCAGCGCCTCACCCGCAAAATATAGTCTGGGATGGGAGGGAGACTCCCACCGGTCCCCAAAGATCCGTTTTTGCTAATTTTCCCCATTTGCCCATAAGAGTATCAGTTAAAATTAGCAGCCCACAACTGCGACTGAAAACATCAATATTTTTACATTTCCCGATGTGCATGATTTCCATGGAATTCCACAAAACAAGGAGTTATTTTTAAAACAGCAGAAGGCTGTTTTGCCTGCCAGGCGCACAGGCCAGTGAAATGTGTTTGCTGAGTTGGCAATATATCCGCCACACAACGACGAATGCCAAATGTTCAATTTGTCTTTGGGGTGGAGGAGAATCCTTTTAGCCATTACCCATTAGCCATTAGAAGTGAAAGCAAAGAGTTTGTGTGGTTTTCCTGGAAGAACTAGCCATGAATGAAAGCATATGGCATCGTGAATTGCATAAAGATGAACCCAAAAAATTCCTACAGCTTTTCGGAGTAAAATCCCTGAATTATATAAGCCTGGCCATTTTGTCACGTGGCAAGAAAACGTGTGAATGCCAAGTCACGGGCTCTGCAGCCAAAGGAAGTGCGCCCTCAAGTATGCAATACTTTTCAAGAGAAGGGGAAACAACTTACGAAAGTTAAATTAAAGTTAAAAAATTAAAGGATAAACTCAGTGAGGCAACCTTTATCGCGGCCACCGGATTCACCGGCGTTACTGTGGTAAATGAAGCGATGATTTTTCACTCACAGGACACACACCCACATATACAGATACACCTGCCTTTCCTGGCCTGCGTTTACGGCTATGGAAAAATGTATATAAGCGTAAAATTTGATTGAAAGTGATGAATTAATGAGGCGTTAAATGATTAAATACGAAGAGAATATTCTCGTTGCGCCCTATTGAACTGGAAGCTTGCGGCAGCATTAACAATATCAAACCCAAAGGGTTAAGCTCCGCCCACTCAAAATCACCCCGCGCTTAACCCCACGCAACTCCTGTTGTTAGCAATTCAGTGAAGTAATCAGCCAAGTACTGAAGGGTTTTCCAATTAGTTTAGTAAGGGAAATTATTACAAACTATGGAAACTATAAAGTGTTCTTTGGAATTCCACTTTAAAATTATATTTATGTTGCCTCAATTTGTAAATTCAATATGTTTCTTTTGTAAGTAATTCATATGTAATTTGCATATTTTTTTAGGTTTTTTTGTGTAACCCATCATCGTTATTGATGAGCCCATCAGGAACACACCACCCCCATCTCCCCCTCCTTCCTGGCTGGCATTTTCCTGCGCACGAGAGGCGCATTAAAAACCAATAACTTACATTGCCTGTCAAAACCGCACAGAAAAATATATATAAAGAATATAAAGCATACATATAGATATGCGCACTGAGGGATATATGGCCGATAGGTAACCCGATTCTATGCTCAAGTACCATCAGGTGCTTGGCACCCGTCGAATTTTTGCCCATTTATGAAGATGGAAGATTGAAAATTGAAGCGTGAAAATCGCATTGAGCAGAGAAACAATAAGAAAATTAGCAATTTATTTTTATGGCCCAAACCGATTCGAACAAAGGGCATTCTTTGTGTGTGTTTTGGTTAGATAAACCAATTTATTTGCCGTTTCCAGGGCATCAAATATTCAAACTGCGTGCGGCGTCAATCAATTCGCGAAAAAAAAACAAAAAAACAAACAAACAAATGGAAGAGTGGGGGCAGAATTTCCGCTGCGACAATCAGGCAAGAACAAAAAAGGAGTACCCAGTCGCTATTCGCTATAGGCTATATGCAAATGCAGTATTCAGTTGCGGCTGGCATATAGTGGATATAGTCATAGACCATGGCGTCGTGACTCCACTTCACTTTCGCCGCGGCCAGTTTGGTTTTCCCATGCAAATCCAAATGCAAATGCATAAAAAATACAACAAAAAACTTTAGAAAGGACGGACATTTGACGCATACGAAATGTCCTTGAAACAACAAGCTGGCCATAATGCCCACCTGAAAGGGGGAGGAGAGTGTAAGAGTGAGCTTGAGTGGGATTGGATTTGGGACTGGGATTTGACAGCGGAATGTTTGTAACTTGGCAATCCCTGGCCCTGACAGGTGGCAAAGCCTGACTTTGACTTTGCTTTTGTGTTTTGCATTCTCGATTTGTGGCGTCGGCTGCAAATTGATAACATAAGCAAAAAGGTAGCAGACAGGTGGCACACACTAAAGTGACAATACTCTAGGGGAAAAAAGGTAACCAAAAAAGCCCACTATTTAGTTATAATTTGAGATGGATTTTTAAGATCCTTTTAGGTTGATTTAAGGGTTTATATCCCCCTGCTAAGTCTTGAAAAATAATAAATAATAAATAAAATAAATTATAATAAAATTAAATAGTAAATTTTGAAGTCAATCTTTATGAATTGTATATAATTTATGGAATAGAGAACATCATAAAACACAATCTAGAGTAAAAATAGTAAAAACTTTCAATAAAAACCAATGCCACATTTATTTTAATGCAGATTTATTGTAACTAATTAATTTGTGAGGCATGGAAACCAATATTCATACTCCTATCTACCCCACAAAACAATTACACCGGCAAAGGGTATAATTTAGCCATAAATTGCGAGCTGGTTTCATAATGTTAGCTTTGGACGATTCAAGGGTAACGAAACCCATAAGGCAGAACCTCTCTGTCCAGTCCTGTCCCTCTGGTAAATGCCGTCAAATGCAGGCGGAATGCCTTTTGCATTCGTAATGAGCTTCAACTTTTCGGTTTTTCCTTTCATTTTCGAGTTTCACTTGCAGTTTCCGTGGAAATGTCACAGGAAATGGGATGGCATAGTGTTAGTGAATGTCTTGCGGTGGCTTTTTTTTTTAATGCGGATTTTGCGGCTTTATTGAATGCAAGTGTTATGATAAGTATCCTCCCTCTCCTTGTTACCAACTGAAAATGCCTGCAGCAATAAACAAAGGAAAAGCTCCACCAAGTATGCAACACTTTTGTGGGCTGCTCGTTCTGTCTGTTGAAACATTGCCAAAAGCGCAAGAGAAGGAAAAAAAGAAATAGAAAATATACAAGTAGAAGGAGCTGGCCGTTAAAAACAGCAAACTTTCTCCCTCGTTTGTTCTTTTTTTAGATGCTAAATATAGCCGGGAAAGTTTAAAGTTGAGAGGGGTTTACGGACGGACTTTTTCCCCGCTGATGCTGACGTCAGTTGTTTGGCTAGCTAACAATAACAAAAGAAACAGAAAAAAACTAAGCACAAAGTGCAATATTTGAATATTCACTTAATTTATGCATTTACCCTCGCAGCACGCACACACACATGGAGAACTGAAAAATCCTTGCATACCTAAAAGGCGCTCACAGATTTGAGTTATTTTCCGCGCACTTTTGAGTGAGTCTTCACAGAGTGAGTGTGTGAGTGACCACGCACCTCGGCAACGACAAAGAGCAAAAGAAATAAAGGCAAAAAAAATATAGAGAACACGCCCCCAGTTGGCAACCAGCAAGCGAAACGACCCTCGGACCAACCCCCCTCCTGGTTCAAGTTCAATGCAATCCTCTGCACCCACTGTCGCCATCGGTGGCCTTGAAGATATAACAGCAGAGAGAGAGAGTGGGGCGGGAAAAGTATGTTCTCGACATGCTAGCAAAATAATTGTAAATGCTAAGCCACAGCAATTAAAGCCAGCACCTCATAAATTGTTTAATTTCCAGCTAATATGCAGGTTGCAGTCTTAAAAACAATTGAAAATTGACTATCTGTGCAATTATGTTAGGTGAAAAATAGGCTATGAAAATGGTGGTGGAAAAACTAAACTAATTCGGTGACACAATAAACAAGGTTTAAACCTCAACCCTTTTTTGCTGTTTAATTAGTTTATGCCTTATTCCCAACAAACAATGTTAGGCAATGTGAGGGAAAGCCTAAAGGAAATTATATAAGAACAAGCCACAAGTGGTGGAAATTCTGGGACACTAATAAAAGGAATTGTAAATAAAAAACAAATAAAAAACCAATACAAATTGTTCTTAAGGTTTAAAATTCAGATTTCATAAGTTATATATTTTTTTTATAAGAAAATCATATCCTAAGGGTAAACATAGAACTAGCAGCTTATTTTATAAAGGATAATGTACTTTTTAGTAAGATCCTATTTCTTTGCAATAAATGTATAATTTTAAAAACCTTTTTAGTACGATTTGTAAACCTTAAATACTAAAGCTTAAATATTAGCTTTACTCCTTTAATTAACACAACTAAAATTCATAAAAATATAATTAATCCATCCTGTCGCTTAGAAAATTGCAAATAAAATAAACTAAATCGCAAAATGTATCTATTTGGATTGTGTAACAAATGTTTGCTTTACAACATCTAGGAGAGATGTTGTTTTGCCAGCACACGCGTCGTATGCGTAATATTTCAAGTCAATAACACTAAGAGAGCAAACAAGGAGAACAATGGCAAACAGAGCAAACAACAACAACTTATTTAATCAACACCACGCACACACATATACACACTCACACCCGCACACACATGAGTATAAGATTCCAAATGCTCAACTAAAGTCACGTGTAAATTCCAAATGTTGTAAATTAGCATTTATTGCCAGCGAGACAACTAGAATGAGGAGATAAAATGATACGGGAAACAGGGAAACTTCGCTGGCATCAATCATTTGATGCCATATAGTATGGGCGGTGCTTTTAGGGAGGCTGCACTGTGACGAAAGCAGAGCAGGCCTTAAAAAAGTGATAAACAAACATGACAAAAAGTCAACAATTCCCGGTTTGAACCGCACACAATCCAATTAGAATAAACTCAGAGATAGAGAATAAGAAAGAGCGGAGGCAAGTGAGCAGAGTGGAGAGATTGCTTGAGTTTTTGCAACCAAAACACTGAGAAACATTTTGAATCAGGTTGAAGATTGATTTTGATAAATTACTATAAATAATAATAATAATAAAGATTCTGGATTCTAGACAGACTAAAATTACTGCAAATTTCAAGAAATTTTAAGTTAGTTTCTAAAAGTGTGTTAATTATTTCTAAATAAAATGGTTTAAGAATTTAATTTAAAAAAAATTAATTATTAAAATATTTCTTCATTCTTATTTATTTAAAAATAATTACGAAATAAATTGAAAAGATGATAAAAAGTGTAAAATAAATATTTATAATTCCAAATTCATTAAAAAATGTAATAAATTTGATGAAATAATAATAATAAAATTTAATTTTATAAATTTCATAAATTTGACATCTGCGCCTTAATGGTTATACTACAAAAAATTCCTAAACACCAAATTCTTCCAGTGTACATTTTTAAATTATTTAAAATATGCATAAATCTGATATGCTTGACGGCCATGTTAATTTTTAAAAAATACACAGCTATATTGTATTGGAACATAAAGACTATGAGTAAAATACTAATATCTAATTCTATATGTTTGAACAAATTATGACTGTGCCCCTAAGAGTCCAACGAAAACAACGAATGGACTTTTTAATTTATTTGTTTTAGAACTTTAAGAGGCAGACAAAAACATAAATCTAATATGCTTGGCTCTCCGGCGACTTAAAAGTCACAAAAGCAATCTATTGTGACATGGAAGAAATACCCAGTTGATGATCAATTCCTATGGTATACAAGTATGAGTGTATTTCCCTCTGTGCACCGACAACGACGACGGCTGCATAATGACATCACATCGGCGATAAGAGCGAGCTAGCGGCAGCAAGGGGGCAGGAGAGTGACAGAGTACGATTAAAGCTGGGGGCATATGACATCAGCGTGTGCACGATTTGTTAACAGTTAAACGCACGATCAATCGCTGGCTGGGGGAGCGAAGGGGAGAAGCAGGCGCAACTTTCAGCTTCACGTGCCAAAAGCAAAATTATTAGAAATAAAATAAATAAAAAACTAACAAAACAACAAAAAAAAAAACTCAGCTGAGCGGGAATCTGTGTGATGCTCGTTTTTCGGACATCGCATTAAGCTTTAATTGACGTTTAACGATTCACGCGTGAAATCTCTTGAGAAACCGGTTGTCTTCTATTTGTTGTTCTTGGTTATTATTATTCTCCAATATCTCTTTTTTCTAACGAAAGAGAAGGCCACAAATCATATAAAACACTTTGTGAACCTGTCGCCTCTAATATTTTCATTATTGATTTATTTGCTTAGCTGCTTTATCATGCCCGTGCCCCTCTTTTCACCTCTCCCCCCTACCCTGCTCTCTATCTACCCAAAAAATTTCGATTTTTTCCCTCCTTTTTTTATTGGGTTGAAACCTTGTGCGTAACCAATTTTTTTTATTTTTTTGTTATTTGATTAAGATTTTTGTTTTGTTTTTATTTTGTGTCTTATTTGTATTTTTCCCTGTAGCATTGCTACTGAAGCGGTTGTTTAAAAACTCATTTCTTATGTGATTTCGATGTCAGCTTAACTGTGTTTACGTTGTGTTTTCACCAACATTCGTTCGGTTCCTTCGATTTTTCGTTTTTTTTTTGCCCAATTGACACCTTAATCACTTGGACACGATGAGCAGCACATGTCTCTGGGCTTGAAAGCTGTCAAAGCAAAGAATTTTTCTGTATTTTTGTTCACTCTTTGAGATGCTGTGATGCTGTCTCTCTAGGAACAATGCGTCACTCGGAATTGGCAGGTTAGCCAGGGTATCTTAAAGATTGCAGGTGTTTGAAGTAGTTAAGAGATATCTATAGATAATGTAACTAGCTTTATTTTATTGCAAATTCCTTTACGAATGCAAAGCTTATACATTACGTTACTTTTCTGGAATGTTAAAAGTAAATAGTAATAAATTTAGAGCACATTTTCCACCAAACTTGTATCAGATTCCAGCTTATCAACATTCTAAGATATATAATTCCATAGCAAATGTAACCTGCAGAACCGTATCTTCTACAGGGTATCTTTCTCCTTTATAAACTCTCGATTTCCGCACTTCAAGTCGGCAATGTTTGCTTTATTCATTGGAGTCCCCTTGACAGCCTTTTGAAACTAGAGAAGTTTTCGGAGTGTTGTCAATTTACTGAAGTGAAGAACTCCCCCCAATGACGTCAGTAAAACGAAGAAACCCTCGCAGAGAACAGCAACTAGACATAGCAAAGATTAACCTCAATCTTGGCGGGATCCAAAAATACCTGGACTAAAAATAGTTATCTTTTCCGAAACGCTGTTATCTTCATTATCAACCAGACAGATGCCCGTTAGCCAGACTCAAATAATGGCCGCGAGAAAGAGAACTCTTCCTATTCATTAATAATAGTTAGCCCAATGAAAGCAATTAAATCAAATCGAGTCTCGGGCTCGTCAAGAGTTTGGCTTTGCCAAAGATTTTTTTATTTTTTTGGCGGAGACAAGACAATGACGTGGCAAACCGCCTTCTCTCTGCATCTCTTGGCTGTCTCTACGGCCTCATCGAATTGCTAATGATCTCAAGGTAATACTTCAGCCGCTTCATTGTTATTTATTTATTTATTCTTTTTTTTATCATTATAAATTCATAACAAAGAAAAATCATTATATGAGAGTGATAGAGAGAACTTTTTGGCAAGGCAAATATTTATTTAATTAATTTTTTGGCTAGCCAAACAATCGTGTTTCGCCGCACACTAGAAAATTATTAAATAAAATTTCTAAGTACGTGGAATGAGTTGTAATTTTTATGATTTGATCGAGTGCCCCCGGCTCCTTAAATAGTCTCGCAAATGTTTTCGCTTTTTACGCATCAGCACGAATTAAATCACTTTTATTGCTCATTTACATTCGTTTAAACTTTGCCTGATTAAAAAGTTTTACTTTGTTTTTGCGCCAATTGAATTCGCTGGCAACAGCAGCAAACTTTTTGGTCCCCCGAAAAAACTTCAAAGATGTTTGCCGGCGAAAGGCAGCAGGAGGAAAATTTAGCAGAAACAGATTTTTCCCCAAAATGAACTTTTAATGTAGAGCAAATGTTGTAAATAGAATCCTTAATCAAAAAATAACAAAGTTACAACAAGGATTGTTTGTAGCTCTTAGGTTGTGCTACATTTTGAGATACTATTTCTTGATTTAATTTAGGGTCAAAGTTAAATTTAATCAGGAATTAAACAAAACAAAATAAAATAAATAAAAGTACCTACAAATAATCAATCAAACCAAAACCCAATTAATTTTCATAGAAATTGTATATTTTAATTTGGAATCCCCTTTCGATAGAGTGAAATTAAGTGAGTAACTCAAGCTTTGAGCTCCTAATTGGGGAAAAATACTTAAGCACGAACTTATTAAAGTCATTAACATGTTCTGGCAGCCGACGTAACTGTTATAAAAATACAATATATATTCCATTAAAAGGAGAAGGTCAACTCCTACGACGGTTGTTGACCAGCTAAAGGACCGAAGTTCATTGTTAGTGTCATTATAGGTGATTTTCCCCCTGGGGTCGCTCGCTGCGCATCTGCTGGGCTCTCAAGCATTTATAGATGACCCATAATTTAGATAATTCATTAGCTTACACCCAACCACCACCTTTACCTTTCCTTCCTACTCGATTTCGGTGAATGTATTTGAATTGAACGCTTTGACTGTGCATTGTTTGGTCTCTAATTGTCCCACTATATTTATCCAGTCTAAAATTAGATACATAAATGTCTATTTGAAGGTTGACCAGTTTGGTGGTCAAAAGTGGCATTTTATTTACAGGCCAAAGACAGGCCCACAATACGAAAACACATTAATTTTTTGACTTGGAATTTTTGGTTCATCCTGCTCCATTAGCCAAAACTAGTGCCTGGTTAATGTCTATGTTCTGACCATTTCCCGTTGCCCAGATTCTAATGATCTCCCACTGGGAATCAGACAAAACTGTACCCTGCCAAACACACACTCACACACACTGTTTGGACCCTGTGTGTAACGTATTTAAGCGGCTTAATGAACCATTTGGAAACTTTCACAGTCATCAAACATTATGATGTTGGCGATTTTTGGCACTCAACGCCACAAGTGGAACAAATGAAGTATTTTTTTCGAGTTGGTTTTTTTTTTTCGCCTTTTGGACCTTTTCTTTTCTTTATTTTTTGGTTATTTTAAAGTGGCATTTTTTTGGTGTTAGTTTGGAACAGTGAATGCTCTACTTGGGAGTAGGGAAATTTAATAGATTTAACTTAATTGGCTTTAATTAAATGCTTCCTAATTAAATGGGAATATTCGCAGAGAAGATCTAAAAAGAAGAAGAACCAGTATCCTGGCTAAAAGGTACCTTTTATCATTTATCTTCTTTTATTTATTCAAAGAACTTCAAGCCCACATAAAACGAAAACAATCATTTAACATAATTAACTTCATGTTGACTTTCCTATAAACAACTTGCAGTAGCAATGTGTAAATACCCTATATCCCCCCCCTTTTCGAGCCATATAAAAAAAAACCCGTTCAACTAGCTGGTCTCAAGTGATCAATGCCATCAAAAGACAATTACCAACGCTGGCCAAAAACAGATCGGAAAAAAACGAAAAACTGCAATGCCCAGCGATGATGATGATAATGATCTGGCAAAAAAAGAACGGACAGAGCCACCAAAAGCCAGACAAGCGGCCCAAAACAGAGATCCAAGCATGGCCAAAGATCGGCAATCAAGTGGCCACTTCCAACCGTCTTCCAAGCCAAGCAATCCATCCGCCACCGCCTGCGTCTTCTGCAGTGAAAAACGAAACCAAACTCGCAGAGTCGCAGAGTGGAGACGGGGCGAAAGCTCGAACACGAGCACCTGGGCTAAAAATAGCAACCGCTCATTAGAAATGGCTAAAAATAGATGGCGGCATTAAAGCGCGCTAACCTGTGGCACAGTGGAGTGACGCTAGAGTGGAAGCCAGCGAGGGGGGAAGAGTGGGTTGTGCCCACCAGTTATGACGTATACGCACTGTGGTCCCAATCGTGTAATCTTCTGCTGCAATCTGGTTATCTGGCGAATCACGATGCTACTGCACTAGTTACGAGCTGTAAGTTACTGGTTGTGGGGCGGAGAATATAAAAAAAACTGGTATTCTCCGGCACTGGGGGGACATAGGAATTCCAAAGAGGGGAAACCCCACTGACATATCTCAATATCTCATATCCCGCCATAATGGATTCTGTAGCAAGTTCAAGAGGAAGGAAAGGGGAACTGCTGGAGAACTCTAAAAAAATTTTTATATAAATTAAAGATGAACAAAGAAAAATGCTGGAAAATTTTAATACATTTTTATAATATTAAATATACACTTAGGTTGTGTACGAATATTTAAAAAATGTATTAAAATGACATGCAGTTTTCTTTATTCATCTTTATACATTTTATTGAATTAAAGCTATCTCATCTCAGTTTCAACAACTATCAACCATCACTTTCCTTATTAATGCAAACAAAAATATGTTTGTAATTCCTTTCACCACATTTTCCTTACATTCCATTATATTTCCCTCATTTAAAGTGTGACCTAAAAGTTGGTGCAAATAATTTTCATGGCTAAAAACTTTTTAGCCGCATCTAACGAGCTGGTAAAGAAGCACCAACAACAACAACAATGCAGTGGAATTCCCTTACAACTTTTAGCGAGCATAATTTCAAACAATTTAGTTAAGTTCCAGTGGCATTTCATGCTGTTTACATAAAGCAAATACACGCAGTGCGGCGGGGGGGTTTGAGGGGAAGGTGGGGAAACCCAGGATCAGGGACACGCGCAATATAAACGCTGGGGCAAGGTAAACGAAGTAAATTAAACAGCAGGAAAAGCAACAACAACGACAACAACAGCAACTGAAAGTGCCCCAACAGTGGGCGTTGCGGCCAAGACTGTGGAATGGGAACACCTTACCAGGCAGCAATACACTTGGACAAATCAAGAATTTACCTCGTAAATAAGCTTCATTTTGGCGCCAAAAAATCATTAAATAATTGATAATACAATTCTCATAGGCTTATTATAAATATATATAATTATATTGCACATTATCACTTCGCCAACAGGGTAAAAAGATATAATATAACCATTATCATGATCAAATGTTATGTAAAAACAATTCTTATCGGCCTTCTTTTTGTCTAGAGATAAAAATTCGCATTTTATCAACTCAAATTTTATCTAGTCCAGTGAACTTACTACCAAAAAACAAGCTAATAATTCAACAAAAATAAGTAAACAGGATATTTCATATCATCTGGCATTCAGGATCTCCTATTATTTTCTTTGAGTGCACGGCCAGGAGAAGCAGGAAAGCAACAACAAGCCAACAACCAGCGCAATAACGAATAACAAGCCAAAGGCATGCGAAACAGCAAAAAGCAGAAGAAACCCAATAACATAAAAGCAAAAGAATTTTTTTGCCAAAGGATGATGGTAAACCTGCAGAGCGGGTAAAGGGGGGTGTGCCGTGTGGTGGGAGGTGCGGTTGGTGGACAAGTAGAAAAACCCGCTTACAACAGCGAAAAAAAAAGAAACGCCAAGCCAACCAACGACCTTGATAAGTTTTACAGGGAGAGCAGCAAGGAGCTTGCTCTCTCTCTCTCTCTGGCGGCGGAAAAAGGGCGGCTTGCTGTTTGTTGTTGCCGCCTAAGGCCACCACAATCGATGCCCCAATGGTGAATTTCCGCTCTCTGTCTCTCTCTCCCGCGGTTTGCTCTCTCTCATCAACAAGTGGCCCAGCTGTGAGTGGGCTGGACGAGGGGGTGTGAGGGGGTGGGGTCTAGCCAGTTCCTAACTCAATTCGTATTTTTGTGTCGGTGTGCCAGAAAGCTTGCTCTCTCGCGCGCACTCTCTTTGATAAACAGTCAGTGGTGAGTTTGTTTTCCTCTTTTTCAGCTTGATTATCATATTCTGCGTTTTATTATTGAATTTCTCAAAAGGCATGCGTATGAGTGTGTGAGTGTGACGCATGTATAAAGTGCGGCGCAGAAATTGATAGAACAATCAATCCACCATCCACCCACCCCTCCTCTCCCGCATAGAAAGCAAATTCCGCCAGTTAGTCTGTCAAATATGTTTGTTTTGCCTTGGCGGCTCTCTTTCGCCTCTCTTCTTGCCCGCTCCATTCGCAGTCAGCTGCTGCCAAATCAGCTGTCCGATTTAAAGCAAATTCATTTAATATTATTTAACAATCTAACACAAACAAACGGGGAATAGAAAGCGGAAGAGGAACGCGGGAAAAGAGGAAAGAAAACATGTGCATGGAAAATTTTAGATCTCGTCTTTGGTAAACAGCAAAAAAAAAAAGTGGAAACACCACACAACATGGCTAAAAATTAAATGCAGAGCAACAAAGACAACAATAACAACAACAACAACACAACGGCAGGCATTGTTGTTACCTGCAACGTGCCTGAAATTTCAAAAATGCAATATCAAATCAACGCGGAACCAGAAATGTGAGCTACAAATATTAAGTAGCCGCCACGGGTACCCTGCATGGCGAAATATAAAATGATTCAATTTTAATAATTCAAAGAAGTTATGAAAACCTACAGAGATTTTTTATCTCTATAAAAGATAAATATATTTACTATTAAAATTAAATAAATTAATACATTGTTTTATAATTTAAGCTCTAAAATATACCTGAATACCCTCTTCGAGGGTATTTCCAAGCGCCTTGCTGCACTTGCAACTGCCAAACGAAACCGGACTCAACTGGACGCACGCCCCTCGCGCATACACACACCCAGTGGACAACAACAACACACACACTAGACAACCAACAACGACGCCTAGTTGAGCATTTTGAACGACAACGGCAGCGGCGGACAAGCCATAATTAATCAGGCTTGGCCGGCAATATTTTACAAAAAACGAAACGAAAATTTCTCAAGCTGCCGCAGATCCTTAACGTACAGCAACTGCCAACAGGAAAAGCGGCCACAATTTACACAGAATTCCTTGATACTTTGTTTGCAATTTTGCCAATTTGTTTTTATCAAGCAAAAATTGTCATTGTTTTTCGAGTGACACGCGTGCATTTCCCTGGGCTACGTTCCATTCGACTGACTCAATCGCACACTTCCTCTAATCACAAACGAAATTCAAACAAATAAATATAAATGGCTTAAAACTTGTTTCTTTCCATCGCAACATTAATTCGCATATTTTTACAAATTATATTAAAGCTCATACACATGTGTAAGTAAATACAGAGACAACATCGATGAAGTATTTAGAAGTCCGACGACAGCAACAACAAAAGCTAATTCTGAATTTTTCGTGTACTTTGAAAACTTGTTTTATTTATTGACTTTTTGTTTGTTCTCCCCACCCGTTGCTTGTAAGCTTATTGAACAATTATATTATGGCATAAAAAAAGTGACAATAGCTTCGATAAGCTATGTATATGTTTGCTTGCATGCGCCAACTGGGAAAAAGGGTTTTTCTGTTCAATCCGAATATTCGAATTCGAATTCGAGACTTTATAATAGCGCAACAATTGAAATGCCAATCAAAAGAAACTCCAGACACCTTAATGGAACTTTCCATCAACATCTCTCAATAATTATTAAACATGATAAATATTCCGCAATCATGACTTTGTCTTTAGCCAGAAAAGGTTTAAAGCCGTAAAAGTAATTTAAAATTCTTGGACTATTTTAATAAGGGAAATATATTTATAATTTTTGATAAAGCTTCTTGTAGCTCTATGAAATAATAGTAAAGTCAAAAAATTCGCTTTAATTGATTTAGATTCTGGGAACTATAAACCAATAATCTTTCTATTAAAAAAAATAGTTTTAAAATCGTGATTGGCAAAATGTACAATGGATGAGAGCACGAATTTCCACACACAGTGGAAACTTTTTTGTGTTTTAAACATTTAGCATGCAAATAAAACAATTACAATAATTAAACGAAAAAAATCCCAGTTACCCGAGCAGTTATTTTGTAACAGGGGTTTTCTCTTGTATAAGTATTAACACATGCACATTGTTAGTGTCTGAGATAATAATTGCTAATAAAAGTTACTCAAGTTACTCCCTTTCTTGCAGTGTAAGTGGGGGAGGCAATGCCCGCCTCTTGAATCTTTTGACTCTCTTCGTCTGCCCGTCAATTGTCGTCTCATCAAGAGTTCGTCATGGGGAGAGACTAAGGGGGCGGGAAAAGAGGTGCCTACTTGTCACTTAACTCTATGCTGCATTTGGGATAAACGATCTGATATGCAAAACAAAACTATTAAGTCAAAATTTCGAGTTTAAACCGGAACTAAAAGAAAGTTTGGGGGCGGGAAAAAGGGGATTTCTAACCAAAAACAATGCAATCGACTTTGGACTCTTTGTTGCAAGAAGTGCAAGCAAAGAGGCAAAAAGAGCTCAATTCAACTTACCGTCCCACAAGTTCAAGGCCAAGTGTCCGAGTGGCTCTCCTGCTGTCTCTCTCTCCCACTTTGCAGCGCTCTCTTTCAGCTCTCTCAGCGTATTTGCGTGCAGTTGTTGTTGTTGTTGTTTATTACATGTAAAAGAACTTTCGTTTTCTTGCTGCAGGCTGCAGTTCACAGGGGCAGGGGGGTTGCTTTTTAGGTGGGCGAATTGCCCCACATGCCACTACCGTTCCTTGTTTGTTGTTGTTTTTCCTCGCCTTTTCGCACTTATGTTTTGTAAATTAATTAACAACACTCGCATTCACTCGACAGACACCGCACGCATACAGTGGCCGCGTTTTGAGATAAGCAAAGGCTATTTATTTGCACTAAACTTTACTTTTGCGCGCTGAGCCAAACGTGGGTCCAAATGTGGGCGAGGGGTGTAGAGGGGCCAGTGAATGAGGAGAACTCACCACATACACTCACAACCGACGTAAGAGCGCACGATTTTCGCCAGTTTTGGTATAGTCAGCGTTCTGGATTATATTCAGATGTTTCCCGATTTTGCAGAGTCCGAGTTTCCAAATTAAAGCAATAAATAAGATCGGTTTAGTCGCGGACCGAACAACTCGACCGAGCGTGCTGCCAGTTTAGCTAGTTTACGAGATCTGGCAGATTTGGAAGTGCCACTAGCTTTCCACCACACACGCCAGCAGTGCTGACAGCTCAACTTATTTCACGTAGGACCTAGCTTATTTGAACGCTATCGTTTTTTAATATCAAAATTGAGGTTTTAGAAGCGAATTTGGCATTATTCTTGCATAAATTAAATAAGACAATAATAATGTAAAAATTCTCGGTTTAAGAGAGTTTTTCAACATTATTATTGCCTAGAATCTAGCTTATTCGGATAATAAAACTGCTAAACACGTCCGAAAATTCTGGCAAGGCTGGCTCGACAATCTGGCAACGGAAGTGCAAACTTTGATTTGGCGCTATCAGCAAAATGATCGGCGAGTGGTATTTTCCTGTTTTTGATTGCAATTTTAAATGTTAAGCGAAATAAATTATTAACTACGGATAGTGGTAATTACACATGTAATTCATATTTTGTAATAAATGTAAAAATCTGTACATTTTATGGCATACGTTGATTAAAAATAGATAAGATAAGAATTTCCAGCAGTGATACTAGTTATTAATGCCTTGTGGAGCCTTTGCACGGATTTTCACCTCCAGCAAAACTCCTTTGAAGGGAGCATAGACGTCGGCCGTCAGCAGTAGCCTTTGCCAGCTTATGAAAGTTCCGTAGCCATAGTCGTCTTCCTCCGCGTTGAATATATGCTTAATGGGTTTCTTGGCGTAGGAACCTGCGCCTGACCTGTGGCTCAAAAGTCGTATCTCAACGGTGGCGTTGCACGACCAGTTGGGGGAATCCGGTATCCCGCTGCAATGCACGAAGACGCCCAGCCCCACTCTATTGGGTATCACCCGAATCCTCCACTTCATCGTTATAAACATAAAGTACGGCGATTCAACCGAATTAGTCATCTGAGCCACATCGGGCACAAAGTAACGATAAGTGGCACGCGCCTTTTCCGGTTTTAAAACATTGTTAAAACGCAGATCCATTTTGATCGTATTCGACAATAGAACTAGAATTTGGGGAGTACCTTAGTCGCAGAGACGGTATTGGTGATTATTTATGGCTTACCCGGATGATGAAATTGCTTTAATTGGATGCTGTAAAAGTATGCGTTCTAAGTCGCAAAAGTTTTCAAGGAAAAATGAGTCAAAACCGTCATCGGTGTCCTAAACAATCGAATAGCTTCTAGTCTATTTTGAAATCCATATAGAAATTCGATCGAGAACTATAAGTGGCAAAAGTTCAGTCACTGCAAAGTGCATGTGCATTATTCGATTAGTTCTGCTGATCGACGAGCAATCACCTTACTTTTATCAGGAGGCAGTTCAAAATCTATTGAATAAACAATAAAGGCTTCTAATGTTTGGCTTTAAGAGCCAGACTCTTAATATTTCCCACATATTTTTAATGTAAATAAATAAATGCTTAAATAAACATTCTCGTTCCAACGAATCGATACTGCGGGTTATTTTGCCGCCAATGCAGCGGTCACACTTAGCAGAAAACCAAAACAAGTCTATTTTTAAATCTAAATTTACTTAACAGCTTTTATAACAATGGCAGATTTGCTTTAAGCGCATCAAACTCCTTTCTTTCCAGTGCCTTCAAATGCGTGCCTGAGAACGGCGACTTGAACTCCAAATCCCGATGCTTGTTGACCAAAACTTTTTGATCCGAGTACATAAGGTTTATTTGCAGCTCAATTTGCTCTTGATCTGAGAAAAATGCTTAAGTTTAGAATGAGTTAGTTTGAGGACAATTTTCTCACCTTTTTTGAGCAGTTCCAAAGCCTTCTCCCGCTGCACTTTAACCAACATGCTGCCAATGGTGATCCAAACTTTCTTGTCCTCCGACTTGGTTATCAGCCGCATTGCCTGGCGCGTGTCCTGGCGCCGTTTGTCCATCGCCTTCAGCTCCTGCTTGTTGGCCAGAATCTTGTCGGCCAGCTCCTCGGTCTGCGTAATCAACTCGATGCTCTTGTCTAGGTCTGATTTGGACATCTTTGCAAAATTTAATTAAAATGCGGAAGTAAACAAAAAGTGTAAGAGCGACTCAAAAATTTACTAACGCCTCGCAACAGCTGTTTGAGCAAGGAACGTAGTGTGTCTGGAATAAAAGGGGATTAAGATTTTATAAAGTGATTTTAGCGACGTCTAAGAAAAAATTGTTGTGCTTGTGTACAACATTAATGAGATATTGTTAATCTGTTAGCTGTTGGATTTAATTTAATGCAATTTTGAAACAAAATACATTTTTTTACGGGCACACTGGAAGTACCCCCGAAAATCCCGTCTACCTACGCCCTTGCGCACATCTCATTCAACAGTCAAGCAAAGATGGCCGCGTCATAATCCAGTAATCGTAGTTCCGAGTCGAGACATTTGTTTACGAGCACAGTGATCTCTTGTTCTGCCTTAAGCCCAGCAGCTGCTATTCTCGGAGACAAATACATATATTCCACAGCGATGCATTCCACCGACAGCGCCAAATGCCTGGGCAGCCGCAGCTCCCTGGCAATCTGTTGCCTGCTCCTCCTCCTCGCCGTCGTCCTGCAGCCAGCAGCGTCCCAGGTGAGTCGCCGAGTCGGCCATTGATTAGGATGCGCGCACGAAGAGTGTCAATTGCTGGCGTCACGCGACTGGAACAGGGAAACATATGTTTGCTCTGTGTGCCTACAGATGTTTTGCATATTGATTTTGCTGCAATGCGTGTGTGTGTGCGTCGGTGCGAGTGCTCCGTGGCATTTTTTGCTAACCTGGCTAATCTTTATTTCGGAATTCATCCATTTTAGACTCAAAGTTCGCAGCGTTATCTACAGAATGTGGACATCAACAATGCCAATAACGAGCGATTGCAACAGATTCTCAAGGGTTCGGGAGCAGGAGCGGCTCCCGCTCAGATTTGGCCACAGCCGCCGCAAAAGGCGATACCCGATGTCAAGACTGAGCTGGCCAAACTGAATAGTAGTAAGTTGTTATTGTTTCTGTCATAAGTCAGGATTCCATTTAACACTCCTTACACTCCTTACTTGCATTTCCAGCTTATACATACCAGTATGACTGGCCGGCAAACAATGTTAAGCTGGGCGCCGTCACGGCCGTGAGTTTCGACAGGGCCGGCAACGTGGTGATCTTTCATCGCGTTAATCGCGTCTGGGGGCAGCAGACCTTCGACAACAGGAATATCTACCAGGAGCAGTACCTCGGACCCATCAGGGAGAGCACTATCCTGGCTCTGGAGCCAGCGACAGGAGCAGTGAAATACGATTGGGGCAAGAACTTGTAAGAAGCTCTTAAAACGAATACGTAAAATTGAATTCTAGAAGTAAACGTAATCTTCTCTTAACCCCATAGCTTCTATATGCCGCACGGGCTCACTGTGGATCCCGAGGACAACGTCTGGGTGACGGATGTGGCCATGCATCAAGTCTTCAAGTTTCCACCTCGCGGCGGCGATGGAAGACCGCTGCTTACACTTGGAACGGCCTTCAAACCCGGTTCCGGCAAGAAGTTCTGCAAGCCCACGTCTGTGGCTGTGCTGGACAATGGGGACTTCTTTGTGGCGGACGGATACTGCAACGCTCGCATCCTCAAGTACTCGCGTGCGGGTGATCTGATTCTTTCTTGGGGTCAGAACTCATTCTCTGGCGTCTCGTATGACGTGGCGCCGCAGAATTACTTCGCTATCCCCCACGCCCTGACCCTTGTGCCAGAGTTGGAGCTGCTCTGTGCCGCGGACCGTGAGAATGGGCGAGTGCAGTGCTTCTTCTCCAGCAACGGCACCTTCCATTCGCAGTACCACAGCCAACTGATAGGCGATCGCCTGTTCAGCATGGCCTACACCCCGGCATCGGGTGAGTGGATTAATCTTCTGCTGATATCGGTCTTTATGAGGTGTTACGAGAATCTCTCATGAATTCTCGTGCTTTTCAAAAGTTCATATGCCGTCTTTTCACCCCTGAATATATCCCTTTTCCGCCACAGGTGGCCAGCTGGTCATAGTGAACGGACCCAACGCCGAGCTGGGTATCCATCCGGAGCACTATAATGAGGTGCATGGCTTCGTGCTGAGCATGCGCAGCAAGCAGCTGGTCTCCAAGTTCGGGCCCAACAACCTGGAGTTCCATAATCCCCACGACGTGGCCGTCACCGCCGATGGCAATGAGATCTACGTGGCCGAGCTGGTTCCCATGCGCATCCACAAGTTTGTGCATAAATCGCTGACCAAGCCGCTGTCTCTGTCGGCCACCAAGGACACAAGCAACATCGGGACCAGCAAGGTTGTGGGTCTGGAGGATGCGGCGTCGACACAGACTGTACACCATCCCAGCGGTAAGGCCATTCTGGTGGCCTCACTTATGCTGCTGTTCGCTGGCTCCACCTTCGCTCTGGCTCTGCTCTTCGCCCGTCGGCGGAAACGAGGTAACCAAGCGATCAGCGCCTCTCCGCCCAGCGACCTGGTCTACCGCAAGCTGACCGCTTCCAACCAGAGTCTGTGCTAACCCTCAGTGCTAACCCAATCAAGCAATCAATCACTCAATGTCCTGTGTTGTGCTGTCATACACATGTATCCTATATTTATATGTATAGCTATATATTTTGTAGTGGTTTACCTTTTAAGTTTACTTTGAATCTCTCCACATTCCCACTTCCGTCCGCAAATTTGTACTTATTATTTCTAGTTTTCATTCTATTTTTGTGAAATTAATTTTGTGTTGCATTCGGTCTACATTTACGATTCTTTTATATAAAATACATAAACATAACATAAACAATTTACGTTAATCTTTAAGTACTCTGTTTTCGTTTTCGGTTTGTTTCAGTGCACGCCAGATCGCAGATCTATGCATGAACTACCAGGGGATCTGTCTAATGTTGTTTGTGCCCGTGAATGTGTCATGGCGATAGCTATTCTTAACATCCTCCCAACATCTCCCACAGGTTGCCTGCCATTTGGATCTCGGAGTCGTCGGCATGCGTGGGAAAAGAGCGATGGCTTTAAGCTGGGCGGCCTCCTTGATCGGGATCGAAACGGATTCGAGAAACTGGACCAGCAGGCCAGCGACGAGGAGCAGGACACGACGACAACGGTGGCTAGCGCCCAGTATGCCTAGGGCCCAAAAACTGGGCCAGGACCAAGACTTATGCAAGCTAACAAAGCATTCCTAGTTCTAACTACCTGTACCTCATTGAACACTACCGATTTGGTTGTACTCTTGTGCTCCGTGTATAACTTTTAATTTGTGTTTCTTTGTTTCTGGGACCATTCCGCAGAAGAATTCGAGTTTTTGCTATGATTTAAGTAGCAAAAGCTAAGATTATCAGTATATAAAAAGATCTTACGTACATCTTCCTCATTAAGCTTTTACTAGCCTTGAAAAATAGTGCGAAAAATTCACCTAGGTTCCCAGAGCAAGCGAGTTTAAAATAAGAATTATTTTATATGCTTACCTACAAACATTTTTAGCCTATAACTTTTTTTATATGGGGATTTTATTGGCTAAACGCAGGACTTGAATTCGGAAACCGATCTTAATATTGGCCTTACAAATTCGTGCAAACACGTATAGGAAAACTATACTATTTGTTGTCACCTATTTCTGCGGAATGTCTCCCATATCTTGGTTCGAAATACTCCTAATTTGCCAAATTTTAAATACATAGTCTTATGAAATGTCATCGTTTGGTATTTATTCAATGTCTGCAGCTAAAACTTAACTAGAATTCGTTATATAAATATGTGTGTATTTAGCATATTGCATACTGTCTATATAGACTAATAAGGCCCCATGGTGGCAAATATCTTGGTCCCTTCAGTCCCCGCCGGCGGTTATCCGAACAGATCCCAGAATACCGCAAGTCTATATTCTGGCTGGATGTCAGACAACCTGGGCGAGGAATCCTTCGTTATCCTCCGTCACAATAGCATCGATGTTATAGAAGATGGCGTGCAAGCCTATTACGAAGCAGGAGGCGCCCAGCGTCCAGAATAGAATAGCCCCAGCGCCCACCATAAACAGAATGGGCGCAGTGGCCAGATTAAGGGCAATTATCTGGTGGTTGGGCGTTAGTTGGTAGCCCCCTATGACGACGGGGGAGTTGCGCTTGCGCAGCTTGAGACAGCCAAAAGCAGCGACCCCCATGACCAACAGAATGAGAGGCGCCGTGATGCTGTAGGGATTACAAAGGATTAACTATCAACTGCAACTGAGGGAATAGGAATACTCACAGACAGTAGATCATCAACACGAAAAATATGAAGATGTAATTGGCCTGGAAGTAGGAGAGATTGCGGACGACGCGGTTGTTCAGCCGCTGCATGCTGACGGCAGTCTTGATGTTGTTAACGTTGAAGAAGACCATCCATGGACGCAGCGAGTTGCGCACCATCTGGACCAATTGCATTGGCGACGGCAGATTGCTCAGGCTACCGAAGAATATGCAAAATGGGGAATCAGTTGGCCCCTTCTGCTGAAAGGTGCATCCGTTACTTACCCCTGGATGTCAAACGGCAACCTGGGAGAGACCGACTGCTGAGCCGGCTGCATGTTGCCGCTCAAATTTGCATTGGGCTGAGCCATTTTAGTATTCACTTTTTGTTCGTTCGCTTCTCAGTGACACGTCGTCGTTCCAATCTGCGTATCTTCTTTTAACATTACTCGCTGCCGGCGTCCTACAAGTTGGCGTTGTATCTTCACATTCGTTCCACTGGCTCTCGAGCGGATCGGATGCTGTGGCGGAAGGGTTAGCAGCGGACGTCCTCTACACGAAGACTGGGGCAACACATACACAGCTGCTCCCTATAGTACTTATCAGAATTCACTCTTAATTTGCTTTGACATTGTTTTATTTACCAAACAAAATAAAAGTTCGAAAAAACTGATGTGGCAGATGGTTCTAGGATGACCAGAGTAGTGTGGCCATCTAGAATCGCACTAAAAATGACAAGGAAATCAAATCATATATTTCGCTTTTCCTGCCAGGAATTTCCTGGTGACAGCTTTTGAAATTTCCTTTCACTGTTTAATATGTGCTATTAATTCCGACTGTGCTAGCAAAATCAAATCAAGGAAGAAAACTTTTAGTTGTTTATAGAAAAAGGTAATAGTTTTTTAACAAAGTGAATTTATTGTTCATTCAAAATATAGAAGTAAAGAACATGGAAGTGCAGGGCAGTATGATTATAAAATTATAAGCTGCCCAGGATCTCACCCACGTTGCAATGGTAATGAGGCTTGTTTTGCTGGACTGGCAGAACTTGAACTCCGGGCAGCGTCGCTGTTATCCAGGTTGTGTCGTGCGTAAAGCTCATCCTGCAGCAAGGATCCATGACCAACTCCTGCTTCCCCCAGATCCAGCTACTGCTGGACCAGATACTGCTTGAGATCCAGTTTCTCCAAATGCCAAATCAATTGATTCCTTGAAATTGGATTTTATAAATTCATTTTAATCAGCATACTTTGTTTGAGTTTATCTTTAAAATTAAAATTAATTTGAAAAACCTGTCGCCTGAATTCGATTGCTTTCCCCAACGTTCACCTCAGCTTTGCCACCGCTTTTGTCCGCCACCCACGGCCTGGTCACACTACAGGTAGTGCTGTGGAAATCTGCTCGATGTAGAGTTTTTATTTTGGAAAATTCCCGAAACCTGAGGCTGGAACGAAGTCGTACCTAGCACAAAGCCGAACCGAAGCACAAACCCACAAATAGCAACCAATTTTGAGACATGGCCGACGACTGGGGTGAGTGTTCTCTGGGCGGTGGCGGGGCGGGCGCTGCGTCATCTGCGGCGGACAATAAACGTGGTCGCCGTCGTTGTTGTTGTTGTTGCTGCTGCTGCTGTCGTTGGAGCGCCATGCAACCAACCTTGATGCGTATTTTTAGCCGTGTTCGCGGCAACTAACCGTATTTTGAAACCCTAACAATCTTGTGATTTTCCCGTGATGTGGCAGAATCCGCTGCGGACAGCGAAGTGGTCATCCGCCCAAATGCAGTTAACAGTGTTAACAAGTGGGAGGGAGAGGACGACGATGAGGACGTCAAGGTGCGCATACCAATGTCGCGGCGAGACGAAAGCCAAAGCTAACAGCCACAAACAAATGCAAGAGAGCTCACAGCTGCCAGAAACTTGTTTTGCGTGCGCTAGTTTTCACTTTCATTTCGCTGTACACGTGTTCATTTTTTGGGCTAAACCACTAATTCCTTTGTATTTCGCATCGCAGGAGAGCTGGGAGGATGAGGAGGAGAAGAAGGACGAGGAGAAGCCTACGAAAACAGAACCGCCAGCCAAGCCCAAGCCGAGCAAAGCCCTGAAAGCCAAACTAGAGGAACAGGCGGTAGGTGTAACACTTAATGCTATCTATGCCAAAGTTATAACTCACAAACATTCACCTCACAGCGGCTCGAGGAGGAGGCGGAGGAGAAACGACTAGCCAACATGACAGCCGAGGAGAAGATGGCCGAGAAGCTGAGGTTGCAAAAGATACAAGAGGAGTCGGACTTCAAGCACGCCCTGGACGCCTTCGGCGTGACGAGTACGACGTCAGGCGGCCTTGATGCCTTCAATCCGGAGAGCAAAGAGGAGTTCAAGGAGTTTGGTGCCACCCTCAGCTGGAAGGTCGGCCAGTACCGAGAGTCACCGCATTTCCCGCAGTTCATCGAGGATCTGGTGCGAGGCCTATGCGTGAATCGTGAGTGATTGAGCGTCTCTGAGCTTAGCCCATAATCTGATTGTGTGTTTTCCGCCTTATCTATGCAGTGAGCGCCGCTGACATTAAGAAGGTCAAGATGAGTGTAGAGGTATTACACTCCGAGAAGCTCAAGATGGAGAAAGCGAACAAGAAGCCCGCTGCCAAGGGCAAGGGAAAGGCTACCCTGCGGACCGAGAACGACGTGAGTCTCTGAATAAGTCCTTAGATGAATGAACAAAATTACTAATTAAATATCTCGTTTGCAGGACATTGATGGCTACCAAAAATACGGCAATGACTTTACCGACGACTATGATGACTTCATGTGAATAGGATCTATATAGTAGCCCGCATATATCTAATTATTGAATACATATAGTTGCTTGTTGAAGAGTTCTTCTTGTTAGAGATGCTGCGCAGGAATTTGAGTCCTTTGTTGAATTTAAAAATAGCAGAACCTATATAAATATGTATATATATATATTTATATGACCGAACACGAAATACACACACACACAGAGTCAAGTCAGGCAATCAGGAAACCTCAATTTCGAACGATTTCGAAACACGCAACACCAAAACTAATGGATATTTAGGTAACTGTAAAAAAGGAAACTATCAAATTATGGCAACACAATGCATATGTCGTACTCGGAGTGGCTTCTTGTGTAATAATTCACTTTTGTATAAAGAATTAAAATTACAGAGCGATATTAAACGATAAGAATTTGCTTTAATTTCACAAGATTTGGAGGCATTGCATGGGAATAAGGGGGAATCACATTATCACTAGTATAGAGTGATTAAATATTTGATGATCGAGGCCATTGTTTGGTTTGGGAAGAAGCACGTTATCATTAAAAAAAAACCCTTTTATTTAAACACCAACAGATTTTACACCTTTTAAAAAATTCAAATTTTCGAAATGCAGCCCTATTATCAAAGTGTGACCAGCTGCCCGGCAGTGGAAAATTGCCTCCCAGCACTACCGCGTGGAAATCAACAACAAATGAGTGAATTCAACAAGTACTGCGAAGGTAAATATACAATTCCTGGCTATACAAGCCCACCTACAATCCTGTCACTTGCAGAAGCTGCAGCCGCGGACCTGCCCAGCTCCGAGGATGAGGAAGACATCGGCGACGAGGACACCTGCAACGCCCAGCAGCTGGCCGCCGAATTCCAGCTGAAATACAAGCCGCTGGACGAATGCGGTGTTTCCTTGCATCGGGAGTATGTGCTCAGTCTGGACGCTGATAGGGGATTCTCAAGGATAGCAGCGGGTCTGTCGAGCTCTGCGGTGCAAATCTTCAACTTGGACGCCGTTGGCAAATTGGCCAACTTCAGCTTCTTGCCGGCCACCCATAAGAACGATGTTAGCACGTGCGGCGTAAAGTTCCTGGACGATGGACCTGACAACATACTGGTGGGCACCACCGATGGCTACGTGCGCCTCTATGACCTGCGTGTGAAGGGCGAGCTGGCGAGGTTCCACTACGAGCAACAGTCTGAAGAGGTGCCGCCGGTGCCCAAGTCGTTCACAGCCTTCGACAGAAACGCCAACGGCAGGGTCATCTGCTGCGGCACGGCCCAACACATGAGTAACGTGTTCCTGGTGTTCTTCGATGTCCGGGAGCGGCGACAGATGGGTGTTTACTGCGACAGCCACGAAGACGACATTACTTCGGTGCAGTTTCATTCGCAGAATCCGGATCTTCTGAGCACGGGCAGCATCGAGGGGCTGATCAATGTGTTTGACATTAAGCAGCCCGACGAGGACGAGGCCCTCTTGAACACCATCAACACGGAGAGCAGCGTGGCTCGACTGAGATGGCATCGGAATGTCTACGACAAGGACATTATCTCTTGCATCACGACCACGAGCGATTTCAAGAGCTACGAGTGCGAGGAGGGCGATGAGGTGAACTCCTTTGAGCGCCCGGATGTCACAGCTGCCATTAGGCGCAAGAATGCCGCCAACTTTAACCTCATAAATGCCCACAATCAGGAGGATGGCGAGGTGTTCCTCTTGGCGGGCACGAACTTCAACAAGGGGTGAGTTTCTCAACAATTCTTTCTTTGTATTTTCGAACTAAGAATACTTTTCTTCTAGGGAAATCCTGCGATCTGTGAGTGTTGGCGCCAAGAAGAAGCTGAAACCGTTGGCCAATTTCCAGGACAACAAGCAGATAGTGAGGGACAGCCTGTTTGATTCCAAGCGAGGATTACTAGTGACGGGCGGCGAAAGCGGCATTGTTACCGTTTGGTCGCCGGAATCGGGCGGAAATGCTGCCAGCGGAGAAAAGTTGAAGTCTAAAAAGGAAAAGAAGTCGCGCAAAAAGGCGCCTTATTAAATGTTAATATTTTTATAACAAAATCTGAATGGTTGTTTGCAATTTCGGTTTCAGTCAGAATCAATAGGGGAATGAGAGGCTGCAGGAGCTTATGGTTTATCTTCAGATAATAAATAGTGGGTAGCGATCTTTCACATCTTAAAACAATGAGATTTGGTTTTGTTGTTTTGTTCAAACAAAATCAATAAAATAAGAATTTAAAAATATGAAAAAATACGTTAGGTATTGACGTTGCAAGGACCTTTCAGGATATTCATTCGTGCACGCTGACTTAGGCTCTCTGATGTGAAACTTAACGTAAAAGCAAAGAGTATATATGTAACTACAGGCTTACGTCTGAAATGAAAAGTATTGCATACTTTTAGTAAAACGTAAAATATTTTTGCAAAATCTATACATAGAATTTACTTGACAATTAAAGAATATTTTAAATTTGAAATAAAATATTAATATTTGTAAAAAAGAATTGATAAATAAAATGAAATATAATATTTTGCTAATTTTTTTGAATTTTTTTTTTGATAAGGTAGACTATCCTAAAATATTTATAAAAAAATAAATTAAATTAAAAATTAACCAAAAATTATAAATAATGAAATCGTTTTACCATCCCCTTTTTTATTTTGTGAAGTAAATAAGTTCTCTTTACTATTTAATTTCCTTAAGGAATACCTTACTAAACCTCTAAGTCTTGAAATTAATCTAAACTTTTTTTTACACATTTATTATCATCCCTTTTTTGTATTAAAGGATAAAGGATACGTTTGCCGTTTAACCATAATTCCCATAAGGGAATCCATTCACCTTTTCATTGCCAATCATGCTTCAATTTCACCCACCAACCTGTGCACTTATGGCCACTCACCTCACCCTCTGCTCGCAGGCAGCTCGGCTCTGCTCTGCTGGGTAAAAAATTAGCACATCCTCAGCGCAGATAAACGCATCCTTAGAGCGGATACAGAGCCACCTCCACCCCCGCCTCCCTTACATCGCAGTCATCCCTTCGCACAGAGAGCGGCCCAATTAGTGCTGCAGTAGGCATTTCGAATCCGTGCCCACAAATTCGGCTAATCCACAGTGGCACTGCCTGAGGGATAGGGATCGGAAACGGGATCGGAATAGGGACGAAAGAGGCCCAAGATCCTGGCTAAATGTTGACAAATACAACACCTACGTTACAAATAAAATTGCTACAGAAGTACCACCTAAAAACGGGCACATAACCGGAACGACTTAATTTTCACAAATTTACAGAAACCGAAATGGAAATGGAAACATGGCAGGATATCTCGACGCCGCCACTGAAGCTGTGGGTTTGCTCCCGCCGAGCGAAGGATCCTGATTCCTGTTTCCCAATTTCTAGTCGGAGTAGCCAGAGTCCTGCAGCTCACTCGAAACCGCCACTCACCGTGGCTAATTGCCCATCAATAAAGGCTCCGAGGAATTCCTTCGAAACTATGTAGAATCCGAGAGTCCTCAGCTTCGCTACGTTCGGGTGTTTAGCTCCAGGACGAGCACAGGCTCTCAGGGAACTCTCAGTATCGGTTGCTACATGCCGAGCAACCAAAATATTATGGTGTGTCCCGCTGTTTGCGCACAGTCAGCGCGAATTTGCTGCGGTAAGTCGATGCTGTTTTCGGGATCTCTTCTTCCCTCCCTCCTTCGTCTTCGTCGTCCTTTGGCGGCACCTTGGTCCTGTCCCGTCCTCTGTCGTCGTTGTTTTTCCTTGATTTGACATGTCTGTTAGCAGGATGCCTGACCCTGAGCGAGAGCCAGAGTCCGGCTATGTGTGTTCCACTTTGATGTGATTCGTCAGTGCGGTGGACTACTGCTACTGTCCCCTGGAACCTTGATCCTGTGCTGTATCCCCTCTTGTGTCCCTTTTGACCCTGCAATCTGCGGCTTTCCAGCAGCGTTTGTTGGCGAATCTGAGCCGGGGCCCCTGCTGCTCCTCCGCATCTCGGGATTCGTCACAGATTCACAGATTGGATTGCCTCGGAGACCGCAATGCGCTGTATTTATAGTAAACGTGTCCGATTGATTTGGTCATCTGTGGGGAGTCGTGGTCGTTGGTCACAGGTTCCCCCAATTTGCATCTCCTGCCCTTACCTGGGCATATACATATGTATCACTGGAATGGGTCATCAAGGCGGTGTCATTTTATGTTGAAAACTCTCTTATTTCGCAACAAATAACGTGTGACCCTTGAATGAGTGACATTATTCTTTTAGTTTTAATTTAAATAGACTTTTTAATAGATTTAGGAATTGGAAAGAGACTTGAGTTATTAGAAACTGTTGAGTTAATTTGTTGTTTGTATTTTAATTATTAGATTAATATTTATTCTTGGTAAAATCATGATAGAAATGCTTATAAAAACTTTATAAGATTAATAAACAATCTTTTCATTTCAATAACTGAATTTATAATACTATTTGGGAATTCTATAGGATAAATCGATTCACGAATACCACTTATTATAATTAAACAAAAATGAATATTATGTTGTAATACATTTTTTAGGCTTTCATCAGGTAACAATCCGAGGCAGAGTAAAACTACAGAACAATTTCTTTAACTCTTAAATACTTTGATCATTTCAATATTTTGCTAAATTATTAATATAAACGATTAAATAAATATGAAAATTGGCTTTTTCCTTTTTGTATTTCAGTAATTTAATAACTAATAGTTTTTGGGAATTCTTTTGAATATCTAAATGTGTAAGAGTATACAAAATAATCCTTTTTAATAAAACAAATATTATTGGCATTGAAAAACTCGTTAAGATGAAAATTAGAGTGAGGGACAACATACTAAAAATGTTTTTTAAACTCTGAAAAATTAGGCTTTCGCATTTTCCTGTATTTTACTTTATTAATTTTTACTTTTTTCGATCTTCAATAGAATGGCAAAAATAAAACATCTAAGAATGGTTATAAATAAAAATTAACTAATGAATTTAACTTGCAACTAATAAGCCAAGATTTGATAAAATGTTCGATAAAAACAGGGAGTTTATCCTATTTAAAAAAAGTAAAATGAGCACTATATCCGAAAACCAAACGATAATGTATAAAACAGGCCTGCCTTCTGACTACTTTTCTACCTAATAATTCCTTATCAAATTAATTGTTTTTAATTCATTTATAGACTGTAAAAAAATCCATTCTCATCTTAATTGAACCACACAACGCCCAATTGATAATGGCTTTTCTCAGCTCCTGCCAGGATCCGCTCATTGATATTCACAGTTCGCTGGAACAATCGATGTGTAAAAATGGCCAAAGGTGGCCAAAAAGATGGTCCTAAAAAAGAAACCGCTAATCATTGAGGGGCACAAAGAACGGACAATCGCTCACCTAATTATTTGGCCCGATTGTGAGCAGAGAGGACGCAGGACTCACGGCTCGTGGACGCTTTTTGTGGCCTCTTTTTGTTTGCCGACAAAAAGCGAGCCAATTTTTTTCCTTTCTGGGCCACTTTGTTGCTCTTTTTATGAGTTTTTTCCATTGTCATTTTTTCCCGGGACCTCTCTGTTCGCTGCCCTACAAACCTCCTAATTACGGCAGTTAGTCGTTGTCCGTGCAAGCGGACAGGCGGACACCGCGGACGGACAAGCGGACAGCGTGTAATAAACGCTCGCATTTCCACTAAAAATTGGGCCGAGAGACGGGGAAAAAACTAGGTAGGAGAGTATCCGGACGCGCCTTTTTATTAGTGCACCTTCGGCGGAACCGCAGGACAGCGCAAGGATCGCCGGGCAGGACCTCAGGCGACCTCGCCGTAGCTGGCATTAGAAAACTAGATCAGTTTTTTGTGTTGTTTTGCTTTGCTCTGCTTTACTTTTACCAAAACGCTTTATGCTTTATGGTTTATGGCCTCGTTTCCCTACCATATTCCCATTTCCCGATCCATTGTCCATATATATATGCAGATTTTTATGGCGATCGCTGGTATTTAGTTCGCGGAACGAGATCGAGAGCAGGAGTGTCCTGCAGCGAGACCAGGGACCTCGTCTTTAGGAAAGTAGATCACGTTTTTTGTTCCCATTGTTGGCTTTTTTCGCTGCGCTAGTTTTTTTCCCCGAACGCAGCAAACTGCTCTAATTTTTTAATTCTTCACGGGTTTTTATTTATTGTGCTCCTGGAAAAACATATCCTCGCGTCCTCGCAACCTTCCACAAGGTTAGCGATCGCTCCATTTACCTGTAACTCGGACTGCTCTCGTTTTTATGCATTTGGCATTCATATTTTGTATTTTTATTATGAGTAAGCAGGGAGGTCCTTTGCCTGAGCATAAATAAAATTATTCTAGTTTGTTTTTGTGCTGTGACAATTATTGGAAAATTGGTACTTTCCCTGGAGGAAAATAAATAAATAAATAAATATATGTATGTAGGTTGTGGAAACCATAAAAATGTCTAGTACTGAAGCTGAGTGTTGAGTAGCCATTAAAGTCCTGACCTGAAACTAGACGCTTTTTATTGATTTTTACAAAAAAGCTACTAATGCTTGTCGGTGCTGGAAAAATGCTCTCTTAATATATATATTTTTTAATGGCTTTTTATGGTATTTGTTAGTAAATTAAAATACTTATGCTTCTTTTATGGTTTTATGGTTATTTGAGTGGGGGAATAAATGTATATACATACATAGAGAGAGAGAAAGGAAAATTGTGGCTTAAGTGGGGAGGCTGGAAGGAAGCCATTATATATTTTCGGGGGATGATGTTGTCAAAGAACTCTCCTGTATATAAAAGACTTTCAGCACTAAAAATGAGGAAAATTTTAAGAAATCTTTAAGATAAGTCTTGAAATTTAAGTAAAAATTATGGTTCCAACCAGAAATTTGTAAAGAGAGCAAGGATTTTGTACTACAAAGTCAAGGAGTTGCTTGTTTAAATAAGTTTTCTTAGACAAACAAGAACATTTTAATCACAAATTTATCTTTTACTTAGACACCTTTTAGTCAAAGAAATAAAGAGCTTATTTTGTATTTTTTAGAATTTAAAAAAGCAACAGTTTTTATACTATTTGTAATATCCTCGAACAACTTCTCTTATTCTTAAAACCCCACCCAAGACTCAAGCTACGTTTACAACATATTTCTCATAATAAATTATAAAACTATATATGTATATTTAATAATCAGTAATAAAATTTGAATCTAACCAAATAAAAAAATGTTTTTTTTTCTATTAAAAAATCCCCTAAAATCCTTTAGCACATTTTAACCAAAAAAGCATCATAATCCCTGCCAAAAAAGAGAACCGACCCCTTTCCTAACTGGCATTTTGCCCATGAATAACGCAAGCTTAAAATATTCCCTCCTTTATATTCACTTAGGCAATCATCATAAAATACTCTGCCTTTTTGTTGTAATTGTTTTATTACAGAAATTACTCAATCATCAAGCATAATTCGCGTTTGCCGTTTTTATTGCCAACATTTTTGCACTGCCCTCGTCGCTGCCTCTTTGCCCCTTCGCCCATATCCTTACACATTTTGCGCATTTCGCGAATGCGAATCTCTCTGCTGGCATTTCTATTGTGGGCCGGCAGTGTCTTTGCCATTTACTTCCCATGATGACGGGCATAATCAGCGAGATCGGCGCTTTGTGAGTGCAAAATGTGCAATAAAAGCGGGCAACAAACGCTGGAAATGCACTTCCAAGTATTGAAAGTGTTCGCGGATCGCGGGACTGGGATTGGAGTTAGAGCTACCTGCTGTCCCGACACTTTCGCCTAACCCAACCGATCGCCATAAAGGGTATTTACTGTCGCTAACCCAAGCCAAGCCAAGCCAAGGGAAGGCAAGGCAAGGCAAGGCAATGCGAGGCAGGGAAAGGCAAGCCTGGTTGGCGAGTCAAAGACAAAGGATCCTTCGGTACACACAATAGGCAAGGTTGTTTGGTTGTGGCTAGGGTTCCTCCATGAAGGCTTGTCCATTTCCAGGTCACCTCTGCCGCGGATTCACTGCCTCGTCCTTAGGTAGGCCTCAAGCGAGTTAATGCCAATGCAAATTGCGGCGCAATATAACCCAATAATTTTAACTAACTCGCAGGAGCGGCAAGAAGGATGCGTTTGTTACCCGGTAATGCATAACAATGGCCCTCCTGGCTGTGCCTCGAAACGGGGAACTGAAGGAAGAAACTGGGACATGGACATGAAGGTTCCTCGCCCTGTTAATCCGTTTGCCATCAGCCAGATTATTAGTCAATTTTGGGCCAGTTTTCCAGCATTTCCCTCTCTCTCTCCGCATCGTTTCACTTTCGAGTTAGATTTTATTGCCGCATCTTGAACAATCGAAACGAAGTTTTGGTAACATGCTGTGCTCTACTTTTCTGGCTTTCAATTGAGAACGGAATTAAACGGAATTCCAAAGGGAGAGACAGAGGAGACCCTGACTAGAGGCCAAAAACCGGGTTGCAAAGTCAGGAGATTCCCTCGGCTCTAACCCAGTTTGTTTGTTTGTTTGCTGGGATTAGCCGAGGGCTTGACTTGGTACCCCGATCCCTCAGATCTTTGAGCTGCGATCCTTGTGCCGATTTTCATTAGAAAGTCATAAAAATACATAATAATGATGTCGAAGGGATTAGCTGGACATATCCCTGGCCCAAGGCAGGCAGCATAGCTTTGCTGGGTTATTTTTTTTGCGCTGTGACTTAACCCTAATCCCCACCAGCTTAAGCCCAGCACAGCAGGTAGAGTTTTGGTGTCCTTTTTTGCGCAAGTTTTGTATTGTCGCCCCCCCCCCCACCTTGGAAAAAGGACTCCTGCCAGTGGGTACAGTTGCCTCCAACTGGGCATGATTATATCATCATAATAAATGTTTGTGCCTCAACGAAACCAAAGCGAAAACTTTTCAAATTAAGTCCCAGCAACTGGGGCCGTTCCTCCTGGAACCCAGCCATTATCTGGCAATGGTTATGGGCGGGGTCTTGCCTCCCCCTTGGAATATATGGAGAAAAAGTTCAGAGGCAGAGCTCTGGGGAGCATGGGGCATGGCTAGTGTGAGGCTGTTAAACGTGCGGCATTATATTAAGACTTCATAAAAGAGCAAATAATTTGCTGGCAAAAAGGACGATCGATAAATATATGTATGTAGGAGGGATATACATACACCGAACCGACATCCCCAACACCCAACTGAGCAACTCAGTAAACTCAGTGCCGACAACTGAGCGGCATTATGCCATATCATTCTTGATGAAGCCGATAAAATCCCATTATTAAGGGGGCCCGCCCGTCCCGCTTGCTCTCGGGGTGTCTGCCGCCTGCGGACAGGCGAGACAAAAGATTCACTCATCCGCTATGAATACCAAATCTCGCAGAGAGAGAGCAGCTCCTCGTTGTGCCCAGCCTCGTAATAGACGCTCAGCATCCGCTCTGCACCGCACAGATTAGCACCACTGGCCTGCCATTGGCTGGCGCAGCGATGGCGGCCATTGCGCCGCGCTGCCTGCCTGGAGCGGGCGAGGTATAAAAGGGCGAGGGATGGCCGAGAGAGGCACATTCGAACTGTGACCGCCGCACAGTCGTCATCAACTGAACAACAGAACAAACAAACCTTTGAGAAACTCACAAAACTACCTACGACAGACACTCCAAGCACAGCCAAGATGCACGGATACCGAACCTATAACATGGAGAGCCACCACGCTCATCACGACAGCAGTCCCGTGGACCAGAAGCCTCTGGTCGTCGACCTGATGGCCAGCCAATATGGCAAGCCCCAGACACCGCCTCCCTCTCCAAATGGTAAGTTACAAAGCGAAAAATCAGCTCCAAATTGACTTGAAACTAACTGAAGATTCCTCTCTTTTGCTTTACAGAATGCCTTTCCAGTCCGGACAACTCCCTGAATGGCAGCCGCGGCTCTGAGATTCCCGCCGATCCCTCGGTGCGTCGGTATCGCACTGCCTTCACCCGCGACCAGCTGGCCCGTTTGGAGAAGGAGTTCTACAAGGAGAACTATGTGTCGCGGCCCCGTCGCTGCGAGCTGGCCGCCCAGCTGAATCTGCCCGAGAGCACCATTAAGGTGTGGTTCCAGAATCGCCGCATGAAGGACAAGCGCCAGCGCATTGCCGTCGCCTGGCCGTATGCCGCCGTCTACTCGGATCCCGCTTTCGCCGCTTCCATCCTGCAAGCGGCTGCCAATAGCGTTGGAATGCCGTATCCTCCCTATGCTCCAGCTGCCGCCGCCGCCGCTGCAGCCGCTGCTGCTGCTGCCACGAACCCAATGCTGGGCGGAGGCATGCCACCGATGTCGATGCCTGGAATGGGTGGTATGCCCATGCCGGGACACGCTGGACATGCTCCCTCCCCGTACGGACAGTATCGGTATGCCCCGTATCACATCCCGTCGCGTCCTGCTCCGCCACATCCTGCCGCCGCTGGCCCTCATATGCATCCGCACATGATGGGCACCAGTGCCGCCGCCGGTAGCTCCAGCTATTCGGGTTCAGCTGCCGCCGGTCTGCTGGGAGCCATGCCCACCGTTTCCGTCTCTGCCGCCTCCGCCTGCTATCCCAGTTTGAGTGGTGTCAGTGGTGTGCCCAAGACGCAGACACCGCCGCTGGATCTGCAGTCCTCCTCGTCGCCGCACTCCTCCACACTCTCCCTGTCGCCGGTGGGCTCTGATCATGCCAAGGTCTTTGATAGGAGTCCGATTGCTGCTGCTGCTCCACCAATGACCACCACAAGCCCGCTGCCTGCACCAGGATTGCTGATGGCCAGCAACAAGAGACCCGCCTCCGACATGTCGCCGCCGCCCGCCACCACGGTGATTGCCGAGCCCAAGCCGAAGCTGTTCAAGCCCTACAAGACTGAGGCGTAAGCCCTGGAAGGATGCCCCTATAAGAAGAAGCCCCCAAAGATTGTACAAACTAGAGTTTAGTTGAGACCTCGTCCCCTGACTATTTATCTCCCGAAAGATTGTAACATAAAATCCGTAGATTAGCCCAATGTACAGCTATTAAGTAGCAATTAAGTTGCGAGATTGAGAATAAATACGAAAATATTTGAAAATTAATGCGACACATCTTTTGTTCTACCTGGGGAGTGGGTGAGCGAGGGAGTTGCTCCTACCTGAGTCACCATAAACCTGGCTTAGGCATGGAGAAACCTGGCAGAGAGACAGCTGCTGGCTGCTTTGCCTAGCTCTCCCCTGAGCGGCGGCGACCTTCGGTAGGGAAAACAGTACTGTGTGTGCTGTGTGGGTGTGGAAAATCGAAGCGAGTGCCGAGTGTCCTTCGGAGTGGCCACCCACAATCAGGGAATGAGGATAGTAGGGGAGATCCACGGGGGTTTGGCACAAGCCAAAAGGACATAGGGAGTCACAATGTCAATGGCATATTAATGCGAATCGGGCAGATCGAGGCAAGGATGAGTTACACCCGCTGGGCCCGAAGCCTGGCCACGCGTCAGGTTGTCCATTGCCTAAAAATGGAATCAATTGCTCCGAGTGTCCTCGGATTGGGCTCGGCTAATTAATTGTCACCTCACCCGTGGCGCTCTCTCTGTATAAATAATGTATATCCTGTTGTCCTTGTTCCTGGCCTTATGTTTGTTTTCTCTACGCTGCCAAAACGATTGTCATAATTGAGAAATCATCAGCAAGGACTTGCAGGCAAGCAGGTCCTGCTGGGAATTAAATCCCGATTTAATTGCCGCGGCAAAACATGTGTTTCAATTGCTCATCCCGGCTCAAAGGGGTGTCAATTGCTTCTAATCCCACAGCTAAAAAACCAAAGTCAGCCAAAAAAGGCAAGCGAGATACAGGATAACAAGGGTGGCTATATACCCCTGATCCTGGGTCTTCTATCTGATATCTAATTGAGCGTTTGGGCATCAAAACATGTTTTGACACTTGCCAGGCGAGGCATAAAAAATGGTCCATGAAGTGGAGACGCACGCACCCCTTTTTTTTTGTTCTGCTGGCGTTATCCTTCGGTATCCTTTTCCCTGTCTTTTTTTGGGGGATGCAACACCCCGCACACAAGTGGCAGCATTTTATGATTTGATAATAAAGATACGCTTTGCCCCCGGGGGAATCCCCGAAGCCGGAGCATCCGAGTAAATTAAAAAATAGCAAAACAGGAAAATCTCTGCAGGATTCAGATGGTGGTGGCTACCTCAGGCAGGTTGACAATTAATCATGTGGGGATTAGGGATTAAGGCGTGTTGAAATATAGAAATCATCAAGTTGTTTATTGGAAAATTATGCCGAAATGGCCATAGAGAGGATTAGGCTGACGCATAGAAGCAGCTGGGAACTGGTACTCCCCTGGCACCCCACTCCCACTCCCACTCACAATCAGAGGCAGCTGCTCAAAAGAGTTAACTGAATAAATGCGATATTATTATCAATTAGGCTCTGGCCTCTAATTCGGCATTGTCTCCGCCCCGAGGAGAACGCAAAAAGAACCCGAAGCTGGGCTCACATCTTACACATTTCCAACATTTATGAGGGGCAATCAATGTGCGTCTTCCTTGGATACATAGCCCATGAATGGCTGCCACTTCATGCGAAGTTCTCCCACGTTCGCTTCCATAAGAAAAAAAAACAATGCATTATTCAATAGCCCAAGGCTTGGGCTGCCATCTGATGTGCAAACAAAATTAAGTTTTATTGGGGCGTGATGAGTGAGGGATTGGTCTGGGTTTCGTCTTTGGTTTCTGTTTCAGTCTCTGATTTCTTTTAATAGTGAATTAGCACCTCTGAACTGGTCTCTACTACATGGTTTATGGCATCTCCTCTGCTCCTGGCCCAGCTGTTAGCTCTGCGGAGCCGACAAAAGGCAGCTTTTGTGGCCAAAGACAACCGCAATTCGGACTCTCCATCGATTTATGAGCTATGAATTTCACACTAACTGTCAATGAATATAAAGTGATCATCAGAGCTGGAAAAGAGAGAGAGAAGGCAACGGCAAGATCTGAAGTTGGCCAAAGATCTTTGGGGTTTTAGTTATAAAATCCCCCTTGAAAGGCTGTGAAGAGAAAGAGCTACTTTGCAGAGGAACACTCGGAGAAAAGTAAGGGAAATATTAATTTAGGAACTTGTTTTTTTATGAATTTTATATTTGAAATTAATAATATGATCTTAAAATGTATAGTTTTTATCTTTAAAAGCAACAAATATCTTAAAAGGTTACCTAGAAATGTCTATTTATTAAAATAACACCTGAAATATATATAAAAGAGAAACATAGATATGAAATAAGTTAAAGTAAAGCTCAAGTTATAGATTTAAAATCAAATATTAAGGATATACCATAGGTTACATAGAAGTAGGCCACCTTTTAAGATCCCTTTCGAACCCAACTCTAAACCTCTTTCCTTCATTTTTCCCAGCATAATTGCAGTCTCAAGCCCCTGAGAGACTCTCAAAGCCGCTAAACGAAGTTGAAAACGTTTTATGATTCTGCCAAATAGACGAGCTGGCGGAGGGGGTTTTGCAATCAGCCAGCAATGAATAAACATCTTTGTAAAATGATGATGCCAGGCACTGAAATAATTTCACACGTTTCACGTACACACAGCATCCCAGCAAGAGAAAGATGAAACTCGTTTGTTGCTATATATACTATATATCTATATATACGATATATATTTATGCGTCATGTGTCCACCGATTTATGAGTCGTGTCTCCATGTCTCCATGGATGTTTGCCAATTTGCACGCTGTCCATTAACGGACCATGCGCCGTTTATCGGATCGCCGCCAATTCATTCTGGCAGCCTCATCATTTTCATGGATATTAACGGCCAGATAATCGCAACAATCAAAATTTCTGGGGGGGGTCCGCTTTATTTAGCCAACATTTCCATATGATTCCACATGTCCAGGGGGGGTGAATTGGACTGCAATTGGTCAGGGTTCACAATAAATGGCATTGCTGAATGGTGGAAGCAACGATAAATGCCCGAAACAATTCGACGAACCCTGATGGATCTGCCAGGATATGCAAGTTTCAAAGCCGAAGGATATGAGGGGGTGGGGAGTAGACCATAAATCTGCTGGCCAGATAATGAAACTAGAATGATTGCGGCAATCACTGGTGTGGCGAGTGGACGAAAGTCCTTTGCCACCAAATGGCACCTCCTTTGCGCATGTCCTGCGCCTCTCTCTCACATAGTGATAGATACAGGACCCAGCAGATACATAGAACGATGCTGCTGCTGCTGCTGCTGGTGCTATACATTATGTGGCCGAGGATTACAGATTCCAAAACTCCGATCCTGCGCACGACGTGTCAACTTTATTGCGGTTTGACTTTGCCTCTCTTTGCCCCGTCAAGAACCTGGAACCTGGAATTGGGAACAGGGAACCCGGGAACCCTCCAGAGCCACGGCTCATGATTTACAATTCTCGTGTTATTTTTTTCGCGTTATTTTTTTAGGGGCTTTAATGGCCATCGTAAAGCCGCAGGACCTGGCTCCGAGCTCTGCTCACATTTCGCGCACTGATTCTAAAAAATGAAATCATTTTTTCTCGAATTTCATGTCGCGTCTCGACCAGGACTCTTTGTCCTGGCCAGACCCTTGTCCTTTTTTCTTATTTTTTGCACGCTAGCCTCTTGGTGTGCTGTGTGTGTGTCTGTTTTTTTTAGCGCTTCGCCTTACCTAGACAGGATTTGCCGCTGGGTTTTTGGCTTTTATGACTGAGGAGATGATATTATGTTGGCTTTGTCTTCGGCCTACGGTTCCGTTTTTTAGGCCATAAAAATTAGGTGGCATAAAAAAACTGCATTGGAATTCTAGTTCTAGTTTCAGATTTTTAGGTTTTCTAGATTTTCGACAAAAAAATAAATATTCGCAATTCGCGGAATTCGGAAGCGGAACAGAATGAGCCCCGACCTTGCCTTCTGGCGAGGGCCGTAAAAAAATTGACTCGCTGCGGTGCGCGATATATTTTTTTAGAACCGTTTTGACTTTCCCTATATCCTAATATCCCTACATACCCATATCCCTACATACCTAGATTTTGTATCATAAAAAAAAGCGGACGTTTTCCGCTACAAATAATCGGTTTATGGGCCTCGGCCTAAAAAACTAAGTCACAAAGTCACAAGGTTAACCTGGAAATTGGTTTGGTTAAGGATGTCTCACATCTCAGCCGCAGATACAAGGAAACCTGCAGGATCCCAGATCCCAGGGCGGAGATCAAAGTTTTTCAAGCCGGAAGAATTCTCCCGAAGATTCACACGATTAGCGGGGGATGCCGCTTCCTTTGAGGCCGCCGCTCCTGTGACATGCAAATTAAACGAATTAATTGCTGACTTGTTCACGCCGATTAAGGAGCACAACAACACCCAAGGTCAGCGCTCCTTCCTCCCCGCTTGGAACCGCCAACCACAAACCATCGATTCGAGTGACCTTCGACCTTGCTCGGCGTACGTTTGTGCGTGATTTTTGTTCATCTTTTTTCACAGGCCATTTACGTTTGCTTCTGCTGTCCTTCAGTTCCCTGGGCAACGTCCTTTTTTCTTTTTTGCATGCATAAAAATCAAGAGATTGCTGATCTGCGCTGATCTTAGCCGGAATTCGAGCGGGATTAGGGCCATTTATGACCCTCAATCCTCCATAAAACACTAAGCGCTTTTCCCCTAAGGCAATCTGTATTTGTATCTGTGGATGTATCTGTGAATTTTTAATAGATTTCTTTAAGGAAAATGGCTGAGGAAACATCCCCATTGGCAGCCTTCGCATGGCGTTGGAGGGGGAAGTTCCCATTTCCCTTCCGAAAATACTCCATGGATGCCATCAATTAGCATACAATTAAAAAATGTTTAAACAGGGAAATCGACTTCAGAGTTCCGAATGTGTCCCAGCCGCAGATGCAGCCGCAGATACAAATTTTGTATCTCCAAGTGGCGTGGCCCAAAAGCAGATCAAAAGCGACGACAACATAATTGCTGCTTCACTTCACAGTTCTCAGGCACTTAAGATATATTCATATGGACAACTGCAGTTCTTAACAAGAGTGTCTGTGCAGAGAGAGAAAATATTTGTATAAAAAGGAGAGAACCATTTCAAAAGGAATTCAGTTGAAAAACATAAAGAAAATTAAATAAATTTAAGAATGATTAATAAACATTGAAATTTGTGACTCAACTTTACTCCTATTTCTTAGAGTGCAATATATATCTGTATCTGTATTATCAAACTCCCTGCGAGCATCTTTTTTAATGTCTGACTGATGGTGGGCCTGCTTCGAGGGCAACTGGCGCCTGCTAATTGAGATTGCGGCGATCCTTTTTGGGCGGCCCACTTGAGGCCAGTGGCCTGCAGGACTTCCGCAACCGCGCCACTTCCTGATGTCCTTGAGTGGACTCGAACTATAGCTCAGACTAGCCAGGCATAAGGATCTGCATTTCCTTCCCCCGACATCCCGTAATGATAAGCGCTAGAGGAAGAGCTATGCCATATACCTGAGTGTCCCGAGTCCTGAGTCCTGAGACAAAATCCACAAAATATTGTCAACTCTTTGACTCTAATCTGCTGGCTAATCACTTCCCTGAAATGCATAATTGTGCCGCGGCTTTTGATACGCTCCCGACACATACCTCTTTCAGGGCAAAGACTCGACCCGACTGGAACCGCAGCCAAGTGGCAGCCAAGATTGGCAAATCCGCTGCAGGACAATGGCAGGAGAATGGCCAACAAGTAGCGGCGAATTAGCAATCCTATCATGCTTTTATGGCCAACTCTTGCCCGCGCAGTTCAGCTGAATCGAAGGATCGAAGGTATCAGGACTCAGTCCTGGATCTGGGCCAGTCAACCCCTTTAGGGCGATAATCCTTCTAAATGTTTGCATTAATTTCCAGGCGTAAACGGATTAGGGCGGTCTCGCTGGGCGTTACCCGCAGCAGAAACCGCCGAGGACCTGCTCCTGCTGACCTGCGTCTCTCAGCTTTAATCCTTTGGCATTTGCAACTGACTTTTGCACTGGCTCCGCCCCTAATCCTTTCGGCCAGGAGCGGGTCCTGCCTGCGTCGCACTCTCTGCCTCTCTGTATCTCTGTCTCTACATAGGCCAGGCGATGTCCAGTAAACGGATTAACTGCGATTACCCCAGATGATCCGCAGAAAGTCAATCTGGCAAAGGGGCTAATTGAATCCTGAATCCTTTCCAATCCTTTCGCCCATCGCCCCCTTCTGTTTATTTGTTTGTTTTCGTTTGTTTTGAGAATTTCTGGCAATTAAGTTGCCCCGATTGGATGCGCGGGGGCGGGCTTAGCGAATCCTTTAGCCATACCTGTCAGCCCTTTGCCTTTGATCCTTCCAAGGCTTCAAAGTCAACAAGTCAACGGCGAATTTCCCTTTTTGTCTTACGGTTTATTATTTTTTTAGCCCTAACTTAGGTTTTCTTTAGCAAAATTGCAGAGATGATGCGAGGATTATGCGTTGATTGCGTGCAATTATGAACACATCCTGAGAGGCTGCGCTGAAACTTCCTGCTAAATCCTTTCAACTCCTGCAGAACCCCTTTGTGTCCAGTTGCGTCGAAGACCTTGACGGCGAGTCAGTCCCTCCTTAGCGTTGCAGCAGCTTGCGTAAAATTTCATAACCCTACGAAAGGCATTTCCGCGGAAAACTCTCCTGCATTATCCTTTTTACCTCTTGCCAATCCGTTGGCTAAAAAACGGCCACGACTTCCGCGTAAAGGCGAGGAAAAAAGCGTAAAAAAACGGCGGAAAATGAAGGGAAAAACAATTGCCAGGTAGGAGTCGCATATTTGCGAATTCCGGCAAAGTGAGGTCCGGTTATATAACGGGTTTTTATAGCCAGAAGCTGCCGGAAAAGGACCTCTCAGTGGACGTTTTTGATTTCGGGCGGCAGCCTCCGAGTTTCGCAGTTAATTGCCCAAAGCGGCCAGCAATTGCCGGCAATTATAAAACGGCGCAGATGCGACACAGCACAGCCTCTTCCTATATCTATCCCGATATCGAAGATATCTCCCAAAAACGGGAGAAAGAATAAAAGGAAGCTGGATGCGTGGGTGGCTGCCGCTCAACGGGTGATAAATGTGCGTGATTTGGAATGAATGCGCATCGATTAAAACCGCAGGGCAATCAATTTAGCGCCTTTTACACCAAATTGGCTCGTACACAACCAATTAATGTCAGCGGGTGAACTCAACTGACACCCCTCACCTCACCTCATCCCTTCATTCCTTCCATCGCAAAGCCACCCTCCCGAAAAACAATTACCAACGCACGGGGGTGGGGGAGGTGGCGAGGGATTCCGCTCAATAAACCTCCAATAAAGCGAATCCAGTGCGAGGCGTCGACGTCTAATTGCTGTTAACTCGTCAACTAGGAGAAACGGCATCCACATCCACTCCCACCCACCCACTTCCACCCCCTCATTTTCCGCTCCTTTGCGTTGCCAAAACAGGTCCTGATTAAACGGATTGTAGGGGGAAAGCTGTGAAAACAGAAGAGCTTCTCAAGTAAATAACAAGATTATGCTTAGCGAGGCTCCTTGCTAAAAGATAATATGTTAACTATATTCTATTAAAGTTTAATTTTATTGTACATGTTTTTAGCATTTCCTGAACCTTTTTGGTATCAAAATCCTTGGGACTCTATCAATTCATCAACGAGCTGCACAACATTTTTATCTTATAAAAACTATCTGTTTTTGGTTGTAACTTTTTATAGATTTGATTAAAAACTGTAAGTAATTTAACAGCTTAATTGTTATATTTATTTAATTTAAAAGTAAGACAAGGGCTAATAAACAAACAAAGGAGATAGTGTAAAGTATAGGATTTTTAAAATATGTTTTTTGCTTATAATGTACGATCTTGTATTATTTAATTATTTAGTTGTTTACTCACTTGTTTAATAAAATAAACACAAAGGGAGTAAAAGCGTAAGCACATTTTGAATTAAAATCCAGAAAGTGCCAGGAAATGCTATTATTTTTTTAAGGAAATGGAAATAAACCCTTTAATTTGCAGTGGTTACTTTTAATAAATATTTTTTAAGAAGAATACAACCATTAGCTAATTGGTTGAATTAATTAAAAATTATATCAAATGCTTTGCTATTACTTATAGAAATATGACATTAGATAAATGATTATTATTAATTATTACTTTCATTATTAAATATTTGTAGCATAAACAAAGAATTTGTATATTAAAATATTAACAAGAAGTTCCTTAAGCTGGAATGGCTTACAAAATAATAATTGCAAAAATAATGTTACATAAGTTAGATAAATTTTATTAGTACTTTAAACGTTTAATGGTATTTTTATAATTTTTATATAAATAGTTTATATAAATATAATAAATATAGATATATTATCTATATATTTTTATCACAATTAAGTTTCTAATCATAAGTTTCACTTATCACTATTAGATAATAGATTCAGATTTGAGTTCCAAATTAAATAAAAATACAAAACAATGCTAGGAACTAACTTAATGTATAAAAAAATATATTTTAAAATATAAAAAAGTAGCAAAAATTAGCACTATTTATTCTGACTAAGAGTCTAGTTAATATTTAGCTGCTTAAATTTCCATTCAAAGAAGACTGACTGTACAGCAAACTCAAGTAAAAACTGTGGCTCTGAGAGGGGGGAAATAGGGCGGCGGGCAAGTGAGCTGTTTGCATCATACACCGCAATGAATGAGTGCCCCATAATTGTGACTTTGAGTTTGAGGCAATGCCTCTGCCCCTGCCTCTTTTGCATCTTCCCAGCTTTCTTTTTGTTTGCTCTCTGTCGACGGCCATCTTTATCAGCCACCCCATTCCCCTCCTTGGCGACGCCCTTCTTTAAACTGGTTTTTCTTTATTTCTCGCGCTCTCTTGGCGCAGTCGCCTTGCGGCGGACAGAGACTCGTCGCTGATTGGTGGACTTCCGGTTTTATGGAGACAAAGCAGCCACGCCCAACGGAAACGCTGCTTTCTCCGCTGCCTGCGTCGCTGCTGGTGAGAAAGAAAAACAAAATAAAACGATGCCATAATTGTCGTTAATGTCAAAACCATGAATACTTAAAAAATAAATAAAGAGGCTACCAATTTATGGAGTATCACGTCCACCATAAGAAAGAAGCCTGCTTTTAGGCTACATAATATCCTTATTAAGGAATTCCTCGCTGGACATAGGTGGCTTAGGTGCAGTCGTCGACTTCAGGTAGTTGTTAAACTCCCCCTTCCTCTTTAACCCCCTTCCCGCCTCCAGGAGCCGTTGAAAAATAACAAAAACTTAATAAATTATGACTTTCCAATTGGTACACTGGCAATACAATTCTAGTTGGAGAATTACAGTGTGCGCGCCAACTTTACCTTTTAAAATGTTCGGTGCAGCGTTGCCAGTATTTTTTTCTCCGCTGGATCTGGCATTTTCAAAAGAAAAATGCGGGATAAATTGAAAACTAGCGGGAAATAAAGCCAAAACTGACGGAATTCTTTAATAACATCTGGTAGCTTGTTGTATTGGGATATTTAATGATGCCAAATTGTACGAACATGCAGTATTTTTTTGTTGGCCAGAAATGCCCATCATTATTATATTTTTCCTTCATTGCCCTTACAACTAAAAATCATATTTTACACACATACTTTTCACATGTAAAAGTGGTTCAATATTAATATATGTATATATTATTTGACTGTATATTGAAAAATGAATTTTTTATTTTTAAAACTTTTACAGAATATTGGCAAGAAGGTATCATATTTAGTACATTCAAAGAATATATATCTGAAATATTTATTTATTTATCATATGAATAAAAATACCGTTAAACTAGCTTTATATTTTAGCTATCATTCAAATTTTCTGGCGGATTCTAGCTTTTTTCATGTAACTTTAGCGTTTTTACGACCAGAACATTTGGCGTCACGGTATTACCGTGATGAAAAATATTTTAGTTGTATTTTATTATAAAAATACCGATTAGTTGATATTTTTGTAAAACTTCCATCCCTAGGTCGAGTCCCCGATTCTCGCCGCCGCGGCTAAAAAAATAGTAAAATAGTAATAGTAAACTCGCCCGATCTATTCGATCCGATCCGTGAAAGTCCGCCGGCGACGTCGACGCCAAAAGTGAAAGTATTTGCATACAGCAACAAAACAAAAAAACACCCGTCGCGGAGTGGGAGTGGGTCACCAGGAAGAAGTGGAAGAAGAAGCAGAGGCAGACACAAAAAAAAACCAAAGAAAGCAGGGGCGAAAAATCGGAAATTAAGTGCATTAATCACTGCTAAAAAGGTCAATTCGAGTTAGTTATAGTTTAGTACAACCCCATAAAACGTCCTACGTCAGTGCAATTTATATCTCGTAAATATATGTGACGAAAATCGGTGTGTTCAGTGTGTGCGAGCGAGATAGCGAGAGAAAGCGAGGCGAGGCAGGAATATGGGCACAACAAAAGAGCGAAGAGAGCAGAGCGAGGGCGACGCCGCCACAGCCGCTGCCGCTGCCGCCGCCACCCACACAACAATAGAAACAACAAAAACGGAATCAGGAGCAGCCACGGTAGCCACAACAACACCAACAACAACAACAACAATCACGGCGTCGCAGGAAAAGGGCACGAATGCCGCCAAAAAGATTCGCCGCGCCTTCTCCTTGCCACGCAATCCCTTTCGCTGGTCACGTAAATTCAAAACATCGACATCGGCCACGGGCGAATTGGGCGAGGACTCTGGCACAACCGGATCCCGCAAGGATAACGCGGAGCGACGTGGCAGCCATACGGCCATATCGTCCTGCGTGGGAGGAGGACGCGGTCGCTCCGGCAGTATTGTTTCCCTCAGCAGCTACGAGGCCCCGACGACGGTCAACGCCAATGCCAACATCAATGCCAACAATAACAACAACAACAACAACAATAGTGGCAGCAATGCAAACACCACCGCCAATAATAATAATAACAACAACAACAAGAGGACACGTGTCCTGCGTCGCTCGTCCTTCAGGAAGTTTCTGAACCGGATCGCCCAGCATCTGAGCTCCACGGTGAATGTTGTGGTAAGTTTAAATACTTTTGGTTTTTTTAAATGAACTTACAAGATACATTTTGGGATAGATATTTGTACTCTGGGTTTATGCGTCAATAAAGTTCCTGAAATTAATAAATTAGTAATTGTTACTATAAATTTCCCAAGATATTTTTATAACAGGAAAAAATATAATGTAATGTTATCTTGTTTATGCGTCAGTAAGTTGTAAATATTATAAAAATAACTAAATGAGGCACAATGAAAGCAGCTCATTTTTCAATAATAATATAAAATAATTAAATTAAAAATAATTAATAATTAAAATCTAAATAAAGAAAGTCCCCTTTTAATTCTTTATTATTATAATCCAATAAGATGACTAAGAAGCATTGACACAGAATTATCCTATAGTTTATAAATTTCCTATTATGACATTTTCAAATAGGAACCCAAGGTGATATAATACCAGCCTAAGTAATGATATTTGCTATAAGAAAACATTGCTATTCATCTGACTCTGCAACGACTAATCTACTTGTGGGCATAACAATAATTATTGTGCTTAAATTATGGGTAAACAAGAGTGTTTACCTATTGCAAGCTGTTTGTCCCTTGTTTACAATTAAAGTGTGCGCATAAACGTAGTTTATATAGTTGCAATCCAACGTGTGCTTCACCTTTCTTTCTTTCCGCCTTTCTTTCTTTCTTTCCCTTTCTTTGTTCGCGGTGCTGAGAGTGCAGCTTCTAATAGCTGCGAACTCTCTGTGCACTCCATATTCCGTGCTCCGTGCTCCCCATAATGGCTCTTATCAGGGAAGCCTGGGCTGTGTGGTATTTATGAAAGGCATCGTTTAGTGCGTTATCGGCCGCTTTGTTTTGCTCGCGTCTCGTGCATCTGCTCTTTGGTCTTTGTCACGGCAGCCCGGCGGCCAGCATCTCTGTCTCTCCGATTTGGCATCGTTCTTTTGTGGGCGCTGCATTTTGCCCTGTGACTGTTCAGATTTCGTGGGTCAATACTTGAATATAGTACTACATAGTCAGCACTGGGCACGAATCGCCCTTTGCCACGTTTCACTTGCTTTTGCCGTCTTTTTTTTGTTTTGCTTCCCCAATGCTGATTCACCCTCAGCCCGGGTCCGGGTGATAAGAGATACTGTGTGTATCGTGCCGAAAAGCGGCTTATTGGGACTCTGCCTTCTTGCGGGGTGGTATGGTAATCTATATAGATATATATATATACATATATATATATGGCATGCCACATTCTTTGTTTCGCCAACGTATAAAAAAAGCCTTTGTTTACACAACTATAAATACATTGGATTGATCTTGGTTTTTTTGTTTTTTGAAGTGTATCTCAAATGTTCTACAACAAATTTACAATTACCATACCTCGAGGACAGCGCATGGAAATTAATTTTATTTTTAAACAATTGCTGTCTCATTATTATCATAATTTTTTGTTGTTATTCCAAAGAACACAAAAGAGGTTTTCGGGGGGAGGGAGAGACTGTAACTAGGTGTAGGTGGGCGCCTTTTGTTTTGCAGACAGCAATTGTTCAAACAATTTTTGTGTAAATGTTGCCAACATTTGTTGCTGCTTCTCCTTCAGCTCCCTGCTCCCTGCTCCCAGCTCCCTACTCCCGGCTATAATAAACAAACAAACAGTCAAAGCGAGCAAGGCAGGCACACAAAAACAAAAGTTTTTTTCAGGTCGTGCGCTGCTGGAGCGAGACAACACAGTTAATGATGAAGTGCCTCGGGTTGAGCTGGTGCCTCTTTGCCGCCGCCACTGGGGAATCCAACTGCCTGCAAGGAGAGGCGCAAGCTGACAAATGTGTGCCACACTTTCTGCGTCTCAGTTTCTTACGTTGTTTAGGAGTGGGGGAAAAATGCAACAACGACAAGTGCAGGGCACAATGACAGCCCCCCACATAAGCTCTCCCTCCCCCAATCCCTATCTCATTCCCTCTCCACTCAATGAAGCGATAGAAGCAGCAATTCGTGGCTTCTGGAATTCAATTTGATCTAATAATACTTACTGAGGGTGTCCAGCGTGTGTGTGCGTATCACTTTATACACAGTCCAAGTTCACTAAAATGAATAATTAATCTGTGACTTGTGGGGGACTTTCTGTAGGGAAAATAATATATATTTTTCCTTTAAAACAAGTGTCAAAATGAAAAGTATTTCAAGGCTTACTTTAATCGCTTATAAAATAGTTACTTTCCTTCCACTTTCCATTACAATTTCCCCCTTAAAGAAGCTCTACTGTCTCCTACTGATTGCTATTGCTATTGTAATGGTTTGATTAATTGTAGAGGGCAAAACCTCATAGACATACTGCAGTTGACCTTTTTGGCGCTTTGAATTCCACAACGATAACCGCATACGAAAACAGTTTTAATTTCATTCAAAAGCGTAACGGCAATGGGGGAGTATTTGATATTGGGGTAATTGGGGGAGTGGAGCACGTGAAGAGCCTCAATGAAAACTACTCAGTGTCTGGCAATGTTCGTAGTCATTACTGTAGTTGTTGTTTTCAGCTTTACGAAACCGGGGAAGCTGCAGTTTAACGAGAATTGGAAAGCTCAGCTTACTATATATTTATTTTGCCATATAAATGGGTTACAGACTTTTGGTAGTTGCCTTTGCTTCTGTCTGTCTGTCTGGGTTACCTTTTTGTGTTTTTTTTTGCTGGCACCTTTCACCGACAAAAGAAAACGAAACAGTGGCGAAAAATGAAAAACTGAATACCGAAAACAGTCGCTATATAGTAAAGCCGATCAACAAGTCCGCTTTACTATAAGGTTGCGCCTGCTGTCTGTCTGTCGGTCTGTGAATAATTTCTTAATGACATTATGTGGCAATTGAGCATTGTTGTTAATGCTGTTTGCCGCTTCCAGCGATTACCTCATTGTAAACAATTGCTGTGATTTATGATTCATTCCGCTGGCATTTTTGTATCTCGCGCTTTTCCACTCTCTAGCAGCTTGCAATCGAGCATTTCGCATTGATTATATTCAGAAGCCCAGTTTTGAATAATAGAAAAAAAACACACAAAAGCGGGAAACATGTACACATATAATAGTAGTGCGAAAAGCGGAAAAGCGAAATGCGAAAGGAAAAACGAAATCGCACAGCGAGAACTGGGAGAAAAAACAACAATAATATGCCTTATTAAAGATTGCATGCCAAAAATTGCAAATGGCAACAAAAGTGAGGGGGGAGTAAAGGGGAGGGGAAGGAAATGTGGTTTTCGGAGGGAAGGGAAAGCTATGGCGGAAAAGTCAAAAGTGACACTCTATGTGTGTGACGATATTAACAATGACAAACACGTGATTTAGAGGAGGTAAACATGCACCCAAGAAAATATTATTTTATTCTTTCATAAAGTTAGGATTTTAGAACAATTTTAGTGCTGAAGTTTGTATTTTTTTAAAAGGGTATTTTTTAAATATTTAAAATTAAAAGTTTTTATTAGTATTATAAATGAATTTCCTACTGAAACTTTAGTAAATATATTTAAATAATATTAAGATACAAATAATATTAATTATTTGATCTGTTTTATTATATTTTGCTTGTGATTAATATAGTAGAAAATAATATAATAAGTTTTTGATGGTATCAATAGCTCCTTTAACTTAATTAAATTCTTGGAAATTGACACTATAAATACCAAAAAATTGGTAAAGATATTTATAGTATTCAGCTTAAGATATATTTCTTATAGAGCAAAAAGCTCAACACATAAAAATCCCCTCAGACCCATGACGGCTTAAAAGGTCTAGCTTCAACCTTGAACTTGCTATGCCTTAAACTTGTTAGAACTCCAATAAAACCTAGCAAGATCTCAAAGTATTAACCAGCTGTTAATATATGTTTTTATTATCTATGTACAATAATATCTAGTTATGTCTATTTCCGTAAGCTTTAGCTTTTTAGCCGCCCGCTAAATTGTGGTTCATATGGTTGTTGCTGTCTAGTTTGGCGTCACTACTGTGCTTGTTGTTTTTGTTTTTGTTGCACTTGTTGATGCCTAGATTAGTACGTAATAGCGTGTGCTTGCAGTTCCCTCCCTTCCTCTACAGAAACCCCCCTCCCTCCTTGCACAAACACAACCCCTCCCACCGTCCACCTTCGTCACTGTTTATTCGCTTCTGTTTGCTGATTTTCTATGATATTTCAAGTGCACGAAAGAGAGGGGTGGCTTTCCAAGGAGGGGGAAGGAGGTTGCTATACGCGATTTTGTTGTTTTCTATATATATTTTCTTTCGTTTTTTTTTTTTTTTGTATTTCCGCCCCAGTAGTTGTAGTTGTAGTAGCAGCAGCAACAGCAGCTCACACGTAACTTTTGCTGTTGTACAACGGTGCGAATTGTTGTTATTTCTATTGCGAATACTATGGCTACCTATTGTTGTTGTTGTTGTTGACATTTTCATTGGGATTGCCTCGCACGTTTTGCACTCGCCACTGCCTCCTCTCTCTCTCTCTGCCTCATTCCCCTCTTTCGCTCAATTCGCTTTCAAGGTAAAATCAATTGAGATCAAACTAATTGAAAAAATGTTTTTCAGAATTTTTAGCCTTTGCATTTATTTTTGTACTTCCATGGCCCGGCGACGGCGACGGCACGTTTATTTTCATAAACAATCATTTTGAAATTAACATTTTAGTCGATTGTATTTCATTCTTTTTTGTTTTTTTCTTTTCGGGGGGGGAGTGAAAAATTATGTTTTCAGCGCTTAGTCTGTCTAATTGGCCGTTACTCTTTTTTGTTTCGTGTTTAGTTGGTTTATTTGTACATATATCTGTATGTTTCCAGACGAAAAAAATGAACCACGTCATTCAGAGTTAATTACGCGCTTCTCAGGTCGCCCCATCACCATGATATATGGCCATAAAGTCGCATAAAGAGTCCAAAAACCGTCATCAAATAGTCCAGTAGTCCACAGGGGCCTGCCTTAGCACTTAAAAAATGAGCATATGAGGTACACAGAACGAAAAACTAATGGGTTTTTAATTTAAAAATAAACTGATGGTGATTTTAGTTTATTTTGATGTGGAAATAAATGAAAAAAAAATTTATTTTAGAGAAGAAATTAAAGGGAATTCTTAAAATACATATAGAGATGAAAGAGGTATATTTAGTGTTACTTTGGGTTATAGATTAAAGCGGGAAAATTTGTTTTTTGATAGATTTCAACTGAAAATTGTTTATAACGAGTAAATTCAATTCTATTATCTAAAAATAATTATCTTGTAAATGGAATTTAATTCCTCTTTCCTTTTAGAAATGTATTTTTTTTTAAATAAGTAGAGTTTCCGCTTACAATACTTGGAAATTATAATCAATTTTAAAGCTAAATATTAATTCAAGCAAATGAATTTCCATGTAAAATACACCACATAATAATCAATAAATACTATTAGACAATGTCACAAGTTCAACTTTTGTTTATATTCCAAGAACAAAACATCATTGAAACCCCTTCCATAAATTAACACACATTTCTTTATCTGTACCGTACTTATGAATACACAAACAATGTGACAAAATTTCCAAGTGAAAAGTACAAATTAATCGCTGGTCTCGTCTGCTGTCAAGCGTTTTGCCCTTGCAAAAAAAAAAAGCGTGGGTCTAGACCTGACAAAAATAACTCAGTCCAAACCATACGTCAGATATCAGTTAAAGTTGACAGAATTCGAAGGGGGCGAACAGTGCCGGCCAGCACTGTAAGAGTTAGCACATAAATCCAGTCTAAAAACCTGAAATATGAGTTCGATTTAGTAATTAATTCCAAGTAGAAGTTGAATCATCCCAAGAATCCAGTTTTTCTATAAACAATAACTCAGTTACGTATTTAATTTAATCATTAAGTGATCACGACACCCAAGCTGAATGAGGGCCATTAAGTAATGTCATGAATGAGAGCTAAAATGACAGCAGTTATCACCTACAAGTGACTGCTGGAAAAGGTTCTATTTGTTATTAATTACTCGTATCTGGAGAGTGCCTCCACCCCCCATAGGAGGTGTTGCACTTATGCCACGCACTGTATATGTAGATAGCACTTGTGTATCTGATAAGCAACAGCAACTACGACGACGACTCGTATCGCAAGGTGGCCTGATTAGAAGCCCATTGTGGGCGCAACCTTGACAGAGCTTTGGGTTCGCGTTCGCCACGTAATCGCGCGCCCCCTTTCAGAAGGGGAGGTGGGCGTGGCAGGGCCTGGAAGGTGCTAACCGCGTGCGAGAGTCACTTGGCGGCAATTGCATAACAAAATAGATCTAATTAGTTTGCTGGGAGGTGCTGGTTAAACGCGGCAATAAAGCGATTGCCCGTCTGGCTGGGGATTGTAGCAACCATAAAGCCTAACCAGCCATTTCAAGTTCATATCTCTCCGCAATCCCAGCCTTGGAGCTCATAAATCTCAGCGCAAATTCGAATCAAAGATAATACTGATGACGCGATCATAGGTGTCACGTGATCAATGTTGGCAGCCTTTAAACTCGTGGGGAATCGAATGCGATTTCACGATTGACGAATGGTTGGCGATAATAGGAATCTTTTATATATAGAAAGAGAGAGAGGGGGTCTAATAATAGTCTGTTCGGTTGGCCCATTAATAAAATGCCGTCGAACCGGTAGGAGAAGTCTGAGCTTGATTCCAGAGTGGCTTTCAGATCGCTCTCAATTCAATCCCACCAATTTCATTCATGCCCTGGCCAAGATCTCTTGGCTGTAATAATAGGCTCGTGGCTCACCAATTATCTTCAATTATTTACAATTATTTAATAAAACGTAAACGTAAAAGCAACGAGTTATAGATACAGATACTATATAGTGTAGGTATATCTGCATCCACTTTGGTATTACGTAAAAGCAAATAACTAGAGTGCAGTGCAGTATTGTATTTTTATAAGTTATCTGGTCCGCTGGTCTTATCACAAGAGCTCGGGCACAATGGAATTTTTGCTGCCGCCTGAAATGAAAAATAACAAAAAAAAAAAAAACATAATACACACACAAAAAAAAAGGCAGCAAGAATTCGAGAAGCGGGCGCATAATAATTCGATACATCAAGTTAAGCGGAATACGTTAATGTAAACAAAGCCTTGGGTATGGCGGGCTAGCTGCTGACTTGGCCGACACCCAGCGCACGAGGAGGCGACACTTGATACATAAGGAAAAACATTTGGGGTCCACTCGGTGGCCACTCGATGCCAGCAAACCGTATACAAACAAAAGGCGGAGAAATTTGCTTAAATTTTATAAATAATAATGACGACGATGATGATAAAATTGCCAGCACAAATTGAGACAAGTGGCCAGCCCCGAGTACATTCTATGCCTTCTCCGCTTTTCTGGCTCAATTAACCAGGCGAAAGCCCTGGGGAAAATGTGTTGGGGCGAACGGGGCGTATGCGCAACGTCTCGAAGTCTGCTCCGACATCTCCAGCTGTGTGAGAAATGCTTGGCATATCAGTCTGACCACCGCGATTAGGTCAGAGCAGATATATATATATAGCAGATGGCAGCGAGATCTGGACATGCGTTGGTTCAGAAATTCCACTCAATTTATTCATTGAGGCTCTGCTTGTGGAACCTGGAACCTCTCTCTTCTCTCTGTTTTTCTTTTTTGCCATTTTAATCCGCTGCTTTGGGCTCAGCTTACATCATGGTCGGGCCCATTTTAATTGGGTTTGGTCCCTAATAAGCTAAGCTGCTTAAATTTCGGAACCCTTTTAGCTTAGCGCGGCGGCACCTCTTAATTATTTAAGTAAATCAGCAAAGCCAAGGTTAAGGCTTTAAACTTAAGTTTACGTAGAGCCAAGTTCATGCCCTTTTGCAGGGCATCTTTCTATTGTCAAAGCGGGGGGGAAAGGAAAAAGAAACCACTTGAGAGCAGGCACTTGGCCGCCATTCAATATGGTCACTCACTCCCCCTAAAAGCTGGTGGGAGAGAACACAGAACACAAAACACAAATGCCATTTGTTCGATGCAGTCAACGTCAGTTCAATGTCAATTTGCTGGCCAACAAAAGCAACAATTATCCAAAGACAATGTTTTCTCCGGTTCTGAAACAGCAACAATTCAGGGGAACTGGGTTTGGGTTTGGGTTTGGGTTTCTCATGGATGGTGTCACTAAGCTTAAGCGAATGTGACAACGAAATCCCGGCTAATGTCTTGGGAACTTTTGTGCTGCACCGTGATGTGGCAGCTTAAATATATCTGTGCTAACTGTCACCTGGAGACGAACCCCACAGCTAACTGAACACTCCTCTTTCTCTCCTCCTCCTCGTTTAACCGGACTGCCGCATCTTCGTCTTAGTCGGAGGAGCACAACTCGCCCGCGAATCGCATCGCCTTCATAGACATTGTGCCATTTTACACCGGATGCTGGCGCAGAAAAGAGGTACCCGAAATCTAATCAGTGGGCTAGAGCCTAGCCTCCTGCTATGTAGAGTTATAATCATTAGCCCTGCCCTGCCCACACAGAGATTTATTTCCTCTTTGGCCAATTTACCATTGGCCGTTGCTGATTTCTTTGCCAGTTATTTAGCTTCTTTTTTGTTTCGTATCTTGCGTGGGTTTTCGCTTTCAAAAAACCGGCTTTTGTGTTCGATTTGCGCTTCTTTCGGTCGCTTGTTGTTTTGCCCACTTTTTTATATTTTTTAGTTGTTGTCTATTGAATCCATTATTTGCTGGGTTTTTTGTTTGATATTTTTTTTCTTGTTGGTTCAACACACTCGTACATATATCGTATATACATATCTCTCAGCTGGCATCGATTCGCGCGAACGATGACGTTACCTTTTTTTTTTTGCCTCGCGACTTACTCATCTTTTGTCCGCTTTCGTCACCACATTTTCTTGCTGCATTTCCTAGAGAAAATGGGAAAATATGTGCATAAGCCCCACTTAGCATTGAAGACCGCCAAGAGTGACCTCCAGCAATGGAATGAGTGCTTCGGTTTCGCGGCTGCCAATTTCATAATCCACAAAATTTCATTGCTAAACGCAATGCCCGGAGCCCGTTAAAGGCACTCGTGTGTTTCCAGAGCGTGTTTATAATATCGTAAATTCATATTTGGATGCCGCTCTAGTTGCACAAAGGCCAAGAGATTGCAGTGGGAACCACCGCAGGCGCAAACACCCCATTAAGAGCCTGTATTGTGTTTTTATTATTATTATTTCGGTGTTTTTGGTTTCATAGAAAAGATCTTCTCAGTCCGGGGTAGTGCGCTTGCTTTTATTTTGTTTTATGGAAAATTTTCGGTACTTTAGAGGAATTCCATTGGCAAGACACACCTCCTCCAGTATCCCTATTAAACAGATTTCGATTTCTTTGGTGATTAACACCGAAATTTTCCAGACGATTGAACCCAAACACACCCCGTCCAGGTTTACCCATCTCCTTAGACCCCTCGCCATTGACTACTTAGACTCCTAATTGGTTCATTAAATAATGTATTTCGCGGAAATCTTTGACTCATCTGCATATCACAAAATATTCGCTAAACGATTATTATTTGCATTTCATTAAAAAGAGTATTTTGTTGGTCAACAGACAGGCCTTTCTTTTTTTGCGGCTTGTTTTCTAAATTCATTTCTTCATTTATCGCAAATTGATGTCGGCGAGCAGCGCTAAACCATTTTTAATTGGCAACGAAATTGAAACCCAATTGGTCCTCCCCCCCCCAACCATTCCACTCCACTGCACTCCGGTGTGATCTGGAAACGAGTTTCTTGAGCAGCCAACAATTTGTACTCCCCAGCGACTAACACAGTTCTCTGTTTTCCACTCCCCCCTTAAGGCGAACAAACATGGTCAGGGATCTGCAGCGAATGGAGGAGCACCGGGCAGCGGGGAGCGAGTGCCGCCAATTGGCGGCTATCAGTGGCCGCCGGACCAGACGCCCGGTGTAATGGGACTGAAGAATCATGGCAATACATGCTTCATGAATGCGGTGCTGCAATGCCTCAGCCACACGGACATCCTGGCCGAGTATTTTGTCCTAGATCAGTACAAGGTAAATATTGAGATAGATAAACAACCATTAAGAGTTTCCACTAATCTCTGATATCTTCCTCTCCCCTTCAGGCTGACCTCAAGCGACGCAACAAGATCAACTCACGCAAGTTTGGCACCAAGGGTGAGCTCACCGAGCAGCTGGCCAACGTGCTGAAGGCCCTGTGGACCTGCAAGAATGAGAGCGACCACAGCACCAGCTTCAAGGCCGTGGTGGATCGATATGGCACACAGTTTCGCAGCTCTACGCAGCACGATGCCCAGGAGTTCCTCTTTTGGCTGCTGGACAAGGTGCACGAGGACCTGAATACGGCCAGCAAGCGACGCTACAAGAGCCTCAAGGTGGGGACTATACCAAATTGGATACCAAGATCGCGCCTAACGCATTCTCTTCCCTGTTCCGCGCAGAACTCATACGGGCGCTCGGATGAGGTTATCGCCGCCGAGACGCTGGCCAATCATATTCGGTGCAACAACAGCTTCGTCCAGGCCGTGTTCCAGGCCCAGTTTCGCTCCTCGCTCACCTGCCCGCGCTGCGAGAAGCAGTCCAACACCTTCGATCCCTTTCACTGCATCTCCGTGCAGCTGCCGCAGCTCACGCAGCAAACGATCTTCGTCACGGTGGTCTACATGAAGCAAGTGCCGCGCCAGGTGCGGATGGGCCTGCGAGTGCCAGCTGGATCGCCAATTGTGGCCCTGCGTGAGCAGCTGCAGACGGACACGGGCATCGATGGAGACCGCATGGTGCTGGTGGATCTGAACGCTGAGGGATTCACGCGCGTCTTTTACGACACGCAACCCGTGGAGACACTGGCCAGCATCGAGACCATTTACTGTATCGAGGTGCCGGAGGCGACGCCGGCTCCCAAGTCCTCAACTCCGGCCGAGACGTCGGATAAACCGGCTGCCGCAGCGGCAGTTGCTCCTGCCCCAGCCGCAGCTCAAACGCAGGCAGACCTGCTCCTCCTAGTGGCCAACGTATACCGAGCGAAGGATGGCAAAGATATCACGCGCTTTGGAGCTCCGTTTAGCATGAAGGCGCCGCGTGATTGCTCCTACCAGGACCTGCAAAAGCGGATGCTACGCGAAATGGCGCCGCTGCTCAAGCCAGAGGTCTTCTCCTACGCCACGCCGCCAGCTGAGATGTTCCGGATACGCCTGCAGGACCCCTCCGCCGATCCGGACACCTATCTGGAGCAGGTCGAGCATCCGCTGCTCACCGAAATGATCGACATGGCGCTTTCGGTGCTCTCCTCAGAGGCGGGACCGCAGCACATCAAGCTGCTGCTGGAGTGGAGCTCGCCCGAGGACCATTTCCTCAGCAAACAGCAGGACGTTGAGGAGGCCGTTGTGGAGCACGAGAGCGTGGCCAGGCTGAGTGCCACAAAGCCAAGCGACACCGCCTCGCTGACCCTGGAGCAGTGCCTGGAGCACTACACAAAGGCGGAAACGCTGAGCGCCGAAGACGCCTGGCGTTGCCCGCATTGCCAGCAATACTTGCCAGTGGTGAAGACGTTGGGCCTGTGGTCACTGCCGGATATCCTGGTGGTGCACTTTAAGCGGTTCCGACAGCACCAGGCCAAAGGTCCACAGGCGGCCAAGCTGACCACCATGGTCAAGTTTCCGCTCACCGCCTTTGACATGTCGCCACATCTGGCGCGCGGCGTCCATGAGAGTGCCAGCAGTTCTCTGGGAATCGGAGCGGGACTGGGCCTTGGCCTTGGCTCAAATCCCTGGAAGCGTGGCCGCTCCGGCGACTCGCGCTCCTCCACTCTCAACTCGCGCTGCGACCCGAAAGACACGCGCTACGATCTGTATGCCGTTTGCTACCACCAAGGCGATACCCTAGAGACGGGCCATTACACAGCCGCCTGCAAGAATCCCTACGACCGCCAGTGGTACAAGTTCGACGACACGCGCGTAAGCAAGGTGCCCGAGGACGCCATTGAGCAGGACATCATCAACAACGAGGCTTACATGCTCTTCTATCAGCGTCGCAGTGTGGATGCCGGCGAGTGTTCCGGCTCCAGCTCGAATTCCGGTGATCACTGGGTCTCGCGCATAGCACCAGCGCCCTCGTCTTCAGCCTCCTCCACTTCTGGCAAGGAAAAGGAGCCGGTGAAGCTAGAGAGCTCCAGTGAGACCGCGGAAACGTCAACGGCAGCGGTGGCTGAGAAGGCTCAATCCAAGCCGGTGGATATACCCAAAATTTGCAAGGAGAGAGATGATGGTAAGAGGATTTATTTTGGGGATATATTTTGGCAACCCTTTAACCCAATGTTTTGGTTATATTTCAGTTATCGAAGAGCCAACAACAGCTGCCCAGGAGAAGCCAGCGGAGGCTATCCTAAAGCTCAACATTGAAGAAATCGCCTTTGCCGATGCCGATGTGGATACCAGCTTAAGCGAGACCAGCAAGACCGAGGCAGTCCCAGTAGCAGCAGCAGCAGCAGCAGCAGCGAAAGATGAGCTCCAAGCAATGGCCGTAGAAGAAGTCACACCCATATTTGCCATGGACGAAGATTGTTCCGATTTGGTGGAGGAGGAGGAGAAGAAAAAGGAAGAACCCGAACCGAAAGAGGCCATGACATCAGAAGCCCCCGCTGAAAGCAAAATAACCGCCGAGGCCAAGACCAATGGCCATGTGAGCTCATCCTCGAGTTCTTCCTCCTCCCAGAGCTCGCTCTCGTCGCGCTCATCGCCAAGATCGCTGAGCACTTCAGTAACGGCCGCCTCAACGCTGCAGAATAAGTTCAATGGCCACATGAGCACGCCCTCGGCAATGTTTAATGGCAACGGCAATACGCCGCAGCTCTCCTCCAGCCTGCAGTTGTCACGACAGGTGTTGCAGAATCACAACTGGCAAGGATCCAGGAGCAGTGTATCCGCTGTGGAGAATGCAACGCATCACCAGCAGCAGCTAAGTCTGCGACATTCCTTTTCCACCAGCTCTAATTACACGGAGACGCTGTCGTCGCTGCTGCGCAAGACGGCGAACACATGCAGCAAGGACACGCTGCTGTTGATCGACCAGCAGGGCCACCGTCATCCGGCGGGACTCATAGAAGATGATGATGATTCATATATGGGCAGGTCCCTATGGGTAAGTTTAACATTAACCAGCTGAGTGAAAGATTTCGCATTAAATGAAACATCTTGAATTACAGATCTCCCCGGTGACGCCACACAAACTCATTACCGTTTCACCCAAGAATTAGATGCGATATTATGATCCAGGGAACGGAGCATAGACAGAAAAACGATACCGAAACCGAAACCGAAACAGAACATACACAAACGCACTATATAGATATAAGCCTAAAGTTTACTTTATATGATATTTCGCGACCGAAGCGATAAGCATTGCGAAGGAGAAGATGTTATACAACTCTGTTTACTTTTAAGATATGTACTCATATATACGATAGTTGCAATATTGCATTAAGTTTGAAAAGTTGAAAGGAAACTTGAGTAGCAAGGCAGGAGGAGCCCGCCAGTTACCGTAGCCGTAAGCCCCAAGATTATTTATTCGCCGAGGATGCGTTTTCTTAATTTCCCTTAACGACTATATGGACACATTGTTTTTGTTTGATATTTATTGAGCCAAAACAGTGGAAAAGAAGTACAATTTTATCTGATTTAGTTTCCCCCTTCTACCCACTCTTGTATAGTTCTCAAAAACCATTTTTGACGTAACGATGTAGTGCTTGGCATACCTAAGTTTAGTTTTTTGTACACGAAACCAAGTTTCAGACTACAATTTATGCGGATAGTTATATGTCTAGAACCTAGAACCTATGTATATTCTCTTTAATTACTTGATTTTATTATATATATATACATATATTTTATCTATTTGCTAAAAACGTGTAACTTTTCCACAACCACATATACAATTCTGGCACAACTGCAGATGAGATCTTCTTTCGATTCGATGTCTGGCTGCGTTTTGTGGGGGCGTTTATAATGCGGATCTATATATACAAACAAAAAGATATATACACACGCATATATATATATATATATATATAACTTTATGAATAATGTATTCTACATGTAGAAGAAAGCATTACACCAAAACACATTATATTGATAAAGACTCTACGACATTGTTTTCAGCAGAGAAAAGGAACTTTATTACCGTGTAAAATGTTCACAGTGTATTCGTAAATAAACGTGAAGTTGTTGGATATAAACAAATATTTTTAATTGGAAATACAGGAGCTAAGGAGTAAGCGAAACATTTTTAACGGGTGATTTATTTAATTTTAATAGATTTATAAATTTATCTTTAATTGGCTGCCGGGCCAGGACCTGGCCGTACACATACCGATTTCTTGAACCAGTCAGTCTTATCCAGCTATAGTGTAATATTGGAAGAGTCAGAAAAATAATAACTCAGCTTCCTTTCTTGTTTTACTTACCTTCAAAAAATAACAATAAATAAAATAGATTCGTCTTTATTTAATTAGATTTTTCTGTTTAGTTTTACATGCTATATAAACTAGTTTTATTAATTATATGTTGTTTTTATTTATATTTGCATTATTTTCTTCTTTTCCTCCGTTTTGTTGCCCAGAAAATGGGTAAACAAACTCATAATAATAAAATATAAAATGTAATAAAAAATTAGTTAAATTACTTAAATTCTTTTTTTTATTTAGTCAAGCTGTTAGTTACTGGTTCTGCAGTCAAGTTCGTTGCCTAAGTCTTTTGTTCGTTATTCTGACTGGGATTATAAATTTAGTTAGAAGGTTTCAATGCAGTGAAGGGGTGATTTTCGACCCTATAAATTATATAAACCCCTCTAAACTCTTCTATACTCTTTACTTATACATTGATTTGATTTTACATGACTTCCGGTGATTTCTTGTAACTTTACACCCATCTGACTTGATCTATTTCTGCCCCAAAGTATGCCTTGAATTAGGGAAGTATTCTTAAAGCCTGACTCTCTCTCTTTTGGGCAATGCAAAATTCAAGGTAGAGCTTTCTTTCTTTCCACTTTCTCAACGCCAACGTTCTGCACGCTCTTGAACAGTTGACCGTGGCTTAAAAGCGGACCTCTGCAGAGGTTCAACGTCTGCAGCGTTTCGGTTGGCTTCTCAGTTCAGTTGCTGCACTTGACGCGTCTGGTTCTCTGCGCTTGCCTTAGACTATCACTGCGAACGGTCCGAAAGGAGAACAGAAGAAGGCCAAGTCCAAGAGTCGAAGACTAGAAGAAGAACCAAGAGGAATAGTGCCGAGTGCTGTGTGCGTGAGGAGAGGAGCGGAGATGGATTATCGCCTAGTGCTGGTATGTCATCATTACGGGTGTGCTAAGTGCCGACGACTCGCACTCGCAAGTCAAGTTCGTTGCCCAAGTCTTTTGTTTTGCAATGCGCTAACATTGGCGAACTCTTTACTACCGTTACGTTACCCACTGGAGCGGGCTGGGAACCCGAACCCAAACCCGATTCCGTACGATTCTGGAGCATGCTAATGAATTAAGCTAACTGTGGAGCAGCCTAACGTTCCGCTGGTTCCCGTGCCGAGCAACTTTCCCGTTAGCCGTGCTGGTGTGTGGCACGCAACGAGTTCTATTCTGGCCAAGAATGGCGAGCTCCCTGGCCAGGTTTCCAATCAGCAATTGGGCTACAAATATTTACTTATGCAAATTCGGATCACTCCGTTTTTGGGAGCAGGGCAAACTAGTTTTTTTTGGGCCCCATTAGAAGGGAAAAGACAAAAGAACGAGCTCCAAGCTCCAAGTGACCCAATTTCAGATTTCATTCGTCGGCGTATTCAAATTGCGCTGTGAACCATGTCACGAGTCCCGACTGACAGAGAGAGAAAGAGAGAAATTCCTCAGCCTCACTGCATCCGCCCACCAAGAGCTGCGCCACTTGACCTGAATAGCTGAGCGCGTCGGGGAGGTACTTTTGATTTCATTGGGGTTTTCGTTCGCCCAGAATTTCAGGGAAAGTTCCGACGAACAATTAATGGTCAAGTGAGCAGAGAGATGCAAAAGTGGCGACTCGGTTTCAGTTGCTGCGTTTGTTTATCTTCACAGCAACAGAAACAGAAACTTGGAAACTTTCGCGCTTTCGCCAAACAACAAAACAACCAAAAAGTGTCTGCGGGCCTTGCGGGTTCAAAAAGAGATCGCTTCTTTCTCCGGAATCCGGACAATGCCTGGCCATTCATGCGGGCAATTAATCTGACTCATGCGCGCGACCAGACCTTCGGCAGGTCCGAGACATTCCGCCACCGTGACCATCTTTTGTCTTTTCTCGCCTGTCTTTGTAGAAAATTCTTAGCTTTCTGCTGTTGGCCCAGTTGGCCCGAGCCCAGCCCCAACAGCAGCAGCCACAGTCGCCATCGGACTATGGCGAGGAGCAGCCACCGGAGGGTTACTATGCCTTCGTGGAATCACCCAATGCAGTGCCGCCCAAGGTCAGGCCACCACCTTATACCTATGTGAATGCAGACTGCAAGGACGTGGCCGCCGGCAAGAAATCGGCAGTCTCCGTGCACAACATTTGCGGCGATCTTAACAAAGGTCAGATACCCAAGAATCCGCTGGGTCAGAGCGTGCTCGGTGAGCCTTATCCCTTGTGAGTGATTTGGGGCTTCTTTATGGGTCATCAGTTACCTAAATTGCATCCTTTTGCAGTGAACTTATTCGTAATCAGACACTGAAGTTCCTCTCCAAGACCCTGCCCGTTCTCAAGGCCGATGACACCCTGCCCAAGGTCACGCAGATCATTCGCGATGAGCCCGTGGAGCAGCTGGACAGCAACAATATCGATAGGCCGTATCCGGCTGGTGGATCCACAAGGGTTCGTCGCAGTCAGCCAGAGGGCGTAGAGGCCAACGAGTACAGCTACTTTGATCCGGCTCTGGACGAGGAGGACCAGCACCAGCATCATCAGCAGCGGGAACAACAGCAGCGCCGAGCAGCCGAGGAGCGGAAGCCACGAAAGTTCTGCGATGGCGGTGGAGTGTAAGTTGAGACGTGAAATTAAATATAAATAACGTTAAGGGGGCTAGCAGAACTTGTAAGGTTTTTTTTTTGCGGATATTTACCTTTGGAATTAATTATATTTTGGCCTCTTTAAGGAGGTCAGATATTAATCATTAATCATGGCCATAAAACATTAAAAACAAAGAATTCACAACTCCAAAAGACAGAAAACTAGGTTGCCATTTCACTTTTCATTGAATTTCTTATGAATATTAATATTTCTTTGCCTACTAAAAACTCCCAAAAAACTGGAAACAGATATTCACTTCAGCTCAATAATCTCCATATTTCCCCAACAGATTCTGCACCCTGTATAGGGCCATCCAAGGAGACACTGGTGGCTCTGCTCCAGCCACGCCCACAGCAGAGCGTCGCGAAGAAGTGGGTCCCATTCGGTACGAGGGTCCGCCCACGCCCTGTCCCGCCAAGGTGGAGTATGCCACGCCTGTCTTTGCCAAGAATTATCAGGGCGCCTGGCGGTATGTGGTGCAGATTCCCTACGAAGGCTACTTCACCCAGACAGTGGAGGTGACACGCTGCATCCAGGCACGCTGTCACTACTTGGACGGCGGCTGTCTGTCGTCGCCACGCTGGGTGAGCCTGCTTGTGGCGGAGATCTTCTATCCTAATGCCGAGGATACAGTGCCCACCAGCTCGACCACTACGCAGACACCTTCGGTGCAGGACTTCCAGGCCTACCAGCAGTATCTGCAGAAGCGAGCCGGCGTGGCCACCGCCTCCGATGGCACCTCCTCGAGCGGCTCGGGCTCATCGGCGGCTGCGGATGCCCACTGTGATGGCAACGATGAGCTGGGCTGCTTCCAGGTGCGTCTGTATTACGACTGGTTCCTCATTCCTGGCTCCTGCAAGTGCTGGCGTCCGGATTACTTTGCCAAGTACGTGCGCCGGAAGTCGGTGGCCGATTTGTGAGGCTTTACTCGAACTGCATCAGCGGAATCCGTAGCTTAAGTTTAAATCCTAGCACCTAGTAACATACATACAACTATTGAGATGAAATGCTCATTCTAGTGATCCTTTCGAGGCGTAACTCGACTCTATCGGATCGCGTAGAGTTTGCAGTTCCTGCAACACAGATACAACTAACAGATACATTATTAACCTAGGCAATTAGCTCCCTCTTTCGACTGATTAAGCCAAGCGCATTGAATTTCTACTAATAAACATAATATTTCTCCCTAAAATCGGGCTAACGCTGCTCTCTTTCTTGCACTCTCTTGCTGGGATTTGGGCTAGGCCAGTGTATAGGTACGAGCCTCCTCCTGGGCTACCTCCGCACCTCTCCCCGTGTGTATCTGTGTGTGGGTTGTGCGCTGAAAGATCCACCGAAAAAGCCACAGAAACCAGTCGCGCAAGTTGCGCATGCGTGCGAGACCCGAGGCTCGAGAGTCTTAAGACACGAGCGGCGGCTCTAGTGTGCAGTCAATATAACCAGTTGGTTGGGTTTGGGTGTTTCGTGTGTCGGGGAAGCGAGCCAAGCTGCATTACATACACAGCGGATTGGATTGGATTGGATGGCATCGGCACAGGCCATCAAAATAGGTGCAAAGCTGGCGCAGAAGCCTTGACGAACGGCCTCAAAAGAACCGCTCGGAAGAACTGGATTCGATTTGGATTTCAGGAGTTGTTGTAACATTTCCGCATAGCTTGGGTAAGTCAACAAATTTAAGGGGATTAAGTTTTTGTTTATAAACAAAACATGAGTAACAAAGCCTGTGAATGCAGCTTTGAATTTTAAATGTATTACAGAATCTTTGGAAATTTGAGTTTTTTGTGTTGTTTGAAAAGTTTATTCTACAGTAATTTGTTGATAAATATATAGAAAAATCATTTAAAGTTTGAGCTTTAACTTAAAAGTTAAATATATCAATTATTAATAAATATTTAAGGAACTTGCAACCTTTTCTTAGACGAATAAATACTCTATTTTGGGTTAAAAGTATTTCAACAACTGGAAAATAAATAAATATTGATTAATAAACAAAACCCAGTAATAATTTAAAGCAATAACAACCCCATTTCATTTAAAGTCGAAAATAAGTTCATGCTCAGTCCAAGTTTGTTGCCAGAGTCTTTCGTTTTGACACATCTTCTCGTCTTAAAACCGAGCGTGCCAAATTCACACACATTCCATTGGGGACTCTGCCATGCAAATGAGCTCCCATGAATATTCAGTTATGCATTGGGACCAAGCGTGGGACAAACATCCATAATCCCACCTCCACTTTCCATTGTGCAGACCAAGATGCTCCGTCAGAACATCACCAGCACCAGTTTGCTTAACCTGAGCCTCAGCGATGGCGTAGGAGGCGGAGGGGGAGGCAATCCCAGCCTGGTGGCTCAGCCTCAACCGCAATCCCTGGACATGGATGCCCTGCCCAAGCAGTTTGTGCTGTCCATGAAGAAACTCTTCGACATTCTCGACGACAAGCAGAGCGGCTATGTGCGGTTCACGGACATCGAGAAGGGCTGGCAGGATGATGGCTCCAAGGGCTTGCCGCGTGGCGTGCTGGATTCACTTCGTCGCGTCACTCCCACCAGCGGATTGCTCTCCTTCGAACGCTTCTGTGCTGGTCTGAAACTGTGTCTGCTCCGCAATCAGCAGCAGGCTTTGGGAGAGGTCAAGATGCGTCCCCGTTCCCAGGTGAATCTTTCATCGGAAATGGACTACAATTCACCGGCACCGCCGCCAAAGCCACCGCGACAGGTGCCCACAACATCGCCGCCAGCCTTGGGTAAAGCCGACATACGCCATGCCCTGCAGAACTGGCAGCTCAACCTGATGGCAGATGCGGGTAAGATTCCGAAGGTGCCGCAGTCGCGGGATCAGTTCGAGCATCGTGGCTCAGCGGATGGCGGCTCCTCGTCCACCTCCGCCTCGGCCACCGACTGGAGCCTAGCAGCAATGCCCGCCTTGCCTAAAAAGTCCAGCAGCAAGCGGCGCGAGTCGCGAAGACACACCCTGCAGCACGGCATCGACTACAACATGCTGAAGCGGATGAAGCAGTTGGAGGAGCAACGGGAGCTGTTGCTCTTCGGACTGGATGGAGTGGAGAAGGCGCGGGACTGGTACATGCAGCAGGTGCTCAACGTTCAGGAGCAGATCAAGTATTTCGGCCGCTTGGGAACCAGATTTGTAAGTCAATCCATCTTCTTCATGACTAGAACTGAGTCGGTAGCTATATTCCTTAATTATTTTGCAGGAACAATGGTCAGAGCTGCAGCAGGAGCGACTCAACTTCCAGCGAGCCCGCGTCCTGGAGGCAAATCGCAGCCTGCAGATTCTAGCCGACACCTGGGAGCATGGCGGCTATCCACTGCACATCAACCTGGCCCTGCCCTCGCCTGCAGTCTCCAAGCCCCGTCAGATGTCCGACCTATTGAGTCGCGTCCGCGAGAAGCCTCCGCTCCTGTCCGATCTGTACGAGCCGCAGCAGCATTCGCACTCGCACGCCCATCCGCAGTTCCTGCGTGCCATGAGCTCCAATTTCGTGCTGAGCCAGCCCTCGCCGGTGAGCCAATCCTCGGCAGGTTTGGGCGACGCCGATGTAGTCTACTGAGGAAGAGAATGCGACGGCAGAGACGATTTCCCAGAGAGATTTTTGTAAATATTTAGTATATTAATAAACGACTCAATGGACTCAACTAGGCTAAAAGCTAGAGGGGATTGGGGTAGCGGCGCATGTACTTGTTCAGCTGCTTGTAGTTGAGGTTGCTGCCCGGTTGCACAATGCCCTGGTTAACCGTCTTCTTGGCCTCAAACTTGCGGTCCATGTAGCACTTGAAGCAGTTCTGGAACTGGCTGATCTCCTTGTGGCAGTACTTCTCCACGAACTCGTTGTCCTTCAGGCAGGCAAAGAGCACGCCCATCTCCTGCAGGCAGGCCACATCGTTGCCGGAATCCGCCTTCCCGCTGACCGTGTTCTTCAGCCGCAGCGGCAGAATCTCCTGGAAGGGCACATCGGCCTCGTTCTGTGGCGCCCGGCCGCGGGCGGCAAACAGGGCACTGGGAACTCGCATCTGGAAACCCAAACGATCATTATAGTTTCGGTTTTAAGTCACATTCCGGCTTTGTTTCACTCACATCTCTCGCCTCGTAAAATTCAGACAAAGTCGATCAGCTGTTGGTGTTACATCACGACCGGTAAGCAACACTGAACCAGCCGTTGCGCCAGTGCCGACATTTGCCAACACTTTTGTGTCCGTTTACCAGCCCTGGTCAGGAACAACAAACTCGAAAAATAAATAAAAATACGCGAAATCGGTAAATAAGCAACGTGCGGGCGAAGGCCATCAAGTCCAAACGGAGCACCGAGCACCTGGCCGATGGAAGCTGCCGAGGACAGTGACCAGGAGGCGGCGGCCCGACGCGTAGCAGCACCAGACGTTGTCGCCGACGCTGAACAGGAGGACGGTCTGGATGGGGATAATGACCCCCTGGGGCTGTGGGATGGCGGTGCCACGCTGAGCAGCCGCAAGCGCCAGCTGAGCCGCTTCCATCCGTACCACGGCTCCAACATACAGCTGGGCGACGATGCCACCGTCGCCTATCGACGGGCCAGCTTCGCCGATGCGCTGACCTTCTCGGAGCGCCCGTTGGCGCCGGGCGACATCTTCCTGGTGGAGATCGAGAAAATTGAGCGCGGCTGGTCGGGGCACATGCGCCTGGGCCTCACCGAACTTACCCCAAATGTGATCCGCACGAGCAGCGAGGGCCTGCCGCATTTTGCCCTGCCCGACTTGGCCAATCTGGGCAACAGCTGGATCTACCCGATCTCCAAGTTCGAGATGAACCAGCGCCAGGAGCCGAACGACATTATTGAGCCGGAGACGGTTGACCAGCCACACAGTAAGTTAACTCTTAAGAGTCGCAGGATATCCCGATCTCCACTGAGTCCTTGCTTTTCCCAGGAAACCTTTTGGGCGATGCGACGCATGTGCGTACGCCACGCGGCCTGCTACCAAAGAGACTGCTGCGCCCCTCGATGGGCAATGGCAACGACTCTGACATCCTACTCACGGACAGGGGCTCCCGCATCGGGATCATCTATGTGCCCACGGTGCAGAGTGCCTCCAAGGGGGAGCTGCACTTTATCATTAACGGAGTCGACCACGGCCCCGTCTCTCGTGACATTCCGCTCAACCGGTCGCCCCTGTTCGTCGTGATCGACGTATACGGCACCACCAAACAGATAAGAATAATTCAACTGGAGGGCAGTAAGTGGCAATGTTATGATTTTGCTTTCAACCTCTTATAAGCATCCGTTTCTCTCCGCCAGTCTTGTCCTTGCAGAGCGCCTGCCGCAACGTAATCCTGGAACACTTTACGGCAAACACTATCACCAAGCTGCCGCTGCCGGAGAGCATCAAGAGATTCCTGCTGCGCCGCGATTAGAATCCAGACTATAAGCGCGCTGTGTTTATGTGTGAATGAGTGATGCGTGTGTGAGGGAGCGAGTGCATGAGCCTGGGTCGTGATAGTCTGTTTACCCACATATATACATAAATATATATACAATATACATTTTATACGCCTGCAGCGCCACTGAAGTGCCCGTTCATTGACCCCCGATCCCGTCTAGGAGGCGCTTATATATTGTACTTTTTTTTTGTAGACAATTATTGTACTTTCAGTTCGAGTTATCCACAACAATACATGTACTCTCGACGATCCTATGTTGTAGAACATAACCCTCGCCGCCGACGTTCGTGTTTTGTGTCCAGCTCCAGCTGGAGGTCGGAGGGAGGAATACTCTCCGGCCGCCCTGCCTTTTTAGCGTTTCGGTCCCGGTCCCCACTCAAGGCGATTTCCGTTTCCATTACCTCTAAGTATATTGTTGCTAAATGTAAGTTAAGTCCACATAATAAAAGATCGATCAAAGTCGCTATAACCGCCTATAATCGTACTTTGAAACTATAGCTCTTTATTCGTGGATAACATATAGTGTGCGTGTGTCAGTGTGTGTGTGCATAAGATTAGGAGATACTGCTCTGCTCTGCTTATTTTCCACGATTCTCGGCCAGCTTGGTCTTGAAGATGGCCTTTAGCTCTTCGGCGCCATCGCCATTAATTTCTTGGTAATACGGCAGCTCGGCGAGACGCTTCAGCCAGGCATTCAGCTTGGGGAACTTGAACTCATCGATGATGGCCACTTCGTTCACAGATGTCACGGTGGCCACGGCGCAGAAGTCGGCTATGGTCAGCTCGCTGCCGCACAGGTACGGCTGATCCTTGAGGAAGCCCTCCAGGATCTCCCAGCACTTCTGGACGTAGGCGATCTTGTCAATCGAGCAATCCGTGGATCCATTGTACAGAATTGGCTCGTACAGGAAGCGCAGGCGGGCGAACAGGTGGCCGGAGTCCAGGTGGAGACGGGCATCCACATTGGCGCGCTGCACCAGATCCTTGGGATAGAGCTGCTGCTGCTCCTTGCCGTACTTCTCCACCAGGTAGGAGCAGATGGCGTGCGAATCAATGATCGTGGCCTCGCCATCGATCAGCGTCGGGATCGTGTGCTGGGGGTTCAGCTTGAGGAATTCCGGCGTCAGATGCTCACCCTTCAGCAGGTTAATTGGCCTGGGTACGTGTGGAGACAGTTGTTAATTGAGTTAAGTTGAACGCTGTGCTTGTGGATGTGGATATGGGGATGTCAGTGTGGGAACCTACCTCAGTTCAAGGTCGAGCCCGATCGCCTTGGCCGTGAGCAGAACGGCACGAGATGGGGGACTGAGGGTGGCGTAATACAAAGCTGGCTTCGACATGGTGGATGAATCACGGGATCTGGAGGATAAAATGATGTAAGAAATTGAAAAATTAATAATTGAGAAGTCAAATTAAGTTAAATTATAAAGTAGACGATATAATTAGAGTTTTCTTGAGGTTTATTTTGATGTTACGCTTGGAAATACTTGGTTTTTTAATACAGTTGAAATATTTTATCTCTCGTAAGCCTTACATTTTTCATTTTCAGATAATTAATAATTAATTATATTTACTTAATTTATGACAAAAGACATTTAAAAAAAAAATTACCAAAAGTATTTTCTGGATGAACCTAAAGTCCAAATCAGAAATGGAATATTCCTGGGATAAGTAGCTTTAAATTCAAATCATACGATTCTGTTATCAGTTCTGCAGAGATATGATTATGGTTTTTAGAAAATACCTATTTCACAACTTTCTGAAATCTATTTTAATTTCAAAAGCTTATACTTCACAATTATTTAAGAAAAATATTCAAGCTGGATAAATATTTTAAGATAATTTCTAGAATCTAGATAGATAGATATACATATATAACGATAAGTATCTAGAGTTGGGCGATAAGCAACCTCAAAGATACAAAGATACAACTCAGATACTGAAGATCTCCTCAGCCAGATGTTAAGAATGAACTTTAGGGAGTTTTAGAGGTTTAGCAGTAAGCTTTATCTGTCGATTCCAGAAGTAACTCCCAGATCTGCCCTCGCCGCAAACAGTGTGTCAACAAGCGCGATTCGATCCGATCCCCGAACAGCACTAACCGCACTCACACACCCTGAGCCAGGCTACACATACCACCAAGGCAACACCAACTCGGACACCGACACTCGCACCCACAGAAAATAATATCAGATAACCCACGGATCTATGGCACGATAACTGCGCTGCTTATCAGGAAGGAGGCCACTTAATACATGGCAAACACCACAGGGCAAAGGAACACCAAAGAGGGGGGTCTGCACCGCCCCTGTTATCGTTCCGCCAACCCCCTGTCCACCCTACACAAAACAGGCAACTTGGAAATTAAGTTTGAAAAATAAATGTAATTAGCGGCACACAGACACACAACCTACTGGATCGCGCCTCTCTCACGGGGCCTGCGTGCGTGCGTGTGTGTGTGTTTACACTCGCCGGCAAATTGTTTTTTTGTGCCAATGCAGCAATTTGTGCGCCTGTGTGTGGGTTTGTTTTTAATAGGGGGGCTGGCTGGCTGGCTCGCACATCCCGTGGAGAATCGCACACAAACACACTTAATGCTAGTAGCTCTGCTCACTCCCACCACCCACCGAACTCACAGTTTTCTATGACCGGTCGCCACAAACTCGCAAACAGAAATGAAACCGAGAACTGCGACATTTGCTTTAGTTTGTGCTTTGCCCCACTCACACATGTGTGTTGTGACTCTGGTGTGGGTGAGAGCATGGTGTAGCTAAGCAAGGTGGCTCCCATCAGCTGTGTTGGGGCTAATAAACGATTATCGTACTTAAAAGAGAGCTATTACTCGCTATGGGACCACCTTTTTAAATTTCTCAATGGTTAGGGAGGGCGCTCTCTTTGGAACCCTCTCACTAAGATGATGTTATTATTTCCATTCGTTTATTATTCATAGGATTTTGGTACAGGTTAAATCGTAATATGCATTAGGCTCTACGAGTATATAATATATATATCTGTATATAGATTGTAGCAGTGGCTCCGCAGTGGAACTCTCTATTCGCCGCGATCCTTGAGCACGCAGAAAGGAATACAAAATAATAGTAATCGTATTGGATTATCCATAAGATTTGATCGAAGCGAAAACAAAGAAGCACTAATCACTATATGTATATATATCGAATCGGAGGGCGAATAGAGGGAGAGAGAGAGTGAACATTGCATGTGTCAGCGGAGATTTCTCGGTGGATCGATTTATCCATCACATTATTATTCCAGAGCACACCCTAATTGTCCACCATACTGCGCTTGAGCGCCTCTTCTAGATCGGCATCAAAGCTCTCCGGCTTGGAGTAGTCCGCCTCAAACTTGTCCTTACTCGTCTCCTTCTTGGCCTTGTTGTGACCGTTTTGTTTCTCCTTGCCGCCGCCGCTGCCGCCAAAGGAGCTGTTTCCAAAGTCATTCGAGAAGTTGTGCGCCTCGAAGGCATCGAATTTGGCAAAATTATGATTATCCAGTTGGCTGGAGGAGTTGCCCACCTTAAAGTTATCGTCGAAGTTGTCATTGAAGGCAGCCTTTTGATCGCTTGGCTTGATTGTTGTTCCCATGGATGCCGCTGTTAAGTTCTGGCTCACGCCAAAGTTGTCATTAAATGCATCGAAGAAGGAATCGTTGAGTTTCGTATTGCTAGTGGTTATGCTCTTTGTTCCAATTTCCGTTCCTGTTCCTATTCCTATTCCTGTTCCTGTTCCTGCCGTTGCTGCAAAGTCGTCGAAATCAGCGAATGCGTCCAGCGCTGTCTGGGACTTTTGGTGGTGGGGCTTGGAGCTGGAGTGATGCGAAGATGTGGTCGAGTGGTGCGAGGGCGCTGGACTCGAATTCAGGTTAAAGGCATCGAACTGCTGCAGAATATCGTTGTGAAGGGGCGTGTGGGCCTTGGGTTTACTGCTGTTATTGTTGTTCATTATATTACTCAGCGTCTTGGTCGCGGATCCCATCTCATCTGCGGGTATGGTGGTCATTTTAGAGGGTTATATTCTATAAACAACAAGATTTCTACTCACCCTCTGAACTAAAGTCCTCGGCAAAGCTCTTCTTTTGACTGGCTCCCTTGCCTGGGCCTTCTAGGTCACCCTCCTCATCGTCCGCAAAGGGATCTTTGATGCTGAAGGGATCCTCGTAGCGGTAGTCCTTAAAGGGATCATCCTTAAAGTCGGTAGGACCAGTGATGAGGCTGGGAGTGGGCGCCAGCTGCTGGCTGCTACTACTGCTGCTGTTAGCCGCTCCAAAGGCATCGAACACGCTGGATCCCAATCCCAGGGCTGATCCCGTCCTGCTCTGACTCTGGCTCAGAGCCGAGCTCTGCAGCGGAGTATTGGAACGCGACAAATGCTGGTTATTTGAGCTGGGGGCGGTGGTGGTGCTACCTGGCGTTACGGCACCCAATCCCGCTGTCGCCGCAGAGGCTGATACGGATGCTAATACCGAGGTCGCAGCTGAGGCTGAGACAGCTGCCGTGGATGACGATGACGGGAATAATGGGTGCAGGGTGGCTGTGGCTGTGGAAGTGGGTGTGGGCGTGCTGGCAGCCTGGCTGCGCCTCTGGACGGGATCGTCAAATAGCGAGAAGCTGTCAAGCAGCGACGCTCCAGAGGAGAATGGAATCGCGTTGGGAACCGGGGGCGCTGGTGATAACGAGGGAGGCAGGGGCGTGGTGGTGCTTGGAATGTTGTGTAGCTGTGTGTGGGTGCGTCATGTTGTGTGTGTCGTGGTTGGGGAATAGAAATGAAATGAAACAAAATTAAATTAAAACGGAATCAAATTAAGCACGGGAATCAAGAGATTACATAACCAAAGGGGGGCAAAAACCGAAACCAAAAACCGAGGTCAACTAAAGCGCATTCAAGCAGCCACCTAGGGATTGAGGTATGTATGTGGGTTGTGTCCAGACCAGAACCCAGACAAGTCGCAGGTGGTACATTGAATGATGTCGAACATAGATATTTCTTTATTAATAATGCAAAACGTTATTTTTTTTTGTTACATTCATTTTCTTTGTATCGGTTAGGCTTCCCTCTAAAACTTTCTTCTCTCTATATTTATATATGTATTTAATGTAATATGCTCGGAATATGTTATTCTCGGTAAAATCAATGCACGGGAAGCTTGTTAGTTTCGGTGTGGTAATAATCAAGGTCTGACAATCATATATTAATGCATACAAGTACTGTGATATAGTTGGAGTTGCGTGAGAGAGCTCCTGGCCTAACGGGGGCAATGCCTTAATGACGCTACATAGCTGATGGCTAATGGGTTTTGTTTGCTTGGTAAATAGTAGTAGTGGACAGGCAGCAAGGCAGTCCGAACTCCAGCGGCAGTTCATGCATGTGTGTGTGTGTGTGTGGGTGTGTAAAATGCTGGTAATATATTTATATATTAAGTATGGCTGTATAATTGCTTTAAACTTTAGTATTCGCATATGCAGAAACAACAAACAACTTGCATTAAATTCCTGACAGAGTTCTCGCCCCCACAAAAAACAAACTAGTAATAATAAATCGTAAGTTAATACAATACTGACTGACACTGCCCGAAGGGGTCTGGAATCGAACAAGTATCAGAATTTTTGGGGGTTTTTAGGGTAGGGTTTTCGGGGTATCCTTCCGATTCTTGTGACTACATTTATTTAACACGATACGTAACGCTTGAAATTGATTTCTTTTTCTCGAGTCGGTTGAGTGTTTCGATTGAATTGATTTAGTACATTTAGCTAATTAGGCATGAACGATAGATAATGCTGCTGCGTCCTCTAGTAATTACATATATACCATGCACCGTGACTGATATATATAATATGATGTTGCTGCGAGTAGCTTTGTACGCTCAAATTGATTTGTTTCGTTATGCTGCTAGAGGAGGAGGCCATTCATTAACTGAGTATGTGTGTTAGTACTTGGTATATATAATTATATCGTATATATAGAATGGGGTTATCTTAAGATGTTCACTGAAAATAGAGAATTGCAGAGATGAGAGACCAGAGAGAGAGAGAGACGGTTAGTTTCAGCCACCAAAAGCATGGGCTACCATAGGCTACGGGAATGTAAGGTGAGTGAGTTTGTGGTTGATTTGGTGAAATATGATCACTGATCAGTGGAGTACCGCACTAACCTCTACGAGGGGTAGAAACCAAAAGGCATACAAATCGAAATCAAAAAGAACTCAAGATCTACGCTCTTGACAGAGAGTGCTTTTAAAAGTGGTTTATTTCTACGCAAAAAAACTTAGAAAATGTTAGTGATAATCGTTAACGTAAAACCAGGGATTACACAACAGACTTTGGGGGGTGCCGGGTGCCGGGGCGCATGCATTACCACCGATCCCAGCGGACACTGAACTGTGAAGTACCCACCTTATTGTCAAAGTCCTCAAAGTCAGCGAATCCACCGCCGCCGCTGCCGCTGAATCCGCTTGTGGGCTGTAACAGAGATTTGGTTAGTTTACTGTCACACCTCTTGATATTCCCTCTTCCAATTACCTGGGATGCTCTTGGTGGCGCTGGTCGCGGTGGCGGCACCTTGGACTTCTTTGGCGGCAATGCTGGACTAGGGGACTCCGGTCTGGGCGGGGGACCCGATTTTTGCGCGTTGGGGCTGAGCACCTGGCCCTGGCCAGTTGGCGCATGCAGGGCCGCAAATGGATCGCTGCCGAAGTCATCCTTACCGGGCTGCGCAGAATAAATCTCATTAATTGATAAGCTTTAATTAAAACCTTGGTTTTTACCCACCTCTGGCGTGATAGCATTGCTCTTATTAGCGGCAAAGGCATCCGAACCGAAGGGATCCCGCTGCGTCTGTCCAAATCCTGTGCCCGTTCCGCTCTGATTGAAGGCATCGAAGCCACTATCAAAGCCTGAGCTCATGTTGAAGCTGTCATCAAAGCCGGTGGAGATGGCAGGCTTGCTGGCCTGCTGCTGGCCAGAGAAGGGATCGCTAGCAAAGCCATTGGTGGCCTGATTGGCCGCTCCGCTGTTGTTCTCTTCGAAGGGATCGTCCGTGGGCATTACCACCTCCTTGTTCATTGTCTTGCGGGCCTCGTCAAAGTCCGGCTCGATCTTTAGCTGATACTCAGAGACTAGCTCCGCATTCTGGTTCTCCATGGCAGCCCGGCAGATGAGCAAAGCGTCGGTCATCTGGCGCTGCGTCTCCATTAGTTGGGTGACCATCGAGCGTACCTGTAAGGCGGATATTTAAAACGATGCTCAACAGAGTGAATTGCTAATCTTACCGAGCTGATCTGCAGCTGAGTGTTTTGCAGGTGCTTGGTAAGCTTCGATAGCTCCCGGTTGTTATCGTCGTACTCCTTCTGCAGTGACGTCTCCTCATCTTTGAGCTTCTGCAGCTCTGAGCGCTTGGCATTCAGCTCGCCCTCCTGCTCATTGATGGTCTCCTCCTGCATTTGACATTGGTCGCGTATCTTGGTCACCTGGAAGAGAGAGCATCTCAGGATGAGCACAGAGCTAAGGAAAGCCAGAACTTCGCACAAAACTTAAGCCAACATAAACATATATCACATGAACGAACGGAACACAAAGCAAAATATATACAGAAATCATGAGAAACTGAAACAAACCTGATCGTTGGTGCGCGTTATGTCAAGACTTACGTTGGCCAGCACGGCCGTATTGTGGCTAACCTTATGGTTTCATAATTGTAAGTGTAAGTGCATTCACCAGTTTAGTATGGGTTTAGCCAATTGTTAACAGAGTGTTTTGTTGATTGGGGGAACATGATAAAGAAAGGAAACCAAAGTTGCAATTTAAGTGTAAATTAAAATAAATAAAAAGGTAAAACCCAAGGGAAAAGCAAGCAAAGATTCCCGCAGATTCTCATGCAAAATAACTACTTGAGCCTGAAGGTCGTCCAGTCGCTTCTGGGCCTCTCCTCGCTGGTTCTCCAGCTGTTTCAGCGTGGCCGTCAGAGTGTCCAGTTCGCTCTGTTTCGAAGAAGGAAATATATGATTAAAATCGTTTCCTTTTTCATAAAAAGAATCATTAAACCCACCTGTAGACTGCGCACTTCGCCGTTCTTAATGCGCACATCCGCCTCCTTTTGGGCAATCTCCGTCTCCAGGACTCGCCGCTCGCGTGCCAGCTCCTCAATCTCCTTGGATATCATCTCCAGCTCCGGATTTGAGTACGTTGGCTTCACCTCCTGCGGCTGCATATCCACACCGGACACAATAGCGCGCATCGAAGGCGGCACCATGTTGGCGTTGAGCACATGCGGCGGATCAACGCCCCGTTGCTTTCGCTCAACGAACCACATGGCCAATGCAAATTGCTCCACAGTCAACTTGCCCGATTGATTGGTGTCGCATAGGGCCCTGAAATTTCAGATTCACGAATTAGTATGAGCTCTACAGCTCTCTTTTTCCAATAATCCTCACCAGATATCCGCCAAACTGCGCTGTGGTATACCCGACTTGATGAAAATATCCTTCACCTCGAGTCCGGAGACCAGACCGTCCTTGTCGAGGTCCGACTGCCGGAAGATGTCCTCGAAACGCTTCATTTCCGCCGGTGTGACCACCCAGTCGGCGTTCGCCGTCACTGAGGGCGGAGCCCCGATGGGTATCAGCGGATCCGTTTGGATCAACGGCTGGGAGCTGACAGCGCCCACCGGGGGAATGCGCGTCATGGGCGGCACGGCGACTGGCAGCGGTGGAATGGCTGCCGGCGGTGCAATATCCTTGGGAAAATTGGCAACGAAGCCACCATCTCCGAATCCCTCGCCGCTGGGAGCTCGCGGCATGGCAGCTGCCGCTGCTGGTGGTGGGGGCATGGCGGGCTTGGGCGGAGGTGGTCCTGCGCCACCAGGTTTCCTCAATTCGGGAGGCAGCACGCTGGGAACGGTGCGCTTTTGCAGTGTCTGGTAGACGAGATGCATGGCCACAATGAACTCGTGCTTATCCAAGTTGCCGTCCTTGTCCTGATCGGCCAAATCCCAAATGGTGCCCAGGATGTTCATCGGCAGCTTGGAGTCCATCAGCACGCCCTTCACCTTGTTGCCCGGCAGCATGCCATTGTGCGGATTCAGTGACTCGAAGAGCTGCTCGTACTTGAGCCGATCAATCACACCGATGGACCAGTCTCCGTTCGCCACTCCGCCACTGGACACGGGCACCGTCTGGATGCGCGACGGCATCGTTTTTGGTATTTCACCCTGACGACGGACGGCGAGTCATGTGACACAAAAAAAAAACACAGATTAGTTACCCATTTTTGGGCAGGCGGCGATCGCTGATTACTCACCACCTTTGGCGGATTGGCAGTTTCCACATAAATGTTGTTCATGTTGGCCACCTGGCCGGCCTGCGATAGTGACACCAGCTTGAGGGCCACAAAGAAGCCCGGCTTATCCAGGAAGCCCTTGCCATTGGGATCGGACAGATCCCAGATCCTGCTCAGGACCACATCGCTGAGGCCCGATTTCTTGAGAAACTTGGCCGCCGTCATGGCCTCGATTGCCCCGGTGCCTTTGGGGTCAATCTGCAAAAATCAATAGGGGGTGGGTGTTGGTTGTTGGTGGTTGACGGAGGTGGATTCCATAGCTTCGCTGGCATTCCTGGACTGCCCAAGGCCTTGCCCTCGAGGCGCTCACCTGTTTGTAGTAGGCCTCGTAGACGCCTATGTGCTTGCCGCACACCTTTGCAAAGTCCAAATTCATGTCGCGGACTCAATTCCACCGGAGCTTCTGCCTTCTTAAAAAAAAAACGCGTAAGCGCACCCTGACTGTTATCACTCAATCGATTTTTCGCTGGCGGAAACGCTGGCCACAATCCTTATCAGCGGAAGTCCGCTCTGCTGAAACTTTTCACCCGCGACGACTTAAGCCAGCTGAGCTTTTCACAGGTGATCTGAGCGCATTGCGGCCCTTAATTTAGCAACAAATTAATTTTTAAAACGCCCGATTCTTTTGCACGGGTTAACGAGTGTGCCCGCTGGCTGATAATATTAAAATCCCCAAACAGAAGGGAAATGCCATGGAAAATCGCGGAAAATGTTCGCTTTTTCGTCATCTGGGCACCCTAAAACGCTGCAAACCCCTTGATGGTTGCTCGATAATCCGATATAGGAATTTATCGTTATCAACGATCGTTTTTAAAGTTTTGAAATAAATAATAAATTAAATTAATATGTTTCGTAATGGAAAAAGTTATTGCGCATTTTTCTTGCAAGAATGAAAGATAAGCTTTTTATTTTAATGTTTAGTAATTTAATAAGAGCACTAGGTTATTTAATATAAGTTTAAATCATTTATACAACAATAAAGCAATTAAATCTTCCACAGAGAAGGACTGGGATTATTGCCTTTAATTGTTTAATTTCCCCTTTTAAACTTTAATTCCCCTGGAAGCTTAAAAATAACTCAAAAACTTACACATGCACCACCAATGAGCACGTAAAAGTTGCGCTGCAATTTGTTTGGACTTTTTTTATAACCCATTTCCCGCTTTAAAGTCCAATTTGACATGATTGGCATTAAGCCTATAAATGGTTATGCAAGTCATTAACCAGTTTAAGCCTTGACTACTTCAAGGACCCGGTTTTATTCACCCAATTTAAAGCAATTTTATGTTTATATAGGCCAGTATATCATTTATAACGAACGATTTGTTATCTGGATTCAAAATCTTGTTTGTTTACTCTAGTTTTTCAATGGGATAATGGCAAATTAATTGGTTAACAGGCGTCTTGTAGAGCTCTCAATTATCCAGGACATTGTCATTAGTCATATCAACGCAATCTTTACCACTCAAAACGGGGCTAAAGGAAGCGGATTGCATAAGATACAAAGATACAAGATACTTTCACATTCATTGCTCTGGCTTTTTCGAGACCGCTCAATTATAGCCACTTAAAATCTAATCACACCCCACACGCACGCCCATTCTCTTTCTCTTTCTATCTCTTAAAGCTTTGCTTGTAAATCCCCCGAGTTACAAGCGAGATAACAAGAGACACGATGATTAGGTCAAGGTTGTTGCCATCGTTGTTGTTACCCTTCTTTTGGAGATAAAGCGAACGTGCCGAGCCACCAGATGCGAACTCTGAAGATTTGGGCGGGACAGAAGAGTAGAGAGAGATGGCGAGAGAAGGTAAGACGCCGCTCCAAAAAACAAGTGAAGGTCGTTGACCAAATGCACTAGCAAACCCGTTAATCAGGCAGAAAGAGCCATTAAACGCTGCGAAGAATTGCAGTAACGAATTTCCAGGCGCTCCAAAGCAGCGGGAAGGAAAATGGACGGGGGCACGAGCTGGACAATGGGCAATTAGCGGCAACGAAAAACGAAAAATCGGAGCCTAAATTTGATTATGAAATAGAATGGGCATGTAAATGCTATGGCCTGTCTTCCGCGTCTCTGTCGTTTTTGGATTTTTTATTTTTTTATTTTCAGTCTTTTTGCGCTTTTGCGAAAATAGCAAAAAAAATTGTACCTGGCTTTGTTTTAGTCGCTGGTGTGTGTTTAGTCGAATTGTTGCTATTGCCACACGATGGATTTTAAAATAGCCAACTCCGCGGCTAAGTATGTTTTCAATTTAATGACTGCCAGTGATTGCACAAAATTCCAGGCAGCCAGGCAGCCAGTCAGTCATAGATCACATAATGCGCACTCGCGACTCCAGCTCACTGGGCACCCCCCGAAACGGCGACGGTGGCCACCGAGTCACTCCGTAGTTTCCCACAGGCACTGCTCCCGGGTTAGCAATCACGATCGGATCGGGTTGCTGCCAATTGCAGCAGCAGCAGCCATGTGTCAGGGGTTTGTGGTCCCCCTAGCAGCTACTCCTACTCTAATCCCATAACAAAAATATATAGTTTGACCCAATGCGACTATAAAGATGCCAAAATAAAAGGCTAGTCAACCAGCTAATAATGCACTTTAAGAAATTAGTTGTAAAAAATGATTAAATTGTAGGAAAATTTAAAACCAAAAAGCTTAAAGAGTTCTTATTATTCTTTTACAGACTTTTAGGTATTTTTGAATAGCGTTTTAATGTTTAAATCATATAGAATTTACTTAATAAACAGAAATATTTTATAGATATTCAACTTATTGTATTTATTTTATTTTAATTTATTTCCAATGAAGGTTCTTAATAAAGTATTGCACATATTAATAATAATAATAATAATAATAAAGATACAAACTTATAGATATTTAGAAACGTAATTAAATAATTTCTGCAATTTCCGAATAGAAATCTTATAAATTCATTCAAAAGTGTGCAACGATTTGTTCTACCTTTTTAATAGAGTTTTTTTTAAACCCTTAAAACTCTAAAATTAATTAAATTTCCCTTAGTAAAAATCATGACAAAAAATTATTTTAAAATAAAATAAACATATTAAGTATATTAAAACACGAATATTTATTTATGTGCACATCTTTAGTGGTCCCACTCACCGCCTTGTGATGATATGGATGACCCCATAAAGCTCTATAAGCCGAGATCAAATATGTAAAATATATCAAATAACCAAAACGCATTGTGCTTAGAGCTTAACCTTCTTATTGTCTCTTGCCACTTACCACACTCGGTGGGTATCGGATTTTGGCCATTTTTGGGGTTTCGGCCGCTTTGCAACGCATTCGAGTTGAAGTCAATAGCCTGAGGCATTTGCATAATCCCAGTCCCCAGGCCCAGTCTCTCGAATCTCGCGAATCGCATATATCATATGTCCAGGCCAGATGTTTGTCCAAAACGGAAGCTATGGCCTGCAATTGAGTAAAGTAAGCCGCCAAACTCAAAGCGGCCGCTGACTTTTTATGTGGGTCTGTGTATCACCACAGATTTCCATCCACTACTTCCTAGCTATTGTCTGTAGGATATCGACCCGGTTAATCCCAAGCTCCTGCAGCCCATGCCATGCCATCCCCCAGTTGATGTTGGCTGAAACCGAAAACGAAACAAGTTTTCATATAACACCAACGTTCGTTCGTTCGTTCCCCCGACTGACTTTTCATTACTAAGCCAAAATCCACAACAACAATAATAACAACAACAAACGGCAGCGGCAACAAACGGCAACCAAAAAGAGTTGCGAATGCGCCACACCGTCTGTCCGTCGACTTGCGCCGTTGCGAGATATAGAAAGACAAGACAGTCCAATTTTTCGGTGTATATAAGCCGAGTGCAGCGGCTCAACGAATCAGTCCCAGCTTGGATCTCGTTACCCGTGCAGCACAGCGAACCGTGGAGTAATTGTTCCCCCGTGAGACGTCGAATCAGCAGCTCAACAATGCGAATGGTAAATCCACACAAAAATCGAGGAACCCCTTTTTCCTGAGGATCTGAAAATATAAATAGTAGTGCCTGTTGAAGTTGAAGTGATGTGATGATCATCAAGATCTCAGACAGAAAGTGAACCGTGCATATATCCTCCATTGCAGTTCGTACTTCCTTGTCTCGCCGTGTGCGTGGCATTGGCCCACTTTGGAGGAGCAGTCGAGGAGAATAAGGCCGAGGGCGATGGCAAGACCGTGGAGAAGAGGGGTCTCCATCTGGGGGACTATCATCACTATCAGCCCCATCATGAGCACCATCACGAGCACATCAAGACGGTGACCATTGAGAAGAAGGTACCGGTTCCATACACGGTGACCAAGCATGTTCCCTATACCGTCGAAAAGAAGGTGAGTTTAGAGTCCTTTTAAGTAATTTGCCAAAGCTTTTCTGTATATATTTTTAAACTTTTTCAACAATATTTAATAATTTTCATCAACAGATCCCTTATGAGGTGAAAGTGGATGTGCCGCAGCCTTACATCGTGGAGAAGAAAGTGCCTGTCCATGTCAAGGAGTACGTAAAGGTGCCCGTCCATGTCCCCAAGCCTTATGAGGTGATCAAGAAGATCCCCTATGAGGTCAAGGTGCCAGTTGACAAGCCCTACGAAGTTAAGGTGCACGTTCCCCAGCCCTATGAGGTCATCAAGAAAATCCCTTATGAGGTCAAGGTTCCGGTTCCTCAGCCCTATGAAGTGATCAAGAAGGTCCCGCATGAGGTTAAGGTTGAGGTGCCAGTTCCCAAGCCATACGAGGTGATCAAGAAGGTCCCATATGAGGTTAAATACGAGGTGGAGAAGCCCTATGATGTGGAGGTGCCAAAACCATACGATGTTGAGGTGGAGAAGCCATACACCGTGGTCGTCGAGAAGAAGGTGCCGTATGAGGTGAAAGTGCCCGTCGACAAGCCCTACAAGGTTGAGGTGAGTAAAGATCGGTTAAAGAGGTTTCCAAAAATCTTTCAAAACAAAAACTTATTTAAAATCCCTTTATTAATCCATTGATTTTCCTCCCATTTCCATTCCAGGTTGAGAAACCTTATCCCGTCCATGTGAAGGTGCCCGTGCCCCAGCCTTATACCGTGGAAAAGAAGGTTCCTTATACCGTCGAGAAGCCAGTGCCCTATGAGGTGAGGGTGCCCATTGAGAAGCCAATTCCCGTCTATTCGGAGGTGAAGGTGCCCATCCACAAGGAGATTCCCGTCCCACACAAGTACCACGTCGAGGTGCCCATCTTCAAGCACCACCACGAGCATGAGGATGACCACCATGAGGAGTACCAAAGCCACGGCCATGGCCATGGACACTACTAAGGATCTCCCGGGGATTAACCGAAGCCAGAAGCACAGAACGCGAGCACAAGGAGATGATGAAGCAGCAGGAGGAGGAATAAGAGATGACGAAGAACGAACAGGGAGAAAGAAGAGCGCACGACAAGCAGCGAGCGAGTCCATCAGTATCTCTCAGATACATCCGCGCAGCAACGTTGAGCTGGACGTTGAACGGGTGACACGAGCGGGAGGAGAAGAAGAAGAAGGAAGTTCAGGAGAAGGAAGAAGAGAAGCAGAGGAAGTAGGAAGAGGAGCCAGAGCAGAAGAGGGAGTACCACCAGGGAGTAGCAGTGAGAGGACAAACTAACTCGCTACTCCCGTCGAGATCTTGCGGAAACCAAACAAAAAAAAAAACGCCCCCCATAAAACATTTCGGTTTCCGCATCAGTTTTAAGCCAAATGTGTTAGTACTTTTATCATTGTGTTAGACCCTACGATTTCTATTTAAATTATAAGCTAAAGAAACACTGACAATCACAGCGCGAAAATTAATGGGATTTGGCGGGGCAGATCGTGCCAGGGCGCGGGCGGAAGTGAAAGTGAAAATTGAGCAGCGAGCCATGGCCAAGAAAACAACACGTAATACGTAACACTCATGGCGGAAAATGGTGATGAAAATGAAAGAAAACCAGTTGCCACTTACTACTCAGTGGGTATTCTTCTGGCCAGTTCATTATGCAAGGAGCGATCCAGCGATCGGATTGACGATTGCGTCATCGGGCTGCCAAATTAATTGCAGGAAGCAGACACTCGTTCAAAACTTGGCAACATTTTCGCAATTATGGCGGGGCCCGTCATAATGGTAAACATAATAGAAGAGAGAGGGGAACAAATACTGATGCATATAGATATTGCCAACCAAAAATTGATGGCTACACATGGGAAAATAACGAAGGTTTTGTACATTAAATTGGCTGAGATCCATCCACAAGATACTATCAAAAGCTGGCTTAAATTAGCATTTATCAACAGTTTATCTTTTCCAAATATCGAAGTCTATTTTCTATCACCTCGTTTTTTCTTTGTGCACATTTCCTTGGATTTATATGTGCAATTTAATCCGTAATAAAGACATTTACAATCCAAAAACAAAACGCCACTTCAAGTGCGCAATGGCCTCCTTTTCGCCAGGCAGTAAACGCATAGCGTAAGCGTAGCGCATAGCCAAATTGCATTTCGCAACATCAGTCACTGCAATGACCCATCAAGTACCCCACTAATTGCACTTCGATGGTGTAAGCTTTGGCGCGGGTTTACCTTTTGAAAGTTGGCGCCAACACTACAATCTCTGCAGGCAGTCTGATCGAGAATCGATATTTTAATGATAATTTTTAGGACAAATTAATATTTAATACATTTTATTTGTATTACTATCTAAATAATTCGGCATATTAATTTTAATTATGTTTCCCTCATTTGAAATTTTAAAAATTGGCTAAAATAAAAAAGATAAACCAAATAATTTATTATAATTTAATACAGATTTTATTTGCGCATCTGCAGTTTGCTTTTTGAGCATCTTACGCTCTTAAAAAGACTTAAAACATCAGCAGTTTTTATCGATTTAATTTAATTTTAATTTTAATTTATTATTTACAATTTAAATGTACTAAACTTACTAGCAGTGGCTTTTAGCTCCGATAAATCTGAACAATCTTAGTAGGTTGGCAGCGCCGTACAAGTTTTTTTGTTGTAGAAACTGCAAAACAGCGTCTGTATTCCTTTGCAAAAAAAAACGGACTTAACGCCGCTAAAATGTCGGTGACTATAACCAAATACCGCAAATCGGCCGGCGGACTAGTGGATTTACAGCCAGGCGTGGTTTTAAAACCAATAACCATAGATCCCCAGCAAATAAACAGGGTACAAGCAAATAAACAAATTTTTTCTGATTTGTTGACATTTGGCGTTGCCGGACTTGGGCCCAGAGCCCTCAACGCGAACAGCTGTTTTAGAGAAATGTGCAAGGAACCGAAGTTGAGAATTTTGTGATTATAAATTACCATTTATCTGCACAGAAGCCCGTCGTTGGAAACCCCCAGTTGGAGGCGCGAAATGCCACTATAAGAGTGTCCTCTGGCGGCATCGTTCTCAATAAAATACCAGCTGTAATAAGGCCCAGCATGAAGAGAGCAGCAACCACTACTACGATGGGGGCTACGGAAGTTCCTCCAACAACAACTGCTGCAGGTACAGTGGGAGAACACCATGAGAAACTATAAGATACTCATTTAATATGCTCTTATTTTAGCATCCCTCCCCAAGACACCGAAATATGTGATCCAGGCCACTGGCTCTTCCTCCCTGCAGTGGCAGGCGAGACGAGACTCCCAAGGTCTCGGCGTGGCCATCAATTCATTGCCGCCCAACACTATCATTAAGGCTACGACGCGGCAAGCGCTTGTGCCACCGATAGGTGTCTCCACACCATCCTCTACGACAGCTTCGCCACCATCCACGCCGAGTAACAGCCGGACAACATCGGTTCAAAGCACCCCAACTGTTTCGGCAGACTCCAGAGTCTCCTCCGCGGTGCGTCAAGCTGTATTCATTAAGAGAAATCTACCGCTGCCGCAGCGGAGCATGCGTAGTCTTACCCTCGGCTTAATGGAACAATCCACCATGCTCCACTTGGGCGTCGCCGGGGAGCACTTGCCGCTGCTAAAGCGGCTCATTTGCCGGACTGCCAATGTCACGCATCTTGACTGCTTTATAACCCTAAGAAAACTGCGTCAAAACGAACCCTTTGCCTTGCTGGCGCAGTCCTTCGAGCTAAGCGAATGGGATGTGGAGGAGTTGTTTAAACGAACGCTCATTAAGCTGGCCCGCTGCCTGGCTCCGTTGATCCGCTGGCCAGATGCCCGACACCATCATGAGCGGCTCAAGCACACACCGCTGGAGTACCGCTCAAATCTGCTGCACCTGCGCTCGATGATCGAATGTGTAGAAACGGATGTGGCCGAGGATTTACGATGGGACAGTTCTAGCAGCTACAAATTTATATTGTGCTGCGATACAAATGGTAACTATAAAAGTTCGAAGCCAAACTACTTGACTAATTGGTGCTTTCTTCTCTTCCCGCCTCAAGGTGTAATCAGCTACGTTTCCAGCGCCTATCCCGGTCGTTGTGATGACCTGCAGCTGTTCGAGGCCAGTAAATTTCGCGAAATCATACCCAAGTACCTGACATTGTGCGCAGAGCCAGGCAAAGGTGTGCCGCGTGTCCGGAAAACTGAACCAGAATTGGATTCCGGCGATGAGTTTGACCATCTGCCGCCAACGAACGGACCGAAGCAATCCCTTAGCAAATTTGAAGCCCAACAATTGGGTGGAAAACTGGCGAACCAGCAATCCCTATGCGTGGTGGACGGTGCCCTCACCTCAAAACGGGCTCCCTCGATACAACTGCCCACGCTGAGGGTCCAAGAGCAGACGTGCCGGGCCCAAATGCGGGATATGATTGATAATTTCCGGGAATTCAGAATACTCGCTCATTCAGCCATTCAGAAAAAATCGCTGCTGGGCTATCTCGATGAAATGATAATTGTGGCCGCTGCTCTCTCCAACCTCAAGCGACAGGAGCTGCACTTTTAGGTAAAAATAACTTGGATTTACGGGCGGGTCTCTTTAAAAGTTAATTAGTTGGTAATTTCACTAGATTTGACATATATTTTAATATAGAAAAGTAGCTGAGATGTTGTTTTAAATAAAAACATCAAATTTAAAGAAAAAATCTTGGGGGGCTTTAAATTGAATGTTAAATATCAGCTTAGAAACTTGTTCCACACATAATTTACCCTCCGCTGACTGTTTGCTCAGCTGCCACTTAAAAAAAAAACACTTGTTTATTTTTATCATTTTGCTTTATTTGATTTACAAAAATACAAGCAAAACCAAGTACATAATCAACGAAAGTTGTTCAATGAACCGCAGCGCTCAGATAACATTGCCAATTTGAATTTGCAGAAGAATGAATAAGTTTCAAGTCGTCTGTCGTAGATATACCCAGAGGGAAGCGCTATCCTCTGCTGCATCCGCTCTTCGTTCTTCGCTCTTAGAGGGTAATAATTAAAAACTTGCTTAGTTAATAAGTGACTCTGCGTACTACTAGCTAAACATATATTGTGTATTGTGTGTGTTTGTGTGTGTTGTGTTTGTGGTGTGTGTGCCTGACAGAACCAGCTCTAGAAGCTCCTCATCCTGACATTATAACAAGTATGGTGTTCCATTCGTCTCAAAGCTTCTGGATAATATCGAACTTCTTCTTGAGGTCCACACTCTCGTTCTTCGGGTCGTACTTCTTCTTGGAGGCCAGCTTGGCACGCATTTCGGCGGCTGTCAGCGGCAAGTTCAGGCTGCCCGCTCGATTGCCACCCGTCGCTGGAGGTGGCGTTATGGGTGTGGTCATACCATTGGTGCCATTCCCATTGGTATTGTAGACGCTGCCATTGTTGTTTAGCCCGGTGGCGGATGGCGGCGGCGGTGTGCTCATCAGTGTATTGTTGTTGATCGGCGAGGAGGGTTTGCTGCCGTTCTGCTGCTGCACGGGCAGAGGACTAACCACTGGTGGCGGCGGCGACGGGAGTCCCCTGTCGACCACATCCAAATCGGAGGCATTCATGGTGCTGCCGCTCTGAATGCTGCTGGCATTGGAGGATCGCTTGGTGCTCACCATGCTGATGCTGCTGATATTGGCACTGGCTCCGGGCATCTCCTGCTTGGTGCCCTCATAACCATTCTGGCTGGCTCCATTACCATTGCCATTGCAGGCAGCTGGAGTAGCAGCGGCTGGAGGAGACGAGGACTTCATCTCTATGGCCTTGCCATCGACATCAATGAGTAGCAAACGAACTTCGTTGGCAATGGCCTTGATCCGGGCCACCACCTGCTTGTGAGTTTCGCTGCCAATGGACACACCGTTGACCTCCAGAATGCGATCGCCCTCCTTGAGGCCAGCCGCCTCTGCTGGGGAATCGGCATCGACCTTGCCGATAAACTGTCCTGGCTTCACCTTCTCCGAGTGCAAATTAAAGCCGTAGCCATCGAAATCGGGCCTCTTGACTATGTGACAGGTCTTGGTCACGCCCGGCGGCAAAGTGGGCGGTGTGGGTGTCTTGGGGGAAGTGGGCGTGGACATTGTGATTTCTGTGGAGGCAAAGAACAAATATAAATATTATTTTTAATGCATTCATCAAGTTTGGCAGGGGAATTTGGACAGAGCTTAACCGCAAACTGACTTGGCTACTTGAATTGGCGACGGCGATATGCATTTTTTTTGGTATTTGTTTACTTTTTCGATAGTAGTGTGATGGTACCCTAGGCATTGTAGGGTATATTCACTTCTAAATATATCTGAATTTTCTGCCTAAAATAAATTTACCTTTAATTAAACTTTTAAATAGAAAACTCTTTCTAAACAACTGAATTTATCATTGAATTTAATTTATTATTTATTTACAACAGCTCCTCTATTCTCGATTGCTTGTACATTGCAAACTGTATTCTGTATTTTTCCCGTCCTTACAGGGTATCAATCGATCGTTTCTATAGCTTTCACAAATTAGCCTCGAACATTTCTCATTTGGAGGCGAAACATTTAGTGATAAAATGCCAGATTTCATAATGAGGTTTTGTTCCTTGAAAAGCGAGACAAGAGTCTGGAATGGAAATGTCACAATATCGTGCCAAGTTCGTCATTAAGTTGTGTTTTTTATACAGAGAGTGTGAAAGAGGAGTTCAGCGGAGGCGGGCTATCAACAAGTCCAGCGGTTAGATATATGTATATGTATATATGTATGTACATTCGTACTATATATTTTTATGACAATCGGCGACTACTGAATGATAACGGAAACTTCTCGCCCATTCAGCTTTTTGGCCACCTTATCGCAGGCTTCCTTTATGACACTGCCGCCGACGACATTGACAATATGCCGGAGTCTGACCCACATTACCACCTGACCCCAAAAATGCCAGAGAGACCCTGGGCTAACGGAGGAATCAGTCCAGTGTCCGCCAGAGTTTGAAATTGGCGTAGTACGTGCTGTTGGTTTGGCTCTATTTATTCCAATTGGCCGAGCGATAGAAACCTATGGTAAGTACTTGCCATAAGTGTAATTGCTCGCCAAACAACGACGTTTATGGCCGTGCTTAAGTTTGGGTTTTGTGTTTTCATCGCTGCTCCACGTTGGGCCGTGGAGACCAGCGAATGCCCAAATAGAAATTCCACTAGCATGTGCTCATGGGTCAAAATTGATTTAGTATGCCTGCTTATCGCTACACGGAGACAATTTCCCGGTAAGGAACGTGATTTTTCTAAAAAGTTGCATATAGAATGTAGGAAAAATATTTAAAACTAAATATAAACCATAAAGTGTCACAGAAAAATGTGTAATTTCCAAGTTGGGAAATGCGTTTTAAGTTACATAAATAAACACAGGCAGGAAGCTATAAGAAGAATGTGAGATACCCTAATGAGCATGATGGTAAATGAAATTCCTAATTCAAGTTCACTTATTCTTCCTCTTATTCTTAAATTAGAGAAAAAATTAAATTAAATAATTTAGAATGCGAAGAAAATGTTGACAATTGTTAAGAACATATTGCGCAACATCCGTATGTTGCTAGCAACATGAAGATGTTGAAGAAGCTGAGTTAACTTTATTTTCTGTCTTTATTTTTTGATAAATCCCTTAATTTTAATAATCCCGTTCTAAATTGATGTTTTTAAAGTTATTTCTATATATTCCTGATGACCTTCAGGGTTTTAACTTCAAATTCAACTTGTAAACTTGCTAATTAGTATGTGAGACATCGTTTTCAGTCATCGGGGGCCTCTCACAATTGAAATCTCCGCCCCAATATTAATTGCCCGTAATTTTCAGTAAACGAATGCAGCAGCAGCAGCCTCAAAGCCCCTGAACTTTAAACAATTAAAAAAGAAACAGAAAGAAACTCCAATCGCATTGCAAATTATAAAGGCATTTTTTTGTGTTCCGCCTCGGCTTGAAAATTTGTTTGCCTTTTATTTTCGTACTTATTTATGTTTTTGTTTTGAATCTTTTTTATATAAATTGTTGTTATTGTTGAACGTTGAATCATCATCAGAGGAGAGGCTGTAAGATTTATGAATGTTGGCATTAGCTCATGACGATCACTCCCCTGGCTCCCTCCTCAACTTAAATTATTGGAACAAGATGAGCTCGTGGATAACGACCTTGACTTTCCCACCCGCCGCCAATTGTTGTCCAGCCTCCCTCCCCCCATTGTAAGCGATTTTTAATTCAATACAAAGGTAAACAATGAGGCGCAAAAAAATTCAATTCAGAACCAACAATAAGACTATTTGTGGGTGCTTTGGGGGGAATCTGTTTGCATGGGATGATGGGATTGAAATAATAATAATAAAAATAATAATAATAATTGTTTTCACTCGCATGTATGTGGGTTTATGGCACTCAACCGCTCGATTTGGATTTCTATTAGGAAGCGGAACTGACATTTGGAAACAAAAAACGTCACAAACAGGCAACTACTTAAACAAAGAAATCGTTAAATTGATAGACGGAAATTAAACGAAACATACTCGCATAATGCTGTATATTTGTAGTTAATAAGGTATACCAATTATTAAAAAAATGGCCATTAAATGTAATTGAAGATGGTGCTAGAAAATAATGGAAACTAATCAAGGGTTTCTTTTGTCTTGGTCAATTTTGACTAATTATAAAGCAATTGGGTGGGTTATATGGCAGGTATTTTAATTATATGTTTGTCTATAAGGTTATATAGGGTTTCACATTCAATCAAGTGTTAAAATGTCTTTGAAAAATTTAATAATAACTTTAATTTAATAATAAATTAGTTTATTAATTCAAATGTAAAGGTTTTTGTCGGCTAGAATTTGGTTTATTTAAAGGAAAGCATTGTTATTTTCGTACTAAATTAATTATATACATATTTTAAATCCTTCAGAGATTCATTTAATTTATTTATTGGCAAAAAATGTAAATTGTTTATCTTTCATTATAATATTATATTGTGGAATAAGATTTCCCTATAAATCTTTGCTTATAAGATCTTGAAACTTTCTATAAATACTTGATTCCTCCCACATTTTCCCTTCTTTTCTGTAGAAACTAGACTATAACTTGACCAGCTTCTATAATTGGTATTCTTTCGCAAATTCATAAATCGGTTTTTGTGCCCTGTCAAGCGATTTCCCGTTCGCCAGTTGTCTCTATCCCTTTGGGTTTTCTCAACGATTCTCTTCGCTTCTCCGCTTGTCGAGCCTCGAGAACTGCGCAAACTTTAATTGAATTTGCAATCAAGCATGAAGTACACACGCACACACACACACACTGTCAGGTTTTATCATTCACAATGCTGGCCAAAAGCCCCCACCACCCCCTCTTGACAGCCCCCTTCAGAAGGCCCGCATGGGGACAGCGGCAGCAGCAGCAGACAGCCTCCATTGTTGTTACCTGCTGTTTGTTTACCTAAGCGGTTTCTCATCATTAAAGCAAATTAGCCGTTAGGCACTTACAGGTAGTTGATTTCGATTCGCCTAGGGATTCTCCCATATCCGTTATATTCCCCAAAAAAAAAAAATACAACAAAAAAACATATGAGATTTTCTCAACGGGAACTCTCTCTCTCTCTGTTTGGGCGGCAAAGTTGGAAGTTAATTCTAATTAAATTCGGTTTATTGTTACCTTTTCGCACACTCGAAATGGAATTTAATTATAGGTCTGTGTAAATATAGCCAAAACAGTCGAATAAATGCGATAAAATTAATTTGTGAGGGGGATTATTGTGGTCTTATCGCCATAAAATTTTAATAAGAAAACGTCTTCTCTCTGCTCAGGTGAGAAATTCATGAGGCGAGTGCTAAACACCTGAGTCATACTACTTCGGGGGGAATTTGTGGGGTGTCTCTGGGGTATTTAAGATATCAGTTCCTGGGAACGGATTTGTAATCAGATATTATCGACTCATTCCACAGGAATTTCCTAGACGATATACAAAAAAATATAAAGAAAAACTAAATACTCAACAGTCTAAAGCAATTATTTACAAATTAATTTCTACGGACGTGGCACCTTCTCAGGTTAATACTTTATGATATATTATTACTCTAATCTGTGGCGAAACTTCTCTAAATACCCTAAAAATCTCAATTAGCCTGGTCGTAAATATCTAAACGAGTAGAAAAACTTGACTTGACTCTTTACAATTATTATATAACCCCCCTTCGCATCATCAGGCATTTAAAGCCAGCTAAAAATAATAAAAATATCAACTTATGGCAATAATATTTCACTGCCAAGTAAAGCCGCAATGATAATTCCACTGTTTGTTAATAAAAGTGACTAAAAGTTTGAGGCTACGTAATAAATTAAACAAAGGCTGACGACATTTGTGTTGAGTTTACTTTGGAGTGCTTCAACTTCAACTTCAACTGAGATTTTTATGCAAGCAATAAAAACATAAAGAAAAAAAATAAAAATGAGCAAAGAGTCAAGAGAGCAGGAAGAACTTTCACTATCTACGGATCGTCTAGGGAGATTTTGTAAATAAATATATATAGACTTCAAGGAGGCACACATATAATTGATTTTTTGCTGGTCGAGTCTAGTCTTATCTTAACGATCTGAGACACATTTTAATGCTTTTGTTTGACTTTATCAAATATTGTGACCATGTTTAATAGATTCGCCAGCGTATCTTATCGCTGGCTGTTTTTTAATTAAGGAATTTCTGGCCCATGGCCCTTGTCCGCTCTCCGCTGATATGCATGGCTAATTATGTGAGGCTCTATTTTTTCGGGAGATGACGTTAAAGTGATTAGTTTTAGGGTTCGTTTAGCACCCAAGACGGATACAAGTGGTGACAGTTTCACAGCCGCCAATGAATCACTTGCACACATCTCCATAAAAATTCATTAGCAGAGTCTCTCCTCGCACAAAAGATACAAGCGGCAAACTGTGAGATGCGAGATGTAAGCTGTGAGATGCGAGTTTTTAGATGCTAAAAGAAGATGCGTCTTCGGGTGTTGTTGTTGTCGCCGCGGGCGTCTGGGAATTGTTAGCAAATACCTTGGAGTACAGCTGGGAAACTCGGCGAAACTGGTTATGATTATTTATTCTTTGCATACCCATGGCTAATGAGTACAATGAGGGGTATTAGAGGCTAGACTCTAGGGTCGTAACAGGTCGAGGAGCTTAGAGAAAAACTGGTTTAAGCTTAAGCCTTGTAAGGATAGAAAATTGGAAAGAAGGAGCTAATTTGTATTATCTTTTATATATATTAATATTCATTCTTTAATATCAAATAAAGGTATATTATATTCTATACTGTTCTTACTGTGGTTTTTTATATTATTCAATGACAACAATGAATGCTGTAATGTGAATGTAAATCTGTTTGTGACTCTGACTCTGAATGTGACCTGGCTGGCCCCTGGCTTAGAAACTGAGGCTTGGAACTAAGCTTTAAGACTCCACTACTCTCTGAGGCAGGTGCATTCAGCGGACAGGTGAGAGAAGCCAGTTGGCTTTAGGCCCTTGTCTTGTTAATTAAGCCGCACCCAATACCAAATATTTGTTGAAATTAAATATTTACCATACATTTTGCTATGTTTAATATGATTTTTATGTGTTATTTTTATATGTTGGTCACATGGGAAAGTCTGCCATATTTATAGTCAAGACTATAAATAGTAATTTATTTGTTAAGCTTTAAATCTATACTTAAAAGGTGATCATAAAATCTTAAATAACTTCTTGTACCTACTCTTAAATTTCCCATAATTCAAGCTATTTAAAAAGGTAATAAATTAATTCTGAACTCCTCTTAAAAAAAGTGAATCTTGCCATTACGTCTTGTACATTTCATTACCAGCAAAAGTACAAGAAAAAGAGAAACCCCAAGAGGGTTAACATATATCATTTCTTTGCTTTTTCAGGTTTCTGGTTTTCGTACAACGGATCTCAGGGCGTGCTCAGCAATCAATCAAAACTTTAATAAGCAATTTGCAGAGTCGCCAAAAAAAACCAAGAAAACAGGAAAAAGCAAACCAACAATCTTCAGAGCCAACTGGGGAAATTACGTGTAAAATTATAGAACTAGTAGCCATGGCAAGAGGAAGTGTCAATAAGAAGGAATTAAAACGCTGCCAAAGCAGGTCTGCAGATGCAACACAAATTGTTCCCTTTTTTTTTGGCTGTAAGCCATGTATGTAACCAACTTGTTTCGCTCACGAAAAAGCTCATAAAACTTGGCTGAAAAATTCTAGGCGCAATGTATCTGACAGAACGTGTGCATGTGGCACCGCGTAACCAACACACACACATGCCAGAGATACTCGTGCACACACAGATACCAATGCTGACGACACTGCGGGCTGAGTACAGAAACTTTTTAGCAACCCGCAAAAATAATAATAAAGTAAGAAAGAAAGAAGAAAAAATAAAGGTTTAAAGATCGCCCTAAGTGAGGGGAAGCAGGGCGGCCGAGGGAGAGAGCCACTTAGAAGCATCTGTATCTGTGTATCTGTGTATCTTTGTATCTCTAGAAACCTGGTCCTAACCAAATTCATTTTGATGCTGCGGCTGCTGCCTCAAATATTTTTCGTGTGTTCAGGCGGTGAATATTTTCGATATACCCTTTCGAAGGGGTATATTGGGATGAAAGATGAGACATTAAAAAGAAATAGAAAACAACATATAAAAACCAGAAGTAAATGTTTAATCTTACTGTAGATGTACAAGAAATTACCTAAATTGTAAAACTCTTTTTGGTTTTATATGGGAACTTTAATAATATTGTTTTTAATGACAAATTCCTTTGGCAATCCATATTTTTGCTTGGTACCCCTAAAGAGAATTTTAAATTCGTTCCACTAAACTCTAAATTCTTCTTTCCTGTTGCGTCTTGGATTTCGTTTTATTCTGTTTCTGTAGTTAATTTTTTTTTGGTTGAGCTTGAGAAAATAAAAATTGATTCTAGAACCTGTTTTTTGGCTTTGCCCGGGTCTGGTCTCCTCTCCGTGGCCGCTTTGTGCTGGCCTTTTGAAATATCTTTGGCTTTGTACTTGTTTCGTGGCTGCTGCTGCTGTTGCTTCTGATGTTTTTAGGCGTTTCTTCGGCTCTTGAATCTTGTTTGGGCCTTTTGTCCAATAAAAAAAAAAAAAAACAATAAAAAAAGAGCAACAAAAAGGGAGTAATAGTAGGAAAGCCAAACATTTTTGTGAGAGATCCCAGAGTCCCGAAATTGGGGCTTTCGTTTTCGTTTGTCTGGGCTGCCCATTTAATAAGCCACAAATTTTGTATAATTTATACCATTATTTATGTTTTTCTCGTTTTTTTTCGAAAGTTTATCAAAAGCGAAAAGTAAAATTTCTAAGCTTCGATTTGATATATGAACTTTTTGCTTTCGGGAGGGTTCAGCTTTTGTATTTTTTTATATAACACTCGAAACTCGTATCGACTGCGTCAAATGTTTTCTCAGTTAAGCGAAAGACCTTGAGAATATTATAAATTAACTTTTAGAAAAAGCGATGATCGCCAGCTTAAGTAGAAATAATAATCATGTACAAACAATACTGGGGTCCAAGAGTGCAGGCACACAAACTCGTTAATATACCTTTGCAAATGATTAAAAAAATATATATACATATATATAGAAATATATACTACACGTTCAGGTAGCATCCATTGTGCATAGACACTGCAATTGTTAAGGTTTTCGCATGCCAGTCAAAATGCAAATGAATGGATGTGGGAACCTTATGAGTCACGACTTGATTTTCGCCTAAAATATGATAAGTAGTCTCAAGTTTTGCGAATTCTATAGAAGCTCCGTCGGTTATCATTGTTTACTTATTTCGAATTCAAGGCTACGGATATGAAAATGCGATCAAACCAGACACGATCACTTTTGGCCTTCATAATCAGCTGTTTGCTGGTAAACAAAAATAGCAAATGATTTATTATTGGATATTGGGCTTTTGGGAACATTGCCTTTATTCTTCACTTCTTCACTTAATCCGCATAATTAATCAAAATATCTTTATCTATGTGAACACATGGGTTAAATTTTGGGTTTGGGATTGGTTAGGGGTGTATCTATAGCAATGTATCTTTTTTTGGCACTAAAATTCGCTAGGTAACAATTTCTGCGAATTCTTAAAAAGTTGTTTTGGTGAGACAATCCTTTCTTGGTAAACATTTTAGATCTGGGATCTCAAATTAAAGGGAATTTTTTCCTTAAAACTTTTAATAAATTTTAGATTTTAAAAAATCTTAAATAAATTTCTCCTTTTAGCTTGTAAATATTTGTAGATAAATAACCTATTTTTAGGCAGATCTTCTTTCAACCTTAACTCGATCTTTATTGGCATATCTTAATCCCATCTTCTCTGACAAAATTCCATAGATTCTGGGCCAGTCCCCCTTATTCCAGAAACTGGTTGTATTTCGACCATCTTCAATGATCTTGCACAGATCTTTCCAACCAACAAAATGTGTCAAAAAGCGTCGGTCTGAAACCGTGTTAAATGCAAAGCCAGATTGCTAAATACCAAAGACGCGATCATTAATCGAATTAGCATGGCGTATAGTCACTATATACATAGCGGTGACAAGCGCAGAACGCTGAAGATTGGATCTGAATCGTGGCAGGTGCCACACAGGTAAGCCCACAAAAAAGCAAAGATAAAAACACACAGAAAACATAGCAAGAAACCAGTAATACACGCGACAAAAATGCACAACCAGCAAATCAGGTGAAGTAAACCGGTGAATTAATAGCTGCAGCAGCAACAACAACGAACGACTAAAATAAAAGCAAAGTCTAAACAAAAACATAGAAAAAAATATAAGCAAAGAAAACAAGCAGAAAAAAAACATTAAAGAAACCTGCTTTGGAACATAGCTGGAATACCGGAGTTGTCACTTGGTGTGAGTTTGATTTTGGGGAGTGCCCTGGGAGGAGAAGGTGCAGGTTGGCGTCGGCGGAGAAAGGGGAGTTGCAGGTGAAAAACCCGTCGTACTGAAAGCGAATTATGAATAACGCCAAAAAGAGAGGCCGCCAAAGAGATAAGCGAGCGCGAAAAAGAGAAGCAATATCGCATGCATGTCGCATTCGCACTTATGCAATGCGACCGATCCACCAGTGGGAGGTGGGGAGGGGGCCAGGAGTTGGGAGGGGGTGAGGTGGCTATAAATCAAAACAATTATTATGTAAGGCGGTGCTTTGCGCTATAGTGCGGCCAAAACAGTTAGCAGGGCAACACGTTTTAGCGGTACGCAATAAAAATGTATTTTAATTTCGTTTATTTAGTCTATTGATTCAGCTTGGATGCACCGAACAAAAAACATGGCAACATAAATAGATACATTTATTCATACAAAATATTATCATTGGTGGAATACATAAACAATGTATATTTATTCATATTCTTCTTTTATTAATTGTAGTCATTTTAGAGTCCAAAATGTTTTTGTTTTAAATTGAAAAGGATCATTTTTAAAGCTCTTATATATTATAATCTACTAAATAAATTTATTTATTTTATTTTATATCATTATGGATGGTTTTTGTATATTCAATTTGTATTATTTTAATATATTTAAAATATCATTTTATCCAAACAAAAATATTTAAAATTCCTCTAAATAATATTTTAATATTTTAAAATTAGAATTCTATTTTTGGTGCATTCAGGAATAAATATTAATACATTTAAGTGTTCATTATTTTTGTTTAGTGCCCCCCAGTTAAGGCTGATTGCAGCTTCTGTTGCCTCTCGCTTCCAATTGGAAGTGCCTACTCTTTTCCACAATCCTCCGATGCGCTTTGCGTGTGTAAATTGTTTATTTAATTTCAGTTATTGAAAATGCAATTTTTATGGCTTTCAATTTGGCTGGCCAACAAATCAAATGGATTTTTATTAAGTTTGTTAAATCATGGCAAATGATTCAATGGCATTTGCTGGGGAATTACACGTTGTACAATATATGAATATATATTTTTTGCACATTTTATGTTTAGCACGTTTCCTAAACCAAATTGATTTAATTGATATTCTCGCCGCGAATTCTGCTCAAGTTCAGTGGATTTCAAACTGTCTCAAGGCTGCAAATTTCTCGACTTACCGCTAAATTAAATAGAAACTGAAAACTTAAATTCCCTTTCAAATGTTGTTGATGGTTTTTTGCACTCTTGCTTTTTTGTTGTTGTTGTTGTTGTCACTCACACTCGCGCTTATTGTTGTTGTTTAAGCCTTAGTTATCTTTTAATGAAGGAGTTGCAGCAGCAACAACCACAGGCGATGAGAGAGCGCGAACGGCGAACGAACACTCGAAAAAGTAACTGTTGACAGGAGGAGTGCGAGAGGAGAGGGAGCAAAACACGGCGGCGGAGGTGTTGTTGTTTTCCTGCTGGATCCGCTGGAACGTTTCACGTTGTTAACGCTTTCGCGGGTAAATCGTAACTGATTTCCGCAGGTGAGACTGAGAGTCGACAGAGTCCACTCAGTTACCCAGAGCTCATCAGGCCACTCAGTTACCACCTCACCAGGTAAGTCCCGATCGGTATCGCCTGCCGTTGCATACTTTCAGGTTCAGAAAAGCGGCCAGTTCTGTAGGCTACTGCTACACATAAAGCCTGTATGTATATTTGAACTTACTTTAGAACATACTTTACATTTAGAACAGGGTAAAAATCGTCCCAAACGTTATCATCGTTCCATTGCATACTTTTAGGTTGAGCGCAGGAAATAGTGGCATGGAGATCGCTGTGGTGAGTTTGTCAGTGGAAGAAAAGGAGATCGATTGTTAGATATTTAAACTTAAAGTTAAAATAGAAATAAAAAATATAAATATTAAAAAATAATATTAATATAGGCTATATTTTATTTAAATATAATTTTAAAATATTTTTCAATACAAAATGTATATAATCAAAATTGTATTTAATATATTATTGTACCACAATTCCTTTATATATGATACGTAAATCCCGATTTCCAGATACTTTTCCTTCACCACAGGCTTTGGTTTTGCAATTACACCCCCTAAATCCGCATACCCATTTTTCTATATGTGCTTCTAAAATCCATTCTGGGTGGAATTAAGCTGAGATTATTTTAGCCCGTGTTCAGATTATGGTTTCGCTTTCATGCCCATTATACCCACAGAACCCTTCATTTCATTGTCTTCCATTTCGAGCCGATTTAATGCCTTTTGTCTGTCCTCTTATCGGCAGTGTCCAACGCTGCTGTTTCCAAGCGAGTGCCTCACCTGTATGGAAATCAATTGACAGGATGAGGGAAACGGATTCAGCATCTGCATTTTTCTTTCTTTCCTTTTTTCGCCTCCTGCATCCAGTGAACAATAATGGTTGACGATCTCTTAGTGAAAAAGTAATCAAATGTTGTTAAATACTCTTGGCCAAGGAATATGTAATCTAGGCTAATAATCGAAGAACGAGGGGTGGCGGTGGGTGGTATCACCTGTACTCTTTTGGCCCGCTTTGACAGCTGACAACTGTCACTTTCGGCCTGCCTCACCTGACGTGTGTTCATGGAATTTATTTAATTTCCGCCTGGCCATTGAAGTAAATTGACTTTCGCCGCCCCTCGGACACCTACTCCTCTTTCACTGCATGTGTGTGTGGGACAAACAAAAGCTGTGGGCTAATGCAAATTTGGCCCGATCTTTAGATAAGTATTAGGAATGAAAAAGCTAGCCAATTTACAGAGAAGATTTGGCTTTGTAAATAATAAATCAAAAGGGAAATATTAAAATAATAATTAAAATATATTTAGTAAACTTTATTTTATTCAGAAAATATTTTTTAAAAATTATTAAGGTTTTTGGGGAATTGTTTTTATTATTTTTATTATTATTAAAATAATTATTACTTGATATTTAGTATTATTTCTCCCAGTGCTATTTATATGTTTTTAGGGACTCCGTGGCGACATTTCGCTGCTGCGCTCTTATCGCTTTAATTAGTTTTTCAAAAAGTTGGACCGACAAAAACCCTCGGAATAGGAAAAGGGACAAAGGGGCAGACAGACAGACAGATAGTTGGGACCGAACTAGTGTACTGGCAATTATGAAATTGCTAATAATTATAGAGGGCCAAATGCATTTAAGACGCGACTCCTTTACATTTAATTAAGGCCGAGTGAAGGGCGCCACCTGCTCCGCTTTCCGATTTTCCAGATTTCCTGTTTATCTTTTCCCGGGGGCCACGACGACGCCTTCTCTTAGCCACCCCTGCCAATTTGCATGAATATTTATAGGAAATGCAACTCTCGGGAAAAGCGTCGCCGGATTAGGCACCAAATTTATATGCACAAAAAAAAGAAAGGAAATCAACAAAAACAAAAATCGTTAAAGAAACGAAGAAGGTGCGAATGCAAAATTCCTTGAGATTCGGCCAAAAGTTTCCGGCACCTGCAATAAAAAAAGTTTTCCTTAATCCTCCAGGGGCTTTTCGTAATAAATGATTTAAACTTGCATTTGCAATGAAGGAGAAAAACTTAATGAACGAAAGCGGCACAGGTATCTGAGGAATATGGGAAAAATCTTTATAAATTCCAAAAAAAATTTAAAACTGGTAATTTTTACTTTATTTTATCTGAGAATTGCTGAAAATAAATGCGTAAAAAACTGGAAAATACATCAAAAATATAAAAAATATCTTTCCTTATTTATTTTATTTTTAAAATTGAGCAGATGAACTTTTTGTGACCAAAGAAACCGTGCAAAAATCGTTCAATCTTCTTAAGCAAGCGAACAGGCGCCGAGGAAATACAGAAGGCCAGAGGAACCGTTTCAATTCAGCTGAGAAATAATAAAAAATAAACAAACAACTTTACGCTCGCAGCGACGAAACGTAATTAGCCGGCATATGAGTACGTGTGTATGCGTACGTATCTGTGTGTCAGCGTCGTATCTGTGTGTCTGCGCCGCATCTGTGTTTATATTCGTTTTTGTTTTGTCACGGTTCTTTGCTCACAGCCATCTCGCTCTAGCGTTTGCTTTGCCAGCTGGCCATCTCCCTTTCGCTCGCATGCCGAGTGCATTTTGTAGTTTTTAAACGATCATGCGGGCGTGTGGCAAATGGGAGGGTGGCGATCCGTTAGCTACTCTGTTCTGCTCGCCTGGTATTCACATGGATCACTTTATCGATTTTACGAAGAAGCGAAAATATGCGATCGATTTAATTTTTGTGATCTCGGAATCGGAATCATTTTTAACCGCCACCAGATGATCGTGTCGCTTTTTTCAGTGCGAAGCTAAAATCGACCGTGGCAGCAGATACAAAGTACCGCCAAAGAGCATCACCACTGGCGATCGTCGCAAGTGGTGGACAAAATACACAAAACTGAAAAATAAAAAAAGAGAAAAAAGTACTTGGAGATGCCGGGGATTGAACCCGGGGCCTCTCACATGCAAAGCGAGCGCTCTACCACTGAGCTACATCCCCTGTTGGGGCAACGAGGGATAAATGCCCATACGAACCCAGCGGCCAAGCTGAAATGGTGACGCAGCAGTTAGCAAATGTTTGTGTTTAGATTTGGTTTTGTATGAGCGAAAGATTTAATACAAAATGTAAATGAATTGTAAATAAAAACCAAGCAAAATAAAGAAATATAATTGTTGTAATTTATTAAATAATGCTTATTTATTTATTTAACTTAATAACAATAAAGGATTTATATATTTTTACTCTATTTAGTTGTTTTTATAACCTTTTTCTTTGTTCCTGGCTTTCTTGTTTCTTTAGCGTCAGCTTGAAAACATCCCTATTCCCGCTTTGGCTAGTGCAAAATGGCATTTGGACACAGGTATTCGCAAAGGGGGTGTAGCTCAGTGGTAGAGCGCTCGCTTTGCATGTGAGAGGCCCCGGGTTCAATCCCCGGCACCTCCAAGTACTATTTTTTGTTTCTATACTTTTTTTTTTTTTTTGCTAATCTTTTCTTTTTCTATGTGTTTTTCTAGTTTTCGGGTCTGAAAATGAGTTTTGGAGCCACTGGCCATGGCCAGTGACTTGATTTATGCGCAACGAGGCGGCAATAATGAATTATTTATGCCGATTTACGGCTGCCAGGCAGGTCTGCATGTCAATTGGCCAAAGCACACACAACTATTCCAGGGAATCAGGGGGAGGAGGAGGCTGGCGGTGGCCAAAACTTGAACGATTCTGTTGGCCAGTGTTTGACTTCTGGCAGCATTTAAGACCGAGCCGTAGCCACAATGCAGTCAAGTGGTTAAAATGTGCTGTGAAAGGAAATTGGCTACTGGAAATTAAAATTAAATTTTGCATGAGCAGGGCCAAGCTCAAATATTGGCCAGACCATCCATCCTGGACAGGCAATTGATTTTGTTGCGGTCGAGCGTAAGAACGAGGAAAAGGATCCAATCCTCTTCCAGGAATATGGCTTGCAGTTTATTTAGTACAAACGGTTTTGACATCCTGCGGGGCTGCCTTATTTTTCTTGACACGCATCTTGAGCCCCATCAATTAGTAAGGAATACAGAATGTAGAAATGAAAAATATATATCCAAAATGCTAAATTCTAAATCAGAAATGCCAAATCCCTTGGCCCAGACTCAAGTCGCATAAATAAGATTATGCCAGGTCTCGTGTTGGATTGAAATTAATTACCATAACGACGTCTGGTCGTGTCAGTGTGTGGGATTTATTTGCCGGCAATAAATATTTTATAACATTCAGATCAAGTGTATTGCTGCTGCTGCTGCTGCTGCTGTTGCTATTTGGGCCCTGATGGACTTGAAGGCATAATTTGAATAAAAGAAAATTCAAATCGAAATTGTCACACAGAATTTATGTAATTGCATAAACACCGCAAGGACATCGAGAGTGTCCTGTCTCGAAAGGCCAAGCCGCACCTCGCCTCGTCTCGCCCCGATTCGGTCTGCCTCCTGCCTGCCTGACTGCTAAATAATTGAGGCAACAAACTAAACAAATGACATAACCTCAATTTCATGACGGCCTGGCTCGAACCGAAGGCGGCCAGTGTGTGGCCAGGATTTGCCTCAGGAAAACCAGGATGCAAATGTGGGTGTTATCGATTTTATGGGCCGGCGCTTCCGAAAGGATCTCCAACTTGATTAAAGCAATTGTTAAAGTTTTAATTAGACCCAGGTTGATCTTAACATATTATTTTAAGGAACTGAGCTACAATTGATTGGTTATTATAATGCGATGAGAAAATATTAATTAATGAATGTTTAGTTACCAGATACCAAATACCAGGATTATATAAAGATAGATTAAAGGCTGCTCTAGAGTATTTGAAGTCAACGACCTAGATTTCTGAGCTTAGAAAGTGATGGAACATGATTGATTAATAAATATTTTGTTATCAAAGTTATTCAGGGATTTTTTTTTTTGATTTTTTAAGAATTTACTTTAATTGAGAAACTTTAATGTTTTTTGACTTCACAGTCCATTATGAGGCCCTTCGGAATATCTCCAATAATAGTGGTTTTAACATAAATAAATTAATCAAAAGGATTTTCAAATGCACTTTGGTGAAGTCCTATTCGAGCTCCTCTTATGACACTTTCCATTAATTCCAAGCCCATAACTCCAACTCGCCCTATCCCTGCTCTAAAGCCTGCCACTTCACCTCGGGTTAAAACGTTAATGCGCTCAATTCCATTATGGTTTATTCCTTCACTTCTCCTGTGGCTTAGGTTAATCGCATGACCCCAAGCCCAGGCCCAAGCTGATTCCTTGCCCATTCGAGAGAGAGAGACGTCTCTAATTAGGCAACCACAAGTGCAGGCGCCGATAAGAAATTGGAATTGGAAATGCAGAAGCATTTGGGGCTGTTGACGACCTAAGACCCCGGCTTAATCACATTAAATGCACATTTAAAATTCTCTTTCGGCAGTGCGAGTATCACATCGTCCTCGTCATCATCATCATCCTGCGGACGAGTATCAATGTCCGGGGGTTTTTGCGAAAGTGAAAAACCTATACATATTTCCGAGTGTGTGTGTGTGCTAAAGAGAAAGGGGAATGCCGGCCAAGGATGGCGACTAAAGGACATCTGGCTGTGCGTGTGCGGTAAATTAATAATGCATTCAATATCGAAGCCACTTTGCATTCAAATTCAATTGTGCATGCGTGCAAATTCAATTCCCCAAAGCCCAAAAGCATAAACTAAATTATATTCCTGCAAATTTAAATGCGAAACTATATTTGTGTGCCTGCCAAAGGGGAAGAGGATGGGGACGATTTCGAGATGGAGGCCCAACTGGCCTGGGAAGTGGACCCGTGACAATTGCAATTGCAAGTGTCAAAAAAGGAAGCGCCGCAGCCTATGGAACCCCCAGAAATATGTCCAACCAAAGTCCAAACTCCAAACTCAAACCCAAACCTAGGACACAATCACGTTTCAATTAACAGCCATGGCCCGCACTGTACTGGTGCTGGCCATATTCGTATGTAAAACACGCACGCAACGGTTGCTCATCGGGCAGGGCTTAATGGCCAGAGTCCTGGACATCATAATTCCGGCCACAATTCCCAAACACCGCAAACACATTGGGGGACGAACATGTTGGGGTGCTGGGTGGGGCAGAGGTTAAGGGTTAAAGGGTTGAGGATGGGGTTAAGCAGGGGAGGAGGGGTTGCAGCCAGCCAGGGCAAAGTTCTATGGGGCGCATGAACTAATTACGTTAATATGCGACAACGTTTTCATAGGCGAAAAATGTTTGCTGCACTGCGGCCTCAATACACTTCAAACAATTGGGTTTAACTGCAATAAAGAAGAGTTTTTTTAAAGCTTACATATTAATAATGATAATAATTAGGATCAGATCTCGAAAAACTTGAATTTAAAATCAACAGAAAATTTGAAAATTAATTTCCCTTTAGTAATAAAGATTATATCCAACATATTTTATGATTACACAAATAGTTCTTTTATTTTTCATATATATTTATATTTATTCTCTGCTTCTTTTTATATTAAATTAAAAATAATTCCTTTATTCTTTCCAGTGTACTCGGACAGATACCGAGTTAAGGGGGGAATGTGTTCTTGCAATTGGATAACCAGCGACGGTGCAAATGTGTGGAGAGCAAATCAGGAGGCATTGGAGTTATGCTCGATTGGTTTTCGACGGGGAAGAGTCGTCTTCTGTCTTGCCTGAAATTGGAGAGTTATCCAAGGCGAAGCGGTGCGTCTAGAATTGGTATTTTCCCCCAGAAAATAGGAACATTACCGAGGGCTACAACCAACTGCGGTGCATCAACTGTCAGTGGGGAGCGTCTCTGCATGTGTCCAGACCTCCACCCACCCACTTACAGCCCCATTTCGCATCCACATATCCCCCTGGAGAAGCTGCAATTGTTTGGATGCCGGGCTATTAAGAATGCCAACACAACGGGCCCGGATGAGCGGACGTGGACCAGTTGCGTACGTGTTGAACGTCGGTTATCATACCTGCTGTAGAACACGCTAAGCCCAGCAGCATTACCGTGCTCCGATCCCCGGTCCCCGACCCACACTAAGAGTATATATAGCCATATAGCCAAACCCCCCGCCCGGTGTGCATTCATAAATAAGACATCCAACGAGGCAGCCTCAGCAGGGAGCACATCTCCAGCCTGACCTGTCCATCCAGGTTAACAGGGGGGTGGTGGCGAAAGTGGCCACAACCCGGGACCAAACCAACACTGAGAATAACTGATGACCAAGTGAAAGGTGGCTATCATTCATAATTTATAATTTTTAATTGAGTTTTTTCTTTAATTGGAAAGAGAAAATGTAATATGACTTTGTTAAGATTTAGTTTTTGGATTTATTTAAGGCAAATGTAGTATTTTCTTGATTTAAATTGTTAGAAATATTATTTATTCTTAAGAAGATAAATATTTAGATATCTTGTAGATAGAAACAGAACTTGCATATTTCCTAGCAAACTTTAAATGCCACTGAAATGTATTTAAAATCTAGACTTTATTTCATGGAAACCCCTAAGGAAATAAAACTTTTAAAAAGTGTATTTTTACCAAATTAAAAATGACTTAACTTGTTTATTCTAAGAGACTACAAAATCCAATTTTTTAATGATGATAATCATTGAATTGTTAACATTTTAATGGATTTTTCTGAAATTTCAAGGGTGTTTCCCTAATTTAATAAGAAGTTTTCTTATAGTGAAACTCCCCCGTGAATGCTGAACACTCACACATATTCGATCAGTCACTCACGTACGCCCTCAAAGTCCTGCGGCATCGTTGTCCTGCGGAAAAAGGGGGCTGCCAGGATGTCAGGCTGCCCGGGTGCCTGGCTGCGAGGCAGATGGCCAGATGGATGCTGCTGCTGCTGTTGACAGTGCCTGCTGTCATTCATTCATTAATGCATTTTCCTGATTTTCACTCATTTAACTCTATAGATTTTTCATTTTGCCTATTACGAGCCAGGACATCAGTATAGGACACACAGCACAGGGTCATAGAGGGAGGGCGGGAGAGCCTGTCCTGGCGACAGCAACAGAAGCAGGGATGTGCCTCATGGCTCTCCGCTCTGGGCTCTCGGCTCTCGCATGTCCTGACCTCTTTGGCCTGGTCGGTTGCCTGTTGGTTTTGTCCTGGCCCCGGGAGCCATGCTTCATTTACTTTGTTGTCGGTGGCCATTAGTTTTGACGCACTTTGGACCAGGTCTCACCACCTGGGACGGGCTGGTGGGCTGGCGGAATGTTTCAATGCCCTGGGGCTCAATCCCGGCCGGCATTGTGGGGTTAAGTGGGCCGTGTGTGTGTGAATGTGTGTGCGTGCGTCGTCTGGGGGGTGAGGATAATGGATTGACAGGCTTCGTTAGCAGGAGCTGAGCTGAGGTCAATCGAATCGTAGGCAAACTTTCAAATATATCACTGGAAATCAGCAATCGATTCCGGATGCAAATCGTAATCGATAGAAAGTAAACATACCTATTTATCCTTGGGGTTAAGTTTGTAAAATGGTGATTAGATATCCTGGCTCGTAGGCAAATAGGATAAGGGAAGTTTATGCCTGCGATATATGAGTTTAAATTGAGGACTGAAAAGTCATTTAGTAATTTTTATCCTGTATCCTGATAGCTGCTACCAAAATTATCATTTATCCTTAGATTATCCTGGCGCACATCATTTGGCTATCGGTAAGCTCCTTCAATCTCAATTTAACGCCATCAATCGAGAGGTAAGCAAATTCATACTGAAGCTGCAGCACCACAAGAATCATCCTTCCTCACTTTCTGTTTTCTATTTTTCAACACTCGATTGTATCCTCCTGCTCCTTGGGCCATCTCACCTGCTTGCTCAAGAGTCGCCTTCTTTTTTGTTGTAGCCTTCCTTGGGCAAACACAGACGACACTTCTTCGGCTTCAGCTGCTTTTTATCTGCTACCCGATTTTCCGAGCGTTTAAGCAACAATAACAGCAACAGCGGCCAAGACGAGTAAACAAGCCGGACTTCAAGTCCTTCAGCGGATGTCCTGCGATGTCCTGTTACTGGAGGGGATATTAATAAAAGTATCTAAAATATGGATTAATTATAAAATTCAAAATACTTAAAGGTATTTTGGAATTTATAAGAGAATCATAAGATATTAGTGGAAATTAAGCAGCCAAAAAATGTTTAATTTATTAATTCTATAAAATAATAATTTAGCAATAATTGATGATGATTATTTTGATTAATATATAAGTAATAATTAATATTTTTGCATAACTACAATTTCTGTAAAATATATCCCACTTTCCCCTTATAAAATAGCCAAATGACCAGCTTTGCCTTAGCAACCTTCTGATTTTCCCTTTTTTCCCTGACGCTTTCCACACTAAATGACGCTCGAGGGCAACGACAAGGACTCGAAGCCGGCGCCGCTGCCAGCGTCGAAAAGTCAAAAGGCCACGACTTGGTCTAAACTGACTTTGGCTTTTCAGGTATAATTAATCTTGTTTAGCTCTTGTTGTTGTCCGGACTGCTGCTGCTGCTGCTGCTGCCCGACTCTGTCTGTCTCTCAGTCTGTCACCCAGGGCTCCTGTGTTGTTTGTTTGTCTTTCCATTCGGCTCCAGCTCCTTGAACAGGACATTCGCCCCTTCTGGAAGCGCTGCCCAGTAATGTATTTAGAACGAGTTTAATTTGCTCGCCAGCACATTTTTCTCCTTGGCCAAGACGAAAAGCGGAAAGGGGAGGAGCAGAAAGTAGAGAGAGCGAGAGTCCTGGGCCAGGTTAACTATTAATTTTCGGCCCCTGAGCAAGATTAACGAGTGCATGATTGCCTCAAATTGTCTAGGAAAAGGGAGCTGGCAAGGCAGCAGTGGGTGGCAGTGGGCGGTGGGCGGTGGCTTAATGCCCAAATTCATGGCATACTTCAAGGCGACCCTAGGACGAAATTTATTTTCGTCCATTGCAATTTTGTCGCCATTTTCAAGTTGATTTTTATTTCGTTTCGTTTTTTTTCACTTCGGCTGAGGGTAAGGGTATTTTTTCTCGCCTTCCTTTTCCGCCAACTGCAACTTCTTTACCTTCTTAGTCCTTTTTCTTGAGGGCGGCGGTAATTAATTTTGTTTCATGTCACAGCTGCTCGGTGAATTTATTTTGTTTACAGTTTGGCCAGATAATTGCACTTCAGTTTGCATAGCACGGTTTGAAAAGCGTTTTATCAAATCATTATAAGTGCTTAAAGCGGGGTTCTTATGCATTAAGAGAGCTTACATTCGACATATGAATATGAATATGAATATCTCTCGTTGTAAAGTCAAACGTCTGATTTATTTCCTAAAGTCGATTCGATGTTCTTTTATCGATTTTTGGTTTTGGTTTCCCTTTGGCTAAGATCTGTGCACCGAAACCATTGGAAATCCAAATGAGAAAACGGAAAATTGTAAAATGAAGACACATTTTGCATTGATTTTGCAAATCTGTAAGCCCAAACCGGAGAGGACCTCTCAACCTCTCTCGAAACGAAACGAAAACTCTGACAAAAATTGCTTTCCTCTTCTACGTCGTTGGCTTTGTTTTGTGTCCAAAAATGCAGCTCGTTTTCGCATTTCTTGTTGGCTGTTAAGTAAAATGTTTTCATTGTATTTGAAATGCTGCCAGCAGGAACAGGGGCAGTGGCAGGAGCAGGAGCAGGAGCAGAGGCAGGCGAAAGAACAGGGATTGGCTGCACTATGTTTGTTTGTTATTGCAACAAAGCTGGATGTGTTTTTGCAGTTGACACCTGAAATGCAAACACATTTGCCACAGCCGCTGAACAGGATCAGCATTGGAATCAGGACGACGGGACCAAGGATGCAGATTACAGAAATGCAGATGCACCAGCTGCTGCTGCTTATGGACCAGGATGAGCCCCAGGAAGAGTGTGTGTCTATGTGCGCTTGACAAGCTGCAGTTGTTGCACATGAAAGAGTTCGAAAGGCAAAAGTCTTGTTTTCATTTTCCAGATACACGAGAAAGTCGAGCCAGCGCTTGACTCTCGAACTTGCCGCCGGAGGTCACTGCCAGTTGACCCAGAATTTGGCAACCAAATGATTTCCAATATGTAAAGAGCCAAAGCTAGTGTCCAGGAAGTTTCCAAACATTAATCTATTAATCCATTTATTTATATAACAAACCAAAACGTTAAAGGTGAAGTTACTCAACTTTTCCCTGAAAAAAAAAAACCCTTTCGAGCAATATTCCCTGTGTATCTCCAACCGGACCTGAGTAAGCCGTAGTCCTTCTCCTTGATCCCTGCAATGAAATTTTCGACCTCTGCTCCGTGCTGACAGCCTTTGGACCGCATTTGCATTAAGTGCCGCTTAACACGGAATCTCAATATTTTATGCAAAGTACTGTCCTCCGCCTCCAGAACGAGGCGCATCCTTTTGCATTGCCGAAATGTTGTTGTCCTGCTGCGACTGTCGTCGGGTTTCAATAACTTCCAGGGGTATGAGGCTAAAGTCTGCGAAAAGCCCATGAATCACTGCGAGTCCTCCTGCGGCTCCTGCGATTGACTGTCAACGGGATTTGGTTGCATTGCAGCTGCTTGGCTGCTGCTTGGGCTTGGGCTTATGCAACCTTTTGCTCCTTCTTCGTTTTTATACATACAAAGTCCTTGGGTACCTGAGGCGGCTTTTTTGTGAGGGTTCTTCTGTGGTTTCTTGAATTATTTTCTGAAGTTGTGTAGAGTATGGAAAGGTTATAAACCAAGAAATATATATTAAAGCAATAAATCAAATTTGATGTGAAATATGTAAATTTGAAATTTGAAAATTGACCGAAGATTATTTCAAGTAACAAAAGTACAAAAGAATGCAACGACTTTTATAATCAAATTACCTTTTTCTTCAAACTAATTTTAAATAATTTCCCCTTCACTGCTTGGATCCTTTTTCCATTTCCCTGGGTAACCTTTCAACTCCATTCCATTGTGGCTGACTAGGAATTTGTGCATTTTGGCGATTGCCTAATGCAGCGTTGCATAATTTCAGCAAAAATCAAATATTTGAGCGCAAATCTTTTGTGCCCCATCTACTCTATATAGTAAGCTTTACTCGCGACTTCCTTTCTTCTATATAGTTTCTTTTTCAAGTTGAAACCCAGAGCAGTGAAGCAATCGTTGGAAGGGCAAACAAACTTTTTGCCAGCGCGCCAGTTAATTTAGTCAATTCAGCGAGCGACCTGACCCCGGGAACCCCACATAAAAAAAACTGAGGAACCTGCATTACCTCAAAAAAAAAAAACTTAAAAAAAGAATGAGAAACTTGCATACCGACGGGTGCATTACGTTTCATTTGATTCAGTTGCTGAAATTAAGTATACGACGCGTTGGCAGTGCGAAAATTGCAAACTAAGTCAACAGAAAATTCGCTCAAGGCAGAGGGGATTCTCTGATTAAAATTTAAGTTGGCAAAATTTTCACTCTTCTCCGCATTATGCACATGCATACAAAATTTGAAGCTGAGTTGCAGTTTGGCCACGCAATTAGCTAAAATTTAATGTAAAACTGGATTCTCTCCGGAGGAAGCAGAGCTCAAGGCACGGCAATTAGGGGAATTTTCCGATGTCTGGCCTTCTGGTATCTTTGAGTCTACGGGGACAGTTGGCCAAAATAAATGGCCTGGCAAATTCGGGGCACTAAATCAGTGCAATTTCATATCACACCACATTACTCACCGGTCGCCTGTTGTTTATTCGTAATGCATTTTTGTTATATATCTCTCCCCTATTTACAGACATACATACATATATATTTCTAGATGCCTGTGCAATTTTGCTAAGCAAACTTTATGTTCCCCCACCAAGTGGCCATATTTCTAGTTCCCCTGGAAAAAGGTAAGAGCCGAGAAAAAGGAACCAAGGAGCAAGGAATGCAAATTTATGGTCAGACAAAGTTGTGTAGACGTTGCAAGCGGTGGCAGCAATTATATATTGCAAAAAGGGGGAGGATCCAACGAACGCAGGTTGGCTTGCAGAGGTGCCAAAGGAGAGGTGACCGACCAGAGGGGCCAAAAAGGTTAGGTGGCGGGGCAAAAGTAAAAGTGCCCCCAAGGTGCAGCATAAGAATGATTAAATTTCCCTCGTGGAAAATATATATATTTTTTAAACCAAACGTTTTGTATTTCGAGGACACGCTTCGATGGGGAATAAATATTTAAGGTTTCCTTGGTTTCAAATCTCACAAATTATAGAAACTGAATCAAAAATTAATAGTTTCTCTACTGTATAAAAGGAAAACCTCTCTGCTAACTTATTTATGTGTACAACTTTAGGCCAACTTATTAAGTAAAGTGGTTTGGCCCAATCTAGAGGCCATAAGCTCTATCAGAAAGTTGTAAAAGCCGCTTCTCTAATATATACAAAGGCACCTTGAGAGCCGAAGCAAAGATTTACTTTGGCAACATTTCAATTAGGAGCACATTTTTGTGCTGATCAATAGGGAAAAAGTTTCAGTTTGGCCGCAAAACAATGGCAGAGCAGAGCCAAGAAAAAGCAAGAAGGAGAGCCGCAAGAACTGCAGACGTTGGCTAAAAAACCCAACCATCCTCAGACCCCCAACCTCCTTTCGCCCACTCAATTTGTCCGTGTTATGCAAGAGCCTGGGCTTCCTCCACCTGGCGAATAAATTACGCACGCACATTTGTCGCTCGCCAGCTCGCTTTCGCCGCTGCCACCTCTGCCACTTCCGTTTCCGCTTAAGCCGAGAGATCCACTTCCGCCCGGCGCTGCCACTGATGCTGCTGCATCCTTGTGCCGGCATAAGTTAATGCGTCTTTATAGGCAATAAAATTTAAGTTTTGCCAACTCCCCTCGCTGGCTGGTTAAATTTTTCATGAGCGATTCCCTCTCCCCTCACTCCTCCTCCTCCAATAAGTTTGTGCTACCAAAAAAGTTTCCCTAAAACTTAAGAAAATTTAGTGGTGCCTGGGAAGTGGCAGTGGGAGTAGTGGTCGTGGTCCTGGTCCTGGTCTTGGTCTTGGTCCTGTTCCTGGCCATTGGCCCCAGCTTGTTGTTCTTGTTAATTGAAGCGTTTGGTTAGTGCAGAAATTAAGTTGGCGGCGGTCCTGGCCACTTGGGCACTTTTACTTACCATCTTCGAAACATAATTACCAGTTAATTTTTTATTAAGCAGCCAAGAAAGGCGTCTGCTGTAGGAGATAAGTCAGGGAACATGAAGTCAAGACAGCTTAAAATACAGTTTACTTTACAATTTATTTAATATCGAATAAATCAGCTCGTAAAAACTTTAATTGTTGTAAACTTAACAATCTGTTAATACCTCACAAGCGTTTATCCCTTTCTTTAGTATCTTAACCTTTCGGGATTGAACCCTTTAAATTATTACTAATTCCCCCAAGGACATTTATGGACACGTAAATTGCTCCCGAGCTAAAGCAACAACAAGTGTGGGATACCTGGAATTGTGTAAGGGTTCCTTGTTGTCCTGTATCCTTTGGCCCGCAGGTGTAACAGCAAGGTGTACGTGCTGTGCAAATATTTTGCTTGGCACTATTAAATTTTACTAAAAACAAACGGAACGAACGCCGCTCGTCCCATGCCCACGTTGAAGCAATTTTTAATTAACGTGATTAAATTAATTTAATGAGCTCTCTCTCTTCCTCGTCCTCGTCCTCGTTGCTCCCTTTAAACTCACTTTAAGCGACAATTAAATTTTCATGTCCTGGCCGGGTGGGTGGATGCTTGTGTGGTGTAAGGACAACGTCAGCGACAACGAGACGTAAACATAAACGCCACGTTACGTGTTATGTACGACAGGAAATGATTTTTACGATGCCCAGCAGCAACAGCGGCAGCAGCAGCGCCAACAACAACCGCACCACATGTCTCATCAACGTCAGCTAGCCAACATCCTTGGTGGCGGGAGTAGGGACATGGTGGAAGTAGCAGAAGGGTTGGGGGGAGGTTGGGGAAACTCCGTCGACAGGGAGGGGACACTTTGGAGCGGCATTATCATTAACAACATCATGCGAAAGTGGCCGCCTGCTTGGGCATGGAGAGTATATACACAAATGCACAGAGAATATATTGTAAGAAATATTTAAATTATTTAAAATATAAGTAATTACCAAATGAATTTAGCTTACAAATTTATGAAAATATTAATTTCGTAGTGAATCATAAAGTAATGAGAAGAAATAAATAATTAAATACTTACTTTCTTAGTCTCAAAACAAGCCCAGTTACCCAGAATTCTATTCTTCCAATACCAAATTTATAAATATTTAATTAAATTCTCTACTACAGTTCACAGATTACCTTTTCAGTGTACTATATATCCCACGTTCGCTCCCATATCGCACACATTGTCAATTGCCGGTGCTGATAAGGGGCGGGTAAGGTGGCCACCGGCTGATAATAAAGCAATTTCTGTGTTAATTTGTATGCCATGACCGTGTAACCCCACTTGCCCTAATGGATGTTCTCCGGCCAGATACTGCGGCCAATTGAAGTCAGCGATATGAGGGATAATCCCCAAGAATGGCAGATAAATGTCGTCAACACAAGGGAAGCCAGGTGTCAGCCATGTTTCTAACTTTACAGAATAAAAGCAAATTAAAGCAGAAATAAAATATACAAAAATTCCTCAATGTTATTTAAAGAGTATTTTATAAAATACTTGTAGAAAAAACTTAATTCACACTTATAAATATTTATAAAAATAATTTTACGTTGCTAGAGACAAAAGTTCGAATTGAAAAAATGCATTTTATGATGGATTGTAATGATACAATTCCAAAGCAAGGGTATACAAGCTTACAAGTTTCCAAAGTTAACTCTCCTTCTTCTCTGAAATAGTTTTAGTTGCAAAGAATTTCCATTTCCACACCTTTACACTCTTACGGTTGAGTAATAATCTGTGGCCATTTTTCAACAATGCGGCACTATCAACCTGACAATTTTCACCTTTTTCGATATCAATAATCCGCAGCCATTAATTACACTTGGTTAGAACTCAGGGGATGTGTCGGGGGGGCAATAATTTGTGTCCGCTGCCAACTAATTGCAACGGTTACGACGCCATATGGCCACCAAGTCATCGAAAAGGGGAGTCCCTGAAGGACCTAGCATCCTGCAGCCAAGCCAGCGATGCAGCGCGCGTTGGTGTGTGAAATAGACAACTTATGTGGCACTCGCTAGTGTGTGGGTGTGCGTGTGTGGGAGGATGCCAACTTGCAAGGAAAAATGCAGAGGAAAATTGCAAGTTTCGTTGCCTCCTCGCCACACACTCGCTTCACTCTTCCTGCACATTTTTCACTGCCATGTGCCAGGTTCATGTCGTTTGCCTTCGCCCCTTTTCCCCCCAGGACTTTTCCCTTTTGGGTTTTCCACTTTTATTTTCGTCTCTATTTTTTTTCCTCTCTCTCAGTTTTAGTTTTCCTGCACTGGCACTTGGAGAATTTACGTGTGCATGCATACGCTTAGTTTCCCATTCCCCGCAGAAAAAGGGAAAGCAAATTTGAGAGCCAAGTTCCCTTTGTCGGCTTGGCCTCCTTTTGTTTTCTGGCTCTGCGGTTAAGCAGAAATAATGCATGTGGGATGTGAGCATTCTTAGGCGAAGATATATGCAGATGCATTCCCACAAAAGCCCCGGCCATCAACAATATCTCAACTAATGACAGATTGCAGGACGTGCTCATACTTTACCTTTCCGCATTTCACCAAGTTGTTGACAGACTGACAGGAGTCCTAGAGAACTAGAAGAAACTGGGCTCGCAATTTTTATTTTTTAAATTGAAAGGCGGAATCGATTGCCCATCGTTTGCCCAACGATTCTCCTGATCAAGAATATATATGGCTTATGACTTATTTACCCGGAAAACATATTTTAAGATACATTCAAAAGGGTCGTAAGAACGAAAGAACGATCTGGTTCTGCTGTCAAGTTCGTGCCCTAAGTCTTTTGTTTGTTATGATTTGTTAAAAAAGTTTGATTCAAATACTATCTCTATTTAATATTTGAGCAGGTCTCAAATAAGTAATTTTATTACTAAATAAAAATATATTTAATATATATTTTGTATCTTAAAGCTTCTTGATATGATCTCACTGACTATGAGCGAACCGAATTTGGAAAACGCTAAACTTTTGCTGATTCTAGGCTCTTCAATTGATTAATTCTTCCAAGACTGCTGAGCGATATAATAATTCGATTTTAAATAGTTAAAAACAAATACACTTTTTTTTATTCAAATGTAAAAATCTATAAAAGATGCCAAAACATAACGCCCACAAAATCCCGAAAAAAGAAATAAGTCTCATTTTTTTTTTGTAATTTATTTCTTGTGTTTTATTGTATTTCATTGTTTTTGTTGTTGTTCATTGATGTTTGTTGTTTTCATGTTTTGTTTTTTGTTGTTGTTTTTTTTTTTAATTTTTTCCCATTTACTGCTAAATAACTTTAAATGTTGTATTTTTCATTATCAATATAATTCATTCTTCGTCATTTTTCTTCACTTGCCAGCTTCTTTATTCATTTTCATCAATATTTCTCTCATCTCTGACTTCTTCTCGTTGTTGTTGTTGTTGCATTTTGCAAGATTTGTTTTCGCTTTGCTTTGCCTTCCTGGTTCGTTCTTTACATGAATAATAACTAAATTTGTTCTCATTATAATAATAAATATAATAATAATAATAATAATAATAATAGGTAATAATGATTTGTTTATTAAATATTTTTAAAAAATTTTCATTTTTTTGTGGGGTTTTTTGTTTTTTATATTTATTTTTAGGAGTATATGTATCATCGCTATCATTTATCATTCGTCAGAGGGCCACTTCCGCCCACCCAAACTTGTTCTCTTCGTTATTTTCTCCCTCAGGAGGGATCTCTTCCTGCCAAAAACTCCTTAGCTTACGAACTATTATTCCAATTCATCTTTATTTGTATATGTGTATAGTTAAGTTGTATATACTAGTTCATTAATGTATATTTAATATATGTTTAATACAATGTATATTTATAAAAAATAAAACAAACTACAAAAATATATATGAACACAAAAATAAACAACGAACAACAATTATCCTCTCCTAGACCTCCTTCCGCGAGTATCACAAACACAAAAAAACGATGTAAGACGGAGAAATAATATATAGAAACTTAACTGAAGTACAAAAACAATATATAGATACGAGATATAGATAGGGCAATTGAGGGCGGGGTTGGGCAGAGGGTTCGATTTCGATCTCTGCATGAAGAACATAGCGAAAAATTCGTTGATATCACCTGACAAAAATGAATAACTACTTACAGTACGTACAAACATATGCCGTGTATCTCATAGTGTAATGCCACAATATGATTTACGATCTGATCTTGAGAAAATGAACTTTTCTCACACTCCTCATAATTTTCCTTACTCCTTTATCCTGCTCTCTCTTTCAGTAGTACAATAAATTTAGTTTTCTTTTACGTTGCAACATTCAGTAATTGTATTTTTGTTGTTTTTGTTTCGTTTTTAGTTTCGTTTTTGTTTTTTCTTTCAATAAACACATCACATCATATTCACAATTAATAATCATAATGATCTAATATATATGTGTAAATATAAACTAAAATTAACAATAATAACTATGACTTACAATGAAGGAGACTCTACACATAACTACATTAAACCCTTCTGTTTCCCTTTCTGTTCTGTCCTGTTCTGATCCAGAAAAACTATTCTCCTGCATTGATTATAGTTTCTGGCTCTATGCTCCATGCGCCATGTACACGCGTCAAGTGAAAACTATAATCAGAACGTTGAAAGGATCGCATCGAAATCAATGTGTATATATATTGGTGTATATATTGGTTTGATGTTAAGGCAAATAAAAGTTTCGTTTCTAGTTTACAAACTCGTGCTATTCTACATGCGAGGCCCCGCCAACGCACGGGGCCAGTCTACACATACTAGGGAGATGTCAAGTCGAACAGAATTCCTTTGAAATCTCTTATATGGTACAATGATTCTATAGTGTCTATATGTGTATGCAGTTTAGTTTGCTTAGTAACTAGGATTTCTCATTTCCACTTATTTGATTTGCATATTTTTTTTGTCTCATTTTTTCAACTTTATTTTGTATTTTTTTTTGTGTGTTATTTTAAGAACATATTTATTTTTTTACACAAAACTTCATTTGTTTGTTGTTTGCCATTTTGCAGCTTATTGTATTACTCATTTTGTTATAATAAATGTTAGTAACTGTTAAAATGTCGACGAGTTTTTAGTTTTTAGTTTTGAGAATCTACGAGTATGTGTGTTTATAATTTATCATTTATTTTACTTGTTTATGTTAGCTAGTTTTTTAGTTTATTTTGTTTCGTTTGTAATTTATTCGTTTACAACTGTTCCACTTGCTGTCGCCACACATAGAATTAAGGTCTGCTTATAATGGACGGAAACTTATTAGGCATTCTTATTTGGAGAAGTACGGGAAGTACGAGTAAGTGAAGTTGATTACTACGATTAGGTTAAGGTGTCAAATAGATAGAGAGAGATACTGAGAGTGGGATCCAGGTGACAGTGATAGTGGTAGTGATAGTGAAAGTGGTAGATAGTAGCGATGATGAAAACAAATTTCCGTATATTATAGCCAGCCCTTAAATGTATATGTAGGTAAATCTGTTATTGTTGAACAATTATTAGCTAGATGTCGAGTATTATTGGTGTTATTCGTTATTGAATGGAGATATTCGTACGCTTGCCTCGAGATGGAACCAATTTAAAAATACGTTTAACTATCCTGCTAGCAGTGGCTTCCTTAATATCCATTATCCTGCCTGACTGCCCTCGTTAAATTATTATTTCTCATTCGTTTTCGTTTTCATTTTCATTTTGTTTCTTTAAAAGATCACATTTCATGTTTAGTTGCCTTTAGTAAATATATATATATATATTTGTGTTAATGTATATATATATATACGTGTACAGACATAAATATATGTAGTATATATATATATACGTATGCTTGCTTGTATATATATAATAATTAGTTTTCTTTCTGCAATTTATTGTAATTGTTATTCTGTGTGTTCCAAATACAAGTTTCTCGAGGATGTGTTTAAAACCAAAGTCAGAACAGAATCGTTATGGGAAATAAGTTCAAGTCGCATATAGTGGGCAATGGCTATATACATATATAGTGCTTACAAATCGGTTTGCATAGGAAGAGATATATAATAAGTACGATACAATTTCGATTTCAGTGTGAACTTTCATTTACTAGAGAATTCAGCTAAATGATACACTTTCAAAAAAAGTCTCCGTCTTTGTTTGTTGCCTGCAAAAAATGCTTATCGCTTTAGATTTGATTAAATTTGCGGCTGTTCACCGCCTTCGATTTTGTTTATCAGTGTGGTTTTTGATGCTTCCTTTGTATATATAAAAAATATGGCTTCTCTGGCTTCTCTGGCTGTAGTCCTGCTGATTTATCTTGATCGTTATTATAAAATGTAAAAAAGGATTATGGTTTCTGTACTCTGTATCTGATTTCTGCTTAATAAAATCTCCGTATGCACATCTGGATCGTTTTGCCTCTCGCTTGTAGTAAATCGTTGTTGCAAAAATAGGACGTGACTGTTTTTTTTTTCATCTTCATCCTCATCGCTATCATTATCGTAATCGATATTATTGTTATTGTTATGAATTTATTATTAGTTGTTCTTGCTGCTTAACTATGGCCTATGTAGATTTCGTTTTGTTTTGATTAATTTTGACTATTTGCCGTGGAGAACTGCTCTGTTTGTCAGGCTTAACCTTAGCTAATATTAACACTCCTCCTCACTAATTGTTTATCCACTTTTATGTACCGGTATTCATTTTTATTTTGTATTTTTTATTTGCTTTGAAATATGGAACACTAGAGTTTAAAATAGTTTGTAACTAATTTTAATGCAACTGCGCTCTCTCCTCTTATTAAGTTCAATTTTTAATTGCTAATTTTCCTTTTCATTGTTTTGTTTCTTTTTGCATTTAACAACACGCTTTTTTTTGTTTTTATTTTCATTTTCATTTCGGTTTTTGTAATATTGTGTAGAGTCGTCACTCAATATTTTCCCTCTAATGCATGTCACTTGATGTGTAAATCGAATGCTTACACCTTTAAGTCTTGCTATATGTACGAAAGAGTTCTGCAGAGTTTTCATCTCTCAGCCTCAAATAGTACTTTCGGTTCTTATTTTTGTAAATAGTTTGTATCAACCTTTAATTTTCATCAAAAACTTCAATTTCTGTATCTTTATCTTGAGTGTTTATGTGTGTGTGTTAGAATGTGATTGTTGAAGTTGTATCTTTACTAGACTTTAGACCTTCAGCCAAGTTCTGCATTTGCCTTTTGATTTATTCCAATTTCAGCTTGGAGACTGGGGATTGGATATATTTATGATTGGTATACGTATCGTGTGGCTTAGGTTGTGAAGAATATATATGCAATATAAGTTATCTAGGTGATGTGTGTGGAGTTTACAAAAAACGAGTATTTCAATGAATTGGGTAGCTGACAAAACTTGTAATTAAAAAACGCCCATGCGGTGTGCTTTCGATAATCGCTGGAGATTTAAAAATCTAAAATTTTGACTTTCTAAAAGTATGAAATGGAATATAGATGAAATCCTAACTTTTAGTTTAATAGAGGATATTCTTACACCTTCCAATTATTTGTTTCTTATGTTTTATATTCCATTTCTTACTTTTGATTGCCCAAATTAATTCCCCTTAAGTCTCTAGCGATTTCACAAACGACACACAGACCGCTTTTACTGACTTAATATACGATGCTTCTGGGAAAATGAATGGAGTCGCCTCCTGATCCTCCTCTGACCCAAGCCCCCTCCTAGATGCAGGTCGACGGCGCTGCCACTGTTGCCGGCGCCGCTACGGTGATCGTTGTGGCCGGCATGGCTGCCACAGTGGTGGCCACCACTGCACCCATCTGCGATGGATAATGGTGACCCACATAGGCGTGCTGCTGCTGTTGCGGCGGCGCCGGCTGGGCGGTGTACTTAAGCAGATGTTGCTGCGGTGCCGCCTGCAGCGAGATGAAGGGCGCCGCCTGGATGGGGATGCAGTTGGAGTTGTAATCGCTGCTTAGCACCAGTGTGGGCGTGGCATCTGTGGTGTAGTAGGCCGGCGAGGCCTTCAGGAAGGTGGCCTGCTGGGGATACTGCTGCTGGGGCGTGGGCATGGTGGCCGTCGAGGTGGTGGAGAGCGTGGTGGCCGAGGAGAGCGTGGGCGAGGTGGCTATCGAGCAGGAGGACGATGAGGAGGCCGACGAGGGCGAGTAGGGGGAGCTGCAGTGGTAGGTGATGGTGTGCTGCTGCTGATGTTGCTGCTGCTGCTGCTGATACATGTTGCTGGCGTGCTGCTGTGCTGCCTGCTTGCTGGCGCTGCTGTGATAGTAATTGTTATTGTTGCTGTTGCTGTGGTAACTAAACTGCTGCTGCTGCTGTTGCTGCGGCAGGGGCTGCTGTTGCTGTTGCGGCTGCTGCTGTTGCTGCTGCTGCTGCGGTTCGATGATGATCAAGTTGCTGGCGCCGTTGTAAGCAGCTGCTGCTGCAGGATTGGGAACAGCAGCCGCCGCCGCCGCCTGCTGGTCACTGGGACTGGTGATCATGGCCGCCATGATGTTGGCCGGCGGCAGGACAATCGGTATGTGGTAGTATTTACACTGCTTGCGGCGGCACTGGCTGTTGGCATGATCGCGGCAGACAGCAACACGTTGATCAATCACCTCGACCTTGTCGTCTGTGGGAGCGTTGATAAGCGGGGGGATAGAGAACAGAGAGAGCGGCACGTTAGTAACTCACAGGTAGGACTGGGCGCAGGCTAGTAAGTTGGTTTTTTGGCATTAGAAAACAGTGAAAGCTTTTCCAAAAATTGTTCAAGTATTTTTCGGTAATAATAAAGTGATCTTTAACAGCAGCTGACTCTCAGACAATTACAATCTCATGAGATCTTGTATGGAAGGTGAGGGGAACAAGAGACTTTGCTGCCCGGAATAGAAACCTCTCGCAAATATTGCCTCTTAACAATATTCTCCATCATACTTTTGTGTATTTTTGTGTGTGTAATTATCTTGACAGAAAGCCAAAACTCAAATTTGATTTAACTAAAAATAAAAGGGAAAAGTATAAACTTATGTAGAATGGTTTTTTATATTTCTCAAAACAAAAGACATAGACATCAGCCAATTGAGCAAAACTAAACGGAATACTGGTTGTGTTCTCCTAACTACAACTTAGGCTTAAATCGGAAATCATCTCAACAGTGTCTAGGAGGAGAAAGCACTAAAAGCGTTCAAGTTTCAAGATAGTATATAGTAGATGTGGAACTGAACCCAAGAGAGCGGGAAGGGAGGGGAGGGGAGATTATAGCGATAGTAGATTTAGAGATAGTTTAAGAGGGTGAAACTGAGGGAAAGGAAGAACTTAGGCACATGCACTTACCTTCAGTTAAATGAACGAATCTACAATTTAACCGACTGCACATAGATCTATTAAAATCTTGGCACACCGGGAGGGTGTCCAGTAACTATATAGATTGGGCATGAGAGTTTTTTTTTGGTTTGTTGTCGTGTGTGTGTTTTCAGATATATTTTTCGGTTTTTATTTTGGATATGGCGGGATGCAAACGGAAACCAATTCAGGAAATCATAAAGAGTATGTAGGTTTTTGTGTGTGATTCGGGGGAGTTGGTATTTTTGGGATATATATATTTTTTGATATATATATATTTCATCGGTTTTCAGTTTCGAAAAAAAGAGAAGAGCAGAAAAAAGAAAAGAAAAAGAGCACAAATTAGTTATATCTCTTATAATATCGAAATGGTTCACTAGAATGGTTAATGGTTGGTTAGAATAAATACGGTTTTGGTTTTACAATTGCTTGATGTTTGTTGGTGGAGTTCCAGATGTTAGTCGTTGTTAATAGAGCTAACTAGAGATATATATGTTGGTATGGGTAGGGGGTATATATGTCTTCTTATCGGTTTCACATGATACATTTAAAATATGTATATAGATACTCGTATGTTAAGCTAAGTAGTTTTCTTTGACTTCCTTGACTTAAATAATCTAAAACAAAATCATAAATCATATATATGGCGAAACGATAAAATCGGGCACTGAATCTCTGTCTTTGTCTCTTGAGGGGATTTCTGGTGAGGGGGATATACATCCTATATATCGTATGAGTGTGTGTTTGTGCGAGGGAACTGAAACATTAGCTTAGAAATAAAGTTTGCCATGAAATAAAACACACCGCTTAAGCAGCAAGTATTCGCTATCAAAAACTCAAACTGAAGATTCTGGGTCAAGAAAGCTAACGAAAAGTAAGCTTCGAAAGCGAAGAGCCTGAAGGTAGAGCTATCTGGGATGGACTCACTCGTATCTCTGTGCTTGAACTCAACTCAAAAATGATCTCTGATCTCTGATCTGATCGATCTGATTGCTTTTTCTTAGGTTCTATTGGGGCTGTACTAGGCGGTAACAATTACATATCCTAATAGGCGGCACTAGAAATATAAGAAAAGAGAAGAGAGAGAGAAGAGAAAGAGAGATCGTAAAAGGTGGGGTTAATACTTTTTACCATCATCATCAAATTGGATCATGGCGAGTGGCCTCGTTTCGGTGCGACTAGGAAAGTTAGGGACAAAATCAAAAGCTGCCGAGAAGCCTTGCTATATATATATGATTATATATCTCGCTAAACTGAAGCACACGAAAAGCTGGAAGCCAGGGCATAAGCTAAGCACACAAAAGATCGGCCATGGAAGCTTCGCCGGGGAATTATTAATCAAGGATTAAGAGTGGGAGTGTCCTAATTACCTAATTATGTAAAAGGTGCCGTTCACTAGCATCGGACACTGAGTGTACAAGAGGCCCCGCTCCGGTTGGGCTACACGATATCGAAATATATATATATATATATAGAGAGAGAGAGAATACACAGAGTTTATATATAAGTAACATCTCCAGGATTCAGTGTGGGTGTCGATGAGGCGTGTGTGTGTGTGTGTGTGTGTGTGGTAAACAAACAACTGCTAACAGCTATGACACCCCGAGGTGTGTCCAGCTCTCATGTCTCATGTCTCACGGCTCAGAGCTCCTCCTGACATCACCGTCTCGGCCACGCCTTTGGCCCAGTTTGTTTGTTTATTTGCCTGTTTGCTCGCTGCCGATTCCTGACCTGAACCTGGGGGCTGAGCTGAGTCTGAGGAGCGGCCAGGCATTTAATTTGATTAACTGAAATGGGCCACGGGGATTCCCGCCCACCTTTTCTTGGCTAAACACGAGTACTTGCTGCCTAGGTTGTGTTTTATTTCCCAGTCAAGGTTTAAAAATAAATGAAACTTATATACTATTTGGGGAGATGGCCATGCGGGACAGAACGCTTTTAGGCAGGCCAGACTGTACCTGTCCACTGGCGTCCGTGTAGATGACACAGGAGGCATTCAGGGGAATTTTCGGACTCGCTAATCGCGGCCGAAAAAAAGCCAACAAAATCATGCATTGCGTTAAATATTTGTACAGAAAATATAGTGTATAGTGTGAGCATGTGTATCGGGTGATAAGAATGAAAAAATATATATGTTTATATGGGTGGGCACAGAAATCAAATAGAATATATGCATAATTGTTTTAATTTCAGTTTTTGTTGGTGGTTTTCCATGCAGCGTTTGTTTTTTGATCCAAATCCGTGCGTGATGTTTGTTATTCATAAATTAAATATATATAATAAATATATATATATATGTATTGCATGCAAATATGGTGAGAGAACATTGTTTTCATGTTTTTAATATTATTTCATAGATTGTTGTTGATTTTTTTTGTGTGTTAGCATGTGGAAAAAAAGGTAGAAAAATTAGAGGAAATAATTATTTGTATTCATAAAAATCCACTAAAGAGAAATGAAAAATTAATTATTTTGCAGTAAAAAAGATAGAGAGAATAAGACTTAAAAGCTAAGCGTAAGCTGCATATGCGAAAAACAAACTTTTTTGTGTACCAAAACCAACTTTCCACCTCGTTGGCTGTCCGTAATTTTCGCCTTGATTTCGAATTATGCAAATAGAGTTGAAAAAGCCTCGGACAAAATATAAAAAAACAGCGCTGCACACAGTGGCAAAGGTTTTAGGAAGGAAATAAAAGTTTGGGACGCCTCCCGGGCCCCAAAGGACACGAGTTAATAAATGTAAATGTGTGACACCACGCCTCCCCCATTAAAATAACAATGTTTTCGTGTTGTAATTACGGCTTTCAGTCCCCCCCATCCAGGCCCCTCCCTTTTGGCCGGTCGTGTAATTAACTTGTTGCTGGCGGAAAAGTTTACTTTTTTTTGGTGTTGTTTTTCGCATATGCAAAAAGGCAAAACGCACTTAAAACTATCGTAGATTAGTCGGGTTCAGTTCAGTTTCAGTCTGGTGTTTTTCGGGGATTTTTTCGAGGGTTTATAGAAGCGCGATGGCGGCGGCAGCGGCAGAGCGGCAGGCAAATTAGCAAATTATAAATTTGTAGCATACTTTTTCGGGTTGCGGGTTTCGGTTTTGGGGATTTTTCTTTTGGTGGGTTAGTCGCGACGCTGCAAATAAACAGGGTTTTAAGGTTTTAACTAAAATATATAAATAAACAGCATTCAAGCGGAGGCGTAAGCCCAGGGCAAGCGGAAACTGAAAAAGCAGAAAAAAAACATAAATGATGAGTAAACAAATTAATAAACAAATTAAAACTCATTGGGCAGCAGCTATATAGGATATATATATATAGTATTTGCATTTCGAAGCGCATTTCAAAACTTGTTACTGCGGCAGCCGTAAATGCTGGAAATGAGAGGAAAATAAATCAGAGGGCAAGGTGGGGTAAGCTCGTTTTGGTTATCAAGCAGGGACAATCGCTCCTCACAGGACATCATCATCATCATCATCATCACACAGAAACAAAGGCAAATACTTACTACATGTACATACATATACACAAACAAGCCTGCAAAAGTCAATCAAATATATAGAAAAATACATGTAGGGTGGTGGGCGAGCGGGCGAAGGGGAAAGAAACGCAAGAAAACTTTCACTAAGATCTTTGGGTTTACCAGTTTGCCTTGTTGTGTGTTGGGTTTGGTTTGGGTGTGTGTGTTGTGTGTTTTTATTGGGTGTGTGGTGTGTGTGGCTCTGGACTATAAATAGCTTCTGGATTCTCCAGCGCTGGAAGCGGTATTCTATTTGGCACTAGGAGTTTTCGTTCTCAAGCGCGGTGACTTCAAAAGCAATTTCACCTAGAAAGCCTCTCTCGCAACTACCGAACTTTGCTAACTAAATGTGGGTGTGTGTGTGTTGGTTGTGTGGTGTGGTTGTGTGTGCTTGTAGGTTAAATATTGTGTGTGTTTCTATGTTTCAGCAAACATTTTACATTTCGCGGATCTTTATCTGATATCCTGCTGTTACGAAAAAGAAAGAAAAAAGTTTTGTTTGAAAAGAAACAAAAAAAGAAGTCACAGGTTAATAACATTTTCTGGCCAACAAGTGTATTGTATAATGTGTGTGTGGATCAGAGGGCTAAGCAGATCAGATGCAAGATCTTATAATTTCCTTTTAATTATCGTTACGATCTCCGATCTTCCTTAGCTCCTCCTTAAAGGACAAACATTTCTACGATGAACAAAAAAAATCGTTTAAAGAAAATGGTGACATACTTAGCATCTATATAGCAAGGTATCAGTTATCGTATATCGTATCATAGGAATACCATTATTTTTGAGGGTAATAAACAAAAGCTTGGTTTCTTTTTAATCTTTTTTTTTAGGGGGGCGGTGCACCAGCTTACCTTAGAAGTGCTTTCATATAGCTTTTACCATCATACCATGCCTCAGAAGCCATACACGAGTTATATACGAGATATGTTGTATGTGAATAGTAGTAATATCGGTCTCGACAGCGAGCAAGATCGATTGCGAGAGAGATACGTATATATAGAGGGTAGAAAGAGACAGCCACTTGCAACGTCACTGCGTGATATTTCATACTCAATAGTTCATATCGGAATACTTGCTACAAAAAGTTTCTGTTTCATTGAGCACATGCTGAAAAATTACAAATTACGATCCAATCGAAAGTATCTCAAAGATAAAAATCATGTTCAACGATACGAAAATAAACGGAAAACGCAAAAAAAGTCCAACTAAATGAAAAACTTAAATATAAATTACATGAATTCAGGTCGAACAGCAGAGGGTACTGAGGGATGGCAGTAAATATCGAGGAATCAATAATAATATACATTTTATAATTTTAAACAATAGAAATTTTGCATAGATCGATATTTATTGTCATACCGAACATTTCTCCTGGATATGTGTATATATATTCCCAAGCGTACTTCCCCTGATAAGTTCTTTAATAAATAGAAAAGGACGAGCGCTTTTTCGTTGGGCAAATGAGTAAGAGTTTGGTAGGATGAGTATCCTTGAAAGTGAAAACTGGTTTCTTTGGCAGCGCTCTAAACGCTTTTTTGTAATGAACTCAAAGAAAAGCCTCAAGTTGTGCGAAGATCTTTTGTAGGTTTTTTAAATATCATGCTAGGGATAGAGTTAAGATAAGTCTTAAAATCTTGAGCCTGTGAGAGTTAAATCTAGAAGATAGAGATACAAAGTTGCTTGCTTAAGGGAGAGAATCTTAGATTAAAGTAGAGCAAAATGTTTGGCAAAAATTAAAAATGATTTGAAGCATTTTCTTTGATAACATTACAAAAAGCTCTTAACTCTAGTGAGTATATTGGATATCAACATATATGTATATATTTATATATAATTAATTAAATTCCATACACAAGAACAGCTTTTAGTCGAACAATACGATAATGTTTCTCTGGATTCATCCAGCAAGCCAGGTGTGTATCGAGAGATCTACCAAAGAAAATCAGGTGTAAGGTGTGTGTGTGTGAGTGTGTCGGGTGGGTGAGGAAATCAAAAGGGTTTTTCTTTTAGTCGAGCAGAGAGAGCACATAGAGTTTTACGTACGCCTAGACAGTTACCACCGAGGTTCGTTAATTAAAAAAGCACTTGAGGAAAATAAATATTCAGATCTCGAAATCAATATCAAGTAAGCTTAGCTTAACTTAAATCTTCAGCAAAATGAGTATACCAACTGAGGCTTAAAACCATAAATACACCAAACAAAAACACAAATCGAAAGAATAATTAATTGTTAATTGAAACAGCCAACAAATATAGAGAGAGAGATAGAGAGATATAGAGAGAAAGAGACAACGCACAGCAAACTGTTTTTTTATGGATTAGTAGTGGGTGAGAAAGAGAGATTGTTAGTTTTTTGGTTCGATCACTTTCCAAGGTTCGAGTAAAGAAGCCAACAACTTGTTTTACGGTTTTTACAATAAAACGTATATAATATAATTTCAATATAATTTGTTTGTCTTTATAATAATAATAATAATACGACTAATGTTAGCACAGATATAACATATTCATTTGTGTTTTTGCTTGTGTATAGATGTGTGTTTTTGTGTGTGTACTTCGGCATAAATATGCATATTTATTTTAAATGTTATGAATAATCCTTTCTTTTTAATATATTTTTTTTTCGTTTTTGCTTCCTCTGTAATTGTTATCCTTGACATGCAATCGATTTGCCATACTGTTTCGCTCACTGTTCGTCGATGGGAGAGTGAATAGCAAATGAGAGCCTATATTTCTTGTTTCTTTCAGTGTAAAGTGTGTGTGTGATTTGATTTCCGGTTGAAGGCTACAAATCAAAAGGAGGCAACTAGGTGGATTCCACTAAACTAAGACTTCTATTGGACGGTTCTGAACTTCTATCTATCTATATGTATCTATGTATCTTGAAGAAGGCTGGAGATCCACTGGGCTATAAGTTGGAATAGGGTGTGGTTTCTCTATAAGTGGTTTCATATTTTTTTAAATCTTTTTATCTTATTTTGTATATATTGAAAATCAGCCTAACTCATCGTTAATATGTTATTCTATTCATTGCTATATTATTGCATTGTTTTTGTTAACATATTGTTTCTGTTCTTTCTGTTTGTTGGTTTGTTTATTTGTTGCTGTGTTTTTTTCTGGTGCATTGCAAAGTTGGATAAGAAGCGGAATAAAAGATATGAGCTCTTAGATCGGAAATATGCAAGTTGGTTATATCTTGGCGCCATGCAGTGGTGAGTGTTTTGGTTTTTATATATTTTTCTTTGGTTTTTTTTTGTTTGCTTTAGTTCTTAGTTCGAGAGCGTTTTCTAAACATTTTCGCAGAGTTTTCGTTCGCTGAAAATTATGGCCAACGGCAACAGTTCTACATTTGTTAACGAAAAAATGTAACCATACGACACATACTTTTAGGCAAGACATTGAGATATAGTATATGTATATGTATGATGGATATAGTAGGTATACTTTTATCTGGATTAGCTTATATATGTTGATTCAATATTGTATTCGTTTGCCGCAGTCAACTCGCTGCATGTTTAGTAAGCATCTTTCTTATCGAGTATATATATGTATAGAGTAAGCCAAGCATTAGCTGGCCATAGGCATATATAGTAGGTTTATGTTTAGATAAATAGTATATTCAGGATTTTACAACTAATTCTCTACCGTTAGCGTACTCATTTTGCTTGCCATTAAATTCTAAGAGCTAAAACATATATAGGATGAGATGGAGCTAAATGTTTTTGAGGGGAAGGAAGGATCCTTCCGATTCCCCCTTCTGGGAAGAAGCAAGTGAGGGAAGCGGATTGGGGGATATATAGAGTATATAGTGTAAGTCAGGCAGTCCTACGATTATGTAAGTGTTTCCGTGTGGATGTGACAGAGAGAGAGATAGCAGGTCAAATAATAAAATTCAAGGATTCAAGGATCAACAGAGATAGAGTGTGTGTGTGTGTGCCCAAAAGCGCTCGGCAATGCTGGTGTTCGGCGGATCGGGTGTATCGGATATATCTAGATATCTGGGGGAGTGTACATTTAGATCGGGGGAGTGAGATGTGAAAGCGGCACAACAGAAAACGAGTATCAGGTGAATACCGAAATAAGTAAATCAAATAAAGTAAAATACCAACACACAATAAGATATATATATTTGTTTGTTCGTAAACTATATATTTAGATAAACACACGGTATTTCAAATAAAACATTAATAAAAACTTTCGAAACTTAACTAGAATTAGGATTAGAATTAGGATAAGAATTAGTGGCAAACATCAAATCGTTGTAAGACATTAGAAGTACTTTAATTAAAAACAATTTTACAGAGATTATCATATATATCGAATAGTAAATGTATGATGTATATAGGATGGTCTCGGATATGAAGGAGGTATTTTTGCGGGTGCGGGGGTAGGCGGGATTTGCAGGTTGGCGGGCAGGGGGGACTCTAAAACTTAAGGTGCGCAAGTCGGTGGCAAAATTTTATATTTCCAGTTGCTTCTTTCGCAATTATATAAATTTTTTAAAACAGGGAGCACACGTCCAAAAATTATATAATAAACTACACTAAAAACTTGGTGTATATAAGTACATAAAACATATATATATATAAAAGTATATAAATATCAACGTAAGAAATACATAGAGAAGAACGTAAGGAAAAAAACGGATGATAATCACACGAGATCTAAAAACTTAGTTCGGTCGGTCAATGATTTTATTCTTTGCTTAACATTTTTGTTACATAAAGGAAACAATTTATAATACATTAAAAGGGGGTGGATAGGCGGGATAGATTTGGGTGACAGATGAAGATAGATATAGATATAGACAGAGAGAGAGAGTCGTTAAAAATCAAAAGGTTTTACATAGTTTTGGTCAACACATTAAAGGTCAAATCTTGATATAACAAAAGATTAACATAAATCAATTTAGCTGGCTTAACAGTCTGAAAAGGTGTTTGGGTGTTCAGGTGTTCGGGTGTCTTGAGTGTTTATTTTTTAGAGTGAAACGGATAGAGAGACGTGATCGTGAGTGGTGACTGTATTGTAATATTTCTGATTAGTAAGCTAGACATACGATTTACAGATCGATCCTGGGTCATGTTTATGCCTTTTCTCTTGGAGGCGGTGTGTGTAGGATGAGCGTGTGTTAGAGTACATAGTGTGTGTGTGTGGGTGTGGGTGGGTGGGTGTATATCGTATATCGTTTATGGGGTAGCAGCATACAGCACGTACAGCTAGGTATATATATTTATAAGTATTTCTATATAAACTAGACAATATTCGTTACGCATTTCTCGTTGCTCAACAATTTTTTAAACAATTACAACAGCATTCACGCTAGCTAGCTAGCTAGTTTTTAGGAAACAGAGATAGCGATAGAGTTATACAACGAGAGAGAGAGATAGACAGGTAGAGAGCGCGGGAAAATGGATGATGAGCGGAAGCGGAAATAGAGAGAGACGGCTATGCGGCTAAACTTCCGCTAGTTTCCGGGAACAGGGACGGCGATATGGCAGACAAGGATATGCAGGCAGCAAACTAGCATACACAACAATATCCCAGCATTATCCTTTTTATTCGCAAAAAGCTTATTCCCTATCACAGTTCTTCGTTGTGTCTTCGGCTCCCGCTGATCCCGCCCTCGTCTATAATTTATCAATTGCTATAAACTAGACTTGACTAAGTGCTATCCGAAAAAAGGAACTTAAGTATTACTAACATCTAACATCTGCTTCTCCTCCCTTCGCATGCGCTTTGAAAGCTTCGTTTTTCTCGATTTCTTGATTTCTCGTTTCGTTTCTCGTGCGATAATGGCAACACTTTTGAGTCACAGTGAGGTTATATATTTCGTTTGTTTCGAATAACTTAATGGCAAATAAACTATCATCATCTGTCGGTTCGTCAGCAAGTTTGGGGCATTTGTGGTTAGTATTTGTTAGCAGCTTATTGCAAGGATCTTCGATCCTGTAGTTATCGTGTCATGGTTGGTTTCGTACGTTCCTAACGCTATGAGGCCTATGGTACAACTAAGGTCTAAAAACACTTTTCTCCGTTGCGGTTTTATAGTGGAAACTATAACCTTTCCGAGAAAAACTGAGGCACATAATCTTACGTCTTCTTCGATTTGTTAAACCCTAAAGAATCTAATTAAGTGTGACTTTCCCATCTGAGGATGGTTTTGGTGTCTTAAGTACAATTGTTTTCTGTGGGTCTAGATAACTAGATCACTTCCTAGGACGTCTTCATCTTCTTGTAGGGATTCAGAACCATGGCACTGCCCTGACTGCCTCCCTGGGCGGCTGCTGCTGCAGCGGCCGCAGCGGCGGCTGCATATTGCTGTGCCGCCGCTGCCTGAGTTGGTGGCATGGCATAGGCCGCTGTGGGCATCATTCCCGGATAGAAGTAGCTCTGGGCCTGGGCATATGGCATGGACGAGGGTGCCCTCAGCAAAGCAGCACTCTGATACTGACTGACTGAGGTGGCTCCAGCGGCTGGCGAACGAACGGGAGTGCCAGGCACGGGTGTGGATAGTCCAGAGCTGGTCATTTGTCGCAACTGGGCTTGAGCTTGGGCCTGAGCCTGGGCTTGAGCTTGCGCCTGAGCTTGAGCTTGTGCCTGTGCCTGAGCCTGCATTTGAATCAAGGTTGCCATGGACACTGCCTGCTGCTGAGGTGCTTGAACTGGCTGCGGGCCCGCTGCTGCGGCCACATAGCTCTTGTTTAGGGTCAATCCAGTGTAGGCAGCTGCCGCCGAAGAGGCTCCCGGTTTGGAGGCCGCACTGGCCACCTTGAGGGCATAGTTCTTTTGGGCCACCTCCTTGGCCAAGGCAGCGGGATCGGTATAGTAACCACTGGCACCAGCAGTGGCTTGGGGAGCCAGACCCGCAGCCGCAGCATAGGCGGCATAGGCCTGTTGGGCATAGGCGGCCTGAGCCTGGGCCTGGACCTGAGCCTGCACCTGTTGCTGCTGCTGCTGCTGCACCTGCTGTTGTTGCTGCTGCTGCTGTTGCATCTGGGCCTGGGCATAAGAGGGACTGGAGTTGGTGAGGCTCACCATGGAGGAGGTTACACCGCCATAGGGATTATACAGGTTGGCATAGCCATAAGAATAGTTAATACGCTGCATGTTGGCCTGAGCCTGAGCCTGAGCCTGAGCTTGTGCCTGAGCCTGAGCTTGAGCCTGAGCCTGAGCTTGAACCTGAGCCTGAGCCTGAATCTGAGCCTGATTTTGGTAGGAAACTGCCGGAGCAGAGGTGGTGGGTGTGGGCAGGATGCCGGTGCTATGACCATTCACAGAGTAGCGCTGATAGGAAGTCTCCCCATTATGCTTGCTATAACCCCGACTGACTGCTGCTGCCGGGTTGCTGCTGCTGCTGATGCTGTCTGAATCGCCATTAGCCTCGTCGGAATGGGCCGACTTGAGCTGGCCATTGGTCAGATTGTTATTGATATAGGACAAGTAATTGTTATTGTCATTGCCATTGGGCAAAGGCAGAAGGCTATCGGCAGTTGGGACAGAGGAGGAGATTGCCTCCGAATTGGGATGCGGCGATGTTGCCTCATTCGGTGGCGTGACCGAGGCGGCAGGAACACTAGAGTCTTGTGCTGCACCTGCTGCTGCTGCTGCTGCTACTGTTGCCGTGTCTGCTGTTATTGGTGTGATTGTTCGTGTTGTTTCATTACAATCAGTTATTGGGGGACTGGAATTCTGATTCTGGTCACTGTCTTGATTAATGGCATCGCCGCGATCCGCATTATCGCTGGACTCGACACCATCGACAGGGGCGGATGCGGCCACAGGACCTGCCTGATCGGTATTTTGATCGCCATCATCTTGGTGGTTATCTTGATCGTGATCCTGATCACTATCATTGTTATTAGTACTTGCTATAGCAGATGATAATGCTGATGTTGTTGCTGTTGTTGTTGTTGTTGTCGATGATGATAATGGTATTATATTGGTATTATTAGCAATTACAGCGTTTATGGTACTTTTATTATTAATATTATTAATCATATTATTACTGGCTGTTGCTGTTGTAGTTGTTGTTGTTATGGCGCTACTTAATTGTAGTAGTTGTTGTAGTTGTTGTTGTTGATGTACTTGTTGTTGTTGTTGTTGTGGCTGTTGTTGTTGTTGGGGATACTCACATGAGACTGGCACATAGGGCTGCATTAACTGCTGATAGGCGGTCGCACCGGGCTGATAAACTGGAATGCCAGACTTTTCGGCAGCTGGACGTTTGAACGGAACCATGCCAGAGAATTGCTTTAAGTCCACAAGAAACGTTGGAAGAAACACAAAAAAGAACATAGTAATAAGTTAGTTAAATATTTTATTTAGTTTATAGTTTATTTTCCCACTTAAAGTCTACTGGTAACCATATACATAAATAACAATTGCTTATAAACGAGCTTGCTTTTTAGTTAAATTTTGAGTTTCTTTTTTTTGCGCTTTGCTTTCTTTTTTTTTTTTGTCGGCCAATTTCTATTTGTTTTCTCATTTTTTCTGGATGAGAATTACCAAAAATCATACGAAATATCACAACAAAAGAATTATTTAAACTGAATTCAAACAGAAATCGAAAGGGGAATCTAAACTTAGGCTGAGTACTATATAGTTGGCAACGAAATGGTATCGAAAATGCGTGCAGTTTGGTGGAAAAAGTGGTAAAAGCTTTGGCATTTAACAACTATCTAGATAGTGGATATATATTTCTATGGGATATATATATTTTGTATTTGTTGTGATTTTTATCCGATAAAATTTAATGTTTTATGAGTGTGTATTGTGTGCATAGAAGCTTTGATTTATTCCCCTTTTGTTTGCTTGCCAAATTTGATTTATTTTTTGATTTATCAATTTAAAAAATTATCGTGTCTCATATATATAGTAATCGTATTTATAGATTTATTGATTGAATTCGGTTGATTTTGAATGCATGCGTTCCTGGCTTGGTTAGTAGCATTTCCGTATAATTATGGATATTCGGGCAGTAGTCTTTATTGGTGTATATATAGTAATATATGTAGTTGGCGGACTACTGTAGGTGGCGATTGTCATTCAGTTTGGAGTACTTACGAAGTTTTCATAGTAAAATGAACCAACCGTTTTAACATCCATCTTTTTTGGCATTTATCGATTGTTGTTTGTTGATTGTTGATTATGCAGTTAGTGTATGATTTGTTGTTGGGGTTATCATTGATTTGATTGATCAGGATTAGCACACACAGTTCGCAGTTATTATTGATCGATTTCGATTCGATTCGGAAAACAGTGAGTGGAGTAGTAGTAGAGGGTGGAGTTTTTATTTTTGTTTTTTTGAAACGAACGCAAGATTTTATGGAATCGAAGAGAGCAAATGAAGAGGAGAGAAAAACACAAATGAAATTAGTGGATATATCCTGGGCACAGTACAGAGAGATAGTGGCATTATGGCAAATTATTCAGATACATATATACATAAATGGACGGGGGTTACAAGGTACACAAGATACTTAGTCCTAGTGTGTGTATGTCTGTGTGTGGGTGATGTAAGGTGATGTACGATTTACGGAAAACGGAGCGGGATAAACAAAGTCGGCTGCATGGTGCGTGTTCAGCTAATTAACCAGGAAAAGCACTTAAACAATTAAGCTCGCGAAATGCAATCAGCGGCGGAGGCAGAAGCGAAAGAAAGAAACTTATAGTTACCGCCAAAAAGGTGCGGATACAGATACTGAGATACTGAGATACATAGTTACGTAGCAACAGCCTTGGCAATTATCGGTTAAATCATTTTAATTAACACCTGGCAGGGCAGGGCAGGGCAGGGAATGTGCTCGCTTGTGTTGTGATTGTGATTTATCATATGCCACGAGTAATTGGTTAAACTCGCTCTTGCCACGGCGAAAAGTGTGTGTGTGTTTGAGGGTGTGCAAGGTGTGTGCGAGATGTGTGTGTGCTTTGATTAGTGTAGCTGTGCGAGTGTTTGCGCTTTTGATATATCGGATAATGACTTCATTTTGTAAATTAAATGCCGGGGGTTGCATCCCGGATAATAAACGTTAATTGATGGCACTTTGATGTGCATGCGACTGACTAACTGAATGGGCGGGCGGATGATTGAGTGGGTGGTGATTGAGTAAGTGAGTGAGTGAGTGACTGAGTGATTGAGTGACTGAATAACAGACAAGGTGCGCCACCCTGATGATGCTCTGTGGTTAGGTTGAAAGTTGAAAGCATTTTCCTTTGACATTTTGATTGTTTATATTTTTAAAGGTAATTACAAAGAGCTAGCAGTTTTTATTTAGTTTTGCTTTGGTGCAGACAAAAGAGGTATTTCATGGCTATTGCGTATACGTAATGAGAAATGCCTTGATAAGTATGCTACAAAAATTTTACACCTCCCTTAACATACAAAATGGTTTATTTATTAATGCATATTGCAGTTTTAGCTATTCTGTTAAATAATCTTCTTCCTCTCACCACTTTTTAGCTACACCAAAGCATTTATATCCTTTTAATACAACCTTTACTTAAACCTAGCTATAATTTATAGCAGATCCTTTTAAGGACTTTCTTTGCCCGCCTAGAAGCATGCAACCAAAAATGCAAAACTGTTTTTAACAATCAACAGAAGCGTGTTATGTAATTAACAATTGTCAATCAAAGGCAATTCAACGTAATTCAAACGAGTTAGGAATAAAATCAACTAAAACACAAAATTTAGAAGAAAAAAAAACAAAAAACGAAATTCAAAATTCGATAATCGAAAAACGGAAGAGGAAATGAAAAAAAATACCAGTGGGAACATGTCGGTTGTGTCCGCCGCCCGCTTCTTGCCCACTTCCAGTGTGTGATGGCCCATGACAGCGGCGGCAGCGGCTGCAGCAGCGGCGGCGGCAGCGGCAGCGGCGTTGTTTGTGGTTGTTGTTGCTGTTGTCGATGTTGCTGCTGCGCCAGCGTTGCTGTTGTTGTTGATGTTGTTCAGCTGGTGTTGCAATTGTTGTTGTTGCTGGTGATGGTGTGCCGTAACAGGTGAGGTCTGTGAGTGTGTTTTGGGTCGTGTTTTTTGTATTTTTTTGTGTCAAATTTTAATTTTTTTTCGAGCAAAATATATAAATTATATCAAGAATTTTAAAGAAAAATAGCATAAATATTTTTGAATTTTTTGGAGTAGTTAAAATTAAATCATGAGGAAATTAGCAAATTTTTTGTGGTATAATTCGTAAGTAATTATAATTTCAAATTTTAAAATATATATTTAATTATCCAATCCCAATCAAATGGGGATTTTTCAGGGAAAGAGAGCAGCCGTCATAAATATGCAACAAATTATTAAAATATACAAGCATTTAAATGATGCGTTCATTAAATATTTGAAGGATTCCAATTTGAATTATTCAAGCGGCAGTGGTGTTGAAATATTTTTTTTGTTTTTACAATTTCCATGAATTAATAATTATTTTGTCCAATTTGTATTTTTTTTTTTATTTCCCGGCAGGTGGGAAATATTTGTTTAAAAAGTGTGCGTTTTTTTTGCAGTTTCGTGTTCGTATTTTGTGCATATTTATGTGTGTGGGTGTAGAGTGGGTGGGGGTGTTGTGTGTGTCGATACCATCCATCGTAGAAGCAGTTACAAGTGTGTGTTTTTGTTGTGTGTGGTGTATATTGTTGTTGTTGTTGTTGTTGGCACAGGCGAACAGATGAAAAATACATAATAGTAGAAGAGTACGGAAGTGTTTTGATATCGATAAGTAAATAAATAGAAAAAATCAAATTGTACGTATATATAGAGATTATATTCGTAGAGAGATAGAGTTTTTTTTTAAGAGAAAGAGTAAATATGGACAAATCAAGTAGAAATCAAGTAGTAATCCAAATAAATACGATTTCCATTTGATGTTGCAAGAGAAGATTCTTAAATAAATGTTAGAAAAATACCAGTAAAAGTTATGATTAATATTCTTTTGGGGTTTTTAGTTTGTTTTTTTTCGGAAAGAAGCATAAAATCATATTAGTTTTTCCTTTAGTGTTAGTGGAAAGCCTTTGTTGGAAAATAGTTAAAAAAAGAAGCTTGCGAAAGCCAGCAAAGTGTGAAAGCCTTGTTTTCTTTTCTTATAATTTAAATAACTTATTTATTCCGCTTATAAACTAACTTAGAAGTTTCTTTTCGTGGGTTTTACAGACTTTTAAGTTGCCAGAAAAATCGGAGTACAAGAGATGGGAGAATATAAATATGTTTTAATGCAAAAATAAATTTTTAATTGCTTTCCATTGATTCTTTGCATAAACTAAAAAAAAGTCAAGCTTTTAGAATTCCAAAGTCTATATTAATTCATAAAATAATCAATTTTCTCATCATTTTAAATTAATTAATTTAATTACTATTGATATTTTTCCATCTCTGAAAACATTTGAGACTTGATTCGCTTATTTTGACTTGACACATTCGCATTCGAGGAATTGTTGGGTAACTGGGATATATGTATATATAGTATGTATCGATATACCTACCGATGCATCGTTGCTGCTGTATATATTTTATTTCATTTTATAAACTATAAACAACTCAAAAACAAATGAAATTATTATTATATATTTCTGACCTACTTTCATTTCGTAGGCTTAAAAACCGAAATCATGTACAGCTTCAAATCCCCAACAAAGTTGCGACCCCAATTTTCGTAGTCGTAAATTCTTGGGGCAGAGCTCAATGCTAATGCGTTTAACACCGCAATTGGGCCCTGCTTTTAGCCCCATTTTCCACGAGACAACTGGCCCCATGTGCGCCTAATAACCAAGAACCACAAAATAAAGATAAAACAAAACATAACACTGGCAAAAAAAAAGAGGTTTGGGAGCAGGTCACACGAAAGAGTGCACAAATTTGCATTTAAATGGGCGGCGGCGAGGTGCAAAAAGGGGGTTCATCATCTCTTTTTCGTTTTCCCCCATGGGGGGGAGGATTTTTTTCGAGCCTGCCTTCTCTGGGCTAGTGTCACTGGCAATGAATGCTACAAATGGATTAATTCGCTTGGGCGCGACAACTTCGTAGGTTGTGCATATACATATGGCCGTGTGTGTCCTGGGGCAGCAAGTTCATAAAAAACCAGAGGGACTCCTCGCCTCTTTCTCTCCGGCAGACAATTCATTGGCATGGAAATCTCTGCTTTTAGTTAATTTTCCGGTTCAAACGTTATCCGGCCCCGACTAATCCATGTCGTTCGTGTCCGTTTCGGTGTCCGTGTCCGTGTCCTGTACAGGTTGACATTTACATTTTCGGTCAGTTCGGTGGCGCAAAGAAAAAGGAAAAAAAAAAGTAAAACCAGGACTCCTGCCGTGTGAGCACCCCTCGCTTTTCACTTTTCCTCTGGGCTTTTTTCTTCCGGGAAGGACGAGATGCGGCTCCTGTCACGCTTACATGTTGGGATTATAGTTTTGTGGGGTCGTCCCCGGGTCCTTCGATGCGGCAGGTGGCATATTTGGCAGTCGAACTACACACATCGAAGTCCCTTTTTTCTGCTCTCTTTTTTTCCGACGTCTGACATATGGGAACGTTTTGATTTTCCTTCTTTTTTTTTTTGCGGTGACCCAGAATGCCAAACAGCAATCATAATAAACAGAACTTAAACGCTTATCAAACAGGAACTCAGGGAAATTATATGAGGGGAAAAAAATCACACAGAAAATTGTATGCAAAGGTAAAGTTTTGTGTGTTTGGTCTGCTTTTGTGGTGTGTGTGGTTTTGGTCTGTCAATATATATATATATATATAGATATAACAAGTTATATAACTCGATTATAAGTTGGGTAAAATCAGCTAACATTATGCGGGGTTTATGGTGTTTACAAATTGAGGAAAAGATATGGAAGATCCTTGAAGTCAGAGGGGGCGTAAATTCAAAGCAAAGAGATTTACCAGAAAAACTCTTTACTTTGCATGCGGGTCTTGATTTATATTATATACAAGGGATATAGATTATATTATTTAACAAGTCTACTTGATATATTAAAAGGAAGAATGGGAAATATGAAAGAAAGATGTATAAAATATTTTAAAATCAAACAGCAGCGCTGCATCGGCTTATATCTTTGACTATATTAAAGCTCCAATAAAAAGTATGTTTGTTTCGCTATTATAATTTATATTTATTCCATAACTTTAAAGTAAGGTTAAAAGGTTCCTTTTTTATGACCTCCAGCTACGTGGAAATATCAACAACATTTTGCGGAATATCAAAATAATGTACGATATATAAAATAAAAGACAAACACAACATGGTAGACAGGTGCAATAAGGTAAGCGTTTAATTCCCTTTTTTACCAGGGCCATAATCACATTAAACGAGCACCCATAAATACAATTATCAGCTGAAGAGAGAGAGGGAGTCCCTGTAGGTGTGTGTGTGTATTTTTGGGTACGTATCAAAGGACATTTTCATACAATAATCACGTTTGTCGTGTGGGCCAGAGAAGGAGAGGCGAGAGCCCCGATTGAATTACGCCTAAAATGCTGCAACAATTTTTCACTTTATGCGATATTATGCTGCAATTATGTGTGTCAACTCCCCGCTCCGCAGCATCACTCCATGGTCCTTGCTGCTCTCGTTGTTGTTGTTTGTTGCGTCAAATAAATTTCCAGCAGAAAGCAATTAAGTCGCGAATTAAGTACGGCGCATAGGACACGCAGGATACGGCGGCAGACACACACACACACAAACACAAGGACAGTTCTCCGGTACGTGGCCATATGTGTGCTGCTGTGCCGTGTGTCTGCCCGATTTTCCCGGCTTTTCCTCCGCATTTTCCCCCGCCCAAACGACCTGCTGCGTGCTCAAAGTTTTAACGCGTTGTAATAAATGTTAATTTTGGCCCAACGAAAATCAACATTTATGGCGTGTTTTATGTGAGCTTCAACATATTTTCCATGTTGCCGGATATTTCCCTCCCACACTCCACCTCTCTCTCTTCCCCAGGATTATGGCCAAAAAAAAACCTATTTGTTTGGTTTCCGTCTGGACGCTATACTTATAAAATATAATTATTTATTGATCTACAAACAAAATTAACATCTAAATGGCAGCAGGCATCCGTCCTGCCTGATGGCCGAACATCTCATTTGGCTTGGACAAACATAATTAAGCTCAGCCAAATGAATTTTCAATTAGCCATAAAATTTTATTTGATGCGTTCACTGACTTTATATATATATCAATGACACCCGCATAAAAATACTTTATAATTTAAGCTCAAAATGGGGTATATTGTGGCTACAACAAATTTATGAAAAGGATAATAAATAATTTGTACTTAAAAAAAGAGATTTCCTTGAATTATAAAATATTTTTACTACTTTTAAATTTATTACACCTGCTACTACTATATAATTATTTATTATATTTCATTTATAGGTTATAATCATTAAATTTAATAATCGTCATCACTTATTCGAATTGTTTTGTTTCTAAACTTCACAAGTGCATTATCCATATAGTGCCACATTGGGCTAAATTATTCGATTCATTGATTTGTATTTTTCTATCTATATTTTTCTATATATTTCTATATAAGTATTTTTGTTTTTCTGGATGAGTAGGAGTGGACTTCGCTTAAGCGTTTAATTGCATAGCCACTGGCAGTGCCATTGAATATGCAGCATAAATAAATAGCATAATTTGTGTTTTACAAATTTGTACGATTACATATTTTATTTGTTGTTGTTTTTTTCCGGCACTTAGGGGGAATAACAGTTATTTGTAAAGAGATTTGGAGTATGTGTGTGTTTGTGTGTGTTTGCATAAAGTTAATTAAATTGTTTGCATGCAGCATTAACTTCTAATTAAATTTGCTTTAAATCATTAAATCAATGGAGAGAGATTTGCGAGACTTGTTGGTTGAATTTAAAGCAAATTTAATTCAACTAAGATTCGAACTAAGCGGGCTGGCTGGCCTAAGGCCATCCTTGGCTACATATATACAGTATATATATCTATATATATAAGTGTATATATATGTTTATTTATTTATTTGTGTGGCGTGTTAGTGCAGGAGTAAAATTCTGTGTTGTATTTCTCTGTTGAGGTTAAATTGGAGAGCACAAAAACGATAAAATGCTAGGTGAGCGATAGTTTCAAGAACTGATTTAATAGTTTGCAAATATAGTATATTTTTTAAGTCGTTGGAGATTCTAAAATAATTATTTAGCGATTTTTTTAAGATCAAGTGAGTTGAAAACAATTATTTGTGGGTTGTTGGTGTCCTTAGAAATATTCAAAATATTATTTAGGGGATCTTTAGGTCACTGAAGATTTTAAAACAATTATCTTTAAGTTGAAAAAAGCATATTTATTCAAATTTAAAGGTCTAGAATTTAACTTTATAAATCTTAACATTTAATCTTCTTTTTCCCACTAAATCAGTTCATGAAATTGTGGCTTTTTAAGGCATAAACATGTTCGCTGGAAAATCAAGAGAAAAATCAAGAAAAATTGGCAAGGAAAATCATAATCAGAAAAGGCAGCACTCAAAACGAAGAAACGTTAAACATAAAACAGAATAATAATAACCAAAAAGGGCATAAGAAAAACGAGAAGGTATCGAGAAAGTATAGAAAAATATATAGTATATAGCCATACCGCAGCTGCAGCAGCGACAGCGGTGGCGCGTGTTTGGGCCGCTTTTAATTGTGCCTGTAGGTGCAGGGGGGGATGGAAGTAGCGGCAGGGGTCGCGTGCGCACCTGCCCTTCACGGCGTCCATGCAAACCGTGATGGAGCCATCGTCGTGCCTGGCGACGCTCTCCTGCGGATGGGCAAACCGGCACTCAGACTCCGCCCGCTTGCAGGCGCCGCGCAGGAATTCGCGGCACACCTGGATCAGGATCACATAGCGATATTCATCGGTATACATCAGGTATTCATAAACCACACACACACGCACGCCGTTCATCGTTGGATAGTCATTATCATACATCATAATTATATATTGATACGATCGATATTCATCATCATTTGTTGTTGGTTCGGTTTTGGTGGATTTGCAGATTGTTGATTGGTTTTTTCGTTTTCAGTTGAGGTTGAGCGTTGGCAGCGGATAGCAAAAGTGGCAGCAGTTGTGGTTCAGAGTGGTTTCAGTGGTGTTTTCGGTTTGGTTTTTTGGTTGGTTGGTTGGTGTGTGTGTGTGTATAGGCGGAGAAGGTGTATGTGTGTGTGTGTGGAGTGTGTTTTTTGGAAATAATGGAAGGATATTCAGTAACAAGTTCATTTCTTTTCTTTTTTTTTACTATTTATTTGTTTTGCTTTTTTAGTTGTCATCAAAAGAAAAGTTAAGTATTTGCGCAAAAAATATATGTAGTATATATATTTTCGATTCGTTCCAAGTCAATTGAAGGCAAGTTTTGTTTGTAATTTATTTTGGTTTAGTGGTTAGAGCCGATACAGTTGCATGTTAGGTGTTTTTACATGTTTGCTGGTTGTACTTGCCTCTTGGAATTCGGTTTTATTTTTGTTTGTTATTATTTTTGGTGTATATTTATTTTTTTTGCTTCATGCCGATTAGTTTTCAATTTGCATTTTTGTATATATATTTTTTTTTAGGGTTGGTGCACTTTTGAGTACGATAAAACACAAGAGAAACACGTAGCACAAACATAACGAGAATGCAAGGATTATTCGAAATCAAAAGTAAACACTGGGACTTTACAGGGAGCTCGGGGGTTGGACTGTTTGTTGAGCGAGTATTTCGGTGTCTGAGCTGAATCGAGATAGATATATAAAGGGTATAAGGATCTCTAAAAAGAATTAACTCGAAATCAAAACAACTAACAACTCTAGGACTATAAATATCCTCGAATCTGCTAAGCTTGGACTTAAACTCCAACTCAACTATAAATCTAGGAAAACTCTAGGAAAATCTGAATGGAATGAAACGGGAGCTTCCCTTTAGCTAAAAATAAAACCTTTTCTAGTTAAAAAACTTTAAAAATAATGTAAACAAGAAATGTCAGTGCAAAGAATTCTTGAATTTTTGATTCGATAATTTTCTGAGCTATTTACAGGGCTTGAAGAAAGCTTCACAAAAAAAAAACAAAGGCTCCTGAAAAGCAGCTGCTAAGGCCAAGCCGCTATAAGGTGCGACCTTGATCGATCTCTACTAATTCGAATATATATATTATCAAGATAAAATCAAGAGAGATAGAGAGAGCTTATAAAATCAGAGGAAATGAAGAGAACATCAAGATTGGGTTGTTGGTGATTTATTTCGGTTTTTCAATTTGGTGTTAGACAAATACGAATGTGTGTCAAAAACGTTTTCGAATCAATTCTGGTTATACTTCTTTTTTTTGGTAGTTTTTGGCGAATTAAACATTTGATTTTGGTAACAATTTCAGCTCGATCTTTTTGGCAAACTCAAGAGAACTCAAAACTCTGTACAATTTGTTGTTTGTTTTCGTTTTTAGTTCGCAATACTTGTCAGACGTAGTTTAAGATTAATTCTAATTAGAAATATAAATACATAAAGACATGCCACGAAAAGAAACATAAACGAACGAGAATTTCTTTCTTTTTGTTGTTGTTGTTAAATAAAGTAAAAAAAACACAACGTAAGCGTAAATTAAATCGCAATAAATTGACTTCCATGGATACATAAATATATATAAAGATATACAGCCGCGGACGGGGGGAAGGGTGGAGGGCATTGGCCCGGAACTCACCTCTAATCTGTCGGAACGTGGTATTTTCTGCTGGGCCACCTGCACTGTCTGGGGGACCACGGGTCCCAGCTGGGAGGCCACGGCCGTGGGATCAGGACCCAGCAAGGTGGGCACCAGGTGACCCGTTGTGTAGTACGGACTGTACGAGTTGGCCGGAATGCCAGTCAGATAGGGATTTGTGGCCTAAAAAGGAGGTTGGGGGAAGAAATCAATATTATTAGATGGTAATTATGGAGGGAGTTGTTTTGTTATTTATTTTCATAAAGAAAATATAAGGAATTTAATTTTTTTGAGATAAATTTCTATCTATTTAATCTATTAATTTCCTTCTCAATTTTTGTGTGCTGCCTGCTGACTTCTCTAACCAAATCCCCTTTGAAAAATCTGTTTTATTTATGACCTAAACCCACTCCTGCCAATCCTGCTCATCCTATTCCCAATCTAATGGGTCGACACCCCATTTGAAAGGCTTCACACTGACCCCTTGGAATGACCCTTTCTGTTATTTTGGCACAAATTATGCCTGGCACGCACTCGTAAACCCTTTGGATTCTAATGAAAATTCATGCATTTTTCAACAATCAACTTTGGGGCGGCGGCATTCGTTTTCGCTTGCTTTTTCCTTCCTAATGATGGCTGTCGTTTAGCAGCAAATCCACACAAAAACCATGTCGCAAATTATTTGAGAATTAATTTTCGATTTGTTATAAACTCCCCGCGAGACCTTCTGCATGAATAAAACATTCCTCTGGCACCCTCTGGTCTTTGGCTCATTTTCCCGCACTTTGAATTCCTGGTTTCGTTTTTTCAGTCTTTTTCTCCCTTTGGTTTTTGGTATTTCGGATATTCATGGTCGTGGAAGTTCCTGCTCCTGATCGCTTATAAATATTCATATTTTGTGTAAGAGGGCGGGGCGGGGTTCAAGAAAATTCAATTAAAGTATTAGAAAAAGCGTTGGAAACTTACCACGGCTGGCACTTGACCCGATATGACCGGCTGGCCGGGCGCGATTCCCATCTGTTGCATCAGTGCATTCTTCAGGGCCAGATGATTGCGTCCATTTATCAATAACTGATCCTTCAGATGCTGTGGTGGATGAAAATATTTGCACGGCGGTTTATCACGATTACAGCGGCCCTGCAAGAAGAGAAAAGAAAAGAAAAGCGATGCGGGAAAAATGTTTAGCAAATTGTTCAACTTCATAAATTGCCCGCAACTGACAGGCAGTGAGTGGGGGGCGGGGTGGCATGGGTTAAGAGCTCCAAAGAGTGGGCAGGGGTTAAACGGCAGCTGGCCATAATTCAGTTTCGATTTGTGTGGCAATTCAGTGAGCCAGGAAGTGCTTTTGTCGCACTAAATAAATTACTCGAAACGAAATGAAACAAATTTATGTTAATGTTTTTCTATTTCTGGCCATGCGGGTGGGTGCCATGTTGATTAACGCAAATTGTTTAGCTTAACCTTAATGTTTGGAATAAATAAGGCACGTCTTTTGTATAAATTTAAAGAGTACATAATTAAGGGACTTTTATAATCCTGAAATGTTTAGAAATTTCTGACAATATTGAGCTTATTTAATCTCTAAAATAATAAAACTAGTTAGATTTCTTTTAGAAATCTCTGTAAACCCTTTGGCTCACTTTAGTTTTTCCAAACTGACGTCATGTGGAGTGCAAACTTTCGTGCCTTTTGCCAGTATAATCTTCGTTAGCTTTGAAGTTGTTATAATTGCAAGGACTCCCTATAATTTCTGTTATCCTTGGCATGACTCATGAGCTCAGAGACTGCTCTGAATAACTCCATGTTCGTGCTGTCAACACATTTTCCCCCAAACAACGCTCACACACAAATCCCGGCCAATTAACTGCATGCAAGGTAAAGCGAGTGCAATTTTCTTGTAGCCCAAAAATCTCTGAATTCCAGTATAATCGTGTATATGGCATAGGACGATATCGAAATTCGTTTTTAATTGCGAAAAAGTAAAAATTTCACTTCATTAGCACGTGTAATTGTGGCGGCGACTCACTCTCATTTTTAAGCCGAAATGTCAACAATAATTATAATGACCGAAGGGATGAAAACGGAGCACGGGCTAATGCCTCCTGATGCATGCAACATGGCATGTGGAAAAGGGATTTCCACACGAAACGAGGGCAGGACCACCGACCGACCAACCGACTGGCTGGCTGGCTGGCTGGCAAACAAATATGCATGTAAATTATATTTAATTCAGAGCAAATGGAGTTAACAAATATTTGCATACGGCGAGCCGAGCAGCGACTCAACTCAACTTAAAAATGAGCGGAAAAACATCGGAAAAATACGAATTTTTATATATGTATATAAAAAGGGTAAATTGGTGTGTGCATAAATTGATTGTTTGTCCTGGCCAAAAGAGGATAGCAGCAGCAATAACAGAGGGCCAGAGACATGCCAACTGGCTTTAGGTTTTCCCTTACTGTTTTTCCCCGCTTTTCCCCTTCTTGTACCCCCTTTTCAGCCTTTTTTTGTGAGTTTTTTTCTTTTATTTCTGCCGCTCCTGCTGATGGCATTTAAAATTTATGACGCCATGAAAGCTGTACAAGATTTATGACGCCCCCCAAACAACTGGCGCTAACTCACAAATAATTGTTGCTGAACAACATTTCAAAGTGTACGTTTATTTGCTTTGTTATGATGCTACAAATATATACACAAATTTGTTAGCATATTGACAAATGTGGGCCAAAAACTGGCAGGAGCAAGTTTTTAATAAACTACAAACTATCGGGGGTAATGTTGCAAAACTACTATAAATTAGGCTAATTAATTGTAGGAAGCCGAGGAATCTACAGCATCATCATCAGCAGCAGCAGCAGCAGCGGCAGCATAAATATTTGGCGAGCCAAAAGCAAAATACTTTGCATTGTTGACTCGCAAATTTTGATCAATAAACAGCACAGAAGTGTATATACATATATTTATTGACGGCAAGCAAATATGTATTTTTCAGCATCCTTCCAAGGCGAAACTTTCAATCAGCAACGCTGGCATCACAGTTTGTGATATTTGTTTGTGCTTATTGGCGCCAGTGGCAGTAATTTAATGCCTCGATTGAGTTTATTTAACAACAGCAACAGCGATTTGAATGGCTGTCACTCCACGAAGGACTCTGTCTGCCAGTCTGGGCTGGGGTCCTGTGTGCTGCACTCTAATTCGCTTTAATGAAATACTAATGCAATTTTTCACTCTCACGCTCACTTGTTGGCACTTGCAACTGGGTTAATTGCCGCCTGATGGCCCTCGAATCAGGTTAGCTAATGGCTAATTGAATTGGAAGCATAAATGTAGTGAGTATGTGAGTGTGTCGAGGGCCATTGAGTGAATGAATGAATCTATAAATCGATTTGGCTTTCTGCTGCATTTTGTGTTTTTTCTCTTATCCTTTCAGCGTCTCCGACAAATGTAAATTGCATTTGCTGGCCACAATCAAATAAGACATTATTCTTACGCTCCAGGAGAGGGGGAGGAGATCTGCAGGACAGACATTATCTGAGAGTGCCAAGCGCCCAGCGCCAAGCGAGCTTTCCACCTCTCGTTTTTCCTGGGGCCATTTTCTTTCTTGTGGCTGGCGCCTGCAGATATGCAACACTTTCTTGCTGCTGCCGCTTGACATTGCCACCGCGCGATTTTCGTCGAGGTCCTTCTTCTTTTTTTTCTCCTCTTTTCCACACGCCACACTAAACATTTTCATGTCATTTCGATTGTAATCTGCATGACTGCCCTGCTCCTTGGGCGTGCAAAAAAAAAGGAGAGCAAAGGAGAGAGAGTGCGAGAGTGGAAAGCGAGTGCGAAAATTGCAAATGGTGTCCACTCACGCACGCAGCGGCGGCGGCGGGGGGGAAAAGCGTAGCATATTTGCATTGCCAACGTTCGCGTCCTGCCACTGAAACTGGAACCCTTTTTAGAGCATTTTCCCTTTTTTTTTGCAACGCTTCTTGTTTCACAGCTTCGGTCTGATGCAGATTATCCGCTTTAAATTGCAATGATTACTTTTTCGCTTTCCTTTTTCCATTTTTTTGTTTTTTTGTGCAATTCCCATGGTTTTCTTTATTTTTCTTGTTTTTTTGGGATGGATATAGCAGTGATGGCATTTCAGAGCCATTTTTCTTCTTTTGCCAGGCCATTCGAAACAATGTCGCTGTCGTCTAGCATTCTGGCATGCCGGGGAAAAAACACAAGGAGAAAAAAAAAAAGAAGGAAAACCTCTGGCAGAAAGGAAGAAAGGGGGAGCCCATTGGCTAAGGAATTTCTCATGTTTTCATGCCAAGTGCAAGTCAGGTCCAGTCATGTATATCGTCGCGTATCGCATTGCCATTTGGTCGACATGCGTCTTGGGATCCTGTCCTGCCAACGCAGCTGCTGCCCATCAACTGGTGGGAGAGTGAGGCAGCTAGGAGGAGCACTCAAGTCCATGTCCTCGTCCTCGTCCTCGTCCAAGTCGTTGGGTATTAAATGTCATTTTGCATTTCGTGACAAGTTGGCTAATCTGACTCGAAAGTTATTTATTTCTTCTTTGTTGAGTGCAAAGGAATTTTTCTTCCAGCTTGCCCTGAGAGCATTTACATGGCATTTTCCCCCGCCACCCATCAGCCAGGACCTTGGTTTGCTCTGGGTTTCTGTTTGCTTGGAACTCCACTTTTTTTCCCCCTTTTAGCTACTTTTCTTCAATTTAGCGGCGATAGGAATCGCCTTTGAATGTTAATAAAACGGATTTTTATGCAAATTTAAAACTGTTTAGTGGTTCGACTTAGCTATGCATTAAAAAAAAAAATGCCATAGAATAGTATAAAATAGACAAAGAGTTGGAATAATGCGAATGAAATATGTTCTGTGTTCTGGCTTTTGTTTGATATGACGGAGAGAAATGAATGCTAGTGATTTTAAAGTATAATTAAAGCTTCGAGATAATCTTTAAATGTGTTTTTAAAGACTCTAAAATGGAGTTAGAAGTCCTTAAATTTTAAAGTTTAACAAACTATCTTTTTAATCTAACAAGAAAAGAAAACTAACTTTGTTTAGGAAGATTGAAGGATATTTAATGAAAAAATAGTTCCAAATTTATTGAATATATTTTTTAACAATATTTTTTGGCTTGTTTTAAATCGATTTTAAGCCACCAAATCTCTCCATATAAGCTTCACCGACTTATTTGTGAACTGTAAAAATATTAAATAAGATTTAAGAAAATTGGTTTTTTGCCACAGTGTCATAAATAGCAGCAGGGCGTTGTTACTGGCGGCAGCAAGCAAGTGAAACTTATGATAAGCCACTTTGGAACACACAAATTGCATGTCCTGCGAACTTTTGCACATCGTCCTGCAGCAGTGCAAACTCCATTTAAGGCTTTACATAAAACATAAGCAGAAAATGTTGCCAAAAATAAAAATAAAAAAAGGAAAAACACCAAGCCCGTCCAGGCATAATTCCCCGACACTCTCCGACTTTTTTTTTAGACCGTTCTTAAGCGAGTCAGTTGCCAACAAATTTAATGCAAACTAACGACACTACAAGCTTTAGCACTTTAGGATCCACACACTCACACACACACACCCAGGACTCAGAGAGAGAGAGAGTTGAAAACTATTTTCGACGCTTAACGGAGAGAGAACTCAATTTGTTTTCACTTGGCCAGCAGAGAACGAACATGGCTCAATAGCACAAACGGCAAATAGAGATAATCAAAAAGCAATTGCAAACAACAACGAGGCCTCAAAATAGCCAGGACGACGAGCACAGGATCTCTGTATGTGTGGACACAGTGAGATATTTATTGTATAAATGCCAGGCAACAAAATAAATTAAAAATGACAATTCACCGTAGGCAGGCAGGCAGGCCAGGGAAATCAAGGCAATTTTCCATGTGCCACACATAGTTTGCAGTTTAATTTTCAATATGGCAAGCGAGCATTGAAAATGAAAATATTTTCCTGAAATGCAAACAAATTGGCAAAAGGCAAATGGTCAATATTTGCCGGCCATAGGAGGACGAGTGCGAGCCAGGGAAAAGTGTTTGCCGGGCTCGGGACAAAACAATGGCCAAAAGCAGAGGTGGGACTCGAAGGGGGGCTTAGATTCGAAAGGGGGGTTTGGGTAGGTGGACGACACACCGACGACCAGCGGTGCATGTTAAGCGATTTGCCTCAGACAAAAGGCAACATAGCCGGTCTCCTATATATATGTATGTGTATCTGCAGTCACTGAACTCCTCCTAAAAGCCAGGGAAAAGTCTGTGTGTGTGTGTGTGGGGATTTTCCTTCTTCTGTTTTTTATATTCCGCATATCTCTGGCTCTGGTGTGTGTGTGTGTGTGTGTGTGCGGAAAACAATGAACGAGCCTCGACTTTCTGTGGCCATGTTTTTTTTCAATCATGCGTTCGTTTCCTCACTCATTCATTCATTCAATGAATGGGGGCCATGCCACCGCCACTGCAGTTGCATACTTTTGGGATTTGCAACAGATTCCCCGCAGGATTCAGCCATCTGCCTGACTTCTATTACAAGGTTTATGCGTTCCCAGAGATATCGGAAAATTAAAGTGACTTCAAATTAATTTAGGAAATAATTTCTACAAATACTTTACTCATTATAATGATTCAAATTTAACTAGGTTTTTATTAAGCAGAATTTATATAAAATAAACTATTACATATCTATTTTAATTCCTTTATTTAATTCGTAATTTTACCGCGTAACCCCTGACCCTTCAAACACTTTGCCCCAGTGCGACATTCTAACTTGGTTGCTTTAATTTTAAACTGACAATTGAGTCTCCCTTTGGGAACATGAACCATTATCCTGGGGAATGACTGCATTCAAGGGATTTGTGTTAATTGAAAAATGTGACCTATAATTTTTCAGCCCAACTGTACTCGGCCAAAGTGGATTTCCTTTATTTTTTGGGAGTGCACTCAGTTAATGGAATTCTGCTAAACGCTGTTGTAACTGTCGTTCTGGCCCAAAAATTGTAGTTGGTTGGTGCCTTGCCTTTTCCAGTTTTTCTTTCTTTCTTTTTTTTTATTTTTCCTGCCGCACTTGAGTTTGGGCCAAATGGCAATTTCTGATTTCAGTAGTGGCTCTATCTCACTGCCGTGTTTTCGTTTCATTTGCTCATTTAACCTGCTCTTCAGCTGTTTCACCTCACCTGGCTCTACCCTCGTTTTTTGCTGCTTATCAGCCTCGAAATTCACTTAATTTAATTAAAGTGCACAACGGGAACGGAGTGAGAGAGACTCACAGAAAAAAAAAGAGCGCCATTCGCGAGGCAAAATGGCCAAAAAAAAAGCAGGGAGAAAGCAGAAGCAGGAGCAGGAGATTTCCACATTATTTTTGCACACAAACACTCTACCCTGGTGCAGTGGCAGTGGTCATTCCGCTCCCATCATCATCATCATCATCATCGCCGTGGACGTCATTGCTTCATTTTCGCCTGCCGGTTACGGAGCTTCGGCTTCGTTGCGCCCCCGAATTAATTTCCGTTTTGCAAACCAATTGAAAATCCAATTTTCAATACACAAACCATATAACGCCATGCTCCCCTGCACCTACTCCTGCTGCTCTTCCCAGCCTGGCATACGTTTAACTAACGTCCCTGTGGCGGACGCACACGTGGAAAAGTTTGCTCACATTTAAAGGGCTTTAAAAAAGTGGCCAAGCGGAGGCCATTGGCCACTACGCCCCAACGGAAAGTAGGCAACACAATATATATATATATATATATATATAGGTTTATATGTATGGGCATTAAACGTAAACCGACTGCAGCCTGCAGGCGGCCGATGTGGTGCCAGGCAGGAGCTCCCCTTTGGCCCGTTTCGGTTTGCATTGCCGTGTTTATTTGTACACAGGCCGAGACACACACACATATGGCCACATAATGCACGCCATGGAGCCTGAACAGGGACTAGCCAGCGACACGGTTGGTGGTGCTTACACTGCCAGAAATAACAGAGTAAATCTCTGCATTTAAAATACAAATTAAATTATATTTTCTACTGAAGACAACTCAATTTTTTCTTTCAGAAATTTCTAAAAATATATTTATTATATTTTCCATAATAAAAAATTTCCCTCACTGCCTGTGTTTGTGTTTGTAGCACATTGATTTTTTCCCTGGCAGCCTTTTTGCCTCCCTACGATTTGACCACATGGCCATGTGCCGCTTTACAAATTGCAAGGCAGACTCCTGGGCACCCAGGGCATAGCGATTCCCGATTAATCTGGGGGCAGGGAAGGAGCTCTTGATCGCCAGCAGTATCTAACCTGGAGGCTTTTGTTTTGAATGGAAGGCTTCCTCCCCCCAGGGAATGGATGGCCTCTTGGGGGCAGTCTTATTGCGCAATTGGGAGCAATTTTTAAAGGTAAAGGTATGGCCAGTTATATTTATTTTACCTTTTGTATTTTCAGTATTGAATTTGCTTCAAAAAAAAACCATTGCAAACTGAATATCAATGAAGAGAGCTTTCCATTTGTTATTTTATTTATAAACTCTTTGTTTTGTTTTTGTACTTTAAAAGCATTTTTAAGTCTAAAAGCCTGCTGCGGTATTTCGGGGCTTTGTTCGCTTGCCACTCCCCTTTTCCGACTTCTTTTTTTTTATGATAGAAATAAATTTTCCACATTCCCAAGCACACATATTATTCCAACACACGAGGCGAGAAGGCCAAGAGCGAGGTTGTGTGTATAATTGAGGATGGGGCCGCACATTGACTTGACTTGACTTCAGACTTCGGGGTGTTATCCTGACTGCGAAATCGACACTCACATAGATACTCGCACGCACACTCATTCGGGCGGAGATTGGCATAAACTGCGGCAACATTTAATGGTGAGCTTCGTTTTTGGCAGACATTGATGACTTTTTAACTGCAGTCATTTGCAAGGCGTCGTCGTTTATACACACACACACAGCTCACACAGCTCACACACTGGCATAGATATGGCAAATGTTTGCCTAGGAACCCGCACACTCACACTCTGGCATTTCGTTGGCGTTTCCGTTTCCTTCAGCTACGTTCGCCATTTTAGCAGAAGGCGGCGACATCAGGAAAATATCGCGTGACGCGGCGATAAAAATAATCACCATAATGTAATATGAAAAGAGGCCAACGAATGAAAGGGGAGGCATGAAGGTGGGTAGGAGTGAAAAGCCCGCTTGTAGCTTGCTTAATCGATTTTCCCTTTTCCGCTGCCCCCCTTTGCCGTTGCAGGCGTGGCCCCATTTAATGCGATTATTTGCGATTTCTTTTCTGTGGACGTCCGCAGTGTCCGCAAATTAACGAGCCCCCATAATAATTTAGTCGCAGGCCGTAATAACAAGCAGCAGAAGTGTGTGCCCCAACAATACAGAGAAAGAAAATGCAGGTCAGTTACATATAAGCTGGATAAATGTCAAATAAGAGGGGGTTTTTAAGGAGCTCCAGCAGGGACAGGGAGAAAATTGAATATTTCTAGGATAAATTACTGATTAAATTAATTTTGATTGAAATTTAAAGGTTTAGCTTTATCTTAAAACTTGTAGAATATAATTTTAATATTTAAATAATACTCTTAAGTTTAAAAGAAACCCAAATTAAAGTTCAAAACAAAATAGAAATCAAACTCCATTAAATCCCCATCACTCCCTTCTTTCAGTGTACGATTTGGGTTCCCTTTTGGCCTCCGGGTCGAGAGTTGGTGGCCCCCAAGGTCGTGACACAGGCAAATTGATTTCGTTTCATGTTGTCGGACATATGTTACCGACTTTTTGGCGCCAACGCCGCCTCCGCCGCCACCATGGCCGCCGCTCGAAGACATTTGCATGATCGTAAAATGAGAAATAAAAACGGGTTGCGGTGGGAGGCGGCCGTTAAGGGGCGTGGTCTTGCCTTGCGGTCAAATGAATGGACGCCGGTGAATAAAAAATTTTATTGCCCATATGTGTTTTGTCCTGAGGCATCGTTTGCAATTATTATGGCATACTTATGGAGGCTGCCAGCCAACTTTTATATTTGTTGTTTTGTTTGTTTGTTTTTTTTTTTGAAGGACTCCCTACCACCCCTGAGCTCTGAGCTTTCTAAACTCCGTCACAATGGAGGAGCACTTGACATTCAATACCGGCACATCCCGAAAGCATTTCAATGCGGCAAAACTAATTGAAAAGGGAAGCTCTGACAACAGACAGAAAGGAGAAAGTTTATGGCAAACACAAACAGAGTGAAGCTGAGCGACATGGGGACACGCTTTTAATAAATCCATCACATAACCCGCATTATTAAAAAGATCCAAGTCCTGACACGAACAAGCAAAGTTTCGCTAACAAACAAACAAGTCTAGCGACAGAGATGGAAAAGGATGTCGAGGAAGAGTACACACACCCAGAGACACACACACGAGCACAAAAAGCGCTTATCAAATTTCCACAAACGATGACAATCACTGTGAAGGAGCAGCGCAGGAGGATGAAGAGCAAAGCCATGAGACCCCCACCAGGACGAAATGATTGGACGTTGTGGTGCTTTGCTTTGCTCTCCTCCGGGCTCCGCTCTCCTCTTGAGTGAATGTAATCGCCAATAAACTGCATAAAGCGCATATGAGCAGGACGGACGGACGGACTGACAATGGGCGAGCGTCCGCAGGACATCGAAAGGATTCAATCAATGCGCAAACAAAAGGCCAGCAGACAAGGAAGACCCAAAGGCACATAAATAATTCAATTGTCAGGACTGCCGGCAAATGCAACATGCGATAATATTACCCACCGAACGAAGGAAAAACTTTGCTGCTAACAAAAATAAACTTTTATTTTTTGCCACTGATGTTGCCATGTAACAACTTTATCGATTTACACAAAATGAGGCTCGTTATTAGTTCGAGTTCGATGAGGGGGGGAGACATGTGTGTGTGTGCGTGTGTTTGAAAGGACATCGAGACAGTTGTCGGTGACAGAAGGCAGAGAAAAGTTCTAGAGGCATTTTCCCTGGCTCCTTTCACCTCAATTAATGTCTCGACTTTTGGCCAGCCGCCTAATCCCAAGTCCTTAGGCCAGGATCTCTATCTGACCTCATCCTTCTTCTGTTTCCCTTACCCCCATTTTTTATTGCCTCTCCCCCCCAACCCCAACCCCCTGGTTTTATGGCCTGCCACACAGCCCCTTCATCATGCGAATCCTTCTCCCTCCCCCTGTTCGATTTTTATGATTTGCCACACACCCGGCTACGTTTCCTTTCGATTTTAAAGGCCGGAGAACATAAGTGAGTGTGCGAGTCCTTCGATCGCTCGCTCGGGCAATTTTTTATTGTTAGAAAATTGTTTTCTCCGCACAACGTTACGTTACGCAAGGAGGAAAAGTGAAAAAAAAGAATTGATTTCTTGTCTTTATGGCATTGTCCCTTTGCCAGTCCTGCTGGATGCTGGATGCTGTTGGCAAATTTAATATGTTATCCTTCGATGTGTTGTTGTTGTTTGTTTGAAAAATATTGAATTTTTCGCAAAATAAAAAGGATAAAGGATAACATCTTTTGCCGTGTTTGCGGAAACCGAAGCAAACCAAAGGGGGGAGCCCAGCAAGTGGAAAATTGTCCCTTCTTTTCCATTTTTTTTTTTGTTCAACACCACCCCTTACCGGCCCTTCAAAGTCCTTGCTTGTCCGTTTTGTGGTTAACTTGTTTCGGTTTCCTTTCCTTTTGATTGTCTAACATGTGTTTCTAGCTAACAATATATACACCCCACTATATATATATATAAAATATATAGAAATGGGAGACTCTTACTAGCAGAAGATATTTGATTTTAGAAATTGAATTGCATTTAATTTTCTGCTGCTGCTGCCTTGAGAATTTCTTTGCTGTGTGACAGCTTATTGGCTTGCCATATTTTCTATCGATATTTTTCTTTCAGGTGTCGAATAAATTATGAAATAACTTTCAGCTCGACTGAACTGAATTCCTTTTTCGAACAAATTTATTATAAAGTTGGCTTCTTTGTTTACTTGCCGCTACCATTCAAGTCCAATTTCTGTTGACCACAAAGAGAACTCACCTGTAATGAAAATGAAGAATTTTTGTGATTTTTAGACAAATATTATTGTTTGAGTGAAATTTATTGTGTGGCAGAAGCCTTTAATTGGCATTTAATTGAAGGAAGCTAAAAGCTTAAAATTAGACAGCAATTTGATAGCATTTTTCTCTGACTTTTCAAGGGATTTCCTGTGAACTTTAAGTCTGCGTTTGTATTTATATTTTGCATTTTATTTTATTTTCATTTAAACTGCTGCAGTTTTCTTTGTGGGGGGTGAAAAATCCAACTGTTGAGTCTAACTGAAAAATATTATGAATATTTTGCGGCGCACATTCTGTAGTGTTTTATTTTGCTATTATTTTTTGCATGCCTCGTTTTTTTCATCCCAATTTTTTTGTTCATCAACAAAGCATTAGCGCTTGCCCGCTTAGGGACTTTCACAATGCAGTTTTTTGTTTACATTTTGAATGTGAATTTTCGGAGAGTGTGTGGGTGTGTGTGTGTAGGCGTGTCAGGCCCCCAAAGGGCAACAAACAACACACACAAAAAGAAAGCAAAGACTGAACGAACAAACAGACGGGGCAAATGATGAGCAGCGGTGGGCAGGCAAACAAATGAGAAAAAATTTCAATTCTAACAGAGAGAAAAAATCGTTAAAAAATATATATATATACAAATATATAAACAGAGTGGGGGAAAAAATACATAAAAAATAATATCATGAATGCAATGACTTTTAATGTACAGTTATTGCGCAGCTGTCTGATGTCCCAGACCCCCTTCTACTTGCAAATATTACTCATACGTATATATATTTTAATATTGCATACTTTCTGGCGTTGTTGCTTACATGACGCTGCTGCTGCTGCTGCAAGGAGAGCATAAAATAAGCTGCAAGTGTGCGAGTGTTCACTGCACCGTATATCCTTTTTGGCAAGCTTCATTGCCACTTTTGGCCATCCCCCCAACCCGACTGTCAGACAGAGTGAGACAGTCGGGCGGGCGCCTGCCGCACATACTAATAAGGCTAAGTGGCAATGGTAAACACGCATACAGAGAAAGGGGAAAGTCCTGCTGGGGCGACAAATGTCTGTTTGGGACTCTGCGGAACCACAAAGCGAAAATTTTATGACTGTTGAATGACCTCATAAGCATGTGTGTTTATTTTTGCAGCATTCGGTAGCGTTTTGAACCCGCTTTAAATGCCAAACAAATTGTAATTGCTGGGGACTATCACCAACCGCATTCCGACATTAGTTGGAAATATTATTTTTAAACAAATAAAACCTAAACATTGCAAAATATTTATTTAAAGTCATTTATATTAGGAATTGTTGTGCTTTTGATATGCATAAATCATTAACTTGCTATATTAGTTTCACTTTTTATGTGTATTTTTATACATTTAAATTATAAATAATATCATAAACCACTATAAACTTTTATATTTAAGCCAAGTTTTCAAAGGAAACTATAGTTTAATGCATTTTAATCACAATTTCCTTTCAATTTCTTGGGAACTATAATTTCCTCTTCTCCTAACACAACTTTAAATAATTTTAAATATAATTTCCCTCCCTTCACAAACATTTCTACATCATTAGTATTATTCTCCATCATTTTTATTATCCTTGAAATAATATTTCCACTTCCATCAATGTCGGCTAGAAAGTGCCAAAGTTGGCATTGTCATTTTGGCTATTTATAGGCAACTGTCATATTGCAAATTGATGCCCTGCACTCGAACCATTAGCCTCGAGTCCCCATCCGACCCTCTCACCCCTCCTCTACCCTAACATCCTGCTGCAGCAGCCATTTCTTTTATAATTCTTTCGTTAAGGGAAAAATTGCAAGGAACTCGCAAGAAGAGTTTGTCTCTCGTTCGCTCCTTTGGCCAAGATGCGGCGGCTGCCTTGTCAAGCCATAAAATGTTATCACAAAAAGTATTTTCCAAGTCAGCGCACACACAAAAGCAGCTGAAGAGGGGGTATGTGCGTGTGTGTGTGAACGACAGACAGACAAACTTCAAAGCAAAAGTTGTTGGCAAACCCACTCACCCACACACACGGCACACACACACATGTGCAGGCAGTGAAAGTTACAAATAGAGTTGCCATAAAATTTCATATGCTTATCACGTGCGTTGCCCTTGTAACCCCCACAAAAACCTCTCAAAAACGAACCAGAAAACCCCTTTGGAAAACCCCCCATCAGAAAACCCCCTTTAACGGTTCACTATCCCCTCCGACAGATGGCGCCAAATTGCGCTTGCATCGCTGACATCGCCTTCACACGTCACAAACGCGCGCGTATCCTGTGTGCGTTTTTTGGAGCCAACTGTACCGCATTGAAGCGAAAATATTTTCGCTATTTTAAGCTGACAACGCTGCGTTCCTGCGGCTCTCGCTCTATGACTATTTTATTGTCATATTTATCTACAATCAAGCGGCACACACACCCGCGTTCACTGCACTCCACTTGGCCATACGAAAACAAAGCATTGCGATTTTTGGTACTTTCTGTATATATTTTTTTCTGGCTAAGAATGCGTTTTCCAGCAGCCCGAGCTATATGTCAGGAAATTGGCTTTTCTATTTCTATTTTTTTCACTCCCCATTTTCCCTTTGACATTTCACGCTTCGAGTGGAGAGACCCATTGTTTAGAGCTGACATATTGAAGAGAGATAGGGAGGGCCACCGGCAGGACGATAAGAGTGGCATATATACAATACAATTTTTATGCCATAACTGGCAGGCTCTAGTTCCCAGTTTCGTAGCCAAAAAACTACTATAAAAAGCAGTTAAAACTCAATTAAAATTACAGGCAAAACAAGCACCGATAAGGTGCAGGAAAATAAACCAAATTAATGGTGACATTTTTGTTGGCATTGAATGGACGCCCACACACAGCTGGCAGCGTTCTCCATGTCCCATATTTTTGTGAGCCAAAAAACAAAGCAGAGCTGAAAAAAGTTAACCAGTCGTGCTCAACACATGTGACCCAGATAATCTTATTATGAACTCATTTCGAGCGCATTTTTGGCACAGAAAACACCATCAAATTAGATTCAATGAGGGCGGCCTCCGTTTTCCAATAAATTGTGGCATATTATGCGGCCAAAGATTAAATTCGATTCTTATGTAAATATAACCGACCGGGGCAACAGGAGGCTGCAGTTAAAGGTGTGCCTTTCCTTTTTCTTTTTTATCCATCCAATCCAGGTGCCAGCTTCCAGACAAGCTAACCGAGAGCCCGGCAGCTGTGAACTGACCCTCTAATCTGCATAATTTGCACAGAATCAGGAGCAGGCCAGGGGGAACCGAAGGGAAGGACGAAGCAAAGGTGAGGTCCCTGCGGCATTATAAATAGTCAAAGATATTTATTTGTAATGAGGACCAGGGGTTGCCCACCAACAAGGAGATGCTGTCTCCACGGGGTAGTTTACTACGACTTGGACTTCGAACTTCAGACTCGGACTCTGACTCTGACTCTGTTTCGGTCCCCGGAACGAGAGTTTTTGTTCGATTAGAGAAACAACATCTGCTCTATGGGCAAAGTTCTCGGCCTAACGATGACCGGTAGGCACCAAGGACCGACCACTGAGTTATGCCAACGATAGACCTTTTTCCCTCTCAAAAAGTTGATTAAAAACTGCAGGCGGTGGCCGAATGAGTCGATGGACGGTTTATGGTCAATTATGCCAAGTTTTGAGTCCCGCTTTGTGGCCAAAAACAACATTCAAACCGCAAATGATAGTTCATTTGCTCAATCAATATCTGGTCGGTCTAAGGGCCATCATTTGCCACATCCAACCAATTGAATTTATTACCAAAGGCAAGACAATTTATTATTAAATAAGCATGACAAATGAATGAAGGCGGCCCTTAGGACACTGGGCCAAAACGGTGGTGATTTATGAGTAAAAAATTAATGAAGTCATGGTTATAGTTTAATCATTGTTTCTTGGCACATTCTTGGGTTGTGAAAGCTACAGCCTATATAAAACCAAACCTTGGGAAATTCCCATGAAAAACCCTGCCCTTTTCCTAGACTCACCACTTAACGTTTACGGGTAATCGATCCATTTATCGCTGAGGCTCTCAAATATTTATCGATTCTGAAGAAAAACACATCATAAGTTTTCCCAAAATCCTCTTATCCAGCTTGTTTATCCCAGCTCAGCATATATCACAATATTTTCCGCAAATTTCTCTCCCCCCGTTGGGTCACCTACCCCAATCCAAGGTCAAATTTTCCAGCCTTCCTCATAGTCGCTTTCCCACCCACCTCTCGCCCAAGGTCCTTTGTTGTTGGCTAGCCACAGGAGCTCAGTCATGTGTAAGTCAAATGAATTTGTCATGAGGTTTTTCCCCACTGCTGATGTTATTGCTGCTGCTTAGGAAACCGAAAAAGTGACAGCCCATCCAGGCAACACACACACAGGCGAGCACAGGAGGAAAATTGGTATAAGAAAGGTGAAATATATTTTAGTTTTTATAAAATTACAAATTTAGACAATATTAAAGTATAACTAACACACTTAGGAAGTCATAAAATAAAGAGAAATAAATCCTTAAAGTCAAAAATAATTTGTATTTCCTCATTTTTTTAATATCATCTCCAAGGCTATTCCCAAAATTTTCTCTCTCTGATTTAGCCACATGGAAGGATATACAGAAAGCCACTTGGCAGTTGGGTTCGACATTGGGGCATTTATAAATATAATGCCAATAAATACGCAGGGAACGGTGAAAATCTATCGATTGCCCACCTTCTTCTCAATTCAAAAGAGTTTGCTTCTAGCTTGTGTCACCGACAGACCGCCCAAAGCTTGATTGGCAAATGCCGCAACGGGGGGTGTCCTGATAAACCCCCCTATATCCTCCTCATCCTCCTGCATGTATACAATGTGTGCGCCAGACTGACGACGCCAGAGGGAAAAATCAGTAGTGTGTGTGTGTGTGGGGGGGAAAAACCTGACAGGTGTTTGCCCTGGGCCTTCGGCTTTTGCCCGACTTCCGTCTGACATTTTTAAGTGGCCTCAAAATACATTCCGAAAGCGCTTAATTATGCACACGGCCCAATGTCCGAAAATCTGCAGGAAGCAATTACGTGGGCGGACCTGAAATCGGATAGTCCTGCATCGATGCGGTGGTGAGTGTGTGACTCATGCTTCGTCCTCTCTGTGGTGTTGATGATGTCAGCTTAGCACAACCCCCAGAGGTTTTTTTTTTTTGGAAGGAAAACTAATACCCAGCAAGAAACCGAAACCGAATACGAAACCAAATCCGAAGTCAAGCGTACAAATCAAAGCCAAGAATAAGAAGTTTTGCATTGGCGAAGGCTGAATCCTTCCAACTAGGATAAGGCAGTGCTTTCTAGGGAAAGAGTAAAGCCAGAAAGAAGGGTTGCCAGGACTCTTTCTCTTTGAGTGATGTCTGTGAGTGAGAAAAGGCTCTTGAGTGGGAATTAAAAGAACAAACGAGGGTTGAGAGAGTAATGAGGTGGCGGGACTTTGTTGATTTGATCCAATTAGCAAGTGACATAAAAAGGGAGAAAAAGGAAGTCCAATTGAAGACAAATAAGGAAGTCCTTGAATAATAAATTTCACATTTTTTTTTTTATACCCAAGAAAATCAGGGAAAAAAGGAAAATTAAAAACATATTTCAACCTTTAATCTTAAGCAATTTTAATGCGCCTTAAGAAAATCGTATATGGCGAGGGGAAAACTCCATTAGAACGATCCGCAATCTCATTAGGAGTTGCTACTTTTTGGCGCTACTTTTCCGGCTCTATTACCCATGGAAACCGCCGACACACGCACACGAACACACATTCAAGTTTAATTAACAAGAACGGAAAAGTTTTGTGCAACAAATCCCAAGTTTATCTGCCTCACGATTGACAACATTTTCGGGGGAATAAAGCGGAGACAACGAGACGACCAAACCAGACCAGGACCAAGCGCCAGGCCAGGACGAAGGCGATAAGGTGGAGAAGGTGAGGGAAAACTTTTACATTATTAAACTGGAACTGGTTTGAAATGTTGACAGCAATTTGACAGGGCCAAAAGCCTGGCCCATCGACAACAGAAACATTTACACGGGCGCCCAATTCGAAATGAAACAATAATAACAATAATAGTAAAAAAGACACAAAACCCCCAATGGGGTTGGGGGCGAGAGGTGGTGAAAATTCCATGACGACGTCAAGGACCTACTCCTCAAGGGTTGTGTGTGTGTGTCCTGCAGCAAAATAAATAAATAAAATAAAAAGGGATCGCGGGGAATGTAAAACAAATTTGTTTATTGTTGACACTCGAATTGGGAAACGGGATAAGGATAAAGGACGATGACACCTCAACCTTTCACCGCCACGGGCTAAGAGTTCTCCTCTGCCCATTGTTCGGCGAGAGAGACAGGGAAAAAAAAGGGTTCCGAGGACTTGTTTGAGCTATCCTGTTATGGGACACCTTCCCGAGGTGATTTATGAGCGTGTGCCTCGCCTCCTTTGTACATCATCATATCCTCTTAGCATGCTAATTGCGGCCATTCTCCGCTCACGGGACACAGAGGACACGGGACACGTCTTCATATATAGCACCCTGATATCCTACCAACAAAAAAAATGTTTAAGAACCCGAAACCGTATCCGAATCCGAGGCCCAGTTACGTGTGGAACGTGCCGCATAATTCGGGTTTGCCTTTCACTCCGCCTTATTGAATTGCCGCTTCCCATTTGGGACACTTTTGTCGAGTGCCCCCCACTCCCTGCCCCGTTCTGCAATCTCTTTTGGTTTGCCTCCTTGGCATTCATGCGGGTAATTTATGTAAATTTATTGTTCCTTTATCTGTTCTTTTTCAGGCATTTCTTTTGGCGAGCACGAGTACTTTTGGTGTCTCCCCGGCGCGTGTTTGCTGTCAAAATATTGGACAACCGATGGGATCGGGGGGAAAGCGAAAAGCGAGCTTAATCAATTAATAATGAGAATGCAGATGTTTGGTTCAGCTCCTTCTGCTACCATTTCAAGTTTATTTTTGTGGCCAATGGAACGCAATGAATAAGAAATCGCTTTTACGCTGTTGAATATTCTCAAATTTAACTGAGGTTGAGTTGGTTTCTGGCGGGAAATGAGGAGCTTTAAATGATTCTGCTCCTTGAAATTATTAAAAAACTCCAGAGTTCTTGGGAAAAACTAAGTAGCTTAAGCTTTTTTGCTGCTAAATTGGTTGAAATAATACAAAATTTAAGCTTTCTTTGGCATGTAGGAGAACTACAACTCTCTCTACTTTAAATATTCAATTATATTCCCTATTTTTTTAAACAATTTTAAAGCTTATAAATATTATAAACTCTCCCTTAGTCCCTTACATTCCAACACTATTTCCATCTCTCATTTCCATAGTTCCCTCAGCTCGCTTAACCCTCTGCAATTGCAATTCCCTCAACATTTATTGATCCCTTTTCCATCTTAACCCTCTAACGTCCGCTTACCCCAAAACGAATTTGTATTTATTAATAATGTTTTTGGTGTGTAGAAGTGTTGCTGTTGGTGGCAGAGGGTGGGTGGGCTCCAGTGAATTCGACATTTGGTTTTATTGTTTCATGCAAAGACATTTGCTCAGGCATATCAGCAACAAGAACAACCCCTCGCTGGCCAGAACTAAACCGAACAAACTCAATTACGTAATAAAAATTTATGAATGTCCCCCCACCAACGGACATTAAAATTGTTGTTGTTTGCTCTGTGTTGCGAATGCTATTGATTTTGCCAGGACATATACACAGTGTGAGTATCTGTCTCTCCCTCTCGGTTTAAGCCCGAATATTGATGAACAGGAGCAGGAGTCCGGGAGTAGATCAGGCCAAATCCCATATCATTAATACTTGTTGTAAGGGAATGAAGGAGACCAGCAGCAGCATTGACCCCCATTTGGGAGCAGAGTGTGTGTTCTTGGGTAATTCATCTCAATAAAATGCGAGAAATCCACACACATAGAGCCAAAGAAAGCAGAAAAAACTATAAAATGTCGCCAGGAAGCGAATAAACAACTACGTTTCGATGGAGGGGTCCTCGTGACCAGCGCGTGTCCCATTTCGGAATTTATTAAGGATTCATCCCGGGGTGGCTTCCGACTCCTAGTTTCCGATTCCTCAACAGGGCCATAGAGCAAATGGTCACTCAACGCCAGCTGCTAATTGTGAGTGTTTGCGGAACGTGTGAACGACTTTCGTTTGACCTTCCTGCCAGTTATCAACGCCCCGAAAAATCAAACAAGCCCCGCACTATATACTACCGAAAATTCTTAAAATAAAAATCTAAACAAGTTTCCAGAGCCTGGGAAAATAATAGAAAAGTGCTTCCTGCTGCTGAGATGGACAACCCTTGAGATACACAGATACCAAAAACTGGACCCGAAGCCGGCTCAATATATTTATAAGCACATTATAATGCATTGTTGTTCACCATGCGGCGAGTGTCCTTTGTCACATGCACAGCTCAGCATATTAATGATTTCTATTCCAGCCCGAAAATAACCAGCTTCCCAAGGAGTTTAGTTTTCCCTCAAAAAATCAAGGACAAGAAGATGAAGTTCGCAACCCTTTCGGCACATAAATTAATTTTCTTGTTCGTTGAATCTCGGCTTTTCTTGCGGAAAGGTCCGTTAATGATGATCAGCATAAATAGTTTTGGTCAGAGGTTCCAGTAGCAGCAGCTCATGATTTGGGGAATTTTTATTATGTATGCAAATGATTATGCGAAATTCCGGTTAGCCGACAAACAAAACATTTTACGAGCATGTTTGTGAGTGTGTGTAGCTCCTGCTGCTGCTGCTGCTGACACAAAGGCCCCTGAAATGTTTTCCCCATAATTGAAAATTACGAAATGTTTGCTCGACCAAAGGACAGACTCACACTCCTTAAGCCTCCTTGGGTTTCAAGCATCTCGAATTATGTGTTCGTATTTATTAAATTAAATTACTCACAGAGGCAGGAGGCATTTTTGGGGGCGGTGAAGAGTGAAAGAGAAACAAGTAATTTACCTGGAACGAGAAAAAGGGATAAATAGTTGGGGTTAGTTTGTGGCTAAGATTATGTTTCAAAGTAATTTAACTATATTAAAGCCCACACTTAAAGGAATCTCAATAATGTCCTTTGCCTTCATAGGGAGCCCTATAGAATCTCAAATTCCCTATTTACTGACTTGATTTAGCCCAGCATTTCCGTTTTCAACACGTTTCCTGACCATTTTCCCTCCCTCTTACAGCCAATTGCACTTAGAGGCCACCAGCAGCAGCACTTTAAATTAAGTCAAATGCCAAACAATGACGAGCGCCTAAAAGTCTGCAAACAAAGACCGAACGAATACCCTCTCCCATACGTTTCAGCACGGTCCATTAAATTTAGACGAGCGACCAGCGGCCAACATCCGCCAGATACAAGATACATTTCGACTCACGCTTCTGCTTCAAGGTCATTAAACAAAATGCTGGCATATATATACATATATACTGCGGCGGATTGGGCAATTTTTAGCACTTTTCGCTGGCTAAAATCCAAGCAAACCGCAAAAAGTCACGTAGCCCGAGATATTCTTTCAGGGGTTCGAGGATACGACAAGGATGCCTAACAAGTCAACACAAAAACACGCTCAAGTGCGAAAAAATGAAAATGAAGCGATGTAGTCCGGTGTAGGGGAGAAGCTAAGGGATAGCAAGTGATAGAAGAAGGCTGAAGGATGCACAGGAGATAATTTTAGTGAAGGATAAATAATAAATAAAGGATTCTAATTTATTTTATTAAGTAATCCTAGCTTAAAATTACTTGAAAAGCTTATTGAATCTAAGAATGTTTCGAAATCCTTTTGAGATCCTATGAAAAAGAGGCCTTAAACATTTTAAAGCTGAAATCAGACTAAATTAGTGTGCAGTTTTATTAATTTGCAAGATTTTGTAAAAGAAGTAAAGTTCTTTGTTTATATTATAAGATTAAAAGGACTTTTTTCTTGCCGTGTGGGAAAGCGACTTAAGTGAAACCCTTAAAGTGCGACGGCGACGCTTTAAGTGTCGCCGCATGTGTGTCAGAGAGGGAGGGACCTGGTGGTGGTGGTGGGGTAGGTTTCTCTGTTTCTCCAGTTCTCAGTCATGAGGGTAACTAACGATAGGTCCCATATGGTAGGGGTACTCAACACTACCGAAGGATAACACACACAGAGAGGGAGAGAGATGGACAGCTAGCGGAAGGGAGATAGCAATGAAATCTTAATGCCTTAATGGGCCACACAATCTAATTTACTTTTGTTTGCCCCCCTCTATCTCTTTCTTTCTCTCTTTCTGTCTCTTTCTCTTCTATTCCCTATATCCTTCTCTCAGTTACTACTACTGTTTTGGCTTCTCGTTTTGTGTTGTATTTTACTATAAATGATTTTTTTCGCTTTTGGGGTTTTCTGCCATTGCTAATGCCTTTAGCTTTGCTTTGCTTCTGTTGTTCTCTTTGGTTCGCCTCCTCCTCCTGGCTTTCCCTCCTCTCATTTTCCTCCCCCTCCCTCTTATTGTTGCTTCGTAATCCTATTAACAATGGCGATGTCGTCGTCATCACTGCGTAAGTATATATCCAAACATACCTACCTACATACCATATGTACATATCAATATACGTATACGTTATGCGTCGCCATTTTTCATATGTTTCTTGTACGCTTCTTTTTGTTTTTCCTATTTTTTATTGTTCTTGTATATCCCTATTGATTTCTATGGCATTTTTCTATGCCTTCTTGGTTTTGGCTAATTAGATTTAAAGTCCATTGAACCAGGTTGGCATACTAGAAAATATGGCTTCGTCTTGAAAGTAACACGCTGGGTTTGAAATCGATTATAATGCTTGAGAAGTGAGTAATAATGGAAGCCATATGTGAAAAGGTTTTGTGAAAATTAAAACTGGGATAGGAAATATGTGAAATCTTATATTTTTAATAAAGATTTCATGGATTGTGTATCTTAATCTTAGTCTGGGTAATAATTTTTGCACTTTATATAATTGTAGAAAATGAATAGAAAAGAAATTACGAACAGAGATTTGATCCTGTTAATTTTAGGTCTATAACCAGTTGAAATTGATATATTTAAAATACTTTTAAAATGGTTTTATGAGTCATAATGTTTCTTTCTTGATTCTGCTTTATATTAATCACGATATATAAACCAAATTTCAATTGATATTTAATTTTTAAACGATAAAATATTACTTGAAAAGATATAGCTCCCTTTTTTTTACAATTTGTCTGCTATAAGTAAACCCTTCTACTTGAGATTTCTATTTCCTAACCGATTTCTTTCCCCCCTGGGCCCAGGTCAAATGCGACGCCGTCTGGTGCTGTGCATTATACTAAAAATTTCCTACAACATTCTTGCCGAGCACAAAGACAGCTTAATCCCAGCTCACTATAAATCAAACGCTCTCTCACACACACATGCTCATACGCTCAGGAAAACGTAGTAAGCTTCCAGGCGCATATCAAGTTGAGTTTTAAATATTGTAACATTTTTTTACTCGCATTTTTTTGCGGATCTCCATCTCCTAGTGGCTGTGCTGTGTGAAGCTAAAAATTCCCTGAAGCTTAACAAGTTTAAGTTGGTTGCACAGAGCTCCTAAAAAAAGAGCAAGGATATAGCCAGCTGGCAGTAGAGAGGGACGAGTGTTAGACGCACTTTAGTTTCTCTCCTATGCAAAATAGTTTTAAATTACACACCCAGAGAAATTCTAATTTAATTTAAATTCTCGCTTGCCAGACGCCAAAGGATACCCCGCAGGCAGTCTGTATCCTGGCTTAAAGGAGTCCTTGGAGCTCCCCGGCTCCTCAAGTTGTTTTGACATTTATTTATATTTCATGCAAATTAACTGCAGCAATAAATTGACAGTGCACACTTTTTGGCCAGGCCTGACAGATGCAGCAATACAGGTGGGTGGAGGAAAACCCTTTCCCAAGGATTTTTGACAGGCGCGCGAGCGACATTTTCCGCTTGCTTACCGCCTCAACTTTTTGCAGACAGAACTTTCCACCTGCAGCAGCCGCGGCAGGGGCAGTCTTGAAGTCTCTCAGCGTCTCGGCAGATTCGGATTTTCCCGGAGCTGCAACATGTCAAAATTTGCGACAGCCGCGAGTTAGCTGAAAACTGAGACACAGAGTTTTCCGCAGTCTTCTCCAGTTTTCCCCCATTTGCTTTACTTTTTTGTGTTGCCTGCCTGATATGTGTTCTGGAATTTTTGGGAAAACTTTCGACGTTGGGTTGAGTATTAAAATTAAATTAAAACTGAGGGCTTAACCTGAACGCAAGCTGAGAAGGTAGACTGGGAAAAGTTGAATGAAATTAGATAGCTAAGATTGATGAAGTTATTTTGGGAAGAATGAGTGGGAAATTCACTTCAGGGTTGTGTCATTAGAATTTAATTAGGACTCAGATATATTTTTGGGGGAATTTCTATCTCTTTTAGTGTTTTGCTTAAATTATTTAAAGGAAAAACATGAAATTTAATGAAAATGAATGATGTTTTGATTTTCTAAATTCAACTATTTATTTTATTGCTTTAAATTTAATAAATAATCTAGAAACCTTATATATTATTTCTATGACTTCATTTCAAATACTCCTTGACTTCTCTTTGCTTCTGTCTAAAATTGACTTTTCGCTTCAGGCGAAACCCATTTAATTGGCCGTCGGTGTGCATTTTTTATTTGCTCCCATCATTCAGATATATAGCATGCCACATATACATATATACATACATATAGTGCACATGTGTAAGCTGCCACTACTTCCCATATAGCAACATAATGATGCGACTTTTGCACTCAAGTTGCCGCACTTTGCATGCCGAAGACATCGCAAATTTGTCGCAACTGCGAATCGCATCCTCGAGATGCCTTGTGGCCCCTCTCCATGCCCCACTCTCCCCTCCCCCATCCATTTCTGACGCTCTATGGACGTCTCTGTCCCGGTGATGCTGCTGCTGCATTCCTTCTGCCTTGACACGCTTGACAAATTCGCATGCAATTATTTATAGAGAAGTGCCAGCCAGGGCGACGGAGACGAAGACAACTTGAGTTGACTCGACTTGACTCTCGCCTGTCCCCATGAATGAATGAATGAGTGCGCGAATGAGGGTGTGAATGAGAGGCAAGATGGGTGGGGGCCAGAGTGACGTCACTCGCTCCACTTTTTGGGCAATTTAATTATGCAATTTGAAAGCAAAGAAAACAGATTTCGATGCTGCCCCTCTGCTCATAATTTCTGTTTCGATTTATGTGCCAAGTGTCAGGCTGTCATTGCGAATAGCAGAAGTGCAGGGCTTCTCTATGTCTCTTTCACGTTGTTTCTCGTTGGCCATAATAAATATTTATGCTAAATTTATTTGCATCTGCTTTTAGCTTTTGACATTTTTGGCAAACATTTCAGCCGCTTGTTGGCAATTAGTGTCAGGCAGTAGCGTACCTTCAAGCTAACTCGCTAACCGCTGTTTAATTAAAAAACTTTCCGGCATTTGTTTAATTTTCATAATTTACAATGCGGCTACTGCGAGCACAAAAAAAAAAAAAAAAAAAAAAGATGAAGGAAGCGTAGATAAAAATGCCGTAGCCAGTTAAGCGAAAAGTTCCTGGTTTTATCTCTCGACGTCTCCGGCTCTTGGCTAATTAAACGACGCAACAAGTTAATTAGCAAGGACAAAGGCATGACTTTGGTCAGTGCATAAAAAAGTGGCTAGTGAGCGAGTCAAAGGAAGGGAGTCCCGTCCGCCACTCCCAAAGCTCATCATTTCAATAATACAACTTTTTTCTTTCTTTTTTTTTTAATATCACTCCAGTAGCCCGAGTTATAAAAGTTATTAAAACGGCTAACAAAAGAGGCAGGCGGCGGCACTGAGAGAAAAGGAGCTTACAATGAAATTTATTTAAAGTGACAGCATAAAAAAGATTTTTTTAAATAATTTTATTTATAAAAACTCATCTAAATGTTCGTAGAATTTTTTATACATTTTTAAATACTAAAATGAAGTATCTTAAAGATACTTTTCCATCTGTGTACTTTTTTAAAAAGCCGCCTGACAACAGCAGCTGCAGTCTGAAATATGGCCATGATTAGTAGGGATCAGGAGTAGGTAGAAAAAGGACCTAAGCCACGTGCATTGGCCTAAATTGGTGCTTTATGGATTGACTAGCTTTTTTTCCAGCCTTTTCCCCCTTATTTTCCGTTGCTTTTTCCCCTCTTTTAGCCAGACAGCAATCGTTCACCTGTACTCATTTCCCTTTTGCCGTGTTTAGCACAGCTTAGCCATCTTCATTAGCCGTAGAGACACAATCAACAAAATGCACAGAAAAGGCTGGGAATTCTCCTTTTTTTCCGCTTGAGACCAGCTAACCATGAAGACTCATATGGTGGTTATATCCTCAGATCCTTGCCTTGCATTCGCTGACATTTTCTACCCAAAAAACTGGCAGAGAGAGAGCGAGAAAGAACACAAAGAAAATGGTAAAAAAAGAACTAAAACTAAACCCCTTTTTGGACGGTTTCGTAATTAACTAAAATGCCAAGTGTAGGTCACACATGCAGAGGGACGGAGGGGGGGAGGTTAAAAAGGACTTGCCGAGGTTACATAAATAGCCAAATGCAGACAGACAGGATTTCGTTTTAAGCGCTCTTTAGTTGGCCTTTGTTGAAGATTTTATTTTAATTTAATTTAATTTAATTTCGCCTATAACGAATCCAAGTGCCATGTGCCGTGTGCCCTCAAACCCAGCTGGTCAGTGTAATGCATTTACTTGCACTCAACAACATAGCATTGCACTAAACGTGAAAGCGGAGCTAGAGGCCAGGACGAAACGGAACGCAAAAAAAAAATGGGAGAGAAACTTTCGACGTGTGTCCACCATCGCTTAACCCTCGGGCTTATTACGTTTTTCAATTAGCAAAATTAAACTCTCTCCCTTAGTGTCCTGTATATCCTGTATACTGTCTCTCTTCTGGCGGAAAGCCCTCGCTCGAGATAGGACTGCCAAATTGTGGGCGGTACTGGCCCATAAAAAGGATTCTCTATGGTTGAGTGTGTGTGTGTAGTGGCAAGGACTGGAGAAAATCAACAGCAGAATCAACAAAACAAATTGCAAAGAGGGCAATACGTGCAAGTGGTCTGCAATAGGGGCAACATATGTTGTCGATATCGATATTTGTTTTAAAGGAAAAGAGAATCCTAAAATGAAATATTATTAAAAAATATAAGAATCAACTAGGTAAGCCTAACTTTAATTTAAATATTATTTACTAAAGTAAACTCTTATTAAATTATGAGGATTATTGTTATACATTTTTATCCTTTCAGAAAAGTACTTAAAGTAAAGTAGTTCCAAGCCCATTTCCCTGTATCAAAGATTCCTTTTCCCAGCTCCTTCCATCAATATTCCTTGTGGCATTCATAATTTCCTGCCATCAACCCTTTGATTCTTTGCCAGCCATCATTTACCAAATGAAATTCATCCTAATTCAAACTCTGACCCCAAAATTTGATCTAGAAATATGCGAACAGCCATGGCCATGTTTGCCATTGCTTTTTATTAATTTGCTTAACACTGCCAAATGGGTTTCCCTTCAAAAAAAAATGCCCAGGGGCAGCGACAAATGCTTTTTCCGTCTGGTTCGTAGACAAGAACCCAAACAAAGCTGGGGGCGGAAAAAAAAAAGAGAAAACCACCAAAACCTCGACGAAACCGAAACCCAAACTCAGCTTTCGTACACCAATCCCAATCCCAAACTCAACTCAAATCCTAAACGACTGCAAAATATATATTTTTTCCGGGTTTTCTCTACTTTTCCACCCATTTTTTTTTGTAAATATTTTCACCCCCCTTTTTTTTTGGGGGGGGGGGGGGGAGTAATGTTGGGGGTGTGGGCAAACTCTCAGTTTTCAAGTTTTGTGGCAGTTTTGCGTGTTTGCTTATAATTTTGTTTGAGTTGCAGTGCCACGCCTGCCGCCCCTTTGGTTTTGGAAAAATAAAAAAAGAAGAAAAAAAAGGAAGTTTGGAGGGCACAAAGCAAATTTGTAATTACTTTTTCATGCTGCAATTAAAAATGGCGTAAATAGCTCGAAGCTAGAGAACGGAATAGATAGATAAACACTCAACCAAAGTTCGCTGCAGTTTTTATTTCATTCAACAGAATCTTTAAGATATACATTTATTTGTGGCGATTCATATTTAAACTATTTTTGTGTCTCCATCACAACGGCATAACTATTGATTTTTACATTAAACCCTGGCTGGCAGCCATAAAACTCACTTTTAATGACGGGAAAAGAACTTGTTATGCGGCTGTGTGTTGTTGCTGTCGTCATTAGTGCAAATTACAAGCAATTAAACATGGCCAACACAGGCGCTATCACATGCCAAATGAGGGTAAAACCAAAAGGAAAAACTACAGAGGGAGTGAAAGCCGGAGCGATGCATTAAATTAATTGAAAGCATTAAACGTAAACAATTTATAAAGCGCGTAATTCGCCATTCACATACCGCACGAGCTTCCCTTTTTTTTTCAATCAATTTGCAATTACTTAAAGTTCAACGCAAACGCTGGCTCTAAACACGAAATTCTCATAAAAATTTACAAGAAGTGCGGGACGGGGGAGTAGTAGTGAAACGTGCATGTTGCAATAAATAATTTAGCAAGGGGGAGGAAAGCAGGATGGCAAAAGGATACGAGGGATACATGAAGGAGGTCAGTGGCCATGTTCTATGCTCTATGCACATGTCTTCGATTCCCCAAGGAAATCACCATAATACGGAGTACAGCAAAAGAAAAGAGCATACAAAGATAAAAGCTTAATCATTTAGATAGCAAGAGGTCCTGTGAGGTCCTCGACCATAGCATTCAGTTTAAGCTTTAAATGTAATTTTGGTTATTTTGTGGGTATTTTTATTTAATGTTGAATCCTTAATTTTCCTAACAAAAACTTTCTAAAACTGTTTGAGAAAGATTTTCATTAGATTCTCCGGACAATCTTTAAGCTTAAAAACTTCACAAATCACCCACAAAATTTCCTAAATTACCCAAAACACTTTGTAATTGAGGCTTGAAGTGAAGAGAAAGATATCTCTGGGCATTCTTGGGCAACGCCTAACCAAAGTTTTTGGTTAATTCTTCTAGCACTAATTCCACGAAAAAAAAAACAAAGAGCGAATTAACTGAGGGGGAAAAAATACAAGAATTCTACTTTGTTGCGGCGCCTTTTGAGTTTCGGTGCGGCCTACAACAAGGATAAACATCTGGAAAGGCGCTTTTGCGAGCATGTAAATGGGGGAAAATGGCCAATGGAATGGGCTGGGCCAAAAAACGCCAGCCATCCTAGTGGCAGGACCCAACCACCACCCATTCTCCACTGTCTGTGTGGCAGTGTTCTTTGCCTTTTACCTTTTTGCGCATTTTAGTTGGTTGCCTTTGTTTTGTTCGGCTTTCAGCTTGTGCTTTTTGTTTTGGCCACTCTTTGCCATGGCAACACGCGTTAAATAACACACACACAGCCACACAAAAAACGTTAAGTGGATTTGTCTGTGTCTGTGTCTAAGCCACCACCAGCCACCCCCTCTTCCTGCTGGCCCACAAAAGAATGCATGGTAATTATATAATTTTATTTATAGCAGATAAGTGCGGTGAAAATGCAATTAACAGGAGCCGCGTGAATAAATCAAGGCTCGGGATGGAAGGCAACATCAAATGTTACGAAATCTTTCGAGGGGGAAGAAAAAGGATACGATTTAATTTGGCAAGAATTGGGGGTGTTTGAGAATGTTGAATTAAGTTTAAGGGAATATTTAAGCCTTGGCAAGGTTCTTGAATGCTTAGAACATTTAAAAACGAAATTCATCAACATTTATATGCTTTTCAGGAAGTTAAGTTATGTTTAAAGATATGTTTCTTTAAAGAAGAACTTCTGGAATTTAAATTATTATTATTATTTTTTATAAAACTTAAGTACAATCTTCCCTTATTCCTCTGCAATCCAACTTTAAGCCAACAAAGTATTCCCCCTTATTTATTCCGACCTTTTGCCATATGTTAAATGAACTCTCGCCGGCGCTCTTCCGCTCATTTGTTAGCCTGCTCTTTTTTTTCTGGCTGCATTCTTTGCAAAGAAATAAAGACAGAAAAAAAATATATATATATATATGAATTTATTAAACTATAATTCAGTTTGGTGGACCGGACAGAAAGCACTTTGACTCACACCTCGCTCTCTTTGGTTTTGTGAAAGGCAACAAAGAAATGGCCAAGGGAACCACAACAAAAGCAAGGAGCAAGCAGAAACAGTAACAAAAAAAATATATATAATAATAATATACAGGAGCAACAAACAAATGGGGGCGAGCACAAGAAGTGGAGAGAAAGAAAAAAAGGACAATGCAGACATTGGGCGACAGAAGGACAACGACGCCACACGTAAATAAACAAGTTTGCATTACGCCGCGGCGAAGTACGGCGAGTAATAATAAAAACAGAGCAAACAGAATGCAGGCAAAGGAGGAGGAGGTCCTTTTCGTGGAACTGAAGGTGGCGGGGTACTCCGTTAGTTCGCGTGCCAGGCAAAGCTTCAACTACCTACATACAGTGGGGTAAAAAAAGTTTTGTTTGCATGTCTGCGGTACATTTCCGCGACAGGCACCGTTCGGTTCGCGGTACCCCTTCCAGCACAAAACCATATTACCCCCGATTATATAGTGTGCCATGTGTCCTGACAGCCAACAGCCAACAGCCAACAGCCGACCCCAACTATGGCAAAACAGCTATAAAACAAAGAAGAAAACAAGAACGACGAGAAATCGGTGAAACATGGCGCTAAAAATGCACCAAATTATAGGTTAGCTTGCTAAAATGAAATTGTATAAATGGATATAGTTCACATAAATAAAGTTCGTGGGTCCTGGAGCAGCTGATGTTGAGGAAACTGAGGATGGGTGGCAAATGGGAAGGGTTGGTGCTGGTAAACAAAGTAATTTATTTATTGGCAAATATTCACCAGCATTTATGAAGAAATTAATCATAAAAGCTAATGGTTGAGTCATTAAATAAATTGAATTTAGTTTTGAAAGAGTATTTATAATACAAATTTTGTATTTAATAACAAAATCTATAAATATATGCATTGATTTAACAAATTAAATATTTCTTTAAGACTTTACATTATTTTTTAATGCCTTTCTCTAGTTTAAATTGCTTAAAAAATCAAAATCGATTCGCCTGCTTTCACCTATCGATTACTAGAAATCGTTAAGCCAATCAATGTGCCCATTGAGAATCATTCACTAATCTAATCAAGCAGCAGAGACCCCAAAACAGCAACAAAAGGCAACTTTGTTTGCCTCAACTTCAACACTTTTGACCCACCCACTTTCACCCCCACTCAACCCCACTTTCAGACCTCACTTTCAGTCCCCTTTTGTACCCCTCCCTGAACTTACTTTCTCTATTCCTAGGAAACATTTGACCCGAGACCAAGGACCACAACAGAACAAAGCGAAAAATTTCGTATGCGAACGACTTTGGCATGGACTCCTGAGAGGTGGCCGGAAATGGGAGGGGGAGCCACCCACTAGCGACAGCGACAAAGTGACTGACTGGCGCCATAATGTCGCCGCCTGGTTTTTCTCACTGTATATATACCAACAACAGTAGTATGTGTGTGTATCCTTTTTGCCAGGATACTACTCACACGAAGGCCTTGCCTTGTATACCTAAGCCAACGCGCTTTTTATTGTGGTTTCCTCAGTGTTCAGGCTTTCGTATGTATATATTAAAGCAATTGTATCTTATGGATGTATGCACATATATTTGTATCTAAATGGTTGAACATTCCCTTTGGTAAATAATAGTGTTGAGTGCTGCCTCTGTTTATGAGCTGTTAATAGAGAGAAACCAAGTTAAATTTTCCTTATTTTGTATCATATTTTCTTGAACAAAATATGTAGAATAAATTCTTGATTCTTTAACCTTTTGTTTTTCTTTTCCTTTTCCTGACAAGATTTACCGCCTATATCTCCAGGCGAAATCAAAGGCTTTCGCTTGCCAAAATAATCAGAGAGCAAAGCATTTGAGAATTCAATGAAAAAGGCGGTCCCCAGCTTTTGGGAAAAATACAAGAAAATGATTTATTTGGCATGTCGATAAGCGGTCCCAAAAAGAAACTTGAAACGCACAACCCCCGACTTTCCCAGCCACTCTCCACCGAATGGCGTATAAAATTGTGTACAATAAATTGAACATATCCTGCTGTCCCCCCCCTCTGCAAAAAAAAAAAAAAAACATGTGTAGAAGTTTAATTTAATAAGTTTCCAGGACATGGGTGGGTTGTATGTTAAACATGAAGGGATCCTCAGCAAAAATAACACAAAAGAATGGCCGAAGAAGGCTAAGAGAGAGGAAAAAAAGTATCCACAAGTTTTGTTGGCCTGCCGTTTTCCGCAAGCTGATGGTTTCACATGTTTTCCTAATTTTGTTTGTTGTAAAGTTCTTCCTGGACTGAGGCGTTATATTTTTTCCTCCTTCTCCTCCTCCTTTTTTGGGGTTCTGCTAAGGTCACATAAATCATGCGTAAAGTTAACATAAACTTTGCCTCAACTCTCGCATATGTTACATCTTTTGGGGAGACGAAAAAGATATACAAACATATATTTATTTTTTTTTTAAGGGATCCTGTTAAGAAATTTAAAACCATTTCAAGGAAATTTAAGTGAAATTTTAGCCTAATTAAATAGGTTTAGTTGGGCAGAAAGCGGCCGCCACATCATTAATAAACTTGCTTTAAAGTTGGCAACTTCCTGGGCCACTTCCTGCGTGCGGCTGACAGCAGCAGCTATTTTTTGGGTTTCGATTTCTTTGCTCGCTAATTGCCAGGACCTTCTATTGTCCACCAACCAGACAAAAGGACTCGCGAGCAATTTATTTCTTTGAAAGTTGTTGTGTTTGCCTCGCAAAAAGCGAAAGTGTTGATTTGTGCGTAACTTGAGGCGGAGCAGGTGCATCCTGTCGACGGGCATGAATCCCTCGAGTCCTTGGGCATTGCGTGAGCAAGGTAGCAGAATCAAAGCTAGGCAAAGAAGTTCAGACAGAAAGGATTCATCGTCCTTGGTTCTTGGGGGCCTTTTGTCTGTTGTTGCGTGGGAAAAGTTTAGCTGATCCCTGCAGGTAGGCAAAAAGGCTCAGCTCTCAGATAATTCAGATAATAGAATTGAACTTGAGATAGGAACAAAAGGTCCTGCTATGGGGATTTCCTGCTAAAAGCAGTGAAAGTGTTTTTATAGATGCTTTTCTTTGTTTGAGTTAAGTGAAACGCAGGTAACTGCTTGCTATAAACACTAATCAAGTGATTACTAAATGCTCACTATTATATTTGGAGGATAATTTACCATTAAATAAAAATATCACTAAATAAAGTCACGATTTATTGGTAATATATTCAAAAAATCCCTCCGGAATGAAGCCAACTGCGTGCAGGATTTACCGATTTTCGCCTAGTCCTCTCATATATTTACTCCCATTCTCCCCTAGAACCAGTATATATATATATATGGCATGATGATATCCATTCCTAACCCAATCATCCAGCTCCATATTGAAACCAACCGACGCTCAATGTTCGAGGAGAGCCGCACGAAAAGCACTTGTGCCCGCAGGCGGCGCAGATGTTGCGTCAATTTCATGGCATTTCACCTCCTGTTTGCCCCAGCTCCTGCTCCTCCTCCTCCCTCTCGTTACCCTGCTCCCAGCATTCCCCCCCTCCTGTTAGGCCATTTTCCATCCTCCCCAAACCCAGAGGCGCATGAAGTGAGCGAGCGCGGATCCGGCAATGAAATTACAACTTGTCAACTCAATCAAGCGCGCTTTATGCAGCAATTTCCGTCACTTGTGTGAGTTCCCACACACACAGACACACAGAGAGAGACCCAGCCACACCGCACTCCTTACACCACCCCCTCACCCCCTCATGGAACGCACATAATCAGCCAATATTAAATCTGCCAAGCCGACACAAAGCTTTGAGCTAATAATCCTTTTTTGATTTCCAAACCGAAAAGAATTAACAAAGAATTTTCAGGCTCTTAGTTGCGTTGTAAGCCTTAGATTACCTCCATGCAGCTGAAATTCGGTGTTTGCCCTGCGCATTTCCTTATTTCCCTATTTTTTTCCCCCGTTCCCGTCTTATGCCTTTTCCAGGATTTTAATTTGATGCTGCGGCATATTTCGCCGGCGAAGCCATTCGGTTTAGCAAGGACATCCGCCAGCGCTTCCGGCAACAGTTGCCACCAGCTGGCTGTGTCCTGGCCCAGGATCCTGTCTTCAATTCAGCGGCGGCGGCGGCAACGGGGCCTCAGGCAAACTCTTGAGAAGCCACAGAATTTTGTGTGAATTTAAGCTGGATTTTAGGGGCAAGACTTGAGGAATTTTGTCGGGGCAGTAAAAGCGAAAATGAAATACAATTTAAATTCTGATGGCTGGTGGGGAGTTTTATATTTGAGAATTGATTTGGAAATGTTATCCTTGCACTTTAAGGTTTTTAAGGATACATTTTAAAGCTTTACTTTTCCCTTGAATTTCCTTCTTTCCCCATTTTTATTTCCTGATTTGTGGCCGGGTTCGTTTTCCGCTTGAGAACATCCCTAATTGGAACTGTTATCAATTAGCAATTAGCCGGGGAATCTTCGGTGCTGGCATTGCAGGATGTTTGCTTTGGCCAGCATTTAATTGCACGCATCGATTGCAACTCAGTGGCAACTCTCGTTCGCTCTATCTCCCTCCTCCTCTTTCGGTTTTCCACTTTTCCGAACAGGCGGCGGGGCTAAGCCATCTAATGAACTCCCTCCACGCCACTCCTTGCCACTCCTCCCGGAGTGCGCGCTCCAACGCTCTGGCCCTGCCCCCGGTTCCTGATCCTTCTCTAATTGCAAAAATCAACGGAGAATGGAACCCATTTCCAGTTTTTGTTTTGTGGACCCAAACGCTTTGATTTATTCCGCACATGTGCGTGCTCCTGCCACGCCCACTTACTCCCCACGGATGGCATTACAAAGCTGTATTTAGTTAATTACTGTCGAAGGCCAGCCAACAACTGAGAGAGATAAAACAAAGGGGTGGCAACTATATCCTGCCTAAAGGATACCCAGCATGGCATACAAATATAGCTAATTTATAGAGTCCACTTCTATGGAGATTTATATGCTTGCTTAAAACCTATATAACCTTTGTAAAGGGTATTAAAACGCAGCGAATTGAAAGGCGATTGAGATGCGGGCGACTTTTGAAATTTTATGTCTCCAACCATGAAAGAAGACCACTCCCCTGCGTATCATTTGATCAAGGAAAGAGTCAGGAGGAAGTCCTTGGGGGTGGCTCTCCCTCTGCCTCTCTCACTCTATTTACGACTAAATTAAATGTGCATTAAATAACGGTTAACAACTGACAAAGCGCAAGCCAAGCCAAAAGCAAAAATAATGGCCAATGGCAAAAGTTGCTACAAAGAGCCAAAAGATATGGCCAGGGGACAGGGCCAGGCGGAAGAACAAAATCCAAATGGAAAGGGGAATTGGTCAAACACTGTAATTTGCGATTTTATGTGACACTTTAAGGGGGGAGGGAACATCAGCGGGAAAACAGAAATGGAAATGGCAAGAGGGAATAAGCAAAGGACAATGGTTGAGGGAAATAAACAGAATTTAAGGTGGGTTAATCTAAACTATATAGTTTTTCGAAAAAAAATATATAAACTAAGATAGGATAACAAGCTGATGAGAATATTTACTTTATATTAAGGATAAATTATATATTTTTTTAGAAATGTTAAGAGACTTTAACCTCTTGAAACAAAGATATCAAAAAGCCAGTTGTTTGTCTTAAAAGATTTATTTTAATTAAACAATGAATACATTAAGAATCATTGGAATCAACACTGAAATGCCTTTTAGTTTCCATCTGATTTCCAATTTATTTCTCTTCAAGATTTCCCCACTGCAGCATTTATCTTTCGAATCTTGGCAAATCCCATTTCCTGTGCCCACTGTTCCAATTGATTTTTAATTTAAATTTCGGTGCGTTTTATTGTCCCACCCAAAACGAACTCCTCCCCCCACTTTCCCTCCCACTGAGAGATGTAAACTGAAATGTCGTCACGTTGATTTGATTTTATTGCGCCCTGTTGGGCAGAACTTAATACTTGGAACTTGGACCTGGCTATATCTTCGCAGGGAAAACTCCGCCCACTTTTACGACCTCCGACCTCGAGACTTGTGCATAATTTATGCGCCAAAGCGAAATAAAAATAAGGAAGCGAACGCATAAGTCAAATTTAGAGCCCACTTAGTAGACCAATAAATACCTGAAATACCTAGAAAGAGACTCCAAACTCCGGTCGACGTGTAATTTTATGACCTGGCCGCAAAATTTTCTTTGCTCCCTCCGTCTCGCTCTTATTAAATTTCCCAGCCGGAGGAAAAAAAAAAAAAAAAGTCAGGAATTTCTGAATATGTTGCAGCTTTCTCTGACTCTTCATAAAAATTTGCTTTATATCCTACACATACTCATATAACGGTAGTCGAGGTTGAAGGTGGCTCTGGGTGGTTGGGTTTTTCGGGGGTGGTGCAGTTAGTCTCGGGGCGTGGACAAGCCGCAACAAGAGCAGCAGTAGCAGCAGAAAACAACAATAAACCCAAAATGCCAACAAGTATGATAACCGCAACAACAAAAGCAACACTCGAGAGGGGGGAAAAGTGGGCAGATACAATCTGCAGACAAGAGAGTCCAGGCGACAACAACAAAGCAGAAAAAAGAAAAAATATATAAAAATATACTATATAGTATAAAAAGCGGAAGACAGGAAGATGTTGTGGCACATTTTTCCACTAAGAGTATTATGAAATTTTTATATATTTTACAACTTGTCTGTCTCTCAGCGTTTAGGGGCCGTGGCAACAGCAGACTGCCTGTGACAGGATTCGGGCATGGAATGCTGCTTTGTTAGTTTCCCTCACCGAGTGAGTTATTTTTGTTTTATTAAAGTTGCCACATGAAGTGGAAAATAACATAAAACAGAGGTGACTTTAATGTGCAGTGAAGGCAAATAAGGAATAAAATGTATTAGATAGAGGAAAATGAGCTCAGGAGATCTTTAAATCAAACTTAACTACAGTTAAAGATACTTTTTTCTTTAAATTTTGCTTGAAATCTAAATAAAATCTCAATGAAAAATTTAAATAACTTCCTAACTTGCTAAAAATCTAGATATATTTGTAATGTTCCTCTCTGGTAGTTTAACCATGCACCTCATTCATCCCCTTCTAGCCAGCCAACTTGATTAAAGCTTTTATTTCCTTGAATGCTATCCAAGTTCAAGTGCCATTACACATCCATTTGGGACGAGTTTTACTCGCATTTCCTTCTGGGCCAAACACCACAACAAAAACAAACACTTCATATGTTAATTTTCCAATTAGACTGCGAGAAATGGCACTAATTACATGCGCACGTAACGCAGCACAACAAAAGCAACAACAACAAAAAAACATTGGCTAGAATGAAAAAAACCCAAGAAAGAGAAAATAAAATAAAAGTAGCCACTTGAAGGTCGAGACTGGGCAAACCCGAAAGTGGCTCCAGGCTGAAAACAAGCACCCAGCAGTGGTTGCAAAAAAAAACAAAAAACAAAAAAATAAATAAAGAATAAAAAATAAACAAGAAGGAAAATATTGAGTCGACTGGGAAATACCTGGTGAAAACTGTAGCATACACAAAAGGGCAATGGCTTAGAAATGGCTCTTGGGAATATTTTAAATACATTTTTTAACGGAAGAATATGCATATTTTTCATTATCTCAAAAATATTTATCTAAAGATTATTATATTAAAATGTATGTTACATATCGGGACAAACAACAGACCCCCCCTATTTTTAGGATATACCCCGCACAACACACAACAAAAAAATAAAAAGGAAAGAAAAAAGGTAAATAAAATTAATTTTATACACCAAGCAGGGCGGCGGCGTTGGCCTCGTCTTGATTATTGTAAAACAAGCCCAAAGAAATGCTGCAAATGTCTGGCCTCAAGTGGGTGGTGGTGTTGGGCGTGAGTGTGTGTGTGAGTGTGTGTGCGAGTGGGTGGGTGCCCAGTGGCAGGTGGCAGGAGGTTGGCATTAAAACGAGCGTTTGACACGCGACGCGTTTGCATTTTACACGCAGCAGGCGAGGGAAAATTGCTAGGAGGGAGCGGAGTTTCAAATTGGTAGAGAGGGGATTGAGGGAACAAGGATCCAGGAGTCGCATTGTGGGCATTGTTTTATATAACCCACACTCGCCTTCGTCCTCGTCCTCGTCCTCGCACTCGCACTCAAGTGGGCGGAAATATTAACCGCACTGTACAATTCTAATTACATTTTGCCAGTCGCTCACCTCAGCAGAAAATACACACACACACACACACACCACCTTTAATTTTATTTATGGCGCAAAATTTCTGCCACAAGGTGTGAGTGTGCCTGAGTGTGTTGGTGTTGCCGCAGCATCGCGTGTCGCATTGCCATAAAATGCAGCAAAAAAAAAAAAGGAAAATAAAAGTAGGGAATAAAATCCCTGAGCCCGTCTTGACTTTCCTGATTGTTATTCTTCTTTTGTCAGCCTTAGCATATGTGCATGCATGAGAGCCTTGGCTGATTTAGCCCAGGATAATTCCTTCGAGCAGAGCATATATTCTCCTGACTTACTCTTGGAGGGTTTTGAGGGAAAAATCGAAATAATTGAAGGAATTGAAGCAGTAAACTCACCTGAAAAGAAAAGAAAAGGGGAAAATATCATGGTTAGTTTACTTTTTTAAGAATTTTTAATTTAATAGAAATATTATGAATATGCCTTAAATTATAATCAAAGAAATAGAGATTTCAGTACTTAAATTACGAAATCTTAAAGAAAGTCCAAGGTACTAAAAACCTTTTAAGTAAACCCCATTTCATATCTGTTTTGCTTCCTAAAACTTCTTTTTATTTATGTATTTCATATTTATTCAAATAATAATTTAAATTAATTTAAATTCCTTGTTTTTACAGGCCTTTTCCACGCTTTATCTAATGTCCGGCCATAATTTTTGGCAGAAATCTTTTCCATCTGTTGCTAATTATGCAACAAAAAGGAATAACAATAACATAAGAATTCCAATCCAAAATGGAATAAAAATAGGCAAAGGAGAAAATACATAAAATTTTGTAAGCGAGATGACAAATAAGGGGGGACATTTTACGCTTAATTAAACAGGTTCAATAAACCGAAAGCAACTTGGGACCAGAATTCCGTCCCCAAAAAGGAAGTGGCTCAACCCTTTTTGCTTGCTCCTTCTCTTTTCCCTTTGTCATGTCCTTCCTGTGTGCGAGTGTGTGTGTGTTAGTTATTGTTGCCTTTGCCTGCATAATTGCCAGCATAATTCATAAAACACAAAAAAAAAAAAAAATGCAAAAAAGAAAGGAAACGAGAGCAGCAAGGGAGATGAAGAGGAAATCATTGACTTTATTTTGAAAGCATTTTAGGCTTGTCCGCAGAAAATACAAAGGCGGCAGTGTCCTGAATTTTTTACCCCTGCTATGCAGAGAGAGAAAAATATACGTTATGCTTTTATAAAATATAAAATAATATTTAAATATAATTTCAAAGATGGCAAAACAATATTTTAAATGAAGAAAATATGTACATTTACCAAATGTTCATCAGAAAATAATATTAGCTTCTTTTAAAACCCGATTTCTTTAGTGACATTTTCTGGTTAAAGAGATGTGGAAAAAATCCTGTCAGGGAAACAGGACACACAGCGCGGAAGAACCCATCATCATCGTCTTCGCCCAACATCAAGCTCATCAAATGCACTGCACAGGCCACTTGCTTTTTAATTAAAATCCAAAGTCATTTGCATGCGCTTTGAAAGAAATTGCCATCTATTCATTGAATGGATGCTTTTCGCAGGGGTTTTCTGGTCTGTGGGTGGCGCCCGGCAAGTGCATTGTAATGTAAGTAGTTGAGGCTGCAGGGGGCGACAGGGGAGTGGGGGAGTAGACCATTATAATCATTATCAATTGCCGAGCGCTGACAAGGAGCTTAACAATGGAGCAGATAAATGGAGGCGACCGAAGAGACCGAGAGACGGCCACAAAACCGCCTGCGATGCATACAAAGTAGGGAAGTCCAAGGATCAAGGGAGAGTGAGTGAGGCTGAGGATGCGGCGAAGTGGCAACTTCGAGTGTATAAATGTGTGTGTGGGTGGGGGTGTCGGGGGAGGTGGAGGGGCGGAAGGAAGGAAGCGGCGGCCAGAAGCGGAAACGGAAAGCCTTATTAAGCGGAAACATTTCGCCTTTTGGCTTCGTGCGTCGAGAACCAAGGCAGCTTCATAATTTATGCCAATATTTTTACAAGTGGCATTCCGCAAATGCACAGGGAGAAATTAAATGACAAATAATATGAGAAATATTGAACAGGGAATTTAATTTACCTAAAATGTACGTTTAAAAGATGGTATTCTAAAGCAAAGAAATTTATAACAGCTTACTTTTAGCCAATTTTAATACTGATTTCAAATAAAGTTTAGCATTTGTCCAATAAAAATCCTTGCTAATACTTAAATATTACCGCCCAGTGCACATTTTTTCATTCCCCAAGTTGCCAAATCAAATGCGTAGCTGCTGATTTTATTGCCAGAGCCGGATCACAAGGAGGAAAAGCATGGAAAAATAGCTGAGAAGACAACTGGGACTCTGAGAATTTCCTTGGGCTATCAGCTTCGCCGTCCCCCTGGCATATAAATTGAAAAATTGCAATTGACGAGCGCGAAGAGGGGCGCCGAAGAAAGCGAAATCGAAGCGCAGAAGTGTAAGAAATGCTCTCAAAGGATTCGCGGCGGCTTTTGAAGTGTAAATCACGGTGCCAAAGTAATGACAATTCCCTGGCAGTTGCATTCGACTCCCTGGTAATTGGAGTACACAGTGGCCAAATGGAGGGAAAAGGCTCTGGAAGGAGCAAGTGCTAGCTGATATTTACCACTGCGGCTGAGAAAGCTGTAAGCGGTATTTAAATGGAGAGAATTGGAGCTGAAGGAAGAGGGAAAAGCCAATCAAGTGGAAGTTATATTCGCTAAGAAAGAACATTTTAGAAAACTGAGAGAAAATCCTGGAATTACAAAAGAAATGGAATTGAATTTTTAAATACTATATTTCAATAATATTTAAAATCATAACATTCACCTTGCTAACTTTATAAACTTTCTCATCATTTTAAAGAAAATATAATTCCACAACAAAGTTATAACTAAACCTGATATATTTTGGTTAAAATTACCACCGCTTAAAACTTTGTTTGGTAATTTTGCTATTTAAGAAAACAAATTTACTAGTTTTGAAGATTTATGGAACGTAGTTTGTTTACCAAATAACGCCCTGCCCCTTGACCAACCCTTGGCAGCCACATAAATCAGAGGAACATATTCCATTTTACCAACGGCCATTAAAGCTCCGGAAATTTTGCCTGGATCGGCAGAAAAGTGAAAACCAAAATGCGGCAAACTTTGCTCATCATTAACAAACAAAATATTGAACAGGAGCCGACGAACCACCCAGGACCAGAGATAGAGAACCAGTCAAGTTGTTCCAGCCAAGGCAGAAGCTGTAGCAGAAGTTGCACTCAAGTGCCTATTTATCTTATTAAGACGAGGCCAAAAGCAGCTTGTTTTGGGCCCCGAATGTTGGCCATTGTTGTTGGCAAGGACACGACACGCAGGCATCAGCTTTATTTTCCCTCTTTTCTGGCACCGGCATTCATTCAGTTTGCTTATTAGTTTATTTTGCTGCTTCAAGTAGTTTCTAAGTTCCAGCAGAGGGATCTTCTGCTGCTGCTGCTGCTGGTCCGTTTGTTTTGTTAATTTGATATAGGAACCCAGGGCTAGTAGTAGTAGTTCCCGGGGAAGTGGAGCAAATAGTTCCGTTGACTTGTCCACTCCATCCGCCATGGATGCTCCATGGATGCTTCATGGCTGCTTCGTGAAATGTGGATGTGAGTGAGCAAACAAAATGGGAAATTCTCTTGTTGACATGCCATCATCATCGTCATCATCATCGTCATCATGGATGCTGAATGCTCCTCCTTGGGCTGCTGGATGCCATGAATACGTTTAAAGTGCTGTGAAAATTTTTCGGTTCGTTGTTTGATTTTGTCAACTGCCCTCTTTTCGCTGTATCTTCCCATTTCTCTCGTTTTCGATGTGTGTGCTCATGAAAATGTATGCTAATTGGCTTTTGATATTGTCCCTGTGTGGGCGTGGGGGCGTAATTTGGCCGAAAAAGTGAGGCAGAGGTTGTGTTGCAACATCATTCGGTGGTCGTCTCTGTGGTGGTTTCAAAATTGAGTGAAGGGGGTCGAGGTATTCAAAAGGGAATAGCAAATAGAAGGATCCTTGCTTTATTAATTATAAAATTTAATTTAATTGAAGGCTTTAAACCTTTGGGGAAATAACTAAAATATATAACACACATTTTGGTAGTATTTTCTTTCTCTCTAAACAAATAAAGTTCTGCTATATACCTATTCTTATTTATAGTTATATCCCCGACTTTGACACTTTGTTGATTTGTAGATTTTATTTCCCATATTTCCCCAGAAAAACATTGCCCAAAAAAATAAAATAAAAGAAACAAAACACAAAGAGGAACAAGCGTGCTAAACTTTTTAATAAAACCAAAACAACTTCTCGCTTTCTTAATTTATTAAGCTCCTGAGATTCAAAGATGCCAATCCTCGCAATCCCAATCCCAATCCCAGTCCCAATCCCGGGACCCAAACACATCCAATCCATTTCGCACGCACCAACACAGAGCGAGAGACAAAGGCTCATAAATATCGATTTCATTGGGTGGCGCGCATACATTTCATGGTTTTCCGGCTGATGAGCGGTGGAAAGCAATGGCAACGTGTATATCGCCAGCGAATCATCCACACGCCATGACTAAAAGTTACTAAATTTTCCGGCCGTTTGCGTCATTAATTTCCAAAAAAGAAAAGAGGAGGGAGAAAGAGAGAAAAAAATCAAGCAAGTGGGAAATGCCAAAAAGAAAAAAAGCCAAAGTCGAAGGATATACATGCCGCTTGGGGTTGGGGAAATGAAAACGAAACGAAACGCAAGTAGAAATAATGGGACAGCAAAAGTTTCGCGACCGAACGCCGATGGCCGTGCTCCGATAAGGATAATGGATTTGGACTACCGACCAAACCAAAACTGAGGCCAGGACGCGCCAACTCAACTCAATTTAAGTGAGGGAAAGCGAGGAAAGCGAGAAAAAGGGGAATGAGAGCGTTGCCTGGGTAAAAGAAAAATTTATTCATTGACAATTGAGTTGCGGGCTGCTGAAAATTGAGTTTGGGTCATCAGCATCCCCCGTTATTTAGATGTCCTGATTCAGGATTCTCAGCATCGTCATCGTCATCGTCAGTTCATCGCCAAGTAATTTCAAGTGCTGCATATTTATTTGCACAAACGCTTTGCTTTATTATTATGTATTTCTCTATTCCTGTTATTAGAGAACCGAGAACGAGAACCAAGAAGTTCTTGAAAAGTTCACCCGCTGAAGTACTTTCTGCGGTCCAGGCTTCGGTATTTGAAATATTTTCTCGCTTTGAGAAGCAGTTGGAATAAAAAAAAAAGAAATGTCAAGTGTACTTTTTGGCTTACGAAAGTATGCAATAAATGGAGTGGGACCGAAGGGGGGAAAATGGGGTTTCCACTAAAAAAGAAAAGGGGGTCGGGTCCTGTACATTTGAATGGCTTTTCAGTGGAAGTGGAAGTGAAGCAACAAGCCTGGCTAGTGAGTTGGAAAAGGGAACAAACCGAACTCGAAATATGATCAGTTCATAAAAGAAACTACAACTTGGGAAACTAGAAAAGGATCTTAACCTATTCCAGCTTTAAAAATCTTTGAACTGATAAGGTTTCAAGTAAATTAATTTACTTTAACTTGAGCTAAAGACCAACCATTAAACACACAGCTTTTGTTTGAAACTTCCTTTATCCTGGCGCAATAAATTCTTTGGTTTACGGACAAGCGAGCCCAACTTTAACAGTAACAATACTGATTTGCATAAACTTGACTAAACTGCAAATACATCCCACTCAATTTACATGTTGCTCCCCCACCGCTTTTCCGGTTTATTTCCCTTCAGTTTTTCCCCTCATGCCGCAATACTTCACATGGCCCGTTTTATTTGGCTAAGGCCTCATTTTATTTTCTAATTTTTTTGTTCCTGCAAACATTCGAGTCGAAAATTTGGTTCGTCTTGCCGCATGAAATGCTTCTTTTTTGGTTTGTTGTCGAGGGAAATCTAGTTCCTGGCAAATGCCACAAAAGATTGATTTTTTTTTCCTTCTTTCTTCGTATTTTATATATATTTTTTGTTGTTGTTATTGCAGCTGTTGTGTCTCGTTTTTTGGCCGGCAGCCAGAAAAGAATTTTTGTTGTTTGAGTGCTGCGGCGACGACAAGTCCAGCAAAAGTCCAAAAATATCTCTTTAAGAGCGCTTTTTGTTTAATAAACAAAAATAAAATGCTCGATTTATAAACAAGAATGCGATGGGATGGGATGGGATCCCTCTGACGCCCACTCACAGTTATTTATTTTGTGTGTGTGGCGCTTGAAACGTTTTCGCATTTATTCTTAATTATCAACAGAAAGTTGTCTGCGCTTTTTTTCGTTATTTTTTTCCTGAACGTCCGTTGAACGTCCTTCTGTCCCCCTCTATAAATCTAGTTGGCCACACTGTAGCTGTTGCAGCTTTCATTACCACTGCCAATCTGCACACTCCTCCCACACGTACTCACGCCACACATTCCACATCCCACATCCCACACCAGGCGGCAGTCTTCCTCTTACTTCCGCTTCCACACTCGACATACTTTATCATGACACGCGGCGTATTTCAACATATCTTCGCACACTGACAGATGAGCGAACAGTCAGTGGAAGGCAGACAGGACTCCACTGTCCACCGCCGGACAAGGGACACTCGTCCTGTTGTCTGCTGCTCCTGAACATATGACAGTTTAATTTACTTTTATTTTTGTCCTGTGTGTGTGGATTGCATTCCAACTGTTTGGTTTTTGCGGCTTCTTCTCGTCGCGTCTCGGTTTAAAGTTTATGTTTATGTCATTTAATTTCAATTATTTGCACTGCTCACTGCTCTCTCTCTTCAGCTGAAGGGCAAGAGAGTGCTCCCACTTTTTGGCCATTTTAATTATGCGCTCTGGTAATTTATGTTAAACTCTGAGTTATTAGAATTTATGGCAAGCTGCTGGCAAAAACTGTCGGCAAACGGCGCGTGAAATGCTAATGGTCGAAATAAATACGTATATATATACGTTCTTATATACATTTTCCAGCCACGAATGGCCGGCTTTAAGCCCACTTTCCACCAACTCTCCACCTCTTGGAATAGCTCTGTGCCAGTACCATATTGTATATGCCAAATAAAAACACGAAAAAGCAATCAACTTGGCCAGGTTCTCTTTTTTTTTAGCCATTTTGTAGGGGGGAAATAGAAACTTCCGAGCGTTTTACAAATATTGAAAGCCGAACAAGACAAATGAAATGTAGAATTACTCAAATAGAGATGCTCGCACTCAGTTGATAGATTAAATTTTTTACGAAATGAGCAAAGGGAGTGCTATAAAAGCAAGAAAAAAGTGTCCTTGCTAGCTGCAGTTGGGTCAAAGCTGCGAAGAGTCACCTTCCCATCTACATTTAGGTAAAATTTTAATAGTTTTTAATTTTCTAATATTTAATAAACAAAGCTGTTTAGTACAGCCTCACTTAATATCCATTGTAAAGTTTAGAAATTCCAAAAAACAAATAATGTAAGCAACACTGGCATGCCGAACAATGACAGCGCGAAATCAACGCGCCAAAATACTGACAGACGACAAATGAGTAGGAAAAAATCAGTCAAGCCAAGGTTCGAGGACATCCACATCCGCATCCGCATCCGCGCTCCCATCCACATCCTCAGAGTCCAGACAATGACAGCAAACGACTGACTAACTGACAAGCAGACAGTCAGACGTTCAGGAAAAACAAACCCAATCCTGAATTGCTATTTTGGCTGCTCCTGGCCTTCCGATATTTTCCCGATAAGCAGCAGCGGCAGGAACCAAAACCGAACCACAAATTCTGACAGAGTTTTTAGTCAGCTCCTGTGGAAAATCCCATCCACTCGCACATAAATTCCTTTCTCAGCTTTCCATTCCTTTTCTTTTCTATTATTTTTTAGTTTTTCTTTTTTGTGACTGGGCTCTCAAGAGATTTGTTTTGTTTTCGTGCACTTGTTTACTGCGTCTTTGCTGCGAGAATAGAAAAAAAAAAAGAAAACAGAAGAAAAGCGTGGAAAAGTGGCAACAACAATGCACGAATCCCGCCTGTGGCTCCCACTTTTGGAACTGAACCCCATGCGCCACCAGCAACAGCAGCATCAGCAGCAGCACACACACATGGAAGCTTACTCACTTTGCAGCTCTGGGGGATTTCCTTTATTTTCCTTTGCCGGGCAAAGAGAAAATGTAAATTTACATTAGACGCAAGTAAATTTAAATAATGCGCGTAAAATTTACTACTTTTCTGCGCATTTTTTTATACTTTTGCCTCCCAGTGCCTCCCGCCCTGTCCCCAGTCGTCTTCCGAAAGCAAAGAAGCTTTAGATAACAGTTATGGTATCGTCCTTTTGTTGTTACTTTTCCAGCTTAGAAAATATGTTGACAAGCATAAAGCTGCTGCAAGGGTCTAGAGTTTCCGATTTCCTTGGGAAAAGTGTGGAGAATGTGACAAGTTATGCGATTCAGTTGGGGGTTTTAGAGAAACAAAAGACTTGAAAGAGGATTTAAGCGAAATTTTTGACAATTTGTCGAAAGATATGCAGAGGAGTCTTAAGGATATTTTTCCCCAAAAATAAATATATAAAATTATAATCTTGCATGTGAATTTGAATTTAATAAAAGTGAAGAAAAAATAGTACTTCAAACCCACTCCGATTTGCATTATGAATTACCTTTGTGGCAAACAAAGGATTTTTACTCTAGCCAGCTGGAAAAGCCAGTGTGGAAAAAATGGAAAGCCACATCCCTTATTGAGCCTCAGCCGCTGATCACAAAATCCACATGCATTTTTCATGCTTTGTCAAATAAACAGCATCTACATATAGAGGACATGGCAGCCCCACACACTCCGGAGACATTTTTTTCAACGGCTAGACGATGGAAATTCGTGCCTGGGTTACCATTTTCAGTTTTCTTTTTTTTTGTCATGCTTTCCCCTTCATAGAACAAAGTTGCGCCCAAACGCTTTGCCTTTTCTTGCCAATTTTGGAAAAGACACAGGAAAAAAAAAAGATGCTGCAGCGCAGAGCTTGTGTCTAATAAAAGTCTAGTCGACATTATTTTCAACCCTCGGCGAATTATACACAAGTTTGATCCATTCTGTTCCGTTCAGTTTGTTCCGTACAGCGACAACCCCGGGTTCCAGGGATAAGGACGCGAGTCCTTTGGCCCGGCCAATGCAATTTTCGTGCATGGGGCAAAAACGTGGCTTGAATAGCCAAGTGAGTCCCACATTATAAATAAATAAGCAGCGCAAGCCAGCGACGACGACGACAAAAAAAAGAAGAGCAAAGAAAAAATGGAAAAGGAAGGAAAATGTACAGGAAAAACTGCCAAAGAAACCCTGCCCTGTCGATGGGGAAAAATAGAAATGATATTATAAGGCGAAAAAGAGAGCGAGTCAAACATTTTAACAAGTCAATAACATGTCAAGTGAAAAGTTTTTTAATATTTTCAAATTGTTGTCTTCGTGCCGCTGCCCCCGAATGTCAACTCACTTGGCTTCGGGCTGGCTGGCTGTCTGACGGAGCAATTAATCAAAAATTTACCATAATATTTTACGCTACTCAAAAGAATGAATCTGTTGTCTGACAGTTTTTGTGTTTGTCATGCATTTCAGATTTTTATTTTCAAAAAGGAAGCCCCTGCTTGTAGAGCTTTATTGGCTTACAAGTTGGTCTTCATAGTGACAACTTTACACACAAGACATTGTGGAATGTGGAAAATGCGGATATTTCCTTTTGAAAATCTCTCCAAAAATGAATTAAGTTATAGCCTATATATTGTTTACAATTTGTGTGTGGATCCTAAGTGGATTAACTTCGATTTGTGGCCGACTTTGGAGTAACCCCTTGCAGCTTTTAACTTCCAATTACATTTGACTTTGATATACGGACTTTCAGGTCGACATCGTTGGCTCTTCCTTAACACTTAACTTGATTAGTTTCCGGCTGGAGTTTCACCTGCCCACCTGCACACACACACACACACAGAGAGAGTCTGGCAATATTAATTTCAATAAATCAACAAGTGCATTTTTAAAATGAAGAAACTTTTGCCTACTTTTTCGGAGCCAGAAACTTCGTTTCGTTACGTTGCGTTACATTTCGTTTCGCTACGTTTCGGCCTGCATACAAAATGACTGTGGAATATTATTATTGAAGCTGGGAAAATCAAGCAGAAAATATTTGCAAACTTTTCGCATTGAGCTGTGTTTACCTAATGTATTAAAATGTTCTCTCTGCCTTTCCTGCCTCAGCCCATTGATGAGTTATATGGCTGCTGTAAGACATTATACAAATGTGGTTGGGCTTTGATTTCGTTTCGAAAAGAAATATATATATATAAAGAAAAGGCCAAAAGAGCAAAAGGCTCAAAGGGGGGCAAAGGAAAAAAAAGCGCAGTTAGTCGGGGAAAAGTTCAACTGTCATTTTTTTCGGAAAAGTGCTGCAGAGAAGTTTTTGCTTATGAACTTTTTAACAGCATCTCTGGGTGGGTGGGTGTGCGTGTGAGCCACCCTTCTTCATCAGCATCTCAACATCATCATCATCGTCATCGTCTTGAGGCGCCGTTTAAAGTTTTTCCCATTTTTCTACTTCATTTTTTTAGTGTTTTTTTGGGAGCACAGAAATTTATACTTATATAAGTTATACTGCTCGAAAAATCTGAGTAAAGTTTTAGCTGCAAGTAGTACATAAACGAAACCAATATGCGTGTGTCCCCGCCTCGGTCTGCAGTCAAAGTTTTCCC